>CAWTZC010002537.1:2552904-5105809 GCA_963919715.1 Microtus obscurus | reverse complement strand
CGCACAAACTGATTTTAAATATTTTACTCATTTTATATTTTATTTGGATAAGGTTTTGTCTACTAAGATGGCTGTGCCCATGGAATAGGAACTCAGAACCTCTGTAGCCCAAGTTAGAGATGGTTGTAAAGTCCCGCATGTGTGCTGGGAAGTGATCAAGGGTCCCCTGCAGAAATAACTATTGCTTTTGTCAACTGAGTCATCATCTCTCCAGCTCACACATGCTAAGTTTGTAGGCAAAATGTGTTCTTTTCTTGCCCTTCTCTTGTAAATGAACATTCATGTTTATTCTTTCCTTTGTTTTGAGCCCTTGATCATATGGTCTGTTCATCCAATGCAGAGAGTTTTCTGCAAAGAAACCTTACAGGGATGAGCTTGGGATCAGCAAAACCCTGAATCCCAGTTTCCATCTGATTGGTTAGAAATCAAAGCAGTCTAACAACAGGGTAGAAGTTGCATAGAGTATACCAGAGTCCAGTGCTGCTCCTCCCCCTGCCTGCCCTTCACTCATTTACAGGCCTAGCAGCTGTGTTTCCCCAAATTCATTGTAAATGTGCCTCAGAGCCCACAGTCTAAACAGGTGTCATTAGTAACAATAATGACTGTTTCTTCTGGAAGGCACATGTAGGTCACAGCCCACAGAGTCCTAAGATTGCTTCAGGCATTTGAGAGGGTGCTCCAGGAAAACACCATGTGCAGGAAACAGAGAGGCACATACTTCAACCACCAAGTGGGGATAGGAGTGGACCACTGTCTTCCAGCTCGAGGTCTGAAAAACCTCGGAAGCATGAGCTGTAATGAAATCCAATGCCCGAGATTTCAACTGCACTGAGCTGTGGAGGTCAGCCAGGAAGAGAGTGTGGGCAGCATTCTCCACAGAGAGGTCCCTGCAGAGGGCCCTCTCACACATAAGCTTCAAACGCTCCAGGCCATACTTGTCAGCAGCTGCCAGCACAGCGTCTGCAATGCTGTGGAGATCGGGTTCTTTCCCGGTGTAAATGAAGTCCATCATTGCCTTGAAGACTTCAGGTTTCAGGTCATGAATTTCAATGCGATTCGTTCTTCTCTCCTCCATGTCATGTTCAAACATGGCTCTGAAAACTGGAGAGCGAGCAGCTAAGATGGCCTTGTGAGCCCGGAATTCCTGGTCTGCTACCACCAGGCAGCAGTCTGTGAAGCGGGAATTCTCCCACAGCTCTCCTAGATCATCCACCAGTGTGCACCTTGGAATCTCAATTCCTGGCTGCATGTTCTGTTCAGAGATGCTGATGCAGTCCAGAACCATGCTCACCTCACCGCAGAGTGTGAGTTTGTCATCTGGGAGAAGCAAACATGGCGTGGAAAAAAGTAAATCTCGATGAATGAATTTTGTGATACCCCAGGCTTGGTTTGGGTTGAACCTGATGACTCTTTGACTGTTCATGATTTGGAATTCTTCTCCTTTGGTATTTATGATACAAAACTGGACCTTTGCCCACACGGGGCTCTCTGGAGAGCTGAGCAACCCTAAGAAAACTGACAGGTAACCTCTGCTTTCCTCATCCATCCCATTCGGGTATAGTTTCATAAGCCATTTCTGTTGGTCATTGGCTCCTGGTGAGAAAGTGGGGCTTGCAATGTCATTGCCCAAGCTTCCCTCCACGCAAGAGAAGTTGCTGATGATCCATCTGTAGGAGAATTTCTTGACTGTGATCTGTGTGTAGCCTCTGTTCTCAGCTGCCAGGTCTCCTGACATGTCTGCTGCTGGGAGTGGGAAGGTTACCTGGAGCCAAAGAAGAAAAGGATTGTTTTCTTCTTGAACCTGGGGGTCACAAGATTTATTTTAGATTTTTAGTTTCTGTTTTCCCATCTGTTCCCTTTTTTATGAGGTTACAAACTTTGGTCTTTCTGAAAGTCTATATAAATTGCCCTATGAGATTCAAAGAAGACAGTCTAGAGTACTAGGGATTATTTCTTACATCACTCCATATTTTCTAGATTAAATATTAAGTAAGAAGGTGATTAGTTTTGACAATTTTGGGACACTATATACACTCTTATATTGAAAAGTGTACTATGATTCTCTAAAGGACAGAACACATAGAATGATCTCTCTGTATAAAGGAGAGTGATTCATTACAATGTCTTAGGGCTGCAGTCCTACTAATCCCACAAAGGCTACCTGTGACAGCGAAGTGCAAGAACCCAGTACTTACTCAGTCCCGGAGGTCTGACGTGTTGGCTATTCCTCAGTCTATGCTTTAATTCGAAATATGATTATCTACTGCCAGGGAAAGAAACGACTTGATGCAAGGCAATGGCAAGCAGCAAAGAGCAGCAGCTGCCTCCCTGCCTTCTCTTTTATGCTAACAGCAGAGGGTGTGGCACAGTTTAGGGTGTGTCTTCCTTCCTTGAGATCTGGATTAAAGGTGTGTGTCTTCTGGCACTAATTCCTGATTAAAACTTTGTATTTTTCAAAAGAGGGCCTGAGGAAGCAAGGTCTAAGGGAGCAGAAGCCAGGAGGCAATCCAGTCCCTGGAGCCAATCCAGTCCCAGGACACTGGCAGACCAGGATTGAGCCAGCAACCTGATAACCTGATTCTCTCTCTTTGTCTCTCTGTCTCTCCCTGTCTCTCTGTCTCTCTATCTCTCGCAGACTGTGTGTTTGTATTTGTGTCTGTTTATATGCTTTTCTATTTGTTTCAGTCAGTTTGTTTTGCTGTAATGACCAAGACTTTCTCTGTTATGTGGATAATCCTGTTGAATAAGACCCATGCCTCTTCCTGATGGGGACCTGAATCCATTTGACTGTGCCATATCCTCCAGAGAACCACTTACCTGAAATAAAATCCCCTTCTGCCCCATACTTGGGGTGATACTGTACATGAACAAATACTCTACTTGAGCCCCAGTGGGGTCTAAGTTTCCCTATAGGAAGCTGCTCTCCTCTTCAGGAAAATACTTAGTAGAGCAAGATATAGCAATGCAAAGCTTTATGTTTTGCAAATGAAGAGTCTAGCACTGGATCTATCTTTGTTTCAAATGACACATTGGAGGGAAATGGTACCTGTCTCCCTGTCCCAAATCCACATTCAGAAGAGTCACTGATGCTACTAACTAGTCACCTGAAAAAGGTTCCTATATGAAAAACTCAAAAATTCAGAAATCTGAACCAATTGATTGATTTATCCTGTCTTGAAGGATGAGCAGCATTGGAGGCTGATTTTCAGGAGAGCTTGACTGGGGATTACTGAGTGGATTGAATCACTGAAGATATGTTCATGTACTTGAGGCTTAGTGTGTCCATTCAGACATGTTAATCTGGAGAGAGATGACAGATGTAAGCAGCATTTTACAGATCACAGTCTAAAGGGAATTGTCTCCAAACCCCTTCTTCAGTAACTGTTGAATATATTGTGCATCCTTTGGAAACCAGAATACTCTCTCATGTCTAAAGCCCAGCATAGTAAGCATGGAAGTTCAAAGTTAAAAGACAACAGCACACATGAGTGAGGATGAAAATTAGGAGGTATTGAGAAGCTGAGTCTTGGTGTCTACATGATGGAAACAAGTAGTGTTTAGTATTTTCTCAGAGCACACCCCTAAGTGGGTCAGGAAGACTGTATAGGGAGGATTAACTGAGGAGGAGAGGAAAACCACCAATGAGATTGGCAGAGCCATCTGGGGTCTGTGAGTCTGGATGGAATAAAAGGAAGGAAAGAAGACAGCCACATTCAGAGTCCAGCCTATCTCTGCTTCCTGCCACCATATATGAATTCTTCCACCTGAACCTTCATGTTGTGAACACTGCGGCCCATGAAAAAGTACCTCTTCTTTAATCATGTTTCTTGTTTTGGAAGGAATTCTTTGGTGTGTGTGTGTTTGGGGGGAGGGACAAGGTTTCTAAGTAGCTATGTAGCCAGTCCTAGAACTCACTCTTTATACCAGGCTGACCTAAAACTCACAGAGATCCACCATCCTCTTCCTCCCATGAGCTGGCATTCAAGGCATGTGCTACCCCTGCCTGGCTTACGGGAAGAATTCTTACAACAATATAAGAAGAGTAATAACAGCTGTGTGGGAATGGGCATCATCCCTTTATTTATTGAAGATTGACCCCAGTAAGCAAAATGCACTTGTTATGAATACTCATGGTTTCCTACTTGACTAGACCTGGAATGAACTAAACTCCTACAATGGAGGGCACAACTATGAGTAATGTTATGCTTAAGTTGAAGTAAGTTGATCACTTCAAATGCAGACTTTGGAGGTAGAAAGACACAAACATTTAACCTGGACCTCAAGAATGTAAAACACACACCTTTAATTCATATCTTGAGGCTAGTGCACACACCTTAAATTGGGGCACACCTTTTGCCTTCTGGAAGCCTGTGAAAGTACATGGAATATAGAAGCTGTTGCTCTTTGTCTGCTTGCCTACATCTTGCAGCAAGTCCATTCCTTCACTGGCATTAGAGCATTCTTCATAATTCCAACATAGCCTAAAGATTAACCTGCAGGTCTAACATGCTGGACTGAATATGTACTGAATTCTTGGACTTCCACTTCACAGGTAGCCATTGAGATATTGTAGACAGAAGGTTCTATCCCACCTAGCCCCATAGTCTTTCAGTCCCAAAGAAGTACACAAAGACTTATAGTAATGATAAGCACTTGGGCCTATTCCTTAGGCTTGTTGGTAATTCTTAACAACAAAAATTAATTCATAAATCATATCTATGTTTAGCCATGTGACTTGTTGCCTTTTCCATGTAAGGCATTTTTATCTTCTTTCCTCTGAATCTGATTACAAATGTGTTTCTGACTTTCCTCTTCCCAGAATTCTCCTAGTCTAATAGTCCCAACTATAGTTCCTGCCTGGCTACTGGACACTCAGTTTGTTATTCAACCAATAAGAGCAGCAAATCTTTAAAGTAGTCAAGAGCATTATTCCACATCATTACCCCTTTTTTCTTTTCAAAGAAAGAATCCTGAATCTAATTTCCTTTGTTTAGTGTTTCCCTGATTATTATCTATAACAACTTGCAACTAACATGCTAAACAAAAACAAATATTCATAATCTAGTTTTGGAAGATGTAGGCTTAGTTTTCTAGACTTCTTACTGCTGTTTTGGGGGTGTTGGTAATCTTTTTAGGACCCAAATCAAATATTTAGGGTAATGATCAAATCCTGACTGGAGTATTCTGTGAAGCTGTATTCAGCCAGCAGTCTTGAAGCTGTTCTGGATGTGTAACTCAGAGGAAACTGCAAGGTTGTTGCCCTAAAATGTTGGATCATCTGGGCACTTTACCCCTATCCAAGATTTTTAAGAGGGGTCTTGCTTGACCAAACATGGTTTTCTTGACGCATAATGAATCCACAGCATTTCATTTGCTGTGGAAAGAAAAGCAGAACCTCTTTCCAAAGGAACACAACTTTTGACTTAAATTTTGAATTTGAGACATTTTTGAAATATATAGTTTGGATTAATCCATCAGCACTTATACTCAAATGCCTTTTTGCAGCTTTTGCTCCTTCCTCTGCAAACAAACAATTCAAAGACAAGACAATAACATAAGGTAATCCAACTCTCTGTGTTTTTTACATCTTTATGTGCTTTTAAAAATTCTATTTTTTAATTATATTTTTAATTTTTGGTTTTTTGAGACAGGGTTTCTCTGTGTATCATTGGCTGTCCTACATCTCACTCTGCTGTAGACATGAATGGGCTTGAACTCACAGACCACCTCCCTCTACCTCCCAAGTGCCGAGATTAAAAGTGTGTGCCACCACACTGGACTACTCTATTTTTTGAAAGGTATTCTCTATCCTTTTTTTTTTCTTTCCCAAGTCTACATATATTTTTTAACACACTGTAAGCCACTTTGAGGGGTTTTTGTCTTAAGTCTGTCTTGACTGTATATCTTGATCTTTTTCTGTGTGCATGCATCTTTAATCTTTTAAGTGATATGCCTATCTTAGAGCTGCAACTTTGGTAGCTGGCTCCACCCCATTCCTTAGCTATTTGAGAGTCTAACTTCATGGTGGAGGTACTGGCAGGGACTAGATTTATTACCACAACTCTGTGAAGTTTCAGGTCCATACCACCACGAAGAAACCTGATGCGGGCTGCCCATAAACACGATTTTAGTGTTTGGTGGAAGAGCCTCTTAAAAGAGCTGGGAGGGTCTTTGAATAACACTGAGTCAGGCAGCCTCTCTTAAACGAGCCATACCTCTGCATACCACCAGCAAACAAAGCCTACTGGAGTAATAATGGTTGCCTACAAGCTGTGCTTGATGCTGTTCCTGTCTGTCTAGAATCATCTTTTTCATCCAACTAGAAGCCATAACTTTATTAGTGACATAAAGAGAAAAAATTTCAAACCAAACTGTAGTTCCACCTTTGAAACACCAAAAAAGGGAAGTGGAAGGGGAGTGTCCTCGCTGTCAAATAATTGCATTGTTAATTCCATAACAGCATTTACAGTATCAGTACTGTTGTTTTTCAGGGCTCACTGTCTTTGCTCTGGATACATTTGCCTGTGACATGACCAATTCTATGTCCTTAACTTCCACACCTGCTTCATCAACCTCTTCCTCCTCACTCTCCTGTGGTACTGTCCGAGTCTGAGTATATTCTTGAATGTTTAAAACAGCTTCACCTTAAACTTTGAACTTCTCAGCAGCTGCTAACTGTGCTTGCTGAGAAAAATCTTCAAGCTTGGCTTCTCCAAATACGAGGTGGGTGTCTGAAGCTGGGCTCTTGTAGACATCTGGTTTGGTAATGACTAAGAGGATATTTTTTGATGTCTGGACGGTGACTCGAGTAACCCCTGTGACCTGTCGAAGACCCAGTTTGGACATAGCCCTCCATGCTTTCTTTTCACTCCGGCTCTGCTCTGCTTTACTGACTGTTTTTTTTTTTTGTTTGTTTGTTTGTTTGTTTCGAGACAGGGTTTCTCTGTAGCTTTGGAGTACTGACTGGTTTTACATCGATTTCAGCTGCTGCCCCCAGCTGGGCACGTTGTGTGGCTGTCTGTGTGGAGTCTTGTTCCTTGAGTTCTGGTACTGATTCATAGATACCAGATTCTGTTTTCAACCCTGTCTCAGCCTGGGGCTGTGGCAGCTCCTGCTCTGTGCCAGGGACGGTTTCTGTGGCTTCAGCAGGCATTTTGTGGGGAGGACGTAGAACTAAGATGGCAGTGGAAAGAGAGCGAACCAGAGTGTCTAGAATCATTTTTGTTTTAAAGCTTTCTCAGGATTTATTTGGAAATTCTTGGCAAAGGTTTTAATGCCGTTTGTAGGCAGACCTTTCTGTCCTTCCTGGTTCTGCAGCCATTCAGTCCCAAAGAAACAAACAGAGGCTTATGTTAATTATAAACTGTTTGGCCTACTGCTCTGGCTTATTATTATCTCTTACAACTTAAACTAACCCATAATTTTAATCTATGTTTAGCCATGTGGCTTGGTACCTTTCCTCAATAAGGCATTCTCATCTTGCTTCCACTGTATCTGGCTGGTGACTCCATCTTTGCTTTTTCTCTTCCCAGAATTATCGTAGTCTGATTGCCCTGCCTAAACTTCCTGTTTTTCTGGCAATTGGCCAATCAGCGTTTTATTAAACTAAAACACGTGACAAATCCATAGAGTGTACAAGAGCATTCTCCCATAGCATGGGATTAGCAGAAATACAGCCCTAAATCTTTCTAATGAATCCCGTTGTTCATACAAAAAGAGAGTCATTCTGTATTCAGTTACTTGGGGAATCTTCGTACAGCATTTTTGATATGAGTGGATAAAATATTCCAAATTGTTGTATATGGTTGTCCAAATGAATTACCTATTGACTTAAGGTCAATTTAGAAAACAATTAAGTGATATAAAAGCCCTGAGTATCCTAGACTACCTATTCTGAAACTAGCATTTTAATTTGTATAATTTCTGAGACTCGAATTTCCATCCTCATAGAAGAGGGAACAGAGGAGAAACAGAAACTAAAAATATGTAGTGTGCCTTTTATTGTGTCCCACAGAGTGAAGAGAAAACAAATTCTAGTTCTTCATTTGAATTCGTTTTATCCTTCAAACTGCCTCCAGGAGAAATGTCACAGGATGCCATAGCCCAGAGCTGAGACTATAAAATGTTCAACATCCAGAATTTCTCCTGCATGCGTTCCATTCACAACTTCTATTTTATTTTGGAGCAAATGAAGGACAGCATTAGAAGCCCAACTTTCTCAATAGGAGACAATGACAAGTGGTGTTTGAGAGTTTACCCAAAGGTTTTAGATGAAGAAAGCTCAGATTACCTGTCAGTTAACCCAGAGTTACTCAGCTCTCCAAAGAGTCCCATTATGACATAATTCGAGTTTTGGATCATCAACTCTGAAGGAGAAAGTAGTGAAATTGTGCCTAGTCTAAAATCTTTCAGGATCCTGCCAGGTTACAAAAGGGGTTACAAAATGTTCATCCTTCAAGATTTTATATTCGCCGTACATATTGGCTTCTCCCTGAAGGTAAGCACACTCTCCCTTGCATAGGGATTCTGATCCCAGACTCCTACAGAATCTTTGAGGAGAGCACACAGCCAGAGATCGAGGTTCCAAGGTGCACATTGTCCAATGAGTTAGGAGAGCTGTGGGAGAATTCCCACTTCACAGACGGCTGCCTGGTTGTAGCTGGCCAGGAATTCCACGCAACACGGTCATCTTAACAGCTTGCTCTCCAGTTTTCAGAACCATGTTTAATATGACATGGAGGAGAACAGAAAGAACCGTGCTGAGACCATTGACCTGAAAAACAAGTCTTCAAGGCAATGATGGGCTTCATTTATAATCAGAAGGAACCAGACTCCACAGCATGGCAGCTGCTGTGCTGGCAGCTGCTGCCAAGTATGGTCTGGAGAGTATGAAGGTCTTGTATGAGAGGGCTCTCTACAGAGTTCTTTCTGTGGAGAATGCTGCCCACACTCTCTTCCTGGATGATCTCTACAGTAATCTAGAGCAGCTGTCAATCCAGGTACTGGATTTTATTATAGCTCATGGTTCAGAGGTTTATAGAGACCTCAAGCTGGAAGACAATGGTACATTTATACCCCTACCTGGTGACTGAAGCCTACAGTTCCCTGGCTTCTCTTTATTCCTCTACACTGGAGCCTGTTCTTAAAGCCTGAAGAAATTCTAGTACCCTGTCAGCTGTGACCTTCACATTTATCCCAGAATCAGCAGTCAACATTGTTACCAATGATGCCTAGGTAGATTATGGGTTATGTGGCAGATTTACAGTGAATCTGAGGAAAGACAACCTAGTGGAACAGCTTTTAAGACAATTGTAAATTTATTGACTGTCAGGCAGGGGGAGGGGCAGTACTGGCATCTGGTATTATCAAAGTAATCTTGACCCTGTTGCTGTACTGGATCGACTTTTGTCCAATACTTAGCTACTGAGATTCAGTTTATTTAAGGCCTCAAACACATCCCAATAAAGTTTCTTTAGAAAAACTTGTCTGGATTGAACTGAATAGAACATATGATCAAGAGCTCAGAGCAAAAAAAAAAATCTGACATCAATAAAATATTAAATGGATAAAATAATAAAATCTGCTTTGTGAATTCTAGTGGTGTTTCTGTTCAAAGGCTTCCATTAGCCAATCCAGCTATTCTCAGCTGTTGAAGTTTGTGCAGAGTCCTCATGGTTTCATACATACAAAGGTTCTATGAATTGATACCTAATAAAATTGCTATACCTTCCCAATCATCATCAGTTAGGTGTTCTCCATCAGCTGACACTGAGATCCACAGTCAAACATTAGGCAGAGCTCAGGGAACCTCAAGGAAGAGAGGAAGGCAGGATTGTATGAGGGATCAATGATACCAGGAGAACAGGGCCCACAGAATCAATTAAGTGGGTTCATAGGGACCCACAGAGACTAAAGAGCCTGCAAATGTCTGTACTAAGTCCTCTATACACATGCTGTTGTCTTTAGCTCAGGGGGTTTTGTGGGACTCCTAACAGCAGGAATGTGGGAAAACCATGAACTTTTTGTCTCATCCTAGGAACATTTTCTTTCTTCTGGGTTGTCTACTTCAGCCTTGATATGAGGGTTTGTGCCTACTCCTATTGCATCTCATTATGATGTGTTCTGTTGAGATTCCCCAGGAGGCCTGTGCTTTTCTGAAGGGAAACAGAGAATCTGTACATCTGGGTGGAGTGGAGGGAGGGGAGACTATGGTCAGGATGTATTGTATGAGTGAAAGATAAGAAAAAAGGGAAAACATGGAAAGGCATTTGAGGAAGAAGTATTTGGACAGATCTGCTAAGGAAAAAGGAATGTTAAGATCCTTATGTCTCCTGTTAATGTCCATCACAAGGTGCCTTCATCAGTGGAAGAGTTCAATAATCAAAGAGATAGGATGACCCATTCCATGCACAGTCAGATTCTTTACCAAGCCATCTTAGTGATTGCTCGATGTGCCCATGATCAATGCAGCCAAAGTAACTGAAATGTGGGATGTCCATGAGATCAAAACCATGGATATATATACTTCTCAAGCCTGACCTTTTTTACCGCTGCTGCTGAATGGCAGTTCTGCCCATAGCATAGACAACACAGAAATCCAGATACATAACTGTTTCCCTGGCCTGACCAGCCAACATCTTGGCAACAATATGACTAGATTGAACCACTTTCTCTGTAGAAGGCACAACACTTTGTCCTTATTGGAGTAAATACTTCATCTCGTTATGGATTTGCCTTTCCTGCATGTAATAATTTTACCAAAACTACCTGGTCTTCCATCATGGTATTCCACAAAATATGGCTCTGACCTTGGAACTAAATTCACAGCAGAAGGGTACAGCCAGGTGCCCACAATCCACTGGTCTTACCATATTCACCAACTTCTTAAATCAGTTGTCATGATAGAAAAATGGAATGGCCTTTTTGAAGACTCAGTTATGGAGCCAATAAAGGGGCATCAGCCTAGAATACTGGGACAGGATTCTCCAGGAAGCAGTATATGCTTTGAATCAGAGTCCAAAATATGATATGATTCTCTATATCTCTGATTCAAGGGTTCAGGAATTAAGTGGTAGGAGTGAAATAGTTCCACTTTCTATCAATCCCATTGATCCCCTAGGTGAAATTTCTTCCTGTTCCCATGTTCTTAATTTTTGCTGGCCTGGAAATGTTGGTTCCTTTTTGATGGTACTAAGGCAATCAGTACTCCTGACTGGAGACATAACAAGCATTCTGTTAAGCTGTAAGCTCAGATTCTCCCAGGTCATTTTGGGCTTCAGGTGTCCTTAAGCCAACAGGCTAAGAAAAAATTAACAGTGTTAGGAGAGGTAATTTACCAAGAGGAAATTGGATTACTTCTCCAAATAGAGGTAGAAAGATCATGGATGTTGGACAGGAAATCCTTTAGGGCTACACATGGTCCCACATAGTCCAGTAACTAAAGACTATGGGAGACAGCAGCAGCCTAATGCAGGCAGATGACTAAAGGTACAGACACAGACACACCAGTGGTGTGGGAACATGGTCTGTATTCTGTCAGTTACATTTTAAATAAACGCTGATTGGCCAGTAGCCAAGCAGGAAGTATAGGCAGGACAATCAGACAGGAAGTTTAGGTGAGTATCAGATAACAGGAGAATTCTGGGAAGAGGACTCAGTTCCAGCTCAGATGCAGAAGAAGAAAGATGTGACTGCCTTGCTAAAAATGGTACCGAGCCATGTGGTCAATAAATACTAGAATAATGGGCTAATGTAAGTAATAAGAGTTAATAAGAAGTCTGAGCTAATGTATAGTTGATGTAGACCTCTGTGTGATTTCCTTGAAACTTAATGATTGTGGGGACTGGGCAGGACTAAAAACCTCAGACAAAAGCATTTGTTCAAACATGTTTATAGCAGCATTATTTGTAATAGCCTGAACCTGGAATAGATGCCCCTCAATGGAAGAATGGATTAAAAAAAAGTGTAGAACATATACACATTAAAATACTACTCAGATATAAAATGACATCATGAGCAGTCCAGCATGTGGTTATTTACAAGGACACAGGAGGATAAGCAGTCCAGTATGTGTGGGCGGGGGGGGGGAGGGGGGAACTGTCCAGTAACTAAAGACTATGAGAGTGAGTGTAAGGTTTTAGAAAAGTGTCTTAGGGTTGGGGGGGCTTACAAATGCATTTAGAGTCTTTCATTCCCTCCTCTTGTTTTGTCAAATCCCAATCTTGGGATTTTCTGAGGTCTCTCTTGAGAGCCTGATATTGGTGGGCCAGTACTAAAACTTGGGTAATACTGAGTCATTCACTAATGAACATCAGGAGTTGGTATTTTCTGCAGTCCTGGAACTGGGAAGAATCTAGCTGGGGTTTTTAGGGAGGGAGCTGCAAAATGGAGGGACCTTAGGGCTTGGTGTGGTGTTTAGGGCCCCTACAGGAGGGGGCTAGTTCAGTCCCCCTCCACCTTGTTGAGTTTGCTTATACACATCCACCCCATTCCAGACAAATATATCAGTCACAATGTCTACATGCAGGATAAGAGTCCCAGAGAGTTCATTTGGTATTTTTTTAAGAGTCCTTTGTTTAGCTTTGGTTTGCTGAAGCTTTTATCTGGAGGGTCCTGAGACATCCTGTGGAGGTGCTGGCTTTACATGAGATGCATGGATCCAGGTTGCAATGTCGTCTACTTTGAGAGCGGTGGTTGTCATAAGGAGCATGGTGTAGGGTCCCTTCCAGGAAGGGTTAAGGCTCTGGGACTGATGTCTCCAGATGTATATGGAATCACCAACGGATGTGAAATCTCTGGGTGTCCAGACTGGTAGGCAGCAGCCAGAGGCTCCCACACCTGGGTTTGGATGATCAGGAGGGCCTTTAGGTGGGCAGATAACAGTCTGGGAAGAACAGCATCAGGATTATATACCTCATTTGCCTTAGTGAGCAGTGGCAGCCCTCACATAGCATCTCATAAGGAATGAGTTTAAATTGCTTCAGGGTGTTTTGAACCCAAAACTGGACAGAGGGAGGGAGGTCTGTCCAATCATTTTGCCGGTCTCTAGGGCCAAATTTGTTAATTCATAAAAATTTTCTTTGAGAATTTTATTTATCCTATCTATCTGACCCGAGCTTTGGGGTTGGTAAGCACAATTTTCAATTGATCCCCAATGTCTTGGCCATGCCCTGACTTACCTGGGCAACAAAGGCAGGTCTATTATCGGACATGATTACCTTGGGCATCCCAAACCTCGGGAAGATTTCTTTTATGATCTTTTTAGCCATTACATTGGGTGTCTCAGTCCTGGTCAATGTATGATGGCTATTTTCTTTGGCAAATGTGTGGCCTCAAAATTTCCATAGATGTCAACAGTCCTTTTTGTCTGTATATTGCTCCATGTATATGGGTGAGGGCAAAAGCATACCTGCTGTCAGTATATACGTTCCCTCTGCCATCTGTAGAGCTTGTATCAAAGCCACAAGTTCAGCTTTCTGGTTGGGCTGAGGTCCCTGAAGGGAGGCTACTGGCCCAGATCATTTGCTTCCTGTCCACCAATGTTGCCCCCATCTTCTGCTTACCTTCAGTCTTGTGTACCTGCTCGGCTTGAACCCCCAGCCTTGTGCCTCAGGCAAGCTTCGCCATCATTTCCAACTCTGCCTGGCACAGCTTAGGCAGCCATTCTGCCAGCTGCCTGTCCTTTCTGCAGATGCTGGTAGGATCCATAGTCCATCGACGTCAGCCCAGCACAGGAGCAGTATTCTGGCACAGGAGGGCACCTGTGGTAGCATTGTGACTGCTCTATCGCAGTCTGACATGGGTGAGGGGAGCGAGACTGTAGGGTGAGCAGTCAGGGCTCATGCAGGCTTTAGGGCAAGCATGGTACCAAGGTAGTTGCTAGGAGGTGAGGATTTCTTCAGCGGTGATGGCAGGGGGAGGTGGTCATCCTGGTTAGGAGGGTATGGGGGAGGCAGAGGCAGACAAGCAACCTGCACCTCCTGCAGAGCTGAGAACAGCAGGGAAAGCAAAAGTCCCTCTTTTGGTCAACAAAAGGCTTTGATCATACATTCAGGGGTGACCAGGGAGGAACAAGTCATTTATTTGTCCTTTTTCCAAATTTATAGTTTGTAAGGTGTCCAGTTTATTCAATGGTTGTTTTAACACAGAGTACTCAGTTCCTGTGTCCCTTAGAAAATCAATCTTTAGAGGTATCTAATATCCTTTTTCTTGCCATAAACACATTGGCCTTTGTCCAAGGAGTGCCTCTGTCCCTCTTCATTTGTCTTTGAACTTCTGTTACCCAGGCTCCTTATCTGTCTGAGTCCTGTCTTTTTTTTCCTAGTTAAATTTCATTTATGTTTATGATCCCTCCAGTTTTCTCTTTCCTCTGCCTCCTGCCTTTCTCTTTCTTTTGCTTCCCGCCTCTCTCTCTTTCGCTTCACTTTCTCTGTCTCCCCAAATTCTGAAAGGTATAATCTTGCAACCTATCTACTTGCTGTAACTTTTTTTCTTATATCTGATGCTGACTGTCCTATGAAGGCCATGGCTATCGCTGCTTGCTGACCTGACCTTCAGAGGTTGGGTAAAATTCCTATAAACCTCCATTAGACGTTTAAGGAACATAGATTTTAACTGTCCCCTGGAGAACCTCTTTTACCTTGGTCGAAGTAGTGGGGTGCCTTGTCCCTGAGATTTGCTATGAGCCCGGCATTTTGACTGTCAGTTTCTCACTTTAAGAATTAATTAGACATAGAAGAATGAAAATAGATCCATATTTATCTCTATGCACAAAACTGAAATCCAAACAAATCAAAGACCTTAACATAAAAAAAAATATTGAACCTCAAAAAAGAAAAAGTTTTAAATACATTTGCAAACACAGCCTCAGTGGCATAGAAATTGAGAGAAACAATCAATAAATAAGATCTCCAAAACTGAGAAGTTTTTTGTATAGCAAAGGATATAATCAACAGAAGATAATATCAGCCTATAGAATGGGAAGGTATCATAAAAACATATAAGGAATTTAGGAACTTAGTCCTCATAAGAACAAATAATCCAATAAAATTATGTTACGGACCTAAACTGTAAACTCTCAACAGATGAACTTAAAATGACTGAAAGATATTTAAAATTTGCTTAAATACAACATCCTTACTCATTGAGGAAATGCAAATCAAACAACTTTGAGATTTTATCTTATTTCTGTAAAAATGACCAAGATTAAAAATATTGTTTGACAATTTATGCTTAAGAGAATATGGAATAAAAATCCTACATTTTTGGTAAAAATGCAAACTGATACAGCTACTTTAAACATTAGTATGGTAAATTTTTAGAATTAGGCAACATATTACCTTAAAACTCAGCAATATCCCTTTTGGACTTACTTTACATAGCAGAATTATTTTATCATAGACAGAATCTGAAAATAACCCAAAATGTACCTCTTTTATATCAATAATAAATGAGAATCTTTGCCATGTTTTTAAATAGGCACAAACATTATAAAGAGTCAAAAGGGCCATTTTAACTTAATTTCATCACTCAGTAACACCCCTTTTACCATTGTAGTGGAGTGAGAGGCTTCAGCAGATCTTTGTCATGGGGGGCAACTCGGGGCCTCACCTCATCACAAGTATTGCGAGCAATCAAGTGTCAAATTTAGATCTAAACATGGGCACATGGGCGACTTAGAAGTTCAGCTGAGCTGTTTACATGGCCCTGTTCCAGGGCCAGGGCTCCTACAGTGATAGTTCTTGAAGACAGTGTAGTCCTGTACCCATCTAAACTGAGTTGGGAATTTAATTTTTCTGCACACAATGCATAGTAAGAAATATAGAAACCAACAATCTGTAGTTTTTTTTATAAGCACATTCTTTCAAAGTGACTCAGCTTAACTTTCCCCAATTTTTAAACCAGAAGCTTTACCCTGGACACAGCACGTGATGCCTGGAACAGAGCATCCCTAGAAGAGAGATGCTATCAGGGCTGGGAGAGGCCCTTCTGATGTTGGCTTGCCCTACCACCTGTTTCTCCTGAATCCACATTCGCCTTTTACCAAAAGCCACAGCAATCTCTCTATCTGCTGTCATACTCAGTCCTGGCTGCCAAAATGAAGAGGTCCAGGCTCTTTACAGTACTTGTGCTTTCTAATAGGGTATTTGACAACAGAGAAACGGCCTACTCCTGGTTTCCAGGCTTACTGGGTCCTGTGGGGAGGAATTAGCACCAGCTTGGACCCCACTGGCATGTGTGCCTCCTGCACGGGAAAAGAGACAGGGAGGGGCAGACTGCTGTTATCAAAGTCAAAGGGAAGCTGACCTTGGTGCCTGCACTGTGCTCTATAACAAATGGTTAGACCCAGAGGAGGGGGGTTCTCTGAACAAGCTCTCCCAGGTGACAGTATAGGGAACCTGGTCCAGGTGGCCATAAGGGTCAGGCTGGAAGACTTTTTCTTTAACCTGAAAAATATCTAGATTGAACATCCAGCCCTGTGACCAGCCCACTTTGAAAGTGGGCCATTCCAGGAAGCAGACACTTGCCAACATTACTTTCAGATTTCCACAGATCCGTCTGCAGTTTTTCTCTAAAGTTAGAGTTAGGGTCAGAGAGGTGGTTACTTACTGCCCCATGGTACCAGAGTTAGACTCAAGTGCAAACAGATATACAAAAACAAAGACACGACATAAAACCAAAGACACGAAAAACCAAAACCAAACTCAAAATCAGAAGCTGTGCAGCACTACAGATTCAGAAGAGGTGAGTGGCAAAAAGCCATGCCTCCTGGGAACTAGAGGAGTGACCTGGTCACTCTTAGCCCCTTCGGATACTGGAGCATCCTCCAGATTTACAGATTACTGGAGCGTCCTCCAGTACAGATACTGGCCCTACGTAGGTACAATTTCAGAAGCTGCACTGCACAGCACTACAGAATCAGAATACCAACAAACACAGGCTACAATAATCACAGAAACAAAGCAGACAAACAAAGACAATAAGAGTGCTCAATATTACCTCCAACTGGGCCTGGAATGGGTCCAGAAGCAACTCAGTTCCCGGCCAATGCACCAAAATGTTGGACTAGGTGTCCAAACATCAGGGAAGAATTGCTCCAGACACCATTCACATAACCACAAATTAATGCAAAAGCAAGAGGATTTTTATTCTGTCATGACAGGGTCCTTCAGGTTCGGGATATGAAGGACATCGATAGCTGTTATAGCCCATCTTTTAAAGTGAAAAGCCACAGATATAAGGGGAGGACCTGAAGGTTCTTTTCCAACTTATTGGATTGGCTTATTCGAAGGGTTACTAGTAGTGATTGGTCTATTCCAGGGTAGGAGAATAGCTGTGTGGTCAGGTGATAAGGGAGAGCATCTGTGGTCCATCCCTACCTTTGGTTCAGTGACTAAATCAATACATCAGGAACTGAGTCAACATCTGTGGGTTGTATCTGCCTCAATTCCCCAAATGGAGTTATGTTTGAAGATTATTCAAAAAGACACAGGGGGATGAGCAGTCCAGCATGTGGTTATTTACAAGGACACAGGAAGATAAGCAGTCCAGTATGTGTGTGTGTGTAAGGGGGGCAACTGTCCCTTTTCCAAGATAGAGTGAGTGTAAGGTTTTAGAAAAATGTCTTAGGGTTGAGGGGGGCTTACAAATGCATTTAGAATCTTTCAGTAAATGTTATTTTCTGCCAATTTGGAGAGAATATCTGGGACTGTTGTGAGCTCACAAGCATTATACAGTAAATAAACAGCTGACAGATCTAATGGACTATCTATGGGAGGTGTATGTGTACACTACTACCTGGAGAACCCATTTTTGCAGAGCTACAGGATATCTGGCAATGGCAAACAGAAATACTCTTCGAGTATGGCAGACTAGGTCAATGAAGAAAGCACAGACTGCCTGTCAGTTTACTTAGTGTTGCTCACTGTCCAATGTGTCGTGTTTGGGTAAAGATCCTGGCTTTAGTACTGCCATGCACCCAGACATAGGGCTCAGCAAGAATCAGGGCCCAGACTGCACCATGGAACCAGGTGACGGCACAGTGTTTGAGACCGGCGTGGTTTTTATGTATAGATTGATGTCAGAGTCTTCCATTCAATCCTGGTAATACCATGATCTTTTATTACTTTTATTATAATTTTGAAGTACAATTTGAAATCAGGAATGATGAGACCTAATGGGGCTCTTTTCTTTTTTAGAAATGTTTTAGTTATCCATGCCTCTTGTAGAATATTACTTTAAAATGAGTTACATTAGTTTATGTTGTATTTTTAACTCAGTAAAGCTGTGTTACTGTGCATATCATAAAACATCTGATTGTCTAATATAGAACTGAACAGTCAATATTGAGGCATGAGGGAAATAGGCAGAGTTGGTGAGCAGAGAGGATAAATAGAAGGATAAATACAGGAGAGGGTAGAAACAAGGGAATAAAAAAATGGAAAATTTCATGCCTTGAAATCATCAGTGAGAACATTAGAATGGAACACTAAACAGGAGATTAAGACTTTATTAAAGGCAGTAGTAAAGAGATTTGAAAAGATTGAGGAAATTGTAGAAACTGATGATCAGGGACGAGAAGTAAAAGGACAGGAAACAGTATAAAGTAGGCAACCTATATACATGACTGCCTATATGCATGATTGATCTAAAAGAAATTAACCAAGCAATAGTATCTTATGGCCTAAATTCACCATTTATTGGCGAAATTGTGAAAGGTGGGCTTCAAGCAATAAGGCTACCCCACACAATTGGCTTTAATTAACCTCAGTGGTCCTAGAAAACAGACCCCCACTGCTATGGAAATGCAATTGATGAGAAGAGGAAAATATTTTAAAACCAAAAAAATCACAGAAGAATTTGAGACTTTCTAATATAAAATCATAGCAAGAGACACTACTCTGATCCTCAGGACCAGGCTCTCTGTGGTGAACACATCTTGTCCCTATGTAACACATCCAATTTAAATTCTTGGCACAAGATTCATGAAGAGAAATGACTCATATATCAGGGTTAAATAGGGCCAGAGAGAAACTTTAATGACATTTTACAAAGATGACCACGGCTGTACAAGTAGGAGTAAGCGACCCAGAAGCTAGTTATGTACTTATTGAATCTCTGGCTTTTGAAAATGCCAGCTTAGAATGTAAAAAGGTATTTGAAGCTTTAAAGGTTAGATCAAAACCAATGGATGAACGGACCCTGCATACAATGAATGTTTAGACATTTGACTACCACACTGAGACTTGGGTAGTAGAAGCAATTTCCAAAGGTATGAGGAAACCTTCAAATGTCAAATATTTTAAATGTAGTAGAATAAGACATCAGAAAAGGCATTGTAGAGGGAATTCCTAGGAATAATATCTCCTCTGGGAATGACAAGAATAGGTGGTCTCAGCCTTCTGGAATGAATAGGACATGTGGCAAAGGCAGGCATTGGACCAATTGTAGTAGGAGCTGCGGGCTGTGTTCCTGCCTCCCCAGCTTCTGGTCGCCTGGCTAGCTTATGCCCCGAAATAACAATACACAAATTATATTCTTTTAAACACTGCTTGGCCCATTAGCTCTAGCCCTTACTGGCTAATTCTGATATTCCAATCAACCCTTTTCAAATAAATTGTGTAGCACCCGTCTTACCGGGAAAGATTCAGCATGTCTGACCTGGTGGCTTGCTTCATCACGTGTGTCTGCTTCAGAGAGCAGAGCTATCACGTCTGCCTGGGAGAGGGGAGCATGGCGTCTCTGAGCTCACTTCCTCTTCCTCCCAGCATTCTGTTCTGTTTACTCCTCCCACCTATGTTTTAACCTATGAGGCCAAGCAGTTTCTTTATTTTTTAACCAATGACCTTCCTCCATCAACCAATGATTTAGACTGACAAAAGACAGAGAAGTCAACCAGATACCATTAGGAAATTCCCAGAGGGGACCTCTCACATGCCCCTATGTCAAACATGGTCAGGTCATTCTAAGTCACTTTAGAGAAATGGTCTCACCAGGAAAATTAAAATGTCCAGTGACTATTGTAAAAAACCATACTATTCACAATGATGGAATAGACATGAAGGATGAATCAAAAACTCCAGTAGAAAATAGGAAATGTATATTTTGGCAGATTTCTACAAATGATCAAAAACCAAAACTAAGAATGCATATAAATAAAATTGTAATTGAGGGATTATTAGACAATAGTACAGACATGAGTATCATTACCCTAGAAATTTAGCATGCAAATTGGCCTCTTCAAGAGGCAGATGCTCAATTCCTAGGAACTGGAACCCTTTAATTTCTTCCTTGACCCAGGTGTGGTTCAGCTGCTGACTGTTCAGTTTCCATGAGTTTGTTGGCTTTCTGGGGGTAGCATTGTTGTTGCATTCTAAGTTTAATCTGTGGTGGTCTGATAAGACACAAGTGGTCACTCATATTTTTTTTGTATCTGTGGAGGTTTTCTTTGTTACCGAGTATGTGGTCAATTTTTGAGAAGGTTCCATGAGCTGCGAGAAGAAGGTATATTCTTTCCTACTTGGGTGTAATGTTCTATAGATGTCTGTTAAGTCCATTTGATTCATTACCTCCATAATTCCCTTAATTCTCTATTAGGTTTCTGTCTGATTGACCTGTCCATTGGTGAGAGAGGTGTGTTGAAGGCTCTTACTATTAGTGTGTGTGGTTTGATGTCTGCCTTGAGTTCTAGTAACATTTCTTTTGCATAAGTGGGTGCTTTTATGTTAGGGGAATAGATATTTAGGATTGAGACTTCATCCTGATGAATTGTTCCTGTTATGAGTATAAAATGTCCATCTCGATCTCTTCTGATTGATTTTAGTTTGAAGTCAATTTTATTAGAACTTAGTATGGCCACACCCGCTTGTTTCTTAGGTCCATTTGCTTGAAAAACCTTTTCCCAACCCTTTACTCTGAGTAGATGCCTGTCTTTGTGGTTGAGATGTGTTTTTTGTAAATAGCAGAATGTTGGATCCTGTTTTCGTATCCAATCTCTTAGCCTGTGCCTTTTTATAGGTGAATTGAGTCCATTGATATTAAGTCATATTAATGACCAGTGGTTGTTGACTCCAGTTATTGTTTTTGGTTGTAGAGTTTGTGTTCTTTGAGTTGTGCTGGTAAAGGGTCATTAGATGTCTGAGTTATTGTGGGCAGTGTTGGTAATGTTGGATTCCTTGGGTTGTGATTTTCCTTCTATTACTTTCTGTAAGGCTGGATTTGTGGCTACGTATTGTTTAAATTTGTTCTTATACTGGAATATTTTGTTTTTGCCATTAATAGTGAATGATAGCTTGGCTGGGTATAATAGTCCGGGCTTAGATCCATGATCTCTTAGATTCTGCAGTACCTCTATACAGGACCTTCAGGCTTTTATGATTTCCATAGAGAAGTCCGGTGTAAGTCTGATAGGTTTACCTTTATAAGTTACTTGACCTTTTTCCTTTGCAGGTCTTAATATTCTTTCTTTAATCTGTATGTTTTGTGTTTTGATTATTATATGGCAAGCAGATTTTTTTTGATCCAATCTATTTGGTGTTCTGTATGCTTCATTGAATATTCATAGGTATATCCTTCTTTATGTTAAGAAAGTTTTCTTCCAGAATTTTGTTAAATATATTTTCTGGGTCTTTGAGCTATAATTCTTCCCCTTCTTCTATCTCTATTATTCTTATGTTTGGTCCTTTTATTGTGTCCCATAATTCCTGAATGTTTTGTGATGAGAATTTGTTGGATTTGCTGTTTTCTTTGATCAGTACGTTTATTTTCTCCATGGTGTCTTCAGAATCTGAGATTCTTTTTTCTTTCTCTTGTATTCTATTGGTTATGCTTGTTTCTGTATTCTCTGCTCTTTGACCTAGATTTTTTTATATCCAGCCAGTCCTCAATTTGTGTTTTCTTCCTTGCTTCCATTTCAGTTTTCAATTCTTGAACTGTTTCCATTACCTGTTTATCGTTTTTTCATGGTATCCCAGGGTATCATTTACATATTTACTCATTTCTTCAAACTTTTTGTTATACTTCTCATCCATTTCTATGAGGGCATTTTTTACATACTGTTTAAAGGACTCTATTGCTTTCATAAAGTCAGTTTTTTCCGTTTCTTCTGGATTAGGGTGTACAAATCCTTCTGTTGTAAGATCACTCGGTTATGATGCTTTAACTTTGTTTTTTAGATTGATGGAGGAATTCTTGCCTTGGTGCCTGCCAATCTACTCCTATAAATGCTATCCAATGGGTCTTCTGAAACAGGATCAGGTTCCCTTGCTGGCCAGGCATCTCGCTGACGAAAGGCCTACCTTTCTGCAGGCAGGCTACCAAAACAAAGGAACTCCCACTACCCTTTGCCTCCAGCACCCATCCCAGAGCTCTAACAGGCTGAGCTGGCTGATCCCTCCGCCCCCTCGGAAGGGAGGAAGAAGGGAGGAGGTTCCTGGGTGCAAGCTGGGATGGGCTAGGGAGAGAGAGGTCGTAGCAGAGGGGAGAAGCCCCTGCAGAATGATTGGGGAGCCAAGGGGGTCACGGAATATCCCTGTTCCGTTTCTTGGCTCATGCCGCGGGTCAAGAACACACTCACCACTCAGAAGGGTCTTTGGGAACAGGACCAGGTCCCCGTTCACCAGGAACAAGAAAAGGCCTATCTTTCTGCCAGCAGGCTACCTACCAAAACAGAGGAACTCCTGCAGCCTTTTGCCCCCAGCACGGGTCCCAGCACCCAAACAGGCTGAGCTGGCTGATCCCATGTCCCGCAGAAGGGCGGAAGAAGGGAGGAGATTCCTGGGTGCAAATACACACAATACATCTTAAACAGAGTTTTCAGCCCCTAGATTTTTGTCAAGCTAATTTGCTGGAATTTTGATCAGCTATCAGAATTTCCAAGATGAATTGTTCACCTAAATTATTTCTAGTACTCTGTGATGCTAATAAAGATTCCTTTTTTCCAGTTTGTAATCAGAGAGAGTGAAAACCCTTGTCTTCATCAGGGTTTTAGGGGAATTGTTAGAGTTTCTCTCTATTTCAGTGGTATTGACTGTGGATTGTTTTAAATTGCCATTTTTATATCTATGCCATTTGTGTTCCAAGCTCCCTTGGATTTTGTCATCATTGGTATCAAATTTTGAAAAATGTTCTTCTTGCATTTAATAATATGATTATGTAGTTTATTTCTTTCTCTGATTTGGTCATTTACTGATTTATATGGTCAAGTTTATTTTTTCATTTTTGTATATTGGATCATCCCTATATATTTGGGACAAAAGGCTAGTTCAATGTGATAAATTATCTTTGAATAGTCTGTGATGCAGTTAGCAATTATTTAATGAGAGTTTCTGCATCAATGTTTATAATGGAATTGCTCTGTGATTTAGATATCTGTGTAATTTAGGACTCATAAAATAAATTAGGAAATGATCCTTTGTTTCTATTTCTGGAATAAATAGACAGAGTTGGGCATAACTCTTGCTTGAATAGCAGATAGTGTTCTGTGCCAAAACTATCTTGCCCAAGGTTTTCTTGTTGTTGTTTCATTGCATTTCTGCTTCCTCAGTTTCCCAATATAGGCATGATTCAACTATTGGCAGATAAGATATCAAGTTTATTACATATTGAGAACACATAATTGTTTTTATGCATTCCTAGGTGGAATATTGAATTATTGTTCACATTGACCTTCCTGTATATAAGCAATCCTCCTGAAAAGTCTCAACAGTATCCTGAGCTGAAGCGATGAACCACCACATACACAATGAAAAAGAACTTTCAGCTTGATTGGTGCTCTCTTTCTTATTTATTTTGAAATGAAGTGTTCTTACACAGCCTAGGCTGTCTTTGAATTAACTCTATAAGCTGGGCTGACTCAAAAACAAAGATATCTGCCTACCTGTGCCTTCTTAGATTTGGGATTAAAACTTGACTTCTTAAATAAGAAGAGAGACAAGAATAAGATGACTAGCTATGACAGAAAGAAGAGATAAAAAATATTTTTTAAATGAATGGAATATATGTAGTACGCCCTATAGACCCTAGCACTTCACAGACTCAGGGAATGGAATCAGGAGTCCTCTGACCTGGGCTGAATACTGAGTTGAACCACAACAAGAAGAGATGGAACTTCAGGGAGACATCAACTAATTTCTCTCCATCCTAGAAGTCTAGAAGTTTGGATAATACCCAAAGTATTTCTGTGTCTATATATACATATATATATATATATACATGTATATATATATATATGTATATATATATGTGTGTGTGTGTCTATGTATGTATGTATGTATGTATATATTAGTATTTGTTGTAAGACCTTCCTGCATGACCCGACTTGCCCTGATCCTACATCCCACTCACCTCATCCTCCCAGGTTATACATGAGCACCACCATTACTGACTCATGATGCCAAAATAATGTTATAATTAATAAAAAAATCCATATATTCAGTGGGCCTCTGCATCCTCGCCATGATGTCCAGGCAGCATTGATTTTCCTGTAATGAGCAGTAGCTTTATCATGCATGAGGACACTACTGCTGATTAAGATTGTGTATCCACCTGATCCGGACCTGAATCATTTGACTGTGCAATATCCACCTGAGAATCATCTACCTGAAGTAAAAGTACCACCTACCCCATTCCAGGAAGAAGAGACTATATGAACAGATCCTGTACTTCAGACCCATGGGGGTTTCAGGTCCCCCATGAGAAGTTGCAGCATGCTCATGGGAGCTCTGGGCTAAAATGTAAACAGTTTGTTTTTGCAAATTTGGGGTCCTGCATTGATTGTCAACTTTCATTACCAAACACACTGGAGGGAAGAGGTACCAGCCACCTGACTCTAAACCTACATAGAGAAGAGTCACTCATGCTACTAGTTAGCCAACTGTAATAGATTCCTAACTGAGGAACCAACAACTCAGAGATCAAAATCAGTCAATTGATTTATCCTGTTGTGAGGGAGGAGCGACCATGGAGAGAGACTTTCAGGAGAGCTAACCTGGGAATTGTTGAGTTGATTGAATAACTGAAGTTATTGTCATGTCTTCTAGGCTTAAATAGTCCCTGCAGACAAGCTGGTCTGAATAGAGATGGTTGATCTGGGGAGCAATTTACAGATTTCATTACAAGGGGAACTGCCTCAAAAACCCCTTCTTAGGTAACTCCTGAATATATTCTGCACCCTTTGGAAGCTAGAATACTCTCTCACTTCTAAAGCCCTGAAGAGTAAAATGGAAGTTCAAAGTTTAAAGAGGACAGAACTCACCAGTGAGGATGAAAGTTATAAAGTATTGAGAAGCTGAACCTTGGTGGGCAGCATGAAGCAATTGGGAAGTATTTAAGATTGTCTCATAGCACAACCCTAACGTGGATCAGGAAGACTGCTTTCAATCAGGATTATTTGAGTTGGAAAGGAATAGGCAACCAATAAAATTGGTGGAGGCATACCAGAAACTGTGAGTCTGGATGGAATAAAAGCCAAGAGAAGACAGCCACTTTCAGAGGATCCTGGCTGTCTCTGGTCCCAGCCGCCATACACGATCTACCACACTGACCTCCATGTTGTGAACACTGAGGCTCCTGACAGGGTAAAAAAAAAGCACCTCTTCCCAGATCATATTATAAGGGACTTCTAATAACCACAAGGCAAAAGTAATAACAACTGTGTAGGAATGGACACCATTCCTTTACTTATGGAAAATTAACCCCCATAAGCAAAATGCACCTGTGATGGATATTCTTGCTTCCCACCTTACCACACCTGGAATTAACTAAAATCCTAAAATAGAGGGCAAAACAGTGAGAAAGGCTTTCATTAAGTGTAAGTGGGTAGATCACTTCAAATACAGATGTTAGAAAGAAACAAACATTTAATCCGGATCTCCAGGCCTGAATACATGTACCTTTAATTAATATCTTGAGTCTTTAGGTTTCTAGCCACATCTTTAATTGGGCAATACTTTCTGTCTTCTGGAAACCTATAAAAAAACATGGAGGAGGAGAGCCGGGAGTGCCTGCCTTCTGGGCAGGTCTCAAGGTTCCCTGTAAGGGAGCTCGGGCACCTACAGCTGGTGCTCCAGGGTCTCCAGTGGTCTCCTGGACCCCGCGCTGCCTCCCACCTCCTTCCTCTTGTCCCCGGATCTTTGGGCAACCAGGCGGCCCTGGTTAGGTGCTGAGAAGTTCCATCTGGACGGGACCAGTGCTCAAGACCGGTTTTAAGCTCCTTCACTAAGGCTATCCACCCAGAGCAGGGAATGCCTGCCTTCTGGGCAGGTCTCAAGGTTCCCTGTAAGGGATCTCAAGCACCTACAGCTGGTACTCCAGGGTCGCGTCAAAGTTGTTGTGCTGAGGAGTTCCATCTGGACGGGTTGGTTCCTGCTTCTACACTGAAGAGATACACCCAGAGAGTCAGTCACAGCAAAGACTGGACCAAGACACCAGGCCTCTCCTGGCTCCATTTGAAGGAAGAGATGGGAAGGTGCCAATGCAAGAATTCCTCCAACAACCAGAAAGGCAACATGACATCACCAGAATCCAGGGATCCCGAAACAAGAAGAATTGTACATCCTACTCCAGAAGAATTAGAAGAAATTGACTCAAAAGTGAATTATATGAAAATAATAGAAGACCTTAAACAGGAGGTGAAAAACTGCCATAAACAATTAGAGATTACAAACAAAAAGGTAGAAGAAATGAATAAATCGCTCAAAGATACCCAAGAAAACCAAGAGAAACAAGAAAAAGCAATCAAACAGATAAGGGAAGAGGTTCAAGACTTGAAGAATGAAATGGAAGTAATGAAGAAAACACAAACCGAGGGAAGGATGGAGATGGAAAAACTGGGTAAACGAACAGGAACCACAGAGACAAGTACTACCAACAGATTAAAAGAAATAGAAGAAAGAATGTCAGACACTGAAGATACCATAGAGAAAATAAACACACTAATCAAAGAAAACAGCAAAACCAACAAATTCTCATCACAAAACATTCAGGAAATATGGGACACAATAAAAAAACCAAACCTAAGAATAATTGGGATAGAAGAAGGAGAAGAAGTACAGCTCAAGGGTCCAGAAAATATATTTAATAAAATTATAGAAGAAAACTTTCCCAACCTAAAGAAAGATATTCCTTTGAAGGTTCAAGAAGCATACAGAACACCGAATAGACTGGACAAAAAAAAATCTCCTTGTCATATAATAATCAAAACACAAAAAATACAGAATAGAGAAAGAATATTAAGAGCTGCAAAGGAAAAAGGTCAAGTTACTTATAAAGGTAAACCTATCAGACTTACACCTGACTACTCTATGGAAACCATGAAAGCCAGAAGGTCCTGGATAGATGTACTGCAGAAGCTAAGAGAACATGGATGCAAGCCCAGACTACTAAACCCAGCCAAGCTTTCGTTCACTATAAATGGAGAAAACAAAATTTTCCAGGATAAAAACAAATTTAAACAATACGTAGCCACAAATCCAGCCTTACAGAAAGTAATAGAAGGAAAAATCACAAACCAAGGAGTCCAACAATGACCACAATAACTCAAACATCTAGAGACCCTTCACCAGTGCAACTCAAAGAAGGTAAACACACAAACTCTATGACTAAAAAACTAACCGGAGTTAACAACCACTGGTCATTAATATCCCTTAATGTCAATGGACTCAACTCACCTATAAAAAGGCACAGGCTAAGAGATTGGATATGCAAACAGGATCCAACATTCTGCTGTTTACAAGAAACACACCTCAACCACAAAGACAGGCAACTACTCACAGTAAAGGGCTGGGAAAAGGCTTATCAAGCAAATGGACCTAAGAAACAAGCAGGTGTGGCCATACTAATTTCTAACAAAGTTGACTTCAAACTTAAATCAATCAGAAGAGATGGAGAGGGACATTTCATACTCATAACAGGAACAATTCATCAGGAGGAAGTCTCAATCCTGAATATCTATGCCCCTAATATAAAAGCACACACGTACGTAAAAGAAACATTACTAAAACTCAAGGCTGCAATCAAACCGCACACATTAATAGTAGGAGATCTCAACAATCCTCTTTCACCAATGGGCAGGTCAATCAGACAGAAACCTAACAGAGAAATAAGAGAATTAATGGAGGTAATGAATCAAATGGACTTAACAGACATCTATAGAACATTCCAGCAAAATAGGAAAGAATATACCTTCTTCTCTGCAGCTTATGGGACCTTCTCAAAAATTGACCACATAGTCGGTAACAAAGCAAACATCCACTGTTTCAAAAAAATATTAGTAACCACCTGTGTCTTATCAGATCACCATGGATTAAAGTTAGAATTCAACAACAATGCTACCCCCAGAAAGCCTACAAACTCATGGAAACTGAACAGTCAACTACTGTACCACACATGGATCAAGGAAGAAATAAAGAAAGAAATTAAAGTCTTCCTTGAATTCAATGAAAATAAAGAAACAACCTACTCAAACTTATGGGACACTATGAAAGCAGTCCTAAGAGGAAAGTTCATAGCACTAAGTGCCCACTTAAAGAAAACAGAGAAAGCACACATTGGAGACCTAACAGCCCACCTGAAAGCTCTATAAAAAAAAAAGAAGCAGACTCTCCCAAGATGAGTATTAGACTGGAAATAATCAAACTGAGGGCAGAAATCAATAAAATAGAAACACAGAAAACAATCCAAAGAATCAATGAAACAAAAAGCTGGTTCCTGGAGAAAATCAACAAGATTGATAAACCCCTATCCAAACTAATCAAACGGCAGAGAGAGAATATGCAAATTAATAAGATCAGAAATGAAAAGGGGGACATAACCGCAGACATAGAGGAAATTCAGAGAATAATTAGATCTTACTACAAAAGCCTGTAATACACAAAACTGGAAAATGTAAAAGAAATGGACACTTTTTTAGATAAGTACCATATTCCAAAGCTAAACCAAGACCAGGTGAACGATCTAAACAGACCTGTTAGTCGCGAAGAATTAGAAGCTGTTATCAAAAACCTCCCTACCAAAAAAAGCCCAGGACCAGATGGTTTCAATGCAGAATTCTACCAGAACTTCCAAGAAGAGCTAATACCTATACTCCTTAAGGTATTTCACAATATAGAAACAGAAGAGTCGTTGCCAAATTCCTTTTATGAAGCTACAGTTACTCTGATACCAAAACCACACAAAGACTCAACGAAGAAAGAGAATTACAGGCCAATCTCACTCATGAACATCGACGCAAAAATCCTCAACAAAATACTGGCAAACCGAATCCAAGAACACATTAGAAAAATTATCAATTATGATCAAGAAGGCTTCATCCCAGAGATGCAGGGCTGGTTCAACATACGAAAATCTATCAATGTAATCCATCATATAAATAAACTGAAAGAAAAAACCATATTATCTCATTAGATGCTGAAAAAGCATTCGACAAAATTCAACATCCCTTTATGATAAAAGTCTTGGAGAGATTAGGGATACAAGGGTCATACCTAAATATAATAAAAGCTATTTACAGCATGCCAACAGCTAACATCAAATTAAACGGAGAGAAACTCAAAGCCATCCCACTAAAATCAGGAACACGACAAGGCTGCCCACTCTCTCCATACCTCTTCAATATAGTACTCAAAGTTGTAGCAATAGCAATAAGACAATATAAAGGGATCAAGAAGATTTGAATTGACAAGGAAGAAGTTAAATTTTCGTTATTTGCAGATGATATGATATGATAGTGTACATAAGCGGCCCCAAAAACTCCACCAAAGAACTCCTACAGTTGATAAACACCTTTAGTAATGTGGCAGGATACAAGATCAACTCCAAAAAATCAGTCGCCCTCCTTTACACAAAGGATATGGAAGCAGAGAGGGAAATCAGAGAAGCATCACCTTTCACGATAGCCACAAACAGCATAAAATATCTTGGGGTAACTCTAACCAAGGAAGTGAAAGATCTGTTTGATAAGAACTTTAAGGCATTGAAGAAAGAAATTGAAGAGGATACCAGAAAATGGAAGGATCTTCCTTGCTCTTGGATTGGAAGGATCAACATAGTAAAAATTGCAATTCTTCCAAAAGCAATTTATAGATTCAATGCAATCCCCATCAAGATCCCATCAAAATTCTTCACTGATCTTGAGAGGACAATAATCAACTTTATAAGGAAAAATAAAAAACCCAGGATAGCCAAAACAATCTTATACAATAAAGGAACTTCTGGAGGCATTACCATCCCTGACTTCAAACTCTACTACAGAGCTACAGTAATGAAAACAGTGTGGTATTGGCATAAAAACAGAGAAGTCGACCAATGGAATCATATACAAGACCCGGATTTTAACCCACAAACCTATGAACACCTCATTTTTTTTTTTTTGGTTTTTCGAGACAGGGTTTCTCTGTGGCTTTGGAGCCTGTCCTGGAACTAGCTCTTGTAGACCAGGCTGGTCTCGAACTCACAAAGATCCGCCTGCCTCTGCCTCCCGAGTGCTGGGATTATGAACACCTCATTTTTGATAAAGGAGCTAAAAGCATACAATGGAAGAAAGAAAGCATCTTCAACAAATAGTGCTGGCACAATTGGATGTCAACCTGTAGAAGAATGAAAATAGACCCATATCTATCACCATGCACAAAACTCAAGTCCAAATGGATCAAAGACCTCAATATAAATCTGAACACAATGAACCTGATAGAAGAGAAAATGGGAAGTACCCTACAACAATTGGGCACAGGAGATCGCTTCCTATGTATAACCCCAGCAGCACAGACATTAAGGGAAACATTGAACTAATGGGACCTCCTCAAACTGAGAAGCTTCTGTAAAGCAAAGGACACTGTCACTAAGACAAAAAGGCAACCTACTAACTGGGAGAAGATCTTCACCAACCCTGCAACAGACAAAGGTCTGATCTCCAAAATATATAAAGAACTCAAGAAACTAGACTTTAAAATGCTAAATAACCCAATTAAAAAATGGGGCACTGAACTGAACAGAGAATTCTCAACAGAAGAAGTTCAAATGGCCAAAAGACACTTAAGGTCATGCTCAACCTCCTTAGCGATCAGGGAAATGCAAATCAATACAACTTTGAGGTATCATCTTACACCTGTCAGAATGGCTAAAATCAAAAACACCAATGATAGCCTTTGCTGGAGAGGTTGTGGAGGAAGGGGTTCCCTCATCCATTGCTGGTGGGAATGCAAACTTGTGCAACCACTTTGGAAATCAGTGTGGCGGTTTCTCAGGAAATTCAGTATCAACCTACCGCTGGACCCAGCAATACCACTCTTGGGAATATACCCAAGAGATACCCTATCATATGACAAAAGCATTTGCTCATCTATGTTCATAGCAGCATTATTTGTTATAGCCAGAACCTAGAAACAACCTAGATGTCCTTCAATAGAAGAATGGATGCAGTAAGTGTGGAATATATACATATTAGAGTACTACTCAGCAGTATAAAACAATGAGTTCTCGATTTTTGCATGCAAATGGATGGAAATAGAAAACACTATCCTGAGTGAGGTATCCCTGACCCAAAAACATGAACATGGGATTTACTCACTCATAATTGGTTTCTAGTCACAAATAATGGTCATTGAGTCTATATTCTGTGATCCTAAAGAAGCTAAATAAGAAGGTGAACCCAAAGAAAAACATATAGTTATTATCCTAGATTTGAGAAGTAGACAAGATTGCCGGGCAAAAATTGGGAACTTGGGGGTGGGGTGGGACGGGGGTAAGGGGAGATGGGGAGAGAAAAGTAAGAAGGGGAGAATGGGGACCTTGGGGAAACGGGATGATTGGGAGAAAGGAAGGTTGGATAGAGGAGCAGGGAATCACATTACTTAATTAAGGGAGTCATCTCAGGGTTGGCAAGAGACTTGAACCTAGAGGGGCTCCCAGGTACCCAGGGCGATGTCCCCAGTTAGCCCCTTGGTTAGCTGAGGATGGGGAACCCGAAATGACCCTATCCTATAGCCATACTGATGATTATCTTGCATATCACCATAGAACCTTCATCTGGAGATGGATGGAGATAGAGACAGAGACCCACACTGGAGCATTGGACTGAGCTCTCAAGGTCCCAATGAGGAGCAGAAGGAGGGAGAACATGAGCAAGGAAGTCGGGACCACGAAGGATACACCCACCCACTGAGAGAGTGGGGCTGATCTAGTGGGAGCTCACCAAGGCCAGCTGGACTGTAACTGAAAAAGCAAGGGATAAAACCGGACAGTTTGAACATGGCAGAAAATGAATGCTGATTAGAAGCCAAAGACAATGGCACGGGGTTTTGATCCTACTTCAGGTTCTGGCTTTGTGGAAGCCTAGCCAGTTTGGATGTTCACCTTCCTAGACCTGGATGGAGTGGGGAGGACCTTGGACTTTCCACAGGGCAGGGAACCCTGACTGCTCTTCAGACTGGAGAGGGAGGGGGAGAGGAGGGGGGGCAGGAGGAGAAGAGTGGGAGGAGGGGTTAGGGAAATGGGAGGCTGGGAGGAGATGAGAATTTCTTTTTTTTTTCTTTCTCTTTCAATAAAAAAAAAGATATAAGAGTTAGGCAATAAGAAGCTAGAGCTAATGGGCCAAGCTGTGATTTAATAAACATAGTTTCTGTGTGGTTATTTTGGGGCTGAGCAGCTGGGAACAAACAAGCAGCCTCCTACAACACATGATCTCTTTCTTTATGGAAGATGAACGCCAGTGAGCAAACCCCAAATATAATGGTTTTATTGGTCCCCAACTAGATGACTCCTGATTAACAAAATTTCTAAAATGGAAGCCACAACTGTGACAAATGATTTACTTAAGTTGAAGTAGGCAGAGTCACTTCAAATATGGACTTTGGAGATAGGAAGACACAAATATTTGATCCAGATTTTCAGGCCTAAAGCCACGCACCTTTAATCCAGATCTTGAGCCTGGTAGACACATGGAAATTTGGGCCACACCTTCTGCTGTAAGCGTAGATAAGGACATGGAAGAAAGAAGCTCTTGCTCTTTGCTGCTTACCCTCATCTTGCATCAAGTCCACTGCTTCACTGTTATTAGAGAATTCTCCTTTGGAATTTGTCTTATTAAAGACCAAGCAACATGTCTAACCTCCTGGACTAAGTGTGTACTGGATTGTTGGATGTGACCTTCACAGCTAGCCACTGTGGGATGTCATGCTATCAGGACTGCAGCACTAAATAATTCCAATAAATCCCCTTTTATTCAAACAAAGAGAAATTCATTGTCTATGTTCTGTGACTCTAGAGACCCCTAGAGCAATATTTTTTAGGTAAGAGTGTATAAAATGTTCCAAACTTTTAAAAGTAATGTATAATTGCCAAAACTAGTTGCCTATTCTCAAAACTAGTTACCTAAGTAAGATTCAATCTAGAAAAAAAAAACAATTGAATGATTTAATAATCCCTAGTAATAGCCTCAGCTGTCTTCTGTGAAACTAATATTGAAATCTGGAGTGAAAATTTCAAGAAATACAGTTGCTGCTACATAGAAGAGGTAACAGATAAGACACGTAAACTAAAAATCTATAACCTGTTTCTTATTGTGTTTCATGGGGTGAAGAGAAAACAAATCCTAGTTCTTCATTTGGGATCCAGTTTAACCTTTAAACTGCCTCCAGGAGAAATGTCAGAGGGCAGGACAGCCCAGAGCTGGGACTGCACACAAATACTGTCCAGAATTTATCCTACAGGTGGACCATTAGCAACTTCCTTTTTTTTTCTGGAGGAAATGTGGGACAGCATTAGAAGCCTGATTTTCTCAACAGGAGATAATGACAAATGGTTTCTGAGAGAACACTCCAACAGGGTCAAGTAGGAAAGCACAGATTTCCAAAGAGTCACATTTGGGTAAAGTTCCAGTTCTGGATTGCAAGCACCTAAGGAGAAGAAAACCCAAAGTGTGAGGAGCCCAAGAGTATTCAGTTTCCTGTCAGATTCCGACCTGCGATCCAAAAGGTTCATTCCTTGAGATTTCATCTTCTCCCATGCATATCAGATTCTCCCTGAAGATGAGTTTCCCCTCCTCTGCAAGGTGAACATGGTCAATGATTCATTCAAGATCTCTAACCAGAAAATGAAACAAATGTTCCAGGTTGCCAGGTTCACATTGGCAGCTGAGCTAGGGGAGTTGTGGGAGAATTCCTGCTTCACAGACTGCTGCTTGAAGGCAGCTGGACAGGAATTCCAGGCTCTCAAAGCCATCTTAACAGCTTGTTCTTCAATTTAGCAGCTATGTTTAAACAGGAAATAGAGGGGAATAAAAAGAACTTCATTGACATCCTTGGCACAGAGTAGCAAATCATCAAGGCAACGATGGGGTTCATTTACATTGGGAAGGAACCAGTCCTCCACAGCATGGCAGACACTGTGCTGGCAGCTGCTGACAAGTATGGTGTGGAGCGTTTGAAGGTCATGTGCGAGAGTGACCTCTGCAGGGACCTCTCTGTGTAGAATGCTGCCCACACTCTCTTCCTTGCTGACCATCACACCACAGGGTAGCTGTAAACACAGGTGCAAATCATTACAGCTCATGCTACCAAGGTGTCTGAGACCTCGAGCTGGAGGACAATGATGAACTCAAACCCCCACTTGGGGGCTGAAGCATACAGCTCGCCAGCTTCTGCACAGGGTCCTTTGTTGGAATCCCTTCTCAATACCTGAAGCAATTCTAATGACTTTTTCAGTAGTGACCTACAGGTATCTTCTTGAAGTAGCTGTCAATCCTGTTACCAATGAAACCTGGGTATACCATGGGCTGTGGAACATTTATAGTGAAGATGGGAAAGCTCAGGTTTTAACAGAGTAGTAAATGAGTTGGAATGACCGGTAAATGGTTGTGGCCGGTGAGGGGGGTAAGGCTGGAGTCTGGAATATTCAACCCAACCTCTACCCTGTTGCTGTGCTGATTTTAATTTTGTTCAATGAATTGGAAACTAGGATTCAGTTTAGTTAATGCCCCGAACACATACAACAGGGTGGGTTTTTTTTTTTTTTTTGAGTATCCTGCTTGTGTTGGATTGAGAAGAACATACAATAAAGGGAGGGCATAGAGCAATGGAGAAAACAAATATGAATGCTAGCTTACAGGAGAAGGGGAAAAAATAAAGTCGGTTTTCCTCCAAACTCAGTTTGAGAGATGACTTAGCTGACAAAAGCAATTGTTACTCTTGCAGAGAACACTTGTTCAGGTCCCAGCACACCAGGAACATTTTAACCAGCTCTAACTGGTGATGCAGAGAATCTGTTGTCTTCCTCTTGTCTCCACAGGCATATCCAGCCCTGTCGACAAAATTTTAAGCAAACAAAAGTAAAATAAATGCAAATTGTAAATCAGTTTGTGGATTCCAGTGGTGTTTCTGTTTGAAGAAGCCCGTTTTAGTCCATGCAGCCTGTTCAGCTGTTTGTGCAGATTCCTTAGTGTCACACATAAAAAAGGCAGTGAAGTCAGACCTAATGAAAGTCTTTTATCCTCATATACTGGTGCCTACTCCAGTCGGCATGATGGAGTAATGTATAATTAAGAAATACAGGTTAATAGATATTTATCTATAATAGTCAAGCTTGTAGTCATGTTAGTAAGATTTTCTAGATGTACAGAGTTGTATTTCAGATGGAGAGGGATTGTTCAAATCTGTCAAAGTCAACAGATCATGGCATTTAAAGTGTTTTAATAATTTAGGACTTTTCTTGTCAGTGAGACACATCTGCCCCTGGAAGCACCAATCTACTTCAAGAGGAAGATGGACATCATAGCGGCTCCTTATCAAATTTGCTAGCTATTTGGGAAAGAAACTGCTCTTGCCTGGACTGCTTGATGGTATGCTGTGTGATGTAGACATGCAGGACCCACAGAGAAATAACTGCTGAACTTGCATAAAGGTGAGATGATCCTTTGAGGTTCCTGCTTCATGAAATAATAGAAAGATTCTGCTAGACATTGTGCAGGACACAGAAGAAAGTGACTGACAAACTGACATTATAGGCAGAACTGTCTTTGAAATTTTCTGCTTCATGGAAAAGTCTGCTGCAGGCTGAAGATGGATGCCCTAACAGTACAGAAAAACGTTGGGTGACTGTCCAGGAAGTACGATGTCTCTGTCAATTCTAGAGTTTTAGAAGTTGCTTACAATGCACTTTCTGTTTACTTAGCTAGTATTATATCCTTCTGGAGTCTTTGATGTAGTTGAAGAATAAATAGTATTAACATAGCTTTCCTTAGTTATGATAAAATACAAAATAGATATAAATATTTTAATTGTAGTTCTTGCTCATACCTGTCTTGTTTTATGTAATTTTACCATGCTAAAGTTAAAACCTTCCTTTTTATTTAAACAGAAAATGGGAGGTGATGTGGGATACCCTCTGTATGCTGTGAATACCATAGGTGAACATTTTATTTATAAATATCCTGGCCTGTGATAGGACAAAGGAGTAGAGCTAGGAAGGAAAGTAAAGTAGAGTTTAGGAAAACTAAACTAAATACTGGGAGAAAGGAGGTGGAGTGAAGGAGAAACCATGGAGCTGCCACCAGAGACAGACACGCTGGAAACGTTGCTGGTAGGCCACGAGCCTCATGGTAAAATATAAAGTAATGGAGATAGGTTTAGATGTAAGCATTAGCAATGCACTTAAGTAATTGGCCAAACAGTGATTTAATTAATACAGTTTCTGTGTGGTTATTCTGGGAGTCTGGGCATCCAGGAAGTAAATAAACAGCCTCCTTACTTCAGCCCTTATGGGGCTTCCTTACCACCTATATGATTGTCGCCTCTGTGGATGAGCTATCATTTCTCTGTCTCAAGAGGTTTCTCCTTTACAAATCAAATCTTTATTAATAGTATCTGTAGCATTTCTTCTCCTGTGGAAACAAGAGTGAAACCCTTTCCACAATGTAGCCCATCTCCTTGTTTCCATTGTGAGGAAGTCTTTTCTACTATCCAATATTTTTTCTGCTGCCATTGTTACTTTCTGATTAGCATTAAGAAAGTTCAATATTAATAAAACATTATGTAATTTATTTCTGGGGGTATTTTCCATCCCTTTCTGCTTGTTTAGCATATCCTTTGTAGTTCAATTTGATCTTTCTATAATTGCCTGATCTGTAGAATTGTTTGGTATACCTGTAATATGCTTTATAATATAATAAGCAAAAAACTGTTGTATTTTCTTAGACACATATGCTGCATCATTATCTGTCTTTATTTATGCATGTATACCAATGATGATCATAACTTCTAATAAATGCATGATTACTGAATCAGCCTTTTTTGAGTTCAAAGCAGTTGCCCACTGAAAATATAAATAAGTGTCAATGATGTGATTATATATTCTAATTTTCCATATTCTGTAAAGTGGAACACATGTAGCTGCCATATTTCATTTCTTTGAATATCTTTTGGGTTACTCTTTGCAGGTAATGGTATTTGGTTATAGAAAGAGCAAGTAGAACATCTCTTTATAGTCTCCTTACCTTGTTGGGCTGTAATAGAAAACTCTTTCTTTAAACCTTTGCTATTGACGTGATATTTCTTATAAAATTCTGAGACCCTCAGCACACTTCCAATCAATAATTGGTCAATTTCTGCATTACCTTGTGCTAGAGGACCTGGCAGACTTGTATGTTATCTGGAGTGTGCTATGTATATGGGACAAAGCCTATTCATGATTGTACCTTGAATCTGAATGAATAATGAAGTCAATTCTTTAATATCTGGTATAATTTCAGCAGTTCGAATATATGAGACAACTCTACATATTTCTAATCAGTAACTCTATTGAGAGGTTCTTTAAAAACCTTAGGTACCTTGAAAATAGCTTATAACCCTTCCTTTTGGACAGAATTATAAGGACTTTGTTCCAACTTACTTAAATCTTCTGATTTGTAACCTGCCTTTCCTCATTTATTTGCCTCATTATAAAATGTACGGGCTTTAGATATTGGTGTATCATGTACAATTTAGGGAAGAATCCAAATAGTTCTCTTTCTATGGCTAAGTCTATCACATTTGAGGTTATTACTATTAATCTTTCATAAAAAAATAGCTCAGGCTCTTGGGATTCATTTTCTTCCAAAAATTTTTTATTTTCGTCAGTAGGAAATGGTCCTATAATCTGTGCTGGGTCTATTCCTGCAGTTGAGATGTTTCAATTTTTCTTTTATAATTAATTTAGAGACTTTATTCATATAAGTTGTTAAGTTTTTCACTTGATTTATGTAGTAAAAGGACTATTATAAGATAATATCTTGCCTCTGCATTAAAATGTCTGTAGAGGAAATTAGGAATGCAATATGACCAGGATGCAATTAAGATTTGGATTTACCCCATCCACATATGCCTCCTGTAATTTCTCTTCAATGACAGTTAATTCTTTCTCAGCTTCAGTTGTTAATTCCCTGGGACTATTGATGTTTTTGTCACCATCTAAGGTTTTGGGTAAATGAATTATTAGATCAGGCATTATCCAAACACCTGATGGCATACTGGAAATAACTGTTAACAATATTTCAAAGTCATTAAGAGCCTGCAATTGGTCTCTTCTAATTTGTGCCCTTTGTGTTCTCATTTTCTATAAACCTATTTTATAACCTAAGTAATTGAATATATGTTCTCACTGTATTTTTTTCAGGAAGAATTTTTTATCCCCTTTTAGGCAAAATTTTCTTTACTTCTTCAAGCATTCTTTCTAAAGCATCTGCATTAGAATCAGATAACAAAATGTCATCCATGTCATGGTAAATTATAGACTTAGGAAGTTGTTTACAAATTATTTCCATTGACTGAGTTACAGCGTATTGGCAGGGTGTGGCTATCGAGCATTTCCTGTGTCAGGATTGGTATTTCTTAATAGGCTGAGAATTATTATAAGTATCCACCGTGGAGGCAAATTTTTCTCTACCCTTTTCTTATAACGGTAGAGTGAAGAAAACATCTTTTAAATCAATAGCTATAAGAGGTCATTATTTTGATAATAGAGAAAGCAGAGGGATTCCAGATTGTAGAAAGCCCATTGGTTAAATTACATTCTTGACATCTCTTAGATCTGTCACTTTTCTCTATTTCACAGATTATTTTTTCTAACAACATATACAGATTTCAAAGACCTGGCCAATTATTCAACATTTTGAGCATCTAGTTGCTCTTATACCAGCTATTCTAAAGCCTGCAGTTTGCCTTATGTTAATTGTCATTGTTTAACCCCTATTGGTTTCTTGGTTAACCATTTAGAGACAGATCCATCAGTACCCCTAAAGGTTTGCTGGTTGCTTTGTGCTTTTGTACAGCTTGAATGGTTGGTGACCTTTGTTTATAATAACTTATAATATCCTTCCCAGAAATATAAGTTTTTTGGACTTCAGGAATGTTAATTTGGGTGTTCCTTTGCTGCAATAGGTAGAAACCCCTTAATCACTGCAATATTAGCTACATATGGGCTCAGCCTTCCTTTTTGTCCTTCTGATCCTATGTATTCAACCCAACTCATGCTTTGTTTCACTTGAGATAGGGTTCCAGTTCCTAGGAATTGAACATCTGCCTCTTGAAGAGGCCAATTTGCATGCCAAGATTGTGGAGTAATGATACGCATGTCTGTAATAGTATTTACTAATCCCTCAATTACAATGTTAGGTATAAGCACTCTTAGCTTTGGTCTTTGATCATTTGTATACATCTGCCAAAATATACATTTCCTATTTCCTACTGGAGTTTTTGATTCATCCTTTATGTCTAGTACATCATTGAGAACAGTATGTTTTTATTTATTTTTTTTTACAGTAGGCACTGGACTTTTTAATTTTCCTGGTGAGACATGTTCTCTAGAGTGACTTGGAATGACCTGGCCATGTTTGACATAGGGGCCTGTGAGAGGTCCCCCTCCAGGAGGTTTTTAGTGGTATTGGGTTGACTTGTCTGTCTTTTGTTGATCTAATTCACTGATCCAATACCTGCCTTTGCCATACCTCCTATATATTCTATGAGACCACCTATTCTTGTCATTCCAGAGGAGACATTATTCCTAGGAATTCCCTCTACAATCACTTTTCTGATGTTTTATTCTACTACATTTAATACATTTGACATTTGAAGCTTTCCTTATACCTTTGGAAATTGCTTCTACTACCCAAGTCTCAGTGTTATAGTCAAATGTCTAAACATTCATTGTATTCTGGGTCCATTCATCCATTGTTGCTGATCTAACCTTTAAAGCTTCAAATATCTTTTTGCATTCTAAGCTGGCATTTTCAAAAGCCAGAGATACAGTAAGTACATATCTAGCTTCTGGGTCCCTTACTCCTACTTGTACAGCCTTAGTCATCTTTGTAAAAAGTCATTAAAGTTTCTCTCTGGCCCTGTCTAATTCTGATATATGATTCATTTTTCTTTCCTAGTTCCTGAATCTTGTGTCAAGAATTTAAATTGGGGGGCTGGAGAGATGGCTCAGAGGTTAAGAGCTCTGGCTGCTCTTGCAGAGGTCCTGAGTTCAATTCCCAGCAACCACATGGTGGCTCACAACCATCCGTACTGAGATCTGGCACCCTCCTCTGGCATGCGGGCATACATGGAGGCAGAATCTTGTATACATAATAAATAAAAGAATTTAAATTGGATGTGTTACATAGGGACAAGGTGTGTTCATCACAGAGAGCCTGGTCCTGAGGATAAGAGTAGTGGTCCTTGCCATGATTTTATATTGGGAAGCCTCAAATCCTTTTGTGTTTCTTTTGGTTCTAAAATTTTCCCTCTTCTCACCAATAGCATTTCCATAGCATTGGGATTCCATTTTCTAGGACCACTGAGGTTAATTGAAGCCAATTGTATTGGGTAGCCTTATTGCTTGAAGCTCACCTTTTCACAATTTCCCCAACAAATGGTGAATTTAGGCCATAAGATACCATTGCTTGGTTAACTTCTTTTAGATCGATCATGCCTGTAGGTAGCCATGTATATTTGTTGCCTACTTTATGTTATTTCCTGTCCTTTTACTTTTTGTCCCTGAATATCAGTTTCTATAATTTCCTCAACCTCAATCTTTTCAAATCTTTTTACCACTGCCTTTAATAAAGTCTGAATCTTCTGTTTAGTGTTCTGTTCTATCCTCATTGATGATTTCAAGGCATGAAATTTTCTATTAATGATAATGTCTCATCCTTGGACATAATTTTGATGGTGTGCTTATTGCCTTATCTGTTAACCTATCATGCTTTTCAACATATTCTGATTGTTGAATTCAACAGCAAAAATTTTTTCAGATAATGTCTTGGCACCCTTCAACATTGATTGGATTTTGTCTGTCAAGTAAATGTTATCCTTTTCAATAGTATTAGTTTTTTCAAATAGCTGTTCATTGTTAATCTCTACATATTGTATCATTTCTAAAAGTGCCTCATTCTTGTCTTTGTTATTAAACCATTTTCTTAACAATATAATATGAAAAACAAAACTAATTCCAAAATCAAATAAGTGGATGTAAGGAAAATCATATAAGCCTTGCAGAATACCATCCATAGTATAAGCAAAGAGGTTATTAAATTCCTAGATGGTAATATTGTCTGCAATGATATAACTGTCAAGTTTATTGATTTATTTATTAATCAAATAGTTACCTTTGTTTTAGATTTTTGTAAATTGTTGAAGGTGTAATAATCTTGATTACTCAGCAGGTGTTGCAATTGTAGATTCATGGCAAAGATACACAACTGACTCCTGCACAAACAGTCCCATGCTGTTTTGATTCTACATGTTGGTGCCTCGTTAACTACTGATAAATATGCTTTTCTTAACAAATTAAGAGCAATTAAATCAATCCCGTACATGGAGTAAGGAGCACAGAACTTATAATCAGGGAACACAAACCAGAAGTTGCTCATGTGGCTGCACAGCAGGAAAGGCAGCAGGGGGAACCATGCATGAGCCTGGGAAATTGCTAAGTCACTGCACGGTAGCTCTGCTGTGGTAGGGTTTTGGCATGATAACACTGAGTCAGTGAAATCAAGCTAGGTGGTTGGGGGTGGGGGACCATCTGGTCTGTGGACCTTTTGGGCTTTTTAGGTTGATCCACCTTGAAGACATGGAATTGGAATTCACATGGGTGCCATAAGATGCATGGTGTAAAGTAATCCAACACAAGCTCAGAATTGAGTATAATAAAGGGTTATCTATTTAAGGGTAGACTCATAGACCTCAGTCCTCTGCATGAACAGGGAACAGAAACCAAATCCAGCACGAGACACAGAGACAATGAGAAAGATCTCTCTCTGCTTTGGGCAGGGGACAAGAAAAAAATAAAGAAAATTCTGAAATAGATGGTTTTTAAACATAAATCAAAGAAAGCCAGCCTACAAACCACAATCCCAGAGACTTAGACAACAATGAGAACACAAAGAGAGGCTTACATAGATCTAATCTCCATGGGAAGTAGAAAAAGACAAGATCTGAGTCAATTTTGAGCATGGGAACCTTGGGGAATGTTTGAAGGGGGAAGGAGAGAGGCATCGAGGGAAGTAGAGGAAAATGTAGAGCTTAATAAAAATCAGTTTAAAAAAAAGAAGTCAAGCATTTAATCCCAGCCTGCAGAAATCAGACATAAGCAGCTCTCTATATTTTGAGCCAGTCTGGTCTATAGAGTGAGGTCTAAGATAGTCAGAAAGTTCAGAAAGTTCTCCGGTTTTTTTTTTTTTCTCTTTTTAATCTTTTGACTTCTCATGCTTTTGTCTTCTGGAGGACCTGCTACTCAGCTCCCCAATTAATCACATACAGAGCCTTATTCTTTCTTATAAGCCTTAGCCTGGCTTGTTTCTAGCCAGCTTTTCTTAAATTATCTCATCTACCTCTTGCCTCTGGTATTTTATCTTTTTTTCCTTCCATGTATCTAACTACATGACTGGCTGAGTGGCAGAATGGCTGCGTGGCTCAGGGGCTGGACCTTAGCATACTCCTTACTTTATTCCCTTGCACCTACCCTCCTCTGTATTTATCCTTCTATTTATCCTCTCTGCCCAAAAACTCTGCTTATTTCTCTTCTGCCTCAATATTGGCAATTCAGTTCTTTATTAGACCATCAGGTGTTTTATATATGCACAGTAACACAGCTTTGCTGAGTTAAAAAATGCAACATAAACAAATGTAACACACCTTAAAGTAATCTTCTACAAGAGCCATGGACAACTGAAACATTTCTAATCAAGAAAAGAGCCCATTTAGGTCTCATCACTGCTGATTTCAAATTGTACTTCAAAATTATAATAAAAGTAATAAAAAAAGCATGGTATTGGTAGGTTGAATGGAAGACTCAGACATCAACCTATACATAGGAACCATGCCGGTCTCAAACACTGTGCTGTCACCTGGTTCCATAGTGCAGTCTGGGCCCTGACTGTTGCTGAGTCCTTTGTATGGGTGCATGGCACTACTAATGCCAGGATCTTTGCCCAAACACAACACATTGGACAGTGAGCAGTCTGACTGTGCATGGAATGGGTTATCCTATCTCCTTCATTATTAAACTCTTCCACTGTTGAAGGCACCTTTTGATGAACATTTACAGGAGACAAAAGGATCTTCTTGTTATTTGTTCATTAGTAGATCTGTCCAAATACTTCTTCCTCAAATGCTTTTCTAGTTTTTTCCCTTTTCTTTTTTCTTATCTTTCATTCATACAGTACAACCTGACCATAGTCTCCCCTCCCTCCACTCCACCCAGATGTACCGCTTCTCTGTTTCCTTTCAGAAAAGCACAGGCCTCCTGGTGATCTCAACTGAACACATCATAATGAGATGCAATAGGAGTAGGTACAAACCCTCATATCAAGGCTGAAGCAGACAACCCAGAAGAAAGAAAATATTCCTAGGATGAGACAAAAAAAAAAAGGTCATGGTTTTCCCACATCCCTGCTGTTAGGAGTCCAACAAAATACCCTCTGAAAAACAACAGTATACAGAGGACTTAGTACAGACATATTCAGGCTCTTCAGTCTCTGTGGTTCCCTATGATCCCACTTAGTTGATACTGTGGGCCCTGTTCTCCTGGTATCATTGATCCCTCATACAATCCAGCCTTCCCCTCTTCCTTGAGGTTCCCTGAGCCCTGCCTAATATTTGACTGTGGATTTCAGTGTCTGCTCCCATCAGCTGGTGGAGAAAATCCTAACTGATGATGATTGGGCAGGTATAGCAATTTCATTAGATATCATTTCATTGAACCTTCGTATGTATGAGACCATGAGGATCCTGCATAAACTTCAACAGCTGAGAAGAGCTGGATGGGGGTAATGGATGCCTTTGAACAGAAACACCACGAGAATTCACAAAGTAGATTTGACTATTTTTATCCATTTAATATTTTATTGATGTCAGATTTTTTTTTTGTTTTTGCTCTGAGCTCTTGATCATGTGTCCTATTCAGTTCAATCCGGACAGTCATTCAAAGTTCTTCTGTAACATTGTGGGCCCCCATCATCAGCCTATTGGTCCATAGTATCCTGCAGACTTTTCCATGAAACAAGGAATTTCAAAGACAGTTCCACCTATATTGGCAGCTTGTTAGTCACTTTCTTCTGTGTCCTGCAGAATGTCTGGCAGACTTTCATGAAGCAGGAACCCCAAAGGACTGTCTCACCTTTAGGCAAGTTCAGCAGTCATTTCTCTGTGGGTCCTACATGTCAATTCATCAAGCATTCCAGTGAAGAGCAGTTTTTTCTCAAATGAGGAACTATGCCTTATTGAGATTCCAAGTGGGCTGGTGGGTAGTCAGAACAGATTTTAAGAGTCCATTCAGAGCCTGATGGTCCGAATAAAGGGGAAGTGCTTGGAAGGTCCCTCTCCTGTCCTTTGTGGACATCCCTCCCCTGTCCCTGCGTAGATGCTGAGTGCTGAAGTTTTGAGGGCTAGAGGCCCGACCAGAGGGTTCCTCAGGAACTGGTGCGGGAAGTCATTCCTCCAAAGGAGGAGCAGGAGGGAGAACATCATTCTGGGTATCAGGAAGAACTGGAGGTGCCTGAATTCTGGGTTTTGTTTGCTCCTGTAGAGGAAAGAGAGAAGACAAAAGGCTCAGAGGAGGGGCAGCCACCATAGCTGCTGCCTCTGCTTTCAGAATGAGAGGAGCTGATGATGGCCATGGGGCCAGTACCAGGTTTTGAATTCCTGCAGGTGGTTACATGTTGCTTTATTTTATTAATGACAAACCATCATACAAAACCAAAAATACAAAGAGACAGACACAAACTCAAAACCAGAAGCTGGTGCTCTCACCACCACTTAGGTGCAGAACTGAAAGTACAGATGGGAACAAATCATGTTTCCCATGGACTAGGGCAACCTGGTCACCCCCTCTGCAAACTGCCCGGAACGCATTTCAGGATTAGAGACAGGAGTCTCAGCGCGAATCTGCCTCCCCTTTCTGTTCCCGTTTCAATTCAGACACTGCACAGGTACAATTTTCAAAATACTGATTCACAATTACACAGAAACAGAAACAATACACAAACAGACAGACATAAAAGTGAGCTCATTCATACCTCCAATTGGGTCTGGAATCAGTCTGGGAGAGACTCGATTCCTAGTCAGGGAACCAAATGTTGAACCCTGAAGTCCAATTACCAGGAAGAGTTGCCCCAAGAGACCATCTCTCATACCACAGTTGATGTAAAAGCATGAGGATATTAATAATTCTGTCATGACAGCGTTTTCATCATTTGAAAAGCCAGAAAGACCCCGAATAGCTGGTACAGGCTACTTTTAAAACAAACAACCACAAAAGGAAAGAGGTTTCTGGGGGTTGTATTTTTTACTATTATGATTGGTATTTTCAAAGGGCTGTTACTGATAATTGGCTGGACAGCAGTTGCCAGATCAGGTGAGGTACAAGGGAACATCTGAGGGTCACTTTGCCCCTTTCCCAGGGACTGAGTCAACACTTAAGGGTTATCTTGCCCATATTCAATAACTGAGTTCTATTTGGAGAACATTAACAAGGAGGACTCAAGGAGATAATGAAAAGTTCCCAACATTTGAATAGTTGCATGTGTAGTTGTTATATACTTGGTTCCTGGGAAGGGTGCGTTTCTGCTAAGAGGCTTCAAAATTGGCCTCAGAGTTGTCAGAAATGGCTTTAGAGTTCTTTTAGAGTTCTACAGAAGCAATTCCTTTTGACAAAAAGAGTGTGATATGACACTAACATGGCTACCAACATAAACATGAACATGTTGTTTTCAACTTCGAAGCTTAAATCAACGGGGAGCTTGGCTGGGATTAAACTGTAAATTTACTACTCCACACTATTCTGGAAAGAGTTGTAGAAGAAGAAAAACAGAGTCAGACAAAGATATGGGGAGAGAGGGATACCCAGGCATTGACCCTGTTTCTAAGAGGGTATGAATTTCTGACAATTGCACAGAAGGAAGATTTAGCACAATTAATGAAAACCCAGAGACAGATATTATGGTTCAACGTGAATAACAGAAAAGAAAAGCAGTCAGCCACTGTATCTTACCTCTATCTCAGAATGAAAATGGGTGAGATCCTGTCTCCATGAATGCTGAAGTCTCCACACTCCACAGTCCACTGATTTCCTCTCTTTCCCATTATATGCCTTTCTCCACGCAGCCATATAACTCCTGCCTCAACCTCCCTAGTGCTGGAATTAAAGGCATGTATGTAATACCAGGTGTTGGGATCACCTTTTTGTGAGCTTTGTTTCTCCTTTAAGACAGATTCAATCTCTAGTAACCCAGGATGGCTTTGAACTCACAGAGATCTCTCTGTCTCTGTCTCCCAAGTCCTGGGATTAAAGGTGTGTGCCAACAGTCCCTGGCCTGTATGACTGAATAGTATGGCTGCTTTGCCCTTTGACCTTCAGGCAAACTTTCTTTATTAAAACCCAAATAATACAACACTATGGAAGGAGATAGAAATCAGAGGAGAATAAAAAATTTTATTCCCAATATCTAATAAAAGAACCACAGTTCAGGAAGAAAAAGTTTGAATTCTTAATTAACCAATCCCATCTCTTTTTTCAAAACCAATAAATATTATTTTTCAAAGCCAAGTCAATCAACACACTGCCAGGTGCTATTGTCTTTTTCCTCTTAGGCCTCCATGTCTCACTTTTCACAAGGGCATGATGGGCCATTATCCACTCTGCCACTGTCAGTGCCAAGGAAGAGAATTGAGGGCTTGTGTCCTATGTGGCAGTGAGGACTGGGCCAAACCTCCAGAGCTCAGCAGAGTTGGAGGGACTAAAATGGGCTTCACCAAACAGGAACACAACTAGAATCCACAAACTGATTTTAAATATTTTACTCATTTTATATTTTATTTGGATAAGGTTTTGTCTACTGAGATGGCTGTGCCCATGGAATAGGAACTCAGAACCTCTGTAGCCCAAGTAAGAGATGGTTGTAAAGTCCCGCATGTGTGCTGGGAAGTGATAAAGAGTTCCCTGCAGAAATAACTATTACTTTTTTCAAATGAGTGATCATCTCTCCAGCCCACACATGCTGAGTTTGGTGGGAAAATGTCTTCTTTCTCTTGCCCATCTCTTGTAAGTGAACATTTATGTTTATTCTTTCCTTTGTTTTGAGCCCTTGATCATATGGTCTGCTCATCCAATGCAGAGAGTTTTCTGCAAAAAAACCTTACTGGGATGAGCTTGGGATCAGCAAAACCCTGAATCCCAGTTTCCATCTGATTTGACAAAAATCAAAGCAGTCTACCAACAGGGTAGAAGTTGCATAGAGTATACCAGAGTCCAGTGCTGCTCCTCCCCCTACCTGCCCTTCACTCATTTACAGAGGTGTTGAAGCCAGGCCTAGCAGCTGTGTTTCCCCAAGTTCATTGTAAATGTGCCTCAGAGCCCACAGTCTAAACAGGTGTCATTAGGAACAATAATGACTGTTTCTTCTGGAAGGCACATGTAGGTCACAGCCCACAGAGTCCTAAGATCGCTTCAGGCGTTTGAGGGGGTGCTCCAGGAAAACACCATGTGCAGGAAACAGAGAGGCACATACTTCAACCACCAAGTGGGGATAGGAGTGGACCACTGTCTTCCAGCTCGAGGTCTGAAAAACCTCGGAAGCATGAGCTGTAATGAAATCCAATGCCCGAGATTTCAACTGCACTGAGCTGTGGAGGTCAGCCAGGAAGAGAGTGTGGGCAGCATTCTCCACAGAGAGGTCCCTGCAGAGGGCCCTCTCACACATAAGCTTCAAACGCTCCAGGCCATACTTGTCAGCAGCTGCCAGCACAGCATCTGCCATGCTGTGGAGATCGGGTTCTTTCCCGGTGTAAATGAAGTCCATCATTACCTTGAAGACATCTGGTTTTAGGTCATGAATTTCAATGCGATTCGTTCTTCTCTCCTCCATGTCATGTTCAAACATGGCTCTGAAAACTGGAGAGCGAGCAGCTAAGATGGCCTTGTGAGCCCGGAATTCCTGGTCTGCTACCACCAGGCAGCAGTCTGTGAAGCGGGAATTCTCCCATAGCTCTCCTAGATCATCTACCAGGGTGCACCTTGGAATCTCGATTCCTGGCTGCATGTTCTGTTCAGAGATGCTGATGCAGTCCAGAACCATGCTCACCTCACAGCAGAGTGTGAGTTTGTCATCAGGGAGAAGCAAACATGGAGTGTAAAAAAGGAAATCTCGACGGATGAACTTTGCGATACCCCAGCCATCGTTTTGGTCGAACCTGAGAACATTTTGATTGTTCATGATTCGCAATTCCTCTCCTTTGGCATTTATGATCCCAAACTGGACCTTTGCCCACACGGGGCTCTTTGGAGAGCTGTGCAACGCTAGGAAAACTGACAGGTAACCTCTGCCTTCCTCATTGTGCCCATTGAGGTATAGTTTCATGATCCATTTCTGTTTGTCATTGGCTCCTGGTGAGAAAGTGGGGCTTGCAATGTCATTGCCCAAGTTTCCCTCCAAGCAAAAAGAGAAGTTGCTGATGGTCCATCTGTATGAGAATCTCTTGACTGTGATCTGCGTGTAGCCTCTGCTCTCAGCTGCCAGGTCTCCTGACATATCTGCGGCTGGGGGTGTGAAGGTTTACCTGGAGCCAAAGAAGAACAGGATTTTTTTCTTCTTCAACCTTGGGGTCACAATTACAGATTTATTTTAGATTTTTTAGTTTCTGTTTTTCCATCTGTTCCCTCTTCTATAAGGTTAGAAACTTTGGTCTTTCTGAAATTCTATACATATTGCCCTATGAGATTCAATGAAGACTGTCTAGAGTACTAGGGATTCTTTCTTACATCACTCCATCTTTTCTAGATTAAATATTAAGTAAGAAGGTGATTAGTTTTGACAATTACACACTATTTTTGATAATTTGGAATGTTTTATACACTCTTATATTGAAAAGTGTACTGTTATTCTCTAAAGGAACAGAACACATAGAATGGCATTCTCTGTATAGAATGACTTAGGGCTGTAGTCCTACGAGTTCCACAAATGCTACCTGTGACAAAAAAGTTCAAGAACCCAATACTTACTCTGTTCAGACTTCTGACGTGTTGGCTATTCCTCAGTCTATGCTGAAATTCCAAAGATGATTCTCTACTGCCAGAGAAGTAAAGGACTTGCTGCAAAGCAAGGGCAAGCAGCAAAAGGCAGCAGCTGCCTCCTTGCCTCTCCTTTTATGCTAACAGCAGAGGGTGTGGCACAGTTTAGGGTGTGTCTTCCTTCCTTGAGATCTGGATTAAAGGTGTGTGTCTTCTGGCACTAATTCCAGATTAAAACTTTGTATTTTTCAAAAGGGGGGGTGAGGAAGCAAGGTCTAAAGGAGCAGAAGCCAGGAGGCAATCCAGTCCCTGGAGCCAATCCAGTCCCAGGACACTGGCAGACCAGGATTGAGCCAGCACCCTGATACCTGATTCTCTCTCTGTCTCATTGTCTCTCTTAATCTCTGTCTCTGTCTGTCTGTCTCTCTCTCTCTCAAAATGTGGGTTTGTATTTGTGTCTGTTTATATGCCTTTCTATTTGTTTCAGTCAGTTTGTTTTGCTGTAATGACCAAGACTTTCCCTGGTATGTAGACAATCCTGTTGATTTAGACCCATGCCTCTTTCTGATGGGGACCTGAATCATTTTGGCTGTGCCAGGTCCTCCAGAGAACTATCTACCTGAAATAAAAGCTCCACCTGCCCCATTCTCGGAGTGATACTGTACATGAACAAATACTCTACTTGAGCCCCAGTGGGGTCTAAGTTCCCCCATAGGAAGCTGCTCTCCTCTTCAGGAGCATACTCAGGAGAGCAATGAAATAGCAATGCAAAGCTTATGTTTTGCAAATGAGGAGTCCAGTATTGACTGTCTAACTTTCTTTCAAATGACACATTGGAGGGAATGGGTACCTGCCTCCCTGTCCCTAAACCCATGTACAGAAGAGTCACTGATGCTACTAACTAGCCACCTGGAAAAGGTTCCTATACGAAAAACCCAAAAGTTAAGAATTGTAAGAAAATTTTTCATAAGCCAGGTGGGGTAGCGCATACATTTAATGCCAATTGATTGAATTATCCTGTCTTCAGGGATGAGCAGCATTGGAGGCTGATTTTCTGGAGAGCTGGACTGGCGATTACTGAGTGGATTGAATCACTGAAGATATGTTCATGTACTTGAGGCTTAGTGTGTCCATTCAGACATGTTAATCTGGAGAGAGATGATAGATGTAAGGAACAGTTTACAGATCACAGTCTAAGGGGAACTGTCTCCAAACCCCTTCTTCAGTAACTGTTGAATATATTCTGCATCCTTTGGAAACCAGAATACTCTCTCCTGTCCAAGGCCCAGCATAGTAAGCATGGAAGTTCAAAGTTAAAAACAACAGCACACACCAGTGAGGATGAAAATTAGGAGCCATTGAGAAGCTGAGTCTTGGCGTCTGCATGACGGAAAGGAGAAGTATTTAGTATTTTCTCAGAGCACACCCCTAAGTGGGTCAGGAAGACTGTATAGGGAGGATTAACTGAGGAGGAGAGGAAAACCACCAATGAGATTTGGCAGAGCCATCCTAAGGTCTGTGAGTCTGGATGGAATAAAAGGAAGGAAAGAAGACAGCCACACTAAGTGTCCTGCCTATCTCTGCTTCCTGCCACCACATATAAATTCTTCCACCTGAACATTAATGTTGTGAACACTGAGGCCCCTGACAGAGCAAAAATCCCACCTCAACCTTAATCATATTCTTGTTTTGGAAGGAATTCTTTTGCATGTGTGTTTGGGGGGAGAGACACGGTTTCTAAGTAGCTATGTAGCCAGTCCTAGAACTCACTCTTTAGACCAGGCTGACCTCAAACTCACAGAGATCCACCATCCTCTGCTTCCCAGGAGCTGGCATTAAATCATGTGCTACCCCTGCCTGACTTATGAGAAGAATTCTTACAACAATATATTAAGAGTAATAACAGCAGTGTGAGAATAGACATCATTCCTTTATTTATGGAAGATAGACCCCAGTAAGCAAAATGCACTTGTGATGGATACTCATGGTTTCCTACTTGACTAGACCTGGAATTAACTAAAATCCTACAATGGAGGGCACCAGTATGAGTAATGTTATGCTTAAGTTGAAGTAAGTAGATCACTTCAAATGTAGACGTTGAAGGTAGAAAGACAAAAACATTTAACCTGGACCTCAAGAATGATCAAACCTGACTGGAGTATCCTGTGAAGTTGTATTCAGCCAGCAGTCTTGAAGCTGTTCTGGATGTGTAACTCAGAGGAAAATGCAAGGTTGTTGCCATAAAATGTTGAATCATCTGGACACTTTACTCCTATCTAAGATTTTTAAGAGGGGTCTTGTTTGATCTAACATAGTTTAATTAACCCATAATGAATCCATAGCTTCTCATTTGCTGTGGAAAGAAAAGCAGAACCTCTTTCCAAAGGAACATATATTTTGATTCAAATTTTGAAGTTGAGATATTTTTGAAATATATAGTTTGGATTAATCCATCAGCACTCATACTCAAATGTCTTTTTGCAGCTTTTGCTCCTTCCTCTGCAAACAAACAATTCAAAGACAAGACAATAACAGAAAGTTGATGGAGGAAGGTCATTGGCTAATAAAGAAACTGCCTTGGCCCATTTGATAGGCCAGCATTTAGGTGGGTGGAGTAAACAGAACAGAATGCTGGGAGGAAGAGGAAGTGAGGTAGATGCCTCAGATACCGCCATTTCCTCTCCTCTCTGTGGCAGACGCAATGAAGTCCAACCATGGTTTGATATAGGCTACAGTCTTCCCGGGAAGTGCACCTCGGTGCTACACACATTAGTAGAATTGGGCCAGGCAGTGTTTAAATGAATACAGTTTGTGTGTTGTTATTTCAGGGCATAAGCTAGCTAGGCGGCCATTAGCTGGGTGGCAGGAATGCAGTTTGAAGCTCCTTCTACAAAAAGAAACCCAATTCTCTGTGTATTTTACATTTTACGTAGCTTTTTAAAAATTCTATTTCTTTTAATTATATTTTTAATTTTTGTTTTTTTTGAGACAGGGTTTCTCTGTGTATCATTGGCTGTCCTACATCTCACTCTGCTGTAGACCTGAATGGGCTTGAACTCACAGACCACCTCCCTCTACCTCCCAAGTGCTGAGATTAAAGGTGTGTGCCACCACACTGGACTACTCTATTTTTTGAAAGGTAATCTCTATCCTTTTTTTCTTTCCCAAGTCTACATATATTTTTAAACACACTGTAAGCCACTTTGAGGGGTTTTTTTTCTTAAATCCCTCTTGACTGTATCTCTTGATCTTTTTCTGTGTGCATACATCTTTAATCTGCTAAATGATATGCCTACCTTAGAGCTGCAACTTTGGTAGCTGGCTCCACCCCATTTCTTAGCTATTTGAGAGTCTAACTTCATGATGGAGGTACTGGCAGGAACTAGATTTATTACCACAACTCTGTGAAGTTTCAGGTCCATGCAACCATCAAGAAACCTGATGGTGGCTGCCCATAAACACCATTTCAGTGTTTGGTGGAAGAGCCTCTTAAAAGGAGCTATGAGAGTCTTTGAATAACACTGAGTCAGGCAGCCTCTCTTAAAGGAGCCATACCTCTGCATACCACCAGCAAACAGAGCCTACTGGAGTAATGATGGTTGCCTACAAGCTGTGCTTGATGCTGTTCCTGTCTGTCTAGAATCATCTTTTTTCCAACCAGAAGCCATAACTTTATTAGTGATAGAAACAGTTCAAATTTCAAACCAAGATGTAGTTCCATCTTTGAAACATGAAAAAAGGGTGAGGGGATAGAGTATGTCCTCGCTGTCAAATAGTTGCATTGTTAATTCCATAATAGCATTTACAATATCATTACTGTTGTTTTTCAGGGCTCACTGCCTTCTGCAGTGCTTCTGCAGTACATCTATCCAGGACCTTCTTGCTTTCATAGTTGCCATAGAGAAGTCAGGTGTAAGTCTGATAGATTTACCTTTATAAATAACTTGACCTTTTTCCTTCTCAGCTCTTAATATTCTTTCTTTATTCTGCATGTTTTATGTTTTGATTATTATATGGCAAGGAGATTTTTTTTGGTCCAGTCTATTCGGTGTTCTGTATGCTTCTTGGACCTTCAAAGGAATATCTTCCTTTAGGTTGGGAAAGTTTTCTTCTATAATTTTATTAAATGTATTTTCTGGACCGTTGAGCTGTACTTTTTTCTCCTTCTTCTATCCCAATTATTCTTAGGTTTGGTCTTTTTATTGTGTCCCATATTTCCTGAATGTTTTGTGATAAGAATTTGTTGGTTTTGTTGTTTTCTTTGATCAGTGTGTTTATTTTCTCTATGGTATCTTCAGTGTCTGACATTCTTTCTTCTATCTCTTGTAATCTATTGGTAGTACTTGTCTCTGTAGTTCCTGTTCATTTACCCAGATTTTCCATCTCCATCCTTCCCTCGGTTTGTGTTTTCTTCATTACTTCCATTTCATTCTTCAAGTCTTGAACCGCTTCCCTTATCTGTTTGATTGCTTTTTCTTGTTTCTCTTGGTTTTCTTGGGTATCTTTGAGCGATTTATTCATTTCCTCTACCTTTTTGTTTGTAATCTCTAATTGTTTATGGCAGTTTTTCACCTCCTGTTTAAGGTCTCCTATTATTTTCATGTAATTCACTTTTGAGTCGATTTCTTCTAATTCTTCTGGAGTAGGGTGTACAATTCTTCCTGTTTCGGGATCCCTGGATTCTGGTGATGTCATGTTGCCTTTCTGGTTGTTGGAGGAATTCTTGCATTGGCACCTTCCCATCTCTTTCTTCAAATGGAGCCAGGAGAGGCCTGGTGTCTTGGTCCAGTCTTTGCCGTGACTGACTCTCTGGGTATATCTCTTCAGTGTAGAAGCAGGAACCATCCCGTCCAGATGGAACTCCTCAGCACCAAAACATGGATGCCTGGTAGTCCAATGACCCGGGGACAAAAGGGAAAACTTGGGTGGCAGGGCAGGGATGAGTAGAATACAGGAGACCCTGCCGCTCAAGCTGAAAGTGCGCATGCTCCCTTTCAGGGCTCTTTGAGGCCTGCCCGGTAGGCAGGCACTCACCCCTCTGGGTGGGTCGCCTTAGTGTAGGAGCTTAAAATTGTTCTTGAGCACTGGTCCTAGCATACAGCAGGGCAGGATTGGGGGGGGGGGTTGCTGGGGGGCTGGGTCGTGCTTAAGAAAGACAGCCCTGCAGAAGGAGCTGGGGGAGGGGGGGCTTGTGCTCTCTTCCGGGACAATCAGTCCCTGGATAGCACGCACTCACCCATCCAGATGGAACTCCTCAGCACCTAAACAGGGCCGCCTGGTAGCCCAATGGTCCAATCCTGACTTTTGATCCATAAAAAATATTCTAACAAATGAATAAATCCAGCTATTCACTGGGCCTCTGACATTCTCTGCTTGATCTCCAGGCAGCATTCTTCTCTCTGTGGTATCACCCATATGCATGCAGTCATCTGTGGGCAGCTGCATAATTGTGTCTTGCAAAACATAGAATCAGGGACTTCCAACATGCTAGGCAAGTTCCCTACTACTGAGCTACATTTTGACGCTCTTACCATTTCTTGGTCTTCCCTCATGTCTTCCTTTCTTCAAGTCTCCTCCGGCTGTCCCACAGAGAACTGGGTCCAGAAGGACACAGAGCACTTGTCACTGTGATTCTGAGGTGGATGACTCATGCTTTGTTGTATCAGGGTGTGGAGGTCAGATCTCCAATCTCAGAACCCCCAGAGTGTACGACTTGGGGAACAACCTGGTCTACATCAGGAATTCCTGGATAGCCAAAACAACCTTGTGAGATCATATCAGAAATTAATAATAACAATGATGATGATGATATATTATAGTGCTACTACTAATAATAAAGGCTTTCTGTTTTTACATTAATGATAAAGAAGTCCTTTCAATATGATTTGTAAGGTTAAGAATGTAGTTAAGGTAATTAACTAGAAATTCATGAACCAGGTATGATGCGGTAGTCTATGGCTTTGATCAGAGTAGTCTGAAGGCAGATGCTGACTCAACTTTGTGAGTCTGAAGCTAACTTGGTCCATAGAGCATCTTCTAGCAAAGCCAGACTTGCAGAGTGACAAGTTGTCAAAAAAATGCATTAAACAAATAATGATTACCTCTTGAATTCTTGCTAAAATGTTTGAGACTGCCAAAGCTTTGGAGAATGAACTAGTCTTTCACAGCTGTTCTCTCATCTTTAAGAAAGTACTATCCATCTAATGGGATGGAGAAATGCTCAGAAGTAAAAAGTGCTGGATGCCTTTCCAGAAGACTTGCATGCAACACACTGCATTCACTGGGCAGCTGACAACACTGGTAACTCCAGTTAAGATATCCAGCCTCATCTGGACTCTGAGGGTACCATAGGCTCATGGTGTGGTGTAGGAGGTTCTTCTGTATTTGTGTTGCTTTCATTAGTTGAATAAAGAAACTGCCTTGGCCTATTCATAGGGCAGAAATTAGATAGGTGGAATAGACTGAACTGAATGCAGGGAACAAGGGGAGACAGGCAGATGCCATGAATCTCCTGCCAGAGATAGATGTATGCCACCATCACGTGGTGATACACAGATTAGTAGAAACGAGCCAATCAAGATGTAAGAGCTAGCCAATAAGAGGCTAGAGATAATGGGCCAGGCAGTGAGTTGATTACTACAATTACTGTGTGATTATTTCGGGGGTTAAGATAGCTGGACAGGATAACAAGCTCCTCTCACGACAATGGTGCACAGGCTAATCTGTGTAGCAGGACCCAGACATTAGCAGGATACCACACATGAAGAAAACCGTATCCTTGTGAAATTACCTTTCAAGATGAAAAAAATCAAGCAATTGTGGAAAAAAAAAATGGAACACACTGGCTATAACAAAAACAAAGATGTGTGGGCCATAACGTGAGGCTGACCACTGAACCCCAAGATTAAAGACAACTGGAGCTGACCACTGAACCCTGGGACGAATGCCAGAGGAAGAAGAAGTAAGAAAAATAAACGTGGTGCTGACCGCCGAACTCCATGAGAAGCCGGAGAAAGGACAAGACAATGGAAGTCCGTGAATGCTGTCTGCTGAACCCCAAGAGAAACCGGAGAATGGACGGAGGAGAACATAAGGCTTATCAGCGCTCCCCAAAAAGCAAAGGAGAGGTGACCAGACGTGAGGAACCCACGAGAAAAAAAATCGGTGGATGCGTGAGTAGTGAACGCTCAGAACTAGAGATGTAGAATAGAAAAAGAAATGTAAAAAAGCGGGACAAAATTTAAATCGGGTGTAAAAATTTGTAAATAAGTTAGATGTGGGATAAGAAAAAGGTATTCAGGTAAATATGTTGGTAAGTTAAAGTGGAGCAGAACAATGGCAGTTATTGAGAATCTGTAAGCCTGATAGATGCAGAATTGCAACTTTTATTGCTTGCTTAAATGAGTAGAAAAGGTAAGAAAAAAATGACTTTTGGCCTAAGAATCACCAAGTTGCTGCAGAGACTGAGGTGCCACGTGCTCACAGTAGCCCGTTAATCTAACCCACCTGTGGGTAAAAGGCAAGCAGAAGCAAGAGTAAGTTTAGAGAGCAAATCTAACCTCACACAGTCTATAGAACAGAGGAGAGGATTCAAAAATTCTCCTAATTTTATGATTTACAAGTTAAAATAAGAAAGATAGTTAAAAATCCGCCCACCAGAGCTCAGGAAGGCAGTCTAACAGACAAAGAGAGCCTGTGTCCTACCCCCTGCTGTGCAGCGCAGTTCAAGAGAAGGAAAAAGGACAGGTTTCCATTAAGGTGGCCTCTGAGATAAGCAGGTTAGAAGTTCCTTGATTGTACAGGATTTTAAGATTGTTCAGGCTATCCTGAGTTTTTGTCTTTTCTCATAAGGTTGAGGATCGTTTTTTCCAAGTCTGTAAAGAATTTTGTTACAAGTTTAATGGGCATTTGCTTTAGATCTATAGATTGCTTTCAGTAACATTGTCAATTTTGCTATGTTGGTGCTATCTTTACAAGAGAATAGGAGATCTTTCAATTTTCTGATGGCTTAAATTTCTTCAAGGATTTAAAGTTCTTGTACAGGTTTTTCAATTTATGTGATTAGAGTTACTCAAAGATATTAATGGTATTTATGGCTATCTCATTTATGATGTGTGGAGAAAAGATACATTTGAGTTGTTTTCAGATTCTGTGTATTGATAAAGTAATTCTGCTGTGAACATAGTTGAGCACGTGTCCTTGTGGTATGGTTGAGCATCTTTTGTATATAGGCTCAGAGGAGGTATAGCTGAGTTTTAAAGTAGTTTGTTGCCTAATTTTCTAAAAATTTGACAGCAGTGCAGAAGTTTCTCTTAAACATAAGTTGTGAGCAGTATTTTTGATCTTGGTCACGTTACACAGATAAGATGGAGTCTCAGAGTTGTTTTGATTTGCATTTCTCCAATGGTTAAGTATGTTATATTTGAGCAGTTTTTGAATGTCTTTCAGTGATTTTAAGTTCATCTGTAGAGTTTTCAGTTTAGGTCTGTTGTGTATATTTTTAGTGGATTAATTGTGCTTTTGGTGGCTAATTTCCAGAGTTCTTTGTATGTTTTTGGACTGGATTAATGATTAGTGAAGATATTTTCCAATTATATAGGCAATTATGTCTTGTTGATTATGTCCTTTGATATATAAAAGCTTCTTAGTTCAAGAGATCTTATTGTTCCTCTCAGTGTGTAAGCCAGTGAGGCTATGTTAGAGTTGTACCAGTGCATTTATGTGTTAATTCTAAAAATTTTTCTTATATGAGGTTAAGTATTGTTGGTTTTATGTTGAGGTCTTAAAAATAAAAGAGAGGAGAAGATGGATTTGGTTCATTTGATGCATTTTGGGTACAGACAATAGGTCCTCAAAGACCAGAACTCACTTTGTTTAAAGATGGAAAAATATTTTCTGGCCTCCTGGATACTGGCGCGGATACTTCAGTCATAACCGCCAGTCAGTGGCCTTCTAAACGGCCAAAAACAGAGAGTATTACACAGTTACAAGGAATTGGTCAGACTAGAAATCCTGAACAAAGTAGCAATGAACTGCATTGGAAAGATGAGGAAGGACATGAAGGAACCTTTAAGCCATATATTATTCCCCATTTACCTGTGAACTTATGGGGCAGAGATATCATGTCCAAAATGGGAGTATATTTATATTCTCCCAGCACGGCTGTTACTAATCAGATGTTTCAGCAAAGATTATTACCTAATCAAAGTCTAGGAAGAGATAATAAGGGAAAGGTAGAGCCTGTTGTATCAGACAGTAGACCTTCTAGAGCAGGATTAGGGTATTTTTAGGAGAGGTCACTGAAAGACCTGCACTCCATGCAGACCCGACAATATGGAAAAGTGATGACCCTGTATAGGTTAGTCAGTGGCCTCTAAGACAAGAAAAATTGCAAGCTACCCAGCAGTTAGTGCAAGAACAGCTGGATAGTAGACATATTTCACCATCTAATTCTCCATGGAACTCTCCAATTTTTGTTATTAAAAAGAAATTGGGAAAGTGGAGATTAATTCAGGATTTAAGAGAGGTTAATGCAACCATGCAGCCAATGGGAGCATTACAACCAGGATTGCCGTCCCCGGCAGCCATTCCAAAAGGCACGCATAAGATTATCTTAGACTTGAAAGATTGTTTTTATACAATTCCCTTAGCACCACAATACTGTCAAAGATTTGCTTTTAGCATTCCTTCAGTTAATTTCAAAGAGCCAATGAGGAGGTATCAATGGAATGTCTTACCCCAGGGTATGTTAAATAGTGCAACATTATGCCAAAAATTTGTAGCCCAAGCTATACAGGAAGTTAGAAATCAATTTCCGCAGGTGTACACAATTCATTACACAGATGACATCTTGTTGGCTCATAAAAATGAAGATACTTTACAAGAGGCATATGGATTGTTACAGCAGTGTCTAAGCCATGCAGGTTTGGTTATCACTCCTGAGAAAGTACAGAGGCACCTGCCTTTTCAATATCTAGGTCATATGTTATACCCCAAAGAAATTAAGCCTCAAAAAATAGAAATCAGGAAGAATGACTTAAAGACTCTTAATGACTTTCAAAGGCTATTAGGAAATATACAATGGCTAAGACCTTATGTGAGGTTTCCTACAGGAGACCTTGAACCTTTAAGTGAGATACTTAAAGGAGACAGTGATCCAAATTCTAGCAGGCAGCTTTCGGAAGCAGCCAGACAGACTCTCTCACAGATAGAGCAGGCTATACAGGAACAACAGATGTGCTATATTGATTATAGCCAGACATGGCAAGCGTGTATTTTACCTACAAGGCTGACTCCTACGGCAGTCTTATGGCAGAACGGACCACTCCTATGGATGCATCTGCCTGTATCACCAGCAAAAGTATTAAATCCTTATTTTTGAAGCAGTAGCATGCTTCGCACAGAAGAGCAGAATGGAATCTAGAAAATATTTTGGCAAAGAACAGCTGTAATCAATGTTCCTTACGCTAAGCAGCAAATTGAATGGTTATTTCAAAATAGTGACTCATGGGCAATTGCGTTTGCTCAGTTTCAAGGTCAGATTAATAGTCTTTTCCCAGCTGACCAGTTACTGCAGTTTGCGCAACAACATTCATTCATTTTTCCTAAAATAGTAGCAAAGAAACCCTTAAATGATGCTTTGTTGATTTTCACTGATGGCTCATCTAATGGAAAAGCTGCTTATGTTGTCAATGGCAAAGGACACGTGATACAGACAGAACCCGCTTCAGCTCAAATAGTTGAACTGCGGGCTGTAGCTCTGGTATTTAAAAATTTTAATAATAAGGCTTTCAATTTATATACTAATAGCCGGTATATTTATGAAGTGTTAAGAATCCTCGAAACAGTGTTGTATATAGCAACTGGAAATGAACAAGTTAAAATATTGTTTCAGCAGATTCAGAAAGCCATACAATGTAGAAAGTTACCATGTTTTGTGGGACATATCAGAGAGCATTCAAGTCTTCCTGGTCTGTTAGCTGAAGGTAATGCTCTAGCTGACAAACTTACAAAAATAATTGCTGTATCTCAGGTTGAACTTGCACAGCAGTCACATGCTTTGCATCATCAAAACAGATTAAGTTTAAGAAAACAATTTAAGTTGACCAGAAAAGCTGCTCAGCAAATTGTTAAACAATATAAAAGATGCCCACAATATCTACCTGTGCCTCATTTGGGGGTAAATCCTAGAGAACTTCCAAATCATATTTGGCAAATGGATGTAACTCACATTTACTGAGTTTGGAAAATTGAGATATGTGCATGTGACAATTGATACTTACTCAGGATTCATAATGGCCACAGCACAAACTGGAGAAGCTGCCAAGCATGTAATAACTCATTGCTTAAAATACTTTTCATGCATGGGAACCCCAAAGGTAATAAAGACGGACAATGGATCCGGATATGTTAACAAAGCTTTTCAAAGATTCTGTACCCAATGGAATAGTGTTCATAAGACTGGTATTCCATATAATCCTCAAGGACAAGGAATTGTGGAGTGTGCACACAGCTCCTTGAAAACACAACTCCAAAAAATAAAGACAGGGGAGTTGTATCTTCAGACGCCACACAATGCCTTAAATCATGCATTGTTTATGCTAAACTTTCTAAATACAGATATCCATGAGCTATCAGCTACGGACAGATTGTCGCATAATGGTACAAAAACCACATTTGCTAAAGCCAAATGGAAAGATCCTGGCAATGGGACTTGGAAGGGACCCGACCCCATTTTAATTTGGGGTCGAGGGCATGTCTGTGTTTTCTCACAAGACGAAAACCAAGCGAGATGGCTTCCAGAACGTCTAATTCGATACATTCAGCAGAAGGACAACGGACCTAAGGACAGCGGACAGCGTAGCTGACAACCGTGCCGCAGAAGGAACAGAAAGAAATCGGCTCCAGGAGGAATCCAGTAACCCAGCCCACAGAGAGTCGCCTGATCCGGACCTGCAACTCACAGTGCTGCAAAGAGACTTCGGACAAAGAGATCCTGCTGAGATGAGCTGACTGCAGTGTCTGCTGCTGGCTGTGGTGTGAAACCTGTTGCTTCAGAACTAAGATACAAACTGAACATTTGAGTGGTCTCGGTTTATGGGACAGGACTCATTTTGAATAAGACATTAAACCTAAAAACTAAGACCTAAGCTTTCCCCTCAGGGAAAGATGCAAAATAAAGTATGTCTAAAACCCCCCTTCACTTAACAAAGGGACAGACTGAGGTTTTAACAGCTACACAGAGACTGAAAATGAGATTTAATAATCAGCAAATGGTATTATGCTCTTAACGGTAATGACCTGATATTTACAGCTGCATATAAGGTGATGGGAAAAATCTGGTAATGACCAATGGTGCTAAATACATCGGTAATGACCGAAAGGAATATTAAGTTATGGTAAAGAAAAATATGAAATTATGAATAATTGAAGAGTTGGTACTGACCAACTAAATGTGAAGTAATGAATAATCAGAGAGCTGGTATTGACCGGCTAAACGTGAAATGAATAATCAGAGAGCTGGTTTTGACCAGCTAAATATGAAATTATGAATAATTGGAGAGCTGGTTTTGACCGGCTAAATATGAAATTATGAAAATTGGGAGAGCTGGTTTTGACTGGCTAAACATGAAATTACGGTATTAGAAATTTAAAGATCGGTATTGACCGATGATGATGTGGAAAAACCATGATTGTGAGTTGCTGCGATTGACAGTTGGCTGAAAGAGAGGTTGTGACGATGAATGTTGAGAGTTGATACGTATGCTGAGAAAGTAAACTCTGAATGATGTTTCTGTACCAGCGGAAGAAACATCTTCAACTCAGGTGATTCTACTCTCCTTTAAGATAGGAAAATATAGTGTTTGGGAGCATAATTATGCATAAAGCATTGTGATGCATCCTGACAAGATATGGCTGATACACAGGGCCTGAAAAGTATATTTATTTCCACTAATCTCTTCTCTTTACAGAGGTCGGCAGTCAATGACGGGTTTGAAGCTTCTTCTCCCCAGATGCCTAAGACAGGGGCTTGCATAAAAGATGCCTGTTCCAATGACGGGAAAATTTGAGTAAATGAAGAGGACTTTGCCCAAGGCAGGTGTGACGTATCTGTCCTGTTGCAGAAGCACAGGGTTTATTAAAATTAATAAGAGGGAGTGGATTGTGGGCCCATATTTCGATATGGCACAAAAGCCACTACCCCAATTTGAGCTGATTACATAGCTCTGCAGACAAGCTGTCTGTGCCCTTAACAAAAGCCAGGATGTCTGCTCCTAGCTTCTTTTGTTAAAGTGTGGATTACTTGAGAAGAGGTGTTGACTGAAATTGGTCAGGATGTTTGGTGCTTTTCTTCCATTTGCAATTTGGAGGTTGTCTTATAGAGATGCTAATTCAGGGCCTTCCTGACTGCTAGATGCAGACATGACTTAAGCCCAGGCACCTGGTTGCCTAGGTGATGGCGTAATGTGCCCCCCCCCCCGCTCAATTTGGTGTGGGTATATAAAATGTTTGGACAATAAATGGAGAGGCTGGCCTTTTCCATGATGACGGTGTGAGCTGTGTCAGTTTTTTTCCTCGCGACTCCGTTCCAGCCGGGTTAGGGAATCAGAGAATTTATGTTGGACCCTCACGGGCCACGACAAAGATGTAATCCACCAAAGCACATACTTTTTGGAATATCTCTAAATGTACAATCCTTGCTCAAAATATACTAACACTTCAGCTTCTGTACTGCCATTTTTTGGTACCTCTTTTCTTTAACTGAAATGTGTCAATCCAGAATTAGTTTTTTGTGCTTAAAAGCTCATCCTAAGAAAGGATAGTTACGATATTGGCATCTCGAACATCCCATGTAGTTGGCATCTGGCTAATAAAGACTTTCTGATGGCTTAAATCTATGTTCAAGCAGTATCCCATTCTCTCTCTCTCTCACTCTTTCTTGTGCTCGGTCTCTCACTTTCTTTGCATGTGTGTTTGCATTTGAGTCTGTTTGTATGTTTTTCTACTTGTTTCAGTCAGTTTGTTTTGCTGTAATGACCAAGGCTTTCTCTGGTATGTGGACAATCCTGTTGATTAAGACTCATGTGAGCCGGGCGGTGGTGGCGCACGCCTTTAATCTCAGCACTTGGGAGGCAGAGGCAGGCGGATCTCTGTGAGTTCGAGACCAGCCTGGTCTACAAGAGCTAGTTCCAGGACAGGCTCCAAAACCACAGAGAAACCCTGTCTCGAAAAACCAAAAAAAAAAAAAAAAAAAAAAGACTCATGTGTCCTCCTGTTGGGGATCTGAATCTTTTTGGCTATGTCAAGCCCTCCAGGAAACCACCTACCTGAAATTAAAGCTCCACCTGCCCAATTCCTGGAGTGAGACTGTATATGAACAGATCCTGTACTTGAGCCCAAGGGGTTCTCAGTTTTCCCCATGAAAAGCTGCTCTCCTCTCCAGGAGCAGGATCCTGGGAGCCCTGGGATGGCAATGTAAAGCATTTGTTTTACAAAGGAGGGGTCCTGCATTGATTGCCTCCCTTCATTCAAATGACACATTGAAGGGAAGTGATATCTGCCACCTGATCCTAAACCCACATAGAGGAGAGTCACTGATGCTATTAGTTACTGTAAGGGCAAATGATTTTAGCCACTTTGCTGTGCACAGACTTTTATTTTTGATTCAATCCATGAGAAAGAATTTCCACGAGCTGTGAAATTAGTTAATGAAAAGCAAGATTTATTCTGCAAGAAAGCTTAATTGAAACAAAAGAATAGAGTGGGAAGCCCCCAAGAGAAAGCTCTACCTGGGAATTTACCACTAGTTGTTCTGTATACAGCACAGGAACAATGTAGAAATATGCATCCCAGTAAACTTCACGGGCACAGGCTTCATCTGACTGCTTGTTTCTCCTGGGTTGAAACAGTAGCAGCTAGAGGCGTTCTAAGGCCAGATTTTCAGCCTCATGAACAAGGAGGGGGGTGCTCATTGTTCAGTCATCAGCAATCATCAAAACACCTGGTCCTGTATGCATGGCCACTCCCAGACATCGGCCAGATGTTAGGATGTGCAGTGCATCAACAGGTCTCTATCTTAATTAAAACAAAAATACTCTCCTTTCTCGTTCCTAGAACTGGCCAGGTTCTCAAAACAGAGAAGGCGGTCATCTACAGTTCATGATTTAAACTGTGCAGAGCCTTAACACAAGGCTCCCCATTTTAAAATTACCCTCCTCACAGTTACCCACCTGTATTAGATTCCTAACTGAGGAACTCAAAATTCAAAACCAATTGATTGATGTATCCTGTCTTGGTGGGTGAGTAGCATGGGAGCCAGATTTTCAGGAGAGCTGGGCTGGGAATTGTTGACAAGATTGAATCACTGAAGTTATTTTCCTGTCCTCTAGGCTTTGTGTGTCCCTACAGACATGACGAGCTTGAGAAGATGATAGATGCGGGGAGCATTTAACAGGTCACAATCTGAGGGGAAGGGGAAACATCTCAAAATCCCTCCTTCCGTAACTGTTGAAAATATTCTGTACTCTTTAGAAGCCAGAATACTCTCTCCTATTTAAGGTCCAGCATCATATGCATGGGAGTTCAAAGTTAAAAAACAGAACTCACCACTGAGGTGGAAAATTATGAGGTAATGAGACCCTGAATCTCGGCAGTCTGATTGATGGAAATGAGAAGTAATTAGAATTCATTGCACACACCCTTAAGTGGATCAGGAGGAGGGTATAAGGAGGATTAACTGAGGAGAACCAGAAATATCACCAATAAATTTAGTGGAGCCATCCCAGGGACTGTGAGTCTGAATGGAATAAAAAGCAGGAAGGAAGACAGCCACTTTCAGAGAATCCTGTCTGGGTCTGCTCCTGTCTCCTTATATGAATTCTTCCACCCTGACCTCCATGTTGTGAACACTGAGACCCTGACACTAAGAAAAGCGTCTCTTTCCATATTATGTTTTGGGGAGGAATTCTCTCTTTGTAGCATGGATTCTTATTGGTCTTAATAATAAAAATTTGGAGTCAACTATTAGGGGGTGAAAGCTGAAGGATCATAGAAGCAGAGAAGCCAGCCACTAGAGTTCTTACCTCTACCAATACCCAGAAAAAATGTTCAATCCTGTCCTCGGAATGCCACCTGAAACTGCATCCTTAGACTATCTGCTCCTCAACTGTCATGAGCTCCTGTCTCCTCCCACTTTATTTTCCCCTCTCTGCCTGGCCATATCCTTTCCTGTCTCTACCTCCTTAGTGCTGGGATTAAAGGTGTGTGACTCCCAAATACTGGGATTAAGGTGTGAGCCACACCCCCTTGGCTCTCTTTCTCTTTTAGACTGGATCAGTTTCATGTAGCCCAGGGTGGCCTTCAACTAATAGAGATCTGTCTGCCTCTATCTCCAGAGTGCTGAAATTTAAGGTGTCTGTCATCACTGCCTGACATCTATTGCTAACTAGTTTGCCTAGCTCTGCACTCTGATCTTCAGGTAAGTTTATTTATTAGATCTCAAAGAAAATATCAACACATCTCTTTATCCTTCTTTTTCCTGCACTGTCTTTAACTGTGTCTCTCTCTGTATGTCTCTCTGTCTGTAACCCTGTATGTGTACATGTCTGTCTGCATTTGTTTCTATGTGATTCTGTCCATTTGTTCTCCTATAATGATCAGTGACTTTTTCAGGTATAAGGACACTCCCACAGTTTAAGACCTGTGACTCATCTTGTGGGGATCCTGAATCCTTTTGACTCTAGAAGGTAGCCTGGAGAATCACCTACTTGAAAAATAACCTCCACCTGTCCTATTCATGGAATGAGAGACCATATGAATAGAACCTTTGCTATCTGCTTCAGGGAGTCTCAATTTTCCCATGAGAAGTGGGCCCAGCTCTCCGAGAGTATGCTCATAGGAGCTAAGGACTCACAAGTAGAGCCCTTTTCTTAGAAATGAGGGGTATGTTAGTGATAACCTACCATCATTTAAAACAACAGATCGGACGGAAGGGGTACTTACCATCCTGTCTCTGTACTCACATACAGAAGAGTCACTGATATTACTTTTTAGCCACCTGCAAAAACTACCTATGAGGAAGCAAATATGTAGGAATCAAAACCAATTGATTGATTTATCCTGTATTGAGGGATGAGCAACACTGGAGACAAAATTTCAAGAGAGCTAGGCTGGGTATTGCTGAATGGATTGATTTACTGAAATTATTTTCATGCCTTCTAGTATTAGTGAGTCCCTTGAGACATTATGAATGTGGAAGCCCAAAAATGTAGGCCTATTTCTACCTTGCCTGAAGGTCAGAGAGTTTTAGCTTGTTCAAAGCTGTTGACAACAACCAGGGCTACACATCCTGACCTATGGTGTATTTACTTGGAGTTTTTGTCATTAAGATGGCCCATACAGGTATATCCACTCCACCTTGACCAAGGTCAGAGAATTCAAGAATACTTCTGCTCCTTCTTTTGAATTAAGAGGTTTGACTGAGGGAGTGGCTGCCTTCAGGATACTTGTTCTAGAGTGGGTTCACTGTCTAAACAATAGAACTCTCTTGAAAGTCTGGCTCCAATGCTGCTCATTCCTTAGTACAGGATAAATCAATCAGTTAGTTTTGATCTCGGAGTTTTTGGTTCCTCAGTTAGACTTATTGCAGGTGGCTAACTAATAGCATCTTCACCATGATGGTTTAGGCTCAGCGTGATATATACCCCTTCCCTCAAATCTGTCATTTGTAATGAAGGTAGGCAATCACTTCACAAACACTCATTTACAAAAAAAAAATGCTCTACCTCGCCAGTCCTGGGCTCCCATGAGCAAGCTCCTGGAGAGTGGGTGCTGCCTCTTACAAGGGAACTGGGGCTCCCAGTGTTAGGAAGCACCAGCTCTTGTTCTGGGAATGTAGCAGGTGGATCTTGTATTTGGAGTATGTAGTTCACTGGGTAATCTGACCGAGCCAAAGGTGTTCTGTACCCCCGCAGGAGCCGGCATGGGTCTTAATTTGCAAGAATGTCTTCATATCAAAGAAGGTCACTGGTCATCATAGGAAAACAAACTGAGAGAAACACATAAAAACGGATGCAGGCAAAAATACACAGACAAGGGGGATGAGGGCACATAGAGAAAGAGATGGAAAGTAAGAGACAGAAAGGGTGAAACAGAGAGCGAATAAGAGGAAGAGACAGACACTTAGAGAGACAGAGATGGAAAGGAACCAAGATAAAGAGAGAGTGACACTAAGAAAGAATGAGAGAGATAGAAAGAGACTGGTCATCAAAGAGAGGGGACACTATAATGGTCTTATATCTTTATGCTGTGATAATTTCCTAATGAAAATAATCATTTCATAATTACACATAAATATATATTTAAGTATCCATGTACAATTGTAAATACAATATATATTTAACCAGGTTATTGTCTCATCTAACCTGATAAAACTGTACTACATACAACCACAATGGCATTATTCATTTTAAATGGATGGTGATGTCCCTTGAGGGACATTCTTTTAGTGTCTCAAACTTAAATATGATAACCATTGGTACTCTCTTATTGGATGTTACATCACATGATAAAGAAATTGAGTTAACCACCAATATCTATATGAACACATTCTTAACAAAACACAATAAAATCACTCATGTAAACTGTGAGCCTCCTTTCTGTAATTGTTCTCATGACCTTAGCTGGTATTTGTAATCACCTTTCTCTACTACTGATGAAATAGCCTAACTTCATCTTAAGCTTAAAAACCATCTTTATAAAAGGTCAAAAGAAGTTGGTTTCTGGGAAAGGAGGCGGAGAGATGGCTAAGAGGTTAAGAGCCATGCTGCTCTTCCAGAGGACTTGAGTTCAATTCCTAGCACCCACATCAGGTGTTTCACAACCTCCCTGTCTTAATTAGGTTTAAAAAAAAAAAGAAGACAAAGCAAAAGAAGTTGGTTTCTATTCACCATAAAATTTAATTTGAAGCCGGGCGGTGGTGGCGCACGCCTTTAATCCCAGCACTTGAGAGGCAGAGGCAGGCAGATCTCTGTGAGTTCGAGACCAGCCCGGTCTACAAGAGCTAGTTCTAGGACAGGCTCCAAAACGACAGAGAAACCCTATCTTGAAAAAAAAAAAACACAAAACAAACAAACAAACAAAAAAAGGCAAGAATGATGTTTGACTTGGGTGTAGAGAGACTGACTTGGGAAAGAAGCTGACTATACACAGAATTTGTCATTATTGATCTCCTCCTCTGCTGGAACCACCTTTGATGGACTTTTACACGGGTCATAAGGATCTTCACATTCTTGGCTCCTTTGCAGATCTGTCCAAATATTTCTTCCTCAGATGTCTTTCTCTCCAATTTTTCTTTATTATTTCCTTTCTTCTTTTTATTTTGTCTTCTCTCTAATAAACCCTGACTTCCCCTCCCTCTACTCCTCACATAACTACATAACTACTACTATTCTAGTTCACTTCAGAAAAAAAAAAAACAGCCCTTCTGGGGATATCAACAAAACTCAGCATACTAACTTTCACATCAAGGCTAAAGGAGACAACTCAGTAGGGAGAAAAGGCTCCCAAGAAAAGGCAGAAGAGTCAGAGGCATCCATGTTCCCACTACTATGATCCCTACAAAACTCCCAAACTAAACATCATAACATGTATATAGATGACTTTGTATAGACCTATGCAGGCTCTGTGATTCCCTCTTCAGTCTCTGTGAACTGCTATGAGCCCTGCTTAGCTGACTGATCCTGTAGCTATGTTTTCCTGGTATTCTTGACCCCTCTGGTTCTTACTATCTCTCCTCCCTTCCCCTCTTCTTTGGGGTTTCCTGAGTTAAAGCTAATGCTAAATTTGTCCATGGATCTTGGTATCAGCTCCCAACAATTACTGGAGAAAACCTAATTGTTGAAGTCTGGATTAGTCGCCAATCCCTAAGTATAACTGAATTTCACTGGGTATCATTTCATCAACTTTTTTTTTCCCAAAAAGTCTTGTTAGGTCGCCATGCCATGTAGCTTCTGGTTTATGACCATCCAGGCTGTGTTGGACATCAGCCCCCTTTCTTGGCTTAGGCCTCAAGTTAGACCAGTCATTGATTAGTGATTCCCACAAGCTCTGAGCCACCATTGCCCAGCACCTCTTGAAGGCAGGGCAGGTGGCAAGTTCAAGGTTTTGTGGCTGGGTTGGTACCCCAGCTCTACCACTGAAAGCCTTGCCTTAGGCACCTTATCCTCCATTACTAAGTTTTTCCTAGGGTCACCTTCATAGGTCACTAGGTTTTTATAGCTCCTTTCTATGCCCCCGATTCCAGCTGTCTCTCCTGTGTTCTCTCTCTCCCTCCATCCTTCCTTCTCGCCCCATCCCTCCTCTTACCATTCTCCACCTGTCACAGTCCACCTGCAAAGTCTATTCTGTCTCCCCTTTAGTAGTTGCTTTTTTTCATTTGAAAGTAGATTCAGTAATCTACCTTTTTATCCTATCATATCTATCCCCATTTTTTTCTGAATGAGATCCCTGAATCTAATCTCTTTTGTTCAGCCTCATACCTATGACAACTTGTTACCAACCCCTTAGATAATGACAAATATCCATAACCCTGAGAAAGACCAAAAACCACCCACCCAACCTTCTGGGAAAGTAGATGCCACATTCTTAAAATTACTTCCTGGTGTTGGGGGCACTGGTAATTTGGAGGACCCTGAGAAAATCGGGATAATTGTTAAGTCTAGGCTGGAGCAACCTGTGAAGCTGGGTCATCTCAGTCAGCAGCCTTGGATCATATGAGCCATTTTTATTAATGTCTGGTCTCCTTGCTCTGAAAATATACAAACTTTTAAAGGTAACATACATACTGTAAGTATAGGCTACATTGAGACAAGTTAGCCAAACATGATTTTTTGATACGTGTTTGAGCAGGTAAAATATACATCACGTGTCTTCTAGTTTCTTTAGGTTCATTTTTCCATGTCTGTAGTCAGTATTTCAGGGGGTATTTCTTGGTCAAACCTAATTTTTCTTAATCCAGAATGAATCTATAGCTTCTCATTTCCTATGGAAATAGAAGCATAAACTCTTCCCCAAACAACATATCTTTTGACTTAAATTTTTAAGTCAAGATAATTTTATATTAGTTTAATATACCAGTTTTCAAAATCCAAGGTCTCTTAGCAGGCAAAAGTTTTAAAGGCAGCATGATAAATACATAATCCAGAGTCTGTGCATTTTCCATCTTTATGTGGCTTATTATAATTTTTATTATTCTATTTTAAGGACTTTTCTACCCTTTTTCTTTACTCTCCAAGTCTACATATATTTTTAAACACACTGTAACACCTTTAGAGGTTCTTTCCATCTGAATCTGTCATTATTGTGTATCTGTACCCTTTTCTGTCATGCAGTGAATGGCACTTACAGCTCAAGCCCACAGAGAGCAACTGCGAAATACCTCTGTACTGAAGCACATGTAAAAGATTTCAGAAACCCTTCACCCTGCTTAGCTCATGGTTGGCAGCCGGCTCCATCTCGCGGGCATTGTCCGGAGATGTGTCTCTGTACTGCAGGTGGTATGAGAGACTAGGAAACCCAGCATGGCTCTGTTTCTGTGTGTTTAGAACCTTTATAAAGCTTTCTCAGATATTATATGGATCCACAGCAGATGGTGAACACCATATGTAAAAGACATTTCCTGTCCCAACGCCTGGTCCCAAATAATCACTCAGATACTTATATTAATTACAACTGCTCAGGTGACAGCTCAAGCTTGTTACTAACTAGCTCTTAACATTTTAAGTTAATCCATATTCCTTATGTGTTCTCTGCCATGTTCATCTCCTGCTCCCTCCACATCTGGCTGGCACTACCTCTGACTCTGCCCCTCTCCTTCCCATCACCCTTAGTTTGGTCACCCCACCTATACTTCCTACCTGGCTACTGGCCAAACAGCATTGTATTAAAACAATCCAAGTGACAAATCTTTACAGCATACAAGAGGATTATTCCGCAGGAATGGAGTGTCTTTGAATTTATGTCCTTATCAGTGTTCCTTCTGTTTGCAGTTTGAGAAATAATTTGAGGAGTATTGGTATTAACTCTTCTTTGGAAGTCAAATAGAATTCTGGCTAAAGCCATCTGACTCTGAACATTTTTTTTAAGTTAGGAGGCTTTTAATGACTGCTTCTGTTCACTTAGGATTTATAGGTCTATTTCAATTGTTTATAGTCCGAGCTGGCATATGTGATCTCTTAGAATCTACAGAACATTTGTCCAGGATGTTCTGGCTTTTATTGCCCCCATTTTGAATTGGGCACAATTCTAATATGTCTGAACTTATGTATTATATTTTCTTTTTTATGGTGGCATCTGGAATTCTAGGATTGCAATGTTTATAGGGCTAGGTGCTGGTTTCTGGAGTTGTCTTTTCGGGGAGGGTGTTCTGACTTTTGGTTTCTGTTTTTTCTCTGACCAAAGTGTGATTGCTATATGCTCTCTGGTAGGAAATTTTCTTTGGACTTTATGGTTTTGGCCACTGGAGGTTTCAGGTGAAATGTGTTTCTGGGTATTGGGACACACAGATATTCTGACACACAGAAATGGGCATAGGATAGAGGACTGAAAGGGCTCATAAAAGGGAGGAGAGCAGAGAGTTCCGCAGAATCTGCTTGGTTTGTCTTTTTGGAATGGAGAAAGACAGTGAACAGAGGTCACTCCAAAAGGTCTGCTACAGCACTAGAAATGATACTGGGAGCAGGGCGGTTGGAGCTAGAGGAACAGAAGGAGACATCTCCGGACAGTATACCTTCCTCCCTAGCTATAATTATACTTTTTTGTTGGGACCGTTAGCCCAGAAGTAGTGACACAGAGACTTATTACTAATTATGAAAGCTTGGCATTTAGCTTAGACTTGTTTCCTACTAGTTCTTATAACTCAAATTAACCTGTTCCTGTTAAACTATGTTCTACCACGTGACTTTTACCTTTCCTCATTAAGGTGCATCTGATTTGTTCCGAGTCTGCTGTCGAAATCTGAGCACCTAGATTTCTTCTCTCCCCCGGAAGTTTAGCCTAACCTCTCCTGCCTGGCCATTGGCCATCCACCTCTTTATTTTCTTTATCCATTCTTCTGCTGTACAAGATCTAGTTTACTTCCAGTTTCTAGATATTCAATAAGGCCAATTGAACATAGTTGAGTGGATGTCTTTGCATATATGCCCAAGAGTGGTGTAGCTGGGTTGTTAGGTAAATGGATTCCCAATTTTCTGAGAAACTGCCAAACTGATTTTCATGATGGCTGTCCTACTTTGAACTCTTACCAGCATGGAGGTATATCCTCCTTGATACAGTTTCTTGGCAGCATGAACTGTCACTTCTGTCACTGACAGGTATAAGATGGAATCTCAAAACAGACTTGATTTGCATTTCCCTGATGGCTAAGTATGTTGAGCATTGCTTAAAGTGTTCCTAAGCTACTTGAGATTCCTCTATTGAGAATTCTTTCTTTAGGACTTTTTTAATTTCATTGTTTGTTTTGTTGATGTCTAGTTTCTTGAGTTCTTTGTATATTTTTATATTAGCCTTTTATTGGATTGATGGAAATCTCTTGCCATTCTGTAGGCTGTGGTTTATACTGTGGATGGTATCCTTTGTCATACAGAAGCTTTTCAGTTTCATGTAGTCCCATTTATTAATTGTCATTCTTAGTACCTGGTCTATTGATGTTCTGTTTTGGAATATATCTCCTGTGCCAATGCTTCTAAGGCTATTCCCTACTTTCTCTGAGTTCAACATGTCTGGTTTTATGTTGAGGACTTGAGTTTTGGGCTGTGTGATAAATATGGATCTGTTTGCATCCTTCTATATACAAACACCCATATGACCAGCAGCATTTGTTGAAGATGTCTTCTTCTTTCCATTTTATATTTCTTGCTTCTTAATAAAAAATCAGGTGTCCATAGATTTATGTCAGAATCTTTGATTCAATTCTATTAATCAACATGTCTGTTTTTATGGCAATACCATGTAGTTTTTATTACTATAGCTCAATAGTACAGCTTGAAATCAGGGATGGTTTAAACATATTTTAGCTATCTGGGTTTGTTTGTTTTTTTATATAAAATTGAGTAAAGTCTTTCAAGGTACATAAATAATTTGTTGGGATTTTAATAGGGATTACGTTGAATCTGTAGTTTGCTTTTGGTAGGATGGCCATTTGTACTATGTTAATCTTACTTATCCATGAGCATGAGAGTTATTTCCATCTTGTGATATCTTCTTTGATTTCTTATTGCAAATACTTAAAGTTTTTCATACAAGTTTTTCACTTGTTTGGTTAGGGTTCTCTCTAGATATTTTATATTGTTTATGGCTCTTGTGAAAGGTCTTCCTTCCCTCATTTCTTTCTCAGTTTGTTTGACATTTGTATTTAACAAATACATTCTACTACTGAGGACTACTAATTTGTTTTGAATTAATCTTTTATCCAGCTACTTTCCTGAAGATGTTTATCAGATGTATGAGTTCTATGGTAGAATTTTTGGTATCAGTTATGCAAACTATCATATTATCTGCAAATAACAATATTTTGATGTCTTATTTTTCCAATTTGTTTTCCCTTGATCCCTTCAAATTATCTTACTGCTCTAGCTATAAATTCAAGTATATGTTATATAGATAAGGAGAGAATAGACAGATTTGTCTTGTTCTTGATCTTAGCAGAAGTGCTCTGAGTTTCCTTCCATTTAGTTTGATGTTGGTTACAGTCTTGCTGTTGCCTTTATTATGTTTAGGTGTGTTCCTTGTGTTCCTGATCTCTCCAAGACCCCATTATGATAGGGTGTTGAATTTTGTCAAAGGCTTTTTCAGCATCTAATGAGATGATCATGTGTGTTTTTCTTCCAGTTTGTTTATGTGGTGCATTTCATTGACATATTTTCTTATGTTGAAACGTTCCTGCATCTCTAGGTCATCCCTGCAGACTCCTTGGTCATGGTGTGTGATCTTGTTGATGTGCTCTTGGATTCAGATTTTGCATCTTTTGTTGAGTATTTTTGCATCAATGTTCATGAAGGATATTTGACTGTAATTCTCTTTCTTGGATGATCTTTGTGTGGTTTGAGTATCAGGATGACTAGGACCTTATAAGGTGAATTTGACAATGTTCCTTTTGTTCCTGTTTTGTGGAATAATTTTAGGAGTGTTGGTGTTAAATCTTCTTTGAAAGTCTAGTAGAATTTTGAGCTAAAACTCTCTGACTCTGGATTTTTTTTTGGGGGGGGGGACTTAGGGGAGTTTTAATGAGTGCTTCTGTTTCCTTAGGATTTGTGAGTTTATTTAGATAGTTTATTTAATTTTGATTGAAGTTTGGTATCCTTCAAGGAAATTTTCGTTTCTTTTAGATTTTTCTAATTTTGGTGAGTACAAGTTTTTGAAGTATGACCTAATGATTATTTGGATTTTCTTGGTTTCTGTTTTTCATGTCCCCCTTTTATATGATTTTTTTAAAATCTGGACTCACTGTCCTTTAGTGTTGGCATAAGAGTTTGTCTATCTTGTTGATTTTCTCAAAGAACCAATGCTTTGTTTCACTGATTCTTTGTATTGGTATTTTTCTATTTTATTGACTTCAGCCTTCAGTTTATTATTATTTCCTGCTGTCTACTCCTCTTGGGCATGCTTGCTACTTTTTGTTCTAGAGTTTTCTGGTGTGCTGTTAAGTTGTTAGTATGAGATCTTGCCAATATTTTTATGTAGGCACTTAGTGCCATGAACTTTCCCTCTTAGCACCTGTTTTATTGTGTCCCAGAAGTTTGGATATCTTGTGCATTCATTTTTATTGAATTCTAGGAAGCCTTTAATTTCTTTCTTTATTTCTGTATTGACAGAATGCTCATTCAGTAGGGAGTTATTTGGTTTCCATCAGTTCGTAGGTTTTCTGTTTTTGAAACCTAGATTTATTAGGCGGTTGTTTGACAACATGCAAGGAGTCATTTCACTTTTCTTGTATTTGTTAAGACTTGCTTTGTGACTATGTATGTGGTCAGTTTTGGAAACAGTTGGTGAGGTGCTGAGAAGAAATATAGTCTTTTGTTTGGGAGTGGAATATTCTGTAGATATCTGTTAGGTCCATTTGGTGTATAAAGTCTGTTAGGTCCATTATTTCTCTGTTTGGTTTTAATCTGGATGACCTGTCTGTTTATGATAGTGGGGTATTGAAGTCTCCCACTATCAGTGTGTAATTTAAGCTTTAGCGAGGCTTCTTTTACACATGTGATACCCTTTAGTTTGGGGCATAGATGTTAAGAACTGAAACATGACTTTGGTGAACTAATCTGTTGGGTGAAGTGTCCTTCCCTCTCTCTTTTGATTAACTTTGGTTTAAAGTCTATGTTGTTAAATATTAGATGGATACATCAGATTGCTCCTTACGACCAGAGGAATAGACAGTTGAGATCTTTCATGTGGGTTTTGGGAACTGAACTTGGTTCTTGTAGAAGAGAAGTCAATGCTCTAAACTGCATTAGCGTCTCTCCAGCCCAAGAATATACTTTCTAAAGACCACTCACAGAATGTTATTAAGGAGTCATTCAAACAACCCTGTTCTCTAAGCAGCTTGCTAGTTGCCTTGACTTGTACTTTACAGAAGCTCTGGTCATCAGGAGACAGGAAACTCACTTGAGAAATGCCTCCATCAGATTGTTTGTAGGGCTGTCTCTAAGGCATTTTCTCACCCCTTCCACTGTTTTGTTTTTGTTTTTTGATACAGACTGACTATACATAGCTGGAGCTGTCCTAGAAATCACTATATAGATCAATCTGGCCTCTAAGTTACAGAGATCTGTCTGTCTCTGCTTCCTGAGTTCTGGGATTAAAGGTGTGTGCCACTACACCTGCCTTTCTAGATCTTGTCTTGACTAATGATCCACGTGGATCACACGTGCCCACAGCCTGTTGGGGGCAGAACCACCCTTTGGCAGGTAGTCCTAAGGTGTATTAAAAAAGCAAGCCAATAAGCAGCATTGCTCAGTGCCTCTTCTTTGGTTCCTGACTTGCTTGAGTTGCTGCCCTAACTTCCCCTTGTGATGGACTATAAGCTGGAAACTGAAACAAAACCTTTCTTTTCCAAGCTGCTTTTGGTAATGGTGCTTCACCACAGCAATGGAGAACAAATTAAGACAGCAGATTCATGAATTTTAATCACAAACTAAGAAAGGGTTGTTAACTTTAATCACATCACCTCAGTTACACTTTGGTCTTTTACCTTATATTGAAAGTTTATAGCTGTCACCCTGCTATAAACTCTAAACATTTGTCACAGAAACAATGAGATATGCTGTCTTCTGCATGGTTCTGGGTTTCTATGGGAGGCCAATGGAGAAGGAAGAAAGAGAAGACGGGCAGATGACACAGTAGCTCAGGTGACGGAAACAGCTTAGCATGTGGGAGGCACTGATTTATGCTTCCAACAAGGGTCACACATGCTCACACGCAAACACATGTATGTACATGCATCAATTCAAAAGGAGAAGAGAAGATAAAGCCTCCTTCAAACGTAAGCAGGGTGTGAGAGGCCCTCTGAGGCTTTTGATTGATTACAGTTCAGGCTATTACTATTACAGGACCATGCTTCTAGAATCTGCCTCCTGTAAATGTATTATTGCTCTGTGCATAGGTATCATATCCTATTTTATTAATTCAAACTGAGAATTTTGAAAGTATGGATGGCTCCACACACACAGCTTCTTCTCCTAGAAGCATCTTTAGTGCGTGTTCCGGTGTTGTGAGTGATGTTTATGTAGTGGTGCATTGAACAGCCTTAGTAAGGGCATTCTGATCCCTCTATGGGAAGAATCTTAATGAAGGAGGTGTGTGTCTGTAGTTCTATAAAGCCCTTTCTCTACGTTCTCTAGAGTTCAGTCTCCACTGTAAAATAATAAGACACAATTATAAAAAGAAGATTGTGCTGTTGCATGCAGCTTGCCCTCATCTGTTTCTAAGACTGACATCTCAAGAACAGGATTTGTTGAATTGCCAGGGAAGGGGATTCCAGGGAAAACAAATGAAGACTGGGTGTTGTTTTGCATGGCAATACCTTGTAGCATCTCTCAAAATAGGCAGATGACACCAAAGTTCAGTGAAATGAATTCGAGCATAGTTGAGGATACACAGAGGGGAAGCCAAATACTACAGGACAAATTTTCAGTCGTCCAATTTGGTGAAATTTTTGTTGTAACTGAAACACACCCCAGACAGCCTGACTTTGTCGATACTGAGAGCCAACATGCATGTCCTGAATTGGTGTTCTCGTTGCATGCCTGTCATTACAGGAAATGCATTTCTCTGAGAAGCTATGGTTCTGGGCTTCCAGGAAGGTTTTTTTACAAAGGGAAAGGTGGGCTTTCCTATGGCAAGTTCCTCCTGACAACAGTTGCAGCCTCCCAGCTTTTACCAAGGTGCATTAGAAGCAACAGCAGATTCTTGCAGTTTTTTCTGGCCCCCTTTGCGCACTTATGTAGAACTCTGTAATTTCAATCCTTAAAACTTGAGTGTCTTATCCCTACCATCTAATTTCTTTTTTAAATGGTGGCATCTGCTGCTTTTGAAATTCTATTAGAGTGTCACTCTATAGACGCAAAGCAAAAACCACAGAATTTGCTGACAAACTGTCATGAACGTGTTCTGACCAAAGCGCAGTTTGACACCATATAGCCAGAATGATATGTAAGTTTTCTAATGCTACTGTAGTGGGTGGGCAGCAGCCTAGAAGTACAGGAATTATTAGTTTAGATGATTTGGGTCATGGTTTCTAAAGGGCTCAGTAGTCTATTGGAGGCTGTCCTCTCTTTGACCTCTAGAGGGCACCACTTCCCTTGCTTTAGGCTCTTAGGTAACGATCCTTTTTCTGACTCTTTTTGCTTTTTTCTTCAGAAGTCTTCAGGACACCTGTGACGTCATTATCTCACTAACAGAACATACAAGATGATTTGTCTCAGAACCTCAGCACTCCAGATCAGGATATGGATATGGAAAGATCAGGTCTTCAAGCCCAGCATTGGCTTGTAGTGAGTTTGAAGACAGCATGACTTACATGAGACCTACCTAAAAACAAAACAAAACAAAAAAACAGATAGACAAGTAAATGAATGGATGAAAATTAAATTATATATATATATATGTATATGTATATAAGCTATTATGAAAAAACTGACATCAATGAAATCAGCTTAGACATGGGCAGTAAGGTCAGTTTCCAGACAGTATTTGGGACATGGCCCTTTATATCATTAGTGTACTTAAGGTAAATATCTAATTTTTCACTTTCTTCCTCTCCCCCCAACAAACAGTAATTTAACATTTCAAAGGGAAAATTTAATGCTAGAGCTGGAGGGATGGCTCAGTGATTATGAGTACTGAGTGCTCTTCCAGAGGGTTCAATTCCCAGCACCCACATATGGGCTCACAACCATCTGTAAGTCTAGTTCCAGAGAATCTCAGGCCATCTTAGTCCTATGTGGGCCCCACATCTACGTGTCTAGCTGATGTTCAAACATGCAAAACACACACACCTGATGGAGGAGAGTCATCTGTCTATGTGTTACTTTCATTGGTCAATAAAGAAACTGCCTTAGCCCTTTGATAGGACAGAAAATTAGGTAGGTGGAGTAGACAGAACAGAATGCTGGGAGGAAGAAGGCAGTGAGGCAGATGCCATAGCTCTCCTCTCCAAGATGGATGCAGGTTAAGATCTTTCCCAGTAAGCCACCACCTTGTGGTGCTACACAGATTACTAAATATGGGTTAAAGCAATATGTGAGAATTAGCCAATAAGAGTAAAATTGCCATAAACAAACAAAAATACCAGTGACTCCTCAAGTAATATACAAACAAAGCAAAAGGAACCAGGAAAGTCTATTTTTCCTCCAAGAAAGACATGACATGGCACAAACCCAGTTACCAAGCTCATGGTCAGCTCTTTATCACTAACCCCAAGGGGAGCTTGGCTGCTCCTTATTGTCTGAGGCCTCAAACTCTACACCTATATGCTAGTTTGGAAACCTGGGGTGGGGAAAAGACAGCAGGGTGATTGAGTGGAGAAGAACAAAGGAGGAGGAGCAGATACCTGGCCATTAGCCTGTCTGCATGAAAGACACAATTCTCAGAAGAGAAGGGAGGAAAGAAAAAATCAAGAGAATGCCAAGACCTTCTCCCCAACATCCAGAACCAGAGCCGTACTTCTTGTGAAGATGGTGTGGATTCTGAGTGGCCTGGCATTTCCACAACTGAGCACCAAAGAACTGAAGCAAAACTAGACCACTCTGTAGGGTTTGTTTAAAAAAGAAAAGGTTTATTGGGGGAACAACCTGCAGGGCTGTCTCATGGGAGTGGAGAGCAGCAGCTTGGTGAGAAACCAAGCTGATCTTATATGGTAGTCAGCAGGATGGGGACTTTGAGCTGACACAGGCTTGTTGGGGTTAATTGGGAGCTGGGTGCACTTTACCCAACGCAGGTGACCATAAGGTGTGGAGAAGGGAAGTGGCCGGTTTCCTCACAAACAGAAACCCACATCATGAGGTTTCTGGGGAGTGCTGAGTTAGGTTTCTCTTTGACTGGAATAATCCTACCATGATATTTTGCCTCACTTAGGGTCCAAAGTGACCTTGGACTGAAGTCTCTGAAACTACTAGTCAAAATGAACTTTTGCTGGTCCAAATTGTTTCTCAGGCATATTGTCAGTCACAAAAAGCTGGGTGTCCTGGGGATTTGGTGTGCTATAATCAACACACCAGCAGGTGGGGCTGTTGGCCTTCTGGAGGCTGTGCAGAAGACCTGTCTCTCTTCCTGTCTCCCTCTGTCCCATCGCTTTCAGTCTCTATTCTATTCTTTTTGTTGTCCTTCTTTCTTCTTTGTTGTGGTTACATTTGGCCAGTCTGGCTTCAGTCACAGGTGTACATTACCACATCTGGTTTGACTTTTGTCTCTTTACCCCTGTGGCTTTGAGAGGCCAGTCACGTATACTCCTGAGCTCTGGCCTCTTGTAGTGGCTGAATTACACCACAGAATCATCTGATTCATCTTAATTCCATGCTTAATTCTTAGCTGTATAAGCTAACATATTTATAGGTTCTGGGTTTAGGATGTGGCATCTAAGGTTAGCATTATTATGGCTACTGTATTAAACACCAACACTGTTTGCATCTCTTTTCTTCCTTCCTTCCTTTCTTTCTCTCTTTCTCCTTTCTTCTTCCTTCCTTTCATTTATTGATATTTCAGGTTGCTAGTGAACAAACTTTTCATACTAAGTATTTTCTCATTGAGATAGTAATTGTAAGTTGATATGCTGTAAAGACATCTTCTTGTGTTGGTGAAGCTCTTTGGTGAGCCAAAACTCAAGATACCACAAGATCCCCCCTTTCCAGGGAGCCAGCTTTCAGCTTGGCAGTTCACTCAGGTCTCCCTTCCAGGCAGAGATGACGCTATAATCCCCAGGGCACACATCATTGTTTTCCTGACCCTGACGAGCTGCTGGTCCAACTGGGACCATGTACATGGTTACTATGGACTTCAGCCATGGGACTATTGTTCCAAGGCAGCCAGGCCAGTGACATGGGAGGTGTGGTCTGTGAGACAAGCCATCTTGATGGTGTCGCTCAGCCACACAGGTTCTGACGGCTTAATAAATCAGTGTTGCTTACATCAGGAGGAGCTTCCATTTCTCATGAACGTAGACGTCTGCCCTCACATTCATGGTGTCTTTCTGGTTCTCCTCTACCGTGAGGCTGTGCTTCCCCAGACAAACACAGAGGTCACAGAATGCCAGTCTCTTCTGACTATTCTCAACTTGAACATTCATTTACCTAAATGGTTTAGTTATTGGCACAAGTTGGCAATTAATGATTTTTTTTTAATTTTTACTAAAACTGTTTTACGTGCGTGCGCGCGCGCGTATGTGTGTGTGTGTGTGTGTGTGTGTGTGTGTGTGTGTGATGGTATACATGCACAGAGATCAGAAGACAACTTGTAAGAACTGGTTCTTTACTTCCAATAAGTGAGTTTTAGGCCCAGAACTCAGGGCATCAGGTTTGGTGAAAACACCCTTACCCCTCGAGTCATCTTACCAGTCCATGAATTTTTTTCTTTTGTGAAATTGTGGGTTCTGTGTATCCTTTCATTACTTATAGTACAAAGTCTCCTCTCCTAGCAAAGTACTTTAGCGTGTTGTATTTGCTTTCCTGAAACAAAAGCTGCAGATAATGTTACATCTATAGACATGGCTGGAAAATCAACCATCATGTAAGGGTAAATAAAGGGGAGATCATTTATAATAAAATTAGTTCCACTGGGCAATTATTCAAGCACTCTGCTGTTGGTAGACATATTGATGGAATAGGAGCCTCCCTCATGCACAGAGATCTGTACTCTGCTGTTGGAAGACATACTGGTGGAGGAGGAGCCTCCCCGGTGCACAGAGATCTGCTTTTGTCGCCATTGCTGTTGACCCTGGCTGATGCAGTGTCTACTTGTAACTCAAGCTTGTTAGTATCTAACTGCGGCTTGAACAACTCTCAGAGATGTTGCAAACAATGTGAAGCTTAGCTTTCTCTGTAGTTTATTTACATTATGGGTGCATTCCTGGAAATGTCAGTAATATTTAAACTGTAAGTACAGGCTTTCGGGGCTTAGCCATGTGGCCCAGTGTTGAAATAGGAGCAGCGTGGCTGTGTCCTCCCTGCACCCGGCCGCCGGCATGGCTTAGCTTACGCCCCGAAATAATTACACGAAAACTGTAATCTTTTAAACACTGCTTGGCCCATTATTTCTAGTCTCTTCTTGACTAACTCTCGCACCTGGACTAGCCCATTTCTCATAAAGTGTGTTGCACCCCAAGGTGCGCTTACCGGGAAGATTCTAGCCTACATCCATCTTGAGTAGGAGCTTCATCGCGAGCATGCCTCAGAGAGCTGGGCCATCCTGTCTGCCCGCTAGACAGGAGCGTCTTCTCTGAGCGGAGCTGCATGAATTCTCTGACCTCACTTCCTCTTCCTGTCTGTATACTATACTGTTTACTCCACCCACCTATGTTCTAACCTATAGGACCAGCCAAGCAGTGTCTTTATTTTAACCAATGAAATCAACAGATTCATATATGACACTCCCACATCAGCCCAGTGGTAGAGTGTTTGTCTACATGCATGAAGTCCTGGGCTTGATCTTTACCATCAACAACAAAGAGACTGTGTTTACATGCAAAAGGGACTTCAGCTCCAGGCTTAGAGAATCATAAGCACTGAATTTATGCAAACTGGGAGGGTGTACAGAGGGCATGGATGGGGTCCCCACTTCTATGACCTCATTGCAGTGTGCAGCCCATGAAGTCATTATGGCAAATCACAAGGGGTACTTATAAATTTTGCAGACTCTTTCTGGAAGTGACTTAATCCCTATTGAGAATTACTGATCAATGAGATCAGGGCTGTCACTAGGAGAGATGTTGGTAAACTTGGCATTTGATCAATGCTGCTCAATGCTTCTAAATATTTAATCTGTTTAGACTCAATGAAACTTTCAATAACACTACAACATTTGATCTACCTGTTTTGAAATAGGTTGGGATTAAAGCTTATCAAAATTAAGCAGTTTACCTTAAACACACACACAAACTTGACTAATAAATAAAGACAAGGGAATTTAAATCTAAGCAATTGTGTGACAAACTTTGGTGAGTACTTACAGCATCCCCACTTTTTATGGTAATAGATTTTCAGTCCTGAATCAATCCCCTTCAGGTACATCATGATTCTGTTACAATTACTGACCGTGATCCATTGAGTCCCCCTCCAGTTGCCTGGCTCACCACACCACACACACACACACACACACACACACACACACACACACACACACACATACACACACACTTTCCATTATTCTTTCACTTCCAGCTCCATGGAAAAAATGGTGATATCATAGCTGCTTCAGATCTGTGTGTGACTGTATTAAAGACCGGTGGGAAAGAGTCAGGGCCATCCACTGGTAAGAGTATGTGTGTATGTAAAACTACTGGTTCCATTCTGCACTCTACTAGCTACACACTATGGGAACTAGGCTGAAAATTTAAAATCATACACACACAGACAGAGACAGACAGACGGGGCCAGGTGGACATCCTCAAGACAAGAATGCCAAGAATGCCCACTGCTCAGGGGCAGCTTATATAGGGCTCTGGCCACGCCCCAGCTCTCGGGATCTTTCAGCTGCAGACTCATCAGAACCCACGCCCCTGCCATCAGGGTCTTGTGCTCAGAGCAGCTGCAGGCTGCTCAGAGCAGAGGAAAACAAGTTGTTTACAAGAAATTCAGGATTTGGTGGTCCGCAGTCCCCAACGTGTGTGTATGATGTATTTTCTCCAAGGATGTGGTAACGTGGCTACTGTTGCTTGGTAACTATATACAGCTGTGAGTCGATTCTAAACATTGAGATTGGCTTTGCCAGATGACTGTAGAGGTTTCCGCACTTCCTTCTCAGCATTTCCTTCTCAAATGAATGAGCAATTCAATTCAAGTTTCTTGTTGTTGCAAATGGAGCTGGCTGCTCAGCTTCCTACCCCAGACTGTGCATCCTCGGTCCCTCTATCTAGTAGTTCCCAAGCTTGTGTGTCAGCTGACATCAGCCTGTACCCTGAGTCTGAAGGGAAGCACGGAGTCAAACAGCCTTCTGCCATGAGCTGTACACCACAACCACTTTTCCAGTCTAATATTTTAAAAATACATTTATTATGTCTGTCTGTCTGCAGTCCAGAAGAGGGCACCAGATCTCATTATGGATTAATGTGAGACACCATGTGGTTGCTGGGAATTGAACTCATGACCTCTGGAAGGGCAGCAGGTGCTCCTAACTGCTGAGCCATCTCTCCAGCCCATACAGCCCAATTTTTATGTTTTATTGTTATTGTGCATATATGTACAATGGTGTATGTTTGTGCGTGTGCATACCATGATGTGCATATGGAGGTCAGGAGTCAACTTTGTGGAGTCTGTTCTCTCTTTGCACCTTTTGTGAGTGTCAGGGATTGGAGTAAGGTTGGCAGGCATTCACTGCAAGTGACCTTGCCTGCTGAAACATCCCACTAGTCCCAGAATCACTTTTGTAAAGAAACTCTGTCCATGCTGAACAACAGCTAAGTAAAAATGGGATTTTACTGTGTGACTTTGCCCTGTAGAACTCCATGTTTGTACACAGGAGTGCTGTACTTGGTAAGCCCATCGTCCTTCTCCACATATCATATTTCAGACGAGATGGGACATATTCAGGTGAGGTGGCTGTGGACACTCACCCAGGTGCAAATTCCTTAAACGCATATAAACAAAGAGTCCTTAATTCAAAATTGAAGTGTGTGGCAGGGTATCCCAGGACTGTTAAAAGCACTTGGCATGAATTAGTTTTTTTGAAGGAAAAAGCTATTGGTGTACCCCATTTACAAGCAAAGAAACTGAGGTGCAGTGTTTTGCCCAGTCAGACAGCTCCTAAACAGCAGTGGTGTTGACAGCCCAGGCATTCAGCTACAGGGCCTGCCCTCTGATGAGCACATTTTTGGCGAGCACATTTTGCTGACCTCCCTGAGGCAGGCCTAGCTCAGAGGCTAGATTAACCACATTGTTTATTGTGGCAGGTGGGTTTTGCATGTGGCACAGCACAGATGCTGTGCTTCTAGCACAATGGGTAGCCCAGATGATACCAAAGAGCGCAGATGCAAGGATAAATCAAACTCGGTACATACACAGAACCAGATACTATTGAGCTGTAAGAAAAGATCAAAATCCTGTTATCTGTGCAAAACTCAGAGGCTACTGTGTTAAGTGAAATTAGCCAGACACAGAAAGCCTCATTCATGTGTGGCGTGTGAGACATCTAACTCACTGAAGGACAGAGTTGCTGGCGGGTACTGGAGGCTTGAGTAATTAAAGGAGAAAAAGAAACTGAAGGATATTGGTCAAGGACCACTTGTAGTGATATGGAGAAAAACTGAGAATAAGGAAATACAGAGACAGGAAGCAGATAGGTAATTACCTGGGCTGGGGAGACGGGCTGGGGTGGGGCTTGGGAATGGTTGTTAGTGGTTACAGTGTTTCTTTCCTGGGTAATGCTCTGAAGTCAGTTGTAGGGATGGGCACATAACTCTGAGCAGAGTGGAAACCATCAGCATGTGCACTTTAGGGAGGGTTGAATGATACCCACGCTGCTCTGCCTTCACTCAAAAAGGAGAGAGGCTATCATTAACCGACAAGGAAAGGGATATTTAAGCTACTTCTGTGCCTGGAAGATGGTTAAGGAAACACCAGTTTGCTTTTGGAGCAGGAGTCACTCACACCTTCCTTCTTAGTCACATGCTAGATGAACGCAGGGACTGTACCTTTTCCTCCTTGACTCTCAGATGCAGGCTCTGGAGTCAGACCTGGTAGTCCAAGTTCAGTCACTTTAAGTGACCAGTTTGATGTCCTGGCAAGTGAGCACATTTCACGAGGGTTTTGGGGAAGGAGTGAGGCTGTGCTCGGTGCCTCAGTGGCACTCCCCAGCCCCAGTCATAAAGATCAGTTCTGGGTCTTCCATTTCTGGTCATGAGGGTGGACAGGAGTTGACCTGCCCCCTGCAGAACTCCTTTTTGATGACAAGTAAGCTGGCTGAGATGCCTGGGTCAAGTACCACACAGGTAGCTGCAAAAGCAGAGAAGCTGCCATGTGCAAGAACAGAGCTAGTTGATGGCCCAAAAAAGCTTCTGCCATGCCTCAGAGTGTATTTGTCCATCTTAGCATCCAGGTCTCTATTAAAACACTTCTCTGCTTGCTTAGCAAAAAACACCTATTTAGAAACCTACTCTCTTTAGTCTCTGAAGCCTGATAAAAGCAAACTAGAGTCAGAAAAACAATCTAGCAAACCCAGGATAAATTGTGAAGCTCGTCTGGCCCCATAGTGGGATGATTAGATACAGCAAGGGAGAGATGCATCCAGGAATCAGAGCAGTGGATCAATCCAGTCGTTCACCAGGTATGTAACCTGAAACTCTGGCAGCGTTGACTTCTTCATCTCTAAAATAAGAATAATAAGCAGACTGGTGGTGGCGCACGCCTTTAATCCCAGTACTCAGGAGGCAGAGACAGGCAGAGCTCTGTGAGTTTGAGACCAGCCTGGTCTACAGAGCAAGTTCCAGGACAGACTTCAAAGCTACAGAGAAACCCTGTTTCAGAAGAAGAAGAAGAAGAAGAAGAAGAAGAAGAAGAAGAAGAAGAAGAAGAAGAAGAAGAAGAAGAGGAGGAGGAGGAGGAGGAGGAGGAGGAGGAGGAGGAGGAGGAGGACGAGGACGAGGAGGACGAGGAGGACGAGGAGGACGAGGAGGAGGAGGACGAGGACGAGGAGGACGAGGAGGACGAGGAGAGAAGGAAGAGGAGGAGAAAGAAGGGGAGGAGAAAGCGGAGGAGGAGGAAGAAGAGGAGCAGGAGGAGAGTTGGTGCTGTGAGATTGGGGTGCCTGATTTTAAGGCTTCAACAATTACCAGCTATGTTCCCAGTGCTGCCTGTGGCCATGCTCACTACAGAGACGTGCACTGAATAGTGGTTTAATAAGAAACAATTGTGTTATGTTTGGGGCTCCCTGGTGTTCCTCTGCTCCTTGCACTGTTACGTGACAGCTCTTTGGAGCCAAAGGGTGCTTTCCTCTGAGTAATGGTTCTAATTTACAACTCATTAGACAGATTTCCCCTTCCACAGCACTGAGTCAACTGAGAGAGCGGGCTGTGCTGGGCTGTTGCCGTGGAGATGCAGAATATTTTGTGAAAACACTTGGCCTGGAGGACCGTTGATGAGTCACACTCAGGGATGGGTCCAGGAAAGGCAACTGCTTTCAATTAAAACTGTCAGACTGAGCCATAAATCAGAGGCGGCTGTGACTGGGAAGGCTGGTTGGTTTGTTATGTGCACATTTTCTCCCGTTTCTTCCTCTAGGAAGAAGTTTTGCGCTCTCACATGTGTTGAGAAGGTGCAAGATTAGTTCTAATAAAATAAATTTCTATTTTCTTGTATAATCTCCACACAGCTAACGTAGTGGGGTGTGTGTGTGTGGCCTCATTCTGTCTCCTGTCCATGAATATACCTGTGCATGAGACAGGCATGATGAAACACACTCCTCGGAAGTTTCTTTTTAGTTGACTATGATTAGGGGTATTTTTCAACTGGAAGAATCTGAACAACTACCAGGTGACATGATTTGCAAAAGTCTATGCCGAACTCCTCTGCAATTTACTAATTGAAGTCCGCAAATCTGTATCAGGCAGTCAGAGGTGCAGTATTGCTCACGGTATCCTGGGAGGGTGTGCCACAAACCTCCAGTGGCTAGTTTGAATTAATATCGCTCAACCTTACTCACTACCATAGCATAGCAGGCAGGAACAGAATATAGACATGTCCTTCAGAATATGACATAATAATACAGTCAGTCTCTTTATTTTGAGACAGGGTCTCAACCTGTAGCCTTGGTTAACCAGGGACTTGTTATTTACCCTACGCTAACTTTTCAGCCTGTGGTGGTCCTCTTGCCTCTTCCTCTTGCATGCTAGAATTACAGAGGTAAGCCACCATACTGATGAGTTTGCTTTTATTTTTGATAGGCTCTAGCTATGGAGTTTGATGTCCTAGAACTCAAGATCTTTGGGAGATGTAAGAGTATGGGCCTGTACCACTATACCTGGCCAAGTTAGACCAGACTGAGCTGTGACCATGGAAGAGCTACCATGCTGAGATAAGCAAACTCTGTAAGAACAGTCTTGCTTATCTCAGCATGGCTGTCTGGTTGTGAAAGAGAAGACCATAGGTTGCTGCGGTGGTCAAAGAAGGTGGGACATCACAAGACCCTTAAAGGATGAGGAGGGAAGAGAGAAGAGGCGTCCAGGGAAGGGACAAGAACAGGGCAACAGTGCAGAGGTTGGGTTCTAACACCAGAATCTGGTCCAGTAATGACAGACCAAGGGAAAGTCAGAAGCAGGGAATATCACGGTGCAGGGATGTTATTAGAATATGGGGGTTCATAAGCAAGATTGCAGTGGTCTTGTAGCTGAAAAAACTGCAGAGTCCAAACAGGAGACAAGTGAAGCTCTTGGGAAAGCTGGGCCCTTGTAGGAGAATTGCCATGGGTTTTTAGGCTAGTTTGAGCTACATTATGAGTTCCAGACTAGTTTGGGTAATAGAGTAAAAGGCCTGCATCAAACAAGCAAAAACCCTATTAAGCTAGGAAAAAGATGAAAAGAATATAGAATCCAGCCACTCCAAATTATAATAAAGCATATATAAGAAAATACCCCAGCACAATTCTGTAAAGAATGAAGGATCTAACAAAATATGACATTAAAGTAATTTGAGATCAAGTAAAAGATAAAAATTAAGAAGACAAAGAAAATACACTGAAATTACAAAATCAAGTGAAAAACTTAAGAGCATAATCTATTTACAATGATACTTCTCAAAAATAATCATTGATCTTTTAGTGATTAATAGCCAGAATGTAAAGACTTATATGTTAAATACAAAGAGATTAATAACAGAATTTTAGCTTTTAATCCTCTCTCTCTTCTTGAGACAGGGTATCAATAAGTTGATCTGGCTGTACTAGAACTCAATTTATAGAGCAGGCTGGCCTTGAACGTGCAGCAATCCTCCTGCCTCTGTCTCCTGAGTGCTAGGATTACAGATGGCATGCCACCATGCCTGAAAATTTAACCTTAAAAAAAAAACCCTGTGTACACATGTGCATGCAGGTGCCATGACAGATGTGCAAAATTCAGGTGCTAACTTCACAGTCAGTCCTTGTCGTCTATCTTGTATGATGGAAGATCTCTGTTCTGCTTCAGATTCCAGAGTAGCTGGGCCACAAACTCCCACAGATGCTCCTGGCTCTGCCTCCTGAAAAAGCTCTGAGTTGATGGACTCCTGCTACTGCACCTGGCTTTTGTGGGTTCCGAGAATCTCAGTCTAAGACCTCATGCTTGTGTTAAGTGCTTTACCAACTAAGCCATCTCCCAGACCACAAATTACCACTTTTTAATGAATTAATTAAATTTGTTACAGCTCCAGAAGGACTTTAAGCTGTCCCTATAGCAGTTATTGTTACAGTTCATGGGCTGACATTTAACCCTGGACAGTAGCTAGTGCAACAGCTCTCAGCTCTAGGCTGTGAGAAGCCTTGCCCATAGACTTGGAACCTCCGGGAACTTGTCCAGCAGTTAGGGCTGCAGTTTCCCCTCTGTGTTTCCTCAGTCTGTCATCCCCACAGCCTCTGCTCTCGGTGGCTGCTTTTCTCCTCTTTCTGTGTCAGCTCAGCCTTTCCTGGGGGGGGGGGGGACCTCTAAGGGACGTAAGTTTGCAACACTAGGGGGAGGCACAGGAGGGCGCCCGACAACTGGCTTGAGGACAGCCAAATCACCTTGCTCACACAGTCAGGTTAGGGTGTGATGAGCACCTACAAAACCAATGTGTCCTGTGGGCATCTGGAAGCCAAAAAAACCAGTCTAAGGGGCCAAGCTCTGTCATCACCTGTGCATGATCTTGAAAGTCATTTGCATCTGAGCACCCTGTACCAAAATACTAGATGAGCTCAAGGCCCCTAAGTAACTCCAGCATTCTGTGATTCAAAGGCACTAGCTCAGACAGGCTCTGTTCACTGCTCCACCCCACCGGCTCACTCCTCCGTGAGTAATTTCCCACATAGGAGAAACTACTACCTGCCACTACAGACAAACTCAGACTGGAACCTTTATTGGGTGGTCAGGAAAACATGAGAAAACAATAGCAAAACAGAACCCAGGTTTCCTGCCCTTTCCTTGTCTGAAGTTGTTTGTAAAGTAAACTTGAACAAGGAGACACTACCTTCCAACTCGGGTGCACGTTTGTATCTTCATTCATTTTCTTCTTTGAGATGGGGTCTCATTAATTAACCCTAGCTGGTAGACCAGAATGGCCTGGAACTAATAGAGATCCACCTGCCTCTGCCTCCCAACTGCACGGATCAAAGGCGCATGCCACCACACCAAGCTAGTTTTCTATTGTTGGGAAAAATTCAGCAGCTCAGCTGACACAAATACTGTCTTACACTTCCATAGTCAGAAGTCTGCCATAGTCTTGCTGGGCTAGAATCCAGGGGTCCACTTGTTGCAACCCTTTTCTGAAAGTCTAAGGAGTCTGTAATCCCAGCACTCATAGGCTAACTAAGGCAAGAAGAGTGATAGTTTGATGTTGGGGGCTGTGGACCCCCAGACCCTGGATTTCCTGTAAATAACTTGTTATGCTTGCAGCTGCTCTGAGCAAAACAACTGTTTTCCTGTGTTTGCGGCTGCTCTGAGCACGAGACCCTCAGGAGTTCCTGATAGCAGGGGAGTGGTTTCTGGTGGGTTTTGCTAAGGCTATCAGTTAAGGATCCCTATATAAGCTGCCCTGAAACACAATAAAGGGAACATTCTTGTTTCAAGGATGACCCGTGTGTCTTTGTGTGTTTAAATCTCCAGGCCCTTGCTGGAAACTCGCAAACTGTCTTGTAGTGCAGGCACCACACTACAGCCATACATAGTACAGGCGGACGCTACAATTTGAGATCTGTCTGGGCTGGATATTGAATTTGAAGTCAACTTAGGCAACTTTTATTTTGATCCTGAGTCTAAATAAAAACTAGTATAGCTTACTGGTAGGTCAATAGCCTAGCCTGTGTGCAGACATGGGTTTAATCCCCATCTTCAATGAAAACGTCTCTTTACCTACTTTGATTTTTTGGTTGAATTCAGCTCTTGGCTTCTATTTCTGTGTGTAATGTCTGTGTGCACGTCTATGCACTGTGTGCAAGCTTGGTGCCCATGAAACTCGAGTTAAGGATGGTGTGAGCTGCCATGTGGGTTCTAGGATCAAACCCTGCTCCTCTGGAAGAGCAGCCAGTGCTCCTAACAGCTGAGCCATCTCTCCTGCCCTTTGTTCTATTAAGTCAAGAACTGGTGGCCAGTACTCAGCCTCCATCTCGCTCCTTCTTTCTGCCCTTTCACTTTTCTAATGACGCTAGGAAAGCTCCTCCCCTTCTAGAAACTGACATGACTAAATTGATGCTGCACAGACAAGCCCATGACCTCCCATCTCGCCATCCTTGGCCACTGAGCGTACATATAATCTCTTTGACACGCAAAATCACCTATTCTCAGATTATGAGGATTCCACGCAGGTGTATTTAAGAGAGGGAAGTATTATTGCCCCTACCTCCAGTACCACCACCCCACCCTTCCTCTGCCCCCAGGTAGATTCTTTTTCTAAAGTTAAGAAAACAATAGACATGGTGGCCCATGCCTATTTTCCTGCACTCAGGAGACCAAGGGCAGAAGGACTAGGAGTCCAAGTGCATCCTGGACACAGCACTAGTGAGTTTGAGGAGAGCCTGTCTATATAGGAAACTATAAGAAGAAGGAGGGGGCTGGAGAGATGGCTCGGCAGTTACGAGCACTGCCTGCTCTTCTAAAGGTCCAGAGTCCAATTCCCAGCAACCACATGAGATCTGGGGCCCTCTTGAGGAAGAGCTGGTCAGTCTTAGACCGTGACCATGAAACTGCTGTATACGGGCTGCCCCATATATAGCATGCTTCACCATGATATTAAGAAGGAGGAGGATGAGCAAAGTAGAAATAAGAACTATGGGGCTGGAGATGGCTCAGCAGTTAAGAGCACGGACTGTTCTCTTGGAAGACCAGTCAGAGTTTGCTTCCCAGTACCCACATTGGACAGTTCACACTCACATGCATACCACACAGATACATGTATAATTAAAAATAATAAAATCTTGTGGGGGGAGGAAGAAACAAGAGTTAATTCTTGTCCATACATGCTAAGCCATAGGTTGTCTTCTGAGTCACTAAATATTGATCCTGGGGAGATGAAAATATTAATGATCATTAGTGTTTCCCATGGGGTAGCATGGACAGAATTCCAGACACTGAAAATTCTGGGGTTTTTTTTCCTCTTTTTTATCACAAGGGATATAAAAAATACGCCTAATTCTGTGGGTGTAAAAATTTCTTCAAAGCGGTTCTCAGTGGCTGAATGTATCCTGGAGCTTCTCATTCCTGCCTCAAGAAATTCTGTATTTATAGGAATCTTTTAGAAAGAAAGTCTGGTCTTGCCCAGGGGGTTAGTTTGTTTCCACCTTCAGTGCTAGCTAGTGCCACCTGGGAGCAGGATCTGCAACACTAACAAAAATGGATTCTTCTGACAGGAGACCACAAATAAAAGATTTAAGTTTATATTTTTCAGGCCCTCCATCTGCTTAGGCTGTAAACTCCAGATTGGGTGATTTGCTGCCCTCTTACATCAACATAACACAGACTAGAGTCACTAGGGAAGAGGAACTGCCTCCATCAGATTAGCCCATGGGTATGTCTGGGAGCTGTGTTTTGGTTGATGTTTGATGTGGGAGGGTCCAGCTCACTGTAGGCCATGCCACTCCTGGGCAGGTGATCCTGGGCTCTATAAGAAGCAAGTTGAGGAAGCCGAGCCATTAAGCCGTGTTCCTCTGTGGTCTTTCTGCTTCAGCTCCTGCCTACTGGCTCCTACATCAGCTTCTGTTCTGGATTCCCAGTGGTAGACTATGATGTGGAAGTGTAAGCCAAATAAACCCTTTCTTCCATGAAATGGTTGTGGTCCAAGTTTTATTACAGCACTCAAAAGAAAACTAACACAGAAGGTTTTTAATTCTCCTTGGCCCTTCGATTTCTAAGAGCTGAACATAAGGCCTTATAAACGATGGGGAAATGCTCCGCTGCTGAGCTGCATCCCCAGCCCTACCTCCTATAGGAATGGTAGAAATGTATCCATTTAGTATGTATTGGGTGCCTGCCCAATAAAATAGAATCCTGCAGCAGCCCAGAGCTGGCCGATGATGAGGCAGGCTGTCCCTATGGCTCTCTCTCGTCTGCCAGCTCTGGGCTCCTAGGGACAGGTTGGCCCTGCCGGACTGGAACTTGTGCATTTCCCATGATTGTTCAGTGATGAGACAGGAACCCAAGTTTCCTTACGTGATGTATCGGCGTAAATGAATGTAGACAGATTGTAATAATATATACAGCTTTAATGGGGAAATAGACTTACAGAACCACAGGTTCCCCCAGAGAACAGGAAAACAGAAGAAGGGGCGGCTGGGAGCACGCCCACAATCTTTAAAGTAAAAAATATCCTCGGGGGACCCCGCCCCCAAGTAAAGTGATTGGCTGGGTCTCTCCTACAATGTGATGTCCATTTGTTTGATTATTAAAAAAAAAAATTGTTCCCATTTTACAGCAGCAAGGAAAATAGACACCATCCTTTAACTTTTTCTTAGCATTTCTTTGGAACAGAATTTTATCTTGCATATTCTAGCCCAGAAAGGAAACAGAGTTTGTTTTGAAGAGGATGGAAATGTATTCCAACGCTTTCTACTCTGGTGTTTGATTCTGATAAGCAAAACTAGGGAAATGTTGTTGGGAAAGGGATTTTCTTAGCCTTCTGTTAAAAGGTGCATGGCTTTTCTGAATATTATTGTGACAGATTCTTAGGCAGCTTTTCCTTCACATAAAAAGCTTTTTCATTTCTAGTAGTGTCTGAACACTAAGAGAGAGGCCAGACAAAAAAGACAGACAGGCCGGGCTCTAAGACCAATCCTAACACTCTTTAGCTAGAGTTATTCCATCACTTAACCTCTCTAATGCCTCAATGTCCACATCTCGGAAACGAAACAATAGCCACTTAAGGCAGTCAGCTCCTTAGTTCACAACAACAGAAAGCCGCTACACATTCTATCACGCACTGAGGTTGCTGGGTGGCTTTCAGACCCTATAGAAAGGAAGATGAATAGGGCAAAGTTGGCCACGCAGCTGCAAGGACACCAGAAGCATGTTACAAAGCCAATCTGAGGAAGCTAATGCTTCCTGTAACACGAAGGCTGGTTGGCACTACCTGTCCCTCTCTGCGCAGGGAATCCAGTGTCATAGAGTCTCTAGACCCTGTGTTCTTAGTGCACCCACATCCGCGTCCCTGGAATGAGCAGAATGCCTCTGTTTGATGAACTTAGGTCATCCCTAGCAGCAAAGGAGTCTGGGAAGACAAGAGCAGAATGCAGTTTTGCAGATTCTACAGAAAAGGTGGATTCTTCTCACCCTCCTGTCCACTGGAACTCCCAAGACTAGAAACCGTCTGTTAACAGGAAGGAGCTCCCAAGTGGCAAGAGAACTCCACCACCACCAAAAGGATCCCAGGAAAGAGGGAAGACAGGAAAGCAGGAAGGAAGGGAGGGGAAAGAAAGGGAAGAAAGAAGGAAAGAAGAATAAGGTAAGAGGGGGGGGGGGACTTGACTCAGTGGTTAGGATCATTGGCTGCTTGTCCAGAAGTTCCGGGTTTGATTCCCAGTGCCCACATGGCCACTAATAACTGTCCATAACTCAAGACCCAAGGGATCCAAAGCCCTCTTCTGGCCTCAGAGGGCACTGCATGCACAGATACATAGGCAGACAAAACACCCACACAAACAAAAAAACAATCAGAAAGAAAAGAAAGAGAGGAAAGACGGAGGGCTGGCATGACAAAGAAAGGAAGGGGCTGGGGAGATGGCTGAGCTGGTCAGTACCTGTATGTGGATCCCCAAACTCGGGCATCTGGAACAAACCTACCAGGAGGTTCAGGTTCCTGGCAGGCTAAAATCTTTCTGCGGCACCTTCTGGATAACTATTTGAGAGGGAGTAAGCAAACTGGCACACACAGCATTTAGCATAGTTGCTGGCATCTATTATAGTCAATACTCACTATTTTCCAGGGTACTCCTGATTGGTAAACAGGATAGGGTCATGAAGAATTTATAGGTGATGTTAAGCTTTGAAATCAGGAGGCTTGATTTAAGTCAAAGCTTGATTTTAAGCCAAGCTAAAAAAAAAAAAAGTTATATTAAGTCATTGTTTCCTGGTATCTAAAAATGTTTATTTTTTGGTAAAAGCATTGATATTTTCATTGAAAAGTCATGAATATGAAAACTTTCCTGCTACAAAGATTTTTAAAAAGTAAAACCATCTGACCTAGTTTTCCTAGTTTTTAAACCTGTTTCTTGTTATAAAGATGAAGCAAAAGAGAAAAAAATTTCTTGAATTTCTCTAAATTCTCTAAACTAATTTATCTAATTTCTAGAAATTGTTCAGACTGGTCCTGAGTTGTATTGGTTTCTCTTAGGACACTAACTTACTGCTCTTCCTTGTGCATGTTTGCTTTGAACTCCTGGACGTAAGTAAAATGTTCATTAGAAATGAGAAATCACCATATCCCTAAATGAATTTAAATAAAATTGCACATGATTTTTCTAATCACCAAGTGCGCTGAAATTAGATGCCCCAGAGGCATGCATTTGGCTTAGAAATATTATCTGCTGGCTTCCATGAGCAACAGAAGAATGTCACCACTCAAGGTTCACCTGGCTCTATGTGTGACACCTTCCCACACGCGCATGCTCACTAGTCCTGTTATCACGTTTGCTGAGCTCCCAGCACACCTTGAATGTTGTGTAAGGCCATGAAAACACAGTGGTGATCCCTGTATTTAAGTTGTTCACAGTCCTCCAGGTAAGACAGATGCATAAGCCAGCAACTGTAGCATCGACACAAGTGGGAATCGGTGCATCTACAAACAGCAGGGGTGGCCTGAAGACAGAAGCAGAGGGAAGGACTAGCCTAATCAGGGAGGCGTGGCGTGTGCACTGACTGGAAGGCACAGAGCGTCCTGTGCCTTGGGGAACGTCAGAATAAGGCCTGTAGCTATACTCATAAAGACCTAATTCTCATCAGGTTACATGGGTTCCAAGAAGTGAAGTCTAATCTGTCACAATGGCAGAGGTGGCAGAAGGGGCTGATGATCAAGGCCTCCCTTTCACACTATTGTGCTTTTAGGAATCTGATGCCCTAATAATACAGAAATCTTGCCTCCAAGTGGGGTTACCAGTTCTCAGCAGAGGCAAGTAAATGGAAGGAAGGGTCAGGAGCAAACCGAGTGAGCACAATATGTACATGTAGGCTTTCTCTTTCTTCTTTCCCCACTCATGACCTCCCCCACCACTGGCAGTCACCTCTGGAAGGCAAGCTGTCAGACCTGGATTGCGCTCTTTGACTCGGTGGTCGCCCTACTCAGTCACATGCAGCCTGCCTCTTCTGTTGCCAAACTGTAGAATTTGTTAGTAGACTTTGGGAATTTGTTGCTCGATTATCAAGCCTACTTGTAGATCAGTTCAAAATCATGAATTATTTTGACAGTGATGCCTCTACAAAGACAACATAGCTTCTGTCATTTTTGTTGAAAGCTTTTGCTTACTTTCTTGATTTGGAGGTCTGTGTTCACAGAGCAACTCAGGGAGATTGGAAGGAAGTGGATTACAGCATCTCATGCCCCTCTGAGCCATGTCTTTCCGGTTCAGCTGCTATCTTATTTGTAACTCGTTTGAGCATGGGACTGGTTCTTTGCATTTACATAAAACACTTCTGGTGCTGGACGTGTGCCAGGTCTGTTTGCAAAACTTTACAATGTACCTGGAAAGGTGGTAGGGTTTCTCTGGTGCCATGATCAGCATCAGAGAGATGGTCTGAAATTTGCACAGTACTGATAGAAACAGATAACTAAAGATATTTTAGCAGAAGATCTATATATTTCAGAAAACAACAGGATACTCTTAGAGCAGATACATGGGGCACGGAACTGATACGTGGGGTTCAGAATGTCTTCTTTCGTCAGTCCTGAGGGTAGGACCCTGGGGTGAGCACATGCTCTGCCTCCACTCCCAGGACCCCGGGCTGAACACATCTCTGCCTCCACTCCCTGGAACTACTTACTGTACCTCTGAGCTAGGAACCCAGCTCAGGGGTGATATTTAAGTGGATGATTCGGGTTTGGATTATTCAGATGATGGTAATGGATAGTGCCCTAGAAAGACTATGGGCAAAGGCCCCGAGGAAAGAGACCATGAGGAGCTAAGAGAATTCTGTGGACCGTGGGATAGGCTGCAGATTGGTGAATGCAAGAATGAAGTTGAGAAAAAGACTGGAGCCTGATGATGGAAGGACTTTTAGACTATATCTAGGAGACTGTCTCAGAGTGGGGGATCCCAAAGAAGGAACTGAACCAAGGGTTTAAATTTTTATTAGCCAATTTGTTAATCTATATGTATGTTTTATCTTAGACAAGGGTCTCAATATGTTGCCTAGTCTGTCATTAAATTTCTGGATCAAATAATCCCACTGTTTCAACCTCCCTAGTTAGCAGGATCAATGGCCTGGTTCAGATGGTTTATTTGCAAGGTAATTCTCAATAAATGCAATAATGAAGAGTGGGAGAAATAAGACAGGAAAGGAAGAAAGCCCATAAAGTCTGTGGTAGCAGATTGCTGCCCCGAGGACTTGGAGCTCAGTCACTGAGTGGCTGTGTAGAACAGGCCTCTAAGCAGTGAAGCTGAGCTGAGAAATGGGGGTGTTGGTCCCACACTCTCATCCCTTGCTATTTGGGGTTGCTCCTGGAGCTTCACTTTCTGGCACTGTTGGGCTGCCTCCAGCTCCTGAGAGAATTCCTCAGACAGAGCAGCACAGAAAGTCACTGTGCAAGGGAGCAGAGGACGGGTGATAGCTTGTGCAGACATGAGGGCGAGCGCTGGCAGCCTCTTCTGGAAGACTAGCTTTATCCTGAGGACACACAGGATCCATTGCAACATATTCAAGTATGCATTTCTGAAAGTTCAGTTTGGCCCAATGAATAAGATGGATTGGGACAGGATGAAACAGATAGGAAGGTGAATTGAGAGTTATTATAATTTCCTTTCTGCATGCCCGTGTGAATGTTCCTGAACTCTAAGGTCTGCTTGCCCACCTGTCTAAAGAGGTAGGGGGCTAGGGGAGCAGTGTGTTCATGGTGACTGTGAGAGGCCTGTGGGATGGGCAAGAGCACTGTCCTTCTGCTGGCGTTGAGATGGGATTTCGCAGATCCACCCAGGAATGGATTTAAGGTGGGAAGAAAAGAGGGCCCACGTATTGTCATTGAGGAAGACAGCACATAAGGAAGAAAGAGACAAACTAACGGGGACATGCGAACAGGAAGAATAAGAATGAAACTGGGAGGCAGGAGGAAAATCAGCAGCTTGAGATGTCAGGGAACACAAGGAACAGTGTTTTAAAACAGGAAATGGCCAACAAGAATAGACATTGTGGATGGCCAGATTAGTTAAAGATAAATAAATGAAAAATAAAAACACCTGTTGAAGATGCCTTGTAGATGTCTGATTCAATGGAAACCAAAAGCTCCTCACTGGAGAACCTGGGCCTGACCCAAAATCAACACTTCCTTACCCACAGTGTTCTTAGAGTTCAAGTTCTCTGCAGCAAGTGTTCTGAAAGTGATCAAGATGTTCTTGAGTCCTCGATTTATGACTTGATAAGCCAGTAGCAAAGAGCTTCTGTCAGAGCCAGCACATGGTACTGTTTGGTGCAGAGCTCACAGAAAATCTGCCCTTCGTTAATGTTTGACCAGCTCCGTACCAAAGGTCTGACTAGAGTGAACATCGCATTCTTCCTCCATATGTGACACATCCTACAGGGTCACCTTGTCCTCCTCCCAACAAGGTGCCATGTGGCTACTACGGTCTGTGTTACAAATGAGAAAGCGGAAGCTCCAAGGGGTCGAGAATCTTGCCAGAGACCACAGAAAAGGTGATGAAGCAAGAATTTGAAATTAAGTCTCCCTGACTCCAAAGCTCTTGCCTTGCCAACAAAGCATTGTTATGTCACTCGGAGACAGAAAGGGACCTGCTGGGTTGGAGCATGGATTATTACACTTTGTAATAGTTCCTGGCACCTAACTTGCTTCCCAGGATTTTGTCTTTCTTCCTTCGACCATTTGAACCTAAACTTAGAAAGAGTTGCCGGACCAACCATAGCGGATATTCATGTAGTGCCAACCATTGTTCCAGGTATTAGAGGACTAATGACACAATCCTAGGTCAGCCTTTCAAAGGAAGTTCTGTTATCGCCATTTACAGAGGAAATAAAAAAGAGGCACAGAAGTTGGTAGTGGTGGTGCACACCTTTAATCCCAGCACTCGGGAGGCAGAGGCAGGCCTATCTCTGTGAGTTTAAGGCCAGCCTGGTCTACAAGAGCTAGTTCCAGGACAGCCAGGGCTACACAGAGAAACCCTGTCTTCAAAAGTAAAACAAAACAAAACAAAACAAAACAAAAAAAGGCACAGAGAGGCTAAGTACTTTGTTCAGGGCTATGCAGCCTTCAAGTACCAAAGCTATCCAGAAAGCCTGGCTCCTAAGTCTGGGTTTCTGAATCATTATCATACTGTGATGTCTCAGACAGAGATCAATAGTCTCTGATTTGGAAAATGACTAGTTCCTGATCTTCTGATTTCCTGATCTATTCAGTAGTTTATTCGGCTCAAGGCATAGAATTTGAAGTCAGAACTGGGTTTGGATTATAGCTCTTCTGCTCAAAAAAATTGTATAACCTTGGTCAGGGTCAGAGATCATAACTTCTTGCCGCTCAGTTTCTCCTTCAGAAGTGTGAGAATAGTAAAAATACTCAGCTCTTCTTGTAAGAATGAGAAGGGGTGTGCTAATAGCTAAGGAGTGCAGCTGGTGTGCTGAATGTGGGCAATAGATACTGTGTGTGTGTGTGTGTGTGTGTGTGTGTGTGTTACACGCATGCATGCACATGGGTGTGTGTGCAGTGTGCACCTGTACAGAGGCCAGCAGAGGACTTTGGGTATCATCCTTTATTGTTCTCTGATTGGCTTAAGACAGGGTCTCTTGCTCAACCTGGAGCCTGCCATTGTTGTTTTGGTTTTGGTTAGGGTGACAGCTGGCGAGCCTTCAGTAACCCTCTCTTTCTGTACTCCACCCCACCCCAGCATTGACTACAGGTGCTCCCAACCACACTTAGCTTTTTTACATGGGTGGTGAGGAACCGAATTCAGGTTCTCTGCTTACCACGCAGCTGCTCTTACCCACTGAGCTTCCACTCCTGATGTTTCCTATTTTTAAAAACGTGCCCCAATAGACCATCACAGGCCACTACTGGGCCACAGATCTGCATGGCTTCAGAGCATCATGTAATCCCTGTAGAAACAACCGCACTCACCTCCTTCACATGCTGGACAGCCCTTCTTTGACTTGGTCAACGCAATGAGTAGCTTTGTCAGTGTTCGCCCACTCGGTGTCTTTGGCTCCTGCCCCTTCCCACCTCACTGAGATGAGCAATCAGTGCTGAGAAGGCAACACCAGGACCAGACTGGAAGCTGGAAACTGTGGAGCAGGCACTAAAGCTGAAACGGGGTCTCCGAGAGACTGGTGGAGACCACAGGAACTGCCAAGATCACACAGAGGATCCACAATGCTGTCAACAGATCCCAAAAGGGAACTCGCAATCACAAGCTAGTGCCTGAGCAAAGCAAGGATTTGGCAGACAAATCTAGCAGATAACAATCTCTTACTAGTCATTACAGGAGTCCTTTTGTAATTCTACCACCCTCAGTCCCACCCCCAGCGGTCAAACTTCCATACATTTTTTTTTTTTAATTTTCAAGACAAAGTTTCTCTGTAGCTTTAGAGCCTGTCCTGGAACTAGCTCTTGTAGACCAGGCTGGCCTCGAACTCACAGAGATCTGCCTGCCTCTGCTTCCTGAGTGCTTAGATTAGAGGTGTGTGCCACCATCACCCAGCTGCTTCCATGGATTTTTTAAGGTGCATCTAATATTTGTATTTTGATCCATTTTTATTAGTCATGGAGCTCTGTTACCCTTTAAAAATTCTTTACACAAATTTTAGGCCACTAAGATAAATTTTAATGATTTAATCATTTGTGAGCATACACATCAGTAGCATTAAGTGAACTGTGTATAAAAGCTTTAGAACTCTCAGCATCTTGCAAAACTGAAGCTCCCTGCTCACTGAAGAACAACTCTTAGTCTTTCTTCCTCACACTTCAGATCTCTGGGGACTCTCATACCACTCTCTATGAGGAGGCGCCCCTCAGCATCTGCCTTTTGGTGACTGGCCTATTGCATTTAGCACAAGGTTCATCTATACTGTAACAAGTACTGGTTATGTCCTTTTTATGGCTAAATTTAACTTTTTTGTAACCTGGCCCTTCCATCTGTGACCTGAAAATGGTACCAGGAATTCTGCTCCTTAGGAGGCTGCATTAATATGAAAATTTCTTGATTTCTCAAGGTGGTCTAAGAAAACAAACTGGAGAGAATCAGTGTTAAGAAGAGAAGTCAAGACTGTTAACATCTAAACTAAGGGTTAACTTTATGTCCTAAGATGAAACAGGGGTATACCTGAGTAGAAAGAGAAGTCAGAGCCTGGGAAGAAGGGATTCTGGTGAGGTAGTGAAGAGCCTATGAAAGCAGAAGAGATGGAAGAGACACTAGAAGTTTGCTGCTGTGTACAGCTCATCCACATGAGGTGGGCTTGGCCAGCACCAAAGTGTTGTTCTTAGCAGAGGAATCTATCTATCTATCTATCTATCTATCTATCTATCTATCTATCTATCTATCTATCTATCTATCTCTACCTACCTATCATCTATCTGTCTATCTGTCTATCTGTCTATCTATCTATCTATCTATCTATCTATCTATCTATCTATCTCTACCTACCTATCATCTATCTGTCTATCTATCTATCTATCTATCTATCTATCTATCTATCTATCTATCTATCTATCTCTACCTACCTATCATCTATCTGTCTATCTATCTATCTATCTATCTATCTATCTATCTATCTATCTATCATCTATCTATCTATCTCTACCTACCTATCATCTATCTGTCTATCTATCTATCTATCTATCTATCTATCTATCTATCTATCTATCTATCTATCTATCTCTACCTACCTATCATCTATCTGTCTGTCTATCTATCTATCTATCTATCTATCTATCTATCTATCTATCTATCTCTACCTACCTATCATCTGTCTGTCTGTCTATCTATCTATCTATCTATCTATCTATCTATCTATCTATCTATCTATCTATCTATCTCTACCTACCTATCATCTATCTGTCTGTCTGTCTGTCTGTATCTATCTATCTATCTATCTATCTATCTATCTATCTATCTACCTCTATTTATCTACCTATCTATATCTATCTACTTACCCATCTATCTATCATCTATCTATCTATGTATCTATGTATCTATCATCTATCTTTTTCTCTCTCCTGTGAACACCTTTGTGTGTGTATTTTATGTGGTGTAGCCAGGGAGTGCAGACAAAAGGAAACCCCTCCAGGAGGGCATTTTATTTGGAGGCCCATGTTTTGCACACAAGCTCTGTTTTAATAGAAATCTATCTCAAATGACCTCATCAGGTAAAGAGGGTGGTCTAGGAAAGTGCTCCTTCTTCAAGATGTAACTTGGATTGGCAGAGCCAGTTCCTCACTCATCTCCTTGTCCAGGCTGGGCAGAGAATAGACTCGGGGACCTGGCGCTGGGGTATTTCTTGTCTTCCTCACCCACATCCTGGCTTCAGTACTCTAGCCTAGACTTGTTTGTCTAATCACTACACACACTTAAACCAATAACTATTGAACTAATTCACAAGCACATGTTCACTGAGGGCAGGAGAGTTCTTGTGAAGATCACAGGCTCTATGGTGGAAATCTGTTACTGGTATTTTGTTAAATGCTCTTACTGTCAAGCGCCTTCTAAATATTTATATATACACTCATAGCTGCTCTATCCCTTGGCCAGAGAGATTTCTATAAAAAGAGAGAGATTTATTTATTTTATTATTGTACATGTAAAAGTGTTTTGGCTGCATATGTGTGTGCACTGTGTAATTGCCGGGTGCCTTGGGAGAACCAAAGGAAGAAATGGGATTCCCTAGGACTGAAGTTACAGGTGACTCTGATCCTCCACATGGGTGCTGGGAATCAAAACCAGTCCTTAGCAAGAGCAACACATGTTCTTAACCACCAAGCCACCTCGCCAGCTCCAAGAGAAGCTTCCTTTTGCAGTGGAAAGCAGTCAATGTAAAGATGCCAAACTTGTCAAAGCAATGAGAATATGAGACTGAATGTTCAACCCTAAGTCTCAGGGACATGGAGAAGGAATAGGAGGCTGAAAGAACTTAATGGAAGATAGGGAGGAATGAAATGCCATCTCCTGGACATGATGCAACGATTGTACTCACAGACTCAAATAGTTGTGGCTACCTATATACTCCCTGGACAAAGTCAGCCTCCCCAAATTCTCACACAGGTTGGGAGATACTCTCCAGACCCTGCCTCTTACTGAGGAATCCTTGGCAAGTTAATAGCTGGCAGGGAGAATCATCCTGTTTAGAGAGTGTGGCCACTGATAGGTTCCCATGCTCTATCAGAGGGCATCAAACCCACGCACATATGAACGTACTAATTGGAATGAAAAGGTTTTTATTTTTTTTAAGAAGACATGAAGTTGGAAGAGGGCTGTGCTGGGAGGAATATGAGTGGAGCTGAATGGAGTAAATGTAAATGGGAACTGATATGTTCATATTTTATTGTATATATGTATTAAATTTTCAAAAAGTGCAATTATACTTAGTATGTAAATTATATAAAAGCTGTGAATTATTTTTTAAACTGTAATTTTATTCATTTCTTACACACTTGGATTGAAATTCTAATGAAGAGAACACGGAAGTGCTCTCCCCTGCTCCGTCTCATACCTGTTACATTGCTTCTTTAGGGGAACACTCATTTCTCACAGTTTCGTCTACATTCCTCTGGAGATTTCTCTTTTGCATGTCAAAGTAATTATGCACATATATTCCCCATTGTCATTTCCCTCAAGTGGTTGTTTAATAGACAGACACAAATAAACCAATTGTTCTTTCACTCAAACTTGTCTTGAAGACCTTTCTACATGAGTAGCTCTTCCTTGAATGTTTCCAAACATGTACCTTGATGCTGGCCTCTCCCATGTCACTTCAACTGTGGGTACGTCCCTCACTTACACATCATAGGTACATCTCAAACCTATGCCCACCCCTTTTCAAATAGAGCTCAGTCCCCACCAGAACTGGCTCCTTCATTTGTTTGCCCTCCACGGAAATCCTTCCATCTTATCCCAACTCTCAGAGCTAACACCCATATTTACCATGTCCCATGGTGTTTCTGTGTGTTACATACTATTGAGTATTGCTGTTTTGAAACACATGCCTCCTGCTCCACCATACTGGAAACTTGTAAGGTGGGGCTCACATCATCTGTGTTTTATGGTGCTTCAAACTCATCATTGGTTGGAAATGTCAATCCCATCCGTAAGAGTTTCAGAAGGACAAGACTGACTCACCCCGGCATACCATAGTGGCCCATCATAGAGCAACACTCAAAGCTGACTCAGCTGTCTCTTTGAGAACAGCAGACTGGAGGCTAAGCCTTCTGCTGCTCACCAGGCTGTGATGGAGGTCAGAGGGTGGAGCCACAGAAGTCGGAAGGCAGCAGGCGTCACAGGACTGCTCATCCTGTGCGGCTCTGAAGAACAAGGCAAATACAGTTTCACACTGACCTTCTCTCCAAGTTCCCTGTTCAGGGCCTGATGGAAATAATTTTCTACCCCACTGACAGGGTGATGCCACAGCATTTAACTCATTGCTGATGTGACCAGTTCCACTTTGACACAGCCTCTTTCAGATTTTGCTCACATTCACACATTTAAAATACTGTTTAGTAGCTACAGTCCAGTGGACAGGCTACTTTGTAGGCAGGTCTTGATAAAAAAAAAAGAAAAGAAAAGAAAAGAAAAATGAGTGTTGGGTGGTGGTGCACACCTTTAATCCCAGTACTTGGGAGCCAGAGGCAGGCAGATCTCTGAGTTTGAGGCTAGCCTGGTCTACAGAGCGACCTCCAGGACAGGCAGATCTGATAAACAAAGAAACTCTGTCTTTAAAAAAATAAATAAATAAAATAAAATAATGAGTATTTCATAGTCTGGGGTATTTTTCCCACCTGGTTCTGTCTTCTTGAGTTTTTCCCTCCTTAATCTGCCATGGCTTATCTAGATTAGCTTCTCTAATTGTGCTGGAGTTGAGAGTCCTACATATTGGAGGCAACAGGACATGCATGACTGTCACACTGAGGGATGCTTGAACAAAAGAGACATCAAGGCCCGCCCCTACAGTGCCCCACTTCCTCTAACAAGGCCACACCTCCTAATAGTGCCACTCTCTTTGGGGAACACTTTCTTTCAGACAATCACCCCTTCTTAGCCTGACTCTGAACTCCTGCCGTATGAATACATTCTCCTTCAGCCAGTCACACTGTGCCCTCCTGAGTATTTGCTATCCTATGAATTCCTTTGTTCCCTCCTGCTCTGTCTGGAGACCAAAGAGGAGCGACTAAAACCTTAGACAGTCTGAATCCAACCCCTCTTCATTACCAATCAGCTCTGCCTTTGCTCAAATCCCCTGAAAAGCAAACACAGCACAGCAGCCATCCCACCTGTGCTGGAAGGAGCAAACAAGTTGATACTTGTACAACCAATTCTAGAACAGAGTGAATACAGTAACTGTTAGCTGCTACCCAGATTTCTAACCTTCAAGAGAGAGACAGCTTTCGATCTTCTGCTGACTATCCTCTGACTAGCCTCGCCTACCCAACCATCTCTGACTTGTTTTAAAGAACTCCTGTTGGTTTACAGAAATCGCACTTTGAGACAGCGGCAGAATAGAAGAAAAGAAACAGAATATCGAGTTCCAAACATTGACACTGTGGGTAGGAGACCTTGTCATGGTTTCATCATCGCTGATGTTCTCATTATGACGTTTTGGCAAGTTTATGGTGAGGACCAAATAAGATGACACTTAGGAAGTAGTACAGGCAGATTCTGATATATAAAGTAGCTTGTCAATAAATACAATACACTTGTTTAAGGCGGGGTTGCATATAACAGATTCTATATGGTTCACATCTATAGGCAAGGATGGTTTTGAACTCCTGATCTTCTTGCTCTACCTCCCCTAGTGCTGAGATGACAGGTCTGTCCCAACCACATCAAGCTCCAGCACTTGTTTATTTTGGAGACAGGGCTTTACCAGGTATGCAGGCTGACCTTGAACTCATAGCAATCCTCTTACTTTCGCCCCCCAGAGTGTTGAAATTTCAGGCATATAAAATTATGACTGCAACATGTAGCGTTCAAAATACATTATTTGGAACTTTTGCTTTCCATGTTGGAAAAGTATAATTATTGCAGAAAAGTTAGATGACATAGCAGAATATATAGAAAGAAAATTAAAATAACACCAAACATATTTATGGATATGACTGAAGAACCAAAGTTCCTCCATTTTGTCCTCCACCTCCATCTTGTGTCTTGTGTAAGCTATTTCCCATAAAACATTCCAGTCCTCGGAAATGGCTAGGGGCAAAAGTAACAGAGTAGCCATCTGGAGAGTACTAGATAACCACAGAATGTCCCCACCGGAAGGTCAGCCAATAAGAAAATGTGACAAGCAACAGGCAAGGTTCAAAAATAAAATTTCTGAAAAGTCCATAGACATGAGCCAATCAGGATTGAACCCATCATCACACACCCTGCTAATGGAACTTTTCTAGTTTTTGCTTTTAAATAACATCCTCTAGAAGGGGAGGACACCACATCTCGCTGCTGCACTGATGAGGTCCCTGCCGGCTTGTAATTGTGCACACAATAAACCTTGCTTTTACATTTCAGTGAATTAGTCTCCCTGGTGGTCTTTTGGGGTCCCCACAGACTGGGCATAACAACAACAATTCCCTCTTCCAGCAACAACAAAACCTGGAAACAAAACCTAGGTAGATGAGCTTCCTCTAGTTTTTGCTGATCATGTATGCATATGCAAGAATAAGCACACACTTTTTAAATTAAAGGAATTCTATTATATACTAATTTTGCAGCCTTCTTTTCTTGATAGAGACATGTCTCCATTTCATTTAATATTTTCAAAATTATGGTTTTCACTGTTGTATGTATAGTTACATAAAGTTGCTTCACCATAAATCAGGTTGTGCCTATTTTAAGTTGTGCTGGATCAAATATCTTTGTCTATAAATTTTGTGTGTTCGCTTACTTTATTAAGATAAAGCCCCCAAATTAAAAATACTGGATCAAAGAAAATGCATCAAAGGGCCACAGCATTCAAGATCCCATTTTTCAAACTTTTGCATGATTAAAGGCTGTATAGATTATATTCCTGTCAAGAGTGACAGGATACCCATCACATGTCATCTTTGCCAGTGTCTGCTGGATGCTGGTAGACGTTTTGCCTGCTCTATCTAATCACAATCCTGTACAGCTGCTGTGGTATTTGCTTGTCTCTGCCACAGACCTTTGCCTCGTATCGCTCACATAGTGCCAAGTGTGTACATTTCTGTCCTCTGCTTTCTCTCTGGGGTTAAGAGCTGGATAAAGTACTTAGTCAGTTTGAAAGCGAAGGTTACAATCTAGTCCTGAGTACTCCAGACTGGGGAGGAAAAGACTGACTCTCCGATTGCTGACTGGTGTACACAGGGGACCGAGTCTGAGAGAGAACCTTAGCTGACTGGTTTACGGGATCAGCTCTCCTACGCATTTGAAAAGGACTTTCTACACTGCTATCTGTTCCGCCTTCACACTGGGTGTGGAGAGAATGGGATCCAATCTACAACTCAGTCCTGTAGTAGAATGAGTGGAATTTTCCAGCTGGTTCCTCTTCTTGGTGTTTGGCAGAGTTACAGCTTTCCTCTCGGGGAGCAGTTAGGCTGCAAGCTGCAAGGCTTAGCCGGCCGTTTCAGCAGGTCGGATTGTGGGAACTCTGTTTGAGTTGGCACCAACAGCCACGTAGGATTCCACACTGTCAATGCTGCTCTTATTTTCCTTCCCAGTAAACATGTTGACCAATGGGGTGAAATGAGGAAGGTGCTGCAGCCCTCCCCCCCCCCCCCCCCCGAATACACATGGGCACACCCATCCTGAACACAGATTCCATGGCAACAGGAACTTTTCTGAGTGCCAGAGTCTGTGGAATCTGCTAGGAAGAACACACTGATCCCCCAAGTCTACACACCCACTGTGAAGAGCAGATGTTAGGATTCCTCTCCTCATTCTGACCTCTTCCTCCTGCTGGGGTAGTTCTTGTTCTGTTGTGAGGAAACAGTCCTCCCTGGCAGGGGTATCCGATCATTGGCCACATGCAGCCGGAGGACCATGAGTGCAGCCTAACACTACATTACAAACATTGACGAATTTTTGTGACTTCTTAAAAACTTCACTGCACCATTCTTGAGTATGAACACTGTAGATGACAGCAGTCTCACGTTACAATGTGAAAAAGTAGGACACCCTTGGTAGTGTGCATGTTTTCACAGGTTGGGGTATCAGGGAACACGCTCACCATCTTCTGTTAATTTTACCTTCCCATCTGTGGATCCATGCTCACTAAAAGAAGCTCCCCCAAGAGGCAGGGAAACGGGAGTGGTTCTGTCTGTACTGGCACCCGTTCCCACGGAAGAGAGAGCCTTTCTCCACTAGGACGGGTCAGTTGGCTTCTCTAGTCTCTGTGGCCATCAAAGACCTTATGTTTTAGGGTTTCTTCTCCTCAAGGCCATTGTTTCTCTAATCTCCACCTTGGAAGTTCTTTTCAGTAGTCATTGGGGTGGAGAGATGACTCAATGGCTAAGAATACCTAATGTTCTAGATGACCCTGGTTCAGTTCCCAGCACTCACACGTCAGCTCACAACCATCTATAATTCTAGTTCTAGATCTGATACCTTCTCTTGACCTCCGGGAGCATACACATTTTATACAGAAATATATCCTGGCAAACCGGTCACATAGGTAGAATAAAAATAAATAAATCTTTTAAAAAGTGCTCATCATTATGAGGAATGAAAACAGCACCCCCCATCCCCCGCAAACCCACCCACCTAGTAATGAGCGCTGGAGACTCAGAGTTCATTTATTTTACAACCCTGAAGCGCTGGGTGCCTCCAACAGAGATAAACTGGTGGGATTTTCCACAGGAGTGCGAAGAGCAGTTCTTAAATCCCGAATACAGGTCCCTCCCCCATGTTTCTCAGTCTGAGCAATCAGGAATGTGCAATCTTATTATTATCTGCCCCTTACATTTGTCTTTTTCTCGACAAAGTCCGCGCTGGGTTTATCTCTATGTTTTACATCTATTTATTTTAAAACTTGTTAGAGGCAAGAATTTGTCATGCCTGCAGATTGTTAGGCAAGCTTGGTCATTAATAATTTTTTAGTCTGTCCAGGCTCCCTGGTCTTCATTTGAGTCTTGTGAGCCACTGTGAGCCCAGGTTAGTTGATTCTGAGGGTTTTCTTGTAGTGTCCTTGACTCCTCTGGCTCCTGCAATCCTCAAGGTTCCCGCGGAGCACAGGAGACAGGAAGCAGACAAGGGCCGGCGCAGCGTCTGCGCGACTTATTTAACAGTCAAAACCTGCCCCAGGCGAGCCCACCCACTAGGGGGGTGGGGCTCATCCCTACACCTTCCTCCCCCTCTACAGCAGAATTTCCTGGGCTTGGCCTAATGTTTGGCCCTCTGAACATAGTTGTGTAGCCTGGCCTTCTTGGGGGACTCCTAACAGCGGAAGCAAGGGCTGTCTCTGACTCTTTTGTTGGCTTTTTGAACCCTTTACTCACACTGGGTTGCCTTGTCTAGCCTCAGTAAAAGAGGAGGTGCCTAGTCTCACTGCAACTCGAATGGCTTATTGACATCCTTGGGAGGTCTGCCCTTTTCTGAAGAGAAACCAGGTGTGGGTCGGGGAGGAGAGATAGGAGGAGGGACTGGGAGGGGAGGTGGTATGGGAAACTGGGGTTTGGGATGTAAATAAATTAGTAAATAAATTAAAATAATTTTTTACTCTACATTTCTAGTTTAGGTAGGGATATCTAGATTAGCAAACATTAGTTTTATATCTTTAGCTAGACCTTAGTGGACCCAAGGCACTTTGATCAACTATTACATTAGATTTTCTTTCTTACACTGTGACAGACAGGATGGATCTGCATGTCAGCGCAGGTGTTTAGTCTGATAAAGATCAAACTCTATTTCTAACTCCCTTGAAGTTGGAACTTTGTTGTTTGGGGCTTGGCTGTGGGACAGGATGGAGGCAGGGCTATAAACGTCTGTCGTCCATGGACTGTGCCACAGGTTATAAGATCCTGGAGTTGCCAGGTGTAACAATGGCTTGTCTGTTCAGTAGGCAGCTTCCTGATCGAGGAGAAACATGGTGGTCTAGTTCTAGAACATGGATTTGGGGAGCCATTTCTGGGGTCAGTCTAAATTCTTTAGCTGGCCATCTCCACCCCTCCATTTAATCAATGTATTGGTAAGCCTGCTGACACAGTCCTATGGTTACAAAGCTATGATTTTTCATTCCTTATTTACCTCAAGATAGGGACAAAATGGTTGCAGTTTTACTCTTGTCTTTATGGTGGATGAGTTTGTACTGAACTCTGGAAGTTTCCCCTGGAGTGACATTGATGTGTCCAATCCTAAAAGTAAGTTTTTTTCTGGACATGGTGGTGTATGCCTACAATCTCAGCATTTATGAGAGAGGCAGGAGGATCAGAAGTTCAAGGTCACTCTCTGTTACTTAACACTTCAAATAACACATTTGAGGCCAGTCTGGAAATGTGTGACCTGTTTCAAAAAAATTGTTGTTTTCATTGTTGCTGACCTAATTAACTGAACTGTTTCATCCAAAATCCATGCATTGTAACTGTGTCATGTCTAGCATATTTCTTGACATCTGGGAATTAAGTAGATCACTGTTGTTGGGATTCTATCACTGAAGTGTCATATTACATCCCTTCCTATTTTGGCTCATTTTTTTTTTTTGATGGACTTATTTTGGCCCTAGATTTTGCTGCAGTTTTGCAATGAGAAAATGGGCTCAGATATTTCAGGCATCCAAGGTGCTGGCTATAAAAGCACCCATTTAACTGGGGAAGACTTTGTTAAGGAGTTACAGAAGTAGAATATGTTCTTGAAGAGCCCTCTTGTAACAGTTTGAACTTTGATCCATCACATAGACATAGCTTCAAGAGCAAATAAAAAAGTCAGGCTCCAAGCCTGAATGGAGTGTGTTCTCATTTCGCTGGTTCTGTGAAGAAAGCCCTGTTGTGCGCTGGCTGCCCGAGGCTATACTGACTCTTCAGGAGCCAAAGAAGCAGGGAGCAAGCATTTCAGAGGACGCAACAAACAACCACCTCAAATTCAGAACTAAAAAAAGGGACTGTCTTTATTGAGGGCAGAAGGGTGAAAACAATATAAAAATCACAAGCTTCTCTGTCGCTGCATTCCCTTTGCTTTCTCTGCTTGTCGAATTGGAGTTGGATGGTATCTGCACTTTCCTAAGGGCCCTGATCTGCTCTGGAGAAGCAGTGAGGCCGATTCCTCGGGGAGAAACGCATCAAGGAGGGAGTACCAGGGCGCCACTGGGCCTACTTCTTTCCCTTCTGCTTCATGTGTACTACAAAATAGTCATTGCACGCAATGATGAGCCCTGCAACTAGTGACAGAAAGCTCTGGAAGCCGACTTTGCCGTCTCGGCACTGGTCCAGGTCCTTCATAATTTTGTCCACAGCCATGGGGTCCTTTTGATTCTATAAATAAATAAACATAAATAAATAAATGAGTAACGAACAAAGGAAAACAGTATTAGTTAATGACGGGGATGACTACATCGTACCCGATCCAAACTGCTGACAACCTGGGCACAAGCATAACCTCTCGAGTATTCAAGCTCTTGTCTCAGGTCCTCAGTGACCTTTGTAACTCCTCAGCGTGTTTTTGTTTGTCTTGGGAATCCACTTTTAGTAATGACATATTTAGATTATGCCTAAGAACCACACTTGCCATTTCTGACTTCACACTTAGATTTAAAAAACAAACAAACAAACAAATTTTCATTACTGACACCATATTCAGACCCTTAGAAGGGGAACTCTTCATGCAGAAACCACCTCAGATCATTTGAGGGTAAGTTTCAGGTCCCTGTGGTATGTGCTCTAAGCAGGTCCTGATGAGGACGCTGGGTTTTAGCTTTAGAGCAGATGCAGCGAGCTCTTCTTCCCTTCATGTGGCTGGGACTCAGCAAGGGGGCCGTCCTGTCTATCTTATTCGCTGGGTAGCCAGAGTCCATCACATAGTTTAGTTTGTCTTCACATATCAACTACGAATAGAGGAGTCTGAGTGCGAGTGCCCTCTCTAGGATGACTCCCATTCTTCATGGACTGGAACCAGGGTCTCCATATGCTAGTTATGTGCCCTGCCAGTGAGCTACTCCTGGTCTTCCTACCATTCTTTGAGTTGGTACACCCATGCCACCTTATTCTCGTCATTGGTATAACAATGATGTCATACACTGGACAAGTTGCAAAATAAGTGTGTGTGGCTTGGAGGGTGACTGATGGGTAGGGGCCAGCACGAGAGCCTGAGTTTGGATCTGTAGCCCCCATAAAATGCTGGCACAGCAGTGCACAGCAGTGCACAGCAATGCACAACAATGCACAGTAATGCACAGCAGCGCACTCCTGGAGTTTAAGCAGCAGGGAGGCAGAAACATAAAGACTTTCGAGGCTTACTGACCAGCTAGTCTAGCCAAATGGACCAGGTCCAGGGTCAGTGAGAGACCTTATTTCAAAAAAATGTGATAGGCCTGGGAGATAACTCAGTGGCTAATAGGGACTTTCTGCTTTAACTGATGACCTAAGCTAGACCCCTGTAGCCTACTTCCCCAAGCTTTTCTCTGACCTCCACATGCATGTGATGGTACAAAGAGATGCATACAAAATAAACAGACAAATGTAAAAAAACAGTAAGGCAGAGAATATTGAATATTGAGGAATGATACCTAACGTCAAACTTTGACCTTTGCACACACACACACACACACTCAAATGAATTTGTATGACAGAATCATAAACTCCTCAGTGCATAGCATTAATGCCCTGTATGGGGCAGGGAGAGACAGGCAGACCCCTTGACTTTCATCTTGTTTCAATGGTGATAAGTTCGACTATCCCTTTTGCTGCCACATTGGTTAGAAGTGCAAAAGTGTGGTTACTCCGATAGGTCCATGCTATCGCAGAGAGGGAAATAACCTCTGATGCATTAGAGGCTGTTAAAAGGCACTTATGCATTCCAATGACAGCAGAATTAGTGGGGGAACTGACAGGCAATATTTTCAGCATGCTGGATGCGTGCAAACTGCACCAGAGATCTCCTATGGTAAAGGAGTCACATTGTCTACTGGAGGCTGCGAACTCCTCCCGTAAGCTATCAACTGAAACCCTTCTCTGTGTAGCTAATTCTGGCCTCACCGCCTGCTTCCTGACTGTGGTCAGAGTGAGTGAAATTTGGATGGCATGAGCCATCTACTTTAGAAACAAAATGCTCTGTAAATGCCTGAGTACAGGTCTAGAATGACGACCCTGTCTGTGCTCAGAATAAACTATTCCGCTGTGTGGAGCACACCCCACTGCAAACACCCCAACACTATGTTTCTCATGTCACAAAGCCTTGAGTATGAAAGGGTGTGTGTCATATGTCACACACGATTAACGGGTGTTTTAGCATTGAGAATGCCTCCGTTGATGTGATGGGCTAACTTACAATGAGTCCATTTTGCTCCTGGATTTTATGCTTGTCTAGAAGGATTACAGCAAGTTAAAAGTGGGTATGTGAATAAGTACGTTCAGCGCTCTCATTTCAGAGAGGAGGGAACCAGGACTAGAGAGTGGGAGCAACCCACGGCTAGATCTTCTCAGCCCTTGTCCGGAACTGCAGCATGGTGCCCACGCCACAGAGAACTGTATACTCCAGCTCACTGAGATAGCGCTAGGGCCATTGCAGTTCAGAGGGAGGGACTGGGTCACGTAACCAATACTGATGATGTGTAAAAGCAGTCTTCTGCAAAGTCCTATGCTTATTAGCGCAAGAGTCAGGCACTTAGGTAATGTGCTATTTATCAGGCCCATGACAAGAGGCCGAATCCAGCCTTTACCATCACTTCCTTTACCCTTCAGAGATGACTGTACTATTGAACACGCAGTGTAAGAACTATCCTTTATTTTCAGAAAAAGATGGGATTGTACCACAGTCTGCTATTGTATCAGGTGTGTTTGTCTTAGGTGAGCATTAAATTCAACATCTTTCTCCTGAGGACCTATGAAATCGAAGGACAATTATGGCTAGTGGACTCACTGTCTTTAGTGGTATATCTAAAGATTCCTAGTCTTCAGGGGTTGTTCAGTCTGACCGAAGTGAGGTCAAACCTAGACTGTGCTTCTAGGCTCCTAAGTTGACATTTTCATTGTAAAAGGCAATATTTCTAGAGTGACATTTTGCATCAACAATTAACATGATCCTTTATCGGTTAGTGCTGGAAAAAGAAGAAAATTCTTTTGGTCCCTGTGGATTTAAGAGGATTTGAGTACAGCAGAGTTCTCCAGCAGAGCTCTTTGTAGAAATGAGCCCCTGGGTCAACCTGCAGCTCACACCCCCACATAAAGGAGATTCCAGCTGTTTCAAGCGGCAGGCGATGAGAATGTGGAGCCTCTGTCATGAGGGCTGTAGCCCTGAGGAGCGGCATCCTTTATCCATTACACCCCGTGGAAAGACTTTTTTCGTCATGTTGTTCCAGTGGGTGTGGATATTTCCACCCACAGACTGAGGGCAAGGGCGGAGTCTCCTCCACTCTGCTGCCCCAGTGCTATCCTAACACTGTCTACTAACTAAAATGAAACATTTCCAAGTAGTGGCCCTACAGGGAAGGGATGGGAGAACAAGGGAAGGGCACTTTCTTTGACTTTTATTTCTGGTTCCGAGACTTTCAACACTTACTTCCAAAAACCCAGGGAACTCCCTTTCCATGAGCACTCTCAGGTCCTCCTTTGTCAAGTAGTCTTTGTCCCCTGCAAATCTGTGGAATGTCAGCATCATGGTTTCCATGGCGTGCTCCATCTGAGAAGGCATGTTGGAGAGGTGTGCTGAAACCTGTCAAAGGGCACAGTGAAACAGTCTGCATTAACTTTGAAACCACATGTACTGAAAGTCTGCAGGGGCAATTGGAAATGATAAAATAGATGGTTTTTTCCAATAAAATTCAATCAATCTTGGTGACAACAGACACTTCAGGGACTGGACCTCAGAATGTGGGATTTGCCTGGCTGTCAGCTATTCTGCAGGGCTCCTAATCAAGATACAAAACTTAATTTTCTTGGAAAGCAAGACAAGAGATTTTCCTTTCAACTGCAAAATGCTAAATGAAAGAAGATGTTTCCTTATTTCCCTTGGCACTGAAAATATGACTCTTAGACATGGCTGAACACCAACAAGCCACAAGTCCAACCTGGTTAACACAGAAACTTCATCCCTCCAGGCATGACGTAGGAATCTGGACCAATCTGATTCCAGAGGTTAGAAGTGTGCTTCCAGGTGGAAATGTATAATCTCATAGCACTCTGGACTTGTTCTCCAGCGGCAGATGCAGCTTTCCTGCCTGAGTACAAGCTTTGTAAAGTCCATTGTCCAGTTCAGCAGAGGAGGAGTAGGTAAGAGTGCATGCAGGCTCCTTCGGGAGCCGGGTCCATTTTCAGCAGGACTCTACACTCTGTAGTGAGAGAGTGTATGGTGAAAGAATACGGGCCTTTCCCCATGAAGAGTTTAAAGAGAGGAAAGGAAGCGCTAGGTCACTGCGTTCTGGTACAATGAACTTGGGCAAACGTTTCGCCAGGACCCAGCTCCTAATGGAGCTCAGTATCCACATGTAGTTTTGAGTTCAGATAGAGGGAGAGGTTGGCACTTCCCCCGCTGAAGAGCAACAACAGGAACTTGGGATGTGCTTTGGTCTGATTCCTGCCGCTGACAGATGCCTGTTCAGTACAGATCCCCAAATTCTGTTAGCCACCCCAACACACACACAAGCACGAAACCCTAGAACCTCCCTCATGCCCTGCACATCTCCTTATCACTGACCCATATCCCCTAGCTCTCTTTCCACTTTTTATTTTGAGACAGGGTCCCACTAAGTGGACTAGGATGGCCTTAACTTGAGATCCTCTTGCCTCTGCCTCCTGAGTAGCTGGTCTTACAGGCCTGTGTCACTAGGTCTGGCTCTGAGTATTATCTTTTACAAAGCCAGAGGTATAGTGCTGAACACTAGCATTGAAAAGTTAGTTTAAGGATTATAATTTCTATCCCTTTGTCTCTAGTAAAGTACAAGAGCCAGCTACAGACAATGCCACTTCTGAGAACACTGTCAATCAGGACCTGGCATGATTCATCTGCATGGCTTGAACAGCAACAAGGTGACATGTCAAGGTGCATGGTGCCATGAAATCCGGAAGAGCCACTCCTTTCTCCTCCCTTCCTACGCTGCTCAGATCTGCCCCACCTCCCCACTCCTGGATATGGGTTTCTGGTGGTGGCAACAGGCTCCCAGGGAGTCTGCCTTGCATGGATTGATTTGGAAGTGCAGGAACTGAAGAGAACTGAACTGGGCAAGTCATTTTGAACATGGGATGCCACCTCAGCCCTTCAACAACCCAGGAAAGGAGCCAGACACAAGGAAGTATACGGCAGACCTAGAGAAAAAAGAGTAACAGGCAGGCTAGGGGTTCCCTCAAATAGAAAAACAGAAAGGCAAGTGGTAAGCCAAGGAAGCCCTGGCCTCTCTTGAATGTCCTCTTCAAGAGGGTGAGGTCAGGCTACCTTAGCCAGGAGCTGGTGCTCACGTCTGAGGTCAGTCCACTCCTTCCTTACCCATCTCGTTATGAAGTGGCAAAGTTCCTCCCTAAAGCCTCATATCTGCCCTTTGGTCCTCCCTCCCTGGTTCCCCTGGCTGTTTGATTTCCCACACCGGTGAACAGAGCAGCCAACTGACTCCCTGCTTGTTCGAGAGTCCTGCAGTAAGAACAGAGATGGGGGATGGCCACAAAGCAAAACTGAGTTGAAATTCACAGGAGATGTCCGTGATCCCAGAGGGCCCTGACCAGTGCTACACACAAGGAATTGTCCTGGAGAAAGTTTAAAAGGAGGCAGAGGATCCAGGTGTGGCGGGGGCAGTCCCAAGAGCTATGAACTGTCCTTTTCTGGGTGGGGCTGGCACCGCCGGGTTCACCCCATAGTGCGCTACTAGAGTGAAGCTTTCCAGGAACCCAAATCTGGCACCGCCACTCCATCTAACACCCCACAAACTCCACTCCGGACAGGGCACGTCTTCCCCTTCTGGTTGGGTAACACTTTGTCATGAGGGCCTTGGGACTCTGTCTGAGGGCAGGGGAATCTGTTCTGTGTCCTGACACCCCATCCCATACCTGGTATACACAATCCGGTGCTGTTGTCCACCCAATCTGCCTTGGCCCTACAGCTGCCTTGGTCAAGAACCACTTATTACTCTGTTTTAATTGAGAGATGATTAATTACCATTGTAAAACAGATGGTTCAAAGTAGCTGAGAAACAGATGAGATTATCCATAGATAGCTGACAGTTTGGCAGCTCAGAGTTCAGCAGCTAAAGGAGATGGGTTCTGGGAAGGGCGGAGAAAGGGGCCCAACAGGGCTCACCTAAGAACGTCATGGCAGAGTGCAGAGCACATTCCAGACACGACTGGGAGTGGAGGGGAGAGGGGGGATGCCTGTCCTGCTAAGCAGGTCTGGTCGGATGGCCAAGCTTCTCACTTCTGCCTGTGCTTTTTTTGTTTTCATTCATCAGGCCTTCCAGGGATGGATCCACCCACCTCCGGGCCCACTCACCTTCCCTTCAACCATTTGGTTCATATGTCTGCTTATGCCCATCACATGTTAGCCTGAGCAACACGTCTCAACTGTCTCTCTGCAGAAAACAACTCTGTTTTTTGTAGCTCTTACACCAACACCTACCTTGCACACCTCACTTACGAGCTTAGGAGCCAACAATGTTCTCAGTCTCTCCCTTGGTCTTTCTGGGAGGCCCAGAGGCAGGAGGGGAGTCTTTCCTTAGCAATCCCAAATGTCTGTCCTGGACCTATGCCCAGGTCGAGGCTATAAATCTCAGAAGCTGGAGGCCTGATTTACTTTGTTCATCTGTATTTTGTCCATCTCATGCTTTTTTTTTTTTTGAAACACCCAGAATTAAATTAGGGTGTCAGGGAATATAAACATTCATTATTTTAAAAAACATTTAGTGTTTCTGTTCTTTTGTTTAGGGGAGTTTAAGAACCCTTTCTTTGTTTTGTTTTTTTAATTGAATCCAGAAAGCATTTTTTAATCTGACCCTTAAAGTATATTTGGAGGAGTGAGTTTAAAATAATGGATTTTGGCTCAGGCTCTCTCACCAAACAAAACTTGCTTACTACAGACATGATATGCAAAAGAAAGTTCCAGAAGCAATTCAGTAGGAAGAAAGAACTGAGAAACCTACTCTAATCCAACCAAAAACACCCACTTTTCTACCAAGGAGCTGTCGTGATTCAGCCAAAACCAATGACAATATGGCGACAGTAGGGATTATTTAGTTGGAGAGGTAGAAAGTCCTGAACATTGCTTTAAAAGCAAGTCTCTCCCTCCCTCTGAGGAACTAGCGCCTCACACATGCTAAGCCTGCTACTCCCTTTTGCTTTCGCTGTATGATTCCTAAGCTTCCAGGCCTGAGGAAATGGGAAGCTTAGGACAGAGCCCATACTTTAGTCCAGCTTTTCCCAGCATTGTGAACATATTTTATAATTCTGAAAGAATCTCATTGTCTCCCTTAGCTATGTTTAAATGGATGGACTGTATCCAAGAGCATAACAGCATAACAGTTTAGTGCTTGAAATATCTCTCTCTCTCTCTCTCTCTCTCTCTCTCTCTCTCTCTCTCTCTCTTTCTCTCTCTCTCTCCCTCTCTTTCTCTTTGAAAATCGGGGAGGCATCCAGCCTCAGCACCACCCAGCCCAGGACCTGACCACACTGGGGTGACTGCTCAGAAGCTGGCCAGAGGCCAGGCATAAGAGGACAAGGGCTCATCTCATTCTGTGTCCGGGAAAAGACAGGAAACCTATCACACAGAAATCCGAGTGAACCAAAATAACACCAAGCAAACCAAAACCCCTGGTGGACTGAAATGCAGGCTCTAAGTCCTCTTTGGCTCTGTCAGGAGCATCCTCTTTAACCATGTAGAAAGGAGACTAAATAGACATTGCTAGGAATCTGTGGGGGAAGACTAGGGTAATGAAATCTCAGAGAGTCACACGAACTCATCCCTGCACAACTCCTGGCACTACCGTTTGCAGTTTGCTGAAACCCACAGAAGGCCAAGCTGTCTGACAGGGTGTTTGTTTCCACCTCAAACTCAAACTACAGGAGGAGAAACATGCAGTACCAACCGGAAACCTCTCAAGCGAAGAAGCAAAGCCCAGTGAAACTGAGGCCTGCCGCCATTGGGCAGCAACCATCAACCGTCTTGCCACGGCCTTGCCAGTCTAACGACTACCCTCCCAGGCAGCTCAGTCAAGAAATCCCTCCTTCAGGTTGGTGGCCAGTTAGAGTGTGACTCATTTCCTCTTGGAAACTGCCCTGGAAGATGGCACAGTTCCTCTTTCCTTCAGGGAGTGTTCTGTCCAAGCATCCACAGCTATTGACCAGCGAGGCCGCACCCATGGTCTCACAGCTGAGTCACAGGTCTCAGATCACTAGGAGAATCCTGGAACCCTTCGTGCTAACTCCACCCTACAGAATCTAGCTTCCCTGGGGTGGGGGTGGGAGGATGAAGGGAGGTAGGTTAGCGAATTTCAGTATTTGGCCCGAGGCTCTTTGCTGATCGGTTACTTTTCTGTTTGCTTTGCCAATCTCACAATAGTTCTCAGGAGACCTCCCAGGAAGGTCTGGAAAAGAGGTCAATCCTGTGGCCAAGCTCAGGCCCTGACCTCCATCTGTATAGCATCATATCAAATCAATTTGGGCCTGAAGATTGCTCACCAAGCCTGCTCTCACTCCAGCTCCTGCTGGGTCCCTTTCTTAAATTCAATAGCAAGAGAGAAACTTGCTGGAGAAAAAGCGCCTCACTCCCTCTCACCCCAGAACTGCTTCATGAAGAAAACAAACAGAAAGCCTTGCCTTCGCCCCGAGATCCTTCCCCACCAACCTGCAACTTGCACTGGGGCAGATCACCTAGCGGAGCAGGGCCCTTTAGGAAGGGAGTCCTCCAGCTGCCAAGTGGCCAGTCCTCCCTGGCCCAGATTGGTTCCCGCAGCCCTGCTGTGGAGAGGCTAGGAACATCTGGACTGAAGTCTGGCTAGCACTAGTTAACTCCTAAGACTGTTGCAAAGTAGGAAAGGCGAGAGTGAAGAAGAGTACGCCAAAGGGAAGAGGTCAAAGGAACAGCGGCCCCAACGCCAGGGTGGGGTAGCTGCAGACAATCGTCGCCTCCGCCCCAGCGGGTCTGGGGGTGTCTGCAAGTGGGAGAGTGGCCCCACCCAGGCCCACGGGGCACAGCACTTCCCAAAGCCGAGAGGGAGTTCCGATCGAGCCGGGTATGGGGTTCCCCTGGGCAGGTGAGGGGGAGAGACTCACCTGGGCCCCGAGGCGCAGCAGTCGTAGGAAGAACTGGACACAGCGGAGAGGAGCTCACTGACGGCCGGGAGTCTTTGTACGCGGGGCGGGTGCAAAGGGCGGAGGCGCCCCGGAGCGGGAGGAGCCTGGAGGGCAGGCAGCCGCGCTCCCCACCGGCTCCTCCCTTCCTGCCCCCCACCCCACCCCGCCCCAACACACACACACACACACACACACACACACACACACACACACACACACACACACACACGCCGGTCACACACCCTTCCCACTCCACTCTGCTGACAGATGAACCTCGCCCGTCCCCAGGGACAGTCCTATTGTAAACGTCCCTGCAAGCAGGAATGCTCTTAGTCTCGAATATTTCAGGGCATCCCCACCCAGAGCCGTGCCCTTCCTCTCGGGTTTGGTTTTAGAAAGTGGGTGAGTGTAGAAATAAGAATCCGGCCGTCCTGCGGGCGGGCGGGGCACACTGGCCCAGACCTAGAGCCAATAGGTTCTACCGGAAGCTACAGGTTTAGGAATCATTTTCTGGATGACAAGGAGAAATGTGTGGAGTCCTGAACACCTGGGCAGCTCTCAAAATAGGACACCTAGTTTGCTCTTGGATCTGATCCTGGCGGTAGGTCCTGGGGTCTCCAAGGTTAAGCGCAGAAGCTAGGCCCCTGTGCTCCTGCCTAGCCTTGGTGGTGGTGTTCGCTCAGTCAGCTTCAGGGGCCTCTTGGATCTCTTGGAAAAGGGCTCACCTTTCCTGATACAGCTTGTGGAGCTGTTGCCAATGTTGCTAAAAGCAGTTTCTGGGCCTCCTTTTCGACTCTTCTTGACCCTATAAAGTTGTTTGAAGAAATTTCTGGAAGATATTTAGAGAAAATTGAAGTGTCTCCTAACTGACTTTCACCCCCCACCCCGTGCTTATTTTTATTGTGGTTTGGGGTTAGATGCAGACTCCTAGCAGCTGACTGGAGACATGGTCAGTCCCTAGCACCGGGGTTTCCCCTGTTTCCAGAGGAAGTCCTGGAGGAATGAGAGATTCCAAAGGAATGAACAGAATCAGGGAATCCTCCAAGTGCCACCACGTGACAGTCTTGGCAGGAGTCCGGAAAACCCAACTTGGTTCAGCTCTCTTTTCTCCAGGGTCTCCTAAATCTCAGCTCCACTCTTCAAGGGGGCAGTTCTTCCAGTTCTTCCTACAGGCCTCCTAGGCCCCAGGTCATCTGCACCAGGGGAGGAAATCTTGCCCCTTCCCTTTAGTCCCAGGGAAGATGCAATTGTATTTAGGAAATTTCTACTGCTGGCTTTCTTCAGCTGGGCCATAAGCCTTAGGATGTTTAGTGTGTGCTAGGCCCTGGGGCTTCAGAAAAGCAAGAATTGTCTTTTCTCTCAAAGAACCCTAACCTTTCTGGGGAAGCAGTAAGTAAAATTCCTGTTCTAGTAAAAGTTTCACCCCAAACCCTGGCATCCATATACCCAAAGAGTCTGGAATGTTCTAGTGGAAGTTCCACACCCGAGCCCCCTCTCCCATCTCTCTCCAAACTGCCGCATCTCAGAAAGCCTGCCAAATGACCATCCCTCCCCCAGAGATGCTCAAGACTTTTCCCACCGGATATTTAAACTGCCCCCCAGAAAACAGACACATGGATTTTTGGTCTCTCTTTCCTGTCTCCTCTCTAGAGGTTAGAAAATCATCCGGGAGCATTTTACCCATTAAACCTGTGTTTTTTCCAGTTCTGTTTGATTTGGCCTGATTTGGATGCTGTGTCAGCGGAGAGGCTTATAGGGTGCAAAAAATATTCAATTCCCAGTGATTGGTGAGCAGTACAAGAATGTTGGAGAGGGGCTTCTAAGACCTCTTGGGGGAGGGGGGAGCAATCTGCATCATGGAGGAAGCAACATTTGATGAAAACTCAAATAATCCAGCTGTCACTGTAACTCTTCAATCTGTAAAAATGTTACAACTTTTGAAAAATGTGTATGGGCTCTGACTGTGACTGAATGAATGTGTTTCGAAGTTGTTATATAACTGTGTAAGTGTGCACACACACTCCCACGTGCACATGTGCCAGAGCGCTTATGTGGCTCTCAGAGGACAGTTTTTAGGAGTCTGTTCTTCCCTGGTTCTGTGGGATTCGGGGATTGAACTCAGGTCATCAGGATTCCACAGCAATACCTGTAGTCTCTGGGCCCTCCTGCTGACTTCCATGGAGGGCTTGGAAAACATAACAACTAAAACAATAAGTAAATCTATTTATAAATGCACAAACCATGCATTTCTTTCTAGTCTTATGTATATATTTACATAATTATGATTATACCATTAGGAATTTTTCCTAACGCGAGCTCTCTGCCAATGCAAATTCCCAATCAAGACAAATCAAAAAAAGCCAAATTAAGAAATATCCAGGTTTAACGGGGTTCCTGCACTCTCGGGTAGCCCTGAGGGGCCGCGAATGCAACCACCAGGAGGAAGGAAAAGGGACCACATGGTCCTCTTTTGGGAGTTCACTTAAATACTCCTGTGCAAGTGGTCCTGACCCCTTAGGGATTTGGAGTCCAGACCAATACAGCTTTCAGGCCTGGGGGCTAGGATAGATGCGAGGGGCTGGGGTCTAAGCTCCCAACTTAACAATACTGATTTTGAAAATTTGTAGTATTCTTGTTTTGCTCTACAACATTCCTTTTCTCCCTGCACCCTCTCTGTTGTGGAGGTTTTGGGGATTCACCCAGGGCTTCCCACATGCTAAGCCCTCCACTGTTGAGTTACATCTTTGGTCTGTTTTTACTTTTCTGCGTCACTGTCTATCAAGAGCACCACATTCACCCACTCACCCCCCCCCCCCCCCACCTTTTCATTCAGACCCTGTTTTCTTATATTCACTAGAGGACTCTGGGATTCCGATGCCCTGGTGTGTGGGGTCCCATGAAGAAGCTGAGTTTTTGAAACACTGTGCTGAACAGAGCCAGCAGGATGAAGACGACAGCAAGGGCATTCTCCCTGCTCCCAGAGGAGCTTCTTAGCTGCTCTGTGTACTGATAGGTCCATGAAACTTCCAGCACTGATGAATCTTTAGGAAGCTGGGTGTGGTGATGCATGTTGATAATCCCAACTCTTGGGAGGCAAGAAGATTGGGCATTTGAGGCCTGCCTGGGCTACACAGTGAGGCTGTCAAAAAACAAACCAAAACACTCCTCTCCAGGAAAACTGATCCCAGCCAAGTTATCTCTGCAGGAGATGCTTATGCCTTGTCAACAGCATGGATCAAAGAAGGCCAGCCCTGCTTCCCTCCGAGCAGAGACTGCATAGAAAAGGATGGAACTGGAGCAAGCGATGAGCGGGAGATGTGCAGAGAGCAGCAAACGGAGCAGCACTGGAAGAACAGGGGCTGGATATGGTGTGGTTCCTGGAATGGCGAGGAAAGGAGCTACAAGTTGCCCAGCAGGCTTGTTGTACCTTCTAGGGTGCAGAATGCTAGCAGCAGGTGAGTCGCTCTAACAGTAAGGCAATGCTAGAAATCCTTCCTCCTTCCCCATGAGGCATAGCAGAAAAAAAAAACAAAAAAACATCACTGGTGGCTCTCGGTCACTTTGAATTTGTGGCTGCAGCACAGAGGTGTGGGCTAGTCACTAGAAATGTCTGCTTCTCTTCTAGAGCTGTTTCCAGGAAGTGGCTGCTTAGCCTGGGATTATGTTTCTAGCACCTCTCGATCCACCTGGCACTATGTGACTGTCATCCATAGAATGAGAATGCAAATGATAGGTGTCTCTTCCAGACAGGCAGCTAAGGTGACTTCCCGGTGGTTTTTGTTTATGTTTGCTAGGACTCCAAGGCTCTAGAGATAGAAGAGCCACAGCTGGGAAAAGCCTAGGTCCTTAGATAATGATATGGCAGAACATTACTTGTTAACCAGGAGTCCATCACTGGGTCAGTTATGTGGGTAGGAAAGGCCTAAGAATCTTGAGGTTTAGTTGCTACAACCTGACCTGAGTGAACAGAGGAACATTCTTTTGAACGCTAGTATTTTGGGCAGCACAAGGTCATTGACCAATCTGTCCTAGACACTGATGGGATGAAGTGTTCATAGGTCACGGAAATTAGACTGTTTCTTTATGAGTGGTAGGTTGTACCATGCACCATGCAGAAGCATGGACAGCCTACCTTAACATTCTGTCTCCCCAGAGACCAGTCCACATAAACCATAGCTGAAGAAACTATATCAGTGAGATTCAGTGCCCTTGGAGGAGTCATAATGGTCCTGCAGGGCACATCAGTTATGTCAAGACTTTTTTTTCTGACAATACAAAAAGGAAAAGACACTGATTTAAATAAATAAATAATACTGTACTAGTGTACCCCAAAATTGTGAGAGTTGAATATTTAAACTGTTTATTAACTATTATAAGTAATAAATCACTTCATGTATAAAAGGATCAATTTTGAACAAATATCTTTGCCCATGCCCTTGCTTTATATGGAGTCCTACAAGGAAATGCCTCATAAACTCACATAAGTTTGCTTACATGGCTTGGACTAGTAGCAAACAGGCATGCTCTTGTGGGGAAGATAGGGTACTGGCATGGACACAGGAGTGTACCGATTCCAGGAACTGCCCCCAGTGGCAAAGTTCTTAAAGCTCAGAGTCTTGTCTTTGTTGGCACCTGCTCAGGAAGTGGGAGCTTGTTTCTAAGGCAATTAGAAGCCACTGAAGGCCGTAAACAGGAAGTGAGCAACACTCCTACTTAGCCCTGTGCTCTAGGCAGCTCAAACTGTCAGCCAGAGTTTCCTTGTGGATAAAATGGGGATGGATTCACCTTCCGGTACACGGGGAAGGACTGAGCCATTCAATGAACCTGAAGTTATCCAGCTCAGTCTCAACAGGTCCCACCTCTTCTGCATGCTCTTCTACTTTGCAAGAGAAGTAGCCTTAGCAAAACAGGCTGGGCTGTTTGCCACTACCAAAGGTGTGTGAAGGGCTCAGCCAAGGCTGCATAACTTATCTCTATCTTAAAGTGGCAGAATTCAAGACTAGTGTGTTGGGTCCAAGGGGAGTCGTGCAAAGATGGAGACAGGTCATCAAAGTCTAATAAACTGGAAGCAAACTTTATTCCAGAAACCAGAATCCAGGAAAAAAAATAAAAAATAAAATAAAAAATCTCCAGGAAGCACAAAAAGTTTATCAGCTATCTGAGACCACAGCCAGAGATGGGTTTTGTAAGGCTGTGGCAAAGGCCGGTTTTTGAGTCCACCTTTTTATAGTAGAGGACCCAAGCATTAGGTCTGAACAAAGGATTTTACAATCTCAAGGTAAAACTCAGATACAGATTGCCTTACTTTACAATCTCCACTAACAGAGTTTTTCAGTGTTTGTACTTAACCCTTGTCTTCCTTGGTACTTCCAGGTAGTGTTTACTGAGCCCTGTGCTCTCCCCTTTGATGCTGCCAGTTTCACATAGCAGGGATAATGCGTAACCCAGAGGTCATATATCTATTTCCTAAAAGTTAACTCAGCTCATATCTGTAGGCTACCTCTCAGTTTGCAGAGAGATGCTTTGGCCTTGTAAATAGAGTTATGGGTCATAAAGTGCAGTAACCCACTGTTAATCCTCAAGTTGCTGAGAAAGCTGCTGACAGTCTGTGCTCATTCTCCTAGGCTTACAACTTTATATTTCTTTATTTTATCATTCCTGTTTCTGGAATCTACATTTTTATTTTTTTATTCTTGGACCCTTCAAGTGTTATTGTTTTTTTTTTTTTCTCTACAGAAGTTCTAGTTCTCTCGTTAAAAAAAGATTTATGGCTGGGCAGTGGTGACACTAATTCCCGCACTCAGGAGGCAGAAGCAGGTAGATCTCTGTGCGTTCAAGGCCATTCTGGTCTACAGAACTAGTTCCATGACAGCCAGGGCAGCAACACAGAGAAATCCTGTCTCAAAAAAAAAAAAGGATTTATTTTTAATGCATATATATGTATGCCATTGTGAGTGTGTGTCATATGTGAGCAGGTCCCTGCACAAACCAGAAGAGGATGTTGGATCCCCTGGAGCTCACAGGCAATTGTGAGCTGCCGGATGTGAGTGCTGAGAATTGAACTTGTGTCCTCTGAACGAACAATAATTTCTATTAACCGCTGAGCTATATTGCCAGAACTCCAGAAGTTCTCTTGGCTTGGTACTGGAAATCACCACTTCCAATAGAAGATGAAAGCCTGTGGATTGCTTACAGACCAATATGGTTTGATAGACCATACCGCCTTGAAAGGTCACCGTGAACACCCCAAAAAGTTACTTTGCCTAACTGCTGACTGAGATGAACCTAGCACACAGGATACACCATGAAAGACCTGATTAACAATGCTCCCAAACAGCAAGAAGCAGTATGAACAGAACTATGCCCATATACAAATTTAAGATCAATTTTTTATATGTATATATATATATATATTTTTGCTCTTGATTAAGGTATTGTGATTGTGTAGCTTACTTAAAAATATAATGTATAATTTAGAAATATAATCATCAAGCTTAGTTAGGTTTTCTAGATATATAGAGATATATTTCAATTAGATAGGTATTCTTCAAATCTTTCAGAAACCTTCAGAATATGACATTTAAAATGTTTTAAGAACTTAGGAATTTTCATGACAATGATATACAGCTGCTCCTGGCAGCACCAGCTACTCCAAGAGGAAGATGGGCATTGAAGAGGCTCCTTATGGAGTTTGCTAGCCATTTGGACAAGAAACTGCTCTTGCCTGGACTGTTTAACTGGACATGCAGGACCCACAGAGAAATGACTGCTGAGATGATCCTTCAGGGTTCCTGCTTCATGAAACAGTCTGCGAGAAAGTGACTGAACTGACTTTGAAATTTCCTGCTTCATGGAAAAGTCTGCTGGATACTATGGGCCTGTAGGCTGAAGATGGATGTCCCAATGGTACAGAAGAACTTTGGGGGACTGTCCAGGTAGCGAGATGTCTGTCAATTCTAGAGTTTTGGAAGTTGCTTATAATGTACTTCCTATTTACTTAGGTAATACTATATTCTTCTGGAGTCTTTGAGGGAGCTGAAGAATAGATAGTTACAATATAGTTTTCCTTAGTCATGATAAAAGATAAAGTAGATATAAATATTGTAACTGTAATTCTTGTTTGACACATGTTTTGTTATATGTAATTTTACTATGTTAAAGTTAAATCCTTCTTTTTTGTTTAAACAGAAAAGGGGAGGAACAACCCCGCAGACGCGGCGGAACAACCCCGGCGCGGCCAGACGCAGCAGAGACCTAAGGACACCAGCGAGCAGAGGAGGATCACGGGGCGGCGAACGCATTACATTGAAAGATAATCTTCGGGCAAACATGGCGGAACAAAACCCGGCGCGGCGCAGACGCTGCGGAACAACCCCGGCGCGGCGGAGACCTAAGGACACCAGCGAGCAGAGGAGGATCACGGGGCGGCGAACGGTGAGCCTAGTAGTATCCCTGAAGACCACCTTGTATAGGGAGAGTGTTCTTGCCCCGGGGCTGGACACAGGAAAACGGAGCGGGGGCACTCCCCGATCACCTTGACCCCCCGGTTAGCCTGCGAGGGCTTCTACCCTCTGCTGGGGCTGCTCCTCCTTGCTGAGACCTCTCTCTCCCTGGCATATCCCAGATTGCGCCCAGGGTCCTCCTTCGCTCCCCCCTCCCCTTCCGCTGGGCGTGGGACCACCAAATTTAACCTGTTTGGGCACTGGATAGGGAGCTCAGAGCAGAGAGCACCACGAGTTCCTCTGTTTTGGTGGCTGGCCTGCAGAGGGGTAGGCCTTTTCTTGGCGAGGTCCCTGGCAAACCAGGAGCCTGGTCCTGGTCCTGAAGACCCTTCAGAGCAGTGAAAGAGATCTTGGCCAGTGGCAGGACTCAAGAAACGGGGAGAAGGCATTTTGGAAGCAGGGCCCCTGGCCAGCAGGAAAACCTGTTCCTGCATTAAAAGACACATTAGACAGCATCGATAGGACAAGATGGGCAGGCGCCAAGGCAAGAATTCACCCAATAATCTGAAAAGCAACATGAAAACACCAGAACCCAATGATCTCACAACAGAAGGACTTGAATACCCTAACACAGAAGAAGTGGAAAAAAATGACTTTATGAAAGCAATAGAGTCCCTTAAACAACATGTAAAAAACACCTTTATAGAAATAGAGGAGAAGTATGACAAAAAGTTTGAAGAAGTGAGTAAAAAGGTTGAAGAAATGAGTAAATACGTACATGAGACCCTGGGGAAAACAGTTCAAGAATTGAAAACTGAAATGGAAGCAAGGAAGAAAACACAGACTGAGGACCAGCTGGATATGGAAAATCTAAGTCAACGAGCAGAGTCTACAGAAACAAGCATAATCAATAGAATACAAGAGATAGAAGAAAGAATCTCAGATTCTGAGGACAACATAGAGAAAATAAATGCACTGATCAAAGAAATCAGCAAAGCCAACAAATACTCATCACAAAACACTCAGGAAATATGGGACACAATAAAAAGACCCAACATAAGAATAATAGGGATAGAAGAAGGAGAAGAATCACAGCTCAAAGGCCCAGAAAATATTTTTAACAAAATTATGGAAGAAAACTTTCCCAACATAAAGAAAGATATTCCTTTGAATATCCAAGAAGCATACAGAACACCAAACAGACTGGATCAAAGAAAAACATCCCCTCGCCATATAATAATCAAAACACAAAATATACAGGTTAAAGAAAGAATATTAAGAGCTGCAAAGGAAAAGGGGCAAGTAACTTATAAAGGTAAACCAATCAGACTTACACCTGACTTCTCTATGGAAACTATGAAAGCCAGAAGGTCCTGGATAGAGGTTCTGCAAAAACTAAGGGATCATGGATGCAAACCCAAACTACTATACCCAGCCAAGCTATTGTTCACTATCAATGGAGAAAACAAGACTTTCCAAGATAAGAACAAATTTAAACAATATGTAGCCACAAACCCAGCCCTACAGAAAATAATAGAAGGAAAATCACAACCTAAGGAATCTAGCATTGCCAACACTGCCTACAATAACTCAGGCGTCTAGCGAACCTTCACCTGCACACCTCAAAGAAGGGAGACACACAAACACTACTACCAAAACCAATAATAATAACCGGAGTAAACAACCAATGGTCATTAGTATCACTTAATATTAATGGCCTCAATTCACCCATAAAAAGGCACAGGCTAAGAGATTGGATACGAAAACAGGACCCAACATTCTGCTGTTTGCAAGAAACACATCTCAATCACAAAGACAGGCATCTACTCAGAGTAAAGGGTTGGGAAAAGGTGTTTCAAGCAAATGGTCCTAAGAAAAAAGCAGGTGTGGCCATACTAATTTCTAACAAAACTGACTTCAAACTAAAGTCAATCAGAAGAGATCGATGGACACTTTATACTCATAACAGGAACAATTCATCAGGATGAAGTCTCAATTCTGAATATCTACGCCCTTAACATAAAAGCACCCACCTATGTAAAAGAAATATTACTAGAACTCAAGGCAGACATCAAACCACACACACTAGTAATAGGAGACTTCAATACACCTCTTTCTCCATTGGACAGGTCAATCAGACAGAAACCAAATAGAGAATTAAGAGAATTATTGGAGGTAATGAAGCAAATGGACTTAACAGACATCTATAGAACATTCCACCCAAAAAGGAAAGAATATACCTTCTTCTCTGCAGCTCATGGAACCTTCTCAAAAATTGACCACATACTCGGAAACAAAGGAAACCTCCACAGATACAAAAAAATATCAGTGTCCACCTGTGTCTTATCAGATCACCACGGACTGAAGCTAGAAGGCAATAACAATGCTACCCCCAGAAAGCCGACAAACTCATGGAACCTGAACAGTCAACTACTGAACCACACCTGGGTAAAGGAAGAAATTAAGAAAGAAATTAAAGTCTTCCTTGAATTTAATGAAAATAAAGAGACAACATACTCAAACCTATGGGACACGTTGAAAGCAGTGCTAAGAGGAAAGTTCATAGCACTAAGTGCCCACTTAAAGAAAACAGAGAAAGCATACATTGAGGACTTAACAGCACACCTGAAAGCTCTAGAAAAGAAAGAAGCAGATGCGCCCAGGAGGAGTAGAAGACTGGAAATAATCAAACTGAGGGCAGAAATCAACAAAATAGAAACACAGAAAACAGTCCAAAGAATCAATGAAACAAAAAGTTGGTTCTTTGAGAAAATCAACAAGATCAACAAACCCCTATCCAAACTAATTAAACAACAGAGAGAGAACACGCAAATAAATAAGATCAGCAATGAAAAGGGGGACATAACCACAGACACAGAGGAAATTCAGAGAATCATTAGATCTTACTACAAAAGCCTGTATGCCACAAAACTGGAAAATGCAAAAGAAATGGACAGTTTTTTAGATAAGTACCACATACCAAAGCTAAACCAAGACCAGGTGAACGATCTAAATAGACCGGTTAGTCGCGAAGAACTAGAAACTGTTATCAAAAATCTCCCTACCAAAAAAAGCCCAGGACCAGATGGTTTCAATGGAGAATTCTACCAGAACTTCCAAGAAGAGCTAATACCTATACTCCTTAATGTATTTCACAATATAGAAGCAGAAGAGTCATTGCCAAATTCCTTTTACGAAGCCACAGTTACCCTGATACCAAAACCACACAAAGACCCAACCAAGAAAGAGAATTATAGGCCTATTTCACTCATGAATATCGACGCAAAAATTCTCAATAAAATACTGGCAAACCGAATCCAAGAACACATTAGGAAAATTATCCATTATGATCAAGTAGGCTTCATCCCAGAGATGCAGGGCTGGTTCAACATACGCAAATCTATCAATGTAATCCACCATATAAATAAACTGAAAGAAAAAAACCATATGATCATTTCATTAGATGCTGAAAAAGCATTTGACAAAATTCAACACCCCTTTATGATAAAGGTCTTGGAGAGATTAGGGATACAAGGGTCATACCTAAATATAATAAAAGCTATTTACAGCAAGCCGACAGCTAACATTAAATTGAACGGAGAAAAACTCAAAGCCATCCCACTAAAATCAGGAACAAGACAAGGATGTCCACTCTCTCCATACCTCTTCAATATAGTGCTTGAAGTTCTAGCAATTGCAATTAGACAACATAAGAGGATCAAGGGGATTCGTATTGGAAAGGAAGAAGTTAAGCTTTCGTTATTTGCAGATGATATGATAGTATACATAAGCGACTCCAAAAACTCTATCCAAGAACTCCTACATCTGATAAACGCCTTTAGTAAGGTGGCAGGATACAAGATCAACTCCAAAAAGTCAGTGGCCTTCCTATACACTAAGGATAAGGAAGCAGAGAGGGAAATCAGAGAAGCATCACCTTTCACGATAGCCACAAATAGCATAAAATATCTAGGGGTAACCCTAACCAAGGAAGTGAAAGATCTATTTGACAAGAACTTTAAGTCTTTGAAGAAAGAAATTGAAGATGACACCAGAAAATGGAAGGATCTCCCTTGCTCTTGGATTGGGAGGATCAACATAGTAAAAATGGCAATTCTACCAAAAGCAATCTACAGATTCAATGCAATCCCCATCAAAATACCATCAAAATTCTTCACAGATCTGGAGAAGACAATAATCAACTTTATATGGAAAAACAAAAAACCCAGGATAGCCAAAACAATCTTATACAATAAAGGATCGTCTGGAGGCATTACCATCCCTGACTTCAAACTCTATTACAGAGCTACAGTATTGAAAACAGCTTGGTATTGGCATAAAAACAGAGAAGTCGACCAATGGAATCGAATAGAAGACCCTGACTTTAACCCACAAACCTATGAACACCTGATTTTTGATAAAGGAGCTAAAAGTATACAATGGAAAAAAGAGAGCATCTTCAACAAATTGTGCTGGCAAAACTGGATGTCAATCTGTAGAAGAATGAAAATAGATCCATATCTATCACCATGCACAAAACTCAAGTCCAAGTGGATTAAAGACCTCAATATCAGTCCGAACATGCTGAACCTGATAGAGGAGAAAGTGGGAAGTACTCTACAACAAGTGGGCACAGGAGACCACTTCCTACGTATAACCCCAGCAGCACAGACAGTAAGGGACTCATTGAATAAATGGGACCTACTGAGACTGAGAAGCTTCTGTAAAGCAAAGGACACTGTTGCTAAGACAAAAAGGCAACCCACTGACTGGGAGAAGATCTTCACCAACCCCGCAACTGACAAAGGTCTGATCTCCAAAATATATAAGGAACTCAAGAAACTAGACCGTAAAAGGCTAATCAACCCATTTATAAAATGGGGCACTGAGCTGAACAGAGATCTCTCAACAGAAGAAGTTCAAATGGCCAAAAGACACCTAAGGTCATGCTCAACTTCCCTAGCGATCAGGGAAATGCAAATCAAGACAACTTTAAGATACCATCTTACACCTGTCAGAATGGCGAAAATAAAAAACACCAATGATAGCCTTTGCTGGAGAGGGTGTGGAGAAAGGGGTACACTCATCCATTGCTGGTGGGAATGCAAACTTGTGCAACCACTTTCGAAAGCAGTGTGGAGGTTTCTCAGGAAATTTGGGATCAACCTACCTCTGGATCCAGCAATACCACTCTTGGGAATATACCCAAGAGGGGCCTTATCATACAACAAAAGTATATGCTCTACTATGTTCATAGCAGCACTGTTTGTAATAGCCAGAACCTGGAAACAACCTAGATGCCCTTCAATTGAAGAATGGATGAAGAAAGTATGGAATATATACATATTAGAGTACTACTCAGCAATAAAAAACAAGGACTTCTTGAAGTTTGCAGGCAAATGGATGGAAATAGAGAACACGATCCTGAGTGAGGTAAGCCAGACCCAAAAAGAGGAACATGGGATGTACTCACTCATATTTGGTTTCTAGACATGAACAAAGGACATTGAGCTTCTAATACGTGATCTTAGAGAAGCTAAATAAGAAGGAAAACCCAAAGAAAAACATAAAGGCATCCTCCTGAATATCAACCTTCATCAGGCGATGAAAGGAGACAGAGACAGAGACCCACATTGGAGCACCGGACAGTACTCTCAAGGTCCAAATCAGGAGACGAAGGAGAGTGAGCACGAGCAAGGAACTCAGGAACGCGAGGGGTGCACCCACACACGGAGACAATGGGGATTTTCTACCAGGAACTCACCAAGGCCAGCTGACCTGGGTTTGAAAAAGCCTGGGATAAAACCGTTTTGGGAAAAAAACATAGAGACAATGAGGACTACTGAGATCTCAAGAACAAAGGCAATGGGTTTTTGATCCTACTGCACGTATTGGCTTTGTGGGAGCCTAGGCAGTTTGGATGCTCACCTTACTGGACCTGGATGGAGGTGGGTGGTCCATGGACTTCCCACAGGGCAGGGAACCCTGATAGCTCTTTGGGCTGACGAGGGAGGGGGACTTGACTGGGGGAGGGGGAGGGAAATGGGAGGCTGCGGTGGGGAAAAGACAGAAATCTTAAATAAATAAATAAATTTAAAAAAAACAGAAAAGGGGAAATGGTGTAGGAGGTCCTTCTGGTTATGTGTTATTTCTGTTGGTTAATGAGTAAAGAACTGCTTTGAACCTATGGCAGGGAAGAACAGAATTAGGTGGGGAAAGCTAGGCTGTATGCTGGGAGGAAGAAAGGCAGAGTCAGAGCGAGAGGCCATGGAGCCGCCACCACTAGAGATATTCATGCTGAAACTATGCTGGTGATACCCAGATTAATAGAAATGGGTTAAATTAATATGTAAGAGTTAGCCATTAAGAAGATAGAGCTAATGGGCCAAGGAATGATTTAATTAATACAGTATCTGTGTGATTATTTCGGTTCTGGGCGGCTGAGACGAACAAGTAACTCCTTGCAACACTTCCTTTTGCAGGAAAGATGCGAATGTGAATGATTATAATCTATCAAATATTTACAGAGTAACTTACTAATTCTCACAGCGATTTGGCTGTTGGAAATAGGCCAGTGACCAAGACAGGAAATCTCTGACCTGATGAGCTGTACTAGATAGTTTTATGCCAACTTGACACGAGCTAGTGTCTTCTGAGAGGAGGGAACCACAACTAAGAAAATGCTTTCACCTTACCCCTTCTGAATGGAGTCAGAGGAAGAGTGGATGGTGGGGTAGAAGGGATGTGGGAGAGGGAACAAGAGGAGAGGAGGGAGGGGAAACAGTGGTTGGTATGTAAAATAAATAAAAAATGCCTCCGTAAGATTGGGCTGTAGGCAAATCTGCAGGGCATTTTCTTAATTAGTGATTGCTGAGAAATGGCCATTGTGGGCATTGCGGGTGGTGCCATCCCTGGGCTGGTGGTCCTTGGTATAATAAGCAAGCAGGCTGAGCAAATCAAGAAGGGCAAGCCAGTAAGTAGCACTCTTCTGTGGCCTCAGCATCAGCTCCTGCCTCGAGGTTCCTGCCATGATGTTCTTCAGTAATGGGCAGTGGTACAGGAGCATAAGCCAAATCAACTCTTTCCTCACTGTTCTGCTGGGTCATGGTGTGTTATCACAGCAATACTAACCCCAGCTAAGACGTCAGCCTTTCCTGGTGGAAGGGACAAATGAATGGAAATTGAGACGAAAGCTTAAGTTTGTTAGTTACAATGCATAATGGAAACAAACAAGATTTATGAGAAGAATGGACAAGAACTGTTTAGGTAGAAGGTCAGAGAAGGCTGCCCTGAGTTGGGGACATTGAAAACCAGATTTAGAGGAGGAAGAGGCACCAGGGTTGCTGGCAGAGATGGGAGGTCTCCAGAGGGAGGGAGAATGCTAGTCTGACAGCAGAACTAGAAAAGCCCTACTGGGTCTGAAGTCACCGACTAAGAGGGCAGTGACAAGGGAAGAGCCCAGAAAGGGGCATTTACAAGGACCCGTGCAAATATTTTGCTGGCACTAGAAAAAACAAACAAACAAACCAGATACCAATGAGTGCAGTCTCTGTAGGATAAACTTGGGAGTGAGTGAACCCTATTTTCTCTGCCATTCATTACCCAGCTTCCCAAGGCCCAGCTTTCTCTTCTGGAAAGAGATTTGATAGCAGACATCCACCTCACAGGGAGTTTAGGATTATAAAGAAGAACACTCGTGTGAATACTTAGCAGAGTGTCTGTCTCCTAGTAAGTACTCCACTCAGTAAGATATGGCTTTTCCTAACAGGTGGAGCATGGGAGACAGCCGGGCAGACCTCTGCCAGGCCCATTTCAGTGGTGCGCTTGCATTGCGCCATGGGAAAGTCTCTGCTGCACCTTTTTCTTCTCCTGTGACTCCTGATACTATCTTAAGATGTGTTTCTTTTGTTTACGCTGCCTTTGTTTATCTCTGTGAAGTTGTGACTCTCTGCCCGTCCAAAACACCTGATGGTCTAATAAAACACTGAATGGCCAAGAGCGAGACAGGAGCAAGGGTAAGCGGAACCGGCAGGCAGAGAGGATACATAGAAGGAGAACTGAGGGAGAAGGGGAGCAAGAGAACAAGGAGAGGAGGACATTGGGGGCCAGCCAGCCACCTACACAGTAAGCCACAGAGAAAGAAGTAAAGAAAGGTATACAGAAATAAAGATAAAAGCCCAGAGGCAAAAGGTAGTTAGAATAATTTAAGTTAAGCAAAACTGGCAAGAAACAAGCCAAGCTAAGGCCGGGCATTCATAACTAAGAATAAGCCTCTGTGTGTGATTTATCTGGGAGCTGGGTGGTGGGCCCCTCAAAAAGAGTATACAGTAAAATAACCAACATGTGACTTGGATTTCAGATTCCTACCTCGAAGGAATTTAGTTATGATGAGGATTATAATGAGCTTTGGATGGGGATTATATTAGGTGATTCATGTGCAGCCATCCTGAAGGAGGAGTCATTCATACCTTGTAAGTATTTTGAAATAATCTTTTTTTTTTTTTTTTTGGTTTTCAAGACGGTTTCTCTGTAGCTCTGTTGCCCGTCCCGGAACTAGCTCTTGTAGACCAGGCTGGCCTCGAACTCCCAGAGATCCGCCCATCTCTGCCTCCTGAGTGCTGGGATTAAAGGTGTGCACCACCACCACCCGGCTGAAATAATCTTTTAAATAAATCTTTTGGTCTTTTGACTGAAAATATTTTTTTCTGAATACTTCCAGTTTCTTTAAAAACTTTTAAAACTTTTTTTGTTTTTGTTTTGTTGTTGTTGTTGTTGTTGTTTTTCGAGACTAGCTTTAGAGCCTGTCCTGGAAACTTGCTCTTGTAGACCAGGCTGTCCTCGAACTCACAGAGATCTGCCTGCCTCTGCCTCCTGACTGCTGGGATTAAAGACATGCGCCACCACTGCCTGGTTGTTTATTGTGTGTGTGCGTGTGTGCAATGCCTGCAGGTGTGTGTGTGTGTGTGTGTGTGTGTGTGTGAGAGAGAGAGAGAGAGAGAGAGAGAGAGAGAGAGAGAGAATGTGTGTGTTGTGTTGACTGCTTGAGCAGCTCTGCACCACATGCATGCAGTACCCGCAGAGGCCAGAAGAGGGCTTTAGGTCCATAGAATAGGAATCACAGATGGGTGTGACCTACCCTGAGACTGCTGGGGATCAAACTCAGACCCTCGGGAAGAATAACCAGTGCTCTTAATAACTGAGATATCTCTCTAGGGAAAAGAGGAGGAGGGGAAGGAGGGGGAGGAGGAAGCAGAACGATAATCACTTCTAACATTTGAGTTTGCCTTTGTCATCCTCTGAAATAGTAGCTGATGAAGGGAATTTTTTACCTTTGTCTGATTTCCTGCTTCTTACCACAGCTTTCTTCCACAGAGGAGAAAACACACCCTTGAGCTGAGTAATCAGGCTGGAATGGAATGCCAGCTTGTACAATCCCTGGCTTGGCACTGAGGGAAGAACTGCTAGACGCAGTGTGCCCCTCGTGGCCGACAACTGCCGGCCTAGAAGCTTTCCCTTCATTAAAACGAACAGCGACATTGGCAGAAACCCTGGGGACAGTACCAGAGGGAAACAGTTGGTTAGTTAGTAAAATCGGACACACAGAAATCTGACTCCTTGGAACTCTAGTGGTCCAAACCCCTGTAAAACGTTGTCTGACTCCTCAAAGTAGGAGCCTCTTATTGGCTGGAAACTGAGTGTTATTCTTGGAATGGGTGTGTCTTTGTCTTCTAGTTAATGCTGTGGGACCCTCTGGTGGCCACAGAGAGAATAGCTATTTAGTGGGGTTTGCGTGACTCGAGCAGAGACAGTGTTTGAATCCCTAAAATCCATATGGAGCTCAGAAGATAACCTGCGTGGCTGAACACGGGCTGACGTAGGTCTGCCATCCTGCCTTGTGCGCTCTTTTCTTTCGTAAAGGTATGCTGTCTGTATGTGCCGGGTGCTTTTGAATATTGGTTGGTAATCCATGGGGCATTGCTGAGGGGCATCTTGGTCACAACAGACAAGACTACCAAAGAGTAGTCTGTCTCTCCTGCTAAAATGTCACAGAATGATTTTAGGGTTTGTTTTTTTGTTTGTTTGTTTGTTTTGTCTTGCTTTGTTTTTAGTTTTTGTTTCAATACACCCACTTATTTTATGGTTCATCATGTTCTGTTTTGCAGGGGTTACCTCAAGAGGTATTCTAGGAGCCAGTGTTGTAGCTCAGCAGTAGCAGCGGCCTTCAGACCCTGGATTCAAACCCAGCATAACAAACACACCATTTTAGGTAGATTAGTGTTGTAGTAATGTATTTTCCATTGTAACTTATCTTTAATTTTTTTTATTTTATTTATTTATTTTTTTTTTTGGTTTTTTCGAGACAGGGTTTCTCTGTGGCTTTTGGAGCCTGTCCTGGAACTAGCTCTGTAGACCAGGCTGGTCTCGAACTCACAGAGATCCGCCTGCCTCTGCCTCCCGAGTGCTGGGATTAAAGGCGTGCACCACCATCGCCCGGCTTATCTTTAATTTTTAAATGTATTTTATTAAGCCTTTGAGAATTTTATACATGGATATAGTGTATTTTGATCACAATACCCCACTCTCCCTAACTTCTCCCAGATCCATCATGACCTCCTCTCGACTTCATGTCCTTATTTTTATAATTTTCATTAGAAATAATAGCCCACTGAGTTCGATTTGGTTTTATATTGAAGAAAGTATTTTCATACATTGTATTCTGATCACACTTCCCCTCCCCACCTTCTCCAGATCCTCCCACCTTCCCACTCCCACAACTCCATGCCCTTTCTCTTTCTCTAAAAAGCAAACACAAAACCCCCTAACAAAAATACAAAAATAGAAACCAAACTATATAAACAAAAGACCAATAAAATGCCTAAACAAAACGTTATGAAACAAAAAGTCTGCAAAAATACCACTGAGTTTGGTTTTTGCTGGTCAGTTGTTCTGGGCATGGGGCCTATCCTAGAAATTTGGTTAACAGACCCAGCGTAGACTCCATTGGGGAAAACAACATTTTCCTTTGCAAGTGGTCTCATTCACAGATAGTTCTTGGTTGGGGATGGGTGCCTGTGCCCACCTCGCCCTCTCAGTGCTGGGACTCCTGACTTCAACCCGTATAGGCTCTGGGCTTGTTGCCACAATTCTCTGTGAGTTCATACGTATGCTAGTCTTACTGTGTCTGGAGAGCACTGTTTCCTTGGAATCATCCCCTCTAGCGCTTACAGTCTTTCCTTCTCTCCCCTCCTCCTCTCCCTCCTCCTCTCCCTCCTCCATTCCCTCCTCTTCCTTTCCCCTGTAAAACTTGCTGAATCCTGAGGAAAGGGGTTTGATGAAGACATTTTATTTGGTACCGAGAGCTCCAAAGTCTCTCAGTGTCTGCTCAGTTCTGGGTCTCTATGCTAATCCCTATCTACTGCAGGAAGAAGCTTCTCTGGTGATGGCTGAGTGAGATGTTCTGAGAATATCAGAATGTCACCAGGAGTCATCTCATTGCTATATTCCTTAGCAGAGCAATAGTACTTGGTTTTCCTAGAGATCCTTAGCCTATCTAGTCTCGTGTTCTCGGCCACCCAAACGGTGTCAGGGTTCCATCTCACAGAGTGGGCCTTAAATCCATAGTGGTGTAGACTGGGACTTTCCCAACTGTCACCTCCAACAGAACTACTTCTCTGGGGAAAACCCTGGCTCCTGGCACACACTTCATAGCTGGGATGGGGCAGGATGACTGGCACGGCCATCTGTGTATGTACATGGCTGGGAGTTGGGTACCGATACTGAGCTGGGAGCTCCAGGGAAGGAGATGAGTTCCTTGCATTAGAGGAAAGCGGTAAAGGGAGCCAAAGGCTGACACACCAACTGAGGCCTGGCTGGAGGAGTACACAGTCTTAGGGCTCTGGCCGGAAGGCGTGTATTTCCTCCACAGACTTCCCTAGCCTAGAGTTGGCTGCGGCTCCTTAGTTCCTGCCCCTTGTCACCAGCTGTGTCCAACTTTGTTTCCTCGGTGCTGGAAGATCCCTGGGGGATGAAGGTTTGTCATAGACAATAGTGTGGCCTCTCAGTGGAGACCAGGGGACTACAGTGGTGGCCGAGGAGAGTGATCTTGGCTCACTGTTACAAGTCCAGTCGGCATCTGAGGAGATCAGGAGTGGATGTATGGATTCTCCCCTATAGACTGCATTCTGTCTCAATTTGGGTGCTGCTGTCTCCCTCCCTCCGTATCGCCCTCCTCCTTCCTTCCCTCTCTCTCTTTCCCCATTTCCCTTTCTAAAATATATGACATAGTCTAACAAGCAAATAAGTTAATGCCTGACGTACTTTAAAAGATGTTCAGGTTCTTGGCTTTATCATTTTCTACAGGTAGCAGTGGTTGCACGAGACTGAGCTTTGTCAAGGTCTGCTAAGGACAAAGTGGTTTCTCATTATGAGACATCTGTCCATCGCCTTGACCAAACAAGCAACAAAATATTTTTTTTCTCACTAATACTCAATGGAGCAGTAAATGTTGTAAAATAGAAGATTAAACATTTGAGATTTGAGTTCAGGGACTCCCATTCATTAGCTCTGTAACTTAGGAAAAGCCACCTAACTTCTGCTTCTTTATCATCAAGTTGAGGATAATAACCAATAAAGTTGAGCTTCTGACCTTCTGAGTTTTGCAGGTACATATTCAACTAACCATAGATGGTAAATACACAAGAAAAGTTTAAAAGTTTTCATCAGTGTTGTACATGAATACATCACTATTCACTGAGAACACAGTGAAACAATGGCTTGCATAGCCTTTATATCACATTGTATATTACGAGTAATCTATAGTTAATCTAAAAATATAAAGGGACTTGCATAAATAATATGCAAATACTACTTTGTGCCACTCTCAATCATCTTTGGATTTTGCCCTTAAGGATCTTGAAACCAATAGTTCTGTGTATTGTATACTGAGAAACAGACTTATTTGAAGCCCTCACTTTGGGGAGGCACATTTATTCGCATACTGACTGAGCGCCGGCTATATGCCTGTAACTCTAAAACATAATGGATAAAAAAATAAAGATACAATGTTTGTCTTATAGGACTCAATCTGAGAGGGAAGACAGACAATAAACAAACAACAGCAAAAGAAGAAGAAGAAGAAGAAGAAGAAGAAGAAGAAGAAGAAGAAGAAGAAGAAGAAGAAGAAGAAGAAGAAGAAGAAGAAGAAAGAAAGAAAGAAAGAAAACCATGCTGGCTGATGGCTTGCTGATCTAGCCAATCAGAGAGCTCCTGTTTCAGTGAGTGACCATGTCCCAAAAGAAAAAGTGAAAAGCAATAGAGGAAGACACCTGGAATTAATCTCTGGTTTCCACATGTGCATGTATAGCATCTCCCTCCAACATTCTTGTGTGCACACATGAGAGAATGCACATACACACAATACACACACACACATATACATACATACAAACATGCACATGAGAGGGGGTGCGGTTTCACTAGGTAAAAATGTACAGTATAGAAATGTCAAGAGCAAAAAGGGTCTTCAGAGATAATTATTGTCTTCTGGTAAATACACTTGGTAGAAGTATATTGTGTAACTATCTACTGGATCTTGGCTTCAACAAGTGTGGTCCATGACAGGCAGCAGAATGCTCACCACTGCCTCACAGCTGACAGAAATGCAGTACCTCAGGCGTCACCTAGACGCGGAGGTCTGGTCTACTGCAGAAGGACCAAAGCGACATGCATTCCACAGAGATCTGGGTCTACTGCTTAAGGACCAAGGCAGCAGGTCAGAGAGCTCTGATGCACTCCACAGACCATGCTGAAAGAATTTAGCGCAGAGGCATTGCTATCTGATCAGGGTGAGAGGAGGGCTCTTAAAGAAAACAAACCAATCGTAACAAACAGCAACAACAAACCCCAAGGAAATACAGGAGAACATGTGGGGTTGAGGCAAACAGAAGAGAGCAAGGAAGAGCTTGTTGGTCACGGTCAAGCTTTAGAGTCAGATTGACCTGACCTTCCATCTTTCTTTGCTCTGAGACTTGGGGAAAGTCCTAACTCCTGGTTTTATCTTTCTCATCCATATGCTGTGTTCTTCTTCCAGGAGAAAGGGTGAGAAGGGGAAGCCAGCTTTGACCACTCTGCACCCTCTGCTGCCAAGGCTGTGTTAATTTAACCTTTCCCAGGGTTCTGACTGGGGTTCTTCGTCTGCTAAAAATTAATCAGCTCATGGACTTGCAACATTCCTGAGGCCTTGTCCTTTCTGTTTATTTTTCTGCATTCTTTCTGGAAACCATGGTGACTTCTAGGTGAGGTGTCATGACAGTACTGAGTCTAAGTTGCTACAGGGAAAGGCAGTGCCTCTGGAACAGGGACATTTCCCATCTTTGGCTTTGTTCCCAAGTGAGGAGGCGGTACAGGCCAGCCAAGATTCCTTTCTCCCCCAAGCTGGCTGTGTTCCCAGGCTGCTGAGGTCATTCAGAAGGCCCTTCCCAACCAGTGCAGACTTGCCTCTCCCTCCCAACATTCCTGCTTGACTGAGGCCATCCAGGAACCCCTTAGTGGTGATAAGAAGAGGCTTATGAGATTAAGAAGAGTCAGAATCAAAGTATGCACGATCACAGTTACTCCTTGGGTGTGGTCCTCTTCCCATCACTTTACTTCTCTTGCCCTTACTGGGCAGGACAAAAAGGTCCTTGAGAGGTCACTCAGCTCTTCCTGAGGCTCAGTGGGAAGGAAGAAGTCCTCTTCTTATCATTGGAGCTGGGCTGTAAATTGGCGGTGGAACACTCAGTTCAGGACACTTTATATGTTTGTATAATGATTTAACTTATAACATCTTTATATGCTTCTTTTTTTCTTAAATGTATTCTTGTTCTTATTTTCTATGCATTTGGATTTTTTGCTTTACTTATTTGAAGTTTTTATCATATACATGCTAAAATCCTTTCAGATTTCTATCTCTTGGTATGGTGACCATACCCTACTTGGCAGGTAGGCAAGATGGTATTGAAACTCATAGAGTTCACTGCTATACATGAGTGTTGTCTTTTCTCCCCCAAACACCTGCCTAGAAGAGTGGGGTTTTCTTTATCTTTCCATCCTGATTCTAAACAGAAGTCTCACCGTGATTGCCTGAGTCTTAACCATGACTATAGATCTTTGCTTGAACTTGGCGTGGTGATTTCTTGGATGTGACATCAAAAGAATAAAACAAAAATATTAAGTGCATTAGACTCCTTCAATATGAAACACTTTTGTTCATTATCTAGGCATTGTGGCATAGTTCTCATCTCAGCACTTGGGAGGCTGAGGCAGGGGGATGACAAGTCCAAGACTAACCTTATCTACCCTGAGACACACTGCCTCAACATAAAACCACAACAGCATGTTTGCAGCCATCGCCGTGCTGCCGCTACTCTCTAACACCAGTGCTGCCTCTCGCTTGCCGAGCTCCAGCCAAAGGAGAAAGGGGGGAGGTAAGTAAGGAGGTGCTCATACCATGGCTCGTACAAAGCAGACTGCCAGTAAATCCACTGGTGGTAAAATACCTAGGAAACAACTGGCTACAAGCCTCTCGTAAGAGTGCGCCCTCTACTGGAGGGGTGAAGAAACCTCATCGTTACAGGCCTGGTACTGTGGCACTCCCTGAAATCAGACGCTATCAGAAATCCACCGAACTTCTGATTCACAAACCCCCTTCCAGCGTCTGGTGTGAGAAATTTCTCAGGACTTCAACACAGATGTGCGCTTCCAGAGGCAGTTATTGGTGCTTTGCAGGAGGCAAGTGAGGCCTATATGGTTGGCCTTTTTGAAGATACCAACCTGTGTGCTATCCATGCCAAACGTGTAACAATTATGCCAAAAGATATCCAGCTAGCACGCCGCATACGTGGAGAACGTGCTTAAGAGTCCGCTATGAGGGGAAACATTTCATTCTCAAAAAAATGTTTTTCCTCTTCTTCCTGTTATCAGTAGTTCTGAATGTTAGATATTTTTTCCAAGGGGTCAAAAGGTACCTAAGTATATAGATTGCTAGTGGAAAATAAGAGACAGGAATCAGGTATTGGCAGTTTTTTCATTTTGTTGGGGAAGAGTGGAGTGCCAGGAGCCTGAGCTCAGGGCAGGATGCCACAGATCCTTTTAAGAAAATTGCACACAACCCAGATGTGGGGGGAATTGCCAGTTTCCATTAGGTCAAGTTGGAGAGAAAAGAGGTGCAGGAGAAGATCCTGCCAACCCCAGGGACCACTGAGCAGGCAAAGAGGAATGAAATGTCCTGAAATCCTAGACTAGAGACTCACCCATCATCTTCAAAGGACTTGAGCCTCAAGCTTCACTGTGAACACAGCAGGAGCCTGGGAGACAGTCAGTCATGCTGAAAGTACTGGGGGTTGTTGAGGCCTGGCTCAAGAAGTTTCATGGAAAACAAAGACTATATGAACTAGGCTGGAGGCTTAGTTCAGATAGCATTTTGGCAAAGAATCTGGCTGCCTTCTGCCTATATCCTAAGAACTAGCCTGGGGCTAAATTTTAAAATAATAAATGTGTTTCTTTGGCTGAGGAAATTTCAAGATGGCACAACATTGAGTCTGTGATGTGGTTATTACTGATAACTCATGTAGGTATACAATGAAAGAGAGCGAATAGGATGGAAAGAAATAAAACACCGCACACAGTTTAGGGAGAAAAAGAGCACTTATTATAGTCAAGACATGTGAGGAAACATGGGGTGGAATTAAGGGGATTGGCACCATTAAGGAGGAATCAGTAGTTCTTTCTTGGAACAATGGGAAGAGTGCCCTCAGGGTAGGACTCTACCCAGCTGATATTTCAGCTTGTGAAAGGAGAAATTCAAAAGAGTTGCTTTTTCCTAGAAACCAATTGCTTCAGCATATGAAAGAGGGTGATGGCCCATCTCAAGTTGGCAGCCAAACTGTATCATCCAGGTGATAATAACTTTGGAGACATGGAAGATGCAAGAATGAAGGGGTCATGGATCCTTCCTCCATGGTTTCAGAGAACCACTGAGGTCAAGAAATGTGTGTCAGGGTTGGAGTCCATGTGAAACCATGAAAAGGCAATTCATGAAGCTGTAAAAGTGAAGCTTTGGTTGGAGTGGAAATCCCCAAGATGTTAGAGTTGTCATAGCTGTGGAATGGTCATCAGAGAGAGCTGTGTACAGAGAGTAACCTAGAGGGCCCAGCAGGCTACGCCTTCAGAAAGTAAAGGCTCAGACATTAGACACAGAGCTACACTAGTTCTTCTTCTCTTCTTCTTCTTCTTCTTCTTCTTCTTCTTCTTCTTCTTCTTCTTCTTCTTCTTCTTCTTCTTCTTCTTCTTCTTCATCATAATCATCATCATCTTCTTCTTCTTTCTCTTCTTCTTTTTCTTCATCTTCTTGTTCTTGTACTTGTTCTTCTTTTTCTTCTTGTTCTTCTTCTTCTTCCTCTTCTTTTTATTCTTCTTCCTCTTCTTTTTATTCTTCTTCCTCCTCTTTCTCCTCTTTTTCCTTCTCATCCTCCTCCTTCGCATTCTTCTTGCCTTCTTCTGCTGCTACTGTGATAAAATATCATAACCAGAAGCAACTTAAGAAAAAGTTTTTGTTTTGGATTAGAGTTCCAGAGGATAAGAGTCCATAGTGGAGACAGCATGGCAGCAGTAGCTGAAGCAAAAGGCTCCCTGATCATATTGTATCTGCACACCATGAAACGGACAGACCAAACAGAAACTGGGGTGATGTTATAAACTCTCAAAGCCTGCACCTCATGATGTGATGCTGATGGAACTCCTTCAGCCAATAATCTTTAAGATACCAGCTCACTTTGGGTGTGGTGTTATGTACTATAAATGCAGATGAAAAGCAAGCTTGGGCCTTTTGGCTCCTGGATTCTGGTCCAGTTCCCAGTGAACTCAGAGGACTGTTGATGGCTACTCTTTCTGTGAGTTTATCCCCAGACAAATAAATCTTTGTTATACTCCAAAAGAAGGTGGGATTGAATTGAATGGGATAATAAGTAGATTAGTGTAATAATAATAACAGTGAGATTACTTGTGAGCTATTAATTATAGACAATTTACATTGGTATAGATTCTTGTATATTGATACAAATTCAAATTATATTTGTTATATTGAATATACTACTAATTCTGTTTACTATATTTATGCACCTATGCAAAGTAATTTTGTCATATTTGTATGGCATACATGTTTCTACATCTGCTTAAGATATTTTGTATGTTGATGCAATTTTAGGGTAAACATACCATATTGGACTATACATTTCTACCTCTTATCAATACTTACATATTGTTTACATGCTGATGTCATTGTCCTCATTGGCTGCACATTTGTTTAAATATTGTTTAATTTTTTAATATGAAGCCTTAGTCTTTAAGATATATGGACATTAATAATTACAGGTCAATAATCATTCTTGCTTGTCCTACTTACAGTTAGACTAGTCAGGTTCTTGAAATGCATAGAGACACAATTGCTCCTGGCAGCACTGATCTATTCCCGAGAAAACGTTGGTATCAAAGACATTCCATTTAGAGCTTGTTTTCTTCTTGGCAAAACTGGCTTTTGGGCAAAGAACTGCCCCTGCCTCAACTAATGACAAAATGCACAGTCTGCCATACGATGAACCTGAGAGTGCAAGGTTCTCAAGAACGAGAATCTTATCTGCCTTTTCCATTACTCCATGGGAGATGATATGAACACTGTCCTACTGTTCAAATTGGCATTTGCTTAATTCATGAATACATGAAACAAAAGCTCCTTGAACTGTTTTATGTAAAGCAGTCTGGGAGACCATTTTGAAGTCCAGGCGGCAGATGTATGTGTCCCTGGTATGAGACCTTTCAATGGCACGCTCAGCACAGCACTCTCGCTCTGTCAACCCAAGCCCTCTTCCTAGTGTCTCTCTATCCTCCTCTCTTTGTGGAAAGCAGGCACTCCATGTGGGCTTATTGCTGGAATTCTCAGTTAATAGCTTGATACTAACTGGTCTTAGTTCTTACCAGAACCTGGTGTCACCAAGCAAGTAAAGATCACCCAGTTAGTTGGGTGCTGGTGATGCACCTCTTTAATTCCAACACTTGGGATGCAGAGGCAGGTGAATCTCTGTGAGTTCGAAGCCAGCCTGCTCTACATAGTGAGTTTCAGGACAGACACCAAAGCAAAAGAGAAACCCTGTCTCGCAAAACAAAACAAACAAACAAAAAATCACCCAGTTAGTCTTCTTGAACCCTGATGGGAGTCACTGATTATTGTAGCACAGCCAACAGACCAGTGTAGCATTAATATGCTTGATACTTTTCCAATTCTTCACTGGGGTAATGATAGGGTTTTGTTGTTGTTTTTAATACAGGGTGCCCCTGCAAAAGGAATATGCAGACCTTTACAGGTTACAGACATCCCCTACTTATGTCCCTCTAGCCAATTTAGGAAGGCCTTCCGAGGAAGCTGTACTCATATGTAAAAAGCATGGTGCCAGTTAGCCTGAGGCACTGACTCTTTTCATTTTGGATCTTTACAGGCAAAAGCAACCTCGCAAACAGTCTGGCCCGTTTTGTTTAACTCCTTGGGAAGGGCATGCACTGCTGAGACCTGCTTCTCTCTCATTTCTCTGCTATCTGCTCGCTCCCCGCCATCCATCCAGGCTTTCTCCGTGTAGCTTTCTGGAGGGCTGGAAATGGAGGACTTTATACCAGCTAGAGGCAGTCATAGGTGAGGAAGTCCATACCAAACACGAAGCACTGGCAGTTCTTGCCCTGTGTTGTCCCTTAACCTTCCCAGCTCCATCTCCTGAAACGTCCTCTTTAGCCTTGAATGTTCGCTGCTTCTATCTTTTCTATATCAGCAGTGATATAGATGATGGGCACCCACAGTGACGTGGGTCACTGTGAAGGTCATCTCCTTCCTGGGACATCTGTCCTCACACAGACAATCCTCTCTTCTAGTTCCCTTCCCCACTAGAACTCAAAGGCAGGACCTTGGCTGTCTGTATCCTCGGGGTCTGTGACACAGACATTTAATAAGTGAATAATGACAACAAATGCCCTCTGCCCAGCAACCTTATAAATATGACCTGACTCTGGTTGTATCCTCCAAGGGTCCCGATTTTGTGCACACCTAAGAGGTGTCTTCACTGTTGACCAGGCAGCGTCTGGTAACGGCTTCCGTTACATTCCTCCTGCATGTCACCCTCCCACACACAAATCTACCGACTCTCAGTGTACATTAAAAAAAATGACATTGTTTTATTTCTGCTAACAGGAACAGGCTGCATGTTATGTAGAATGTGGTGGGCTCAGTGCAGGTGTGGGTGGGGGAGGACGTGATGACTTGGAGGCTGGAAGGGAAATGGGAAGGTTAGAAACGCTTCTGGGTACTCTTGAGGAAGGAATCATGGCATGCTACGGCTAAGCCACCAATGAGGTTGAGAAACTCTTGGAAGTCTAGCTGCCCATCACTGTTGAGATCCAGCTTCTTCATCATGCGGTCCAGGACACCAGGGTCCTTCTGGTTCTGCAAAGACAAGGACATCTTTATATTTCACTGTCTACAGTGCTTTCAAATACGCTGCCACGTCTCATATTCAATAGAGTACAAGGTCCGGGAAAGGGGCTATTGATAGTCCCCTTCAATGTGAAGTAACAGAGTCAAAGAGGGGACCTGCTTTAGCAGCAGACCTGGAAATGAACCTGGACTTCCATGCTCCTTGTCTTTATCCTGTGTTTTTTTCTGTGACATTAAGGGTCATTAAACTTGGTAAAAGTGTTTTATACAAGTCTCACATGTAAACCATATGGAAGTGGGTGGTTTCAGGTAGAAAGTGATAGGACCTGCCTAAGAAGCCTCCTTCCCCAACCCATCTGATCTGAGTCTCTAACACACACACACACACACACACACACACACACACGCACACACACCAGTATCTAGATTTGCATTTAGATTAACTTATAAAGTCATTAGCTATATTTCAAGTGAGTAGGATAAGTGTCTGGCACAACCATGTGAACGGTGGCTACTACATCAATAGTATAAGGATAGAATATTCTTTCCACCATTGCAGGAAACCTTATTGGATAGAAAACCTGATAGGACAGGGCTGCCCTACAGTCTTTGGGGTGGAGGAATAAAATTTTAAAGTGATCCTATTACAGGCCATTTCACATGCTATTCCCCATGCCAGGCAATTTTATGGCTCATATGGAGCTCACCCCAAGATCCAGAGAGTCAGCAAGGGCAGAGGCCTGGAGCTAAGGAGAAGGAGGCAGTTGCTTATGCATTCTGCCAGGCTCCTGTTCTGTAGGTAAGCAATCAGCAGATGGGGGCTGGGACAGGTACCTTCGTGAAGGCGGCCAGCTCCGTGTTCATGAAGGCGAGGAACTCGGTTTTGGAGAGTTGGCAGCTGTTCCCATCCTTCCCACTGTACTTTTGGAAAACAGCAATCAGGGACTCGATGCATCGCTCAGTCTCTGTGGGTTTGGACATTTTTGCCTTTGAAGAAAACAAAAATGCAGAGCTCAGCTTAAAACTATCTTGAGGATTATGAAGGCTAGAGATTGAGAGTGCCAGCGCTTCACGGTGCCTCATTTTGGGCTGAAGCAGTTTCTTAAAGTCTGGCTCGTTTATCGGGGGCCAGAGAAGTGAAGATACCACAGAAAGTGACGTTCTGTGACCTGTTTCTCGGAGTTCTACTGTATGCATTCCCAGTGCAGTAAGGCCTTCCATGTGAACCTCAGAGTGTTTGAAAACACTGGACGGTTCAGAGGAGGGAGAAACCTTTCTGATATTCTTAGACAGTGTGAGTCAATACATGCATAGCCTATACTACACACACACACACACACTTAGTGTGAGTCAATACATGCATAGCCTGTACCACACACACACACACAGCAGTGTGAGTAGATACATGTATAGCCTGTACACACACACACACACTTAGTGTAAATAGATGCATACATAGCCTTCACACCCCCCCCACGCGTACATACACTGAACCTTGGAGGGAGATTACTCTGACCTATTCTCCAAGTGCATGGAGAGGCTGCTGTGAGGATCGAGATGCCACTAAAGTAACAGCAAACTCTTGAAACCTGTGCATTTCTTTGAAGAAAATGAACAGCATTTCTGTAATTATGCACCAGGAGGGAGAGAGGGCATTGTAGATGTGCAGAGGTATATTCATCTAAGTGTGGGGATGCATGCACTTGGAGGAAAACAGAGTTCGGGTTAACCTGGGCTACCTAGTGAAACCATTCGTGTTCTCTCTCTCCTCTCTCTTTCCATCCTCCCCCATCTGTGTGTGTGTGTGAAGCAGACAACTATATACCATTAACTTTACTTGTGCAGAAATGAGGCACGAGAGGGGAGCTATCATGGCAGATCAACCCTAGGCTTTCGGCTCCCAGGTTTCTTTCTGCTGACATCTGCCTTTGTTTTGTCCAAATGCCACTCATTTCCACGTGAATGGTTGCTAGAATTTCTTAATACAGAGTTGAGCCAGAGCTGTGGTTACACCAGGAAGAGCATCAGTTCAAATAGTGTGCAGGACTCTGCTTTTCCCACAGCAGAACTCCTAAAGGAAATTCTACTGGGTTGAGTCATCCCAGCGGGACTCTGAAGGCAGAACCCAGAATTGAGCTGTTGTGCTCCCCCTGGTGGATAAGGGCACAACTGCAAGATTTCTTGGAACCTGCGGGGCCACACCCTGAAGGTTTCTTTTTGAAGTTAATAATTATGATTTGGATGGATGTTAACAAATGCAACTTAGAATTTAGCCTTTGATTTCCTGGATACAAAAGTTGGAAGTTTCCAGGCGGGCAGTAAACACACACACACACACACACACACACACACACACACTCTCACACTCACACCGTTTCCCCTCCTAGCACCTCCTGTCTTTAAGCACTTTACCATCAAAGTCGCACTGCAGTGGCCCCTGCACCTAGGAACGCTCAGAGCACCTGAACCTTCTGGAGATCAATTCTTTTACACAGTCACAATGGAGATTTAAGCTTCCTTATAGGGAACTTGAACTGAAGGAGGAGAGAAAAGTGGTGGTAGGTTCAGGTACTAGAGAAAAAAAAAAAATCCAAACCTTGCAGCCTAGAAACAAGTGTTTGCACAACATGCTTCTCCTATCAGAACTACAATCTCCGTGCCGTACTACTAGTGTGTCACGTGAGAGCAGAAGTTTTGCTTGGAGGACACACTGAACTGGGAGAAGGTTCCAGGCCAATGGGTCCAGCTTTGCTTTCCATGCCTGCAGAGGCTTCCTTCCCCTTCCTTGCTTGCAGAACAGACTGGGAGTGTGGGGAGGTTCTACCCATGTGGAGGGAGCAGTGGCTGAAGGAAAGGGGCACTGTCCACACCACAGCCCTTCTACAGGATGGGAACAGGGGCAGCAAGGAGAAAACACATGAGGAAAGGACACAGTGTAAGAATTTGTAAGACGCTACCTAACAGTCAACATTCCAGGAAAGCCTCCCATTGACTGGAATATGAGAAAGAGGTAATCACACCAGTTCCTTCTTAACCAATTCCAACACTCTTCCTTGGAGCGTGCAGGGTCCCCCCATCACCCTCCACCTCGCAAGCTGTTTGCGCTCAGCCTAAGGCGCCCCCGTGTGACGAAAAGAGGAAGAAGGAAAAAATAAGTCGGAAGTGATAAGTGATTGACACACCGAAGCTGGGTCTGCAAGCTTTTTTCTTTTTAAATCTAGGAGCAGCTGCGTATATTTTTAGTTCTTTAGGCCCCATAGGGTCCGGCCACTCTTTCGCTGTAGCCCGGCAGCAAGGGCGGCCACACGTAAAGCGAAGGGGTATGGGGGTGCCTGTAAACTTTATACATTAGATTTTCATATGATTTTCATGTATCACAAGGGATCATTTTCCTTTCAACTGTCTTCCAACCATTTAAAAACAAAATCTATGCTTAGTTTGGTGGTAGGGCAGGAATCCACTCAGGCCATTCTCCAAAGTTTGCGGATCCTCTTCATTGGAGAGACAAAGGAAAGTAGGCTTTCGGGGTGAATTAGTGGAAAAGTCAGAAAAGCTGAGAGGAGACAGCCAGGTGATGCAGGGAGTGGCTAAAAAGATGGCAGAGAAGGAAGTAAAGGGGAGAGGAAGGAGCAGGCTGGGAGGGACTGGCCTCCTCCCACATTCTCGCCGGCGGTTCCCCGGGCTGCAACAGGCGGCAGTTTCGGTGCACGTCCCGTCTGTGTGCCTTGCTTGGCCTTTTGCCCGCGGCTTGCCGCAGCTGATTCCCCAGAACTCGGGAAGGCTAAGTTCTGAAACGTTCACTTTCTGTTCTGCACGGACGCCTGGCGACGCCGTCCAGAACTCCCTCGGGGTCCCCAGCTCTCCAGCGGGGTTCCCGGCCTTCCCGGAATCGGTGACTTCGGCCGACGTTTCGGCCGCCCGCTGGGTACAGGGGCGCTTGGCCCCGGGACACTGGCGACTCCAGAGACTCCAGCGGCCACACCCAGCCCCGGCTCCGCGGCCAGTCGAGCGGCCACACCCAGCCCCGGCTCCGCGGCCAGTCGAGCGGCCACGCCCAGCCCTAGCCCGTTTCTTGCCCGGGAGAACAAAAATCCCCATTTCTTCCCCCAGGCTGTCATTAGGGTGTAATTTTGGGGCTTCATCTTGCCCTCCACTGTCTCTAATTGCCTCCCACACGGTTTCTTCTTCCTGATCTATTTTCTGCCACGTCCACAAGTTAGTCCAAAGTACATCCGACCGTAGAGCACGGGTAACTTTGCCCTTTGTTCTTTTCATTGTAAAGGAAGGGAGAAAACATATAAAGATTTAAAAGTTAGGCTTACCAAACTGGTGAGGAGTGGAGACCGATGGCGACTGAGGCTGACAGCGGCGGGTACGGGAGTGGCAGTGGCGACCGGGGTCCGGGTCCCGCCCCTCAGCCTGACTCAAGCCGGGACCGCCCCGCCCCCGCCCCTCCGCAGGCCTTGGCCTGTCCCCACTGCCTTCTGAACTCGCTTTGCTTGGACTCGGGCATACACACACCCATTGTCCTGTCTATTCTACTACACTGAAGATATTTAATAAACAGTGGCGATTTTAATTTTTTGTTTTTGAGACATGATCTTTCATGTCGAGGATTGTATGAAGCACTTCTGGCTTCTAACCCTAGGTCCTCAACATCACGACAAGTCACATTGCCCTGTCTGTTTGGTAGGACTTTAGGTCTGTCGCATAGAGTGACGCCTCTGAGGGGACCCAGAAAACTGCAGAGAAGATGTGAATGGGGCCTTGTGTGAGGGTGTCTTCGTGTCTGCCACCAGCTTCAGCTACTGACTCGTGGCTCCAGGAGGGCCGTCCTCCTCTGCAGTTTCCTCTTTCCTTCAGACTCACAGTTCCTGGCACTTGACAAGTCAGACATGGTGGCTCTGCCTGGGCCCCCAACACTGGCAAGACTGAGGCAGAAGATTGCTGCCAAGTTTGAGGCCAGCCTGTGGGCTACAGAGTGAGTCCAGACCAGCCTAAGTTACAGGGTAGGGCCTTGTCTCAAAAGAAAACTAAAATCCAAACCAAAAGAAACACATGTGAAGGCCCCATCTGCATTTCAAAATTCTCCATTTTTACCAACAATGTAGCCATTTTTCCATTTTCCTTACTTGAAAACATTGCTACCATGTTTTTTTTTTAAGTCTTTCTTACGCATTTTTTATTACAGCCCTTGTAATGTCAGCTTTATTGTATTGGACCCACCGGACATTATCACACTCCCACTGATCTAGTTTACACTCCCACTCCCTTTTTCCTTTGATTTCATAACTAGGCCCTTGCCCTCCAATCAAAAGAAACATATTTAATCAATATAAAAACACAGTTTCTTGATATACAGTTCAGAGCAAAACATGATACAATAAAGGTAACAAAATGGTTTACTAGTACTTTTCTGCCAACCAAACTTCAGGGGTCAGCGTGATGGCTCAGAGGGTAGAGCTGCATCCTGCAAGCCCAATAGCCCAAGTCTGAGCATCGGAGCCCACATGATGGGAAAAGAGAACCAACTCCTACATGTCGGCCTTTGACCTCCTCATGTGTGCTATGGTGAGTGCCCCCCACAGTAATTAATAGCAAGATAAACGAGTTTTAAAAATCCAAATTCCTTAGCCTCTTTGTGTCTCTGAATAACCTGGTCAACCTTAATGAATAAATTAAAGTGCCAACTTCTTCTTTTGATTCCAACGAGAACCTCCTATGGGCCAAGCATTGCTCCGGGGTCTGCAAATACAAACACAAGTGTGATACAGTGCCTGCCTTTGAGGTTCTCCAGAGATGTATGTCACACATATGGGGGGGGGGGGGGATTTAAGGTGACTGCTAGGATTCTTTAAAATCCTAAAGTTATGCCGGGTGGTGGTGGTGGTGCACGCCTGTAATCCCAGCACTCGGGAGGCAGAGGCAGGCAGATCTCTGTGAGTTCGAGACCAGCCTGGTCTACAAGAGCTAGTTCCAGGACAGGCTCCAAAACCACAGAGAAATCCTGTCTCGAAAAACAAAACAAAACAAAACAATCCTATAGTTATGTGTGAAGTTTTCTGCATAAGAGATTTCTCCCCCTAGAAGATATATAGCTTTTATCAGGTTCAAAAAAAAAACTATAACAAAAGTTACTAGAGAGCCATTGTATATACCCCAATCATGGACTTGTCCACATCATAATAGATGGAAAATGCCTTGCTTACAGCTACTGAGGAAGGGTCAGACTTGGTGACCAAGGTTTGCATGATTTGACTTTGTGTCCACTGTCACAAATGGTTGAAGTCAAGGCCTGCCAGGGCATGGGATGGCAGGTGACAAAGGCTTCATCCTAAGATGATCTCAGACAAATCAGTCCTTTATCCTTGTAAGCTGGAAATAGAAACACTTGCAAAATTTGGCAGGTAGAAGAACTGAGGCCTAGAGAGAACTAGGAAGTCAGGGCAACTCAGGACTAAGAACAAGACACCAAGAGTAAGGGAAAGTGGTGAGATTTAGAAGAAGTGTGTGGTGGAGAGACAAACATGAGTTGGTTGGTAACCGACAACAAAGAAGGCTCTTGTGCAGAAGGAAGCTTTGGGGAAAAGGATGTTTGGCAAGGTTGGCAAACAATGAGTCAATCAAAAGGGCTAAGAAGTGAGGGGAGCATGAGTTTTGGCAAATTTGTAGCAAGAAACAAACATGAGGTAACACAGGAGAATGAAAGAACCGATCAGGAAATAAATGTGGAAATTCCCACAGTCCAGAGTAATCCTCATACATCGTAAGCTGATTTCTGTAAAGGGTAGAGTCCATCCCTAAATGGGCACACACATGTGATATGTGTGACAGGATTGTGACCAGCTACCATGACACTGCTGGGAAGGGAGGGAGTGATCGACTCTGGGGGAGTAAGAGAAGGGTTATGGAAAAAGTGAATTTTGAGTTGGACATTCAAAATGGATTAGAAGTTACCAATTGGTGGGTAGCACAGTGAAGCAAGGTGAGGTCAGGCCTCATAGCAGCATTTTAGGGTTACAGACTGTGGCACTTAGACTAGGGTTCTCTGTATTTGTGGGATATTGGCTACACTGGTTCACCTGCTGTCATCTACAAAAGGAGAGTGTTAAGTTGGGAGCATAGCTCCAGGCTCTGGCCTGGGAGTTGCTTTGCTCTGGACTCCAAATCCCAGTATGCCAGGTCCTGACCCCTGGTGGGGGGGGGGGGTCAGGACCACTCCCACAGGGTATTTAAGGGGCCTCCTAGCCGAGGAACATGTAGTTTTTTTGGGTCTGCATGGGCTCCCTACTGTCCTGTGATGTGGGAGTGATTTCTTATTAATAAAGAAACTGCCTAGGCCCATTGATAGGCCAACCCTTAGGTAGGCAGAATAAACAGAACAGGATGCAGGGAGAAAGAAGCTGAGTAGGAGTCGCCATGTTTCTCCCACTCCAGGCAGACGCAGGTTAAGATCGTTCCTGGTAAGCCAGCTCGTGGAGCTACACAGATATTAGAAATGGGTTAGGTCAATATGTAAGAGCTAGCCAATAAGAGGCTGAAACTGATGGGCCAGGCAGTGTTTAAAAGAATACAGTTTGTGTGTTGTTATTTCAGGGCATAAGCTAACCATGTGAGCGGCCCGGTGCTGGGGACGCAGCCCCGCCGCTCATATTACAACAGGTGGCGCCCAGACGTGATGGGCTAAATCCACTTAAAAACCTGAAAGAGCTTAATTTTAAACAGAGGAAAAACAGAGTTTAACATAGAGTTTTGCTGTTTGTTGGTGGCATGCCATAGAGAGATTTCCTGATTCAACAACAGCAGCAGAAAAAAAAGCTGCGTCATTTTAAAGTGCGGCTTCCTGGGGCTGTGCCACCAGTGCAAACTCTGGCTTTAAAGCATTTCAAAGGCTTTTATGGGACTGGATTTTGTGTTCCCGCTTGGGATTGGAAGGAGAGTGCTCTGAGACCTTGCCAATGGCTCAGCGGCTCAGTGCTCCCTGCACCTAGGTAGAAGGCAGAATCAGGCTTAGGCAGGCAGAAGAGCATGGCGGATTCCTGCCGCTGTTCAGAGACGTGTTTTCAGATTGCGCAGTGCTCTGCTTATCAGATTTGGTTGTGACTTGGATGAAGGGAGTTTCTGTGCTACACGCTCAGTCTCAGAATTGAACTGCTGAATGCGGCTCCAATGTGGACTTGCTGTGTGCCTGGAACTGTGGCTCAGGGGCACCAAATAGATCTGAGGCAGGAGCGACTGCTCCATGCTGAACTGTGCTGACCTCAGGCAGGAACTGCTGTAATTACCATAATAATAGTGCAGTTAAAGTTTAGACTTGGCAGGATACAGGCGATATCGTACATGGTGCAACTTAAGTTTTTAAGAAGTGCTTAACATTTTAAAAAGTGCTCTTGGACAATAAAAAATGTTACAGATTCACAATAAAACAGATTCAGACATAAAAGACCACACTGTTGGATGAATGTATGTAGGCTTGAGAGAGAGAAGAAAAAGAATATAGAGAATAAAGTTAATGGTTTAAGAAAAAGGTAAAGTCTTTAAAGAGACAGAGTACAGATAGTTATAGATTAAGAGAAATAATGTAAAAATAAGCCACGTAAAAATGGAAAATTCACAGAGAGTCTGGATTATGTACATTGTGTTTTCTTTAAAATTTTTGACTGTGAAGGAGCTAGGTACAGAGAATCATTTCATTACATGGGCTGCCAAGCTAAACCAGAATGGATATAAGGGTATTACGATTTCAAAATTTGGATCTAAGGATATGATACTTTGGAGAGGGTCTTCTTTTGTTTTCACAGAGGACCAGACCCTATGGACTGCATCTATTCTGATATGGTATGATAGACCACGTCCTCCTGAAAGGTTGCTGTGAACACCCTCAAAAAATTACTTCACTCAACTGCCAACTGAGATGACCTTGGCACACAGGTTACACCATGAAAGATCTGACTAACAACGCCCCCATTCAGCAGGAAGCAGTTTGGAGAGAAAAAACTATGCCCATGTTCTCAAATATTGTTTATAAATGTTCTTTTACATTTAAAGGGGGATATGATATAGATATGAATAATTTGCATTGGTGTAGATTTTAAGGTCAAGCTTATTATATGTATATGTATTTCTGATCTTGATTAAGGTATTGTGATTATGTAGTTCATTTTTAAAATGTAATGTATAATTAGGAAATATAGGTTGTTGATAAATAATCATAAATAATAGTCAAGCTTGTAGTCATGTTAGTTAGATTTTCTAGATATATAGAGATATATTTCAATTAGATAGGCATTCTTCATATCTTTCAAAGACTGCAGAATATGGCATTTTAAATGTTTTAATAACTTAGGGCTTTTCATGACAATGAGACACGTCTGCTCCTGGCAGCACCAATCTACTTAAAGAGGAAGATGGGCATCGAAGAGGATCCTTATGGAGTTGGATAGTCATTTGGGCAAGAAACTGCTCTTGCCTGGACTGATGCATAAACTGGACACAAAGAACTGGCAGAGAGAGGACTGCTGAACTTGCCTAAAGGTGAGATAATCTTTCGGGGTTCCTGCTTCATAAAAGAATTCACGAGACATTCTGCAGGACACAGCAGAAAGTGACTGAACTGTCTTTGAAATTTCCTGCTTCATGGAAATGTCTGCTGGATACTGTGGGCCTGAAGGCCGAAGATAGATGCCCCAACAGTACAGACGAACTTTGGGTGACTGTCCAGGCAGCAAGTTGTCTCTGTCATTTCTAGAGTTTGGATTTCTTGTTTGTTTAGGTAATTTTATATCCTTCTGAAGTCTTTGATGGAGTTGAAGAATGGATACATAATTGTAGTTTTCTTTAGTTATGATAAAAGATAAAGTAGATATAAATATTGTAACTGTAATTCTTGCTTGATGACTGTTTTGTTATATGTAATTTTACTATGTTAAAGTTAAAGCCTTTCTTTTTTGTTTAAACAGAAAAAGGGGAAATGATGTGGGAGTGATTTCTTATTAATAAAGAAACTGCCTAAGCCCATTGATAGGCCAACCCTTAGGTGGGTGGAGTAAACAGAACAGGATTCTGGGAGAAGGAAGCTGAGTCAGGAGTCGCCATGATGTTCCCACGCCAGGCAGATGCAGGTTAAGATCTTCCCTGGTAAGCCAGCTCGTGGGCTACACAGAATATTAGAAATGGGTTAGGTCAATATGTAAGAGCTAGCCTATGGGAAACTGAAACTACTGAGCCAGGCAGTATTTAAAAGAATACAGTTTCCGTGTAATTATTTCTGGGTAAAGCTAGCCATGTGGGCGGCTGGGTGCCGGGGACACAGCCTCGCCGCTCCTTAATACAACAGTCCTGTCTCTCTGCCATGCGCTAGGTCATCCGAGAGCATCATTCTTAATAAAAAGATGGACATTTTGATTTGGTTTGATTTGACATAATTGAATTTCTCGTGCTAGGAAAACTGCTCTTATTCTTTTAAAAAATATATTTATTTATTGCTCTTATTCTTATCAGAGAGAATAGGAGTTATTCATGTAGAATATTTAAGGATTTGATCAGTATCTCCTGAGGAAGTTTTCATCGCTGGTGCAACTGTAAAGGGGAATGGGACATGGTGTGTGTTATCAGTAGGTGCCGGTCACTCAGGAGTGCTGGACTTCCAAAGATGAGATTGTGGTAAATGGGAGACAGAAGCAGGCCACTGATGCTGTGCCTGGGAATTTGGTCTAAGCAGGAGAGTGAGATGATCTTTCTCACTCTTATAATGGTAAAAGGAGGGACCAGAGGCTAAAAACATAGTACGACATTGTAATAGCCACAGTGAGATGGCCATGGTGCTGGTGACGGGGTACTGCCCAACCCTGAGAAGGCAAGTCCAGACTTGCATGGCCTGCTGACTAGGTTTTGTTTGGTTTTCAACTTGACACAATATGGAGTCATCTGAAGTTGAGAGAATGTGCCCATTAAATTATCCCATTAACAAGCCTGCAGGGTGTTTTCTTGATGGATGATGGATGTAGAAGGGCCCAGTCTACCATGCCCAGTGCAGTCACTCTTGGGGTATGTAAGAAAGTAAACCGAGCAAGCCAGTAAGCAGAATTCCTCTACGGCCTCTGCCTCACTTTCTGCCTCCGCTTCCTGCCCTGCCTTCCCTCCATAATGCTCTCCTCAAAGTTGCTGTTAGTCACGAAGCTTCTCACAGCAACAGAGGCCAAACTAGGAGGCTTGGCTGCTGTTTGGATATAAGTTAGAGGGAAGGGAAATCAAGGATTTGGGTGGGGATTCGGCTGATAACTGGGCCTGGTGGCAGGACAGAATACAAAGCATGTGACATTTGGGGATAGGTAAGACACTCAGCTTCCATCTGAAGATGGGCAAGCAGGACAATTCAGTGTTGCCAAGCTTAAGCATGTCCTATCTCCAGCCCGTTCTCCCACAGCTCCTGGAATCTTCGTTATTATTGTACTTTGTTGACATCTTTTTTCCACTTCATCTTCCTCCCTGAAGGAAGGATAAAGATGGTGCCCTGATTACTTCAGCATTTCTAACACACAGTAGTTCTGACAGGAAGGTCTGTGTGTGGAGAGCTGGCTAGGCCCTGGGGTGATGGTGACCAGCAAGGCCAGGAAAGGATCTGTTCCTAAGGTGTACCACCTAGCTTAACACTGGCGAATAAACAGCAGCTGGAGAGTAGTGCTGTAAGATGTGCCGACACGGAAATAAGAGGAGAAATGACTGGGAATAGAAGGAGACCATCAAAGGCACAGAGAGAAGTTGACAAGGTGAAAGACTGCGCAGAGCCAGAGAGCACATGCACAGCCACTGGATTTGGCGATTTTCTCCTTGGAGGCCTTTGACGGAGCAGATGTGGCAGATGACAAGGACAAAGGCAGATGGCAGTGGACTGAGGCACAACTGGTAAATGAAGAGCAGGGATGGGAAGTGTGGAGTGCTCTACGAGATGAAAAGAGGAGGGGGGAGAAGCAGCCAGAGAGAACGGGGGACCCAAGGGGCAATCTAAAAACTTATAGGAAGGGCTGGAGAGAGTGCTCACTACACATTTATGAGGACCAGAGTCCAGATCCTGGCAACCATCTAACAAACCAGACATCTCATAAAAACATACTCAAGAATAAAACTCCAAATGCACGGGAAAAAATGACGAAGTCCCAGGGGAGTTGGGGGTAGCTGGAATGACTCCACAGAGATGGAAAAGAAGAACTGGGAGAGAGGACTTGAGTGGGCCGCCTGCACTGATGGATGTATTCCGGTTATATAATAATAACCTCTGATTAGTCCCCCAAATCCTCTATACATCTTTGGCCACACCTCGAGTTATCTTTCTTTTGGGAAAATATAGTTTCAGTTCCCTGAAGTGAAATTCAATGGCTCCTTCAGTCAATTTCTTCCATTATAAGTCTTTGTTGATCTGTATGCCCTTTCCTTTGTACCCCAAGAATGTATGGCATTCAGCTATGTCTGTAGGGCTGATGTTAGTGCTTTTCTTTTCAATCATCACGTGAATTCCTTGAGATCACAGATCTGTTCTGCTCATCTTAGTGTTATTTGCAGCAACTTGCACCTGGGAAGACACCACTGTTGTCCACGGGATCGAGTGGAATGTGAGCTTTCAGAAGTGTTTGTCTGCTTTAATTCTGTACCATTCAAAATTCATGGCAACGTTAAATAACTCACTCTCAATAGTTGTTTGGTTCTTCATATTTTTTAAAGACTCTCAAGATATTTCAAAAGGTCTTAAATTTATATGCCTTTATTCATCAAATTATTTGACAATCATTTATTGAATAGGTAGGATTCAAAGTATGCGAAGATTTTTAGAAGTCATCATTCCAGTCTTGGAGGATACTCTAGTGTAATCCGGTTAAGACAACAAGAATAGACCCTTTAAAACACTGAGCCACCTGAATCAGGAGTGTGGACCCAGTCTTCAGGGCGGGGCTCTCTCCTCAGCTAGAATTTACCTCCTAAAGGTGAGAGCTGTACAGGGAGAGCTGCTGGATTAATGTTGAGCTGCTCCCCAGTGCGCTGAGTTCACATCTGCAAAGCCAAGGAATGACCCCAGGATCTCTGATGTCACCGTGGTGGGAAAAGAAAAGGTCTTAGAAAAGAAAAGCAAGGAACTCAGGACCGCAAGGGGTGCACCCACACACTGAGACAATGGGGATGTCCTATCGGGGACGCACCAAGGCCAGCTGGCCTGGGCCTAAAAAAACCCCGGGATAAAACTAGTCTCGCTGAACATAGCGGACAATGAGGACTGCTGAGAACTCAAGAACAATGGCAATGGGTTTTTGATCCTACTGCACGAACTGGCTTTGTGGGAGCCTAGGCAGTTGGGATGCTCACCTTACTAGACCTGGATGGAGGTGGGTGGTCCTGGGACTTCCCACAGGACAGGGAACCCTGATTGCTCTTTGGGCTGACGAGGGAGGGGAACTTGATTGGGAGAGGGGGAGGGAAATGGGAGGCGGTGGTGGGGAAGAGTCAGAAATCTTTAATAAATAAATAAATTTAAAAAAAAAGAAAGAAAAGAAAAGGTCTTAATGAGGTGTAGCTCTTCTCTAATTCTGAGTTTCAGGCTTTTCATGTTTTAAATGGAGCTAATAATTAGGAAGACAATAAATATAAAAGGGCTCTTTCCATGGGGCAGTGTTACGCAAATGCTAATTGCTACTCACACTATTGCTCTGTGAATTAAATGAAGGTGTCTTTTGCAGAGCACTTTGCAGACTTAGGGGACTGTTACTGTTGTTCTCCCAACCTCTTCCCTCCCTCACTTCCTTACTGCTGGCACTCAGAACTCCCAGTCACCATGTTGCAGAGACCTCTATGACAGTGTCAGCTTTCTGATCCGTGCTGGTGAGAGTGAGTGGGTGCTCTCCTCCTCCACAGCCTCCACAGTTACACTCCTTCATATTCTTTCAGGCCTCTTTCCTGCTGATGGTCCCTGCCATTAGATCTTCAACTGCTGTTGGCAAAATTGAGACATTTTCTCTTTCACAATGCTCCGCCGAAAATTGTGACATCCCTGTACTCCAAAGATTTAAAAGACTCATGTCCAGTCAATTGTGACTTGAAAGTGCTAGTGAATTATTCTCAGAGGGTCTCTATATTGCTCAATTATTTTTAAAAATCCGGCTACTTCATCCTGAAATTCGAATTCCCTTGTGGCCCAATTCCAACTGTGTTGTTGTGGCTGTTGTTGGTTTTCTTTTCACTCACCATGAACTCTAGTCAAGTTGAACTTTTGCTGCCTGTAGGCAGGGTTGGTTTTCCAGCTAGTTTTCTCTGGTCAGAACCAGTTATGACTGGTTTTCAGGGACACTATTGTTAATGGACTTAGGGGGTCACAGCCTGTGCCCTCAGTAAGCCAGGTTAGGCCACCTGTTGGCAGGGATCCAAATTAGAGTGCAAAGCCCTGAATGGAGATTTATTCAGTGTGGAAGAGGGACAAGAGACCCCATGACACCTCCCTCCCCACAAGCCCACTAACTTGAGGGTGTCTGAAGAGGTTATTCTTGGTGTCGCACAAAGAAATACACCAAACTAAGCACAAGCAACCCAACAAGGCACAACCTAAGGCAGGCTAGCAAACACACCACGGCAGGAAGTTCATCTGGCTTTTAGTCTAACTTAAGCAGTAACTGTGCCTTACCCCACTGTCAACAGCTGATGCTGGTGACTAATTCATAATTGGTGCTAAGGGGAAGAAGGTGAGAGAGAGTTCAGTCTCAGGGCTGTGTAGGCAAACATGCACTTAAACCAAAATTTCACAGGTTGGGGGTGTTATTTTTATAATATCAACCCTTGGTGGGCTAGCCACCTTTAATAGAAAACAAAACCATTTCTCACAAGGATGGAAAGAAGAGATACAAAACTAATGGGTTTCAAGGTGTGATTCCCTCCCCCAACTCCCTCTACCTTGTCTCAGTTCAGTCTCTCTTGCAAGGCCTTCTGACAGCTATAAATCTTTTCCCTGGAGACAAGTTTCCTCTCCGGCTACCCCCAGGGCTTCAGCCATTTCATTTGCTAGCAGAAGGCTCCTGGAGAACAGCTCATTCTGGTGTGTATGTGTGTGAGAATGTGTCTATGTGTATGTCTGTGTTGTATGTGCTGTGTGTATGTGTATATGTGTGTGTCTGATGTACGTTATGTGTCTGTGTATACGTGTGTGAGTGAGGGAGTTGTGCATGTGTGTTGCTTGTATATATTTATGTGTGTGCATTTGTATGTGTTGTGTGAATATATTTGTATATGTTGTATGCATATGTGTGTATACTGCATGTATATACTTGTGTATTGTATGTGTGTTGTGTGTATATATTTACATGTGTGTTGTGTGTGTTGTAGGTACATATCTGTATTATGTTGTGTGTGTATATTTGTATATGTGGTGTGTGTGTATGCTTGTGTATCTGGGCCATGAGCTGCGAGCAGCTTGCTTGCTCTCTGGCATGCTCTGCTACACTACCATAGACCCCAGTGAGTGAGGACTGAAACCCCCAAAACTGTTTTAATAAGAGCGGCGGGGCTGCGTCCCCAGCACCCCAGCCGCCCACACGGCTAGCTTTACCCAAAATAATTACACGGACACTGTATTTAAGCACTGCTTGGCCCATTTCTATCTAGCCTCTTCTAGGCTAACTCTCGCACCTGGACTAACCCATTTCTAATAATGTGAGTAAGCACCCCAAGGTGTGCTTACCGGGAAGATTCTAGCCTACGTCCATCAGAGTGGAGCCTGGCATCTCTGCTCCAGAGAGCAGAGCTGTCAAGTCTACCCGGGAGAGGGGAGCATTGTGTCTCTGCTCCAGAGAGCAGAGCTGTCGAGTCTGAGCTCACTTCCTCTTCCTCCCAGAATTCTCTTCTGTTTACTCCTCCCACCTATGTTTTAACCTATCAGGGCCAAGGCAGTTTATTTAACCAATGACCTTCCTCCATCACAAAACTGTCCTCCCAAAGAACTCTTTCCTCTCGATTGATCCTGTGGAATATTTGTTACAGCATTAGAAAGCTAACACATTAGTTACATAACAACTTAACCAGAACACACCTTCTCAGACGGCTGAGATGGCTCAGCAGGTACAGCTTCTTGCTGCCAACGTGAGAACCTGAGTTCAATTCCCAGGATCCCCATGGTGGATGGAGAGAACAAACTCTCACAAGTTGTTCTCTGACCTCCATACCATGGTATAGTCAAACATTTCCCTAAGTACACACACACACATACATGTAATTTAAAAATGAAAACACAACAACAAAACCTTCTCTATGAAGCTTCACTCAATTTTCTAGCTAAGGAACTGGTTTTTGCTTTGTTTTGTTTCACCATCCTGCCTTTTATCTGTATTTTTCCTGTGCCTTAAGAAACAGTCAACCTTGACAGCCAATCACTTTCCTGATTAGGCTGTCAGTACCTTCAGGACAGACTCTGGAGGACAAGGAAACCAGTTAGCTAACACTTGTCCTCTTGCCTCATTGTAGTGGCATTTCAATTGTATTTTAATAAGTAAAGACTGTCTGAAGATCAGAGAGTAAAACAGTCCCACTAATCAGCCCTACAGACCAGGTTATGGTAACACACTTTTAATTCCAGTAACCATAATGACATGCATTTTTAATCCCAGTAGCCACACTAGTTGCCATAGAAACTGGGCAGTGCATGCCTTTAATCACAGTGGTACACACCTTTTAATCCCAGTCCTAGAGAGAATTATAAAACTGGAGGAAATAGCTCTCAACATACAGTCTCATTCTGAGATTCTGAGAGGCAGGATCGCCATTTTTGAGCTGAGATTGAGTTAAGAGATAGTGGCTGGCTATTTTGCTTTTCAGGTCTTCAGGTTGAACCCCAATTTCTGTCTCTGAGTTTTTATTAATCATGCTTCACCTCATCTCATCTTCACTAACCCTTTCCTGCCAGGGTTAGAGCCACATTATAAGTTTCAGGCCGGCCTGGGCTTCTTGAGACTGTCTCAAACAAACAAATAACCAAAAGACCAACAACAAACAGAGATGGCCCCTCTGTTTCTTCTCCTTGAATGTGGGTGGGCTTTTGACCATTTTGTAAGTATGGCTACCTAATTTCCGAGGTTTCATGTGAGAGTGTGATTTAGTCTCTCCAGGCTCACTCTCTTGGGCACTTGGGATACTCAGCACCATGCTGTGGGTCTCTCAAGCCGTCTGATAGACAGACCCACAGGGAAAGGACTAATGGCGATTAGTTGCCACCTCATAAGAGAGCTGTCTCAGCCATGGCTCCTCCAGCCAGGGTCCCACTGCCTCTGATGATCCCATGCGAGGCTGAGACTAGCTGTTTCATGCCAAACTTACAAGCCGGTTTGTTATGTAGCAGTAGACAGTGGGAATGGGGTTGCTGTGTAGAAATCCCTGTTTCTTCGGTGTCTTCTCTTGTTTCTCACTCAGTCCTTGGCTTAGATGCCAAGGACAAAGCAGGAGGCGGGGAGCTTGAGGAGAGATTTGAAGTCTGAAACTGTATTGCTAAGCTTGTTTAGAAGTCAGGAGTGATGAGACCTGCACAGCTTTGGGGTTGACCTAACTGAGGTGACAGGGAATGAAGAAAGAGGCACACATACAGAAAAGGTGTGAGGTTTAGGCCTGGTTGGAGACACTTGCGGGGCAGTGGCCCCTGGACGCTGTTGGAGACAGCTTGCCTCCCTCCCGGATTCCCCAGCCAGCCTGAGCTCTCAGTCCTTCACCTGGGTCTCAGCACTCTGTGGGAATCCGGTTTCTTAGTCACCTCTTGATTCAGAGCCAAGGCAAAAAGTCAGCGAACAAGAAATACCTGTTCCTTAGCCCAGGGTTGCTGGAACGGTCTGTCATTTTCCAGTTACATTCTTAAAGATGTATTTTATTCTTGATTGCATAGTTATTAGTGCCTCTCCTTGTGGTTTGCTGAGTGTGGCCTACTGGAAAAGAGACAATCAAATACTGGTCTAGAGCTAAACAGTTTGAATTTTCAGTGTAAACGTCGGGCAGGCTTGGTGGTACACGCCTTTAATCCAGATTTTTGAGTTCAATGCCACCCCGGTTTACCGAATTCCAGCGTCTCCCCCACTCCACGCCACAAAAGGCAGTGTACATTTAGGAAAATGACCTTGTAAAATTTTTCTGCACTGCCATTGGGTGCCAGTTTAGTGAATTATAAGAGTGTACACCGGATGGGGTGCAGGTATCCTGAGACGGGGTATCCTGAGGGTCCGACAGGGTGGACAGTGGACTTGAACCTAGTGGATGCTCTGCGCCACTGTGTGGAGCGGTTAAAGAGAGCTGGCTGTTGGGCAGGAAACTGTATGGGTTTTGATGACAGAGTGGAGAAAAAAAATTCGCTTGCTTCCGCTGGCCGGTGACCTGCCTGGAGCAGAGTCGAGGTATCTTACCAATGACCAGGAAATGACTCAGATTTGCTGAGTCAGCACCATGGGCCCCTTCCCACGCAAGGCAAATGGGTGGGTCGCTGGGTCGCGGGGCTCTTTCAGATGCGCTGGGTGCGGGGATCTTTGGGGCCAGATGTCGGCAATCCAGATTTCTGCAGCCAGATTCAGATTTAGAGATAAGAGCCACACCTGCAGGCAACGGAAACTTCAGAACCCGCTCCCCACCTCGGTTCCCCGCCCTTCCGGAAGCCCAGCCGCACCGGCCCTCTTCTCCCTTCCCTACACACACACACACACACACACACACACACACACACACACACACACACACACAACAGAGTGAAGCTAGAGTTAGCAGCTAGGCGAAAGTGCTGCTGTGGTGTCCCCTTCCCCACAGACCTCCACAGCGGAAGGAAAAGTACCCTTGGGCAGGGAGGGCGTGTCTTAGTCAGGCCACACTGCTTCCCACTTCTACTAAGGAGGAATTTGAGAGTTAAAGGAAGCTACTTACCCCAGCAAAAATACTCATCATTGTTGCTTGCCGTCCGAGTCGAGCAGTGTCTCATCTCTCTCTCCTTCCCCCTCTGTCACATCGTTTTTATAGGTAACTTATAGAAGGGTCAGTGATAATAACTTTATCTGGTGGTGGAGCAAGCCTGTAATCTGAGAGAGAGGGGGTACTGAGGCGGGAGGATCACTGCAAGTGACAGCAAATTCCAGGTAAGAAACCGTTTCAAAAACCAAACAAACCAGCACCTCCCCAAACCACACATACATTTGCTTATATTATGCATATTTGAATTTGTGTGTCTAACTATGTGTAACAGATGTAATATATTTTAATTAACTGTTTGGAACGCTTATGCATGAACCTGGGATATATTAACCTTTTAAGTATCAATTCCAGATTTAATCTGTAACAGGCTCTAATTTAGTTTTCTTCGTTAGTTTTTTTTCTGTTTGTTTTATTTTATTTTTTATCTTTTTCTTCCTTTTTTTGTTTTGTTTTTTCGAGGCAGAGTTTTTTGGTTTTTGGAGACAGGTTCCAAGTCCTGGCTGTCCTGGAACTCACTTTGTAACCCAGGCTGGCCTCGAACTCACGGAGATCTGCCCACCTCTGCCTCCCAAGTGCTGGGATTAAAGGCCTGCGCCAGCACTGCTGGTTCTTGCACTTGCATTGATAAAAAGGCAATTCATTTAAAAAGCCTGTGATGGCTCTGGATTTTTGTTGAAAAATGGTGGCTGTCCTCTTTGTTTCCTCAGTGCAAACCATTTATAAACAATGGTTCAAATGACTAATCCAATTTCTTTCTTTACATCTATTTCTACTAGTTGCCTAGTTACAGTTATCCATCTGGTATCTGTCTGGTTAGACAGAAACTACCTTGGGTGCGTTCTGGTGTGCGAACGTGTGAGATCGAAGAATAACACCCCGTTCTTTCTGCAGAATGAGATGACTCAAGTTCTTGCACAATACTGTGCTTTGAACTAGTGGTAGGAGAACACCGCATCCTCTGTCACTGATGGGCTCTTGAAAGCTCTTTATAGAGAGCACAGTGACTACTGGTGTCTGACCCACCTGTCGGCTTCTCTCTAGCACTGTCTTCTCCATTCAGCATTTGTCTTTGGGAGAGACACACAGGCCGATGTGTGATTCCCCTCTGTCTGCTGTGAATATATTACTACTGGCTAATGAAGAAGCTGCTTTGGCCTATGGCAGTGCAAAATATAGGTAGGCGGGAAAACTAAACATGCAGAGAGAAAGAAGGCAGAGAGACAGATGCCACGTAGCTGCCAAAGGAGAAAGATGTCAGAACCTTACCGGTAAGCCACAGCCTTGTGGCAATACACAGATTAATAGAAATGGGTTAATTTAAGATATGTGAGCTAGATAGGAATTAGGAATATGCCTAAGCCTTTGGCCAAGCAGTGTTGTAATTAATATATTTTGTGTGATTATTCGGGTCTGGGTGGCTGAGAGGAAGGAAGATGGGCATCCGCCCACCCAGACAGGGCTGCCACAGCCCTGAGATGAAAATATCTCAGGAGGAAGACACTTCGCTCTCCAGGGTACTGTCATGTGAAGATTCATAATACAAAATTTCACCGTTATGTGGTCAGTTTCACCATCCCTGCCAGAGGATGCAATGACTCGCCATAATTGTACTAATTTAGTAATTACACAATGTGTTCTTTGGCTGGTGTTCTTTTTGCCTTTATGTGAAGAAAAGAAAGTTCCAAATCCCTAAATGTGTCCTAACACTGAACTGGAAACTTAAGAAAAACAAAACAACAATGATAAGAATCTCACAAAACTTTTAGGAGTTGGCTTTGATGGTTTGACCATTTCCATGGCAACAGTGAAGGATATAGATAATGACAAGGTGATGTCTTATTTCTTCTCTACAAAATCTATGTAATACCATCGTTGCTTTTTAAAATAAAAAACCTCTTTTTTAGTAAAATTGAGATAATGATATGGTAGTTCCTAGGTCGAGAAAATAAAGTGTTTTTAAGATGCAAGTTAAACATTTGACGTTGTCATACTGATCATATATAGCACTTGGCATCTTCATTATTAAAAAGTTCCTGAATAGCAAACCAAATCTACTTTATAAAATCTACACAATAATATTTATATTTGATGCAGAAATTGAAAGATAGAAGAAAAATACTAACATTTGACTTAAAACATCTGCCCTGGAGTATGGTGGGAAACACCAGCAATCGCTATACTAGGAGTGGGTGTGGAGGGGTGTGGGGTGGGTGTGGAGGGGTGTAGAGGGGTGAGTGTGGAGGGGTGTAGGGATGAGTGTGGAGAGGTGTAGGGTGGGTGTTGAGGGGTGTGGGGTGGGTATGGTGGGGAATGGGTGTGAGTGTGGAGGGGTGTGCAGTGTTATATGTATAAAAAGAAGGATCAGTTTAAGATCATCAATAATTACATTGAGGGTTCCAGGCCAGTTAGGGAAACAGAAAACCTCTTTTCAAAAAAGGGAAACCTTAAAGCAAAAGACAAAAGCCAATCTCTTTTGTGTAATTTGACATCTGTTAAACAGAGCAGTGTTGTTTTAACTAGTGACTAATAAGTCATAGGAGCCTGGGGAAATATTTCTTTAACAAAATCACAAATACTGTAGAATATGTATGGTATGGTCAGTCCTAAGCATGGTGTTTAAATTGCTTGGCCTAAAAGCTTAAAATGTGAATACACATATAAGTAGTTAAGGAATAGGCATTCCTCACTGTTTGACCAACTTCTCTTAAGGTAAAGGTAGTGTTCTCAGAGTCCTGGCAGGAAATCTGGGTGCTGCAGTGTAGTAGAGCAGTCAGAGGTCTTACCTAAGATGCCAACCTCCCAGGCCAGATGTGCCCAGCTGCAAACTGGTGGTGGGATTGTTCCAGAGATAACTAACTGCTCTGCAGATTTGCTGGCTGCTCCACAGGAGGGAATCCAGTCTTGGCTTTGTAAACCAAGTAGAAAACAGACTACTGGGCAGGTTATAGCCCTAGGAGGAACTTACTAACCAGTGCTTGGCTAAATTGACACATCATAAAAATTGTCCTCTTAACATCTGTGTTTATATTCAAAGACAGAGGCTGCTCTAAACAGCAATGAATAAGGACGCATGCTGCCCAAGAAGCTAAGGTTAAGTCATGGTTCAGGATTCAGTCCCACATGAGACATTTTTATCACAGTCTCTAAGGCTCAAGGAAAACTGCAGAAGAGGGAGCTGAAAGAACATCAGAGCCAGAAGACAGGGAGAAGGGTTAACATCGTCTAGGCTTGACACCATTGCAAACGGGAACTGTAAACAGCTGTAATTGTGTGTACTAGGCCTGCGCAAGACTGGCCTTGTCGACAGTTAGCTTGGGTGGGGCGGTGCTTATGAGGCTGCTGTAGTAGTTCTTCCACTCTGGACCACTAGCCTGCAATTAATGACCTATTAATAATTAGGAAAGTTTGGCCCTAGCTTAGGCTTGTCTCCAGTTTGCTCTTACAACTTAATTAACCCATATGTTTTTAAATTCTACATTCTGCCACATGGCTTAGTTACCTCTTCTTAGTATGGCATATCTGACTGGTTCTGAGTCTGATGATAAAATTGCCTTTCTTCTTCCCAGAATCCTCTCCCACTCCCACCTCCGAAGTCCCGCCTATTCTCTTCTGCCTACCTATTGGTCATTCAGCTCTTTCTTTTTTTAAAAAATATTTATTTATTTATTATGTGTACAATATTTTGTCTGTGTGTATGTCTGCAGGCCAGAAGAGGTCACCAGACCTCATTACAGATGGTTGTGAGCCACCATGTGGTTGCCGGGAATTGAACTCAGGACCTTTGGAAGAGGAGGCAATGCTCTTAACCACTGAGCCATCTCTCCAGCCCCTCAGCTCTTTCTTAAACCAATCAGAAAGCACCTTAGGCAGAGACATAACTTTATTATAGCGTATACAAATACAGGTGGGGTTTCTGGGGCAAGAGAGAGGAAGAGGAGGAGGAAGCTAGGCTCTTGGGTTATGCCAGTGAGATGCCAGGCAGCCTGAAAAGGTCGGACAAACAGTACAGGTTAGAGGCAACTGAGCCACACGGCCAAACACAGATTAATAAAAGTAGATTAAATTAATTATAAGAGCTAGTTGGGAAAAGGCCTGAGCTAAGACCAAGATTTCATAATTAATAAGTCTCCATGTTGTTACTTGTGTGCTGACCGTCCTGTGGTAAGGATTCGGCTCACAGCTTTCGGGTCCATCATGGTGGGGACTTCAAGATGACAGAAACCCAAAGCAACTGTTCACATGGTATCCACAGCCAGGATGGGTGGATGTGCTCCTGCTCAGGTTTTAAACATTACTTTTCATTTAATTTTTTACTTTTAGTTATGTGCGTTAGTGTGTTTGTATGTGAGCTTGTTCAGATGACTACAGGGCCAGAAAAGGCCAATGGATCCCCTGGAGAGAGTGAACAGACAGTTTTCAGCAAACCAGAGTGGGTTGTGAAAACCAAACTCGTTTCTTCCACAAGAGCAATTACGCTCCGTACTACCAAGCCAACTCTAGCACCTCAGCTGGCATTCTGTTGGTTATCCAGTCCAGGACCCAAATCCAGCTTTAGGATTACTTAGCTGGGGGCTTCACCTCAGCTTCCTGGCATAAATTCTCTCTCCTGGGAGTTACCTCAGTCCAAACTCCACCCCCAAGAAAGCCCGCCAAAAGGTGACCCTTCCCAGGGAAGATCAAGACCACTCCCACAGGCTATTTAAACTGCCCCCCCCCCAGATGGGCTGGAGAGATGGCTCATAGGTTAAGATCACTGGCTGCACTTCCAAAGGTCCTGAGTTCAATTCCCAGCAACCACATGGTGGCTCACAAACATCTGTAATGAGATCTGGTGCCCTCTTCTGGATAGTAGGGACATATGCAGGCAGACCACTGTATACTTAATAAATAAATAAATCTTTAAAAAAAACCTGCCCCCCCCCCCAGAGAATGAACACGTGGTCTCCCAGTTCCCTGTGATCTCCCCTTTTCCCTGCCCCCCCAGAGAATGAACACGTGGTCTCCCAGTTCCCTGTGATCTCCCCTTTTCCCTGACCCCCCCCCCAGAGAATGAACACGTGGTCTCCCAGTTCCCTGTGGTCTCCCCTTTTCCCTCTTTCCCTCTCCATGTTTTCCCTGGGGCCACTGGGAAAATTGCCATCCATTAAACATGGGTATCTTTTTTTTTTTTTTTTTTTTTTTTTTTTTTTGGTTTGGTTTTTCGAAACAGGGTTTCTCTGTGGTTTTGGAGCCTGTCCTGGAACTAGCTCTTGTAGACCAGGCTGGTCTCGAACTCACAGAGATCCGCCTGCCTCTGCCTCCCTAGTGCTGGGATTAAAGGCGTGCGCCACCACCGCCCGGCAACATGGGTATCTTTTAATTCGGTCTGATTTGGTCTGATTGGGATTACTGCATTGGTGGAGAAGTTGATCATCTAAGGAAAGATACTTAACATGGATGGGTCTTCCCACCTCCATGAAAGTAATCAAAACAATCTTCATAGATGTGGGTAGGACTACCCCTCATAGATGTTGGGGAGGACTAAACTGGTACAGATTACCCCTCGCAGGTGCACCAGAGGCCTTCCACTAGGTGGTTTCATTCGTCAAGTTGACAATATCAGCAATGGGGCTAAGACCTCTAGTCATGGGCTTTTTCACCAAGTTGATAGTGTCCGGCATCCATGCCCTCCTTTGGTGTGTGCCTCAGATTCAGTCAGAAGGTGGTATTGCACACGGATGCATATTGCTTGGTAGACAGTATTATAACTCACAGGGTTCACAGCTGGCTCTTCTCTCCCGACATCCTGCACAGTACACTTCAGAAGCTACCCAGCAGGAAGGGCGTTTCTGTCTCAGCTCTGGCTTTACTTTTCTACCGCTTACAATTAAGGTGTATGGGGTCTTTAGTGGCAGGCCTTACCATCTGGTTCTGATGGGCAACCAAAACCAGGGGCAATGACCCCATTGGGGTTTCCCTGACCAATAATTCTTGGGGAGGTATCTCGTGCCTGGTATTGGGGTTTTTCATTTAGGAACCTATGGCTTCTGGAAGCAACACTATCCACTTATGTAGGGTATCTCTGTTCAAACAGGTTTTTAAAATTATATATTTAAACAAGTTTGCATAGTGAGTCTCTCTATGACCTTTCATGCACCCTTAGTTCCGGTTATCTTTCCTCACTCACTCACACCCCTCTTTGTTCCCCATTTCTATCCCTGTTTGAACATTTCTGTCCCCAGAAACCCCACCTCTACTGTCCTATCACATGTGTTCTGTCTTTGCTGTGGAATATTAGCCAGAGAATACTACTCAGACATGGATGTAAGCCAATAGAAAACAATCTATCAGTTGGCCTGCAGCTACATTAGGTGTTCAAGATCCCAGTGTAGCACTGAGGTGGGATTTTAATTTTATTCCATTTAACTCTCAGGGTGAGGGCTTTTTTTTTTTTTTTTTTGGTTTTTCGAGACAGGGTTTCTCTGTAGCTTTGGTGCCTGTCCCTGAACTAGCTCTGTAGACCAGGCTGGCCTCGAACTCACAGAGATCCGACTGCCTCTGCCTCCCGAGTGCTGGGATTAAAGGTGTGCGCCACCATCGCCCGGCTTACTTGTAGCTTTTTAAGAAGCCTCTGCACTGGTGTATATAGTAACTGTTTACACACCCACTGAGTAAATCAAGTTCCTCCTTCTCACACCCACACCAGTGCTCGTCATTTGTTTGCTTGGTAGCCAATCTGATTGAGGAGAGATGGAATTACAAGGTAGTTCTACTCATATTTCTCTAATGGCTAAGGCTGTTGAACACCGTTATTAGATATATTTAATTAGCCATTTTAACTTCTTCTTTTGAGTACTTTGTTCAGTTCCATACCCCACTTTTTGATTGGGTTGCTTTCTTGATGTTTAGTTTTTGCACTATTTTTGTATTTTTTCTTGATTTTAATCTTCCATTATATGTATAGCTGGCAAAGACTTTTGTCCCATTCTTTTGACTACTGCTTCACTTGATTGCTGTGGAATATTACTACAACTATATAAAGTTGTTACCTTTGTTTATGTTGAGGAATATTATATTAACTATGTAAAGATGTGTTGCATTTGTTTAACTATGTAAGGGTGTGTTGCTGTTTCACCTTGCTTCCCTAAAGCACCTGACTGGTCTAATAAAAAGCTGAATAGCCAATAGCTAAACAGTAGAGGCATAGGTGGGGCTGGCAGGCAGAGAGAATAAGTAGGAGGAGAAATCTAGACTAAGAAGAGAGAGAGAGAGAGAGAGAGAGAGAGAGAGAGAGAGAGAGAGAGAGAGAGAAGGATGTCTGGGGTCAGTCAGCCAGACACAGAAGAAGCAGGAAAGGTAGGACATACAGAATGAAAGAAAGGTTAAAAAGCCCTGAAACAAAACATAGACGAAGAGAAACAGGTTGATATAAGTTATAAGAACTAGTGGAACAAGCCTAAACTAAGGCCAGGCACTCATAATTAATAATATATATCTGTATCATAATTTGGAAACTCATTGGTGGTCCGAGAGACACCTGCTACATTTGGAATTCGGGGCCCAAAATTCCACACAGGGACTGGGGGAAAAATATGGCTCCTTTAAGAGACTCTGCTGTACAGCTAGCATTTGAGTAGCTAGCATGTTAAGAAGAAACAAAAAGCTAAGTTAAAATGCCTGCCAGTGTGGGCATCTGCTTCCTAAAGCTGGGGTGGTTAAATGCAGCTCCCTGTTAAACACTTGAATGGGCTTAAGGCTCATCTCTCACCAACCCAAGGAGAAGAACTAACTGGGAATAACATAGCTCTTACAATCCCAGAGTCCACTCCCAGTGACATGACTCTTCCTAATCCTTCCCAAACAGTTTGACCAACTGAGGACCAAGAATTCAAACATGTGAGCCTGTGGGAGCCATTCTCATCTGTACCACCACGTAGACTCAGTGGCACCTGCTAGTTAATGTCAGTGGTACCCTTTCTGCTGACTGGGGCTTCTGGTGGTTGGTGAGCATGTCGTCTTAGATTAAAGATGCAGAGTTAAACAGGGTGAGAATTTGTAAAAGCCCAAGACGTATGTTTTCATATTAGCCAGATATTCTCTGACTCTTTGACCATCTCTTCACTCAACCATGGGCAGTAGATCACCCACCCTTCCAGTAGATCACCCACCCTTCCAGTAGATCACCCACCCTTCCAGTAGATCATCCACCCTTCCAGTAGATCACCCACCCTTCCAGCTGATCTCTGGAGGTCTCCAGGGCTCTCATTCTTCCATTCTATGGTAACCTTCCAGCATGGAATTTCTGCTCCTCAACAGTGAGAAACTCTTCTGTCCTTAGACTTCTCAGGACATCTCAGTATGCACAGTTTTTAGGTGTCCTGGACAGGGTCCAGTCATGCCTTGCACAGCCTTCTACAACCTCTAGGCTCCTCCTCATTCTTGAAGAAAAGACCCAGATTCCTTCTTGTGCATGGAACTTTGTCATTTACCTTTAAAAATATTTTTTTTACTTTTATTTTGTGTGTTTAAATATTTTGCCTTCAGGTATGTCAGTATACCACATTCGGGAAGTACTCAAGAAGGCCAGAAGACAGCAGCAGATCCCCTGGAACCGAAGTTACAGATGGCTGAGAGCCACCATGTGGGTGCTGGGAACTGAACTAGGGTCCTCTACCAGAGCAGACCATGTTCTTAAGCACTAAGCTGTCTCTTCTAACCCTGGTACTTAGGTCTCTTATAGCTGGAGCTCCTTCTGGTCTGGACCTTCATTCTAAATCCACGTCAAGACATTTTTCTTAGCAACTCCACTCCCAAGAGCTATTTTATTGTCAGATTAGGATTTCCTCCTTTTGTACACACACTGCAGCACCTGGACTGGTGCTGGAGGAGAGGTGGGGAAGGGTGTCGCTTCTGGCTCTATGGTTACCACTCGGCCAATTGTGTGTGGAGATGGAGTGGCCCCCCTGTGGACTCAAAGCAATGCCCCTACAGAATCAGGGGTGCTGAAATAACACGCCCAAGACTGTGGGGAGCAATGGCTTCCTGCCCAACAGATGCTAAAAATGAAAGCCAGCTTGGGCTCCTCAATTACTCACATCTTAGTTTCTCTGAAATCCAGGTACATCTTTTCTCTTTTATTTAAATCAAGCATTTATCTTAGGTTCACTCTCTTGTCCTAAACCTGCTACTTCAGGGCTGTCTTTTCCTTATGATTTAGGGGAAATTTGTTTTTAAGTGTGACCAGGGAGTCTCATGAGTGGAATAATCCATCCACAGTGGATGGTGGAGGGACAGTGGTACATCAGAGAGCTTTGCTTATTTGAATCTGCCCAATGACTATATAATTTACATTTCAACCTTTAAATTCAGGACTATGGTCTTCATTTAAAAGCATATGGGACAAGAACTCAGAACTCCTTTTGTACCCTTGGCCCCTTGTCCACCCCACTGTCTGGACTGCTCACACTTCTGCCTTTGTAGTACTGAAACAACAAACACAGGTTTCAGTTTTCAGGTTGGCAGCTTTTCAAATTATGCATGCTTTTGATGACCTGAGTTTGTTGGGTGTTCTTAAAGTGAACACAAAGATTCAAGCCTCTTGATTTGCAGCATCTTTCTGGGTTTTCTGGCTCAGGAGAATAGAAGAAAATTTGTGCACAGTGCCACTGACCACTCACTTCGCAGCCTCACTATTAAACTGGAGGTTTAATATTTAATGGGGTGCTCAATTCCTACTCCCAATTGCTCCTTCGGGTCTCACACAATTCAATGTTTTAGAAGAAAGGGTCTGGATTTGGGGACAGTATAGTCTTTCCTTTACAGTCAAAGCTACAAGCGAGCGTGTAAAGGGAGTGTCCTGTCTCTTTGAAGTTCCAAGAAGATAGAAACCATCTCTGGGTCCTTCCAAGTGTTAAGTACACATGGGACAATACACCACATCACCACAAGGCGGCGCACAAACCCCGACCTTAAGAACACTGCGCCTGAGATGTACACTTCCTGGGGTCAGGTCCTTTCTGTGTAATGGTTAGAGGAAGAGCCCCGCACGTTGTGTGGGGCTGGCTGAGTCTGGTGAGGAGGGACTTTGTGAAACGGAGGATGTGTGGGTGTGGAGTTGTGGGGGCGGGGGTGGGGGTTGCAAAACATGAATGGAGAGAGAAGTCAGGGTGCATTCACAAAAGAAAAGACATCTATTGAATGAATGCCACAGCCGACATAGACAATACAGATCAGAATACCGTGGCAGTGGGAGGCTGTTTAAGAACCATATTCATTGAGTTGGGATCTCATGCCATTCTAGAAATTATTGCAGTGATGAGCACATAATAGATTTTTACTAATCTGTCTAGTTCAACATTTTGTCTCCTTGATGTCATAGTCACACGTATAAGCATAAAGGCTTCCAAAGACTGGGACTGGACCCCTCTTTAGAGAGTGGCATGTGAGGGCTGGGTGAGCGCTGAGTGAAATGGTACCTGGTTAGTTGCTGTCTCGAGGTGACCTGACCCCTGACATCTGTTTCCCCTCGTGGTTCAGTGTGTTAACTTGCTGCCCTATCCCTCCGCAGACAGGCTTGCTGTCTGTAATGCAGAGTCCACAGGACTGCCAGGAACAGGCTCATTCATCCCAGATCTCCTCTCCCCGTTCCGCCCATGCTCCAATGAAGCCTCGCCAGCGCCTTCATTATGGGCATCCCATGCCCTGAACACACGCCACGCACCCATCCCTTCAGCTTTCATTTTTCCCAGTTATCTCTGCCCTTGCCTTCACTTCTGTACCTTCTGTTCTCTATTACTTTCTTCTTATCAAATAAAATAAACCAGACGGCCTCTAGATTTCTACCCCGTTATCTGCATTCCATCTTCTCTTTCTTTCCCAGATAAACATCTCCTAAGTTTTGGCACCCAGATTTTAAACCATCTTTTCATGAGTTCTAGGTTCTCAGTTAGGCTTGGGCATAATCTGAATTTTTACTGCGTCACGCTGACCTTTCTCTGTCCTGTTGTCACCTACCGCAGCATGCTGCTGCAGATTCTACGATCTTTAAACAGGTAATTGAGCAAGCCTTTCTTAATTATTTCTCCCCAAATGTGCCAGACTATTCTTGCCTATATACTCTTCCCCCCAACAATATTCAGAATTATTTTATATGGCTCCCAAAGCTGTGTGATTTCTATAATTCTCTTTCCAAATAACACACAGCTTCATATGAGGAGCTTTTCTTGTCCTCTCCAGCCTTCTTCCCCTTTTGTTCCTCCCTTTGAGACAGGGTTTCACTCTGTAGCCCAGGCTACCCTGAAGCTCATTATAAGCTCAGGTTGCCCTCAAACTCTTGATCATCCTCTTGCCCCAGTTTCCCAAGTGTTGGGATTACAGACAGGAGACACCACAGTAATCTCTGTAATGCTCTTTGGGCCGATTGTGTATTATAGGCAAATCTTGCCACCAGCTGGGTGGGTGTTTCTCTTGTTCGGGATAAAACCCAGTATTAAGTAGTTTTTAAGCTGAAGTGAAATTCTATTACAGAAAAGAAGGTCATCAGGCTATTCCCTAGGCAGGGCCTCTAGCAACAAGAACTCTTCATTTGATGGAGAAGGGTCTGAAAACTCATGCCCTTTCCAGGAAAGAGACTCAGTGCAAGCACATCACTCTGCACATTGCTCAAGTGTGCTCCACCTGAACCACATCCCCTGGAGTGAAGATCTTTGCTAATGTGCTACAGTGCAGGTATGAGGAGACTCACAGTCCTCCGTTAAATCGGTTGCCACTAGGTGGCTGCTGGTCTTAACCTGTTTGTCTAGGGCTCCTTGTTTTTCTGTCCCCATATCATCAGTAGTTTAACTGTCCACTTGTCATAGGACGTCTGGCAGCCTGATGATACACTGGTTCCCTAATCAGTTTCAAATCCATCACTCCTAAGCATGCTGCTGTGGTATTATTGCTGTAAATGGGATCTTTTTCCCTAATATACACATGCATTATATGTATGCATCAGGCTTTGTGGGTATGTAAGAAAGGTTACTGTTTTAGCTGTGGGGATATTTTTATTCAATAACTACCTGTTATCACTTCTTAGACTTTGGCTTAAATCAAGTGTAATAACTACATATTTCTAATTTTTTAAAAAGATGTGTTTATTTTGCATAGTTTTCTGCCTGCATGACTGTCTGCACGCCAGAAGAGGGCACCAGATTCTCATTATAGATATTTGTGAGTCATCTTGTGATTGCTGGAAAATGAACTCAGGATCTCTGGAAGAGCCTTTTTTTTCCAGCCCATATTACTAAGCTTTTGATACCTTTTGAGACAGTTCTTCAGCTGTCCTAGGTAGCAATCTGTATCTTTTTGCCTCTCTTTCAAATTTGTGTATCTAATATATTTGCTTTACCATTCTTTCGGCCTTCCCCAAAATCTCGTGGCCTTGAGACCTTCCCGTGGACTTCCTGCAGCAGGCTTTTCCCTGGCCTACTTCTGATGGGCATTGCATTCTTGTTTTTCTATTTTATAGTGTCCATTTTTCCAGCATAGATCTTTTTGTCTTTCGGTTTCCAGGTAATTGTCAGTAGGCTCTAATCCGCCCTGTTGTGGCTTGGGTGGTGCTGTGTAAACACGAGTGTAATACTAGGCTCTGCACTGAGCCACGTCCCTGCCTGCTCCCTGGGAGGAGCTCTGTAAACATCGGTGGAATGCTGTTTTACTGCTAAACACGATGCTATTGATTTTAGACAAATTTACCTTTTCAAAGTTTTGAATTAAAAAAAAAATTGAAACATGCTTTTAAGAAATTCCACAACTTCACGGAGCTGGTCCCCAGGCTTTCTCTCCTACAGAGCTCAGGATGAGCTGGGTAAAGGGTCTCCTTTACAAATTAGGGAACTTCCAGAAACTGTTGAATAGCAGCAAAGGCCCCTTCAGAGAACCCGTCCGGTCAACAGTACGGAATCTCTGGCCTGGGCACAGACCTAATGTTCCATCTGGACCAGACCAATCGCCTGTCCACGGTGTCACCCCTAGGAAGGCAGGCTGAGCTCACTCATAGTAAGTCACTCTAAAGAGACAGGCAAAATAATTTTTCCTTTAATGAGATTCATACTTCTCCTTTCTAATTTCTGCTCCCCAGTGCTCTTCTCACAAGCTACCATGAGGCTCAGCTGGGGGATCACCCTCTGGGGCTCGAGTCAGAAAGGCCACTTTTTCATTCTTGTTTCTCTGTCTCTTTCTTTAGGATGCTGGTCAGAACCCAAGTATGCCTTCCCTGGTACTATGAATGTCTTTCCTCCTCTAAAGCGTTTGGCCACTGTGCCAGCTTAAATGGCGTGGCTGTCCCCTTGTCCCCTCGGGAACTGCTGATGGTTGCAGTTACCTGATCCCTTTCCCTTTTAAAATCTAGTAAAACTGCCCATGAGATTCTGTTTGAGTTTAAACTTGCTTTGTTTTACAAATGAGACTAAGAACCTTGAGAGGGTACCCAAATCTCTCCTATATTATCTCTTGACCAAGATGGGAACCCCCAAATTACAGTAACTAAATGACCCATGTGCATTGCATTGGAATTCAAATCCCAACAGGTCAGGTCCTGAACCCTCCCTGGAGGTGGGGTCAGGACCCTTCCCCAGGGTACTTAAGTGACCTCCCCCCCCAAGAGAAACGCGTGGTTTCCCTTTCTCCCTCCCGGTGGTCCATTCCTGTGGCTTCCCATTTCCCCTTGGGGCCACCCTTGAGCGCAGATCTCCCATTAAACCTGGATATTTCTTAATTTGGCTTGTTTTGATTTGGCTTGATTGGGAATTTTTGCATCGTCAGAGAGCTCGCTTAGGAAATATTCCTAACATTTGGAGGTTCCCACCGAGCTAGGGCAGGTCCTTTCCACGTGGCATTCCTTGTGTTGAAAGGCCCCCAGTCTGCAGTTTGAGCTCTCGACGCCACACTTAAAACCAGCTTTTGGGCTACAGTGGCTGCGTCTTGATGAGTCCTTTTTCTTGTCTATGCTATAGGGTTTGGGGGGACCCATTCGTACTTATTTTTGTTGTTTTCGGATTTCCATTGAAGTCGTGAGCTCACACTGGGAATTCGAATCAGGTTGTGGTCAATCCTGCGGGATCGGGGTTGGCTGAGGCGGAGATCTGTTTATATCGGGATGCCTGGCATTCAATCTCTGCGACCCCTTTGGACCTAAGAGCCATCTTTGTGGACGCACTAAGGTGGACTTAGGTCATATAGGTGGGCATAGACTCTAAAATGGGCACTTCCAGTTCAAAGCCAGGTCTGTTGTTGCCCCTATAAAAGCCTCTTACAAAAATCTTTTAAATTGAGCCTGCCTGGTACAAATGAACAAAACTTAGATATATATGGATTTTTTTGTCCATGGTTTTTTGGTCTCTGTGCTCTCGCCCCTTCCCCATGCTGCCAGAGGCACTGGCCCCTTCCCCACTCCCTCAAGCCCACACTCCCAACCCCTCCTGTGGAGCAACATTCTTTTCCTCCCTTTCCCAATTCAGAGGCTCAAGGTCAACTTCCACCTTCCCCCTCCCCCTCCAACCTCACTGCTCCACTCCTGGACCCCCTCTGTGCACTGGGCTAGTCCCTCCCCTGCTCCGTTTTCTCTTCCAAATCTCTCAGGTAAAAAGTGGCTAGCTTCCTTGTCTACTAATCATTCTGCTTCCCCAGTCAGTACCGGATATTAGAAAAAGAAAAGTTGAGGATGGCCCCCAAACTCCTATACGGAAATTGGTGAAAATAGCCTTTAAATTTTTAATGCCCGAGAAAAATCAGCTGAGTCTTCCAGACAGACAAGGCTACAACAATCTATAAGCCCAGGCCTTACCAGCTGCCCTAAGGTCACAGGAAGGGGGACAATCAATCACAGGGCTCTATCAAGTGTGGCCTAAATGGTCACATGGCACGATATTGCACTACAACTGCTTCGAGGTTGTGCCCTATCTGCCAGCAACCTGGACACTAGAAATCACAATGCCCCCGTGCGGGCTTGTCCTCTATGCCAAGCCACGGAGGTCTGCCCTCATCACCATTGGCAAGTGAAACTGTGCCAGCCTTAAAACGTCTCAGCCTTGCAGAGGATTGACACTGCCCATAACCCTCTCCTAGCCTAGGGTCATGCTACAAGTGGCGGGTAAGTCCATTACTTTTATTCTCACTCGGGCCTTAAGTTTCCCTCACCAATTTCAGCTATGGGGGTGGACGGGACCTGTTCATCCCCACTTAAAAATTTGCCACTGCCCTATATTCTTGTTGGACAATTTTTTTCTCTCATTCTTTTCTTAGTGATACCGGCTTGCCCAGCACGCTTACTGGGTGGAGATATCCTTAGCTGCTTCCCCAAAGCTTTGTTCCACTTCTTGGAGCCCTCTTTTAACCCCACCCATCTCCAAGATTCTATTTTACAGGTTCACTCCTTCTGCCAGACGTGTGCCCAGGCCAACCCACAAGGAGCTCTCCACATACACCAGCTTCGTGGACACAACCGGGGAGATTGGCAGGTTAATTTCGCCCATATGCCTACTCATAAAAAAACTTCATTGTCTCTTAACACTTGTGGACACTTTTACAGGATGGATAGAAGCGTTTCCAGTCTCCAGGGAAACAGCAGATGCGGTGGCTCAGGGTCATGGAGCTCGTGTCAGAAACTCTCAACATCTCCTGGACAATGGGACTCATAAAACAACAACCTACCAAGCTCTCCACTGAACTGAGGTTATCTTGGCCCTCGCCTCAGGGCCACCCCACATTCTCCTAGCCCTTTTGAACTGCTTTATGGCAGACCCTTTCTCCTTAACCATCACCTCCCAGTTCAAACTCCTTCACTGGCGGGGTACCTTCCCTACCTCTCCCTCTTAAGGACAGGACCTCACATGGTAATCCTCACCACACCCTCGGCTGCCAAGCTCTTGGGACACACATGCTGGTACCATCTCTCCAGGCTCAAGCAGGCACCTACTCAGGACACTTGGTCTGTCCAGCAGACAGGACCTTGCACCCTCCAGTTTTCCAGGATGCCACAATGAAGGGCCTACCTGCTCCTCATTCTGGCACACTCATCCATATGGATAACAACTTTTTTTTCCTAGACACCTGCCTTCTCATCTCCCCCAAGGAACAGATGCCTACCTTCTCTGGGGATGACAGTTCATGGGATGCCTTTCCAGCCACACATCTTGCTAAACATAGACACCTGGCTCTTCCCTTCCCCACGCTACCCCGTACCCGCAGGAAGTAGCCAGATTTGAGTCTATGCCCTTTGTTCCCAAAGAGAGCCTAAGTGTTTGTCATAATTACCATTCTAATTTTCTGTCACCCCTATAGCCAAAGAGTCTGGAATGTTAGGTTGGGAGCACAGGCCCCAGCCCCCAGGCCTGGTCTGGACTTCAAATACCAGCAGGCCAGGTCCTGAGCCCTCCCTGGGGGTGGCGTCAGGACCCCTCCCCAGGGTACTTAAGTGATCCCCCAAAAGAAGAACACGTGGTCTCCCTTTCTTCCTGGGGGAGGGGTCGCATTTCTGCGGCTTCCCATTTCCCCCTCAGGGGCCACCCAAGAGCGCAGATCTCCCATTAAACCTGGATATTTCTAAATTTGGCTTGATTGGGAGTTTTTGTGTCTTCAGAGAGCTCGCTTAGGAAATATTCCTAACATTAATATTACTTTGGTTCCATTATCCCTGAAAATATGGCCTGTATTATTCATGTTTTTTGTTATTTACTGAAGTTTTCATTATATTCTGATTAGTTTTCTTCTGTAACTCATTCATGTTCCTTAAAGATAGGTATCTTCTAAAGCACAGAGAGCTCATGTGTATATTTATATCAAAAATACTAGAAAAAACTATATATGTATTTGTTATATTTTTACATGCCTACTACTGTATGAAGCTTCTTTATAAAATTAATCCATTTTTGTGTATGTGCTTGATGTATGTATGTGGTCAGTTGTGTCCCATGTATGCGGAGGTCAGAGGACAACTTGTGGGAGCTAGTTGTCTCCTTCCCGCAGGTGCCATCTGGGAGTGGGGATCAAACCTAACCTGCCGAGCTATCTCTCTGACCTTGTATGATCATACATAGTAATACATTTTATTGTTTTCATTTACAGATGGATAAGTTAAGATCTGAAGAAATTTTTGTGCTAACATTACAACGACAAGTTATCATCTTTATTGTTTCAGACATACTGTTCATGAACTTATGAACTTACTGGTATTCTATTTTTCTGCTTGTACTTTGATGTCACATTGGGGTCATCTGATATTTGACTTTCTCCACTATCTGAACTCTCCATAGTTGGAGACTTTTTTTCCCCTATTTTCAGCATCTAAGACATTACCAAGAACCTAGTGAGTATTCAATAAATATTCATGGAATTGTTAAATGGCCGTTGTGTCTTCATAGCATCTTACACCCTTCAGCTACCAAATGGACTTACTGTCTGTATATTGAGCTGTAGTGGCCAATTTCACCACTAAAACCTCTGTTTTCACAGGCAGTATATTCCCCCTCCATTTTTATTTTTTTTTAAAGAGATTGAACTTATTTTCTCTTCTCATGTATATGTGTTTGTCTCTGTGTGTACATGCCTCATATGTGCAGGTGTCCACAGAGAGCAGAGAACAGGACTCCCTAGGATGTATATAATGTATATTACGTATAATCATGTATATACGTGTTTGTCACAGAGAGCAGGGAACAGGACTCCCTAGAATGGAGTGACGGGTGGTTGGGTTGTTGTGAGTTGGGTACCAGAACTTAACTGTTTTCTTCTGGGAGAGCAACATTGCATCTTATCACCTGAGCCCCTCCACTGCTCACTTTTAAATGGAAAGATTTTGTTTTAGAGTTATTTTTCACAGCGTTATACAGCATGACTTGTTTTTGCTTTTTAAGGAGATTCAGTGAAGAAGCAGAACTTCAACACAAGATCGTATGTGGATGCTGCTGATTCAGTGGGGAGAGGAGGCATGTTAATTTTTTTTTTTTCTGTTTTTTTGAGACAAGGTTTCTCTGTAGCTTTGGAGCCTGTCCTGGAACTAGCTCTTGTAGACCATGCTGGCTTCGAACTCACAGAGATCTGCCTGCCTCTGCCTCCCGAGTGCTGGGATCAAAGACATGCACCACCACTGCCCAGCAACAACACATTTTTAATAGTTGAGCCATCTTTCCAGCTTACCCCTCCGTCCCAATTAACATTTTAAAAAGTGTTCAACATCATTTACCCTCAGAGGAATGCAAACTAAAACTACTCTGAGCTTTTCCTTCACCTCATTCAGAAGGGTTGTCATCAAGAACAAAGATGGCAGCAAACCCTGGCGAGAGTGTGAGACCTTAAACACTGCTGGTGGAGATGCGAACAGTATGGAAGGGTCTAGGAGTGCTGCGGACAGAACTCCCATGGGACCCAGTTCTACCACCACCTGTCATACCAGAAAGACTCTAGGTCTTACCGCTGAGACACTGGTAGTCATGTTCACTGCTACTCTATTGGCAGTATCTCGGACATGGAGCCAGCCTAGACATTTGCCAGATGGTGAATGTGTAATAAAAACATGGTGCCTATGTGCAACTAAGTTTTACTCAGTGGGAGAGAAAACTGAAATTTTTTTCATTAGGGAAGAAAAGCCATCAATTGACTTAGCCATAGATGAAATCTGCATGCTAAGGTACTGATCTACCGCTAAAATATACTCTCTGACATAATAGTGGCAAGGCTAGTATGTGGGTAACCGACTGCTTTCTGACTGGATTTGAGGCCTGTTATACAGTACAGAACTTATGTCTGGTTTTGTAAGCCCAGTTTTTACCCACTACCTAGAGAGGCCATAGGCCATAGTAGGGGAACCTACCACTACTGTTTTGCTAAATGGACATGTTATTAAATTGCCTTCTAAATATTTAGGTGTATATTCATAGACCCAGGCTTCTCTCAGTCTTGTTTGAAGAATCTGCTTTTTGCATTGGGAAGCAATGAATGCCGAGACTCATAAGTGGTCAAAGTATTACGAATAAGTGGCTATAAATGCTCAACCCTAAATGAGATATCTATATTAACGAACCCTTGGCCAGGACCTAGGGGAAATCACAGAAGAAGGGGCAGAAAGAGACAGACTGTATTCAGGATATGACTTGACATGGTGGGCATATTCTGTACTCCCTGTGGCTATGGTTATCTGCACAAGAACTGCAGGAGATCAAGCCTGTCATTAATCCCGATGGGGAGGAGCTCAAAAGGCTCCACCTGTAGATAAGGAACTATTGGCAATTGACAGTTCCTGGGCAAGGAGGAATAATTTTTCTTTGGGAGTGTGGTTACTGGTGGGTTGTCCATGCTCTTTCAGGCAGTGTTAATTGAATCCAGTGTGTTACACATTTTAAAAAGTGTATGAAGGCTAGAGGGGCAGGTTTATACATTGCACATATGTATAAAATTGGCAAAGAATTTTTAAAAATTTTAAAAAGGTAAAGAAAATGAATTCCAGCCGGGCAGTGGTGGTGCATGAGTTTAATCCCAGCACTTGGGAGGCAGAGGCAGGCCGATCTCTGTGAGTTCAAGGCCAGCCTGGTCTACAAGAGCTAGTACCAGGACAGGCTCCAAAGCTACAGAGAAACCCTGTCTCAAACATCAAAAAAAAAAAAAAAAAAAAAAAAAAGAAAGAAAGAAAGAAAAGAAAAGAAAAGAAGAAAGAAAGAAAATGAATTCCAGAGCACAAACAGATTCAGCTTTATTAGGAGCTGGTGATCATTCTCTATTATCTCAGAAAGGAAGGTTTGTTCCTAGCTAGTCTGGTAGCAAAGGTATGAAACAGTTATCAGTGAGAGCTGGGAAAGAAAATGGATGCTAATGATTGATTATTGATGGAGTAATACTATATTTTAGTAATAAGTGTTAGGAACAATGCTCTGTAATTTCAAAGTATAAACATGAACATAATGAGGAATGCTTTGTCTATAGCCTGGAGAGTTCTGTTTGTCCTCCTTAGCAGCAGTTAGGAGAGTTAGGAGTAGGTTGTTATTCTTAAAATCCGGGGTCCCCCCCCCAACCCCCAGCAGCAGCAAGCTCCGCAGGAGCAGCGGCAGAGTTCCCATCAGCGGGAAGCCACGCAGCAGGTTGTGAGCAGACCCATGGACACAGAAAGTAGCCACAAAAGAAGCATTTATTAAGGAAGAGGGGGGGGGGGAGAGGGAGGGAGGGAGAGAGAGAGAGGAGATAAAAAGAGAGAGAGACAGAGAGAGAGAGACAGAGAGAGAGAAAAAGAGAGAGAGAGAGAGACAGAAAGAACACCCACGCACGCCAAGGAAACAGAAAAGGAAAGGGCCGAGATGCGCCGGGAAGGTCAGAGGTAATGGGAGTGGGCGTGGCTTGTCCCTTAAAGCGACGAGAAAGCACAACAAAGGTTCCTTTTGGGTGCTCATCGAGGAGACACAGAGCATGTGGATTCAAATTTTGCTTAACGTAGAGTGGGGGTTGTATAGGCTATTCAGTCCACAGGGGAGAAGTACACAGAAAACAATAGACCCAAGGACACAGGTGTCTTCCGGAGCCACAAAAACATTTCTGAGCTTTGAAATGCGGCTCTTGGCAAGGCAGGTAATTGATGGATTTATCCACCATGGTAGCGGGGAACTAAAGGCCAGACCTTGGATCCTGGATGCTTTGCTGCTGGCTTCCTGGGTGGTCCATTAACCTGCTTTCCAGCTCCAGGCTGGCAGAGTTCCCTGAGTGTGGGGGAGGAAGTGAGGCTGGGGTTCAAGGACTCACAGCCTCAAACTAATCTGACTACATTTGATCCTTCATGAATATGAAGAGAGACACAGGAAAAAAATACTCCCAGAAAAATATTATCCAATGAAGTAACAAATAAAAAACCCAAACCTGGAGCTAGAAAAGAGAACATAGATGTCATTTTATGTCTAGGAAGAAGACACAAATGTACGAAAAGTAAACACCAATTAAAGGGTTATTTTCTTTCTTATTCTTCCCTCATAGAATAAATAATAAATAAATAATTCTGGAAGAACTGAGGAAAATCCTTCAAGAACTGCATCACAAAGGCGAGGAAGTGAGTCATTCCAGCGAGCTCTTTCTGCTGGTGTCATGGATAACAAAGCGCTAGCATGCAGGCATAAAGTCTTTCTCGGTCCCGAATGAAAGGAAATAGGGATAAAATTTGAGAATCAAGGACAGCACACAGCAAGGCTAAAGACCAAGCAGTTAGGAAAAGATGAAAACCCCAGAAAGACATCAGGAATCCCAAGATGTTTAGAGTCATGGATGCTAGAAGCCCTTAGCCCTGAACCAGAAGACCCTGGGAGCAGCTCCATTCGTTCTGAGTCTTGCTATTAGTCATCACCCATTGCAAAAAACAGCTTCTGTGAGCACAGATGACAACAGCACTAGTCTATGGCTAGAAACACAAATACTCAGAATGCAGTTTGATCACATGTTCATTTAGCAACCCCCCCCCCCCACACACACACACACAGACACCTGGTAGTGCAACCCTCCAGCAATAGGATTTTGACTAGGTTTGCAGTACCAGGCCTTGTATTTCCTGCTATGGAGCAAGCCTTAAATAGCTATCAGAGACGTACTCTTCTCCTAACCCTGGGTTTTCATTTTAGAAAACTATGGGCAGGGCCAGGCTTGGTGGTGTACTCCTTTGTGCCAGAACTCAAGACACAGAGGCAGAAGGATCTCTGCATTTGAGGTCAGTTCGATCTACACAGTGCATTCCAGGACAGCCAGGACTACACAGAGAAATCCTGTCTCAAACAAAACAAAGTAAAAACAAAAATAACAACAACAACAACAACAAAAAAAACCAAACCAAAAATATCCCCCCCACACACACACAAAACAAAGCTGGGAAGATCCAACCATGCAAGACACCTCTGTTCAAATTCTTTTCAAATTCTACTTCCTAGTTAACTTATAAAGTATTCGATTTCTTCCTGTATGGGCTTTCACACATTTGCAGCGTGTGCAAATCTTTCTCTTCACCTTTTCCTTTCCTCATGCCCGGCCTCCACCTCCACTCTCCCTTCATATCACACATGCTTCCACCATCCCTCCCACCTTCATTATCCCCCCTCCCTCACTTGGTCCTTGTCCTGCTTCCCGGCCTCGTTAGACACCGTCTCCAACTTAAACACTTCTAAAACCTTGAATGGAGGGAGCAGAGAGTGTTTGTGTTTCTGGGACTGGGTTCCTGCACTGTGTAGAATATTTTCCAGTTCCATCCACTTCTTGCAAACATCACAATTTCACTCTTCTGTACTGCTGAGCAAAGCAGCTAAACCGTACCACATTTCCTTACCTACTGATCCGTGGACAGACATCTAGGCTTATTCCATTTGCTAGGAATTGTCAATAGCGCAGCAGCGGACATGACCCGCAGGCGTCTTTGGCAGGGTATGGCACGGACATGATGTGCAAGCGTCTCTGGCAGGGTATGGTGTCTCCTGGGCACATGGTAAGGAGCAGTATAGTTGGGTCATATGGTAGTTCTATTTTTATCTTCTAGATCCCCCACAGTGGCTTTCATAGTGTCAGCACCAGTTTATGCTCTCCACATCTCCAACACCAGACATTGGCATTTTCTCCTTGATAGTAACTATTCTGACTGTAGTGAGAGGGGTTCTCAAAGCAGTTTTAATTTACATTCCTCTGATGACGAATGATGATGCTGAACACTCTTAAACATGTTTCTAGGCCATTTGTCTTTCTTTCTTAGCTTCTTTCTTTCTTTCTTTCTTTCCTTTAGTTTTTTCGAGACAGGGTTTCTGTGTAACAGCCCTGACTGTCCTGGAACTGGCTCGAGTGCTGCGATTAAAGGCACGCACCACCACCACCTGGCTTTGTATTTCTTCTTTAGAGAACTCTGTCCCACCTCATAGCCTCGTTTTTGGCTGGGTTGTTTTTTGCTGTTGTTGTTTGTTTTATTTCATGTTTAGTTCTGTTAGTTCTTTGTGTACTACTTTTGGGTTTGGTTTCCCCATGTTTTTCTAAGGCCTTACAGTACACACTGAAGTGATATATTTGAAATCTCTCTGAGTTTGTGATATAGGTACACAGAGCAATAGACGTCCGTGAGATTGTGATATAGATACACAGAGCTACAGGCGTCCCTCTTAGGACCACCTACGTTCCATCACTTAGGTTTTAGGATGTAGTTTTTTCATTGTTATTTAATTCTAAGACGTTTACATTTTTCTTTCTTGATTTTAGTTTTCAGCTACTGCCCCTGTTTCCATGCTTCCCAGCCTGATGACAATGGACTCTTAGCACTCTGTGAATCCAAATAAACCCTTCCTTCTATAAGTTGTCTTGGTATTTTATCACAGAAATGCAAAGTAGCTACTATAGGGGCCTTTCCTATTTGGTTCTTACCATCTTAATTATCATGAGCCTGGAAGCAAGATTTTTATTTTATTTTACTATTAAAAATGTTACAGGGCTGGGGAAGTAACACAGTCAGGAAAGTGGTCGCTGACTTAAGATCTCCAGAGCTATATCTAGCAGGGTGGGTTGGGCGGAGGCCTTTAATCCCAGCACTAGGGAGGCAGAGGCAAGCAGAGCTCTGTGGGTTTGAAGCCAGCCTGGTCTATAGTGAGAGTGCTGGGTTTGTCAGGATACACAGTGAAACTCTGCTTTGAATAAAAAAAAAATCTCAGAACCTATTTTTTTTTTTTTAGAGAGAGAGAGAGAGAGAGAGAAGAAGAAGAAGAAGAAGAAGAAGAAGAAGAAGAAGAAGAAGAAGAAGAAGAAGAAGAAGAAGAAGAAGAAGAAGAAGAAGAAGAAGAAGAAGAAGCAGCAGCAGCCCAGGTGTAGTGGGGCAAGCTCATAACTTCAGTGGGGGTGGGGGCAGCTACAGACAGATCCCTTAGGCCTACCAGCAGCCCCAGGCCAATGAGAGCTTCTCACAACACCATGTGACTGGCTCTGAGGCCTGTGTATGGAGCTGCTGGCTCATAATCTTCTAACCAGAGCTGATCAGATGCTGGTGCTTTGTTTTGTTCCTTTGAATCTCCAGAGCTGGAAGCTGACAGGTAGCTCCTTCTTAGCCACCAGTCCTTTATCAGAGGAATAAAAAAACAACAACAAAACAATACACTCAGAAAGGCTCCCAAGAGAGCAATGAAGTTTGACTGAGAGGGAATCCAGTTTGCTCCTCCAGTCAAAGTGAGCATCATAGCTACAGACACTGAGGCAGGGGAAAACACAGTGAGCGAAATAAGACATGTCACCGCAGAACAGTAAAATAAAAGAGAAGTAGAGAAATGGGGGGTTTAATTTGCCAACCCTGAGGTTCAACACAATTGCTGCCCTTGCACCCCAGTCTTGGGTCAGAGTTTTCTGGCAGCAGTCCCCAGGAGAAGCACAGTCAGCGATAAGTTGAGAGCATAACCCCAGCCCCAGGCATCCATCCCAGCCCCCTGGCCTGGGAGTTGAACTGGTCTGGGAATTGCACTGGTCTGGACTCCAAATCCTTAGCATGCCAGGTCCTGACCCCTCCCCAGGGGAGAGTCAGGACCGTTCCCACAGGGTAGGTAAGTGTGTTCCCAGAGGACGAACAGGTGGTTCCAGGTTTGCACGTGCTCCCGCTTTCCTGTTTCCCTGCCATGCACTTGGTCACCAGAGAGTGCTGCATTTAATAAAACATGGGCATTCTATTTGGTTTAATCTGACCTAATTGGATTTCTTTGTGTCAGTGGAGCTGCCCATTTTAGGATTTTTTCTAACAATCAGTCCTTTGCTCACAGAATTGGAAAGTAATAGACCTTCCATGCTTTTTGTTGGGAAAGAAAGATTTTTTTTTTAATATTGAAGTCTGAAAAAGAATATCTTGTATGTAAGTGTGACTCTTATGCTAAAATAGATGGACAAAGTTTTCTACAGTGTTTTGCCAGCCAAGGCAGTGACTATGTCATGTGTCCTGAATATTTATGGTGTGATTGAGTTTTATTCAATGAGCGTAAAACCTGAGGAAGCGACTTTAATATGTAGCGCAGGGAAGGCAGTTCTGAAACATGCAGATCAATACAATTCCTCTTCTAGCTGCATTAAGATTTAAAATGCCAAACCAGCTTGGTGACATCCACACCTACCTTTAATCCCATCACTTGAGAAGACGGTAGGAGACAGCCATGATAAGCTAAATATGAACAGATCACTCAAAGGACGTTCTTTACTTCCAACCATTATCACCTGCCAGAGTAAGACTCAACCAAGGATAAATTTAATAGAGGCCTGAGTCTCAGTAGTTTACCCTGAAGCGATACCTGGTTGCAGGAAGAACCACAAACTGAGATTACCTGAGCACCACCCAAGAACAGACCATCCAAAGGAAATGCAGCCTTTGTAGATAGGACCACCTGCCAGGACACACTCACCAGGACACCCTAGAGAAATGTTAGCCAATCAGGGGTCCTGAACCTCAGAAACCCCTCACCCCCACCTTTACTACTATAAAACCCTATTCTAACTGAGCTCTAGGCTCTCCGTTTATTCCAATATGTTGGACGTGTGGAGAGACCAAGTTTGCAAACTTGATTAAAATAAAAGCTCTTTGCTTTTATATACGGGACTCGGTCTCCTTGTTGGCCTTTGGGGGACTTCACAGATTTGGGCGTAACAAAGACAAGGAGGCAGGATTGCAAGTCTAGTCTACTCTGGGCTATACAGTGAGTTCAGGGCCAGCTTAGACTACATTAACAAGTCCTTGTCTCACAAAATAAAAGTTTCAACTCCTGATAGAGTTTAGGATATTTGAGGGATAATGGATTTATACTTCACATGTAGATGCTCTAAAGATGGTTCTCCCAGGAGAAGAGTCACGTTATGGTCTTTGATGGGAACACGGTGTGCTGTTTCTCTAGGTGTTGGGGGTGGGGTGATTTTTATTTTCCTCAATCCAGAAAATCAGGTAAAAGACAAGATGACCTGAAATGAAGATGCTAAAGCAGTCTTCTTTCCTGGACAGACGGCAGTCACATTTCGGCAGGGAAGTGGGCAAGGTCAAAGTTCAGTCCACCAGAATCCCTGACTTCCTGCGTTCTGTGAGTAAGAAGAGCATCAGGAATGATACAAGTGGCGTGACCTTTCCTGTGGATCAGCGGGCACGCAGAACGGATCTTAGGTGTAATTATCAGGTGGTTCTGATTGGCTCTGGGAATCTGGCCTCCACCTGCCCTCTTGGAAGCCTTTGATCAGGGGTATTCAGGACATTGGCATCTTCAATGAGCTTGTCAAAATCCCAGGAGTCATCAGTGCTGTCTCTGACTCAGCAGGAAGTCTCCTGAGTGAAGCTAGGCTGGAAGGAAAGGTAGATTTTAAGCCTGTTTCCTTGAAGAACCTTTTGCTATTTGGGTTGTCTTCCATTAGGATGTATGGACCCCGAAACTGGATGTTCTACAGCAATGGAGCAATGAAGGAATATGCCGGGGTATCCCCTGCCTAAGGATGCAAATCTAAGTGATAGAAAGAGATGGTTTGGAGGTTAGGCAGCCCGTGGACAATCCTTGGCCCTGCCTGCCAAGTCCTAAGTGACCATGAGAAGTTACCTAAATTCTCTAGAATTCATGTAGCTTTTCTGCAGTAAGTTCCTTCACCATCTAAGGTTTAGGGATTCCTACAAACAGTAACGTTCAGGGTTACTTGATGAACGTGAGCTTTTATGCACTTTTTTTTTCATCTGTTTGATTTTATACGTATGACTGCTTTGCCTGCAGGTATGCATGTGCACAGTGTGTGTGCCTGGCACCTGTGGAAATCAGAAGAGGGCTGCTTTGGAGCCCCTGGAATTGAAGTTACAGACGGTGTGAGTCACCACTTGGGTGCTGGGAATTGAACTCTGGTCCTCTGCAAGAATAAAAGCTCTTAACCGTTGGGAAGCTCCCCCCAGCCCAGCTCCTCCAATCCCAGACCCCATCCCTGAGAAAGGCCACCAGGGGCTCCTCCCTTGGTGTTGAAATAGGAGCGGCCGGGCTGTGTTCCTGGCACCCGGCCGCCCACATGGTTAGCTTATGCCCAGAAATAATTACACGGAAACTGTATTCTTTTAAACACTGCCTGGCCCATCAGTTCCAGCCTCTTATTGGCTAGCTCTTACATATCGACCTAACCCATTTCTGATAATCTGTGTAGCACCCCAAGGTGTGCTTACCGGGGAGATTCTAGCCTGCGTCTGTCTGGCGTGGGAACATCATGGCGACTCCTGACTCAGCTTCTTTCTCCCAGAATCCTGTTCTGTTTACTCCACCCACCTAAGGGTGGGCCTATCGAATGGGCCTAGGCAGTTTCTTTATTAATAAGAAATCATTCCCACATCACCTTGGAACTGCTCAAGACCGCCCCCAGGTTATTTAAGACCAAGCCCATAGATCAGCCATGTGTTCTCTTTCCTGCCTTCCTGAGAGTCACCCTGCTTTGCGTTGCTCTGTTTATTAAATCCAGATTTATTAATTTGGTTTGATTTGGTTTATTTCATCAGCAGTGGAGGAACCCAATAACCAGAGATCGGATACTTAGCATTAACCGCTGTGCTATCTCTCCGATCTCTCTATGCAATATATATATTTCTTAAACAGATGTGCAAAATGAAGCACAATCTCTCCTATCCCTTTATGCAACATATTTTTTTAAACAGATGCACAAAATGAAGCATAAACAGGTTAAAGAAGCAGTCCAAGGACATACTGCTTCTGGCCAGACCTACAGCTTCATCTACTCTGAGCACAGTCTGGAACCAGAGCCCATGTTCCTCATCACAACTGTTTTCTTCAGTTACTCTGTTCTTTTTATTTTTTCATTTTATTTTCTTTAAACAATCTTTTTTTTTAATTTTACATAATAATCCCACTTCCCCCTCCCTCTCATCCTCTCTGTCCCCTACCTCCTCCCTACCCCAGGCCTCATCGGGCTCCTCAGAGAGTTACCCTTAGATCTCCCATAGGGAGGCAACAAAGTCTGTTACATCACCTTGAGGCAGGACCAAGGTCTCCTGCCGCTGTATCTAGGCTGAGCAAGGCATCCCCCCACGGAGAATGGGCTCCAAAAAGCCAGTTCACGCCATAGGAATAAGGCCTGATCCCACTGCCAGTGGCCCCACGAACTGCCCAACCCACACAACTGTTGCCCACATTCAGAGGGCCTAGTTCAGCCCTACGCAGGTTCCCAGCTTCATCTTCTCTGTTCTTAGACAGTTGCATCAGGAGCAGCTCTGAGTTTTCATTCAGCCTTTTTGATAGTCACTGGGAATTGTGTACTTTAAATGCCCTAGAAATGCCACGTGGTTTGCTGGGCAACCTCATATACATCATTTATTTAAGCAAATGTCCTTGTAATAAATTATCACAAGGTGGGCAGCAATGAGATCAACATACAGAATGTCAGTTAATGCTGGTACTGTACACTCTCAACCTCCTCCCTCCTTCCTAGTGATGGTGCTCTCCTGATTTCTGATACTACATCTTGGATTTTCCCTCACTGTAAACTTTGTGTAAATATAGTCATCCAGCATGACGTATTTAGCGCCTGGCTCTGTTTTGCTTAGCATTACTCTTCCGGACGTTTGCTATGGTGCATAGGTTGAATTCTTTTGGCTTCATATTTGAACAACCTTTCACTGTGTGTATACAGCATGATATATTGCTTTTTCTTTTCTCACTTGGTGGACCTTTGGATTGTTTTCTCTTTTGAGCTATTGTGAACCATGCTGGATTTAGGTTTCAAGCCCAGGAAAAATGGTTGAGGCACCTATTTAACATATCAAAGCAGAGCTGGCCCCTAAGTTCTCCAGCACTCTTCACCCGCACTCTTCACCCTTACCTATTACAGAGCCCTCCACGCTAGCATACTTCAGCCCCTGCCCTAAACTTCTCCATTCCTGGGGCTGGGCTACCTTTCCCTATATAATCTAACCATTTTGGTTACCTGGTCTTTTCATCTACTCCTGTTTGGGCTCCTGGTTACTGCATCTGGCTCCCCCCTCTCTCTGCTCTTCCTTTGCCTGCCACCTCCCCTCACATGGCTCAGGGCTATTTCCACTCTGGACTTTCCAAGATGTCCCATAACTAAATAAACTTTCTCTTTCACCATACTTAGGGCAGTCATGTCCTTTCCTTTTATTTCTTCTTTTTTCTTTTCTTTCCCTTCCTTCCTTTCTTTTTCTTTTGAGATAGAGTCTTATTATGTAGCCAGGCTGACTTTGAACTCTTCCCGATCCCCTTTCCCAGGTTCCTGAATGCTCAGGTTAGTACCATTCTGGGATGAGTCCGCTTCTGCAGCAGAATCATGTAGGCCAAGATTTTCCCTACAATAGCCATGGCCATCCATGTCTTTAGAGGGCTGCTGTGCCTGCACTCCTGTTTTCAGGATGAGAGTTCCAACCACTTTACATCTCTGTTCACACTCAGCGTTACCACCGTCGATTTCAGACACACGGTGGGTGTGACTAGATCTCTGTGGTTTGGTCTGCTTTCACCTGACCTCTATCTAATAGGACAATAAAATTTCACTGGTGTTTGGATGTTCTCTTTCATGTGTTTTAACTACCCCCTTTCCATTTTCTGTTGTCTCTAATTCTGTTGCCTAATCTCCAGGCATTCTTTATCATTCTGGATATTGTCTCTGTTTCTTCCATTTCTCCCAGGATCACCATGTGGCTAGGATGACATTTGCACAGGTGATGCTATTATAAGAGAAGGTCAGGAAGCACCCGGGGACACTTGAGGTGCTCGAGTGATAGATACAGCATTTCCTTTTCTCCACTGCTTATAGACTGTGCAGTGGTGGAAATAACATTTAGAGAACAGTTAGTAAAAACTGATAGACAGTAAGTACTAATCGGAGAGGCACAGATGTGAGTGGGCACGTGCTTTACTATTACAGGTGGTATGACCATCTAGGGCTCTAAGGACAAGTAAAGTTGGAAGTAGAGAGGAAGAGCACTTCAGAGACGTTGAGCCACATGACCAAGAAGCATAGAGGTGGGAAGAAGTAGCATTACTCCTAACTTCTGGTTAGCTCTCTACAGGACTTTCAACTTACCTCATGCACACTGTATACTTTATGAGGGTGGGGACCGTGAACTTCCCAATCACTTGAGCATGCCCATGTCTACCACAGTGGCTGACATATAGCCAGTGCTTGACAAATATGCTTAAGTGCATTCAATCCCATTAATGTCTCTATAAACTTAGTAGGATATGATCAAAGTAGTGGTTAGAGACAATTAGATGAGCAAGCTGGTGTTCTCAGAAAGATTCCTACAGGAAGTGGTGGTCAATTGTAATTAGAGGGATATAATAAAGAGAGTTTGGTCAGTTTAGCTTGATGTGGTGTATGGGAAAGTAAGTATAAGGTGTCACTGAGAGTTCTTAAATAAAGGGATGTCAAGAGATGAAAACAGTGTCTTGCACAATTCAAGAGTCACTGAATGGGAAAGGACCATCAATAAGAACCACTGAAGAAGATGTTGAAATGATGCAGCCATTTATTTGCTTACTCAACAATCATCTACTAAAACCCTAATAAATATCTGAGGTCAAACTCCAGGCTCAGGAAGAAGAGTAAGATGTTTACTTTGTAAATCACTCCACCAAAGAGCCTATCCACAAAGAGGGATGGTACGTCTAGCACACACACAGAGGAATGGTACGTCTAGCACACATGGAGAGGGATGGTACGTCTAGCATACACACAGAGGGATGGTACGTTTAGCACACACACAAAGGAGAGGGATGGTACGTCTAGCACACACACAAAGGAGAGGGATGGTACGTCTAGCACACATGGAGAGGAGAGGGATGGTACGTCTAGCACACACACAGAGGGATGGTACGTTTAGCACACACACAGAGGGATGGTACGTCTAGCACACACACAGAGGGATGGTACGTTTAGCACACACACAGAGGGATGGTACGTCTAGCACACACACAGAGGGATGGTATGTCTAGCACACACACAGAGGGATGGTACCCCTAGCACACACACAGAGGGATGGTACGCCTAGCACACACACAGAGGGATGGTACGTCTAGCACACACACAGAGGGATGGTACGTCTAGCACACACACAGAGGGATGGTACGTCTAGCACACACACAAAGGAGAGGGATGGTACGTCTAGCACACCCATAATTAGAACTCACTAGAACATTGAAAGCAGAGGCTCATGTGAGGACAGTGAACTGCAGGGAGGTCAAATTTGATGGGCAGGAGGAACCTAGAAGGTCAAATGGTCAAAGCCATGCTTCTGACATCCACCTCCCTTCACTACCCCCATGCTCTGGCCTCTTCATTACTGTACTGCCTGGAGCCTCCTTATTATTTCTTGTTCTATTGCTGTTAGACTCTCCATTCCCTTACTAGAATGTAAGCTCCAAGGTGAAGGGTTATTTGTCCTGGTTTCAGTTATGCCTTAACACCACATCTGGTACTGCCATAGGTTTTTTTTTTTAATAGTTTTTTTCAGTCATGTGTAGGTGTGTTGTCTGCATGTAGATATGCATGTGAGTGTCAGGTCTGAGGAGGCCAAAGGCATTGGATATCCCAGAGCTGAAGTTACAGACAAGTCTGAGCTGCCTGCTGTGGGTGATGGGAACTGGACTCAGGTCCTCTAGAAGAGAAACAAGTGCTCTTAACCACGGAGCCATCTCTCCAACCCTGCACCATGCATTTTTTAAAATAAATACTTTATAATAGATGTAGTATCCTTGGGGTTGGCTCCCATAGGAGAGGCGACATTTAGACATTTGGTGAAGTGGAAGAGAGACACTAGCTTAGATATATGAAGTCTTACATGTAATGGGGAAGAGAATCTATCTGGAGGATGATGTTATAAAGAGAGGAGATGAGAGACCTGTCTGAAAGATGTATTTACAAAAAGAAAACCTCATGAAAAGGTATTATGGTAGATTAGATACAAAGAATAAAAAAGAAGGCAAATGCTGGTTTCGGTATTTCTGTCTTTGAACCCTGATGGAATGGGGATTGAAGGAACGGCAGCAGAAAGGAAGTGAAGAGGACAAGTCTGGTTTACGGGCAAGGGCTGATAAACCTCAGACGGAGCAGCTTCCTTGTAGGGTGGGCTTAACATGTGAACAAGCAGACTGAGAACATCAGTGCAGACAAGAAGCTAAAAAGATGCATGGGATGGAGGTCGAAGGAGAAAGAAAGCCTAGAAAGAGAAGGGAAACTGGAGGTGATGGAGTCACAAGGGAGGTGGGGGCAGAACATGAACAGAGCATTTCTGAACAGGTGGTTGTCAGTGCATGGTGCTACGATATTCAAAGCCAACGAGGTTATAGGTCTTTAGGTGTGTCAAGTGGAGGGTACCTGGATAATCTACACATAATTACATATGTGATACACTCCTTGGTTTGGTATCCAAGACAACACAGAGGCATATACTTATGTGTATATTGCATTTAGGAATGTGTATAATCCTTCCCTATTAGTTTCTGTCATTTCGCAGTACCTAGAAACCACAATCTAGTTAGCCATTTCCACAATGACAGGCGTTTAGGTTATGCCTGCTCTTTGCTCTTTTTAATATGCTAGAGAATATTCTTTTACTCTATACTATTAAAATAGTACATTTTAATATGCTATAGAGTAGAAGAATCCCAATCTATATAACTCCCATTATTTCTTTGTGCTCTCTTCATGTCCTACCCCCACCTCCTATCGGCCTGTGCCTGGGAACACATCATGGCAGACCTTGAAAGGCAAAGAGAGGGGAGACCAGAGTCCCATAACTCCCTTGAAGAGCCCTCTTTCAGTCATGTCTTGACTTCTGAACTCCACATACACATAGACCCACCTCCTCCACTATAAAAAAAAAGAACAGAAAGGTCTGAAAGTATTGACGAGATGTGGAAAAGGTATATTTTTAAATTTTGTGTTTTCTAAAGCGTACCTCTTCTAAGAGATATAAATTAAGTGGAAAAATATGAAGCTGGGGCAGAATGCCAAGAGAAGGGTGCTCGCTGGTGCTTTGGCTTCCAGGAAACATGACCTAGGTCAATGGTAACCGTGAGAGCATCACACTCTACTTATGGTATTTGGAGAAAGAAAAAAGAAACCTACAAGTAACTGACTGCTTGTTTCAGTGTCGCCAAGGCGAGATGGAGATTGAAGCAAGAACTGAGCCAACAACAGAATCTGATCTTCAGGTTATTTAATTACCAGCATTAATTTAGCGCTCCCATCAAGTCACATAGATAAACTTTCAGACTCACTGGGCCCCTGAACCCTCTGCCTCTGGAGATTTTCTGTTTTCACCTCCTTCTGTGGACTCCTGCACCTCCTGTCTTTCCCTGGGCTGCACAGCTGCCCCTAGAGTATCCTGCTTCTCTCTAGCGGGCTGTTCCTGTTCCTCCCGGAACTGTCTGTCTTCTTGGATTGACAACACTACTGCCTTCTTCACTCTGAGGCTCTTGCCTGGTGCTCCCTGTTTCTGGGGATCTGGCTTGTTATCGTCACTTCCTTGCTTAGAGTCTCCAGCGGTGTCTGCCTGACTCTGCACACCCCCTGGCACCTGTGGCTCACCTGAGTCTGAGCTGGTGCCGCCCACCCCTGGAGCCAGGTCACTCTGTGTAACTGATACCTCAGGATCATCCCCCTCACTGTGATCTTCCTTCCTGACCGGCTTATCATGAGTCCCGGTGGCCCTACGATTTTTCCCTTGAGATCGGTTCTCAAATCGGGCCAGCTCCTGGGACCTTCCTTTTGTTCCCAGTGTCTCTTCAGTTGCGGGACTGCCTTTGTTGATAAAAAATGCCTCTGCTGCATCATCCTCACTGTGTCTTGCCTCTGTTCCCGAGACGGATTCTTCCTTAATTTCAGGGAAGTTCTGATTTCCTTCTTCTAAGCTTAGCCCTTTCGTACCGGATTCCCTCAATGATCCTGAAAACTCTTGACACTTCTCATCCTGTGTTTGGGCTTCTGGTGTCAGAGGTCCGGTTTTTCTATCACGTTCGTTTCTCTCCTCCTCCCGTTTGCCCTGAGTAGATGTTTCGCTCCCATATTGGGCAGATTGGTTCTCTGTTTCATATTTTCCTTCTTGTGCTGGAAACCCGTGAGTCTCAGATGTTCTACTCTCACCCTTGAGGTTCTCTAAATTTGTGGTTCTGGGTGATGCTCTGCCAGCATCCTCTCCTGGTTCTGGAGTTTCAGATATTCTACTATCATCCGTAAGCTCGATGACTTTCTGTGTCTGAGGTGGTTTCCCAGCAGCAGATTCCAGTGGCGAGTCAGTGTGCTCCGACACGACTCTGTCCTCTTTTTGTGGGAATGGATCTTGTGTTACGGAATGCTTACTCTTTTCTGTAGCCTGTTCCTCATCTTCAGATGGCCTCTGTGCCTTATGGTCCCTTACCTTGGTGTCACTTTGCTTCCTGACTGCCCTACCTCCTTCTTTGGGGATCACCTGTGTTGGACTGTGGCTCTGTTTGGACACCTCCCCTGGCATATTTCTCTGAAACTGGACTCCATCGTATTCTGTTGCTGGCACATCTTGTGCGATTTCCTGAACATCCTCCTCTGGGTGTTGGTTCTCAGGGTCATGAGGCTCAGACACCTCTTGTGGCAGGTTTTGGGTCTTAATGTCTTCCCATGGGCTCATCTTATTGTGCCCACCTGCCTCACCATCTTCATGGCTAGGCTGAGCTGATGATGCCATTTCTGGTGCAAACAGCAGCCTCTCTTGAGTTGGTCCCACCCCTACTACCTGCTGACTGCTTCTGGTGGCTGCCCGAAGGTCCACACCATCCATCTTCTCTGACTTAGACACCAGTCTTGGTTCTGAATTTAGTAATGATGTGTCAAGATAAAAGAGGTTCAATAGGCTGAAGATTGAGAGAAGAAATTCCTCAAAGCTGATGGTGCCATCTCTGTCAGTATCCAGCAGGTTCAGCTTTCTCTCCACAGCATGAAAGATATGAGGCTGTGTATAAACACAAAGATCAAACATGTGATCATGCGTTCTGAGTTTCTTCAGGTCTCCTGAGAACCTTTAATAAAATTTGTTTTAACCTTACTCCTCTTAACAGTGAAATTGCCTTAAACAGTGAGAACCCATCAATTCTGGATTTTTTTTTTTTTTTTTTTTGCCTTCTTAGCACAAAGCCCAGCACTAGCAATTACATCACATGTGAGCTGAGTTAGAAGCATCATGGGGCCGTGACTGTGCAGCCAGGTCTGCCGCAATGAAGCAACAGTTACGTAATGGAAACCGCCTTTTCTCTGCATGACTGACTAAGCAGTTGCACATAAGAGGCAGCTGAGACTGAGAAAATAATGTTCAAAGGCCAGTTCAAACAGAGAGCCTGGCAGCCAAGTCCAAGGCCAGTTCAAACAGAGAGCCTTAGCCAAATACAAGCGAGCACACCGATAGCACCACCTGCTTGGGTGACAAAGAGGCATAGAAGAAGAGAAAGCTCCTCACCTGAAGGAAGTCCCCAATCTCCCCCTCCAGGAGCTGTCTCAGCTCTCTGTGGGTCAGCCTTGCCTTGTTGTTGCCATCCTCACTGGTATACTTGTGGAATGTCTCAATGACGCAGAAGATACCTCTCAGGAGCCTCGACATCTTTACAAACTTGGAAGAGGCTGCAGGAAAGAGAAAGGTCGGGGCTGGAGAGATGCTCAGTGGTTAAGAACACTGGTTCTTGCAGAGGATGGAGGACATACGTGGATTCTGTTCCCAGCACCTACATGGCAGCTCACAGCTGTCTGTATCTCCAAGATCTGACACACACACAGGCACACTTGCAGACAAAGCACCAATGCACATAAAGTAAGAATAAATAAATCTTTAAAATGAACAAGGCTCATCTTCCAGGATAGGCACTTCAGGAAAAGCAAACCAAGGTCATCCTTCCTGCTCCTGCCAAACTCTGCCCACAATGCCTACTGTATTCTGTATTGTAAATATTGTGTTTGCATTCAAAGAGTGATTTAAGTTTTACAAGAGATATTGTGGTAAGATTAGACATAACATAGGTAGGTAATAGAAGAACAGACATTTACTTTATGCTGCAATAAACAGCAGCACTCGTGTGTTTAAAGGACACTTTCAAGAACAGAGAGAAAAAGAAAGGAAAGGAGCTGAAACCTAAGTATTAGCCCCCACAAAAGAAGCCAATGGAGGCAGAGCAAGGCTCTGAACCCCATTTGAGAGTGTCTGTCCGTTTTCCTCTCACCTTGACTCAGTCTAGCCTAGTCTGCTAGTAAAGAACATATAGGTTTCGAGTTCACAGAGCTTTTAGAAGAAAGAATTGTCATGTTCTGAAAAATCAACGCTAGTGTAACACGTGTTTACCAAGGAACATTGTTCCGTAAGAACTAAATGACAAAACCCAGTCTTGACCCTCCCTCATTAGCTCTTATTTAATTTAATCTACCCTTCATTTTAATATAGATCTGAGTCCCATGTCTTATTAAATAGAACCTATGGTATGGCCTTTGCATTTTTCTTTTTGCAGACTGTGTCTGGGATGGCAGGATCCCAGTTTGACATCCTGAACAAGGCTGCCCTTCCTCTGAGCTACTGACACCGTCTCCACAGTCTCAATGTACAAGCAAGTGGCAGCAGAGGTCCTGGGTACACTCTAATCTACGAGACTTACCTCGTTCGGGAGTGAGAGCGAGCGGAATGTGGGGCAGCGGGCTGTGTGCTGCAGCAGGCACAGGGACCTTTTTATTGAGTCTCTAATTGCTTAGTTAGAAGGAGACTCCCTCTGGGCCTAATGACCTGATTCATCATCACCAAAGTCAGTCTCTCCTTGTTCTCTGCCTCGGCTCTCCCTGCTGTGGTAACTCCAGTTAAGTCTTATCAGACTCATCAAAAAAGAAGTGGAAAGATCTCTTTTCCACTTACTGATTTTTGTAGGATATCATTTTGAAGTGTTTTTTTTTTAGGGCTTCAGGGTTGGTGGACTTCTTGTTTTCTTTCTCTTTCAGTTCCTTAACCTGAGGACATAATTATGTTTCTGTTTGACAAATCATAGGGCTGACAGGGACCTCTGAAGTCATCTGATACTTCCCTCTGCTGCAGTCTGGCCTCTGTTTGACCTAACCTTGAGAAAGGGGCATCAATCACTATTTAACATAAAGCCTGCTTAATCATGAGGCAAGGCTGGAGATACTGGTTGATTCAGCTGTTTTCATGTTCTCCTCTCCATGCCCAAAGGCCAAGTTAGATTAAAAACAATCTCTTGCTAGATATGCAAAACTTTGCTTACCTAAGAGGATGCTATTTTTAAAATATGATTGACAGCTACCTTTAGAGGGCATTTTTTATAATTTATTAAGGTCAGACATGAACATCCAAATGACCATTTCTCTGTGTAATGGAGAGAGGGAGCTATGGAAGCTGAGGTAGGGTCAGAAGTGAGTCTACCATCCTCTTTGGGAAGAATGTTTTTATTGCCATTCAGATTTGGGTCTCCCTTAGAAATTCTTAATTCAGAAGAAAATTATTGTTCTCTTCATAGATGTTTTAAACAAGAAAGTTTGTTTTAAGACATCTTTCCCTCTTCCTTCAAAGGCTGTAAGAAGTGAATCTATCTATAGAAACAAAAATAAAAGATGGGCGGGCGGGCAGGCGGCAGTGGTGCACATGCCTTCAATCCCAGCACTAGGGAGGCAGAGGCAGACAGATCTCTGGGAGTTCGAGGCCAGCCTGGTCTACAAGAGCTAGTTCCAGGACAGGCTCCAAAGCTACAGAGAAACCGTGTCTCAAAAAAAAAAAGAAAAGGAAAGGAAAGGAAAGGAAAGGAAAGGAAAGGAAAGGAAAGGAAAGGAAAGGAAAGGAAAGGAAAGGAAAGGAAAGGAAAGGAAAGGAAAGGAAAAGAAAGGAAAGGAAAGGAAAAAAGATGATGAAGTCCTTGAAAACATGACATTGGAAAAGTAAGTGAGAAAACAGGCTGTAGGAGGAGTTGTTACTCAGCAAAACCTTTGTTCTGAGTTTCCGGACAAGAGGACAAGATCTTACAAATTAACTGAGGGCTGGGGAAACTCTACTCTGATAGCTTGTATCTTTAAACAGTTTCATCTGATAGCTTGCATCTTTAAATAGTTTCCTCTGTTAGTTTGTATATTTAAACAGTTTCTCAGCACACCACTCTCCACAAAGAAGCCCTGCTGCAGAAAGGCAGGAACAGCATGAGGTCAGTTTGGCTTTGATTAGCTAACATTCTGTCTGTACAAACTATTTTTTGAACACTGTGTCATGCACTGGTTTATTTAGTATTGAATGTGAGTGTATCCTTGTCTTAGAGTGCAATGGTCAGTCTCATGAGAAGTTGCTGAAGGAAACTGTCTGTGGCTCAGTTGGAAGAAAAGACTCAGAAGGGACATAAATAACTGTCTTCCAAATAGCAGCCATTTCCATGGGTGTGGAAGAGAAAGGAATGCTCATGACATATCAGGTGCTTTGCACGGGCTATCTTAAGCTTCATAGTACTTGCACATAGTTATTATCCTTTTAATAGATGGAGAAGTTAAGGCTCTTAACTGTTGAGCAACTTGGGTGGAGACATGTATCTAGTGAATGGAAGTGCCCAGATTCAGAATCTAAATGTCTCCAGAACATGTGTTGTGTGATATTTTGATCAAATTCTGACAATAAAATTTCCTTTGGATCAGAGGGCAGAGCTAGTTACTAGCTGACTAAAATTAGCCTCAGAGGTTTCGGAGGACTGAGGACCAAAGAGAGACGAGCAGTAGTAAGGCAGGGCTTAGAGAGGATCTCAGCCCTTCTGGATGGAGGAAGGGAAGCCATAAGAGGTCACTGGTTTCTTCTCCACTGCTTCTCTGACCATTCAGGTTCTTACCCTAATATCTGACTCCCAATTTTTTATTGATAAAGATAATTAGATAAATGCAACATGTATGACTCCATCTCCCTGTGCTGTGTAATGCAGAGACTGACTGTGGCTGAAAGATTGCAGATTGCATGGTTGGAACTTTCTAGAAGCCAGACTCTAGTTCTTCTCAAGAATTTTCTAATGTGTAGAGTTGTCTACATTAAGAAGTACCTCTCTTAAAGCATGAGTTCTCTGTTTCTAGATCTGTTCACAGAGAGACTGCATCATTAGGTTATGGGGGAGCCCTGTTATGGGAAGAGTAAATAGTTCTTGAGAAAACACATGACACCATGTTCAGCATTCAGCAAGTTTAGTTAGCTTGGGGACAATACCAACAGCAGCCTCCTGCTGATGAGGCGTCAGATTCCAAAGACCAAATCATATCCACATTATATATTATTGCATGACATTATACCCTGGCCAGATGCCTTTTATTTTATTGATTTTAACACTTACATGTGTACATATGTGCTTGTATGCCTAAATAAGCTTTTTGCATGCAGAAGTCAAAAAAAGGGTACTGGGTCCCCTGAAGCTGCAGTTGTGAGCTGCCTAATGTGGGTGGTGGTTTTGGGAACTGAGCTTTGTAAGGTCCTTCAGCCCCTGAACTAACTTTCCAGTCATTTCACCTTTAAGTGTCTATGACTTTAGATTCTCGTTCCTATTTAGAAAGGCTAAGGCTGTCTTTTGCCTTCTCTCTGAACACCATGAGAGAAGGCTTATACTCCCTTATACAGGCACTCTTGTCCCAGTGCTTACTGAAAACCATGCTATTTATTAATATTCACACTCTGAAAGGTGACTTCGAGTATGCTGGCAGAGCAGGAAGGAGGCTGCTTTGTGTCTTGTGTTATTTATTTAGTTAGTTATTGTATCTTGTGTTTAAAAGTCTTTAGACTGTAGTACAGTAAGCCACAGATACCTCCACTATGACAACAACAACAACAAAAAAAAAAAAAAAAAAAAAAAAAAGAACTTGATGGCCCTGTCTCATCTTAAACAGATCTCTGGAATCATCCCTAGGTAATGTTCTTACCCCTCTAATTATAAGTATGACATAGAAATAAAAAGGGATGAGGGAAAAGAGAGGGAGGTTAAATGGGGGAGGGGCAGAGATAAGAAGGGGGAGGAAATCTGAGAAGTATTTCTTCTGAAAGGTAACCACTGGAGTCTTGAGTGAAAAACATCAAGTAAAACATATATGATAGCTACTTTAAAAAGAATGGCCAATAAAATAATTTATAATTTTTAATGATTATAATAATAAAAGTTTGGCAATAAGTGAAGTTTCAGTTTATGTTTATATTTTCCCAATCTTATTTTACTTATTCTCAATGTAATGGAAACTTATTTAAGATTGTGGTAGACTGAAGTAATATATGTTCTTAAAAATATTTTTACAGGGGCTGGAGAGAAGGCTCAGTGGTTAAGGGCATTGCCTGCTCTTCCAAAGGTCCTGAGTTCAATTCCCAGCAACCACATGGTGGCTCACAACCATCTGTAAAGAGGTCTGGCGCCCTCTTCTGGCCTTCAGGCACATACACAGACAGACTATTGTATACATAATAAATAAATAAATATAAAAAAATTAAAAAAAATTTTACAATGATATTTATTCTCTCTGTTTCCTTCTTCCTGCCCTCATCTCAGGTGTGTGTGGCCGGGTACAGCATAATTGTAACAGTCAGAGTTCTCTCCTTCCATCATACGAATTCTGGGACCCAAACGCAGGCCATCAGACTTGGCAGCAGGCACCTTCACTCACTGAGCCGCCTTACCCTCTCAACAACATGTTTTTAATGTCCTGCCTAGGATTCTCTAAAATAAATGTCTTAACTTAAAAAAATCTGTTTTTTTATTAAATACAATTTTGAAAAAATATATAAACATTTATAAAATAAAACATTAAACTAAATAAGCCAGAACTATGGGGAAATTAGGGGAATCCTGACTGAGTGAGATGTTAGCATAGAGGTAGAGAATGGACAGGAGTGGTGGATGTCGGTGACCGCAGTGGGGAGAAGGCCCAGGAGGGAGGTGCAGCTGGAGGCTGCAGAAGTGAGGACAGATCATGCCATTCAAATGCTGAACTCAGACCTGGGAGACCAGGTGGATGTAAATGAGAATCATGGCTTGTATAAGGGACATTTCTAAGGGGTTAATCTCCATCTCCCTTCTCTAGTTTATTTTATTGGGGAAGAGTGTGGTATATATTGAATGCATATCTGTTAGCTTTACCAAGAAGTGATATTTTGGAGTGTTTTAGAATTTCTGATCTGAGTACTGTAGTAACTTCATTTCCCTCCTCCTCCATTGTCCAGCACACACCACAGACATGTGGGCACTTACTATCTAACCTTCTGGGTACAGTTTTTTCCCCTAGTAAATTAGTAACTGGTTCTTCCAAGAAGGAATTAAACATCTTTGAGAAATGTTAAATGTGAGAGTATTGGATATGGGACTCTACCCAGAGAAGAGAGAATTATAGTGCTCTATATTAGCGTTTGTTAACCAACCCTTAGACTGACTGACAGCTAAAACACCTCATATGGAAAGACTTGAGCTCTCTAGGAATACATGCTCCATTGTGACATTTGGGACTCTGCAGTCAGCTAGCCACACTGTGGGGAAAGGGCTGAGAGATGGCCACAGCCACGGGGAAGATGGTGGGCAATTCACTGTTTCCTTTCCAGAAAGAATGGTTTATGTCTTTGTCCTTTTCTTAAACTCCCAGTTGGCTTCATACTTTATCTTACATGGTCTTTCATTCCTGAAGCTTGGCAAATCTCCTTAGGCTTAATTTACTGGCCTCAAAAATACTGGGCCGTCGCATTGCCTGTCTGCCTCCTAACTGCTGTTGTGATTGGCTATGTCCTTTCATTTGGAATTAACATGGTGTGTACCTCTCCACTCAGCTCCATTCATACCATCACAGATAATTGTGCCAAAAATCAGCAGTGGAAGAAATACCAAGAATACGCCATCCCAGCAGTTACTGATGTTCCCATTAGTGAAGTGAACAAAATGTCCTTCCTTGAAGCCAGAGAACTTAACACCCACAACTGAGCTGTGTGTAAACATCTTAACACCAAACATTTACAAGTTTGCGGGTGAATAGTCTTGAATATAATTATATCGACTGTCCTTTTAATACCTAATATTGACATGTAAAAACATGAAAGTTGATTTCTTAGATTGAGAGATTAAGTTCAATTAATATTGTAAATATTTTCAATTGCATTTTTGATTGATAGAATGAATAAAATGCCACATTCTACTATAAAAAAAAGTACTTGGACATTGCAAACTTTATCCAACCCTGTCACAAATTTTGTGAAAACAGGCCTATTAGTGCATAGTAGAAGAAACCTGTTATCCTTTTATTGATATAAGTGGGCCAGTAGGAATATTAAATGTAAGAATGTTAGTAGTAAAGAACAGAATAGAAAAACTGAAAGATATAATTCAGAAAGCAAGACAGAAGTTTAAAAACTCTAGTTACAGATTGGCAAGATGGTGCAGTGGGTAAAGACACCTGCTACCATGCTTGATTCTTTTCCTGGACCCCACATGCTGGAGGAAAAGAATTGATACCTCTGACCTCCATGGATGCAACCAGCATGAGATTTCCCCTCCTCCAAAAAAAAAAAAATAAGTGTAGGAAAATATCTGTTACTTAATATAGTAAACAATTTTTACAATTTTTATGCTTATGTGTATGTCACTCACTGTGGTGATGAATAGATATGACACCCATAGACTCATGTGTTTAAGTCCCAGCTCATAGGCAGTAGTGCTACTAGGAAGTGTGACCTTGTTGGAGCAGGTGTGGCCTTGTTGGAGGAAGTGTGCCACTGTGAGGTGGACTTTGAGGTCTCATATATGCTCAAGCTACACCCAGAACACAATCTCTCCTGCTGCCTGCGTTCAAGATGTAGAACTCTTAGCAGCTTCTCCAGCACTATGTCTGCCTTCATACTGCTGTGTCCCACCATGATAATAATAAATGAAACCCCTGAAACTGGAAGCCATCCCAATTAAATGTTTCCTTTATAAGAGTTCCTGTGGTCTTAGTGTCTCTTGACAGCAACAGAAACCCAAACTAAGATACTCACTGAATATTATGTATGTGTACATGTGTTCAGGTGCCTGCAGAGGCCAGAAGAGACACGGAATCCTCCAGAACTGGAATTACAAGCAGTTGCAAGTTGTTCCATACGAGGGCTGGGAACCCAGCCCAGTCCTCTACGAGAACAGCCAGAGCTCTTAACTGCTGAGCCATCTCCCCAGACCCAATAGTTTTATTTTTGAGGAACCCCCTTTATTGGCTCACCCTGACATTGTATCAGAGCTCCCTTTTCTTTACTTACTCCTCCACACCGGACATCCTTTTGCCTTTTATTTAATCCATGTAAAGAGCTAGATGCAGCAGTGCACATCAGTACCCTCAGAGCGGGGGTGGGGGTGGGGGTATGTGAGCCATAGGTTCAGTGAAAGACAATTCTCAGTCAGTCAATAAAACAATACACACGTAAGGTGGAGACTGATTGATGAAGACATACTTATGTCCGCCTCTAGCTTCCACATACTTCCGTAAAGGCAAGTGAGCACCCCCTGGGACATATCACACACACACACACACACACACACACACACACACACACACACACACACACACAGCATTTCTCTGAAGAGTGGGCCTACAAGTGGGGAAGAACTCTTATTGGCTGCTTCACAAGATTTCCCCTACTAAGTAATATGCTGTCACTTACATTCTGAACTATCTTAAAGTGGCTTCTAATGTGAATGTCGGATTACTGAGCACACAGATAAATGCGTGTTTGTCACCCATCCTTCTTAGCAAGCGCTTTGTGTGCCTCAACTGCATCTTCCCAGTTGCATAAGAATTGCCCGGGAGAAGAGCTTAGTTATAGACTCTTGGAGCGATTAGCTCTTCTAAAACACTGGGAAAGGAAGGCCACTTCGGTTAGAACTAAACAGACTGGATTAAAATGCAGCCTCTACCACTTATGGTCCACGCATCACCAATCTTTACATTTTACTCTGCAGGTCTGCTTTTCATCTTGTTTTCTTTCTAAATTTTTTACTTTTAAAAATGCTTCAATGTGTATGCAATAGTCTGTCATATGAATAGATGTTTGTACTTAATTACCTATTTGGGGATATTTTGATGGTTTCCAGGTTTTTATTATTATAAACCGTGACATAATGCATATCTGGTGGGTAAATAAATCTCTGTGAACATTACGTTCAGATTTACAAAGTCATCGACTCCTCCAAATTACCCCTTAACAAGTCATTCTTACCAAGAACAATATTGTTAATGAAATGGTTGATGTTTGTTATAGCTAACACATCATTTTACATTTGAATAGAAAACTGTGTATGTTGTGCAAGCACTTAATAGTGTGTATACTATTATATGTGTGTATATATGTATGTACGTATGTATAATCAGTGTGTACAGTTAGATTATGCTCACACTCCATAATCAGGTGATTATGAAATAATTTTGAACAGACAAATGAGGGACTATGTGGGGTTCAGCTTGGCATTTAATTTATCATCTGACCTTCACTAAATTTCAACAGTGTCTAAAATTTGATTACCGTACCCACAAATAAGAAAAGGAGGATAAATTATCTGGACTGCCAGGACTCTTGTAAGAAAGTAAGCATATCTTACAGTTGACTACTGTTGTGCACCAGGCCGGCTCACTGCCTGGAGTGTAGGAAGACAAGATCGAGGGAAGTCCCCTGAAATGAGGGCACCAGAATGAAAAGGACTGGGTTTATTTCTACCTCTAATTCTATACCACGGGGCTTTCTTCCTGAAGATTTCGTATTTTCATGATCATTGAACTAGACAATGGGCATCCCTCTTATTTATTAATTATCTACCTTACACTTTGCACAGGTTATTTTTACTCTTCATAATCCTGAAGGCTAGGATTATCATAAGGATACTGAAACTGAAGAGATTATATAAACTTACATCTTTTAAAAAATTACATATTTATTTATTCTGTGTGTGTGTGTGCATGTGATCATGCCTGCATGCCTATACCTCAGCATTTATGTGGAGGTCAGAAAACAACTTGTGGAGTTTATTCTTTCCTTTTACCATGTAAGTTCCAAGGATCAAATCAGGCCATCAGACTTGACGGGAGTATATTTAAGATTGTTTAATAAAATGTGATCATCTCCTCTCCTTTCTACTTCACCCTCTTTTTGTTAGTCCTTACATCAAAGCATTAAAACAAACTCGGGTCTCATCACATATCTCGACCACATCTAACTTCCTTTCTCCCCTTCATAGTTCACGTCCTTGTAAGACTTGTCCTCCTGTTGTGGAATCTGTACACTATGTGGAGATGTATTGCTGCGATTGGTGTCATAAACAGTGGAGTGCCTCATAACTAGGCAGGAGAGAATAGGCAGGATTTCTGGGGGAAGAGAGGAAGAGGAGAAGGAATCTAGGTGTTAACAAGCCAAGGCTCATTAAATGTTGATTTAAAAATATGGATTAGGCCAGGCGGTGGTGGCGCACGCCTTTAATCCCAGCACTCGGGAGGCAGAGGCAGGCGGATCTCTGTGAGTTCGAGACCAGCCTGGTCTACAAGAGCTAGTTCCAGGACAGGCTCCAAAGCCACAGAGAAACCCTGTCTCGAAAAACCAAAAAAAAAAAAAATATGGATTAATTAAGTTACAAGAGCTAGTTGAAAACAAGACTAGCTAAAGGCCAAGCTTTCATAACTAATAATTAGTTTTCATTTCATTATTTGGGAGCTGGTTGGCCGTACATAAACATCTTCCCATGCTTTTATTTATTGAAGCGTGATCCTAATTAGCCTTATCGATGAAAAACTCTGAGTCAGATATCAGGGTAAAAGTAGAAATAGCAAAGAAACAGCAGCAGCCATTAGAGACTTTTTACTTCTCTCTGTACAGATTTCCAGATCTCTACAGTTAACTAGCTAGCTCTGTCCTCTGATCTCCAGGCAAGCTTTGTTTGTCAGAACACAAACAAAATATCACACAACAGTTTTCCTTGTATTCCCTGTCTTTCTTTCTTTTCTTTCCTTTCCTTTCCTTTTCTTTTTCTTTTCTTTTTTTCATTTTTGATAACATTTCTCTGTGTAACAGTCCTAGCTGTCCTGGAACTAGCTCTTGTAGATCAGGCTTCGCCTAGAACTCAGAGATCCGCCTGCCTTTGCCTCCCAAATGCTGGAATTAAAGGCACGCACCACCAGCACATGGCTTGATAACTCTCTTTTTACAGTCTGTTCTTTTCTAGTTTTTGTGACACCAGGTGACATGAAACTCACCTAGTTTCTACTCTCCCACTTGTGCCGGGTGTGTAAAGTTAAGAAGGCTTATCGTAATTATAAACTTTTCAAATTCCAGTCTAAAATATTAAATATGATTTTTCTCTAGTGATAGAGTTTATATATTTCCTCAGAACTTCATAGAGCCATGTTGCTTATTGTTCATCATGGGAAAGACAATCAAAATAAAAAATGCCCAAATTATTGTCTTATAGCTTTCATATTAGGAAATGAAACAAGTGGAAAGCCAACTGAAGCAGAATATTGCAATCGATTAATGGATGGTAAAGATAGCATACCTTTTTGTGTGTTTGCTTTTCTTTTTGTTTATTTGTTGTTGTTTTGTGTTTGTTTGTTTGTTTGTTTTGAATCAGGGTCTTAGTGTGTAACTCTGACTGTCCTGGAGCTCCCTCCATAGACCAGGCTGTCTTCAAACTCACAGAAATCCATCTGCTTCTGCCTCCCAAGCCCTGAGATAAAAGGCCTGGGCCACCACAGTCAAAGATAATGTATCTTAGACTTTCAATGAAGAGAAACATTGTGTGTTAGGGTGGTTAGTGTAAGTCCGGGTCTCTGGCCTCCATCTTTGAAGCCCTTCCCTCCTTCCTCCCCCCTCCTTGTGCCTGCCAAGCCTTGACCCCTCCCTGGAGGAGGGTCAAGACAGCCCGCCAAAATCTTGATCACGCCTCCAGTCTATTTAAACTGCTCCCCCCCCCCCCCCCCCCAAAGGTCCCTAATGGTCTCTTTCCTCTCCCCCTGGTGGTCACATTCGCCTCTTCCGGGTTCCCCCTCGGGTCCACCCGAGCGCGCAGGAATCCCATTAAACCTGGATATTTTTTAATTTGGCTTGTGATTTGGCTTGATTGGGATTTTTTTGCATCGGCAGAGAGCTTGCGTTAGGAAAATTCCTAACAGTTAGATTTCAATCTGGGTCATGAATTGACTAGAGATTTCCCTTGGATACAGGAAGGGAGGAGGCATACCTTGTAGGTACCATAATTCTACCATAAGTCTGTGAAGCAAGGACAATTTATACTGTCCTAAGAATTAAGTATGAGGATATAACTGGCCCCAAAGATACTGTGAGATCTGAGGTTGAGAAGGTGATGGATACTGGATTGAACCCAGCCAGTCATTAAGTTAAAAACTCAAGTCCTATATTTTATCTTGCTGAAAATGTGGCACATTTCTTAAAAAGAAATAATAAAAATTCAGTTCTATAAGGTTTTGTAATTTGAGTGCTTGCCATTAACAGCCTCAGGGTTCCAAAAATGACAAATGCTTGGAATCTTTTGAACGTGTTTTAGATTACTGCATGTGACTCTCAGGTCTTTACTAGCAAGGCAATGTGCTCATTATGCGTTACATAGATTATCATCTCCAGAAGATTATAGGTCCAGTACACTTGCTGAAAGAATATCTCACAATTATCATGACTGAATGCACATATTAGCCACGTGTAATTACTGTAGATGATGAAGCAAGACACGCCTGATGGTGAACGCTGATGGCTGTCGAAGTTTTGCTTGAATGGAGTAAATTTGAGGACCAAGTTTTCTCCTTAGAAAAGAATGAGCATGATCAAATGCACATAGGCTGTAAAGTGGCAGGGTCAACATCTTTCAAAGTGAGAGGGTTAAAGGAAATGAGTCAGTTTTAAATGTTCTCTTAATAAATAAACCTGGGTGATAAGAAGAAGCTCTGGGATGATCTGGGGAGACAAAAAGGGGAATTTAGGATGTTCGGCTGGGGAAATAAAATCTTTGAAGCTGAAATAGATTCTCAGGACCACTACAGCCAATTAAGTCTTTCTCTTGTTTTCTGTTAGGTAACCCTAGGAGCTGGGTGTGGGAGTAATTAGAGTCGCTTTGAGAGACCCAATGGAACATGTCCAGTGCTCCAGTTAAAAAGAATTCTTTTTGAGTCTGTAGACTAAGTTAACTTGGATCTCATTATGTAGCTCAGCTGGCCTCAGGCTTCTGATTCTTCTGCCCCTGCATCTCAATAGAACATATTTTTTTCAACCCTGGGGATATTTTTTTTTCTTTTTTTTTATTAAAAATTTCTGCCTCCTCCCTGCCTCCCTCCCCCCCCCAACTTCCCACTCCCCATTCCCCTCTCCCTCCCTCTCCAGTCCAAAGAGCAGTCAGGGTTCCCTGCCCTGTGGGAAGTCCAAGGTCCTCCACACTCCATCCAGGTCTAGGAAGGTGAGCATCTAAACAGACTAGGTTCCCACAAAGCCAGTACATGCAGTAGAATCAAAACCCAGTGCCATTGTTCTTGGCTTCTCAGCAGCCCTCATTGTCCTCCTGGGGATAATGTCGATGGAATATAAATCAATGGAAACCCAGAAAACCCAATGCACTTTCGCAAGACCTCAAGATAGTAAAGTGAAGAAAGAGCCCGGAACCGCTACTTCATTCCTGCATATGTAATCTCCTGGAACAGTGTTTTGCACAGATCATGAGCTCAATAAATATTTACTGACTGAATGGTGAATGAATGAACCCTTTCAGGATTATTTTCATGGTATCATAGAACCTCTGAGTTCTGAAGCTTGAGAAACACCTTGTTTTGCTTTGTGATATTTTAACTGGTGCTACATATAAAAATATAATGCCAAAATCTAATTTTCCAGCTAAATCTTACTCTTAACAGATCTTTCTTTCAGTTCTGGACTTGCATCATAAGGATTTTTTTTTTTTCTGCAGATGTTGCTCCCCTGCATTATTTGAAGGTTGTAAGACTTTTGCTAGGTAGAATCTGATAATTATGCAACAAAAAATAAAGCAGCCAAGCAAGACCTGTTTGCACAATTGCTAAGAATAAAGATGGTAATACAGGAGCTGGCCTAGCAATGGATCACAACTCTACCTTATATAATGTATTCCTGTCCAGGGCTGTCATAATGAAGTACCACAGAGACTTAAATAAATTTATTTTTTCTGAGTCCATAAGGCTTGAAGACCAAGACCCAGACGTAAACCAGATTGACTATTGAGGGTTATAAGGAAAGGGTCTATTCATACCTTGGTTGACCTTCTTTTTGTGTTTTCATATCTCTCTACTACTGTTTGTGCTTGTGTTCAAGTTTTTGTATTGTGAGGAGAGCAATCATATTAGATTAGAACCCAAACTAAAATCCTCATTTTAATTACCTCTTTAAATATAACATCTCCAAATAAGGGCACATCTCAAGTTACTAAATGTTTAGAATTCAACATATAAACCAGAGAGAGAGAGAGAGAGAGAGAGAGAGAGAGAGAGAGAGAGAGAGAGAGAGAGGAAAGATAGATGTGGAGAGCCACTTTTTATCACATCATATTAAACTCTTGTATGTCATTTTCCTCTGAGTTGAAGATTTTCCTCCAGGAAGGAACAAGAGGTTTATGAACCTCAGAAGGTTTAAAAGAAAAAAATACTCTCCACCACTCTTGAAAAACAGAAACTTGGAAGACTCTTGAGGAGCAGTAGTATAAAAGCAAGCATATTCTCCCAGTATTATAAAAAGAAGTAAACACTTGTTGGGGAAAGAGACTGGCCAGCAGAACTGCAGAGAGAAGACATTGTCGGACTGCCGATGAGCCTGCCTGCTAGCTATGTTGAGAGCCCCAGAGTCGTGGCTTTGGTGAGTCTTTTCGCAAGTCGGGGAAAGGATTCTTTTTTTAAAAAAATATTTATTTATTTATTTATTATGTATACAATGTTGTGTCTGTGTGTATGCCTGCTGGCCAGAAGAGGACACCAGGCCTCATTACAGATGGTTGTGAGCCACCATGTGGTTGCTGGGAATTGAACTCAGGACCTTTGGAAGAGCAGGCAATGCTCTTAACCTTTGAGATTCTTAATGGTGTAGCTGCTTTTGGGTCACCTCTTCTTCTTCTAAGCTACTCCTCACCCAGATCCCTGTTAGTAACTTCCTAAAAACCCACTGGCTCATCAAGTTTGACATTGGTGCAACTCTTTCTTTGATCAGTTCCAGTTCTGGGATGAAATGATGAATTGTACCACCCCAGGAAAAGTCTGTCACACAACAATTCTCCATCCTATTTCCCAGTAGCAGTTGAAACAATGTTACTAGAACTTCTAGTTTGAAGTTAAGCATGCAACTGCCCAATAACATCAAGGTCCTGCCCAGACAGGTACAGCACTGGGCTGTGACAAGATGGTTGGCCTCCAAGTTTGTCTGCCACTTTGCTAAGAGTAGCTAGGGAGTGGGGCTTTACCAACACACTTGTCAAAAAAGAACATCAATAAAAATTGACGAAACAATAGTTTCTTCTGTGGAAACCAGTTTTCCTCATTTGTAAAATGCTGTAGGGGGTCTGAATGGCTTCAATCTCCGTTGAACTGTAGCTTGACTGATGAGTGCCATATTCTGAACCTGGGGATTAGTAAGAGGAATCTTCATGAGGATCCTAGCAAAATTGATGAATTTCTTCTGGGGCTTCTGCAAAGAACTTAAGAAGAAAAAAATATATGTGGGGAAAATGTATTTAGAAATAGTTTGAAAGAGCAAAAGGATTTCCTTTATCTTTGTTTCTGATGAACATCTTCCGGTTGTGTGAAAGTGTGAGAGTCTGTACTCCTTACAGTCAAGGGCCTCCTTATTCAACCAGATGATACTCAGGAGCCACAGGCTTAGCTTCCTTAGCTTTTAGCATTGGCTGATGTGTTAACTATAGCTTTAGGGCAATTTTCAAGAGTCTCACAATTAAAAAGAGTGACATTCTTTTTTCTTTTCTTTATTTCTTTCTTTTTAAAACTAAGATAGTTTCTTTGTGTATCCCTAGCTGTCCTGGAACTTACTCTGTAGACCAGGCTGGCCTCGAACTCAGATATCCTCATGCCTTTGCCTCCTGAGTGCTGGGATTAAAGGTGGGCACCACCGGATGCCTGGCTGTGATATTCTTGATAAGGTCCTTTAGAATTTTTCCCTAGTAACTCAACTAAACAATACAGTTCAGCAGGTAGCACAGGGGTGTCTGCATTGTGAGATGGCAATGTGACATTTGTATTAATTACTATTTAGCATTTTCTGATTCAGGCACCTCCTGAATTATGTTGCTCAAATCCTTGGGTCACTAATTGGGTCTACAGAGCTCAGAAATTTTAGGCAATGTTCTATCACTGGCTTAGACACAAAGTAGCTGCTCCACTTTAGAAGGAAATAGTAATAGACACTGGAAGTGCCATATTTGCTGTGAGCAGCGTGAGTCACTGCAAGAAGGGGTATGGAAAGAGGCAGCATCAAGAAGAAAACTCCTGGAGAGTCTATGTCGTATTGGAAATGCATGAAGTGTCCTCTTCGTGCAATACTCAAGGAAGGCAGGTGTTTACAGGATTTTGAGTAGGTTCTTTCTAAACCAACATGTACAAAGTAGTAATATTCTCAAACCCAACAAAACTTGGGGCAATGGAGCAGAACTCTACATATGACAGCAGTTTTAAATTGGGGGTGTTTGAGAAACACCTTACTTCTGCTTTGTAAGACTTTCAGTGGTGCTAAGCATAAAAATATAATGCCAAATTCTAATACTTTTTGTCCAAGTCTTACTCTTAAATAATATAGGAGTCTCCTTATTTGGGAAAAATTGAAGATTCTCTCCACTTTTTTTTCATATTTGGACATAGCTGATAGTAAAAATACCATGTGATTAGAAATATATGCATTTCCAGATTAGACATGCAGTATGGTAGGCACATAATTAAAACAGACAAGGATAATTATTTGCCAAACATTTATTGAGTTTTTTTAACAGACCAATTGTTTCAACAAGAATGTCTTTAAGGTAGTATAAAGCCTCAAATGACTGTGGGCTGATAAGTCTAGTCAAGAGACTTCTATAAATTTGCCCTCTGTTCATACATCTCCCCCTTTCCTTCTTCCATCACCTTGTGAACTCTTGCTGGACCCAAACAAGAAAGATGTTTACAGGGTCTTGAGTAGGTTCCCTCTAAACCAACATGTACAAAAGTAGTAATATTCTCAAACCCAACAAAACTTGGGGAAGTGGAACAGAACTCTACAAATCACAGCAGTTTTAAATTGGAGTTGTTTGAGAAACACCTTGCTTTTGCTTCATGAAATTTTAAGTGGTGCTAAGTATAAAAATATAATGCCAAAAAATAATTTCCTGTGCAAGTCTTTCTCTTAAGAGAGATTTCTTTCAGTTATGAACTGATTTCACATAATATTTTTCACATAAATCACCCCCTGCATTATTTGAGGGTTGTCAAAATTATGCAAGAAAAAGATCGACAAAACTGTTTGGAGGTAAAGACAAATGAGATTTAGGTCGAAGAAAATGTCAACTTAAACTTATAAAAATGAGGGTTCCCAACATGATCTACCACTAAAAATAGAGGCTCACCTATTTTGAATATCAAATTGTTACATTATTCTTGTTAGCTATGAAGGTAATAAATCAATGTGCTCCTCAAACAAAATTCCTTTAAAAATTAAACGACTTCTTTTGAAAAGTGCGCACCACATCTACACTAAATAACAAAGACATCTTGCAATAAAGAACTACCCCAGACAGAATGAGAGACAGGAACAGAAAGAAATGAAATGGGTATAGTTTAAGATTCTGGAAAAGACATTCTAAGATCAGAGAGTTTTCCCACAACCAGAAACACGGGAGTTATCATTTGATACCCAGTGTTTCTCATTTTCTTTTGCTTGAAGAAGAAACATTTCTTTGGCTGGTGCCAGGACGCTAGCAGCATCCTTTAAGGGCGGTATTGAGACCTCTGCTCTTGGATGTACTCATAGAGAGGGCTGGAACGTACAGGGACGTTGGCAAACTGGCGCGTGCCAGTCTCCAAGGCTTGGCGGCGCCTCTGCTCCTCCTGCCTACGGATCCGCTCCTCTTGAAATTTCCTCTCCCGCTCTTGGCGACGTCTTCGTTCCTCTTCCTGACGACGTTCTTGTTCCTGACGACGACGAATCGTATCCCTGGCAAACTGATCTTCAGCCTGGTACTGCCCATCTCGTTTCTGCCTCCTCAGCTGCAGTTCTTCACGTTCCTGGCGCTGCTGCTTCTCCTCCCGGAATTCCCTGTCGCGCTCTTGGCGAAGCTGTTGCTCGCGTTCCTGGTGGCGACGCTGCTGTTCCTCAAAGCGAAGCTGTTCTTCCTCGAGTTCCTGGCGGCGCCGCTGATGCCCCTCCCTTTCATTCCTGAGCTCTGGTTCCCCGCGGAATCTCTGATCGCGCTCCAGACGGCGCTCTTCTTCCTCACGGAATTTCCTGTCACGTTCTTGGCGTCTCAGCTGCTCTTCCTGGAGTTCCTGGCGGAGCTCTTCTTCCTCACGGAGTTTTCTGTCGCGCCTGAGCTCTTCTTCCCGGCGGAACTTTCTGTCACGTTCCTGTCCGCTCTGCCGCTCTGCCTCGCGCTCCCTGCGAAGCTGCTCCTCCACCCTCAGCTTTCGGTCTTGTAGCTGCTCTTCCTCCAGTTCCTGCAGGCGCTCTTCTTCCCTGCGGAGTTTCCTGTCACGCTCCTGTCGCCTCAGCTGCTCTTCCTCCAGTTCCTGGCGGAGCTCTTCTTCCCGGCGAAATTTCCTGTCACGCCTGAGCTCTTGTTCCCGGGGGAACTTCCTATCCTGCAACTGCTCTTCGTCGAGCTCCTGACGGCGCTCTTCTTCCCTGCGGAGTTTCCTGTCACGTTCCTGTCGCCTCAGCTGCTCTTCCTCCAGTTCCTGCAGGCGCTCTTCTTCCCGGCGGAGTTTCCTGTCACGTTCCTGTCGCCTCAGCTGCTCTTCCTCCAGTTCCTGCAGGCGCTCTTCTTCCCGCCGGAGTTTCCTGTCTCGCTCCTGGCGTCTCAGCTGCTCTTCTTCCAGTTCCTGCAGGCGCTCTTCTTCCTCATGGAGTTTTCTGTCGCGTCTGAGTTCTTGTTCCCGGCGGAACTTCCTATCCCTAGGCTGCTCATCCTCTAGTTCCTGGCGGAATTCTTGTTCCCGGCGGAATTTTCTGTCACGTTCCTGCACACGCTGCCGCTCTGCCTCGCGCTCCCTGCGAAGCTGCTCCTCCACCCTCAGCTTTCGGTCTCGCAGCTGCTCTTCCTCTAGTTCCTGGCGGAGCTCTTCTTCTCTGCGGAGTTTTCTGTCACGCCTGAGCTCTTGTTCCCGGAGGAACTTCCTGTCCTGCAACTGCTCTTCCTCGAGCTCCTGCAGGCGCTCTTGATCCCGGCGGAGTTTTCTGTCTCGCTCCTGGCGTCTCAGCTGCTCTTCCTCAAGCTCCTGCAGGCGCTCTTCTTCCCGGCGGAGTTTCCTGTCACGTTCCTGGCGCCTCAGCTGCTCTTCCTCACGGCGCTCCTGGCGAAGCTGTTGTTCCTGGCGGGATCTCCTGTCGGATTCCTGGCGTCTGAGCTGCTCTTCCTCGAGCTCCTGCAAGCGCTCTTCTTCCCTGCGGACTTTCCTGTCTCGTTGCTGACGGAGCTGCTCTTCCTCCCGGAGCTGCTCCTCCTCACGCCGCTGCTGGCGGCGCTCTTGTTCCTGGCGGAATCTTCTGTCCTCACGCTCAGGTCGCCTCAGCTGCTCTTCCTCAAGCTCCTGACGGCGCTCTTGATCCCGGCGGAGTTTCCTGTCACGCTCCTGGCGTCTGAGCTGCTCTTCCTCCAGTTCCTGCAGGCGCTCTTCTTCCCTGCGGACTTTCCTGTCTCGTTCCTGTCGCCTCAGCTGCTCTTCCTCGAGCTCCTGCAGGCGCTCTTCTTCCCGGCGGAGTTTCCTGTCTCGTTCCTGGCGTCTCAGCTGCTCTTCCTCGAGCTCCTGCAGGCGCTCTTCTTCCCGGCGGAGTTTCCTGTCTCGTTGCTGACGGAGCTGCTCTTCCTCCCGGAGCTGCTCCTCTTCACGCCGCTGCTGGCGGCGCTCTTGTTCCTCACGGGATTTTCTGTCGCGCTCCTGCCTAAGTTCTTGGCGGCGCAGCTCCTCCTCCTGGAACTGTCTCTCTTCTCGTCTTTGCCTCAGTTCTTCCCGCTCCTTCCGCAGTTGCCTTTCCTCCTCAAGGAACTTTCCGTCCCTCTCCTGTGGCCGTCTCCTCGAGTCTCTCAGGAGCTGCTCTTCCTCCCGGAGCCTCTCGCCCCGTCGTGCGGCTTCCCGTTGGCGCTCTCGCTGCAGCTGCTCTTCCTCTAGGAACTGCCGGTCACGCTGCTGTCGCCTCCGCCTCTCCTGCTCCAGCTCTCGCTTCTCTTCTGTTTCGTCTTGCAGAGATCGCCGATCCTGACGTGAGCGTCTCTCATGCTCCAGAGAATCCTCCAGCTGCCGGATCTGTTCTCCATCCTCCCTGCGTTTGGAGAAGAGCCTGCGGCCACGAGCTTCAGTTTCTTTCTCTGGTAGCCACTGCCACTTCAGATCCCTACGCTGACCTTCGTCCCGCAGCCTCTGCAGGTCCTCCTCTTGATACTGCCTCTCCTGCTGCAGGCGTCTCCTTTCCCTCTGTAGCCGCTCTTCCTCCTGCTGCAGCCGCTCTTCCTCCTGCTGCAGGTCCTCCTCTTGATACTGCCTCTCTTGCTGCAGGCGCCTCCTTTCCCTATGCAGCTGCTCTTCGTCCCGCTGCAGCTGCTCTTCGTCCCGCTGCAGCTGCTCTTCCTCGCGCTGCAAGTCGTTCTTGCGATCCTGCCTCTCTTGCTGCAGGCGCCTCCTTTCCTTCCGCAGCCGTTCTTCCTGCTGCAGCAGCCGCTCTTCCTCCAGTTGCAGCTGCTCTTCCTCGCGCTGCACGTCGTTCTCCTTGCGATACTGCCTCTCCTGCTGCAGGCGCCTCCTTTCCTTCTGCAGCCTTTCTTCCTCCCGCTGCAGCTGCTCTTCCTCTCGCCGCAGCTGCTCCTCCTCCTGCTGCAGCCGCTCTTCCTCCTGGCGGTATTTCCTGTCCCGCTGCCGGCGCTGCTGAGCCTCTTCTTGCAGCAGCCGCTCCTCCTCCCGCAGCACTTCCTCTCTCTGCTGCCTGGCGCTGGGTTTGGTGTACAGTGTGCGGCGCCTCTGGCTTTCTTCCTGCAGTTGCCTGCGCTCGGCCTGACGACGCCTCTGGCGTTCCTCTAGGAGGCTGTCCTGGAGCTCTGCTCGCTGCTGCTCCTCCTCCCGGAAGCGCTGCTCCTCCGCCTGGCGCCTCTGCGACCGCTGCTGCTGCTGCTCCAGGCGTTCCTCCTCCTGGGCGCGCTGCCGTTGGAGCTCCCGGGACCGTTGCTCCTGCTCCCGGAGCTGACGCTCTTCCGGCTCCTGTCCACGCGGCCTGGCGTAGACTTTGTTCTGACGGGCTTCAGCCTCGCTTTCGAGCTGTCTCTGCAACCTCCGGGTGAGAGTCTGGGGCTCCCTGAGTTGCGTCTGCTCCTCGTCCTCCTCAGCCACCAACTCCTGCTGACGCCTCAGCTCGGGGTCGCGCAGCTGCTGCAGCCGTCTCTCTTCCCTCTGCTCCCTGCTCCTGAGTTCTTGCCTTTGCTGTTCCTCTTCCTCGGAAAACTCTTCAGCATCAGGACCCTGGCTCCAGCTTAGCGGCTCTTTCTCCGCCAGGCGCTCCTCCAGTTCCTGCAGTTCTCGCCTCTGCTGTCGCTCCTCCAGTCTCTCCTGCCTCCTGCTCTGCTCCACAGCGCGTTCCTCCTGCTCACGTCTTTTCTGCCAGCTTCGGCGCCCGGGTTCTTCGTCCCGTTGTACGTCCCGGGGCTCGAATCTCCTTTGGTCTTCTTGCCTGCGATCTTGTGACAGGCTCCTCTTCTCTCTAGGCAGGGCTGTCTTCTCATCTAGCCCTACGGCCTGATTGATAGCCGAATAGCAAGCTTGAGCAAGCTTGAAAAGGAACAGGAGGAATTCGTTGAAATCAACACGCCCGTTGGAGTCCCGATCCAGAAGTTCTAGGATCACATCTACCGTCTCAGGGTCATGTGGTCTCTATGAAAGATTAAAGCAAAGGTTTTATAATTAATTATTTACACGTAGTAAGCTTTCACTCTCACACTTATTTATGTTGTGCTGAGATCAGGAGATACTTAGTGTAATTAGAAAATGCTTAGTGTACGTTGTCTTGCTTTCTCATACGATATGTGGACAACTCATGTCAAAGCATACACCTTTGGAAATTTTTGTAATTGTTTGCTGATCAAAACCACAATTTTTTCTAGATAGCTGAATAAGATGAATTTGTCCTTTGTGATCAATAAAATAATATTTATGAAGATTTCCAAAGGACATTTTTGTTTGAAAAAGCCAATACTCCTGATTTAATTTCTATTCCGTGTTTGAAGAACTACGATATTTACAGCGACACCATTTTAGTCGAGAAACAGGCAGATTTCAGTTACTGAAAGTTGGGAACAGAAAAGTTCCTTCAAGTCTATTAACTTGATTAGGCAGCATTAGTGGTAATGTCTTATTAATTAACACTTCATTCCCATTAACAATATCATCAAGTCTATTAAATACATGCTATTAACTTATTTACTCAGATTACAACACCAATTTAAATACCTCAGGCTTTAAAATGAATCATGATGTAATGTAGACCTCTCATGTTGAAAAATCCATTTTAATCAATATTCTTGGCTCTGGTCTTTCTCAGGAAGAAAAGTGATAGCCCCACATCCATAGATTTCTTTTTCTGGTCAGGTCTTACCTGGAGGACATCTCCAAGTTCCCTTTCAAGGAGGTTCTTCAGGTCTTTCTTGCTCAGTGATGCTCCTTCACAGCTATGTGTGGCATAATGATCGAAAACTTCAGCGATGTCAATAACGCTTCTTAGAAGTGGAGACATGTTTTCTTTTCTTCAAATTCAAGTAAACCTAGAACAGTAAGAGAGGATTCGGAATCAAGCCTCTGCTTCTGATTTAGGAAGACTTCACTCACACTGATTTAGACAGCTCTCTAGTTTTTCCACTAGTGGTTGAGATATCAACTTGCATTTTACCCCTCAATATTGTATTCTAAAGGAGGAAGAGAAACATTGAAAAATTCTAAGCCAAGGAAATCATCTTCAAAGCATATTACAGTCAACTTTTCATTGTCCATCAGTTTGAACTATCCACATCCTCCTCCCCCACCCCCTTTTTTTTTGTTTTGACATATTTCAGAGCAGATAATGAAGAGATGAGGGTAAGAATCTAAATTCTATAGGCTGCTACTCATAGCAACCTCTAAAGCTGAGCAAAAAGGCTAGGTAAAAGCCAAGGAGTATGTGAAAGAAGGGCTTGAGTGTCATTAAAAGTAAATATGTATAGACAATTGTGTCTGCAAAAACCTGGCAACAAACAGAACAGTGAAAAGAAGATGTGAATTATTCCTTAAATGCATAGCCCATAGGAGACTACTTCATGTCATCAATTCTAAGATTACAGAGTGCTTCCTCATCAAAATAAAACATTGTAACATTTATATACAGCAAGGCAGAAAAACAGAATGCATGTTGCCTGCATCAACTTAGATGTACTATGGGTGTTCATATCTTCTGTTAGTGAAGTTATTTGAGAGATTCTGATGGATGAATCAATGTGTCAAACAAACCTGGAGAACTTTGAATAATCTTGGCCTTAAGGCTGGCATTGGTTAAATGCAAATAAATCATTTCAATGTTGGTATTGTAAGTGGTAGGGGGACTCTGGGAACGTAGCCCAATAGTAGAGTGGGTATTAGTATGTGTAAAATAATGTGTTTAATTTTCAGTATTGCCAAGACAAAGCAAAACACATGGCTACAGCAAAATCTTGTCCACTGACACACTGGTGTTAAAAGAATACTCGGATGGCTTTGCTGGCTGACTGAGTAGTAGGTCACTTGGCTGAGTTCTTTATCATCATCTGTCTCCAACACTTTGCATACCAACTCAGATGTGAATGGTATGAAGATCCCAGTGTCATAAAAAAGAGATCAGGGTGTTTGCATACTCTAGAGATGATAGTTTTTTAGAAAGGTGAGCCTCATAAGAGGCACACATGATAGTTTTTGATGTGCGTAAGTATTGGGTTCAGAGTCTTGAGAGAACTACTGCTATTCAAGTGATGGCTCTAACCATAAAAAGATGGGACAAGCTGGGGAGCATGCTGGCTCCCCAGAGGCAGAGGTAGGCTACTTTCTGTGAGTTCGAGACCAGCCTACTCTACATAGTCTAGGCTAGGCAGGGCTAAACAGTGAGACCTCGTCAAAAAAAGAAGGGGAAGGAGGAGATGGAGTAGGTGAGATTTCGCCGACACTGGAAGGCGGAGATCCCTCCGGAGCATAGGAACTACCTTCATTCCCCCAACATGTACTACCACAGCTAGAGTGAAGAATCAAATAGAAGAACGCCATCCCCAGAACGGGACTTACCCACTTCACCAGAGGAAGAAGTCAAGTGCTTGCTCGCTGACACTGCTGGCAAGTGTGCTAGCTAACTGGGAGCCGGGCCTTTTATAGGGGTTGTAATTGTGCCCTGGGGAGCAACTTAGAAAGGAGACACCCACTCTGTGGGGCGACCTGATTCATTCAAATCCCAGCTCCACCTCTGTCTCCAGGAATGGCTTGTTTATCTCATTATTTGCTCACGTAGCTATTTGGACAGCGTTCACAGGACTTGCCTCCTGACTGCATACTGGCCCCACCTAACATGAAAAGGTAGAATATTTGGCAGATTTTCTAATTTTCTTTCATGGTTAAAATAAAAAAAAAAACATTAAAACAACCATTAAAACAAAGGCGATGAATGTTCCGAATTATTGTGACTTCATAAAAAAACCTCTAGTCATTTATTTTTTTTAAGATTTAATTTTAAGTATGCATGTGTGTGTGTGTGTGCACGTGCGTGTACACATATGAGTACAGGTGCCTATGGAGGCCAGAAGTGTCAGATTCCCCTGGGACCAGCCAATAACATGGACACTAGGAATCAAATTTAGGAACTTTGCAAGAGCAGTAAGTGCTGTTAACTGCGGAGCCAGATGTCTAACCCCTTAAACCATTTATTTTATGTAAACTACAAACTCAAGGTTGACAGTAAACAGGAACTTTGCCATAACTGGATGAGAAGCAGCTAACTGCTGTGTGGCGCGCAGCAGATCATGCAGAGATGACCACAAGCCCTGCCTGGAGCACCTTGACAATGGTGAGAGGCACCGAGTTTCTCTTCTAAAAATTCAGATGGGAAATTTATTTTACATTTGTATTCCTCAATTTATCCTACAAGTGAGAGACTGCTTCCTAAGCAAATAATTTTGGAGAGAGTCTTAAAATATGTGTTTATCAAAGTGTAGGTGAAGGAGCCTATTGTGAAATTTCATCCTTAGAGGTATTAAATCTAAATGAAATTTGCTCATTTGTTTTTCTTGCTAGCACGTTGAAGCCCCTGGAGAAAAAGAGCTAGTGTCATGCGTTATTGTAGATATAATCATCTCATTCAGCCTAAGTTACTAATGGTTATGACATCTAAACACTTGAGTTGGCTTCTCCTGGAAGCACATTAAGGTCATTCTAGCCCATTATAGCTGTCAGAGCTTTCTCAACCCCGGTGCTATTTTATTGTAAGGAACTGGATTTACTCCCGGTTGTCAGTGACTCCCACCCTTCCATTTCATACTACGTGAAACTTTGGTTCATAATAGATTTATGGAGACTATTAAATGATTCAGCAGCTTCTCTGAAATTAGGCAAGTATTGGTTTTTGGAATTTTGAGGAGAATTTCATAGTTAAAATAAAAACATTAAAACAAGGGTTTTATGCTCCTTTAGTGGTATGTGAAACCAGGAGCCTAAATCTTGATGTCTATTTCTTACTTTCTTCCCTGCTATCCCAGATGTGGGCTGATGTGACAAGAGAGGAAAAGACGATTGTAAACCTAGCTTATTTCTGCTTCTTCAAGACCTTCAGTACAGAAGTCTGTGATTTCCAAATTTCCTTAGAACCGTCAGAACTGTCATTATCTATCGGGGCCAGCGAATTAATTTGATGTGGCAAATCCTTTAGGAGTAAGGCTTCTCGTCCTCAGTTCTTACTGATGTTTTATACAGTCCTCTTAGTCTTTGGGCACCTTGAGCAATGTACACGTAACTACCTACAAGCCGTCAAACACTTCTTTCTCTCTCTTTGCTCTTTGAAGGGTTCCCTGTAACTGAATTAAGTCTGTTTGTGGTCTCTCTCTCTCTCTCTCTCTCTCTCTCTCTCTCTCTCTCTCTCTCTCTCTCTCTGGATTTGCTAGACTAGAGAGGTCAATGGTTTTCAGCTTCTTGTTAGAAAATCTCAGTTCAGGTTTTTCATCCTGAAATAAGTCATAATAATGTCTTTCTTACCCAATCCTCTCTAAATCAAATACAACATAAAGGAAAACGATCTTTCTTCTTCTTGAATTTTGGTTTATTTCTAAGTAACTTCAGTCTGATAACAGGGCTGGCTACATTGCTACGTACATTCTTTTATTTTAGACAAAGCCTAAAATTAAATGAAATAAAAATATCATTTCAGGGGGCTGGATTAATGGCTCACAAGTTAGGAACTCTTGTTACTCTTGCAAAGGACTGCTCACAACCTTCTGTTATTTCAACTACAGGGGATTTGATGGGCTCATCTGACCTCTGCAACTGCAGGCATGCAGACTCTGCATATACAAGTGTGCAGACATGCAATACTCAAGCATGTGATTCTTAAAAGAATGCAGCAACAAACAAAATCAGACCAATTAGGTATGGTGGCATACCAGCACTAGGAGGCAAGCAGATGTCTGTGAGTTCAAGGCTAACCTGGTTTACAGAGTGAATTCCAGGCAGTCAGAATCACCTAGTATGATCCTTTCTAACAAAGGAAACAATAATGAAAAAGCAAATTTCAGTAGTAGTCTCTAATGTGATTTTTCTGCAAAGAAACAATTTTAATTATTTTATAGTTTCAGTAAAAGATGCAGAAATGCTAGCAAATGTAGAAAATTAACTTCTAGCAAATGGATTCAGTTCATTTTTATTGAAAGAAAACTAGAAAATTATGAGAATGCTAATATCCAATCATGTTTCCTCAAAGATAATCTAGAAAACTATGAGAATGGCAATATTTAATCACGTTTCATTAAAGATAATCTAGAAAATCATGACAATGGTATTATCCAATCACGTTTCATCAAATATAGTGTTGTTTTTATAATCTGGAAATCTTCATTTTGTTTTTGGTTTCTCAAGACAGGGTTTCTCTGTGTTGCCCTGGGTGTCTTCCTCTGTAGACAAGGCTGGCCTCGAACTCAGAGATCCATCTGCCTCTGTGGCCTGAGTGCTGGGATTCAAGATGTGTGTCACTAAATCTTCATATTTGTATACACCAAAGTTCTAATTGCTTAAAAATAGTTAAAATTAATTCATTTACTTGTATATAGGGGCATAAATGTGAAGCTCAGAAGACAGTTTATGAGAGTAGGTTCTCTTCTCCCAACATGTGGGTCCCTGGGATTGAACTCAGGCTTTTGGGCTTGTTAACAAGTACCTTCACACACTGAACCATCTCACTGTCTCTTGTTGTCTTTGTTTTTTAAAGACTGAAAACGGAGAGGTCAAAGAACATTACCAGCTAATATGGGAATGAACTGATACACTACTTCATCTCTGCGTGAATATTCTTTATTCCAAGAACATATCTGTCGTTCTATACTGACATTTGGGACTTGCTTCCTTTATTATAGAAGAATTAAAAGGAAGTAATTAAATGTATTTATGAGGAAATTTTTATCACATTTATTGTGTGTGTGTGTGTGTGTGTGTGTGTGTGTGTCTGTGTACGCATGCGCACATGCTCAAGTCATGGCACAGGTGTGGAAGTGAAAGGGCAACTTGTGAGAGGTGGTTCTCTCCTTCTACCATGTAGCCCCTGGAGATTAAAATCATGCCATTAGGCTTGGTGGGAAGAATCTTTTCCAGCTGATCCATCTTGCTGGCCTAGACCAGAAATAAAGTTTCTGTCCTTCATTTACTTTAGCAACATTCAACTGTTAAAGCCCTTCCCTGGGGGGTGAGGCTCTTGTTTCCAGCAAACAAGAAGCAAAGTGCTAGCTTCCCTGGTTTTTATCTCACTCAAGGGCTCGTTCCTAGACCTTTCCTTGCTAGGAAAAGAAATGAACAGACTTGACATTTTTGTGACATTTAAGCAAGCCCAGGATCTGCTTGAGACCAGTTGTATAATTCATAAGGTAAAAGTTAGATGAAGAGGAGGTTTCAGTGCCCTCACCAGTCAAGAGACTTCTCAAGGTGTTCAATCTGGGAAAACACTCAAAACAGAATGGTTTAGACGGGTTTGAACGATGTGAAATTCTTGGGTAAACTTCCTTAATGCCCACTTCCAGGAGGTCTTTTCCTTAATAATTATGTGTTAAGTCTCTCAAGTTTCTCTATTATTTCCTATTATCCAGCGACTGGCACTGTGGTTCACCAGGCAAAAGCCTCACATAGCTTACTTGAAGCGTCACTAGAGTTCCATCCCCTCTCCCAAACCGCTGTCAATCTTTTCATGGCAATGATTGTGCCATGATCTTCCAGGCAGAGACAGTTTCTCCCCACAGCATGTATCACCAGCATCTCATAACCGTGTACTGGTTTGTATTCTCATATTCATCTCTAATTTAATGGCTGCTTGTCTTGTCTCTTCAATTAGGCTTTAAGTTCCTTGAAAGTAGTGCTGCACCTTTATTTCTACTGCGTGCTTAATCCTCACTGATAGAGTTTTATTGCGCCTTGGCGGTGGTCAGCAGGTCAGAATGAGACGAGTTGCTTAGACTAGGACGGATTATCTGTCTGAGTGATGGCACGAGGATGCGGCCTCTCACCATAATGGGAACCAGCCCTTCTGGGGCCTCCTGTGAGTTTTACTGCTTACAGGGCAGGTGCTCCACCCTCTCTTCCTTCTTCCATGTCCATCACTTCACCCCTCTGTTAAATGAGGAGCTATAAGATATGAATCCCTTCCTCAGAGGGGAGCTGAGATAATTACAGCTTGTAAAGCATTTTGTGATTCTTAGATATAAAGGAGCTAATTATTATGATCATTAATATTCTTAATTTTTATCTTCTTCAAGGTAAATTATGCTTACGTTAATTACACCCCCACCCTTTAGGTAATTATACCTCCAAGAGTCAGCAGACGCTTTCATCTCCCATCATGCCATGCAGGGTGACTGGCATGGGTGCCCAAGGATAACACTACTGCCTCTCTGTCACAGTAGCGAGCGAGCCTGGCTTTCTCAGTAAACTGATCATAGATTTCAGGTCATTTTGTTTTCCCTGTTCTATAATCGTATCTTTAGCCCATTGAGTGACCCCCTCCAATTCACAGAGCAGTGGGATTTGTCAAAAAATAAAAATAAAAAAAAATAAAACAAATAGCTTACCCTTAATGAGACAGATAGATTTAATTTTTATAATTTAATGAATACCTTGAATGAAGGAAGCAGGTATAGAGACTGTATGTTATCAATTTTATAAGAGTCCAGCTGCTGTTTGAGGAAAGACTCTAGCGCCTTCAGGTATCGTGTGACACTCTGTGTTCTCTTTAGACTCAGCTTTGTATCTAATAGAACGATGATCCTTCTTGGGGCGTGAGATTGGAGAACTTGTATAGTTTGGGAGAAGTTTGCTAATGATAAAAGGGCATAGCATAAAGGAGGTGAATGTTAAGTTTTAACACTAAATAGATGCGTTGGGCTGTGGCCTTCCTAATGTGGAAAAGAGCACAGACAGATGTGGGCTAGTTTGACTATATAGGATTTCTTCTAGACCTGGACCTTGTAACTTGATGTCCATGGTTGCTGAGTTCTAGTCTTCTGCTGGATACAAGTAAGGACGGAAGTAGAATAAAACAGGAGGCTAGATTCAGAGTGAGGTTTCCATGTCCACTGGCTCCCTGGGGCCCTTTCAAAGGAGTGTGTGGCTCTCTGCCACTCCATGTCAGACTCAGTATCCTGCTTTCACCTTCTTTCTTGTACAGGTTTCTTCTTGTTGTTTTCTTTGAAATTTCCATTTCCTGCTATGCCCTTAAGACCATTCTAAAATTAGGTCAGAAAATAGGATAGGGGTAAAGGGACTTTGGAAAGACCCATCTGATGCCTTTGTCCATTTGCCTCAAGCAGGATATGACTTGACTGGGCTTCCTTCAGTGAAGAGCAAAGGCAGGCTAAGTATTGGCTCTCCCCACAGTAAGTCTCCTTTAATCCATACCATGCAGTGAGTCCTCTGTTCCATGTCAGGCATAGCACAAGTCTAGAACACTTATCATATGATATTACACTCTACATCTTGATAATTTTGAGAGGGTAGGTAGCCTTAAGAAAGCTTTCATTCTATAAAGAAGGACATGATTTATTGGTGAGCCTGTGCAGCTGTCTCTCTATGGAGACTTGTTCTAGGATTTCAATGAAATCAAAATCCAAGGATGCCCACTCAGTCATCCTCTACAGAAGATGGTATAGTATATAGTATATAGATGATATAGTATATAGTATATAGATGATATAGTATATAGTTGGTATAGTATATAGCAGATAGATGGTATAGTATATAGTATATAGATGGTATGGTATATAGATGGTACAGTATATAATATATAGATAGTATAGTATATAGATGGCATAGTATATAGATGGTATAGTATATAGTATTAGATGGTATGGTATATAGATAGTATAGTATATAGATGGCATAGTATATAGATGGTATAGTATATAGTATTAGATGGTATGGTATATAGATAGTATAGTATATAGATGGCATAGTATATGGTATATAGATGGTATGGTATATAGATGGTATAGTATATAGCAGAGAAATGGTATTGTATATAGATGACATAGTATATAGCATATACATGGTATAGTATATAGCAGAGAGATGATATAGTATATAGATGACAGCCAAGTCCAAGGATGTCCACTCAGTCCTGCATAGAAGATGGTATGGTAGAATTCACATGCACACTGTGCATATCCCATGTGTTTTTTCTCTACATTACTTTGAATACCTAATCAATACAAATGCTGTGCAAACAGTTCTTATACTATATAGTGTACAGTGTATAGTGTAACATGGTTCAGTGACTTATACCACACTTAGAATAGAATAAAGGGCCCAATAAATACTTATGAACTGCAAAAGATTCATTGAGAGAAAGCCCAGGATTTTTCCCCATTATTATTCCCTAAGGCAGCTCATAGCAGTATTTTTTACATTAAAATTTTAAAAATTTAAAACTGACTAGTGTAGTTATACAGTGTAGTTATACACATTAGCCACTGAGCTGTCTGTCAGGTATGTGACTGGAGGCTTTTCCTTATCTGCAGATGAAGAATGGTGGAGATGCTGATCGCTGAGTATCTGACCAAGCCCCGCCTCGCTCTGGCTACCTTCAGTTCTGGGCAGAGGGTGAATCATTGAAAGTTTGTGTATAAGGACAGCTTCTGAGAGTATCTTCCAAAATGCAAAAGTAAAACTATGTGTTGGGTGATGCAGATTAAATATTTGAAGTGAATTATAACATGAATATGTTAAAAAAGAAGAAATAATTAGAATGTTTTGCTCAGGAGGACAAATCAATTTTTCTGAAATTAGTATAGTCTTTCCTTTCAGGGTCAGCATTCTTCAAAATTAGTTTTTAGACTTTGTCTGTTAGGTTATTCAAGATGTAAAACTCTGGAGTCTTTGAATGTAAATTCTGAGACGATTCTAGACCTCCCCATTCCATGAGTTCCACAAAAGTTTGATGCCCAGCTTACCAAAACTCTGAAAGAGAGACTAATCCCTGGGAAAGACATGATCCTGTGCCTTCAGAGACTGCAAGCATTGTGAAGGCCAGCTTGAGTGCCACACACCATCCAGGTTAAAGGAGGATGGAGTGCTGCTCGATGAAGACCTTTGGGAGGGCTTCAGGGACGACGTGGAATTTATGAATGGATTTTAGGCAGAACAAAAGGTATGGAGACATTCCAGTCACTGCAAGGAAAGGGTATGGGACCAAACTGTGTTTTGAGATGAGGAGAGGTGCCCACGTGGAGACTTGACCACCTTTTAACAAAGGGTTGTGCCTCTATGGCACTTTTTAAGGCTTGGCTTTACAGACGAGAACAATGGTGTCCACCGTCTATTTATATTGGCTGAGGAAGTTATTGAGCACAGTAAATCTCAGGTCCCTTGAAAGCAGATTCTATGCCTGCTTGATGCTCTGTTCCCAGTACCTGCCCGCTGTCACTCAAGATAATTGTTGATTGAAAGTGTGAATGAATTGCACTGTGTGTCACAAACAAAATTGTGTTCAACAGCATGACCAGAAAGTATCCTATTAGAGTTCAGAAGCTCTTTTTCCATAGGAAGATTAGGAGGAAAGGTAAGAGGGGAGGATTTGAAAAACAGTCTAGTGGAAGGGGGTGAGGAATTTTATCTTTCTAAATCCTGCTAAGAGGACAGAATGGTGACTGATCATGGCACAGCAGATGGGAATGAAGATAGGGTAGCAAAGACAATGGCAAGCCATAACCTACTTCTTCCTTCAGTGATCTGGTCAGTGCTTCCCTTTAGAGATCAGCAAAAGTGTCAGAAAAGAAATTATTTTTGCTTTGGGGTTGGCTGCCTATCTGCATCTCAAAAGCAATTCAAAGAGCATCACCTGGCTAGTCTAGGCTTCCTCCGCTATTATTATTCAAATGAGAACTTGAACAAGCAGATTTTGCCCAAGTAAGGAAATTGCCTGAGGCACCAGCATAGATGAATGAAGTTAAGTGGACTGGTTTTGCCCACACTACAAAGTAACTCCAAGGGAGCCTCTTGTTCCAGTGCAATCATCTGCCTCATTCATCCTGGCCCCTCTACACCCAGTGTCATTTGAGCAACTCAATCTCACCAAGAGTAAATGTTGTCAGGATGGGAGAAGTAGCTACTATGTGTGAGGCCTCAGGTTTTTCCAGCACACAAAAAGTAGGGAGGAAAAGTAAGAGTCTCATTTACGTCTCCCACTCGTTCTCTGGTAGAGATGGTTATTCTCACTTTGCAGAAACAGAAATAGAGACTTGGAAATGCTAAGTGATGAATCTGAGATCAGAGAAGGTGGAAAGTGGCAAGATCGGAATTTGAATGAAAAATCTAGCATCCTTAAAACTCATATTCCTTACTGTCATTTAGTTTTATTCCCTTTAATAAAGGACCAGATTTAACCTTGACTAAGCAACTCCTTGAGGTTAGAACGATCTCAGTTTGTAAGTAGGTTGGCTTTCTGTAGCAGTATCGCCTTCGTGAAGGAGATCCCCTCAGCCTAGATGCCAGAAGTTCAAGGTTCTGTTAGGAGCCTGGGAGGAACTTATGACCAAGGAAGCATGGTAGTGATTAGACCTGACAATCAGAAATTGGAAAATTCTCCCTCTTCTGAAACCAGCCTCGGTTGGGACCAGTTTGTGCGGGTGGTGGAGGCTTAGGCTAGTGTCCCTGTTATCAGATACCAGCAGTGACTGTCATGAGGGGAGCTTGCAGACTTGTAACAACAGCTTGATTATAATCATTAAGCCTTTACAGGACTCTGAATGCCTTGCAAGGGTTTTTACAACCTCTTTTTATTGGTTGTTCTCCCTCCAGCCCAGCCTGACGGAAGTGCTGCCGCCTCCACTCTTCAGGTGTGGAAACAGGGCCACTGAGAGGTTAAGTTGCCTGCCCTAGGTCATCCAGCGGTTGAGCTGGGCTTGCTTCTTGTTGGAGTGTCTAGAAAGGGCTTTCTTCTTTGAGCCAATCTGCTGATGCAGGAACCGGAGGGACTTAGAACAGTGTAAAAGATCTGTTTTCTCCCACACTGTGAAATTCACATGTGGTATAAAGAATTTGATGTATCAAAAACAAAGGAGATGTTATTCCTCCTCCTCTTCTGGGTTCTTCTTTTTTTGGGGGGGGGGCAGGGGGCTCTTCTTTTTAAAAAGCATTATTTTCCCCTTTATTCTCCAAAGGATGGAATTAATCCGAACCAATGATTCCAACTTCCAGGCATCTAGAGGTGGGCACAGATGGGGGTAGTTCTGAGCCTGCTGATTACAAGGCGAAGAGGCTTCTTGGGGACGGCATTAGCTGTGCTGTATCTAGGGCTAGAGTTCTAGTCTCATAGAATCATCAAATCCTTTGATTCCAATGTTAGAGAATTTGGGAACTGAGGATTAAGTGGAGACAAGCCATTTACTCACTTACTTATTGGTTATTCTCGTGCCTGAGGCTTTTCAGAACCTGTTGTAGGCTTTGTGAATTCCCAATATGGACTCTACCAGAAAACATTGCTGAAATTTGCGGTTTGCTGACTGCTTTTCTTCTTGATTTATTTTTGATGGTTGTCACCCTACAGAATGTTCCTGAGAAAGTTTGGGCATGAATGCCCCATTCAGATGGACAGTGTGCTGTACCCCTCCGCATTTCTGTGGCTACTCACGGAGCTTCATTTTGCTCCCTGAGCTTAACTGCGGAAGGGATTGTTTCCTTCAAAATTCAAGAAGCAGAAGCGAAATATTTTCTCTACTTTGTGGACTATTTAGGCCTGAGCCTATAACAAATACCAGAAAACGAGCCAGACATCTTCTGAACTAAATTTTAATTTTCCCCTTGCTTCATTATAGCTTCTAAAATGTGCTAAGCTGGTCTTGATTATAGAGTCCATGTTAGGATGTCAGTTACTGTAGAGAACTTTTTTTGTGTAAAGTAGTGTGGGGATATAAGAATGTATTTTCTTTGGGGACAGTTAATTTTTTAATAGATTCTGCCTGGGCATGTGGTAAATGAGGAGCCTGCGGTTCCGTGTTTCAGATCCATCTCAGAATTGGTATTCTCTGTGATCTTAGGTGAGTCAACTAAACTCTCTGAGCATGAGGTGTCTATCTATAAAATTACAATAATGACTCTTTCATTTGCAAGATTCTGTATGTGTGCACGAATGCCTCATGACAAGTAAGATCATAAACTGTGGAGTATTTTGGTTTATAGGAAAACAATCAGGAAGAGAATTCAAGGTTCTACATGTCTTTTTCTTCTCTTAACATCTAAGGTCAGAGTCCATGGGAATAGATCCTACAAGAGGAAGAGATTCCCATGTGGGGAACTCACCAAGCCTCACATGGGGCGGTACTCTTCTTTAGACATCCTGTGAGTGCTGAGTTCTGCCCTTTCTTTCCTTTCTCCATCAAGCAACACTTTCTGGTATTGTGGGGATATTTGCTGTGAGTATCTCTGGCTTCAATATTTTTTTCTACAAGGAGTTAAAATTTGAGGAATGAGCTCATTTGATGGACACCTGCTCTTCCAGTGTCTTTCTAACTGGATGTACAAGAAACCCAGGCCGAGGTTCTCAGGCTACTTTTAATATCAGAACACCATTGGGATCTGACATCTCAGGAGCTTTGTGCTGTGGGAACCCAAAGTTCCTCAGCTTGCTGCTGTGCTTAGAATCTTATGGGGCCCATTTTTGAAGGGTGAAGTGGAGGCAGCCTTTAGAAGGCTTGCCTAAGGCCACAGGATGACTCACAAACACAAGGGATGAGGGATGTGAGGGAGAGATTCTTTGTCCCTGACCTCACTACCAGACCATTACACCACCCAGCCTCATTTCTGCCACAGACCCGCCTGCTTTGAATTCAGGTTCTGGAGCTGTTTTGTTGTCCTCTCTCATCCAGTGTTAATCTTTGACATAATTCATTTATCTAAATCACTGTTTAGCACATGGCATCCTTGTGGTTCTCAACTGGTGCGAAGAGTTTCTCACCCCCTCTCTCCCATTTTGAAGAAGCCTGAGTAAGTGTATCCCTCTCCTTACTCTGGAGTCTGATTCTGATACCTTCATCAGAAGGCTGGGATAACATCTCACAGGCTAAATGCAGAGTGACTGCCCAGGAGGGATGGAAGACTATAATTTATAGGCTGCCTCCTGTTTGTCATGCTCTGCATGAGATATAAAACTAGCATAATAAGCCTATGTATATTTTGCTGATGAGGCCTAGCTCCAGCCTAAGAAAAGCCAGGTGATCTTTTGAGGGTCACACGACAGGGAGATGGGAGCTGATACTTGTCAAGCTCTTTCTTTACAAGGCTGTGCTGCCTGGGGTTTCACTAAAGCTCTTTATAACCCCACCATTAAAATTCCATTTATTAGTGTATGTGCGCGTACTTTTGTGCCGTGGTGTGTCTGTGTGTGTGTAGTCAGAGGACGACTTTTAGAGTTGGTTCTGTCCTTTTACCATTTGGGCCCCAGGAATTAAACTTGAATCATCAGACTTGGAGGACAATTCTTCATCTATGGAGGCATCTTACTGGCCTCACACCTCTTGTTATTTGCATGATTTTAACTTATTATGTTTGTATAATAATTTGTAGCTTCAGAAGATTTTCGAGTTTTTAATTTAGTTAATTTACTGGCAAAAATCTAATAAAGAAAGAAGGTCAGCTACCAGAAAAAGTGAAATGGAGGACAATTCTATATTTAACAGTAGGTAGTCATTGTAATCAGAAGAGGGACATGAATAAAAGAATATTTTTATAGTAAATTATGTGATACAGGTTAGTTAGCAGATGAAGGACACTAAAAAATATCACACTCGTGACATCAGCTCTTTGAGCTAAAGCAAAACCTAGACTATCATTACAGGCAGTGCCTACTTTGTAAGGTTCATCTACACAATATAACTTATTATCAAAGAGTTCTTTCTTATTCTTATTTGTGTCCTTCTTCTGGTTAGCAAGGTTACCATGACTACCTACTGTTAAATATAAAACTGTCAGCCATTTCAACTTTTTTTCGACAGCTGACCTTCTCCAGTCATCATTCATTCATTCATTTTATTTTTTTAGTCACCTAACTGTAATTAAGTACTTGTGATGTGCAAAGAACCAGAAGTATAAGGAGAACTAATACATGATCCAGCCTTCGAGGAGATTAAAGTGTGGTCAGAGTCATCTGAAACAACCCATTATTTTAATCCAGGATAAGAAAAGTTATGATGGAAGGTATTATGGGAGCACACTGAAGGGGTACTTCACCCATAAAGTGGACTTAAAGAGAGCAACTCAGAGGTAAAGCTCATGCCGCATCCTGTGGGACAAGTTGGGTGTAGGGTGTGATGAAAGGTGAGGTTGGGAGATCCACGAAGTGGAGCTCATGAAGGACTTTGCGAGCAAAGGCAAGGACTAAAGGTTGTATCCTATAGACTATGGAGAACCAAGACAGAAATTTTTGGCAGGACATGATAATGTAGTCAAATTTGTATTTATTTATTTATTTATTTATTAAAGATTTCTGTCTCTTCCCCACCGCTGCCTCCCATTTCCCTCCCCCTCCCCCAACCAAGTCCCCCCTCCCCCAATCAAGTCCCCCTCCCTCGTCAGCCCAAAGAGCAATCAGGGTTCCCTGCCCTGTGGGAAGTCCAAGGACCACCCACCTCCATACAGGTCTAGTAAGGTGAGCATCCAAACAGCTTAGGCTCCCACAAAGCCAATACGTGCAGTAGGATCAAAAACCCATTGCCATTGTTCTTGAGTTCTCAGTAGTCCTCATTGTCCGCTATGTTCAGCGAGACCGGTTTTATCCCGGGCTTTTTCAGACCCAGGCCAGCTGGCCTTGGTGAGTTCCCAATAGAACATCCCCATTGTCTCAGTGTGTGGGTGCACCCCTTGCGGTCCTGAGTTCCTTGCTCGTGCTCTCTCTCCTTCTGCTCCTGATTTGGACCTTGAGATTTCAGTCCGGTGCTCCAATGTGGGTTTCTGTCTCTGTCTCCTTTCATCGCCTGATGAAGGTTATTATTCAGGAGGATGCCTATATGTTTTTCTTTGGGTTCTTCTTCTTATTTAGCTTCTCTAAGATCACAAATTATAGGCTCAATGCCCTTTATTTATGGCTAGAAACCAAATATGAGTGAGTACATCCCATGTTCCTCTTTTTGGGTCTGGCTTACCTCACTCAGGATAGTGTTTTCTATTTCCATCGATTTGCCTGCAAACTTCAAGAAGTCCTTGTTTTTTACTGCTGAGTAGTACTCTAATATGTATATATTCCATACTTTCTTCATCCATTCTTCAATTGAAGGGCATCTACGTTGTTTCCAGGTTCTGGCTATTGCAAACAATGCTGCTATGAACATAGTAGCACATACCAAAGAACTCCTACAGCTGATAAACACCTTTAGTAATGTGGCAGGATACAAGATCAACTCCAAAAATTCAGTTGCCTTCCTATACATTAAGGATAAGGAAACAGAGACGGAAATCAGAGAAGCATCACCTTTCACGATAGCCACAAATAGCATAAAATATCTTGGGTTAACCCTGACCAAGGAAGTGAAAGATCTATTTGACAAGAACTTTAAGTCTTTGAAGAAAGAAATAGAAGAGGACACTAGAAAATGGAAGGATCTCCCTTGCTCTTGGATTGGGAGGATCAACATAGTAAAAATGGCAATTCTACCAAAAGCAATCTATAGATTCAATGCAATCCCCATCAAAATCCCATCAAAATTCTTCACAGACCTAGAGAAGACAATAATCAATTTTATATGGAAAAACAAAAAACCCAGGATAGCCAAAACAATCTTATACAATAAAGGAACGTCTGGAGGCATTACCATCCCTGACTTCAAACTCTATTACAGAGCTACAGTATTGAAAACAGCTTGGTATTGGCATAAAAACAGAGAAGTCGACCAATGGAATCGAATAGAAGACCCTGACTTCAAATTTGTATTTTTAGAAATGTCACTGTCATTTTTACTGATAATGAGTTGAAAAAAAAAAAAAAACAAGATGGGAGACACTGAAGTCATTTAGTAAAATAGATAAGAAACAATGGCCTAAACAAAGACATTTATGGTCAGACAAGAGAAAAATCATTTAGTTTATAAAGACTTTAAGAAGTAAGAACCCATAGGTTTAATTGGCACCTTGGATGTAGAAGGTGAGAAAGAGAAGGAATCGGTCTGGGTCATCAGCTTGTGTAGCTGGGGAGGTAGTATGAACTTAACAGGGTGATTTAGGCCATTTCCAGTTGCTGTAATCCTATATTCAAAGCTAGCTAGTCTGATTTATGACTCTGGAGGTTGGAAAGTCCAATATTGGATGTCTGCATCTGCTAAGACTGCGATTCTAGCTCATAGCAGGAAGTAGAGGGCAAGAGGGCACATGAAAGAGAAAGAAGGACCATGCATTTGAAGGTTGTTGTTTTCTAACAACCCGCTTTCATGGAAACCGTATAACACCTTTAGGAAGATGGAGCTCTCGTGACCCAAGCACCCCTAAAAGGGACAGAACTTATTTAAGAAGTCTCTGTACTTCAAAGTCTTTATCATGGAAATGATTTTTCTCTAGCTCAGGCGTAAACACCTTAGTTCACTTTTTCACTTCTTATCTAGGTCTGGCACCATTACATAGCTAATTAAACTCCAACCTGAGATTTGGTGAATATAAATATGGTGGAGAAGGATATGGAAGAAGAATTTATCACTTTGAGACCTTGAGTTTAGGATGTGGGTGAGATGTCTGGACAAAAAGGCACAGGAGCTAGTAGGACATATAAGGCTGGATCTCAGGAGAGAAATCTAGGCTGCTAATGTAGGTTTAGAAGCTCCCATGAAAATTTGATATTTAAAATCTCAGCAGGTGTTTGTGGACATTTTCTGTCCTGGTTGCCCGGTCCCAAATAAATGACTCAGAGGCTGAATACAAATTATAAATGCTGAGCTGATAGCTCAGGCTTACTTCTAGCTAACCCTTAAATTTAAATTATCCCATATTCCTTATTTATGCTCTTTGTGGCAGAACTTTTATTGGCATGGCACATTTTCTCCTGCTCCTTCTGTGGTTGGCTGGTGGTGACTCTTGACTCCACCTTCTCCTTCCCATCATCTTTAGTTCGGTTGCCGTGCCTTTACTTCTTGCCTGGCTACTGGCCAATCAGCATTTTTATTAAACCAATTCAAGTGACAAATCTTTACAGTGTACAAGAGGATTGTTACACAGCAAGGAAGGGGGCTGGAGAGGTAGCTCAGTGATCAAGAAAACTAATTGCTCTTGCAGAGGAACTGGGGTCAGTTCCCAACACCCACATGGCAGCTAACAACTTTTGTAACTCTAGTTTCAGAGGATCTGATGCCCTCTTCTGGCCTCTGTAGGCATGTGGTACACATATATGCACTCAAAGGCACTCAAAAAACATTCATAGATATAAAATAAATAAATCCAAAAACAATTTAAAATCTCAATTAAAAAATGAGATTGTCTAGGGAAGGGTATAGTGCATTGGTTGCATTAGAACCACCTGGGACAACGCCTTAGCATTCCTACAGACAAAGCCATACAACAGACACAGGCAATTGGAATTCTAGTCATGTGACCATAGAAATTGTTTTAAAACTTCCAGATTGCAAAAATGTCATCTGACACTAAGAAGAACCTGGTTGAAAAGTAGTGGGGAAAGCTTCATTAGAAGTGACAAAATAGAGAGGAACCTAAGGCATTTCTGGGAATAGGGTACAGTAGGGAAAGAGTGGGGGAGGGTTGAAGGGGAGGGGAGAGGCAGGGAGGGGAGCAGAGAAAAATGTACAGCTCAATAAAAATCAATTAAAAAAAGGGTGAATTGTAGACACAAAGGATGTGAGATCTCAGAAGATAAAAGGAATGTCCAACACAACCTTCAGTTACTCAGGAACACAGCCTTTTGCTTGTGTAATCTTGTCTGTCTTTAGCCTGGTAGATGCCATCTCTGTCTCTGATGACCCTGCATCCAAAATCAGTCTTTCACTACATCACCAACCTACATCCATTGCATTTCAAAAGCTTGCCCCAGAGTTCTTCTTTCGAGGACCATCTCATTAATTTTTACCTGATTCTGCTGATTCCCATTTAGATGCTTTTGTAAGTATCATTTCTGGCCTAGCTAGATGAGAAGAGGCCAAAGAGCTAAACTCAGTTATAGCTATTCCGTGTTGGCGTGCTGAATGCCTTGGAGAAGAACACTGAAGTCTGTCTGTTTACCTATTGTGTATTAATAAAAATACTGCCTTTCAAGGGATGATATAGATTTGCAGTCGAGACTATAAGAAGGCATTTATATGGGAGGGTGACATCAACAAGATGGTAGAATAGGTTTATCACTAGCCTCAGTGTTGATTAATTCTGAGTATCAGTTAGACCTGATGGACGATTATCAAGAGAGTTTATAAAGCATGACATCTGGATATGTTTTTGAAAGAAGCTTTATGAGGCAGAGTCTAGAGAAAGGAAGTTAGTTCGTGTTATTTACACTCAGCATTTTTTGGGTTCTGGTCGGCAAATGGGATAACCGCTGTCAATTTGGGTGGGAACCATTGACTCCTGGGAAGCATGAGAAAACTGCCTAGAGCAGAACGTGTGTTCTATTGATGCACATCTTAGAAAAAAAGATTCCAGCTTCTTCGGTATGTGCACTCTGGAATTTCTGCCAGTAGCTTGCTGTAAAGCCAGACTAGGGGCTGAAATACCTCCTAGTTCTGAGTCTTTCTGGCCTGAACCACACTACAGGAGCTCTGGATTGTCAGCCACATGCACAGGACAAAGGCAACAGGACTGAGTGAACGTCAGTGGAAATCTCTGAAACAGTGAGCCCAAATAATCTTTTTTCCCCTTTAAGCCCATTTTCTCAGGTATTTTGTTGCAGTGATGGAAAGTTGACTAATATACCATGGCACATTTTCTCCAAAAACCAAATAGCACTTATTTGAGAAGATTTCTTCTCCTCAGGAAAATGTGAATGAAGAAATGAAGAGCTGATTTTTACCATGAACCCCAGCACCAGGCTGGTCTCTTTGGACCCCATCTTCAAAGCGGCCTCTGCAGAGCTAACACCTAGGCTGAGCTCTAAAAACCTCAGTCTGTACCAGTGCCAGGCTCCAGCTTTGTGCCCATGGTTCCAAGCTCCAGACTTGCTTCTGCCAAGGTTCCAGGCCTACTATAAAGGCTGTCAGACTCGGGACCTGCCAGTTGGCTTCCGTGGATCCTAAATGAATGCCAGTCCCTATAGTGCCAGGGTATCCAGGCTCCACCCACATACACATCAATTCAGGTGCCACTCCAGTCTCCTTGAGGACTCCATCAGCAGGCTTTACCCTTTAAGTATAGCTAGACTCTATAGGTAGGCGGACTGGCCTTTAGATGTCTCTATACAATCTTGTCTTGGAAGATACGTCTACTTCTTCAGATTTCTAGACACCAGCATAAGACCACGTGGATCATACATAATAGAGAAACATGGCCCAGCCAAATGAACAAAGCAAAACACCAGAAGTGATGCTAAAGGAATAGAGATCTAGGAGCTGCTAGACAAAAATCTCAAAATACATTCCTCTTCCTCTCTGTTTTGAGTTTGTGGTTCAAGATGTGAACTCTCCACGTCCTGCTCCACTTACTCTGCCAGGCGTCAGCTACCGCATTTCCCTGCCACAACGGACTCTTATTCATCTAGGACATGCAAGAATAAGCACATGCTGCTGTACCCCGACCACCCTCTGGGATAGTTGTACCATCTTGCCCAGTGCCAGCTTCTCCATAGCAACCAGAAATGACCTAGCCATCAGTGGCAGCTGAATCTCCTTCCCCAGAGCCCAGTGATAAAGCCCAGAGAATCAGGCCCTCAACTGTCCATGAATTTGGGAAGCCCTCTGCTTCCAGCACACTGCCAGACAGATGTCCATCAGCTGTCATCCTAGATGGGGCACTCCCTGAGGGTCTTATCTGCCGCCTCTGCCCCATCAACAATGTCATTGTCACTGTTGCTTCCTTCTTTTCCCTCTCCCCTTCTGCTAGCTGTCCCAACCTCTCCTTGGATCAGGAGGACCCTTGGAATAGGTGGGGCATGTACAGTGTCAGGTGCCAGGAGCCTCTGCAAGCTGTGGTTCATCATCTTTCCACATTCATCCCCAAGCCCACGAGGCCAGGCTGGGCCCCAAGGACCCCAGGACCCCAGGACCCCGACATCAAAGACTCAGGCATGATGCATCACATTCACCCATGCCCACGAGGCTCCCCTGCAGCCAGTATGCACCTACTGACTCTGGAGCAAATGGGGGCTCTCTCTATCACTACTCCTGAAGAAGCCCAGACCATTTGACTCACAGCATTTGGCGGTCTGTGTATCCATGGTCTTATTCTACTCCCTCAAGCCTGTGGGGAGCCAAGGGAGCCTTAGATGAACTTACGTTGCTGACATGGACACAGCCACGTCAAGGACCCATTGCAAAGCCATCCCATATTGGTCAGGTCGGAATTGGCAAAACCTCCCTCTTGTCCCAATGGGAATGTTGGAGGATGTGCAAAAGCTAGCAACTACAGCTTCCTTCTCCTGGATGACTGTAACCTAGACTGTTTCCCTACAGAAACCTCCTAGGATAACTAACCCTACCCCCCTGTGCTATGTAGTGACTGTGCTACGGTTCTGGTTGTTGCAATAGTTCATGCATCTCCATCCGAGTGAGCACGGCCCACCTGATCCCAGCTTTTCTGTGTTATTCGGCCCATGGAAAAGATCTTGAAAAGATCTTTCCGCCACTGTCTGATTAAAGCAAGCTGTGTTTAGAATACTCAAAGACTGGCCAGATGACGGCCTCCTCCTAAGTCAGGGTTTCAGAGATTAGCCTCTCACTGGCATTTGAGGTCCCTTTTACGAGAAAGGGTTAGGGTTGATAGAAAACAACTGTCAAGATAATTGACTGTTAGCAACTGGACAAAAGAGGGAGGGACATAGGACTGTGCTTATCTATCTGTGGGGCAGATAAGCGCAAGAATCCGTCCTGTGGAAAGGGAGTCATCAAGGTGTCTGGGAAGACGCATTTTCATAAGGCAAAAGGGCAATCATATATCACAGGTTCAGAAGTTTAGTAAGGCAAAGGGATAGGTATATATCATGGGGTCACAAGTTCAGCGTAGGTTGAAAAACGTGGTTTGAAGGATAGATTAGGCTCAGGAAACAGAAACTTATTCCTGTAAGGTGTGGAGACTCTATAACAGATAATGTGGCTCCCGTTTTGTTTCACGGTGTTTGTCTTTACTTCATTCTTTTGTTGCCTAGGTTTCCAGGATCAAACTGTGCTGACGTGGTAAAAGCCAGGCCCCTGTCCATCCCAGGCACTCAGCTCTACATAAGAATTTATCCCCAAGTACTTACTCCTCACAGATCTACTCCTACAGGCAGTGTGATAGTAGCTGTGGACTGGTGGCCCCAGACTGCTCCACCCAAGATTTCTGCCCAAAACAGGCCACTGGCCAGACCTTTCTGATGGATGTTTTATGTCTAGCAACAAAGGAATTGTTGTTTGGTTGGTTTTTTGTTTTGTTTTGTTTTTGTTTGAGACAGGGTTTTTCTGTGTAACAGCCCTGGCTGTCCTGGACTTGCTTTGTAGATCAGGTTGGCCTCAAACTCACAGAGATCTGCTTACCTTTGCCTCCCGAGTGCTGGAATTAAAGGCACGTGCTACCACGCCTGGCTAGCAACAAAGGTTTTGTCCTGTGGGAGGGGAAAGCTCATCCTAAAAACAAAACAAAACAAAACAAAAACTGGCCACTGAGCACAAACTACCAGGAAAACAATACAGGAACAAAAGGAGCTCCTGGGCTAAATAAGGCAGTGCCTGACCTGAAATGTCAACAGGCAGACTGCCAGCAGGTTTCTCAGCAGGTGCTTGTAGCCCCGGAGGGAGTGGGCAAGAAAAAAATTGCTAAACAAGAACGTTATGTCTGACCAGTGTTTCACATCGGAAGACAGAGTGGTAAAGACTTCACAAAGACTCACTTCAAACCTTTTCTACAAGAAATTAAAAAATATTTTAACATTTATTTACTTTATACACTGCAACAGTTGGAATACAAATGGCAATGAGCGGAGTACTCGACGATATGAACACTGCAGAACCCCTGAGAATTACAGAAAGTCCACCAAGATCAATAAGTTAAGACAACTGCCATGGGAAAGAAGGCATCGGTCTGTGACAGAAAAAACGGTGAAGAGGCAGGAGCTGAAGGAATGGAAGGGCAGTTATACCATGAAACACCTCTGTTTCAGAAGACAATATTCCAGTGAACGCTGGGGTTGAAAGTGAGAAAATGTTTAGCAATAGAAATTGGAGTTTAAGGAAAGATTTCTGAATAATTAAAATCATAGCTTGTGGGTGACTAAGATTTAATTACAAGGGGAAAACAGCTCTTTTATCTTCTTGCCAAGAACGTGGATTCTATGAGGATTATGCAAATTACAAGACATAGCCAGGAAGCAGGCATTACAAGAATATGGTATTAATAAAGTAGTGGCAGAGATAAAAGAAAGCATCAGTGTAATGTCTAGTCAGCCACTCTACCATTTAGACCTCAATCTGCAGACATTCTTTTCTGATCACCTGGAAGCACCCAGTATGCGGTCATCGCATCTCCCGTGATTATTTGTGCAGATGGGGGCAAGCCACCTAACCATTTCTGCATGAGAAGAGTCTTGCTTTGTTGTTGAATTTTCTTCATGATTTCTCAAAGCATCAGGCAGAGAATTCTGCAGCTTTGTTTAGTGCTGGGAATTAGGAATTGGCTCTACCTGAGTACCACCAGAAAGAGGGGCACCATCACTTACTTCAGATTTAGAACAACTTGTGCTAAATCCTTTCCTTGTACAAAATTATGTACTTTGAAGGTGTTAGTGTCTAACTGATGTTTATTTGATTTTTTTAAAAAAATGTTCATTTTATTCATTTTTCTGTATATGGATGCTTTGTCTGTTTGCATGGCTGTACACATGAGCATGAGAAGCCCATGAAGCCAGAAGAGGGTAATGGAACTGGAGTTGCAGATGTTGTGAGCCACCATGGGAGTGCTACAAATAGAACCCTGTGGAAGATTAACTGCTGAGTCATCCCTTCAGCCCCTAGAAAATGTTTTAAATAAGCTTCATTACAGAAAAAGAATCCATAGTAGATTTAAAAAGATAAAATGAGAGGAGTCAAAACAAGACTACAAGCATCAAAGAAACAAACATTTATGAAATCACAAAAGCAGGTAACAAGAGCAGCAGCAAGAGCTCGACCAAGCATGGCTAGACACACTAATCAGCAAGTGTAAATCCTGATAAATGTATTGCCTTAAATGTAAATGGATTAAATTCTATAATCAGCAGAGTCCCTGAATGGATAAAACTATCAGCTACCACTAAGGGATGGACTCTCTTTAGGTTTGAGGATGTACACAGGCTAAAGCAAAAGGTGTACAAGGATATCCCACGCAAATAGTAACCAAAAGAGAGATACTTATATCACCTAAAATAGGTTTTACATCAAAAATTTCCACAAGAGACAAAGTAGGTCATTATTATAAGAATAAACAGATAAATAAACTAAGAAGAAATAATAATTATGTATGTATTCAATACCAAAGCATCTACATGCATGTAAAGTAGCATATCATTTTTGATAACAAAAAATTGATGAGATAAAAAATAAAGAAGGACAAAGACAAGGTGAGCTTAACACACACTCACACACACACACAACATTCCATCAAACAGAAGCAGACTATATTCATTTTTCTTAAGTATTCATGAAACATTCTCCACCATAGATCATATGTTCGGTCATAAGTCACCTTTGAGTTAAGAAAGTTGAAATGATATCAAATATCTTCCCCCACCTCTGCTACACGGTATGAAACTGGAAAACAATAACAGAAACAAAACTGAAAATTCAAAAAATACATGGATTTTTTTTTTGAATTTTATTGAACTCTACATTTTTCTCTACTTCCCTCCCTGCCTCTCCCCTCCCCTTCAACCCTCTCCCATGGTCCCCACACTCCCAGTTTACTCAGGAGATCTTGTCTTTTTCTACTTCCCATGTAGATTAGGTCTACGAAATAGATGGATATTGAATCACAATGACACACAATGAATCAAAGAGGAACCAAAAAAAAAAAATTCAAAATAGCTGTCACAAATTAAAATGGAAGCAACATAGGAAAGCTTCACCAGTGCAGCAGAAACCGTTCTTGGGAAGAAACATGTAATAATGATCTCCACAGGAAAGGAAGGGAGACAGAGTTTATAAACAAAATCAATCCACACCTCAAGGAACTAGGAAGTTGGAACAAATGAGTTTACAGTGAAAAGAAGGATAAAGATCAGAGCAGAAAAGAAGGAGAAACAAAAACCAGAACAAACCAAACCAAACAACATCAAACAGAAACAAGAAAAGTCAACAATATTAAAATTTGAGCTTTTTAGAAAAGACAAATGAAAATAAAAATCTAAAGATTTAGCAAAGTTGAGTTAAAAAAGAACAAAGAGTTAAATAAATAAATTTGGAAACAGAAAAGAACATCTGAAAACTCACGTTGCAGACATACAAGACCATGAGACAACTACAAATGACCAGAAGCCAACAGATGCCTGGGGCAGAAGAAAAGGGTGAATTCCCAGAAGAGACATTTACTAACTCTCAATCATGAGGAAACAAAAGCCTGAATAACAAGGAAACTGAATAAAAACCTTTCCCATTGCACAAAAAAAGAATAACTTTATTTTTCACAGGTAACTTTTATCAAACAAAAAATTTAAATTACATTATATATCTATTTAGTATGGGAAGTGGGCATACCACACACATGTGTGGCGGTCTGAGGACAACTTAGAAGAGACACTTCTCTCATTCCAAGTCTTCCAAAAGTCGGAGAAAGGGGAAGAGATTTCAAATTCATCTTTATGAGGTCAGCATTATACTGATACTGAAGTCAAATAAGCACAGTGTAGGAAAATAAATTATAATTCAATATTTCTGATGCAAAGAAATAAAAATTCTCAACAAAATAATAGCAAATCAAATTCAACAGAGCATTAAAAAGATCACTGTTAATAATCAAGTGAGATCTCTGGGTTGTAAGGGATATTCAAGTTAATAAATGTGATTGATACCACATTAACAAAATAAAAGATCACATGATAATCTCAGTAAAATAGATGTTAAAAAAAAAACTAAAAAAATCCAGCATCCTTTTGTTTTATTTAAAACTCAACAAGCCAGGCAGCGTTGGTACACACTTTTAATCCCAGCACTTGGCAGGTAGAAGAAAACAGATCCCTGTGAGTTCAAGGCTAGTCTGGTCTACAGAGCTACACAGAGAAACTGTGTCTCAAAAACCAAACCAAATCACCACCAACAAAAATCTGTCAACAAATTAGACACAGAAGGCATACCTCTCAGCATGGGAAAGACTGCATGCGACAGTCTCACCATGACTAGTGACAAAATCCAAATTTCTATTCGGCCAGGAGTAAGACAAGGATTCCTACTGTCATGTCTATCGATATTGTGTGTGTACACACACGCTACATGTGTGTGGAGGCCAGAGGACAGCTTGTGAGGGATGGTTCTCTCATGACACCTTGCAAGTTCAGGAGACTGAGTTCAGGCTGTCAGACCGACTGTGTGTCTCTGCTAAGACTCCATTAAAGGAGTTAAACAGAGGTTAAGACTCCATTATAAAACCTGGAAATAAGTGAATTCAGTAAAGATACAAAATCAACATTTTAACGATTTAACATTTTACAATCACTTCGTTTCTAGGTAGCAACAGTGAAATATGGAAAATGGGGTAGTATTGGTTAAAAGGTAAAAATATTTCAGTTATGCAAGATGAATCAGTTTTGGAAATCTAATGTATAACATAGTGACTGTATTAACTGTATTGTAATTACAAAGAGAGTAGTAGGCCTTGCATGTTCTTACTACTCAAGAAAAAGGGTAACTATGTGAGATTATATAATATATATATATTATATATATGCACCTAAAACTATTTTACATATATCACATATAAAGTTGATAGTGGCATAATTTAATCCTATACATACATATATAATCACACAAGTCTTAAATATTTGTCAATAGTATCTGAGTAGGACTGGAAAACAATTCTATATAGGTATATCATAGAGTGCATTACTAAATCACCCTAAAGTGTGTGTGCTTGCACTTGCGTTTCCATTATAAACTAATTGAAGACAGAAACCACGTGTTGCTGTTTGCCACTCTGACCTTACTTAGCTGGGGGTGGGGCCGCTGTTCTCAGCCACAGGGCATCAGCTGCTGCTGCCAGGTGACAGGACTTCTGAAAGTCAGGTGACACCTTACAGAGCATGGGATGGCACCTGACTCTACTGCTGGTCCAGACCCGGAGGCTGCAGCAGGATGGGCGCAGGAAATGGAATATTGAGGGAAACCATGCACTAGCTTCTCCTATTGGGAGACTATTGTTAGTCTGGGGCCTCATAAGCTTTCCCCATTCCATGTTGATATATATTGGTGTTGTCCTCGTTTGGGGCTTATTTAGGCAGTCAATTTAATGAGACTTCATAGGTACAGGAGATATAGCCTCACAGCAAACTTTTGTTTCTCTGGTCCTTATAGTCTCTCCACCCCCTCTGTTATGACCCCTGAACCTTAGGTGTAGTTGTGTTGTAGAAGTTTGAGTTAGGACTGGGCTCCACAACTCTAAGTTTTGATTGGTTGTAGTTTCCTGTAATCACCGTCTGTTGCAAAGAGAAGTTTCCTTGATGAGGGATGAGAGCTACACATATCTGTGGGTATAAGGAGAAATGTCTAGAATGTATTTAGATAAAGCCTCCAATCTGTGCTGCCGTACAGGACTGTCCCTCTGGAGCATCAGTGATGTGTCAGAAGTCGTATCCCTAAGAAAATCCTGACTCATCCTCTGCCAGCAGTTTTAACTGCCAATAACTCCTCAGCTATGGAGGAAATCTCCTGCCCACTTATTCACTCCACGCTGGGATTTTGTCTGGCTTGAGATTTCAAAGGTATTGTGCATGCTCTCACAACTACTGTGAGCTCTGTGGAGGCCCAAAAATGTGAGGCTGATCCCCCGACAGAGCTCATATGTGCAACTGCCCGGTTGTGTTCAGAAAAGTCTCTTTATTATGCTCACCTTAGACTATCTCCGGCTTTTACAATTTTCCCATCCCCTCTTTCTTTCTCTCATACTTACATTCCAACCACAGTCACCTCCTTCCCCCAGCACCCCCTACTCCAACATCTCCTCTCACCCAGATCTACTCCTCCTCCTTTCTCTTCAGAGAAGGGCAGGCCTCCCGGGAAATCAACCAAATATGGTATATCAAGTTATAGTAAAAATAGGTACATCACCTCATATTAAGGTTGGATGAAGCAACCCAGTAGGAGGAAAAGGGTCCCAAAAGGCAGAGAGAGACCCCACTTGCATTATTAGTAGTATCATAGGAATCCCAAACTACACAATATATATGTAGAGAATTAGATCAGACCCATACAAGCTCCCTGATTGTTGGTTCAGTCTCTGTGAACCCCGTGACCCCTGGTGAGTTAATTCTGTGAGCCATTTTCTTGTGGTGTCTTGACCTCTCTACTCCTACAGTCCTTCCTGGGTAACTTCTGCAAGATTCCCTGAGCTCTTTGTTTAGATGTAGGTCTCATCTGCCACGATCATTTGCTACACGGAACCTCTCTGATGATGATTATGCTGGACACTGTCTGGTTACATAAGATGGCCAGTTCAGGTTCCATTTTACCAAGTTACTAGGAGTCTTTCCTAGGGTCGCCCTTGCGGATTCTTGGGAGTTCCACTGCACTAGGTTTCTATCTTGTCCCTGGAATGTTCCCCAGTTCCAATTGTCTCTCCTAGTACTCCCTTACAAACTAATCCCTTCTATTTCCTGCACCTACCCCCAGTCTACCCTCAAAATCCATTCTGCAGCCCCTTCCCAGGGAGAACCATATATCTAGAGCCCTCCTTGTTACTTAGCCTTTGCGAGTCTGCGAATTGTAGCATGATAATCTTTTACTTTATAGCTAATATCCACTTATAAGTGAGGTATATACTGTATTTGTTCTTTTGGGTCTGGGTTACCTCACTCAGGATGCTTTTTTTCCAGTTCCATCCATTTGCCATTTCTTGTGTTATTTTTTTTAACAGCTTAGTAATACTCCATTGTGTAAATGTACCACATTTTTTTCAACCATTCTTTGGTTGAACGACATCTAGATAGTCTCCAGGTTCTGGCTGTTATGAATAAAGCTGCTATGAAAAGAGTTGAGCGAGTGTTTTGGGGGTAGGATGGGGTGTCCTTTATCCCACCCCCTCTTTTGAGACCCCCTCTGAGCCTTGAGAGGAGGGGGTGTATATAGATGTACCATGTAGAACTGGTTACTCAGCAGTTTCTTTTTTTCCCCCCGTACCTTGACAAGTTGTGGGTCTCTGTGTTGATTGTCATCTACAGTAAAAAGAAGCTATTCTGATGAGAGTTGAGATACACACTAATCTATGAGTATAGTGATAAACCATTTAGGGTTCTTTTAATACTATGCCCATTAAATACAGCAATAGTAGATTCTTCTTTAAGGCCCATGGTCTGTCTCTTGGCCCCAGTAATGTCAGATGTGGGTTTCATTTTATGAACAGATCTTAAATTCAGTTAGAAGCAGTTGGCAGCTGGATGATGATGGACCACACCTTTAATCCCAGTACTTGGGAGGCAGAGGCAAATGTGAGTTCAAGGCCAGCCTAGTCGACAAAGTGAGTGCCAGAACAGGCCCCAAAGCTACACAAAGAACTTTGTCTTGAAAAACCAACCAAACAAACAAGTGGTTGTTACTACTTATAAGAAAATGCCACTTTTGTAGCAGTGGGTATATCTTTCTAGACCCATCGTTACTGGATCTCATAGGGCTCACCTGATAAGCCTGGTGCTTTCCTCCTCCTCTGGCAGGCAAAGCGCCTTCCAGATCTGTGAGCAGCCAGTAGGGGTGAAACTCTCAGACCAGTACAGTGTAACGGCTTTATGGTCTATGACTTAAGTGTGTGGTGTCTTCAACAATTCTGGAGGGTAACCAAAAGGAGTGGGTGGCAGTAACCTCTACTGTTTGGGGGTTAATAGGACCTCTCTTCCCAACGACTCCAAAAGAGGTAACCCATTCCTAGGATTGGGCTTTTAAATTTGTTAGCTGTGGTTTTTAGTAAGGGATATCCATTCATTAGTTATTGCATATCCAGGCAGTTTCTGCTTCCTGGCTGCTGTGAATAAGACAGCAGGGAACGCAGATGTGCAAATGTCTCTGTAGTAGGATACAGAGTCCTTTGGGAATATGCTGAGCATGGTGCAGCTCCGTCAGCTGGCAGAGCTGTTTCTAGCTTTCTGAGAAACCTCCACACAGGGCCTCACTCTGTAGATTTGGCTGGTCTGAAACTTGTTATGTAGACCAGCTGATTGAACTCAGAGAGGTCCTCCTGCCTGTCTGCCTCCAGAGTTCTAGGATTAAAGGTGTGTACCTACATCTGCCCAGAATTTATTCACTTATTTCTTTTCCTATGATGCATACCTGGCTCTCACTGCACCCACCTTCCTCCTCACTCTGCCCTAAACAACGTCTCAGGATGCTGCCCTAGACCTTGGAAGCTGTTGTAGCTCTGCCTGAAGTCTTCTTTTAAAATGCTAATTCTTTGTTTCCCTTCCTGCTTCAGCCATTTGCTGCAGCGGCCCTTTCTCAGGAGGTCTCTCTTTACCATCTTATTTAAAACCACGGTTGTCAACATCGTCTCTTCTGCCTTTATTTATTTTTTTGTAACAGAGTATTTGGCATAATTTTTAGTTTATGTGCTTATTTCTGGCTGTCTCTTAGGAAATTTGGAATTAAGAAATGTAAATTATAAGAAAACCATGCCTTTTGCTAGTATGCTTTTAAATATTTCTTTTCCTGGAGTTTTGATGGTTCCTGGTATTTGTTGGAAGAATACATAAATAAGGACTAGTATGTATTTATTAATGATCATGATATTTTGAGCTGGCAGAGAGCCAATAGTTCAAGAAATTGAATTCCCTTTTCATATTCTAGTCTCTTGTTGGTTTCTTAGTAAAATTTTTATTTCACCAAATTGTAGTGAATTAGTCCCCAGAGGCAGATTCCTCTTCCATTCCAGGAAGGAGGAGGTATTGGGTAGTTTGTGAATCTTGGTTTAAATTCTGGTCTTCTTGCTATCATTCTTGGCAGTCCCCTGGCAGGTCCCCTGGCGGGTGGGAGACTGGCAGGTGAGACAGACAGATGTGCCCTGTGGAGAGAGCTTGGGCATGGAGTTTATTTAGTGGGTATTGGGAATGGTAAAAGAATAGGGGTTGTGGAGGAAAGGGGGAAGGGGAGAGAGAGAAGGGGCAGAAAAAGAGGGAAGAGAGAAGAAAGATGGGGGGGAGGAAGAGAGGCAATAGTTACCTCTTCAGAAGAGGAACCAACAGAGAGAAAAGGAGGGAGGGAGGGAGGGAAGAGAAAAGAGAGAAGAGAAGAGAAGAGAAGAGAAGAGAAGAGAAGAGAAGAGAAGAGAAGAGAAGAGAAGAGAAGAGAAGGCAGGAGGTCAGGAGATCAGCTTGGGGGTATTGAGGAGATTGGGGGTGGGCAGAGCTTCTCTCTTAAAGGGGCAGGGTACCCAAGTGAGAAGGAAGGTCAGCAGAATGATAACACTTTTGCTATCTGAAAATTTCTGTATCACTTGATAAGAAATTTCCTAAAAATAAAGGACCCTTTAATACAAATGGAGAGAAGAGTGAAGACATGTGTGTCTGTAAACATGAAGTAAAAACTCTCTGAAGAAGTTGTTAAGGTTGGATGTGTAGCCATTTCCCAGAAGATCTTAGTTGAGTTTATGGATCCCAGAGCTATCCTCCTGTGTGGACAGCCTTCTCCACCTCTGTGTTTTTAAAGTGAGCTCGTGGGTAGGAGTCGGACAGACCGCCCATGTTGGCGCTGCTCACTGCTCTCCTTCCTTGTCTACTCAGCACAAACTCACCTGCCAACCCCAAGCTGAGTAAGGCACACCAGCAAGCACAGCCATGATTCAAAACCAATTCTAACAAAGGCTGGCCATTTGATAAAGTTGTCAAAACAGAGACTCCTGGGTTGTGTGCGATACGGCATGATGACCCACGTAAATCACAGAATTATAGATCTGGATCACCTAGTTAACCTAGAATTGTTTAGTCCACATTTGTCCTTCATGAAAGTCTTGTGGTAACTGGTAAAGCAGGCGTTTCTCTCTTTTTTCCCCTTCTCTTTTTTTCTTTTCTTTTTCCTTTTTTGGGGGGGGGGGGAGAGACAGGGTTCCTCTGTGCAAGAGCCCTAGCTGTCCTGGAACTAGCTCTGTAGACCAGGCTGGTCTCGAACTCACGGAGATCCACTTGCCCCTGCCTCCTAAGTGCTGGGATTAAAGGCATGTGCCATCCCCCACCCCCAGCTAAACCAGACGTTTCTCGTATCTGCACTAGACAGAGCTAGAGACTCAGTATCACAACCTTCTGGAACAGAGAACTTTGTGTCTATTATAGAGAAGACATTTCTCCTTAAATTGGGTAAGATCATATTCCTTCAGCTGGTATCCCTTAACTCTGGTGGTATTCCCTTTGGCACTGTAGAAATCAGTCTGTACTTTTGAGTACTTAGATGCTCCTAACACACTCTGAGTGTGTTCTCCCTAGGAAAGAAATCCTAACATAGCCCTCTGGAAGTGCCAGGATACCCCAGAGTTGAGCAGAAGTCAGCACAGTTCGGTTTCCTTCCTGTCTGGTCACTACTTCTGTTAGTTTAACCTGAAGTCTCTGTAGCCTGCTTTATTCTTCTGAAGGTAAGCAGTCTGCTGCTGTCCTATTAAGACAAGAATCAATGAAAACCCTTAGTCAGACCTTTCAGGCCTATTAAACCTGGTGACCTTCCCTCCACCTCCTCGCCCACATTTGCTTCTTCAAAGCCAAGTCATCTTTAAAGGCTCAGGTCAAGTACTCACCTCTTCCAGCCAGAGTCTCAACAATATTCCCTGACTCTGATGCCATGCTTACTTCCCCTGCCTTCCTCCCCTGGGGCCTTACAGCACCGTATTCTTTAAACCAAACGTGCTCTGATTTATCGGTACCACCATCTCTCTTGGTATTCTGCGCATTCTTTGCGAGCTGGTGTCGCTACATTCATGCTTGCATGCCATGTCACATGAAGCTATCCTAGAAAGATGTGACTTGTTCAAGTTGCCTGCAAGCCTTTTCTGTGGGCATACTGATCTTTCACAGGCTTGGGAGGCAATGGAGGATTTGAAAATGTGGACTCTCACAGTCAGATCTGGGTTGAGTTCTGTTTCTGCCACTAAGCCTTGTGTGAGGTGTGAACTCCATCTGTACCCCTGCTCTCTCATCTGTAAACTGCAGGTAACAAGGACTCCCAGCTGGCCTGGACTCAGGGGATCTGGGAGTAAGAGCTCCGTGCAAGGCTCATGCTCAGTGCTTAGGAAAACTAGGTACCCATTGTTGCGTGTACTCCCAATTAATTGTACATAAATGTTTGTTCTTTTGTGGCAGTCACAAGGAATCAGAGCTGCTTTCTTGCCTCACAGAATATGAATCTCTGGTGGTGGATATCCTGGATTTAGATCCCTAGTTTCCAGCAAAAGTTCTAGAACAATTACCCTCAGTGTTGAACGGATGAACGATCTGAGACCTTTGGATTGCCTTGGTGTGTTACATGCATAATGCATGTCTGTAATTAGAGGCTGCACTGTTCGGCCCTCAAAATAAAGGTCTCAGAACAGGAATAAAGTCACACTTGCAAATGATGAATTAAAAAATGTTTGCTTTATTTTGGGGATTAAAATATAATCATATATCCCCCCCTTTCCCTTTCTTCCATCCAAATCCTTCTATATAGCCCTCTTTGTTCTCTTCCAAATTCAAGGCCTTTTTTTCCATGAATTGTTGTTAGATGCGTATATGTATCTGTACATGTGTACATATCTAAATATAACCTGCTCGGTCTATCTATGTGTGCTTTGGGGGCTGACCAGCAGAATGAATTAGAATGTCATACAGTAGTAGAGAATAGTAGGAGCAGAAAGGAAGGGTAGAAAAATTAACAACTACTTACCGGGATGACTTCATAAAGATAAAGCTGAATCTGTGGATTTTAAGGTAACTATAATACTGACTGAAAAAGCTCACCTGACTCTTAAATCCTGATGATTTGGCAATGCCCGGAGGACAGGTGTCCCTTTCTGTGACGACAATGATTTTGCCTCACCCCTAGGGCCTGGGGAGCTGCCATTTTTGCGTCCCCTGTACGTGTTCTTTTTTGTGGCCTTACCTTCTTCTGTCACAATCCTTGGTCAGCCCAGAGAAAACAGCAAACATCCTCTGTGGATAAGCACCTCCCCGCCCCAGTAACATGCTATTTTAGGCCATGAAGTGTATCTTAACAATTCCTTAGAGCTCTGGTCATGCCACCCTGAGTTACATGCTCTTTTAGGCTGCGAGGTGTACCTTAATTCTCTAGAGATTAGGTCGTGCCAGGCACTGTAACAGGGATCTCTTGAACCCTTATAGACACCACAGCAGATATTGGACATTGTCAGAATTTCAGTGTGAGGAAATCAAAAGCAAGGCTCAAGTCACCCAGAAAGTTAAGTTGTTGGGTCACCCGTGAAACTCATTTTTCTTTGACTCTAAATGCTGTTCTTCCTCCCACAATATCTTTTTGAATAGCTGAGGATTAACAGTGCTTAATAACAGTTAAGGTGATTTAAATTTTGAATGAACTAGAAGAATATGTGCTTTCTTTGTTCTGGGGCAAGCGAAGCCTGGCAGCATTGGGTTTGGGACAGAGACACGAAACAAAATCCTCCTCCAACAACAGAACGAAAACCTCCAAAAGCAAAACCCACATCAAACAGTTGCCAGGGACATCCAGTCCACAGCAGCTGTGCCCCTTTTCACATAAGCAGCTGTCACAGTCACAGGAGAAACTGGTCACATGCCTATAACAGCACTCTTATGGGCTCTTAGCTAGCAGAGCGCCTTACTGCGGCTTCTCATTGTCTAGGTACCACGTTCGTACGCAAGGAATCCTGTGACCAACAGGTGGCGCTAGAACCCCACGGAACATTTTTCTCCATCTTCTAGGACAGATTTTTTTTTTAAGCCTCTGCTGTATTTTTATTGTACGAGCATCCTGTTAGTTGATTAGACATTTAGTTGCAAAGTCATTATGCTTCAGTGTGGAACTATAAGTTATGTTGTGCCAAAACCACCTTTGTTTCAAGGTCGAGAAAGCTGGAGCCATGACTGGCTCAGGGCTTGCTGTGTTGTTAATAACTGTCAGGACTGGATCTCAAGTTTGCAGACTCCAAGTTCAATGCCTAATGTGTTATTTCTCACTTCATCTCCCTTCTTCCTCCCGAAGTTCTCCTCCTGGTGCTATTTATTTATTTTATTTTTTCCAGATTTAATGAAGTACAACAGATAAAGTCATAAAGATTGAAGGTATACACTGTGGTGAAATGATATACACATGAATTATGAAGTAACCATCACTATAAAGTTATTTAATATTTACAAGATATTATATATTTACTTTCGTGTGATTAAAAACATTTAAAATGTCCCATCTTTACAAATTCCTAGTATACAATAAAATAAACTATAGTCAGCACACAGTATTAATAGTAGGCTTCTGGACTTACTGTTCATCCTTACAGCTGAAAGTCTGTACCCTCAGACTGTAGATCATTCCAGTCCCCAGCGTTGGGCAACCACACTTTCTCTCTATTCTCTGTTTTTATGAGTTCACTTTTTAAAGATTCTACTGAAAATGATAATATTTCTCTTATTTCACTTAATTTCATAGGCTCATTTTACCCATGCTATCCAGAATGGCAGGATTTCCTTTTAAAAAAATTGTGGCCAAATAGTATTATTTTATACATAATGTATATTTATGTGTAGCATATTTCATATACACAGGCAAACATACACACATACTTACATTTCACCCTTCCTACATCCATAGCTGAGCACTTAGATTGAATCTATATCCTGGCTCTGAATCTGTATCCTAGCTCTGAATCTGTGTCCTAGCTCTGAATCTGTATCCTAGCTCTGAATCTGTGTCCTAGCTCTGAATCTATATCGTAGCTCTGAATATGTATCCTAGCTCTGAATCTGTATCCTAACTCTGAATCTGTATCCTAACTCTGAATCTATATCCTAGCTCTGAATCTGTATCCTAACTCTGAATCTGTGTCCTAGCTCTGAATCTATATTCTAGCTCTGAATCTGTGTCCTAGCTCTGAATCTGTATCCTAACTCTGAATCTATATCCTAGCTCTGAATCTGTATCCTAACTCTGAATCTATATCCTAGCTCTGAATCTGTATCCTAGCTCTGAATCTGTATCCTAACTCTGAATCTATATCCTAGCTCTGAATCTATATCCTAGCTCTGAATCTGTATCCTAACTCTGAATCTATATTCTAGCTCTGAATCTGTATCCTAGCTCTGAATCTGTATCCTAGCTCTAAATCTATATCTTAGCTATTGTGAACAATATAAATGAATGAGAGTACACACATTTCTTCAAAATATTGATTTTGTACTTTTAAAAAAGATATAACCACAACTAAGATTTCTGAATCATATGTGTCTATCTTTAATTTTTGAGAAAAAGCTTTACTAGTTTTCACAATGGCTCTGCTCTGCCTTACAGTTCTGCTCAGGGAGCACAGTCTCCCCAAACCTCTTCCATATTCTCGTCTTTCTGAGAGTAGTCAATCTATGCAGTGTGAGGCAACATGTCGCTGCGGTCTGGACAGCCTTTCCCTGTGGTCCCTGAGCCTGAGAACCTTTCTGGGTACCTGTTGGCCATTGGCGTGTGTTCTTTTGAAAAATGTCTATTCTAGTCCTTGACATATTTTTAATGGGCGGTTTTACTGCTGTTGTTTGAATTCATTATATGCTTTGGATTTTAGTCTCTTATTGGATGTATGGTTTGCAAAGTGTTCTCCAGTTCTACAGGTTGCCTTTTCATCCCGTTGATGGCTTCCTTTGCTGCACAGAAGCTTTTCTGCTTTCTGTAGTCCCATTTAGCTATTTCTGCTTGTACTCTTGGTGGAGTCATAGCCCAGATTACTGCCAAAAAGCTTTTCCTGTGTCTGACATGTTCAATCTGAAAGATTTTTTTTAAGATTTATTTATTTATTATATATACAACATTCTGCCTCGATGTATGCCTGCACGCTAGAGGAGGGCGCCAGATCTCAGTACAGATGGTTGTGAGCCACCATGTGGTTGCTGGGAATTGAACTCAAGACCTCTGGAAGAACAGCCAGTGCTCTTAACCACTGAGCCATCTCGCCAGCCCCTGAAAGTTTTTTTAAAAATATTTATTTATTTATTAGGTATACATTATTTTGTTTGCTTGTATGCTGCAGGCCAGAAGAGGGCACCAGACCTCATTACAGATGGTTTAAGCCACCATGTGGTTACTGGGAATTGAACTCAGGACCTTTGGAAGAGCAGGCAATGCTCTTAACCACTGAGCCATCTCTCCAGCCCAATCTGAAAGTTTTTAAATTCACTCTTAGTTCATCTGGTGAGCATTGTGAGAAAGTGTGTCGATAGCTTTTTAAAAAATATGTTTTAACTTTATTTATGTGTATGTCTGTGTAAATGTATGCCTTGTGTATTTGTGCATGCTCAAGAAGGCCAAAAGAAGATACTAGATCCTGTGGAACTGGAGTTACAAACAGTTGTGAGATGCCTGAGAGGGGTTCTGGGAACCAAGCGATCCTGTGCAAGAGCAATCAGTGCTTTTAGCATCTGAGCCATGTCTCCAGCCCTGATATACTCTTAATAGTTGTCTTTAGTGTTATTTTTTAATGCAAGGGTGCCCAGTAAAGAAATTGTTGATGTGACTGCTCCATTGGAGGCTGGAATTGCTGTGAGTAAGAGAGAAAAAATATCTAGAGGCATCTGGAAGGGTCTAGGTCAGAAAGAAAGAAACAGACTGGGCTAGGGAAGTGGAGAAAACTCAGAGTGAGACAGTAGAATGATAGCAAGAGGCAGAGGGAGGGAGGGAAGAAGGGAGGGGAGGAAGGAGGGAGTTACCAAGTCCTGTAATAACCAACAAGAGGAGAATTCACTTGGTTCTGTGCTCTCAAAGGAGCCTGAGGTATTTCCACCTCTAGCAACCTCCCAGATGAAGGGCATAATGGAAGCAACAGCACTGTACTTGTTTACACTGGCATCAGACAACAAAATATATCTAAAATGATGTGTACCTGGAAATTAACAGGGTGAAGAAGGTTTGTCATAGAGGAAAGACCAGGAAAAGCATATCAGAAATTGTTGTATTTGAGACCCCAGAGAGAAGATGGAGAGGGAGTATCTAAGACAAAGGAAAAGTTATTTTCTTAACCTGGGGTCTTGAGTTTGAAAGAGAATGAGGTGATGGCTTCCTGGGTCTTGTGGAAATAAGGCATGTAGGAGGTAGGGCACAGGATACAGACAGAGAGGGGAAGCTGGGGTCCTGAGTGGTGGAGGGGATGTGGGGCAGGTGAAAGTGCTGCTAACAGGGCATCAAAGATGGGCGTCATGGTTGAGGCAGAGTCATGATGTAATGGAGAGGGTCAATTCAGTTGAATTAGTAGCACATATTTGTCACATACTCTGAAGTCATCTAGATGATACAATGATATGAAGAATAAAGGACAGACCATCCTTAGAAAAATATAAGATAAATAAAGAAAAGAACCCAATTATAAATCACATTTGCATACATTACCTTGATTTATTTTCGGCAATCGTGTGATATTTAATTCCATTTTATAAATGAGGACTAAGACTTGAAGAGAAGGTTTCTCTAAGGTCATAAACTTGGTAATGAAACAAGGCCTTCAGTTTACACAGAGCTTTTCATTTCAGCCCCGCCTCTCCTTCCAGAGAAGCACAGCTGTGCTTCGCCCTGAAGCTCCGATGGTAAGTGACTTGTAGACCTTACACCTTGGCCAAAAGCAGATGGGGGTGACTTTGGCTTTGACACACCATGGGAAACTCTGTTGATGGTAGAACCAGAGGTGCCACAGTCCGTGGAATGGGTGGGATTTTGGTAGGTGGAGATCAAGAAATCAGTTAAGTGAAGAGATTGTATAAACCAAGCTATACTGGAGAGCTGTCCAGTTGAGTTGGAGTCTAGGGACAGTGCAAAAGCTGGGTTGGAGTGGACACTGAAGGCAGAACACCAGGCTCAGAAGGCATTTGATCAACACAGTAACTATTGGGTGTGTTTCATGGCAAGTTACCATTTGAGATGTAGGAGGTACAATAACAGCCAAGATAAAAATCTTTGTCCTCATGGGTCTTTCTTCCAGTTGAATAGATAAACAATAAATTAACATTATTAAAAAAATAAAAAAATGTGCTAAGAAGAAAAATGATGAGAAAGAAGTTAAGTGACAGAGATTGGAGGGACACTCTCTTAGATTAAAGCCAGAGAAAGTTTCTCCAGGAGAGTGACGCGAGGCAAGATCCGAATGAAATGAGAACTCAGACATACACCTATTAAGGGAAAGACTGTTCTGAACTAGGGAAATGTCTGGGACGAAAGTTTCCGAGTGAGAGCCAACGTGTCTGCCAGAATCACAGGAGGAAAAGGCCAGGGTGATTAGCAAACGGTAAGTTCAGAGGGAAGTGGTAAGAGATGGGGTCCTGCAAGGTCATCCTGCAGGAAGGGTTGGGGAGGACACTTGATTTTCTTCTCAGAGTAGTGGGAAAATCCTGAGAACTTCCAGTAGGGAATCACGTGATACAGTCTGCATTATGAAAGGAACAGGGAGCCTACGCATTAGGAAACTGTTTTGGAGTGGGAGGACGATACCACTTGAGTGCTGGGAGTGGGGCTGAAAAGAGTGAGGAGAGATTTGGGCTTCTTGTGTTTGGTGATAGAGGAAAGGGCTTCTTGATGCTTTGACTGAGGAAGAGGAAGAATTCTAGTGAACTGTTCCCCCTAGGCGGTTGATTGGAGCAGGGAACGCCTCCCTGAACTTGGAGCCACCAAATGGCTCCAGTGCCTTTCATCCTGTTTCTCTCTCTCTGATTTAGAGAGCTGTCTGCGAGGAAAGCTCCTCGTACTATTTAAAAACTGTGCCATTTAGAAAGTGCCTGGCAGAAGAGCATGCCTGTGTCTGAGGCTCAAATCTCTCTGCCATGATCACAGGCCTTGCTTAGCAGATTGTTATATAAGGCCCAGTGTCATAAGCACAAGAAAACCACCCTTGTAACAAGGAGGTGAGTGAGACAGTTTTCCTATAGGGAAAGTGTCTAAGCTATGGATTATATTCTCCGTGTGCTATGGCGAGGGCTGTTGCTGTGGATTATATTCTCCATGTACTGTAGCGAGGGCTGTTGGTGTGGATTATATTCTCCGTGTGCTATGGTGAGGGCTGTTGCTGTAGATTATATTCCCCGTGTCCTATGGCCAATGGCCTTCAGCATCCCCTCCCAGCTCCTCCTATACTTACTCCACCTCCTTACAGTAAGAGTACGGGATGTGCATTAGAATCTTTCCAAGCAGGAGTGTTGGAGTCAGGGAGGATGTGGAGCTGGCAGGACTTAAAGGCCCTCTCAATGTGGTAAGAGCAAAAGGTAACGGAGGGTGGAGAAGAGAGTTGAAAATTATGTGTAGATGAGCACTTACATTCATTTCGGCTATTTAGTATTTGTTTCTAATGATTTCTGTTGTAAGCGCTCAGAAACTCAGAGAACAAACAGAGTTGTTGCTTTTTTTTGTTTTGTTGTTGTTTTTTAATTTTTTTAATTTTTTTTGAGACAGTGTCCCATTCTGTTTTCCATACTGGCCTAAAAAGTATTATGTAGGTCAGACTTGTCTAGGATTCACTGAGATCTTTCTGTCTCGGCCCTCTGAGAGCTGTGAATACAAGGACAAAACTCCATGCTCAGCTTCATAAGGATATTTTAGAAGATAAGAAATGAGGTCTTCAAAAATTTTAATTTTGCTTTATTTGTCTGAGTATTTTGCCTGCACATATGATATGTATTGCATATGGGCTTGTTTCTCTTTGGGTTAGAAAAGAGTTTCAGATCCTTTGGAACTGGAGTTATGGATGGTTATATGTAAATGGATGTTTCTATCCTACCTGCCAGTTCTCAAATTCAGAGGCTTATATTAATTACAAATGTTTGGCCAATAGCTCAGGCTTATTACTAACTAGATCTTACATTTAAATAAACCCATTTCTATTAATCTATGTTTTGCCATGTAGCTTGCGACTTTACCTGTCTTCTAGCACATCTCGTTTTCCAGTGGCTTACTGACATCTCCACTTTTTCCTCCCTTCTTCCTCCCAGCATCCTCTTAGTCTGGTTTTCCCACCTAACTTTATGCTTTTCAGCTATTAGTCAGTCAACTTGTTTATTAAACCAATCACAGTGATAAATCTTCACAGTGTACAAAGGGAATATTCCACAGCAGTTATGAGCCAATATATGAGTGTAGGAACCAAACCCCAGAAGCCTCTATAAGAATAGTAAGTGCTTTTAGCTGCTGGACTATCTTTCCAGTCCTAAGAAATGAAGATTTATTCTTAGAAAATGCCCATAAGTGAAGGTCATATTTCCATATTAAAGAAGAAAAAAAGCCATCAACATCATTGCTCACCAAACATTTATTGTTTTGATATAATTTCATGATCTACACATGATCTTTGTTGAAAAAGTTTCCAGAATTGATAACTTGGGCTACCAGGAACTTCAAACAGATGAGATATATTTTCTCTATATGTAATGGATTAGTAGGGGTCAGTTCAGCTCTCATGACCCAGCAACAGAAGAACAGGAGCCTAGGCATCAGAGATGTTGGTCTCAGTGATCTCTCTCTCTCCTCGAGGCTTCCCAGTACTCTTCATCAAAGTCTAGACCATAATTCTTGGAGTTCCTGATATTTTTCTCACAGCAGCCAAAGCTCACCAAAGTCCAGAATCTCTTTCTTCAAATGTAATAGAAATCTTAAGTGTACCTTTTCCCATTTTTAAACTTTAGGAAGAATGTTCTACCATTCAGTGATTCAATCAAATATCACCTAAACTGAAAACAAACTAGGAATGATGTAAACCCACAAAGTGATCAAAATGAAGATTGATTAGTTCCCCTAATTTACTTCACCCAACCAATAACCCTAGAATTGCTACTCAAGGAACTGATTTCAAAAGTGTAGTACTATACTAATCTTCAAAAGGATTCTAGTAGGCAGATGAAAAAGAGAAAGATGACATACAACTTCAGGTTTTTAAACAGACACAAAGATGAACTGACACATAGCTTTTTTCATTAGCTTCAAATTGCTTCACCTCTGGCACTCATTGCTTGCTCTCGTACATAGTCGTAGAGGGGGCTGGGAGAATTAGCTGTTTTGGTAGGGTAGTTTTCATATTGTTCTCTTATTTGGGACCTGCCACTACCATGGGTTGGAAAGAAATGTCTTCCCTGGGATCCTTGGCCCTGGTCATCTTCATTCATGTGAAGTTTTTTCTTTGTTGGGTAAGTTTCTGGATTGGTCTTGGGATCCTTGACACCTTTTATTTTCTTCATGAGTTTGTCTAACCCATTGTTGATGATGCTTTTGATGTTTGTCTTTTCCTTGATGGTTTTGCTTATCTTCATGCATTGTCTACCTTGTTGATGATCTTGATTTTCTACATGAGTTGTCCTGTGTTGTCTTTTCTGGTTCTGCTCATCTACAGAGGTTTGCCTATCCTGTTTCTGATACGTTGTTCATCTCTGTGGGCTTGTCTGTTCTACATCTCATATAGACTTTCCTGCTCCTCAAAACTGTGTCCATCCCAATTTTGAGGCTCTTCCTCTTCCCAGTGGCCCTCCTCACTACTCTGCGATTGCCAGTCATACTCTTCATGGGGGTATGGCTCTTCTTGCTGTATCAGAGCTAAGAGTTTGTGCTTATTACCCTCTTCAAGCTTCCATGCCTGGTTGTGGCTTTGCTGCTCCCTTTTATCCTGGAATCTCTGTCTCTGGGTTTGATTTACTTCTTCTCTTGAAGTCTGTTGACTTAGTTTTCCTGATCTTCCAGATTGTTCAACATATGAGTCTCTTCTTGCTTTATCACTTCCTTGGAAGGACCTGTTTTGCCCCTGGAGTTCAGTTTTCCCAATCTTTGATTGATCACAGTGAGAACTCTGGCTTTTACTGCTTGTCTGACCCTGGTGAGAACTCTGACCTTGTCTGCCTGTCTGATCATACTGGAAACCCTGGCCTTGACTGTCTGTCCGATGCCAATGTGAACTCTCTTGTCTGTCTGTCTGACCCTGGTGAGAACTCTGACCGTGTCTGCCTGTCTGATCATACTGGAAACCCTGGCCTTGACTGTCTGTCCGATGCCAACGTGAACTCTGGTCTTGTCTGTCTATCTGACCCTGGTGAGAACTCTGGCCTTGTCTGCCTGTCTGATCATACTGGAAACCCTGACCTTGACTGTCTGTCCGATGCCAACGTGAACTCTCTTGTCTGTCTATCTGACCCTGGTGAGAACTCTGACCTTGTCTGCCTGTCTGATCATACTGGAAACCCTGACCTTGACTTTCTGTCCGATGCCAGCGTGAACTCTGGTCTTGTCTGTCTGTCTGACCCTGGTGAGAACTCTGGCCATGTCTGTCTATCTGACCTTGGTGAGAACTCTGACCTTGTCTGCCTGTCTGATCATACTGGAAACCCTGGCCTTGACTGTCTGTCCGATGCCAACGTGAACTCTCTTGTCTGTCTGTCTGACCCTGGTGAGAACTCTGTCCATGTCTGTCTATCTGACCTTGGTGAGAACTCTGACCTTGTCTGCCTGTCTGATCATACTGGAAACCCTGGCCTTGACTGTCTGTCCGATGCCAATGTGAACTCTCTTGTCTGTCTGTCTGACCCTGGTGAGAACTCTGACCGTGTCTGCCTGTCTGATCATACTGGAAACCCTGGCCTTGACTGTCTGTCCGATGCCAACGTGAACTCTGGTCTTGTCTGTCTATCTGACCCTGGTGAGAACTCTGGCCTTGTCTGCCTGTCTGATCATACTGGAAACCCTGACCTTGACTGTCTGTCCGATGCCAACGTGAACTCTCTTGTCTGTCTATCTGACCCTGGTGAGAACTCTGACCTTGTCTGCCTGTCTGCTCATACTGGAAACCCTGACCTTGACTTTCTGTCCGATGCCAGCGTGAACTCTGGTCTTGTCTGTCTGTCTGACCCTGGTGAGAACTCTGGCCTTGTCTGCCTGTCTGATCATACTGAAAACCCTGGCCTTGACTGTCTGTCCGATGCCAACGTGAACTCTGGTCTTGTCTGCCTGTCTGACCCTGATGAGAACTCTGGTTTTGTCTGTCTGTCTGAACCTGGTGAGAACTCTGGTTTTGTCTGTCTGTCTGACCCTGGTGAGAACTCTTCTGGCCTTTAATGCCTGTCTGACCCTGGTGAGAACTCTTCTGGCCTTTAATGCCTGTCTGACCCTGGTGAGAACTCTGGCTTTTGATGCCTGTCTGACCCTGGTGAGAACTCTGACCTTTAATGTCTGTCTGACCCTGATGAGAACTCTGGCTTTTGATGCCTGTCTGACCCTGGTGAGAACTCTGTCCTTTAATGCCTGTCTGACCCTGATGAGAACTCTGGCTTTTGATGCCTGTCTGACCCTGGTGAGAACTCTGTCCTTTAATGCCTGTCTGACCCTGATGAGAACTCTGTCCTTTAATGCCTGTCTGACCATAATGAAAATTCTGGCCTTTGCTCTGACTTTGTTCATCTGTCTGACCATGTTGGAACGTATGTTTTTGTTTGTCTGACTGACCATAGAGAGAATTCTGGGCCTGTCTGTCTGTCTGACTGTTGCCTGATTTCTGATACTGCTTTCCATATTGTTCATAAGAACCAGCTTCTTGTTGGCTGGTTTGACTAGAGTAAGAATCTTGTCGGAGTCTTCCAGACTGGCCATGGCTGCTTTGTCGTCCAAATGTTTTAGACTGGCCATAATGAGAAACCTGAGCTGGGATCTCAGGCTGATTTAAGGCAAAGATATATCCTTGACTTTTGGGTCGGTCGTTGCTAGATTTATGACTCAGTTTTTGAACAGGGCTAGAGTGCTGATCGTCTGTCTCAGACTGATCAGAGCTATAATCCGTGTCTTGTCTCTCTGCCTGACCCTGGTGCGAGTCCTTATGTTCTTGGACATCCTGACTTTGTCTTTCAGACTGCCTAGGCTGTCTGTCTGTGTTTACAGAAAACTTATGGCTTTGTGTTCCTTTCTGACCCCGTTCTTTCTGGGAGGAGGTTCTACCTCCACATGACTTACTATCTAGTTTACGATGGCAAGCTTGGACCAATTGGAACACCAACAAGAGGTATTCATGAAAATCAACATATCCGTTTCTGTCTCGGTCCAAGTGTTCCAGAATGGTTTCCACAGTCTCTGGGTCATTTGGTCTCTGTAAGAAAAACAGGGAAAAACCCCCAAATATCCTTTTATGAATGTTGGATTATACATTCATCTTAATGTCCCAATCCACTCCCAAACAGGTTTTCCTTTTCTCTTTCTCTCTCTCTCTCTCTCTCTCTCTCTCCCCCCATCTTTCTTTCTTTCTTTCTTTCTTTCTTTCTTTCTTTCTTTCTTTCTTTCTTTCTTTCTTTCTTTCTTTCTTTCTTTCCCTCCCTCCCTCCCTCCCTCCCTCCTTCCTTCCTTCTTTCTGAGAAACTATTATTGTTAAGTGGCTTGTTCTGGTTCTAATCTTTGATTAGTTTATTTTCTGAACCTCATTCCTTAATGAACCAATGGGGGTTATGACCACAGGGAACAGACAATCATATTAACAGCAAATTTGAATCATTTGAATTTGAATCATTTGAGAAAGTTATTATCTTTTCTTTTCTTTTTTTTTTTTTGGTTTTTCAAGACAGAGTTTCTCAGTAGCCCTCTGTGTCCTGAGTGCTGGGATTAAAGTTGTGCACCACCACCATCCAGCTAAATTATTATCTTTTTACATAGTACAGCCTACCTGTTTATAAACCTCTTTCTTGCTACACTGTGACACTCTCAATGGAAAAGAAGTTAGTTTTCTTTGTGTTTGTATTCTCAGAGTCTGGGATTGTGCCAGTATGGAGTAGGTACTCAATGAATCTTTAATGAATTATTGCACAAATGTATAAGATAGTGTGTGTACAGAATTACATATAGAAAACATGAATGGCATTTTTTTAAAAAAAAAGTTGTTCTCCATTACTTTGAAGTTGTTCTGTGTTTTGTTTACATAAAAAGAAGGAGGTGTGTGTGTGTGTGTGTGTGTGTAAGAACTACTGAGAAGCTGTTTGAACTGGAAGGTGCTTACTGATGGGGAATGACTAAATAAAACAAAATATTGATAAGATATCCTGGATGCAGACATAAGAGTCATGATGCATCCCACTCCACAGGATTAAGAGTCTGTGTATCTTACCCGAAGGATGTCTCCAAATTCAGTGAGAAGCAGCTGCTTCAACTCCATCTTGTTCAATGAAGCGTATTCCCCGTGGTGTTCAGCATATTTCTGGAATACCTTACTCACATTGAGTATGCTGCTAAGAAGTTCAGGCATTCTGGCAAACACAGGTAAATCTAAGAAGAAAAAGAAGAAGGAGAAGAGGAAGAGGAGGAGGAGAAGGAGGAGGAAGAGGAAGAAGAAGAGGAAGAGGAAGAAGAAGAAGAAGAGAAGAAGAAAGGAAGATTTTTTTATTCTTGGGATGAAGACAAGGAGTCAACATTTCCAGTGATTGGTTTCGTGGATTTGGGAAGGAGGTTTAAACAACCAGAGAGTCCATTCTTAGCTGTAATTTTAGGCTCGTCATTATGTGATCAACAATGAGGCTCCAAATATCATACACTACCATGACAGTGATTTAAAAAGGGTTTCTTTGCTAAAAAGAGGCAAATGATTAAGAGATTATACATGTGTAGTCGATATTTACATGCCTTAATTTCTCCTCTGGGTGGGAGTTGCTTGACTAAGATTCTCACATGAGAACAAAAATAAAGGGAAGTCCAAAGGGGGTGGGCAGAGGTCAGCATAGTGTGTGTGGTTTCCTGCCACAGTAAAGCATGCCATTGAAGAGGATCTGTCTTCTAAAGAGTCGCCTTTACTCAAGGAAGAAGGTAAAGTATCTCTTTCAGTGGTCCAAGAAATCTTTCTGAGAGGTTCATTTCTAGAAAATTCTTTTACCTGCTTATTAAATGTAATCAGCAAGTAGAAAAAAGGTACAGAGAAAAACAGTAAGTGGGCACACTGTACACAGGACAAGCAGTGCATAGTCAGATAGGTCAGCACTGGCTGCGTTGGGCAGCAGGGGTCTTCTGCTCTCTGTTGCCAATATTCCTTCTTGTGGTACAAAAGAAGTACCTATGCCCATAAGCTTCTGAAAATAAAACCTCAACTGCAAAGCATAGGCATGCAACAATGACTATACACATAAATGACAAATAACAGATTGCATGGGACAAGCTGAGACTTTTGTGACCACTTATTATAGCGAAACTGAATATTGCTGAGTCCCCCATGGCCCAGAGTCTTGTCTAACTTGCACGTGAGGTAAAGACGGCACTACGGAAAAGCCAGCTATCAGTCATCCAGACTTCCAGTTGGGGATCTGTAGGACCCACATCTCACAGATTTACAGGTAGGCCATTCTAGCATCCACCATAGTCTAAAACAGAACTCTGAGAAGAAAGCAGAAAGATGGCCAAGAGTATCTCCGGCAGGAACGGTCTCTGCCATCCGCACTTGTGGATACTGCTGTTGCTCCAGCATGCATGCCTTACCTGCTTGAGGAAGAGTGAGCAGAAGATTCAGGAGCCAGGGAGGATGGCAGAGACTTGGAAATCCATCCTATTTATAGGGTTTTTAATTATCCTACCAAGTCATCCTGGGAGACACCCATTCTATGGTAGGGCCTGAATCATTCTGGGCTCAACCCAGATCAGCCCAGTTCAACCCAGCTCCAGCTCGACCTCTCCCTCTGCAAACCGTTCGGTTGATTTACTTCCCGCATTTGCTCATGAACCTGTTTGTCACTGTAGTAGGTGACACTTTTCAAGTCTCAGTCCCAATTAATTAAGGGAGTGTGTGTGCTACATGCTGTGTGGACTGGGAAGACAGAAGTTCCAGCCGAATCCATCCTTAGAAATCATCACTTGCCAAGGCCGATGGGGGTAGGGGTAGACAACAGGTATACCATACCAAAGAAAGACGTTCATATGTTCTACAAAATCCCAGCTAAGTAGAGATTAGGGACTCTATACATTGGTCAGCATATAATTCTTGGAAAATATGTCTTAAACTTGTATTTTGCTTGCAAAAGTAGCTATTCGTATGTCTTACTGACCTATTTTTAATGGCTATTCTTTCACACAGGCTAGTAGAAGTAGTTGTTGAATCAATTTTAGAGACATATTGGGTGGCAGGTGATGAGTGCTTCTTTTGTTGTTGTTGTTTTGTATTTTGTTTTATTGGAGACAGGGTTTCTCTGTGTCACTATGGCTGTCCTGGAACTCACTCTGTAGACCAGGCTGGCCTCAAACTAGGAGATCCACCTGCCTCTGCCTCCTGAGTGCTGGGTGGGATTCAAGGTGTGCATCACCAGTGCCCAGCACGACACTTGAGTTTTTCAGTCTTACTAAAAGGTTGGGGTTGGGGTACCACCTGGAAGTTGATGATTTCTGTGACATAGAGATATTGTTTGTGACCCACGCCTCCACTTATTTTCCATCTCCCTAACACCTGTGACACATCAGCACAGTGTCTTCTCATAGAGAACCTTAGTAAATCTTCAAGGATTAAGTGAATTGTTGAATTATGAGACACATCGGAGAATCTTGTGTAAGGAACAAAGAGTTTGAGAGTCACCTGCATATCTGCTTTGTCTCACAGGTGCTAGCTGTATATAATTACATATGAAATATATAATCATATTGAATAATTGATTATGTAATTGGTCTCCCAGTCAGTTACTTGTGATGACACTTGCTATTATTTGCTATGCCTCTAAGATTTTGCAAAGGAATCATAAAAGTTCAGAAAGATTTTTAGTCTAATTGAACTAAAGAAGCCTCACACAGAAAAGATTTGGAAAGACCAGTGTGGGGCTTGCTAAGTGTACAATAATTAGAAAGTCTAGGCGGAATCCTCTGGGCCAGACCTGGGTTTCCTTCACCTTTAGGTTTGTAAGCAAAGTTTATGTTGTTCTTTGAAACACTCAGGTAGGAAGAGAAGGGGAGAAAGCAAAGGCCAAAGCTGCATAGTTGAGAACTCCCACACGGCTTGAATTAGCATGGGTGCCCATGTCTGGGAAGGCGGAGAGTTATCACTGCCTTCCTAGCAGTAGAGGTAGAGAATGTGGGAGCTGAAAGGAAGCTTAGCCTTAGCTTCTTAACTTATAGATGAGGAAACTGCAGTTTCTAGTTGTCCTGAGTGGCCTGCTGAAGGGCTCACAAGGCTGCAGAAGCCCGGCCTAATGCTCATGTTTATCTTCCCAGCAGAGGATGCTTTTCTCCTCCTCTACCTCCCCTCCCCTCTCTCACTTCTCTCCTGCCCTCCCCTTTTCTCTCCTCTCTTCTCCCTTCTCTTTCCTTCATTTCTTCATTTCCATCTCTCTTTTCTGAGGTATGATCTACTGTGTTGACCCGGCTAACTTCACCTCAGCCACTCAGCTTTTAGGGTTCCAGGTGTGTCACTACACCTGGCTAATATGCACTGTTTTGCATTCTATAGTAGATGTCTAGGGCCCAATTTAAGGGTTTATTTTAATGATAAATGTTAATTGAGTGTGTTGTTGGTTTTTCTGCCAGCATTGTTTTGGGGGAGATTGTAAGTTCCTTGCAGTGTGTGACTAGTTGTCTCCGTTAATCTGGAGCTGAGGAATTCCTGAGATTAGACACGAGTGCTAAAAGTGGAAGTGCCCGAGCAGCCTGTGGTACACAGATCACTGTCGTTAGCGGTGAATGGATGGACCTGAAAGAGGAATGTCAGAACAGGGAGGCCAGATAGGAATCTATAATGTGGCTTTGGTGAGAAGCTAGTGTAGGAGGATGAGTGGATGAATGAAACATGGAACAGATTTGGTGAATGGAAAGGGAAGTGGTGATGCCAGGAATCATCCCACCGATTCAACCTAGGTGACTAAAAGGACCGTACTAAGGAATGTAACTTCTGAATGAGGCTGGTGGAACCCAAGACCGAGAGCCTCCACTGGCATTCCCCAGGTCTCTGCCCTTTGAAGGCTGCTGTCCTGCCTTTACAGCTGATCTCGCCATATTGTCCTGACCCGATAACTGGCTAGTGCTGAGACTCTTGCTTTTGCGTCTATGTTTAGTGTCCTACATTTTATTTCTCTTCTCACTTATTAGGATGGAAGATCTCAAGGCAGTGGGCTAATCCTAGAGGTGAATAAGGGCATTGCGGATAGGAAGTGAAGAAAACAGATGTCGCCATAGAGAGAGCAAAACTGTGGGACGGTCCTGGGATGCGTGGCAGGTGGGGTTTTTCTGGTGTGAGGTGTGAAACAGAAAGTGCTCTTTATCCGATGCTGCCGCACAATTACTGCTCTCACAAGTAGGATCTTCAGTGCGTGAATTCACTTAACACTTAAGCTCTCTAGCATGGTCAGAATCTCCCAGTCAGATATTCATTGGATACTTGTGAGCACATGGAAGACTGTAGCTGTGTCTCTCCGTGTGTGAACAGATATGATTATGGGACAGAGCTCAACGTCAGTTGTCTTCCCAGATGACCCTTACCTTTTTGTTGCTATTGCTTGTTTGTGTTTGTTTTTTTTTTTGTGTGTGTTTGTTTTTTTTTTGTATGAGTTTTTTTTTTTTTTTTTTTTTTTGATACAAGGTTTCTCTATAGCTTTGGAACCAGTCCTGGAACTCACTCTGTAGAACAGACTGGCCTCTAACTTACAGAGATCTGCCTGCCTCTGCTTCCTGAGTGCTGGAATTTAAAGGTATGCGCCACCACTGGCCAGCTCCCCCACCTTACTGTTTTAAGACAAAGTCTCTCACTGATCCAGAGTTCATATATTTCTTTTTTGAGACAGGATCTCTTGGCTGTCCTGGAATTCAGCTTGTAGACCAGGCCGGCCTCAAACTCACAGAGAGCCCCTGAGTGTTAGGACTAAAGGAGTATGCGACCATTTTTGCAAGACTTGCTGACCAGCAAGCCCCAGGGCTTGGCCCTGCCTGCCTCCCCAGCACTGGGATTATAGACATATGCTGCCATTGTAGATTTTGGCATGGTTGCTGAGGATCCAAAGTCAGACCCTCATATTTGTGGGTCTAGCACTTTGTCAACTGAGCAAACTCCTTGGACTCCCCAGTTCTTATTTTCAAAGGCCTTCAGTTTGTTGCTGGAGAGATGGCTCCGCACTTCAGTTTGTTGCTGGAGAGATGGCTCCGCACTTCAGTTTGTTGCTGGAGAGATGGCTCCGCACTTAGGAGCACCTGATGCTCCTGAAGAGGACTGAGTTCGGCTCTCAGCACCAAATGGTAGCTCGCGCCTATCTGTAGTCGTGACTACAATTCCAAAGAATCTGACGTCCTCTTTTGGCCCCTGTGTGCACCAGACATGCATATGGTACACAGGCCCATATAGGCAAAAAACACGCATACACATAAATCATTAAAAAAAAACCACGAGTCTTTTAACCCCACTAGGCAGTAAAATACATAGGAAGAAAAATAGGTTTGGGGAGTTAGAAATAATTAAAATTTCATGTCTATAATGTTAGTGCTAGGGAGGCTACAGTAGGAGGATCACAAATTTGATGACAAACTAGGCTCCATAGTAAGATTTTTTTTTTTTTGGAAAATATTAGCATTTAATTGGCCTCCCTGAGTGGCTTCAAGCCATTAGAACACAGGCACCTCCAACACTCTTTATCTTCTCTTCAGCTCTTCTGCTGAAAAATTTGGCTTTCACGATGACAGGCTGCTTAGGGAGCTTTCCCTTCCCCAGAACTTTGTAGTAGCCTGATCGCATAACATCCATGATGGGAACAGCTCCGGTCTTGTTCTTGGCAGCGTTAACCCGGGTCTGCTCACTGACCAGCGTCCATACAACTCCAGTCTTGTTCTTGGCAGTGTTAACCTGGGTCTGTTCACTGACCAGTGTCCACAGTTTAACCAGGTTGACAGCCGGGCAGAAGCTCTGGTTCCTCTTTAAGTGGTAATGCCTCATCCCTACTTTCCCGAAGTAACCTGAATGATATTTGTCGAAGTTGATCCTGTGATGATGCATGCCTCCAGCGTTCCCGCGTCCTCCTGGATGCATGCGATGTGGCCATGGCCGTGGCTCACGTGGCCCCAGAGTTTCCGGGTCTTCCTCAGTCTGGATGGCATGGCAACAGCAGAAAGGAAAGAGGGAGGAACCCACGAAGTATCGCAAGGTAGCAAGCATGGTGGGGACGAAGATTCTTATCTCAAACAAGCAAACATTGTGTTAACCCCGCACTGATGGAATTGTGGGGTGTTCTGGGTAACATTGGGCAGACGGACTTGGTAGAAGGTGTGAACTTTCATTTGGAAGCAACTTTCTGCCATTCTGTGATTCCAATCTCAAGCCTCTGAGATTAACTCTGCTTTATCACAGTTTGATGAAGGCTTGCTCTTTTTCTATGTAAATTGGAGTCAGCAGTCATGGCTGCCCTGCCATCTTATCAGAACCTATAAATTCCATGAAGACCTACGCCATTTTGCTTATGGTTTCTCAGTGTATTTTGATGCTGAAAGGTAGGAGGCTTTGAAAGTACCAGCTGCTGTAGTCTCCCGTACTTGCCTCAGATAAGTTTTTCAATATATGCTATTTTGCTAGACTGCAAAGTAAGACACGGAGGAGGGAATATTATCTTCATTTTCTAAACAAGGGAACTAAGGGTCAGAGAAGATAAACAATGTGTTCAGAGTTGTGCTGCCTGCTCCTAGCTAAGGTCTGACCTCATGGCTTCCTCATTCCAAAGCCCTTCTTCTCAGACCTGTTTTGCTTCCCAGTCCTCCGGGAAAGAAACAGTTTCCCACACGGACTAAAGTGAGAAGAACAAAATACCTCACTAAAAATATCCTGTGAGGAGATCTAGCATTGGAACGAGAATTTCCTTAGCTAATCCAACATCTATTTTTTCCATTGTTCCTCCAGGGCCGAAAAATAGTTTCAACACTTCAAGTCCCTGCATTCTCCTTAGGGAGACAAACAGACAATCATGTATAGGACTCTCCATAGGAAACACAACCCTCTGCGTTGGCAGTTGGCTGTGCTGAGGACTGTACGCATGTGGAGGTCAGAGACAACTTACGGAGTCTCTCCTCTCCTTCCACGTTCACACAGACTCTGCAGATGGAGCTCAGGTCATGGGGTTTACATTGTCAGGTGGCAAGTCTCTTAACTAGATAAGCCATCCCATCATTGTCCTGTCTGATTCTCAACCCTGTTGCAAGCCTTTGGTGTTCATTTACCTTAGATGAAGATATGCCTGCTGGGACTGACAGACACGAGTTTGAGTTAATGGATTTTTCGGGAAGATTCTTTGCTGTATTTTGGCCAAATCATCAGAGATGATTATCACACAACTGTCAGACTCCCTTCTTCTGATGAAATGCTGGGTGGAGCGTTAGTGAGGTAAAGCCCACTGAATCCCAGAGTCGGCTGTTTGGGTTCCGAGGGAAGTGAGATAGAGCCCACTGAATCCCAGAGTCGGCTGTTTGGATTCCGAGGGAAGTGAGATAGAGCCCACTGAATCCCAGAGTCGGCTGTTTGGGTTCCGAGGGAAGTGAGATAGAGCCCACTGAATCCCAGAGTCGGCTGTTTGGGTTCCGAGGGAAGGCTCCTGCCCAGTGCTAGTTAGGCACGTCAAAATGACCACCCTCCAGAGAGCAGTGGGGCTAATTAATAGACACAAAACTCCTTTGAGATTTCTTGATATTCAAAGGTCATTTATTATCTTTTACATAAATAAATTGCCATTTTAAGTCTTCTTTTCAGTGAGCTACCTTTCTAATTATAGGTCATTTCCCTAAATGACATCTGTAGGAGTCAGTGGGTTTTTAGGCAATGCTGGCCTCAGCGATATCTTAGCTGTGTCAGAAAGTGTGTTCTTAGCCAAAAGGAGGAAGCCTGGGGGTCCTGGGGTACAGTGTTTCTAGATCCTTACCCCAGCAAGTATCTGTGCTTCTTACAGATACTCTAAGAACCATCTCTCTCCTCCCCAAAACCTCACACTCTGTCATACCCCCAGCTGAAATGTGATTGCAAGCATCTGAAGCTGTTGCTGAGCTTGACCTATGGAATTTTTAATTCCTAAAAATATGGCTAATAATGCTACAGACCCAAACAGATGCCTTTAAAGTGGCAACATTTAGATATTTATAATTAGCTTTCTGGGGTGTTTTGTTTATTTGGTTGTTTGTTTTTGGTGCTGTTGACTCTGTAGCCAAGGCTGTAAGGGAATACACAAGGGTGGCTTAGAACTCATGGCAATTCTCCTGCTTTTGTTTTTGGGGATTCTAAAGATAGGTTCTCACTGTTAAACAAACTTGCTTGAATCCTCATATATAGGCCAGGCTGGCCTTGGATTAGCAATAATTCTCTGATTTTGCCTCTACACCCGAGAATACAGTACTGGATCACTACATCTAGCCCAGTTTCTTTTTCCTAATGGTCTTACTTGAAGTTTATAGTGCTGATTAATGTCTATAATCCTTACACTTGGAAGGCTGGGGCAGGAAGGCTCCCAGCTGCATAACGAGACAGCTTAAAAAGAAAAGCTTTGAGATAATTTATAAACCATACAAGTCACCACTGAAAGTGTGTGGCTCACACCCTGTAGTGTCTAGCTATTACCATAATCTAATTTTTGGGATACTTTTAGAAAAGATTTTAATTGGAAATTATGTGCCTATGTGTTTGGGTGTGTACACATGGGGGCAGGTGTTCCTGGGCACCGGCCGAGGAAGCTGGAAGCGTTGGAGCTGGGATTGTGAGCTACTTAACCTGGGACCTGACCTGGACCTGAGCTCTAGTCCTTTACAAGAACAGTCTACACACTTAGCCATCGAATCAGCTCTCCAGGCCCCAACTTTAGAACATTTTGTAACCCAAAAGAAATCCTGTGCCCAATTCATCTTCTCCACCCCATTCTTGAGAGTTGCTCAAACTTTGGGTCTCTCTAGATTTGCCTATTCCGACCCTTTCACTTAGCATAATGTTTTCAAGGTTTATTTATTTTGTAGCATGTATAACTAATTCACTTCTATGTTCAAAGAAATACTTCTAGGATATGAACGAGCCACACTTTGTTTACCCATCCAGCTTTTGATGGACATTTGGGGTGGCTCAACTTTTGGACTCTTATGCGCAATGATGCCATGAATAATCAGCTATTTTTTTGTTTCTGTTCTATGTTTTTGTTATTTTTCTTAATCTAGGAGTGGAGTTGCTGGGTCATATGGGAACTCTCTTCTTCTTTTTGAGTAAAGGCCAGGTGTTTAGAGTTGTCTTAAGATGAGAAGGGATGGTTGTTTTAATGCCCTGGCTTGAGGATGACAACAGGCAAAACCTGCCCAGGTGAGCTGTCGAGAGGCAGAGCAAAGGTCAGGGATGGGGAGCTACCTCTGTTACTCTGAGCCTCCCAGAGTCTTGCACAACTTATAGCTCAGCAGCTACCAAAGCACTTCTGGTAATAGGCACCTGATAAAGATTTGTTGATCAAAGGAATGCATATACCCCAAGGTAAAGTCAGAGTGGAGGAAGCTGGGTAGGGAAAACAAGCTTTGCAATCTGTGAGGTTTTCATTGTAGTTTAGGCCTTATTAGGGTTTCACTTGATGGGTGTTTTCTTTGCTCCCTGGAATTTCTGCTGTCAGCTGTATTTGAATGAACTCCGGTATGTGATGTGCGGAAGGAAGCCTGTGCGTTTCCATTTGCTGCTGGAGGTGAAGCAGTTAGATATTCTGTTTTCCCCATAACCTTTCTAGCTCATCGCCCTAGTACACCAAAGAGCTCGTAGCTCAAAAACTTGAAGGTTTCTTCCCTCAAGGCTCTGACTCATGGTGAATGTGGAAAAGACACTCTTATGTCATGGTTCAATTGTCCCCACGCATAAAATGAGGGAAGGGGTCGAATTAACAACTGGAGGAACCTTGCATGCTGGTGTTCTGTGTGAACTTCACTCTTCCTCCCTCCTCCTTGCTCAGCACAGGTTCTCAGTGCTGTTTGTTATGATGGTTGTTGCATAGGTCACTACTCATCTTGCTGTCTGCATCTTCCTTTCCAATATATTTCTTGTACTATTAGATTAATTTTCTCTTCTCAAGATGAAATTTTTTATTTTATTTTAATTTAAATAAACTGAATTGAATCTTTGAGAATTTCATACGTGCATCAGTGTGTTTTGAGCACATTTACCCCCCTTTTGTGTTTCTAACGCTCCACTTCCCCCAAGGTTGCTATTTTCTCTAAGAACAAAAGGAATTAGTATTCTACAGAAGCCCAAAGGACAAAATTATTTTTCTTTTTTGGATTTTTGAGACAGGTTTGAGACAGGGTTTCTCTGTGTAGCCTTGACTGTCCTGGAACTCACTTTGTAGACCAGGCTGGCCTTGAACTCAGAGATCCATCTACCTCTGCCTCTGGCATGCTGGGATTAAAGGTGTGTGTGTGTGCCACCACTGCCCAGCAAGTACAAAATTCTTAACGTACTATTTAAGACCTTTATGGTGAACAAATCTTTTCAATTTTAGGTTTTATTACTTTTTTCTTTCTTTCTCCCTTTTCCTTTCCTTTCCTTTTTTAAAATTTTTTTATTTTTAAAGATTTATTTATTTATTACGTACACAGTGTTCAGCCTCCATGTATGCCCTCATGCCAGAAGAGGGCACCAGATCTCATTACAGATGGTTGTAAGCCACCATGTGGTTGCTGGGAATTGAACTCAGGACCTCTTGAAGAGCAGTCAGTGCTCTTAACCTCTGAGCCATCTCTCCAGCCCCCTCCTTTTTTTTTAAATATAGATTTTCATTATGTTATACTGAGGGCCTTGAATTCACAATTCTCCTCCCTTAGTGCTGGGGTTCCAGGTGTGAACCATGACATCCAGCTTCTTTCTTTCTATTTTTTCACACTGCTTATTCCTCTTGAGCCTTATTCTTTCTACATTTATCTATAAAGATGCTACTCACTTGAGTTACCATTCCTATAAAGCATTTCCAAGTCTACTTCATGAGAAATCTTCTATGCTTGCCCTCTCACCGTTTTCTCGTTTAAACCCCGTGGATGACTATACCCAGACTCAGTATCACCGGAATCCGAGCTATGGGAAAGAGAAGATTTATCTTAATTCATCTCCTACAAGTTCTGTCCTCTACAAGGCAGACTTTGTTAGCAGAAGCTGGGGTGGCTTTCTCTAGTTCATGTGCTGTGGGTAGATAATAAAGCATACACTAAGCTCCTGTTTCCTGTAATTCTTACCTCTAAAATAGGTGATAAATTCTGAGGACAGAGACTTCCGTGTCCCCTTCCTTGTATTCATCTATGACCCTGCCACAGTACTGGATTTCCTTAGCGACGGACTGAACTGGGTGATTTCCTACCTCTTCAAGTCTATAGACACTCAGTTCTCATTTAAGATTCAGTCTGTTTGTACGTTTTTGACTCTTGTGACATATGAACACCATGAGGACAGGAAGGTGAGGTTGTTGGACCTCAATAATGTCAAAAGGTTCAGGGAATGGTAACCAGCATGAAGATGTTACGCACAGAAGGGACAGAGGCACCCTATTTGTTCCATAGATAGAACTATATGTCCAGTCTCTCAGGGTCAACTGGGAGGCCATTCCTGAAGTGTATTATGAGGCTCAGAGGAATCACTTACAGGTGGGTGGTTCATCTGTGATGTGTGTAAGGTAGTCTGGAGCAGGCACGCTGAAGTTAGTGCTGGGTGAGAATCAAACCCATAGAACAGTGGTTCTCAATCTTCCCAATGCTGCGACCCTTTAATATAGACCCTCGCATTGTAGTAACCCCCAACAGGAAATTATTTTCACTGATACTTCGTAACTGCCATTTTGCTACTGATATAAATATCTGTGTTTTCTGATGGTCCTAGGTGACCCCTAAAGAGATTGAGAACTGTGATCATAGACCCTCCGGAGTTCCTCTTGCTCTGCTTCAGATGCAAGCAGGTTAATATTCAAGCCATCCTTGGCAAGTATCAATTCTGTGGCTTCCAGAAGAGTTGATGTTTACTGTTCCACACTCCCGCCCAGGTCTTATTCTCTCTGCTGAATCCAGGGTGTCAAGAGATCACAGAGAGAAAAGCAGGTGGACAGGCTGAGTATGGCAGCACACACCTGTTAATCTCTTGCTCCAGCACTTGTGGGTAGGGATATGGGGCAGGAAGAAGGTGAGGAGTTCAAGGCCAGCCTGGGCTACAGAGTGAGTTCAAGGTCAACTTAAACTAAAATAATAAGACTCTGCCAGGAAAAGAAAAAAAAAAGGGAAAAAGAAAATAAGAAAAAAGTACCAGGACTATTTGCAAAGTTGGCTTGGCTGTGTAAGGAGAATAATCTGGAGTTTTCGCCAACAAATTTCAGCCCGTAAGTTAGAGGTCAGAGGCCACTGGGGTTGGACTAGGGGCTTTGGTGGATTCTCTGTGACTTGTTACCTGGTTCCATAAGTAAGGTCAACTAATGCTCGAGTGATACACCTATGGTCAGGTCCAACTAACACACTCTTGGCGTAGGAACAAACAGGGTGGAAGAGTGGGGTCAGGGCCAGGAAGAGTTCTCTTCATTTTCCTTCACTGGTTCAGCCGTTTATTTGTTCATTTATCCTTTTGTCAAAATGTTTAGTGAGGAAGTCATTCCTGTCATGGGGAGAGAGGATTCTGGGAAGAAGTTTTTGGAGAGCTGAGGGTCATAGTTGGAATAAAAGTGGAATTTCACTTTGGCTCTGCTTCTTCCCCTGTAGTGGGACAAGCCCGGACAAGCACTCTCCCCCTGCTCCTAATGCCAACCCTCCCACAGCCTCAGATCGCTTTGTGTGTCTCAGCTATGACTTGGCTTAGTTACCACACTCCTTTGCCATGAGAGCCCCGCCTACGCATAACCTTTAAACCTCAGCTCCCTTGTTGTGGTCCTGAAAGATCCACGTGGCCACAGTTACCCTGCAGGAAAAGAATCATGTTTCTTACACCTTCCTGTAGAAGGAGCAGGGTTAAGTTGGCTACAGTTCAGAGCTTAGTGGGGATGAGAGAGTAACCGGCAGTAGAAGGGTTTTGTCTTGACATGTTTACAGGGCTGGACAAACCCAGCAGGTGTCTGTCTGCCTCTGTGTGTACCTGCCTCCATTTCTCTGTGCAGCGTGGCGGGCTGCTCAAGGTGGCATCAACAGGAGTTCAGAGCCTGGCCCTGCACCGTAAGATCTGCTCTGGAGAATGAGTGTATGAAGGTTGAGCTGCAGCCTGGCCCTGCACCGTAAGATCTGCTCTGGAGAATGAGTGTATGAAGGTTGAGCTGCAGCTTGGAAGGACCAGAACTCTATCCTTAAGTCCTGTAGGCTTCACTCAGTAGCTTTCTTATCTCTGACAAAAAAATTTAATCTAGTAAAAAGAAAAAGATTTTTTTTTCACAAAATCATTTAGTATTACACAAAAAGTCGACACTAAAGCTACAGTTAGAATCCAACTTGCTTACGATGGATGTGACTAGTACATGCTTGAATCTCAGTATTCAGTGGGGGTAGAATGATTGTGAATTTAAGGATGGCCTGGGATGTCTTAAGCAAATCTAAATTATCCAACACAGGTGTGTTTTCCTGGGAGTCTGTCTATGGCACACACTATTCTGTAATCACATTTAATAATCTAATCCAAGATAGAGAGGAGATGTACCTGAGGAACAGGCAGACATAAATCAATACCCCAGGTTCCTGGGATTGTTGCAGGGTCCTGTGTGCTCATGGTTGAAACTGTCTGGTCTAGGTCTGGCACAGGGAGCCTGCAGCCTTCTCTGCCGATAATATCTAGTCAACGTCTGGAAATTCACTTAGCTACCAGAGATACAGAGTTCCACCAGTGTACTGCTGAGGTGATTCCAGCTTCCACTGGTGGAGTGTGTCAGGAGTTCCATGGTTTTATGAGCAGAGATTATTATTATTTAATACATTGGCCACCCACAGAGGGGAGATGCTGCCCTGCTTGCCCTGTCTGAAAAACGGGAGAACCTTGTGATCCTTGCCATCAATTTGAGTCTTGAGAACGTGGGTCATGCATAGTAGGTGTTTCTAAAGCTGCGTTTTTACTTGTCATAATGTGGCCTCTCATAAACCGCTGTTAACCACCTAGCTCGTCCACAGATAAGTCCTCCGAGAGCAGAGCATCTTACAGAAGAGGAGGCGGCCAGGTTGACTAGCAGAGTGGGGAAGACAGCGTGTTTTCTATCTTTCGTGGGGATCATGATTTTGAATGATTATCTCTAACCCATCAGTGGTGCCATGGGTTTCAGCTGTGGGCAAACTAATGCTAATACGTTCAGTAAAAGGCATTTATAATGTAAAGCATAGGAACTGCACTGCAGGGCTGGGGGAGGGGATACTCATCTGGAGTCCAAAGCTCTAGCTTCTGCTCCTGTATTCAAACTCACTGAACCAGAAGGGCTCATTCAGCGAGCAGGCACAGTGATGTCTTGCTGTAGACACGCCATGCAAGGTAGATGTTTGCCATCTCCCCGCTTCGCACTTGCTCATTCACCTGGAACTCAACCATTCCATTGTGACACACTCACATTTTCCTGTCACCTGCAAGTGACTCCTCGCATGGGTCCTTAGTGCCACATCAGTAGCTCCTGATTCGTGTGGCATGTCCCCGTCAGAAGCCAGCTTTTGCTTGCTTTCGTTACGGTATCTTGGTCACACCGTTGTGTCCCTTTGCCTAAGTCTTCCCAGAATGTATGGAATAATGCAGGTCACAGTGGCAGACCAGTCTCTCTAGACTTACAATAGACCTCACATCTGCCTCCTCTCTTCCCATTACAGCCTCAGTTTCCCCCTTTAGGTTTAGCCTTTTAAAGGGTCTTGTGATGACTTCTGCAGTATGGGGTTGTCGTGATCACAAATGCTACGGCTGGGATGCAGCTTAGTGGAACATGTCTACCAGGAACTATGAGAACATGCCTAACATGCACAAAGGCCCAGGCCGAACCTCTAGGGGTTCAAAACCAAGCAAGCAAGTAAGCAAGATTGTTTGGAACATAGCAGTAGTAAAGCTTATTAGCTACTTTTCATATTAATTTTTAAGACTGGGTCTTACGTGGCATAGGCTGGCTTTGAACTTGCTATGTGGACTTCTGATCCCCTGCCTTCATTTCCAGAGGGCTGGGATGTACCACCACGCCCAGTTTATACAGCAATGAACTAGAACCCAGGTTTCCTTCATGTGCAGTAAGCGGTCTAAAAACTGAGCTACACCACAGCTCAGCATCTGGAAGTCTTAGTGTGATCCCCAAAGGAGGGCTACTTAACACATGATAACTATTATTATCATCCTAAACCTGCCAAAATTCTCCATCTAGAACAATAGCTGTGCCTCATGGTGCAGGCAAGGGGCCCAGGGACCTACGCACGGATATTTGAGGATATGCCCCCCTAATGTATGTGTTTGCACGCCTCTTGGCCATGTCTTTCCACACTATGTTGTTACCTCTTATGTGACATTTACTCCCCAGCTGCCCCCAACTCTCCTTCCTGCTGAACTATGACTTCCTAAGGGCTCTGCCTCTACATGCTTAAGAAAAGCATAGATTAGGAAAAATGAAAAAGGCAGCTAATAAGTTGGGATTTCCTAACCTTAGGCCCTTGTGTGTGCTCTTCCCACTGACTGTAATGCTGCTGCCTCAGAGAGCCACATAGTTTAAAGGTTTGCTTTGTTCAGATGACTGAGTTGTCCGACCAGGTGTCCTGCCCACCTTGTAGGAAACAGACTACGCCTCTTCATTTTCTGTTCCCTTCCTCTCTCACCTTCTTCTTAGCATCTCCCAAACCCTAGTTTAGTACATATTTGCTCACTTACATCCCCTATTGCTTACAGCAAAAATAAAACTATATAAGCATTTTGCAGTGTCAGTGTCTAGAACATTGTTGATCCATGGCTCAGTTCTCAGGGCATGGTGCTTGTGTTAACTGTATGTGCTTCTTAGCCTCTTGCCCATCCTGTGCTAGGTTCTGCTTTTTATTTTTCTGGAACTATGTGGCATTGGGACATGCTCTGCACAAGGTAGACAGAACCCAGGTCTTTGTAGACCTTCTGGTCTGAAGATGGCAAGTGGTTTTCTCACTTTTCTGGACCATGTTCAGGAACTGTGGCAACCAGGGGAACAACTGAGTCCCAGTCAGAGGGGCCTGGGAGCCTTCCCTGATGACATGGAAGCTGGGTTGAGGTTGTCTCTTCCTTATTTCCAGAACCTTGCGCTTGTCTTCTGTTCTTTCTTGTGCCAGACTTCATGACTGAGTCTCTCTCAGCCGTCATTCCCCAGTGTAATAGAGATAATAGCTGTTTCCACCCACACACTCGCAAGAATGCAGGAGTCTTACAGGGGATTAGTGACATTTTAAATTAAAGACATGGTGACAGTCCATAGGCTTCTGAGTCCTCCTGAGTTAGGGACCTTACTGTGAACTGCTGAGCCTTGCATATCTCACAGGGCAGTTCTGCTTCCCTGTGGATTTGTGTGGCCTGCTGCTTGGAAAACCTGGGGGCAGTTGTATAGTGTGTTAAGCCCCTGTGTTTGGAACCCCACCTCCCTCTCTTACTGGGCTTGTGACAACAGAGCTCAAAGAATGTGGCACCTGATTAACTTGTCAGATAAGTATGTGACAAGTGTCAGGAAGGCTTATTGATGACCAGCCTCAGTCACAGTGGGGCATGCTGCAAACATTATGGTAATGCTCTTGTCCCTTGTGTGGTAGAACTCAGGGAACTAGATGAGGATCTGTGGTTTTGGAAATGGGGGTGGGGGGCTTTTCCGTGTCCGGGTGGTCATCACCTGACTCCGTTTCCCCTTTTGTCTTAGTTGGGTCCCTGTTGCTGTGATAGAACACTGACTAAAACCAACTCAGGGAAGAAAGCATCTGTTAGAAAGAGAAGTCCGCACCAGAGCTCAAGTCCCGAGCCTGGAGACAAGAACCAAAGCAGAGGCCGTGAAGGAATGCTGCTTGTTAGTTTGTTCACCATGGCAAGCTAGGCCTGGCTTCCTAATACATAAGGAACACCTGCTTCCAGCACTGCTCACAGTAGGCTGGGCCCTGACACATCAATCAGTAGCCAAGGAAATGCCCCACAGACTTGTCCACAGGTCAGTCTGGTAGAGGTTATTCCCCAGCTGAGGTTTCCTCTTCTTTGATGACTCTAGTTTATGCCGAGTTGACAAAAGCTAACCAGAGCCCCTTCAGAACTCCCGGCTCCCAGTGAAAATGGTCTCTGAGCCCAGAACCCTCTGAACGTCTATTCACAGGCGAGTCTTCTCTGAAATGTGTTTCACCCACAAAACACCCCTGTTCTTTGGTCTTTCTCAGAACTGAGCTTGAAGGTGAGCAAATTAAGGACATGCTATTCCAAAGTATGGCTAATTGTCTATTTGTATCGCAAGGTAAACTCACTTGAGGATTGTCTCAGAAAGGGCCATTTAGCTTATGGGTTTGGGCTGCAGCAAGTCATTAGGATTCATTGGGAATGTGCTTCACACCCCTGAAAATAGCCCTGATCACCAGAGACCGGGCCCTGGGTCTGCAATGAACCAGATAACTAGCTTGGTGAAGTAACCCCATCGTCCACTCCCTTGTATTATGCTCCCCTACTGTATCTTGGCAACACCCCTATAAGTAACCAGCCTTGTCCAGACGTCCATCTGTCCTGTCATGCATTTAAGAATACATTGCTCCATCCACAGAATATAAAAACACCATGCTTTCTATCATCTCTTCGAGCTTAACTCTAGCAAATATCTCCATGCATATTTAAAATTAATGAAAGTTTCCTCTTGTTAATTTGTTCTTATATCCATCTGAAGAGCTCACATAAAAACTCGGGATAGTGGGGGAAGGAAAAGGAGGGGGGAACTAGGGCTAGTATGCAAGATGAAAAAAAATTTAAAAAAGAATTAAAAAAAAAGAAAGAAAGGAAAAAGGAAGGGGGAAATAGAGATGACCTCTCTTTTCCCTACAGACAAATACATCCTACAGAGAACTTCTGTAACAAGCCAGCAGTGCCTAGCTCTAAAACAGTGACTTTCAAATTGTGTCCTTGGCACCTCCAGGGTTAGGTGAGTGAATCTGGAGAGTATGTTCTGCCACTTGTAATCAACAGTATTGCGGTTGGTTATCTTACGAAGTTAAAGATGAATCTGGAGGGTTAGATTCTGAGAGTAAGAAGCTTGAAAGCACTGTCAAATCTGACTTGTTTATAGTGAGGAAGCAGAGCCCCATATTGTTCCATAAAGATAGAAGCATCTTCGCAGGAGCAAAGCTTTTCTAAAGGGGACATGTGTGTCCTCTCTCTGTCAGGCTATCACAATAAGGGTCTCCAAAGACTTGAGATTTTCCCAGGGATCTCATGGTGGGAGAGAGGAGGCTAGGGCCCCAGGGAGCTTGTCTCTTGGAAAGACATTTCATGGTTTGACAACTTACCACACAACTGTGTGGGAGAGGCTGAAGTCTGACGATGATGAGAGGGACCATAACTGTCTAGGACTGTTTAGTTGTGCATACCTCTTAGCATCTCCTTAAACCTAAGACTCCTGCCAGGATCCCAAAGATGGAGTTGGGGGGCTTGTGGAGTTCATAATTTGTTCCTCTTCATAGGAGGGCCCTGGAAAATGAACATCCTTTCTCTGCTCCGCACCCTCACTTGGCTCTTTAATTGGCACATTAAACATGGGTAGCCAAGACACACAGATAGGCAGGACTGAGATGTGTATCCTCTCCACCGTGTCCTATGCTTCCAGTTAAATAAAGCATTAGTGTGGCTGTGTTCCACTTTCTGGAACTCCAAAGAGAATTGTGGCACAGAACTCTGCTTATAGATTTTCATGTAACTACCACCACCACTATCCACCACCACCACTTCCACCACCACCATCACCACCATCACTATCTCCACCACCACTATTACCTTCACCACTATCACCCACAACCACCATCACCACCACTATCACCCACCATCACCACCACCACCATCAGCACCACCCACCACCGCCACCATCATCACCACCACTATCAGCACCACCACCACCATCAGCACCACCCACCACCCACCACGGCCACTAGATGGCTTTCTTGGCTCTGTACCCCGCAGTGGGAAAGAGCGTTTCTCCCATTTTTCCCAGTCACAGCACTCTGCAGTTACTCATAATTCTTTGCCTGACTCTGAGGCCCTGTGAGCCTCCCCCTCCTGCAGGTCACTGTCTCCACTGCTCAGGTCATATTTAAGCAGCCCTGTTGATGAGGCTTTGGGCTTAGAGCCTGCTATGTTTCCTTGGAGCACAATAATGTCTTTATACTGCAGTTTACAGTGCTTTATAAAACTCCTGTGTGTTAAGCTAAAATGGGAGGCTGGAGAAGTGCCTATTTATTAGGGCACTGGGTCAGATCCCTAGACCCACACACCCTGGGTATGGAAGTTCCTGCTGTAATCACTGCACTCCGGAAGTGAGGGTAGGAGGATCAGAAGTTCAAAGTTGTCCTAGGCTCCATAGTGACTTCAAGGCTAGCCTGTGCTATGTGAGGTCCTGTCTCAAAATCAGAGTAAAATAGAATAAGTAGGGCCTTTATTCCCACATAAGTTTGCGGTTAACATGTTTTCTGAAGTCAGAGAATAGCTCTGGTATCATTTTTTTGGTACAAGTGTAATATAATTTGGTATAAGTGTAATACGATTTCCATATTTTAAAATCCGTTTAGATGTGTAATTAAAGATTTTCTCCAGTCCCCAACTGGAAGTGGGTAGTGGCATTGGTAATGGTGTGTTACAGAGCAAAGAGATACATGTAACAGAAGACTAGTAATTGTCTTCCAAGTGATGGGCATGCTTAACTAATATTCATTTGTTTTGTAATCAGTACTTGGCAATATCTATGTGAAATGACATTAAAATGGAAATAGTCAAATGGAATTTTCAAAAATTATACATCAGCATAATTGCATATTTGGTAACTGAGGACCAATAGCTTTGAATTCTAATCAAATGTAGTGTTACCTCTTCAAGAATTTTGTTTTTATTATTGCCAGATTTGTTACTTTTTTTTCACCTAATTATTGCATGTTTTAGATTTTGCCAAAAAAAAAAATATGCTGCGATTTCTGTTTTGCTGCATACGGGTTCCTATGTACTATTCCTCAACTCATAAATACCTAGGATTATCAGTTTGGTCTTTACAAAAGTTTGTTCCCTCCTGATTTAACCTATAGCAGAACAACAAGCCGAAAGATGGCAGACAGACAATAATCATGATGTCAAATATTTAATACTTTGTTTCTTGTTGGTAAATATGCTCCGGAATCTCAGCTAAATCCTTAGCTCTGCAGTGTGGCTGATTCCCTTTGCAGCGCTGTGTCATTAATGGAGAGGACGCCCCTTACTGTGAAAGGCGATTTAATCAGCTCTGAGTCAGCTCTATGCAATGTATTTATGAAGCCCTCCAGTGGCAATCGGGAAGCTTAAGGGGTTAGTCTGGCAGGTTTTTCCTTTCAGGCAGCCCCATCTCTCTCTCTCTCTCTCTCTCTCTCTCTCTCTGTCTCAAGCAGGAACAGGAAGGGAGGAGGTTGAGGATGAGCTCTGGGCCTGAAATGGTTGTGCAAGGTGCCGAGTTCAAAGGCCTCTGGGTTGCCTGAGAGATGGAGTCGGGAGAACAACAAAGGTTGTCTTCTCCAGCCTAAGGGTGGTGGGGCTCTGGGCAGGGACCAAGCGTGGTTAGGGTTTGATTCAGCTCTTTCTCTAGGCCAGGGAACCTTGTTCATTCTCCTGCCACCTTCGTGTTCTTCTGTATATGTCCGTTGTGGGGAGAATGGAGACAAGCAGCTCCCTTCACCAGCCTCACCATATGCTGAACTGTCTGAAAGCAGAGTCTTTCTCCCTCCCCTCTCCTCTCCCCTCCCTCTCTTTCCTTATTCCCCACTGTTTTCCTCCTCCCACTCTCTCCCCTCTCTGGTTGGAGATAGAAGTCAGGGCCTTGTGTATGGTAAGAATGTGCTTTACACTGAGCTCCTGAAGACAAACTTCAACTTATGTTGCTTTGAATTCCCACTTAACGCCTACTAATAACCATTACAATATGCTATGTACACAGACAGCATTGTACATTTCACAAAGCATTTCCTCATCCAGTGTCTCATTTGACCCCGTGTGAGACATGTGAGTGTCCATGTCAATAAGATAAGCAAAATAAAGTTTAGAGAGACTAATGAATGGACCAAGGTTCCACAGACAGTATGAGGTAGAATTAGCACTGAGCCCAGATTTCTTCCTCTGAGTCTCATGCCGTTTTCCTCTGGGAGCACTGTGCAGCCACTGTTGGCTAGTCGGGGTGGGGTGCCTGAGAAGACTTCCTCCTTCTAATGTTACTATGTCGAAAGCAACACAATTAGATTATCCCACCTCTCTCTTGGTGCATCCTCTTCCAAAATAAGGAGGGAGGCCTTGGGTCAGTACCAAGTTAGGGCCGGTCGTAGGGGAGCCCCTTTCTTAGCTTGTTTGTACCCAAGACAAGAATGTTGATATTAGGAGTTTTACAAGAAAAGGGAATGACACTTCAGAAAAGGGAGGGATGCTGGGTACACTCAAATTTCTCTCTTTCTAACTTACAAGTTTTATTAATTGAAAGTCTTTTAATTAAAGAGTCCCCCTCCCCCATTCCATAGTTTCTGTTTGGCATCTCATGGGACTCACAGGTCTTTCTGTGGTTGAGAAAAATAAACTTGTAACACTCTCAAGTGATATTAATGACAGAACTGTGGGCTCAGCCTCCTGTCCTGTGCAAGCCCTCTTGGTTTACTGCCTCTGCTGGCTGGGCCATTCCATCAGATGAAAGAAGCTCTCTCTAGGGGACAGCCTATCCCCACCCCTGGGTAGTTCCAGCCCTGGGACATAGTGGTGTACAATCTACTTGGGCCTCTCCTTCTTGGTTTCCATCCTGCCTTTGGAACTTTTAAATCAACACTTAAATCTTTCTTGTATGTGGCTTCAGAAAAATGATCAGTGTTGCTGTCTCTAATGTTTTATTATTTGTCTCTGGCTTCTGTTATTAACTTTTCCTGACATGGTGAAGTCTCCAGAATATTCTCAATCCTGGCTGCTTTCTCCAGATGTTCTGTAGTTTGTAAGCTCCTCTCATAAAACATGGCACTCAGAAGTCCACATGTTCATTTGTATGCAGATATTCACATAGTTTGTTCTATGCCTGCAAGATCGCATTGTTTCTGACAATTACGCTAGATTGATGGAATATTCAAATCACCACACATGTATACTCACGGAGCTACAAGCTGGGGTGCTGTGAAGGAGCCCACCACACCAGGGACTGCTTCTTAGCTGCTAAAGCCAGCTTGAAGGAAGCTGGTGCCCTCTGCCAGTGAGACAGACACAGAACCTCATAGACCATACAGTGGATTCAGGATGGGAGTCCTGAGAACTCCATAGTCCTTTCGACCACTTATTCCAAGAAGAATTTCAGGTACTTTCAGATCTGTTGGAGTTGTGATCAAACTTGTTATATACCTCTTAAATCTGGCTCCCTTTTCTTCTTATTGGTAGACTATTGAGGCAGAAACAGAATAAATTTGCACTTAAAAAAAGTAAGATGATAGATAGATAGATAGATAGATAGATAGATAGATAAGGAAGTAAGCAAATAAATGAATAAATGGTCTTGGGAAAGGCTCAGTTCCTTAGAAGCAGCCAGTTCTGGAGGTTGTTTGTATAGGCCTTTTATTTTATTTAAATTGAATTTAAGAGTTGTTCCTCAGCACAGGCTACAGTCCCAGCAGATTCTTTCCTGGAATGCCTGAGTGGGTCAGAGGTGGCTTAGCTGTTCCAGGCTGTCTCTCTGGCTGTGCCACAGAGCTCGGGAGTTGACTCTGAGTGGCTCCTTCTGATACCAGCAGTGCACAAACCACATGACACTCACAGTGAGATGATGCTCTGCGGAGACATAGTCTCCTTCCCTTGGTTCACTGATGACCAGAAGCTATCAAGTAGCTACTTGTATCGCTATTCTTGTTAACATCATCATTGTTATTACTACTGCGCGCTGATTGTTCCATTCATTGCAACAATCTGAAGGAGTTATTTGGCAGCCGGTTGCTCTGAGACCAGGGTAGCTCACTGCAGGTCAGAAGTAGCTAGAGGGCCTTATAAAGTGTCCTGATGAGTAAGGTGTGTCTCCTGTGACAGCTGGAGTCAGTGATCTTTCTTGGCACGGGGCACCTTGGGGTGAGAAGGCTGAAAAGCGTGAGTCATTGAGTTTAGAGGAGTTTGATCTCCATCTCTAGGGCAGGTCCCCTTGATGTTCAGTGCTTCTCTAGGAGCTAGGCTCAAATAGATTGAGATTTAGGCCAAAAATAACAGACACAAAACCCCTGGAAGAGAACACAGGAAACCCCAACCCCTGTAGAACTTTTTGAGTTAACTCATATGGTGGAGCTTGGCTGCTAGTTCTATCTAAGACAGTGACTCTCAACCTTCCTAACTCTTTAACTCTTTAACACAGTTCCTCATGTGGTGGTGATCCCAACTATAAAGTTATTTTTGTTGCTACTTCATAACTGTAATTTTGCTACTGTAATAAATTGTAATGTAAAGAGTTTTGGAGATGGAGGTTGCCAAAGGACTCACAACCCACATTTTGAGAACTGCTGGTCTAAGGCCTTCACAGAAGTGATTTATTTGAATATGCTTTAAGAACAATTGGTGGGCTTACAGCACCTCCTAAAGGAAGCACCTTGAAATAACCACCCTGGTGAGAAAATTGACGTAGACTAATCTGTGGGCTTGGAAATTATTGTGAAGGAACTTGTTAACTTGCAGTTTTAAGAAGAAGAGAGTGAGAGAAGTTAAATTAAAAGTTTCCTTTAGTAATTCTGAGAGAAGGGGAGTCTGGCTCTGTGTTTTAAAGTTCCTCTCAGGGTGTCTTGATTCTCTGTTTGTTTTTGATTCTCTGTTCTTTTTGTAAACTTCTGTTGTATAATACGAGCATTTTACTGATTTTATGTGACAGTATATGCGTTCCCTAATGTCCTGGTGGGATGATAGGGCCCTTTGTCTAAGAGGTAAGAATATTGCTGCCTGGCTCGACAGCCCAGGGTATACCGAATGTGGTTACAATGAACCTGGTTGAGCCTCAAGACCCCCAGGTTAACCCTTGACTGACATCTCAGCCACATCCTTCCAGTGCCATAATTTTGCTTCATGCTAGTCCCCAAAGCTGGCTGCTACTCTGTATGTTAATGTCACAGATTTCTGAGCGAGGCAATCCCAATGGGAAGCTGTCATGTGTTCACAGGTTTTGCACTCCCCTGTGATGGATGTAGGTACCTTGGAATACCTATAAGTCGAGACTTGTAATGAGAGTCTGAAAACTAGGCTTACATCACATTTTTCTCAACTTTGGTCTTATGATGTTGGTCAGGTCCTTCTGCCTCTATTTTTCATACTTTTTTTTTTTTTCAAAATGCAGTATAATCTAAAGTTGGAAGGAGACAACAGAGTAATTACCTCCTTTGATGCTGTTGGTATTGGTTTTGGCTATAAGATGCCCAGGAATGGCTTTGGGTGTATAACTCAAGCTAAGAGGAACTACAGATCTCTCTGTGGTAATTTCTGGCACTAGCACCAAGTCATGGAACTACACTGGAATTTGGCATTTCGGCTGTGTTTTGCTCTAGTCTTGTTCTCTGTGGTCTTTATCTGCCAGATTTCATCTCCTAACTTTATGACCAACAGTATGCATGAAAACTTAATTATGCATATGGTCTAAAGAGACCATTTAAAATTTGTTCTGACTTCATTTGTGCTTGTGTGTGTAAATGTTCACCATTTTTGCATGGATGTGGATGTATGTGTGTGGATGCAATGTATGTAGGGCCTAAGGTGGGTTCTGGGACTCACCCTTCACCCAGTTCATTAGGCAGAGTTTGTCAATCAAATCCAGAGCTCTTCAGTGTGTGATGTTTTTCTAGCCAGCTTGCTCTGGGGATCTTTCACCTCCCAGCCTTTCTGAGACTGGAATAACAGATGGGCTGCCACACCCACGCCACATTTGTGTGCTGTTTCTGGGATCTGGATTTTTGTTTCATTGCTTTCCAGGCATGGGACAAGCATTTTTACCCCAGAGCCATCTCTCTAGCCCCAAGATTCCCTTAAGGAACGTGTGATCTATTTTTTAGATTGGAGCTTTGGCTATGAAAGAGGTGTAAAGCCCCTAAGGTAATGGCAATGTAGTAGACCCATGGGCACAGTTATTACCAGGCTGACTGAAACCCAAAATGAGCGGACTCTGTGTTTTATTGCTTTCTAACTACTGTGAGCCAGTACAGGCTACAGCTCATCCCGTAGGCTCAGCTGAAGATGTGGCCAGTGAGTTGGAAAGACAGTATGTTCCCTGGATATAAACCTATTTTAGGGCTGGCTGTGTGCTTCTGTGTGGCTAGTGAGGGAAGCTTTTGCTTGTCAACAACCTTTTGTGTATAAAACACGCATGGACTCCTAAAGTGTTCTCGGGGCCTGTTGGTATAATAATTACCCTCCACAGACATAGGGACTTAAGGTTTTGACTGGATAGGCTTGTAAGTGGCAGAGATGGCACCCATGCAGCAAGGTGGGGTTAGCCTTATTTTGTGAGACTTAAGTACACTAATATAAAACTATAATCTAACTTTCTATTTAAAAAAAAGCTTTGCATTTTTTTTAAAAAAAAGCTTTGCATTTAAAAAACTAGCTTAGAGAACAGAAATTTTATTTTACTAATCTTATAAAATGTGACATTTAAAGCTTAACAATTAATGCTTGGCAGTGGAGGCGCACACCTTTAAACATAGCACTAGGGAGGCAAAGACAGGTGGATCTCTGTGAGTTTGAGTTCAGCCTGGTCTACAGAATGAGTTCCAGGACAGTCTCCAGAGCTACAGAGAAACCTTGTCTTGAAAAACCAAAAATAAAAAATAAATAAAAAAGAAAGAAATTTTAAAAAAAGCCTAAAGAAAGAAAAAGAAAAAAAAAGCCTAACAATTAGATTTTTGGGGAGGGGGTTTCTCTGTGTAGTCCTGGCTGTCCTGGAACTCACAGAGATTTGCCTCCTCTGCCTCCTGAGGGGAGTGCTGGATTACCGAGTGGGCCATGGCCCCTGGTCTCCAACACAAGGACATGAGTAAGGAGAATGGGGCAGGATAGGGGAGGAGTTCCGGATTAACATGTGAAAGGCAACAGCTAAGGCTAGAAGCCTGGAGGAAAAGAGAATATGTAGAAACATGCTTAGCATGCAAATGATTGATAAAGATGACAATGTATCCCCTCCATTTAATCTGTTGGAGCAGATGCTTAGCATGTAAATTATCGACAAAGATGACAATGTATCCCCTCCATTTAATCTGTTGGAGTGGAGCCAGGTCTGGCACAATGCCATGCAGACAGGTAGGTCTCACTACTTTAATAAACTATCTCTTCTCCTGTAACTACTCTGTAAAACAGACATCAGCAGGTGCCCTCCAAACTTCCATCTGTGTCTGTAACAAATATAAACAGGTCTTAGTGCTCAGTGTGTATGTCTTCTCATTAGGCTGAAGCCTGCCCCTTGTTGGAAATCCACTACCTTCACAGCAGGGAAAAATGTATTATAAAGAATCATTTCTAGTAGGGCATTCCTATTCAATTATATGGTGGCTGTGAAAATCATCATCATAATGGATAAATATGTAAATCTAGTTGTAAAGTTTGCCCAATGGACTGATTCATCAGGTGAAAATTTTAGGAAATGATTTTTTTGTTGCTGTTCCAAAGGTAATTAGCTGCCAAGAGCAAACATTCCATAAACTTCCCGAACCTTGTGAAGTGCCTCTTCACCCAACATCTAGACTTTCCTCAGCTTGACCACACCCTTCCCTTTGTCCACTTAGCCAACAGTGTAGGACAGAGGCGCTCTTGCCTATGTATGCCTGTTTTAGGTCATGGGGCACCTGTTATGGAACGAACTTGCCTTGCAAAGGTTACTTTCTTTCTGTTCTTTGTGTGACACCAAGATTATTTTCTTCCATCACTTCTGAACCCAATAAACTGAGTTCGATTCCCAAGACCCACATGGCAGAAGTGGAGAGCCAAGTTCTATAAGTTGTCCTCCGACTTCCTCATGGGTACATGAGCACACATGAAATAAATCCATAACAAGTTGTCCTCCGACTTCCTCATGGGTACTGAGCACACACAAAACAAATCCATAAGTAAATGTAAAACAAATAGAGATGTGTTTCAGCAACAGATAAGATTGTGCAAAAGCCTCTGGATTGACAGTTAAACAAGCAACAGGATAGATATGTAATTGTCAACATTAGCTAAAGGCTAAACCTTTGACTTCTTTAACCAAAGACATTCCCATTAATTATCCTAAGTCTAAGATCTACCCCTTAAAAAAATCACACTGCATCAAATATTTCTTTTAGAAGGGATAAAGCACAACCTCTCAGGTGCCCCTAACTGCTCCTATACAGTGGACTGGTGGAAGAAAGGCTCTCAGGTGTGCAGGAGAGGTCAGAAGGTTGGCAAGGCAGACCAGTTAAGAACAAAGTGAGACTCTGTTGGATTTATGGGGGGGAGGGGAAGACGCCACACCTGCAGAGAGTTCCTTGGCAAAACTCAGTGTTAGCTCCTGTCAGTCCAGGCCAGTCCGCCTTGATGGCAGCAATAGCAATTACATCATCATCTGCTTCCAGGTGTGGAGGGTTTCCACCACCATCTATGAGCTTCATGCTTCCAATGTGATACATGCCCCCCCTTAAAAGTGTCTGTGAGCCTCAGGCCTCTCTCTTGCTCCTCTTGCTCGTCTGTCTGTCTCGTTCGTGTCCTCTCTTCAAGATGGCCATTCACTCTTTCACTTTCCCCCCTCCCTACTCCAATAAACCTCTTGGGCTAATGCTGTGGCATACTGTGTGTTCTCTTAGTGGCATATCTTGGCAGGGCTCACCAGAGGTACCTGTTATGATTGCTGTCACTTTAAGAGACAAGCCACCCCACTCCCGGTGGACTCCCCCCATCTTAGCTTCTCTGTGTTCCCTTTGGCTGTGCGCGCTCCCCTTCTTCCGTTTCCTTCTCTCACTATCTCTGTACTCTTCTCTCTTCCCTTTCTCCCTCTCTCCTTTCTTCCCCCCTCTTCCAAGTAATAAATATCCAATTCTATTTTGTACGATGTGTCTGTCCATGTGTCTCCTACCTGCCGCCTGCACAAAATTGAAAACCACAATACACAAGCAAAAGGCCGGTAAGATTAAAAAATACCCAAGCAAAGCAAAATGAGACAAAAAAAACCAAAACCAAAAACAAACAAACAAAAAAATCCTGCAAAATACCATTGAGTTCCTTTTGTGTTGACCGTGTACTGCTGGGCGTGACTTACCCATGAGCAGGGCTTATAAACCCAGCAAGAATCTATTGGTGAAAATGACTTCTTCCCTTTGCAAGCCATTGTCGTTTGTTTGTGCTGCTGACTTGAGTTTTCTAGAAGATTGTTCAGTGAATTTGGGCTTGGGGTAGGATTTCCAACACTTTCTGAAATGATTTCAAATATCCTTCAGTCGTTTGTACTGCGTACTGTGTGGAGTGTGTGTGGAGTGGCTTCTCAGCCATTTTTACTGCGTACTGTGTGGAGTGTGTGTGGAGTGGCGTTCTCTGCCGTTTGTACTGCTTGGCTGTGTGGAGTGGCGTTCTCGGTGCTGGCTTATTAAACCAAAATATCAATTGGCCCTGAAGAGCACCGAAGATGCTCTGCCCCGAAGTATCACATATTCAACAGATTAGCTCTCTGTGCAAAAATAAACAAGCACATCTACCTCTGTAGCATACAAACTTACTCTAATCTTATGTAAGTGCTAAAATTATATGTATGCCAAATGTATTGCCTCATTTGTTTAAAATCAAATTTATGACTTAGTCGAGCACAGGCCTGAACCTTATAGACCAGATCCCAGTTTGAGTCAGGCCACCCCTCCCTGCAGCTCTTGGGAACAGTTGGCTCGTTTCTTCTTTGTCACACATGATGCAAAACTTCCTGCCAGCTCTCCAAAACTTAGAAAAGTTAGATTTCCTGTTTGTTCTGGGGATTGGTCTAGAAAATCCTCAGAGAAATTCCTCAGAAGACTCCTCACTGGAACTTGAACACGTGTCCGGGTCCCCACCCCCACCCCAAAGCCCTCTCATGATGATATTCTTCTATCTCTGGTTCTTTCTCCTCCCTCAATCCTTCCTTTAGTTGTACCCTTTCCCCTAAATCCTTTAGATTTATTTATTTTATTGTACTCCTATGAGTGTTTCATCTGCGTCTGTAAGTGCTTCTTACAGGTCTGGGTGTCCTTGCAGGTTTAGAAGAGGGCATCATAATTCCTGGAACTGAACTTGCTACCCACGGTTGTGAGCTACTGGGAACCTAACCTTAGTCTTCTGTAAGAACAAGTGCTCTAAACTGCTGAGGAATCTGTCCAGCCCCCTTACCTCGCTCTTAAAGAAGCTCTCCTTCATGTTTAAAGCGAAAGCCATTAAACTCTGTCTTTCTAACCATCATTCCTTCTCAAGTATATTGTGCCATCTTGCCCAGTCATTCTAAGAGGCATCATTCCTGAAAGGAATCGTGTGTAAGCCTTCTTTCTGGACTGACTGCAGCTGCTCTTCTCTTTCTTTAAGTGTTAACAGTGACTATTGGATTGGATTGGATTGGATTGGAGCGGATTGGATGGATGTGCATCAGAAGCCCTGGTCAATTCAGCACCCTACACTGGAGCCAGAAGGTTAGTGAATGTCGACACCTGCTGGCCATTTTGGGAATTACAACCTATCTTCCAATTCACAAAGCTGTGCTTGGTTTTGGGATAGTCAGTTAGGTATCAAATATGAAATCCCCAGCACAAACTCCATATTTTATTTAATCTTACTATTCTCATGTTATTGGTAATAAAAGTCTCCCCCACTTTTAATTTTCGATGTAAAATCCTTAGGGTTGTAGGACTAATGCTCTGCTTGGCACACAGCAGGTTATGATATTAATCAAGTATTTTCAAGCTATCTCTCATTGTAGATAAAAACCAGAGGCCAGTGAGGTTAAACAACTTCTTCCAGGTCACATCCAGCAAGACACAGACAGATTGACAGATATATATGTTATTAGAGGGTCCTGAAAAAAAAAAGAAACGACTTTCCACTGAAGAAGTTTAATTGTATAGCATTTACCACAGGGCTTTGCCCCTTTTCAGAACTTGTAGTGTTTTGAAGATGCATGCATCCTGTAATGGACTAAGTTAGTTCATTAGTGTGAACTTGCTCATTGGAGGCTTTCTTTGTCTTATTTAATATAGGTGCTAGAAGGAATCGTGGGTTCTGCACAGGATTCTAATAAACAGTACTGCCTCATTTTTCCATCTTATTCTGAACAGGTTAGAAAAGGAGTGTAGGAAGAAAACAGCGTATCTGAAATGCTATGTTTTCCAATAGCATCAGTTAAATAACAGATAGTGGCTTTAGGTCTTTTAGCTACACTTTCTTATTCTTGGAACAGAATCAGGCAATCTTACCAACCCAGTTATGGTGCGCCTCCTGGCAGGTAGGTCCAGGAAATCATGGATTAGGCTCCAGTTGTGACATGGGCAATCTCTCCAAAGTAAAGCAGGGCAAAGCTGAGCCAATGGATCTTACAAAGCACCCCAAATAAGTTAAATCTTTAGGGGGAAAGAAAGGCTTTCCCAAGATGGAGCAAAGATGCTCACCTCTGGTGAAGTCTGTAGACATCTAGTGAACCATCTTTTCCTACAGACGTGGTAGAATGCAAGAGAGGAGGAAGATTCTGTTACAAGCTCCAGACCAACACACCAGCTCTCCTGATCTGAGTTCACAGCCCCAGCTATATTCCCTGCATTGTTCTCCTCCAAGCGGGCTGAGGAGGTTCTGCTTTAGAAAGTGTCACACAAGGGACGTGGTATGAGGGGAAGGAGGAAATACTGCTGCTCCAGTAAGTGTTCGTAGTGAAGGAGAAACGAGACAACACCTGAGCATTTCAGATCAGTGTTAGACTCAAACCCTCCCATCCTCATGGCCCCACTCAGTGTCAGAACAAGGAACTGTTTTTCATGTTGTAAAGTTTATTATAAACAACTTGAAAATAAATAAAAACATCGCACACTAAAATTAACCGGACCCAAAGTCTAGATAATGCTATAAACTTTCTATACAGGTAGAATAGCCATTCAGAACTTTGGCTGTAGAATTTTACTTAATTTTACATGTTCATAAATATATAAAATATCCATAAAATCTAGCACACTCTTGAACGTGTCAAAAAGGAAAGAGGCAGGGATTTTTGAAGTCTATCTGTACTAGGATTTTCCTGAAAAACAGAACCAGTAGGATATATATGTATAAAAAGAGATTTATTATAAAGAAATTGGCCTATGTGATTTGGGCAAGCCCTGAATTGGCAGCAGTGTGGAGATGCAGGAGCAAAGAGACACAGCTGAAGTCAGAAGGCTGTCTGCAGGAGCATTTCCTATTGCTCAGGGATACTGGGCGTTTGTTCTGCTCAGGCCTTCAACGGATGGAATGAGGCTCATTCACATCACGTGGGGGCAGTCTGCATTATGACATTTCAGTGATTTAAATGTTAATTCCTTTTAAAAACACCTGTCAACTTCACATATAAAATCAAAGAGTGCACTGATTTATTTTGACCTTTAGAAACTTATATTTTTGTTGCTGTTGTTTTGTGATTTTGAGTACACCCTTACTACTTTCACTTTTTTAAAAAGACTTACAGTCCTACCTCCCATGTCCCAGTAGCGCAGGCATGAAACACCAGGCCCGTTTGCCATCATAATTTTTGCTGTTATTTGTGCATTATGTACTTAATTTTTTTTTTTTTTTGAACTATTGTTAATTGCTTGAGAATCAGCTTTATACTCAGTAATACCCGTACTGGATGCATTTTTTTGTTTAAAAGTAAAACGAACAAGAATAAGATTTAAACAGATACGCAACAACTATAACCATTTTCCTACTCCATTGGAGTAACCATATCGTCAAAGTTGCCCGGATAACCAAGGTGCCCGTGGTTCCATCTGGTCACCAGGGGGCGCAACTGTCTCCTGCCCAGGGAGCTAGGAAGGAAGTTGAGGAAGTCTTGCCGTGACTTAAATGTAAATTTCATTTAAAAACACCCTTTGTGGGAGCCTACCCAGTTTGGATGTTCACCTTCCTAGACCAGGATTGAGCGGGGAGGACTTTGGACTTTCCACAGGGTAGGGAACCCTGACTGCTCTTCAGGCTGGAGAGGGAGGGGGAGGAGTGGGGGGAGGGGGGAAGAGGGGGAGAAGGGGAAGGGAAATGGGAGGCGGGGAGGAGGCAGAAATTTCTTTTTTTTCCAATAAAAAAAATGTCATGAAAAAAAAAAAAACACCCGTCAAGTTCACATATAAAATCAAAGAGCGCACTAATTTATTTCCTTTTGACCAGAGCTGGACCGAGAGTGTCCTTAGCCGTATCCAATCAAGGGGGTCCTTTCAGGGACCAGCAGGTTTACCTGGACACCCCTGGCAATTCCGAGGCTCCTGCGCGCACAGGCCTCCTCAGCGGGGTGAGGAGTTCTGTCGGCCTTTTGGTCACTTAGTGCACCAAAAGGTCACGTGGAAAACGCAAGAGTATCAGCCTAGGGACCTCAACCCTCTGAGTAACTAACTTCCTGTTACTTGGAGGAAAAAGAGAAAAAGCCACTTCCGGCCTAGGGGCTGCCTTTCAGGAACTGTGTTTGTGCTGGGAGCAGCTTTAAGCTTGAGCCACCTAGAACCAGGTACAGAATTCCTTGGCGAAGGTAGAGAAAGCCGGTGGCAAGCACAGCGCTGGGGAGGAAGAGGCGAGCACATTACTGAAATTCGGACCCGCCTGGTCTACGTAGCGAGTTCCAGGTGAGTCAGAGTTCCAAGGTTAGACCCTGTCTCACAACACAAACTGAAACCAATGTGAGTGAAGGTAGGAATCCCGAGCCCAGCACAGTGGCTGTGTTTGGTGTAAAGCCAGACCTGGGAGGTCAGGAGTAGTGTGACCTCTTCATACTGGGCAGCACGTGTGCCTCGTGCCTCAGTACCTCCCAAACAATCCGTGCACACCTTGTCCTTAACGTTCTTATTCATGTTTTAGTTTACGTTGTTGGCGTATTGCTACTTTTTAAAAGAATGCTTACCCGTTAACTGGCGACAATGCATCAGTGGACCGGATGTGAGGACTGAAGGAACGAATCCAGAAAAGCGCTTAGGTTAGTATCTAATATGTAAGACCCCAGTGCTAGGCAGCTACTGCTATTACTGGGTGTGCAGTCTGGAGGATTCACTACTTCCTGGGACCGCTGGAGATATCTGATCTCCAGCACCCACACACTCCCTGTTTTTACTGGGAAAGCTTGGCTGTCTTTGGGTGGGTGGGGGAGGTGAGTATCCCCTGCCGCTTTTACTCCCCTCCTGCAATTCTTGTCACTTCAGTTGCTTAAGTAGACACTAAATCAGGTTGACAGCAGGTGGCTCCAGAATACTGCGGATGTTTGCCCTTCGCTGCCTACTAACAATTAGTAATTTAACGAGGGCTTATTGAACAGACTGCATACTACTGCATAGGGCTTACAACAATATTGGGATAGTTAAGATTGTGAATGGGAAACTGACTTCAGGGAGAATTTAAATGATTCATTATTCTAGTCTTTTGCAAGACCCCACCCCCATATTAAATTTATTTAACAAATATTTATTGGATGTTTTCTCTGTTCCATATACTATTCGTTCATTTGAGGTGTATCAGATAGAGCAAAAATCTTAGACTAGTGTGTGAGTGGGCAGGTTACAGTATTAGGCAGAGTAGTGAATACAGACCCATTAGGAAGGCAAGATTGGAATGAGAAAGCCAAATGGTAATCTGAGAAAAGAGTGTTCCAAAAACTAATATATATATAAGTTTTATGTATGTATATATATATATGTATGTATAATATATATGTATTTATGCATGTATTAGAGCAGTTGCATTAGCCTCTTTATAGATAAAATAATTTCCCAGGGAAGTGAAGGAACGTCAAGGATCTTATAGGAGGTCGTTGACAAGGCTGGTCTAAGTCCACCTTCTCATTTCTAGTCCTGTGCTCATTCACCAGATCACATAGCCTCTCTCTTTGTCAAGATGACAGAACTTTCTAGTAAACCTGTGCCATCCATAGCTTGCTAAGTGATGTTATATGTTTGGGCATAATTCTACCTATTGGGTAATGCCCACATGCCTCTGGTTCTTCTTTTTAATGTCATCTATATGCATATTTATTTTGCTTAGGGTTATGGATAGTAGAAACGAGGCACCAGGCACGGCCCTTTTCTTTAAAGGATCACTTTGTCCTTTTAATTTATTTATTTATTTTATTTATTTATTTATTAAAGATTTCTGACTCTTCCCCGCCACCGCCTCCCATTTCCATCCCCTTCCCCCAATCAAGTCCCCCTCCCTCATCAGCCCAAAGAGCAATCAGGGTTCCCTGCCCTGTGGGAAGTCCAAGGACCTCCCACCTCCATCCAGGTCTAGTAAGGTGAGCATCCAAACTGCTTAGGCTCCCACAAAGCCAGTTTGTGCAGTAGGATCAAAAACCCATTGCCATTGTTCTTGAGTTCTCAGTAGTCCTCATTGTCCACTATGTTCAGCGAGCCCGGTTTTATCCCAGGCTTTTTCATACCCAGGTCAGCTGGCCTTGGTGAGTTTCCGATAGTACATCCCCATTGTCTCAGTATGTGGGTGCACCCCTCGCGGTCCTGAGTTCCTTGCTCGTGCTCTCTCTCCTTCTGCTCCTGGTTTGGACCTTGATATTTCTGTCCGGTGCTAGATGCCCTTCAGTGGAAGAATGAATGAAGAAAGTATGGAATATATACATATTAGAGTACTACTCAGCAGTAAAAAACAAGGACTTCTTAATTTTGCATACAAATGGATGGAAATAGAAAACACTATCCTGAGTGAGGTAAGCCAGACCCAAAAAGAGGAACATGGGATGTACTCACTCATATTTGGTTTCTAGCCATAAACAAAGGACATTGAGCCTATAATTAATGATCCTAGAGAAGCTAAATATGGAGAACCCAAAGAAAAACATATAGGCATCCTCCTGGATATTAACCTTCATCAGGCAATGAAAGGAGACAGAGATAAAGGATCACTTTGTACACCATCAGTTTTGGCTTTCGTTTTCTCTCTTTCATTGACTGTACACCTCCACCCCCCACCCCTGCAACAGCCCACTAACAATCTTCTTCCACTTTAGAGTTAGGTCAGGCTCTTAATCTTGGTTCCCTAATTCTTCCCCAGAGTTCCTCTGCTGCCACTTGTTAACTAACCAATCTTCTTAGTTTCCCAAGTTAGTAAGTCTTGACTACCTCTACCCCATGCGGGACTGGTTGGTTTGTAGGGGTGGGTTTATGCTTTATTCTGTATTACTCAATTAGATGTTGCATCTGAATCTTCCTTAGTCCTATATACTCCCCCATCACCCAAATCCTCAGTCCTTAGACTCCTTTCACTTGGTTAGCGACTCTGTGCCCTCCAGTTTGCAGCTTGTGTCTCTTGGACACTTGCTGAGTCGTGGAGATGAGCCTGGGCCATTTCTCTCTGCCTCTGGCTGTGAGAACTTTCATGTACCAACTCCCTTTCTCTCCAGCCCACACATGCTGGGAGGAGACTGTGATACCTTATGGGAGAGTCAAAGTGCCGGGTGATGGCTCAGGTAAGACAACAGTGAGGTACAGAACAGCAGTTTGGGGTAACTAATCGTCAGAGAGTGAGAAGTCGGCCTGAGAGGAGAGCTTGGGAACTCAGTCTAGAGGAATGAGGAAGATGGCACTTCCTGGCCTTGAGGAAGCAGCAGAATTAATAGGGGTTAGGGGAGGAAGGAGGTGGGAGGACAGCATGGTCTGTGTGGGCCAATGAGGAGATTAGCTTAAATGGATTGGAGAGGGTGTGTTTGTGAGTGGAGGTGAAAGATAGACGGGCAGGTCTGAACTGGAGCAGGCCCTGGGGCACAAGCTTGAGAAGTAGGCGTTGCAAAATTGTGAAATGTTCTTAAATACGGTAGTTCCTGGGAATCAGAAGTCAAGACATAACGACACGTGTCAAAGGACTTGCATAGCCACCTCCCTGACTTCGAGCACTTGATTTATTATGTCGTCCAATGCCCCCTATTAAAAGGGACCTCCTTGACTATTTTTTCGCCGTGTCCTATTTATTACCTGTTTATTTGCTCGTCCAGGCTCCTCGAGCTTACCCTGAGAGTGGGTGCTGCCAGAGAGGTAGGCTCTGCTTTGGCTCCCTGCCAAATGTCCAGAACCCAGCACAGTATCAGATGCACAGTCAATGTTCCAAAAGTGTTTGTTGAGTGAATAAATACCAAAAGTAAGCTTATTTCTCCAAACTTACTCTTTTTTAAAACCTCTGAGTGCTTGTGGGACAGTGGCAGAAGCAGGAGGCAGAAGCAGGTAGAACCCTGTGAGTTCAAGGCTGGCTTGGTCTAGAAAACAAGTTCCAGGAAAGCCAGGACTACACAGTGCAATCCTGTCTTGAAAAACCAAAAACCAAAACCAAAACCAAAAACACCTCTGAGTGCTTGAATTCTGTTACTGCTGAATTCTGATGCCACCTCTCTTGTCTGTTAAAGTCAGAAATGTGGCCTTCACCTTGATGAAGCCATAGGTGTGGTTCTTGGCTGTGAGGACTGTAGTCCCACTGAGGCCTTGTTGCTTACTCCAGGTGACTAAGATGACCTGGAATTTCAGATGTAAAAACTGAAAGCATCGACATGAATGAACAGTGAGTCTAAAGGAGCAGGAAGTCATCACGAGCCCAGGCCACTTGGAAACTGTCCATGTGCATCTCTGAATAAAACCATTGCATTAGCTGTTTTGTCTCCTAGGTGGCGAATTACATGACGGTTAAGATGCCAAGCCCAAATCCTGGCTCTGCCCCTTTCTCTGCCTGTGCGCAGAGAGTGTCTATTTAATACCCTGTGGTTTAACTGCCTGGTATTTGCTTCTTTGATATGTGTGGAAGAGAATAACACCCCTACCTCCAAGAGTTTGAGTGGAGGTTAGTGTACAGGAGCTTCTTAGAGCAGGACTCAGACATGGGAAATTCTTAGAGTTCTTAGCTATTAGTGCTTAATGAGCCATTTCACTATGAATATGTTGTCATTTGGGGCTGCTAATCACATAGGAACTGACCTTTGTAAGGTGTGACTAAGGGTGTCATTTGAAGGGCAGTTGAGGTTTGTTGAGTGAGGACTGAATTCCTCAGAAGTTGGCAGTTGCTCCAGAGGGAGGCTCCAGATGCAGATGGGATTGCTTCCGTTGGAATGCAGACCTAGATTTCCAACACAAGGAAATGTTACTCTCTGAAGGCTGCCCAGAACACAGAGAGAACTCTGGCACTGTCTTGATTTTGCTTTGTAAGAGAATATAACAAAGTCTAAAGCCAGGGAAGTGAGGCATGTTGTTAATGCATTCACACTAGTCTAAAGCCAGGGAAGTGAGGCGTGTTGTTAATGCGTTCACACTAGTCTAAAGCCAGGGAAGTGAGGCATGTTGTTAATGCGTTCACACTAGTCTTCTACCTCCTTATTCTCTCTCTCTCATCCTAAACCAGAAGAAGCAGAAGATTTAAATGTAACTTTATGGGGATGGTGAAGACCTTTAAAAAGGAAATGAAAAACTCCCTTAAAGAAGTTAGGGGAAAGCCAACCAAAAATGGAAGAAATTAATAAATAAATAAATAAATTAATTAATTAACTCTTAAAAAAAGCAAGAAAAAAAACAATCAAACAGGTGAAGCAAACAGTTCAAACAGTTCAAGACTTGAAGACTAAAATGGAGACAATAAAGAAAACTCAAACCAAGGGAATTCTGGAAATGGAATGCAGTGGCATTTCAAGTGTATTTTAATAATAAATACTGCCTGAAGCTCTGAGAGTAAAACAGTCCCACTGGTCAGCCTTACAGACCAGATTATGGTAACACACAACTTTGATCCCAGTAGCCACAATGACATGCACTTTTAATCCCAGTAGCCACCCTAGTTGCCACAGAAATTGGGTGGTGTATGCCTTTAATCCCAGTGGTTCATGCCTTTGGCCTTAGTCCTAGAGAGGAATATAAAATGGTGCTAGACAGCTCTAAGACACATAATTTCATCCTGAGATTCTGGGAGGTAGGATTGCCATTTCAGTCTGAGGTCAAGGTAAGAGCCAGTGGCTGGGGGTTTTGCTTTTTGAATCTTCAGGTTGCACCCCAATTTCTGACCCTGAGTTTTTAATTGCACATGAGTGGAAAATCTGAGTAAATGGATGGGAACTACAGAGGAAAGCATAACCAACAGAATATAAGAGATGGAAGAGAGAATCTCAGGTGTTAAAATACTGTTGAGGGAAATGTCAAAGAAAACATTAAGTCTAACAAATTCGTAACAAAAAACATCAAGGAACTCTGGGACACTATGAAAAGACCAAACCTTAGAATAATAGGGATAGAAGAAGGGGAAGAAATCCAGCTCAAAGGCATAAAAATATATTCAACAAAATCTTAAAAGAAAACTTTCCCAACCTAAAGAATGATATCCCTATGAAGATACAAGAATCTTACAGAACACCAAATAGACTAAACCAAAAAAAGAAAAGTCCCATCACCATATAATAATAATAAAAACAGGGCTGGAGAGATGGCTCAGAGGTTAAGAGCATTGCCTGCTCTTCCAAAGGTCCTGAGTTCAATTCCCAGCAACCACATGGTGGCTCACAACCATCTGTAATGAGGTCTGTTGCCCTCTTCTGACCTGCAGTCATACACACAGACAGAATATTGTATACATAATAAATAAATATTTAAAATAATAATAATAAAAACACAAAACATGCAGAATAAAGAAAGAATATTAAGAGCTGCAATGGAAAAAAGGTTAAGTAACATATAAAGGCAGATCTATCAGAATTACACCTGATTTCTCAGGGGAAACCATGAAAGCCAGAAGGTCCTGGACAGATGTGCTGCAGACACTAAGAAACCGCAGATGCAAGTCCAGACTATTATACCTAAGCAAAGCTTTCAATCACCATCAATGGAGAAAACAAGATAGTCCATGATAAAACCAGATTTAAACAATACCTATCTGCAAATCCAGCCCTACAGAAAGTGCTAGAAGGAAAACTCCAACCTAAGGAAGCTAAGCGCACCCACAAAAACACAGACAATAGATAGCCTCATACCAGCAACTCCCTAAAAGGAAACACACAAACACTACCACCAAAAAATAACAGGAATTAACAGTCATTAATATCTCTTATTATCAATGGACTCAATTCACCTATAAAAAGACACAGGCTAAGAGAATGGATATGAAAGCAGGATCCAGCCTTCTGCTTCATACAAGAAACACACCTCAACCTCAAAGACAGACACTACCTCAGAGTAAAGGGTTGGGAAAAGATTTTCTGATCAAATGGACCTAAGAGGCAAGCAGGTATAGCTATTCTAATATCTAACAAAATAGACTTCAAATTAAATCTATCAAAAGAGATGGAGAAGGACACTTTATACTCATCACAGGAACAACCCATCAATATGAAGTCTCAGTCCTGAACATTTATGCCCCAAATACAAACGCACCCACATATGTAAAAGAAACATTACTAAAGCTTAAATCACACATCTAACCCCACACATTAATAGTAGGCGACTTCAATGCCCCACTCTCCCCAGTGGACAGGTCAATCTGACAGAAACTTAACAGAGAAATAAGAGAACTAACTGATGTCATGACTCAAATGGACTTAACAGACATCTACGGAACATTTCACCCAAACACAAAAGAATAGACCTTCTTCTTAGCACCCCATGGAACCTTCTCTAGAACTGACCACATACTTGGTAACAAAACAAATCTCAGCAGATTAAAAAAAATTGAAATAACCACTGTATTTTATCAGATCACCATGGATTAAAGTAAGAATTAACAACAACATTAATTGCAGAAAGCCTACAAACTCATGGAAATTGAACAGTGCTCAGTTGAAACACCCCTGGGTCAAGGAATTAAAAAGAAAGAAATTGAGAACTTCCTATAATTCAATGAAACTGAAGGCACAACATACCCAACCTATGGGATACTTATAAAAGCAGTGCTAAAAGGAAAGTTCATAGCACTAAGTGCCCACATAAAGAAAGTGGAGAAATCTCACACTAGTGACTTAACAGCACATCTGAAAGCTCTAGAACAAAAAGAAGCAGACTCACCCAGGAGGAGTAGATGTCAGGAAATAATCAAATTGAGGGCTGAAATCAATAAAATAAAAAAGAAAACAATACAAAGAATCAATGAAACAAAGAGCTGGTTATTTGAGAAAATCAACAAGATTGACAAACCCTTATCCAAACTAATCAAAAAGCAGAGAGAGAATGTCCAAATTAACAAAATCAGAAATGAAAAGGGGGGCATAACAGACAAAGAGGAAATCAAGAGAACCCTTAGGTCATACTACAAAAAACTGTATTCCACAAAATTGGAAAATGTATAAGAAATGGACAATTTTCTGGATAGGTACCACATACCAAAATTAAATCAAGATCAGGTGAACAATTTAAATAAACCTATAATCTCCAAAGAAATAGAAGCAGTCATCAAAAGCCTCCCAACCAAATAAAGCCCAGGGCCAGATGGTTTCAATGCAGAATTCTACCAGAACTTTAAAGAAGAGCTAATACCTATACTCCTCAACGTGTTCCACATAATAGAATCAGAAGGAACATTGCCAAATTTTATGAGGCTACAGTTACCCTGATACCGAAACCACACAAAGACTCAACCAAGAAAGAAAATTACCGATGAAGCTCCCTCATGAACATTGATGCAAAAATACTCAAAAATACTGGCAAACAGAATCCAAGAAAACATCAAAAAAATCATCCAAGATGATCAAGTCATCTTCATCCCAGAGATGCAAGGATGGTTCAACATACAAAAAACTATCAGTATAATACAGCATATAAATAAACTGAAAGATAAAATCATATGATCATCTCATTAGATGCTGAAAAAGCACTCAGCAAAATCTAACTCCCCTTCATGATAAAGGTCTTAGAGAGATCAGGGATACAAGGAACATATCTAAACATAATAAAAGCAATATACAGCAAGTTGACAGTCGATACCAAATTAAATGGAGAGAAACCTAAGCAATTCCACTAAAATCAGGAACAAGACAAGGCTGTCCACTCTCTCCATATCTATTCATAATAATTCTTAAAGTTCTGGCTATAGCAATAAGACAACAAAAGGAGATCAATGGGATACAAATTGGAAAGGAAGAAGTCAAACTTTCAATATTCACCGATGATATGATAGTATACTTAAGTGACCCCCAAAACTCTATCAGAGAACGTTGATAAACATCTTCAGTAATGTGGCCGGATGCAAGATCAACTCAAATAAATCAGTAGCTCTCCTATATACAAATGATAAAGAAGCTGAGAATGAAATAAGAGAAACATCACCATTCATAATAGCTACAAATAACATAAAATATCTTGGAGTAACACTAACTAAAGAGGTGAAAGACCTGTTCAACAAGAACTTTAAGTCTTTGAAGAAAGAAATTAAAGAAGATATCAGAAAATGGAAAGATCTCCCATGCTTTTAGATAGTTAGGATCAACATTATAAAAATGGCAATCCTACCAAAATCAATCTATAGATTCAATGCAATCCCCATGAAAATCCCAACACAATTCTTCACAGACCTTGAAAGAACAATGCTTAATTTCATATGGAAAAACAAATAACCCAGGATAGCCAAAACAACCCTGTACAATAAAGGAATTTCTGGAGGCATTACCATCCATGACATTGGCCATAAAAACAGACAGGTTGATCACTGGGATCGTATCAAAGGCCCAAATATTAATCTACACACCTAATTTTTGACAAAGAGCTAAATTATGCAATAGAAAAAAAGAAAGCATCTTAACAAATGGTGCTTGCATAACTGGATGTCAACATGTAGACATGTTGCAAATAAATACTGGAAAACAGTATGTAAATAGATCCATATCTATCCCCATGCACAAAACTCAAATCCAAATGAATTAAAGACCTCAATATAAATCTGACCACACTTGCTCTGATAGAAGAGAAAGTGGGAAGTAGCCTTCAATGCATGGGCACAGGAGACCACTTCCTAAATATAACACCAGTAGCACAGACACTAAGAGCAACAATATAAACAGGACCTGCTGAAACTGAGAAGCTTCTGTAAAACAAATGACACAGTCAGTAAGACAAAAAAGGAAGCCTACTGAATGGGAAAAGATCTACACCAATCCCACATCAGACAAAAGACTGATCTCTAAAATATATAAAGAATTCAACAAATTAAATATCAAATTTTCAAAAATCAAATTAAAAATGGGGTACTGATCTAAACTGGCCTTGCTCTGTAGTCAAGTTTTACATGGATTTAGTTGGGCATCAATTGGTTGCAGGGGGCTACTTGTTGGTTCCCAGTTGCTCTCCACTTATTCATCTTGGCCACCCAGAACCAAAATAATCACAAAGAAACTGTATTAATTAAATCTCTGCTTAGCCCATTAGCTCTAGCTTCTTATTGTCTAACTCTTACATATTAATTTAACCCATTTCTATCAATCTGTGTATCGCCACGTGGCTGTGACTTACCCGCTAAAGTTCCATCTACCATCTGTCTCTGGCAGGGCCACATGGCTTCTCTCTGACTCCTTCTCCTTTTTTCCCAGCATTCAGTTTAGTTTTCCCTGCTTACCTCTATTCCCTGCGCAGGCCCAAGACAGTTTCTTTATTAGCCAATGGTATTCACAGCATACAAAGGGAAAACTTACACCAGCTGTCTAAATGTCATCATAGAACTTTCATCCAGCAACTGCTGGAGACGGGCAGAGACCTGTAGCAGAGCTGGTTGAGCTCCCAAAGTCTAGTTGAAGAGCGCAAAGAGTGAGAAGATGAACCACGATGGAGATACCACGGAAATAGCTGACCTGAACTAATGATGGAGATGATACCCACGGAAATAGCTGACCTGAACTAATGGGAGCTCACCAACTCCAGGCGAACAAGGAAGGGGTTAACATAGGACCAAGCTAGACCTCCTGAATGTGGGTCACAGTTGTATGGCTGGGGCAGACTGCAAGGGGCCACTGGCAGTGGCAGCAGGGTTTGCCCCTGCTGCTTGTACTGGCTTTCTGGAACCCATTATCTTTGGAAGGATACCTTGCTCAGCCTGGATATAGTGAGCTTTGGTCCTTCCTAGGAACAATGTGTCTTGCCCTTTCTGGGAAGTGGATGGGGGCTGGGTGGAGGGGAAAGTGGAGGAATGGGAGGAAGTGAGTACTGGGATTGGTATGTAAAATGAAAAAAAAAAGATAGTTTGTTTTCTCTTTTTAAAAAATAAAATAAAAAATTTTAGTTTGCTAAATTTTCAAATGCTTCGAAGAGAACTATTTCAGTGCTGTAGAAACAGCTGTGCTTAGATACATGCACTATTTTGAGGTTGTCCCAGCCCCTTTTTTGACTTCCTTTGGTGTATCCATAAGGTCCTCAGACAAGAGTCAAGAGGAATTAAAGAAAAGTTAAAGCTATAGTGTGAGGGACCTGTGCTCTTCATGTTCTAGATTAAGCTGAGGGGCAATGAGTGGATACAGTATAAAACTGTCTTGAAGAGTGTGAGGTCTCAGAATAGCAGTGATGTCATTATGTTGCCCATTCCTGGGGTTACCACCACGGCTCCAGCTTTGTAGGGAGGTTCATGGCTATGGAGCAAAAGTGCGAGAAGCTCAGCCCCAAGCTGGGATCGTACATTGGGAAGTAGCAGTTAATTCTGTCTCTTGGATACCTGCCCAGCTTTACTTTCCCATTCTAATGTGCTTGCTCTTCCAACTCTATCTTTGAAGCTGCAGTGTGTTGCTTTCCCCCTTCTCTGGGTCCATTTTGGTGTTTTAAACCCCTAGTCTCTCTCTTGGTCAGTTATTCTTCTCTCTAGTTGCTCTTTGAATCTTAGTAAGAACTGATCCCAGAACTAAAACCATTTCCTGAACCAGAATCACACCACTCATTGAAAATATTTGGAACTTTATTTGCTCCCTCAGGTCATTTTACTCTGTGCCAACCTTATTTCCCAAGGTGGAACACCTTGTCAATTGGCCTTTGGCTTTTTGATTAATTTGTTTAGGCAGTCCCTTTTCTTTGGTGCAGTTGGCAGCTTTATTTTTACCACAATATGGACTCAAATTTATATATATATATGCACAAATCTGCTGTTATGACTATACACATAGTTATGGGTCAGTGAAATTAGAAATTTAGACTTTCAATGGGATTTTCTTTTCATTTTATTTTGTGTATAGTTGTTTTTCTCACATGTCTGTGCACCACAGTATACAGTGCCTGGAGAGGCTCGAAGGGGTCAGATCCCACTGGTACTGGAGTTACAGACGGTTGTGAGCCGCCATGTGGATGCTGGGAGTCAAATCTGGGTCCTCTGGAAGAGCAGCTAATGCTTTTAACTGCTGAGCCATCTTTCCAGTATTCTCAATGGGATTTTTGATGTAACCACCTCCTCACCTTCACTGGTACTGGATTTTGCCTGAATGATGGTGCTTTTCAGCAGGTCCAAGGGCAGGTTTTCTTTCTCCCCTCCATCACACCGTGCTATGAATATGGTTTTGTTTTTGTTTTTTTCACTCATCACTGTGGCTTCTTTCAACAACTACTCATACACTGATGCACACTCCACCCTCTTTATCCTCACTTTTCCCTCAATTAATCTCCTTATCCTATAATCATATGGCAATTTTCTCTTTCGTCATCATTCTGGAAAATCTTAGCAACCATGTTGGTGACACAACTGCATCATGCATTTCTTATACTGCACTGGTTTCCACCTCTACTCCACTTCAGCTGTCATTCAAATGGCCATCCATACCCTGTACTCCACATCAGCTGTCATTCAAATGGCCATGTCATCTACTCCACATCAGCTGTCATTCAAATGGCCATACCCTGTATTCCACATCAGCTGCCATTCAGTTGCCCATACCCTTGGACCTTGTCATCACCCATAATTGTTTCACCTCTGAAGCTGTGAACTCTGAAATTCTACTTACTGACCAACACAGCATACCATAACCTCCTAACTCTCTTACTAACTCCTAACTCTCGAGTTCCTACTAAATCTTTTTTTTTTAGGATTTTTTTTTTTTTTTGCCAAGTGTGATGGCACATGTCTTTACCCTTAGCACTCTGAGGTAGAGGTGGGTTCATGGTCTATGGACTGAGTTCCAGGCCAGCTAGGGCTGTACAGTGAAATTCTGTTTCAAGAAATTGCTTTTTTTTTTTGTTTTGAGTAATTGTATGTCAGCATTGTAATTGTATGTAGAGATCTTGTCATTTGTTTCAAGATATATTAACTATATTAAAATGAATAAAACACTTAACTATATTAAAATGAATAAAATATTTAAATCCACCATACCCTATCACTAAATTCTAATCCCAGAAGCAGCAACCACTAAACCAGGTGGTGGTGGCACACACTTTCAATCCTAGCACTTGGGAGGCAGAGACAGGCAGGCGGATCTCTCTGAGTCTGAGGCCAATCTGGTCTACAGAGTGAGATCCAGGACATCTGGGGCTAGACAGTAAAACCCTGTCTCAAAAAATCAAAGTCAGTCAAACAAAGATTTAGTGAATGTGTTTATGTGTGTATATGTAATTTTTGTTAGTTTTAGGATATATGTCATGTACTGTTCATAATTAGTAATGACTTTTATATGATGTTAGGCTTCAAAATCTTACATATAGATAATAGTTTCTTTAGTGCTGTATGGAATATTGTATACTTTATCCATTTTCAGTGTTCATTATACATTGTCTTCTCATACAAAATAGGCTAGTATAGTGCCATGGTTAAGGTAGAGTCAGACTGTGTGGTACATTGGATTTTGTTTTGTTTTGATCTGGTTTTTGAGACAGCATCTCAGTATTTAGCTCTGACTCGCCTGATCTCCCAGAACTCAGAGAGGTTTGTCTGCCTCTGCCTCTGAGTGCTGGGATTAAAGGTCTGCACATCATGCCCCAGCTGTGTGGTGCTTTCATGTGCATAAGAAAGACTGTTGCATGGATCTGGTCATTTGTGCAAATACTTGGAAAATGGGAGGTACTTGGGGCAAAGATAAATAAAAGTATGGTTAGCTGCCAGTATCTGTGAATTCCCATCTATACATTCAATTCCAGATAAGAAAAAGTACTTGAGACACATCGAATATGTAGATCATTTTCTTGTCATTATTTTCTAACAGTGGCTAACAAGTATGTATGCAACATTTACATTACATATGGTGATACTGTACTGTAGAGATGATTATACACAATGTACATGAGAGGACTGTGTAGGTTTTCTGCAGTGATCTGTCACGTTCTATAATGGACTTGAGCAGCTGCAGATTTTGAGACCTTTGGGTCCTGGAACCAGTTAGCTAAGAATACTGGGGGACATTTATAACTGTCCACTCTGGTGGGCGTATTTTTGAACTAGGAATGCATGGATTAGTAAATGATTTGGACATTTGTGCCAGCTGACCCCCAGTGAGCACCTCTGAGCAATGAAAAAATCGCATAGTTCTATGTGGTTTCTATAGTGTCGCTCAGTTGCTCAGCTCCACTCCATGGCTTGCATGGAATAGATACCCTAGATTCATCCCATCATTACATGTTTGGAATTCTGGGCCTCAATCCTGTTGCACTGTGGTTGGTGTCAGCAATAGATAAGTGTTTCACTGCAGAACAAACCAAGCCACACTCGTCATTTCCCAAGGCAGGGAGAAGAAAAGAATTTAACTTCAGCTGCGATGAGAGCAGCCTGCCATTCACGATGACTCTCTTCATCTAGACCAGTCCCGGTCAAACCTTTTGCTGCCCACACCACCTCCTTTGAGAGATCCCAGATAATGATGGTAAATGGACTAAGCCCCAATTTTCCCTCTCACTTCCTTCTCCACCCTGCTTGTCCCTCTTATTCCTGTCTACCCCCATTCTTAGACTTCTTCAACTGACAATCAGATAAAATGCTTGGAGCTACTTTTCCGTGTTTGCAGTCAAACAACTGCTTCTCCTGCATTGCCTTCTCCTTTAGTTATAGTGCCAAGACACATTCCTATGCATTTCTTTACTAGTTGCTGCAGGCTCTGGCTCTACTAGGATCTGGATTTTCCTTTTATCTGTATAGCTTTGATTTTCCTATTGGAGCTCAGTTGTTCGTGGTGATGTCAGGGTGGGCTAGTGAATCTGACTGGGAATGGGTTTTGTAGGTGACATGAACTATGTCATAGTTAAAGTACACATCCTTCAATTTATGGCAGTTTCAGTGTACAGGTTGAAAAGCTTAACCATTTTTCTCTTGGATGATTTACTGTGAAGGCAATTGCTCCACAGATCCTAGCCTGCCTCACAGTTTCCTTTAGTCTGACAAGTTACCATTATTAACAAGGCATGGCTTCTCTGCTCTGGTTGAGTATATAGGGTTAAGGCCTTGTCTACAGAGCATGATCATGAAGTTAGCCATCTCTCCACATGTGCACGATTGGGCCCAGCACCTCTGTCTTCTGTACCTGTACCCTCTGTAGGGTCCAGCACCTCTGTCTTCTGTACCTGTACCCTCTGTAGGGCCCAGCACCTCTGCCTTCTGTACCTGCACCCTCTGTAGGGCCCAGCACCTCTGCCTTCTGTACCTGTACCCTCTGTAGGGTCCAGCACCTCTGTCTTCTGTACCTGTACCCTCTGTAGGGTCCAGCACCTCTGTCTTCTGTATCTGTACCCCCTGTAATGGCCCAGCACCTCTGCCCTCCATACCTGTAACCCTCTGTAGGGCCCAGCACCTCTGTCTTCTGTACCTGTACCTTAAGTAGGGCCCAGCACCTCTGTCTTCTCTGCCTGTACTCTATGTAGGGCCCAGCACCTCTGTCTTCTCTGCCTGTACTCTATGTAGGGCCCAGCACCTCTGTCTTCTCTGCCTGTACTCTATGTAGGGCCCAGCACTTCTGTCTTCCATACCTGTACCCTCTGTAGGGTCCAGCATCTCTGCCTTCTGTACCTGTACCCTCAGTATACGTGTCATGTGTTTATTATATATATATATGTATGCATACAGATGCACACATGGAGGCTGAAGAGAAGGCCAGCTGTCCCATCTGCCACTTTTTAAAAAGAAACTATTTTTTTTATTGAAAAAAAAAGAAATTTCTGCCTCCTCCCCGCCTCCCATTTCCCTCCCCCACATCCCACTCCTCCCTCCCACTCCTCCCCCTCCCTCTCCAGTTTGAAGAGCAGTCAGGGTTCCCTGCCCTGTGGAAAGTCCAAAGTCCTCCTCCCTCAATCCTGGTCTAGGAAGGTGAACATCCAAACTGGCTAGGCTCTCACAAAGCCAGAACATGAAGTAGGATCAAAACCCAGTGCCATTGTCCTTGGCTTCTCAGCAGCCCTCATTGTTCGCCAAATTCAGAGAGTCCGGTTTTATCCCATGCTTTTTCAGTCACAGTCCAGCTGGCCTTGGTGAGCTCCCAATAGATCAGCCCCACTGTCTCCGTGGGTGGGTGCACTCCTTGTGGTCCTGACTTCTTTGCTCATATTCTCCCTCGTTCTGCTTCTCATTGGAACACTGGGAGCTCAGTCCGGTGCTCCAGTGTGGGTCTCTGTCTCTATCTCCATCCATCGCCAGATGAAGGTTCTTTATTTATCTCTAGAAACCAATTATGAGTGAATACATCCCATGTTCATCTTTTTGGGTCTGGGTTACTTCACTCAGGATAGTGTTTTCTATTTCCATCCATTTGCAAGCAAAATTCGAGAAGTCATTGTTTTTTTACCGCTGAGTAGTATTCTAATGTGTATATATTCCACACTTTCTTCATCCATTCTTCCATTGAAGGGCATCTAGGTTGTTTCCAGGTTCTGGCTATTACAAATAATGCTGCTATGAACATAGTTGAACAAATGCTTTTGTCATATGGTAGGGCATCTCTTGGGTATATTCCCAAGAGTGGCATTGCTGGGTCCAGGGGTAGGTTGATCCCGAATTTCCTGAAAAACCGCCACACTGCTTTCCAAAGTGGTTGCATAAGTTTGCATTCCCACCAGCAATGGATGAGGGTACCCCTTCCTCCACAGCCTCTCCAGCAAAGGCTATCATTGGTGTTTTTGATTTTAGCCATTCTGACAGGTGTAAGATGATATTTCAATGTTGTTTTGATTTGCATTTCCCTGATCGCTAAGGAGGCTGAGCATGACCTTAAGTGTCTTTTGGCCATTTGAACTTCTTCTGTTGAGAATTCTCTGTTCAGATCAGTGCCCCATTTTTTAATTGGGTTAACTCTAACCAAAGAAGTGAAAGATCTATTTGACAAGAACTTTAAGGCATTGAAGAAAGAAATTGAAGAGGATACCAGAAAATGGAAGGATCTCCCTTGCTCTTGGATTGGGAGGATCAACATAGTAAAAATGGCAATCCTACCAAAGGCAATTTATAGATTCAATGCAATCCCCATCAAGATCCCATCAAAATTCTTCACTGATCTTGAGAGGACAATAATCAACTTTATATGGAATAACAAAAAACCCAGGATAGCCAAAACAATCTTATACAATAAAGGAACTTCTGGAGGCATTACCATCCCTGACTTCAAACTCTATCACAGAGCTACAGTAATGAAAACAGTGTGGTACTGGCATAAAAACAGAGAAGTCGACCAATGGAATCGTATAGAAGACCGGATTTTAACCCACAAACCTATGAACACCTCATTTTCGATAGAGGTGCTAAAAGTATACAATGGAAGAAAGAAAGCATCTTCAACAAATGGTGCTGGCACAACTGGATGTCAACCTGTAGAAGAATGAAAATAGACCCATATCTATCACCATGCACAAAACTCAAGTCCAAATGGATCAAAGACCTCAATATCAATCTGAACACACTGAACCTGATAGAAGAGAAAGTGGGAAGTACCCTACAACAGATGGGCACAGGCGATCGCTTCCTAGGTATAACCCCAGCAGCACAGACATTAAGGGAAACATTGAATAAATGGGACCTACTGAAACTGAGAAGCTTCTGTAAAGCAAAGGACAATGTCACTAAGACAAAAAGGCAACCCACTGACTGGGAGAAGATCTTTACCAACCCCGCAACAGACAAAGGTTTGATCTCCAAAATATATAAAGAACTCAAGAAACTAGACTTTAAAATGCTAATTAACCCAATTAGAAACCATTTATTTTATGTGTGAAGGGGAACGTGTCAGATGGGGGGGGTGAATAAAGGAATCCCTTGCTAGCTCCTAATATGGTGTAATAAGGTTGTTTTTTTTTTTTTAAATTAAAAGAGAACTCACAGATCACAACAAAGAACAGAAACGAAATCCAACATCCAGGTGTGGTGAGAAGGGAGCAAGACAGCGAGCAGGCGGTCCCGCTAGCCTTTTGGTACCCATGAGCACACCCAAATTGGTCCAATCTCTCAAAGGCTATTGACTGAAGGAGGTTCCCCATCATATGTGTGTTGAAACTCCTGGAGCTGGAGTTACAGACAGTGGTGAGTTTCCATGTGGGTGCTGGGAATTGAACCCAGGTCCTCTGGAAGAACAGCCAATGCTCTTAACTACTGAGCCATCTCTCCAACCCCTGTCTGTCACTTTTGACCTTATTCCCTTGATGTGGGAACTTCACTGAACTGGAGCTACACCGGCAGCCAGCAAGCCCCAGTCATCCTCCTGTCTCTGCCTCCCATGATGCTGAGGTGCATACCCATGCCCAACGTTTTATATGTGTGCTAAGGGTTAGAACTCACATCCTCATGTTTGTGCAGCAAGCACTCTTATCTGTGGAACCATCTCCTAACCTTTTATTATACTTTCTCAAGTACGTTACATAACAACTTTGTATCAGAGAGTCTACATACCAATTTTAGTATATATCTATGTGTGTATATATGGATCTGTCTATGGGCTACTTGTTCAGTTATCCGTCTACTATTCAAAAACATATTATGAGCTGGAGTTGCTAGTGCATGCCTTTAATCCTAGCACTTGGGAGACAGAGGTAGGTGGATCTCTATGAGTTTGAGGCCAGCCTGGTCTACAGAGCGAGTGCCAGGACAGGCTCCAAAACTGCACAGAAAATCCTGTCTCAAAAAACCAACCAACCAACCAATCAACCAACCAATCAACCAACCAACCAACCAACCAACCAACCAACCAACCAACCAACCAACCAACCAATCAACCAACCAACAAACCAACCAACCAAATAGAAAACCCCAATACATTATGGTTTTACTGTTACTTTAAAAATGCATTTTATTAGCTGGGCGGTAGTGGCGCACGCCTTTAATCCCAGCACTCGGGAGGCAGAGGCAGGTGGATCTCTGTGAGTTCGAGGCCAGTCTGGTCTACAAGAGCTAGTTCCAGGACAGGAACCAAAAAGCTACGGAGAAACCCTGTCTCAAAAAATCAAAAAAAAAATGCATTTTATTATCTTGCCAATTTATTATCATTCTTTCTGAAATCCTTGGTTTTTATTCTCTTTGATTCATCTTTCCATGTTTTTCATGAACTTTTCTTCTCTGCCTACCTGAAATGTGTCTATTTAAAACTCTGCAATACGTGCTTCTAAATTGTTTTTTTTTTAGCCATACTTTTAGATATTTTTCCCCTGAATGCTTCAGCCCCAAACAAAACATTCTGTGATCTCTGAACTCACTTTTCCTAATGTGGATTAGGCATGGAGTTTCTTTCTTTGGCTATGACTTCAAAAATTATTGGATAGTTGATCCACCATGACTCTGTGTATCTATGAGCCTTGTGATTTAAGATAGTTAACAGCTGGGGTGTTTTGGTTTTGACTTGTAGAAAAGGACCAGTCAGAGAGGGGGCTGCTACTCAAAGATCCTCTTGGATGGAATTCAGTGCTCAGAGTGGGGGATTCTGAGAGCTGGGGAGCAGATAGGGAGAGGGGCAAAATTCGGCTGTTAAGAGGGTTGAATATAGGCTCTTAAAAGGAATACAAAGCTACGCATGGCTGTTAATCATTAGTAAACGTTGAACTTCAAATAGGACATGCACTAAGGACTAGGTCACAAAATGCCTCCTGGAATTAAGACTAATAAGTCCAATTAATGTGATAAGCTGAATAAAATGTGAGATGAGCTGTCTGCAGCAGGGATCCACCCTTGGAAATTACTAAGTGTATTGCCGGTGAGTAAAGTTGTTTCTCAATGTTCCCTCAAAGAAACTAAGTGTGTTTGCAATGAGGGTAGGAAAAGGACGGATACCAATTAGTGTTTCCAGCCGTGTCCAGAAAGAGGCGGCTGCTCCGGCCGTAGATGTCTGTGGTTTAATTACTGGAGTGGGTGACGGTGTGATGGGAATAGGCCTGTCGGCCTGGATGTAAAATCTTTGTTTGGGAAAACAAGCCACTTACCTTTTCAGAGTCTGTTTTCTCTTTAACAAAATGATTATAATGCCATAAAGCACTGGCTTGCTGTGAGAGTAAAACTGAGGGACAGTTTGCTCAGTAGTTTATACTGGGCACCGTGTGTAAAGTAATGCCCCCAGCTTCTAAGTATTACCTATTGAATAAGAAGGTTGCTTCTGTGGTGTTCCTTCCCTTTCAGGAAGAATTATTGAAGTTTTTGGGTTGCCGTAGTGTGGTAATGAGGCATTACTATGAAATTCACTTGCTCTACAGCTCAGAACCTTTGATACCTTTTAAATGAATTGATCAAGTGGGAGAGAACATTCCATGATTACTGGTTCCGGTTTTTTGACTTTATAGTTAGCAAAGTGGACCATCAGGTTTTTGCTTAGTATAAATCTGCCTTCCTGATTGCGTCTGGATATACCAGGGAAATAAACCTGGAGAATCAGAACCTCTTCCCTTATCTCCAGAAACGAGACCCAGCCCCTGGCGAAGATGTTGACATCCTACCCAAGTTACTGAGTTCCCTTTTCTCCTCTTTTAGCAGCAACGGTTTGTTTCTGAGATTATGGAGGGATAGCAAGAAGAAAAATATTGTAACAAACTTGGCTTAGCTATATAGCTAAATACTTATTTGAAATTCTTTTTTTTTTCTTAGAAAGATTTTTTATAGCCGGACGGTGGTGGCACACACCTTTAATCCCAGCACTCGGGAGGCGGAGGTAGGTGGATCTCTTTGAGTTCAAGGCCAGTCTGATCTACAAGAGCTACTTCAGGACAGGCTCCAAAGCTACAGAGAAACCCTGTCTTGAAAAAAACCAAAAAACCATAAAAAAAAAAGAAAACAGAAAAAAAAAGCATTTTTATGTTACTTACCTCCGGAAATTTGAAAGGCAAGGGATAAGCTTGGAAGTGTTGTATAGAAAAAACCAGGGGACATGCTTTTTTCTTGTAGGCCCAGAGACACATTGATGTTAGAACCTTGGACTTGATGAGAATCAGAAAATCTCCTTCATTGTAGCTTACCTCGCCAGGGACTGAAGCATGAGAACCGGAGTGCTAGATTATTAACTTACAACAGAAACAAGTGCTTTTTCCTTTTGGGAACATGATGGGCAAAGGCCCAGGTGAGTTGTAGGACAGCCAGAATGCTTGCTGTGTGACTCAGCTGATGACTAACATTATGAATTGATGTGTTGAGAAGTTTATGTAAAAAAACTGGGACATGCTAGACCAAGTATATCATGGACTAGCTGGTCAGAGCATTTATTCCCAAGAGCAGCTCTTGCTGGGCATTCTAAAACTTGTCTTTTGAGACAAGATTTTATTTTGAAATACTTTGTGGTTTACACACTTAAAGGAAGTCATGTAACAAATGGTATCTTGATCCACAGATGTTTGGGTCTTGTATATACGTCGTCTCATTTTCCCCATTTCCTCCAGAGCACCTCGTTTCATGAATTTGGTATTTATTGGTTCCATAAAGATCTTATATCTATCATATATATGCTTCATAAAATTTTCACTGAATATTATGATTTTGAAGTTTGCTCATATGTTGTAAAAAATGTATACATGGCATGATTTCTTTTTATGCAGAATTACAATATATTCAATATTATCATATATTTGTGTTTAATAGCTGACACAAGACAAAATTGTTTTTTGTTTCTACTCAGGAGTTTCTATTTTTACTTTTATGACAAACATTTCAGATATAAGGCTTTGAGGGGGCATGGACAATGGTTAGAGCTGTGAATGTGTGTCCAAAAGCAATTTCAAACTGGCATCGTATCGTTTTAGTTCACAATTTTTAAACACAAAAATAAGAAGCCTCTAAGATATAATTTTGGAGTTGTTTGAATTGATATTTTGCTTCTCTTTTTAATACTTAAAAATTCTGTGATTTAGAAAAATAGTTGTTTTTTTTTTTTGGTAGTAGAAGTATTAACTTTCTGGAGACAATTGTGTGCTCTTTTAGATGACAAGAGTGTGCACACATATCCTACTTAATCGCAACTGTTAAAAACGTTGACTTCCTTACTAACTGTGAGAGTCCAGCTACAGTCTCAAACTACAGTAGACTCAGTCATGAGGAGCAGTGCAGTTCACCCAGGGCAGTCAGTGTGGAGCTCACTCTGGGGAGATCCCAGTCCTCAGCACAGAACAGTCCTTGTTCCCAGGGAGACAACCATCTTCCAAAAGGAAGACAGAAGCAGGAAACACATATCGGCTAAGCATTTTTTGAATGACTTCTGAGATTTTTTTTTCCCCATAGTTTAACATCTCAGTTATTCATGCAAAGTTATTCAGGATGATGCATTCATCCTGGTTTTTAGTGTCCCCTTCGTTATTTGAAAGAGAAGGAATAAAGGCTTCCTGATTCATTTTTGGTGTCTGAGACAGCCCAGCAACTGAACCGAATATAACCAGGGCTGTTCAACAAAGGCAAGCAGAAGGAAAGACAAAAAAAGTTGTCTCAGAGAAGAGAAAGTGTTCCCTGCTGCACACTAAGATAGGCTGATGAACAACCATATTTTTTAAACTTTTTATTCATTTTACATACAACCACAGTTCCCTCTCCCTCCCTTCCTCCTACTCCCCCAACCCATCCCCCCATCCACTCCTCTGAAAGGGTAAGGCCTTACATGGGGAGTCAACAAAGCCGGGCACATTAAATTGAGACAGCACCAAGCCCCTTGTCCCTGCATCAAGGCTGAGCAAGGCATCCCACCATAGGGAATGGGTTTCAAAAAGCCAGTTCATGCACTTAGGAGTAGATCCTGGTCCCTCTGCCAGGGGTCCCACAAACAGAGCAGTATACAAAACTGTCACCCACATGCAGAGGACCTAGTTTGGAGCCCATAGGTCTTCTACCCCTCTTCTGTAATGGTCGCTAGGCCTCAGAGTGGGTGACACAGACACCCAGGATGGGGCAATCACTCACAAGTCACTTCTCAGTGCTTTTACTAGTTGTGAGTCACCCACTGCCAAAAGAGGCTTCTTTGTGCAAGGTGGGAAGCTGCTCTGGCCTATGAGCATAAACACATATATTTAAAAAAAGTTTAGCTGCATGTCCGTTTTTCAAAAACCAGTAGTGGATTACCTGACGGGGCCTGTGATTTCCTAACTAGGCTTTGGCACATTCTACTGTCTGATGGATGCATGTGTTTTCTCCTGTGGAGCAGGCCTCTGATCCAAGACAGAGCAACTTGCTACCTTCAGAACATCCATGGCTCTCCTGACCAGTGGTGATAGCTCACCAGGCAGATCAGCATTGAAACACTTATTATTTATGACTCCCCGAAACCCCTACAACATTCTCCATAACACCTTCTGGCATGGTGAGCACTAGCCAGCAGAAAGGAACTTTCTAGCCAGGCCCAACTTAGTTTTTCAGTGTCCTCTGTCAAGAGTGTGTGATACCTTTAGCAATATGGTTGTGTTATCTAGTTTAGGTGGGCGTCTGAGAGCAAATACAATATTCAGTATTGTTTGGGGACATCCTGGGGGCTACCCAAACAATGCGTAGGGATGTAGCCAATAGCTGGCAGTGGGATTTTGGGTTGAAATCTTATGACTTCTGGAAGCAGAGTTAATTACCTACGCAGAGTGCTTTCTTCCAAGTTCTTCTTTATTAAAATACTATTTTAAAGTTAGTTTATAAAGTAAAAGATTGTGTATGGTGCTCTAATAAACCTTTAGTTTTGGCTGATTTTCCCCTAACTACCTACCTTCTCCAGTCTTCCTACTCCCATTTCCCTTTAAGCCTCCCTCCCCTTCCTTCCTCCTTTCTGCTTCCATATTGCATGCAATTCACTATGCCCTCCTTCTCCAGACATTGGTCTCCAAATTCCTACCTCATTGTCCTTTCTTGCTGCCTGGCCTCTACTGACTCCCACTCCAACAAAGCTATGTAAAATGTGAATCTGTGGTCCACATACAGCAGAGACCACGGCAGAGCTGCCCTTCTGTGATCCACACACAGCAGAGACCACAGCAAAGCTGCCTTTCTGTTGTTCACACACAGCAGAGACCACGGCAGAGCTGCCCTTCTGTGGTCCACACACAGCAGAGACCACGGCAGAGCTGCCCTTCTGGGCCTGGATTACTTAGTATATGATTTGGAGGTTCCATTTATTTTCTTGCACTTTCATTTTTCTTTGGTACAGAATAGATTCAACTGTGCATATGTACCACATTTTCGTTACTGGTTCTTCAGCTGATGAACATCTAGGCAGCTTTCACCTCCTGTCTGTCGTGAATAAGGCAGCAATGAATGTGGATGTGCAGGCATGTCTGCTGTCGGATATGGAGTCCTTTGGGTATGCGCCCAGGAATGGCGAAGCTGGACTATGTGACCGTTCTAGTTTAGAGTTTTGGGAACTCTCTGCTGTTATTAATAGTGATTTTTATACTCCCTTTAACAGTGGATATGGGTTTTCTTTTCTCACATGTTTGCCAGCATTTACAGTCATTTGTTTTCCTGAAAAAGGCTGTACTTACTGGGGTAAGATAGAATCTCAAATTAGCTTTGATTTGCATTTCCCTGAAGGTTAAAGACATTGAACACCTAAAAGAAAATGTTCATCAGCCATTGCTATTTCCTCTTTTGAGAATTTCCTGTTAATTTTATAGCTAATTTTTAAAATTTGGTATTTATTTTCTTGATGTTTAATTTTTAAAAATTCATTGTATATTTTAAGTGCAAATCCCCTGTTAGATACTTACATAGCAAAGATTTTCTGTTTTTCCAGTCTGTGCCTTCATTCAGTTGGCCATTTCTATTGTGGAAGAAAAGCGTTTCAATTTCATAAGGTCCCATTTGTCAAATGGCCTTAGTTCCTGAATGTGGCAGTTTGAATGAGATGTCCTCTCTATTCTTGGGCGTTTGAACACTTGCTCCCCAGGTGGTGGTGTTTCAAGAGGCTCTGGAAGTGTGGCCTTGTAGGAAGTATGCCATAGGAAGGGAAAGTTGTTCAAGGACTTACTCATTTGAAGTTTGCTCTCTGCTTCCTGCCTATGGTTCAGGAGTGAGCCCTCAGCTTCTGCTGCAGCTGCCATAGGTGCTGCCTGCTGCAGGACCCCCTGCCTTTCCAGACTCTGCTCCTCAGGAACAGCAAGGCAAATATCCTCTTCCTCTATGCGTTGCCTTGACGACGGCATTTCTTACAGCAACAGAAAAGTGACTAAGATGCTGAGATGCCGAATCCTGTTCAGAAAGTCCTTATTTAGACTTTAATTAAATTAATGTACTCTATTTTTTCCTCTACTAGTTTCAGGTCTTAAGTTAAGGTCCTTTAACCTTTCAAAGTTGATTTTTATGCAGGGGGACATCTTTCTTCTGCATGTAGATTTCCAGTTTTCTCATCATCATTTGTTGAAGATGCTTTCTTTCCTCCATTGTACATTTTTGGCATCTTTGTAGTTTTTTCAGGAGATCTTACCTATTTCCCCTTCCCCAGGGGAATTCATGTATGCCTCTAGGGTTCTCCTTGTTCCCCATCTTCTCTGGGATCATGGACTATAGGCTGGTTATCCTTTGCTTTATGTCTAATATCCACTCGTGAGTGAGTATGTACCGTGTTTGTCTTTCTGGGTCTGGGTTACCTTGCTCAGGATGCTTTATTCTAGTGCTATCCATTCGCATACATATTTCAAGATGCCATTGCTTTTTGTGTAAATGCACCACCCCTTCATCCTCGTTTACCAGCAATTGTTCTAGCACTGTTTATATTTTTCCTTGTAGACCTTAGATCTGTTTTTCCGTCTCTTCAGTCCATAATGTTCTTTCTATAACACCATGTAGGGATACCTTTGTGGTCATGAATCCTTTTATCCTGCATGAAAGTGTTATTATCTCTTCAATTATAACAGTTTTGCTGAAGGACCTAGGCTGAGGTGGTATCTGCATTTTTTTCAGAGTGTTTGAAAGTTTCCATAGAAAAGTCCGTTGTAACCAGATGGGGATATCTTTCCCTTGATCTAGAAATTTTCATCTATGATTTGATTGGAATTATTTTGTAGGCCCTTGGAATGAAGTTCTCCTTCTTTGTCTATAATTCAAAAGTTTTCTTTTCTTCCGTGTTGTTCTAAAGATGTCTTATGCTATGTTCATACATTAAAAAATTATATTTTTGAGTGAATGATCCCATTTATTTAGCTTTTCTTTGAACCCTATATTCTGCCTTCTACATGATTTATTACTGGTGAGATTTTCCATTGAATTTTCTAAAATGACTTGCTGAGTTCTTAAATATCCAGGTTGATTTCATCTTGGGTTTTCTTTAGTATTTGTGCCTCCTTACTGAACTATTTTTTCATATCCCAATTTGTATTCCTTATTTCATTAAGCTATTTGTATTTGGAATTCAATGAGGAGTGCATTTCTGTTCTCTTAAAATTCATTCAGATAGTCATTCATGGACTCTTTAAATAGTTTGAACATATTTATAATTTTTTAAAATTCTTTGTCTGGAATTTCATCTTAAGTATTCTCACTGGGGAATGTAAATATGAAGTTGATGATCTTTGGAGGACACAGAGTCATCATTTTGTGTGTGTGTGTGTTACTTTAATTTTTAACTTTGGGATTTTTGCTTTTTTTTGGTTATATCTTTTGGTATGAGTTCACCTATGTTGAGTGGGCATTTAGTTTTCTGCTTGCTATTAATGTATTATGGCTACATTTTAAATCAGTTGGGACTACTAGGTACTGTTTGTGGATGTGGCAACTGAGGCAGCTCCAGCTTAGCTTAGGAGAAGGTATGGTCTCTGCATGGGCAATCTGCATGTGTTCGGAGAGCAAGCTCCCCTTGGATCATGAGACAATAGCATTAGGATGCCCATGAGAGGGAGATGTGACTTTTGATGTGCGGAGTAGGTTCTGCTCAGGTCTTCTTTGGTAACAGAGAGCGAGAGATCTGGCCTCTGACGTGGGGGCACATTCCACATGGGTTCTGAGATGCTGGGGGTTAGAGTGCCACAGGGTGGGACATGTGGCTTCTGACTGTGAGTCCTGAGAGACTGGAGAGTGAAGTCCATATGGTTTCTAACTTGGGTCCTAAGATGGTGATTTAGGGAGCCAGGACAAGGCAGTTGGGCTCTAACCTGGGAGTGAGCTCCTTTGGGGCCCGAGGCACTGAGAGGAAGCTCTGTGTGGGCTTTGAGATGTTAGGGGCTAGAATGCTCAAGAAGGGGATAGCAATCTCTGACCTGGGGCTCAAGTTTCACAGGTCTTAAGATGTGTAACATTAGGTTGCCCAAGGGTTTGAACTGGGCTCTAAAATTAATTTTTATTCATACAGATGATCTCATCTTATTCTTATAACTCTCATAAAATTACATTAACTTTATGATAAAAATGACTTTGTTCAGTGATTGTATAATTTTCCTTTACTAGCACTTGGTATTGCCAATGATTTTGAATTTTAGTCATTAAAAAGTATGCTATAATATCTCTTAATGTTTTAGTGTGCATTTCTCCGATGACTAGTGGTATGTGTGGGTTTTTTTCTTCATGTACTTATTGACCATTTGTACATCTACTTGAGTACATGTTTGTTCAGATCTTTTGCTTATCTTAGTTTATTTAGTTTTCCCAGTATTATTGATAATTCTATATTTTAAAGATATACAGTTTAATGCTTTAATATATGCATACTTTTGAAGAAAAACTATCACCTTATACTCAGGCTGTCCCGGAACTTGATGAATGTATGTATTTTGGAATAATTACCACAGTCAAGCTTCCCTACCAACTCATTGCCATTTTTTAGACAAAATGTATTTATTTTTTTATGTATATGTATATCTGTGCCCCAGATGTATGTCTGATGCCTGAGAAAGTTAGAAGAGGGCATTGGAACCCCAGGAACTGGAGTCATAGATGGCTGTAAACCCTCATGTGGGTGCTGGATATTGAGCCCAGTCCTCTGGAAGAACAGCTAGTGCTCTTAATTATTGAGCCATCTCTCTAGCCCCAGTTTTCATTTTTAAAAATGTAATGGTAACAGATAAAAATAAGCCTACTATTTACTGTAATCATGTCTCCAGAACCTGTAACAGAGTTCTTGCCCCTTGACTAAAGTCTTCCCATCTCTGCCACCCCCTGACTCCTGCAAGCCACCCTTCTGCTCTTGTTTTTGTGAGTTATCACCAAGTGAGATTGTGTATAATTAACTGTATTCTTGTATCTGATTTGTTTCAAATTAGCATGATGTCCTCCAGGTTCACCCATGAGGTTGCTAATGACACCAATTCCTTAATTTTAAGAACGGACTAAATTCTGGAGAGATGCTCATTGGTAGCTGTTCTTAACTCTAGTTCCAGGGGTCAAGTGCCATGGGTGTCAGGAACACGTGTGGTGCACACATATACTTGTAAGGAAAACACTCATAACAGGTGTTTGGAAGTGCTCCTTCTCTCAATTTTTAAAAATAGTTTAAGGATTGACTGACTGTGTCAGTAGACTCTGCTATGAACTCATCAGGCCCTGACTTTTCATTTCTAACTCAGTGTCCTCATTTGTTGTGTGTCTGTTTATGTTATTGATGTCTTGCTTTTTGTTTTTGTTTTTTTTTTTTTTTGATGGTCCACTTTTTCTTTTGGTTAGTTGGGACAGGATCTGTAAATCTTATTTATTTTCTCAAAGAACCAACTCTTACATTTGTTGATTATTTGTGTTTTTTTATTTCTATTTCATTAATTTCTGCTCTGATTTTTATTATTTTTTTGCCATCAACTGGTTTTGGATTTGGCTAGTTCTTACTTTTTTTCCAAAATTTGAGTTGCATCATTAAGTTTTAAATTTATGCTCTTTCTGATTTTTAATATAGACATTTAAAGTGATAAATTTACCTGATAGGATTGACTTAAATGCATCCTAGAGGTTTTGTTGTGTTGTCGTTTTCATTTAGTTCTCAAATATTTTTATTTCTTTCTTTAACTTCTTCTGTGACCCATTCATCATTCAGCAATGAATTATTTAATCTCCTTGGATCTGTGTATTTACAAGAAACTTATTTGCTGTCAATTTTAAATTTTATTATATTATGGTCAGATAGGATGAGCAAAACTACTTCAAACTTTTTGAACTTGTAAGAATTTGTTTTATGTTACAAGACGTGATCTTATTTTAGAGACGTGACCATACGCTGCTAAGTAGGAAGAATCAAAGACCTAAACATGAAATGCTGAAGCTGCTGGAGCCAAACTAGGCAGTACCCACACAATAGAGATGTAGGAGAGGACTTTCAGAAAAGGATCCCATTTGCACAGGAATTAGAATCAACAGTTGACAAGTGGGACCTCATAGAACAAGCTTCTAGACAAGTGAAGCAGAAGCCCATAGAAAAAGTGAGAATTTGGAGGAGACCCTCCGACCTCAGCTTTCCTAAAACATTACGAACTACATCATATTTATCCTCATGCCTGCAGGTAAATACAGCCCTTGCCCCCTCAGCAAGGAAAGTGTTTTGTGCCACAGATGGAGACCATGATGGAAACCCAAACCTATCAAGTCCCAATGGATCCATCTTCAAAGCAATTCCTGTACCCAAGGTTTAGGGAGCATCATGGAAGAGGGAACAGAAGGACTGTAAAAGCTTGAGGTGACATCGTGTCTCCTAGCAACGCCAGAAGGAACACTCAAAACGACTCTCCAGCAGGACTGCCTAAACCTGAGCTGAAAGGGGCAGTAATAGACTTGCAAATATGGACAGGGGAAAGACCCAAGGCTGGACTCAGTCTTACACAAAGAGTTACAGGAAACTGAGGAGAGCTAAAAGCAGGAGAGATAGTGGTCCCCAGGGAAGGTCACACCAATTCGTTATGCAGTGCTGAGTGGTCAGCCTGAAAATATATGTACAAGCAACACTTACACATTGAGAAAGTTTTATTTATGTATTTAGGAATATATATACATGTATGTCCACACACACACATATATGTATATATATAATATACATATATATAACAATAATTAATGGGGGGAAGGGCATGAATTTGAAAGAGAGCAAGGAGGGGTATATGGGAGGGTTGGAGCTGGGAGGAAAAGGAAGAGGGATGTAATTGTATTATAATCTCAAGAAAGAAAATACTTTTAAGAAGTATTTTCTTTTATAATGTTCTGAACTTGGTTTCTGTTGTAATGTTTGTCTGATCATTGCTGATTCTATTCATTTGGGTTCTTTCTTTCTTTTTGTTTAGTTAAGTCCAGGTGCTGATGATCTTGTTTATCTTCAATTTGTTGACAGACTGTCTTGGCCTTTCTTTTTTTTTTTTTTTTTTTTTTTTTTTTTTTTGGTTTTTCGAGACAGGGTTTCTCTGTGGCTTTGGAGCCTGTCCTGGAACTAGCTCTGTAGACCAGGCTGGTCTCGAACTCACAGAGATCCGCATGCCTCTGCCTCCCGAGTGCTGGGATTAAAGGCGTGCACCACCACCGCCCGGCTTGTCTTGGCCTTTCTTGTTTGTGTTTTTGTGATGAGATTTGGCATGTTGTTGGTTGTATGTCTGATGTGAGATTAGTTTTATTTTGCTTTTGTCCAAGCTTGGTTATTTTCAGATCAGTTGTGAGGGACTGGTAGGTTGACCCTTCAGATACTCAGTGTTGATTTTTGGACTGAGTCCAATTCTATATTAAACAAGAAAATATGTGAGTGAGACAGATGGCTGGATCTCATTGATGTGCAACCTATACTACTCAAGATTTACCTGGGAATATGTGGATTCTATGGGTGGGCAGCACTCACCTTCATAGGCTGGCGTAGAGGCTGTGGAACTAAGCTGATGGTTTGGATATGCAATTTTCCAGGGCTTTAACTATGTGACTGATGCTTGACCTGAGGATTGGGGATAAAGTGAACATCTGAGGTTATAGGGACTCATCAGGCTTTGGCAGCACACAGATACATATCCCAGGATAGGCCTGAAGGTTGGATGCAGTACAGGCTGGGATAGAGTCCAGGAGATTTGCTAGACTGGACTAGCATACAGGATGTGTGACCTAGGCTAAGTCTGGAGGTTCAATATAGCATGTGTAGGGTAAAATCTGGTGAACTCGACACCTGGGCCTGGCACATAAGGTTTGCCGCTGGAGCCATGCCTGCGGATTGAGAATGGTATAAGACTCTCCAGACTAGGCTGGAACACTCGGTGTGAAACCTGGGCTGGGTATGGGGAGGGTTTGGTAGAAGGGGGTCAGGTGAACTCATCATTGCTAGGTCAGGGCACAGTATGTGGAGCATGACCTGGTCCTGGAGGGCTTTATATTTTCCCTTCCCTTCCCTTCCCTTCCCTTCCCTTCCCTTCCCTTCCCTTCCCTTCCCTTCCGCCTTTTCCCCTTCATTTCCTTCCCCTTCCCGTTTCCTTTCCCTTCTCCTTCCTCTTTCCATATCCCTTCTTATTAAGGCTGGATAAGGCAACCCAGTAGGAGGTAAGGGTCCCAAAACCAGTTAACAGAGTCTGAGACAGCCCCCTGCTCCCAATATTAGGAGGCTCATAAGAAGATCAAATTACCCAGCTTATAATATGTATAGAAGGTCAGTCCCATGCAAGCTTTCTGATTGGCCTTTCAGTCTCTTTGAGCCCCTATGCACCCGGGTTAGTTGATTCCAGTTTTCTTGTGATGTCCTTGACCCTTTGTTTACCCAATCTTCCACAGGATTCCCCGAACCCCTCCTAATGTTTGGCTGTGGGTTTTTGCATCTGTTTCCATCAGAAACTGGGTGAAGCCTCTTTGATAACAATTGAGCTAGACAACAACCTAAGAGTGTAGTGTATAGTAGAATAGCCTTAGAAATAATTTCATTGACATTGTTTTGTTTTTATTGCTAGTCATGTTTGATTCTCTCCCAGGTCTCTGGGCTGTCCAGCCTCTGGGTCCTGTCCCTCCAGGCAGTGTCAGGGGTGGGCTCTGTCTCATGGTATGAGTCTCAAGCTGGACCAATCATTAGTTGGCTACTCCCATAATTTCTGCACCACTCTTACCCTAGCACATCTTGTAGGAGGGTAAATTGTAGGTCAGAGGTTATGTGGCTGTGTTGCAGTCCCAGTACCACCCATGGAAGTTGTGCCTGGTTACATGAGACAGCCGGTTCATGCTTCATATCCCCCATTACTCGGAGTCTTAGCTAAGCTCTCCCTCATAGATTCCTGGGAGTTTCCATTGCACTAGGTTTCTACTTCATCACAAAGATGATCCCTGACTATGCTCATAGCAACTTTATTTATGATAACCAGAGACCGGAAACAACCTAGATGTCTATCAACCAAAAATAGATAAAGAAAATGTGTGGTACATTTACACAATGGAGTATTACTCAGCTGTTAAAAACAATGACATCATGAGGTTTTCAGGCAAATGGATAGAACAAGAAAAGATCATCCTATGTAAGGTAACCCAGACCCAGAAAGGCAAGTATGGTATGTGGTAACTCATAAGTAGATATTAATTATAAAGTAAAGGAAAACCATGCTAAAATTCACAGCCCCAGAGAAGCTAAGTAACAAGGAAGGCTCAAGGTGGGAGGGTGCACATGAATTTCATTGTGAAGGGGAAATAGAATAGACATCATAGGTGAAATGGGGGAGGGGTCTGGATGGGAGTGGGCATGGGAACAGGAAGATCAGGTAGGGAGAATATGGAGGAAGGGAGTATTGGGAGCTTTTAAGTTTTCTATCTGGATAGTCTTTGGATTATGGGACTTTGGGAAATAGCTACTTGTGCTGGTTTCTAGTTTGAACACTTGTGTGAAGGAAGTGAAATGAAACAAAAGACAGACAAAGCTCAGTATCTAATCACGACTAATTTATTGTCGACATCAATGCAATCTACTTATTTGAATCCAAAGACTTAAAGCAAATACATTGCAGTCAAACAAAGAATCCTATGACAATGGTAAGCTTCCTTCCCATCTGACTACTGATGGTATCTCTACACAAGGGGAGAGTACACTACTTATATTTCCATACTGTAATATGTCAAAAGAAACAGAAACAATTTCTTAGAAATGGAAATGAAGCTCTTTCTTGCTGGAATCAAGTTAAAACCCATGCTTGGATGCTTTGGTTCTGTACCACTTTTCCAATGGCTATAGAGAAGCATCCAAAGCAAAAACTTAATGGCACTTATTCACCTACTGATTTAAAATGTACCAAAGAAGTATCTTGGTGATTTGGGTAAAAATAGAAGCCACTAATACTCTATCCTGTTTTTTCCTCATTCTCTTACCATCTAACATTAAAAATTAAACTGTGTGTTGACATAAGATAAAGCTTTGGCAACTGCAATGGCAATACATTTATTATATATAGTTCTTTACAAATAAATGTATAATTTATTACAACTTTAGCATCACCCCCAACTTAATATAATTTTCAGATAGATACCTTAACCAAACCCCATATTCTTTAAATTGTTCTTCCAAACTTAATCCCACTAAGCCCCAAACTTTTTAAGTTAGTCTTCAAACTTATTCCCCAAACTAAGCATTTATCCAGTGCAATATCCTAAGTATCCCAAATATCATGCATTATTTGGGAGGAACTCAGTAACAAGGAATATAGGCTACCTTCCATTTAAAAGAAAAGAATGAGAGCAGATATGTCCAGATTGAGAAAGAAATGACATGAAGAGTTCTACAACAATTTCTCATTTCTTAAATTAACATTTAAGTTAATGGTAGCTCATTTCCTTCCTCACTCTGAGAGTTAGCGTCTCTGCTCTTGGACATACTCATAAAGGGGAGTGCTGCTATTGAAACTGTGAGAAACCAAGCCTATATTTCTCATTCCAGAGTTTCCTTCCCTGATGCTCTGATAGTCAGGGTCACCTTGTCTATTGTCCGCATTGTAAAGGGACAATTGTCCAGTAGTATGGGATCTACTGTGTCCACATGGAGGTGTAAATTGTGCAAAGTCACAAGCTGAGGAGGTTTCTACTTGCCTATACACACTTATTGGTTGGTTTTCATTACAAATTGAGGGGTTTCCACATTCCAAGTGGTTTCCACATCTCCCATATGATTGAGGTTGCTCATAACTAGAATATTGGCCATATCCAGAGCCACATGATCCAGAGCTAAATGAGTTACGTGAATCAGACCTGTATTGTTGTGAACTAGGACACAGACCAGATCTGGGACAATTTTGAGTAGAGATAGAAGAGGGATATGAACAAGACCTATATTGTTCAGAGCTAAAACCCTGATTGGACCCAGCTGCAGGTATTCTCTGGCTAGAATAATGACTCGAGGGACATTCATATTGGCCATAGTTAGAAGACTGACTTGAACCAGACCCTTGTTGACCACAGCAGGAAGATTGGTTTGAATTAGATCTGCACTGACCATGAGAATATGACTGTCCATAGCTAGAAGATTGAGTTATATTAGATCCATAGTGGGGGTAAGTAGACTGACATGAACTAGGTATTTGATTACCATTGCCAGAACAATTAACTGAGCCAGATCCATACTGGCCAAAGTTGGAAGACTCTCCACAGGTATTCCCCTGACTACTACAGGAGGAAGAATGATATGATCCAGGCCTTGGGTGGTCATAGCTAGAGGACTGCCAGGAAGTAGAAACATGCTGATCACAGTTAGGTGACTGACCTGAGCTACCATGGGGAGGCCTGGAAAATGGTATTTGTCTGGATGGTGAACAACTTTGCCCATTGCTAGATGAAGAAAAAGTGCTAGATTCATGCTGACCACTGACACATGACTGTCCAGACAAGGAATGCTGTTGCCCACTAAGAGAAGAGTGACCATGCCCAGAGCCATGTTGATTAAAGCCAGAAGACCCTCCAGAGCCAGACCCAAATTGTTGGGAGCCACAAGACTCCCTTGAGCTAGACCTGTTCCTTTCTTGGCTTGTTGACTGTCTTGATGTTGTGCCATGCTGTGTCCTACCAGAAGAGTGACCTTGTCCAGATCCTTGCCTACCAGAGCCAGAAGAGTTTCCCGATGCAGAACCATATTTCCCTGAACCACAAGACTGTCCTGACCTCGAGCCACTTGTGCTCTGGCTAGAAGACTGACTTGCCCCTGAGTTGTGTGTACCATAGCTGGATGACTGACCATAACCAGAGCCATGTTGTCCATGTCCAGAGAAGGAACCCTGTTGGCTACCACCATAAGACTGACCTTGCCCAGATCCATGTTGACTGAAGCCAGAAGACCCTCCTGAGCCAGACCCATAGTTCTGGGAGCTGCAAGACTCCCTTGAGCTTGACCTGCTTCTGCTGTTTCTGGAAGACTGGCTCACTCCTGATCCATGCTTACCATAGGTAGTGGACTGACCTGAGCTGCCGCTTGATGAATGTCCTGAAGAAGTACCACATTGTCCAGTACCTGATGACTGTCCTTGCCCATATCCTTGCCCTGTGGAGCCAGAAGAGTGTCCCGATGTAGAACCATATTCACCTAAATGAGAAGACTGTCCTGACCCAGAGCCACTTCTGCTCTGTCTAGAAGACTGACTTGAACCTGACTTGTGTGTCCCACTGCTGGAAGACTGAGCAGACCCAGTGCCGTGCTGACCATAGCTAGTGGAATGACCACAGGAAGAGCTGTGCTGATGACTACCTCCTGACTGTCCAGAGAAGGAACCCTGTTGGCTACCACCATAAGACTGACCTTGCCCAGATCCATGTTGATTAAAGCCATAAGACCCTCCGGAGCCAGACCCAGATTGTTGGGAACCACAAGACTCCCTTGAGCTAGACCTGTTCCTTTCTTGGCTCGATGAATGGCGTGAAGTTGATAGATGCTTGCCAGAGAGAGTGGACTGACCTGAGCCATAGCTTGATGACTGTCTTGATGTTGTGCCACGCTGTGTCCTACCAGAAGAGTGACCTTGTCCAGATCCTTGCCTACCAGAGCCAGAAGAGTTTCCCGATGCAGAACCATATTTCCCTGAACCACAAGACTGTCCTGACCTCGAGCCACTTGTGCTCTGGCTAGAAGACTGACTTGCCCCTGAGTTGTGTGTACCATAGCTGGATGACTGACCATAACCAGAGCCATGTTGTCCATGTCCAGAGAAGGAACCCTGTTGGCTACCACCATAAGACTGACCTTGCCCAGATCCATGTTGACTGAAGCCAGAAGACCCTCCTGAGCCAGACCCAGATTGTTGGGAGCCACAGGACTCCCTTGAGCTAGACCTGTTCCTTTCTTGGCTCGATGAATGGCGTGAAGTTGATCCATGCTTGCCAGAGAGAGTGGACTGACCTGAGCCATAGCTTGATGACTGTCTTGATGTTGTGCCATGCTGTGTCCTACCAGAAGAGTGACCTTGTCCATATCCTTGCCCTGTGGAGCCAGAAGAGTGTCCCGATGTAGAACCATATTCACCTAAATGAGAAGACTGTCCTGACCCAGAGCCACCTCTGCTCTGTCTAGAAGACTGACTTGAACCTGACTTGTGTGTCCCACTGCTGGAAGACTGAGCAGAGCCAGTGCCATGCTGACCATAGCTAGTGGAATGACCACAGGAAGAGCTGTGCTGATGACTACCTCCTGACTGTCCAGAGAAGGAACCCTGTTGGCTACCACCATAAGACTGACCTTGCCCAGATGCATGTTGACTGAAGCCAGAAGACCCTCCTGAGCCAGACCCAGATTGTTGGGAGCCACAAGACTCCCTTGAGCTAGACCTGTTCCTTTCTTGGCTCGATGAATGGTGTGAAGTTGATCCATGCTTGCCAGAGAGAGTGGACTGACCTGAGCCATAGCTTGATGACTGTCTTGATGTTGTGCCATGCTGTGTCCTACCAGAAGAGTGACCTTGTCCAGATCCTTGCCCTGTGGAGCCAGAAGCGTGTCCCGATGTAGAACCATATTCACCTAAATGAGAAGACTGTCCTGACCCAGAGCCACTTCTGCTCTGTCTAGAAGACTGACTTGAACCTGACTTGTGTGTCCCACTGCTGGAAGACTGAGCAGAGCCAGTGCCATGCTGACCATAGCTAGTGGAATGACCACAGGAAGAGCTGTGCTGATGACTACCTCCTGATTGTCCAGAGAAGGAACCCTGTTGGCTACCACCATAAGACTGACCTTGCCCAGATGCATGTTGACTGAAGCCAGAAGACCCTCCTGAGCCAGACCCAGATTGTTGGGAGCCACAAGACTCCCTTGAGCTAGACCTGTTCCTTTCTTGGCTCGATGAATGGCGTGAAGTTGATCCATGCTTGCCAGAGAGAGTGGACTGACCTGAGCCATAGCTTGATGACTGTCTTGATGTTGTGCCATGCTGTGTCCTACCAGAAGAGTGACCTTGTCCAGATCCTTGCCTACCAGAGCCAGAAGAGTTTCCCGATGCAGAACCATATTTCCCTGAACCACAAGACTGTCCTGACCTCGAGCCACTTGTGCTCTGGCTAGAAGACTGACTTGCCCCTGAGTTGTGTGTATCATAGCTGGATGACTGACCATAACCAGAGCCATGTTGTCCATGTCCAGAGAAGGAACCCTGTTGGCTACCACCATAAGACTGACCTTGCCCAGATCCATGTTGACTGAAGCCAGAAGACCCTCCTGAGCCAGACCCATAGTTCTGGGAGCTGCAAGACTCCCTTGAGCTTGACCTGCTTCTGCTGTTTCTGGAAGACTGGCTCACTCCTGATCCATGCTTACCATAGGTAGTGGACTGACCTGAGCTGCCGCTTGATGAATGTCCTGAAGAAGTACCACATTGTCCAGTACCTGATGACTGTCCTTGCCCATATCCTTGCCCTGTGGAGCCAGAAGAGTGTCCCGATGTAGAACCATATTCACCTAAATGAGAAGACTGTCCTGACCCAGAGCCACCTCTGCTCTGTCTAGAAGACTGACTTGAACCTGACTTGTGTGTCCCACTGCTGGAAGACTGAGCAGAGCCAGAGCCATGCTGACCATAGCTAGTGGAATGACCACAGGAAGAGCTGTGCTGATGACTACCTCCTGACTGTCCAGAGAAGGAACCCTGTTGGCTACCACCATAAGACTGACCTTGCCCAGATGCATGTTGACTGAAGCCAGAAGACCCTCCTGAGCCAGACCCAGATTGTTGGGAGCCACAAGACTCCCTTGAGCTAGACCTGTTCCTTTCTTGGCTCGATGAATGGCGTGAAGTTGATAGATGCTTGCCAGAGAGAGTGGACTGACCTGAGCCATAGCTTGATGACTGTCTTGATGTTGTGCCATGCTGTGTCCTACCAGAAGAGTGACCTTGTCCATATCCTTGCCCTGTGGAGCCAGAAGAGTGTCCCGATGTAGAACCATATTCACCTAAATGAGAAGACTGTCCTGACCCAGAGCCACTTCTGCTCTGTCTAGAAGACTGACTTGAACCTGACTTGTGTGTCCCACTGCTGGAAGACTGAGCAGACCCAGTGCCGTGCTGACCATAGCTAGTGGAATGACCACAGGAAGAGCTGTGCTGATGACTACCTCCTGATTGTCCAGAGAAGGAACCCTGTTGGCTACCACCATAAGACTGACCTTGCCCAGATCCATGTTGATTAAAGCCATAAGACCCTCCGGAGCCAGACCCAGATTGTTGGGAACCACAAGACTCCCTTGAGCTAGACCTGTTCCTTTCTTGGCTCGATGAATGGCGTGAAGTTGATCCATGCTTGCCAGAGAGAGTGGACTGACCTGAGCCATAGCTTGATGACTGTCTTGATGTTGTGCCACGCTGTGTCCTACCAGAAGAGTGACCTTGTCCAGATCCTTGCCTACCAGAGCCAGAAGAGTTTCCCGATGCAGAACCATATTTCCCTGAACCACAAGACTGTCCTGACCTCGAGCCACTTGTGCTCTGGCTAGAAGACTGACTTGCCCCTGAGTTGTGTGTACCATAGCTGGATGACTGACCATAGCCAGAGCCATGTTGTCCATGTCCAGAGAAGGAACCCTGTTGGCTACCACCATAAGACTGACCTTGCCCAGATCCATGTTGACTGAAGCCAGAAGACCCTCCTGAGCCAGACCCAGATTGTTGGGAGCCACAGGACTCCCTTGAGCTAGACCTGTTCCTTTCTTGGCTCGATGAATGGCGTGAAGTTGATCCATGCTTGCCAGAGAGAGTGGACTGACCTGAGCCATAGCTTGATGACTGTCTTGATGTTGTGCCATGCTGTGTCTTACCAGAAGAGTGACCTTGTCCAGATCCTTGCCTACCAGAGCCAGAAGAGTTTCCCGATGCAGAACCATATTTCCCTGAACCACAAGACTGTCCTGACCTCGAGCCACTTGTGCTCTGGCTAGAAGACTGACTTGCCCCTGAGTTGTGTGTACCATAGCTGGATGACTGACCATAACCAGAGCCATGTTGTCCATGTCCAGAGAAGGAACCCTGTTGGCTACCACCATAAGACTGACCTTGCCCAGATCCATGTTGACTGAAACCAGAAGACCCTCCTGAGCCAGACCCATAGTTCTGGGAGCTGCAAGACTCCCTTGAGCTTGACCTGCTTCTGCTGTTTCTGGAAGACTGGCTCACTCCTGATCCATGCTTACCATAGGTAGTGGACTGACCTGAGCTGCCGCTTGATGAATGTCCTGAAGAAGTACCACATTGTCCAGTACCTGATGACTGTCCTTGCCCATATCCTTGCCCTGTGGAGCCAGAAGAGTGTCCCGATGTAGAACCATATTCACCTAAATGAGAAGACTGTCCTGACCCAGAGCCACCTCTGCTCTGTCTAGAAGACTGACTTGAACCTGACTTGTGTGTCCCACTGCTGGAAGACTGAGCAGAGCCAGAGCCATGCTGACCATAGCTAGTGGAATGACCACAGGAAGAGCTGTGCTGATGACTACCTCCTGACTGTCCAGAGAAGGAACCCTGTTGGCTACCACCATAAGACTGACCTTGCCCAGATGCATGTTGACTGAAGCCAGAAGACCCTCCTGAGCCAGACCCAGATTGTTGGGAGCCACAGGACTCCCTTGAGCTAGACCTGTTCCTTTCTTGGCTTGATGAATGACGTTGAGTTGGTCCATGCTCTCCAGAGGAAGCTGACTGCCACTTTGATGACTGTCTTGATGATGTGCCATTCTGTGTACTTCCAGAGGACTGTCCCTGTCCAGATCTTTTTCCTATAGATCCTGACTGCTCTCCAGATCCAGTGCCATATTCACCTACACTAGAGGACTCTCCTGACCCAAAGTTATTTCTCTTCTGGCTAGATGACTTGCTTGACCCCGAGTTCTGTGTCCCGGACCTTGATGACTGCCCTCCTTCACAACCTGATGATTCTCTTGGTTGTATATCATGGTTTTTATTACCATAGTGCTGATGTTGGCCAGAACCTTTTTTACTCTTGCCAGCCGACTGTCCTGAACCAGAACCATGTTGAGGATAGCCAGAAGATTCCTTTGAATTACATCTTCTGCTCTCCCTAGACATGTGGGTTGTTTCTGATCCATGTTGTCCCTGTTCATATTTCTCACTGTTTTTGTAGTGACTTGAAGTTGTTCTTTCTTCATAACCTTGTTTGTTCCCATTCCTTGGTTTTCTACAGTTTGACTCAGATTTGTGTTGATTTCTTCCTCTTGAATCCCTAGAATAAGCATCATTCTCTCCTGCACTAAAACTTGAAGAACTTGAAGAGGCATCCTGCTCTTTGTCGTCGTTTTCTTCTTCACTGTGTTCCTTTTGTTGCTGGTGACTGTTATTTCTTTGCTTTGACCCTGAAGCTTGGCAGTAATCTCTGCCAATAATTTTGTTACAAGCCTGAGATAGCTTGACTATCATGAGAAGATACTCAGTAAAGTCCACTTTGTTGTTATGATCTCGATCCAGACTTTGCATGATGATTTCTACCGTGTCTGGATCATCTGGATTCTGTAAAGAAATTCAATCAAATGGAGGCTCTGTAACTATACATTGTAAAGCAAGCTAACCCTTGTGAGGAGGCTGCCAATATTTAATAAATTAGATTGAAATTGACTGCATAGTTCTTTTGACTATGACAAGAAGAGAGAGAGAGAGAGAGAGAGAGAGAGAGAGAGAGAGAGCCAGCACATAGTCAAGTAGTAATTGACAAGAACAGTTAGCCAGGGCTGGAGAGATGGCTCAGTGGTTAAGAGCACTGTCTGCTCTTCTAAAGGTCCTGAGTTCAATTCCCAGCAACCACATGGTGGCTCACAACCATCTATAATGAGATCCGGTGCCCTCTTCTGGCTTAAATGCATGCTTGCAAGCAGAATACTGTATACACAATAAATAAATCTTTAAAAAAAAAAAAAGAACAGTTAGCCAGGAGGAGATACAATGGAAAGGTTGAAGCAAGAAAGTGGTCCAATCTTTTTTTTTTTTTGTAAAGATAGTAGCTGATAACAGTGCTTTGGAGGCCAGGGAAGTATAATCCTGAGTTTGAAAACAGCGTGGGTAGCATGACAAGTTCCTGAGTTCCTTGGGATAGAAAGTAAAGCCTTGTCAAAAGAAGAAAGGAAGAAACAAACAAAGGAAGGAAGAAAGGAAGTAAAGGGCAATAGGCAATAGTTAATCAAGGCTGATTAGCTAAAGTAGAAATAGTAATTGTAGACACCTGCATGGATTATATATAATTTTTGTCCATTTAGTTAATTTGCTAGTTACAGATTTTAAAACAATTTTGGGGGGGTATGTGTTACTGCTGTCTACATAGCTCTGTATTATGAAGGGTCTAAAGCAGAGGATGATTTCAATGGTTATACTGCACATTATGATGCATGCTCTGTATTTCATCACTCTGTAGGTAGAGGCACTAACATCCGGAGTTCAAGGCCATTTTCTTGAACTAAGCAAACAAAATGTAAGAATATTAATTCAATCTATTTTGCACATTTTCTGTGGTTCATAAGAATTGCTCTCACAGACAAGAAATTTTTAAGTATATGAATTTGCCTGTTGTTTGATAGGATCATTTTAACGTAATCACGTTATAGAAACATTATTAGTCAATGGTTTATGACATTAAAGTCTGCCAAATTTAGTTCTCTACTACAAAATAGGAGAGTCTTCTCTGGTATTTGGCATATAAACAAAAGCTAGGGTAAACTAGAGAATTTCTTCAGCATTTAGCACTGATGTAGAGTTTTTACCTTTAGAATTTGGCGAAACTCATTTTCTAGGAGTTCTTTCATCTCTTTTGGGCTCAGCATGTCACATTTCCCATACTCAGTGGCGTATTGGTAGAAAACTTCGATGACAGTGACAATACCTTGCAGGAGTTTAGGCATCTTGTTGCAAATTCAAGTGAAGCTAGATTGGGAAAGAAGAGATTGATCTCTTAGTGATTAAACACATAACTACTTCCAGTCATTTGTGATAATTATCAGCCATGATTAATTTTCTTTCTATACTAGTTAAGAATGAATTCAAAGTCGAATAACTTGTTCCAGCTATGTAGCAAGAGAGTGATGAAATTAGAGCAGGTGCCCTATGTCTTATTTCAGTTCCTGAATGGATGTAGGGGAGGCTTTCCTTGTTGGGTTATAGAAAACCTGAATGTGCTAATCCATCCACGCCTTAGTTCTTTTTAGGTTTCAACCATCACAGTACAGGGGAAAGACATGTCACTTATATTCTGTGCCTAAATCTACCCAAAGAGCCCAGGTGGCTAACTTGGATTTTCAGTTTCCAGGATAAAGAAAGTAGAAAAAAATGAGCAGAGCCAACCACAGGGTTAGGTGATAGGAGCTGAGGGAGCTCCTATAAGACAGCTTCTATTTTCATTCTTCAAGTAGGACTGTTTCTCAGGGCTTTCTGCTTATACAGCAGAGAAAAAAAGAGACAAGCTGCCAAGGGCTTACTAGGCTCCTAAACACTCAAGAAAAGATCTCAAGTAGGTACTATAAACAGAGTAGTTTTATATAAAAGTCCATCATAATATACTAAAAAGTAAGCTTTTGAATATAATGTGGACTTTAGGATTTAATAGACTATATAATATATAAGACTATAAAATTGGACTATAGTATTTAGTAGTATTTATTGTCAGTAGAACTGAATGGCTGTTCACTTACCTGAGTCACCAGCGGAACAGCAGGATGGAGACTGATGTTGCTTGCAGGGTGCTGCTCATTGGAAACACTGGCCTTTATATAGGGACAATGATGGTCCATCCTAGGGAGGAGCTGCTTCCTTTGAGATGTCCTAGTTCACTCCTAAACAAGTCCAGCTCCTTCTCCATCTCCACCTCCCAGGTGTTTATCTTCTTACTTCCTTACATGTGAACTGGAGATTGCAATAGTAGTTCCCAAATCTGGGCTAGTACCAGCCCCACCTGTCGAACTCTTTAGGACACTTTGCAGAAAAGCTTTTTTTTTTTAAAAAAAAAAATAAAATTGTGTGTGTGTGTGTGTGTGTGTGTGTGTGTACACCAACTGTGTAATGTTGTATATAAAGATGTATACTTTAATAAAAGTTGAATGGAATGACATGAGAATCCAAATGTAAAGTAATCATGGAATTTGATGTTCAGAAGAAACCTGAAATATTACATAGTCAGATGCACCCACTTTAAACTAGTCTAATGTAAGAGATTCCAGCCAAGGTAATGTCTAGGATTTTATCAGCTCTTGGGAGCCAGGAGTCGCCTAGAGAGGCTCCTCCTTCCATCTCTTTGTCTAACATACACAACTATTTGTGAATGTAGTTTTCTTTTTAACTACCATATAAACATAGCAATAAGAAACATGTTTTTTTAGGTTCCTCCTGATCGTGCCTGTGGCTTTTTTTTTAAAATCCCATTGTTTCTATACATATATATTTACTTTTATGTCCCTCTGGTGTTAATTACTTCAACATATATTATTATTTCATCTTTTTTTTCACTTGGATTACCTTTTAGCATTATCTCTCTAGTGAACTACTATTTTTCACAATTAACTTCAGGATTAGCAGCATGCTCTATCACCCCCAGTATTTTTCATTGACTCTAGAGATCAAACTCTTGTCTTGTTGCTTTTGAGGCAAGCATGCTACTGACTGAACTGTCTACCTATTCTGATTATATAGTTTTGTCAACCATAACATTTTATAATATTTCAAACCACTTTGTTATTATTAACATTATATAAAAATAGAAGACACAAAACTTGTGTGTGCTTGCTCACAAAGGTGTGTGTATTTGCTTGTGAGAAGCTAGAGATCAATGTCAGGCATCTTTGATGACTTTGCATCTTTTGAGACGGGGTCTCACTGAAGTCAGCTATACTGTCTGGCCAGTGAGCTCTGGGGAATCTTCCCCTTCCTTCATGTTAGGATTACAGGCACCCTATGCCCATGCCTGGTCTTTTTGTTGTTGTTGTTGTTGGGGAGGGTCTTAGGTGCTGAATCTGAACTCAAATATTCATAATTGTATGCTAATCATTTTACTGACCAAGCCATTAATTCAGTCTCCAAACTAGAAAATTGAAAACTCTGGTAAAGAAAGAAAAATCACCTTCCATCCTCTCTTCTCTCACTAACTCCATGCTCCCAATTTTCTCAGGAGATCTTTTCCCTTCTGAGGGACATCCATGTATTTTCTCTTAGGGTTCTCTTTGTTACCTAGCTTCTCTGGGGTCATCCTTTGCCTTACATCTAATATCCACTTATGAGTGAGAACATACTGTGTTTGTCTTTCTGGGTCTATGCTACCTCATGCAAGATGCTTTTTTTTTCTAGTTCCATCGATTTGCCTGCAAATTTCAAGATGTCATTTTTCTTTTTACCATTGAGTAGTATTCCATTGTGTAAATGTAGCACATTTTATTTATCCATTCTTCGGTTCAGGATCATCTAGGTTGTTTCCAGGTTCAGTAGGAGGAGGAGAGGAGAAGGGGAGGTGGGAGAACATGAGGGAATGGGATGGTCAAGATGGGGAAAGCACAGAGTGGGAGAGCAAGGAAAGAGATCTCTTGATTGAGGGAGCCATTATGGGTCTATGGAGAAATCCAGCACTAGGGAAATTCCCAGGCATCCACAAGGATGACCCTAGCTAAGACCCTAAGTAATAGTGGAAAGGATGACTTAACTGACCTTTTCCTGTAATGAGATTGGTAACTACCTTAATTGTCATCATAGAATCTTTATCTAACAACTGATGTAAGCAGATGTAGATATCCACAGTGAAGCCCTGGGATAAGTTCCCAAAGTCCAGTTGAAGAGAGGGAGGACCAATAATATGAGCAAAGGAGTCAAGACCATGATGGGGATACCCACTCAAACAGTTTACCTAAGGTAAAGGGAGCTCACTGACTCTGGACTAACAGTGGGTCAACCAGCATAGGATCAAGCTAGGTACTCTAAATGTACGTGACAGTTGTATGGCTGGGGAAGTCTGTGAGGCCATTGGCAATGGGATCAGGATTTATCCCTAGTTCTTGAACTGGCTTTTTGGAGCTCATTCTCTTTGGAGGGATACCTTGCTCAGCCAAGATATAGTGAGGAGGGCCCTGGTCATGCCTCAAAATGATGTGTTAGATTTTATGGACTCCCCATGGGAAACTTTACCCTCTCTGAGGAGTGGATAGGAGGATGGGGCAAGATAGAGGGAACAGGTGGAGAATAGGGAGTGGGAACTAGTATTGGTATATAAAATGAGAAAAGAATGTTTTTTAATTAATTAATTAAAAAAGAAAAATCATAGTACCTATACATGTACTAGAAAGAAATATCCATCACTAATTATTTGATCTGCAAGTAACTTGGTTAATTATTCCTGTACACACATATTTTTCTACGCCTTATATAATTTCTAAACTATGACTCCTTCCAGAACAGGAACTGGACATTACTAATCCCTGTGTCAGCTAGAGATCTAGGCTATTGCTCGGTGTGTAAAGTCCTCCAATAAACACCACTTTGAGTTGAATTTAAAAAGTATGAGGGTATGTCTTCAGACTTCTACATAGGCAGACTAACCTATTTTTTTTTTCAGAACCAGGATCTGTCTATTTTCTTGTTATATTCAGTGTAGAAGACATGATTTTACACAACTATCAGTTTAATCTTAGTGTTGAGAATTAACAAGCTAGTCTCTGCTTACTCTTGAGGCTCTTGTCCTCAAGTTTTATCCATTGAGAATGGATAACATGAATTTCATTGAAGATATCCTAAGTTAAATGAATCTAAAATATGTGTAATATAGTCAGCAAATGTCAGCAGAGGTCACAGCAATTATTGGCAAATGACAAATTACATGATTCCAAAGTCAACTATCATTAGCCTGTTTTTTTTTTCCCTAGAAACTACCCAGGGGGTGAAAAGTCAGTCTCTTCCACAGTTGTGCTTCCCTAGATGCCTGATTTGGGTCAGGTCGTCATACTACATAAGCGCAATGACCTTCTTAAAGGTGTGACTGAGGCTGTGGGAGTGAAGAGAGGTGGAATTTGCTGAGTGAAGAGCTGTTATTCTAGAGGCAGGAAAGAGTTGAAGGGGACTGTTGCAGGCAAACATGCCTTTGAGGCCAGTGTTCTCCTAAACAAGATGTCAGCACATTTTCTATAATTGACTAGACAGCAAATATGATTGGATTTGTGGGTCAAATGATCTTTCTTGAAGCCATTCAATTTGACTAGCCTATCATGAAAGTGGTTGTAAATAAGGCATTTTTAAATTATTTTATTTTAAAATAGATGCTTTGTCTGCATGTGTGTTGTGTGTCTGGTGCCCATGGAGGCTAGATGAGGGTGTAGGTTCCTCCAGAACTGAAGTTACAGGTAGTTGTGAGCTGCCATGTGGATGCTGGGGATCAAACCCTGGGTCCTCTGGCAGAGCAGCTGGTAAGTATTCTTAACCTCTGAGCCTTCTCTCCAGCCCTTGTAGATGATAGATATTTGTATAAAAGGTTGTGTTTGGATAAAATTAACTTGTAGACACTGATCTTAGAAATCTGTATGTCATATACTCTCTCAACCAGTTGTAAATGTAGAAAAACATATTTATGGCAGTTTCTCAATCTGTGGGTTGCAGTCCATTTGGGAGTTGGATGACCCTTTTCATAGGAGTTGCCCTAAGACCATCAGAAAACACAGGAGTTTACATCACAATTTGTACTAAAATTGCAGTTATGAAGTAGCATAGAAATTACTTTATGGTTGCGTGTAACTGGAGACAGTTCTTCCATTCCCAGCTACCCAGACTTGAATAATCACACAAAACTCTTTTAATCACAACACTGCTGGGTCAATGATTCAGATGTGTTTTTAGCTAACTTTTACACTTTAAATTAACCCATTTTTATTAATCTGTGTATTATCATGAGGCTGTCGCCTACTGGTAACATTCTAGTTTCTGTCTCCTTTGGCAGTTACATGGCATCTCCTTGTCTCTGCCTACCCTCTCTCTACAACTCTGTTTGGATTTCCCACCTGGTTTTACTCTGCTAAGCCATTGATCAAAACAACATTTTTATTAACCAATGGTAATAAAACATATTCATATCATACAGAGGGAAATCCCATATCATCTTCCCTTTTCTGTCTAAATGGTACCAAATGTGGGCCAACTACATCCACATAAAACCTGAGAGAGCTTTAAAAAATTATACACACACACACATACACACACACACCAGAGTTAAGCATGGCTTCTTGGCAGTAGCATTTTCTCAGATGGATTCTGTTTGCTAGAGGCAAATAGAGGCAATATTTTTTTAAGAGCTGGCTTCCTGGTTCATATTGGTGTGGTTATGGAGCAATTAAATGGGGTCTGTGAACAGTGTGTTACAAATTGTTATGTCTCTGGAGCTGGGGCAGTGTGCATAGCTCGCAGAGGTGATAAACATACCTCCACCATGTTGGACTGGGCGGGGCAAACAAAAAGTGTCATGGAGTTGGTCCTAGCCATGTCCACTTAACATTAAAAAAAGAAGACATTCCTAGTCAAAAAATGATTGACTACAGATATGCAATAAAGACAAATTCAGACAAAGGTAAACCTCTAAATAGGTTATAGTGTGTTTTTAAAAATGTACATAGGTTTGGGAGAGAGAAGAAAAAGATTGTAAGTCCCGGTGTACACTCAGCTTTGCCTTCTCTCTCTCTCTCTCTCTCTCTCTCTCTCTCTCTCTGTCTCTGTCTCTCTCTCTTTCTCTCTCTCCCCCTCCCTTTCTCTCTCTCCCTCTTTCAGAATAAATATGTTAGCTTTTTAAAAAAAGAAATAGTTTTAAAAAATAAATGTCTTTAAAGAGACAGAGTACAGAGAGTCATATATTTAAGGAGTAAAGAAAAATAAGCCACCTAAAGATGAAAAAAAACACACAGAGAGTCTGGCTTATGTACATTCTTGTGTTTTCTCTGATTTTTTTTTTTGACCTGAGAGAGACATTTAATTCTAGGGTTTGCTAAGTTTACCAACATAAAGGTATCTTGACTTCAAAATTTGGGTCTTAGGATATGTTGCTTTAGTAAAGAGGTTCTGCTTTTGTTTCCACAAAAGATTCCTGTGGAATCCTGTGGATTCCTTCCAGGCTAATGTGGTCTGATGGAACAAGACCTGCCCCCCCCCCACAAAAAAAAGGTGTCTGTGAACACTAAAAATACTTTGCTCAAAAAGCAACAGGAAGCAGTTTGGAAAAACAGGGCCCAAATTCCCAAAATGGTTGTTTTCATTTAAAGGGGGTTGATTATAAGTGATTAACGGTCACAGTCAATTACTAAAAAACATTAGTGGGATATGGTATAGAGATGAATACTTTACATTGGTATGGATCTTGATGTATTGTTACAAATAAGGTTGATTTTCTACATTGTATATATATATATATATATATATATATATATATATATATATATATATATGTATTTCTGCTTTTGTATAGGGTATTATGTTTATACAACTCATTTAAAAAATGTAATAAATAATTTAAAATTACAAATTAATAGCCACTTATAATAGTCAAAATTGTAGTCATGTTAGTTAGGTTTTCTAGATGTACAGAGACATATTTCAGATGGATAGGTTTTTTCAAATCTTTCAAAGACCTACAGAATATGGCATTTAAAAGGTTTTAAGCACTTAGACTTATCTCAATAGTGAGACATGTCTGCTTCTGGCAGCACCAATTACTTCAAAAGGATGATGGGTATCTAAGAGTCTCCTTATAGAGTTTGCTAGCCATTTGGGCAAGAAACTGCTCTTTCCTGGACTGCTTGATGGTATTCTGTATAAACTAGACATTCAGAACACACAGAAAAATGACAGTTAAACTTGCTTAAAGAAGGTGAGATAGTCTTTCAGTGTTCTTGCTTCATAAATGAGTCTTCCAGCCATTCTGCAGGATACAGAAGAAAGCAACTAATAAACTTTGCCATTATAAGGCAAAACAGATTGTCAAATTTCCTGCTTCATGGAAAAGTCTGCCAGATACTATGGGCCTGTAGGATACCCCAACAGTACAGAAGAACTTTGGGTGACTGCCCAGGCAGCAAGATGTCTCTGTTAATTCTAGGGTTTTGGAAGTTGCTTACAATGCACTTCCTGTTTACTTAGGTAATATCATATCTTTCTAGAGTCTTTAAAGACTTGAAGACAGATAGTTACAGTTTTTCTTAGTTGTGACAAAGTATAAATTAGATATAAAACTTTAGACTCACAAAGATAAGATAGTTGACAAAATATTTTCCTTAATTTGACAAATGTAAATGAACTAAATATTGTAACTATAATTCTTGCTTGATAACTGTTTTGTATATGTAATTTTACTATGTTAAAGTTAAAACCTTCCTTTTTATTTAGACAGAAAAGGGGAGATGATGTGGGATTCCTCTCTGTATGCTACAAATATGTTTTATTACCATTGATTAATAAAGAAGCTGATTTGGCCAATGGCTTCACAGAGTAAAACAAGGCAGAAAGTTTGAACAGAAATATATAGGGAGAGTAGGTAGAGTCAAGGAGATGCCACGTAACTGCCAGAGGAGACAAATTCTGGACCTTTACCAGTAAGCCACAGCCTCCTGGTGATATACAGATTAATAGAAATGGGTTAATTTAAGATGTAAGAGTTAGTCAATAAGAAACTTGTGCTAATAGGCCAAACAGTGTTGCAATTAATATATTTTTTGTGTGATTATTCGGGTCTGGGAAGCCAGTAAACAAGTGAGCAATCTCTGTTTACAGGTGGGGGTAACCACAATGAGAGGGTATTACAGAGTCAGAGGGCTAGGATGATCTGTGGCCATACGTGAACTGTGGTGAGCTTGCAATGGCCCAAGAGCCAGTTATCACCTCTTGCTTCATTTGCTTGTTGGGAAGGTTTTCCAGGAGAGTAGAGTTTCATAGGAGAAGAAGGCTGCTGCCTCACACATATCTGCTCTTCACTATGTATGGAGAGAAGGCAGAACAAAGTTACTTACAAAAAGGAAATAGATTTTGGCCTGGCGGTGTTGGCGCACACCTTTAATCCCAGCACTTGGGAGGTAGATGCAGGCGGCTCTCTGTGAGTTCGAGCTCATCCTGATCTACAAGAGCTAGTTCCAGGACAGGCTCCAAAGCTACAGAGAAACCCTGACTCAAGAAACTACACACACACAAACAAAAAGAAATAGATTTTAACCTTATGTAAGAAAGAACATTTTAACATCTGAACAGAAAAGACAGTGTGTTCTTTCTGAAATAGTTTGTTGTCCTGTAAGTCTTATTTTTAAAACTACTTAAACATTCAATGTTTTACTTTCTGTATGTCCTTATCATGCTGAATTTTGTCAAGTATTATTTCCTGGTTCATATCATAAAAACAAGATCCCTATAGAAGTTGTGTTCTGGCCCTTTCTTTCTATAGTAAATGTTAGCAGTGTGAGATTTCAGTCAGGTTGTCCCCAAGGTTCTAAAGCCAAGGTTCATGGTTCCCTTAGTGTGCTCACCACAGTAGCAAGGTGGAGCAAGGAAACTTCTCCCCTATACTTTGAGTTGGTGCTTTTCTTTTTCATTGATATCAGGTGTCAGAAGAAAAGATCCTTCCATCTCTTCAGCCCTTTTTCTGTCAGTGACAAGCTTTCATAGCCCAGACTATCTATCCTAGAGCCGACTATATTATCCAGGATGGCCTTGAATCTCAATTCTCTTGCTTTTCTCTCCTGCAAGTTGGGATTACGGGAATTTGCCACCATGCCTTGCATGAGAAAAGGTTTTATGGTATGTGCCAGTATCTAGTTTTTTGTGATTTTGATATGTTGGGAGAAGAAAAAACATTATCTTATCCTTTCTGCAAAAGTATAGTGCACTGTGTGCTTATGTACAACATTTCATTAAATATGTGACTTACTTCAAACTGGCTATTAAATGAAGCCAGATTCAAACATAAATCTACATATTCTTAGGAAGTGGTGTGCAGGAAACTGTGGTTTGGAGCTTTGGAGATAGTTCTTGGGGAGTGGAATGTTTCACCCAGAGAATTTGGAGCTTTGGAGATAATGTCTTGGGGAGTAGAATGTTTCACTATAAGAAGTTTGCTCCCCAGACAGACAGAATTTAAGAGACAGAGTTTAGAGATGAAGTAATGTCTTCTGGACTTGGTTCAGACATTCCACTTATGAACTGATCACGGCTGTGATTACAAGTACAAGATTGGGCCTGTTGCCACTTCACCTGCGTGGCGGAAAGGCTCATGATGTTCACCCTCACTGAGGGACTACGGGAAGTTACTGTGTTGTGTGTGTGGTGTGTGTGTGTGTGTGTGTGTGTGTGTGTGTGTGTGCGCTTGTGTGTGTGTGTGATTTTCTCCAATAATATAGCGATTGAGAAGTTGTCCATGTTCCAATAAAAACCTCCAATTTATATTCATACAAGCCATTATAAAACCATAATTAAAGTTAGTAGGTGATAAAAAGATAGCAAAGAAAGAGGGGGCTTAGTGGGAAGAAGAGTTTTAGTGGAAGAGAGAACGGAATGGAAGGACAAAAGGGAGTAACAATGAACAAAAATGTGTGTGTGTGTGTGTGTGTGTGAACTGTCAAAGAATAAAAAAATTAAAAAGTCAACCTCAAATCACATCAGAGCTTCTAATTATATAAAAGAATTAGATGCCGAGAAAAATTGCTTCCCCATACTGAAAATTTTCTCTTCAGGAATAAACTGAAACTTATTCCTGATCTGGAAGCAGGTGAAATGTGTCTGTAGCACCATCTACTGGATACAGAGGAGATCCAGAACATTCTGTCCATTTTCTTTCTCCCATGTTGTTTCCCACAGTTCTTTGTAGTTTTAGCTCTACGAATGAGGATACTTATGAGACAGACAGACAGATGGAGAGATATATAGATAAATGGTAGATAGATAGATAGATAGATAGATAGATAGATAGATAGATAGATAGATGATAAATGGATGGATAGATAGAAGGTAGGTAGATATCTAGATATATAGATAGACAGACAGACAGATACAGAGAGACAGACAAAGTAAGACATAATATTTAACAAGCCATGATTAGGGGAGAGTTTGTATTAATACTCCTCAGAGTACTTATATGATGTAACTTGAAATGTTAATAATATATTTTTTTGTTGTTGTTGTCTGGCAATAACTGTTAAGTATGGAGCTGAAGGAGTAAGTTTTTGCTGGTTTATATTCCAGACTCAGAAGAGTGCATTCGGTTCCATCAGATCACTGTGACTGATTGGAGGGCCCTAGAGACAGGACTTCTGAATTTTTCTTTCAGCCAATCTTAATGAGTGAGAATTGCCAATAACAAATTTTGAATAAGCAGTGAATTTCACCTCTTTATCTTATTTTATAAATTTATAAAATAAAACAGATTTAAACAGTAAATAATTGAAGACAGAATTTTTTTTAACTGTTCATTGCCACAAAGCATATATGTTTATTGTACTTTTTTATACCATTACTATCATAGTGGAGTCTTAAACACATCCACCAGAAAACCTCAGAATGGCAGGAAGCAATGGATCATCGGACTGAGCTCCCAAGGTCCCAATGAGGAGCAGAAGGAGGGAGAACATGAGCAAGGAAGTCAGGACCATGAGGGGTGCACCCACCCACTGAGACAGTGGAGCTGATCTGTTGAAATTGGGGCGTCGGGGTTGCGTCCCCCTCCGACGCCCCCCAATTTCAACACTGATCTATTGGGAGCTCACCAAGGCCAGCTGGACTGTGACTGAAGAAGCATGGGATAAAACCGGACTCTTTGAACATGGCGGACAATGAGGGCTATGAGAAGCCAAAGACAATGGCACTGGGTTTTGATCCTACTTCATGTTCTGGCTTTGTGGGAGCCTAGCCAGTTTGGATGTTCACCTTCCTAGACCTGGAGGGAGGGGAGAGGTCCTTGGACTTTCCACAGGGCAGGGAACCCTGACTGCTCTTCGGACTGGAGAGGGAGAGGGAGAGGAGTGGGGGGAGAAGGAGAAGAGTGCGAGGAAGAGGAGGGAAATGGGAGGCTGGGAGGAGGCGGGAATTTCTTTTTTTTTCTTTCAATAAAAAAGATATAATAAATTAAAAAAAAAGAAGCGATGCTATGGCTTGAAAGTAACTCTTCATGAAGCTCTTGAAGACAGAATTTTAGGGGACAAAAATATGTAAGCACAAAGCATGCAAGTAAGAACATGGAGGGGAGAAGACAAGAAAATCCTATGTGAAAGGGTTGAAGGGCAAACGGAAGATAGAAGAGATACAGACAGAGAGCCTCATCTTAAGCACCTTTGCTTCTCCTGTGCTGGGCCATTCTCATGATCCATGGGCAGAACCAGACCAGGAGCTAGTGGTTTTAAGCAGCCCTGCGTGCTGGAATTGCCTCCCAATTAGCTTTAGTGGATTAGTTCCATTTCTTCAGTTGGAATTACATCATTGATGGGTTGTTTCTGACCATCACTTTGACAGTTGTGTTTCAATGGCTCTGACTTGGCTATATTAGATCACTGTCGTTTTCTTTTTATGGATTCAATGTCTATGAGATGATCCTGAAAATAAATCGTCCATGAATCAATCGACGTATTTCTCTTGTGTTGAATACAAATTATCTGTAGGGAACTTGGGCCTCTCCTGAGCCGCCACAACCACTGCGGGCTCACAGGAGTGAGGGCCACCGGCGAGATGAGTGAGGTGGCAGTTGGAGCGGAGGCCCAGCAGCAACCATGTCGGATACATGGAGGATGAAGGGTCTACACCCTGAACGAAGACCAGCAATGGGACGACCTGGGAAACAGGTGCGTCTCCTCCACGTGAGGAGCTCAAGGGGCTGTTGCTGCTGGTCCGTGCCAAGTCTGACGGATCTCATCTCTTGGAGTCAAAGATAAATCCAAACACTGCATATCAGAAACAGCAGGATACATTAATTATTTGGTCAGAAGCTGAAAATTATGATCTGGCTCTAAGTTTTCAAGAAAATGCTGGCTGTGATGAGATCTGGGGAAAAATTTGTCAAGTGCTGGTAATCTGACCCAGGTTTTAATTCATACTAAATACATGCTCTGCCACCTTTAATCCCAGCACTAGGGAGGCAGAGGCAGGAGGGTCTCTGAATTTGAAGCCAGCCTTGTCTACAAAGTGAGTTCCAAGAAAGCCAGGACTACACAGAGAAACCCTGTCTCAAAAAAACAAAAACAAACATAAACAACCAAACAACAAAAAACAAAAGAAGTGTTCTGTTACTGACCTGCATCCTCAGTCTTAGACAGTTTTTTACTTGTTGTAACTGATTATTCCACTTTAAATTAGGAACAACAATATTACCATTTTTAGATTTTTCTTTTTAAAATGTGAACAAGACTGTGAATATAACTCAGTTGGTAGAGCGCTTCCCTAACATACAGGAGGCCCTGGTTCAGCTCTAGCTTGGTTAAATTAAGCATAGTGGCAAGCACCTGTAATCCCAAAAATCAGGAGGTAAAAGCAAGAGGATTAGAAGTCTAAAGTCATCCCCAGCTTCGTAGTTCAAGGTAAGGACCCATCAGTAGAAGTCACAGGACCTCACTGATGAATCAGAAGAAGAACGATTTGAAGAAATGCCAGAAACTAGTCGTCTAATTGACCTGCCCACATGTGAACTCAGTAAACTTGAAGAGATTGCTGACTTAGTTACCTCAGTTCTTTCCTCACCTATCCGTAGGGAAAAGCTGGCTCTGGACTTGGAAAATGAAGGCTATATAAAAACAAACTACTGCAGCTGTTCCAAGCTTGTGAGGACCGAGAAAACACTGAAGGCTTGCACCATCTGTATGAGATTATTAGAAGAATCTTATTCCTAAATAAGACAACTCTTTTTGAGGTAATGTTTTCTGATGAGTGTATCATGGATGTCGTGGGATGCCTTGAATATGACCCTGCTTTGGCCCAGCCAAAAAGCCATAGAGAATTCCTGACCAAAACTGCAAAGTTTACGGAAGTTATACCAATAATAGATTTGGAACTAAAAAATACATCAGACTTACAGGGTGCAGTACATACAGGACATCATTTTGCCTACACCTTCTGTTTTTGAAGAGAACTTTCCTTCTACTCTTATATCTTTTATTTTCTTTAGTAAATTTGAAATAGTCGGCATGTTGCAGGAAGGTGAGAAGATTTTGTCTGAAGGTTTTGCACAGTTAACAGGTGAAGCTACAGATGATGAGAAATGGTGAGAACTGGTTAATTTCTTCAAGGAATTTTGTGCATTTTCTCAGACATTACAGCCTCAGAACAGGGATGCTTTTTTTTTTTTCTTCAAAACCTTGGCAAAATTGAGAATTCTTCCCGCTCTGGAAATTGTAATGGGCATGGATGACTTGCAGGTCAGATCAGCTGCTACAGATATATTTTCTTATCTGGTAGAGTTTAGTCCATCTGTGGTCTGAGAATCTGTGATGTAAGAAGCCCAGCAGAGCGATGATGATGTACTTCCTATAAATGTGGTGATTGAACAATGTTCTGTGGTACTGACCCTGAGCTAGGAGGTGCAGTTCAGTTGATGGGACTTCTTTGTACTCTAATTGACCCAGAGAACATGTTGGCTACAACTAAAAAAACTGAGAAGAGTGAGCTTTTAAATTTCATTTTTCTATTTATTTATTAATTATTTATTTATTTAAGATTTCTGTCTCTTCCCCGCCACCGCCTCCCATTTCCCTCCCCCTCCCCCAATCAAGTCCCTCTCCCTCATCAGCCCAAAGAGCAATCAGGGTTCCCTGCCCTGTGGGAAGTCCAAGGACCACCCACCTCCATCCAGGTCTAGTAAGGTGAGCATCCAAAATGCCTAGGCTCCCACAAAGCCAGTTTGTGCAGTAGGATCAAAAACCCATTGTCATTGTTCTTGAGTTCTCAGTAGTCCTCATTGTCTGCTATGTTCAGCGAGTCCAGTTTTATCCCAGGCTTTTTCAGACCCAGGCCAGCTGGCCTTGGTGAGTTTCCGATAGTACATCCCCATTGTCTCAGTGTGTGGGTGCACCCCTTGCGGTCCTGAGTTCCTTGCTCGTGCTCTTTCTCCTTCTGCTACTGATTTGGACCTTGAGATTTCTGTCCGGTGCTCCAATGTGGGTCTTTGTCTCTGTCTCCTTTCATCGCCTGATGAAGGTTATTATTCAGGAGGATGCCTATATGTATTTCTTTGGGTTTTCCTTCTTATTTAGCTTCTCTAGAATCACTAATTATAGGCTCAATGTCCTTTATTTATGGCTAGAAACCAAATATGAGTGAGTACATCCCATGTTCCTCTTTTTGGGTCTGGCTTACATCACTCAGGATAGTGTTTTTTTTTTCATTTATTTATTTATTAAAGATTTCTGTCTCCTCCCCACCGCCACCTCCCCTTCCCTCCCCCTCCCCCCGATCAAATCCCCCTCCCTCAACAGCCCAAAGAGCCATCAGGGTTCCCTGCCCTGTGGGAAGTCCAAGGACCACCCACCTCTATCCAGGTCTAGTAAGGTGAGCATCCAAACTGCCTAGGCTCCCACAAAGCTAATAGGTACAGTAGGATCAAAAACCCATTGCCATTGTTCTTGAGGTCTCAGTAATCCTCATTGTCCGCTATGTTCAGCGAGACCGGATTTAACCCAGGCTTTTTCAGACCCAGGCCAGCTGGCCTTGGTGAGTTCCCGATAGAACATCCCCTTTGTCTCAGTGTGTGGGTGCACCCCTCGCGGTCCTGAGTTCCTTGCTCATGTTCTCTCTCCTTCTGGTCCTGATTCGGACCTTGAGATTTCAGTCCGGTGCTCCAATGTGAGTCTCTGTTTCTGTCTCCATTCATCGCCTGATGAAGGTTAATAATCAGGAGGATGCCTATATGTTTTTCTTTGGGTTCTCCTTCTTATTTAGCTTCTCTAAGAACCCGAATTATAGGCTCAATGTCCTCTATTTATGACTAGAAACCAAATATGAGTGAGTACATCCCATGTTCCTCTTTTTGGGTCTGGCTTACTTTACTCAGGATAGTGTTTTCAATTTCCATCCATTTGCCTGCAAACTTCAAGAAGTCCTTGTTTTTTACTGCTGAGTAGTATTCTAATATGTATATATCCCATACTTTCTTCATCCATTCTTCAATTGAAGGGCATCTAGGTTGTTTCCAGGTTCTGGCTATTACGAACAATGCTGCTATGAACATAATAGAGCATATACTTCTGTTGTATGATACGACCTCTCTTGGGTATATTCCCAAGAGTGGTATTGCTGGGTCCATGGTTAGGTTGATCCCGAATTTCCTGAGAAACCTCCACACTGCTTTCCAGAGTGGTTGCACAAGTTTGCATTCCCACCAGCAATGGATGAGTGTACCCCTTTCTCCAGAACCTCTCCAGCAAAGGTTATCATTGGTGTTTTTGATTTTAGCCATTCTGACAGGTGTAAGATGGTATCTTAAAGTTGTCTTGATTTGCATCTCCCTGATCGCTTAAGGAAGTTGAGCATGACTTTAGGTGTCTTTTGGCCATTTGAACTTCTTCTGTTGAGAGATCTCTGTTCAGCTCAGTGCCCCATTTTATAATTGGGTTGATTAGCCTTTTATGGTCTAGTTTCTTGAGTTCTTTATATATTTTGGAGATCAGACCTTTGTCAGTTGCGGGGTTGGTGAAGATTTTCTCCCAGTCAGTGGGTTGCCTTTCTGTCTTGACGACAGTGTCCTTTGCTTTACAGAAGCTTCTCAGTCTCAGGAGGTCCCATTTATTCAATGAGGCCCTTACTGTCTGTGCTGCTGGGGTTTTACGTAGGAAGTGGTCTCCTGTGCCCACGTGTTGTAGAGTACTTCCCACTTTCTCTTCTATCAGGTTCAGTGTGTTCGGACTGATATTGAGGTCTTTAATCCACTTGGAATTGAGTTTTGTGCATGGTGATAGATATGGATCTATTTTCATTCTTCTACAGATTGACATCCAGTTTTGCCAGCACAATTTGTTGAAGATGCTCTCTTTTTTCCATTGTATACTTTTAGCTCCTTTATCGAAAATCAGGTGCTCATAGGTTTGTGGGTTAAAGTCAGGGTCTTCTATTCGATTCCATTGGTCAACTTCTCTGTTTTTATGCCAATACCAAGCTGTTTTCAATACTGTAGCTCTGTAATAGAGTTTGAAGTCAGGGATGGTAATGCCTCCAGACGTTCCTTTATTGTATAAGATTGTTTTGTCTATCCTGGGTTTTTTGTTTTTCCATATAAAGTTGATTATTATCTTCTACAGCTCTGTGAAGAATTTTGATGGGATTTTGATGGGGATTGCATTGAATCTATAAATTGCTTTTGGTAGAATTGCCATTTTTACTATGTTGATCCTCCCAATCCAAGAGCAAGGGAGATCCTTCCATTTTCTGGTGTCCTCTACTATTTCTTTCTTCAAAGACTTAAAGTTCTTGTCAAATAGATCTTTCACTTCCTTGGTCAGGTTTACCCCAAGATATTTTATGCTCTTTGTGGCTATCGTGAAAGGTGATGCTTCTCTGATTTCCCTCTCTGTTTCTTTATCCTTAGTGTATAGGAAGGCAACTGATTTTTTGGAGTTGATCTTGTATCCTGCCATATTACTAAAGGTGTTTATCAGCTGTAGAAGTTCTTTGGTAGAGTTTTTGGGGTCACTTATGTATACTATCATATCATCTGCAAATAACGAAAGCTTAACTTCTTCCTTTCCAATACGAATCCCCTTGATCCCCTTATGTTGTCTTATTGCTATTGCTAGAATTTCAAGCACTATATTGAAGAGGTATGGAGAGAGTGGACATCCTTGTCTTGTTCCTGATTTTAGTGGGATGGCTTTGAGTTTTTCTCCGTTTAATTTAATGTTAGCTGTCGGCTTGCTGTAAATAGCTTTTATTATATTTAGGTATGACCCTTGTATCCCTAGTCTCTCCAAGACCTTTATCATAAAGGGGTGTTGAATTTTGTCGAATGCTTTTTCAGTATCTAATGAAATGATCATATGGTTTTTTTCTTTCAGTTTATTTATATGGTGGATTACGTTGATAGATTTGCGTATGTTGAACCAGCCCTGCATCTCTGGGATGAAGCCTACTTGATCATAATGGATAATTTTTCTAATATGTTCTTGAATTTGGTTTGCCAGTATTTTATTGAGAATTTTTGCATCAATATTCATGAGTGAGATAGGCCTGTAATTCTCTTTCTTGGTTGGGTCTTTGTGTGGTTTTGGTATCAGGGTAACTGTAGCTTCATAAAAAGAATTTGGCAATGACTTTTCTGTTTCTATATTGTGAAATACATTAAGGAGTATAGGTATTAGCTCTTCTTGGAAGTTCTGATAGAATTCTGCATTGAAACCATCTGGTCCTGGGCTTTTTTTGGAGGGGAGATTTTTGATAACAGCTTCTAGTTCTTCACGACTAACCGGTCTATTTAGATGGTTCACCTGGTCTTGATTTAGCTTTGGTATATGATACTTATCTAAAAAGATGTCCATTTCCTTTGCATTTTCCAGGCATACAGGCTTTTGTAGTAAGATCTAATGATTCTCTGAATTTCCTCTGTGTCTGTGGTTATGTCCCCCTTTTCATTTCTGATCTTATTTATTTGCGTGTTCTCTCTTTGTTGTTTAATTAGTTTGGATAGGGTTTTGTCGATCTTGTTGATTTTCTCCAAGAACCAACTTTTTGTTTCATTGATTTTTTGAACTGTTTTCTGTGTTTCTATTTTGTTGATTTCAGCCCTCAGTTTGATTATTTCCAGTCTTCTACTCCTCCTGGGCATGTCTGCTTCTTTTTTTTTCTAGAGTTTTCAGGTGTGCTGTTAAGTCCCCGATGTATGCTTTCTCTGTTTTCTTTAAGTGTGCATTTGGTGCTATGAACTTTCCTCTTAGCACTGCTTTCAACGTGTCCCATAGGTTTGAGTATGTTGTCTCTTTATTTTCATTAAAATCAAGGAAGACTTTAATTTCTTTCTTAATTTCTTCCTTGACCCAGGTGTGGTTCAGTAGTTGACTGTTCAGTTTCCATGAGTTTGTCGGCTTTCTAGGGGTAGCATTGTTGTTGCCTTCTAACTTTAATCCATGGTGATCTGATAAGACACAGGTGGACACTGATATATTTTTGTATCTGTGGAGGTTTCCTTTGTTTCCGAGTATGTGGTCAATTTTCGAGAAGGTTCCATGAGCTGCAGAGAAGAAGGTATTTTCTTTCCTATTTGGGCGGAGTGATCTATAGATGTCTGTTAAGTCCAATTGGTTCATTACCTCCAATAATTCTCTTAATTCTCTATTAGGTTTCTGTCTGATTGACCTGTCCATTGGAGAGAGAGGTGTATTGAAGTCTCCTAATACTAGTGTGTGTGGTTTAATGTCTGCCTTCAGTTCTAGTAATATTTCTTTTAGATAAGTGGGTGCTTTTGTATTAGGGGCGTAGATATTCAGGATTGATATGTCATCCTTATGACTTGTTCCTGTTATAAGTATAAAGTGTCCATCTCGATCTCTTCTGATTGATTTTAGTTTGAAATCAGTTTTGTTAGAGATTAATATGGCCACACCTGCTTTTTTCTTAGGACCATTTGCTTGAAAGACCTTTTCCCAACCCTTTACTCTGAGCAGATGCCTGTCTTTGTGGTTGAGATGTGTTTCCTGCAAACAGCAGAATGTTGGATCCTGTTTTCGTATCCAGTCTCTTAGCCTGTGCCTTTTTATAGGTGAATTGAGACCATTTATATTAAGTGATATTAATGACCAGTGGTTGTTTACTCCAGTTATTCTTATTGTTTTTGGTAGTAGAGTTTATGTGTCTCCCTTCTTTGAGTTGTGCTGGTGCAGGGACTCTAGATGCCTGAGTTCTTGTAGGCAGTGTTGACCATGTTGGATTCCTTGGGTTGTGATTTTCCTTCTATTATTTTCTGGAGGGCTGGATTTGTGGCTATGTATTGCTTAAATTTGTTCTTATCCTGGAATGTCTTGTTTTCTCCATTGATAGTGAACAATAGCTTGGCTGGGTAAAGTAGTTTGGGTTTGCATCCATGGTCTCTTAGCTTCTGCAGTACTTCTATCCAGGACTTCCTGGCTTTCATGGTTTCCATATAGAAGTCAGGTGTAAGTCTGATCGGTTTACCTTTATAAGTTACTTGGCCTTTTTCCTTTGCAGCTTTTAATATTCTTTCTTTAACCTGTATATTCTGTGTTTTGATTATTATATGGCGAGGGGATGTTTTTCTTTGATCCAATCTGTTTGGTGTTCTGTATGCTTCTTGAATATTCAAAGGAATATCTTTCTTTATGTTGGGGAAGTTTTCTTCCATAATTTTGTTAAAAATATTTTCTGGGCCTTTGAGCTGTGACTCTTCTCCTTGTACAATTCCTATTATTCTTATGTTTGGTCTTTTTATTGTGTCCCATATTTCCTGCATGTTTTGTGATGAGGATTTGTTGGATTTGCTGTTTTCTTTGATCAGTGTGTTTATTTTCTCTATGGTGTCCTTAGAATCTGAGATTCTTTCTTCTATTTCTTGTATTCTATTGATTATGCTTGTTTCTGTAGAATCCGCTCGTTGACCTGGGTTTTCCATATCCAGCTGGTGCTCAGCTTGTGTTTTCTTCCTTGCTACCCTTTCAGTTTTCAATTATTGAACTGTTTCCATTACCTGTTTGATCATTTTTTCTTGATTTTCCAGGGTATCATGTATGTATTTATTCATTTCTTCAAACTTTTTGTCATACTTCTCCTCTATTTCTATAAGGGTGTTTTTTACATGTTGTTTAAGGGACTCTATTGCTTTCATAAAGTTAATTTTTTCCACTTCTTCTGTGTTAGGGTGTTCAAGACCTTCTGTTGTAAGATCATTGGGTTCTGGTGTTTTCATGTTGTTTTTCAGATTATTGGGTGAAATTCTGCCTTGGCGCCTGCCCATGTCCTCCTATCAATGCTACCTAAACGATCTTTTAAAATTGGAACAGGTTTCTCTGCTGGCCAGAGGGTCCTCTTACAGATTGCCCTTGCTCTGTTTCCTGGCTCCTGCCGGGGGCCAAGATCCCTGTCACCCCTCAGTAGGGTCTTCAGGGACAGGACCCGGCTCCTCGTCTGCCAGGGACCTCGTCAACCAAAGGCCTACCTCCTTGATTCAATCGTGGTGGGGAGATTTGCTCTCGGTGTTGCGCGCTGGTCCTGCCGCCTGCGTCCTCTGCTGCCGCGCCAGACCCCGCTGGTCCCGGTTGCAGCCTGTGGTTGCAGCCTGTGGCCTACGTCGCCCGCCCGAGTCTCCGTTCTGCCGCCGCCCGCGTCTCCGCTCTGCCGGCGCCCGCGTCTCCACTCTGCCAGCGCCCGCGTCTCCGCTGTGCCAGCGCCGCCGCCTGCATGCGTCTCCCCCTCTGCCGGCGCACGCATCCATTTGCATGCAAACTTCAAGAAGTCCTTGTTTTTTACTGCCGAGTAGTACTCTAATATGTGTATATTCCATACTTTCTTCATCCATTCTTCCATTGAAGGGCATCTAGGTTGTTTCCAGGTTCTGGCTATTACAAACAATGCTGCTACAACCATTGCATGCATGTCCTCACTGCTCCACGTTTGACCAATACACCAGAAGACAAGTGTGAGAAGGATGATTTGCTTGGATCTAACAAAACCAATACAATTTGCCCTGATAATTATCAAACAGCACAGCTGCTTGCCTTAATTCTAGGGTTACTCACTTTTTGTGTGGAATATCACACATACCACATAAAAAACTATATCATGAACAACGACTTGCTAAGAAGAGTTTTGGTGTTAATGAAGGCCTTGTGTGCACTTCATTTTATGAGGTGGATAATTGGCCTTAAGGATGAATTTTATAATCGTTACATCACCAAAGGAAATCTTTTTGAACCAGTTATAAAAGCCCTTTTGGAAAATGGAATGTAGTACAATGTATTAAATTCAGCTGTTATTGAATTGTTTGAATTTATAAGAGTGGAACATATCAAGTCTCTTACTGCACATATAGTTGAAAACTTTTATAAAGCACTTGAGTCGATTGAATATGTTCAGACATTCAAAGGATTGAAGACAAAATACGAACAAGAAAAAGACAGACAAGATCAGAAACTGAACAGTGTACTTCTATATTGTGTAGCAACCGATTTCACAGGGATGCAAAAGCCTTGGAAGATGATGAAGAAATGTGGTTTGATGAAGATGATGATGAAGAAGGAAAGGCAGTTGTGACACCAATTGAAAAATCTAAGACCGAAGACGATTTTCCCGATAGTTATGAAAAATTTATGGAGACTAAAAAAATCAAAAGAAAGTAAACACAAGGAAAACCTTTCCAAAAGGATGTCTTCTGATGGCTTCAAATTTACTTTCTCCCATCCCCCCAGTGCTGCTAATGAAACCAGCAGTACAACCAGTAAGTCTGTGGTGGCTCAGACAGCACCAGCAAGTTCTACTGGTTCCTCTTCCAAAACTGCAAACTTGGCTACATCAGTGACAGCCACTAAGGGGAGTTTGGTTGGCTTAGTGAACTATCTAGATCACGAAGAGGAAGATGAGGAAGAAGAATCATCCCCCAGGAATAAGCCTAGCCTTTCATAGAATACTTGCCGGGGGACTCCCAACACATGGTCTTAACTAAAACACTATAGCTGCTCACTGAACTCAAATCTGAATGGGAAAGCTTTCTCATGAAACTTAACACACACGGAGTAGCAGAGACTCAGTTATCAGGTAGGAAATTCTAGTGTAAGAAACCAGGCTCCTGGAGAATTCAGCTGTTATTGAATTGTTTGAATTTATAAGAGTGGAACATATCAAGTCTCTTACTGCACATATAGTTGAAAGCTTTTATAAAGCATTTGAGTCGATTGAATTGTTTCCTAGTGATTAAAGGGTTTGCCTTTTGAGCTGTCCAAAACAAGAAGTAATTGTTAAGTCTCTTGCCAATCCTAAGATGGCTTCCTTAATTAGGATATATACTTCCCTGCTCCCATATCCACCCTTCCTTTATTTCAACCATCCCATTCCCCCAAGCTCCCCCCATCCTCCCCTTCTCACTTTTCTCACTCCATTACCCCTTACCCCCATCCCACCCCACCCCACCCCCAAGTTCCCAGTTTTTGCCCAGCAATCTTGTCTACTTCCCACATCCAGGCGGATGACTATATGTTTTTCTTTGGGTTCACCTTCTTATTTAGCTTCTCTAGGATCACAAATTATAGGCTCAATGTCCTTTATTTATGGCTAGAAACTAATTATGAGTGAGTACATCCCATGTTCATCTTTTTGGGATCTGGGTTACTTCACTCAGGATAGTGTTTTCTATTTCCATCCATTTGCATGCAAAATTCACGATGTCATTGTTTTTTACTGCTGAGTAGTATTCCACACTTTCTTCATCCATTCTTCCATTGAAGGGCATCTAGGTTGTTTTCAGGTTCTGGCTATTACAAATAATGCTGCTGTGAACATAGTTGAACAAATGCTTTTGTCATATGATAGGGCATCTCTTGGGTATATTCCCAAGAGTGGTATTACTGGGTCTTGGGGTAGGTTGATCCCGAATTTCCTGAGAAATCGCCACACTGATTTCCAAAGTGGTTGCACAAATTTGCATTAGAGGGGCTCGCAGGTGTCCAGGGAGGTGTCCCTAGCTAGTACCTTGGGCAACTGAGGAGAGGGAACCTGAAATGACCCTATCTTATATCCATACTGATGAATATCTTGCATATCACCATAGAACCTTCATCTGGCGATGGATGGAGATAGAGACAGAGACCCACACTGGAGCACCGGACTGATCTTCCAAGGTCCAAATGAGGAGCAGAAGGAGGGAGAACATGAGCAAGGAAGTCAGGACCGCGAGGGGTGCACCCACCCACTGTGACAGTGGGACTGATCTATTGGGAGCTCACCAAGGCCAGCTGGACTGGGACTGCATAAGCATGGGATAAAACCAGACTCTCTGAACATGGCAGACAATGAGGGCTGATGAGAAGCCAAGGACAATGGCACTGGGTTTCGATCCTACTGCATGAACTGGCTTTGTGGGAACCTAGCCTGTTTGGATGCTCACCTTCCTGGACCTGGATGGAGGGGGGAGGACCTTGGACTTCCTACAGGGCAGGACATCCGACTGCTCTTCAGACTCAAGAGGGAGGGGAAATGGAGTGGGGGGAGGGGGAGAGGAGTGGGAAGAGGGGAGCGAAATGGGAGGCAGGGAGGAGGTGGAAATTTTTTCAAAAAAATAAATAAAATTAATTATAAATTAATTTGAAAAAAAAAAGAAGTGATTGTTAGAGCCTGGGTAAAAGCTTCCCAGAGGGGGAAATCTCAGGTTTGGGAGAAGAAAGGTTATTAATGCAGGGTTGCTTCAGAGGGTCCAACCTAGAGAACATTGTGGGACTTCAGTACCCAATAACATTGATTGTATAATGGTGCTGGCCATGTTGTTTTAATCAGTTGCCTTTTTATTAAAAGAAATTTTTTATGTAAAACAAATTGAACAGTCATTAGAAATGAAGTTACATTGTTAGGACCATTGCTTTAAATATTTCACAGAAGTGAAACAGCCTTTGGTGTTTGACAGGACATATTTACATACCCTAGGTAACAGCACATACCAGTTTTTCTACACCAGAGACTTAGTACATAAAAAAACAAGCTGGGTTCCAAACGGACAGTTTTCTTAGTAGAACTTTTAAAGTCAGCACTTTTAGAGGTAACAGCAGCCAAGAATCACAACAGCAGTATTCTGAAATGGTCCTCCTCAAAACTCAGGAGTGGCTGGAAGAGGGTGTTCTCAGTACTTCCCCGGACAGTCACTCTGCTTCCGCAGTACAGCTCTAGTTCTGGGTCTCCTCACGGCTACTGACAAATTTATAGAAACCAATAAAGAACGGTGCTGAACTAAGTGGCATTTACTATCTAGAAGCCATTTTCTCTAGAGGTTGTACAAGTGTCAGAGTCACGCAGCATAGCACGGGAAACTTCCAGACGAGGGTGTAACACGAAAGTTGCATTTTTAAGAGAATAAACAGCACATTTTATGTATGTAAATATTTTAATGTTATTTTGCTCATCTATGATCTGAGATCATTGCTGAGATAAGAAAAATGACCCCAAACTACAATTTAATGCATTGGGAAAAAACAATTCTAAAACATAGAAATTCCAGCTGCAGTATTTGGAACAGCTCTGTTGTGTATTGTGGGTCCATTCTCCTGGAATAGCTTAAAAGCGGCTTTCTGTGGTGGAGATTTTAGAGTTTTAATTTTGGCTATTATTTGGAAAAGATGGGCTGTCTGTGTAGATATAAAGTATAGTTTTTTCCATAAAACAGATGTTTATTTTGTATTAAAAATAGCACTGTACTTGTTTTACACCATTTATATACATGTGATGATATAATGTAAAATTCTGAAATTAAATAGTGACCCTGTAATTCCCCCCCAAAAAATCTCTATAGGTAGATACAGTTTGCCTATGAATTAATATCTATATTCCTGGACAATTTTCTAACTTTTCTGTGGCAAGTGACACCTCTTCTTTTCGGACTAGATCAGACTCTCTATAACATACTGTGGCTTGTTATGTGAAGGAAAAGCCTATTTATCTGTTTTCTGTTTGTCCTTTATCAGCCTTGGGATGACTTTAATTGGAACCTCCTTGCTTATAAAAGATTCAAACTGTATACAGTGATTGTATCTAATTCTGACTTCCCATACTCATCTCTGATTGCCCATATAAAAACCATATGCGCTGATACTAGATTTTGGCTGTCCATGGCTATTAGTCCTTCCAGTTTGTGTCTGCTCTTGGTAAGAGTCTAGGTGTCCAGATCTGTTCTCTACCTTTCTGTGTGAACTTGTTCTAATCATGTTCAGACCAGCTATGGACTGACTGATGTTCAGTTTCTCCACGAATCTTCTGATTATGGTCAGTATCATTACTACACTGGGACTCTTGGTATCTGCATATACTTGATCCAGATAGGTAGATGCAGATAGTCTGTGAGCAGATGGAATGCATTGAGATACAGTATTTGCTGTTGTTACACTAGATTCTAATATCCTTGTGTGGATCTGGAGTATTCCTGGTCATGTTGATATCCGGAAGGTTTGCAACTCTTTCCAACTCTCCATGACTAGTTACTTTTCTCATTGCTGTTACACAATATCTGATAAAAGCAACTTAGGGATGGGTTTATTTTGGCTTAGAATAAGAGAGGATATAGTTCCTCATGGTAAGGAAGGTAAAGTGCCTTGTCTCCTCGTGTCTGTAGTTAGGCCGGCAAGAAATGAATTAGTTTTCAGCTTGCTTTCTCAATTTTATTCAGCTTGAGATCCCATTATGTGGAGATAGTTTGAAATCCTTCTGAAATATCCTCATAGATGCTCTCAGAAATGTGGTTGTATACACTTCTAAACCCTTCTACATTGATGATGGAGAGTAACTGGCACATTTCTTTCCTCCTGTGTTGAGCCATAGCTGCTTATAGCCGTACCGGAGTGACTATGGACAAAAGCTGAGAGTCCATTTCAATCCCCAAACTGCCCTTGACTATAACTGTATTGACTATAACTGGATGCTTGTTTTCTGTTTATACTGTGTGCATAGACCTCCAGTCTTCATGTTTTCATTACAATGGATGGGCCCTTGTCTTATTTCTCATTTATCCAAGCTTTTCATGCATTATAACTAGGTCTCTAAGTGTGGCAGAGTTCTTGTCTTTTTGTACAGGTTACAAGCTGTTACTGAACTTGTCTTTAGGCATCTGTAGCTATCTTTTGACTGTTCTTGCCTGGCTGGTTCTATTGGACTTATCTTCTCTGTGACTAGAGCCAAACTCTCCATGAATTTATATCTGACCTTGAGAATATACTATTTGTCTAGAACTGTCTTTTGTCTGTTCGTAGCTGGATGTTTGACTGTTTATGATGTTGTATCTGGATCATCTATGCGTAGATTTAAACTAATCATTAGTGGATATCTGTAGTAATAGGAGCGGCCGGCTGTGTCCTCCCTATACCCGGCCGCCTGCATGGCTCAGCTTAAGCCCCAAAATAACAACACACAAACCGTATTCATCTAAACACTGCCCGGCCCATCATTTCCAGCCTCTTATTGGCTAGCTCTTGCACCTGGACTAGCCCATTTCTGATAATCTGTGTAGCACCCCATGGTGTGCTTACCGGGGAGATTCTAGCCTGCATCTCTCTGCAGTGGGAACATCATGGCGACTCCTAACTCAGCTTCTTTCTCCCAGAATCCTGTTCTGTTTTCTCCGCCTACCTAAGGGTGGGCCTATCAATGGGCCTAGGCAGTTTCTTTATTTTAACCAATGAAATCAACAGATTGATGTATGACACTCCCACATCACTTCCCCTTTTTCTGTTTAAACAAAAAAGAAAAGCTTTAACTTTAACATAGTAAAATCACATATAACAAAACAGTTATCAAGTAAGAATTACAGTTACAATATTTATATCTACTTTATCTTTTATCATAACTAAGGAAGACTATAACTATAACTAACCATTCTTTAATTCCATCAAAGACTCCAGAAGGATATAAAATTATTTAAACAAACAAGAAATCCAAACTCTAGAAATGACAGAGACATCTTGCTGCCTGGACAGTCACCTAAAGTTCCTCTGTACCATTGGGGCATCTATCTTCGGCCTTCAGGCCCACAGTATCCAGCAGACAGTTCCATGAAGCAGGAAATTCCAAAGACAGTTCAGTCACTTTCTGCTGTGTCCTGCAGAATGTCTCATAGACTCTCTCATAGGTCAGGAACCCCAAAAGACCATCTCACCTTTAGGCAAGTTCAGCAGTCCTCTCTCTGCGGGTTCTTTGTGTCCAGTTTATGCAACAGTCCAGGCAAGAGCAGTTTCTTGCCCAAATGGCTATCAAACTCCATAAGGATCCTCTTTGATGCCCATCTTACTCTTGAAGTAGCTGGTGCTGCCAGGAGCAGACGTGTCTCATTGTCATGAAAAGCCCTAAGTTATTAAAACATTAAATGTCCTATTTTGTAGTCTTTGAAAAGATATGAAGAATGCCTATCTAACTAAAATATATCTCTATATATCTAGAAAATCTAACTAACATAACTACAAGCTTGACCATTATCGATGATTATCCATTAGCAACCTATATACATTACATTTTTAAGTGAACTACACAATCACTACACCTAATCAAGATCAGAAATACATATACATATAACAAAATTGACCTTAAATTTAAATCACTAAAGCAAAATCCATATCAATGTAAATTATTCATACCTATACCATTTCCCCCTTTAAATGTAAAAGAACACTTATAAACCATATTTGGGAATATGGGCGCAGTTTTCTCTCCAAACTGCTTCCTGCTGAATGGGGGCGTCGTTAATCAGGTCTTTCATGGTGTAACCTGTGTGCCAGGGTCATCTCAGTTGGCAGTTGAGTGAAGTAATTTTTGAGGGTGTTCACAGGAACCTTTCAGGAGGGCATGGTCTATCATACCATATCGGAATAGAAGAAATGAACAGGGTCTCATCCTCTGTGAAAACAAAAGAAGACCCTCTCCGAAGCATCATATCCTGAGACCCAAATTTTGAAATCATACCCTTATAATATCCATTCTGGTTCCACTTGGCAGCCCATATAATGAAATGTCTGTCTGTACTTAGCTCCTTTATAGTCAGAAATTTTAAAGAAAACACAATGTACATAATCCAGACTCTCTGTGAATTTTCCATTTTTACGTGGCTTATTTTTACTTTATTTCTTTTACTCTCTTAACTATCTGTACTCTGTCTCTTTAAAGACTTTACCTTTTTATTTTTAAAGGCATTAACTTTATTTTCTCTCTCTATATATTTATTTCTTTCTCAAGCCTACGTACATTCATCCAACACTGTGATCCATTTAGTGGTCTGTCTGAATCTGTTTTATTGTGAGTCTGTAAATTTTTTTACTATCCAGGAGCATTTTTTAAAATGTTAAGCACTTCTTAAAAACTTAAGTTGCTTCTTGTACAGTTAATACGGTACCGCCTGCATTCTGCCCAGTAGAAACCTTAAGTGCGCTGTCATTAAGGTAATTACGGTAGTTCCTGCCTGAGACTGCAGTATGGCAGAGCTGAGCTGCTCCTGCCCAGAGCCATTTGGTGAGCCTGAGCTGCATAGAGTTCCAGGCACACAGCAGTCCAAATTGCCATCAAGCAAGCCAAAGCAGTTTATTCCAAATGCTCCATACAAAAGCTCTGTCTCCCCCAGGAGCCAGACAGAGATCGTAATGGCGGCACAGCCCAGAAAGCCGCACTTTAAAATGACGCAGCTTTTTTTCTGTTGCTATTGCCGAACCAGGAAATCTCTCTACGGCACGCCACCAACAAAGAACAAAACTCTGTGTTAAACTCTGTTTTTTCTATGTTTAGAATTAAGCTCTCTCAGGTTTTTAAGTGGATTCAGCCCATCACGTCCGGGCGCCAATCTGTAGTAATAGGAGCGGCCGGCTGTGTCCTCCCTATACCCGGCCGCCCGCATGGCTCAGCTTAAGCCCCAAAATAACAACACACAAACCGTATTCATCTAAACACTGCCCGGCCCATCATTTCCAGCCTCTTATTGGCTAGCTCTTGCACCTGGACTAGCCCATTTCTGATAATCTGTGTAGCACCCCATGGTGTGCTTACCGGGGAGATTCTAGCCTGCATCTCTCTGCAGTGGGAACATCATGGCGACTCCTAACTCAGCTTCTTTCTCCCAGAATCCTGTTCTGTTTTCTCCGCCTACCTAAGGGTGGGCCTATCAATGGGCCTAGGCAGTTTCTTTATTTTAACCAATGAAATCAACAGATTGATGTATGACACTCCCACATCAGATATCTGGCTCTGATGAGGCCTTGAATTAGAAAGAGTACACAAACCTTTAAAATTCGTGTTTTATGCTCCCCATGATTGGATACTTAGCTTTCTTTGTGGCATATCTCTCTACTTTCTCTACAGACTGCCCGAGGATTGAGCCATAACCCTGCCAGACAGAACTAATTATCACTATCTGCAGATGCACCCTGCTGTCTTCTCATAGTGAACCCAGAATGTGTTAATAGGACTTGTCTTTAAGTTTAGCCTAAAGCTATAGTGGTACCTTTTGATTGCCCATAAGTGAACCCATTTCTGTCCCTTCTGTTGAATCAGAATCTTTGTGAAAAGATCTGGATTCAGTGAGTAGACGACAATATTTGATTACCTCAGTTTTAAAAAGAAAATTTGCACATGTAAGTTTTATTTCTTGTAAGATCATCAGGGCGATGAATGGATGAAGCAAGGCCCATAAATTTAGGAGAGAACCAATCACTTTCAGACTTTGAAAGGCTTGATGTTTTATCCTCAGCACTTTGGGGATCTATATGTCCTTACATTTGCCACTGTTCACTTAGAGAGTGACTTCTCTAGTTAAGGATGAAAGTAGTTGTTGTCTGTGAGTATAAGCACAGATGTTTAGAAGGCTATTTGATACTATGACAATTTAACAAGCAATAGTAATAGTTATCTCTTGTGCCTATGAGCTCTCTAGACATGAGTTGTTGACTGGACCTCTGACCAGGTGTAGATTTCATTTGTGACGTAGGCTTCAGATCTAGTTAGGGTGTGGTTGGCTGGCTCCTGTGGTAGTCATGCCACTATGACACCAGTGGGCACCTCTTACCTTCTTCGTGTTCACAGCTGGGTAAAACCACCGGTGCCTTTTCTCCCACTGCTGCCTGCACTGCGCCTATTGGCTTGCTTTCTCTGCATCTTGCACTGAAGCTTGTGGTGTCTTCAGCAATCAGGTCTTATTTGCTCACTAGTTATGAGGGGAACACGGGGACTGACAAGAGCCTGCATTGTTTGGGAGGCTTTGGAGCCTCCTTGACTAATAAAACCTTTTCTAAAACTAAGCTTTTCTACATACATTGGTGTTTTGCCAGCAGATATGTAGGCAGGATCAGATCTCCAGAACAGGAGTTACAGACAGCTACGAGTTGTCATGTGGGTGCTGGGAATTGAACCTGGGACCTCTTGAAGAGCAACCAGTGCTCCTAACTGCGCTGAGCCATCTCTCCAGCCCTGACTCTCATAGAGGTATCTGTACTGGGAATGTTGTTTAGAAATTCTCTGTTTCTATGAACAACATTGCTTTCAATTTCCCTTCTGTAGTTTTAAATATAACCTTTAGTTTCTGTAGTTTCCATATGACCTTTTTGTACACTCTTTGTTTTGATTAATTCTTTCGTTACCCCTCCCCTCCTTAAATTCCTCTCCCTCTCTTACCTATGTTCTCCTCTATCATCTATTGTCTCTAGTTCCATCCATTTTCCTGAAAATTTCATTTTTCTCCAAAATTGAGTAAATTTCCGTTGTGTGCATGCACCTTATATTTATTATCCATTCATCAGTTCAAGGACGTTTAAGCTGTTTCCATTTCCTAGTGTCCTTATTAGGATTCCATTGCTGTGATAAATACCATGACCCAAAACAACCTGGGGAGGAAAAGGTTTATTTCATCTTACAGCTACACTCTGTCATGAAGAAAACCCTGGGCAGGAACTCAAGGCAGGAACCAGATGCAGAAATTGAAACAAAAATTGTGGAGGTGCACTGACTACTGTCTTGCTTCCATGGTTTGCTCAGCTTGCTTTCTTATACATCCTGCCAGGGGTGGCACCGCCCCCAGTGGCCTGGGCCCACTCCCATCAATCATTAGTCATGAAAATGCCCTACAGACAGTCTGGTGAAGGCGTTTCCCAACTGTGGTTCCTTTTCCCAGATGACCAGCTTGTGCCCAGCTTCAAAACATCTAGCCAACATACTTCTTATGAAAAGAGCAGCGATGACTATGGATGTTCAATTATCTCTGCAATACACTAACACTACTGAATCCTTTGGGTGTGTGCCCAGGAGTGGTCTAACTGGGTCATATAGTACTGTAAATTCCATGTTTCTTTTTTAAAATATAAGTCTCTTTATTTCTTCCCTGACCCCAAGGGTGGTTCAGTAGTTGACTGTTCAGTTTCCATGAGTTTGTAGGCTTTCTGGGGGTAGAATTGTTGTTAAATTCTAACTTTATTCCATGGCGCTCTGATAAGACACAAATGGTTACTAAATTTTTATTTTGTATCTGTGGAAGTATGCTTTGTTACTGAGTATGTGATCAATTTTCGAGAAAGTTCCATAAGATGCTGAGAAGAAGGTATATTCTTTCCTATTTGGGTAGAATGTTCTATAGATGTCTGTTAAGTCCATTTGATTCATTACCTCCATTAGTTTTCTTATTTTTCTGTTAGGTTTCTGTCTGGTTGACCTGTCCATTGGTGAGAGAGGAGTGTTGAAGTCTCCTAATATTAGTGTGTAGGGTTTGATGTATGCTTTGAGTTCTAGTAATGTTTCTTTTACATATGTGGGTGCTTTTATATTAGGGGCATAGATATTTAGGATTTAGACTTCATCTTGATGAATTGTTCCTGTTATGAGTATAAAGTGTCCATCTCCATCTCTTCTGATTGATTTTAGTTTGAAGTCAATTTTGTTAGATATTAGTATAGCCACACCCGCTTGTTTCTTAGGTCCATTTGATTGTAAAACCTTTTCCCAGCCCTTTACTCTGAATAAATGTCTGTCTTTGTGGTTGAGGTGTGTTTCTTGTAAACAGCAGAATGTTTTCGCATCCATTCTCTTAACTTGTGCCTTTTTATAGATGAATTGAGATCATTGATATTAAGTGATATTAATGACCAGTGGTTATTAACTCCATTTTTTTTTGTGATAGAGTTTGTGTGTTTCCCTTCTCTGGGTTGTGCTTGTGGAGGGTTCTTAGATGTGTAAGTTATTGTGAGTGTTGTTGGGTTCCTTTGGTTGTGATTTTCCTTCTATTATTTTCTGTAAGTCTGGGTTTGTGGCTACGTATTGTTTAGTTGTTTTTATCCTGAAATATCTTGTTTTCTCCATTGATGGTGAAAGAAAGCTTGGCTGGGTATAGTAGTCTGAGCTTGCATCCATGGTCTCTTAGTTTCTTCAACACATCTATCCAGGACCTTCTTGCTTTTATGGTTTCTATAGAGAAGTTAGGTGTAATTCTGATAGGTTTACCTTTATATGCTACTTGACCTTTTTCCTTTGCAGCTCTTAATATTCTTTCTTTATTCTGTATGTTTTGTGTTTTGATTATTATATGGCAAGGGGATTTTTTTTGATCCAGTCTATTTGGTGTTCTGTATGCTTCTTGTACCTTCATAGGAATATTCTTCTTTAGGTTGGGAAAGTTTTCTTCTATAATTTTGTTGAATATATTTTCTGGGCCTTTGAGCTGTAATTCTTCTCCTTCTTCTACCTACTGTTGGTTCTCACTGAATCATTGGTAACAGCCACCATATAAAACCAGCCTAGATGACCATCAGTATGGACAATGAAACTGTGGTGTACATAATTAATGAAATTGTATTCATTCCTAACAAAAATCAAGTCATTTGCAGTTGAATATATGAACCCAACCATAACATGAAGCTAGACTCATCAAACACAGAAGGAAAAATCTTGTGCATTTTTAAAATCATTTCTGGAGTTTAGATTGAAATACCTGTGAATGTGTAGAAATGTGTAATATGTATCATACTTTTCTAAATTGATATCTTCTATCAGTTCAATGGTGCTTTCTATAACATATAATTAATTTTATTGAAATTATGTTCAGCTGCAGTTTCATTTGTATGTTCTAGGAGGACTATTCTCTTTTAAAATTGCTCAAATATTAAATGACAAGTTCTCACAATATTCACAATATAAACAATATTACTCTTTATGGCATATAACTCTAAATGATAGTGGAAGGGTAATTCAACTTTCTATTTAAATAATGAATTTCATTGTGTTTAAATTATGTATAGCACTGTGATTTAAATGATTTAGGACATTTTTATATTATTACACATGTGTACCTAAACTTAAAAAAGAAGGTTGAAGGACGAAAGAAGCATTTGGGTGCCGCTTGAGTGTGAAGTGACTCTGGGAAAATGACAACAAAGCCTGTTTCCTACTAAGGACAGGGCAGAGTTAGAGACCTGAGGGTGTCCACAGTTCAGTGAAACCATTGTCTTAGTGCAACTGCAATGGCTTGATCCGAAAACAAATTACAGAAGACGGAGTAGGCACAGGCAAATATTGCCAAACCATCCACTCATCAGCGCTGATCTCCTCAATGTCAAGATTTACGCAGCCACCAGCAGAAGGGAAGGAGGGAGACCATTGCGGTGGTCAGCTGTGCAGAAGTTCCCACACTGTAACAACTCAGCTACAGCAGCAAAATAAAGGGATGGAAACATTGAGAATTTCTGTAGGTCTTCTTCAAAACTTTGTTTATAACAGAGGAAGAAAAACACGGTTGTGAAGAGAAAAGACTGGCCGATGGATGTGCTCTTTGTCCTCAATTAATCTGAGTATTGATTTTTGTCCTTCAAGTAAGTGTCTAACAGTGAACATTGACCTTCAAGTCCATTGACAATGAGTTTTTCTCAGGTTTTAAAACTGTGAGAAGTGACTGCCATTTCTAAGTCCTCACATCAGATTACAAATAAAAACACCATTGTAGTTCTTACAGATACAGTAGAAGAGTTGTTACAAAGTTATAGGAAACACACACATAATTAATAAGGTCAGAGGGCAACTCTCTGAGAGTAGAAAAGATGACTAAGGGATGGGATGAGGATGATGCTGAGAAATTAACAAGAGCCTTATCAGGACTAGTTGCCAAGGCTTTTTTATTTGTAACGAAGAGACAAAGGGGCACTGTCATCTGGTGAGTGGAATGCAGAACCTTTCACAGATGTCAGCGTCTCAGAGCAAAGTCCAAGGAACGAAGCAGGAGGAGAGGGCAGCAAGCCTGGACCAGTCTGCCTCCTGCAACACTTGGTGAAGTCTTCCTCACTAGCTTAGCAACAGCCACCAGACTGCTGGCTACTGCCACAGCTGCTGCCACAGCAACCACTGCCGCAACCACTACTGCCACAGCAGCCACTGCTCCCACCACTGCTACAGCATCCAGAGCTCTGGTGTCTGCGACGGAGAGATCTGCGGGGCCTGTGGTGGCTCAGGCAGCAGCCACCACTGCCAGAGCTGCAGCAGCCCCCGGAGCTTGAACCACAGCAGCCCCCGGAACCGGAACCACAGCAGCCCCCGGAACCCAGACTGCAGCAGGAAGAGACAGGAGGACACTTAGGGGGACATTTAGGAGGACACTTTGGGGGACACTTTGGTGTCTGGCACTTGGGAGGGCACTTGGGGGTGCACTTGGGAGGAGGCTGGCACTGCTGCTGGCTCTGCTGGCAGGACATCTCCGTCTAGGGTGTTCAGGAGCTGCAAGAGAATCACACACATGTCAGACACCAGACAATGAAACATTCTTGCTACCTGAATTTTACCTATAAGCCCCAAAGCAACCATTTATAGTCCTTTCTTTTATAACATACAATGTCACAATTTGTTCATAATGAATTCAGAACCTCAGAAACCCATGCAATAAGATACTCATTGTCACCCAGTATCCAGAAGCTCTGAATGATTATCTAGTGACAACTGAAAATGTGTATTGGTCTTAGTCCTCACACGAGTACCAGTATACAGATTATTTCAAAGAAAAGTAATTGAAAAGCAAAGAGTAATCACTACTTGAAGGTGATTTTAGTTTAAAGTCAGCATTTGAGACCTTTTATATTACTGATGCTCCCAGTCCTAAAAAATATATATGCAAACCCACTCAAATCTGCCTTGGGGCTATGAAACCCTGTAGTGAGTACAGAGTTCAGAGGTGTACAAACCACCACCTCCACAGCTCGAGGTCGACAAAGTCAGTGTCTTCCAGATCAGAGAAGGGTGTGAACAGATCCCAGAACCATGGCTCTATTTCTTTCCCAAGCCTAAGTGAGACTCTGTTGACCTTTCCTGAACCAGCTCTTCTCAGGAGTTAGTGGAAGCATTTTCTTCACAGGCTAACTCTCCCCTGAGCCTGTCCAGATGCTCAGGTCTCTGCGCTCAGTGTCCCATCCCGAGGGGTCCTAACAGTGAAGGTACATCATCCTCTCCAGAGTCAGAATGATCCAAGAATTGCAGTCTTTCAGAGCTGTAGCTTGTGTGTATTCATGTCCCCATTTCCTCGCCCCTCACTCTTCACTATGTTTTATGATCTACCAATGTCCTCTAGGTGGGGAGACCCCTCCTAGACTCCTGTCCAACTCTAGTCTGGTAACTCCTCTGGAAAAGTCTCTGCTTTTGCCTCCCATGGACACTTACCAAGTTGAGAGGCAGCTCACAATCTGTGGGTATCTCAGGAGGTGAGTGATGGAAGTGCCTTATCCCTCAGCCCTTTTATTCTGATCTTGGGTTCTGTCTCAGCCTGTCAGAGAGTGTGTGAATAGGGGTGGCTCTGCCTCGTGACACCCACATTGTAATGTGACTGGTGATGACCAGATGATCCCAGCAGTCTTCCTCCATGGGGCCAAGGCATGCTGCATCTATCTTAGGACATGGTTTAGGCATGAAAAGAGGAAGTAGATTCCTGGATCCTTAAACCTGGCATACCCACAGAGTACCTGCATTGGGAACCAATCATACCTCTGGCTTCCTCCTTTTCTCCTGGTTCTTCGTGTGATATCTGCAGCTAATTCAAAGAGATAAAAGCATCAATATGAAGAAAATACAGACTAAATTGGTAAAATCTCTTCTCCTTAAATGCTGGTGGGCTCTGGAAGTCTCAGTCCTTGGAAATAAAATGCACCTGAGACACATGAGCATGTTGAGCACAAATAAAATACAATAGAGAAATATGAGTATTTATTAATGTGTAGTTTCATATAGAGAGATGTGTGCTTCTCTACCTCATATCATCTAATTATGTGTATCTATATTCTGCCTGCATGTTTGAATATCATATTCTCTTTCAAATACATCTAGTATTTATAAATTCTCAAAGTTCTAACTCAAAATACAGCCCCTAAAGCCCCTTGATCTTCCATTTGCTGTGTTGCAGCATCAGAAGCATAGAAGACCCTAACCCTCCCAATGATAACTATCACAGAGTCAGCAGCTAAGACTTGTTCAGGACTGTATACCAGTTAACACAAGGAGAATCTTACAATGTGGAGCCCTTAGTGTTACTTTATCGGAAGCTTTTCCCAGCTGCTTTCAAATTTGTTCTTAGGTGAATGATGTCAATTTTTGTTCTTTGATTATGATTTTCTCTAAATTATATGCCACAAACTTTAGCTTCTGTGATAATGCAGCTTAGTTCCACATTTTGATTTTTTATCCACGATGTTTAATGTAGTCACAATGAAATCCTTGACAACCTTTCTTAGAGTTTTTGTTTTTATCTGCAGTATTTTAACACATTCATCCTGTAGCTACTTGGTGATGTTTAATTCTCTCCCTCACATCTTCATTGATTATGTAAGTTAAGAAACAGATACTTCTAAACTTGGTTCATCCCATTGGAACTTGAAGTCTGAGGCAAAATTGAGGTATGAGTGTCCATGTGACCTTGAGAAACCTTTTCCTGTCTCACATGATTTTATTTTAGTCTCCTCCTCGGTTGTTCCAGAAGGCCTAGCAATTGGGAGAGGACAGGACAAGATACCTGATTTCCCAATGGTTTCCAGATAGCTCACCTTAGGATTCAAGGGTTATGTGGCTGAGATGCCACCTAGTTCACACTTCTGCCTCTGTGTGGGACAACACCCAGGTTGTCTACTCACCTCCTGTGCATAGTTGTGTGTGTGTGAGTATAATGCTAGCTGGAACAGTAACATAAGCCTTGAATGTGACCTCTGGAGACTGATTCAACTGCCTCAAGACAATGTGCATATCATGACTAGCAAACTGTTGGCATTTTGAGGGCTAAGTATACTAGATGTTTCTGCTTTTTAATGGCACTTTCTCCATCTTCTGGAATATAAGAAATCATTAAGAGCTCTAAAGGAATCCAAATGAAAATGGTCTTTTCTTTGCACTTGAGAGGTAGAATTGAAAAAGTACAACGTTGTTTTAGAGGCATATGTTGCAAGGAGGGGTCTGCTTGTTTGTCTCGGCTGCCCGGCCAGCTTTCACCTGAAATAACCACACAGACACTGTATTAATTAAAACATGGCTTGACCCATTAGCTCTAACTTCTTATTGGCTAACTCTGACATCTTAGTTTAACCCATTTCTATTAATCTGTTTATCACCATGTGGCATTGGCTTACTGGGAAAGATTTGGCATGTCTGTCTCTGGATGAACCATGGTGTCTCTTTCCTATTCTGCCTTTTTTTTCTCCCAACATTCAGTTCTGTCTTCCCTACCAACCTAAGTTATGAGCTATCAACTAGGCCAAGGCAGTTTCTTTATTCATTAAACAATGAAAACAACACATGAATAGAAGAACATCCTACACCATTTCCCCTTTTCTGTTTAAATGAAAAGGAAGGCTTTAACATAGTAAAATTACACATAACAAAACAGTTATCAACCAAGAATCGAAGTTACAATACTTATATCTACTTTATCTTAACTAAACAAAACTATAACTATAAATTCTTCAGCTCTATCAAAGACTGCAGAAGGATATAATATTACCTAAGTAAACAGAAAGTGCATTATACACAACTTCTAAAACTCTAGAATTGATAGAGACATCTGGTGGCCTGGAAAGACAAGAAAAGTTCTTCTGTATCATTGGGGCACCCATCTTCAACTTACAGGCCCATAGTAGTGTCTATGTTCCTTCTCTATGCTGGAAACCATCTGTCTTGACACTGTGCAGGTCTTGTGTCTACTACCACTGTGTCTCTGAATTCATATGAGCTTCAGTGCTGTTGAGTCTAGAGTGGATTGTTTCTTTTGCATCTTCTGTCCCCACTGGCTCATGGACTCCTTCCATGTCCTCTTCAGCCTGAACCCTGGAGGGAGGGGTTTGATAAAGGCATCTCATAAAAAATCTCCCAACCAAAAAAGCCCAGGACCAGATGGTTTTAAATCAGAATTTTACCAGAACTTCCAAGAAGAGCTGATACCTATACTTCTTAAGGTGTTTCACATAATAGAAATAGAAGAGTCATTGCCAAACTCTTTTTATGAAGCTACAGTTACCCTGATACCAAAACCACACAAAGACTCAACCAAGATAGAGAATTATGGACCAATCTCATTCATGAACATTCATGTAAAAAATCTCAATAAAATATTCGCAAACTGAATCCAAGAACACATCAAAAAATAATTCATTATGATCAAGTAGGCTTCATTCCAGAGATGCAGGACTGGTTCAACATAAAAAATCTATCAATGTAATGCATGATATAAATAAACTGAAAGAAAAAAACCATATGATCATTTCATTAGATGCTGAAAAAGCATTTGACAAAATTCAACACTCCTTTATGATAAAGGTCTTGAAGAGGTTAGGGATACAAGGATTATATCTAAATATAATAAAAGCAATATACAGCAAACCAACAGCTAATATCAAATTAAATAGAGAAACTCAAAGCCATGCCACTAAAATCAGGAACAAGACAAGGCTGTCCACTCTCACCATATCTCTTCAACATAGTGCTTGAATTTCTAGCAATAGCAATAAGACAACATAAGGAGATCAAAAAAATCTAATTGGAAAGGAAAAAGTCAGACTTTCATTATTTGCATATGATATGATTGTGTACATCAGTGACCCCAAAAACTGTACCAGAAACTGCTACAGCTCATAAATACCTTCAGTGATGTGGCAGGATACAAGATCAACTCAAAAAAATCAGTAGTCCTCCTATACACAAAGGATAGAGAAGCAGAGAGGGAAATCAAAGAAACGTCACCTTTCATAATAGCCACAAATAGCATAAAGTATCTTGGGGTAACACAGTCCAAGAATGTGAAAGATCTATTTGACAAGAATTTCAAGGCTTTGAAGAAGGAAAATGAAGAGGACACTAGAAAAGGGAAGGATCTCCCATGCTCTTGGATGGGTAGGATTAAGATAGTAAAAATGGCAATTTTACCAAAGGCAATCTATAAATTCAACACAATCCCCATCAAAATCCCAACAAAATTCTTCACAGACCTTGAGAGAACAATATTCAATTTTATATGGAAAAACAAAAAACCCAGGCTAGCCAAAACAATCCTATACAATAAAGGAACTTCCAGAGGCATTACCATCCCTGACTTCAAACTATTACAGAGCTACAGTAATAAAAAAAAAGCTTGGTATTGGCATAAAAACAGAGACATTGACCAATGGAATTGAAGCAATATCCAGACATTAACCTAGAAGCCTATGAACACCTGATTTTTGAAAAAGGAGCTAAAACTCTACAATGGAAGAAAGAAAGCATCCTCAACAAATGGTGCTGGCATAATTGGATGTCAACCTGTAAAAGAATGAAAATAGATCCATATCTATCACCATGCACAAAAGTCCAAATGGATTAATGACCTCAATATAAATCTGACCAGACTGAACCTGATAGAAGAGAAAGTGGGAAGTATTCTACAACACATGGGCACAGGAGACCACTTCCTACATATAACCCCAGTAGCACAGACAATAAGAGCAACAATGAATAAATGGGACCCCCTGAAACTGAGAAGCTTCTGTAAAGCAAAGAACATTGTCATTAAGACAAAAAGGCATCTTACTTAATGGGAGAAGATCTTCATCAACCCCACATCAGACCAAGGTCTGAACTCTAAAATATATAAAGAACTCAAGAAACTGGACATTAAAATTCTAATTAACCCAATTAAAAAATTGCGTACTGAACTGAAAAGAGAATTCTCATCAGACAAAGTTCAAATGGCCAAAAGACACTTAAGGTCATGTTCAACCTCCTTAGCGATCAGGGAAATGCAAATCAAAACAACTTTGAGATACTATCTTACACCTGTCAGAATGGCTAAAATCAAAAACACTAATGATAACCTATGGTGGAGAGGATGTGGAGTAATGGGACCACTCATCCATTGCTGTTGGGAATGCAAACTTGTGCAACTACTTTGGAAATCAGTGTGGTGGTTTCTCAGGAAATTGGGAATCAATCTACCTCAGGATCCAGCAATACCACTCTTGGCAATATATCCAAGAAATGCCCAATCATACTACAAAAGCATTTGTTCAACTATGTTCATAGCAGCATTATTTGTAATAGCCAGAACCTGGAAACAACCTAGATGCCCTTCAATGGAAGAATGGATAAAGAAAGTGTGGAATATATACACAGTAGAGTACTACTCAGTGGTAACAAATAATGACATCTTGAATTTTGCATTCAAATGGATGGAAATAGAAAACACTATCCTGAGTAAAATAACCAAAACCCAAAAAGATGAATATGGCATGTACTCACTCATAAGTGGATTCTAGCCATAAAAAAGGAAATTGAGCCTAGAGAAGCCAAATAACAAGGTGAACCCAAAGAAAAACATATATAGATCCTCCTGGAAATTGGAAGCAAATAAGATCGCTGGGCAAAAGTTGGGAGCATGGGGGTTGGGGTTGCTTTGGGGGTGGGAATGCAGGAAGGTGACAGGGGGAGAGAGAAGGGAGAAAGGAAAAAATGGAGAGAGCTTGGGGGAGTGGGAAGGTAGCGATGGAGGAAGGGCAGATATAGGTGCAGGGAATAATATATCTACATTAATGGAGCCATTTTAGGGTTGGCAAGAGACTTGGCTCTAGAGGGGATCCCATATGTCCACGGGGATGTCCCCAGCTAGGTCCTTGGGCAGCAGAGGAGAGGGTGCCTGAACTGGTTTTGCCCCACTATCACACTGATGATTATCTTGAATATCACCATAGAATGTAGTAGGAGCTGTGGGCTGTGTTCCTGCCCACCCCAGCTCCTGGTCACCTGGCTAGCTTTTAACCCAAAATAATAACACACAAACTGTATTCTTTTAAACACTGCTTGGCCCATTAGCTCTAGCCCTTACTGGCTAATTCTGATATCCCAATCAACCCATCTCTAATAAACTGTGTAGCACCAGTCTTACCAGGAAAGATTCAGCATGTCTGACCTGGCGGCTTGCTTCATCACATGTGTCTGCCTGGGAGAGGGGAGCATGGCCTCTGAGCTCACTTCCTCTTCCTCCCAGCATTCTGTTCTGTTTACTCCTCCCACCTATGTTTTAACCTATAGGGCCAAGCAGTTTCTTTATTATAATTAACCAATGACCTTCCTCCATCAATAGAATCTTCATCTAGTGACAGATGGAGATAGAGGCAGAGACCCTCATCAGAGTAACATACTGAGCTCCCAAAGTCCAGTTGAAGAGCAGAAGGAGGGAGAAGATGAGCAAGGAAGTCAGGACTATGAGGGGTTGGTCCACCCATTGAGAAAGTGTGCCTGTTCTAATGGAAGCTCACCAAATCCAGCTGGCCTGGGACTGAAGGAGCATGTGATCAAACCGGACTCTCCGAATGTGGCTGACAATGGGGGCTGACTGAGAAGCCATTGATAAAGGCACTGGGACTTGTTTCTACTGCATGTACTGGCTTTTTGGGACCCTAGTCTATTTGGATGCAAAGCTTCCTAGGCCTGGATGTAGGGAGGAAGGCCTTGGACTTCCCACAGGGCAGGGTTACCTGCCCTCTCTTAAGGAGGGAGGAGGAGGGTGAGTAGGGGAGGGGAATGGAAGGAGGGGAGGAAGTGTAAATTTTTGAGTAGAAAAAAAAATTTAAAAAAGTATAAGTCACCGACCCAGGCCAGCTGGCCTTGGTGAGTTCCTGATAGAACATCCCCATTGCTGAACATAGTGGACAATGAGGACTACTGAGAACTCACGAACAATGGCACTGGGTTTTGATTCTACTGCATGTACTGGCTTTGTGGGAGCCTAGGCAGTTTGGATGCTCACCTAACTAGATCTGGAAGGAGGTAGGTGGTCCTTGGACTTCCCACAGGGCAGGGAACCCTGATTGCTCTTTGGGCTGATGAGGGAGGGGGGCTTGACTGGGGAGGGGGCGGGAAATGAGAGGTGGTGGCAGGGAGGAGGCAGAAATCTTTAATAAATAAATAAATAAATAAAGTATGTCACATTTTATTTTTCCAAGATTTTTTATTCTGTCTTTATGAAATTGCCTCTTTACACGGGCTTTGGTAGAGGTCGTGGTGTAGCACCAGAAGGTCTAAATCATACTTGGGGTGTTTGATCTTTTCAGGCTTCATGAGATCTATTCCTGACTACCTTGCTATGACTAGCACAACTCACACAGTAATGCAGCTTGACAGCACATTTGGGAAGCACAAAAGTGTCGAAGACCCTTGCTTCAGATATGTGTCTGACAACAGCAGCCCCTACAATGTTCCAAAGGATGAACTTCTAAATGGCATTGTCCTTGGTCACACAGTGGGTGCAATTCATGCAGCAAATTAGCTGCACATGGTTGCAGCCCCTTTTGGCATGACTGTTGTTTCGTATTTTTTTTAATTTTCTTGTTTGGAGCTAAGACCCTAAAGAGAAATTCTAGGTTTTTTTTCCTCCCTTGAGAAAACTCCATAGTTTTCTATTGATTTCCAAAGTAACTACACTAGCTTATAGCTCCAAGCAGGGGCTCTTGTTTTCTTACCTGTAGACTAGCATTTGCTTGTTTGTTTGTTTGTATTCTTGATGTTGGGCATTCTGATTGGGGAGAGATAAAATCTTAATTTTAACTTGTATTTCCTTGATAACTAAGATGTTGAGCACATAAAATAAATTTCCTAACCATTTTTATTTCTTAAGTCTCCAATTAGTTCAATAGCCCATTTTCAAAATCAGGCTGTTAGTTTTCTTGATGTTTAGTTTCAGTTATACATTCTAGATAGTAATCAACTATCAGATGATAAGTGCCAAAGATTTTCTCCTATTCCGTGGGTCACCTTTTCACTTGGTTGACATTGTTATTTGCCATATAAAAACTTTTACTGTTTTTTGAGATCCTCTTTGTTAACTTTTGGTTTTATTCCATGCATTGCTGGAGTCCTATTTGGAAAGAAAGCCTGCTGACAGTGGTGGTGCACCTAGTGGCACACAACTTTAATCCAGCACTTGGGAGGCATAGGAAGGCAGATCTCTGTGATTTAGAGGCCTCTGGGTTATAGAGTAACTTCCTATAGAGGGAAGCTAAGGCTATGTTACAAAAAGAGGGTCGCTTGTTTTTCCTGGCCTCCCAACTAGCTTACACTCAAAATAACCACACAGAAACTGTATTCATTAAAACACTGCTTGGCCCATTAGCACTAGTTTCTTATTGGCTAACTCTTACATATTAGTTTAACCCATCTCCATTAATCTTGTATATCCCACATGGCTGTGGCTTACTGGAGATTCTAACCAGAGTCCTTCTCAGGCAAAAGATCAATGAGTTATCTCACTCTGCCCTTATTCCCAGCATTCAATTCTGTCTTTACCTACCTAAGTTCTGCCCTATCAGGCCCAAAGCAGTTTCTTTATTCGTTAACCAATGAAAGCAACACATGAACAGGAGAACCTCCTACAACATTTCCCCTTTTCTGTTTAAACAAAAAGGAAGGCTTTAACTTTAACATAGAAAAATTACATATAACAAAACAGGTATCAAATAAGAATTACAGTTGTAATACTTATATTTACTTTATCTTTTATCATAACTAGGGAGAACTATAACTATAAATTCTTCAACTCCATCAAAGACTCCAGAAGGATATAATAGTACCTAAGTAAACAGAAAGTGCTTTGTAAGCAACTTCCAAAATTCTAGAAATGTCAGAGACATCTTGCTCCCTGGACAGTTACCCAAAATTCTTCTATACCATTGGGACATCCATTTTCAGCCTTCAGGCCCACAGTATCCAGAAGACTTTTCCATGAAGCAGGAAATTTCAAAGACAGTTCTGCCTATATTGGCAGTTTTCAGTTATGCTCTTCCATGTCCTACAGATTGTCTCACATACTCTTTCATGAAGCAGGAACCCTAAAGGAACATCTCACCTTTAGGCAAGTTCAACAGTCATCACTCTGTGGGTACTGCATGTCCAGTGAAGCAGTCCAGGCAAGAGCAGTTTCTTGCCCAAATAGCTAGCAAACTCCATAAGAAGCCTCTTCAATGCCCATCTTCCTCTTGAAGTAGCTGGTGCTGCCAGGAGCAGATGTGTCTCATTGTCATGAAAAGTCCTAAGTTATTAAAACATTTAAATGGCATACTCTGAATGTCTCTGAAAGACTTGAAGAATACCTATCTAACTAAAATATATCTATGCACATCTAGAAAATCTTACTAACATGACTACAAGCTTGACTATTATATATGATTATCCATTAACCTATATTTTTTAATTACACATTACAATTTTAAATGAGCTACACAAATATGACACCTTAATAAAGAGCAGAAATACATATAATATAACAAAATTGACCTTAAATTTGTATCAATAAACCAAGATTCATACCAATGAAAATTATTCATATCTATATCATATCCCCCATTAAATGTAAACAAACATTTCTAAACAATATTTGGGATAATGGGCAGTTTTTTCTCTCCAAACTGCTTCATGCTCTATGGGGGCACTGTTAATCAGGTCTTTCATGGTATATCCTGTGTGCTAGGTTCATCTCAGTCAGCAGTTGAGTGAAGTAAGTTTTTGAGGGTGTTGATGGCAACCTTTCAGGAGGTCTTGGTTCATGAAACCATATTTTCCTGGAGGCAACCAACAGGTTCTCATCATCTGTGAAAACAAAAGAAGAGCCTTTTTTCCAAAACACCATGTTCTTAGATCCAAATTTGGAAGTCATGATACCTTTATAATATACATGCTGGTTTAGCTTAGCAGTCCATACAATGAAATGTCTCTCTGTACATAGCTCCTTACAGTGAAAAAACTCAAAGAAAACACAATAATATACATAATCCAGACTCTCCGTGAATTTTCCATCTTTACATGGCTTATTTTTTTCTCCCTTTAATCTATCATTATCTGCACTCTGTCTCTTTAAAGACTTTACTGTTTTTTTTAAAAGCATTAACTTTATTTTATGACGCTCTATACTTTTTTTTCTTCTCTCTCCCAAGCATACGTACATTTATCCAACACTGTGACCCATTTAGAGGATTTTTTTTTATCTGAATCTGTCCTATTGTGTATATGTAATTATTTACGGTCCAGGAGCACTTCTTAAAATGCTAAGTGCATCTTAAAAACTTAAGTTGTGGGGGCTGGAGAGATGGCTCAGTGGTTAAGAGCATTGCCTGCTCTTCCAAAGGTCCTGAGTTCAATTCCCAGCAACCACATGGTGGCTCACAACCATCTGTAATGAGGTCTGGCGCCCTCTTCTGGCCTTCAGGCATACAGACAGAACACTGTATACATAATAAATAAATAAATATTTTTTTTAAACATAAGTTGTGCCATTAGTAGGGGTATTATGGTAACCTGTTTGGCTGCCCCCCCCCCCGTCTGAAACTTAAGCTGCACTGTTATTATGGTAAATACGGTAGTTCCTGTTAGCTCTGCACAGTCCAGCATGGCAGAGCTACTTGCATCTCTGAGCTGCGCACAGTGACCAACTTTCAGGCACACAGCTGGTCCAAGTTGCTATCAAGCAAGCCACATGCAGCACGATGCTCACAACCCCCATCCAAGTGCTTGGTCTCCTGAAAGAGCCAAAGGTTGCACTGGCAGCATAGCCCAGAAAGCCGGGATTTCAAAACTGCTGCAGCTTTTGTACTGCTATGGCTGAATCAGGAAAATCTCTCTAGGAGCTGTGGCAAGCAGCCAGCAAATAGCAAGAAGTTGTGTTAAACTCTGTATTTGTTTCTAGAATTCATTTTTAAGCCATCTTAGGTTTTACGTGGAGTTAGTTGGCCATGCTGGGCTGCCAACTGTAAATGTTAACTTGATTCATGAAATAGCCAGGCCAGCTTGATGATAAACAATTATATTTTTACTTATTATAAGGGGAAACTCATGCCATGAGAATGGGAAGTCTAGTAGCAGAAAGACATGGATAATAGAAAAGTCTTCTGAATTAAATCAACCAGTTTATTTTAAGGATGTGCCGACCTCACAATGAAAGCCAGGAGAGGTGCTGCATTGGGGAAGGGGTTTTGCTTTTGTTTCCATAGGAAAAGAAAAAGTTATGGACACCATCAAAATTAATAAAGATTTGGTTTGAAGAGGAGAAACCTCTTGAAAAGGAGAAATGACAGCTCATCCACAATGGTGGTAACCATACAGGTGGTAAGAAAAACATATAGGATGGGGGCAGGTTCTGTTCTTGTCTTTGCAGGAAAACACTCATCTTCAAAAAATTCAAGGGACCCTGAATGTTTGAATACTGACAGTTGGAAAAATAACTACCCAATAAGGATCATCAAGAAAACGGAATATGTTCCATAAGTATAGATGTTGAGAATATACATTTCTATATACATATATATAATGTATGTATTTATATTTATAAATATATAGAGCTGGTTTTGGAGTTGAACACTGGCTTGGTACCTCTTTAATTCCAAGCCTGTTGTTAAGAGAAAAGCCCAGAGTTTCTGTCTCATGTCAGAAGCCATGATATGGGACAGAAAGAAAAAAGAATTAAAAAAAATCTTTACTTTTCTTCATGTCTATTTTTGTCTTTATCATACCTTTCATTGACGATATATGTCTGTATATATAGACTATATATTGTATATACACAATACAATATATAGTCTATATAAATAATGCTTAAGTTTTCCACAATGAACAATGAATTTTCCTGCAGTAATTTTTGAAGTTTCCAGGAAGAAGATGGGGCCCCAAAACAACAACTCCACCTGGTTGATATAACATCATGATGCTGATAGCACTACTATAAGACCTGTTTTGGGTAATAGCTGCACAAGATGGTTCCAACTTGGTTAGCTGAAATGGTGCACACTTTTACAACATTCTGACCAGACCTTCACAAAATACTCAGAGACTGTTTGCAATCATACCAGACATCAATCCTGAAACTTAACCATCATTTTACTTTCACAGGATCCTGTAGAAAGAACGTTGCCCCCATGAGCTTGAAGTAATTCTAGAAGATGACATCACCTCTCCCAACAAAGTTTATCCTCAGGGTTAGGGACTTCATTTAGGGGTTAATTATAATTGGTATATCGTTGAAGGTTGGGGGAGGAATTTTATAGACTCAGAGATCACTTTAAAAAAAAAGGGAAAATTGGATGGGATAATAGATTGGTATGAGTTTACTCACACTAATAATAATAGTGAATAATGAAGTGAATACTTGTGAGTTATTATTTATAGACAATTACATTGGTATAGATTCTTGTATATTGATAAAAGTTAAATTATATTGAATATTGTATGCATGCATGCTTCTACCTCTGTTTAAAACATTTTTAATATATTGATATACATTTACAATATTGCAGTGTACATTTATACCTCTGATCAAGATATTATACATTGTTTACATTTGGAGGTCATTATCCTCATTTATTGCAAGTTGTTTATTGTCTTAAATTATATAGGTATTAAGAATTATAGATCAATAGTCATCTATGTTTGTCATACTTATAGTTAAACTAATCAGGTTCTTTAGATACATAGAGATTATATTCTGCATAGATAGATAATATTCAACCACTTAAAAGAGCTGTAGAAAATGGCTTTTAAATAACTTAGTGTTCTGTTGAAGCGAGACATAATTGCTCCTGGCAGCACTGAAGAATGTTGAGCACCGAAGGCACTCCATCTGGAACTTGTTTTCTTCTTGGCAGAACCGGCTTTTGGGCAAAGAAATGCCCATACCTCAACCACTGACAAAGATACATAGTGTCCGTAAATTGATGAAACAGGACTGTAAAATCCTGCCAAGATCAGGTAAGACAGTTTTGAAAAGTTTCTTGCCTTTGAAAATGGTCTGTCAGTCATTTTAGGCCTTAGCCAAAGTTGGTTGCTTCAACATTGCAAATGAGGCTTTGGGTGATTGCCCAGGTAGCCAATTGTCTCTGTCATTTGTTGCACATTTTGGGAGCTGCTTGATTGTACTTCCTGCACTCAAGCAATATTGTTTCCCTTCTCAGATCTTCGATCGGGTTGAAGATTAGATAGTCATCGTTACCTTCCTCATGGTTTAGCCAAGCTTATTTCCAATGCACTAAAATTCACACCCTCATTAAATTTATTCTCTATAGCTAAAGGGAAATTTAGCTTTTCCCCACACAGAGTTCTTCTTCCATTCCCTTCCTTTCCCCTTCTTTCATATTTCCTCCTATTCCCTTTCTTCTCCTCTCCCATCCTTTCCCTCTCCTCTTCTCTTTTCTTTCCTTCTCTTCCCATCTCCTTAACTTTCTTTTTCTAAGCCTTCTCACACTAAGTCCCCTTCCCATCCCACCCCATCCTTCTATAACGCATTTGTGTTTTCCATGCCTATGTACGCGCCTAAGCCTTGGACTGATGTTTGTGGACCTTCACAGTAATGTCACTAACTTCAAGCTCTTCTGACTGACTGCAGAGTGAAGTGAGCATTAGTAGTGATGAGGGGAACTTCAGTATATTTATTCAGTACATTATTCCCACAATGATGGGAGGTGGCATTTAGCCACATGCCTAAGGGAAACAGGCAGGTAGATGTTCTAAACAACTAAGGCACTTTTCTTACGTGTTTGGAGAAGACTGTCAAAACCAAATGAACAGATCCTTATCTGTTCAGCCTGTAGGTGGCAGTGTTACTTGATGGTCTGTCTTCAGGAGACTATTCCCTGATGTCTTACAGTTTTGAAGATAATCAGTTTCCTGAGTTTCATATGAGGTTATCCAATTAGACCATATCTGCATCATTCACTGTAACATGTCAATTTACATAAAAAAGCTATCTGTAGTCTAGATTTGAACTTATGGATGCGTTAATTTACCGTGGGTTGAAGCATGTGAACCATTGGTTCAACTTTAGACTTCTCATTAAGTTCCAGTAAAGTATATTAATTTATTAAGGTATTTATATATTTTATACATGATTTATATACTTAGAAATGCTAACCAGAGATTGGAGAGCTCATCTAAGATTTTTTTAGCTTGTGTGACCACGGTGTCCAGAGTTTGGCTAGGTAGTACAATACCACCTTACCAGCCATCTTACCACCTGGTCATCCCTTTTCTGCCTTTCACCAACTAATATTTTAAAAATTCAAATCTGATCACGTCACATCTCTACCAAAACACCTTGTTGTTTCTTTGTATGGGATAATAGAGACCGAACTCTGGGGAGTCATTTTCACAGCTAATTTTGATCTGGTTTCTGTGTATTCGGAGCTATCTTGGGCTGCGTCACTCACATGCATCTTATATGATGGCTGTAAGGAATTACTAACAGTTTCTTGTCACTTTTGTCTTTTTTTTTTTTTTTTTTTTTTTGGTTTTTCGAGACAGGGTTTCTCTGTGGTTTTGGAGCCTGTCCTGGAACTAGCTCTTGTAGACCAGGCTGGTCTCGAACTCACAGAGATCCGCCTGCCTCTGCCTCCCGAGTGCTGGGATTAAAGGCGTGCGCCACCACCGCCCGGCACTTTTGTCTTTCTTGTCTTTGGGATTTTATACAAGATGTTTAAGCAAACCTCTCGGATACTCTCCTCCCCAAGTTAACACATTTCCAGACATTTGTAGAGACTGACCACATGCTTCCTAAAGTTGCAAGGTTTAGACTATGTCTTCCAAGTTCAGAGGAAATGGTCTGTTTGGCAAGCCCTTGAAAGAACCGTCTCTCTCTCCAATCTTTATGACTACAATATCTAGAATAGAATAAAATTATTAAATGCTTAATATTGTTCTTCTAAAGAATAGGATGAAACATGTTATATGGTGAACCATACAACAACCACATTGCCTAGAGTCTGGCCAATATAATACACATTCTTAGCTTTCTAATAGAAGATGTGTAGGGTGTGTCTGACATATAGCCATTGTCCATGGTAGGGAGATAATGTAGGATAAAGGGAGAACTTCTGGTCATGGTAACCATGGCCTTTACACACTGACTAGGCTGCCTGCTCCTGAACATCAGTTACTGTGTCTTGTCCATCCTCTTCCTCTATGGTAGGCTGGAAATGTACTGGGAAGAAGCTATTAGTTCTTGAGAGCAATAGAAACCAATGGAAAGTTAGCTTTACAAAGTGCTAAGGATGATTTTGTTTATTTTCTTATGAAGTTATATATGTAAATTATTTGTTAACTTATAAGCCATGAACTTCTTTCTAATATTAGAAACACTCTGATAATACAGTATGACTGTAATTTATTTATTTTGTTCCCATGTCCTCTACTTGCTTGAATATGTACATCTTATTTGTAAGTGGTTATCATTCCCTTATTTATACCCATAAATTACATATATGGTGGTGATCATGTCAGATTATGATAGAACTGAAAATTTCCTGTCACCTAGTGACATTGGAGCCATCATAATTTTGTAGCACAATGAATCATTCGTGTGCCTGTGATTGTACTAGTACAAATGAGCCTACTGTTCTGGCCAGTTATGCAAAGGTATAGCACAAGGGAGTAAAAGGCCTGTTGCACAAACATGAGGATCTTGATTTGGATCCAAACAACCATGTAAAAGCTGACCATGGCAGTGTGGATTTGTTATAGCTCAGGGAAGTAGAGACAGGTGGATTCCTGGGGCTCATTAGACAGAAAGTCTAGTTAGTTGGTGAGCTCTAGCTATCTCAAAAACTAGTCATTGAGGAATACACTCAACTACCTTTGGCCCACACATACATGTGCACATGAGTTCATATATGCATGTGCATATATCTACATAAGCCTGCATGTATACCATACCTCCAAAAAAGCACATGCAATCATGTACAGTATATAATACCTTATAATGATAGTAAGTGACTGTATTTCTAGTGTATATATTTCACCTATCACAGTTTCATTGTTAGTGTAAAACAGTATGACATACAATGTTGGCAACACCTTATACATTTCATGTTTACTTGATTGCCTCAACAGGCCATTGTAGGGATAAGCCCGCCCATTTGGGGGCGGGCCTTCCTCGGGCGAATGTTTACTGATAAATTGAGTGCGCAGAAGCTACGGGCCGCTTCCTGTTTTGTGTGCTCTGAGGGAATCCTTGTTGCGTGAGTCTGGTCTTTGAATTAAAGTTGTATAAACTTATTACAATTTGTCTGCATTAATCTAAACTGCCATCAATTGGCGCCCAATGTGGGTCTTTGTGGATACCGGCTCCAATTTGGAGGCTCCAGGAGGCCACCGCTGGGAACCAGTGGTACCTCCCCCTCTGGAGGTCTCTTTCTTTGCCCTCTCAGCACTGCACCTAAAAGCAGCTGAGATTCTGAGTCACTGGAAATCTCTGGTGCCTGCTAGAAAGTCGGCAAACAGAAAGGGAGACTTAGCCCCATAACCCGCCACGCCCACAGCAGGTCCCGGGCGGTCGCGGTCGCCGCAGTGCTCCTCCCCTGGGCAGGCCTGCTCGCTCGTCTGCCTGCCCTAGCGCCACCAGGCCTGACCGCAACCGCCATCAGGCCATGTCAAGTGGTTGATTTCTACCTTTTAGGTTTGTTATGTACTCTGAGATGTTCATGAAATGGCAGTATTTCTTAATGAGAAATTTTTTAAAATATATCTTGTTGTTAATGGATTTCTGATTGTATACTCAATGAAATATTAGTCAACCTTAATATTAAGGGTGGTTTGTGATTTGCCACAATATAGGTGAACCTAGAGGGCATAATTCTAAGTCAGACACAGAGAGATAAATATTGCATGATTCACATATGTGGAATCTAAAAAAAAGTCAAACTCATGAAAACAAAGTGAGTAGAATAGTGCTACCAGGGTTGAGAGTGTAGGAAAAAAAATCAGTTGAACAAAAGATTAAACCCTTCTCTTACCAGAGGAGTGATTACTGGAGACAATGTACAATGTGTTAGCTATAGTTAATAATTATGTGTTGTGTTTTGAAACTTCTTAAGAGGCTAGATCTCAATGTCACCACATATACATCCAGAAGAGTTAACTATGTGAGGTAATTGATCTATTAAACTTAGCTAGGTATAGTGATTGTTTCACATTGGATACACATATCAAAACATTGAATGATATACTCAGAACATGTTATTTTAATTTGCTATTTATTCTTTAGAAATCTGGGGAAGGGAGATCTAGCCTTGAACTTTGGCTTCCCATCATCTGGCCTCTTGTTAATTCTCAGAAGGAAGTTCTTGAAAACTATCTACCCTATCATCCCACATATCTGCTAGGGAAGCATTCTGATGGATGTGGATTCACCCCACAGATCCATACACAGGGCAACACTCTGATGGATGTGGATTCACACCACAGCTCCACACAGGCCAACACTCTGATGAATGTGGATTCACACCACAGCTCAACACAGGCCAGCACTCTGATGTCTGTAGACTCACACCACAGCTCAACACAGGCCAGAACTCTGATGGATATGGATTCACACCCCAGCTCCACACACAAGGCAACACTCTGATGGATGTAGACTCACACCACAGCTCAACACAGGCCAGAACTCTGATGGATGTGTATTCACACCACAGATCCAGCACACGGGGCAGCACTCTGATGGATGTGGACTCACACCACAAATCTACACAGCCCAGCACTCTGATGGATGTAGACTCACACCACAGCTCCACACAGGCCAGCACCCTGCTGGATGTGGATTCACTCCACAGATCCACACACAGGGTAATACTCTGATGGATGTAGACTCACACTACAGATTCACACAGGCCAGCACTCTGATGAATGTGGATTCACACTACAGATTCACACAAGTGAGCACTCTGGTAGATGTGAGAAACCTGAATGATTTGCTTAGGTAGTAGCTTTTTGTGCTTTCTCATAGGAGTCGTTTATATTCATTGTATCTGGTTCATTGGCAGCCATTCATTCCTAACCTTTCCAATAATTTCCGTGTATCCTGCTTCACTATAGAAATGCCTCTTCCTAGTATCATAGATTTCAAGATACCAAAGCAATGGCTATATTTCATTTTTCTCTTCATTTAATTTTTCTGGTCTCTTTGAATATTGATAATACTTCTTAGTGATAGAACTATGACTTGAAATACAGAATTAAGTTTGGATGTCTTTGTATTATTATTCTTTTTAATTTGAGGCAAGGTATTATTCATGTATATCCCTGATGGTCTGGAGCTTTGAAATATAGTCCAGACTCATCTTGAACACACTGTCTTTGCTTCTGCCTCCAAAGTACTGGAGTTCCAGGCAAACACCACTGTGCTTAGCACAAAGATATCATCTTCAGATAAATGCATATTTTCTTTGGTTTTGCTTTTGTTTCCTGTCCTGGGGATTAAAGTCAGGGTTTCTACATATTAGGAACTCCTACTGAACTCCATATTTCCATGTTTCAAATCTTGTACCTGCCATATGCTTGTTGTTTAACTATGGGCAGACCTTTAATGGCCTATTTTCTCAATATTTTATTCTTCATCTTATTTAACTCATGCCCAAACTTTGACCCAAATAATAGTTAATGAATACCAGGTCCAATTCTGATTGTTTTCCATGCACCTACTAGGTCTTTGTGATCCTGATAATTTTCTTTGAAGAGTTAGTCAACTAAGAAGAGGGACAATGTTTTATGAAGACAAGAGGATAGAACTTATGCTTCTGGTGAACCTTGTTTCATCCTTTTCGGCAAACTGATTTTATGTCAACAGACAAAAAGGTTATTCTGGCAATGTAATCCATTGAGTGGGCAGGAATACAGAAGAAAGCAATTTCAGCTGACTGTGGCTGTGTCAGAAAATTTAGAGTTCGTTTTTGCATAGAACACATATATCTGTGTCTCTGTTATATTGTCCATCAACACATCCTACCTTGGGCAGTCCAGGTCTTTACTGTTAGCTCATAGCTTTTTACTTCTAGCCCCGTATGTAGGACTAACTAAATGTATAGAAGGGCTGCCTGAAGGAACTGAATAAACTAGATCTTTCTGTGGTATCATTGCTAAGTTATCAGGTCTGGCAACTTAACGAATATGCAGTTTTACAGTTTTATATGGGGACAGCCTTCCCTTTTTTGCGGATCCAATAGAACATGAAGCAAGACTAAATAGAACACGGAGCTGCTTGCTGCCTTTGCCAGTACCTGTCACCACTAAAGATCATTTCAGTTTCGACAGTCAGTCTCACTTCAGCATGACTCATTTCAGTAAAAGTTCAAGAAAAGTAGTTTTTATGTATACTGTTTATAAAACCACCAGACTCAGAACTTGGAGACTTGATGACTGAATATTTGTCTTGACAGAAGTTATTTGTGTGACAAACTCATCTGCAAACTGGGGAGGTGTGCCTCTAGATGTCTCCAGTTTGCTATTTGGGGATAAAAATTCCAGTCCAGTTTTGATGGAAAGATGTAGTTTTTCGTGAAAGAATGTTGTGCATATCTGACCCAGTTCTTCACTCTCCCCTGACCCATATCCTGATAACAAACATGACCATATTTCCTACCAGGGCAGAGAGCTCTTGTTCTCTTCTTTCCCTCTGGAACTGAGCACCAGGACCCTGTCTCTATTCCCATTGGGTGTCTGCCATGTTCTTTGGAAGGAATAACCTTGTTCTTTCTTCAAAGATTCCTGTGATTTTGTTTTGACATAGATAATTATTATATGGATAAATGATTTCCTATTCTTAACAAAGCTGTTTTGATTGGTAAGGTGGAAAACACCAAGGGAGTAGTGATTCCATGGGGTAATAAATGGGTATGTTTAAATGTTTTAGTTCACCATTACAACGTAGATATTTCTATATGGTTATACAAATTTTTCTATAAAGATGAAAAGATGTAGTTATGACACACAGAGAGAAGTCTTCGATTTTATGAAAAGAAAGAATGAAAGAGGCAAAGTATATTAGATGGCCAATTATTTATTTTTCATTTATCATACAGGTTACTATGTTGAGTCAACACATCCAATGTAATTTAAAAAATTGCTTAAGAAAAGGCAAATCCAAATGGGTAGATATTCTAAATTCTGATTGCAGGCAGAGGATTAGGGCCTCAAATAGACTGCTCTCGGGTTTTGTTATTTTTTTCAAGTTATGGGCAAAAATTAATATCCAGATTTAAAGGATTTAAAATAAAACATTTTAAGGTAAATAAATTTAATCTTGCACCAAATATTCATGCGAATAAAATTAAATTCCACATACCATAAATTTTCTAAATAATAAAACCTGAACTACATTTCAAAATACACGCAAAATGAAAAGAAAAAATAACGGATTAAAAAGTCTAAATGAATAAACCTAAAACCCTGTAACCAACCAAACCAAACCAACCAACACCAGACAACAAAAAAAAAAGGAAGAAAAATGAAAAAGAAGAGAAAAGGAAAGCACTAACGCCAAACTACGAAAATGACAGCTGTTCAAAAATGAGGGGATTTTATACTTTTGTTCCGTTGACTCCAAGACATTGGATCTTTAGTGGTAGTAAAAATACCTCTTTGAATAAGTAAACTCAAGGCGTTTTGAGGAATGACCTGAATTATCACCAGGTTGGTCATACTCTAAGGATTCCCTATGATCACCTGAATTAGATCTGGAACTCCCCTGTTTCAGAGAATCATGCCTGTTCCCTATTGATACTACTGAAGGGCCTTCCCTGTCACTGTCCTGGCTGGTGCTGTCCCTCTGGTGTCGCTCCCTCCTGGATGTGGAATGCCTGGGTCCATCTGGTGACTGGTGGCCAGCTGGGGACTCCTGTCTTCGTCGGGAGCCTGTTCTGGTGGTGCCCCTGGGAGAGTCAGCATGTCTTTGGGAGGACTCGCTTCTCTGCCGGGAGCCGGACTGCCTGGACCTGTCTGTAGACTGTTCGTGTCCACTTGCGTGGCCTCTTGCTGTTTCTCTGTGGCCGGACTGCCTGGACCTGTCAGTAGACTGTTCGCGACCAGCTGGCTGCCTGCCTGCTGTGGCCCCGTGGCCTACCTGACCCTGGGAGGAATCACTATCAGTGTGGGAGGCTCTGTGGCCTTGCCGGGATCCTGAGCGTCCAGCGCCATCATGGCGGTCTTCGTGGCCCCTTCTGGTGCTAGATCCGGAGGTTGCATGGGAGGTGGCCTGGACCCTTCTGGACTGGTGGTGCTCAGAGCTGTCCCTCGCGGCCTCCCGGTGGGACCCCTGACCCTCTCTAGCACTGTCTCTGGTCTGTCCATGGGAGGACCCTGCCTGGTGGCCAGAGGAAGTCTGTCCTTGGTGAGAACCTCCAGTCCTGGCGCTGTCCCGTCCTTGTTCTTGCTGGGCGCCCTGGGGAGCTCTGCCACTGGACCGCTGCTGTGTGTGGCCGGACTCGGAGTGGCCGTGTTCCTCCTCAGAGTAGTAGTACACCTGGTAGTTTCCAGAGCCTCTCTGGCCACGGGAGGATGTCTGATCGTGCCTCTGGCTGGCCCCGGAGTGACCACGGGCTCCCACATCCTGGCTTTCTGAGCCTTCAGAATGGCCTTCACTGTCACTGGCCTGGCTGGTGCTGTCCCTCTGGTGTCGCTCCCTCCTGGATGTGGAATGCCTGGGTCCATCTGGTGACTGGTGGCCAGCTGGGGACTCCTGTCTTCGTCGGGAGCCTGTTCTGGTGGTGCCCCTGGGAGAGTCAGCATGTCTTTGGGAGGACTCACTTCTCTGCCGGGAGCCGGACTGCCTGGACCTGTCTGTAGACTGTTCGTGTCCACTTGCGTGGCCTCTTGCTGTTTCTCTGTGGCCGGACTGCCTGGACCTGTCTGTAGACTGTTCGCGACCAGCTGGCTGCCTGCCTGCTGTGGCTCCATGGCCTACCTGACCCTGGGAGGAATCACTATCAGTGTGGGAGGCTCTGTGGCCTTGCCGGGATCCTGAGCGTCCAGCGCCATCATGGCGGTCTTCGTGGCTCCTTCTGGTGCTAGATCCGGAGGTTGCATGGGAGGTGGCCTGGTCCCTTCTGGACTGGTGGTGCTCAGAGCTGTCCCTCGCGGCCTCCCGGTGGGACCCCTGACCCTCTCTAGCACTGTCTCTGGTCTGTCCATGGGAGGACCCTGCCTGGTGGCCAGAGGAAGTCTGTCCTTGGTGAGAGCCTCCAGTCCTGGCGCTGTCCCGTCCTTGTTCTTGCTGGGCACCCTGGGGAGCTCTGCCACTGGACCGCTGCTGTGTGTGGCCGGACTCGGAGTGGCCGTGTTCCTCCTCAGAGTAGTAGTACACCTGGTAGTTTCCAGACCCTCTCTGGCCACGGGAGGATGTCTGATCGTGCCTCTGGCTGGCCCCGGAGTGACCACGGGCTCCCACTGCCTGGCCTTCTGAGCCTTCAGAATGGCCTTCGCTGTCACTGGCCTGGCTGGTGCTGTCCCTCTGGTGTCGCTCCCTCCTGGATGTGGAATGCCTGGGTCCATCTGGTGACTGGTGGCCAGCTGGGGACTCCTGTCTTCGTCGAGAGCCTGTTCTGGTGGTGCCCCTGGGAGAGTCAGCATGTCTTTGGGAGGACTTGCTTCTCTGCCGGGAGCCGGACTGCCTGGACCTGTCTGTAGACTGTTCGTGTCCACTTGCGTGGCCTCTTGCTGTTTCTCTGTGGCCGGACTGCCTGGACCTGTCTGTAGACTGTTCGCGACCAGCTGGCTGCCTGCCTGCTGTGGCCCCGTGGCCTACCTGACCCTGAAAGGAATCACTATCAGTGTGGGAGGCTCTGTGGCCTTGCCGGGATCCTGAGCGTCCAGCGCCATCATGGCGGTCTTCGTGGCCCCTACTGGTGCTAGATCTGGAGGTTGCATGGGAGGTGGCCTGGTCCCTTCTGGACTGGTGGTGCTCAGAGCTGTCCCTCGCGGCCTCCCGGTGGGATCCCTGACCCTCTCTAGCACTGTCTCTGTTCTGTCCATGGGAGGACCCTGCCTGGTGGCCAGAGGAAGTCTGTCCTTGGTGAGAACCTCCAGTCCTGGCGCTGTCCCGTCCTTGTTCTTGCTGGGCGCCCTGGGGAGCTCTGCCACTGGACCGCTGCTGTGTGTGGCCGGACTCGGAGTGGCCGTGTTCCTCCTCAGAGTAGTAGTACACCTGGTAGTTTCCAGACCCTCTCTGGCCACGGGAGGATGTCTGCTCGTGCCTCTGGCTGGCCCCGGAGTGACCACGGGCTCCCACTGCCTGGCCTTCTGAGCCTTCAGAATGGCCTTCACTGTCACTGGCCTGGCTGGTGCTGTCTCTCTGGTGTCGCTCCCTCCTGGATTTAGAATGCCTGGGTCCATCTGGTGACTGGTGGCCAGCTGGGGACTCCTGTCTTCGTCGGGAGCCTGTTCTGGTGGTGCCCCTGGGAGAGTCAGCATGTCTTTGGGAGGACTCGCTTCTCTGCCGGGAGCCGGACTGCCTGGACCTGTCTGTAGACTGTTTGTGTCCACTTGCGTGGCCTCTTGCTGTATCTCCGTGGCCGGACTGCCTGGACCTGTCTGTAGACTGTTCGCGACCAGCTGGCTGCCTGCCTGCTGTGGCCCCGTGTCCTACCTGACCCTGGGAGGAATCACTATCAGTGTGGGAGGCTCTGTGGCCTTGCCGGGATCCTGAGTGTCCAGCGCCATCATAGCGGTCTTCGTGGCCCCTTCTGGTGCTAGATCCGGAGGTTGCATGGGAGGTGGCCTGGTCCCTTCTGGACTGGTGGTGCTCAGAGCTGTCCCTCGCGGCCTCCCGGTGGGACCCCTGACCCTCTCTAGCACTGTCTCTGGTCTGTCCATGGGAGGACCCTGCCTGGTGGCCAGAGGAAGTCTGTCCTTGGTGAGAGCCTCCAGTCCTGGCGCTGTCCCGTCCTTGTTCTTGCTGGGCACCCTGGGGAGCTCTGCCACTGGACCGCTGCTGTGTGTGGCCGGACTCGGAGTGGCCGTGTTCCTCCTCAGAGTAGTAGTACACCTGGTAGTTTCCAGACCCTCTCTGGCCACGGGAGGATGTCTGCTCGTGCCTCTGGCTGGCCCCGGAGTGACCACGGGCTCCCACTGCCTGGCCTTCTGAGCCTTCAGAATGGCCTTCGCTGTCACTGGCCTGGCTGGTGCTGTCCCTCTGGTGTCGCTCCCTCCTGGATGTGGAATGCCTGGGTCCATCTGGTGACTGGTGGCCAGCTGGGGACTCCTGTCTTCGTCGGGAGCCTGTTCTGGTGGTGCCCCTGGGAGAGTCAGCATGTCTTTGGGAGGACTTGCTTCTCTGCCGGGAGCCGGACTGCCTGGACCTGTCTGTAGACTGTTCGTGTCCACTTGCGTGGCCTCTTGCTGTTTCTCTGTGGCCGGACTGCCTGGACCTGTCTGTAGACTGTTCGCGACCAGCTGGCTGCCTGCCTGCTGTGGCCCCGTGTCCTACCTGACCCTGGGAGGAATCACTATCAGTGTGGGAGGCTCTGTGTCCTTGCCGGGATCCTGAGCGTCCAGCGCCATCATGGCGGTCTTCGTGGCCCCTTCTGGTGCTAGATCCGGAGGTTGCATGGGAGGTGGCCTGGTCCCTTCTGGACTGGTGGTACTCAGAGCTGTCCCTCGCTGCCTCCCGTTGGGGCCCCTGACCCTCTCTAGCACTGTCTCTGGTCTGTCCACGTGAGGACCCTGCCTGGTGGCCAGAGGAAGTCTGTCCTTGCTGAGAGCCTCCATTCCTGGCGCTGTCCCGTCCTTGTTCTTGCTGGGCACCCTGGGGAGCTCTGCCACTGGACTGCTGCTGTGTGTGGCCGGACTCGGAGTGGCCGTGTTCCTCCTCAGAGTAGTAGTACACCTGGTAGTTTCCAGACCCTCTCTGGCCACGGGAGGATGTCTGCTCGTGCCTCTGGCTGGCCCCGGAGTGACCATGGGCTCCCACTGCCTGGCCTTCTGAGCCTTCAGAATGGCCTTCGCTGTCACTGGCCTGGCTGGTGCTGACCCTCTGGTGTCTCTCCCTTCTGGATGTGGAATGCCTGGGTCCATCTGGTGACTGGTGGCCAGCTGGGGACTCCTGTCTTCGTCGGGAGCCTGTTCTGGTGGTGCCCCTGGGAGAGTCAGCATGTCTTTGGGAGGACTCGCTTCTCTGCCGGGAGCCGGACTGCCTGGACCTGTCTGTAGACTGTTCGTGTCCACTTGCGTGGCCTCTTGCTGTTTCTCTGTGGCCGGACTGCCTGGACCTGTCTGTAGACTGTTCGCGACCAGCTGGCTGCCTGCCTGCTGTGGCTCCGTGGCCTACCTGACCCTGGGAGGAATCACTATCAGTGTGGGAGGCTCTGTGGCCTTGCCGGGATCCTGAGCGTCCAGCGCCATCATGGCGGTCTTCGTGGCCCCTTCTGGTGCTAGATCCGGAGGTTGCATGGGAGGTGGCCTGGTCCCTTCTGGACTGGTGGTGCTCAGAGCTGTCCCTCGCGGCCTCCCGGTGGGACCCCTGACCCTCTCTAGCACTGTCTCTGGTCTGTCCATGGGAGGACCCTGCCTGGTGGCCAGAGGAAGTCTGTCCTTGGTGAGAGCCTCCAGTCCTGGCGCTGTCCCGTCCTTGTTCTTGCTGGGCGCCCTTGGGAGTTCTGCCACTGGACCGCTGCTGTGTGTGGCCGGACTCGGAGTGGCCGTGTTCCTCCTCAGAGTAGTAGTACACCTGGTAGTTTCCAGACCCTCTCTGGCCACGGGAGGATGTCTGCTCGTGCCTCTGGCTGGCCTCGGAGTGACCACGGGCTCCCACATACCTGGCTTTCTGAGCCTTCAGAATGGCCTTCACTGTCACTGGCCTGGCTGGTGCTGTCCCTCTGGTGTCGCTCCCTCCTGGATGTGGAATGCCTGGGTCCATCTGGTGACTGGTGGCCAGCTGGGGACTCCTGTCTTCGTCGGGAGCCTGTTCTGGTGGTGCCCCTGGGAGAGTCAGCATGTCTTTGGGAGGACTCGCTTCTCTGCCGGGAGCCGGACTGCCTGGACCTGTCTGTAGACTGTTCGTGTCCACTCGTGGCCTCTTGCTGTTTCTCTCTGCCTGGACCTGTCTGTAGACTGTTCGCGACCAGCTGGCTGCCTGCCTGCTGTGGCCCCGTGGCCTACCTGACCCTGGGAGGAATCACTATCGGTGTGGGAGGCTCTGTGTCCTTGCCGGGATCCTGAGCGTCCAGCGCCATCATGGCGGTCTTCGTGGCCCCTTCTGGTGCTAGATCCGGAGGTTGCATGGGAGGTGGCCTGGTCCCTTCTGGACTGGTGGTGCTCAGAGCTGTCCCTCGCGGCCTCCCGGTGGGACCCCTGACCCTCTCTAGCACTGTCTCTGGTCTGTCCACGGGAGGACCCTGCCTGGTGGCCAGAGGAAGTCTGTCCTTGGTGAGAGCCTCCAGTCCTGGCGCTGTCCCGTCCTTGTTCTTGCTGGGCACCCTGGGGAGCTCTGCCACTGGACCGCTGCTGTGTGTGGCCGGACTCGGAGTGGCCGTGTTCCTCCTCAGAGTAGTAGTACACCTGGTAGTTTCCAGACCCTCTCTGGCCACGGGGAGGATGTCTGCTCGTGCCTCTGGCTGGCCCCGGAGTGACCACGGGCTCCCACTGCCTGGCCTTCTGAGCCTTCAGAATGGCCTTCGCTGTCACTGGCCTGGCTGGTGCTGTCCCTCTGGTGTCTCTCCCTCCTGGATGTGGAATGCCTGGGTCCATCTGGTGACTGGTGGCCAGCTGGGGACTCCTGTCTTCGTCGGGAGCCTGTTCTGGTGGTGCCCCTGGGAGAGTCAGCATGTCTTTGGGAGGACTCGCTTCTCTGCCGGGAGCCGGACTGCCTGGACCTGTCTGTAGACTGTTCGTGTCCACTTGCGTGGCCTCTTGCTGTTTCTCTGTGGCCGGACTGCCTGGACCTGTCTGTAGACTGTTCGCGACCAGCTGGCTGCCTGCCTGCTGTGGCTCCGTGGCCTACCTGACCCTGGGAGGAATCACTATCAGTGTGGGAGGCTCTGTGGCCTTGCCGGGATCCTGAGCGTCCAGCGCCATCATGGCGGTCTTCGTGGCCCCTTCTGGTGCTAGATCCGGAGGTTGCATGGGAGGTGGCCTGGTCCCTTCTGGACTGGTGGTGCTCAGAGCTGTCCCTCGCGGCCTCCCGGTGGGACCCCTGACCCTCTCTAGCACTGTCTCTGGTCTGTCCACGGGAGGACCCTGCCTGGTGGCCAGAGGAAGTCTGTCCTTGGTGAGAACCTCCAGTCCTGGCGCTGTCCCGTCCTTGTTCTTGCTGGGTGCCCTTGGGAGTTCTGCCACTGGACCGCTGCTGTGTGTGGCCGGACTCGGAGTGGCCGTGTTCCTCCTCAGAGTAGTAGTACACCTGGTAGTTTCCAGACCCTCTCTGGCCACGGGAGGATGTCTGCTCGTGCCTCTGGCTGGCCCCGGAGTGACCACGGGCTCCCACATACTGGCTTTCTGAGCCTTCAGGATGGCCTTCACTGTCACTGGCCTGGCTGTTGCTGTCTCTCTGGTGTTGCTCCCTCCTGGATGTGGAATGCCTGGGTCCATCTGGTGACTGGTGGCCAGCTGGGGACTCCTGTCTTCGTCGGGAGCCTGTTCTGGTGGTGCCCCTGGGAGAGTCAGCATGTCTTTGGGAGGACTCGCTTCTCTGCCGGGAGCCGGACTGCCTGGACCTGTCTGTAGACTGTTCGCGACCAGCTGGCTGCCTGCCTGCTGTGGCCCCGTGGCCTACCTGACCCTGGGAGGAATCACTATCAGTGTGGGAGGCTCTGTGGCCTTGCCGGGATCCTGAGCGTCCAGCGCCATCATGGCGGTCTTCGTGGCCCCTTCTGGTGCTAGATCCGGAGGTTGCATGGGAGGTGGCCTGGTCCCTTCTGGACTGGTGGTGCTCAGAGCTGTCCCTCGCGGCCTCCCGGTGGGACCCCTGACCCTCTCTAGCACTGTCTCTGGTCTGTCCATGGGAGGACCCTGCCTGGTGGCCAGAGGAAGTCTGTCCTTGGTGAGAACCTCCAGTCCTGGCGCTGTCCCGTCCTTGTTCTTGCTGGGCGCCCTTGGGAGTTCTGCCACTGGACCGCTGCTGTGTGTGGCCGGACTCGGAGTGGCCGTGTTCCTCCTCAGAGTAGTAGTACACCTGGTAGTTTCCAGACCCTCTCTGGCCACGGGAGGATGTCTGCTCGTGCCTCTGGCTGGCCTTGGAGTGACCACGGGCTCCCACATCCTGGCTTTCTGAGCTTTCAGAATGGCCTTCACTGTCACTGGCCTGGCTGGTGCTGTCTCTCTGGTGTCGCTCCCTCCTGGATGTGGAATGCCTGGGTCCATCTGGTGACTGGTGGCCAGCTGGGGACTCCTGTCTTCGTCGGGAGCCTGTTCTGGTGGTGCCCCTGGGAGAGTCAGCATGTCTTTGGGAGGACTCGCTTCTCTGCCGGGAGCCGGACTGCCTGGACCTGTCTGTAGACTGTTCGTGTCCACTTGCGTGGCCTCTTGCTGTTTCTCTGTGGCCGGACTGCCTGGACCTGTCTGTAGACTGTTCGCGACCAGCTGGCTGCCTGCCTGCTGTGGCCCCGTGGCCTACCTGACCCTGGGAGGAATCACTATCGGTGTGGGAGGCTCTGTGTCCTTGCCGGGATCCTGAGCGTCCAGCGCCATCATGGCGGTCTTCGTGGCCCCTTCTGGTGCTAGATCCGGAGGTTGCATGGGAGGTGGCCTGGTCCCTTCTGGACTGGTGGTGCTCAGAGCTGTCCCTCGCGGCCTCCCGGTGGGACCCCTGACCCTCTCTAGCACTGTCTCTGGTCTGTCCACGGGAGGAACCTGCCTTGTGGCCAGAGGAAATCTGTCCTTGGTGAGAGCCTCCAGTCCTGGCGCTATCCCGTCCTTGTTCTTGCTGGGCACCCTGGGGAGCTCTGCCACTGGACCGCTGCTGTGTGTGGCCGGACTCGGAGTGGCCGTGTTCCTCCTCAGAGTAGTAGTACACCTGGTAGTTTCCAGACCCTCTCTGGCCACGGGAGGATGTCTGCTCGTGCCTCTGGCTGGCCCCGGAGTGACCACGGGCTCCCACTGCCTGGCCTTCTGAGCCTTCAGAATGGCCTTCGCTGTCACTGGCCTGGCTGGTGCTGTCCCTCTGGTGTCTCTCCCTCCTGGATGTGGAATGCCTGGGTCCATCTGGTGACTGGTGGCCAGCTGGGGACTCCTGTCTTCGTCGGGAGCCTGTTCTGGTGGTTCCCCTGGGAGAGTCAGCATGTCTTTGGGAGGACTCGCTTCTCTGCCGGGAGCCGGACTGCCTGGACCTGTCTGTAGACTGTTCGTGTCCACTTGTGTGGCCTCTTGCTGTTTCTCTGTGGCCGGACTGCCTGGACCTGTCTGTAGACTGTTCGCGACCAGCTGGCTGCCTGCCTGCTGTGGCCCCGTGGCCTACCTGACCCTGGGAGGAATCACTATCAGTGTGGGAGTCTCTGTGGCCTTGCCGGGATCCTGAGCGTCCAGCGCCATCATGGCGGTCTTCGTGGCCCCTTCTGGTGCTAGATCCGGAGGTTGCATGGGAGGTGGCCTGGTCCCTTCTGGACTGGTGGTGCTCAGAGCTGTCCCTCGCGGCCTCCCGGTGGGACCCCTGACCCTCTCTAGCACTGTCTCTGGTCTGTCCACGGGAGGACCCTGCCTGGTGGCCAGAGGAAGTCTGTCCTTGGTGAGAACCTCCAGTCCTGGCGCTGTCCCGTCCTTGTTCTTGCTGGGCGCCCTGGGGAGCTCTGCCACTGGACCGCTGCTGTATGTGGCCGGACTCGGAGTGGCCGTGTTCCTCCTCAGAGTAGTAGTACACCTGGTAGTTTCCAGAGCCTCTCTGGCCACGGGAGGATGTCTGCTCGTGCCTCTGGCTGGCCCCGGAGTGACCACGGGCTCCCACTGCCTGGCCTTCTGAGCCTTCAGAATGGCTTTCGCTGTCACTGGCCTGGCTGGTGCTGTCCCTCTGGTGTCGCTCCCTCCTGGATGTGGAATGCCTGGGTCCATCTGGTGACTGGTGGCCAGCTGGGGACTCTTGTCTTCGTGGGGAGCCTGTTCTGGTGGTGCCCCTGGGAGAGTCCGCATGTCTTTGGGAGGACTCGCTTCTCTGCCGGGAGCCGGACTGCCTGGACCTGTCTGTAGACTGTTCGTGTCCACTTGCGTGGCCTCTTGCTGTTTCTCTGTGGCCAGACTGCCTGGATCTGTCTGTAGACTGTTCGTGTCCACTTGCATGGCCTCTTGCTGTTTTTCTGTGGCCCGACTGCCTGGACCTGTCTCTATACTCTGGATGTCCAATTTTTTGCCTGTTTGAGCTTCTTTCATTTTCTCGATCTTCTTGGACCTTCTCTTTTTCATAGTAATAATCAGCACTGTTTTTAACCCTTCCTTCATAATTTGTATTTTCATATTTCAGAACATCATATTTTATTTCGTTTGTTTCCTCTGTTCTTCTATTTTTCTTTCCTTTGCTGTTTCTTCTTTCAGTCGAATTAGAACCTCCCCGATGCTTTCTATTTGAACTGTGATGTTTCCCACGTTTTTCTGTTTCTCCATGGGTATTTGTGTCCCTCTCCTGTTTTCTACTGCTTGATCCATGTCTTTCTTTCCCTCTTCCTCTTGGACTTTTCGATCTTTCTTTATTTTGCTTTCCATCAGTTCTTCTGTGTCTTTGTCTTCTTTCTTCTTCTTCTCCATCCTCCTCTACTTGTTTATAATGATCTTTTCTTCTTCTCTTGGATCCAGTTTGTAAACTTTTGTTGCGAGATGATTCATAATATGCTTGAGCTAACTTCAACACCAGCAGTAAATACTCAGTGAAATCTATTTTCTCATTATGGTCTACATCCAGGATTTGCATGAAGACATCTGCAATATCTTCATCATCTGGATTCTGTAAGAATTGTAGACACACAGTCCTTCATACCAACTACTTTCAACTTTATATTTCAATTGCTATTTTAATTTATGTTTTGTACCATCATTTGTGTTATGTCATTTAGATTTTTTTCATTTGTAGTGTTTTTATAATCTTTCCTCCTTGTCTCACATATATTGGTAATGTATCAATTAATGTTTAAAGATTAGCTAGAAATCATGCCTCATTTCCTGAGGTCAATTACTCTTTTCCTTACTTTGTGAATCTGAATTTTATTCACTCTATTACTTAATTTCCTTCTCAGTAAACCCTTCTACATTTCTTGATGTTGGGAAACCTATTGTGAAAAATTAATTTACACTCATATTTTTGTAATTAAATATTGGTAGTATTCATTTTTTACATACGATAGCACTACATGAATAATATGTATGTACATATTTAGGGACATCTAAATAACATTTCTATCTTCTTAGTCAGGGGCTTTAATTACGTTATGTAATTAAATAATGTTTTATTCAGTCTTAGCTAGACTATTGGGGAGGAACAGAAAGTCTGCTTTTTTTTTTCTGTTTCTTACCTTCAAAACTGCCCGTAATTCTATTTCCAGAAGTTCCTTCAGCTCCTTTTTACTCAGTGTTTCTGTTTCCTTATCATTGTTTGAATATTGCTGGAATATGTCAATCATGGAGGTGATGTTTTCCAGGAGAGTGGACATCTTTCAACAGTATATATGTACCTAGAAAAATGGAACAAAATTCATTTTTATTTTGTAGACTGTATTTATTACTATAATGATTATTTATATTTTAAACCTGTAGTTTTCTTTAAGAAGTACACTTTTGAAATGAAACTTGATCAAGAACAACTTCTCCCTACTCTCTGCAAAGTAAAAACATTGAGTAATTTTTTTGGTATCGGACACTGCCTGTTCTGGAGTTTTAAATTCATTCCCAATAGTAGATTCCTAATCTTCTAGACCTCAGTGTGCTCTGTGCATCACAGTTACTCTTGGTGAACTGACTGTTCTTCCTGGAAGGGGGATAAAAAGCTCAGGTGCTTATCTTTTCAGTGACCGGAAAATAGTAGGTATATCAATAAGTGACATAAGTATGTATTGTAATGCGTCATTGAAATGATGACTTTTAGACTTACATAACAAGCAGAACAAAAATACTATAGGTAACATAAATTTGTCAAATATGACTATAGTGATCTGACCTAAAGAATTATGGACCTTGGAGTTTTGGACAAAATGAAATGTACTTGCTAATTTTTATTGTGATTTATTTAAATAGATAGTTTTGTAAGATTATTTTTATCCCCTGAAAGAATTGAATTTAAATCTTCTGAAGTGTTCAAAATGAAGGAGATATAAAATCCATGATTCGTGCAGGTTAATGTGAGAGATAGAATTGAGTCAGGTAGGATGACCTTTAAATAGTCAACACTGATGCATTTCATTCTACATGTGATAGAATATTAATTTTTAATCAGAAAATGATCAAATTGATTGTTTACTAAAATGTTACTTTGTACAATAGTTTATTTGATTGTTTTAGATTAACCCCTCTTTTGAGAACAGTGATAGATGGTGTGTGTGTGTGTGTGTGTGTGTGTGTGTGTGTGTATGTGTGTGTTATTGCAGAACCACAAAGATCATGATATTTTATCCTGGCTTATATTCAAACTGGAAAGAAACTCATCATGAGGTAGATACTGGAATTGAAAAATTAAAGGCTAATCCTACTTGGGAACACAGAGAAGCAGAAAAGAATGAGAAATAATTAAAAGAATAAATATACAAGGAAATTTTAATGTGTATTGATATAATAAAATGGTGATACTAATAACTTTCAGCATCTATGTAATAGGTTGAGTTATTTAACCTAACAAAGCTGGTTGGATTTATTAACTCCATGCCAAGTGGAGCTTGAATGAATGTAGTTTTTTTTAAAAGAGAGGACAAAAAAATCAATAACTTAAACATAGTTCTCAAGAAGTTTGAATGAGAACAAAAAATTAAGGCTGATAGTATGCATATTTATACAGGTGTCCACTTGTCTTTGTATTAATCTGGCAAAGTTAAATGCATTCCCACTTACCTTGTTTGGAGGAAGAGTGGATAGAACACAGCTGAAGGAGCTTGCTGGGTACTGCAGTCTTAGTGAATGTCCTTTTTATACAGTAAGTCCATCCAGGGAGGAGCCACCTTCTGTGGGATGGTCTGATTCATTCTTAACCAAACCCAGAACCACCCATATCTCCACCTCTGTTTCTCCAATGACATGTGTTTACTTCCCAGCTTCCTCACGTACTCATGTGTACTTGTTGTAGCAAGCTCCAAATCTGGATTTACATACTTTACCCAGTAAGCCACAGTCTCGTGGCAATACACAGATTAATGGAGATGGGTTAATTTAAGATATGAGTTAGCCAGAAATACGCTTAAGCTATTGGCCAAACAGTATTGCAAACAATATGGTTTTGGTGTGATTATTTCGGGGCTGAGCAGCTAGGAACAAACAAGTGGCCTCCTACCATACTGTGGTGTTGGTGATTTTCTGAAAGAGACTTTACTAAAGTTTCATGTATGCATGCCCATAATTATGTTTTTGTAACTCCCAATTTGACCTGGTAAGTGTACACTGATCCTTTCTTGTTTCTATAAATGTGTACATATACATGCATATATATAAAATTCATTACAAGTTCAATGCCTACCTTCATGCCTCTTTTAACCATGAATTTCATCTCTGGTTAATGAGAGAACTTACTACGAGACAAATACTGATTCTATAATAACTGGAGAGAAGACAGTCACATTAATTTTGATTTTTCAAAATGGAGCGAGAATGTGGGCTCTTGAATTCGAAGTCATGATCACTAGAAATACAAGTTTGTTGGTCAAAATTCATTAGTTTGCCATGTTTTCAAGAGGCATCTTTCCGTGTAACCCACAAGTGGAGCTTGGTAAGAGGTGTGGATAAGTTTGTGTGGAAGACGGGGTAAACTATTCCTGAAAACTACAGGAGACTCCTATTCTGGATCTCTCTTTTGATTTCTATGCTAGTAGCTAAACCACCTGTACTTCCATGTGGATCAGTCATGATCACAGTCATCGCAGTCCATATTGTTGAAAACCATCTCACTATTGATCCCCTACCACAGGGCCCTCTCTTCCAGAAATCTGCACACTGGTTATATTTTCTTCTTCCTATCTCCCATGCTTAGCCATATAATGTGTATTATTTTTAGACTTATATTCTTTATGCAGACCTATTCTACATCTCCTATGTGACAGTTTTGGTTCTGGACCGTAACATCTGTCAATCGGGTATTTGTAGTAAATATCACACTCATCCATTTCTGTTATTCATCTCTCAGCCTATAATGTCATTCTCTGTGCTGGCTCTTTGCCTGATGGATTCTAAAGTCCTGTACTTGACATAAAAGTCCCTTCACAATTCTGCGTGCATTCATATTCTTCAAGCTCCTCTTTTACTCCTCGAGTATTGTGGAAAAGTCATGTTAGAGAACTCAATCCTGCTGGAAGTCTACGCATGCTATCCCCACTGTTTAGAGTCCCTTAGCTTTAGCTTCAGTCTCCCCTAGGGCCCTCCTGAGCCATCACTTTGTGCATAGAACCTTATTTGCCATCTCCGGTTTACCACTTACAAAACTATATTTTTTTTTATTTATATGTCTGTGCCCTATTCTCAATTTTCTGTTTCTTTTTTATTTTGGCATTGACTATTTCTGAATCCTCTTTTATCTCCTTGGGTCCTGATAACCATGTCTGAAACATGAGCAAAGAAGAGCAAACAAGGGGATTGCCAATATTGTTTAGGTTAAAAAGTACAATATTTCAACGCTTTCATTCCTAATTTCAGTAAATTCCTGGCTCTTTCATTTTGAACAGCAGTTAGCACTCATAGAACATAGGTCTTCTTTTTAAATTTTGGGTGTAATTGTCTTTGTGTGTCAGCAGCTATTGTGTCTTAGCATGGTGTAACCATGCTAATCATAATCATAAGACTGATCTCTATTGTGTGCTCGCTGTGTGATAAGAATGTGCTAAGATTTTTCAATGCATTACTTCTCTGCCTCAGAGCAACACTGTGAGGTCATTATTACCATCCCTGTTTCATAGATGAGAGAACTGATAGTGATAAGGTGAGCAAGGAGAACTTAAACCCAGGTCACCCAGACTCCTATTTCCACCACCTCATGCTGCGTGGAGTTTCCTTCCTCTTTTCCCAGTTGTAGAGTTCATGTTTTTTCAATAAGTTTTCCCAGGTCCTGAGCAAACTTATATATAAAAATCATTACAAATGCAACTGGAAGATTAGATCATTGTGGATAAGAAAGCAAGGTAAATAAAAGAGTGATAAGGACAGGCATTCAATGACGTACCATTTTTGTGGCCAGAAGACCCAAATCTTGTAGATTCATGTCACTATGAAGGGGAATCTCTGGTGGTATGTTTCAGGACTGACTTTTAAAACTGTGTTATAGTTAGTATGTTTCATCAATAACTTGGGTGAATATGTAAAAAGATGGTAGATATTTTAAAAGTAAAGATCCAAGAAGATTTTTGGCATGAAGTACCAGGGGTTGAAATGTTATAAAATGAACTTTACAGAAACAAAAGTAAAAATATGACTTTGGCCCTAAGTTAAGTTTCACAAGGATATTGCAGATTTACAAATAAAGAAGTTTTATTGTGACAGTGGCAATGATATGGCAGCTGGCAGCCAGTGCAATGGTAAACTACTTTAAAAGGAGCAGATTAACCAGGTCCTCTTTATTTGACACTTATCACTTTTTTTTTTTTGGTTTTTCGAGACAGGGTTTCTCTGTGGTTTTGGAGCCTGTCCTGGAACTAGCTCTTGTAGACTAGGCTGGTCTCGAACTCACAGAGATCCGCCTGCCTCTGCCTCCCGAGTGCTGGGATTAAAGGCGTGTGCCACCACCGCCCGGCTATCACATTTTTTTTTTTAACTTCTGGTGATCACATTTCAGTAAGGCTATGAACAACTTGATATGTGTTCTAAGGAAACAGATGGCATGATTAGGTGGACGTAGTAAAGAGAATAGGCTTAGATGGATTGGTGTACGGTTGGACCATGAATGAGAGGCACAGTATCTGTCTTCAGTTATGTGAGTGGCTGTCAGAAAAAAAAAGTTTTGTTCAAGCTGCATAGTGCTAGGGTCGGTAGAATTCAAGAACATGAGAGAGAACTTTGTCTAAGATTTTTTTTTCAACATCTGAATTGTTCAAATATTACAGCAATTATTTTTGGAGATGGTAGTACCTTATCACTTAGGTGACTTGAATTAGGTGAGACCTTTCTTGGCCATGAGGTAGCCTCGTTTTTTCACACTGTGGGTGTTCTAGTGTCCTAGTGTTGTGTGACTGCTAAATACAATAGTAAAGACCCTGATCTGCAACTCCGGACTTTCATCCTACCTCCTCTTTATACTGAGCCAAGATGCATCACTTGCTCAGAAATGAGCCTAAAACAGGGATGGTTTTGAGGGAGTTAAAATGCAGGAATTTGGGTACATGTTTGATAAAACCCAGTTTTACCACAAGAGCTATTTTTTCTGTGTTTCAAGAAAGTATCTTTCTCTGACTTGATTTATCAAAACTCAGATGTTATTTGGTCAGTGTGGTTTAATGACTGCAGTAGAAATAATGTCACTTTGTGATCTGATCAAAAAGTACTTGAATTTCAACTTCTGCCCCAGTTCATTCCAGTATAGTTGATTTCATTTACAAGCTAGCTTTTTAATCTAAGAACCAAAGTATTTTTCCCTTTGAAGTCTTTAATATAGAGGATGCCCCTTTCCCCAGAAGGTCCCTGTTCTTCACTGCAAAGAATGGTTTTAGAGGTGTCTTAGGTGGCTATAGTTATATATTTTAGCTGCTAGAATTTGTCAAGGGTGAAGAGAACTCTCCAAAAGGCAAGTGTTATTGACAAATCATAAATTATAGGATTTCAATACAATCATTCAATTGGTTGTCCCTCCCTTTCCCTATCCAGTAGACTGGAAAGACATATGTTGCCATATGGCCTCTGGGTTGCTGATGTGGGTCAGGTTGTCACGATTCAAGGGATCAGCCCTTTGAGATGTGTGACTGAGGCTGTAGGAGTGAAGGGGAGTTGGAATTTGTGGTTAAATGATTTCCTACAGGAGCTGTAGTCATCTTCTGGGAGGTGCTCTTTTGGGGTTAGAATTTTTCCAGGTCAATATTCTCTTGGGTTCCTTGGCATAATAGAAGCTGATTTTCCTGCTTTGTAATTCAGTGGTGAAGCAGACAAGTAACTGAATATATCTCTATTTGAATCATATTTGTTTGTTTGTTTTTGAACACTGGTAAGAGAAATTGTTCTCAAACAATATTTTCAAGTTTCGTTCAGTTCTCCCCTATCCTTTCTTCTCCTCCTCTTTCCTGTGTTAAGTGAGTAGTTTTTTTTGTTTTTTGTTTCTTTGTTTTTTTTTTTTTTTTTTGCAACAAGGACAAAATAAGAGAAAAAGAATGGACATCCTATGTTGTACAGTTAAGGAGTGGAATTCTTAGCTTGATTCTTGAAAATTAGTGAGGGTGATGAAGCCTCAGAATACTGGATAAAAGAATTCTGCCAGGATGAAGACAATAGAGCTCTTTTCAAGGCTTTACCAATGTTATCTGTTCAGACAGGGTCTAGTGTAATTCAGTAATCAGAGGAGAATGTGGAAAGTCAGGGAGGTGGAATTGGAAATATGCTCCCACTCTCCATTTGCCTTTTCCCTTGAACATATTCTGATAATATAGATAGGAAGTAGGAGGAAGAGTAGATAGATGTGGAAGAAGATATTTTTGAGAAGAAGTTTCGTCAGGGTACTGAGGGAAAGTCAGATGTAGGTAAGTCATAATATTGAGGGATAATTCACTTTTTCAACAAACACGTGTTGCCAGTTGGCAGCTCACCCATCACCATGTTTGTCACAAGACTATAAATGAGAAAGGCATGCTCTCTGTCCTCAGAGAGTTCTTAGTTGAATGAGGAAAGCAGAGATGTAAGCAGTATCTCTAGATGACTACAAGAGGCGAGGGGGGAGAATGTGAGCCTTTGGGTTAAGAGGATCAGTTTGTGGGATGCTGGAGGGATGACTGAGTGATTAAAAGCACTGACAGCTCTACCATAGGACTCAGGTTCTGGTAGCAGCACTCACATGACAGCTCACAGTCATCAATAACAATGGTCCAGGGGATTTGACTCCCTCTTCTTGCCACAGCAAGCACCAGGCACACATGTGATACACAAACATACAAGCAAGCAAAGCATCTACATATATAAAAATAGAATAAAATGAGTAGGGTATAATGGAAAATAGGTGGGGATATTTTAACCTGAAAGGCCATATATAAAAACCTCAAAAGCTAGGTCAAATTATATGAATGTTATCCGACATGAGTATTAGCTTATTTATATTGGGTAGCAGTGAAAACTTTTTCCAAAGTAGAACAGTGACAAGATCAGATATTTTCAGTAAAAAAAATGACTTTTAAGCATATGGATTGAAGATTAAATTGCAACAGACCATTTAAATGAAAGAGAATAGGTAATAAATTCTTATGTTAAGGCATCGACAGCGGTATGGAAGGAAGAGATGTTTCCAGAAGCAGTTGTTATTGATACACTGGTTGTGGAGGATGAGGCAGAGTGAAGAACGAGCGGCAATAGGTTTGTTAAACCCTGCCACACAGCTGGTGTTGGGCAGTTAGTGAGGGCAGCCCAGTAGTGTCTTTCAGGATTCAGTGAGAGAATAAGAGGTTTAGATAAGCAGGTATTGGGGACTTGATATCAGTTGACACCCCATCAGTTGATAGAAGGACATTATTAGGTTTCATATTTCACATGAGGATTTTAATCTTGAATATAGGCTTTTGAAGAACAAAAGAGAATTCCTGTCATAAGGACAAGGAATCACAGAGATGGTGTTTTTATGAGTGCAAGGGATCAAAGACGGAGTAGCAGCACAGGTGAGCTGATGCTTTCTCCTGAATTTCAGATAACTTCTATCTCTAAATTCTTCCTACTCATTTTGAGTGACAGGGGCCTCACTTCACTTCTAGCACCTGAAGTACTATGAATCTTCCCAGCACTTACTTCTGTCAACATGGACTTTATTTTCCCTTTGTTCGTCTCTCAGTTACTCATACATCACATTTCACCACCTACATGTTGTAGACTAGGCAGATGTTTGATTGATAATCTCCATGATTATTGGTGTAGTCAACTTCAGCCTTTGGTTACACCACACCCCTCTCAACCAGATGCAGTCAGAGCAGGGACCAGAATAGTGTGCATGGCTTAGCTGCTATCCAGAAGGGTTGCGCAGTCTGATAGTCTGGGAACCGGATGAGGTCAGAAGGTGAACACCAGAACACTCTGGAGTTATTCAGGCGTTTTATGTGTAACCTCTGCTTATAGCAAAAGTTAAAAAAAAGTCCTAGATGTCCTTCAATGGAAGAATGGATGAAGAAAGTGTGGAATATATACACATTAGAATACTACTCAGCGGTAAAAAACAATGACTTCTCGAATTTTGGATGCAAATGGATGGAAATAGAAAACACTATCCTGAGTGAGGTAACCCAGACCCAAAAAGATGAACATGGGATGTACTCACTCATAACTGGTTTCGAGAGATAAATAAAGAACCTTCATTTGGCGATGGATGGAGATAGAGACAGAGACCCACACTGGAGCACCGGACTGAGCTCCCAATGTCCCAATGAGGAGCAGAAGGAGGGAGAATATGAGCAAAGAAGTCAGGACCACAAGGGGTGCACCCACCCACGGAGACAGTGGGGCTGATCTATTGGGAGCTCACCAAGGCCAGCTGGACTGTGACTGAAAAATCATGGGATAAAACCGGACTCTCTGAATATGGCGGACAATGAGGGCTGCTGAGAAGCCAAGGACAATGGCACTGGGTTTTGATCCTATTTCATGTTCTGGCTTTGTGGGAGCCTAACCAGTTTGGATGTTCACCTTCCTAGACCAGGATGGAGGGGGGAGGACTTTGGACTTTCCACAGGGCAGGGAACCCTGACTGCTCTTCATACTGGAGAGGGAGGGGAAGAGGAGTGGGGGGAGGAGGAGAGGAGTGGGAGAAGGGGAGGGAAATGGGAGGCGGAGAGGAGGCGGAAATTTTTTTTCAATAAAAAAATAAATAAATAAAAAGTCAGGACTCAAACTACCAGGTTTATAGAAAAGGCACTGAGACCCAAGGAGCCAGCCTGTAGCATTTGACTTTGTGAGACTATTGATGATTTGTTTTTGTTGACCTCACAGATTCTGATATTGACGGTGATCACGTTGTGCAGGTGGACACATCACACCAACATTTCTGCTCCTTGGCAGCACTCCCTTTATATGCAACTTCTTCAGTTTCTTAGAATCTTTGTTTCAAGGGATTTGGCTTATTTTAGGATATCCAAACAACTTGGGACAAAATCTAACAGTCAAATAAATTTTGGTACCGTCTCATAGTGTGGATAACAAAATTATTGTTTCTATTTAAAACTCTCAGGTCTTTTGTCTTAGGATATTTTGGTGGGGGAGATGATTTTTCTGCCTTTCTGTGGCAAGCAGCACTTGAGAGACTGAGCAAGAGTGGGGGAATGTTTTTCAAAATTTGTTTGGTCATTTAACTCATGTTTTCTAGCACGTCCCTTCTTACCACATTTCACTATTTCCTTAACAAGGCATTCAGTTTAATTATTCTAGTAAAGTATAATCTGGAAATGTTTTATATGGTATTTATATTTAAAATAATACATAGAAAACTGCACCAGGTGTGGTATTCTGTTGTGGAATATTATTTTTAACTATGTAAAGATGTGTTACATTTGCTTATGTTGCATTTGTTTAATTAAAGATGTGTTGTTTTACCTACCTAAGGCACCTGATTGGTCTTGTAAAAAGCTGAATGACCAAGAGCTAGGAAGGAGAAGGTGGCAGCCAGAGGGAATAGGGAGGAGTAATTTAGGCTAGAGGGGAAGTGAGAAGGAAGGAGATGCCAGGGGCCGGCCAGTTAGGCAGTTACCAGCCAGATAGACACAGAAGAAGGACGAAAAGCAGGACATACAGAATGAAAGAAGGGTAAAAACCGCAAGGAAAAATGTAAATGAAGAAAACAGGTTAAATTAAGTTATAAAAGCTAGCCAGAAAGGAGCCTAAGCTAAGGCTGAGCATTCATAGCTAATAGTAAGTCTCCATGTCATGATTTGAGAGATGATTTGTTACTCAACAGAAAGCCTGCTACAGTGTTCCATGCCCTTAGTCCCAGCACTCTGGAGGTAGAGGCAGGTCAGGTGAATCTCTGTGAATTCAAGGACTGGTCTACTAAGGGAGCTCTAGACTCCCTGGAACACAGGGAAACTAAAAAACAAGCAAGGAAGCAAACAAACAAACAAAAACAAAAACACAAAAGAAAATTACTTTTACTTCCACATTATGGATTTAATAGACCTCAGGTTAGGATGAAGTTCCTAAGTATAAGAACTCTTTGGATGACATGTGTGAAATGCACTTCTATGAAGCATCAATGTATTTCTATGTAGCAATGTGCTTCCAATATTGGTTTCTCAGTTAGTGTTCATGTAACAAACATCCATGCTGTGGTGGCGACAGCAGTCCCACTGACCTCCCAGCCTTGCGTCGGAGTACTGCTCCTCCAGTCACAAGCTGTGTGACTGAGCAAATGTCTTAACCTCTCCTGGTCTGTTTCCTCATATTCAAACTGAGGATTCTGCTTTGCATGGTTCTTGCAGGTATTAAAGGAATTATAAGGCAATGCCATAGCTCTTTGACTGATGTTGTAACAGACAGAAAATGGCAATTGTTAGCACATAACTATGATGTCTTACTGAATTGGTAAATACAACATGAGACACTTTTGATGTTTTTGCATGTCTGAATATGCCTTTCAAGAGATGGCTGTGAGCCACTGAAAGGGATTCTAGGAACCAAACTCAGGTTCTCTGTAAGAGGAACAGGTGTTCTTAAGCACTGAACCATCTCTCCTGCTCCAAAAACTGGCTTTTGAAGTTTGGTAGAACTCCTTAGTGATCCAGATGTGATATTTTTTTTCAAGATGGAAAAGTAAAATCTTTGATTATCCTGCTAATACTTAAATACTTCTTGATCCATTGAGTTTATCTGTTTCTTCTTGTACCAACTTTAGCAATTCATATTTTCTGGGGGAAATTATAAATTTTGTCTCTTGTGTCATGCTTCTCTGGTAGGGTAACCCTCTTTCATCAGTCCTAGCTTCTCTCCAGTGATTTTTTTTTCCTTCTCTTCACAGACTTTCTCAATAGCATCATAATCTGAAATATTTTGTTGCATGGTGTCAATCTGCCCATTATCAGTAAGAAAGCATTTGAAGACACAGTGTGTGTGAATTACATCTGTATCCCAAGTATCTCTCAAAATGGATATGGAGTACCCAATGAACTTTATTTAATTGAACAAACCCAAACCAACAAAATCCCCATGTATTTTGAATTTCTCTATACCTACCACAATGTAGCCAGTATTTGGTTCACAGTAGTTTTCTCCTTTAAGAAATTTTCATTTTTGTTAGGCAACATAAAGATCCAAAAGATAAAATTTAGATGCCAGTTTAAGCAACGATGTAAAGCTGGCATTTGCAAAGAGTGATTGGATGCTCTGTCATTGATCTCAGTTACTTTTTTGTATTTTAACTGTTGTGAATACAGAGTAATTCTCCTTTCCACCCCTCAACATCCAGGCTAACTAGGATCTTGCAGTTCCATGAACAACATTCTTACTGTTGTTAGAGCAATATGGTCAGATGGAGGCATGGAAGTGCAAAACCAGCAGCACATTGCAATATCCAGATATATCTTCAAGCACTGAGAATTATATTCCAGTTTTATTTTGATTCATATTTGCCTGATTTACTTTTTTTCACTTCTGTTTGTTCTGTGTCTTTTGCAGATACTGCATTCTTAAATCATTTTGTTGTTGCTATCCAGTCAAAAAGTCTCTTCCATCTCCTTGATTCGCTCATTTGCTTTGTTGAAATTATGTTATTAAGACTTATGCCTTCTGTCCTCATTTATCCTTACCCCCTGCTGCAGTTTCCCTAAGTTGTTTAGCTTTTTTCCCTTGGTTAATTGAATAGGTAATCTTTTCTATTATAAAATACAAACTCAAATTGCATAAATAAATTCAAAAATCATCATTCACCTCTAAATTGTTTATTAGAGATTGACTTTTTTTTTCTTTGTCAGCTTGACGGAGCCTGGGTCCATTTGGAAAGAAAGAATCTCAATTGTGCAAATGCTCCCACTAAATTGGGCTGTGAGTAAGCCTGTGGGATATTTTCTTGATTAATGATCAATACAGAGGGCCCAGCCCACAATGGGCAGGTGATCCCAGAGTGTATAACCAATCAGGCCAAACAAGCAATGGGGAGCAAGCCAGAAAACAGCACTCCCCTATGACTTCTGCTTCCAGGCTCCTGCCTTGAGTGGACTGTGATGGATTGTGATGGGGAAGTCTACACTGAAATAAACCCTTTTCTCCCCAGGTTGATTTTGGTGTTTTATGACATCAGTAGAACCGCTAACTAAGAAAAAGACATTTTAAAAACAAATTTGCAAAGAAAAGATAGAAAGAGAGATATGGAAAACCTACACTGAGCCATCTTTAATTGAATTAATATCAGAAAAATAGAATTGAGGGTTGTTCTAGTTTGCATTCTGTTGTTCTGAGAAAACACTGACCAAAACTAAGTAAGAAAGGGTTTGTTTGGTTTACAGGTTACAGTCCATCACTGAGGAAAGTTGGAACAGGAGCACAAGACCAGGTTTTGAAGGTAAGAACTGAATCAGAAACTATGGAGGAATGCTGTTTACTGGCTTGCCCAACCTGCTTTCTTATAGAACCCAGGATTACTGACCCAGTGCATTGCTTGCAGTGTGTTAGGCCCTCACACATTAGTCAAGAAAATGCTCCCCACCACATGCTGACAAGCCAATCTGGTATAGACAATTCTTCAGTTGAAGGTCCCTCTTTCCGGTTGACTCTAATTTGTGTCAAGTTCACAAATCTTAGTCAGCACAAAGGTGGAACACTGAGTGTTGCGGGAGGTCTTTCCGTCCCTCCAACCAATAGCTGCTGAGATACCAGCCCATTGGGGCGTGGTTTCTCTCCCTTCAAAAGGCTTCTATTTCCTTCCGCTGGCTCTCTTGACTTCCTGTTCGGCTGGCGATTAGACTCGCTTCATGATTGCGCAAAGGGCTGTTGTCTGGGATCGTGATCTGTAAGTTTTTCCTCTTTAAATAAATACTACCCTATTAATAATAATTCCAAACTGGTGTGGCATTGTTCGTGGCTTACGCCTTCACCTGGCGCCCGAACGTTTGGCTTTTAGGACCCCTAGGCTGCCAGCCGCGAGTTCGGCTTGGTGCGAGCCTTCCCTTCCTCAGCTGTGCGGAAGCTGCAACCCCTCAGGGTGACTCTGTCACGTGGAGGCATACACAGCTTCTGGGTTATTCTTCTCTACCCCTGGATTCTGGGTTTATGGTTCCGTGTACGCCGTTTTTTGTTTAGTTTGTGACTTAGGCCCCAGTGCCGAGTCAGAGATACACTTGGCCTTCAGGCCCATAACATCCAGAGAGGCAGATCTCTGAGGCCGACCAGGTGGTGGTGGCATATGCCTTTAATCCCAGCACTTGGGAGGCAGAGGCAGGCGGATCTCGGTGAGTTCAAGGCCAGCCAGGCGGTGGTGGTGCACGCCTTTAATCCCAGCACTCGGGAAGCAGAGACAGGCGGATTTCGGATTTCGGTGAGTTCGAGGCCAGCTGGATAATAGGTAATATGGCAGTTTTTGTTTCCAACATGACTTTCACTGTTTGGGCTACCAATACAATGGGTCTAATCATGCAAAATTTATATGACTATGAGGATAACTTAATTTACTGGTTACTAGGTTTTAGTATTCTTTTGAATATTATATCATTTAGGAAGATTATGGTACTCTCAAGAACTCATGCAGGTCAGGAGATTCAGGAGATTCAGGATTCAAAAGAGGTAATAATAAACAAAATAATAAAAAGACTTGAAATGCTTGAAAAAATGATTGGAACTGGTGAACAGAATAATAAGGCACAAGGACAGGATACAAAGCCAACACCAGCTATTAGAACTGGCTTACCCAGGGTTTTAGCGGATTACCCTATACTTAATTCTGACAAAGCGTCAACTTCTAAAGGCTCAAAGGGAGTCAGAGAAGCTAGATGGATGCCAATAGCAATGAATGATCTGAAAGAAATTAAACAGGCTATTGTTACTTTTGGCTTGCAAAATGCATATGTACAGGAAATGATAAGGACTTGGGCTTCTAATGCTAGAGCTACCCCCTATGATTTTCATCAGTTAGTATCTGCAGTTTTAGATAAGGGACCTTCCTTGATGTTTGGAATTTATTTCAGAGAAGAATCCAAACATATGGAACAGCAAGGAAGAGCAAAAGGTGTCGAGGTTTCCCAAGATCAAATTCTTGGTGCAGGAGAATATGCTGATCCACAGGTCCAAGCTCTTTATGACGATGAAGTACTGCATCTATGTCACCAAGCAGCTTTAAATGCTTGGAATAGGATACAAGATCCAGCAAAAAGGGTTGAATCATATACCAGAATTAGGCAGGGACAGAGAGAACCCTTTATTGACTTTTTGCAAAGATTAATTAAGGCTCTGGACGTAGGGGTACCAGACCTGGAATCTAGACGAATACTTCTTGAATCTCTAGCGTTTGAGAATGCAAACATAGAATGCAAAAAGATAATTGGGCCTTTAAAGTCTAGATCAGCACCTATGGATGAATGGATTCAGCATACGATGAATGTTGAGACGTTTAGCTATAATGATGAATCTTGGGTAGGAGAAGCGATTTCCACAGCAATGAGGAGACATCAAACTGCCAGGTGTTTTAATTGTGGTAAATTAGGACATCTCAAAAGGGACTGCAGGCACAGAATTTCTAGGAATAATATCTCCTCTGGGAATGACAAAAATAGGAGACCTAGGCCTTCAGGTATATGTAGGAGATGTAGTAAAGGCCGTCATTGGTCCAACGAATGCAGGTCAACAACAGACAAACAAGGCAACCCGATCCCATTGGGAAACTCCTTGAGGGGCCTCTCGCAGGCCCCCAAGCCAACAGTGGCCCAGTCATTCCCAGTCACAGTGGAGAACGTGCCTCACCAAGAAATCTAAAAGCTCCAATTTCTGCTGTAAAAAGTAATACTAGTCTAAATGGTGAAGTACGTGTGGAGGATGAGTCAAAAAACCCAGTTGGACAGAGTAAACGTATATTTTGGCAGACTTCTATTAACGACCAAAGACCAAAGCTAAAAGTCTGTATAAATGGCATTTTTATTGAAGGCTTATTAGACACAGGTGCGGATGTAAGTATCATTACCCCAGAATCTTGGCATCCGAATTGGCCTCTTCAAGAGGTAGATGTTCAGTTTCTGGGAATTGGAACCCTATCTTGTGTAAAACAAAGCACAAGATGGGTTGAATGCATAGGGCCTGAAGGGCAAATAGGAAGACTAAGGCCATATATAGCCAATATTGCAATAAATTTATGGGGCCATGACCTGTTACAGCAATGGAATAACCAGATTAACATTCCTGCAGTTCCAGGAACTCATAATTCTGGGAAAGATATGATGAGGTATTATGGAAAAAGGTCACCAGCCATTCAGGCTGTACAAGAACATATAGAAAATACCAAACCTTTAAAGGTACCAACAGCCCTACCTTTAAAATGGCTAACTGAGAAGCCAATATGGATCAAACAGTGGCCTCTAGCTGAAGATAAATTACAGGCATTGGAACAGCTGGTGCAAGAGCAATTAGATGCTCACCATATTGAAGAATCAACCAGCCCTTGGAATTCTCCTGTGTTTGTTGTAAAAAAGAAATCTGGTAAATGGAGAATGGTGACAGATCTAAGAGCTGTCAACAAAGTAATTCAACCTATGGGCCCACTACAATCTGGAATTCCTTTGCCTTCTCTATTACAAAAGGGATGGCCTCTTATAGTTATTGATTTGAAAGATTGTTTTTTCACTATACCGTTACAAAAAAAGGATAGAGAAAAATTTGCCTTCACGGTGCCTACTTATAATAATTCTCAGCCTAATAGGAGATATCAATGGACTGTCCTCCCACAGGGTATGCTCAATAGTCCTACATTGTGCCAATATTTTGTAAGTAAACCATTGGAAATAATTCATAAACAATTTCCCAAGTCCATAATTTATCATTACATGGATGACATCTTATTATCTGATTCAAATAAAGATACTTTAGAAAGGATGTTTGAAAAAGTAAAGAAAGTCTTGCCTAGGTGGGGATTATAAATTGCCCCTGAAAATATTCAAAGAGGAAATTCTATTAATTACATAGGTTACAGAATAGGGTTAGAGAAAATTAAAACACAAAAGGCACAAATTAGGAGAGACCGGTTAAAGACTCTTAATGACTTCCAAAGATTGTTGGGAGACATTTCCAGTCTACGACCAGCTGTTGGGATAACACCTGATCTAATAGTTCATTTAAAGAAAACCTAAGATGGTGATAAGGATTTGAATAGTCCAAGAAAACTGACAGCTGAAGCAGAAAAGGAACTGACAATGATTGAGGAAAAATTACAGGAAGCACATGTGGATAGGGTGAACCCAAATCTTAGCTGCATCCTAGTCATATTGCCTTCCAGAATCTCTCCTACAGGGATTCTAATGCAGAGGGAAGATATTATTTTAGAGTAGATATTTATACCTAATAAACCGAGTAAAAAATTAAAAACTTATGTGGAAAAAGTCTCTGAATTAATTATAAAAGGTAAGCTGAGACTTCGTCAACTAGCAGGTATAGACCCAGCAGAAATTATAGTGCCTTTTACTACTGAAGAAATAAAAAAGTTATGGGAAGACAATGAACCGTGGCAAAGAGCTTGTGCTAATTTTTTGGGAGAAATTAATAGCAACTATCCCAAAAGTGGTAGACTTAACCTCATAAAGAGAACTTCTTGGATTCTTCCTAAAATTGTACGTGATGCTCCAATAACTGGAGCCCGTACGTTCTATACTGATGCAAATAAATCAGGGAAAGCAGGTTACAAGTCAGATGAATTGAGTAAGGTGGAACAAAGCCCTTATAATTCTGTCCAGAAGGCAGAATTATATGCCATTCTTATGGTGCTAAGGGATTTTAAAGAACCTCTTAATATAGTTACAGATTCACAATATGCAGAAAGAGTTATCTTGCATATTGAAACCGCTGAATTTATACCAGATGACACAGAGTTGACTTCATTATTTATCCAGGTACAAGACATAATCAGGAACAGGCTTTGTCCGATGTACATAACACACATCCGGTCCCATACAGGTCTGCCTGGTCCTCTAGCACAAGGCAACACTGAGATTGATCAATTATTGATTGGAAGCGTGTTGCAGGCCTCGGAATTTCATAAAAAGCATCATGTCAATAGTAAAGGCCTAAAGAAAGAATTTTCCATTACTTGGCAACAAGCTAAGGACATTATAAAGAGATGTCCTACTTGTTCTTTCTATAATCAAACACCGTTGCCTGCAGGGAGTAACCCAAAGGGTACTAAGAGAAATGAAATCTGGCAGATGGATGTGTTCCACTTTATGGAGTTTGGTAAATTAAAATATGTACACCACACCATAGATACGTATTCAGGTTTTCAATGGGCTACTGCCCTGAGCTCAGAAAAGGCAGATTCAGTAATCACACATTTATTGGAAGTTATGGCCATCATGGGTATACCTGTACAAATAAAGACAGATAATGGTCCAGCATATGTATCTAAGAAAATGAAACGCTTTTTTGATTATTATAATATAAAACACATTACAGGTATACCAAATAATCCTACAGGTCAGGCAGTTATAGAAAGATCAAATCGTACTATAAAGGATATGCTGAACAAACAGAAAGGGACCGAAAATACCCCCAGAAATAGATTACATAATGCTTTATTAACCTTGAATTTTCTTAATGCTAATGAGAAAGGAACGACAGCAGCAGAAAGACATTGGATAATGGAAAAGTCTGCTGAACTAAATCAACCGATTTATTTCAAAGATGTGCTGACCTCTCAATGGAAGCCAGGAGATGTGCTACGTTGGGGAAGGGGTTTTGCTCTTGTTTCCACAGGAGAAGAAAAATTGTGGATACCATCAAAATTAATAAAGTTTCGATTTGAAGAGGAGAAACCTCTTGGAAAGGAGAAATGACAACTCATCCACAATGATATTCATACAGGTGGTAAGAAAAACATATAGAATGGGGGCAGGGTTCTGTTCTTATCTCCATAGGAAAACACTCACCTTTGAAAAATTCAAGGGACCCTGGATATTTGGATACTGACAGATGGAAAAATACCTGCCCAAATAGGAAATATCAAGAAAACTGAATGGGTTGTGTAAGTAAAACATATTAAACCATATTTCTAAATTTATAGAGCTGGTTTTGAAGTTGGACTTTGGCTCAGTCCCTCTCCAAATCCAAGCCTGTTAGTAAGAGAAAAACCCAGAGTTTCTGCAGTTTCTGTCTCATGTCAAGAGCCATGATATGGGACAGAAAGAAATATGAGTTTAGAAAACATCTTTGCTTTTCTTCATACCTATCATACCTTCCATTGAATATATATATCATGCCTTTCACTGAATATATATATATGTCTATATGATTAATGTTTAAGTTTTTTACAATAAACAATAAGTCTTTTCTGAAGTGACATTTGAAGTTTCCAGGAAGAAGATGGGGCCCCACAACAACAACTCTACCTGGTTGATATGACGTCATGATACTGATAGCGCTACTACAAGACCTGTTTTGGGTACCAGCTGCATAAGAAGATTCCAACTTGTTTAGCTGAAATGGTGCACATCTTGTACAACATTCTGGCCAGACCTCCACAAAATACTCAGAGACTATTTGCAATTTTAAAAGACATTGATCTTGAAATTTAACCATCATTTTGCTTTCACAGGATACCCCAGAAAGAACGTCGCCCCTATGACAGCTGGAAGTAATTCTAGAGGACGACGTCCCCTCTCCCAGTAAAGTTTGCCCCTGGGTTTTGGGACATCATTTAGGGGTTGGGAAGTTAGGGGAGGAATTTTATAAGCTCAGGGATCAAATTGAAAAAAAAAGAGGGATGATGGGATAATAGATTTGTAATTGTGAGTTACAATTTTTAGACAAATATATTGGTATTGATTCTTGTATATTGATACAAAGTTAAATTATATTGACTATTGTATGCATGCATGTTTCTACCTCTGTTTAAAATATTTTTTTATGTATTGACATATATTGTATCGATATATATGTATTGTATATATTTACCATATTGCAGTGTACATTTCTACCTTTGATTAAGATACTTATATATTGTTTGTGTATTGATATATATTTACCATATTGCAATGTATATTTGTACATTGTTTATATTTGGAGGTCATTATCCTCATTTGTTACACAGATGTTTATTGTCTTAGTCTTTAAGTTAGATAGATATTGAGAATTATATAGATTAATAGTCATCTAAGTTTGCCATTTATAATTAGACTAATCAGGTTATTTAGATATATAGAGATTATACTCAGTATAGATAGATGATCTTCAACCTCTTCAAAGAGCTGTAGAAAATGGCCTTTAATCTAACTCAGAGTTTGGTGGTAGTGAGACACAATTGCTCCTGGCAACACCGCTCTATTCCCGAGAGAATGTTGAGCACCAAAGACACTCCACCTGGAGCCTTTCTTTTTGGCAGAACTGGCCTTGGGGCAAAGAAATGCCCATACCTCAACCACTGACAGAGATACAGAGCGTGCATCAATGGATAAAACAGGACTGTCATATCCTGCCAAGACAGGGTAAGATAGTTTTGAAAAGTTGCTTGCCTTTGAAAATGGTATGTCAGTTATGTTAGGCCTTAGCCAAAGTTGATTGCTTCAATGCTGCAAACGTCACTTTGGGTGATTGCCCAGGTAGCTAGTTGTCCCTGTGATTTGTTGCATGTTTAGGAAGTTGTTTTACTGAACTTCCTAAATACCCAGGTAACATTATTTCCCTTCTCAGATCTTCGATGGGGTTGAAGACTATATAACTATAGTTACTTTTCTCTCATGACTTGGCCAAGTTATTTATTATACAAGTCCTAAGCTAGTTAGAATAGGATATTTATACTTATTGTATATAATTTCGTAGTAGGTTTAGAACTCTCTTATTTAAACAAAAGGGGGAGGTGTTGCGGGAGGTCTTTCCGTTCCTCCAACCAATAGCTGCTGAGATACCAGCCCATTGGGGCGTGGTTTCTCTCCCTTCAAAAGGCTTCTATTTCCTTCCGCTGGCTCTCTTGACTTCCTGTTCGGCTGGCGATTAGACTCGCTTCATGATTGCGCAAAGGGCTGTTGTCTGGGATCGTGATCTGTAAGTTTTTCCTCTTTAAATAAATACTACCCTATTAATAATAATTCCAAACTGGTGTGGCATTGTTCGTGGCTTACGCCTTCAACTGAGGATTGAAGATGTAATATTGTGGAATGGAAGAATTCACAAAGAATTACCTGTGAAGAACTTCCAGCACACAATGCTTTGTTGTGAGGTGTATAAATGAAGAACTAAAAGAAAAATGAAATTGCCCACAAATATACAGGAATAGCAAGTAAGCCTTATAATTTTGTTAAAAATAAAAATCATCATATGACAAAAGTATAAAATAAAGATTTTAGGAAACAGTTAATGCATATGTGTAGATTAATGAATATAAATGACTCTAATTTCAACAGAGAATTTACATTCTTTTCATAGCATAAGCAAAGTTAATAAAAAATTAACCATATATGAGGTTACAAAGGAAGTGTGCATAAAATATAAACTTTAGGCTCTTAAAGTTATCACAATTAAAACCATAGAAATAAATACTATAGGATGGATAGAGTAAAATTAAACTTAGATCACATACAGTGACATGCTGAAATCATACATGCAGAAAACAACATACTGCCATGTGACTAGAGAGACACAGAAGGAGCTAAATAAAGACAAAAATATGTGTAATGGGCAACTAAAGTTCCTTGTTACTCTCTAGGAGATATAGGTAAATAATCAGGAAATTTCATTCTAATTACAGTTATTGGCTACAGAGTAAAAATGTAAGGTTCCCATGGAAAAGAATGTCAAAGTCCGTCTATGAGAAACAGAAAATCTGTGCTTCTTTGACAGATTCTAAATAGTCCTTCAAAATGACAATAATGTAAATAAAGAGAAAACACAAGAATTGCTTTCAACAACTGGAATAAAAGTAGCCGAAATAATAGGTGAACTAATGATGAAACCTGTAATGTCAGTTATAACTCAATGAACCTGCATTAAACACAGAACATTATCAACAGCTAAATCCCACTACTAATGGTAACAACATAAAATGGACTCTCTTCTAGGACCGTTTGAGCCCCTAGTGGATCTATTCGTGGTTCTTTTCAGTTTAGCTTATCCACCGCTAGTTCAGACTTGCCAGAGACAGATCTACTTGCCCCACCGATTGTACCTGCTAAAGCTTCAAGAAACCCATAGTTTATACAAATCCTTCCAAGAATACAGAAAAGAAGAAAACTTCCCATTCAAACTCAATCAGGTTAGTATAATCTTGATAAGAAAACCAGATAGTTGAAAGCCCAAGAAAATGAAACTATGAGTCAGTTATACTTTTTATTACAGTACTACAAGTATTCTAATAGATTATCATACTGACTCTAATATTATCATACTGAAAATGCCAAATGCGCTTCTTTGCTAAAGCGTCTCATAAAATGCAAGAGCAGTTCAATCTTTGACAGTTAATTTAGGCAATTAAATGGGTAGAACAAAGAGAAAATCCCTGTCATTTCTACTGAAATGGCAAAGGCAATGTAAGCAAAATTTAAAACTCTGTGTAAACATTCTCATTATGATTAAAAGAGTTCTTCCTCAATGTGATGGCAGTTATGTAGCAAAAGCCCCTAATAAGATGCTTCCATTGCTGAGACACTGCAAGTATGACACTGATGTCAGATACAAGACAAAGATGTGCGCTATTACTGCTAAAACTTATATAGTCCTATTCCATAAGGAATAACATTTCAATTCCAGTTTTGTATAGAAAAAAATTGAAAGCAAGGACTTGAAGGAATATTTGTACGTTCATGCTCATGAAAGAATTATTCACTATATAAAAAGGTAGACAAACTCAACCATATAGTTTATTATTGGACAAACAAAATATGGTATATACAATGAAATATTATTCAGCTTTCAAAATGAATGAAATTCCAAAACAGGCTACAAGATTGAACACATTATATGAAATGAGCCAAATACAAAAATTATTATGTAATTTCAGGCATGAGATCTATAGGGTTATCAAATTGTAGAGACAGAAAGTAGAATGATGGCTGGCAACAGCCAGGGCCATGGTGTAGGCTGAGGGAATGTCTGATGGTGTGGGTGCATTAATGTCATGGAAGAGTGCACCTAAAGTTGACTACAATGCTAAACCAAGAAGGGAAGTGTAAATGCGAAAAGAAAGGTAATTCGCTGGACCGCTGAAGACAAAGTGAACTCAGGTAGATTAGCTGACACACTAAGAAAATCAGAAAGCACAGTAACATGATTGACACAAATGAGCTCTTAACTTCTTATATAAAAGGAGTCACTGATTCAAACCAGAAAATTTCCTTTTCATTAGTAACAGAATATAATGTGCCCTAAATAGGTCCAGTAATGCAGTAAAATACATTTATAAGAATACAACCTTCCCTTTTATACAGTGCAAAATTCATAGAAGACAATGAAAGGAAATCTAGGTAGGTTGAGCACTTCTGCATTTTAGATGGCTGACTTTCATAGTGGAGAGGTAAGCCAGTGGAGCCCATTTAGAAAATCTCTTGGATGTTTCCCCACGATCAAAAATAAAATTACCACATGATTCAGCATTCACACTGCTTGGCATGCATCTGGAGGTATTGAAGAGACTCCCACATCAATTCCAGTGCTACTGAGAGCAACCAAGATACAGAAGCAATAAAGTGTTGTGTTTGAACAGAAGATCATATAGAATATGTACACAGTATATACCACCCAGTCTTTCAACTAAGAAAGCCTGTGATCCGAAACAGTGTAGGTGGAACTGGAGGGCATTGTGGAAAAAGTAAGAAGGTGGGTACAATCTTCAGATAGAATGTATAAAAGTCAATGTTGTAGAAACAGGAGGAAATAGTGAGGAACTGCTGAGAGTGGGGATGGGCGGGGGAAGATGACACCTAAAGAATCCAAAGCTGAGGCTGGAGATCTAGCTCTGCTGGGGTGTTTGCCTAGCGTGAGTACTACCCTGGCTGTAGTCCTTGCCGCTGCTAAAGGACACAGAATTTCAGACTGGAAGAATTAGTTTAGTGAGCTATTGCACTCAGGGTGATCACCAGGCTCAATATGGTTCTGCATAGCTCAAAATGCCAACAGATTTAAAACATTCTTGAAAAAGTAACATGGTAGATATGTTAATCAACTTGACTGATTTGATGCAATGTATATATAGACCAGAACTTCATATAATTCTTTATAAATGTCAATCAAAAATAAATTTTAAGAAGCTTGCGGCAATATAGTTTGCTTCTAGATAAGATGAAATAAAAGTGAAAGAATAAGAGTCATTTGTTTTATCTCTCAAGAACTTAATTGTTTTAATATTAATCTGAAGATACAATATGCATGAGTTATTTTAAAATAAAAAATTGGTTAGACTTTTTATTTTCTGTAAATCAAAGTCTATGATGAGTTACAACTTATGTGTATTTCAGATAAGATGTTGAACAGTAGTTAAGGGAAAAGAAGCTAACTATGAAGGTTTGGGGAGAGAAATAAGGCCTGGACAGGGGAGGAAGCTAACCTGGAGCAGAATTTGATGGGGCTTAAAGTCCAGATGATGTCCTTAAGATTCTGTGCTGGTTAAAGTATTGCTGAGACGCTCATGAAAGAGAAGAAAGCTTGTTTGGATTTAATTCAGTTCCAACAGGTAAAAATATTCTTGGAAGCCCTGGAGGCCATGAGAGTTTGTTTCTGCTTGTTGACAAGGTGTGGTAGGTAAGTCACTCCAAAGGTCGGCAGTGTCATCATATAAGTGTGGTCTCGCTATTTAGAGCATCAAACATGAATCCAAACAGACTCATGGAACTCATAAACCCTTCATCTTAATAAACTGAATTTCCACTTATGATTTTAAAACTCCCATTGGTTTATTTTTAAAGATAGGGTCTTGCTATGGTTAGCCTAAGGTGTTCTCCAACATATCCTCTTGCTTTAGCTTCTGAAAGTACTGGATTTGCATGCATGGATCACCATGGTGTACCAACAATTCAACTTTGACACAGCAACATCGTGTCAGTCATTTTTCTTATCACTGTGGCAAAAGCAGCTTAAGGAAGTATGGCTGTTGGTTCACAGTTCAAGGCTACAGTCTATGTAGGTAGGAGCACAGGCAGCTGCTCACATTGTGCCCACAGTCGCGAAGAAGAGAGACAGGAATGCTGGTGCTCAGCTTGTCTGCAATCCAGGACTCCAGATCATGAAATGATGCTGCCCACATTAAGGCTGTATGCTCCTCCTAAACTTATGGAAGAAACTTTCTCACAGACATGCCTAGAAGATTGTTCCCTGGACAGTTCAAATTCTGTCAAGTTGATAACCAATATGAACAATCACAGACACAAGGGTAAGTACACTGGAATCTTACTATTAGATTATCATCACACTATAATTCAAAAGATGTACTTATGTTCTTAAAATTTTTATTTTATTTGATGTGTGTGCACGTGCGCACATGCGAAGGTCAGAGAAAATTTCAGGAGATGTTTTCCTCCTTCCATAGCTGGTTCCTGGAATTGAACTCATGTTGTCAGTCTTGTGTATCAAGTGCTTTTACCCACTAAGTCATTTTGCTGGCCCAAGATAATGTCTTTTCAAATAAATATGCTCTAGAAAACAATGACCCTCCACCTCCAAATTATACAAAAATATTTAATGGGGGTCCTTCCTAAATCATTGAACTTTCCACAGTCTAGCAAAAATGGTTCTAAATGGAAATATAAATATACAATAAAATCCTGTCTATCTTTGGAATAGAAAACAAAGTAGAGAAAGATGGACTCTCGTAAATTTGAACAATTAGAAAAAGCTTTGATTACTAAGCATGTTGTTGTGGGAAGGCAAAGGATAAATATAAGAAAAAAAGCCTCAAGCAACCATTTTACATGTGACAACATGCTTTAGAATGTGACAGAGGTAGTACTTTAAGCAGATTTGTACTGCACACCTTGTTATTCAAGATTCCACACAAGTTTTCTGTCAGCATGTTAATGTCAAAGAAATAGATGCCTTGTAGCAAATCCAGTTAGCTCACACAAATGAAGTTCAAATGGGCAGATGACCAACGTAAGCCCAAACCAGGGCAAAAGAAAAATAACCAAATTTAAATTATTTGTGAAGATATAGAAGGATGAAACTATTTTATTAGCATATATTTGCACAAATAATGGGTTTTATTGTGACATTTTCATAATGAACATTGTTGCTTTGACCATATGTATATCTCTATTACGTTCTTTTGTCCCCGTTCCCTCTTAATGGCACCTCTTCTTTTCTAAAGTAGTTACCCTTTTGCTTTCATGATTTAAAAAATGTTTTTAATTAAACTTGTTCTCTGATAATCTCATACACATATACAGTGCACTTGGTTACTCTCGCCCCTACACTCTTTATTCCCTCCCACCCCTGACATTCCACCCTCCGCCCTACAGGTCCTTTCCCTACATTCATGGTTCCTGTTTTGTTTTGTGGTCCATTATTTTAATCAGTCATCTATGTGGCAATGGGTTTAGAACTATCCATTGGGGCTTGGAAGGCTCACCCATATGTACACAACAGAAGACAATGCCTGTCCTCACCCCAGAATCCCTCAGCAACTACTAGCTCAGCAGGGCAAAGCATCCTATGATCCCCTTTCCAATACACAATTTCCCCTGGACATGCCCAGTTTTGTGCAGGCAACTACAGCAGTTGTAAGACTGTGTTTGTAGTGTTGTGCCATTGTCACCTTCTTTTTCTCTTCTGCTATGCTCTCTATGGTATTCCATGACTGTAGAGTGTGTCGTATCAATGTCCTATTTAGGGCTGAGAATGGTCATTCATTCTCAGCACCTCAAGCAGCCGTGAGTCTCAGATCTACCATGTAGATCTCCACATCTACCACTGTTCAGTGCAGAAGAGAAGTTTTGGTTAAGGCTGAGAGTTGCACTCATCTACAGCTACCAACGTAAATATTTAGAAAGCGTCTTGGTACCATGTCAGTTGAGCAAAACAACAGTAGTGATTCCCTTGTAGTGCCTATGAGCTCCCCTGCCCTAGGTTTCTGAGGCATCTCGCACCTGGTAACACTGGAGGTTTGGTTTACTATGCAAAGGTTTTGATTTCATGCCATAAAAAATAAAGACAAACCAGCAACAATAATAAAAACTCCTCCAGGGGGCAAGTGAGATGGCTCAGAGGGCAAAGGCAGCTGCCATCCTGTCTAATGACCTCAAGGAGATAACAGACTAACAGACTCCATAAGTTGTCCTCAGACCATCACACATGTATGTAAGCAAACACACACAAACACATACACACAATAAATGTAAAAGGAAGATATTTTGAAAGTTTAAAAATACTGTAGATTCTGCATATGAGAGAAAACAGGCACTACAGTCTTTTAGAATCTGGCTGAATTTATTAGATATGATGACCTCTCGTTTCATTTTTTTCTGAAAATGATATCATTTAATTCTTATTTATAGGCTGATAATGCTTCAATATCTGTATACTACATTTTGTTTATTCACGCATTTGTTGGTGGGAACTGTTGTAAACAATGTCTCAATAAACATGGATGTACAAGTGTTTCTGTTGCATGCTGACTGATTCCAGGAGGGATATAGCAGAATGATGTGCTTGAGAGAAGAGTTCAGGAAAATATAAATGATAAAAAATGGTTGGTATTTTTGATGCTCAAGATTAGCAGAACTTCTAAAGTTGTAATTTGGACTCTGCTAGGGAAAGACTGCTGCTTTCCTACACCTCTATGGGCGTGTCAATCAATGTTAATTAGAAGACAGTTTGGCAATATCTATTAAGATTGAAATTGCATACACCCTATTGTCAATGATTTCATTTCTAGATACACCCATGACAAACACATGTGTGAACAAGGAAAAATGAGAACAGTATTAGTAGAGCATTGTTTGTAATTCTAAAAATAAATCTGAATGCCCACCAGGGGGTGAGTCACTATATAAAATTTGGTATAACCCTATCATAGATTTCTATAACCAATTGAAATGAATGAATGAATTAACTTTATTCAGCAAAAACTATAATATGCAGAACATTCTTGTTTATTCAATAAGACACTTTTGGATAGAAATGCACACAAAATGTTAAATATTTCTCTTTGTGCTTATATTTGTGTATAAAAATATCTGGTGAATACCTGCAAAGAACTAAGTTTTGCCAGGAGGTGGTGGCACACACCTTTAACTCCAGCACTCAGGAGGCAAAGGAAGGGAGATCTCTGTGAGTTCAAGGCCAGCCTGGTGTACACAATGATTTTAGGACAGCCAGGGCTACACCAAGAAATCCTGTCTCACAAAACAAACAAACAAACAAGCAAAGAACTAAGCTTGGCTTTGCAGTGACCATCCCATGGGCAGGAAGAGAACGCTTAGTTATAGCTGAGATGGAATCAGAGGAAACTCTACCTTTATCCATAAATATTTTAATTAAAAAAGAAGAATATATTCTTTCATTATTTCAAAACTAATTTAAAAGCATTTGTGGCTTGGTAGGTATTTGATTAAATAATTTATTATATGAATTAATAATGATGTGAGTAGTAATTGGTATGTATTTCGTTAATATAAGTTAATTTGATATGAATTTATTTACACCAAGAAACTGGATCATTTTGCTAGACATACATGTTTATGTAATGTGCCTGTAATGAAAAATAAAAAAACATATTAATATTATTTTAAAGGACAGGCTTTTGTGTGTGGCCCAAGTAGCGACCAAACTACTGTACGCTGCACGCTGCTTACTTTTCTCTCTGACCCTCTTACAAGTTCAGTTCAGTTGATCACAAGGGACGTCACGCAAATGTAGATACCAGAGTTTTCTTCTACTAATCCAGACACCAAAGAAATCGGAAGGAAAAAAAAAAGTGAAACATAGCTACTTTTCTCTCTAGCTTTTAGAAAATGTTTATCTTTGAATAAAAATAAGCTATGCTAGCATGTAATGCATTTGTTCATATAGGACACAGTCTTGTCATGGAATTCAGGCTGGCATTGACCTCCGGACCCTACCCCGCTTCAGCCTCCCGAGTACCAGAAGGCACAGATGAACACTACAACACTTAGCTGATTTATTATAATTCCTAGAGGAATTAATGGTTTAGATTTTTCTCTTCTAAATGCTAATATGGAGAATAAATAAAGCCCTCTGGGGTCAGAGTAATTCTTAAGTGCAAAGGGGATTTGTGACAGAAAAATCTGAGAATTCTTTCTCTGAGGAAATAACTGCTTACTAAGTGAATAAAAATGTGGAAAAACTGTCATTTATTTTCACCCTGGAAATAGTTATCAGACTTCATTGTTTGATTCTATGAAAAACACTTAATTTTCTTTTTTACTCAGTAATGTAGCTAGGTAACGTTCTTTGTAATACTATCCTTCAGTTAGAAGGCAGACAAAAGCCAAGTCCCTATGAGAAAAAATGATCCCGTCTTTCTGGGTCTGAGTTGCCTCATTAAGGCTTTTTTTTTTTCAGTTCCATCCATTTGCTTGCAAATTTCAAGATGCTGTTGTTTTAACGACTGAGTAATACTCCATTGTATAAATGTACCACATTTTCTTTATCCATTCTTTAGTTGAGTGGCATCTAGGTTGTTTCCAGATTCTGGCTATTATAAACAATGCTGCTAAGAACATAGTTGAGCAAATGTCTTTGTGGTATGATTGTGTATCCTTTGGGTATATGCCCAGAACTGGTATTGAGGTAGATTGATTCCCAATTTTCTGAGAAACCACCATACTGATTTCCAAAGTGACTGTACAAGTTTGCACTCCCATCTTGCCCTATAATCAGATTAGTGACTACCCTAATTGTCATCATAAATCTACATTCAGTAACTTATGGAAGCAGATGCAGTGATCCACAGCCAGGCAGTGGGCTGAACTCTTGAAGCTTATTTGAAGAGAGAGAGTAGCAATCATATGAACAAGGAAGGTCAAGATCATGACTGGGAAAACCAGAGAGAGGGAGCTGACCCTAGCTAGTGGGAGCTCAGGATCTCTGGGCTGACAGCTGTAGATCCTGCATGGGACTGAACTAAGCCCTCTGAATATGACTGACAGTTATGGCTTGATCTGTTGGGGGGTTGGCACCTGGCAGTGGGACCAGGACTTATCCTGGGTACATGAGCTGGTCTTTCGAAGCCCATTCCCTATGGTGGGATACCTTGCTCAGCCTTGATACAGGGGAGAGGGGCTTGGTCCTGCCTCAACTTGGTATATACCAGACTTATTGACTCCCCAAGGGAGGCCTTACCTCTTCTGAGAAGTGGATGGGACATGGAATGAGGGGATACGGGTCACGGGAGAAGGGAAAGGAGGGGGAACTGGGGCTAGTATGTAAATTTTTTAAAAAATTAAATAAAACAAAAGAACAGATCCATTACCAGAAATGTGGCTAGCTCAGTGAGACCACACCTCACAAAGTTAGGCCCATCTGGGCTTATTCAATTCATTATTATTATTATTATTATTACACACAAATGCTTGGCTTTCTTTCCACACTGGATCTTTCTGTATACCTGTGCTATGCTGATGTTTGACTGCTATCAGCAAAATAATCTAAACTTGAAATACTTTAATAAGTTAGACTCCAGTTCCTTCTGCATCTTAGTTCTGTTTTCTTGAGAGGCAGTGCTTTCCCAGAGCCTTAGGGCAGAACTTAAAACAAGTTTCTTGTCTTGTTCCATGTTTCTTTCTTTATGGGAATGGTAACATATGATTTGTTTTATATTTTAATTATATCTTATGCTGAAAGTCCTCAAGCAATAAATATAATTATAAAATACAATAAATCACCACTAATTACATATAAATATTCAGTGTTAATTTTGAAAAATATTATGTATTTCTTTGAATGTATACAGCTGGATGAAAAATAGAAAAAAATCATTCAAAATAGAGGAATTACTAATTTTGCAGTTTTAAATAAAAATTTAATAGTTTTATAAAATATCTAAAGCTGTATTCATATTTAACTTGCTATAAAAGATAATAAAGTTAAAATAGATATTTCCTTACTATTGTTAATAATGTCTATAATCCTTTAAGAATAAAAGGGTTAAAATAGATATTTCCTTGCTATTGTTAATAATGTCTATAATTCTGTAAGAATAAAAAAATGAATAATGATGACTTCATAGTAAATTAGTTTGAAAACTTAGATGATCCCATTTCAGACCTGATCAATTGATTCTGCTCAGTCAGTAGAGTGTGAGACTCTTAATCTCAGGTTGTGGGTTCATGCCCCACATTGGGCACCAAATGCAGGTGAATTCATGAGAACCTGTTTTGAGGGATATCAAAGATTTATTAGGATGTACTCTCAGATATACAACATGGTAATAGCCACCGAGGTCTTCCATTCTACCTGTGGGGTGAATAGAAGCAGCAGCCTAATCTCAACCACCGCATGAGAGAGAGAGAGTGAGTGACTGTCCCCCTCTTTCCTTTAAAGGGGTCATGTTGGCAGAGCAGAAGCACACCCTCTCTCAGGTCATGGGCCAGGCAGAGCAAATACCCACTGCAACAGTGAGGGTTGAAGATATGAGGCTTAAACATTCCCCCTCTGCATCACCTAGTCCCCCATTCATTATTTTATATTAACTTTGTTGTGTGTTTTAATAAAATTTCATATCCTGAATTTAAAATTCAACCTTTTAATCATATCTTTTCCACTTCTGAATTTATTTATTTTGTTAAATGTTTGTATTGCCTGAATAGTATTGGGAAGTATATTCTAGTTAAATTTAAAAGTAGTATTATCAGTAATTCAATTTGGTTATTTGGGATATTTTTCTTTTCAGAAAATGGTAAACTCTAGCAATTAGCAATGAGAACACTGTATTCAGATGTTTCAAAAAAAAAGACAGTTGTTGATTTTTGTATATGCACTGGTGATTATCTCACGTTCTTTTCTGGGGACTACTACTCTAGATCACTGTGGAAAAATGAAATAAAAATTTAACAAAATATCCCATCATATGCTAAATTACATGTAAATTCAGGTATTACAATGCAAGTCCAAATACTCCTAGTTTAATGTTATCATATTAAGACAAATTTGCGATGGAGATTGGGAAATTTTTGAGTAGGCAAATCAACTAAGCCTTAAATTCATGCTAATCTAGTAAATTGAAAACACAAGTGATACTTACCTTGCATCATAACTGCAAATATACACAAAACATAGTGTGGGTTGGTTCTGGCGAATGTTTCTGTTAAACAGAAATGTGACCTCAGCTGATCTTAAGGCATCAGATAGCCTGTGATTATGTGATTAGGTGATTTCCAACAAGAGCTCTGTCAGAGGTAAATAAGGAACCACAGAGCAACCAAGTATTTTTGCTTCTGCATTTTATCATATCTTTGTTCTGCCATTTCCTGATCCAAAACATTTTTCTTATTCAAATTATTTAAAAATTGTTATGCATCAGATTTTTTCCTTAATGAAAGAAAAATATGCACAAAACAAAAATAACTTGATCAGTCAATCAGTAACTAAAGGAGAAACCTATAAAATCAATATTTCAAAGGTTTCCTATTTGTCCAGAAGAATTTTATAGTCTTGGATAATTCACCTTGTTTAGATTTGGAATTAATAATGGACATGCTTATCTACAATTTAGGAAAAAGTAGGCTGGTTTCAATTGTATCACATGTTCTTAGGAACACTTTAGGAGGTTGTAGGGGAAGGTGAGGATTTGGGAAAGAGATTGTAGATTACTTCCTTCCTTCCTACTGATTGAGTGAACACAGCTTTGGTGTTGAGAGACAGTCAAGTGTAGTAAAAACTCTGTATCTAGTCCAAAGTGTGACTGCAACTACTCTCATTTGGTCCAGTGTGTCTGGATGTTCTAAATTCTGTTAAATGATTCGTTTAAGTTAATTCAGTCAACTTATTTCATTAATTTACTAATTTAATTTATTCTTAAATGAACTCATTGATATGGGGATGAATTCATTCATTCAAGTCAAAAATCTAGCTGATCATCCTAGATACCTTCTTTTCTTTCCATTACTATGTACCATATCATCTCAAATCGTTTTAAAAACATGTCCAACATCCTGCCTCTCACCATGCCTTTCCATTAACCCCTGTAATTTTCCACCCAGACTCTGTGGTAGTCTATAAATTGTCTTCACAAATCTGTTCTTGTCCTTCTGCCATAAATTTTTTAAAGTGAAAATATGATCATGTTACATCAAAAATCTACCTGACAATTGTTCATTGTTCATAACAGCTTAAGTTCTTAACCAGGCTTATATGTAAAGCTCATTGTGACCCAATCCTGGCATAGTACTCTGACAACTCTTGCGTTGCTGCCATGTAACTTATAAATTCTACTGGATTATTTTCATGGTCCTTTCTGTCACTGTGAGATTCCTTCCTTTAGGAAGTTATGTACACTTTAAGAAGTTCTTAGAGCTGTGGGACATGTAGGCTTGGACTGGTCATTTCTAGAGACCAACTGTAAATGTCACTTCTTGATATTTTTTAAAATCCCATTTCTTCACATTAGTCAAGACTAGCTTTGATTACCTTACAGTGAAGTCAGTTCCTTTAGTGTAGTTATTATAGTGTTCACCGCAGCGTTCATATCTGTTTTTGTTTTTATTGCATTTTGGTCTCCTGGCTATATGTCAACTCTGAAAGGACAAAGACAGTGTCTTTCTCATATTTGTAACTTCAATACCAAGGATAATGCCTGTCAATTAAGTTGTTATTATCTTCTTCCCAATGAATAGATGAGGGAATGAATGACCCTAATGTCACATTGACAACACCCACATTATCTAGATCATCTGGATTCTGTCATCAAAGCAATCAGCGAAAGATTGCTGATCAGCCTAGCCCACATTCTTGGGTTCCTGGTTGAAGGAGAGTTGTAGAAACGAGGACTTTGTCACACATAGGTGGAGCTCAACCACCTGTTCTTTCAGGCTTGCTTAGCTAACCTGACAAAACTTGTCAGGAATGTTTTAGTGAGAATGAAGCAAGGATTTAGAAGGAAACTAACAGTAAAGCTATTGGAAATCAAGGTTATTGGTTATCCTCCTAATCCCCAAATATTCAAATCTAGAATTTGTGTGGTGCATAAGCTTTGTACAACCTCTGAAATTACATCAATTAGAAGTAATTTCTTGCTCATGTTCTTCCCTCCTTCCGCTCCTCATTGGGACCTTGGGAGCTCAGTCCGGTGCTCCAGTGTGGGTCTCTGTCTCTATCTCCGTCCATCACCAGATGAAGGTTCTATGGTGATATGCAAGATATTCATCAGTATTGCTATAGGATAGGGTCATTTCAGGTTCCCTATCCTCAGCTGCCCAAGGAACTAACTGGGGACATCGCCTTGGGCTCCTGGGAGCCACTCTAGGTTCAAGCCTCTTGCCAACCCTAAGGTGGCTCCCTGAACTAAGAATTGTGCTTCTGTGCTCCCCTATCCAACCTTCCTTTATCCCAATCATCCTGTTTCCCCAAGTTCCCCCAATCCTCCCCTTCTCACTTTTCTCTCCCCATCCCCCCTTATCCCCATCCCATCCCACCCCCAAGATCCCAATTTTCTCCCCAGCAATATTGTCTACTTCCCATAGCCAAGAGGATAATTATATGTTTTCCCTTGGGTTCACCTTCTTATTTAGCTTCTTTAGGTTCACCAGTTAAAGACTCCGTGACCTTTATTTATGGCTAGAAACCAATTATGAGTGAGTACATCCCATGTGAGCAAGGAAGTCGGGACCACGAGGGGTGCATCCACCCATTGAGACAGTGGGGCTGATCTATTGGGAACTCACCAAGGCCAGATGGACTGTGACTGAAAAAGCATGGGATAAAACCGGACTCTCTGAACATGGCGAACGATGAGGGCTGATGAGAAGCCAAGGATAATGGCACAGGGTTTTGATCCTACTTCATGTTCTGCCTTTGTGGGAGCCTAGCCAGTTTGGATGTTCACCTTCCTAGACATGGACGGAGGGGGGAGGACCTTGGACTTTCCATAGGGCAGGGAACCCTGATTGCTCTTTGGACTGGAGAGGAAGGGGGAGAGGAGTTGGGAGGAGGGTGAGAAGGGTGGGAGGAGAGGGAGGGAAATGGGAGGCTGGGAGGAGGCGGAATTTTTTTTTCCTTTTCTCAATAAAATATAAAAAAAATAGAAGTAATTTCATGTTGTCATAATTCTTAAACGCTACTTGGTGTAAATTAATTTGAATAAGATGTGATTTTGTTTATTGGTTGATTGGTTCTTAACATATCCATGCAACTTAGCAATACAGCAGACAAGATTACAGCTGACAAAAATCTCATCTTGAGAATCTGAGGAAGAAGGGTTGAACTACTGTCTTTTTAAAGCTATTTTGACAGAAAGGAAAGAGTGTTACTGATAAATGAGGTATGTAAAATATTTTAACATTTTACAATGTAAAACTCTACCAGATGTCTGTCTATCTATCTCTGTCTATCTATCTATCTATCTATCTATCTATCTATCTATCTATCTATCTTCATCTATCTATCTATCTATCTATTTATTATTTACATACTAACTTATTGTGTTTATGTGTTTTAAAGGTAGACATGTAAACTGATGCATATGGGAAAGAAGGTAAGAAAAGTCAATAATTGAATTATGCTCTCTGGGTATTAAACTCCTGTGTTAAATAGTGTGATGATATAGAAGACATCTGGACTTCTGAATAACTAGGGTGTGTGGCTTTAGATTTCCACTTTGTGCTTATGTGGATCAAATTTTAATATTTATGATTCTTAGTTTTGTCTATAGAATATGCACCATATTTGACATGCAAGGTTGTTTTAGAGAAAGTGCCTGAAATAGTGAATAGTTGAGCACATTTTGCTTTTGTTTCATCCATAGTGGAATAAATAGCATGAATATTGAATGTTTTGCCTCAGTCCTAATACTTATGTCTGTGTATCAAGACCTGACTTCAGTTATTCCTTATTATTATTAAGGAATATATTAATTATTACTAATATAATTAATATATTATTATCATTCCTTATATTATTAAGATGTTATCCTATAAATAGTCAGTGTAGCCAGAGACACATTGGAGTGGTTTGGAAACAGAAGGTGATTCCCCCATGCACCCTTGCCTTGATATTTTATTTGTAGGTGGAAAGACATGGGATTTTGTCTGGTACAATTACAGTGAGTAGATTTTCTTTGTCTTCAGGAAGTATCCCAGCTCCTACCCAGACGCTATAATGAGGTAAGCACTCTGGGATGTGGGGAAACACCAAAATGGATTTCTTCTTTGATTCTGTCATTCCACACAGGAAAGTCATTGTCATATCAAATGTCACCGCGAGGCTTAAGGTTTAGAACTGTGGGTTTATCTAGGCTGTCACTGATAATCTGTTTCCAGCATGGATGCTGAGATTACATTGATTACATTGCAGCCATGGTTTTGGCTTTATTTTCCTCCCAAACAACTTTGAAGGGTTCCCTACTTCCCTTTGCGTCACCTTTCTGTGTCCCATGCTTTAAGGCTGTCTTGTAACTTCTTTTGTGGTTCCTAACACCCTACTCTTTCTCTCTTCCAGATAATGTCTGTCATTTGTTGCCCTTTTTGATTATATAGAACCCAAATATGAAGCTTCTAGAACATGACTTACCCCAGGATTTCTTTAACTTTTGACTCAATGTCTTTCCTTTGTTGTAATAGTAACCTTTCAACATTTATTGCACCCCAACCTTTACAGAGACAGAAAAAGTTAAGTGCCTTGGACTCCCAAAGCAGTAGGCTTTGCTGCTGTCTTCTGAAGATAGCTCATAGGAGCTGCCCAACATTGTAAGCTGGGAAGAAAGAAGCTCCGTGGTGCCAGGGTGTGCAGATTCCAGGTCTCCTGTTGGCTTAGACTGCACTTCTGTGTGGTGCCAGTGGTCTTTTCTGAATATCATTCCTTCCTCTTTTCCTCCCTTCCCCTCCTCCCTTCCTTCCTCTCTGGATTTCTAGCTCTGCTTTCTGCAGATACACTATGTGTTTCCAGAATAATTTGGGGATTTTTTTTCTAGTTCTATGAAGAGCATCATTGTGTTTTTATGGGAGATAGCATTGAGTCTATATATTATATTGAATAATATAAATACTTTAATAATCTCAATTATCCCAATTCATGAATACTAGATATATTTTCACATTTTTATTTTTCATAATTTTCTTTTATATTTTTAAATTTTTTCCTGTTTAGTTTTGAGGCTGCATTTTAATCACAGCATACCCCTTCCCTTTGCTCCCCCAAACCCTTCCACATACCTCTCCCTATTCTCTTTCAAACTCATGGCCTCTTTTTAAATATAAACGGTTATTACATGCATATATGTTTTCATATACATATATATTCTTAAGTATAATCTGTTAAGTTTATATAATGTTATGTTCATGTGTGTTTTCAGGGCTGTTTTTTTGGCACTGGACAAACATTTGGAATGCTCTTTCCTAGGAAAGACCACCTTCGCACTCCTAAGTTGCTTGTCGTTCTTTGTGTAGGGCTGAAGCCTCTTGGGCTTTCTCGCATCCAGTTTGGCATGTTCATTGTCATCCTTCTTGTCAGCTCATATTCAGGCAGTAAGTTGGTGAGACTTTACAGGTACAGTTTTGATGCTATTAGGAGACAGTCTCACAGCAAAGTCCCTCATCCTCTGACTCTGCCAATCTTCCTGCTTCCTTTTCTACAAGATCCTGTGACCTTTACATGGTGGAGTGTTTTGTGATGTGTTTTGTGATGCAAAGAGCTCTGCATACTGATCCGTTGTGGTTTTCTGTGGTTGTCTCTGTCTGTTGCAAAAAGCAGATTACTTGATGGAGTGTGAGGACTACATTTACCTGCGGGTATAAGGATATCTTTAACTTTAATTTTTTGATAATTTCATACATGAGTGTAATGTATTTTGATCGTATTACCCCTCCTTCCCTCCTCTTAGGTTTGCCCCTAAATTTCCTAGTGAAATTCATGGTCTATAATTTTTTAACTATTATTGTTATGTATATTATATATTTAATATATTAATTTTGCCTGTCTGAACAGGGATGTTAAGCTGTTTGTGATTTTAATTTGAGGTATTTCATTTTGTTAATTAATTTTATTCATAGGTATGTTTTGGGTTTCTTAGTAAAAATTACTGGTGTATAGAAAACCTAATAATCTTTGTATCCTAAACTTACAAATTACTGAATCAATCAGTTCTAACAGTCTCTTGGTGAAGTCTAGGTTTGTCCAGTATGTAGAGTCTCACTATCTGCAAACAGTGATCATGTGACTGCCCGCCTTCCTAGTCATATCCCTTTTGTTTTTTAAAAATGTTTACTTTCCTTCACTTTCCCCCTTCTACATGACTTCATTTTTGTTTCAGTTAGTCATACACAGTTCTTTAAGTCTACTTTTACATTTTATTTTTAATTGCAATTTTTGTACAATATATTTTGGTCATCTTCCCCCTTTTCCAATTCTTCCCAGATTCCCCACCTCCTTATCCACCCAACTCAGTATCGTCCCTCTCTCTTTTGAAAAAGGAAGAAACAAAAATGAAAGCAAAACGAGAATCAAAACCAGAAAAATAACAAATAAAAGGATACAGTCAAAAGACAAATAAAAATGTCTAAACAAATAAAAATAAAATAAGTCCACAAAAATACCATCGAGTTCATTTCCTGCTGGGCCAACCACTCCTAGACTTGAGGCCTGCCTTGGAGTCTAGTTGATAGACCGAGTGACACTCCATTGGAGAAATCGGATTTTCCCTTTCTCAGTGATTATCAGTTCCAGATAGTGTCTTGGTTTATAGGCGGCTTGATCTGTGCAGGTCTTACGTGTGCTGCTTCAGTCTCTGTGAACTCATGTGTACACCAGCCAAGTCGTATATGGAAGACACTGTTTCTCTGGAGTCATTTACCACTCACACTCTTCCTGCTTCCTTTTCTACAGAGATCCCTGAGCCTTGAGGGGAGAGATTTGACCCATTTTAGGACTGAGGGCTCCATAGTCTCTCACTCTCTGCACATTGTCCAGTTGTGAGTCTCTGGATTAGTGGCCATATACTGCAAGATGCTTCGTTTATATGGGTTGAGTGAGGCAGTGATCTAAATAGCATTATGTCATTAGGAGTAATTTTACTGCTATGTTCTTTTAGCAGAATAATAGTATTAAGTTTTCCCTTAGTTCTAAAACCTATCTAGTCTTTATCCAGTCAATCTCAATATTTTACCAGTGTCAGGTATGGGTTCCATCTCATGGATGGTCCTTAAATCCAATCAAAGAAGTGGTTGAGTCACAACCACATTAGTTTGTCTTGCAGGCATTTTAGTTGTAGGTCATAGTCTAAAGCAAGTGATTTTGATGCCTACCTTTCTCCTCTGGTTGTGTGTAGAGAAACTTGCAGGAGCATGAACACTATAATGGCGCTTCTAGTTAGGCACCTACTCAACTTTTCCACATTCAATCAGGTTTTTCATGTTTAATGAGATATTTAAGTGTTGTCTTCAGCAGTAGGACCTGATCATCAGATTGTAGTGAGCAACCAATGGTCTTGACAATAGCTGTGATGTTTGGGGAGCCTCAGTGAGCCCTTTTGGCCAATGACTCAACAAACTGTAAACTATTGCCAGCACTGGAGGTTTTACTTGGTGGATTAATATGTCTAGTTGGAGCAATGTCTCCTCCATTATTTGGTGACTTCATTTATATTTCTTTCATATATGTATACATTTAGCTAACACCCATAGATCTGTGGGATCTGGGTTACCTCTGGATGATTATTTTTCTAGCTCCATCCATTTGTCTGCAAATTTCATTTTTGTGTGTGTGTGTTTTGTGTGTGTGTGTGTGTGTGTGTGTGCGTGTGTTTTGAGACAGGGTTTCTCTGTAGCTTTGGAGCCTGTCCTGGCACTAGCTCTTGTAGACCAGGCTGGCCTCAAACTCATAGAGATCTGCCTGCCTTTGCCTCCTGAATTCTGGGATTAAAGGTGTGTGCCACCACTTCCTGGCACAAATTTCATTTTTTAAACAGCTGAATAATATTCCTTTGTGTAAATGTATATATTTTCACTATACATTCATTAGTTGATGGACATTTAGGCTATTTCTAGCTTTTAGCTATCATAAATAGAGCAGGAGTGAACTTGGATGAACAAGCATCTCTGTAGTAAGATGTCAAATCTTCAGGCATATGCCCAAGAGTTGTATAGCAGTATCTTGAGGTAGATCAATTCCTAATGTCCTGAAGAACTAGCACACTGATTTTCATAGTGGCAGCACCAGTTTTTATGTTGACTCCATGGAGAACCTACCCTCTCTGAGGAGTGGATGGGGGTTGGCATGGGGAGGAAGGTGGAAGGAGTGGGAACTGGAATGGATATGTAAAATTAGGAAAGGTTGTTTTTTAAAAAAATAAATTAGTTGAAAAATAATTCCATAGCTAATTTCTTCATGGATTTTATCATGAAGGATTTTGTATTTTTTTAATGTTTTTTCTTCATTCATTGGAATGATCAGATAGCCTTTTATATTTCATTGTGTTTGTGTGTTATGTTACACTATAAATTGTGTGGATTTTAGTTTATTATCTAAGTAAAACTCTGTGAGTGTTATGAAATAGGTAGGAATGCCCACATCCATAGTGGTATAGTTTGCTAGTAATCTCGCTCTTACCCTGCAAATGTTACCACCTACATGTGACTGCAGAATACCCCTCCCCCGGAGTAGTGGAGCTATGGGTGGTGGATGCCAGAGCCTGTGGTTTCTCACTATGTTTCTGTTCCAGGTCTATGATTCTTACAATGGTCCACTCTCACTTCCTAGTTCCAGTATTCTCCCATGGCCATTCATCTCAGAATATAGCTACATCCATAGTCATTGTTGCATGGAGAGCAGGGGGCCTTTGTTTGACCCAGCTGCCTGGCTAGCTTACACCCGGAATAATCACACAGAAACTGTATTCATTTAAATACTGCCTGGCCCATTAGATCTAACTTCTTATTGGCTAATTCTTACATCTTAACCCATTTCTATTAATCTGTGTATTGCTATGTGACTGTGGCTTACCAGCAAAATTCTAATCAGTGTTCGTCTCAGGCAGGAGATCCATGGTGTCTGCCACTCTGCCCTTCCTCCTAGCATTCAGTTCTTTCTATTCCACCTACCTAAATTCTGTCCTATCAACTAGGCCAAGGCAGTTTTTTTATTCATTACTCAATGAAAGCAACACACAGACAGAAGGAACTCCTACACCAGTGGTTCATCCTTACAGAAGAGGGTATGGATGGCATGGTGCCCTCTTTCTCTATTCTGAAATGTCAGGGTTAGTGGTTTATATGCTCACCCAGGAATTTCTCTTTAGTTTGAATTCCACTAGGAAGTTCAAGAAAAAAGTTTAAATTAGAGACAAAGAGGAGTGGAATGTAAAATTCTATTTAGAAAATTGTTACTCTTTTACTAAGTGTGCTTTGGTTGGCCTTTTCTTTGAACTGCAAACTTGGTAAAAAAAATTAAAGCTCTTAACTAGTTTTGACATTCTGGAAATTATCATTGAAACGACAGTTGTAGTAAACTTTATGCTGAAGTTAATATATTATATATATTTTTCTGTTCCCTCTTTTCTTTACAGTTCATAACAAATTCATGAGTTTTTTTCCTTTTAGTCAAGAACATATTAATACTTTTATTCTATAGGAAATGTAGGGGTTCCTTAATTTTCACTGGCATGGATATTTCCATACATGTATTTGATAGAGGAAGTCTATAACACATAAATCTCATTCCCATAGCTTGGATTATATTAGGAAATGGCCATTTGGAATTATATTTATTCTTTTCTGTGTTGATAATAATTAATAAAATAATTTCCAGTCAATTCAACATAAAGTCTTTCTGTAAATGATTTGAACAGTAATTGAACAGAGGAAAGGATTATATGTGGTTGATATTTTTCCTTCTTTTGACTCTGCATTGTTAGCATCTGAGTATTTACTTCTACTAGTTGCACAGAGGTAAAGAAAAATGTACATCTGACCCCTTGGCAGGGAATTGTGTTTGTAGAGATAAAAAAGAGAAACTATATTCAGATGAAAAGTTTATTGTCAAATTCCAATTTAATACAATGTTCTGATTCTTCTGTCTAGGAAATCATGACAACAAATTTAATAGTAATACAGAGCTCCAGAGGTAACATAAAAGATAAAAATATTTTCAATCTTCACCCAGGAAACAATCAAATTTTTAGTTCAGGATATGGAGTGTGTTAGAATATTACTAGAAAATTGTGACTCCTAAACTACATCCTGTGCTTCCTGGATAAGTTTTTAATCAAAAATTAAAACAACATGTGGAAAACCCCAATGGTTTTTTCATAGAAGTTCTAAATATTCATCTTGATTTCCCCAACCAAAACCATACATCGTTAATCTTGTATCTCTGAATATAGTTCCAATACATTTTAATTTACTATCTTCTGTCCAAGAAGCTCAGTGTCTATGGAGTCCTACAAAAAGATCTTGCACCAAAACAACATTACAATAGTAATACAGTTAATATGAAAGGATATACCACCTACTGGCAAAATAAGGAACCATATTAAATGTGTGATTGTCTTACTATGCATCTACTTTCTTCTTTGGTTTAATTCTTATCTTGGTTTATCATATTTTTTACTCTCTTCTCAATAAAAATAGTGGTATTTTTGTTCTTGGACATATGTGTATAGTGGAGTGTTGCTATCTATGTAGGCAGAAGCTGAATTCATTTCCCCCTTTTCATGGTAACCTCTGGATTCAGAGTCTCTTGTCTCCTTGTCATCTACATATTGACTATATATTCTGATAGTCCCTGATAAATCAGATCCTGGCTCCTGTCCTTGTCTCCCCTCACCCGATGTGGTTGCACATGGTAAATAGTTACACTCTTCAGTTCCCATACAGGATAGGCTCTGAAGAGAGCTTTTGAGAGAAGATCTTTGGTTTCTATTTCTACTGTCACTTGACAGCTGGTAGCTATCATTTGATTGGCCATGGTTATATACTTGACTTTTATTAGTGCTGAATCCAGATTGATTTCCAATTGAACTGGATTCCGAATTATCCTGAAATAATATGTATTGACTATGGCCAAAAACAGATTGGTCAACTGGCTGGTTTTGAGTAGTTTCTTGTTTTCCTTTCAGACTGTACCTGTACTTAAAATCACAGTCATTCAAATGCTCAGATGTTACTCCAGAATGGCCAAGACTAGAGACTAGAGTTCCACCAGTACTAGATCCAGTCAGATTGTAGTGATCAACTGGCTGCCCATGATCTGTCTCTGATTCTCTATATTTTAACACCAGCTCTCCCATTCCTTCATTTGCTTTGGATCCTACATGGTGAGAAAGAGAGAAAGACTGTCCATATCTCGACACTTGTGATGACCTCAAAGGACTAGAATTGCGACTGCTAGTTCTGCTGCCTTCAGAAGGTCCATATCCTGATTGTCCATAGTCATAATCTTCACGGCCATAGCTGCCATGTCTCCAACGTTGACTAGAACTATATTGGTTGCCAGTACTATGTGACCTATAATGCCTTGTATCAGACTGGACATGTGCGTTACTTGATTGTTTGCTTAGACCATCCCTTGACTGCCAGTGAGTACTATGTGTTGGAGTATGACTATAACCCAACTCTCCATGTTGTGATTTAGGGTCTCTATGGGACTGAAGCCCAACATGGCCCTTAGTGGATCCTGAGTATCTCCGAGAAACTACTGTGTGTTCCTCACCTTCACTGGACTCAGAGTGAACAAGTGTCCCTCCTACACCTTTTGTAGCTCCTGAATATGAGGTCTCCTCGTGTCCAGGCTGAGACTGTCTACTGCTGTCCCTAGATTGCCTTTGAGGACTTCCCTGGCTTCCATGACGTGCTGACCCCAATTCTCCATGCTGATGTCCACCATGACCCTGAGAAGACTCTGAGTGTCTCCTAGAAACTACTGAGTGTTCCTCACCTTCACTGGACTCGGGGTGAACAGGTGTCCCTCTTGGACCTTTTGTAGCTCCTGAATGTGAGGGCTGCACATGTCCAGACTGAGGCTGTCTACTGCTGTCCCTAGTTTGTCTTTGAAGACCTTCCTGGCTTCCGTGACCTGCTGAACTCAATTCTCCATGCTGATGTCCACCATGACCCCGAGGAGATTCTGAATGTCTCCTTGAAACCACTGAGTGTTGTTGACTATCACTGGACTCAGGGTGAACTGGTACCCATCTAGATCTTCTCTGAGAGACACCATTTGATGGCTGCTCATGCCCAGATTGAGACTGTCTACTTCTATCTCTAGATTGTCTTTGAGGGCCTCCGTGACTTCCATGACCTGCTGACTCTGAGTCTCCATGCTGGTGTCCACCATGACCCTGAGAAGACTCTGAGTGTCTCCTAGAAACTACCAAGTGTTCCTCACCTTCACTGGACTCAGGGTGAACAGTTGTTTGTCTTGGTCTTCTTGAAGGCCCTGAATGTGAGGGCTGCAGATGTCCAGACTGAGGCTCTCTACTGCTGTCCCTAGATTGTCTTTGATGACCCCCCTGGCTTCCATGACCTAATGAACTTGATTCTCCATGCTGATGTCCACGACGATCCTGTGGATATTCTGAGCTTCTCCCTGAAACTACAGAATGTTCTTGACCTTCACTGGACTCAGGGTGAACTGGTGCCCCTCTGGGTCTTCTCTGAGAGCCAGCATGTGATGGCTGGTCATGCCCAGACTGAGTCTGTCTACTGCTGTCCCTAGATTGTCTTTGAGGACCTCCTTTGCTTCCATGACCTGCTGACCCTGACTCTCCATGCTGATGTCCACCATGACCGTGAGAAGATTCGGAGTGTCTCCTAGAAACTACCGAGTGTTCCTCACCTCTACTGGACTCAGGGTGAACAGGTGTCTCTCTTGGTCTTCTTGAAGGCCCTAAATGTGAGGGCTGCTCATGCCCAGACTGAGACTGTCTACTGCTGTCCCTAGATTGCCTCTGAGGACCTCCCTGGCTTCCATGACCTGCTGACCCCGATTCTCCGTGCTGATGTCCACCATGACCCTGCGGAGATCCTGAGCTTCTCCCTGAAACTACAGAATGTTCTTCACCTTCACTGGACTCTGGGTGAACTGGTGCCCCTCTGGGTCTTCTCTGAGGGCCACCATGTGAGGGCTGCTCATGCCCAGACTGAGGCTCTCTACTGCTGTCCCTAGATTGTCTTTGAGGACCCCCCTGGCTTCCATGACCTGCTGACCTTGATTCTCCATGCTGATGTCCACCATGACCCTGAGAAGATTCTGAATGTCTCCTAGAAACTACAGAGTGTTCCTCACCTCTACTGGACTCGGGGTGAACAGGGTTCTGTCTTGGTCTTCTTGAAGGCCCTGAATGTGAGGGCTGCACATGTCCAGACTGAGACTGTCTACTGTTGTCCCTAGATTGTCTTTGAGTGCCTCCCTGGCTTTCATGACCTGCTGACCCTGACTCTCCATGCTGGTGTCCACTATGACTCTGAGAAGATTCTGAGTGTCTCCTAGAGACTACTGTGTGTTCCTCACCTTCACTGGACTCAGAATGAACTGATGCCCTGCTTGGACTTCTTGAAGGCCCTGAATGTGATGGCTGCTCATGCACAGACTGAGGCTCTCTACTGCTGTCCCTAGATTGTCTTTGAGGACCCCCCTGGCTTCCATGACGTGCTGACCTTGATTCTCCATGTTGATGTCCACCATGACCCTGAGAAGATTCGGAGTGTCTCCTAGAAACTACCGAGTGTTCCTCACCTCTACTTGACTCAGGGTGAACAGGTGTCTCTCTTGGTCTTCTTGAAGGCCCTGAATGTGAGGGCTGCTCATGCCCAGACTGAGGCTGTCTACTGCTGTCCCTAGATTGTCTTTGAGGACCTCCTTTGCTTCCATGACCTGCTGACCCTGACTCTCCATGCTGATGTCCACCATGACCGTGAGAAGATTCGGAGTGTCTCCTAGAAACTACTGAGTGTTCCTCACCTCTACTGGACTCAGAGTGAACAGGTGTCTCTCTTGGTCTTCTTGAAGGCCCTAAATGTGAGGGCTGCTCATGCCCAGACTGAGACTGTCTACTGCTGTCCCTAGATTGCCTCTGAGGACCTCCCTGGCTTCCATGACCTGCTGAACCTGACTCTCCATGCTGGTGTCCACTATGACTATGAGAAGATTCTGAGTTTCTCCCAGAAACTTCTGAGTGTTCCTCACCTTCACTGGACTCAGAATGAACTGGTGCCCTGCTTGGACTTCTTGAAGGCCCTGAATGTAATGGCTGCTCATGCCCAGACTGAGACTGTCTACTGCTATCCCTAGATTGTCTTTGATGACCCCCCTGGCTTCCATGACCTGCTGACCCCGATTCTCCGTGCTGATGTCCACCATGACCCTGCGGAGATCCTGAGCTTCTCCCTGAAACTACAGAATGTTCTTCACCTTCACTGGACTCTGGGTGAACTGGTGCCCCTCTGGGTCTTCTCTGAGGGCCACCATGTGAGGGCTGCTCATGCCCAGACTGAGGCTCTCTACTGCTGTCCCTAGATTGTCTTTGAGGACCCCCCTGGCTTCCATGACGTGCTGACCTTGATTCTCCATGTTGATGTCCACCATGACCCTGAGAAGAGTCTGAGTGTCTCCTAGAAACTACCGAGTGTTCCTCACCTTCACTGGACTCAGAATGAACTGGTGCCCTGCTTGGACTTCTTGAAGGCCCTGAATGTAATGGCTGCTTATGCCCAGACTGAGACTGTCTACTGCTGTCCCTAGATTGTCTTTGAGGACCTCCTTTGCTTCCATGACCTGCTGACCCTGACTCTCCATGCTGATGTCCACCATGACCGTGAGAAGATTCTGAGTGTCTCCTAGAAACTACCGAGTGTTCCTCACCTCTACTGGACTCGGGGTGAACAGGTGTCTCTCTTGGTCTTCTTGAAGGCCCTAAATGTGAGGGCTGCTCATGCCCAGACTGAGACTCTCTACTGCTGTCCCTAGGTTGCCTCTGAGGACCTCCCTGGCTTCCATGACCTGCTGACCCCGATTCTCCGTGCTGATGTCCACCATGTCCCTGCGGAGATTCTGAATGTCTCCTTGAAACTACTGAGTGTTGTTGACTATCAGTGGACTCAGGGTGAACTGGTGCCCCTCTGGGTCTTCTCTGAGAGCCACCATGTGATGGCTGCTCATGCCCAGACTGAGACTGTCTACTGCTATCCCTAGATTGCCTCTGAGGACCTCCCTGGCTTCCATGACCTGCTGAACCTGACTCTCCATGCTGGTGTCCACTATGACTATGAGAAGATTCTGAGTTTCTCCTAGAAACTTCTGAGTGTTCCTCACCTTCACTGGACTCAGAATGAACTGGTGCCCTGCTTGGACTTCTTGAAGGCCCTGAATATGAGGGCTGCTCATGCCCAGACTGAGACTGTCTACTGCTGTCCCTAGATTGCCTCTGAGGACCTCCCTGGCTTCCATGACCTGCTGACCCCGATTCTCCGTGCTGATGTCCACCATGACCCTGCGGAGATCCTGAGCTTCTCCCTGAAACTACAGAATGTTCTTCACCTTCACTGGACTCAGGGTGAACTGGTGCCCCTCTGGGTCTTCTCTGAGAGCTAGCATGTGATGGCTGCTCATGTCCAGACTGAGGCTCTCTACTGCTGTCCCTAGATTGTCTTTGAGGACCCCCCTGGCTTCCATGACGTGCTGACCTTGATTCTCCATGTTGATGTCCACCATGACCCTGAGAAGATTCTGAGTGTCTCCTAGAAACTACCGAGTGTTCCTCACCTCTACTGGACTCGGGGTGAACAGGTGTCTGTCTTGGTCTTCTTGAAGGCCCTAAATGTGAGGGCTGCACATGTCCAGACTGAGACTGTCTACTGCTGTCCCTAGATTGTCTTTGAGGACCTCCTTTGCTTCCATGACCTGCTGACCCTGACTCTCCATGCTGATGTCCACCATGACCGTGAGAAGATTCTGAGTGTCTCCTAGAAACTACCGAGTGTTCCTCACCTCTACTGGACTCGGGGTGAACAGGTGTCTCTCTTGGTCTTCTTGAAGGCCCTAAATGTGAGGGCTGCTCATGCCCAGACTGAGACTCTCTACTGCTGTCCCTAGGTTGCCTCTGAGGACCTCCCTGGCTTCCATGACCTGCTGACCCCGATTCTCCGTGCTGATGTCCACCATGTTCCTGCGGAGATTCTGAATGTCTCCTTGAAACTACTGAGTGTTGTTGACTATCAGTGGACTCAGGGTGAACTGGTGCCCCTCTGGGTCTTCTCTGAGAGCCACCATGTGATGGCTGCTCATGCCCAGACTGAGACTGTCTACTGCTATCCCTAGATTGCCTCTGAGGACCTCCCTGGCTTCCATGACCTGCTGAACCTGACTCTCCATGCTGGTGTCCACTATGACTATGAGAAGATTCTGAGTTTCTCCTAGAAACTTCTGAGTGTTCCTCACCTTCACTGGACTCAGAATGAACTGGTGCCCTGCTTGGACTTCTTGAAGGCCCTGAATATGAGGGCTGCTCATGCCCAGACTGAGACTGTCTACTGCTGTCCCTAGATTGCCTCTGAGGACCTCCCTGGCTTCCATGACCTGCTGACCCCGATTCTCCGTGCTGATGTCCACCATGACCCTGCGGAGATCCTGAGCTTCTCCCTGAAACTACAGAATGTTCTTCACCTTCACTGGACTCAGGGTGAACTGGTGCCCCTCTGGGTCTTCTCTGAGAGCTAGCATGTGATGGCTGCTCATGTCCAGACTGAGGCTCTCTACTGCTGTCCCTAGATTGTCTTTGAGGACCCCCCCTGGCTTCCATGACGTGCTGACCTTGATTCTCCATGTTGATGTCCACCATGACCCTGAGAAGATTCTGAGTGTCTCCTAGAAACTACCGAGTGTTCCTCACCTCTACTGGACTCGGGGTGAACAGGTGTCTGTCTTGGTCTTCTTGAAGGCCCTAAATGTGAGGGCTGCACATGTCCAGACTGAGACTGTCTACTGCTGTCCCTAGATTGTCTTTGAGGACCTCCTTTGCTTCCATGACCTGCTGACCCTGACTCTCCATGCTGATGTCCACCATGACCGTGAGAAGATTCTGAGTGTCTCCTAGAAACTACCGAGTGTTCCTCACCTCTACTGGACTCGGGGTGAACAGGTGTCTCTCTTGGTCTTCTTGAAGGCCCTAAATGTGAGGGCTGCTCATGCCCAGACTGAGACTCTCTACTGCTGTCCCTAGGTTGCCTCTGAGGACCTCCCTGGCTTCCATGACCTGCTGACCCCGATTCTCCGTGCTGATGTCCACCATGTCCCTGCGGAGATTCTGAATGTCTCCTTGAAACTACTGAGTGTTGTTGACTATCAGTGGACTCAGGGTGAACTGGTGCCCCTCTGGGTCTTCTCTGAGAGCCACCATGTGATGGCTGCTCATGCCCAGACTGAGACTGTCTACTGCTATCCCTAGATTGCCTCTGAGGACCTCCCCTGGCTTCCATGACCTGCTGAACCTGACTCTCCATGCTGGTGTCCACTATGACTATGAGAAGATTCTGAGTTTCTCCTAGAAACTTCTGAGTGTTCCTCACCTTCACTGGACTCAGAATGAACTGGTGCCCTGCTTGGACTTCTTGAAGGCCCTGAATATGAGGGCTGCTCATGCCCAGACTGAGACTGTCTACTGCTGTCCCTAGATTGCCTCTGAGGACCTCCCTGGCTTCCATGACCTGCTGACCCCGATTCTCCGTGCTGATGTCCACCATGACCCTGCGGAGATCCTGAGCTTCTCCCTGAAACTACAGAATGTTCTTCACCTTCACTGGACTCAGGGTGAACTGGTGCCCCTCTGGGTCTTCTCTGAGAGCTAGCATGTGATGGCTGCTCATGTCCAGACTGAGGCTCTCTACTGCTGTCCCTAGATTGTCTTTGAGGACCCCCCTGGCTTCCATGATGTGCTGACCTTGATTCTCCATGTTGATGTCCACCATGACCCTGAGAAGATTCTGAGTGTCTCCTAGAAACTACCGAGTGTTCCTCACCTCTACTGGACTCGGGGTGAACAGGTGTCTGTCTTGGTCTTCTTGAAGGCCCTGAATGTGAGGGCTGCACATGTCCAGACTGAGACTGTCTACTGCTGTCCCTAGATTGCCTCTGAGGACTTTCCTGTCTTTCATGAGCTGCAGACCCAGACTCTCTGTGCTGGTGTCTACCATGACTCTGAGGAGATCCAGATTGTCTCCTAGAAACTACTGTGTGTTCCTCACTTTCACTGGATTCACTGTGAACAGGTGTCCTTCTGGGTCTTCTTGAAGGCCCTGAATTGGAGGGCTGTTCTTGTCTAGACTGAGGCTGTCTACTGCTGTCCCCAGACTGTCTTTTTGGTGTTCCCTGTCTTCCATGATCTTTGGAGCTTGAGTCTCCATGGTGAACTTCCTCATGTCCATACTCTTCCTGCCCTGAGCCAAATGACTTATTAGAGCTAGACCCATGTCTCCCATATCCAGAAGACTGACTTGGGCCAGACCCATATGGAGATGACTGACTATGACCATACCCTTGCTGCCCAATGCCAGATGACTGTCCTGAATGAGACCTGTTCTGCCAAGAACTAGATGAACCAGAATTATGTTCTCCATACCCAGATGAATCACCTGGGCCAGACTCATACTGCCCAGCACTCGATGACCGACCTGAACCATGCCCATACCTCCCATAACCTGTTGACTGACCCGAGTGAGACCCATGCTGCCCAGAGCTGGACGACTGTCCTGAATGAGACCTGTTCTGCCAAGAACTAGATGAACCAGAATTATGTTCTCCATACCCAAATGAATCACCTGGGCCAGACTCATGCTGCCCAGCACTCGATGACCGACCTGAACCATGCCCATACCTCCTATAACCCGTTGACTGACCCGAGTGAGACCCATCCTGCCCAGAGCTGGATGACTGTCCTGAGAGAGGCCCATGCTGCCCAGAGCTGGATGACTGTCCTGAGAGAGGCCCATGCTGCCCAGAGCTGGATGACTGTCCTGAGAGAGACCCATGCTGCCCAGAGCTGGATGACTGTCCTGAGAGAGACCCATGCTGCCCAGAGCTAGACGACTGACCTGAACCAGACTCTTGCCTCCCATAACCAGATGACTGACTTGGACCAGATCCATGTTTCCAAGTGCTAGATGACTGACCAGATCCAGATCCCTGTCCCCCATAGCCAGATGACTGACCTGGGCCAGACTCATGCTGCCCAGAACTAGATAACTGACCAGAACCAGACCTTTGGTCACTACAACCAGACAACTGACCTGAACCAGATGCATGCTGCCCATGTTGACCACAACCTGAGGATTGACCTGATGCCGTACCATGCTGGCCACAGCAAGACTGTCCTGATCCATGCCCATGTTGTTTAAAGCCAGAGGACTGTCTTGAATTTGTTCCATGTTGTTCACAGCAGGATGGCTGCCCTGAACCAGACCCATGATGACCACATTTGGAATGTTCATTTGAACAACACCCCTTCTGATGAGAGCTTGAAGAATGTCCACAGGAACTGCTTCCGTGCTGACCATAACCAGAATATTGGGTTGCTCCAGATCCACAGCATGATGAATGATGTGAGCTCGTGCTCTGCTGTCTTCCACAGTGCTCTGCATGACTACATCCATACCCTCTCTGACCAGAAGACTGGCTGCAGGATCTAGGTTCAGTTTGACAACATCTAGACGACTGACCTCCAGAGACACATCCATAGCCTTGTCCTCCGCTAGTTCCTGATTGACATCTTGACTGGGTAGAGCAAGACTGACTTCCTTGCCTCCCAGATGTACTTGCCTGACAAGAACTTGAAGCACTTTGTGGTCTGCAACATCCACTAGAATTGCTGTGACCACATGCATGACTTTGTGTTTTGCTGTTTTCGGAACTTGCAGAGCTAGGCCCAAGCTTTTGTTCTCCACCCTTTCTTGACTGAGTAGAATTTGATTCATGTTTGCTCTTCTCCAGTCCATGTGACAATCCACTATGACCTTTCCTTCCCTGACTGTTTAACCTAGATCCAGATTCATATTCTTCCCCAGCTTCTCTAGAAGACCTACCATGTGACTTGTTTCTTTTTTCTTCTAGCTCTTCAGAGCTGGAACCATGTCTCTCTTTGTTACTGCTCCAAGATTGACCAGAGCTAGACCCATGGTGTTTTCTCCTGGGTTCCTCTGAGCTGGATAATTCGCTGTGCCTTTCCAACCTCCTAGAGTTGGACCTACGTCGAGGTTTTGCAGTTCCCCACGAGCTCCCAGAACTATGTCCATGCTCCTCTCCCTCACTCCAACTTGAACGTCTGAAACCTGATTTCCGTCTTGGTATCTCTTCTTCCTCTTCTGTTTCACTTTCTTCCTTTCGATTTTGATGACCATGCCTCGGCTTCTTTGACCCTGAAGCTTTGCAGTATTCTTTTCCAAGAACCTTGTTGCAGGCCATAGCCAATTTGAACACCATCAGAAGAAACTCAGTGAAGTCTAGTCTTCGGTCATGATCTCGATCCAGCATATGCATGATGACATCTACTTTATCTGGATCATCTGGATTCTGAATATGAGAGACACACCAAGGATAACTTGGTTAGCCCAGCTTCATTTTCAACTAAAATAACCCAGTTAGCACCTTGTATATATATATGTGTATATATATATATATATATATATTGTGTTATATAATTTTAATCTTCTGAGTATTACTTTAGGTTAGTAAGACCTAGAATATATGAAAAGTTAATAGAAAAGACTATTGTGATCTGTGGAAGAGGATGACATTGTTCCTCATTTGTTAAAATAATCAATTAGTTAATTTCTTAGCACTATATTATTTATTTGCTTGGAATAGGAAGCCTGAGTACATGAGAAAGTTGGATTCTTTAAGGTGGAAGGGCACAGGAATGTATTGAAGAAACATTTGTCTTTAAAATATATATGCTGATTTAATAGATTTACGATGTCCTGGCTCAAAAGAATATTACTTGGGTTTTCTCAAAATCAGCTGGGGCTGTGCACTTTCCACCAAGATTGGTCCTAGAACATGTACAGACCTCAACAGCCTTCAGACATGACACGTACCTTCAGAATTGGGCGAAATTCTTTCTCCAGAAGTTCCTTTAGCTCCTCCTTGCTCAGTGTGCCACATTCTCCATCTTGCTTGGTGTATTTGTAGAATATATCAATGACAGTGACAACACTTCTTAAGAGGTCTGTCATCTTTACCCCCCAAGGTTAAATGAACCTACAGAGAGAGAAGGAAACATAGCTAAAGAAAGAGACATAGAGAACTAATTTTCTTTTCTTTTAATTTAATTTATCAACAGGTCTTATTTTAATATAATGCAGTGGTTTTCAACCTTTCTAATGCTGAGATCCTTTAGTATAGTTCCTCGTGTTGTAGTAACCCTCAAATATGCTTATTTTCATTGCTACTTCATATCTGTAATTTTGTTACTATTTTGAATCATAGTGTAAATATTTGTAGGATATTTTATGTGTGACCCCTGTGAAAGGGTCATGACCTATGGGCTGAGAACTGCTGACAAAGTAATTTTTCAAACCTCTTTTCTTTCATCAACCTCAACTGTAAGTATGGCTCAGGATTTTTGTCGCACCAATCAACACAATGAAAACTTGGGATGATCTCAGGTCTCCATAATATTTATCTTATGAATATATTCTTTTTATGACATTTCTTTGAGTATTTTTGTGTCCTGGGTGTTACTCTGGGCTTCCAAAACTCCCAATACAACAGAGACACCACAGCCCCAGTCTGTCTAGTCTCTTCTGTTTTCTCCTACCCTTTTCTCTTCCTCTCCATGCCTCTCCTTGCCTATTCTTTTATTTTCTCTTTCTTTTGTTTTTTTGTTACTTTCCTGGCATGAGTGTGATACATTCATGTGTTTGCATGAGTGTGTATGCATATTTGTGTTTGAGGACAGATGGGCATATATTTGCACAAATCATCATTCACATTGTTTATATCTTTTCTGTATATGTGAGTGAATTCGTGTGTGTGTGTATGTTTGTATGTGTTCATGACAACAGGCACACAGGTACTACAGTGCATGCGTGGAGATCAGAGGATGGCCTCAGGTGTTGCTCATCACTTTCCACATTGCTTGAGTCATGGTTTCCTTTTTGTGTGTTGTTCATCACTGTGTTGCTGGACTAGCTATGGAACTTTGGGATTTCCCATGTGCATTCTGTGCCCAGCTTTATGTGGGATCTGGGCATTTGAGTTTGGGTCTCCACACTTATATCATAAGTTCTTTAGACACTGAGCCATTTTCCCAGCCTTCCACCTTATATTCGAGACAAGGTCTCTCAATGAATCTGGAGCTCATTGATTTGGCTGGATTGACTAGCAAATGAGTTCTACAGAGCCACCTGTTTCTGTCCTTACGTCAGCACTGGCTACAGACACATGCTACCACACCCTGCCTTTCCATAGGGGCTCTGTGTCTGAACGTAGGTCTTTGTGCTCGTATGACAGGCGCTTTACTTGTTCAGAGCTCAGACTCTTTTTTTTCCCCTTTCCTTTCCCTTTCTTCTCTCCTTTCTTCAGTCCTTTTTGTTTTCTTTTTGAGACAGGATCTCATGTAGCTCATTCTGGCCTCAAAAAGTTACTTTGTAGCCAAGCTTGGCAATTGACTCCTAATCTTCCTTGCTTCCACCATTCCCAGCTGGGGCAAGAGTAACAGATACCTTACCATTTGAATCCTTTTTGTTCATCAGAAAGCAAACTAGACCCCAAAATACCATTAAGAATTGAAAATGGGCAAAGTGTGTCAATAATATCTTGATACTGTAGATCCTATAGCTATAATGGCCCTTAGAACGGAAACTGTCAAAGCATCAACCCTCAAGTAAACACCAAGTAAACACCGTTCCTTCCAAATGTTACCAATTCAGGTAAGAAGTTGAAAGTGGAGAACTAGATCTCAATACTCTCCAAACCAAAAGTGAACCACAAACAAACTACACCATAATACCAGTCGCTTTCACATGCCGCAGAAAGATAGTGTGTGGTTAAATTAGGGAGAATATGAGATGGCCTAAAACAGTGGTTCTCAATCATCCCAGAGTTGTGACCCTTTAATACAGTTCCGCCGCATGTTGTGGTGACCTCCAGCCACAATATTATTTTTGTTGCTACTCCATAACTATAACTTTTCTGTTGTTATGGATCATAATGTAAATATCTGATATGCAGGATATCTGATATGAGACTCCCATGAGAAGGTTGTTTGACCCCCCAAAGAATCAAGACCCATAGATTGAGAACCTCTGGCCTAGACAAAGACAGACTTCTACTGGATTTATTCTCCTCAGTAAAGACATTGATTTCTAAAGACTCAAGTATAAACTAAATTAACCAAAGAGACAGCAAACCAAAAATAAAAGAAACAACAAAAAAGGAAAAGTAGCAAAGTACAGTACTGTCTATGCCCGAGCTCAGACTCAGCTCACAATATCTGGCCCAAGAGCACCAAGTACCATACATTTAAATTCTTCTCACCTGATTCACCAAAGGAACAAATAGGATAAGGCCTGATGCAGCTTGCAGGGTGTTGATAGATGGGGACAGTGACCCTTATATAGCTTGGGTGCTGTCTTCTGTGGGATGGGCTGATTCATTTCTAATCAAATGTAACTCCACCCCTTGCATGTTTATCTTCCTTCTTCACATTCTCGCCTGTAGGATGATTGCAGAGAGGGTGATAATGGCCCCACCTTCCACAGTAGAGATATGCTCTGGGACGCTCTCTTGTAGGGTCGCACACAGTGAAATGCAGAGCCTTTGGTGGAGAAGATTAGTTTGTGCAATTGATTTTCTTTATCTAGTGTTCAAACCTTTGGTGGAGAAGATTAGTTTGTGCAATTGGTTTTCTTTATCTAGTTTTCAAAGAAGATAGTGGAGTAAAAATACTTGGCAGGAGCACAGTGAATTTTTTTTTTTTAAATTGAAAATAAACCCAGGCCAACAAGCTTGCCCAATTCATGACTATTGCAATAACATTACGCTACCATTTTTTTTGAGAATTTACTGTATTCAGATACTGTGTTGACTATATCTCTCTTGTGTTGTCACATATTTGCATGTGTATGTTTTTCCCACATTTCAAATGAAGACATAGGTTTAAAAACATTCAAAGTCATAGCTATATGATGGAAAAAAACAAGATTTAAACATATAACTCTTATTGTGCTGTTGCTGTAAACATTATGTTAGTTTACCCTATTATATAGCCATTATGCAAAAATGAATTTGAGGTTTATACCATCTATATACCATTTTAAGAATGCCAGGTCTACTGAAATGCAACTAATATGAAAGGCTAATGTATGAGATGCTGCAAGCCATGAAAAGAAGATCTCTTCTCTGATACTGTGTAGGCTAACTGGCTATCTACGTTTAGGGTCCATAAATAAAGGTAATGTTTTCAGAAGATGAATTTCGAGTAAGACTTCTTCCAGTGCCCTACTATACACGGGCAGTCTGACATCTTTAGGCCTAGTCTCTTGGGAAAGTGTATGTACATACTGCACATCATGTGTGTTTAAGGGCAACAAAATAATCCAAAAACTGTATTAGGCATGGTGAATCACCTCGTCTGTACTCGCCGCCAGGCAATGGTGACAGCATTAATTGATTACTGTCTTCTGTTTTGTCTACTTTTCTATTTTATTTCTCATGTAAACTTGTAAGGTGAATGCTATTGTCACCCCTTTACAGATCATGTAATGAAAGGATGAATAAATTTTAAACTGTACTAAAATCAAGGCAGTATCAGAAGCAAAAGTTACTCACTCTACTGGATGCTTAAGCCTGGCCTTTAGTTGCCGATTCACCAAGTCTGGGGTCTGTCATCTCCTGCCTGGGTACTGCTTTGGGGACAATTATCATCCAGACAGTCCCTAGAGCTTGGCAACCACATAGAATGAATACCTGTTCACAGACATGCCAACAAATTTGCTCCTGAAAGACTCCACTGCTCCTATAGCCATGGGACTCCTAAACTAATACAGCCACAGAAAGTTAGGTTTTCCCCCTGGATATTATAGCCCTTCTCGGTCATGTGACTCCTTTAAAATTGTGTTTCTTTTTGTAAAAGTGACTGTGTCAGGAAGATTTTGGGGCCTCACATCCATACTGGATTAAGCATTTAAAGCCAGCCTTGCACTGAATTCCAGCATTCATCTAGAACTGGAAGTCTTCCATAGCCTGCTATCTCTTGGCCAGTTCATTGTTCTGTATCCTTTGTGGTTCGGTCTCTCTTCCTTGTCTTACTTTCTTAGCATGAAATTATAATCTCTGTAGTCAGAAAACTGGAGTTCAGCTTTCAGCTCCACCTCTTACTAGCTGTGTTCCTTGAGTAACTAAAAATTCTCTTGGCTTCTGCTTCCCAACTTAAAGCACTTACTTGCTCACTGATGGGGGTGACATGTGGCCTACAGTAACTACCTAGTTAGCTACACAAGATCATTTGGTTTAAGTATTTCATGCCATCCTATGCATTTTATACACAAGAATTGATTTTTAAAAATGAGGTAGAGGTCAGTAATAGGACCTGAAAAGGCATAAATACTATGCATTTTTCAAAAGCATTGTACAGAAGGTAAGTCCTGACTTTTAAACATATAAAATATCTATTGAGATATACTTTTGGGCAGTCTCCATGAACTTCCCACTGCTTAAGTTCCCTTTATTGATAACCACCAAATGTTACTACAGTCTGGTTATGAGTGGAAATGTCAGGCCATCAGAGCAACAATCTGGAACAAGCATTGTTCCTACCCAACAAGGACCTAAGTGCCTTCTGACAAGGGATAAATTTCTGGTAGTTTTGGGCATAAAGGTTGCTGTGGTGATATCTGCAGAGACTCAAGTTATAGTCTGAGGAAGCAGAAGCATGGGGCCCCAAGCAGGGCAGTCTCCGGCATGCTCTTCTCTGTACCTGGGCCTTTGTCCTCTCCATTTTCTCACCACTCTCTGCTTACCCACCCACATCTACCCTGCTCTGGGTTGTCAGGGGCCATTTGGTGAAGCTCATGTGCTATCGGCCACTGCATACACACCTTATACTAGTAAAACAAACTTTGCATGTGTGGAGGTCCCAGTTTTTAGTTTTAATTTGTTCCCACATGCAATCCTTCCTATGGGGTGGCTTTATTAAAATTAAAGTCAAGTTTTTTTTGTCATGTTGTCATGTTCAAATTGAGATCCTGCTATAGGACCCAAGTGAGAATTACCTTATCATGAGAACCAAACTTTCCCAGTCACTATGATCCTCAGCAATACTCAATGAATTCAACCAAGCGCTGTGCCTGAACCTTCTTCCAGGTCCATTCTATGAATTAACTGTCTCTTCTCTGTGAGAAGTTTAAAGATCTGTTCTTGGAGGTTATAATGATAGACTGGGTGAGGGTGGAACATTGATTTTTACATCAAGACACTTTTGTATTAGATCTTAACATATACTATCAGTAAAATTTGGGAATGTCTCTAAATCTGAGTGTTTGCACACTTGGGACATGGGGATAATTACACAATTAACATTCAGATAATGCTTAGAATATAACAGGAATTCAATGTATTTTCTTTTCTTCTTCCTGCCAAGTTTAATCTTACAAATGAGTGGAGTTGTTGGTTCCTAGAGATGATTATTAACTTTGGTCTCTTCTTTGGGCCTGCCTGGGTAAAATCAGACATGAGCATTTGGAATTCGGCTTTCAAAGACACTAAAAAATGTCATTATGAAAAGTCAGTCCACCATGAAAATGGGAACTACTGGTTACATTGTCTAAGGATGTAATTCACTCCCAGAGTCCTCTTCTAGTTTTCCACATGAAGATGGCTATCTAGTGCAGTAGAATCTCTTGGAGAAGCCCACAAACACACCCAGGCTTCAGGAATGCAGCATGGGGTTTCTGAAACTTGCTTAGTGCAGGTTTAAGTTGCATGTCCCATCTGGAAGCTTCGGGTGCTCACTGCAGTTGACAGAGCTGCACATCCCTAGGTGAGGTCTCAGAAGTTCTTATAGTCCCTGCAGCTGCAAAAAACACTAGCCTATGGCAGCAGCACAGAGCTAAATTGCTTCAGGATAGATTTGGAAACTTATGAAAGTCAAACCTGACTGAAAGAGACAGAGTCAAATTTGTGGAGATACTCTAGACTTCGCTAAGTGAGCGAGGGGCTTTATTTTGGCATGTTGAAAGGAATTGCTATTGAGTAAAGCTGTTGATATTTGTTGTTTGTTTAAACAGTTCAGAGCCACTGCAATCTACGTGAATCACTGCAAGTTGTATGTGCTGAAATGTTGGAGCATTCCAAATATTGTATTTTTAAAAATGTCACTTGGTGGGGAAAATATTGGTCTTTTAATTATGAATGTTATTTTGGGGACATTTGTAAACATTTGGTACTGGGTTTGTAAGTAAAAAAATCAAATTAATATTGATTATTACTTTGGGGTATGACAATGCACCCTTTAAGAAATTAATTGTGTTTTTTTAGCCTAATATAAATAAGTAATCCACCCACTCACTCATACCTTCTCTCTGGCTAATTAAGCCAAGAGCTGAAGTCTTCTCTGACTGCTCAGCTTCAGTCGCCTCTGAATATCCAGACTCTAAGAGGTAGGATAATGTGGGTGCGGGCAAGCTCATCTTCACTGTCTCGTTTTTCCCCCAGTGAGACTTTTCCTCCTTTGTGATTCGTGTCTTGGAAGAGGGACACTAGGTCACTAATTTAGAAAGATAATTGCAAAGCTCAGATAGAGTGATTAATTTGTGTAACTATGATGGGGTGACTCATGCCCCAGGGATTCCCTGTGCTCCCTAATCCAGCTGCCCCACCTCACATCCCCAGCTTTGTTCGAGTGACTCCAGTAGCTGCAGAATCCCTGGCCTAGGGAGACCGATACTGAACTTGTAAGATGGTAGAAGTGATGTTTACCCATCCCTGGAGTGGACCTGCCCTGACAGGGAGCAATCCACACGGAGGGAGAAGGTGGCCAATAGAACAGTTTTGTGTCTAGATGCCCACCAGGCCCACCCTCACACCAGCTTCCTGAATCTGCTCCAACTAGAAGACTTGACTGTAGATATGGTATAGAACTCTTAAATTTGTGATTCTTGGGTTCTGACTAAGGAACCAAAATAAATTCCATTACAAAATGGTTAAATCCAGTGGTTAAGTGCATTTACATTGAAATCTGTCAGAGTTGGGAAGCCTACCTTGCCCTTTTATTAGCTGGGTAGACTTAGGTTTGTGAATGTTTGACATTTTATCATTGTGTTGTTTTAAAGCCTAAAAGTTGAAAGTGTTTAAAACAAAAAAGGTAGTTAAAGTACTAGAGAAATTACAATTTTAACTCAAAATTTAAAAGTGTTGTTTTTTAAAAGTTTTATTAAAATAATTATTTTCTTTATTTTAGTGATAATATTGTTATCATGAAAAGTACTGTTACCAATTTTATTCTGAAAGCTAAAAAATCATATGATGGTGTTAATTTTCATCTTACAACATCAATTATTATTAAGAAAAATTAAAGCAAAGCCAGGCTTATAACTGGTCGGCTTCAAGGTAGACCGTATTTCCAGCTTTCTTGACTAATGAGCCTGTGATTAAAGATTACTATTATGCCAGTAATTTTTATAACACTTGTAATGGCTATGGTAATGATTAAAACTCTCCTCCAAAAGGAGATAGACTCCTCAGAGCAGAAGCACTTATTTTGTGGGTACAAGCTGGGAGCAGATCCCTGAATTTGTGATACAAAGACTCTATCTTTCTCGTCCACCTGGTCTGTACTGACTCACTGGAGCAGGTGGATATGGGGTGACTTATCCTGCCTCTCTAATCTTACATAGGTTGGAGCTCTGCCCCCTGAAAGCTCCTTCTGGCAGGTGGTGATCACTGCCCCTCATCCTCTCCATGAAAGGGTACCCATCAAATCTTAAAATCAGGGATTCATCTGTGGCTTTCTACATAAAAAATTATATATTTTCTCTTCAAAAAACAGCCAGATACTCAGTAGCGTCTAATGGACCATAGATTTCTGGATGTCTACTTTCTTCCTCCTACTTTTCTACCCCATAGGGTTTAGACAACTGAATAGTGTTAAGCAGGTCAGATTAGTCTAAGTGCCAGGGAGACATTTTCTGACTAAGGGCTGGGTAGGATTGAATATTTTGCAACCTTTAAGTATTGTTCGATCTAAATATAAATCGACTTATCAAGCTTCACTGTTATTTCTCCTACAAGCTACTCGAGCTTGTCAGCAGGAGTGAGGCAAGCTGAATCAGATACATACCAGCCAGGTTCAGACCCTGCCTCCTGTAGATCTGGTTCGCTGACGCCTTTCTTCCACAACTCAGGATACTGGAACCTGGGGTTAACTATTTGTCAGGCAGGGTTCTCTGCTTTGAGATGACAGTGAAGGGAGGACCCTTTGGATGGTGATAGGTTCTGTTGCTCTTACACCAACAAACATAAATGTGTGCAGTTCTGGTCCCCACCTCCATCCATTCCATTTCAGAGATGGCCAGTTGAAAAGAGAGTCCCATGCTTCAGTTATTATGCCTACGAAATTGTCACTAAAGGAAGACATGCATTGTATCATTGGAATAGACAAGGAAAAGACTTAAACGCATACCTATTGCTTATTTGGTAGGCATACTAAGAGAGTTAATTCTTAGGATTATCTCTCTGATACAAAACACTATTGCCAGTAGCCGTGTCAGAGGATCTGCAGTCAGAAGTGGACCTTAGGGACTAAAGGCCAGAGTATAAAAAAGCTACTCTGGGTGCATGCAGGAGAGGCAGATCCGCTGGAGGATTGTCTCCAGAACGCCCCTTGCTTCTGCTGTGCTTCTTCTGTTTGTTGCTCACATGTTCTGGCTATGATTGGCATGGTGTAGTTGTTAAATGCAGGGATCCCACTGCATCTAGTATAGTGTGATTGTTTCTTGGGAAAATCCTGCTCCTCACTGGGCAATTTACTTGCAGCTCTTAACGAAGATGTCTTTTGTAAGAGCAATGGTGAATAGATAGGTCTATGATTTTAATTGGACTTTTTGAGTCATCGAAGGGAACCAGGTGGTTGAGACAGCTAGTGAAGATGATGATTAGGAAAATAGCTCCAATTGCTCCAATAAGAGACATAAAAAAAGACAAAATAGGCTAGAAGTTATCTTCCTTTTTGTTAGATATGAGATTTACAGAAGATGAAAAATAAGAACAAGGAAATTTCATGAACTATAGACCCATGAATTCTGCCTGTGGAAGAACAGGCTGATGATTAAAGAAAACAATTATGCTTCCACCTTTTTCCCCACAGACACTAAAGACAACAATTAATAAATGGGACTTCCTGAAATTGAGAAGCTCTTTTAAGGCAAAGGACACAGTTAATAAGACAAAACGGCAGCCTACAGAATGGGAAAAGAACTGAAAAATGGTTGAAAGACACTTAAGGAATTGCTCAACATCCTTAGCCATCAGGGAAATGCAAATTAAAACAACTCTGAGATACCATCTTACACCTGTCATAATGACTAAGATAAAAGCACCAATGATAGCTTATGCTAGAGAGGATGTAGAGTAAGGGGAACCCTCCTCTATTGCTGATAAGAGTGCAAACTTGTACAGCCACTTTGGAAATCAGTACGGCAGTTTCTCAGAAAATGGAGGATCAGTCTACCTCAAGACCCAGTAATACCACTTTTGGGTATGTACACAAAAGACACACACTCATACCACAAGGACATTTGCTCAGCTGTGTTCACAGCAGCATTATTTGTAATAGCCAGAACCTGGAAACAACCTAGGTGCCCCTTAACTGAAGAATGAATAAATAAAATGTGCTACATTTACACAATGGAGTACTACTCAGCTGTAAAAAAACAATGAAATCTTGAAATCTGCATGCAAATGATGAACTAGGAAAAAAAAACTTTCCTGAGTGAGGTAACCCAGACCCAGAAAGACAAACATTGGATATTCTCACTTATAAGTGGATATTAGATGTAAAGCATTGGATGATGAGTCTATAGTCCACAAGCCCAGAGAAGCTACATAACAAGGAGAACCCTAGCAAAAACATACATGGATCCCCCTGGGAAAGGGAATTAGACAAGATGTCCTGAGAAAGTTGGGAGTATATGTAGGGGTAGAAGAGAGGGCTGAAAGGGAGAGAGGGGGGATAAGGGGAAGGATGAGGAAAACATGAGGGGATGGGATGGTTGAGATGGGGAAGGACAGAGAAGGAGAGGAAAGAAAGGGATATCTTGATTGAGGGAGCCATTATGAGGCTAGCAAGAAACCCGACACTTGGGAAATTGTCAGTAATCCACATGAATGACCGCAGATAAGACCCTAAGCAATAGTGGAGAGGGTGCATGAACTGGCCTTGCCCTCTGATCAGATTAATGACTGCTTTAATTGTCATCATAGAACTTTCACACAGCAAATGAAGGCAGCAGATGCAGAGATCCACAATGAAGCACTGGCTCAAGCTTGCAGAGATCAGTCCAAGAGAGGGAGGAGCGATAATACAAGCAAAGGGGTCGTGACCATAAGGAGAATACCCACAGAAACCACTTACCTGAGCTAATGGGAGTTCACTGACTCTGGATGATCGTGGAGTAGCCTGTATAAGACGAAACTAGGCCCACTGAATATGGGTGAGAGTTGTATAGCTTCAGTCTGTGAGACCACTGGCCGTGGGTGTAGGATTTATCCCTACTGATTGAACTGGTAGTTTGCAACCCATTCTTTTTGGAGGGTTGCCTTGTTCAACCTAGATACAATGGGGAGGACCTTGATCCCACCTCAAAATGATGTGCTAGACTTTGCTGACTCCTCATGGGAAGACCTAACCTCTCTGAGAAGTGGGTGAGTGTAAGGTGGAGAGAACAGGAGGAGGGGAGGGAGTGGGAATTGGGATAGGTATTAAAATAAGAAAGGATTGTTTTTCAAAAAATAAATTTAATAATAAAAAGTTTTTTTAAAAACACCAATTATGTTCCTATACCCAGAATTAAGCCTGAGTTCCTTGGTCATGTAATTTATGGAATTAATCACTGACTTCAGTATGCACCTTGAAGAAACAAATTTGTGAAAGCTAAATGAACCTATTGTTTGTAAAAGAAAATAGATGGTGAACTGACCATTCATTTAAAGTTCCTCTAGAGTAGAATTAAGAATAGAATTCTGTTGCACTAAACACACAAACAGCTGCCTGCCAGTACAAAGGAACTGGCTAAAATATACTTAGCTTGCTTAAAACTTTGTTAATCAGTTATAAAAACATCATTGCTTTGGGGTGAAGATGTTATGGTGGGAAGATTAATACAAAGAAAAATGTTTAACCACTTGTGGGATTCTAAGAAAAACAGGTAGCTTATGATCTTAATGGAAATTCTTCTTATGTAAAGATTTTAAGTTGGTTTTGGAAAATATGTAACTTAAGGTTGTGAGTTAATCTTTTCTTGCATAAAAATCTTTGTGTTAGGAGGTATAAAAGGGATAAGATAAAAATAAGTTATCTAGAAGCAGAAAAGATGTAGAAAAAAGATCAGGGAAGAAATAGAAGAAAAACATTAGGGGGATAGAAGGAGAGAAAATGGAAAAAGTGTAAAAGAAATACAACAGAAAAAGAACAGAGTAAGAGCAACAACCAGCAGAAAGAAAAATAAAATGAAGAATTAATGTTTGGCCCTCAGATAAAGTTCCAATGTATGTCTGTGCATCTGATCCAATAGTTCATGTACCCACATCTTCAGTGTCTCTGACCTCTGGAGACCCTGCTCTCAGCAGCACACTACTACAACTCAACATAGTGCAAAGAGCCCTGGTGCTGTAGACATCTGGCTTTCGTTTATCCCAGGCCGATAGTCAGCAAATGCTGTTGCTTTGGGCCATGTCCTTCAGGTTATGGTGAGAATTGGCATTCTTAGCCTTGCTACTGCTCCATCTTTGTTCGACCCCATCATTCGGTGCTGGTGCTGGTGGACTTCTAACTGACTTGCTTTCTCCTGTTTTTATTCTCCAGAGTCACAGCACAGGGAGTGTCACAGTAGAACACACTGAAACAGGAGTGTAGGGAATGTCATTCCTCATTTAATGACATTGTTAGTGTCCACTGCCCTTCTCAAAATAAACCACAGGCCTGACAGGGCCTAAACATCTCCACTTTCATCTCTTGCTATTCCTGTTATTATCTTTCCTGTGTCTACCTTGGCCTCCTTGGGGACTAGGGACTTTCCCTTCTCAGCTTCCTGGCTCTGAAGTGCCATTTTTAGGTATTATTCTTTCTTTTCCTTTCTGTCTCTGCTTATTTACTGCATTCAGGATTTCTGGAAGGATGGAGTAACATGGATTAGATCAGTTCTTAACTTTTGATAACTATTTTCTAAAAATAATGGGAAATTCCACAATAGTTTTCACTTCTTGAATGATAAGGAAGGTAAATGAAGTAAGCACTATGAATGCCCGACCTTAAAGCCTAGTACGATTTCTTGGTCAATAGGACAGTAGAGGAAGCCCAGGCAAGATCAGTATATTAATAGGACAGAGCAATGCTAAATATCACATGAACTGACAGAAACGGAAATAGTTACAGAGACCAAAAAACCTTTAATAGTTAATAAAAAACAATCTAGGACCTCCACCGGAGCAGGCCCAAGGCAGTGACCTCCACAGGAACAGGCTTGAGCCAGTGACCTCTGCCAAAGTAGGCCTAAAGTAACACCCTCCACAGGAGCAGGTACAAGAGAGCCACCACTGAGGGAGCAGACCAGGGGCAGAGATCTCTGTAGGACTTGGCCCAAGCCAGGGACACCTACAGGAACAGGCCTGAGCCAGTGACCTCCACTGGAACAGGAGCAGGTACAGGGAGTGACTGTCAAGAGAGCAAGCCCCAGCCAGAGACCTCTGGAGGACCAGGCACAAGTAAGCAACCTTTGAGGGAGCAGGCTTGAGCCAAGGACATCTGTGGGAACAGGCCTAAGCCAGAAACCTCCACCAGAGCAGGCCTGAACCAGCTACTACAACTGGAGCAGGCCCAAGGCAGTGACCTCAACAGGAGCTGACTTGAGCCAGTAACCTCTGCCAGAGCATGTCCAAGGCGTTTATGAGTAAGTATATATGATATTTGCCTTTCTGGGCCTGGGTTACCTCACTTAATATGACGTTTTCTATATCTATCCATTTGCCCACAAATTTTAAGGTGCCATTATTTTTTGTGCTGTATTATATTCCATTGTATAAACGTACCACATTTTCCTCATCTATTCTTTGGTTGAGGGGCATTTAGGTTGTTTCCAGGTTCTGGATAATGACAAACAAAGCTGCTATGAACATAGTTGAGCACATGTCCTTGTGGTACAATTGAACATCCTTTGGGTATATACCCCAAAGTGGTACTGCTGAGTCCTGAGGTAGGTTGTTTCCTGTTTTCTGAGAAATTGCCATACCAATATCCAAAAAGGTTGTACCAGTTTGCATTCCCACCAGCAATGCAGAAGTGTTCCCTTTTCCCCAAAACCTTTCCAGTGTACGTTGTCATCAGTGTTTTTGATCTTGACCATTCTTGCAGGTGTAAGATGGACTCTCAGAGTTGTTTTGATTTGCATTCCTCTGATGGCTAAGGATGTTGATCACTTCCTTAAGTGTCTTTCAGCCATTTTAGATTTCTCTGTTGAGAGTTCTCTGTTTAGGTCTGTACTGATGTGGGAAGTCCTTCTATACATCTGTTGCTTTTATCAGTTAATGAATAAAGAAACTGCTTTGAGCCTATAGTAGGGCAGAACACAGCTAGGCAGGGAAAACTAAACTGATTTCTGGGAGAAAGAAGGGAGAGTCAAGAGATGCCATGTAGCTGCCAGAGGGGCAAGACACGAGCTGCTATCTAGAACCTTGCTGGTAGGCCACAAGCCTTATGGTAAAATATAAAATAATGGAAATGGGTTAACCAAAGATATAGGAGCTAGCTAGCATTTATGCTTAAGCTATTGGACAAGCAGTATTTTAATTAATATAGTTTCTGTATGGTTATTTTGGGAATTTGGGCAACCAGGAAATGAACAAACAGCCTCCTACTACACTGTTCCCCATTCTTTATTGGATTATTTGTTCTTTGGATGACCAATTTCTTGAGTTCTTTGTATATTTTAGAGATCAGACCTCTGTCCAATGTGGGGTTGGTAAAGATCTTTTCCTATTCTGTAGGCTTTTTATCTTGTTGACTGTGTCCTTTGCTTTACAGAAACTTTTCAGTTTCAGGAGGTCCCGTTTATTATATTTTCTGTGCTTTTGAGATGGACTTCCTCTCCATCTTCTTTTTTATTTAATTTTTTTTATTGAAAAAAAAAAGAAATTTCTGCCTCCTCCCCGCCTCCCATTTCCCTCTCCCTCCTCTCACTCTTCTCCCCTCCCCCCACTCCTCCCCCTCCCTCTCCAGTCTGAAGAGAAGTCAGGGTTTCCTGCCCTGTGGAAAGTCCAAAATCCTCCCCCCTCAATCCTGGTCCAAGGAGGTGAACATCCAAACTGGGTAGGCTCCCACAAAGCCAGAACCTGAAGTAGGATCAAAACCCAGTGCCATTGTCCTTGGCTTCTCAGCAGCCCTCAATGTCTGCCAAATTCAGAGAGTCCGGTTTTATCCCATGCTTTTTCAGTCACAGTCCAGCTGGCCTTGGTGAGCTCCCAATGGATCAGCCCCACTGTCTCCGTGGGTGGGTGCACCCCCTGTGGTCCTGACTTCTTTGCTCATATTCTCCCTCCTTCTGCTTCTCATTGGAACACTGGGAGCTCAGTCCGGTGCTCCAGTGTGGGTCTCTGTCTCTATCTCCATCCATCACCAGATGAAGGTTCTATGGTGATATGCAAGCTATTCATCAGTATGGCTATAGGATAGGGTCATTTCAGGTTCCCTATCCTCAGCTGCCCCAGGAACTAACTGGGGACATCGCCCTGGGCACCTGGGAGCCCCTCTAGGTCCAAGTCTCTTGCCAACCCCAAGATGGCTCCCTTAATTAAGATATGTGCTTCCCTGCTCCCCTAACCAAACATCCTTTATCCCAATCATCCCGTTTCCCCAAGTTCCCCCCATCCTCCCCTTCTCACTTTTCTCTCCCCATCTCCCTTTATCCCCATCCCACCCCACCCCCAAGATCCCAATTTTTGCCCGGCAGTCTTGTCTACTTCCCATATCCAGGAGGATAACTATATGTTTTTCTTTGGGTTCACCTTCTTATTTAGCTTCTTTAGGATATCAAATTATAGACTCACTGACCTTTATTTATCTCTAGAAAACAATTATGAGTGAGTACATCCCATGTTCATCTTTTTGGGTCTGGGTTACCTCACTCAGGATAGTGTTTTCTATTTCTATCCATGCAAAGTTCGAGAAGTCATTGTTTTTTACCGCTGAGTAGTATAGTAATGTGTATATATTCCACACTTTCTTCATCCATTCTTCCATTGAAGGGCATCTAGGTTGTTTCCAGGTTCTGGCTATTACAAATAATGCTGCTATGAACATAGTTGAACAAATGTCCTTGTCATATGATCGGGCATCTCGTGGGTATATTCCCAAGAGTGGCATTGCTGGGTCCATGGGTAGGTTGATCCCGAATTTCCTGAGAAACTGCCACACTGCTTTCCAAAGTGGTTGCACAAGTTTGCATTCCCACCAGTAATGGATGAGGGTACCCCTTCCTCCACAGCCTCTCCAGCAAAGGCTATCATTGGTGTTTTTGATTTTAGCCATTCTGACAGGTGTAAGATGGTATCTCAATGTTGTTTTGATTTGCATTTCCCTGATCGCTAAGGAGGCTGAGCATGACCTTAAGTGTCTTTTGGCCATTTGAACTTCTTCTGTTGAGAATTCTCTCTTCAGATCAGTGCCCCATTTTTTAATTGGGTTAATTAGCATTTTAAAGTCTAGTTTCTTGAGTTCTTTATATATTTTGGAGATCAGACCTTTGTCCGTTGCGGGGTTGGTGAAGATCTTCTCCCAGTTAGTGGGTTGCCTTTTTGTCTTAGTGACAGTGTCTTTTGCTTTACTGAAGCTTCTCAGTTTCAGTAGGTCCCATTTATTCAATGTTGCCCTTAATGTCTGTGCTGCTGGGGTTATACCTAGGAAGCGATCGCCTGTGCCCATCTGTGTAGGGTACTTCCCACTTTCTCTTTTATCAGGTTCAGTGTGTTCAGATTGATATTGAGGTCTTTGATCCATTTGGACTTGAGTTTTGTGCATGGTGATAGATATGGGTCTATTTTCATTCTTCTACAGGTTGACATCCAGTTGTGCCAGCACCATTTGTTGAAGATGCTTTCTTTCTTCCATTGTATACTTTTAGCACCTTTATCGAAAATGAGGTGTTCATAGGTTTGTGAGTTAAAATCCAGGTCTTCTATACGATTCCATTGGTCGACTTCTCTGTTTTTATGCCAATACCACACTGTTTTCATTACTGTAGCTCTGTGATAGAGTTTGAAGTCAGGGATGGTAATGCCTCCAGAAGTTCCTTTATTGTATAAGATTGTTTTGGCTATCCTGGGTTTTTTTTTTTTTCCATATAAAGTTGATTATTGTCCTCTCAAGATCAGTGAAGAATTTTGATGGGATCTTGATGGGGATTGCATTGAATCTATAAATTGCCTTTGGTAGGATTGCCATTTTTACCATGTTGATCCTCCCAATCCAAGAGCAAGGGAGATTCTTCCATTTTCTGGTATCCTCTTCAATTTCTTTCTTCAATGCCTTAAAGTTCTTGTCAAATAGATCTTTCACTTCCTTGGTTAGAGTTACCCTGAGATATTTTATGCTGTTTGTGGCTATCGTGAAAGGTGATGCTTCTCTGATTTCCCTCTCTGCTTCCATATCCTTTGTGTATAGGAGGGCGACTGATTTTTTGGAGTTGATCTTGTATCCGGCCACATTACTAAAGGTGTTTATCAGCTGTAGGAGTTCTTTGGTGGAGTTTTTGGGGTTGCTTATGTACACTATCATATCATCTGCAAATAACGAAAGTTTAACTTCTTCCTTTCCAATTCGAATCCCCTTGATCCCCTTATGTTGTCTTATTGCTATTGCTAAAACTTCAAGCACTATATTGAAGAGGTATGGAGAGAGTGGACAGCCTTGTCATGTTCCTGATTTTAGTGGGATGGCTTTGAGTTTCTCTCTGTTTAGTTTAATGTTAGCTGTCGGTTTGCTGTAAATAGCTTTTATTATATTTAGGTATGACCCTTGTATCCCTAATCTCTCCAAGACTTTTATCATAAAGGGATGTTGAATTTTGTCAAAAGCTTTTTCAGCATCTAATGAAATAATCATATGGTTTTTTTCTTTCATTTTATTTATATGATGGATTACATTGATAGATTTGTGTATGTTGAACCAGCCCTGCATCTCTGGGATGAAGCCTACTTGATCATAATGGATAATTTTTCTAATGTGTTCTTGGATACGGTTTGCCAGTATTTTGTTGAGGATTTTTGCGTCGATGTTCATGAGTGAGATTGGCCTGTAATTCTCTTTCTTGGTTGCATATTATTCTTAGGTTTGGTCTTTTCATGGTGCCCCATATTTCCTGGATATTTTGTGTTAAGCTTTTATTAGATTTAGCTTTTTTTTTAACTAATGTTTATTTCCTCTATTGTTTCTTCATTACTTGAGCTTCTTTCTTCTATTGCTTGTATTCTGCTGTTTATGCTTGCATTTGTGGTTTCTGGTCATTTTCTCATAATTTCCATTTCTATAGTTCCCTTGGTTTGTATTTTCTTTATTGTCTCTATTTTGGTTTTCAAGTCTTGAATAGTTTCTTTCATCTGTTTGATTGCTCTTTTTTTGTTTTCTTTAAGGGATTTGTTGATTTCTTCTAACTTTTTGTTTATCTTTTCCTCTATTTCCTTGAGGGAATTTTTTATTTTCTCTTTAAGGGCCTCAAATATTCTCTTAATGTTATTTTTTGGTCATTTTGCTCTGCTTCATCTATAGCGGGGTGTTCAAGTTTTGCTGTTGTAGGGACACTAGTTTTTGTTGGTGTTGTGTTGCTCTTTGTGATGTTGAGTGCATTCTTACCTTGTATACTCATTTTTTCCCTCTGATTGGTGTAATTGTGGCTGTGTCTTTGGTGATCAGTCTCCCAGGTGCCAGTGGATTCAAGGCTCAGATGGTTGTTCCACACGGTGTAGTCAGGGCCATAGTTCTAGTTACTGCGGATGTCACTCCGCATTCCTGGAGGTCACTCAGAGCTCCTTGGTGTAGCTCTGAAATTCCAGGAGTCATTTAGGCCTGCTTTCATGGAGGTTGCTTGCTTGGAGCTGATCCCACTGAGGTCACTGACTTGGGCCTGCTCCCTTGAAGATCGCTGATTTGTGCTTGGTTCCACAGAGGTCTCTGGCTCAGGCCTGCTCCTTCAGCAGTAGTTCTCTTGTACCTGCTCCTATGGAGGTTGCTGCTTTGGGCCTGCTTTAATAGAGGTCCCTGGCTCAGGCTTGTTTTCACAAATGTCCCTGGCCTCGTCCCAGTACCACAGAGGTCTCTGGCTTGGGCCTGCTCCCTTAGGGGTCACTACTTTGTACCTGCTCCTGTCGAGGTCACTGCCTCAGGCCTGCTCCAGAGGAGGTCACTGGCTTAGGCCTGCTTCAGAGGAGGTCACTGGCTTAGGCCTGCTTCAGAGGAGGTTGCTGTCTCAGGCCTGTTCCCATGAAGGCCCCTGGCTTGGTCCTAGTCCTGCAGAGATCTCTGGCTTGGGTTGTGCTCATTGACTTTTAAAGAAAAGTGTATCTACCTGATCTCTTGCATCCATCAGATCCTGTTCCTTAAATTCCTCATGCATCCTGCTGCCTCTGTGCTCCTAAGACTGAGCTGTTCCTGTGAGGACAGCCTAAGGGTAAGAAAGATAAACTAACTCAAACTAACCTTGTCTTGTAGGTCAGGTTTCAGCTCAGTTTCTCAAACCTTTTTCTTAATTTTTATTATTATTTATTTATTTATTAAAGATTTCTGTCTCCTCCCCGTCGCCGCCTCCCATTTCCCTCCCCCTCCCCCAATCAATTCCCCCTTTCTCATCAGCCCGAAGAGCAGTCAGGGTTCCCTGCCCTGTGGGGAGTCCAAGGACCTCCCACCTCCTTCCAGGTCTAGTAAGGTGAACATCCAAACAGCCTAGGCTCCCACAAAGGAAACACTATGTAGTTTATATCTCTTTATATATTGCTTCAATGTATAGCTTATGTTAATTATCAAAAATTTATATTTATTTAATATTATTAAATAGTCACATACTTTTAAAAATATTATGGGAGTAGCCAACCACTTTCTGTTTAGACTTATGTTGCCTTGCACAAGAAAACCCATTTTTAGCAGCATTGTTGGGCCAGGAACCTGTGACTAGACAATTAATAGGCTCCAGGAGAAAACTTATTACTATTATTCTACTAAATTGATATATTTAAATCTACTTCTAATGACTTGTTATACTCATAGATCAGTCATCTCTCAACCCTCATTAGGAAAGCTTCTGTTACAGCAAGTAGTGATTAAGACAGAGACCCACAACTGACCACGGTGCAAAGAATGAGAACCTATAGGATGCTCAGCTCTAAATGGATCATCTAAACTCCATCCTCTCCTTCCAAGGCCCAGGGACCACTGTGAAAGGAGGGCAGAAATGAGAATAAGAGCCAGATACGGTGATGAGAAAAGGAAATGCTGTCCTCCAGGTACAGCAGGGCACACACAAATGAACCCACAGTGGTTCTGACATCGTGCATGAGCTTTGTGAAGGCTCCAGCCAGATTCAATATCAATGTGGCCATGGGGGTGGATATGAAATGTCACCCTAGCCAGGGGCTATTGGAAATGGATGACTGATGGGAAGAGGTGAGCCACTTCTAAATGTCCCCACTTGTAGGTCAACTAGAGTACAGCAGAATACCTAACACATTCAGAAGTATATGCCTCTCCCAAACTGGACAAACAAACACACAAGAGAGAGGACACAAAGTTGGGCATGGAAGGGGCTGGATCCAGGAGAAGTTGGGGCAGTGGTAACTAGGACCAAAACATATTGCACAAAGTTGACAAATAACTAAAGGGTTAGGGGGTGTGTCAATAATGTATCCTTTCAGTCCAAGAAACTAGAAATAAAGGGAAGAACATTGTAAATAATGTAAAAATAGGACTAATAAAGATAACAGAATAATTCTTGAAAATAGAAAATAGTGGAGAAATGATGGAGGAAGGTCATTGGTTAAAAAAATAAAGAAACTGCCTTGGCCCATTTTATTGGTTAGAACATAGGTGGGTGGAGTAAACAGAACAGAATGCTGGGAGAAAGAGGAAGTGAGCTCAGAGACACCATGCTCCCCTCTCCCAGGCAGATGCGATAGCTCTGCTCTCTGAGGCACATGTGATGAAGCTCCGACCCAGGATGGATGTAGGCTAGAATCTTCCCGGTAAGCGCACCTAGCAGTGCTACACAGATTATTAGAAATGAGCTAAATTAATACGTGAGAATTAGCCTAGAAGAGGCTAGATAGAAATGGGCCAAGCAGTGTTTAAAAGAATACAATTTGTGTGTTGTTATTTTGGGGCATAAGCTAGCGAGGCGACCAGGAGCTGGGGTGGCAGGAACGCGGCCCGCAGCTCCTACTACAGAGAAAAGAAATAAAACTGGAATTTGGTTCTTGGCAGAGATAAATAAAATTGAAAGACCAGTTAGACTTATTAGCGATAAAAGGAGATGACAAACTTCTAATATTAAGGATGCGAAAGAGGCATGATGTAGTCTATATACTTTAAAAAGATGACAAAGGGGAATTAAAGATAACTTTATGCCAATAGTTTTCACAGGCTAGGTAAATTGGATAAATTCCTTGAAAGATGCTAACTGCTGAAGGTTACTCAAAAAGAAACGACATACACAACTCTGATTTGTCAATCCACAATAGAATCAAGTACAAAGAAATTACTAAGCTGAACAGCCTTGTGTCTATCAAATCAGTTAAATATGTAATTAAAACATACAGTTTTAACAAATTGCCACAAAGAGACCTTTAGACCCATAAGCTTTCATTGGTGAACACTGCCAAATATTTAGGGAAGGAAAATAGAAATTAAACTCTTTCAGCATGAGTTGTCTCTATGTCTTTGTTTTAGCCATTCTGGCAGGTGTACGGTGGAATCTCAAAACACCTGGCACAAGGGAATCTACAAGAATGACCCCAGCTAAGACTTCCAGCAATAACGAATATGTAGCCTGAACTGGACATCTCCTGTGACCATATTGGTGCCAAGACCAATTGTCATCAGAGAGGCTTTATTCAGCAACTGATGGAAACAGATGCAGACCAACAGGCAAACATTAGGCAAAGTTCCAGAATCCCACAGAAGAGGAAGAGAAGGGATTGTAAGAACCAGAGGGGCCAAGGACGCCACAAGAAAACTCAAAATCAACTAATCTGGATTCATGGGGGCTCACAGACACTGAACTGACAATCATGGAGTCTGCATAGAACTGACCTGGGCCCTCTACATATATGTTACAGTATATACCTTGGTCCTCTTATGAGACTCCTAACAATGGGAGCAGGGGCTGTCTCCAACTCTTTTACTGGCTTTAGGGACCCTACTCCTCATACTGGGTTGCCTTGATCAGCTTTAATACATGGGGGTGGGGTTTACTCTACTGCAACTTGATATGTTAAAGTCTCATGCAACTCAGGCTGGCCTCAACTCACCGGGTAGCAAACGCTGGCCTTGAATTTCTGGTCATCCTATTCTACAACCTGAAGGCTAGGATTACAAGTGTGTGCTCTGTGGTGAGGTAACAAAATTCCTAAGGAAAATGTATTAAATCCTATATAATAATGTATTTAGATGTGCTTTGTGTAATGATCAACTAGTTTATTTTTAGACTATTAGGATGGTTACACATTGCAAATCTATCAAGGTGCTTCATCATATTAAAAAAAAAACTAGTGTAGATTAATGATGTAAAAGAGTCATTGATTAAACATTCATGTGTGGTTAAAAAAGTTTTCTAGGCTAAAATAGAATAGAAAGTAACTTTTTTCAACCTGAAAGCAGGCATCTACAACATTCCCGTGGCTGGTACCTTACTGAAAGATAAAAGGCTGCAAGTTCTGCCTTTCCAATTGAAAGTCTGCATCTCCCTCGCCAATGGCCAGCATCTTCGTGGTGCTGGTAGCCAGTGTGGCAAGTCTGTAGGCTAGAAAATCATCATCAATGCTATGAAAAAATCCCAAAGACACTACCACACAATAGCAATCAAAAGACCTCTTAGAACTAATAATAAGTGAGTTTATATAAGCCCTGGGATACAAAATCAGCATCTAAAAGTCAATCATATTTCCAAGTACTAACAATAATTAAAATTTTAATTAATTTTTAAACTGTTTTTTTCTTTTATTTTTATTTATTTATTTGTAATGAATTTATTTATTTATTTTATACCCTGGCTGCAGTTTCCCCTCCTTCTTCCTCTTCTTCCAGCCACCCCAGACCTTTTTTTTGTTCCTACCTCCCAATCCATTCCTTCTTCCCTTTCTTTTTTTTCTTTTTTAAACAGGCAGGTCTCCAACAAGTATTAACAAAACATGGCATATCAAGTTGATGTCAACCTCTCATTCCCACATATGCACACCCTACATGCATGAGATTAAAGGCATGTGCCCCCATACCTGACTACTCTATTTCTTTTTTTAAGGACTTTATCTATATCCTATTTTTTTAAAAAAAATTAGAGTTTTTTAGTTTCTTTTTCTTTTGGAATCTGTCTTTACTGTATGTGTATCTATCTTTTTCTGACCACATGAGTCTTTAATCTGCTAAGCAGCATGGCTGGGATTTAAACTGTGGCTTTGGCAGCTGGCTCCACCCCGTTCCTTCGCTTTCTGAGAGTCTAGCTTCATGGTGGAGGTACTGACAGGAGCTAAGTTTATTGCCTCAGCTCTGTAGAGTTTCAAGGTTCCTGTCACCATGAAAAAGCAAGTCTCTTGCTGTTCATTAACACCATTTAAGTGTTTGGTGCCAGACCCTCTTAAAAAACCTGCAAGGTTTTTACCGCTAAAGATGAATTGGGAAGCCTCTGTTAAAGGAGCTGCACCTCTGCTCTCTGCCAGAAAACAGAGTCTATCTGGAAATATGTGGCTACCAAGAAGCTCCAGTTGACTTTTGTTTCTGTGGGTCTAGAAGTCCCGTCCCATCTCACCTCCTCCCCCCTGCTGCTTTTGCTTTCTTAGGCTTTATGTGGATGTATGTTGCCAGATGTTGGGAGCCATTATGTAAACAGAGACTGTACTTTTGTTTCCCAGCTGCCCAGACCCAAATAATCATACAAAACTATATTAATTACAACACTATTTGACTGACAGTTTAGGTATATTTCTTGCTGCTCTTACATTTTAAATTAACCCTTTTCTATTCATCTGTGTATCAAGTGAATGTGGCTTACCAGTAAGGTTCTGGCATCTTTCTCTTTTGGCAAATACATGGTGTCTGCCTGACTCTGTCTTCTTTCTCCCAGCATTCAGTTTAGTTTTCCCACTTAGCTCTATTCTTCCCTGCCAAAGCAGCTTTTTTTTTTTATTAATCAATGGTAATGAAACATATTCACAGCATATAGAGGGGAATCCCACATCATAACTGCTTTGGAAAAATGAGTTCTTTCAAAAGTAAATATATGTATGATCTAACTAGAAACAACATGCTAGTCTATCCAGTGAAGTAAAAACTTACATTTAAATGAAGACCTGCATGTAAATGTTTATAGAACTTTTCTTATAATAATCAATTACCAGCAAATTTCCTAATGTTCTTCTCCTAGTAAACAAAATGTGTGGTATGTTATCCGACTATGCAATAAAATGAGTCTCAGATAAATCATGCTAAGTGAAAATCAGTTTCGGAAGATTTTTCTCTGTACAATTTCATGCATATGACATTCTGGAAAAAGCAGAGCCTTATGGACAAATCAGAGCGACTGGTTGCCAGAGCCTCTATTTAAGAGTAGAGATAAAGACTTTCTATAAAAGGGCATAGACAGTCTTTAGGGTGACCTTTTCATAGCTATTTATTTGTCCAAGTTTGTGGAACTCTGCAAAAAAAAAAGTTAAATACCAATCTAAATAAGTGTCAAATTAGGCAAAAAAAAAAATTAAATTGAAGACATCGCCTTCATAGAAATCCCTCTGACTTAGCATCACATATCCTTTCTAGAATGCCAATTTTCTCTAGGCCTTGCTCTATGTTGTTCAAAGCACTCACTAACATATGATATAATTTGCATAGGCTGACATTATCTCTACCCTTAACTGGCATGTAGGGTCTATGACCCTCTGCCTATTTCATTTGCTGCTGTCTTCCAAATACACAGGGCAGTTCTTGACACATTATAGGCACTAAAGATATTTGTTGAATTAATGAATGAATAAACCAAGGAAATAATTGTTTTGCCTGTGCCCTTTTGAGAGAGTTCTGAATAAATCACACAGCTCCATTCATCTACCTTATCTACAAAATGGGGGTTTTGCTCATCGTGGGGGAGCATACATGGGGGTCAAATAGGAACAAAGCCTAAAACTTTTCTATAAACTCAATAGGACTATATAAATTAGTATCCCTTTGAGAGTTGCACAGTCCTTAACTTTTGATATTTTCCTTTATTCTACTTACATGATAGCATTTACAACAGCAGACTGTGTTAGTTACATTCCTCATTGCTGTGACAAGATACCGGGCAACAGGCAAACAGATAAACCTGTGGGCTTTGGTCTGCCAGGTCATCTCAGTGGCTCTTACTGACTTTTATGTGCAGAGGGGACTGAGTGGATGAGATCTGGGGAGAGTAGGATGGAACCATTGCGACGAGGGAGAAAAGATTTGATTTGTTAAATACCTATTTTTAATATATTTTGCAAATCCCTGTTCTCCAGCTTTGAAAATGTGGTCGTTTACCATGTTGCCTGAGTGTGTGACATAGTTGACACAGGAGGTGAGGAGGTGCTTAGTAATTAGTGGATTTGAATTGTTACATTAAAGGATTAAAAGCTGCTTGCCTTTCCTGAACAGCTGAAATAAGATCATCTCATTTAGCTCTTGGGGCCCGTGGGTAGTGACACAACTGGGACCTTTTCCAGCTGGCAGTTTTAGTTGTAAGAGGATCAACCCATGTGACAGCGGTGCATAGGCCTGGAATGCTTCCCTTGTCTCATGTGCTGCCAACGCTAGTCATGAGCACTTGTTGGAGAACAAAGAGCTAGTCTCCAGCTGCTTGTGTGAGTGTGCCGAGGCTAATCCTGGCTCCAGGATTAACTCCTGGAGTCTGGAGAAATGCTTCACACGGAAAGGCTAGTATTAAAGTCCTGTGCAATCCTCTGGATATACAGTGCTGTTGCACACTTCTGTCTCTGCATGGTGTTTTTCTGCCTAGAATAACCTTTCTTCAATCTTTCTGAAAAGTTATTCATGTCTCTAGACATTGTTCAGGTCTTCACTTGGCTCTGTGAAATCTTTATACTATTTTCTTCCTTAAAGAAGCTGCTCTTTTATCTGCTGTCTTTGAACATGCTCGTGTTGTTTTGGTGATTATGCTATGCATGCTCTTTAAGTTGTGTTCTGATAGTCCTTTGTAAGTGGGAAATAAAGTAGAGTTAAAGTATTTAGTATACCTGAAGTGCTGAGAACCATAGCTTGGAAGACAGTGAAGTGCACTGCGGAGTATTTGCTGCTCACTCTCTGATGTGCCTGACTTACTACCACCACCCACAGTCTAGTGCTATACCACATAATGCTACTTAGCGAAAGAGCAAAGCTTAAAGTTCAACTTCTACTAAATTAGTATTTTTCTTATACAATCTTAGAGTCAAAAAGTCCTAAGTCAACCTATTATAAGTCGGGGACTATCTAGAAACTGTAATAATTTTGGCTACAGGTCTTTTAGAACCTTTCTAGACACCGATATTTTAGTGTTTACACATGCTAGGAGTGTAATATGAGATAAGGAGATATTTGTTGAGCAGAACCAAACCAAGTTTTGATAGCTTCTGGTTGACAAAGTGTGTTTATATAATTATTTCAGTTGGTCTTTGAGATAGCCTTTAGAAGTATTATTTTCATTCTGTCTGAGGAAATGGGCTAAAGAGGCCAGGTGAATTGCCTAAGGTCATATAAACACAATCCAACCTGTGACTTCTGGCTTGAAGTTCCTTGTTATTAGAACTGTATGCTTATTTATCTAAATTAGGTCATTATTATAGACAGAATAATGTTTTTTCAGAGATGCCCGCTTTCTAATGACTGGAACTTAGCATGGGTAAAGCAACTAACTATACATGTGTATTAACAATCTGTAACTGTGGAAGTTATGAGGTTGTCTGCATGGGCTGGCTGGAATCAAGGGACCTTATAAAAGGTAGAAAAGAGGGTCAAAGTCAGAGAGGAACTGAGATGATGAGAGCTCATGGCCAAGGATATGGGTCGCCTCTAAAAGCCGGAGAAGACAAAGAACTGGGCTAGAACCTCCCAGATTATAGCCCTGATAGCACTGCTCACCTTGTAGAAGCTGTATAGCATTTACCTATCGTGCACAGCGCCAGAGTTTGATTCCTACCTCCTTCCCTTCTCCCCAGCGATTCACCTTGTAAAACAGATTCAAAACATCTAACCTTCAAAACAGAAAGAGAAAAAAACTGTGGTTTCTAAATCACTAACTTCATGTCAACTTATTATAGTAGGAATGGGAAGTGATATTTCACAGTTTGTGTCTGTCAGTGTTTCAGGCCTTTAAAAACTTCCAGATGGCATGGCTTCTGTCTCTGAAATTAACAGGTGCCATGTCAAGAGCCATGACATGTATTGATGGGTTGAGCAGGCCTGCTTTTCGACCTTCCCAGCTCCTGCATGGTTAGCTTTACACCCGAAATAACAACACACAAACTGTGTTCATTGAAACACTGCCTGGCCCATTATATCTAGGCTCTTCTTGGCTAACTCTGGTATCTTGCTTAACCCATTTCTAATAATCTGTGTAGCACCACAAGGTGGTGGCTTACCGGGAAAGATTCTAGCCTATGTCTGTCTCAGGTTGGAGAATCATGGCGACTGGCCTTCTTCCTCCCAGCATTCTGTTTGGCATACTCCACCTATCTAAATTCTGCCATATCAAAAGGCCAAGGCAGTTTCTTTATTAACCAATGAAATTAACACATAGACAGAAGACTCACCTACATCAATAACATGACTATTTTAATCAATTTTAGGGTAGTTTGAGAAAAGCCTACCAATGATTTTGCTAATATTGATACAGACACTATCTATTGGCTGATTGACAATCTATATAGATATGTCTCCAGATTCAGATGCAGAATACCTCCCAGTCTGCGGGCATTCCTGCACTCTAAAGAACTATCTGTCATCTTCCTCTAGAGAGCTTGAATCACTATGAGATGGATCACTGTAGGAGTAAAGAAAAACTAGGTAGAAGGATTTCTAAGGGGCTGTATATACAGTTCAGGTCAGTAATATTAAACCTGGACACATGAAATTTTGAATCATCCCAACTCTATCTGCCTGTCGGTATTATTTATTTTATAACTTTACATCTATATACAAATGATTTTGCTTTGTTTTCATATGACAATAATTATTTTGCCTTATTTGAGAAGCATGTACTACTACTTTTAAAAATGATATGTGATGTTTTTCAATGGAAGAATCAAGAGTTGAGGGTGTAACTCCATGCTAGAACATTTACCTAGTATATAAAAGTCCTTGGTTTGTTCCATGGCAAACGTTCTCTCCTCTCCCTCTCTCTCTATACAAATATATATGTACAAGAAAGAGACACAAATAGTAGATATGCCTATGTGTCTGATTGTATTGTTTTATGAATTATATAGATGACCTCCCCAACAATATGCAAAGACAGATATCTTCCATTAGGGATGGAAATGAGGGGAAATGGAGACTGGATGAGTAAATATATGTTAAGACAGATGGCTGTGGTGTAAAATAAAGCAGGATAAGGATGATGGGCTGGAAAGAAGGCTATTTTATATGGGGCAGGATCAGGAAAGTTCTAAACGAGAAGGTGCTATCTGAGCAAAAAGACCTCTGGCAGTGAGGGCTCAACAGAAAAAGAAAGCATCAAGGGCCCTATGGTAAGAGCTGTTTGATGCGAGGAAAGGATGACAAGAAGTCACTGTAGCTGCAAAGGGGAGAAGTTCTTCTGAGGGGTCCCTTGAGCAGGAATGTTTAGGGACATAAGTCAGTCCAAGGATGACTTTTCTCAAGCACAAGTGAAAGCTGTTTTGTAGTATTTTTGCACTCGGGGTGGAGGTCAGGGTGGCGAATGACTAAAATACTCCTATTTATCCATTCTGAGAGGAAACAGAATGCTAGTGAGAGAATGACCAAGAATAGAAATTAGACATTAATACAGAGCTTCTAAAGACATTTTTGAAAGTAGAACTATAAATAGTACTTTAAATATACTATCCCTTTAATCTTCTGTCATCTCTATTTTGCAGGTAGGAGTGTTAGCTTACTCCAAGGTCAACCAATACTTAACTTCTCCTACTCTGGCCATAGAGTCTACTGTGTTGGTCACAAGAACTGGTTGCTAATGAGAATTCTGAAACCCAGGTTCTATACAGCCCAGGCAAATCAGGTCCCTACTGTATAGTCCAGACTAAATAGAGCTTGTCTGTTAAACTAAGTTTTCTGTCTCAATTCTGTCACATCCTACGAATGTGACAAACTTACTCTGTGTACATAGTTGCCTTGGAACTTGTACCACCTGAGACATGAGATTCCAAGTGCTATAGAAAGAAACTATGTTGTCTTCTAAACAATGGTTAGGTCATGGTGAACCACAATTTAGGAGGTACGAACAAGGACAGGCCAGCCCTATGATGTACAAGATCCTACCTCCATTGCCTGGTATTCTGGTCAAGAGTGCTGCCAAGAACTCAGAGGTTTAGTCTGAGGTGACAGTACCCAATTATGTGGGACACTGTGGGAATGATGACACCCAAGAAGCCGACTCACAAGAATGCAGGAAGCACTGTAGGTGGCAGGACCTAAGAATCCAGAGCTGTAGTGTATCTACCAAACAACATTGCCAAGGAAAATAGAGTTGAGAGGCGGTCAATGTAAATAGACTGTGTTTCTTTATTCTTCAACATCAACATTAAGCCTGATGTATGAAATTCAGCCTCAAACAGGAAATGATTAACCACTAGGATAAGTGATTTGATATAGGAATCAGAGCTCACGTGAGTGTAAGGGGAACCAAGATAATGAGACTCAGGTTGGTCTCCAAGCATTTATAGAAAATAATCATCGTGGAGAAGTTCTAGAAGCCACTTTGTCTGGGAAAATAACTTCTCTGCTCCCAACTTTCAAATCTCATGTAAATTCCTTTCATTGGTAAAATATATAGATCCAAACACAGAATAAGATTTAGAAGGAATAGTGATGGTGTAAGCTTTGCCTTAGACAGAGCTGCAGACCTGGTGTAGAATTCTCATGAATCCAATGATCCAAGCAGTAAAGAGCCTCAGCATTTTTCTCACTTCTAGCTTGCAGGTTTTTACTGGTACCGCTTACTCTACCCTTGCTACACAGAATCTCCATTTTAAACCTATGTTAGCATCTACTCCTATTATCTACACCAGAAGAAATTGTTCCACTTTAGGTTCGGCTCCAAAGTTTTCCCATCCTTGTGATTTTTCTAAACTATCACCACTTTTCAAAAGCTGTGCCAAGCACGAATTCCACTCCACTTTCATGGAAAATAATGGTAACTTCTTAGTCACCAATGACACCGCTAGAAGCTTACCCCTTCAGCACTTCTTTTCCAGATGCTCTTGCGGTGGGAATAGGTTACAGCTCTGGCTTAGAGCTTGGCCTTGTGTTTCGGGGCCCATCATCTCCCATATTCTCACTGAAGTTCCCTCTGACAGCGTTATGCACAGTTCCACCCTCTCCCTTTGTGCAATGCCACCATCCTCTAACTAGGACGTTATTCTCAGAAGTGTATTTTGCACCCCCTCTTCCTTTTCTGCATACTTTCAAAGACTGTATTTCTTGTGTAGCATCTCAAGTCTTCTCTGTTTTCATTTATAGATTTCATGCGTAGGTTTTATGAGATACTCATTCAGGTCCCTGGCTTTGACCTTGGCACCATTTAATTATAACAGATAACTCCCCTGCTTTCCTGACTTTAAACTAATATACTGGACTGACCATATCTCTACTTGGATATTGTATGAAGTAGGCTAAGTTGATGTGACAAAGCACTCTAAAGTTTGGCATCATAAAGAAAAATAAGCATATTGATCTATCCAATAAACAAGACACACGTTTAAGTGAGTGGATAGTTCTGGCACTTGGGGCCCCAGTCTAGTGGAAGCTTTGCCATTCTCCAGGTTGTATGATTATTACCATTCCAAATAGCAGAAGGAAGAGGCGGAGAGCCAGGAGTGGTGTTTTCCTAACAAGTCAGAAGTTGCACGTGCTCTTCTTTGTTGTAGTCTGTTAGTAGCATCCTGGGCAGATGCCCACTCTCCAGTGCATGGAGGACTGGGGAATGCAATCACAAAGGAGGCCTGGGCAGCCATGGCTTAGCTCTCATGTGGGAGGAGGGAAAGCTGGTTCTGACAGGCAGCTAGCAGTGTCTTCTACAGGTTTTTCAACATGTTCAAAGTGGACTGCCCGTCCTTCCCATGTCTGGGCTCTCTTCTTCTCTGTCCATTTCTGTGTTCATTACAGTTCACCACTGAGCACTGAATGCTTTCTTGACCCATGTCCTCTCTCTTGCCACTCTGAGTGACCTGTATTTGCTTCCAATCTTGCCATTCTTTAAATAAATAATCCAGTGACCACCCTCCAGAATAAGCATTCTAAAACATGAATTAGCTCAAAGGGCTTTCAAGTCTTCCACTAGTTACTCAAGAGTTGGGATTAAACAAAAAAAATTATTGAAAATAATTTTCATACAATATATTTTGATCATATTTTCCATCCCTCATCATCTCACAAATCCTCCCCACCCTTCCAACTCCCTGATCTCTCTCTCTCTCTCTTAGGTAACAAACAGGCAAACAAAAACAGGCAAAAAAAGAAAACAGATAAAAAGCAAAGAAAAAGCATAAGAAACACATATAAACACAATCCATATAAACAGAAAATTGGAAACCACAACACACAACCAAAAGACAAGTAAAATTTTAAAATAACCCAAACAGAGCAATATGAAACAAAAATATCTCCAAAAAGTACCATTGAGTTCATTTTTGTATTGGCTATCTACTGTCGGGCATGGGGCCTGCTCTTTAGTGTGGTTTGTATACTCCAATCAATTGGAGAAAATTATTTTTTCCTTTGCAAGTGGGTGTCGACTAGAGGTAGCTTCTTGGGGGAAAATGGGAGCTCATGTCTGATTCTCCCTCTTAGCATTGGAATCCCATCTGACTTGGACCCTGGAGACCCTGTGCACATTGCCACAGTCTCTGGATTCATGTGTGCCCCATCCTGCATAGCAGGAAGACACGGTTTTCTTTGGTTACCCATCCCCTCTAGCTCCTGCTATCTTTCTGTTTCCTTTTCTGCACAGGTTCCTGAGTCCTGAGATACGAGGTTTGATGAAGACATCCCATCTGGGATTGAGTATTACAAGGTCTCTTGTCTCTCACTTTGTCTAATTGTGGGTCTTTGCATTAGTTCCCACATACCCCAGAAGGAAGCTTCTCTGATAATGGCTGAGTGAGACACTTATCCATGGGTATAGCAGAACATCCTTGGGAGCCATTTTATTGCTATCTTCCTTTATCGGGACAACAATATTTGGTTTTCCCCAGGTTCATGGCCTGTGTAGTCTCAGGACCATGATCACCCCAGCAGAGTCAGACATGGATGCCATCTCATGGAGTGGGCCTTACTGGTTGGCTACTCCCATGATGTTTATACAACTACAGCACCAGCATATCATGCAAGCAGGTAACCATTGTAAATTTCATGGAAGCCTAAACTTCCTAAAGCCTGGGTTAGGAGTCTCTTGTGAGTACATGTTCAATATGTATTTGCTGAAGGAACAAAGGACTGAGCTCTTGTCTGCGGCTTGAGTCATAACAGTGATACGACCCTTGCATTCACCAACACCACTGCACTAACAATGCAAGTTCTTTAAGTTCTTTCTGCCTGCTGGTGTTTCACACTACCATGCTTGACTAGCCCTGCTCCATCTACTCTTAATGCCTTTTATCTCCTAAGACTTTACTTAAAATATTGTTAGTCTGAATATTACTCATCTCCTAAGAAATGTTTGTGCACAGTATAACATATATTAACTTTCCTGTAATTCTCTCTCTGTATGTATGCATATATATCATTTAGCATATTGTTTCATATACACATACAAATGCATGTACTTAATGTGAAATACACACTGTGAATCTGAGAATAATTACAGATCACTGGGAGGGGAGAGGGTAGAGCACCTCTTTTAGACTGAGAGTTTGAGCCAGGAAAAGTCTCTCTCAAGAAGTGACTTTTAGGCAGAGACAGGGAGCTTAGTCTGGCTCTTCTCTTCTCTTGCTGTCTTCTGTATGCTATCTGAACTGCTGCTTTCACTCCTGCCTGGAGGTTTATGTGTGTGGTTCCTTGTGTTTCAAAAGACCTGTCCTGCTGGTTGTTGAAATCCTACCTGTTCTCTGAGATGCAGCTTCAGCTTTGTTCCTTTTGTGAAAACGCCCTGGCTCTGCCAGGCAAAAATAACCATTTATTTCCAATTAAGCACCTGCTCTTAGCCACCTTGACTATAAGCTCTTCCAGATGAGGACCTAACTATACCTCTTATGACTGCTGTCCTGTTCCCTTTGAATCTGATGAGCTGTTTTCTCAGTATAAATATCCCTCTTTATTTCGAGCACTCTTTTTATGATCTGAACTATAATCCCATTGGGGTTCTGTTGTTTAGTCCGAGGCATGGTCCTAATATGGAGTCCAGGTTGGACTCCAGTTCCCAACATTGCTGCCTCAATCACCCAAATGCTGGATGTAATCTTAAAACTTTTAAAATGCGTCAGCCTTCGCTTCGCTTGGTTCTGATGCTCTGGCCTGACTGCGTCCTAAGAGAAATAGTGCTCATTCTCTTATTCCAAAACTAGATTTTCACTTCTCCTGGGCTTCTGTTGAACTTTTTGGCAATTGTCTGACAGTCTGAAACCAAGCTGAATTGTGAATGGGGAGTACTAGCCCAGTTCAATCCTGCCCTAGAGTTATTGTTGCTTTGTTTGTTTGGTTTTCGACTCAAAGAACTTTACGTGAGTTCCCTTTAAATTTTCTTGTTTCTCAGTTCATCAAATCAACTTACTGAGAATTTTTAACAAAGTGGTTTCTATCAGGAAGTATTTGTTATCCTTCCCAGGTTTATGTTTTCTGCATCCAAGACATTAAGAAAGTATTAACCATAATAGCTGTGGTTTTAACTCTAGCATGGCACTACATGCTTTCTTAAGAACATTGATTCATTAATCAACACCTTTATTTAGTTCAGGCAATTATAATAATTGCTTAGCACTCAACAGTTCTTACCTTTCCACAAGGATAAGTAACTTGCCATCCCTGTCAAAGTTCAATAACATGCCTATACAGCGTAATATTGTGTAGTAAATTTAATTTGGGAGTAAGAATACTTCCTTAAAATTTTAATTTATTTGCTTTATGTGTATTGGTGCTTTTTTGGATATATGGGTGAGTACCTGGTTGCCTGAGGAAGCCAGAAGAGGGTGTTGGGTCCATTGCTGGGATTACAGATGGTTATGAGCTGACTTAGGGATGCTAGGCGATCACTCAGTGATCTTCACCAGTGAGTCATTTCTCCATCCTTGGAATGAGGATCCTTTTATTTAGCAAAGAGAATGAACAATGAAGATGGTTTTTGTTCGGGGTGTGATCCAGAAGTTAATTACCAGAAAGCCAGCAGAATAACTACTAGAAAGTAGGACATTTGTTTAAAAGAATTAGAAGTATAGAAATGAGGATGGTGGGTAGTGCCATGAGCAGCTGTAGATGTGACCATGAGAAGAGAGTTCAAAATGAGAATACAGAAAGTATAGAAATAAATTGAAGGAAGAGATCTTACGAGTGGGTATTGAGGCTTGAAGAGTAAGTATCTTCTGAAGTCTGAAGTTTGTCCCTGAAAATAAAGCATGATTTCAACCTAGACTCCTCAGCTCAAAACCCCTGGGAAGGTTTAACCCTACTAGGTTTTTAGTTTAGCAAGAATATATGTAGGGGAATCCAGAACTTAGACAGCATCAGGAGGAACAATCCAGAACAGCTTCACAATGAATCGTCTCTGATTCAGAGGATAAAAAAGCTAAGCCAGGAATAGCACAGGACTAACCCTAAAGGACAAAGCTGGGAAGCCCAAGAAGGTGCTAAGACACACCCAGTCCAGAAGGAAAAGAATGGTCCTTCTAACCTGTGGAGGCTTGGGCCAGAGATGGATAGATATTGCAATCCAGTGAGCTAAGAATGTAGGCTGTGCTGGAAGAACGTAGATATATGTGCTATTGACAAACCCTGGGAAACAGCTGGCCACTCTCTTTACTTACCAAAAAATAAGGGAATAGAGGACAAAAACATTCAACAGAGCTCCCAAGGACATATCTAAGTTGTGGCCAACATGGGCATTAAATACAAGCAGCCAGACTTCAGAGTCCACGCTCAGCACCCATAGCACATGGTCTCTATGCTACCAGCACTGTGAGGACTTCTCAGACTCTCTGTGGCAGCTGCAGACTTCATCTTCTGGGGTTCTGCTTTTGTGAATTCATTTTGTTTCTTTTGTTACCTGGAATTGGCTGTCTCTTGCTTTTCCATTTTCATGGCTGTCTGAGAGCTGGCTTGAAGTCAAGATTCCCAGCTCTAAGTTATGGTCATCAACAGAGGCTTACTTGGGCAGAGTCATATTTACAGGAAAAGGGAGGTATACAGAACCTTCCAGAAAGGAGAAAACCGTGGAATCACAAATGATTGGGATTACCTGCTGGAAGCAGGATAGGAAGAATGAAGGGTTGGAACACAGTCTGCTGAGTACTGTTGAGTTGCTAAAAGGATATTTAGGTGCACGTCTTGACTGTAACCTTGTAAAGATGCTTGGACTAAAATGGCTTTCAGAATCTGGAGGAGTCCTTTTGGAAGACTCCCCGGAGGAGGTGAGTCCTAGCTCAGATTTCAGAGGCAGAAGTCATAGTTTAGATTAAGCCCTTCGACCTACCAATAAATGACCAAATGCTCGGAGAAAGGGAATGACAAGGATCACTGACCTATAGACAGACTGTAGAATTGTGATGGCAGCTCCTGCTGTGGCCACTCCCTTACTGCATTCTGCTGCAGCTACAGGAAGCCTCAGCCCGTAGCTGAGGTTTGCTGGCTCCAGCAGAAGCCCAAACATAGCTCCTGGGACTGTAGGAAGGCCTCCCTCATTACAACAGCCATAAACCCAGATATGAGTTTCAGGGAGCTTGTAAATATTCTCCAACTGTGTCTGCATGTAAGCGAGAGGCTTTTATGATGACCGCAAGGCTGGAATCGCCTTGTGAAAACTGAGGGTAGGTCTTGAAAAGAAGCCAGTCCCCGTTATGAGCCTCATACATAGCAGCTAACCAGCCTCCTCCATCAGAGGAAACAGCCCATTAATGGGGACTAATGGTTTGAAGAAGCACTTTTATTCCTTGACTGTGGAGTGATAGGCTTATAGTAGAGGCATTGCAAAATATTGGAAAATAAGAAGAACAAAGTAAAACTGTAACTTCCCTATTCAGGTTTCATAGGTCCTTGGTAACCCTGGCTTATAGCCTTTCAATGTTTCATGTGTGTATGAATTACAAAACTGTATTATATATGTTCATGTATCTATCTATATATATAATATCTATTTTTATTGCAGTAAAATATAGACAGCATGCAATTTAACATTTTAACCTCTTTTAGATTCTTTGACAGAACTTTAACTGTTTTTATGTGAAAAATCTTTATAGATGATTTTTGGAGAGCTAAAGTTTAAGGTATGTTTCCAGTACTTAAGAAAGTTGAGGCAGGAGGATTGCTTTGAGTTTGAGGTCATCTAGGCTGAGTACCATAGTGAGACCGTGTCTGGAAGGAAAGAAAGCAGGAAGGGAGGAGATGATCCCTTTTCTCAGCAGCTGCAGCCAAGCTCCAAGGGAGTCGGCCTTTCTTCGTGGCACCTGATCTTTTTTTCCCAGCAAGGGACTTTTGGGAACGACCTGTCCTTTCTTGCTGACTTCTCCCTGGGGATACTGTAGACTGAATTCTCCTTTAAAAGCCTTGTGAGATCCTTTGTACATCTCCATGTCTGGACCTGCACTGTCCTCTCTCTGCTCAGAGAATTGTTTCTTGCAAGTGTCTTCACCTTCTTCCATTAGGCAGTGTTTAGCATGTGTACGTCCTAAGCAATATATGCTTAGAGTGTAGTTGTGCCTTCAACCCGTGGCTTTCCTCATTGTAACCAGGGAACTGTTCAGCATCATGGACAAGCCTCTATCTGCAGCTCTCTTCATGGACCCGAAGACTTAGCAGTGATAGATCTGGCAAGGCTGAATCCACATGGCTGATGAAGGCACCAGTCCGCCCATCCATTGCTATATGATAATGCACTGTGTTCATCCCCAGTAATCTCCACTTGACCTTTGAGGATTTTGACCATGCCAAACTTGTTGGAAAGATCCCGGGGCACCCATAAACAAGGGAAATATGATGTGGAACTTTATTTTATGGTTCATGTGTGCATGCTGATGGGTTATGGTGTGTCTTTCTGTCTGTGTGTGAACAGCGTTAACAACGGATATCTCGTAACCAACCAACATCTGGTGATTTGTGGTACTTACTTTTATCCTGGATCAAGTCGAGTTATTCATTTTAACTTAATCTTCTAAATGTCGCCTGACACAAACCTGCAACCTTAGCAGTACCATGTAGGGGTGGAGCTACATAGAAATCTTAACCTTAACCTTAACCTGTCTGAAGCATGAGTGCTGGGGTATGGAGAGTGCACTGCTGTGCAGCTATAACCATGACCTGTCTCTGGAGGTACTTTATCTTCCCCAACTCAACTCTGTGCCCATGCTAGCTCCCTTTTCATTTTTCTTCCAAGTCTCTAGCGATCTCTTCTACTTTAGTATGAATTTGACCATTCTGCACAGTAATACAGTGAATTTGTGACTAGCCTGTTCATTTAGCATTGTGTGTTCCAATTTCATCCACTTTGCAAAAACGTTTCAGAATTTTCTTCATTTCCAGGATTGGAGGCTACTCTGCCATGTCCATATACAATACGCTTTATTGTATTTATAGTTCATATGTTTCATCCACCAACTGAGACTTCAGCTGCTTCCATCTCTTGGTTATGAGCAATGCTGCTATGAATTGAGGTGTGCACACATCTGACTTGATTTCTTCATCTGTACACTCAGAAGTAGATTTCTGGATCCAAGTCTATATATAATATGAGATAGACTTTTAAAAAGACTTTTAATATAGATGGCTTTTAAAGTTAGTGATATATTCAGAATTTTGTATCAAATGTATTCTTCAATGCCATTATAAATTGTTAAACTTAATTTTTGATAACTGCTTATTGTTTATTCCATGGTTATAGTATTTTGTTTCCAAGTTTTCACTTCTATAATACTGGAATAAAGATCCTGAATGCAAACCTTTGAAGATTTATTTCCTAAATCTAATCCATCCTTAGAGGAGAAATTATTGTCTCAAAAAACTTGACCATTTTAAAGTTCTTCGCACACATTTATGAGCTCTTTTTTTCATGAAGTTTGTTTTGGTTTTCTATTTAAGCCCATATTTCCCAAGAAAAAGTAGACTCATTTTGCCACCTTGGGTTCCACGTTGGTCCTATCCACCAACCATACATTACTGATTCTGGTTTTTGTGAATCTTACAAAACTAAAATTATGGATGTATATGTTAAAACAAAGATTTGAGAAATTATATTAGAGGAAATTATGAGAAACTTCTTGTGTGTGGGAACATAGGTGTGCACGGTGAGGGTGGTGGGGCTGGGTGAAGATGAGAAGAGACACCACAGGGCCCCAGTGGCTCTTGGGCATCCTATGTGAAGGCTGCTCTGTCTACTCTATTTATCTGTTAGGCACTCTGATAGGGGGTATTTTGTTCATCATTTCCCAGTAAGAAAATAGAAACATCCAGAGGTCCAGAGTCACACACAGTTATGTGGCCCAGCCAGGTGACAGGCTTTGATGTCTGTCCACCATATCATGTGGTCTCAGGAGATGATACACACTCTGAGGTCCCCACAAGGAAGACAGAAATATCCCAAAGTCACAACTGAACTTTATTATCAGTTCCTGGATTTGGAGAGAGGTAGAGATTGCCATGCTGCGTGGGGGTAACAAGATGAGCCTTCATCTGGTAGACAGTCAAACTCTGCTGTGAAGAAGAGTGGGCTTAGCGCTTGTGGCATGCCACTGAACTAGATAAACTGACTGATTTCAACAGGTGGCACAAATCCCAACAGAGCCACCAGCAGCCTTCATAACTACCTTGATGAAGTACGTGTGTAAGGACATACAGCAGGAAAAAACAACAGAGAAACCTAATAGGAAAACCCAGGGGGAGGCAGGAAACCAGAACCAGTTAAGTGAGAAAGACTAGGTGATGGGTGGAAAAAAGAATGAATCTGTGGTTTACTTTAGATTCCTGCATCATTGTTTAATTTTGGTATAGCTAATACTTTATGCATGTGAAGGCGTGACTTCATTTTTCAGCAGCTGTGGACAAGGTGGTGTAATTAAATTTTATGACACCCATTCATAAGACAAACAAATATTTCAGCAGTAGGTATGGCTACTGATCTTATCTGGGATAATAGATGGTAACTGGAGCACCGAGTTCCTGGCTGGTGTGTCATGGAAAATAGGTAGATTTCAGTTGTGTGGTGTATAAGGGCAGCTATGTGTTTGTTGTTAGTAGCAGGCAATGGAAAAAGGTCCCCAGCGAATTGACAGGTGTTTGGGGAGGGAACTTCGTGGCTGTGGTGAGCAGAGCCCCATTAGCAACAGGTCTCTCTGCCTCAGGGAAGGTGGCCCAAACTGCCACTTGCAGGATCAGTGGTGATTATTCTGGAGTCACCGGAAATTTTTATCAAGCCAGGGTTAGTCTAGGGGCTCCACAGGGAGAGGGCATGGTTATCTCAAGGTGCTTCTCTTTATGTCCATTAGTTCCACGCAAGCTCCTTGACACATGAGTAGCCCTGGATCATGTTATAATAAACACAGTGTGTGTGTGTGTGTGTGTGTGTGTGTGTGTGTGTGTGTTCGTAGTCACATACAAACCAGTGAGTAGCAACATGTTTATTTGTATTTATGTTTGGTGTCAAAATCAAGAAATTGGATGGGTATCAGCTCATATGTGAAAATTCTCTTCTGCATGTGGTGAAATTGCTTTAGAAGGAAAAAAATAAAACCTACGTGATAAAACACATTATGAAGCAAACAGAGAAGAGTGAATTTTCTTGTCCATATGGCCTAGATTGTTCTACTTCATTAAATATTTATAAGTCAGATGCTCAATGCAAATGACTGGCTGACCTCTCCAGCTGCCCACACCTTCCAATCTTCTCCCTGTCCTGTGGAAAAGTACGCCAACCAGACTGTCTGCCCAGCTTCTTCCTGTCTAACAGCCGATTGATCTTGCGAGGGAGAAGGACGGAGCAGCGCTGACCTGCTTTGCCCTGGTGGACAGAACAGCAGCCTGGGAGGGTTGGCTCTACATCTGTACATTTAGAATGGTACCAATTCGTCCCTAATTCTTGGCTTTTCTTTGAGTTGAAAATCCCCCAATTAACCATGGTTGTGCAGCTGCTAAAAGTCAAAACTATCTTTATGGGAAGGAATTATAGTCTGTGAGTATCTTCTGTACTGGCCAAAGTCTTCCTGATTAGACCCACTCCTTCTTTGTTCATTCCTTACTTTATAAATGGCTGGCCTGAATGCTTCACTCAATTCTTCACATCTGCTGAGGGCTTCCAGTGCCATGGCTGGGAAGTAAGTGTATGTATTTATTTATTCTTACACCTACGTGTGAAGAGGTACCATTATTTTCTCCACAATAGAGACAAAGCTATTAAGACAAATAAATGCCTTGATCAGAATCACACTACTCGGGAAGCACTCAGCTGAGGTGTGACCTTTCACCCTGAGACATAATTCTGACCACTCACCCTGCCGACATGACCTGCACTAAGTCACTAACATAGGAAGTTATTCTGTTACTAATCATGAACACACATGTTTGTATCCTGTGTATGTGCTTAGATATGTAAGTGTAATTTGTGTGCAGATAGAATTTATATAGTTGATACATAAATGTACAAGTTATACATATTCATATATATTTTCACGTATAGGGATACATTTTCATAGAGATACTTTTATGGTAATTTACATAGGGGGAGAGTCTGGAAAGGTCCAATAACAATGACTCTTTCTGCGTAATAGTTAAATTTTTGTCTTTCTTTCTTTCTTAGGTCTTTTGTGATTTCCCTGAGATAAGTGTATAATAATGTGCATCTAAATGTGTGTCTCATTGTTTAGGGTATTTAAAACCATGCACTGACTGAGTTCCTACCTACATCACACAAGAGGACATGAATCTTAAGCAAAGTCCTGTGTCTAGTACAGTATCTGGCTACCTAATTACCTAAATAGTATTCTTTTCCAGACAGAGGAGCAGAGACTGCTAACGCATGTGCTCCCACTCTTTTCATCCCATGCCGTATCTCTTCCTGGAGAGATGATCTGTGTCACGAGAAGAAGGCTTGCAGGGGAGGAAGTCACGACAGGCAAAGAATGGTGCCGCCTTGGGAATATGGTCTCCTCTGCTCTAGCGTGGTCCACACAGCCCCCAGTAAGAACTGGGTCTTGGGACTCTGTAAGCCCCTGGCCTCTTACGCAGACACTAGAAGAAAGTCGTCAGGCTGCTTTAGTTTCTTTCCTCCTCTTTGTTAGATGTGGAGATAGAGGCTGTTCCCTCTCCAGCCCAACACTGTTTATTTTATGCAGCTTCTAGCAAAGGGAAGTGGCCTTCATTACTTGGTGCTCATATATAAACGGGGGATGCTGAAGAGTGTCACACAGCACTGTGTGGTCTACATCAGTGCTAAGAAACAAATCCAGAGTGCTCCCATAAACATCCAGGACAGGAGTAGGCTAGAGCTTTGATCTCAAGACCCCTGAGAAAAACAGACAGGACACTGATTTCCATCCATAGGATGCGTACCTTCCTGCTCACTGAAGGAGCTTCGCTAAACACATGTTCTCTAGGTGAGAAAATCAGTGACCTGCATCGCCATGTCTATGCAGTGGTACTGAGGTCTTTTGCAGCTCTACAGACACCGAGAACCATTTGGTGACAGGAGTGGCTGTGTGACGGGCACTCCCCAACAGAGAAACACAGCAGAAATCCATTGCTCAGGGAAACTGGGCGTGCAGAACGCCTGACGGTGCCAGGCCGTTCCCTCTGCTGTTTCAGTTAAAGGCTGTGCTGCTGAGTTTATCCTGTGTCCCAGTCCTCTTCCCTCTCCAGAAAAAGCAAATTTCCTTCAGGGAACGTTCTAGCGGTGCTATTCCTAAGTGCCAGTAGGGGGCAGCAGTAAAATACGTCTTCCCTCTTTAGCTCTGGGAAGCTACCTAGCTTGCTAGACTTTCAAGGTCTCAGTCTGAGTACCCTTGAGGACAGGGCCACTTTCCATACTGTGACCAATACAACAGGAGCTTATAAGCATTGCAACATCCACAAAAAAGTGTGGAGCAGAAATAGATGACTGCTTTTCTATAAGTATGCCAAAGTTGTTGGCCGGGTGTGTGTAGAGCGTGTACGTGTTCACGTGCCATGTGCCTGCATTTGTGCACATACATGTGGAGGTGAGAGGCGGACAGAAGGCATCTTCCTCTGATGTCGAGCACCCTAGTTTTTGAGTCAGGTCTTCCCACTGAACCTGGTGCTCACTGCCTGGTTAGACTGGCTGATCAGCAAGCCCTGGGGATCTGCCCCATCGCGCCCAGCGCCAGCACAGGTGTGGACCATCACATCTGGATTTTTATGTGAACTCAGGTCCTCATGCTTCCGTGGATAGCATTTTACTAATTGGGCCATCTTCCCAGTCTTATTTCTGTTTGGTAGATGTACAAAGTGAACATTAAAAAGCATTTAATTGTATAGAAATAAAACTTTATAAATCTCATCCACTGTTAAATTTGGTATTAAGAAACTTTTAATGTAGCTTATTTTCATTAAGATTGTGCCCTGAGGTTGCAAAATTATACTAGAATCGGGTAAATATACTACTTTTATCTAAATAATTTAAAACAACAAAATTATAGGAAAAGTTGAAAAAGTCACAGGAATTACATCTCAGTGGCATAAAGGCGAGTTTTCTTATGCTTGAAATGACATGAGAGAATGAGTCTGATCTTTAAAAAAAATCTTAGGGTTTATCTCACCAGCTTCAAGTGAATTTTGAATTCCCATCGAGTATGTATATTTTGCACTTTCTTCTTCTTCTTCTTCTTCGTCTTCTTCTTCTTCTTCTTCTTCTTCTTCTTCTTCTTCTTCTTCTTCTTCTTCTTCTTCTTCTTCTTCTTCTTCTTCTTCTTCTTCTTCTTCTTCTTCTTCTTCTTCTTCTTCTTCTTCTTCTTCTTCTTCTTCTCCTCCTCCTCCTCCTCCTCCTCCTCCTCCTCCTCAATGCCTCCTCCTCCTCCTCAATGCCTCCTCCTCCTCCTCAATGCCTCCTCCTCCTCCTCAATGCCTCCTCCTCCTCCTCAATGCCTCCTCCTCCTCCTCCTCCTCAATGCCTCCTCCTCCTCCACAATGCCTGGGGGAGAAGGATTTATAAGAACTTAAAAGTTCTAGAAAGGCCAGTGAACCCCCACAGGAATCAGCAGGCATGGCCTGGGATGGAGCACCTGGTTACACTGAGTGCAGGTCTTTGGAGGCACTCCAACCTGAGCTGCTTGAGAGCAGATCCTTCTGAGCTGCAGTCACAGTCTGCAGAGATCCTGGGACTGGTAGTCACAGCTTTGCTCTACCAGTTTACAGCAGGAAACAGAGCTGTCAGAGGCTTATAACCCCCTCCTCTTCCGGAAGCTCTGTGGGAACCTGGTTCTGAGGCCCATGCTTCTCTGCAACAGCTGCAAGCTGGATGGTGTCCAGTTTTGCAGTGACTGCTCTGTGCAGGGATTATCATAATTCAACCTCTGAAAAGAAGGATCAAGTCCGTCAGTTAGTTTCATTAGCAAACAGTTATTGACCGCAGCTGTGTGCCACTTCTCCTACACAGCCAGCAGGAACGAGACAGGCAGGCGTTTACAGTGCTGAGCTGCCCAACCTCTCCTCTCCTGAGGCTCTATTGTTTGCCCCCACCTGGAGGTGTGAGGTCGGCTCATTGTCCCTAAATGTTTAGGCTTTGTCATGCAAGTGGTGAAAATGATTTCTCAATGTAGGTCCAGTTTCTAAGTATGCTGCCTGTAATATATGTAAGGACTGTATTTTTAGAGATTTTATTTATGTATTGGTGTGTGTGTGCAGGTGCCAATGGAGGTCAGAAGTGGGATTCAGACCTTTTGGCACTGGTGTTTGTGAACCATCTGATATGGGTGCTGGAATCTTAACCACCCCTGAGCCTCCTCATCAACCCAAAGGACTGTATTTCTTAGGTGAACTATTTATATACATATTTTACTCGTTACTAATTTTCATTTTGTGCATTTGTACTTTTTAACCCCTTTTGTCTTAAAAATTGTCTTCATAGTTTATATTGTATTGATTAAAATAATAACAATAATAATAAAGTGATTTACTTATTCACCAGTTGACTGCTTTTCTATTATTAGTTGTTAATTTCTCCTGGTATTTTTTTTTATTAATTTTTCATTCCACTTTTGGGGGAGTTGTTGGTATTTTTCCAGCTTTTCAATTAATAACTATCATTTTCAAAGAATTCTGCAATTTTATTTTCTATTAATCTCCTTTTGTCCAATAGTTGTTTGATAGTGTATGTGTTACTGTTATTGTCCAGCAATAACATGGCTGACAATATTTATCAATATTTCATGCATCTGTAAGAATCATATTCAGATTATTTCTAATTTGAATAATAATGAATTAATATTTTCTTTTCCGGCTACAAATTCTGGTTTTTGAGCATTTACTAAGCATAAGGCATTTCTCCCAAGTACCTTCTTTGCTTTGCTTTATGAAATTATCATATAGTTGCATCATTTCTCCTTTTCTGTTCTTCTGTCTAAATCCTCCCATACACCTTTCCTTGTCCCTTTCAAATTCATGGCCCCTTTTCCCATTAATTGTTGTTATGACATACATCTATATACATATACATCATATGCATACACATTCCTAACAATAACCTGCTCAGTCTGTATGCTGTTACTTGTACGTATGTTTTCAGGGCTGAGCATTTGGTATTGCATAACCAACCAATGCACTCTTCCCTGGGAAAAACTATTTCCCCTGCTCTCAGCATTCCTCAGTCCTTAGCGGCCTATTGTTCTGTGTGCATTTGAGACTCCACAGGCTTTGCCTGTCGGCTTTGGTGTGTCTGTTTGTGTCAGCCTTGTTCAGGCAGTCATGTTGGTGAGAATTTTTTTGTGGCTCTCTGTTGACTATTCCCTCTTTTTATTCTTAGGTTATGAAATAATTTGGTCCATATAAAAACTTATTTTAAAAACTAGTTCTTTATACAGGGTCTGGGGAGATGACTTAGTCATTAAGGCACTCACCATGCAAACGTGAGGACCTGACTCAAATTCTCAGCACCTATTTAAAAAAAGCAAAAGCAAGGTACTGCGGCACGTATCTGCAGGTCCAGCATTGGAAAGGCCAAGACAGGACAGTTCCTGGAGCTTGCTGACTGGCCAGTCTATCTGAATCTGAGAGCTCCGCGTTCAGTGAGAGACTCTGCCTCAGAAAATACTGTGGAAAGCAATTGAGGAAGATACTTTGTTGGTCTGACCTCTACAAAAACATCACAAACACATGCATACACATGTATGTGATTATGTGTGCACGCATTCACATACTCACATACTCATATAAAAACCATATTGAGGGATGGAGAGGTTCAGGGTTTAAGAGTGGTTTCAACTTTGCTGTAGGTCTCAATTTCTGTTCCCAGCATCTATAATATTGGGTGGCCCACAAACCACCTGTAACTACTCCAGCTCCTGCATACACCTCTCTCTCTCTCTCTCTCTCTCTCTCTCTCTCTCTCTCTCTCTCTCACACACACACACACACACACACACACACACACACAGAAAGAGAGAGAGAGATCTAAAATAAGTACATGTTGGGCTGTTCTTTCCGTGCAATTACTGTGCTGAACGGAGGCAGTTAAAAGCTTCATACTTACAGCATTGCTGTCTTTCATTTTTTCCTCCTCTCTCCTGTAGTCTCTACTTTATTAGAGTTGGCTATTATCAAATGCATAAATACTAAAAAGTGTATTTTCATTTGGCACTTTTCAGTCCTCTTGTCTTTAAGATCTGGTCATTCGCTTGTTTCTCCAAAAGATTCCTACATTTTGACTGGACTCGAAAGTAGAAGCTCTCAGTGAGGGCAGCTGACGTCACTTGGAAATCTGTTCCTGGCATTATTCTCTGATGTCCTTAATTCTCTTGGCCAAAAATTTGGCATATTCTCTGCCTCCTTTCTATTTTTCTTAGTGTGTTGTTTCTTCAGAGCAAGACATTGGTATTTGTGCTGCAGGACACATGAATTCACAAGATGCTGGACTGGGCATGCATTGGGCTTCTTACATTCTTTGTTTAAGGACTTTGGTAGTTAAGATTGTTTGGTAGTTAAGGTGGTTATTATCTTCTTTAGAGAGACTAGAAAAGTTATGGATTCTGCTAGCTCTTTTGGGTCCCAATAACTGAAGTGCAATGGTATTTGTCAGGTCTGGAATATTCCCCCTTTTTGCTCAGATTGACACCCACAGCCAGATTTCGCTTTCTCTACCCATTTCTCTTTGGTCTGTAACAAGCATGCTCCTCAGTCAATAGCAGGAACATTCTGCTGTGTTCAAGACACCTTCCTTCATGGGAAGACCTTGCTTTCATCTCCAACTTTGATTTAGACCACATAACCCTTTCACTCATCACCCGGAGCATCAGAAGCTATTTCTGTGGCCATACACTTCCTGTAGAAAGTTTGAAGTTTGCATTCATCATCTGCTTTAGTGAGTTTCTGATAGCCAGTGGCTAGGAAGGAAATATTCAGCTTCATTTTGATACAGCTCTGTCTAGGAGGCATCATAGACAGGAGCCAGAATGCCCTACTTGATTCCTACAACATCTTGGCACTTGTGGCCCTTATTGGTACTTCTTGGCCTTTCTTTTTTTATAACCTAATCTGTGATCTTGACCTTTGCTTTTAAAATTTTGTTTAAATCTGTATTTTCCTGATAATTACTAACTCACCCATTTAAAGGATGATTATCTAAGCCCTTTCTTCCCTCTAGCTTTTATTCTCTCTTTCTTTATTTCTTCTTATCAGATAAATTTATTATGAAAAATTGTTCTTTCAATGGAGAGACAAGCTTTTTACATCATTATAAATTGTACCAGGCTTTTCCTTTCATCTCATTTTGTTTCATGTTTATAGAAGCATGTGGCATGCATAAGTAACATTGTTCTTTGAATTTCTGTTTTATTTACTTTATTTCTGAACTGTTTATTGGTGTTGCAGAATGTTCAGCCATTTGGTCCCTCATCATTGTTACAAAGTATTCTCTATTTCCTCTTGCCTGTTGTCTACTCATTCTCTAGTATAAGTAATAGGATTTCCTAGAACTTTATAGTTCTTCTCATATACTCCTCCTTTTCCATTTTCACTGTCTAACTTGAAGTGAAATCCTTTTACTCCTAGCTTTCCTGTATAAGTATGTACTCACATGAGACAACCAGCTCCCTAACTGCTTCCAGAGGCTTTCTCTTTCTGTTAACTGGTTATGTTTATATTTTCAGGGCATCTAACATTAAATGCTGTTCTGTCACCTCCACTACATCATTTTGGCTTAGTTCTGCAGGTCAATAAATTTAAACATGTGTTATCAGACTGCATACCAAATGTCTCTGCCCTTCCAGCTTTGTGTCTGTACATTCTACAGGAAGAGCTCTTGACAGTGACATTCCCTGGGTCCTTCAAGTTCCTTGCTATTTATCTTTGGCCTTTATATTCAAAAGTCCTGTGTGGGTGGACAGTAAATCAATTTGTCCTCACAAAGACCAGCCCCAGCCCCAGCTTCCCCACATACTTAAATTTGGCCTCGGTGATGGTTTTTATTTTTTGTTCATTTTCTATTTCTACTGTTACAAATAAATGCAAACTTAACAACTTAAAGCTACAGAACTTTTATTCCTATAGCCCTGGAGGCCAGAAGTCTACAGTCAAGGCACAGGAAGGGCTATATTCCTTCTGAGAGGCACTGGGGAAATTCCTTTTCTGGGATTGGTAGAGGCTCAGGTTTGGAGGTACTCAGCCTGCCAGATTTTGTTTTATTCTTAGAAATTTTCACAAACCAACAATGCAGTGGGAAAATAGACTTTTTGCAGACTTGAGGGAGACCCTTCAGACTCCCCACTCTGTGCTCTCCATCCGCCCCTAAGTTTGTAAATGTTAGTCACGGGCTTCACTCAAAGAGTGAGACTCTTTAGGCTGAGGGTTTGAAACTCATTTCTTCTTGGCCTGGAGAGATGGATCGGTGGTTAGGCGCACTTACTACAATTCCCAGCACACCCAAGGCAGCTCACAAGCATCTGTTTCCCTAGTTTCAGGGAGATCTAATGCCTACTTCTGACTGCTGAAGGCTCCTATATGGTGTACATACACATTCTCAGGCACAAACACACATACCAATAAAAACAAAACAAAAACCCTACCACCCTGGTGATTCTCAAAGTAAAGAAAGCTGAGAATCTCTGCCCTGTGTCTTATTGGTACCCATTGAGTGGGACAACAGGAAGGATATGTGTTGGCACAGAGGTGGTGGGCGGTGAAACTCAGGGCATCTCACTCCAGGCTAAGCCCCTGGTAATATATGCCTTCTTCTCTTCTTGGCACAGCCCCTGACGGTCTTCTTGTATTTATTAATAACCTCAAGTCACTGTCCTCTGTGACCTTGTATGGTAATAGAGTCTTAACATTCTAGAATTAGAGGAAATGAATGATAGGAATTTTTCCCATGTATATATCTTAGTCGTCCTTTGAGGGCTGTCCCAGAAAACATCTGCCCAGTATAAAACATGCTCTCTCCTCTGTTCAGCTCTTTCTAACTCTCAGAATCATATGTTTTCTCAGCTCATTGCTCCTCAGTGATGGGATGGTGTTCAAGTCAACTCTAAAGTCTGCAGTTGGTCACATCAGTAGAAATTATTGAATAGAATACAGAAGCCAGGGTTTAAGCGTTTATTGATGCATTTGAATGGCAATGGACAGACAGAAGAGATAAAACATCTCTGAAAACCCCTGATATCTGGGGGGAACTCAGTGCAAATAAATGACCTCTTCCACATCTTCCTGTTTCTGAGAGTGCACAGCAAAGCAAGCAAGAGAAGGTAGTTTAGACAAGAAAGCACCCTGTAGAAATGATCACTGAGAAAGAACCAAATGAGAATCATGGCTTTCCATCAATGTTCCAGGGTAGGGAAGAGCAGGGTAGGCTAGTCTCCTGCCAGCTGTCTTTTGGTACTGGGCACTGGAGTCAGGAAAAGTCATGGCTGGTCTGTCTTCAAATAGGAATATAGTCCCTTGGGTGTGATTTCTTTCTTCTCCCCCTGTATCTGTGCTGTGTCCTGGCCCTGAGCTGAAGAAGCACGAGCATGCAGGCTACCTGGATCCTGGCTTCGGATCACTATTTCCCTTGTGTGGTCATTGACCCATTCATCTCTAATGACAGTGGGTGCGCTCTCCCCCTGCCCTCCCTTTGGACCAGGGTGGCTGCTGCTCCAGTCTTGTCTTCCTCTCACAGTGCTTGTCTGGACCTGGCCTCCGAGCACTGGCTCTTCTGTCTCACAGTTGCTTACTGGTGTCCAGCCTTGCCCCATACCTGACTGTATCTGGATCCTTCTCTTTTCTGGAGCCCTTATCTGTCGTTCAGACTGGTTTCCATCATGCTCCAAAGTCCCTACCTGTTCTGTATGACTGCTGTCTTGTCCATAGATCTCAGTCATTCTGTTTTGGTCATGAATGGACCCATGTGTTTGGATGTGGCTGTTTCCTTCCTGCTGGCTCCTGCTTTGTTCCCTCATCTGGGTGTGTGTCTGAGTATATGATTGTGCCTGATGGTGGTCTTTATCAGCCTGGCCTGATTGGTTTCTATCTTGACTGTGAATCTCAGTCTGTCTGTTCTGGTCATAGATGGATCCCTGTGTTTGGACGCTGCCACCTCTTGTCTGCTGCCTACAGTCCTGTTGTACTGTCTGAGTGTGTATCTGGGTATGAGACTCTGCCTGTGTCTGGTAGTGTTGTGTAGCATCTTGGTCTTCCTGGATCCTGTCTTGGCTATGGCTGCTAGTCCCTCTGTCCTGGCCATAGTTGAATCCCTGTGTCTGGAAGGCACCTTCTTGGGTCTGAGTTGTGGTTCCAATTGTGGTCTCCTCTGTCTGCTGGCTAACCTGTGACTGCTGCTCTGACCTCCTCTCTCTGGCCCAACTCTTGTCTTCTGTCCTCGGCGTCTGTTCCACCTGTCGTGTTGCTTGTGTTTGCTGGTTTACAATCATCTCCCGTCTCTGAGACTCAGCCTCCCTGTTGTGACTGCTGATCTGTGCAGGGTAGCTGTCCTGATTCTGGGTGCGTGTCCCCACCCTGACCTGTTCCGTAGACCCCTGATCCCTCTGTCCATGGCTGCTGTCCTCACAACGCTGCCCCGCTCCATCTCTTCCCACTCCAGTGCCGCCTCTCTGGCCTTGCTCCGGCTCTTTCCCGGATCCAGGATAGCAGCTTTCAGATCTGTCAGACACGCAGGCACCCCTAGGACTCTCACTCAGTGTCTTAAAGCAGGCCCGAGCAACTTTGAACACTAAGACCAGGAATTCCTTGAACTCCACAGCCCCTGTGTTATCTTCATCCAACAGGCGCAGGACTTCATCCACAGTTGAGGGGTCATGGGGGTTCTGGGGGAGAAAGGAGGCCAAGTCAGCATTGCTCCTCTACGGAGAACTCGGTCAGATCCATTGCACTCTGCTTCTAGGCTCCCTTGCTGCACTGCAGACTGGGGACTCTCGGACCCCAGCGCCGCCCACAGCATCACAGTGTGATGTTTTGTTTTTGTGTCTTCTGCTGTATCATCTCTCTTACTCAAGGACAGGACACACCTTTTGTTCATCCTCGATTTCAGATCTGCAGGATGCTCAACTGGGTAAAGACGCACTGGAGAGGGAATGCGTGTGCTTGTATGCAGCTGTCTGGGCTCCTGGCTCCTTGTGGCTGCCCTTGCCACTTGGCCCCTGGCACCAACCCTACCTGAAACACAGCAGGAGCCTGACCCCATGGGAATTTAGAGAGCTCCCTTGATGGGGAATCCTATCAGAACAACAGGATGCTCTAAGCATGTAGGCACCATCCTAGTGTGCCAGTCTTTGTACCTAAGGACTTCATTATTCAGTCTACTTTAGATGTTAACCGAAAGCAGAAACATCCATTAGGGCTCTGGTTCTGGTTTCCTGGGTGGGTGGGGTTGTTCTCTTGGAGTCCCTGCAAGTTGTTCAGAACTAGTGCTCCAAAATCTCAGTTTTGACCCCACTAGTGAGCTAATGTTTTTTTTTGTTTGTTTTTTTGTTTTTCGAGACAGGGTTTCTCTGTGGTTTTGGAGCCTGTCCTGGAACTAGCTCTTGTAGACCAGGCTGGTCTCAAACTCACAGAGATCCGCCTGCTTCTGCCTCCCAAGTGCTGGGATTAAAGGCGTGCGCCACCACCGCCTGGCGTGAGCTAATGTTTTTAAGCAGCTTTGTGCTAGGCAAGAGCAGTGTCTTAACAGATGCTAATAAGCAATCACGTTTCAGACCTGTGCAGAAAATGTTACTGTGTCAGGTTTGAGAGGTGCGAGAATACAACGACTAATTTCCCCTTGAGGCCATTTAAGAGTCTATTCTTTCTTGGGGGAGTCTCCTTACCTTGTCTTGAAATTAAACTCAATTTAAAGAAAGAAATGGATCCAAGAATCTGCCCTTTCCCTAAGGATGTGGAGGTGTCACCTGCCGTGACCTCTTTCCCTCCGTGTCTTTTGTGTTGGCCTGCACAGCTGCCAACAGAGCTAGCAGGCTCGAATTTGGCTGCTTGCTCTTTACACCCCCAGGTAAAAGCCCTTGCAGGTAAACACACACTGACTGTCCTTAGCATGTTTATCCCTCTAATCCCCACATATCATACCACTATGACATCAGCAAACTCATGTTCCAGGAGCCTCTTCAGCTCCCCCCGCGTGAGCACTTTGCAGCCGCCCTCTGACCTGGCATAGCACCCGAAGGCTTCGATAATCCCATGAATATTTTGCAGTAACTGAGGCATCTGTGCAACTATCTGGAAGATATAAAAAAAATCCCGTCATGGATGCTATAGTCTGTGCAACTAACTGAAAGATATGAAAAGTCCCCGTATGGGCTCCATAGTCAGCTCATCCCCTGCTGTTTCCTCACAGTACTCCGTGGCTCACTCCTTTCTTTGTGTCTTCAGCTGCATTTGAGGTTTCCCTACCTTCCTTCATCTTTTCCTAAAAATGGACTTTGTGGTGGGAAGAAGGAAACCCCAAGACTTGGAAAGAAGTTTCTGAATCAACATTTAATGCCAGGCTTCACCACCTACCTGATGTGAACTGGACCAAGATCTTCACTATTCCGAGCCTCAGTTTATTCACTGAGTGAAGGCAATACTTAGCACTTACTTCAGAGAATTATCATAAAGGCTTTAGAAGATAATGCATAAACGACACCCTTCTGATGCCTGGTTTTCTGCTAAGTGGTAGCTATTAAGTATCATCATCATTGTTATTACATACATATATACATATATAATTTGTGTACAGCCATAGACACTGAACTGCTCACAAAGCATTTTCCTGTGTAACTGCTGATGATCCTCGCTATCACTAGCATTTTCATAGTCGGGCGAAAGGGCTCAGAGCAGGTAGATTTGTGAAGGCCACACATTATTTTCTTTTAACCCATATGCAATTAGTTCTTCAGCATATACCTTTGGATGGATTTCTTTTTTGCCTGTTTCTAGGTAGTAGTGTCCTACTGGGAACATGAGAAGGTGGTTAGCCCCTCTTTTGACTTGAAGCTCCCCGGAATCTCCAAGGGGATTCCCTATACTCTTGACTTCCCTAGAGAAGCTACTTGGGAAGAAGGTGAGATGCACCTGTTGGGGATACTAGGGCTAGGGGGTACCTTTCCGGTGCCAAGATGGTCTGCATTTGTTCTCTGCCCTCAGTCCTGGAACCTGTCAGAGAGGTCAGCCTCTATAAAAGATACATGCATGCTCCATCAAGTCTAAAGGACTCGTGATGAATGGGTCCCAGTCAAAGGCAAAAGCATCCATTTCCACTAGATGGGTGAAGGTGAAGATGGGTGTGGCTGAATGGGCAAGAGACATAGATGTGTTAAACAGAAGACTTGGGGAGACCAGAAGAAGGAGAGGTGCTAAAGATGATAGGGTTGAAATACAAAGGGAGATGGAAGCTTGCAGCTTCTGGGAAACCAGGGAAGGGACCTTGGAGATGAAGAAGAGGATTGTGGGGAGAGGAGGGCATAGGTAGAGAAGCAAGGAGTGAGGCAAGGCAAGGAAGGAGGTGTAGGTCAAGAAAAAGCAAATGAGTGTGGTCGGAGGACTGAGAAGTCTAGATCCCAGGTGAGTTGTGCAGGGACAACTGACCCAGGAGTCAGTAGCTTAGACCCTTCCCTCTCTCTGCCTCACGGCATAAAAATTCAAATATCTCCCTTAACACAGTGGATACCCCCATCCCATGTTTTAAAACACAATTACAGTCTCTGATCACCAGCCTATAAACACTGAAAAGAACAAAATGTCCTTTTAGGGACGATTCAGATAGTTAGAATAAATTCTACAAATTCATCCTGCCTATGTATAAACTTAGAGTCAAATTAGCCCCTGCCTCAATAAGACAATGAATTTATTTTTCTGGGTTGGCAGAAACAAAATGATTCTGATTCTAGGGACTCTGAGCATTGCAAAGAACCTTCCAGAATCTTATGGGGGGGGGGAAGTTCTGCTGATCCAGGAAGGTGTGTGGGTGGTGGGCGGCTCCACTGCTGCTGCCCACACCATCAGGTGAGGAGAGCTGCAGGCTAGCGCCAGGAGTGGAGAAAGTGGATTGCCTCAGAAGCACACCTTTTCCCAGGTGCTCTGGCTTTAGCCTGCCAAGACTCTGCGGGGGCCCTTCCTGCCTCCAGCTATGCACGGAGACCTGCCAGCTCAGATCTGACTGCCCCGGATTCATGAGCTCAGCCTGCCAAGACACTGAGAATGAGCAAGAAGTTCTTCTCGGGGGAACTTACCTAGTGCCCAGGCAGGATGGGACAAGTTTCTGTTAGCAGTGTGTGGAGGACTTGTCAGTGGGACAAGAACCTTTTATAGAGGCTTTAATGGCACTCATATGTATTTTAGACAGGATGTCTCCACCCTACAAGAAGGCTTGATTCATCCTAGGCTCAGCCCAGCCCAGCCCCACCTCCCTTCTTCTCCAGCTCACCTTCTGACCCAAGGCTGCTTCTGTTTAATTACAGCCCCTTTCCACCACGGTTGGAGCTCTCTCTTCTTGTGTCTATCTTCTTAGGACTAGGAGGCTTCTTCCGATGAGATGGGCTCAGCAGTGCTTTACACAGGCCTGAGATCCTGTAGGAGACTATGCATCTCTAGGAGCCCCCAGAGTCATAGAAATCTTGTTTCTTTATTAAAGAACATACCTGTTTAGTGAAGATTATTCTTTTCAAAGATTTTTATTTCCTTTTGTTTTCTGATACTACTGCTGTTACTTAGACATGTTCTAAGTTCTTGTTTTGGGATTGTGTAGTTTATGAGTGTGTATCTGCATGTATTTGCATACATGTATGTACACATGCATGAAGACTAGAGGTAAACCTCAGATGTTGTTCCTCAGGTACTTTCCATACTCCACATGCTTTTTTTTTTTCTGAGGCAGAGTCTCTCACTGGCCTGGAACTTGCCCATTAGTCTAGGCTGGCTGGCCAGCAAGCTCCAGGAATCTGCCTCTCTCTGCTTTCCCAGTGCTGGGGTTGTGAGTATGCACCACCATACCCAAAGTTTTTTTATTCCAGATTCTGGAGGTTGAGCTCAGGTCCTGTGCTTTTTCATTTAAATACTTTGTCGATAGAGCTATCCTCACCCGACACATGCCAGATGCGGTCTCAGTTTCTAGTTATTTATTTATTTATTTTACATCCCAACAGCAGTTTCCCCTCCCTCCTCTCTTCCCAGCCCCTCCCCTACCTCTATTCTACACCTCCCCCAACTCCTCTGTTTTATTCAAAAAAGGACAAACCTCCCACGGAATATTGACAAAACATGGCGTATCAAGAAGTAAGACTAAACACCTCCCCTTATATTAAGGCTGGACAAGGCAACCCAGTATGGAAAATAGAGTACCAAAAGCCAGCAAAAGAGTCAGAGAAAGCCCTGCTTACATTGTTAGGAGTCCCACAAGAGGACCAAGCTACTTAACTGTAACATATATGCGAAGGGCCTAGGTCAGTCCCATGCAGGCTCCCTTGTGGTTGGTTCAGTCTCTGTGACATCCTTTTAGTCCAGGTGAATTGATTTTATGAGTTTTCTTGTGATATTCTTGGTGGTTTCAAGTTTTATTCAAACAACAACAAAACCCACTTTCTGCCCTGAAAAGGCAGCATTTTACAGCTGGAGAGAGAAAAGACTGAATATGATCTTGCCCGGTCTTTCCACTAAACAGTAGGAACCTAGTGGCCCTATGGCTAGGAGAGGCAAGACCAAAGGAAAGAACCCTTCTTCTTACTGATTTGTTCAGACCCCTTTGCTACACACTTCAGAGCAATATCTAAGGTGAAAGTGTCAGTGAGTGTGGCCTGGGAGGGTGGCTGAGCTTTCACGGTAGTGACACCTGATGTGGAAGTGTCATATCAATCTGTTGATTTCATTGGTTAAAATAAAGAAACTGCTTGGCTGGTCCTATAGGTTAGAACATAGGTGGGTGGAGTAAACAGAACTGGGCGGAAGAGGAAGTGAGGTCAGAAATCATGCAGCTCCGCTCAGAGATGCCAGGTTCCTGTCTAGCGGGCGGACAGGATAGCTCTGCGCTCTGAGGCACACGCGCGATGAAGCTCCTACTCGGGATGGACGTAGGCTAGAATCTTCCTGGTAAGCGCACCTTGGGGTGCTTACAAACCTGATTTGAAATGGGCTAGTCCAGGTGCAAGAGTTAGCCAAGAAGAGACTAGAAATAATGGGCCAAGCAGTGTTTAAATGAATACAGTTTGTGTGTTGTTATTTCGGGCATAAGCTAGCCAGGCAGCTGGGGTGTTGGGGACGCAACCCCGGCGCGCCCCCCATTTCAACAGGCACCCTCTCTGGGTTCTCTCCGGCCCTGTTTCATCGTCTCTGTCTCAGGGCCACAAGAGGAATCTAACTGTCAACTGTGTCTGTGTATATGCTCACACTGGCACACTCACATGCACACATGTACACACCCAGGCACACCCACGCGCACACACGCACATGCAGGCACACACACACACACACATGCACACACACATACACACACATGTACACACACACATACATACGCACATACACACACACACATTGTAGACAGCTAGGCCATTGTAGACAGCTTGGTGCATTCAGCAGCATTTGTTAAGTCAGTCTCTCCAATGCAGTGTCATCTGCATCACCTGTCAGATCACTCAGTGTGTGAACACTCACCAGGGCTTCTCTTAGGCTGAGTGGCAGCTGACTTCTCACAAGGAAGATTCTTTTTTTTTTTATTGGAAAAAAAAGAAATTTCTGCCTCCTCCCCACCTCCCATTTCCCTCCCCCTCCTCCCCCCTCCCCCCACTCCTCCCCTTTCCTCTCCAGCCTGAAAAGCAGTCAGGGTTCCCTGCCCTGTGGAAAGTCCAAAGTCCTCCTCCCTCAATCCTGGTCTAGGAATGTGAACCTCCAAACTGGGTAGGCTCCCACAAAGCCAGAACATGAAGTAGGATCAAAACCCGACGCCATTGTCCTTGGCTTCTCAGCAGCCCTCATTGTCCGCCAAATTCAGAGAGTCCGGTTTTATCCCATGCTTTTTCAGTCACAGTCCAGCTGGCCTTGGTGAGCTCCCAATGGATCAGCCCCACTGTCTCCGTGGGTGGGTGCACCCCCTGTGGTCCTGACTTCTTTGCTCATATTCTCCCTCCTTCTGCTCCTCATTGGGACATTGGGAGCTCAGTCCAGTGCTCCAGTGTGGGTCTCTGTCTCTATCTCCATCCATCTCCAGATGAAGGTTCTATGGTGATATGCAAGACATTCATCAGAATGGCTATAGGATAGGGTCATTTCAGGTTCCCTATCCTCTGCTGCCCCAGGAACTATCTGGGGACATCGCCCTGGGCACCTGGGAGCCCCTATAGGTCCAAGTCTCTTGCCACCCCTAAGATGGCTCCCTCAATTAAGATGTGTGCTTCCCTGCTCCCCCAACCAACCCTCCTTTATCCCAATCATCCTGTTTCTCCAAGCTCTTCCCAACCTCCCCTCTCACAAGGAAGATTCTTGAGTGGCCTGAGTTTCTGTCATCATAGCAGCAGCCACAAATCCATCCCTTCCTGAAAGTCTGCTGGCCAGACGTTACACACACTGAGGAACGCACAGTGGTGAAGTGGGGGTGGTTAGAGAGTGTTCATTTATGCTGTACCCCAAAGAAACAGACAATGGTAATTGAATTTGCTGAAAAACACTCACATTTTGAAGATATTCTAAAGACTGACCAATTATTAACTCCATGATTGCAGAGTTAGAATACAGTGAGAGCCAAAATGACCTCGGGCTACCTTTAATACTTTAATGGCCATTTATCCTCCACCTGTGTGTCTGAATTAAGGCCATCTTGACTTGTAAATTAAACTTGGAATACATTGCTAAGCTTGACATGTCTAGCTTGTACCAACTTAGAAGATAAGGATGTCATCAGATCACATTCAATACTTGTAGCAGAGATCTCCCTGACTTGTGGTCACCGACCTGCGTGGTGTCCCATCAGTATGTCCAGCAAGTGTGATTTGTAACTACCTTTTGTTCTCTGCCTGTAAAATGTTCATATAACTTCCATGATGGAGCATGCTGCCCAAGGCACCCTGAATTGATGCTATCACGTCATGGTCATGTTTAAGAATAAACTATTTCCTTTGGAGCAAAAATTGGTTTATGTAGAAAACCAGAACATTCATGATTCTTTTCTTCCTTCGCCTTGGAAAAAGAGTAAAACATTTCTGCAGAGTAGAGGGCTGTTTCCAGAACCAGCTTGTATGAGAGAAATTTGATGGTATTTGTTGCCAACACATCCTAACCGAAAGGTGACAGAGACGTGGCTCTTGGAACATAAACAAAATAAAACAGTCAACAGTTCTGGGCCTCCATGATCCTCTCACCAACTGAATCCTTATCTCTCCAGGGTGTAAAGAACACCCTAAAAACCCAGTGAGCAGCTCCCAGTCAGCCCTGGAAATACCAGGAAGATTAGGTAGATGCCTGATAACCCTGCTGACAAGAGTCAGGTGACTTAGGCTCTGTCACTCCTAAGTCTAATCCCTGAGTGACAGAAGTGCTGGCCATGTTGTTTCTCAGCTGTGATCCAGGCAGAGCGTGTGGACAGTGTCTTCAGCATCCTTAGTTTGGTCAGGAGAGCTGTAATCTGCCGTGTCCAGGAGTCTGAATTTCTCAGTCTTCATAGAGAAAGCAAACTAGAAATTCCTAATCTCTTTCCCATGGGAAAAAGAAGAGAATATATGGCCGGAGCTAATGGGGATAAGGGGTGCTTCCTTTTCCTGTTTCATGAGAATCCTTCTCCAAACTCTAGTGTCCTGGTTGTACCGAGGGTTTGCTGACTCACAGGTAATGGGAACAGATATATTTCCCACTGTGTTCTTGCTCTTACCCTAGTCAGTAGTCAAAAGTATGGACCTGTCATTTCCCATCACACTTGACCTCCTGCAAGCCTCTATGTTTTAATGTTTCCTTTCTATCATCTACATTCAGAAACCTTCCTGTGTAATTGTCGCTGCCTCCTCTGCCCTGTGTTTCCAGATTATCCCAATCAGACGAGATTTCTCTGCTCACAACACTCTTGATGGTGCATATTTACAGCTTTGGTTTTTACTGTTCCAGCACTGTCTTTAACTGTCCATCAGCTTTCTTTCACAGTCTGCCCCCTTTGGAGAGCAAACGAGGTCTGCGGTAAGCATGAGAACTTGAAAGGGAGGTCCTGTCCATGTTTTCAGGGAAGTGTCACCAGTACATGAAGACTGGGTGATACATCATCAACACCATGCTGGTCACCAGGTTTCTCCTCCACTAGAGCTACTGGCCTCCATCTCTTTATTCACGGGGATAGAGTAGTGCACTTCTGTGTCTGAGGTCAAAAGTGCATCTTGGGACCAAACTGGGGTAATCTCTAAGGCAGATCTGCACCAGGGTGGACTGGATTGTGCTGGTTTGAATTCTGTAAACCTGATGGTGTAGTTCTTCAGTAAGGCTGGTCAGCATTTATTTATTTCCTCCTCCATTAACCAACACATTAACACATTAACCGATCCCTCCCACAGAAGTATCCGGGATTAGAGGTGATGGCTAATGACAGTGTCCTGAGAAACAAAGGAGCACCAGGACTGTGCAGAGACTAAGTGGAGGTTATTCTAGGGGCTTGAAAACACAGTTCTTATTTGATGAGAGTAGGGTAGGGTGCTGAATACTGAGAACTTTGAAAATAATAGTTTATTTTTGACAAATATATATATGTATGTATATATATATATGCACACAAACACTGTATTATGATCATATTCACCTTCACCATGTTACTTGTTCTTTACCCCTAACTTCCCAGCTAGTATTCTGATGTAGAAAGTCCTTCTGTCTATGTGTTGCTTTTATTGGTTAATGAATAAAGAAGCTGTTTTGGCCTATGATAGGGCAGAGTACAGAGTAAGGCAGAAAACCTAAACTGAATGCTGGGAAAAAGAAGGCGCAGTCGGTGAGATACCATGTAACCGCAGGAGGAGACAGACATGCCCTGAACTTTACTGGTAAACTACAAGCCTTGTGGCAAAATATAAAATAATAGAAATGGGTTAATTTAAGATATAAGAGCTAGCTAGCAATATGCTTAAGTGATGGGCCAAGCAGTATTTTAATTAATACAGTTTTGTGCAATTATTTCAGGTCTGAGTAGCTGGGAACGAATGCACAGCCCTCACCAATAGAATTCCTCCTGTGTTCATGTCTTATTGTAGAAATTTTAAAGCTATTCTGAAGGTCACTGGGCACTTTCTAAATTTATACATTCATTCTGTGTTGACTACCTTTATCAAGCTGATACCAGCAAGAAGAGAAACACATAGGTGTTGTTCTCATCCTCAGGAATGGAGACACTGGTCCAACATGTGACTAGCTACATGGTCTTATAAGCCTTAATTTCCTTATCTGTAAATGCCATGACCTTTGCTTATATCAGCTTGTTATGGCCAGGTTATAATATACATCAAGGGTTTGTGCAGATGATATATCCAGGAAATTTTGCCATGCAAGCATGTGGAGTCTGAACTCCAGAATTCATCTTTTAAAAAGCATACTCTAAGTTTGGTTCTCTTGAAAGCTACTTGGGGTGAAAAAGGTTTATTTCAGACTACAAATTCCAGTCCATCATGGAAGGCAGTCAGGACAGGAGCTCAAGGCAGGAACCTGGAGGCGAGAGCTGAATGAAAGACCATGCAGAATAACATTGTCTATGATCTCACTCTCCTGGCTTGCTTGGACTGCTTTCTTATACAAACAAGGACCACCTGCCCAAGGGTGGCATTGCACCCACATCAATTTAATCAAAAAATAAAATAATGCCTCCTAGTGCTTGCCTTCAAGCCAGTTTGATGGAGCTCAGTTGCTCAGTTCTGGTTCCTTTCCCCAAGTGACTCCTGTTTACATCCAGCTGACAAAAGTTTAAGCATACACACATGCACAATAAATGTGAAATTACCTCGTAAACTGATGAACGCTAAATCATGTCTGGGTTATTACTGCCATTTAAAGTAATGGTAGTGAATGAGCCTTTTGATTATAGGAAAGAGGAATATACATGAGATTAATAGTCACATGGCTGATACATTCTATTCTTTAAAAAGCAACTAATTTAAAAGTAATTTGTACGATAGCACAATTTGAGAATAATTAAAACTAAAGCTAAAGATAGGTTCTGTTATTTGCAAATTAATTGCAAGTGAAATTGTAATTATCTATTAAACATAAAAATAATATTCAATGTATGCAACTTTTGTGTCTACATAACTAGACACAGTTTACAATGATACAAACTTACTAGCAGCAGATAGGGGCTTTTGGAGATTATGATTGGTCATTTGGGTGTCTGGTCCCCTACTTCAGACTTATAATTCTAAACCTAGAAGTTCCAAAGTTCCAGACACTTGGAGGCCTTTCCATGTATAGGAGGGGCCCACAGATCCACACGCCTGCCAACGGGTGCTGGGCATGGAAGAACCCTACCTGTGTGTACCCTGAGATTTTCAAATGTATGCTAGGATAATGGCAGCAGTAGCTAAGACAATAGTCATTTGCCTCGACAAAACCCAGCTGAGCCTGACTGCTGGGTCTGACATAAGGGGAGCTGGATATTATATAGGCAAGGCCTAGAAGGCTTGATTATGCTAATCCTGAATCACAGAAGCCAAGTGGTCCAACCAAGTCTGCACTCTAGAAGCAAAATTCTGGTTGAGATGGATGTCCAGCTCATGGGTATTACAGGACCCTGAGAAGGGAGTGTGCACATGCACTGGGGTCTGGAAGAGATCCTGTTTGTCCTCCATGCCCAAGTTCAGTCACTGACAACGGAACTGAGGTCTTCATTGTGCAGACTGGGACAATCACTGAGTCACTGGACCCTTACCACACGGATACCCTGCTTCCCAGGTCCCAAAGTGTTTACATACGGCGAGGTTCTTACTATCCCTATGTTTCAAAACATGGACCTGAGTTTCAGTGAGGTAAAATGACATTTCCAAAGTCACCCTGGCCTTTGAGGGTAGAGCTGGGGGAGAACTGTGAATTTTCTTCATAGCTCCATTGGCTTCTCTTGAAGCCCTCGATGGAGGACTGTGATTGGAGTGGGGTATATTGTCTGTGTGTCACAGGCCCTGTGATCAAGGGCCTAAATGAGAGATCCCACTAGGAGTCAGGTTAGCACCATGGTAGGGAAGAATTCCAAAGGCAAAGCTCCAAGACTGAGGCATGGAACCATGAATTATCAGGTATTATCTCACGATGGATTTCAACCTCTTTCTCTGATGTCACTAGCTAAGTACTTAAGACCTTCCTACTTTAATCTGAATCTTTCTCTTCCCAGTATATCTTGAAGCAGAAATGACCTTTTATTGTTGTTAATCTAGAAATTGAGGGGTTTGGGAGGTGGCCCCGTCAGTAGATTACTGTGTCAAAGGCATAAGTACCTGAGTTCGAATCTCCAGCACCCACATAAAAACCAAGTGCAACAAAGTGTCTATAATCCCAGAATTGGGGTTTCAGACACATGTAGGTTCTTCAAACTCACTGGCCAGTCAGTCTAGCTGAACTGATTAGCTTCAGGCTCAGTGAGAAACCTGGCCTCAAAAAATAGCATGGAGGGAGACTCAGAAGAAACATGATGTCGACCTCTGACCTCCACATGCACATGTACACACATGCACACATATCCACCCAAACAAGCATGTACACAGGCACCTCTGCGGGTACACGCACACACACACACACACACACAGGACTTTCTGTATGTCCGGTGACTTGAGGCTTCTCCAAAATGGAGCTCAGAGACTTGAGGTAAATCCTGTAAGTTCTCTGAGTTTTGGTCTTTTGTCTGAGAATGGAGCTTATATAGTACTTTTCTTTCTGGGGTGGCGTATAGATTTTGTGAAATAATGAAACTTAAAACGTTTTCCTGGTGACTGGTGACAGTAAGCTTTCAATGAACAGAAGACTTATGATGCCAGTAATGAAGACAGGGTCAAAGCTGATAAAGGAGCATTTACAATTTAGAGTTGAGCTCATGATCCTTAAAAAGAAGGCTAAATGTGGTTAAACAGAGAGACCAGAGGCTCCTATGGTCATGGACAGGTTTTAGAGTGTAACATGGCTGGATAGTAAGCATGTTGCAAGGTGGTGTCATTTGTAGCTTCAACACACCAAGTAGCAAAGGAGGTCAGAAGTCATCTGAGTTGCAGTAGGTTAAAATTCTGCACAGTTGACGACATGGACATTTGTCAGGAGGCTCTCTGTCGCTTTATCAAAGTCATGTCACAAAGACATGAATATTTGATGGTTGGCAGAGAAATAGACCGCTCAAATAGAAAATCCATAGGACCACAGCTTCATGGCTCCACAGTTCCCAGGAAGAAGACTGGAATTCAGCTTGGTAGCACCTGCATGCTCTTCTGGAAGCCACTGTGAATACACAGTTGATGCCTTCTTGAAATAGAGCTCAGACTGTCTTTAAGATTCCGTGGGACCTGTCACTTGTAATTCACTTTGCTGACATTCTCTAAGGCCTAAGCTAATATCTTGGCCAAACATAGAAGGAAGAGTGCTTGCAGCCTTCTATATTCTGTTTTACTCAAAGTATCAATCCAAAACATATCTTTCTCACAACATCTATATATTGGTGTTTGTCCAAAAATCTGGTATCAGAATTTATTATATTGACCCATTAATCTAGACAACTTGCAGTTTCCTCCAGACATGGTTTCTCACAATGGAGGGTTTCCCTGGAAGACTTCTGAGTAGATCCACAGTCTCTCAGTAACTTGGTGTTTAACTTGTTTGTTTTAGTCTTTCTCCTCAGGAAGTATATAAAAGTCTTTTTAAGAAGATGTGTTTGTTTGTCATTTAATCTGTGTGAGCGTTGTGCTTGTATGCGTATTTGTATGCCACATATGTGCCTGGTGCCTGTGGAGGTCAGAAGAGGATCTCACATCCCCTGGAGCTGAAGTCACAAATGGCTGTGAGCTGCCATGTGTGCACTGGAAACTGAGCCCAGGTACATTTAACCACTGAACAATATCTCCAGCTCCCTGGTATTTTAATTAAGCAGTTTAAAATTCTTATTAAAAATGTATGTGTACTTGAAAGAAAAATCAAGACATCAAAGAAAAATAAAAATCACTAATTCTGTTACCAAAAGTAGATGATGTATCTTTTCGCTCATTATTTGTGTGCAGATAAGTGATGGTGGTGGTCCTCTACTGTAATAATGTCCCAAGCCCCAGATGTTGACACAATAATGATAGTGGTCCTTTATTGTAATACTTTCCTGAGCCCCAGATGTTGACACAATGATGGTAGTGGTCCTCTACTGGATTACTGTCCTGATGATGTGGGAGTGATTTCTTATTAATAAAGAAACTGCCTAGGCCCATTGATAGGCCAACCCTTAGGTAGGCGGAGTAAACAGAACAGGATGCTGGGAGAAAGAAGCTGAGTCAGAGAGTCGCAATGATTCTTCCACTCCAGGCAGATGCAGGTTAAGATCATTCCTGGTAAGCCAGCTCGTGGGCTACATAGATTATTAGAAATGGGTTAGGTCAATATGTAAGAGCTAGCCAATAAGAGGCTGAAACTCTTAATGGGCCAGACAGTGTTTAAAAGAATACAGTTTCTATGTAATTATTTCGGGTAAAGCTAGCCATGTGGGCGGCCGGGTGCCGGGGACGCAGCCCCGCCACTCATATTACTACATCCTGAGCCCCAGATGTTAACACAATGATGGTAGTTGTCATCTATTGTATTACTGTCCCGAGTCCCAGATGTTGACACAATGATGGTAGTGGTCCTCTCTTGTATTGCTGTCCTGAACCCCAGATGTTGACACAATGATGGTAATGGTCCTCTATTGTAATACTATCCTGAGCCCCAGATGTTGACACACTTTACCTTTCTAGCACCAGTCAGGAACGGGCTACTGCTATTTCCATCTCCAGACAAAGAAAACAAGGCACAGAAAGGTGACAAGACCTAGTGTAGGTTACAGTTAATGAATGGTACTTGAACCTTCAGACCACTGGTTCTGAAGTTTGGGCCTTCTATTTCTTTTCTACTCTCTCTGTCTCTCTTTCTCACGTGTATGTGTGTGTTCACATTATATAATATGAGGAGTGAGTTTATATTTGACTATCAACTATTCACTTTATTTTATCTAATTTTCACATAATTAGGGGAAATTTATATTTTAAAGATTGTTAGATAATCATCAACAATTTATATCATTATTTTTAATTCATTATTTGTATCTTGTTTTTTTTTTTAACATACTTTTCCAATTGATTCTTTGGGAGTTTCACATCATGCTCCCACCCTACCCATCTTCCAGTCCCTCTGCATCAACTCCTGACCCTTGCAGTGTCCCCGCAAAGGAAAACTAAAAAAGAAATAAAAAATAAGATGCAGGTATTTAAAAGGAAGAAAAATAAATAAATAAATAAATAAATAAATAAAAATACAAACAAGTATATCAACATCAATTAAGAAACTAACAAACCAACACAAAACAAATAAGCAAACGAACAAATCTATACAAAAACAAAACAAAACGCTTTGCTTCTCCATCTTTGCTCCTCCTTGACCTCTTCATTTGTCTTAGTGGCACTGGGAGCTGCTTGGTATCAATCAGTATCCTCTTTTGTCCAAAAAGCTTTTCTTCTTTTTTTTTTTTAAAAAAAATTTATTTATTTATTTATTTATTAAGTATACAGTGTTCTACCTGTATGCATTCCTGCAGGCCAGAAGAAGGCACCAGATCTCACTACAGACGGTTGTGAGCCACCATGTGGTTGCTGGGAATTGAACTCAGGACCTTTGGAAGAGCAGGCAGTGTTCTTAACCACTGAGCCATCTCTCCAGCCCCCAAACAGCTTTTTTTGCACATGTTCATTGTATAATGTGCTGTTGGTCAGGCTCAAGGCACCTGGCCTCCAGCACACCATCAACACTGGAACCCCATGAAAACTCCCCAGAAATCCTGCTGTTTCCCCGAGTTGTGTAGACCCAGTGGCCGTGGCTCTGCAGGTCAATCTTTTCATGCACTCCAGCAGGTAATATATGTGGTAGATGCTGGGGTGTACCAGCTCATAGCCCTAGATGTGTATAGATGGGGTAGATGCTGGGGTGTGATGCTACATGTGAATGTGTGTGGCTGCTGGGTTGGTCAATTTGGGCGCTGGTACCACTACCCTCTGGTGAGGGATGGGACCATCTTTCCCAATTGTGGGGAGCCAGCTCTCCTATTAGGGGCATGACCAGCTTTCTGGTGCCCGGATTTAGGGTCCATTATTCCAGGGTCATTGAGAGATGGGATCAGCTCTCTGGTGAGGGATGAGTGACTCTCCCTGGACAAGTGAGGGGCAGGGTTAACATGGTGAGGTCCTTGTATTTCAACTAATGATTCAATACATGGTTTACATGGGCCCCTGTGGTAACAGTCAATGAAAATCAACACAGACCCCAGCTGTGGCAGGACCACAGACCCAGACATGGCCAGCAACAGCAGCTTACACCCATTTTGTCAACATGGCCCCAGTGTAGGCTTCTCAGATTGGTATGGGATCAGCCTCAGCATGACTCTGGACTTCAACATGGTCCCAGGTAGTGGTAGAGACACCAAGCAGTCATACTGTCCCCGTGGCAATATGGACCCTGGTTACAGTAGAGTCACGGACTCAGACATGACTCCTGGCCACAGCTCGGACCAGACATCAATATGGCCCTAGTGGCAGCACAGGTCATCACAATCTGCATGGCCTCACTGGCCACATGATCCTTAGGCCTGAATGTGGCCTCAAGTGTCAGCCCGATCCTGGCATCTGCACTGCCCTTGGTGGTAGTCTGACAAGGTCCTTGGCTGCGGAATTTATACCATTCGTAGTGGCAGACAACAAAGAATTAGTCACCCTTTAGCAATTATTTTGTAGAAAACAGATAATCATACCATATTCCTCTTCTTTAAAAAAAATTATTGCTAGAGGTTGAAGCCAGAGTACCATGCATGCTAGGCAAGTGCTCTGCCCTGAACCACATCCTAGACACCCAGCACGATGTCTCTAAGCCTGTGCTCTGCTCTGTACCACGTCCTAGGTATCCAGTAGGACGACTCTAAGCCTGCGCTTTGCGTCTGTTTCCAAAGGTCACTTTAAGGCACGTGTCCAGAAATGGAACTGTGTAAGGATGGCAGAGACGACACAGCTCCATATCCTGGACCAAAGCGTCTCTGCAGTGAACTCACCCTCACGCCATTTTAACTTGTCCATTAGCAGATGAGTCTAGGGGCAGGACCTTAGCTCTGCCATCCTTTTCAGGGCACCTTTGTTGGTCGTTTGTATCTAATTTTCTGGCTCATGGCCTTTTCCCCCTCTTTCTTGGAGATGAAACTTAACTATAGTCTTCTAAATCAATTCTTCCGTGGGTTACTTTAAAAATGATTGTTCTACTTTAGCTTCTCACTAGGCTTCCCTTTCTGTTTTCAATCCTCTCTGGAGTCATGGTGGTATTTCTAGAAACTTTCCTCTTTCTTGTCAGTGGGAAAGAGCAAGGCCCAGCTACTGCAGAGGCTCTGGGCAGAGGCAGGGGGCTGACTCATGGGGCAGTTCTTTATACAGACTATCAGTGCCAGGCTATGGCTGATGCCTCAAGACCTGTTGTCCACCTGTTGGGCTGGAGGCTGCTCTGGCCAATAGGGGCCTCGGGGGGGGGGGAGGGGTGCACCAAACCACTCCCAGGGCTAGCTAGCTACATGCTCCCTCTACCCTCCCTTTGCTGGCATGTCCGCCCACTCGGCGCACTCGTCAGAAGTTGGGATGTAGAGAGATCAAGTGCAGAAGTGTTGCCTGGTAGTTATGAGTCACAGAGCAGCAAAGCAATCGTCCTTTGGAGCTCTAATTGTGCCTCTGTTTTTCAGCAGAAATGGTGGGCGGTTCTGGTGGGCATCTCTAAGTAGGTCACGCTTGCTTGGGGAATGGTCGGCTTCCCTAGGTAGGAGGATACCAAGCACCCTGTATTAGCTTTGATCTCTCCAATTCAGGCTCACCCTAGGTACGTCATTGCATCTCCATTTCTGAACCAGTCTAGAGTCAGGATCAAAAACAGTGCTTGCATTGAGCTATATAACAATTAAATGATTTAATGTGCACATTAGTTTATGAAAAGGATTAGGTTAGTTTTAGGGCCTTGTAAGCGGCTTTCTTAGGTTAACACCTTTAATCATTACATAATCTTGTGAGTGTAACTTTACCTCTACAAGTGAAGAAACAGCTTGGAGAAGAAAGGTGGTTGGCCCAAGGTTACACAGCTATTAAGTGTTGGGTGTCTGTTTTGAAGGCCACATCTCCATCCACTGAGATACACCACTGCTAACCTGTGCTGGGATAAAGACGGGGAAGAGAAGCCTGGCCTTTCTTTCTCAGAAGCCTTAATGACAGTCTGGCTCCTGAAGGGACTTAGTGTCTATACTTTGCGGCCTCCTCCAGTCACACCTATTCTAGGACTTCTTCCCGACACCCTCCACCTACAAGGCCCTCTTTGTCGGCTTTGAATTTATAACCTTTGGCTTGCTTGGAAAATTTGTGTTGAATTCAACGAGCATTTCTCAGTACCAGACCAGGGATGAAGACAGTACTGATGCTTCCTGACAGACATCTACAGACTTGCCAGGGACATGGATGAGGCAGGGTATGAGGCATAAGTTAAAACTTGAGTGTAATAAAATAAATATAGACACTGTTGTATAATAGTGTAGGCATGGGGAAAGAGACTTCATTCAAGCCAGTGGGACAGCTCATAGCGGGCTTCTCACATGAGCGTTTGTCTTGAACAGTATACTGTGCAGAGCGATCTGGGAGAGTGTGGAGAAAGTCCTGGCCTGAGAAATGCCAGGAAATGGAGCGAAGACCCCTGCTGTGGTCACCATGGTTGCTTTGCTCTTCCTGTTAGTGACAACAAGAAGAATGCTTGCATTTCCTGTCCACTGCCAATCTTGACCCTGCTGCTCAGAGTCTCCGGCAGAGGCTGGTTCCTTCTCTAGTTAGTGTTTGATTGTATCATTCTGTTCCCATCTAGTCTACAAGAGCAACCTCTCTGAGGCAATGTGAGGCCAAATTGAATCTTGGTAGAGTCTGAATTCTACTCAAGAGTGAAACAGGAAGCAGAGCCCAGGCTTTTAAGAGTACAGATAAGGAGGAGAGAGGATGGAAGAAGAGGATGGCAGAGGGGAGAATGAGGGAATGGGATGGTCTAAATAGGGGAAGGACAGGGAGGGAAAGAAAGAAAAGAGATATCGTGATTGAGGGAGCCGTTATGGGGCTAGCAAGAAACCTGGCACTAGGGAAATTCCCAGGAATCCACAGGATGACGCCAGATAAGACCCTAAGCAATAGTGGAGAGGGTTCCTGAGCTGACCTTCCCCTGTAATCAGATTGGCGATCACCTTAATTGTCATCATAGAACCTTCATCCAGCAACTGATGGAAGCAGATGCAGAGATTCACAGAGAAGCGCAGGGCTGAGCTCCCAAAGTCCAGTCGAAGAGAGAGAGGAGTGAGAATATGAGCAAAGCAGTCAAGACCATGATGGAGAAACCCAGAGAAACAGCTTGCCTGAGCTAATGGGAGCTCATTGACTCCAGACTGACAGCGGGGGAACCAGCATAGGACCAAACTAGGCCTTCTGAATGTGGGTGACAGTTGTATGACTGGGGCAGAATGTGAGACCACTGGTAGTGAGACCAGGATTTATCCCTACTGCTCAAACTCGCTTTTTGGAGCCCGTTGTTTTTGGAGGGATACCTTCTTCAGCCTAAATATAATGGGGAGAGCCTTGGTTCTGCCTCAAACAATGTGCTAGACTTTATTGACTCCCCATGGGAAACCTTACCCTTGCTGAGGAGTGGGTGAGGAATGGGATGGGGGAAGGGAGAAAGACAAGGAGGAGAGGGGGGAATGGGAACTGGGATTGACATGTAAAATGAGAAGATTTTTTTAAAGAAATAAATTAATTAATTAAAAAAGGAATAGGCCTAGCTCCTTGGCTGGAGGACAGCATCCAACTGGCTACTTTGTGTTGTTTGGAAGTCCTAGGTCTCCATCTCACTCATGATTGGTTTTGAGGTAGGGAGAGAAATCAACATTCCAGACCAGCTCTGTATGAGTAGGGAAGTTTTTGATGCAATTTATCATTTTCTGCCACCCCGCTACATGTCAAACAAAGATCCATCTCACCTCTTCTCAGTATGGCACTGGACTTGTAACAAGGGATCAAAAGAACACAGTTCCTGACCTTAAACTGAGTCATGATATATGACTTCACAATGACAATTCTGGACAATTTGATCAAGGAAGCATGGAGAAGAGGAATTCAGTACAAAGCTAGGATGGAAGAGTTAATTGTTCATAAACTGAACCTCGGTGAACAAAAGGGAGACATGAAACATGGTTGGAAGGAATGTGTAGGGAAGACGAGGTCATTAGATCCCTGTGGACACTTCCCTTGCGGGGTGAGGGGTGAGAAGGTGAGGGTTACCGAGCCATGGGCAGAGATCGTGGACACTGTAGAGTCTCACCTTTTCTCTTCTGCAAGAAAGGCTTTGAACATAGAAATGGCCTGTTTAGCTTTGAATTTTAGAACAGAAGTTCCTGTTGGGAGGATGATGTGTGGAGGGCCGCGAGGGAGTGGGCACCAAAGCCGTTTTGGATACTGTGGCATAGACTGGCCTGGGGCAGGGTAAGGGGCGTAGAGGGGGAGATGCTGGAGAATTGAGAAGTGGCAATGGCATGGCTGTGGGTAGTGACACGGAGGAGGAGTCCACAATGGCTTCCATTGCTCTGACTTTGGCCTCTTTTGGTTCCCAATGGGGCTTTTTGCTGAGGTAGAAACAGGCATGTGAGGCAGACAGATGAGTGCGGTGTTGTGCAGTGTTGCACCGTGAGTCAGCAGGATATAAGATGGGGTTAGCTGAGCGTGTCAGGTGCTGAGGCAGGTTACAAATCTCCAGTATAGAATTTGTCGCTTAAATATCCAAAGTTTTTGAGCTGTGCCTAGGAAGCAGATCAAGAAGGTTTAAAGGAGGGTCAGACGGGGGCAAGGAAAGAATTCCGTCGAGTGGTTCAGGTGTAGCCAGCAGCAAAGAGCACAAGAAGGTGGGCCTGAGCAGGGCCTTGGTGTTGGCAATAAGCTAATAGCTGGTGCCAGACCCAGATCTAGGCACATGGAAGAGAGACTGGAACACCCTGGGTTGAGGGGCAAGTGGAAGGGCATGAGGAGATAAAGTGGACACAGCTTTCTGGTGAACGAGGCTAAGAAAGCATGCCCAGAGAAAGCAAGTGTCGAAGGGAGGCACAAGCAAAGAGGAATCATTCCAAACAGGAGCACCATCCTCCTGCCTGAATCCAGGGGACATGGTCAGTACTGAAAGCGTTGAGTGTAGCATGCCTGGGTGGAATTTAGTGGCAACCCATATAGAACTCCTGGCACAGCAGACATGGCAGCCTTCTGGTCCGTGGGGACACTATGCATATCCCTCTTCTTCCACCAAGGCCCCAGTATCTGCCGCTGACTTTTGTTCTGTGAGGGAAGACATCACAGCCAGAAGAGCTGACGGAACACCAAACCTCAATCTCCTCTTGCCCTCAAGGCTTCGGCCTGAGCTTGTCAGTAGCAAGCTTCCCTTGGGTCCCTTTACCGAAGAGACAAGGGTAAAGTTAGGTGGAGCAGGAGACATGCCTGGCTTCAGGGTGGTTGAAGTTGATGCCTTGAGACCTTGCTTCTGAGCTATGTGGAAGGCTTGGTTCTCCCACAAGGCCTGTGGCCAGGTTGCCACCTAGTGTTCAGCCTTGTGTATAACAAGAAAAATCTCTGCTGCTCTTGTGCAAGCAACAAGCAGAGGCTTGAGCTCACCGTACTGAGTGAGCTAGGGAGAGAATGCATTTCAGATGGTGAATACAGAGAGAAGCTACTGTCTGACTCAAAGTCCAGGGTTCAATACTGGGAACCGTATACAACACAGTTTTTGTTTTTCATATGTACAACCTTATCACATCCTTTGTGTTAGTGTTATTTCCCCTATCTCATAGTTATGGCTTATTTCTGGAAAGTTCAAAAGAGGGGTCTTTAGGCTTTGGGAGTGAGCAGTTGAAGTCTAAGTAGGCAGAGTAGGCAAGGAGGTTTGAGACCAGGGACTGGCTATCCTTAAGATCCAGCCAGGGTAGGAGCCGCGACATCCCAGCTGCATTAGTGCAGTGCTTCTGGTTCCACCTGGAGGCTTACCAAGGATGCAGGTTCAGGAAGTCCTGCATAGGAGCAAAGGCTGAGCTGACACTTGATCTCAGCTGTGATGGAGGAGGTCGGGGGATGACTGGCAGGATGTTCAGTGAGCACTGGAAGATTGAACTCAGCATCAGAGCAGTGTGCTGGAGAGCCAATAGGCCCTGAGGGCTGGCGAGGCTCAGGGAGTCCAGGCCTAGCCACCATCTCTCTGTTGGATTTCAGGGAGGCGGGAGAGGAGAGAAGTCGGTTCACCTGCTCTCAGATGTGGTTGTACAGGGAGATCCAAGGCCTCTGGACATCTGGGTTGGGGATGAGTGGTTACAGCTGCCTTCTGTGCTAAGCCCAGACTTGAGGCACAGAAATATGTTTTCCTATCTTCCCTGGTGTCCCAGAAAGGTGGGGAAGCAGCAGATGCTCTGTTGAGAGTAAGGACAGTGGCTCTGTACTTGGTACAGCTCTCTGTTGGGGTCACTTCCTGGTGCTCTTCTTGGCTGTGTTTTCCCCTTGGTTATCCAAATAAAGTTCCTTTTTGAAATAGCCCACATCTCTGATCTTTCTAAGCAAGAAAAGAGGATTTATCTGTTCCTGCACAGAGTAGGATTGAGAGAGAGAGAGAGAGAGAGAGAGAATAACTCCAGGGCTCCAGGGGCCAGAGTGATGGGCTATGGCAGGGAGAGAAGGGCCGTAAGGGAAAAGGCTGATGGAGGGGACTGTTTCCAGCGATGCCCTTTCCACCCTTCCATCCCCCTCCTCCTCTTACACACTCACTGTTCCTCACCTCCTCATAGATAGAGGCCACCTGACTATATGTTGAATTGGATTCCATTGATGATCTAGAAATCTTAGTGTTCATGTAGATACACCTTTGATACATCCACTCTGTTTTAAAAATTCATTTTTTTAAATGTCTGGCTGTATGACAAAGACAGAGTCACAATAGGAAAGTCTAGAAAACATAACGAAGATAATATGAATCACAGTGCACTTCCAAGTGACTAAAAAGAAGCAGCTGTACGTCATCCCTAGTGACCAGTAAGATCCCCTGCTTCTCTTTCCAGCCACAAAGGTTTGCGGTGTTTTGGTGTCCTATGTACGTTGGGTGCTCAGCCCACCCTTGTTGGGTACTGGTTGTGGACAGGTGCTTGGTGAGCTCAGAAGTTTCCTATAAACATTAGAAAATGCTTTGTGCCGGGGGTGGCTGATGCTGTGTGGCAGAGTGGCTGGGACACTCACAGATTCCACATCATTTGTTTTCCCAAGTCAGCTGGTGGCACCCCGCCAGGACAACACGCTGAGCCTTGCAGGCGCTGGTTTTGGAAGCTGCTCTGGGTCACCTGAGTGTGAGTCAGCCCTGGGAGGGGCGGTCTCTCTGAAGTTGGATGTTAAGGACCTACTGGGTGCAAGCCCCCTTGAGAGATCCCAAGGGTACAAGGATGAACCTACAAACCACCCAGAATGTGGCCCTCCATAGGTGACAATAGAGTTAGATACAAAGTACAGTGGGGATGGCTTTGGGAGCAGGTCACTCTAGGGCAGCTTATAGAAGAGGTGGCCCAAGAGTTAGGTCTTAAAGAGAGAATGGAATATAGTAGGTGGCAGGATGGGGGCTTCAGGACCAACTGGAGTGAAAGACTGTCGTGAGAAAGAAATAAAAAGACTAAGAATAAGAGCAGTGACCTGGCAGGGTGAGGGGTAAAGTCTCACATTTTCAAATCTGACCTACATGATTAGTGGTGTCAGCTACCTCAAAGGCTGCTGCGAGCAGAGAGCTGCCCTGGCAGCATGGAGGTCCCCTCTCTCATCTTTCCGTGCTTAGTTCGGCTTTGTTTAGCAGGATTCAGGAGTGTTTGACTGGGCTGTTCAAGCTGAGTTCTGGTGTGCTTTCTCCCACACCTCCGGGGTTCCTGAGACAGATGTTCTCAAGACAGGCTGCTGTCCTTTCTGCTGGGATGGCCTGTCACTGTTGTGAGCCTGTTTCCTCCGCTAGACTCTGAGCTCTGCATGGGTAGGAAATGTTGCGCTTTTTTTCGGATTCCTAACACCTCACTCTAGCTCCCACTCAGAGGACACATTCAGTAGATGTTTAATTTTCTCTGTGAACATATCACAAACTCTCTGTAGGTACAATCTCTGATTCTCCATCAAGACCCATTCTAGGGATGACTCTAACCTAAGTGATGCTCTGACCTAAGTAGGGTGGTCTGGGTGGGTTGTTCTCATCAACCTCAATTGGCACTTGATAGAGGTCACGTTCCAGGCTTAGGTAATGAAATCTCCCCACTCAGTGGATGGAAACTGGTTTTCACTGGCAGCTTGACAAGTCATACATACTATACAACCTCTCCCACTCCACCTACAGCACCAAAGTGACAGATTTAGGTGGTAAATGCTTGGAGTGCCTTAAATCAGTTCTAGCCAATCAGCAGGGTGCTGCTATGACATGGGTGTGCCCCGGTGACAAATAGTGGCCTGATTATTGAGGCCTATTGTTCCCAAGATAGGTTTTGGGAGGCCACCCAGTGACTGAATCAGCTTCAAAACTCTCCGCAAGAACTGGGAGGCAATGAGAAGCACGTCTTCTGGGTACCAATCCTGTTGCATCATTGGCCTAATTTGAGAACCTGGAACTTAGCCTTTGATATTAATAGCCCCCTGAAGACTCAGAATATTTTTGAAACTCCCTCATTCTTATAAAGGAATGTCTAAAGAAGAGCAGATGGATGAATGGATGAACAGAGAGATGAGACTGATGAATGGGAGGTAGTAAACCATCAAGTTCATGACAGGTGGATGGCAGATGGAAGGATGGATGGGTGCAGAAATAGGTTGTGCCTAGGAACTGTCCTCCTAGAGAACTGTGCTTGATGCTGGTTTTGGGGATACAGCTGTGCTGGAGCCTCTGTTTTCAGTCTCTGAGAGCAGTTTCTAAAGACTCCCTCTGTATGGCTAAGTAACCACAGAGGTTACTTCTATGTATTTTTTTCAGGAAACAATAATAAATCAAAAGCAACTAATTCCTTTTCAAAGACTTGTGATCCATGAAGGTAGTTTTTTTTTAAAAAATCATAAAATGTTGGCATTTTTATCTTCTCACTGAAAAGAGGTTTCTCTCAACCAAATTGTAACAAATTTACCACAGCTATTCCAAAGGAAAATTTTAATACTGAACATTTTTCTTTAAAATTTTTATATTGAAAGTATTGAGGTGACCTGGGATGCCACATGCTTAGCCTTCTGCATTCTGGGGGGGGGCATTTAAAGCGTGTATACACATACATTTTGCTCTCACGCAGTTGCTGGGTAGGCTGTATGGGTGAGAGGGAAATACTTGCAAACAGAGCATGTTAAAGAAAACACACTCCTCTGTAAAAATGTGAAAACTAACAATAAAATGACCCACACAGAATTTCAGACAGAGGGTAAAGAAGCTCTTATGGACCCATCCTTCTTCAGCAAACTTGTTGTTTCTATACCTGTGCTGATGCGTATGAGCTGTCACAGTCACTATGCATGCACCTCATACAGTGACCTGATTTCTTCACCAACATGACGTCATGAGCATTTTTTGTTGTTATTGCTACACAGTCTTTGTGATCACTTTAAATGATTATGTAATTTCCATTCATTATGGCACTGTTGAACATTTAGCATGCTTGTGGCTTTTGCTCTTTGTGAATTTTAAAAATTAAATTAGTAGGTATTTTATTTTTTTCCTTCTCCTTCAAATGAGTGGAAAAATTTTTTAAAAGAAATGCTTATGTGATTCTTTCCTAAGAGTTGATCTCTTAGGGTAAAGACGGAGTACAAAAGTTTAAACATGGCTTAAACATGTTGGAATTATCCTATTCTTCCTAACACTGATGATGCTGTGGAGTTCTACAGTTACACATCTTATCTCATGAAATCCTGAAAACATTCCCAAACTTAAGATGTCGTCTCCTTCAGAATAGGAAGTCAGAGGCCCCTACGCTGAAGTGACCTGGTGTATCTTCCTTTTGCCCACAGGATGTAGCCACATGGGACACTGAATGGCTTCAGAAGGAACTTGTTGGGTACAGTATGCAACTTGGGGATCATTAATCAGACTTCACTCCAAAGTCTGAGATTTCCTGTAAGCTTACTGGCTACTGATGTTGGTTGGGATGGGAGGGGGGGGTGGACTTGCAGGTGTTGCTATGTCTTTTAACTAATGACTCTGGCTCAGGGAAGAAGCCTGGAGTTGAGACCCCATTATATAGTTTCTCTAGAATTACACTTGCATAGCATTTTTTCAGAGGCAATCACCCACATGCAGCTACTCTGCATTGCTAAGACCAGTTCACAGAGGGTGCTTATAAAGTGCTGGGTGACATATTAGAATCAGAAACTTTGCTAGGTTTTATTAGCTTGTTTTTGTTGCTGATGGTGATGTGTGTGTGTGTGTATGTGCATATGAGTGTGTGTTTGTGTGTGCATGTGAGTGTGTGTGTGTGTGTGTGTAACCAGATGTCCTGAAACATTGCCTGTTTCTATAATACCCATCTCCGTGATTTGAGGAGGCGAGTGGTCAAAGGAACCAATTCCTCTTCTGTCCCTGGGTGCTGCCTGGCCAAGTAGAGAGCCCATGAGGGTACAGATATCACACCTCAGACCCACTGCAGATCCCCATGTCCTGGAGTTGAAGAGATGCTAAACCCTACCATCTGTGTAGAGAAATGGCAGAAGAAGTGTAGGATGGAAAAGCAAGGAAACACACACATCTAGGAGGGTGGAGGAAAAGGACTTTAGAGGAGCCAAGAGCTAGAAACAGACACAGCACCACACAAATGTCCCCCTGTGGGGATCAGGCCTCCAAAGCAGTTCCAGTCATTACTGGACTCTCCTACGTGCTCTGTTAGGCCTTGGGAGTGCAGTAACACCTGAGGAATGTCCTTGACATGAGGGAGATGTCAATTTTACCACAAAGACAAAAGCATAGAACAGTAATAGCAGCAGCAACAACAACACTACCAAGATCACTCACTGTCATTTCAGTTGATGCCACAGCACAAACCTAGAGAAAGAGAGGATCCAGGATCTGCAGCACTTCCGGGAAGGGATACTGTTTGGACCTTACCTTGACACATGGGTGAAGGACCCACTGGTGCAGAGGGACTGGCAGATCACACAGATCAGATGGCAAAGCAGGTCCCAGAGGCTCACAACAGCATGCAGTGACCCAGCCTAGTGAGAAAGGAGGCTGTTCCAATGCAGAAGGTGTCAAAAGCAACAAAGGCTTATAAAGTTGTCAGCAGAGTGGATGTGATGCTGTGTATTGTGTGTGTGTTGGGTGTCCGTGTGTGTTCATATGTCCATATGTGTGTGTGTGTCCGTGTGTGTGTGCATGTGTCTGTGCACATGTGCGTGGGTGTGTGAGAGAGTGTTGGGTTCTGTGTGTGTATGTGTGCGTCTGTGTGTGTGTGTGTGTGTGTGCATGTGAGTGTGTGTAGGAGAGTATCTGTGAGCACAGAGTTATCTCAAGCAGACACTGCAGTGGGTAAAAGACTGACAGAATGAGAGATTTATTCTTTCAAGAAAATCCTTGCAAGCACCATGTGCTAGGCAACTAGAAAAAGGAAGATGAGTCCGAGATAAAGTCTTTGCCAAATGTAACCCACAGTCTAGTGTCTACCAGAAAGGACACTAGAGCATGGCAAACACCAGGAGTAAAGGACAGACTATGGCATGGGGAAAATAACTGTGGGGCAGGGTATCCTTCACGGAGCCAGGCAATGCTACCTCAAGAAGGCAGCATTTGAACAGAGGCCTGAGAGAGCATGGACACAGTAGACAGATGAAGTGCTTCTGTGGAGGAAGGAAACCAAAACAGAACAGAGAGCCTGGTAAAGTATGGTGTAGCCAGCGAGGGCCAAAGAGGTGTCAGACGGATCTCAGGAGCTGAATTTTATTCTAAGCAAACAGAAATATTAAAAGGTTTCAATCAGAGAGTGTGAACAGTGGGGGCTGAGGGAGAGAGAGCGACTAGGAGGCTCTTGCAGGGGTTCAGGCAGAGGAGATGACTTGACCTGGGTGACATCAGAGAAGAGAGCGAAGGCAGCTGCTCTGCAGCTACTCCAAGATGCCCTTGACCCTTCCGTGAAGAGGACTGGACATGTGGGGAATGAAAAACAGGGTACAGTCCTGGTTGACTTCTGCCTTAAAGCTTAAGCCAAACAAGAGTGGGAACTTCTTAAGGAATTTGGATTCTTCTCAACAGAGGAATCTAAAATGGCTGAAAGACACTTAAGGAAATGCTCAATGTCCTTAGTCATCAGAGAAATGTAAATCAAAACAACTCTGAGATTTCATCTTACACTTGTCAGAATGGTCAAGATCAAAAACACTGATGACAGCTTATGCTGGAGAGGATGTGGAGTAAGGGGAACACTTCTGCATTGCTGGCAGGAGTGCAAACTTGTACAGCCACCTTGGAAATCAGTATGAAAATGTCTTAGAAAATTAGGGAATAATCTACCTCAAGACCCAGCATTACTGCTGTTGTATATACCCAAAAGACAATCAACCACAAGGACATGTGCTCAACTGTGTTTGTAGCAGCATTAGTTGTAATAGCCAGAACCTAGAAACAACCTAGATGTCCCTCAACCAAAGAATGAATAACGAAAATGTGGTACATTTACACCATGGAGTACTGCACAGCAGAAAAAAAAAAATGACATCTTGAAATTTGCATACAAATGGATGGATCTAGAAAAAAAATATTGAGTGAGGCAACCCAGACTCAGAAATACAAATATAATATGTATTCACACATAAAATCAGCCTAAAGTCCAAAACCCCAGAGAAACTAGACAACAAAAAGGACTCTAGACATATATGGATCTACATAGGAAGTAGAAAATGACAAGATCTCCTGAGTAAATTGGGAGTGTGGGGGTCACAGCATAGGGTAGAAAGAGAAAGGGGAGGAAGGTAGGGAAGTGGAGAAAATGTATCGTTCAATAAAAACAATAAAAAAGAAAATAAAAATAAGAAAAAAGAATGTTAAAATAATAGTGAACCATGCTTAACTGCTTAGGCACGTGAGCTTCATGTGTGGACCTTATTCCTTTACTAACTGTAAGCTGTAATTTTCTGTTAATGTCCTAAATAGGACTGTCAACTTTGTACGTGATAAAAATGTCTCTTAAAAATAAAGGAAACTTGGGTTCTGAATTCTGACTATACAAGGGCCTCTGCTCCTTCCACATGCTCCATGTGTATGTGTGTGTGTGTGGGGGGGTAGGTACTGTATCTCTCCTCTTGGTTTTAAACAATTAAAAAGGTAATTTGGAGACCACTGCTTCTCCAAGGAGGGCCAGGAGTTTGAAAAGCTAGTTAAGTAATTGCCCCATTACCTCCTCGCCAGAGGTAAGTGATATCATTTTCATTAATTTGTTGTATGTTTTACTGAGTATCTGCATGACCCAAGCCCTGTTCTGGGTGCCAAGGGTACAGCAGTGAATAAGATACAAACATTTCTGCCCTCCTGGAGTTTACCATACAGGCTAGTGGTAGACCAACAACAGGGAAGACGATAAATAAAACATGAGGAAGGCTTGCAAGAGCGATGGAGAAAGAGCAGGGATGGGGGTGGGAATGACGCTGGTGGGCGGAGGGTGGGCTGAGGATAGACAGGTAGTATGTCTGTCAGGCTGCAACATGTGTGCAGCCTCCACAGAGGACTTTGTGGGCCATCTATTGCTCCAGTGCCACTGCCCCTTGGCCTGCAGGCAAACTTGACACATCCTTCTGTTTGCTTGCTGGTACTTTCCAACCTCACACCTCCTCTGTGATGATCTTATTTATTTGTATTAGTTCTTCCTTTAAATAATGCAGACGAATGCAGATATGATTATGCTAGGTGTGAATCTGGGGAGGAGAAAGACCCGGGAACGGGGTCAGGTCTGTGAAAGCTAAGTTCATGGCCTTGGACCAGAAGTTGAGGTGTAGAAGGAACTAGACTCTGATACTGGGTTTTCAGCTAAACAATCCTGGGGGAAATCTTCTCACTGGGAATAGAAGGGGATTCTGGTGGGAGAATGGCTTGGAGAAATGATTTGGTTGAGAAATCCTGAGGTCTGGGTTAGCTGTGTGAGCCACCCCCTCACGAGTCTGATGAGACACAGGTTGCGTCAGAGGCCAGTTTTGTTCCTGATTTAGTGTTATGCCAACTGAGGGACCCTCAGCCCTGCCCTGACCTTAATGCTCTTGTCCCACCTTTGGTAAATTGCAACACATTTCCCCATGGGAGCCTCGATAAAGAGGCGTGCCCTTAGGAGTGCCCTTAATCAGCAACCGAAACTCTGGGCAAGGTGTCAATTAGGCAGTCTTGCTGTGATTCTATCTCTCCTTCATTAAGGATGAGGACAGTGCAGGATCCCCTCCTGCTCCTGGGTCCTCCCTGTCTTCTGATGGAGGCTGATGGGGTGGGGAGATAGAGTGGAAGAGTTGTATGGAAGAGCCAGCCCAGTCACAAAGGGAATATTCCATACCAGAGTCAATGAGGGCAGAAGCAGGGTGACCCCAGTCAGCATTGCATCCTGGGAGCTACCTCAGCATGGCAGGAGGCCCTTCTTGTGTGATGCCACACCAACAACTTGTTCTTATTCTGTTTGCTTCCTCACAAAGCTCCTCTTCACACCGGCGACACTTAGCTCAGCCTTCAGAGGAGCTTAACAGCCAAGCACCAGGGCAAAGCTGAGGGATTGAAGCTGACACCCTTAGTCGCTGAATCTGAGTTATGTGACTGTGGTCAAGTCACACAAGCTGTGTGGAAATATCTCCTGGGAGATGCGTTTGAGCTTTTCAATAAGTCATTTTACCAGAGATATCCTCTTGCAGTGCTGAGGAAGATTATTGATGGCAGCTGCTCATAATCCCCCAGATGCCAGCCCGGTATAAGATCTGGATGTGTTAAACCACACCCATGCCAGAATGGGCCTGTGTAAAAGCAGAAACCCAGCAGGTGTAAAGGGTTTTAAACATTAAACATCCTTTGGGGTCAGCTTCACAGGCAAAAGAAAAAGGGTGACAGACGGAAGGGCCACCCAGATCTTTCCTGCCAGGGCCTCTGGTTTCAGGAAGCAGTTGTTGAGCTCACTGGTGTCAACCTCATGCTGTCCAAGCCTTCTGAGTGCGTGTGGGAAATGAAGTTTAGCTCAGGTGCCAGCCCCGCCCCTTACCAGTTGACTTTAGACAAGTTTCTTCAATATTGGGGTCTCTATATTTTTTATCTCTAAAATTGGAATCATCATTCCCATCTCCTATGTGTTTGGTATTAGAATGAAAAACACAAAGTGAGAAAATTGCCTGAGGTGTTTTACATAGTGCTAGCATGCAGGAACAGGGAGCAATGACTGGTGAACGTGGAATTTTGGGGCTGGATTGCCAACTCCACCCGAACCATGGTGGAAAAGCCAAGTTGACACCTGGTAGACAAGGACCAAAGAATTACATAAAGGCCCCTGATGTTACATGTCTCACCTTTTACTTTGCAAATAAGAGATGGAGGAGGGGGAGGCTCAGAGAAGGAGCTGCCCAAACAGTCTCATCACAAATTGCTAAGAAGCTGGATAAGAACCTTGGCAAGGTTTGGTACGGGGATTGGAGATCCTTCCAAAGCCTTTCAGGTTTTACGGTTTATCCCCTAGGGATTCTACCCTTGTCCCTGCTATATAGCTCTGAGGTTCAGAGAGTTTACCCTGAAGGACAGGGCAGTGGCTACGGCTGGCCGTCATTTCCGAAGTCCACAGGCGCCCCCTATTGATCAAGAGCTGAAGGGTGCTTTGCGTAGGACCAGAGAGAGAGGCACCTGCTCCTGTGTACCCTGCACCATTGTGGAGTGATATTTTTTTTTTAAACTGTAATTATTCCAGTTCCCTGCCCCATTTTAAAGACATTCTTATAATGATAAATAATATTAAGGGACATGTTTAGTCACGTAAGTACTATCCCAGGCCTCCTCATCTCTTCATGGAGACCCAGGCTTCTGACTGACTAGGTTCTATCAGCATTTCAGTGTCTCAAGATGCCCTATTTCTCCCCTATTTCTGACAGACAGCTTGGCTGGGTATAAAGTTCTGGGCTGTTCAGTGGTTAACATTTACCATGCTACGTTGTCTGACAACCTTGTTTCTGTCAAGGAGGCTGCTACCCCTCCCCTCTGCATTTCCCTGTGATAAACAGATGGTTTCTTTTTCTGGCTACCTTGTGGGTGGCTTTGTTTTTTATTACTGTCCTACAGAATTTGACCAGGATGTACTTTGACTTAAGTTTCTTTGTGCCTTTTGTGTTTGAAAATCGCTAAGATTCTTAGATGTATAGTTTTCTCTTTTAAAATTGCTATCTGGAAAGCATGGGCACTCTTTCTTTATGCTTTCCTTCACCGTCTCTCCAGCTACACAGGTGTCAGGCCAGTGAAGTTGGTGTCCCGAGCTCACGTCACTTATTTATTTCTGCTAGAGGTTTGGTTTCCTCTGCTTCGTTTGGATTCGGCTCTGTAGTTAGGCACCCAGCTCTATTAACTTTTTCTTCTGTGGCACTAACATACTGCTACTCATCTCCGTCTCATCTAGGGTGGATTTGTGTGGCATCCAGTTATTTTTCTTTTCAGTTTTTCTTTTAAGGACCTTGATGTGAGCCCCCTCACCCATCTTCTTTGCCTCTGCAGAATCTTTCTGTGGTGTTATATGAGTGTCCCTAAGGTCCTCATTCACTGATTATATCAAGACATACGTACTTACATAGTACGTACATTACCACTGAGCTATCCCAGTCCCTGAGCAGTCTTTGTTCGTATGATAACCTCAGGGGTGTTGGCTCCACCCCACCCCCAATACCAAAACCCAAAGTGCTCAGCCCTACAAGCCAGCTGCTGTTCCTTTCAGTCTTTCCTCTGGGGCTGTGGAGGGAGATCTGACTGCATCGACCTACTGCCTGCTAAGTTTGGGGTTGCCCACTCTGAAGACAAGGAACTCGTTGTAACCATGGTGATTCCTGCCTGGGACTGATGGCTCCTTCCCCCACCTAAGGGACCTTCCTCAGAGCTAAGACTTCAGCATCTCAAGGCTACAGACTTGGGTTTCAGAGCTCCCTTGCGCTTCACAAGAATCTTTTTCCAGTTCTCAACTTTGCAATTTTTTACTCCTACAGTCATCTGGGACCCAGCTTCATTTTTTTGGTCCTGGGAGCCCACTGGACTTGCCTAGTTCCCTCCCTATGCCTGGAAACCCATGTCAGGAAGCTGAAACATCTCTGAGGTCTAATTTGTTGACCCCTCACCCAAAAGTACCTTGGCTCGCTCCGACTCAATATCTTGAAAGCATCGTTTTCTGTATTTTTTCAACTTTATAGATATTTCTAATGGGAGGGTAAAGCCATTTCTGACCTACGTTTTACCAGAAAAGGAAGTTTACATTTTATACTTTTGCTAGTTTAATACCACTATTGTGGTCTTCTTCAGAGATTAGAGACTAAAGCTGTAAAATCTGAGAGTGGTAATACACGCTTGTAATCCCTAGTGGTCAGGAGGCGAGGCGGTATGGTTGCTCCTTTGCCTTAAGTTCTAGACTAGCCTGGGGTGCACAGTAAGATTCGGTCAAAGGGAAAAAAAAAGAAAAATATAGTTGCATTTCTATTCTATTAAGATTCCAAATGGATTGAAGAACATGCCACCCCCATACCCAGACCCTAACTCCCACAAACCTTGTGCTCAAACACTGATACTTTTCCCAGGTAAGGTGGGGCATCATCTCTTATATTCATAACTTTTTAATAATCCTTCCAAAGCCATCCTGGGTCCAGAATCCTTGACAGATGTTGTGTGGTGGAGAGATGAGAGGTGAGAGGCTGTGCACAAGTCAAGGCATGGTGGAGAGTAGAGAGGAGGCGACAGTGTAGACACAACTCAGGGGAGCTCCCATCCAGACTCTAGCTAGCCTGGACATCTCTCTTCCCTCCAAGCAGTAAAATTCCTGCTTCCTCCACAGAGCCAATTTATTTAGTCTTTAAAGCTCGAGAGCTATTTTTGAGGGATGTTCTAGGTTTTAGAATATTTCTTTCTACAAGCGTCTTTGACGACCATCCTCACTTGGAGACCTGAAAGCCTTCAGCAGGAAGAGCAGAGGAAGTAGATCAGGGCAGATCGGCATCTCCCAGGAGCGCACAGAGGTCAAGGTCAGGACGCCCTTCGGGAACAGAGACTGAGGGGCTTCTGTTGATTAGGGCGAGTGTATGAAGAGCAGTTCTGCCTCTGTCTCTGGTTCCATAATCACTGTCTGGCCTGTCAGGGTGCAAATTCCCAGAACCCATGATAGATGGGAGAACCCTGGAGATTAAAAAAAAAATCAGGGCTGTGGTGGCGCACGCCTTTAATCCCAGCACTCGGGAAGCAGAGGCAGGCGGATCTCTGTGAGTTCGAGACCAGCCTGGTCTACAGCACTAGTTCCAGGACAGGCTCCAAAGCCAGAGAAACCCTGTCTCGAAGAAAAAAAAAATTAAAAAAAAAAAACCAAAACTGTGGATTTTAGCCGGGCTGTGGTGGCGCACGCCTTTAATCCCAGCACTCGGGAGGCAGAGGCAGGTGGATCTCTGTGAGTTCGAGACCAGCCTGGTCTACAAGAGCTAGTTCCAGGACAGGCTCCAAAACCACAGAGAAACCCTGTCTTGAAAAACCAAAAAAAAAAAAAAAAAAAAAAAAAGCCACCCTGAGCTGCCAGAGGACCAACCTAGCTTCATGCTGAACTCTTTGCAAAAGTATGAGACAGTGGGCTTCTGTTCTTCAAGGCTGTCGCTGCAGAATGCCCAGAAAGGAAGTCCAGGGAGCACTTCACAGAATGCAGGCTGTGAGGGTGGGCACTTAGCAGCAGGGCATTTCATGGAAGACAGCAGGGGAGGGAGTAATAGACTGGTTTAGATGGTTAGGCCTTGCCTGTAGCCCTGAAAAGGAAACCGTACCCCAGAGAATGATGGTGCCCACCAGGTACAGCACTGGCATTAAAATGTTGGTCCTGTTCATTCCTTACGGCAGCCTTATGTGGTGAGTGCTGCCCTTCTGAACTGTTAACAGAGGACAGTTAGACTTGCTTGCTCTCTAGAGCTGGGATGACAGAAATGGAGTCTGAGAGAACTGTAGGATGATAGTGGAGCCTTCAGGTGACCTCATTCTGGAGGTGCAGTTCCCCAGGGAGATGCCCTCAGGTAGAAGGGTGGCCAGGCGAAGAGTACGAACCTCACAGCAAAAACAAAACAAACAAACAAATAATCAAAAAAGTGATGTAGAAGATGAAATGAAAGAAAGATCTAGCCTATAGAGAAACTGAATTGGGGTGAAGGAGTGAAACCTTACTTTGGACTGTGAAATTGTACTTTTATAGTCCAAAATGCTGGGTGAGGATTGGTTTGCATTCAAGTTAATAAAAGCTCCTGGGATCCACTCCAATCTCCCATATGAGTCATGAAATATAAATACAAGTGAAGTAAACCAGATACCTGCTTTTGGAATCGGGAGTGTATAACAGTCTACAAACTCTACAGTGTACAACGGCACCTGTTAAAACATGCACATTGTTGCCTGACACCTCTGTACCATTAGTGTTCTCTCACTAGTTGTACACAACTGTATACACAGCAACAGAGGCAGTGTTTTGATCACATAGACGCTTTGATCACAAAGCCTTTGTAGGGGGAGATGCTTGGCAACACCTTCCTGGACAGCAAGGGTAGGGGCACCGAGAGAGAGGAAACTGATTTGAATGCTGTCTGATTTGTTCCGGTGACTGCCCTGACTGTGAGGCTTGGGATTCTGTGGTACTCTGCTTCCCTCTTCAGGGAAAGTCCTGAAGTGCAAGCCTTGCATCAAAGGTTGCAGATTGGAAGACCACGTAAGGAAAATCAAATGCATTGGGGTGAGGAGCAACCCAGAGGCCACTGTTGCAGCTGTACACGTACAGACGTCAGGTGCAGAGTTTCCCGTGGTCACAACTCAAAAGTGTTAGTGTTTGCTACTGAGACAAAGGAGAATCTCAGGGTAAGGACCAAGTGTTACCTTCTTTTACCACACCAAGCTACAGCTGAGTCCAGTAGGCATGAACTCCCAAAGCCAGAGGCCCTGCCTGAGCTCCCTACCCTTGGCACTTCTCCCACAGACAGAACTCAGCATCCCTCTGCACAGGGTGAGTCTTAAACACAGGAGGGGTGTGTGTGTGTGTGTGTGTGTGTGTGTGTGTGTGTGTGTTTGTATATTGTGTATGCACACACACACAGCCCTACTTCTCTGCACTCTTTCTACGCTGTCTGACTGGATGCTCCCTAACCTCACTTGTGCCCTTGGAGAGCAGCTGGAAACGGTCTTTATGGACACTGCTTCCTCTTCCTGCTGCCTTTCCCACAGGCAATCAACTTCTGTTTTCACACTTACTTTTGGTTTGACAGGCGAGCAAATCAAATTTTGGAGCTGGAAGAACACCCATGCCTCCATGCATTCATTTCTAAAAACAAGTAAGCATTGTGCCTCTTTGTATTATCCCTTCAATGTTATTGACAGTACATAGGCTTGGGTGACAGTCAGTGAACCACAAACTCAGTACATAGATTATATAAAACCTAAGAAGGTGAAAATGACTGTAACAGTAGAGCCACATAAAAAAACTTGGAAGTGTGAGATACAGAAGTTAACCTGCAAATTGAATGGACTGGAAGGATCAAAACCCTACGTTTGAGTGGATCAGAGAGTGCCCCTAGCAGATAACTTGGCTAGTGGATTCTGGGAAGCCATGGCAGTGTTCTGTGGTGAGAGTGAGTCTAACTCATACGGCAGGCAGGCTCTGTGGCTGGAGGGCAGCGAGAGGGGGGCCCCAGATCTGGGTTACTACTACTGGAGTCTTTATGACATGCTGGGCCTCACCAGGAACCTAGTTATGCTCATCTATCAGCTCCCCTGTCATGGGACTGCCGATCTGTTTACAAGCTGAGAAACTGAGGCCCAGCAAGTGTTACTTGTCCATGGTCAGTGAGCTAATAAGTTCGATGTTCTGGTTCCAGGAACCTAGTTCTGGCTATGTCTCTTGCCTTCAGGTATGATCTTCTTTTGGATGAACCACTCCTGCCTCCGGGAGCTGCCGCGCTCTAACTGGCCTCTCCTGGTGAGTGTGGAACATGGCTTCATGGCAATGGGTAGGCCCTGAGAAACCTCAGGCTCCCACTGCTCATTCCCTCTGCCCAAGTGCTTTCTCACATCCGGTTTAGGTCCAGCTTCTATGACATTCCGAGATTGATTATTGCATTTCTGTCTCTCTTATCTCGGGGGTGGATCGACATCAAATAGACTTTTTCATGTTTTGAAAGAGAAAGTAGAGAAATGGAGGCAGCTCTGAAGCTGGTAAAACCTCACTGCTTCCTGCTCCCGCTCCCGTGGCTGAGGGGGACAAGAGCCCAGGAGTACCTGCACTGTGCTGTGTGTGTTGGATGTGTTGGGTGGAGTCTGGGCACTATAGACAGGGTGGTATTTAGTTCCTTCCTGGCCTTAGTGCCTGGAAAGGAGCCTGCCAGAATGCTTGTGGCGTGAAGTGTGGCGCCACCTGCTGTTCGTGTGAACGCTACCTTTTTACCCAAGGCCTCCTCATTTTTCTTTGGCACACAGAATCCTCCTGGGTATAGCGTCTAGCAAATCAGTTCTTGTTTGCCTCTCAGAGCACTTTGTGTCTATAATCCTTTGTGCTGTCATTATTCTAATGTCCTTTGCCTTTGCTTGTGCCTCCCACCATCAGTTAAACTATTAAGACTAAAAAATCATCTACTCTAAGCCGTGCTCAGTGGTCCCCAAACACTCTGCTCCTTCTCATCCCCAGGATGTCCTAGGTCCATCTATTCTGTACTTACTCTGTCTGTCTCCCCCTAGTGGACGACGAGTGAGTCGGCACCATTTGTCTCTGATTCCTAAACTATGGCCAAGTCCCGAGGGAATACGCGGTGTTGAGCGCTACAGTGAGAAATGTGGGAGCCATAGAAAGCATCCTACTCCTCTGTCAGTGCGGTTTATACAAGAGCACGTCCTCCTTTAATGACAACCTTCTAAGGAATGATCGCCTCTGCAAACTTCCGCCACTTCATGTTGATGCTGGTTACTCAAAAGCAGCCCTTTTAAAAGGCTTCATAGATGTCAAAATTCTCAGAGACTCTCCAGGTATAGCGGTCTCGACTTTCACATGGAATACCTGCATGCATTTTGAGTTTTGCTAACACAAGCTTACCTGTCTTTTCCTTTTATTGAAATTAATACATCCCGATTATAGATCCTAGCTCCTTCCCACCTTCCCTCCCCTCTGGAGCCTTGTGTGTGTGTGTGTGTGTGTGTGTGTGTGTGTGTGTGTGTGTGTGTTTCATTAGAAAACAAACAGCCTTTCAAGGAATAATAATAAAACAAAAGCTAACACATTGGAACTGGACAAAGATACTAACAGAAGGAAAAGAATCTAAGAGAGGGCCTGTGAAACAGACCCACTCGTTTGCACACTCAGAAAGCCCTTACAAATATTGGAGGTCATAATATATGTGCAAGGGACCAACAGGGTAAAAGTGAAAAGAAAAAAACACACAAAGTAAAATAAAAATAGTAAATATCGAGCTAAAATAAAAAGAAAGATAGGAAAAGCCTGACATAACATTATGAGACAAGAAACCTCCAAGGATGCTGTTGAGTTCTTTTTCTGTAGGCCATCTACTGCTGGACATGCACTCAGCCTACCCTGAAGAGTAGATTGTTTGCCCAGTGAGACTCCCTTGAGGAAACTAAATTTTCATTTGCGAGTAGTTATCAAATGGAGAATGCTTCTGGGTTAGAGACGGGTTCATGTGTCTGCCTCTCCTTTCAGCTCTAGCCCCCGCCCCCACTATGGACCTGTCCAGACCACATGCATGCTCCTCAGTCCATTTGTGCTTGGAGCGTGTTGACTTAGAGCAGTGTTTCTCGACCTGTAGGCTGGGACCTCTCGGGTGGTGGTGGTGGAAGTTGAACAACCCTTTCACCCCTCTCACGGGGGTGGCATATCATATATCCTGTATAGCAGGTATTTACATTGTGATCCATATCAGTAGCAAAATTACAGTTATGAAGCAAGAACAAAAATAATTTTATGGATGGGGGTCAACACACCATGAGGTCAGAGCATTAAGAAGGTTGAGAGCTACTGATTTAGGGGGCCTGTTTTTTTGGTGTCCTTCATCTCAACTGGCTCATGCACACTTTCCACCTCTTCTTTTTGAGTCCTGAGGAGAGGGGGCCATCTTGTTTTAGGCTTACTGTTCCAAGGTCTCACTCTGCGTAATGTCTGCTGTGGGTCCCTGTGTTTGTCCCTGTCTGCTGCAGGAGGAAGCGTCTCTGATGGTGACTGGGATAGGCACTGATCTGTCATCAGGGGTCATTTTATTGCTGCATTCTTAAATCTTTAAAGGAGCATTATTAGTACTTGTTTTTACCCGAGATCCCTGGGCGTCACCCATGCAGGGTCAAGTGTGGGTTCCATCTCATGGAGTAGGTCTTGTCAAGTCAGACATTGGTTGGCGACTCCCACAAGCTTAGGCCACCGTTGCACTAGCTTATCTCTCAGGTAGGACACCAAAGACTTGTGGTTGGGTTGGTGTTTATGTTTTTCCTTAGTAGCATGCAGAGTGCCTTTCTGTACCAAAGATGCTAGGGGTGAAGTCTCTGTCTAGGCACCAGCTTGATTTCCTCATGTTCAGTGAGTTGTAAAGGTATCGCTTTCAGCCTACATATGGGCCTTTCATCTATTTGTGGAGAGCAACCAATGGTCTTGGCAACAGCCTGGGTTGTTTTAGAGATTCCAATCAGATCCCTTTGGCCAATAATCAACTATATGTAACCCAATCCCAATACTGTACGCTTCATTTGGTGAAAAGAGATGGCCATTTGGGGCTCTATCTCCATTATTATGTGGTGATTTCATTTAGATTGCCTTCATATAAGTATATATTTTAGGATACTTCTACTATACTTACTGTATTAGGTTACTGTATAAACCCCCAAATAGCCCTTAATTTTTGATGTCTTTCCTTGTATTTTTTTCCCTAGTCCCCTGCTTCCCACCCAATCTCTACTTTCGTAATTTCATTTTGAACGGTTGGGTAATGCTCCATCGTGTAAATGTACCACATATTTTCTTTATCTATTCTTCCACTGAGGCACATCTAGGTTGTTCCCAATTTCTGACTATTATGAAAAGAACAGCAAAAATCATTGTTGAGCAAGTGTCTCTGTGGTAGGATGAAGTGTCCTTTGGGTATATGCGCAAGAGTGGTATAGCTTGATCTTGAGGTAGATTGATTCCCAGCTTCCCGAGGAACTGTTATACTGTTCAAGTGTGCGTTTCCACTAGCAATTGATCAGTGTTTCTCTTACTCCACATCCTCCCCAGCACGACCTGTCCCATCACTTTGTCCCCTTACTCCACATCCTCCCCAGCACGACCTATCACGTCACTTGTTTTTATTATATTATACATTCTGATTGTTCTAAGATGACATCTCAAAGTAGTTTTGATTTACATTTCCCTGACAACTAAGGATGCTGAACATTTTTTTAAGTGTTTTTCAGCCATTCATATTTCGTCTTTCATGAACTCTCTGTTTAGATCTGTGTCCCATCTTTAAATTGGGTTATTTTTTCTTGGTATCTAATTTTTTTGAGTTCTTTATGTAATTTGGATATTAGCCCTCTATTAGATTTGTAGTTGATAAAAATCTTCCCCAAGTCTGTAGGTTATCCAAATGACACTGTTCTTTTTCGTATAGAAGTTTTTTAGTTTCACAAGTTTCCATTTATTGTTGATTTTAGTGCCTGAATTAATGGTATTCTGTTCAGAAAGTCTTCTCCTGTACCAATGAGTTCAAGGCTAATGTCTACTTTCTCTTCTATAAGATTCAGTGTATTTGATTTTACGTTGAGGTTTTTGAACCATTTGGAGTTAAATTTTGTGCAGGATGTAATTACAGATCTACTTAGATTCTTTTGCATGCAGACAGGCTCACCGCTTAATCTGGCCACACAGACAACTTGTCAAATATTACAAGCTTTATTGTTCTTTCCTTCTTCTCTCCTTCCTTCCTTCTTTATTCCTTCTTTACTTCTTTCCTTCCTTTCTACTCTAAACTATATATCACTGTGAACACGTGGCTGTGAGTTTCCCATGAATATGACTTTTCATAACTGTGAGGAAATGTTTGAAGAGCTGGAAAATCAGACTGGGTAGGCTGACAAAAGCAAGCCTTGGGTGGCTAAGACTCACTCTTTGAAATGGCACCCTCTTGTGGATGATCCAAAATTAAAAAAGTTTCAAAAATGCTTTTTACTGTATGGTGATATGGGGTGTCCTTCTATATATGTGTTGCTTTTATTGATTAATGAATAAAGCTGTTTTGACCAATGGCATACCAGCCCACTTTGGGCATGGTCTTAAAGGCTATTGGCTGAAGGAGTTCCCACAGCAGTGTGGATTGTCTCAACATCAGTTAAACCATCTATGTTTTAACCATTATACACGTGCACAAGCACACATACACATGTTAACACTCAGTGAGCAGAGATTTACATATGTATACACTCATGTAATCCACTTAGGTCAACATATAGGGTATTTTCAGTGCCTGAAGAAGTTGCCTCATGTCTTCTTTCATGCAGTACAAAGGAAAATTACTGCCTTGAACTTTATTTCTTCAGGTTTGTTTTTATATCTTCTTCAACTTCATGTAAATAGAAATAAACGGAGTCATAGACTCCATGCTATCTTGTATCCTATTTCTTTCACATAATACTGTTCTTACCGATGGTTCATCTGTGTTTTGGAGTTTGCTCTTTATATAACTGGGAATATTTTATTTCATAAGTACATCATATTAAAAGATTCCATTTGTCCTTCTATTATTTTTATATTGGTACTATAATAGATGAACCCAAAGTCAGGAACTAAATGGTCACATTTATTACCTTCCAGTTCTGCAAGTAGAGGCCACGGCACTCAGTGTTAGCTGGACTGCTTTAAGGAAGACTGTCTCTCTAGCTCCTAGAGGATCTGTACCTGGCCTTGTCCCCAGCTGCTTCTTCAGTTTTCAGAGCTGACGACAGAGCCCCTTCCCGACATTCTCTGTGCTTCCAACTCCCTCTTAGCACAAATCCAGGCAAAGTTTTCTTATATAAAAGATCTGGATAGCCCATCTGGATAATCCTATCCCAGCTCTCCCCACCACCTTCTCTTTCTTCTCCTGCTCCTTCTTTCTTCTTCTTGAGACAGGGTTTCACTTTGTATCCAGCTGGCCTGCCACTTGCTATGTAGGGTATATCCTACAACAGGTTGACCCTTGACTCACAGAGTTCCACCTGTCTTTGCCTCCTGAGTGCTGGGATTAAAGACATGTGCCATCATGTCTGGTTCAGATCTGTAATTCAGTTAGATTTGTGGGGCTTGGGAGATGGACTTAAAGGCTATTGGCTGAAGGAGTTCCCACAGCAGTGTGGATTGTCTCAACATCAATTAAACCATCTCTGTTTTAACCATTATACATGTGCACATGCTAATACTCAGTGAGCAGAGATTTGCTCAGTGGGCAAAGTGCTTGCTGCACAGTCCCTAAGAACTGAGTTTGGCTCCTAGCACCAATGTAAGAGTCTGGCATGTTTTCATGGGCCTGCACCCCCAGGTCCAGCAACCCTGTTTTCCACATGGTTAGTTCTGTTGGTGAAACTTTTCACTGCGGTTTGCATATGGCATTCTGACTTTCTCATTCCCAGCGTCTTTCAGTCTGGGTCTTCTTTTTTTCTTTCATTTCTTTTTCTTTTTTCCTTTTTGTTTTGATTTTTGTTTTGTGAAACAGAGTTTCTCTGTGTAACAGCCATAGCTTTCCTGGAGCTTGCTCTGTAGACCAAGTTGGGCTCAAACTCAAAGAGATCCTCCTGCCTCTGACTCCTTCTGGGTTTAAAGGTGTGTGCCACCAATGCCGGGCTTTGGTTTGGATTTTCTTTGAAAGTTCAGACTCTGTTTTCCTGTCTTGGATTGACTTCCTTGTTTTATTCTTCATTTTGTCTCATCTATAGCCATAATCATTCTTTGACATTATTTTTTCTGGAAGTTCTTCCAGGCCATTTTCATCAAGGGTCATCACTATGGGATTTGTGCTTTTTGGAGGATACCTGTTATTTTGTTTTTTGTGTTGATGTTTTCCTGCCTTGGGTTTGTAAACCTGGAATTAGTTTGTTGACATTTTTCTTTTTTTTTATCTTTGTTATTGTTGCTCAAACCCCTTTCTTCTTTAAGCTGGGTGTTTACAATGCTCAGGAGTGGGTTGGGATGTGGGTTTCTTGTTTGCCTAGAGTTTAGAACCACAGCCTCAATCTCAGATCTTTGTTTGACAGCCACAGTCTGGTGCCTTCCGGGGGTGGGGTGGGGAGGGCTGGGAAAAAGAGAGCAGATAGCCTAAGTGGATCTCCAAGCAACAGCTTTCTTTATTATTTTATTACTTTCCAGACAATATGAGAACTTCAACTCTCTGTCATTTGCTATTATTAAAAGTAGTTTAGTGTGTTGATGTCTAGTTTCTTGAGTTCTTTATATATTTTGGATATTAGCTCTCCATCAGATGTGTGGTTGGTGAAACTCTTTTCCCATTCTGGGCTGCCTTTTTGTCCTATTGACATTGTCCTGCTGTTGGGATAACCGTTTTATACACTATGTGAAGATATGTCTCTTTCCTTTTTCATCTCATTGGTTTAATAGGAGCTGAACAGCCAGTAGCTAGGGAGGAGAGGATAGACAGGACTTCCAGGCAGAGATAGAACTCTGGGGAAAAAATCTAAGGTGGGGGATTCACCAGCCGAATGCAGAGGAAGTTGGGCATATGGTACTGAGGAGAGGTAACAAGCCACATAGCCGGATGTAGATAAGTATAAATAAGTTAAGTTTTAAGAGCTAAGGCCAAGCTTTCACACTTAATAAGAAGTCTTCATGTCATTATTCATCCTAACCCTAACTCGCAGTCTAAAAACATACTACTCTTTGTCTTACAGATGCTTTTCAGTTTCACAAGTTCCCATCTGATAATTGCAGATATCAGTGTCTGCATGATTGACGTTGTGTTCAGGAAGTTGTTTCCTGTGTCAGTGTGTCCAAGGCTATTCCCCACTTCTCTTCTGTCAAGTTCAGTGCATCTGGTTTTATGTTGTGGTCTTTGGTCCATTTTGTCTTGAATTTGTTCAGGGTGTCAATATGGATCTATTTGCATTCTTAATTAAAAACTGGAGTGCAGATCTAAACAAAGAACTCTTGACAGGGGAATCTCAAATGGCCAAGAAAGAAACAAGTGTTCAAAACAATTAGCCATCAGGGAAATGCAAATGCAAATGACACTGAGATTTCATCTTGCACCTGTCAGAATGGCTAAGATCAAAAACACAAGTGCCAGTTCATGTCAGAAAGGATGCAGAACAAGGGGAATTCTTCTCCGTTGCTGGTGGGAGTACTAACTTGTATCAGTAGTTTAGAAATAAATATGACAGTTTCCCATAAAATTGGGAATCAGTCTACCTCAAGACCCTGCTATACAACTCCTGGGCATATACCCAAAGGACATGCCTCCATATCACAGGGACACTTGCTCAACTATGATCATAGCAGCTTCATTTATTCATGATAGCCAGAAACTGAAAACAACCTAGATGTCCCTCAACTAAAGAATGAGTAAAGAAAATGTGGTATATTTACACAATGGAGGATTACTCAGCTTAAAAACAATGACGCCAGAAAATCTTGCTGGCAAATGGATAGAACAAAAAAAGATCATCCTGAGTGAGGTGGCCCAGACCCGGAAAGACAAATGTGATATGTGCTCACTCATAAGCAGATATGAGCTGTAAAGTAAAGGATAACCATGCTGCAAGCCACAGAGCCAGAGAAGTTAAGTAACAAGGAGGGCTCAAGGTTGGGGTACATGAATCTCACCGTGAAGAGGAAATGGAATAGATATTGACAATGGATGGGGGGAGGGACCTGGAAGGGGAAATGGGGATGGAAACAGGAGGGATCAGGTGGGGGAGGATGGAGGGAGAGATCACTGGAATCTGGGGGCATCTCTGGGATGAGCTAGAACCCTAGAGCAACGGAAACTCCCAGGAGTCTAAGAGGGTGACCCTAGCTAAGACTCATAACAATGAGGAAAACAGGGCTTGAACCGGCCATCTCCTGTAACTAGGGAAGACGGCCAGTGGAGGAACTGGGACACCAACCCAGTCACAAACCCTTTAACCTGTAATATGTCCTGCCCACAAGGCGGCACAAACATTGTGGGTGTGGCCAGCTGATGATTGGCACAGCTAAAAACCCATACCCTGAGAAAGAGCTCCCCCCCCCCCCCCCCCCCCCGTGAGGGTCAGGACCCAGAAGTGGGATACCCCAGAGACCTAGGATAGAACCCAACAGGAATGGGAAAAAGTCAATGAAATGATTTCTAATGATGCTTTGCAATTCTCATAAGTCGGTACCTAGTCCGGATGTCATTAGAGAGGCTTTGTCCAGCAACTGATGGAAACAGATGCGCAGACCCACAGCCAAACACTAGGCAGAGCTCGGGAAACCCTGTGGAAGGGGGGGAGAGAATTGTAGGAGCCACTGAGGTCCAGAACAACACAAGAAAACCCACAGAACCTACTAACCTGGGTTCAGAGAGGCTCACAGAGACTGAACCAACAGATAATTAAGGGGCCTGCATGGGACCAAACTGGGTCCTTTGCATATATATTACAGCTGTATAACTTGGTCTTTTTGTGGGATTCCTAACACTGAGAGCTGGGGATGCCTCTGACTTCTTGCCTGCTTTGGGGATGCACTCCTCCTGCTGGATTTCCTCTTTCAATCTTGGTGACACAGGGGGTACATGGTCTCAATGCAGCTTGATGTACCTTGACTGGCTGATAACCATGGGAGGCCTGTATCTGATGAGAAACAGTGGAGGAGGAATGAATGGGGTAGGGAGAAAGGGAAACTAGGAAGAGGGGAGCGGAGGAAGTTTTGGTTAGGACGTGAAAACAAGAAAGTTAAAAAAAAAGGAAAAAAATTGAATTTTTGTGGTGCTGAACCTTGCACATATTAGGTAACTTTCCTAACATTGCACATATTAGGTAACTTTCCTAACACTTAGCTGAGCCCACACTTTACTAAATATGTTTTATTTTGAAATATACTATAATCCCCATAATTTTTATTGTTTTAAACAGCCAATATTTACTTACTTTTTTCCATATTTATCTTTTTAAACAAATTTTGTTGTTTCTTACAATTTCATGCTTCTATCCAGAATCATTTTTCTTTAGCTTAAAGAACTTCCACAAACATTTCAGGTAAGTTCTTCCACTGTTTGCATATTTTCTTCCGACATCAGACAAGATCGGACACGTTCAGGGTGGTGTAGCTGTAGACTATGTACTGTTGTTCTGCTGGGAGTGATAGGCCAGCGATTTCAGCCTGTCTTAATGCTGTTTCTTATTTAAAGTTCTTTTCACAGGACAGAGACTTCTCTGCAGTTCTTCACTACAACTTGAACAGTGTGTTTCTCACATCCTGGGTTGTGCAGTTTCTGTTTAAAATTGCATAACAATTCTTGTTGTTACATATGTTAAAATCATATTTGGGGAGTAGATCTCGCTTGCCTCTTCACCTGTATCATGCTTGAGGCTCATTTATACATTTGGCTCCATATGTCTTTCATCAGATTTTGAAAACTCTTATCCTGCATTAAAAAATTGTTTTGCCCCATTCCATTCTCTCCTGGACTGGATCATAACTCACCTGTCCTGCCCATTCTGCCTGGGTTTTATCTCTGTGTAGGTTTCTACACTTTCTGCTGTCCTGTCTTTCTTCACACCCAGTTATCCTTTCTTCTGCCAGTTTGGTCAGCTGTTAGGTCCACTCATAAGTTTCCAACTCCAGAGTCAGTTTCCTTTAGCTTAGATAATCCACTCCATTTGTGAAACCGTTCTCTGTTCATGTATTTTGTCAACCTTTCCATTTATTTGCTTTAATGTGTTTATCATAGCTATATAGAGTTCCTGCCTATGAACCCCAGTATCTGGTTCATCTCTCAGCCATTCCCTTTTCTTTTTATGTCATGCAGTTCCCATTGTCTTTCCGTGAACACTTTTGTGTGTTTTTCTGGTACATTGAATGTTCTGAGTGATATCTACCAGAATCCAATGTTACCAAGGTAGCAATGAATGGTTCCTGGAGAAAAAGGCACCAGGATTGACATATGAAAAGAGCCAGTGGCAGAAAGGCTAGAAACTTCTCCCCAAACAGGACTTCGAGCCCAGGGATCCCGATCTCTTCATTCAGAAGCTGAAGTCCATATAAACAAGCCATAGAGGGTTGTGATGTTGTGGAGTGGTGCTTTTGAATATCTGCCTTGTTCCAGATCTTGTTGATCTCCTCAAGAGCTCCTTTCTCCCTAATAAACTGACTCTGTTTCTATCAGGGTCCAGTTCTTTCTCTGGGGCACAAGAAATCTCAGTGGCTGCCAGCTGGTGCCATACCTAGGACAGTAAGCACTGCCTGCCAGCCAGCAGCTCATGTCTGTACTCTTTCTTCCTCCCGTCCTTCTCCCCCTCCTTTCGCTTTCACCAGGGCACTTGGAAAGGGCTTGGTGGGAAAGCTCCCACTGGAGGTCTGGCAACAGCCAGAAATATTAGGTTCAGCTCTTCCTTCCCTGCTCCTTCTTCCACAGTTTGTAGAGCTTAGGCCTGGAACCCTCGTCCCTACTCTGTGTGGAGTGTTAGCCAAATACGTTGAGGCACAGGAGCCCCCACTGCCAGCAGCTGCCAGGAGAGCCTGCACTTTAAACTGGGAGACAACTGCCTGGGAAGAGCTGCTTTGAACTGGGGTGTGTAAAGCCACGATCACCCAGGAACCTATGCCCTAGTGATAATCTAGGTCCTGCACAGACTCAGCTGCCTGTCAACTATAGACAGAAGGAAACCATATAGGTAACCAAATATGCCCATGGTTGTGAGGACAACTATGCTGGCAGTACCCATATGGGCAGCTGTGATGGTGCCACTAAGAAGAGTGGTGGTCACGTGCTTGGGTCCACTGCACCCTCAATTGCCCAAGTGCAGCTGTACCCCACAGTCTCCTACACTGCTGTCACCCATTCATCTAACCCTACTCTTCTTTGCTACTGCCCTTCTCTAGACCTCATTTTTTTTCTCAACTGTAAAAGGTACAATTGAATCTATTTCAATAGTTTCCTTCAAGTCTTAGGTTTCTGTTAAAAATAGCAGCACAATGAAATTATGTACATTTACAAATAAATATGGATATATGTATTTCTCACCCAGATTAAGCTCATTTCGTTTTATGTTGGACATAAGTTCTGGACAAACAGTGACAAGGAACAAACGACTGGGATACTTTCATGGAGGAGCCAAAAACTGATGATTAAAAGAATGGCGTGTGCCCTACAGCTGCAGAGGGGAAAGGACCTTGTTAACGACTCCATGCTATGTGACGCCTTGGATTCAGTTTCCTACAGGCACAGATATCAGCTCCCCAAATACCTGGTCCACCCCAGACCCTCCCTCCACTGGGTCTCCTGCCCTCCCTGCCTTCACAGTTACAGGAGCACAAGAGGTGATATATGACAGTTTCTCTGCAGCTCACTGTGGAATAGTGTGCTCTTTGTTGTAATTTCATGCAACAGCTTTTTAAAAGCTACTTCTCAAGGAGCCACCCCAGCCTGGGTTGTGTACTGACCACTAGGGATAAGAGGGTGACCAGGAAACTTTTTGTCCTCAGAGCTGGCGGGGAAGGCTGGGAAATCAGTAGATAGTTGGTTTAAGATAAAGTTCAATGATCCAGGAGCACTAAAGAAACACTGCTTGCAGGAAGGATGTGAAACGGACATTTGACTCATGGAGATACATATTTAATGCTTGTAAGCATTGCCCAGAATGTAACTAGATGTTCACAGTGCCTTTTGCTATAACCATTTAATCCTATTGTCTAGCTTTCTCCTTATAAAACTCTTTGTTATTGTTATGAAAATGTTTGTTATTTTTGCTTTGTTAATTATCCCTTTTATTATTGAGATAATAGCATGATATAATTTCCCTTTTCCTTTCCTCCCTCCAAACTCCCCCACATACTCCTCCTTACCCTATTTCAGACTCATATGCATGTACCAACAATCACTTTTTAAAAAAGAGCATACAATTTTACAGATGAAGAAATGGAAAGCCTAAGCACTTCAAATAAATTGCTAAAATCATACCAACTGTAGGTGACTAGGAAAGATTTCAAGTACAAATCTATTCTCTCTCTCTCTCTCTCTCTCTCTCTCTCTCTCTCTCTCTCTTGTGTGTGTGTGTGTGTGTGTGTGTGTGTGTGTGTGTTTGCTTGCATGATCAGGTATATGAACATGTGTGTGCTGATATACTTTCACCAAGTTGAAGCTGGGTGAACTCCTCAGTCACATATATATTTATGAGATAGGTTCTCATTATGTATCCCTGGCTATCTCAGAACTCACTGTGTAGACTAGGCTGCTCTTAAACTCACAGAGATCAGCCTGTCTCTGATTAAAGCTTTGCACCACCACACCCAGCCTCCTCAGTCACTCTCTACACTAGTTTTTGAGACAGGGTCTCTCTCTGGATCTGGGGCTCACTATTTCGGCTAGACTGGCTGACTACCAAGCTCTAGGAATCTGCCTGTCTCCACTGCCTGCACTGAGGGTCACCATGCCTGACTTTATTTTTTTAATTGGTGCTGGGGATTCAAACTCCTATCTGTGTGTTTGTGCAGCGAGTACTTCACTCGCTGGGCCATTCCACCAGTTTCTTGTGTTGTGGAGTATCCACCAAAGAAGGTCACTCAGACACAGGTCAAAGCTAATAGAAAGCCTTTATTAGCCAGCCAGTGAACACTCAGTGATGAGTGTTCAGGATCCTGGTAGCTCTGGGCCTTTGTCAAAGTGAGCTTTTAAGCAAAAAACCATACCCTGCTTGACATACTTCATAACAAGAACAGTTAGTCAGAAGCAGGACTACAGAAGCCGAAAAACAAGGTTAGTATACTAAGAGACTTTCCCAGAACTATGGCTTTGATAGATGAGGTCTTTGTTTTTGTTTTGGCAGGTGGTACCATCTATGTGCTGAATTTTATGGCCTGAATGATACTTCCACCATGAAGTCAGTTGTGCTAAGGTCTGGGGGCCTGTTGCATTGTTGGCATGTTCTGAACAAAGTATAATATAAGACTAATTATATAAAATAAATAAAGATAATTATATAAAATACTTGCTAATGATCCAACAGTGAACCTAAAATGAACTTGAACATCAAACAGTCAGGTGTCTGGAGGGAAATGCCCAGTGAATGTTTGCAAAGCGGCCATACAGCAAATTACCCAGACTTGAAATAACAGTAAAATTTGTCCTCCCATGGCTTTGCAACATGTTTAAAATCTCACTATAGAACACCTCCAGTAATATTTTGGATGAGTCATGGATATATTTCAGTCCTTAATTATCAGGTCTACCCATTCCTGTACCATCCAGATATCACAGATGTGAACCAGACCTTGGCTAATGCTCCTGACCCTCCCAAGCATCCCATGGCCTTCCATGGAAGAAGCTCTCACAGGAGGGAGAGCAGCAGAAGTTGAAGCAGGTTGGCGGGTGTGTGTGAGGGGAGTGGGATTGGGGCACTTCTTTAAGATACTGCTCCCTCTTCAGGTCTGCAGGTGCGCTTACATAGTTACAGCTATAGCTCACTGACTGCACACAAAGCCCTAAGCACTGACTGCACACAAGGCCCTAATCAGTGACTGCACACAAGGCCCTAAGCACTGACTGCTCTCTCTTGGTGTTAACACCGCCTCATCTAATCCTCTCAGCAATTCTGTGGGAGGATACTATGATTATTCTTATCTCTTACGGAAGAACTGGAAGTCCACAGCAGGGCCTGGCTCTACAGTTTATGGACCAAATCCAGCCTGGATCCATAAGTAAAGTTTGATTGGGACATAGTCTTATCGTTTGCATCATATGACTGCTTTCATACCACAATGTGGTTGCCGTGGAGACATGATCGTTTGTTAAGACTAAACTGTTCACTCCCTGATCCTTTATGAGGGTTTGCTGACTCCTAACTTGCTCAATCACATCTTTTTAGAATGAAGTTGGGCTTAGATGTGACCTGACTAGTCAGATGATAGATCCTATAACCACAGCACTGACTTCTGGGCATGCACTTTGCACAGCCATAGAGACCCTGCGCTGAAAAGGGTTCTCACTGTTCTCAACTGTTAGGAAATTCTGGGTCTCTTTATCTTGTTTTCCCCTTTCTCTGTCCCTTAATTTCCTTCTTGAAACAATTTTATGTGCCTCAACCTGGCTTCAGTCTTGCTATATGTCTGAGGATGATGGCATTGAACTCCTGATCTTCTTGCCTCTACCTCCCAGTCCTGGAATTACAGATGTGTGTTTTACCATCCCTGATCTGAAATGCTCAGTGATTTTGGACAAAGGGGTTTGTGTTATGGTAACATTTACTCTGGTCCCTGAAGATTACAGAACATAAACAGCCACTGTAATGGAAGAATGGATGAGAAAACTGCCCCTTAACTTCCTATTCTCCTTTCTTCTATCTCTGAGCCTGGATAGTGCTCATGGTCCACTATGAATGACCACTCCCTGGATCTACCCCTTCATCCTGAATCCATCCTGAAGACACCCTGAGGGCATGGCCTCTGATGCCTTCATAGATATGGTTGTCTGGGGGAAAGACTGGGCTCTAGTGTGGAAGAACTCATATCTTACCTTATCCTTATGTCTTCCTTCAGCACCTTTTCAAAATGTATAGGAGTCCTTCTTCCTTAAAAACAAAACAGAGTTGCTTCTCAGCCACAACCATGGCAAATCTTATAAGGGAAAGAATTTAGTTGGGGCTGGCTTATAGTTCAGAGGTTTAGTTTATTATCTTCATGGTGGGAAGCATGGTGGCATGCAGGCAGACATGGTGCTGCAGAGGTAACTGAAGAGTTCTACATGTAGATCAGCAGGAGGCAGGAAGCAGCTGCCACACTGAGTGTGGCTTGAGCATCTGAGACCCAAAGCCCCCCACCCCCACCCCATTGCACACTTCCTCCAGCAAGGCCACAGTTACTTCTACAATGCTACTAATAGTGCTACTCCCTATTGGCCTCTGGGGGCCACTTTAATTCAAATCACTACAGGAATCATGGGTTGTTTATTTTCTGGGAGATAGTCAAGCAGAAGATGGGAAGACAGTGGAGCAGGGGTGTGTGCACAAGGAGGAAGGTTGCTCTCAAGGACGTCATGCCTCAGCGTTTCCTTGTCCTAGTCTATGTAAGTGTCCTTGTCACTATAGTGAGTGCTGGATGATGATGAGGCTTCATATGAGCAGACTTGGGGTATGGGACACTGCATCCAATCTGCTGTCTAGGACAGACTTTAGGCATAAGGGAGTCTAGGGTTACCTTCCACTTTCACTGAAGCATAGACTCTGGTTGGCCCAGAGCTGTCACCGTATGCTATCCTAACCTGATTCCTGCACATTTCACTGCTAAACTGAGGAGTGTAGAGATGCTGGGGTATCGCCCCTCGGTGTTGCCACTACCCTTGCTTGGAAGAAAGTCTAATTAAATCACAGTTCTAGCAATTATCAGGCCCTGGCCTTTGTGGTTTTCTCATATCTCATACTCAGGGAAGTATGGAGGGAAGACGAGCTAAGGAATGGGGAGGCTTCCACTCCAATGCAGCTGCTAAGCAGCTCTGCACAGCCTCAGTTGGTGTGTAGGGCTGATTCAACTGTTCCACCTGGGTCTTTCAGGGCTGCTACTGTCCTTGCGTCTTTCTTCCCAGGTCTGTAAAACAACTGTTTATTTATAAAGTGCTGTGTACCACACACCAAGACCAGGGATCTCTGGACTACAATACCCATTGGAGGTATGTTCATATGGTGGAACAGTCAGTACCACCAAAGCTGTGCAAGAGATGCCCAGAGAGTGCCCAGCTGAACTTCTAGAGGTTGAGGAAGGTACTCACAGTTTATTTCCAGAAGCAATGTCAAGGGACACCAGGCAGATCAGAAAAGAAACCAAACTAATTAAAGTAAGGTAAAGGAAAGATGGCTGGTATATCAAGGATGAAGAGAGTAGAGGGAAATCAAAGGAAAGGAACAAGACAGCAAGGGCAAGGGTCCCAGAAAGGAATCAGGAAGAACTGAGAAAGAGAGGAAGAGAAAGAGAGAGGGGGAAGAGAGAGAAAGGGAGGGGGAAAGAAGAGAGAAGAGACGAAGAGGAGGTTGGAGGGAAGGGTGGGAGAGGTAAGGAACTGGGCAAATTCTGTAGGATGAGGGCTCTACTCACTGTGGGGTCTGGGCTTCTTTACCAGCATGAGAGAGGAGAGAGGGAGGGAGGAAAGAGGAATGAATAAATACACAAACAGGTAAACCCCAAGTGAGGGAGAGGAAGGAGGCAGTGGCGGGAATCGGGTACCGGCTTCTGTAACATCCCTCTCCCTTTGAACCAAGGACGCCACTCAGGGTCCCCTGGTAGCCTCTTTGCAGGGATGCCCCCATGGTTTTGTGACAGGGCTGGTGTTCTAGGAGGCTATGAATTGGTGAGCTAGTCTCACGCCACACAATCTTATGCTCTATTACTGAGAATGAGCTAAGAGCTCTAGGTTCCCAACAGCCTTGAGAGGCAGAGCACCTAATCGGTAGTTGGAAGCTTAGTGCCTGTTTCTTGGTCATCACTTTCTCTTCCCGTAATGGAGTAAACATGGGGGTGAAAGCTAAGCATTCAGAACTGTAGGCCCATATTTCTATATGGTATGGCGGCCAGGCTCTAAAGCCATGGGCCACACCTGAGACGGTCACATAACCTTCCAGACAGGCTGTCGCTAACCTAACAAAAGGTCAGGATGTTGTTTTGCTCCTTTCTTTGTAATTTGGAGGAAGCCTGAAAAGAAATGCTAATTCAAGCCTACATGACAGCTAGCCTACAGAGCAAATAGGTAGATGTGAACGAGACTAAAAGACATTCACCTGATTACCTATGAAACAGAATGCTCAATTTATATTTTGATAGATAAGGCTGCTTGGAGAAGAAAGCAGGAGTTCTCCAGGATGTGAACTCAGGATTTCGTGAGGGATCACTGAGAATCTCCCTCCTGATAAAACCATGTAAGTTGTGTCTTTATTCCTGCGCCTCCATGCTGGTCCAGAGAGAGATAGTTTATGTTGGGGTCTGGTCCAAAGAAATAATTTATGGTCCGGGCTAGCACCAGACCCCAACACAGAACTGCCTGAATTAACTTACTAGATGTATTCGGGATGGTGACACCTGTGGAGACAGTCTTGCCTTTGTTCACTGCTGATTTCTTCACACACACGACCTTGTTTCCTTGCAGGAGAGGAGAGAGGCAGGCAGTGCTGTGTTGTTTCCACACTTGTTTGACTGATGGCTCCACAGTAAGCTCACCCCAGCAAACAGCAAACACCACGGGCCCCGATTTCAGCTCCGTGTCTCAGTTCACACCACTCCCTTCTCCAGACACCGCATGAGCCCAGGACTCTCACCCAAGCAGAGCCTTGTCTTGTCTAGCTACCACAAGATCTGTTCCACCACACAACTTCCCTGTATCAGGCAGGGTTCTCCAGAGAAACAGAACTTACAGAATGTGTCTATTAGAATACTTATTAGATTTATTAGAATAATTTGTGGGCTTATAGGCTGAGGTCCAGCTAGTTCAACAATGGCTGTCTACCAACAGAAGGTCCAAGAATACAGTAGTTGACCTGTCTAGGAGGCTGATGTCTCAGCTGGTCATTAGCATATGCTAGAACCCCACAGAAGTATGTTTTAATGCCAGTGAAAAAATGGACTCGCCAGAGAGAGTGAGGGTAAACAGGCAAACAGAGTAAGCTGCTGTCTTCTATGTCCTTTATGTAGGCTGCCAGCAGAAGGTGTGTGGCCCAGATTAAAGATGGATCCTCACACCCCAAAAGATTTAATTAAGAAAAAGATCCCTCACAGGTGTACCCAGATGCTTGGGTTTTAGTTGACTCCAGATGTACTCAGGCTGACAATGAAGAACAGCCATGACAGCCCCTCTGCTACCATTTAAAGAGCTCAGCATCATTATGGGGCTGCTGAGGCCATGTTGGGTAGGGAAGAGCAGGCAGCCTTCTGCTTCTGTGTTTTCAGGCAGTACACCTGATTTTAACCCTGTTTTGTGACCTACATGCAGGAAAATGTCAGAAGAAGCCAAGCAGGTCATGCCCTTTCCATGGTGTCACAGTCCCCACTGCATGTCTGAAGCCTTATTTTCAGAACACTCCTGCCTGTCTCCACATTATACAGTCTTCCCCGCACCCCATGTCTTTTGTGAGCTTCCCTCTACAGGGTCTGGGGCCTGAAAGGGGGACCAAAATCTGACATTTATTTCTAACTTTGGAGACTTCCAGGGACCCTGGAAGGCTGGTGACCTTGTAAAACCTAAGGGGGGAAATAGGCAAAGAGATGGGTTGGAGGTGGGAGGAAGTCTCTTCTGATTAGAAAGGGGCCTTTAATAAATTTGTTCACTTTTGGAGGTAGAGAATATGTGGCCAAAGCCACATGTGCCCGACTTTGCTCATTGATGGCCTGAGACTGAGGTTGGAGAGTAATCAGCCACACCAAGGGGGAGCTGAGAAGAGTGGTCATTATGCCATTTTCTTCTTGACCTTCTTAAGGAGGAAAAGCCACATGTAACAGGCCCCTAGATTTTATCACAACAGTCTCCATGAAGAAAATACCATTCAGACCATAAATCTCAGCACACAGACAACATCTGCCAGAAACGAAAGCATTGTTTAATTTCTGTGTGTTTGTGGGCTTTCTGGAATTAGTGTTACTGTTGAATTCTAATTTAAGCCATGGTGATCTGATATGATACATGGGGTTATTTCAATTGTATCTGTTGAGATTTGCTTTGTTACCTAGTACATGGTCAATGTTTGAGAAGGTTCCATGAGGTGCTGAGAAAAAGGTATATTCTTTTATGTTTGGATGAAATATTCTATAGATGTCTGTTAAGTCCAATTGAGTCAAAACATGTTAATTCCCTTATTTCTCTGTTAAGTTTTTGTCCAACAGACCTGTCCAGTGGTGACAGTGGGGTGTTGAAGTCTCCCACTATTAGTGGGTGGTGGGGTTTAATGTGTGATTTAATCTTTAGGAGTGTTTCTTTTACATATGAGGGTGCCCACGTATTTGGGGCATAGATGTTCAGTATTGAAATTTCCTCGTGATGGGTTTCTCCTGTGACAAAGATGAAATGTCCTTCTTTGTCTCTTCTGATTGATTGTAGTTTGAAGCCTATTTTGTTAGATATTAGGATAGCGACACCAGCTTGCTTCCTAGGTCCATTTGACGGGAAAGTTTTTTCCAACCCTTTACTCTAAGGCAATATCTGTCTTGGAAGCTGAGGTGTGTTTCTTGCAGGCAATAGAAGGATGGATTCTGTTTTCGTATCTAATTTTAGCCTGTGTCTTTTTATAGGTGAGTTGAGTCCATTTATATTAAAGGATATTATGACCAGTGATTGCTAGCTCCTGTTATTTTTCATTGTTGGTGATATTATTATGTGTGTTTCCCCTTCTTTGAGATTTGCTGCTGTGAAATCAATTGTCTGTGTTTTTGTGGTTGTAGCCAACTGCCTTGGGTTGAAATTCCCATTTGAGTAATTTTTGTAGGGCTGAATTTGGAACTAGGTATTGTTAAATCTGGTTTTGTCATGGAATATCTTGTTTTGTCCGTCTATGGTGACTGAAAGTTTTGCTGGGTATAGTAGTCTGGGCTGGCATACATGGTTTCTTAATGTCTGTATAACACTTGACCAGGACCTTCTGGCTTTCATTGCTTCCATTGAGAAGTCAGATGTAATTCTGATAGGTCTGCATTTATATGTTACTTGGCCTTTTTCTTTTGCAGCTCTTAATATTCTTTCTTTATTCTGTATGTTTAGTGTTTTGATTATTACCCAGTCTATTTGGTGTTTTGTAAGATTCTTGTATCTTTATACGTATATCTTTCTTTAGGTTGTCACTTGCCTTCTGATCGGTATCCAGGCTGGTCCTGATCTCTGTGTGGCAACAGAGAGTGGCCAGGCCTCTCATCCAGGGCACCCTGCCATCTGAGCAGAATGCACACAGGGAGGAGATATAGGTCCCCAAGGCGCATGTTCCTCCTGTTCCCACCTGCTTTAAGCAGACCCAGGGAAGGGGGGAAGAGGAAGTTCCATCCTTTCTATTTCAGGATTTATATCTTCTTTCCAACCAATGATCTGGATGATTGAAAAACTCAAAACCCTCCATTCTCTGAAATAAATAAATAAGAAAAACTGCTCCCAGGTAGGACTGGGGGAGTTTCTGCCTGACAGTGCAGCCTGGATACAATGGATTTCCCCTTCTGTCCAACACTGACCAAGAGGACTTTAAACAATTTTGCTGGTCTTATTTAGGTGGGTTAAAAACAATGGCTAGAATGATTTCCTTTTTATCAGCCCCAGATATTTAAAGTTATAAGTGTTAGAAAAACTTAAAGGTATAAATATATCCCAGTTGCTAGAGGTAGCTCAAAAGATGTTTAACAACAAAGAACCCTTCGAGAGACTAGACCTTTTGTATAAGTTGAAAGCCACTGTCACCTCTGATGATAAGACACAGACTTACAGATACTCAGCAAAATTTTATGCTTTGTTCTCTGTCAGAAGAATATCTCCTAGCTGAAAGTTCTGATCTCAACTAAAAGATATGGTTGGACTATTAGATTTACAACGAAGATTCCTGGGGGTATGGGCAGAAACAAACACCCCAGAACTAGCCCAACACCAAGTTTTTATAGTTGTTCAACTAACCAGTTCAGCCATCCCATCCAAATTAAACCTATAACCCTAAGAGGAAATTGTAGTTCATATTTCCTGGCTCAGAGAGACAGGTATCCTGGTGCCCTGGTAGTCACTCTGGAATAAACCGCTCCTGACTATGAAGGAACCTGGGACCTCTGATTCTCATGATTGTCTGATTCCTCCAGAGGAACAGGTATACATTGTCTTGAAATTGAAAGATACATTCTTCAACCTCACACTGGCAAAGGTTAATCAACCCATCTTTGCTTTCAAATGGACAGAGGTTACAGTGGGTAACTTACATGGACCAGGTCACCCAAAGAATTTAAAAATTCAACAATCCTGTTAGATGAGACAATAGATGCTGACCCCTGGCCCTTCCAACAGAGGTTTCCTGGAACTATACTCTTTTTTTTTTTTTGATTTAATAAAGTTTTATTTTTCCAAAAGTACAGCTGATTGAACCTGTTCATGCATCTTCACCAGCAGCTGGGGCATCTCCACCCTTTGTGTTTCTGGTGTAAATTACTTGGGCTCTGTGCTTTGAAACCAGCTTGATAAGCCCTTTACTAAGGAGCTCCTGAAGAGCTGCCCTGGCCAAGGAACCGCGAATTTTCAGTCTCTCAGATACCGCGGCTGGAGTAATAAGTTTATAGTTGGGCACTTCCTTACAGAGTTTGTCGTATGTGGCCTTGTCAAACAGGACTAGATTGTTGAGCTTGTCCCGAACTTTGCCTTTGGACCACTTCTTCTTTTTGGCTTTGCCACCAGACTTATTTACTGGGTCTTTGTCTTTTTTGGCCGACTTTCCGGCATCTTTCTTCTTCTTGTCATCCTTGGGCGGCATGATGAAGTTCGGAGAGTGGCGACGACCACTGCAGCCTCCCTAAGATGTCGGGAAAAAAGGCTGGAACTATACTCTTACAGTAAGTAAATGACCTCCTCCTAGCCTTCCAGGCCTTGAAGGGAAGAAGATGGTAAATGAAAAAAAAACATTTTAAAGGGTCACTGAAGGATCAATGCAGGAATTACAGGCCTTAGGCTACAGAATGATGGCTAAGAAATCCCAACTTTGTACATCAGAGGCTACCTATCTTTACTATCAGCTGAGGAGAGGCAAAATGAGTCTGTATCAGTATAGGATTGCTACCATCTTTCAGATCCCACCTCCAAAGTTGAGTTGAGATTTGAGACAGGTACAAGAGTTCTTAGCTATAACTATGTATTGTTGCCTATGTATACCAGAGTTTACGGAAATAGTAAGGCCTGTATACATCAACACAAATGGAGGCTCTAAGTTCATAATCTGAACTGAGACAAAACAAAAGCCATTTGAGACTTTAGAAACAGCTCTGACTTCAGCTCCAGCCCTAGGACTTCTAGTTGTCTTAAAACCTTTTCATCTTGCTGGGTGGTGGTGGCGCACGCCTTTAATCCCAGCACTTGGGAGGCAGAGACAGGCGGATCTCTGTGAGTTCGAGGCCAGCCTGGTATACAAGAGTTAGTTCCAGGACAAGAACTAAAAGCTACGGAGAAACCCTGTCTCCAAAATTCAAAAAAAAGAAAAAGAAAAAGAAAGAAAGAAAGAATGAATGAATGAAAGATAAAAGAAAAAAACCTTTTCATTTGTTTGTCCAAAAAAATCAAAGACATTATAAAAGGAATTTTAAACCCTAACCTTTGAGCCATGGAAATTCCCTGTGACGTACCTATCCAAATGAATGAACCCTGTAGCTACAGCATGGCTGACATGTTTAAGAGCTATGGCAGCGACTGCTAGTCTAATGAAAACAAACAAGCAAGGTAACTCTGGGTGAGGATCTTATACTCATAGTACCCCACACCTTTGAGGCCCTCCTCCAAAGAAAACCAAAGCACTGACTGTTAAATACCTGTGTAACCCAGGCCCTACTCCTGGGCCACCCTCAAGTCTGTCTTGAAAAACCCACTACCCTCAATCCCGCTACTCTCTTGCCTGATAATGACCCATAAGTGCTCATCCATGACTGTAATGAAATGGAAGACGAGACCAGGTACATGGGAGCTGCAATAGCTACCTTAACTGAAGTGATTTGGGCCCAAGCCAGGTATCTCAGTTCAGAAACCATAACTGATAGATCTGACCCAGGCTCTCAGGTGGGGAAAGGGAAAGTCCACCACCATATACATTGATAGTTGTGCTTTCACTGTGGAACCTGCCCACAGTATAATCTACAGAGAAAGAGGGCTTCTAGCCACTAGGAAAGGACACTATTTGGCTTCCCCTATAAGTTACTATCATTCACAGCCAAGGACCTCAAAAATATGATTCTCCTGAGGCAAGAGGTAACTGGGCCACTAACCTGGCTGCCCAACAGTTGATCCGAAGACCAGTGGGGTCTATTGACATTCTGGTGACATACCCTGACCTGGTGTTGCCTGAGACTCTATAGTATAACCAAGATGAGGGGACAGGACAGCTATACCCCGCTGGATGATGGAGGACACCAGAGGGAAAGATTCTCCCAGAAAAACTGGCAGGACTCTGGCAACTGACCTTCACCCAGATACTCATCTAGGGTCCATGAAACTTTCTGAATGACTCAGACCAAGATGTCTCAGCCAGATGACAGGTTTAAGCTCGCGTAAATCCAAAACAGTCCTTACCCAGGAAAGGAGTCCAAACGAGAGGCCAACACCCCAGCTAACTCTGGAAAACTGACTTCCCTGAGATCCAGCCTGTCAGGGAAGGATAAAGTACTTGCTAATTTTTCCAAATGTGTTTTCCAGGTGGGTAGATGTAGTCCCCAACTGGACTGAAATTGCTCAAACAGCAACCAAAAAGCTCCTCCAGGAACTAGTCCCCTAATCCCACCCCCCACCATAGCAATGGGGTCTGACAGTGGCCTGGCTTTCATAGCTAAAACCTCTACATCAATAGCTTTAGACATAGATCGAACACCTCATTGTGTACATAGATCTCAGAGTTCTGGGCAGGTAGAGAGAATAAAGAGAACTTTGAAAAATGCTAACAAAACTCCCATCAGAGTCTGGCAAAGGGTAGACAGACCTTCCCTTTGTTTTACTTTGGACCCTCTATGATATTATGTTTGAACCCCCTCCCCCCACTGCTTTCCTGGCTTAGGGACCAGCAGTTGGTAGAACTCTAACTATTCCTTTCTCAAGTCACTACAGGCCCTCCAGTCCTCCACAAAGGCTATTCATTAGACTATCTGACTAGCCATGTTCATAGCAGCAATATTCATAATAGTCAGAACCAGAAACAACCTAGATGCCCCTCAACCAAAGAATGGGTAAAGAAAATGTTGTACATTTACACAATGGAGTACTACTCAGTGGTTAAAAAAAAATAATGACATCTTGAAATTTGTAGGCAAATGGATGGATCTAGAAAAAAAATATATTGTGTGAGGTAACCTAGACCCAGCAAAATGAATATAATATGTATACATTTATAAATGGCTTTTAGACATAAAACAAAGAAAACCAGCTTACTGTCCACAACCCCAGAGAACCTAAACAACAAAGAGAATCCTAAGAGAGACATACGTGGATCTACATAGGAAGGAGAAAAAGACAAGATCTCCTGAGTAAATTGGGAGCATGGGTGTCACAGGAGAGGGTAGAAGGGGAGGGGAGAAGAAGGGGGAGAGTAGAGAAAAATGTCAAAAAGAAAAAAAAAAGACTATGTGAGAGACCTGGCCCTAGCCAGCCTCCCATTTTGTTGGAGACCGGTGGTACTGTCTGGGTCAAGTGAGTACCCAAAGGGGCGCTGGGACCAACTTGGAAAGGACCCTTACACAGTAATTCTCTCCACTCAGCATAGCTGACATTATACCACGAATCTGCCCCAATCAGGTCAAGAAAGCAGAAGCCACAGATGTTGCCAAAAGGACTGTCTCCTGGGTTATGGACCCACCAAATCTAAGGTTTCATCAGGTCCCAGGCCATTCCACTTCCTGCCCCTCTTACCTCCTCCTGAGTTTTGTGCTTTGCCCCATGGATAAGGGTGCAGGGTCATGGTCCAGCCCTCACTGCCCTCAGGCCCGGACCTGAGAACTAAGGAAGATATACAGGTGAGGTATCAGCTAATACAGCTACAGCCCGGCAACCCTTAACCTTTGCTCGCTGCTGCCTGCTTTAAGAATTTAGTAGTGTCTGAAAAAGAAAGTCATGTAGTTTATTTCTTGAGCAGGAATACAGAGCTCACAATTCTATGCATGCCCTGTGGCTGCCCCCACCCCCAGTTACCAAAAGCAAGGATGCTTCCATTGCAAAAGCTGAGGTTGTGAAATTGAGGCTTTCTAAAAATTCCTTAAGAAAAATTCTAGCCTTTAGGAAATAAGGAAAAACTAGACATCAGACTCTATGCTACAGGAAGGGACCATGGGGATAGATTACTATCCAGAAAATACTGTCTCTAAGGTCCCTAGATCTTTGGGTCCTAACAAAGATCTCCTACCTGTATCAAGGTCCCAGCCAAACCTCCCTTCCAAAGCACTTAACACATCCAGGGCCAGAGTCCCACCTCCACTGTCCAGGAATCTGAGGGATCTCTATTGCTGCCATGAGGACCAGCCTTCAGCAGCTCAGGGACCGAGGAATCCATGGAGATGGAGAACTCATCGCTCAACTTGACTTTTCTTTTTTATTTTTCTTTTTGGGTGTTTCAAGACAGGGTTTCTCTGTAACTTTGGAGCCTGTCCTGAGACTAGCTCTTGTAGACCAGGCTGGTCTTGAACTCACAGAGATTCCCCTGCCTCTGCCTCCCGAGTGCTGGGATTAAAGGCGTGCACCACCACCACCCGGCTTCAACTTGACTTTTCAAACTGAGGGAGTAAAACTTGATTCTCTGGGTCTGGCAAAGTGGTGAAATTTAACTCTTTGGGACTAGCAAGAAAGGAAAAAACCAAACAAACATACACACCTTTAAGGTCTCTCTATTATTTTCTCTCTCTTTATTTTCCCCTTACAGCTTATACATACCAACAATGTCTTTCTGGCAATATAAAAATAACTATGTGGTTATATTTTATTGTTAAATGAATGAGTATAATGAATACAGGTGAAAAGCAATAGGCTTTTTATTTCCTTTACATGACTAAACAAAACCATCCCAAGAACCCAAATACATTCATACCTAAGCAACTTGCTAAAGATTAACTGAGTGTAAACAGACAAGGTATTTTTCTCAGCTGACTCTTTGCTGGCAGCTTGCATTGTGCAGTTACAAAGAAAGGATCAATCACTTTATTATTTATCTCAGAAGGTAACCTTATAAGCAATCTTAAAAGAAGCACAAATCTAAACTTTTATACATGATAAACAGCCAGTCGTCTCTACTTTAAGTCCTCTGGGTGCATGTCCATTCTTCAACAGCTTACTTAAGCTTTCTTTTTATTTATTCCTGTGTCTCTCATATCTTTCATATCTCAATCCCATTCATTTCCCATCCTTGCATATTTGCCCTCTGCTCTTGCAGAACCCAACTTTGATCAAATTTAAGAGAAAATAGAAAAAGAAAAAAGGGGAAGATGAGAATCTAGTCATGGAAGCTGTAGTGTGACATAGTGAGTCATGCATTAAACACTTTTATCATAAATCTTTACTTGCAAGTGTTCATTGCAAGGAGACATTGGTCTGGTTCAAGGCCTCGGGTTTCTGCTACACTGTTGATGCTGAGTCCTCACTAGAACTCCTCTTGGTTATCCTGCTGCTGCCCTGAGTTGTGGAGATCCTGCAGCTTTGGGTCTGCAGAACTGGTCCCTTCAGGTGCTCCAGCAGATCACAGATGGGGTGGGTACTGGGTGGGCCAACCCGGAACCCTGGTTCTGGACCTGGGTAGTTGCAGAGATGGTCAGACTACCAACTCTTCCTTGTCCTCACCGCCAGGGGGAGGTCTCTTGCATTGCTCTGGAGTCCACCCTTTGATAAGATGAGGAAGGGGCGGGGCCAGTTCTCCTCCAGCTCTCATGCCCGCAGGGTCAGATCTCCCACACTTACATCTTCAGGGCCAGCCCCACTGTGTTGCTGAGGCGTGGCTTAGGGGTCACTCTCCCCAAGTGCTGCCGCAGATGAGGGGCAGGGCTAGATAGCCCCCTCTTATCATCACTGATGGCAGTGGGGGAAGGGCATCTTTCCCACCTTGCCATCACTTGACAGGTGAGTAGTGGGGACAGCTCTCCCATGCTCTCAACTTCAGGGCTGGCTCACCCACACTTCTTCCAACAAGACTGACTCTATTGAGCAGCTCATGTGAGGTGCAGGGCTTGCTCCTGTGTGCTGCAATTGGTGGCAGGCTCTTCCACCTGCCACAGGCATTGATGGGCGGCTGGGGCAGGGGGAGGGGGCGATCGTCATAGGTTTTTTGTTTTTTTTTTTTTATATCAGGAAGCTGAGGGCAGAAATGGGTACAGGGAATTGAGTATCACATTTGATGGCCAACCCATCCTAACAAGAAAGGCACATCAGCTAATAATAACTGGGCTGTCTTGTTCTTGTTTTCTGACCTCAGTGAGTCCCTCACTCAACTTTCTAAACTTTGGAGTGTTTCCCCAGGCTTTTCACCTCAAAGCTATAAACAAAAACACTTTAACCTAACCTTAAGTCACATTTAAGCTTTGTTTCAGCTGTAATGAACACTGAAACTCATGAACACAATTCTCAGCATTAAGATTAAAAGAACTTGAGCTAGTTTAGCTTCGATTGTTTTCCTTAATCCCTAACCAAGCCACAGCCTACGCTGCTCCTGGAGAGAAACTCATTAGTCTCAGCGGTGTGACCCTTTCCTGTTCTTATTTTCTATCATCCGCAGCCCCTGTTTTGTCAGGTGCAGGAGCAACACCATATTTTGCTTTTACCTGTATTAATTTTCCCATCAAACTAACCTCTATCATAATCATTTACTATATTTATTAAAAACCCTCTGTCATCAAAACCCTATTTAAACTAACATTATTATTGTATAAAATCATTGTGTCAGTTAAACAGTACAGTTTAGGAGGAAATCATCTTCAAAATAATCCACAGTAGAATGGGATATTTTCGTGAGATAATCACACCACACTAAGTGCAGTGGGGTTCGTCCCACACCTATTCACACCATGCCAGATACCAGAGAACAAAATGACAGTGGCAAACATACAAAGACACAGCAATAGCAAAAGACATTTTAAAGCCAAGGATCTTGGGACCTTGCCTACCCAAGTGTCACCCACCATCAGTGCTTTGCTTCCTAATGGGCTGATGCCCCGAAGCTCAATTGCCACCTGCTGTTCCTCTGACAGGCCAACTGCAGGTCCCTACCCCTACTTTCCACCCTTCACAAGGCCCACCACTTAGTTAATTATTCCCAGTCAAAACCCAGCCAGGATGCTTGGACCCCCACCCTTGTGGAGCATAGGAGCTAACCAGACGGCCAGCCCACTGACTGATAAAGTTCACTGTGACTGGGGCAGCCCAGATTAACTTCCGAGCACTTACAAGGGGCTGAAACTAGTCTAATATCCAACACCTTTTACTTAGGCACTGCCTGTTATTCTGATGTCTGATGTTCCACCTTGTAGGTTAACTCACCTGGACAACAGCAGTGTTTCTGAGCCCCTGAGACTGCTTTGTGGGCACGCTCTAACGGTTTGATGCTTTCCACACTGAGAAACTATGTTTATGGATCTTACTATATAATGGGGAAGTAGGGAAATACATTTTAATATGGACCCTGGATCAGGAAAAGAAAGAAAAGAAAGAGCCGCATCTGTCTCATGGCCACAGGAGGGAGAGCTGACTCCACAGCCATGGGCACATCAGCCTTCACCATGGACGATAAAAACCTCAAGAAACTAGGTAGATGGGTTGATCAGGACCTACAGGTATTAAAACCTTCCTTTTCTAAATTGAACAGCAGTTAGATTCCCTTGCAGAATAATCCTACAAAACCAGAGGCTTAGACTAACTAACTTCTCATGAGATAAGGGGGGCTATATATGGCTTTGGGGGAAACCTGTTGTTTCTATGTTAATCAATGAGAGGTAATTAGAACAAATATCTTGACATGGTTAGGGAAAACCTAAGAGAGAGAGAGAGAGAGAGAGAGAGAGAGAGAGGAATCAGATAATGGGTACCCGTCTCTGTTCCTTTGGTCCCACAGCTAACTGCTCTGCTATCAGCACTGGCTGTGTCTTTCATTTTGATTGCGTTATCAACAGGGCCCTGCATCTTAGATATATGGGCAATTATGTATCAATTCAAAAGTACAGGGTGAGCCCACAATTTGACTCATTCAATAGGACCACTGGGAAATGTAGCAGACCCCAGACTTTTAGTAAGCACTGGGCCTTAGCACAACTGACTCCATGATGGAAGTACCATTCAGGCAATAAAACTTGGCATGTAGACAGCACCACCTGCCAAAACAAAAAGCAAAGACCTAATCCACCAAAGTCCATTGTTCTGGGAAACTCTTTAAATGTGCTATTTCTTTAAACATGGTTTCTATAGTTCTGCTTCTGGCTAACTGCTCTCATTGACTGAAGTGTGCAAACCCAGAACATGGTTTTTATGCTTAAACCTCACCGCAAGAAAGGCTCAAGGCTGCAGTGGGATCACAAACACCCAGGGTAGTTTCAGGCCGGCTTAACCCGTGTCCCAGCAGCCTTCTCTGGTGGCTACCCCACAGCAGCTCTGCACTTTTTCTGAGCTTTCCTGGTACCCCTAAAATGAAAGGGACTCCTTCACACAGAGGACCTCTCAATAATGGTCTCCCCTTCCTCGGGTGGAGGAAGTAGAGGACCATGTGCCTCCATGCTGAGATAAGCAGGCACACTTCTGTAGTGGGAAGCTGCAGAGTAAGTTCTGAGCAAGGCTTCTTGGAGTCATCGGTACTCTGGCTTCAGAGGCCCAGTCAGAGCTGAAGCGCTTGGAGTGACCTAGAGGATTAGCTGGCAGCCAGGACACGGGAAGACAACAGAACAGAGCTGACCAGCTCCTAGCTGTAGAACACAGTCTATTCCGTTTCTGAACAGCAGGGGGCAGCAAAACACCAAATTCCAGTGGAGGATTTCAAGGCTTGTTCTAACCTGTCCTGGAAGATTCTGTGCTTCTGAACTCACATAACATCATGGGAAGAGTAAAGGAGAAGATTTTAAAAGACAGGAGAAAAGAAGGCTACTAATGAAGTGAAACTTACATTCACTGATTTTCAAAAACAGTATTTTCTTAAAGGGCCAAAGGTGTAGACATCAAATCAACTATGCTAATTGTGTTTCCTTTTAATACTGCTCCAAGAGAGCTTTTTAAGAAATAGTGTTAACCCCATTTAAACTAAAGCTTATATATGTTCCTTTTGTATTTGAGTTTCGGGTTACCCTTCCACAATTTGTGAAAGGCATGAGTCTCTCAGCATCCAGCTAATAAAATCTCAATAGGCCAGAACTCTCATGGTCGGCTTACCTCCTATCCTCCTTGCCCCCCCTCCCCCCGTGCCCTATGTTGGGACCTCCTGTACCTCACTGGGCCAGCTGCCTCCTTGGTGTCCGCCAGCACCCACTGCCCCTCAGGTGGATGCTGTGCCCCATCAAGAGCCAGATCAATCTCCCAGGAGCCCTTCCAGCTCCTGCCCTGTTTATTCCCCACTCAATCCCAATGTTCTCACCTTCCTAACTTGCCTAAACACTGGGTATCAGCACTCTGAAACCCATCCTGCTTCCTGAGCCTTGGACTCAGGAAATGTTATTCACCAGGTCTAAAGTAATAAGTGTTCTTTTGTTAATATAACTCCCCATTTGAGTTAGCAACCTAAGGTTTTAGAGCCCCAGTGAGTCCCTAGTGTCTTCATAAGACTTGAGACTGTGCACTGAAGCTCCCAGAAGAAATGGCTGAATAGACGTGAGGTGAGTGTGGACAGGTTGGGAAGCTGCAGGCACACAGCCTGACTCTAGTAGCCGTTTTCTCCCTACCTTTGTGACCTAACATCTTCATGACTGCTAGGCAAATGACTATTAGGAACAAAAAATCACAGCCATCAGGTTCCAGAAAACTTTCATCACTTTGGAAAGAAACCCACCCGTGAGCATCCTATAGCTCCCTGTCACACCCCCCTGCTAACCCTCAGGAACCTGTAATCGCCATTATCCTATGCCTTTGCCCCCTACAGACTTTGCAGAAGCAGATGAATACTGTGCTGCCTCTGTATCTGGAGCCTTTCATTTCCCCATAATATTTACAAGGTTCATCCAAGTTGCTGCATATATCCACACAAAGACCTTTGAAATGTGAGAAATATTTCATCTATGAATGTATCACATTTTTGCTGATCTATCACTAGCCACATTTTGGAGGGTGCAATGAATATCCATTTATGCATTGTTTGTGTTAATATTTATTATATTATATTTTTCTTAAAGAAACCATTGAACTTTTTACAAATGGTAACACCATTTTATGCTCCCACCAGTACAAGGTGAAGGTTCCTTTCTTCTCCATATCCAATACCCCATTCAATCTATTGGCCAGAGAGACCCCCAACACACCCGAAGTTAAACAGGCCATTGCCATGGGCTTTCCATTGTAACTAGATAGTAAAACGTTGTCTCTGAGGACACTGCCCACTCTAGATGCAGAACGTAAAGAAATCAACCTCAACTGACCCAGAAATTCTTTCCCTGATGGCTCACTTGCTTTGTAGAGTGCTGGGATAGAAAGCACATCAATGATTTCATCCAGTTCTGGATCCTGCATGCTATCATAGCAGCTGCCCGGCAAGATGTACCCACTTGCAAGATGCAGTTGTGACATGATGATTACCGGGGATAACCAACAACTTTGTCACCACAGGAACGATTTCATGCATGGTCTAAACCTCATCAAAAGCTGAGGAGATTGTAAGAGCCTGCTGTTGTTCTATGTCAAACAACCATGCTGTCAAATGACCTTCTAACTACTGGTGCTTATACCCATACATATAGGTTGTTCTCAGCTTTGACAGCTGTTAATGCAGAGCCTCATATCTGGTCAAAGTGACAGGTATAATATCCGTGAGAACCGAGCAGAGAATGAATCCTCTGTATTGAACACCTGCTGCCCCTGCATCCAAGGCTCATCCAACCTTGTGAGAGTAGACGCAGAAATGTAAAAGTGATGTACGAGGAGCAGAACTGTCAAATGCAGCCTTCTGGACGCGACCTGACTGCTGAATGCAGCGATGCAGAGCAGCTGCAGTTACCTGCATGAGACACGCACAAGATCAAGCCAGTTAGAATTCCAAAGTGAGTGGGGAGGGGCTCCTAGCCACAGCTTTGTCTGAGGAGCTATTGGAAGCTGGTGATTGCTGAGAAGGGAGAGTCTCTTTTCTTTGGGGACAATGGCCAAGATAGGTTGCTCAGGCTCCAGTGAACAGCCCCACACCCATGCATATAAAGGCAGCACTGACTGGACTCAGGGGTTTGTTAGCAACAACAACAACCAAAAAGGAAGATTGTGAGGTGGAGGTAGGGTACCTGAGAGGAACGAGAGGGACATATCAAAATGTACTGGTAGATGTATGAAATGTTCAAAGAACAAGTAAAGTATTGTTCAAAAGCATTGAAATTTGAAAGCAAACACACTGCTTCATTAATAACATATTTTTTCAGCTTTTGTCAGTTGGAATAGAGTGAAAATTTACAGTTCAGAAACAAAAAGCATGCATTTTGCTTCATATTAAATTATGATATATATTAACCATGTTTTAGAATTTTGTTTAACTTTTGTTCATAAACCTACATACAGATAGTTTTCACCTATTTAAAATCAAATTATTGTTATTTTATTCTTGCATTAAAACCTAATTTTTAACAAAGTTATTTGACCAACATGGGAATTTCATGCAATTCCAACCATAGTATGAGGATTACTCATTCAGCATCGTTTCTTTGAAGTGTACGTAAAAGGAGGAAAAGGAAGCTAGAATAATTATTACAAGGAGACAAGTCATTTGGGAATTGGCCTTTACTCAGTCTTTAATATTACAAACACTAGGATATGACTTAATTATTCTTACAGAAAAATAGAACCACAATAATTCCTGGTACTTTATTGAAGATTCTAATAACTATGTCTAAAGCTGGGCTCCAGCACAGTTATCTGGAGCACGCAGCACCACGTGTTTCATGTTTGGGTTCTTTGAAAGTGGAGGTAGAATTAGACACTTCATGCCTGTTGGGTGCAGGATCACAGGGTGTACGGTGTTCGGTGCTGTGGCAGATAGTACTCAGCTTGCTGTGAAGGACAATGAAGAAAGTGCTGTGTTTTCTTATGCAGAGAATAGAAATTATTAACATTCTTACAAATGAAACCAGGTAAGATTAATTAAAGGCGGAATTATTAACTCTTTACTAAGAGTTAAAGTTTTCTCTATTATTAAAGATGATGTAATGCCATCTCAATTTTATTTCTTTCATTTAGTATCTGTATAGAAATACATATTTTAAAGACAATGCATGATTACAGTGTAGCACGAATAATGAAAACCCATAGACAGGCATTGGGGATCAAGCTGAAGATCAGAAAAGTAAAGCATCCAGCCACTAGAGAGACCTTTTACCTCTACCAAGTCTTTGGACCGAAAGTGCAAGATCCTGTCTCCATGGATCCTCAGACTCCACACTCCAGTGAGCTCCTGTCCCTTCCCCTTTATACTCCTCTCTCTACCCAGCCATATCACTCCTGCCTCCACCTCCCTAGTGCTGAACTTAAAAGTGTGTGACTCCCAAACACTGGAATTAAAGATGTGAACCAGCACCACCTGGATCTGTTTCTGGGTCAATCTTGTATAGCCCAGGGTAGCCTTGAACTCACAGAGATCCGTCTGCCTCTATCTCCCTGGTCCTGGGATTAAAGGTGTGTCCCCACCACTGCCTGGTCTGTATAGCTGACTAGTGTGGCTTCTTTGCCCTCTGGTTTTCAGGCAAACTTTATTTATTAAAACACAAATAATACACCACTATATAACAAAGCCACAGAGAAGTCATTGCACGTATAAATTGTTGGTATTTGTTGTTTGTTTAGGCAGGATCTTATGTAGCCTAGGCTGGCCACAAACTTATAATGTAGCTGAGGATAATATTCTTGTCTGTTTGCAAACAGCTTCAAAATAAATAGACTTGACAACTTAGAGCCTTCTCAGGGCTTCACTAGGCTAGCTTCTTTAAGCCTTCCCATTAGTCATCTGTCTGCTCCAGCTGTTTTCCACTATATTACAGCCTGGAGTTAATCTACTGCCTATAATGGTGTCAATGATTCTCTCTGCTTCCTTGGCGTGAAGACTTTCCCCATTGGATGAACTCTAAATCAAGTTAGCTACAGACAGCCTTGCAAATGGGTTCTCCTGAAGAACCACCAGTCAGGTCAAGTGATGCTGATGTTCTAGAGATGAAATTTAGTGCATCTCTGTTCCGTTCCTTCTTCATTCCTAGTTTTTAGTATAGAAATCAGTTGCTGCTTTTTAAGGCTAGGAGGAAGCTGCAGAGCAGTGGTTCTCAATCTTCCTGATGCTACAACCCTTCACTACTGTGCCTCATGTTTTGGTAATCTCCAACCATAAAGTTATTTTTGTTGCTATTTCATAAGTGTAATTTTGCTACTGTTACGCCTTGTAATGTAAATATTCAATGTGCAGGATATCTCATATGCAACCTCCATGTGTTGTTCCAAAAGAAAGGAACGGAGGGGTGCTGGCGGGATGCCCGCACCGGCTGGAGGGATGCTGGCGGGATGCCAGCAGGGTGTGTGGGTGAACACGCGGGACAAACGGACACGTACAACGGAGACAAGGACAACTTTAATGGAGAGGGGATGACACACAAGGAAGGGGCAGATATGTGAAACACACGGGGGAGGGGGGGGCGAAGCAAAAAAAGGGCCGAGTGGGTTTTGTGGCGGCCTTTTAACGGAGGCCGCGGGGTATTTTGGGAAGGTGACCTCACATCCGTGAGCACCTGTGGGCAGGTAATAATGGAGGATTCTGGGAGCTGTAGTTTCCCAAGGAACAGCATTTCACCATCTTTGGTTAATTAAAAAAAAAAATTGGGGGGGGGGTAGGGAATAGGGGCGTCGCCCGGTCTCTTGTAACTGCTTCCTGCTGGCTTTGGGGCGTTGTGGGGTTTAGGGGGTGTCCGGTGATCCGCTGGCGTTTTTTAAGCGTTGAGGGGTCCAGGGAGTATCCGGTGGTCCGCTGGCGTCTTGGGATGGTCAATCGTCCGGTGTCCTGTGTGGTGATCTTGTTGGCTTCAGTGACAAACGCTGGAAGGCAAGAGCTGCATTAGTAAAGAAAAAATTGGGGGGTAGGGGGTTATCGGTAGAGGGAAGATGACGAGAAGTGGAAGGAGAAGTGATGGCCTGTGTCTAGAGAACGAACAGGGCATACTTTAGGATTCAGAATGGAGGTTGGGGTCTACTGTGTGACTCTGTGGGAGGGTAACAGGTGAATTGTGACTGAGCAAGGGGAGGCAGAAAGGGGAGAGCCCCAGCCTGAGAACAGAAGAGGCAACATTCAGAGCAGAAGACAAAGAGATGATACTTATTCCCATTAGTGATCCGCTTGTTTTTGTCCGCTTCCAGGAGGTTAAAAGAGTGTCTTGGGAAAAATCAATGACTGACCTGATTTTTATGTTATGTCAGGTAATAGTCTGCTTACCGCCCAAGACCTTGGCTTTCCGTTTGATGATCTGTAACGACAACTGGATGATTATTGAAGGGGGGTATATTAGCATAGAAAGATTAAGCTGTAGATGAGTTTATTATTTTTTCTTTTTAGCCTGGAGTAGAGGGTTTTGAGTCTGGTTTTCTCTGAAATTTGAGGCAGCAGGGCCCTGTCTGGGTCACCGTATATGAGGGGTTGGTGGAAACAACCGGTTTGAGGTGTGTGAGGTGAATCCAGTGGGGGATTCCTTCAAGTTTGGCAGCTGTGGGGGTTAAAAGGATTACTTTGAAAGGACCCTGCCATTTGGGGGAGAGCGGTGGGAGGCATTTGCCTGGGGGTGAGAGAAATACCTCGTCTCCTATGTTAATTTGTGGTGGGCATACATTAGAACAAGGCTGGGGGAGGGAGTGATCAGCGAAGTCCCATAGGATTGAGCGTAAGTGGAATAGGAGAGGGGTGAGTAAGTGATCAGGAAGCGGGGAGGTCCCCGATGGGAGGCCGGGGGTCAGAACCGGCCGCCCGTACATGAGTTCGAAAGGTGAGATGAAAAGTGGCCCCTTCGGGAGAGCCCGAAGCCTGAGAAGGGCAAGGGGCAAAAGTCTTACCCAATCCAGATGGAGTTCCTGTGACATCTTAATTAGGGCTTCCTTTAGAGTACGGTTTGTTCGTTCTACCTTACCGGAGGACTGCGGGTGGTGTGGTATATGAAAATTCCAGGGAATTTTCAATGCCTTTGATAAATTTTGAGTAACCTGTGAAGTAAACTCAGGGCCGTTATCTGACTGAAGGGAGGTTGGGAGTCCGAACCGGGGAATAATCTCCCGAAGAAGGATATCAGAAACTGTCTGGGCTCTCTTGTTAGAGGTGGGGAAGGCTTCAACCCATCCAGACATTGTGTCCACCAAAACCAAGAGATATTTAATCTTTTTGACCGGGGGCATATGAGTGAAGTCCAGCTGCCAGTCAGCTCCCGGAAGGGAGCCCCTGGCTTGGTGGGTGGGGAAAGGGAAGCTGCGGTATTTTGTCCTGGGATCTGACTTTTGGCAGATCTGACAGGAGGCGGTGGTGGCTTTTAGAAACCTGATATCCTCAGGTGTGGGCTTGATATGTGTTTTTACAAAATGAAGTAGAGCCTTTTCATTGGGATGAAAGAGTTGGTGTAAGTAGGACAGGATCTGCTGTGTGTTAGGAGGTGTCTGTGAGTCTAGGAGCTGTACTGTAAGTACTCCCTGGGGTGATTGAGGCAGGCCTGTACTCCGGAGTGCTGCTGTCTTAGCTGCTCTGTCGGCTCGGTTGTTTCCTTTGGAGACAATAGAACTGTCAGATTGGTGAGACCGGCAGTGAATAATTCCTATGGCCTTAGGGAGATGAGAAGCTTGAAGTAAGTCCATAATATGCTCCGAATTAGTAATAGACCCTCCCTTAGCCGTCAGAAGCCCGCGCTCCTTCCAGATAGCCGCGTGAGATAACAGAATATGAAAGGCATATTTGGAGTCTGTGTAGACATTTACAGACTGCCCCGCGGCTAACTGAAAAGCTCGGGTGAGGGCTATGAGTTCAGCCTGTTGGTTGGTGGTGTGAGCGGGGAGTGCCCTAGCCTCAATTATCTCTGTGTCTGAAACTATGGCATAACCCGCTCTGCGAGCCCCGTCACATAGAAAGGAGCTGCCATCCGTATACCAGGTGTGAGTGGCCTGGGACAGACTGCCCTCCTGTATATGTGAGGGGTGTGGGAGAAGGTCCTCTAGGACCTCCACGCAGGAGTGGGATGGGGAATGGTTAGCATTAGGTTGAGGTAGAAGATTTGAAATGTTGATGGGTGCACAACCTTGAAAGGTGAGGCTCGTGTCTTCCATCAGCGCCACCTGGAGGGAAAGAACTCGGGAAGGGGGCAGGCTCTGTAGACCTTTGTAGGTTAAGAGATTGGACAGGTTATGATGGGAAAAAACAGTAGTGGATGCTCCGAAGGTTAGCTTTTTTGACTCACGGATAAGAAGTTCGGCAGCTGCCAAAGCACGTATGCAGGGTGCCCAGCCCTTCGTAGTGAGGTCCATCTTCTTTGACAGATAAGCTACAGGTGCAAAGGAGGGTCCCAGTTGATGACCTAGGACTCCCAAAGCGTAGCCTTCCTTTTCTGCTACGTAAAGAGAGAAGGGGCGGGTTAAATCCGGAAGATGGAGAGCTGGGGCCTGGGTGAGAGCCTGTTGAAGCCTTCGGAAAGGTTTGGTAATAGGGTAGGGAAGAGGCTCACGCAGGGAGCCAAGAGCTGCTTCGTATAAAGGACGGGCAAGGAGGGAGAAGGAGGGTATCCATGAACGCAGGAAGCCAGCCACTCCCAGGAATGACAGAACCTCTTCTTTGGTGGAAGGAACTGCAAGAGATTGGATTAGTTTTTTCCTGTCCAGAGTGATAGCCTTTTGTGTTGGGGTTATAGTTAATCCCAAATACGTTACCTGGGTGGTGGACAATTGAGCCTTGGAAGGTGAGACTCTGTAGCCCCTTTTGGATAAGAAATTTAATAAGGCAGCAGTGTCGGTCCGGCTGGTCTCCAAAGATGGGCTGCACAGCAGGATGTCATCGACATAAAGTATTAGTTTTGATTTAGGGAGAGGTAATGAGAGCAGATCAGAGGCCAAAGCCTGGCCAAAAAGGTGTGGGCTGTCCCGGAATCCCTGAGGGAGGACGGTCCAGGTTAGCTGTGTGGAGAAGTTAGTATCGGGGTCTGTCCAGGTAAAGGCAAAGATGTCTTGAGATTTAGGGCTGAGGGGAATGGAGAAAAAAGCGTCTTTTAAGTCCAAGACTGAGAAGTGAGAGGTTCCTGGGGGAATGTTGGACAGAAGGGTGAAGGGGTTAGGCACTACCGGATGTAATGGCACCACGGCAGAGTTGATGAGCCGGAGGTCCTGAACCAAACGATAAGTTCCGTTAGATTTTTTGACAGCCAAAATTGGGGTGTTGATGGTGAAATGCCGTTCCTTGGGAAACTACAGCTCCCAGAATCCTCCAGTATTACCTGCCCACAGGTGCTCACGGATGTGAGGTCACCTTCCCAAAATACCCCCGCGGCCTTCGTTAAAAAGACGCCACGAGGTTCATTCGCCCCTTCTTCTTGTTTGCTCTCCCCTTCCTCTTCGCTCCCCTTCTTCCCTCCTCCCCCCCCCATCCTTCTGTGTCTCACACACCTGGTTCCTTATTGTGTGACCCCCTCCCCTATTAAAGTACCCGCGTGGGAACTGCGTGTCTGTGTTTGTCTCCGCCGTACGTGTCCGTTCGTCCCGCGTGTTCACCCACACACCCTGCTGGCATCCCGCCAGCATCCCTCCAGCCGGTGCGGGCATCCCGCCAGCACCCCTCCGTTCCCTTCTTTTGGAACAACACCATGAAAGGCTCATTTGAGCCCTACAGAGATCACAACCCACAGGCTAAGGACCACTGCTATAAAGGGAGTCATACAACCACCAACTTCTGTACCATGGGAAGGAGATGTGATGTGATGAACTTTGTGGTCCTCCAAATGCAGGAGCTTCAAAGCCATCCTCTGGAAGTTACCTAACCTCACTGGCTGCTGCCTTGAGATCTTGGCATAATTTCTATTCACCCTGAACCCTTCATGGGCTGGCACGGTTGGAGGATGTTAGCCTACATGTGCCTATCTACATCTCTGTCCTCTACGTGGTCTCTGTGAAAATAAGGATCAGTTTATTTCCCTAAGTGAACTCTCTCTCTCTCTCTCTTACCTATTATTGTAGGAGGGATTGTGACATCCTAAAAATCTGCATGTTGAAATATTAACTCCAGTGCTGCAGAATGTGCCTGGATCCAAGAACAGGACTGCTAAAAGTGATTGAGTTCAAAATGAAGTTATTAGGGTGGGCTGCCACCCACTATGACCAGTGTGTTATAAAGATGTTTGGGATGCAGACACAAATGGAAGACCTGAGAAGATGCAGGGGAAGATGAACATCTACAGGCCAAGGACAGAATACCAGGAAGGCACCAGCGCTATTGACCTCCTGATGCTGGACTTCTAGACTACAGAATTATGAGGAAATATCTCACAATCTATGTTATTTAAGTTACTCATTTGGTGGGGCTTGGTTTGTAGCAGTCTTTGCAAGTAAACTCTCTCACTGTTCCAGATATCTCTGCCCAACCCTTCTCCACACTCTGATCCTTTATACTGTTCCTCCCTGTGTGTCTCACTCATCCAAGTCCCTAGGAATCGCCTACAAACTCTCTAATCAGGATGGTAATGATTCACCACTTCATTTGCTTTTCACGCATAGGGCACTAGATGGAGACAGAGTCAACAATATAAATCCAAAATTGGCATTCCATCTTAGATTATAGGTTGGAGTGAGGTTCTAGTAGCAAAATTGCACAAGAAGCTGTTGCCGGCCCGTGCAAAGCTCCTCCTCTCTCAAGATCTGATGTAATCCTACTGATTACAAGGAATAAGAATTCACTGTGCTTTTTCCTCCTTGGAAACTTCAGACTGCCTTCTTTTTTAAAGAAATATTTATTTATTTTATGTGTATATATGTATGCCCACGTGTATATACATACATGGAGGAGCCCCAGAGGTCAGAAGAGGCATTGGATCCCCTGGAACTGGAGTTACAGACGGTTATGAGTCACCATGTGAGTGCTGGAAACCGAACTTGGCTTCTTTGCAAGAGCAGCCAACTAAGTGCTCCTAACCTCTGAGTCATCTCTCCCACCCTCAGACTGCCTTCTATGTAGCATCTTGAAAACAATGAATATTTATATGGTGATTTCTGTGTACCAGGTACTATTTAAAGCATTTTGCTTAATATATTTCATAGAATGTTTATTTTATTACATTTTATGTAATTATATACACATTTACACACAAAGGTGCGGTGAAGCTTATCCCTATAAAAATACTTTATATCCTATCTAATCTGTCTGTTATCTGTCTACTTATCTATCTATCTATCTATCTATCTATCTATCTATCTATCTATCTATCTACCTACCTATCTACCCATCCATCCATCCATTTATCTATCAGTCATCTTCCTACCTACCTACCAACAATCATGTTAACTGATTCATCATGCCTTTTTATAGGCACCTAACTCTAGAGATGTCTCACCCAAGGCTGAGCTGGGACTCCAATCACACCCACTGGTTTTCAAATCTGTGCTTTTCCACAGCTCTCTCTCTGTCTCTCTCTCTTTCCCTCCCTCCTTCCCTTCCTCCCTCCCTCCCTCCCTCTCCCTCCCCCCCCCCATCTGAGTCTTTGTTCCCACATTTAGGCTGTCTGTCCATACCCAGCAAAGGTGGCAGCTTGTTCATGCTCAAACTTGTTCTTTTGGCCTTTCTCCTTCACGCTTGAAGTTTGGAAGACATTATCAGTTTAATAAATAGTTACTGGATTACCGACTTCTCATTTCAGAAACAAGAATTTAAGATGTGGGAACGAGGGCTTTCAGCACAAGCCCAAGACCCAAAGTCACCCACTCTTAGTTACGATAAAGAAGTGACTGGGCAGGTGTCTGAGTCCTAAAGCAACAGGAGATTATTTTAAATAGTCTCTCAGTGACTTCTCCTCTGGTTTCACCTGTGGTATATCTTGTCTACCTGACTCCTGAACTTTTTTTTTTTTTTAAAAAAAACGGGCCCAATGAACAACTCTGAATTGTTATCACAAAAAGCAAGGGGCTAAACAAGGGAAGGGAAAACACTGGCTGATTTGGTGCCACGTTCTCAGACCAAACCCCAAAAGTTAGGCGGTATGTTTTCAATATGCACACAGAAAGTGAGGCTCAGACATATTAAATAACTCCCTTCAATACCTAAGTTTAAATTAGTCTGACTTCAAAAGGTTATTTTTTCCCCTCCTACCATCAGGAATGATACTTTCAGGGAGAGGCCAGGGCTATGGGGTCCTTAGCATCTGTGTAGGCACTCAGCATTCAAACAAATGATCTTGTGTGAATTTACTGGTTAGCCTTAGATGGGAGACCAACATTCACACATAGCTCCTTGAGTCTTGGGAAAGCATGCTTGTGTTCCACCTTGCTCTATGGACAAAATTGTTTCTCAATGAGGAAGGGTGTAGCTTATTGAGGCCAGAATTCAGAAAACACATGTTCCATGTTTGTAAGTTTCTACTAGTTTCTTTACCTTGGCTCTGGTCTCCAGTTTACTAAAATAGTAGCAATCTGCCTTGGTGGTCACTGCCTTGTCACACAGGACTCCTCCATCTGTCTCGGGGGGCACTGTATCCCCATATACCACACAGGACTCCTCCATCTGTCTCGGGGGTCACTGTATCCCCGTACACTACACAGGACCCCTCCATCTGTCTCGGGGGGCACTGTATCCCCATATACCACACAGGACCCCTCCATCTGTCTCGGGGGGCACTGTATCCCCGTACACCACACAGGACTCCTCCATCTGTCTCGGGGGTCACTGTATCCCCGTACACCATACAGGCTCCTCCATCTGTCTCGGGGGTCACTGTATCAGTGTGCAGGGTTTAGGTACCTCCTGGTACCGATGCTCAAATCCCAAAGGCCTTTGCTTTATTGGGAAATATGGCACTTAACTGCAAGTCTCAAATGGTTTACAGAGAAGCAGCAGATTCTTCCAGGCCAAAGAGAGCCTGAGGGGACTCCTGGAGCATGAGAAGCACAGACCTCAGCCCAGGAAATCTGACATTACGGAACTACTCCACACTGGAGTGATGCCAGCAGGCCCAGAAACAGTCCTGGAGCTCTTCAGTTTGTTGCCTCTGATGCGCAGCTCCTCTCTGAACCTCAGCTTTTGTATTTGTCCACTCAGGGTCCACCACAGCTGAGCTGGACTCGGCTCAGAGCATGACTGTGCTGTCTCCCACCAAAATACAGCCTTCTGGAACAGCAACAAGCAGCGGGGCAGGTGGAGATGGGGCTCTTGGGCACAGGACCACTTCCCACCTTGCTGGCCCTCTTTCATGGCTCTCTTTTCCCTTAGCATCTTGGCTGGGGGTGTCTATTCTCTCCCAGATCACCAAAAGCTGCGGAGCTGAGTGGCAGTGGAAACAGCAAGGGGAGTCACTGCCTTGTTTACTCAGCAGTGACAGAGAGGCACCTGGCTGACCTTTGTGTCTGATCCCTGAGCAATGTCACCTGGGGCTTAGTGGTTAGGCTCCGAGCATGCCTGTCCTGGTCTGATAAAATAATATTTACTTTGGGAGAGACTGTGGAGAAAGATTGCTGCATGCTGGTGTCTATGTGAATGCTTGTCTTCCTGTTTGTCTTTCTCATGCTCTGACTTCAGGCTTTGAGTGGGAGAGGTGACAGACACAAGCTAGGTGGGCGAACGCTATTCTGACAGAGCTTTGAGGCTTAAGGAGCAACTTTCACAGCCATCTTTCAGCCGAGTGCCCATAATGCCCCAGGAGGGATCAAGGCTGGTCTGTCTCCCTGCAAGTCTTAGCTCCACGGACTTTGGGAGCATGTTATGTCCTTGCTCAGTATTTTTCCCAGTGAATCTTCAGTTATGAAGATCAGCAGACACACCTCTATTTGCTACTGTGCCCTCAAAGCGTATTCCCAAAGCCTCACACTCACTTGCTGCTTTCAGGAGAAACAATAAAAAGGTTTTTGTTTTGTTTTGTTTCTTGCTGTTGTTTTATTAGTGAGAGAATGAAGCACCACAATTGCTATCACTTTATGGATGAGGAAATCTAGGGTTCTAGAAGCTAAATAATTTGCCCAAAGTAACCTAGATATTGATTCCAGCCTTGAGAATCTAGCTCCTAGCTTAGAAAGTTGCGGGGTGGGGTGAAGTGGACATGTTGTAGCTGGGGGTGGGTGTAGACAGGCTGTAGCAGGGGGTGGGTGTAGACAGGCTGTAGCTGGGGGTATAGATAGGCTGTAGCAGGGGGTGTAGACAGGCTGTAGCTGGGGGTGTAGATAGGCTGTAGCAGGGGGTGTAGACAGGCTGTAGCAGGGGGGTGTAGACAGGCTGTAGCAGGGGGTGCAGACAGGCTGTAGCTGGGGGTGGGTATAGACAGGCTGTAGTTGGGGGTGGGTGTAGACAGGCTGTAGCAGGGGGTGTAGACAGGCTGTAGCTGGGGGTGTAGACAGGCTGTAGCTGGGGGTGTAGACAGGCTGTAGCAGGGGGGTGTAGACAGGCTGTAGCTGGGGGTGTAGACAGGCTGTAGCAGGGGGTGTAGACAGGCTGTAGCTGGGGGTGGGTATAGACAGGCTGTAGTTGGGGGTGGGTGTAGACAGGCTGTAGCAGGGGGTGTAGACAGGCTGTAGCTGGGGGTGTAGACAGGCTGTAGCTGGGGGTGTAGACAGGCTGTAGCAGGGGGTGTAGACAGGCTGTAGCTGGGGGTGTAGACAGGCTGTAGCAGGGGGTGTACACAGGTGGGAAGGCATCTGTCTCCTGGCAGAGCAGCATGGGACTCTGAAAGGAGAACAGAGCATCTTCTGTTATCACCACCACTGAGGTATTCTGGGAGAGCCAACAGCACCTGGCACGTTGTTTCGTGTGTGCTTAGTTATCTGCACGCTCAAGGCCCGCCTTCACCCAGGATCTGTACTAAGGACAGCAGCTGTATGTTCTTCCCGTTTGTGTCTTTTAGATTCACACAGTGCCTGGCTCTCTGTTGGTACTTCTTTTGTTCTCGAACACTGAGTGATTAACCAGCGGATGAGGCTGCCAACAGCAGCTCCAGGTGGCTTTGTGAGTGACTTGACTTGGTAGGTGTTGCTGATGCTTTGTTGTTGTCTACAGTTCCATGCACCATAGATTCCCAAGCAGGGGATGTGAGGGAGAACTTAGAGACAGTCCACTAGGTCCACTCTGGTGGGGCAGACATGCCGAAGTCGTCTCATCCAGCTTCGTCTTTGTCCACATGAGGATACACTGGTCATGGGAGGCAGAGGGACTTCTCAAGTCCAGTTCCTCTCTCACTTGACATTCTGGTTCCTGAGGGCCTGCAGAACCAGCTAGGGAAACCAAAGTCCTCATTCTCCAGCTATCAGAAGAGTCTTGTGGGGGTCAAGGCTGGGCCACAAAGAATAACCATCAGTTGTATTCTTGCTGTCTTTGGGCCAGGAATGTTTTTCCTTAGTGCTGTCTTCTAGGTAGGCACCAACGATGCTCAGAAGTGTCTCCAGTTCTTAGCGCTTACCTCTTAGTGTCTTCTATTAGCAGATCTGTTACTCTCTGGCCTCCAGGGCCAGTGATGTCACATAAAGCTTCAGGGTATGTGAGGAACAACACCATTCTCAAGTTGATTATCACATCATCTTTAGTTGATTGTGTTTCTGTCATTATTATTACTAGCTTATATTTTCATAATACTTTATGGCTCACCAAGTACAATGCTATATGTGATCTCATTTGATTAGATAGCATATGATAAACATTCATGTTGTTGATAAAAATTGGGGTTTAAAGGGGGAATGCAAGAAGTTCAAGGCTATAGTGTTGACAGGGTAGAGCTGAGACTCAAGGGTACATTTCTTTCTTCTTATTTAATTTTATCTTACTGTGTTTACTCTGCTAACTTTAAAGATGAGTGAGTCTCTCCACACTAATCCTCATATCTTACTCTCTGATAAGATGCATTCACTCTCACACATCCTGGTTCCCAATGAGAAATGGCCACCTTGGCAACTAAGGCACTAAGTGCTTTGGAGACAAGGTCCTTCTGTGGCCCAAGAGAAGACTGTTGGGAAAGATGTTCATGGAAAATTCCAGAAAGGGAGAGAGCAGGAAGACACAATAATAAAAGGTTTTAGGGCATGGGTTATGTGCCACAAAGGGTGCCTACAGAATGACATTTATGATTCAAAAGACTTTCTGCTCAAGTAAATGAACACTTGTGTCTAAGAGTCTTGGAGCTGGTAGGAGGTAGCAGATGTCTAAGAAGCTGACTTATGCCTCGTGCATGGGTTGTGTAGTGTTCAGATAGGCTCGCATTGTTCCCTCGGCCAGTTTGATGGCAGCTAGTTCACTTACAGTACCTGACTTAGCTTCCTGTCGCCTTTCTTTCAATCTGTTCCACTTCCTTCTTACTGAAGATATTTAGTGAGTATATACTATGTTGCAACTATCTTCTGGGATTTACTATTGTACCATAAATCTATACCTACCAGCCATCTTTGGTGCCTGAAGTGTGGTCCAGGATCCACGCTCCATCTTTATCAGAAGACTGTGGGTCACTGGGGTGTTCTGGTGCATCTTAGGAAATGACAGAGGTTCAGAAAGTTCATCCACAGGAATTCCACACAGTAACCTCCTTAGAAGAGTAGTAACCGAGACACCAAATTAGAGACCCACTTCCTGCCCACCTTAGGCACCTGTCTGAAGTATGTGGGGGAGAGAGCAGATTCACCAAGCAGATTCATCATTCAGGTTTTAATTTTCCCGTAAGACTTTCCAAAATTTCCCTGGCCCTCAAATGGATAGACAGGATACTCTATTGGACCCTTCAAGGTTCGATTTCATGTCACACTCTAGATTCCCTCCATCGTGATGTGACCAGTGAGGTAGGCAGTTAAGAGTGGCAGTAGGAAGGACATGTTGTGGCTGGACCACCTGTCCTGACTTCTTGAGCCAATCTCTCGATAAGGAGAGATGACTGAGATACTTGATGGACTCCTGGTGACCTGGGAAGTCTAATAATAGCTCAAGCTAGACTGATGTCACCTAATTTATCCAGGAAGGAATTCAACTCCTGGTGTTTCCCCGGCATCCCTGGGTGACCAAGGCAACATGCTGAGGAGAAGTGACTTCAGTCACAATTTCCAACTGAATCAGGCTGAGTCAAGGTCAGAACCTGCTGTACCACAGCCACACTGGCCCCATGTGGGCCTCCTCCCTCTGTGACAATGACGACAAACTCTCATTCTTCCCCTGCTTCTTTCTTCATCCGAGAACTATCTGCTGAATGTCATGAGCCGTGTTTGGGCTTGCGGGTACTGTGAGGAATAACTTGAGGCTGCTGTCCTTAGCAGAGCTGAGGTCAGACCTTCAGACGGTCTCCCTGGGTTTTACCGGCATGCAGAGCCATGTGGAAGTAGCAAGCCTGCCATTCTAAGCCTGGGAGGATCAACAGGACAGGCTCACAGAGCACGATAGAATTGTTCCTCTATGGCACACTCTGTGTAGCAGTAGTGCTGGGGTCTGCCTGGACAGGTTTCCTAGACAGGCTCCTTGGCAGGAGTCTGAAGAACACATTAAGAAGGCAAGGTTATCCCTAAGGTGTGGGTGCATCTGGGCACATTTAGGGTTGGGAAAGAATTTGAACAAGCCATAACACCTACATAGTACAGATACTGTAAGGGTAGGGGATTCTTAGAAGAGGTTAAGTCATTAAGAACCTGGGTACTATTTGAAGGAATCTGAATTTTATTTTCCTTTGGAGATAGCATGGAAGCCCTTAAAAGTTTCAAGTATGCTCAGGCTCCTCACTTTTTAGAAAGATGGAAAGAATCTGAAGAAAAGAGGGAGTAGGGATGGGAGGAAAAATCCCTCTGTATCATCAGATGTGGGATGAGGAGCAAGGAGAAGCTAAGATGGCTCCTAACCTTGAGTCTTGGGACCATTTACTGAGAGAGCTGAGGCAGTTTGCAGGAGGCACTGGTCATATTGTATGCAATGACTGCAGTAGACAGTTGGCTCCAACCACAGCATGTCTTTTCTATAGCTATCCTTTTGACTGTCTACCCTATTGACCATATCGGAATTGAGGGAGTCTGAGGGCATGACATGAAGTTGGAACCTTGCAGCATTTAACAACTTGTCTGCTCAACCCAGCTGAGAATGAGTGGAGTGGTTGGTATCATCAGACGGTAGGATAAAGGATAAGGACCTGGAAGGAGAGGGGAGATCATCACATGGCAGAAAGGGGATGTTTTAATAAGACATTAAAAGGATGAAGAAGATTTATGGTTGATCAGGCAAGTGTGTGTGTGTGTGTGTGTGTGTGTGTGTGTGTGTGTGTGTGTGTGTGTGTTTAGAGGAAGAGTGAAGGGGAATAAAGGAAAGAAGGTCCAAGCCTGAATCCCTAGGATGGCATAGTCTGCAAACCTAGGAAAGAGACAGTTTTCAGTAGTTATACTGGATTTTGATGGAAAGAATTTGCACAAAGACAGCAGGAATTTCTTGGCCATTTCATCATTGGCCCAGAGCCTTCAGGCCTCTGCGAAATTGTCCAGATGCCTGCAACATGACTCAGCCACACTCTGCTTGTGCTCCAGAGGCAGAAGCATGGCTGATCAGGTCCAGGAAGTCCTGGCATGGCAGGACAGGTTCAGCCTTGAGATGGAGTGTGCACGGTGGGCGGGTAGAGTCCAACGTTGAAGGAAAAGAGGTGAGGAAAGAGCAGCTCCAGCTGCAATTGTACGTCCTGGTGCTGGAATCTATGGGTGTTTTTCTTTGTGCCAAGCAAGAGTCACTTAGGCTCACCTTTTAAAATCAGCAGACTCTCCACTACCTGAAGTAGAATGGTGCACAGTGGGATGGCCACTTGTCACTCATGTCCCAGCTGTTGTTTTCTAGCTTTCCTCTTCCCCAATTTTTTTTCTTCCTCCCCTCTTTCTCTTCCTTCCCTTTACCAAGTCTTCCATGTGCTCGGGAGACAGGCTTCAGCTGTACAAAGTCAAATTACATATCTTCTGGAATGGGAACATCATCAGTTGATCATTGAGATAACCAGGGAAGATGGTGTCTTTGCATGGGTTGAGGTGGAGAGCTAACTTTTCCCACTACTGGAGCCAGCACTTGAAATCAATCAAGTCCCTGGTCCCACGTGGTCATGATCTGATGGACAAAGAGTTGGGCCCAGCACCTTCAGTCCCTAGCTGGAGTCCAGGGCCAGGTTACATTATCATCAGACTCTGGCACTGACCCTGCTCTTCTTGGTCCTCCCACCCTACCCTCCAGGGCCCATGCTTTAGCATAGTTGTCCTCAGCAGGTGTTTCTAGGGTATGTGCTGCATTTTAGTTCCATATTCTGGTGCTCAACCAAAGGGTGACACACTAGAGGTCAGATAGACAGGGACATGGCTGTGGGTAGCAACTCCATCCTTGTTTTCCAGTGATAAGTACTATTGTCTAGTGCTAACAGATACTCAAAACAAAAATTGACTAGAATACCAAACGCTATTCTGGTGGGGACTCCTCTAACTTTTTTGATTGGTGCAGTATCTGTATGTTAACTTAAACACTAAGTAAAGAAAATTATTAATAAATCAATTGAATAAATAAATAAAGATTAGAAAATGCATGTAAGATAAAATAAAATACGTGTAATCCCCTACTCTGAAATAATTGCTGTTGGCATCTTGATATAGCTCCCTTTAGTGTAAATGAATTTATATATTATACAGACATATTTAAAGTATAAAGCAAGTAGAGTCAGTGTACTATTTACACCATTGTAACTCACTGTACATGTCACTTGTCTAATTCAGCTGGACTTTGTTTCCTTTCCATCAGAGTCTGCTCTGATTACAGTGCAGTGGGAACTCCACACTGGGATGCTGACTCTTAGGACTCCTAGTGGGTGACAGTGGAGGGTACCATTCTGACCCTCGCTGCCTATCACAGGCCTGGCTTCCTGCAGGTTCTCAGTGTGATTTAAGATAACTATGTATTTTTAGCTGGGCAGTGGTGGTGCACGCCTTTAATCCCAGCACTCGGGAGGCAGAGGCAGGTGGATCTCTGTGAGTTCGAGGCCAGCCTGGTCTACAAGAGCTAGTTCCAGGACAGGCACCAAAAGCTACAGAGAAACCCTGTCTCGAAAAAAACAAAAAAAAAAAAAAAAGATAACTATGTATTTTTAAAAATCCCTGCTATTCCTCGAGTGAGGGCAAACAGGGACTCAGCTCTGTGCAGCTGTGAGAGTCAGTTGAGCTCTCCAGAGGAAGTGTCACTTGCTGGACAGTGGAGCCTTTGCAGCTGCCTTGGTGCACTTGGCACTGTGCAGCCTGCCCCTCCCCACTGCACCTGAGTATGCCACTTCATGCCCAGCTGGGAAAACAAGATGCCAGCGCATGAGCTCCCCAGAACCTTGCTGGCTGTATTTATTCTTTCGGGTGCCTGCCTGATGCATTTATTTATTCTCCAAAAGGAGGGATCCTCCTCTCTCCAGTTGTTCATTCCGGAGGATCCCGGGGCATTTCTGCCTCAGGCTCCAGCTGCGGGAATGTTCCTCACGGAGAAGATAAACCACAGTTGACTATGAGCATCCAAGAGAGTGAGGACCAGGCAGACATGGGAGGCAGAGACGGACTGGCTTAGGGCCTGGAGGTGGAGCTTCCTCAGAAAGCACTCACGCATGCACCTGGGTCTCCAAGCAGTTGTGAGTCAGACTTCAGTGTCACGACATTTGAATGTGTTTCTAACATTCATTTATTGGAGACAGTAGTACACAAGAAGGAAGGAAATGAGGTTTGTAGCCTCATCATAGAAACCTCTAGAGGCCTTTCTACCCAAATATCCCATTAGCTGTGGCAAGAGGGAAGCTCTCTGTGTTTTCCAGCTCCTAGAGGTGGTCCACATTCTTTGGCTGATGTACCCTTCCAGCATTTTCAATATGTCTCATTCCAGCACCTGTTTCCCTTGTCCTATCGTCTCTTTCTGACTCTGACTCTCTTGCTTGCTTCTTGGAGGGACCCTCATGGGGTCCATCAGTCCCATCTGTGTAATCCAAGAAGGTCTGCCCATCTCAAGGCCCTTAACTTGTTCAAACATGTCAAGTCCCTTTTGCTGTACAGTAATACATTCGTAGGTTTGAGGAACGGGGTGGGTGGGCATCACTGACTACCAGAGACGACACCAAGGCAATCAGGAGTGTTGAACATAAAGATAAACAAGGCCACCTTTACAATGTCAGAGCCTAGATCAGGGTGTGGAGGGAGACAATAACGTTGTGCCCAGACATTGCTTCCCAGGGCAAGACTGGCACAGAGGAACATAGAGAAAGGGAAGCCAGAGGACAGGTTTTCAAGGACCACCCTCCATATCTGTTCAAGAAGGGAAGTGATCATATGGTGTAATGCGACTGTCAAGTTTTGTTTGCCATGAAAAAAATCTGGGGTCCTTTCGCGACCTCCTGCTCAGATGTCCAGGTTACACTTCCACCTCTGCTTCTTCCAGGAGTTTCCCTGCAGGAAGAAGACGTACTTGTCAGGCCCACATTTGAATCTCGTTGATGTCATTAATGTCTTGTGAGTTTGATGCAGCGATAAGTCAGGTGTGGGCAAGGCAGGAGCTCTGGGCTACAGGGGAGTCATTACAGTGGTGCTGCCCTGGGAAGGCACCTCGGGGCCTGCCAGATGGCCCCTCCCTGGCAATGCCTGACAATCCTTTGCAGACAGAGACTTCATTCTTAGTCGTGAAGGAAGGAGAGGTAACATTGACTTTTCAAGACGTGCGATTCAGGCCATGAGTCACCATAGCTGTGACTATTTTCACTCCAGCTTTGATAGCTATGTTTAGTAAGCAGACTCCAGGCATCCCCACAGACTGGTTCTAGGATTTCCTGTGGACCTCGCTTTGCCCCCACCATTTTCACGTCTTTTACATACAAGGAAACCTGATTGTGTTAACCTATGAACGTCCTTTAATCTGCTTACAATCACATCTAGGCTGTCTCAAACACTGAGTGCAGTGTAAATGCTGTGTATAGCACACTGCATTGCTTCAGGAACAGTGATTCGAAGGAAATGCTCTATAGAGATATTCTCCCTCCCCAGGTGTTTCCAAACGGCAGCTACAGAGCCCACACATTTAGAGGGATGAAAAGGCACGAGAAGAACGAGATTTCCATCTAGGAGACAGAGTTCTGTGATGGTGGCACAGCTGGTAGATGGGTTCCAAGTTCAGCTCCATCTCTGACCTTGTGTGAGTCAGCGGAAGCATCTTTCCATCTCCCAGTCTCAGTTTTCTCTTGGTCTAAGCTAATAATTCTAGGACCTGATTTGCACTAGAGCCACCCAGCGGGTTCTTGGAGAATGTTGTAGCCTCTAGGGTCGAGAATCACTGTCTATGAATGGCAGTCAGCATCCTATCCAGATAATATGCCATTCCATGAATTGTATGGAAGTTGTTAAAAGAAATCTTGGTCTAGTTTTGCTGGAGGCGTCTGACCTCTCTTCTGAATGGCAAATTCAATCTGGTGAAGAGATAAAATATTGAGCATCTATTGCCTACAAGACACCAAGTTAGATGTCTCAAAGATTTCCAAACTCAAAGACCTTTCCTGTGTGGTCAGCTGGACAGACTGACGTCCACATAGTTGTAAGCATATGGGCCCTGCTCCTTTCAAACATCACCATCCTTATGTATTAAACATAGAATTCCTTTAGTTCATATTGAGCTTCTTTTTCTAGAAATTTGAGCTGTGTTCTTCATTCCTATTATATTTATCAGACAGGGGTGATTCCTGCTGAGACCTGAAAACCAAAGCAGTCTGTCTATTTCCCTACCTCGTAGTCTTTAAACCCAACCTATCCCCTGTGCTATAAACCTCAAAAGTAGAGTGCTGTCAGTTTTCATTCCTGAATATTTCTCAAGAACTTCTTATGTATGCTAGGTACTATCCTAAGAGGTTTATGAATGTCAGTCACTTACTCTGCAAATGACCCTGGGAGATCAATGCTATTTATTTCCCATTTTACAAATGAGGCCAGTAAGGGAGAGAGCTAAAATAACTTGTTCAAGGTCTCTCTGCTGGTAAGCAAGGAACTGAGACTCAAACATCGAGCCTGTCTTAGACATCATGACTTTTACCACATGGGCAGACCCTGTGCTGTCTGTAAAATTATCTTCCGGCCTTCACACTTCAAATGGAGTACATGGGGTAATATTCCCAGTAACACGTTAGTTAGAAATTAATAGGAAAACCCCTTACATAAACATTATGATAACAGGTATGAAAAATCAATTCAAAACAAAGATCACTAAAAATGACATGTAGTCAAAATTAAAGGAAGGAGAGAGTGAAATATTTGGGGATGGAATTATAGGGGCTTTATTTTCATGAGTGTGGCCTGTATAATCTCCTCCTCTACTGACAAATAAACGCTCTTAACCTTTGCCATCAGAACACATGTGACATCAGAGTTGTGCTATGTGCCAGGCATTATTCCAAGAGTTTAATGACTATTAAAATGGTCCTTTGAGATAAACATTCTTTCCTCATATAGTTTTGGTTTCAGAAAGAGGTAGATCAATAATTTGATATTGAGAATATACTTACTTACAGAAGTTATGGTATCTATAGTGAGTGATTTGATTATTTTTACTTCTGAAATTCCAGAGTTTTTCATAGATTTTTATTTTTTTAACGGATACATAAAAACATAGATTGTGTGCATTGATGAATGTCACTTGGTACATCAGCTCATTGATGCAGATTCTTTTGTAAAGTTATACTTTATACTCACTAGTCTAGCACTGCTCTGAGACCTTTACCTGGGTTGCCTTATTTAGTGGGCTAGGAAGTGTTGTTAGCCTGTTTTTACAGAGACAGTTAAGCAAGTTGCTTGATAGAGAGAGCAAAGCTGGAAGCTGGTCCTGGAACGTGTGTTATGACCGAGCCATGGGGTTTCCAGCTCCAGCCCATCCACCCAGACATGGACCCCAGATATGGCTGCTCTCTCAGTCTTCAGTTCCACCGGCACCCACACCTTTTATTAGGACTTGACACTGATCGCTCTCCCAGCTCAGTCAGTGTCGACTTTCCTGGGGATTTAACCTAGCCAGGGAGCATTCTTTGTAGGGAAAATAATTTTGCATTCCATCATAGGTGCTCAAAAGCTCCTTGCACAACCCCCTCTCCATTTCCCTTTGCCAGCCTTCTCTACGTAAGGCCATTTGTGGAAAAAGCATTTCTCTGCTTTTCCCGTTGGGGTGAGCACAGCTGAAGGGCCACTTGTAGCAACTTCAGCTGAGCTTTGTCCTCTTGCTTCACCTGTGTAGACACCTGGTCCCTGTACCTCTGGTCAGACTGGGTGTATTCTTTATTCATGGAAACAGGGCCTTCAACAGCTTCTACCCACTTGAAGGGATCTGTCAGTACAAATGCTTCTGGACTTTTTTTGGTATGTCAAACTCAGACAAGGAGAGAATCCCAACCACCCACTCATGTGCACCAGACCTGCCTGAAAGAGCATCATCAGAATATCCAGCATTCTTGGTCAAGGTCACGGCACCATCTAAGAATGAAAAGAACCGTGCTAGCGTATTGGTTCCAGCCGGGGTTTTTATTTTGGATTCCTGTCTTTATTCGAAAAGCACCATTTAATCCCCTTTTGGAGAATGTCACCCTCCATTTCCGATTCTAAAAGGCAAACATGTCTTATCATTACCCTCTGAGGCCTAGAATTGGACTGGCTCAGCTCAGGTAATAGGGAGCATAGCAGAGCTGCTTGTGAGATTGATGGACTGGTGCTGTATACAGTGTGCAATGTCCCATCGCTATACTACAAGGTTGCAATTCTCCCAGGCTCTTTCTGAGAGTTAATACCTCAGATGCTTAGAGAGGGAGGAATTGGGTCCTTGGGTTGTAAGGCGAGGTAGTCATCCATACCCCTCATGAAAGATGCTATCAGTATCCCACACATGGGTACCTCAGTTCAGAGCAGAACTATAAAAGGCAGAAGCTTCTCGTAGCTCCTCAGTCCACGGCTTCCAGAGCAATCTGTTCCAGTGCCTGAGCCAGGTAGAACATCTCTCAGACCAGAGAGACTCTGGTGCTGGTTTTCTGGGCAGAAAGGGGCTCTGGGTGGGGCTGAGGGCATCTTAAAGATGAACAAGGGGAAAGAAGGGTTTGGAGGGAAGGAAGGGTCCATCTGGAAATGGAAGGTAATAAAAAGTTACGATTAGTACCTTCTTGACCTTACAATGAATTCATTTGAAAAGGTGAACTGCCTATATTGGGACCATTTGTATTTTTTATTTTGGAAGTGAACTTGGAAGGTTGGGTTTTAAAATATCTAATCACCAAAGAGGTAAAATACTGTAAATTCATCATTTAGTCTTCAAAGCAACATTATTGGGGTTGCCTATCTTAAAATTCTTTCATTATCTTTCAGTTTTATCCAGTTCCTTTCAAAATGTCCTGCCAGCAGAGCCAGCAACAGTGCCCACCTCCTCCTCCTAAGTGCAAGACGCCCAAGTGTCCCCCTGCTCCTTCCTGCTGTGGCTCCAGCTCAGGGGGCTGCTGCAGCTCTGGGGGTGGCAGCTGCTGTTCCAGCCACCACAAGCCCCGATTCTCTCTCCGTCGCCGACGTCACAGCTCTGGATGCTGTAGCAGCGGTGGCAGCAGCTGCTGTGGCAGCGGTGGCAGCAGTGGTGGCAGCAGCAGCTGTGGCAGCAGTGGTGGCAGCAGCGGTGGCAAAAGCTGCTGTGGCAGCAGCAGTGGCGGCGGTGGTGGCAGTAGCTGCTGTAGCAGTAGCTGTGGTAGTAGTGGTGGCGGCAGCAGCGGTGGCGGCGGCAGCTGTGGCAGCAGTGGTGGCAGCAGTGGCGGCGGCAGCAGCTGCTGTGGCAGCAGCGGTGGCGGCGGCAGCAGCAGTAGCAGCAGCCAGAAGTCTGGAGGTTGTTGCTGACCCGGGGAAGAAGACCACGGAGAGCAGTGCTGACGAAGGAAAACCGGCCAGCCAGAGTGTCTCTTCTTCTCCAGCTTTCCTGCAGAAACACTTCTATAATTCTCTGTTTCCTTTCTTCATCCCCACAAAGCTCAACTACCGTGAGGTTTTGAGGTCTCACGGTCTCACCTCTGAGTCTCATTGGCTTTGCTTTTTCTCTCAGACACAACAATCTGGGGATGAGATGTTAAAACTCAGCTCTGAAGCACTTTTCTGGTAACAATAAAGCTTTTGATCCCTGATGTCGTGGCCTCCCAGTACTGTTTTGTTTAGCCCTCCCATCTCACCCTCCACATCGAGCAGTATTCCCTTCCTTTATCAAAAGTGTATATTGTGGTACGGAATCCACTTAAGAGCCCTGGGAAACAGCGTTCACTTAGGACTCTGGACTTGGAAACTTCAAACATGAAAATAAGTATCATGTCTGAGATCCGTGCCCCTTATCAGTTTGCTGAAGTGGAACTAGTAATAGGATGAGATGAAGCAGGCAATACCCAGAAAAAAAAAATTTGAGAGGGTGTCCTTCAAAAGTGAGCAGCCAGCCAGGCGGTGGTGGCGCACGCCTTTAATCCCAGCACTCGGGAGGCAGAGGCAGGCGGATCTCTGGGAGTTCGAGGCCAGCCTGGACTACAAGAGCTAGTTCCGGGACAGGCACCAAAGCTACAGAGAAACCCTGTCTCGAAAAAAAACAAAAAAACAAAACAAAAAAAAAAGAGAGCAGCCAGCCATTTGGAAACGTCTTCCTGTTAATCGTAGAGAATAAGATTTCCTGAAGTGCCCATTGTGGGCTCTAGTGAGTAGGCACTGCTTTCTGGTGATTAGTAGTGGGCGTGCAAGAGATCTGAGTGGAGAAACATTTCCAGAGGAGAAGCTGAGAAGACAGGTGTGAAATGATGGAGTCCACTTTGCTTGGACTCTAGAATTTTAGGTTTGAGTCTGAATGGAGAACAAAGACATCATCTCAGTCAAAGAGTGTCCCCACATGGTGGTGGTGGCCTTGTAGCTGCTGCTGCTGCTGCTACTGGTGGTGGTGGTGGTGTATGTATATGTGTTTGTGTGAGTGTGTGTGTGTGTATAAAGGACAAGGGTACTTCAATCACTGAGCTTGGGTGTTGATGTAATATTCCTCTGGGTTTGGGATGGTTTCCTCAGGAAATACTAAAAATGTTTGCGACAGGAAAGATAATTACAAGTCAACTTTCCTATACAAGATAAGCAGCTAGTACCTCCTTTGATCAGAGTTAAAACTGTTGTTAAGTTGGAGTAAGGGGTCCATTCAGTGAGCAGTTACTTGATCTTTCTTCATATTGATTCTTATCACCCTGCTTTTTTGTCACCTTTTGCATAGTTTTCCAGAGGAGTACCCATCTACCTTATTACCTCATGACTTCCTTCCCTTTTCTAACATTGATCTCATTTCTTGGAATGTCTTACCTCTCCTTGGCGAGAAGTACGCTAGACACAGTAGGCAACCTGTTAATCAGGCTCTAAAGCCAGGGCAAAGGAAACGGGTATCGTCTATGACTTGTCTTTCCTTGTCTGTTTCCTCATGTCACACCCAGCACATACATCCCAGAGTCTGTCTCTCACTCTCAACCCCTGAAGATTCATCTTAGATTCTCTTGTGTCTCATACTCATGGTTGTTGTGGCCAGGTAGTTGTGGTGATTGAATGGCAGTTCGAAGATACCTAGCCTCCAAAGTGTCCTCCAGTTTTAAAAATCAGCTCATCAAAAGCAGTAATTACTGAGGGGATTTTGGGGCCATCTGTTAGTTTAATCTCCTCCTCTTCCTTCTTGGCTCTTTTATTTTATCCTTTTCTTTTCTTTTTCTTCTGTTTGTTTTGTCTTTTCCCTCGGTGGCAGTAGTCCCAGGGAAAATCTGTTCTTAAGGGAGATGAGATCAGAAACAGGAGGTCCATGAGTAATTTCCTATTTTTCTTTCAATAGGCCCACATCTCTCACCCATTTTTGTGTGAGATTCACCAGTGACTTCTTTTGGTCTTAGTGGTCCTTTAACTTTGCCTGAGTTTCTCTTCTTGTTAATAGTGACAGGAAGAAACCACCAATGGGGTTCGATCCCCCACCGTCATCTTCATTGAACTCTCCCTAGATGCATCTAGACAAACCCACAGGGTTTACCACACAGCTTGCAGCCTGCAACACAAGACAAGAATCAAGGGATGCAAATAAGACAAGACATGATAAGGAGCTGGCTACATATGAATGGTGTGTGGGAAAGTGGAATGGTGCCTGTGTTCTCTTACCCCCACGACATGGTGCGCGTGTGCGCGTGTACGTGTATGTGCGCACCCGCATACGGCATTTAAGAGAGCAGAGAGGACCCCAGACCTCTCTTCAGTAGCGCCTCAGGCCTTCTCTGAGCATGCACACAGCCCTCCCAGCTATGAACAGTGTCCTGTTTGGAAAGTAAACACACCACAGCAATCCTGGCACCTCTGTGGAGTGACTTGGATATCCACGTGCACCACCTACAGTGCTACCTGAGTGATGAATGCCTCTGGGATGTAAGCGTCAGCTGAGCACATCTGTTGAGAAATGAGCCCCTCCCAGGAACCTGAACTTGTCGGAATCTTATAAAAGGTTCTCTGGCCATGCACTCTTCAGTCTTCTGCCTAACAGGTTGCAAGTTCCAGTTGGAGAACTGAGTGAGTCTTCCCTTGGAGCCAAGGTCGAGTAAGTATCCAAGCAGGGTCTGGGGGAGGAAGCTGGGAAGAGAGGAAGACAGAAGGGAGGAGGTAGGGCACATCTGGGACCGTAGCTGTGAAAAGACAGCTTCTAGTGGACCAGCCTTTCCAGGTGCCTATGAAGACGCAAAGGTCTGGCGTGGAGCTGAATTTTGAAAGGTTCTCCAGCCTGTCAATGAGTTGTGACTAGAGCCCAGGTTTTGGGCTCCCTAGTTATGTTATTCTGGCTCTCTGCCATGACTAGGCTTTTCTTTATTATAAGGGGAACAGGCAAGAAAGAATGTGCAGGGCATGCGTTTGTGTTCTCAGAGTCTCTATACAGAAGAGGGGGTGGGAAGACAGGTGGTCGCTGGGTGTTTTCTGACAGATGCGATGGTCGTACATTAATGGAGATTACCACTTGGAAGGCTGTGTGCCCCAAGTACAGTGGGGGAAAGGGCAAGAGTAAGAGAAGATACATTGTAGCCATATCCTCTTTCTTTTCTACCATGGAAACCTTGGAATATCCTTATACCAGTTAGGGAAACTGCATTGATCCTTTGTATATTGTTTCCAGTTTTCTGCCTCTGCCACCCACCTGAACCACCTGTTTGGGATTTGTTTCTTTGCTTCCCTTCTTTTCTTTTCTTTCTCTCAACCCTCTTGCCCCAAGCCAGACTTTGAGTCAAGTGTCAAACATTCTGACTTCCACTATTGGAAAGAAAAGGCGGGCTTTTTGAAAGGTTGTCTTTCTTTCAGATTCGCCTTGACAAACACAGCGATGTCTCAGCAGGGCGCCAAAGGCTTTTCCAAAGGGTCTTCCCAGGGCTCAGCCCCCTGCTCCGCCCCGACGCCCGCCCCCGCGCCCTCCTCCTCTTGTTGTAGCCGCGGCTGCTGCGGAGGCGGCGGCTGTGGCAGCTGTGGCTGCGGCGGTGATTCCGGCTGCTGCGGCTCCAGTTCCACCGGCTGCTGCTGCTTTCCCAGGAGGCGCCGCCGACAGCGCACTAGCGGCTGCTGCTGCGGGGGAAGCCAAAGGTCCCAACGCTCCTGCAACAACCAGAGCTCAGGCTGCTGCGGTGGCTGCTGAGAGTCCACAGAGATGCGCATCCTACAGCGGCCCCTCTGCTGCTCCCACCCTGTCCTCCATAGTAGCAACAGGCAGGATCAGTCTCGGAGATTGGTCCCCCTGAAGCTAACTGCACTTTGATGCTCAGAAACCTCACCCTGTTCTCAGCCTTGTCCCCCTCATGCTGATTTTCCTCCCAGGGAATACAAAAGTCAAGGGTGGGACATCAGACAATGTTATGGGCGGGGGCTTGGGCACAGCAGTGTTGAAAAATAGATCTACTTATTTGATTGTCCTCCGAAGACGTCACAATAAAGCTTCTACCTCTTATGAACGCTTCTTTTCCTCTTTATTCCTTTCTCCGTGTCTTCATTTTTCTTATTTTATTGCCCTTTATACTAATTCTTAAAGGCTCATGCCTGAAGGAGAACACACCGGCTTCTCTGTGTCTTCTAAGGATTCTGCGTCCGCAGCCACATCTACTTTGTGTAATGACTCACTGAAGTGGGCGCTGCTGCGTCCGTTTTTACAGAGGGGAAACTAGCGCTAAGCTCCGAGTCACTTCGGTATGCCGGCCAGGTGGAGGTGACTGTGAGATTCCAAAGAACGTTCTCTTAATTGCTCTGCTTAGCTTGATCTGCCCTGAGTTGTCAAAACCCTGTGTTCCTCCCCAGAGCAGCCCCCGTGTTGGCCCCCCACCTCCCACTCAGCACCCTTGCACCAGGCTCAGATACCTGGGGGACTCTGATTTGGATTAGCAACTTCTGAAGCTTTGAATTTAGTCTCGCTGAAACTTCTTTCTCTTCTTTCGGGCTTCATTCCGTTCCGTTCCTTCTTCTCTATTTCCTCTCCTTCTTCCCTACTTTCCTATCCCTTCTCCTCCCCTCCTTCCCCCTCACCATCTCCCTCCTCACAACACCCGAATTTTCTTTTTCTGGTGGTGGAAGACCATTTACCTTTGCTTAGTATTTTCTGCGCCTACCACGAGCCAGGGACTCTTTGAGGCCTGATCTATGCAGCTGAGGCATGACCACAAACTACAGATCTCCCCTTGGCTGTGGCTGTCAAACTGAATCACACTAGCATAGGAAGCCATATGAGCAGAGAGTTTACTGTTCATTCTAGGTAAGACCCCTTAGCCTAGTGTCTTCTAGGTTCAGAAGGGATGGTATAGTAATGGTAAAAACAATAGCACAAAAGTAGCTCACATTTGCTGAACACTAATTTTGTTTCAGACATGAAGCATAACACAGAATGTGTGTGTATGCACATTTAATTCTTTTTTTTTTTTTTTTGACTTTCAAGACAGGGTTTCTCTGTAGCTTTTGGTTCCTGTCCTGGAACTAGCTCTTGTAGACCAGGCTGGCCTCGAACTCACAGAGATCCGCCTGCCTCTGCCTCCCAAGTGCTGGGATTAAAGGCATGCGCCACCACCGCCCGGCCACATTTAATTCTTAAATACCTCAAAAATAGTTTTTAATTTCCTCAAATTGTAAGCGTGAGTAGACTGGCATTCAGAGACGTCGAGGAATTGGCACAAAATTTGACAGCAAGTGAAGGCTCCAGGTCTCTGATGGTGAGTAATAGGAATGCGACCTAAACTGAGATCTGGGGCCATCAACGTCCATGGAATCCACTCAGTGTGATGCCCTGCTGCAATCTTCAAACCACCACCACCCAGAAGAAGGGACACTCGGGCTTCTGGTGACACACCCAGGCTCTTAGGAAATTGTCGCCTGACTGCTCTGCCTCAGTGACCCAGCGACTGTTGAGCTCTGGGGTGGCATCTGCCCAGCAACCGGCCTCTGAAGGCGTTTGCTCAGAGCCCCAGTCGTAAGTTCACCATTGACTCATGCACGATGTGTAAAGCCGAGTCCAGATGGCATCCCATGCCCGGACACCTCCGAAGGACAGCCCCACTCTGCCTCTCACTTCCGGCTCTGAGATTCTGTAATTCCTAGGAGGCAGGGCATCACACGCGCTGTTTACAAATAGATGATGTCACTGAGGACCTGCCTCCTCCACACCAGTAAGGAATATGAAGCAACAGGTCTCGTGACTTGTTGGACAGCCAGGCAGGAAGGGTGGGCTTGCCTGACTCACAACATACTTGGAAGCCAGTGTGAGGATCAGAATAATACAAGGGCTGAGTTTTGGGAAAGAGAAATGGTGACTCATTAGGAGACACATGAATCTGTAGGAATGCATGTCCTTGAACACAGGTGCATTGATATCCATTAAATGGCCAGCCGTGAGGATGGCAGTTCCCCTGGTTCCCACATACCCACGGAAATTCAGACGTGTGGTAACTGTGCAAGAAAACACAAGGTCATGGGTTCTTCCTTTCTAGGCAACCTGGGGCTTTGGGTGTTTACGGCGTTCTTCCAGTCGTGACGCTTGGCCATTGTGTTCATTAGAAAAGTGTAACTGGAATTCCAGCTGCTAAGATCAGTCCTTCACTGTGAACGTGACGTCCTTTCACTCACCACTTAAAACTGCTGCAAACCATGGGTTCCCAGTTCCTGGGAAGAAAACTAAAGCATAGAGCTATCCTGAGATGGCACAGTTTCTATCAGAGGACAGAGTTTTGGACAGGGCATTTCTGACTTGGAAATCATCATTATGGACACAGTTATTGTTGTACTATGCACTTGTGATAAAGCTTGGATGGAAGGGGGAGAAGGAATCCAAAGGATTGGTGGCATTAGAAATACATCTCTGAGAACATGTCCTCAGAGGAGAGAGGACAGACCAGATCACTAGTACGCGTGTTCTAGGACTTTTAATAGTGTTGTGTTTGTGGCATAGAAAAATGGTTCTTAGAGAAGGGTTTAGAAAGACAAACGTTGACCTACAGAACATCTACCACAATGATGAGGATGCTCTAGAAACCTGGAAAGATTATGTTAATAGGCAGCCACAATGACCCAGGCTTGAGATAGGGATCTGGACCTGGTATTGGGCAAGCAAAGGAAATGACAGATGGGAAAGGCATTTGCCCAGAGAAAATAATTGATAGAACCGGGTACAACATTGGGCTTTTGGAGATGAACCAACTGAGGTGGCATCGGAGATTTGTGCCTGGTCAATAGGAAATGACAATAACAATGACAGAAAAGTGGAGAAAGGAAAGGTGTGAAGGAGGAAGAGGACTGGTCCCAACGGTGATGCGCTGAGTCTGAGGAGCTACTGGGCCATGACGGCAAATCAGCGAGACGGGGGCGGAAATGCAGATAATCTTTGAAATGTTTTCACAACATCTGGATAAAGACCCTGTGGAGGTGGGATCCCAATCATTGGCAACGGATGTGATTTCACTTCTGTAATGGAAGTTATGAAGAAAAATAAAAAAGATACCTGGCATGACTTATTCAACACAGAAAGCCTATGTAAAAAAGAAAACTGGACCCTCAAGATGTCTGATCAATATGCATTTGATTAATGAGCTGGCGAAACAGAAGCCTAAAGGGTGACTTGATGGGGATGAGCAGGAAGGAAGAAGCTGAATTCTGAAACAAAGTCAAAGATAAAGCCAGAAAACTCTTAGGCAGCTCATCGGGCTGCTCTCAAGACTTAAGTTCTGGAAAGACATACTGAAGAGAAACGAGCAGGGCAGAGCAAGGTTGCAGAAGGTAAAGGCTGTCATTTAGTAAGGTTGGTCACATAACATAGTCAGTCTTCCCACCACTAAGCATTAGACAGAGCAAGACGTTTCATCTGAGGGGCAAAAGTTCCTCCTCAATTTGGTAGAACGGGTTAAACAGGCAAATTTGGTATCGCAGTGAGTAAGAGAGAAAAATCCTCTCTACTGTGGATGACGATGCAGCGGATTCGAATGATTTGGCTGTGATAAATCTGAGCCATGCCAGTTTGCCTCGGGATAAATGACAGCCCTAGGAAGGCGAGTCTCACCTCCTCTTATAAATACTGACCGGGGTGAGGACAATGGCCTCTAATCTATTCCTCCTCTTATAAATACTGACCGGGGTGAGGACAATGGCCTCTAATCTATCTTATTCAGTGATGCACCTTGTTAAGAATGTTGATAGAGGGAGCGGGGAGTTGGTTCTGTAGAAAAGAGGAACTGAGTTCAAATCCCTAGCACCTCTGTAAAGGACACCAAGAAGCAAAACCTGGTTGTGGCTATGCATGCCTATAACCCCAGCACTGGTGAGCAGGGACGGTTCCGAGGAGAGCTTGCTAGCCAGCTAACCTAGGTGAAATGGTCAGCTTCCAGTTCTCAAGCAGTAAGAGGAAAGCAACAGTGGAAGGCGATGGTCATCTAGGTCTGGCCTCCACACGCATGCGTGGATGCACACATCCATACACTCATGTGTATACCCACACACAGAGAGTCTGTTGGTTTTTATTGTCAATCATCTATCTATGTCAGACCTGCTTATTTGTGAACTGAATTTGTAGTGGTAAAAGCCCCCCCCTTTTTTCCTTTGCTTTCCCCACAAAGACTGTTTTCCTACCAGTTTTAAGTAACTATATGCACTGGAAAGTTAGGAGGAATTAACCTCCACCCTCGGTTCTATTCACTTACATGATTTTTTGTTCATTCATCATGGTAAATCTTTCAATCATTAAAGTTGTTTGATTGCTCACCATATCCGTGGTACTTTTAGGATGCAAAAAATGTCTTAATGAGAGAATTCAATACAATGTAGTGTGATGAAGGATTGACACCGTCACATGAAATCAGCACTACAAAGAGATGACCGCTCACACTGGCAAAAAGCATTGTTTGGACTTAACGCTGAAGATTGTGTTGGTCAAGCTGAGAACACAGGAAAAAAAATATTTAAGTTGAATGACACCAAGGGCGAGGGCAGTGAGATGAATCTGTGATTTATAGCAAACAATTTTGCACGGATGGACCTTGACGAGTTCAGAGAAGTGAGACTATCCACATAGCTGCTCAGAGAACAGATGAGGTAAAACATCTGGAGCCTTATCCTACAGGCATGGTGGAGCATGACATTATGAAATATAGTATTTTTATTTGTTTTATTTAATTTCCCATGTGTATACAAAATATTTTGATCATAGCTAGTCACCATTCTCCTTACTTCCTTTTGCCCTGGGCCTCATCCCCAACACATCCTTCTTCATGTACCATTTTTAAATTTTTAAAAAATAACCCAATTAGTGCAGTTTACTTGAGTATAGGTGTGGGACCATCCACTGAAGCATGAACTGCCTACCAGCTGCTATACCCTCAAAGGAAAATGTGTTTTTCTCCCTCAACAACATCAATTGCCACTAGATCCTCAGCTAGGGATGGGGTCCTGTAGCCCCTCCTGCTTCTATGCTGGGATTCTGACTGGCTTGATCGTGCACAGGTGACCGCAGTTGCTCTGAGCTTACAAGCCCAGGATAACAGCCTTTTAGAAACGGTTAGATTTCTCTGGTCTTTTCATACATATTGGAGATACCTTACCTTAAGGAACCAGAACACCAACATCTTCTCTTGCTACAGCTGGTCTTTTTTTGGTATCTTCTCCAAATACCAAGTGTCTTCCACAGTACAGTTTGCTATTCTTTACCATACTTGACTGCACTGACCCACTCTTGTCCACCAACCACCGTGCATTACCATACCCTTCCTGTCCACCGACCACCGTGCATTACCATACCCTTCCTGTCCACCGACCACCGTGCATTACCATACCCTTCCTGTCCACCAACCACCGTGCATTACCATATCCTTCCTGTCCACCGACCACCGTGCATTACCATATCCTTCCTGTCCACCGACCACCGTGCATTACCATATCCTTCCTGTCCACCGACCACCGTGCATTACCATATCCTTCCTGTCCACCGACCACCGTGCATTACCATATCCTTCCTGTCCACCGACCACCGTGCATTACCATATCCTTCCTGTCCACCGACCACCGTGCATTACCATATCCTTCCTGTCCACCGACCACCGTGCATTACCATATCCTTCCTGTCCACCGACCACCGTGCATTACCATATCCTTCCTGTCCACCGACCACCGTGCATTACCATATCCTTCCTGTCCACCGACCACCGTGCATTACCATATCCTTCCTGTCCACCGACCACCGTGCATTACCATATCCTTCCTGTCCACCGACCACCGTGCATTACCATATCCTTCCTGTCCACCGACCACCGTGCATTACCATATCCTTCCTGTCCACCGACCACCGTGCATTACCATATCCTTCCTGTCCACCGACCACCGTGCATTACCATATCCTTCCTGTCCACCGACCACCGTGCATTACCATATCCTTCCTGTCCACCGACCACCGTGCATTACCATATCCTTCCTGTCCACCGACCACCGTGCATTACCATATCCTTCCTGTCCACCGACCACCGTGCATTACCATATCCTTCCTGTCCACCGACCACCGTGCATTACCATATCCTTCCTGTCCACCGACCACCGTGCATTACCATACCCTTCCTGTCGTTAGTCATCAAAGCTTCTCTCAAGCTCCACATTCCGCGCCCTTTCTCATTCCCAGAGTCTTAGGCCTTCTTAGGGAAGTCAGGTACTGCCCACTTCTGATCAAAGCTTACCCTTCCATTCTGGAGTCTGCATTTCTATCGGTTTCCCCATCTATTGGTTCACCCCATCCCTCCTTTGCCTCTCCCATCCTAGTTTCTCTTTTAAGTCTCAGCGTTAAACCCCAAGTTCTGGAGTTTTTCTTTCTGTGGAAATTCTCATTCATTCCTTTATTCATGTATGCATCATGACATCAGGTGTCTTTCTCATCTGCTCTCTATCGAGGCTCTCACTGAATCCGAAACTTACCTGTTTGGCTGGACTGACTGACCAGAATCTCCAGGAATTCACATGCCTCTACCTCCCACAGCTGGGGTTACAGATCTGTGCTGCACCTGGCTGGGGAACTGAACTCAGATCCTCATGGTTGTGAAGCAAACACTCTACCATCCAGCCCCTGCTGCAGAATCTTAGACATCCTTCCTGTTTGTTTTGTGTTTGCACAGTGGCCAAGCATTCAAATATATGAGACTGTGGGGGCCATTCTCCTTCAAACCACCAAACCCTGCTTACCATTGTTCTAGATCATTTTTTCCTTTGAAATTCGGCTTTTAATCTTCCTGAATTAAGCATTCTGGTAGTTATTATAGACATTTTCATTACGCATGCAGCAGTGTTTAGATCATGGCGATGTCACTATAAAGTCATCAGCTGTAGCAAATGCGCTGCTGAGGGGTACTGACACTGGGGAAAGTGTGCAAAGCATTCTTCTACTTTCTTTTCTATTTAGCTGAACCTAAATATTTTCTAAAAATATAAAGAGCTTTTTTAAAAGTATGATTCAGATGCCCTAAATACAGTAAATAAGAATTTAAATCATAAAATGTGGAGAGATTGAAAAAAAAGTCAACAGTCCTAAGAAAAGTTTATTAAATTGTCCTTGAATAAAGGGAATAAATGGAATAGAGAAAGATTGGCTTTGGATACAAATAAAAGACATAAAATGATAATATTGCAATTTGCATGTATGAAAGTAATTTACTATATAAGATTCTGCAGTGGTCTGGGACTGGTTTGTCTACTTTTCCATATCAGTTCCCAGTCATTAACATTGGTTCTTGGTAGCTGTAGCTGAGAAACTAGAACTCAAAACCTTAACCAAAGATCAGTTCTTCTCTGTTTGGAAAAGCCACTCTCTTTAAGAGCATGAGGTTTGGAGTCAGTGAGGCAAGAAGGGAACACCTGCCTAGCCAACCAGAGCAGTTGAACCAGTCCTGAAAATCAGTGGGGTGAAAGATGCCGTACACAGATCACCCATGTGTTCAGGATACCAGCTCTTTACCTCAGCATGTATTTCACACCAAAAGTGTACAGGTCAAACCAGGAGAAGAAGGGGATGAGAAAGGAAAGGGACCATGAGCATGGGTCGAGCCTTTAAAAATGTCTTAGAGGTATACCTACATTTCCCAGGTTTGCGGAACATGGCCACACACTCACCTGAACGAGTGGCCAGGAAATCTGCTAAGATTTATGTGTTTTGTTATTATGGAATAAGTGAGTTACAGACATGGAAATAAATCAATAGCTAAGTGGCAAACAATACTTTTTTTTCTTTCATTGCATTTGTTTATCCAACAGCGGAGCTCAGGACTTCATTTTGGTGACACACATTTACCAGTTGGTTATCAGTTTTGGTGACAGGCACATTTACTGGTTGGTCATCAGTTTTGGTGGTTAAGCCGTCTCTCTGGCCTGCGATCCATCTTTGACTCAGCGAGGTTGCCTACTTCTTTAGTTTCCAGTTTTTTTTTTAAATTTTATTTTTTTTTAATATTTATTTATTATGTATACAATATTCTGTCTGTGTGTATGCCTGCTGGCCAGAAGAGGGCACTAGACCCCATTACAGATGGTTGTGAGCCACCATGTGGTTGCTGGGAATTGAACTCAGGACCTTTGGTAGAGCAGGCAATGCTCTTAACCTCTGAGCCATCTCTCCAGCCCCTAGTTTCCAGTTTATATCCTAATCTTCGCAGTCTTGGATCCCAAATTTCTAGAAAATGATACTTTCCACCGGAAAGCTCTGGTTTTATTTCTCCCTTCTACTGAAATGTGGGACATTTTCTTACTTTCCTGCAAGCGTGGGTAGTCTTTAAAGTGCCTGCTAGACGCCCTTTTCCCTAACATTTGTGATGACTATTATGTTACTCTTTCCAATAAGCAGTTCCCCAGAGCTAGTGGTTGGCTCTTTGGAGGTCCTAAACTGCCTTTCTGGCTAAGGGAAACCAGGGTGGCAGGATTTCTGTCTGTCTGGGCAAGAGTATGCCCTGGAGACCACTGGGGAGGGAGCAGTGATACTGGTGTGAGAGTCTGAAGGAAGCCAAGGCCCCAGGGAAGCCGCTGGACCCTCCTGCTTTGCCACATACCAAGTCTTCTATGCCATCAGCATCCAGTAGCTTCCCGGGGACATGTCCTACACGTCTTGATGCTTCTTTTGCATCTCGGTACTCTGACTTGTATATGGAAGTTACTCAACAGAGCTGTTGATTGATTGTTGACAGCGCAGTCTATGCAATTTAATCCTTGCTTTGTACATTATACTCATCGGAAAATTATATCAAGGTGTGGCGCATTTCAAATACAAAGTAGCACATTAACCCTCTACTCCACCCAGTCCAGAAACATAGGGAAATGCCTGGACTCATTTTTGGCATTATAGCCATTCCATAATTAAGTTACAAGAAATAGGAGAGCAGGGATGATTTAAAATATTACTTCTTTTGTTCAAAATATGTTTTGGAAAAGCTTTCAGGGATTTGTAGTCCCAAATTTCTTACACCTTCCGCCTTTGGTGGGGTTACTACAAGCCCTGGAATCTGCTCAGTTTTAATCCCTCTGTCGTGACCCGGTTAACACTGAATGTATCAGAGCCGGCGCATTAGCTCCATCCCACCTGATGGTTAATTTCATTTTGAAAATTGTTTTCTGCAAAAATATATGTAGTTTTGATATTGACATAAGCTTTCCATTTTCCTGAATGATTGTATCCATTGAAGACAAGAGCAAATTATAGATTAGCAAAAGATACCTTACATTGGCATCACCATTTTATGGCTGATTGCATGTTTCTCCATATCATTCTTTACACTTGATTTGTTCAATAAACCTATCAGGCTGCAGTGTTATTTGTCGTCTTCCTAGTTGTGTATCCCTCTGTATCTCCATCCTGACTCTTTGTTTAATAAAGCATCCAGGCTGTGGTGCTGTCTCCCCCACCCCTTGGTTTTCACTCAGGAGTGTAAGCCTTCTGTTCATTAGAGTAAACACACCTAGCAAGCTTTGCGTGCCTGCATAGTTTTCTATTTCATGCCTATCTACTGTTTATTCGGCCACCTCCTCATTATTGGACATTATCTTACCTCCAAGTCTTTGCTATAATTAGGTACAGTGTGATGCACATAGTTTATTCATTCAACAAACATTGATGAAGTGTGTTAACTCTGCTCACCACTATGAAAGGAACTAAGGAGGCAGAACAGGGGACACATTTCCTGGTGACTTCTGCTAAGGATAGAAACAGAAAATAAATAAGACAACCACAAACACTGAAACAAACAAACAACAAACAAGTAAAGAGCTAGAGAGTGATGGGGTCCAGCCTGTAATTCAGGCAATGGTGGTGGACTGCGCCACAGAACTGCGGATAAACCTCAGATGAACCTGCAGAGGTGGAACACTGTACTGGGTATTATGCAAACTCACACCACGTGGGAGGGCTGACTGCTCAGCTGGCCTCCGGCGCTGGGCCCTGTCCTGAGCCTGGGGTCCACGTTTTGACCTTCCTGCTGTGCTCCTCACCTGCCTCATGGCTATTGTCTGTCATGTGTGCAGATATTGGCACTTTACAGAAAGCTTTTACAGGCTAACCTGATGCAGTGTCCCCTTAATTAATTAATTAATTCTGTGGAAATCTTCAAATCTGAACAAAAAGCGAGGGAACCATGATCCCTCAACTACAGTGCTTTTATTTCTTTTACCCTCAGTGATTTCCCCCTTGACTATTTTAAGAAAAAGTCCAGAATGGCATCTTTCCCCACCTTCAAATATTATAGCACTTGTCTCGAACATATGATGTTTGAATAACTTGTTTAAAACACCACCGCTATTCCTGAGAGGACGAACAATACTTCAATAACACGAATTAGTTTGTGCTCACATTTTTACAATCGTCTTTAAAGGCTTAAGAGTCGGCTTGTTTGACACATGTTTACACACACATTTGGTCGCCGTGCCCCTGGAGTGTCTTCAGAGGTTTTTCTCCCACATCATTTACTGTGTAAAGAAGTAGCTCACTTGACAAGAGTTACTCACATTTTGCGTTAGGCTAATTACTCTTCCATGCCGTTTCTCTTTCCTGTGATGCCCCCACAATAAATTCAAGTTCAATGTTTTTGGCAAGCATGAATCCAGTGCTATCTTATATGTTTGCTAAGCCGTACAGAAGACTGGCACCATCCGGATGTCCCACTTGAGTGATGTTGGCTAAGAGCGATCTATAGGCTTGGATGCTGTCAGTACTGTCATCCATCCATCTTAAAGCTGCCCATAAATCTCTCACTTAATAGTACAAGTGCTTCTCATGGATTAATAATAGAACTTTTCTGTCACTCATTTATCACTTATTACCTGAAATCATGTAGGAGCTTTCTCCCCAACTACTTCATAGCTTGAAATATAAATTATACAGAAAATGAAGAAACACTTATTAATATTTATAAATAATATATATTATATATAATTTATAATTAAATCTTCCTGTGGCCAAATTTTTGGGGCAACTAGTTAACAACTTGCCAATTTCTAAAGATAGCTCTTGAAGGTCACCACTATTTCTGGGTTTCTGTTTTGAAGTCCACTGATCAGGTGTGGGATATTTGTCATATTTTCCATCTAGTGAGAATCCTCTAAAATGACCTCCTATGTGCTTTCCACACAGCCTCAGTGGCCTTTCAGAGCATCCCAGCTTTCTGGTACCACATGGTGGTTCATCTTGTATATCGCTTGTCTCAGAACTCGACAAGTATTTCTCTAAGGATTCTTGCTTTCTTTTAGTGAGAAATAGCATTTAGAAACCTCAATGTGGACACCAGGACTGCAAAATGCCACTGTTTTTTTTTTTTAAGTAATGCTAAATCTTTTTAGTGAATAGCTAGAAATATATTTAAGGAGAAAATTATTAACAGATAATATTTTGAATTCAAATTTAGTATTTCATCAATATACATCATTTCCTGGATTCTCTTTTTATAGTCTATTATACTGAGAATAATTGGTATTTTATTTACTCTATAACACAGCTGTGCTATTTTCTAAATGATAATGTTATTATTATTCTTATTCATAAGATCATTCAATACTTTGTTTTATCTGAGACTTATTTGGTCCTTTAAATAAAGATATATAATACAAATATTTAAAGTTGCTTGAAAAAATTATTTTTTTTCCTCTGTAGTAACTTGACATAGTTACTCCAGTTGCTTTATTTTTGGCATTTAGAAAGTTTAACAATTTTATTTTTGTTGATGCAGATAGCATTTACATGAACCTACAGATGCACTTAACAAGGTCGAATTTCTTTTTTTGACTGCCCTCTATTGTGAAGTTAAATATTTTTTATTGAGGTTTAGCTTATATTTTCTTTGTCGTTATCCTTTATTCTTATCCCTAATGCTCTTGTTTAGGCAGGAAATCGGTGATTATAGTAATGGAGGAAGTAGCCCTGTGACGTTGGAGCCCAGCTTTCCTGTGTCACACTGCCCCCCACAGTCTGCTCCAGGCACCTCAAAGGGAGGAGCCATTAGCTCACACTTGGTGCTGGTTAGATGCCCAGTTTCAACCAACTCCTTGCTTCACTGAAGAGTCCTCCCACTCCAGAATGCATGAAGTAACTATGAGAGCTATTTTTGGACTCCACATACTGCTGAGTGCACAGACAAACTGTGTGACTACACAGGTGTGTGCTGTCACTTCCTGCTAACACTGCTCTGATGAAGGACTGAGGGACACAGTCCTCATCACAGATGCTGAATGATTCCTCAGGCAAACATGGAGACGATTCACCTGAGGAGAGTGGTCCTGAAAGGAATGAAATCATGTTCAGGGAACGGCTGTGGTTTCTTGAAGTCTTGGTTGTCATCTGGGATCTTTTAAGAGTAAATACTGGTGAAATACCCTCCAGATTTGAAGATGAGAACAAACACATATTATTTTCTTTCTAACTTAATTTAAAATGGTATTGGCAATGAGGCAGAAAATAGAGGCTATAACTTCCTTAATAAAACTTCTTAACAGGGTAAGTGCACATGCAAGGCCATGCTGGTAACTTTCTTCTAATGTCCATGGGAGCTTCCAAGTCACCTTCCTGTTTAGGTCTGCTTCCAGAGACAACCTAGAAGTAAAACATCAATCCTCCTGGGACCGTCCTCCTCACCCCTCTCTCTAGCTCTACACCTGCTGTTCTCCTTCTTCTCCACCCCCCCCCCAGTTTCTTTACTTCTTTTTTCTCTTTTCTTTCTTTCTTTTTCCCTCTTTCCTTCTCTTCCTGCCCTCTGCTCTCGCCCCTTCTCCCCTCCCCCCGCATCCTCTCCCTTTCTCTCCCCTCCTCTCTCTCCCCTCCTCTCTCTCCCCTCCTCTCTCTCTCTCCTCTCTCTCCCCTCCTCTCTCTCTCTCCTCTCTCTCCCTCCTCTCTCTCCCCTCCTCTCTCTCTCTCTCTCTCTCTCTCTCTCTCTCTCTCTCTCTCTCTCTCTCTCTCTCTCTCCCTCCTCTCTCTCCCCTCCTCTCTCCTCCACTCCCTCTCTCTCTCCTCCTCTCTCTCTCTCCTCTCTCTCCCCTCTCTCTCTCTCTCTCTCTCTCTCTCTCTCTCTCTCTCTCTCTCTCTCTCCCCTCCTCTCTCTCCCCTCCTCTCTCTCTCTCTCTCTCTCTCTCCTCTCTCTCCCCTCTCTCTCTCTCTCTCTCTCTCTCTCTCTCTCTCTCTCTCTCTCTCTCTCTCTCTCTCTCCTCTCTCTCCCTCCTCTCTTTCCCCTCCTCTCTCTCCCTCCTCTCTCTCTCTCTCTCTCTCCCTCCTCTCTCTCCCCTCCTCTCTCTCCCCTCCTCTCTCTCTCTCCTCTCTCTCCCCTCCTCTCTCTCCCCTCCTCTCTCTCTCTCCTCTCTCTCCCTCCTCTCTCTCCCCTCCTCTCTCTCTCTCCTCTCTCTCTCTCCTCTCTCCTCCACTCCCTTTCTTCTTTCCCCTTTCTTCCTCTCCCCTCTTTTCCCTTTTGCTGGACTATTTTATGGATGCTGTTGGGCATCCAGGGAGGTTTTTAATCCCTTCATGTCTAAAGAATAACACATACATTTTAAAACTTGAACAATTTTTCCCAGTAGTTATCAGTCTGTCAGATGGAATGACCTGTTAAGGTTTTGGAGCCTCCCCCACTTCCATGAGTACACCGCCCCATGCACAATTCCAGTATCCAGAAGTATATTTACTAAAAGAGATAAATATACATATAAAGAAATTAAGTCTATATTAGTATTTAAGACCATTTATAGTCCTGTTGTGTATTGTCTTTGCCTTTTACCTAATTTATAAGAATTAAGAAATATTTTGTGTGCCTTAATGTATTGGGAGTTCTTGGTCCTTGTTAAGTAAGTATTACCACTTATGCTGTATAGACATCAGAATGTTGCTGAACATATGTTATAAAAACTTCAGTCAGCTGGTACGTCCATTTACTTAAAACAAACAAAACAAAACACACAGAAAAAGCAAAATTAAACTCATTTCACTAGTTTTCACTTTCTAGTGTGAAGTCACACACAGCTCAAGAACTCTTTCCAGAGACCTGAGGAACACTGGCCTCAGGTGGCCGCTAGGTGGCTCTGAGCCAGGAATTTCTCATAGTGGCTGATGCTGAACACAGTAACAGGCAAGACTGGAGTGGTAGGAGACTGGACGTTCCTGAGTTGGTTTCTGTGATTTCAAAGTGATCCTCTCTCAGGCCCCACGCTCACTGCCAGGTTGGGAGAGTGGGCAGGGTAAGATGAAGATTTCGGGTGACAGGGAAGCTTTTATTTCCTTCCTTCCAACTCCAAGTTTTCTGCTTCTCCCAGGGCAGAAAGAAGAGTTTTAGAAAATTCTCGTCTGGTGCCAATTTCAGTCCTTTGTGTGTGCTGTAGACTAGGCATGCTAATTCTGTTTTATTAGTTAATTTATGCACTTGCCCTAAAGCTACTGATCTCACTTTATATAGCTAGCACTGCTGTCCTGGGAGAAGAGGACTCACAAATGAACACAACAAAAATTCTTTTCTTGGGTGACTGAAAGGGGAGTGAGCCAGAACAGCATCCAAGTAGCTCAGATCTATGTCATGTACATGAATGAAACACCTCTGTATCTTAGGTCAGAGCCTTGGGTGGCAGTGAGCCCAAGGAGAGGTGAATCCCAATCCTGTCACTTGCTGTTGTTGAGATGGTGGACCAGATAAGATCACCATCTTGGTCAACAGTACCTGTCATAAACGGAGGTGTTGGTCCCATCTCTGTACAAGGGCAACAGGCAGAGGCTGGACACCCAGGTAGAGCTAAGGAGATCTTAGAGGTAACAAGGGTCCACAAGGAAGAGATAAAGGAGTGGTGACAGTGGGACAAACTGGGGAGTCAGAGGGTACCATGGGCAATCCATGACTGCAGGGAAAGTAGTAGTTTAATCAGGAGAGCAGATATTGGAGGCTCAGATATTCCTAGGATGTGCTGGTATATTTGTTATGTTTTGATTCTTGCAATGATGTGTTACTGAATAATGATGAATTACTGAATAAACTCAAGCATGAAACACAAATGTGTATACATGTGATATACAGAGAGGGGGAGGGAGAGAGGGAGTGAGGGAGGGAGAGAGAGAGAGAGAGAGAGAGAGAGAGAGAGAGAGAGAGAGAGAGAGAGAGAGAAACAAACAGACACATGTCAACTCTAAAACTTGCCACAATGTGTTCTTATGCAGTGGCTGTATGAAGCCAGGGGGATCTAGAGGAGGGAGATGGCAGCGAAGTGATTTCCAAAGACCAAAAGACCACAGCAATGTTTAAGGCCAAGTCAAACATAAAACATTGAGACTCTGTGTTAAGATGACAGCACTGGAAAATTAAAACAAATGTAAAGAACACTGTATGACTATCTAGGCAGTGGTAGAATCCATTTTCAGAGATTTGGGAACTGTAGACTACTAGGAATAATTTGTATAAACTGAATTAGCTAAAGGAAATCACAGCAAATATGAATGATGGTTTACTGTATATAATGAAGTTGTTATTCCAACTTTTCTTCTTGGACATAGACCCCCACATTATTTACAAAACTTTTCTCAATACTATCATGAAGGAAGACATCAACATTTCTAAGGGACTCCAAAGTGACGTATTCTTTCTGACATCATTGAGTCCTTGGGCATTGCTCACAGGGTCAGAGGGATGCCTGGGTCTGACTGACAGTGGTCTTAATATTGTTTCACCCCATCCATTCACTAAGGATCAGTGGGGCCGCCTTGGAGCAAGAACAGGAACTGCTGCTCTCCCAGTATCACCAAGTGTTTCCAGGCTGCGGGAATGCTGTGCCTACTCTTGACAAAACTCACAAAGAATTAAAGTTGGCATTGACTTGTTCATTATATCACCATGACCATAATCATAAGTACATTTAGTGTTTTATCTTTGAAATTTCTTCAGCTGTCCTGTCAGCAGAATACTTACAATGATGGAAGAGCTATAGTATGTGGATTTATATAAATTATATATTTCCTCATTCTAGCTTATTGTAATATTGGAGGTATATTTCAGAAAGAATATAGTATCTCCAAAAATCACACTATAGATATTTGAAAGCATATATAGATATAAATTTGAGAATGAGAACCATGTTGTCTTTATCTAGTAAATTTATGTAGTAAACTTATCAAAATCTGTAGAAGTGGTCCCCACCTCTTAGGAACCAAAATGTAACATGAAACAAGCTTAGTACTTCCAAGAAATGGGCTGGGATACTTATTTCCCCATGAAGGCATGAGCACAGGGACGTGGGAGGGAGTGGAGCAATCCATCTCTTGTTGGCAGTGTGTCCCATGCTATGCTAAGTTGTTCTGGCTTTTGTGGAAACAGGCTTGTACCAGATGTGCCACCGGCCGTCATCAAATCTAGCGTAACCAGATGCAAGGCTTTGCGCGGTCTTGTGTCTTGTCCCTCACCCTATTAAACCTACATAGGTGCTTATTACACAGCAGGGGGAGTAAATGCCTTCACTCTAGGGGGCTGCTGTGGCAGAAGCATGCGGCTGCTTCAGACTGTAGAAGCACCCGCTCAGAATGTTGTTTCATAGAGTAATTGAGAAATTATGTCACATAGTTAAGGTCACTCTTTTGTTTCAGTTTTTCTAAATTTTTCATCCCAAATGATAAGTAAATATTTTATTTAGAGAAATACATTTACAAAACCAGAATATTTTTTATTTTCAATTTTTTTTAAACCAAAACTCAGCTTCGTCCCCGTCCCCCCCCCCTCCGGCATTAACCCAGTGGCACCCTACAGGTGCTGCTGGAGAAACTGTGTGCAACCCCATGGCAACCTTCTTTGCTTCCTTACATTTAGTCACCTGTCTTCCAGTTTTTGCTTCCTTTGACTTCCCATTTTTTTGTTTCTTTGTGGGGGATCAAGGAACACCCATTCTAATATAAATCTTCCCCTTCTAACAGAATCTGCATACAGCCAATGCACTTTTCATACATGCTACAAGGTCGTCAGATCTCCCACAGACATGGAGTCAATGCCAGTGACCCCTCCTTTTCCTGATGCAGCAGCCCAACCGGCAGTACTGTTCCTCTCTCTGTCCCATGTGCTAGGTAGCACTGACTAGTGTAGCAGAGGACAGGAGAAGCCACAAAGGTAGACACGAGAGCCACAATGGGGTTGAGAAACAAGTTCTTTACTTCCACAGGGTCAAGAACAGATATTAAAAGGCTGGGAAGTTATCACAAGCTCTCCAGATACCAGAGTGCTTACTGTGTGAGCATGCAGAGAATAGGATGGGCCAGGAGAGATCTGAGCTCCCTTGCAGAAACATCTCAGATCTTAAAGGGAACAGAAAAACTGGAAAGAGGTCCGCATGTTGGGCAATGTTGATAGACTCAATTCTGGAAAAGTTTATCTTCCGAACTTCACTGTCCAGGTCAGCAACAGCCCCCAGAGCTGTGGCCACAGCCTAAGCCCCCAGACTGCTGACCACTGCCACGGTCACAGGAACTGGAGCTCCTGCGCCTGCATCTGTGGGACCTGCGCCTGTGGTGGCTCAGGAAGCAGCCTCCCTCAGAGCTGGGGACACTGCAGCCCACAGAGCTTGTAGCACAGCAGGAGGAGGCTGTAGGCAGACACTGTGCTGTGCTCTTTGGGGGGCACTTGGGGGAGGGGCACTTGGGAGGAGGCTGGCATTGCTTCTGGTTCTGCTGGCAGGACATCTTGGCAGGAGTCAGTCTGGGAAAGCAAAGAAAATGTCTTTAGGCCACTGTGTCCCTTGGGAATGGTTTCATAAAGCCCTGCTCCTAAGACTTGCTGCTCTCTGAGCTGTGATCTATGCCAAGGCAAAGGGTAAATGGTCTGCATGACCTGCAGGCCACTGCCTTCCTCTTGACCTGCTGGCAGGAGGGAATGCTGATACTCCTAAGTAGCTCTCTGGTGAGCTGAAGCAAACACAGGCAATGGGAGAATGGCTCTTGCAGAGTTCTCTGGGTAGATGCGGACTCTCAGCAGAGTGCAGGGAATGCTGGGAGCCAGGACTCTGCTGTGTCACAGGCTCTGATGCACCCACTCAGGTCCCTGTCTGTGTTCTCCTCCCTGTCCCTTGTCCCCAGCAGGTCCTCCTCCTGCTGCCTTCTCCATAGACACTTCTGCTTCCTCCTCCCCAGTCAAGGCTGGCTTGTCTTCTCTGCACACCCTACATGAGGCTCTCTCCCTGGTCAGGTACTCACCAGATGCAGCAAAGGCAGGAGAAGGCTGAGCAGAAGAGGCTGTGGATGAATGGTCCAGGGCATCAGCCCTTTTATCCTTGGCAGGCTGTGATGCACAGCCCAAGCATGCTGCTGCTTTCCCAACCAGGGAGGTGACAGAGCCAGCACACCCGGTATCTACTTCATGTTTCCAGATTCCTGACAAGAGACCATTACGTCACCTCTGCCATAGCTTCCCTGGTATACCAGAGACCTGCCATTTCTTCTTTCATGCATCCAGCTAGAACTTTAAACTGTCTGTCTCTACTATTTTTTTCTGTGCAGTGTGAATGTAGAGATGCATAGAATACATTTCCTGCTCTTGAGCATTTCAAACTTAGCTGCAGAGACAGAGGAGTGTATATATATATATATATATATGTGTGTGTGTGTGTATATGTATATATGTATGTATATGTGTGTGTACCATATACACACATATATAGTACCATATATATGTATATATAGTACATGTATATATGGTACTGTGAGAGTTTATTGTGTGATGTGAATGTCTCGAAAACATTTATGAATGGTTTGATCAGATGTGATTAGCTCCTTATTCTCAAGAGTATTAAATCATCAAAACACTCGGGCCCGGAAATGGGATGCATTTGCTAATGGACGAAGCATGGGTCCCAGACCCTGTGGAAGGCAGAACCAAGCTGTCCTTGAACTCACCGAGATCTGTCTGCCTCTGCCTCCCAAGTGCTGGGATTAAAGGCGTGTGCCATCAAGCCCAGCTACTCTATTTTTTTAAGGACTTACCATATTCTTTTTCCCTCACAAGTCTGTGAATGTTTTCAACTACACTATAAATTATTTAGAGAGTTGAAGGGTTTTTTTTTGTCTGAATTTGTCTTTCCTATATATCTCTGTCTTTTTCTGACCACATGAGCCTTAAATCTGCTAGGCAAAATGGCTAGGATTAAAGCTGAGAATTTAGCGGCTGGATCTGTCCATTCCTCAGCTTCCTGAGATTCTAGCCTCATGGTGAAGGTACTGGCAGGAGCCATGCTCATTGCCACCACTCTGTGGAGTTTCAAGGTCCCTACCACCACCAAGAAACATGCCACCAGCTACTCATAAACACCACTTAAGTGTTTGGGGATAGGGCCTCTAAAAAGAGCTGCAAAGTTTTTGTATCTAAAGCTGAGATAGGAAACCTCTCTTAAATGTGTCACACCTCTGCTTGCTGCCAGCAAGGAGAAACTACCAAAGAAAAGAAAGTTACCAAGAAGCTGCACTTGACTCTGCTCTTGTCTGCTAGATTTTTTTTTAAAGCTTTCTCAAGCTTTGTGTGGAAATTCTTGCCAAACATTTGGGTGCCATTCATAAACAGAGATGGTGCTTTTATTTCTCAGCCACCCACATCTGAATAATCACAGAGAAACATTGCTAATTACAACGTTGTTTGACCAATGTTTCAGGCATATTTCTAGTTAGCTCTTACATCTTAAATTAACCTGTTTCTATTAATCTGGCTATCTCCATGAGTCTGTGGTTTATTGATACGGTTCTGGCACCTTTCTCCTTCGGCAGCTACATGGTGTCTGACTGACTCCACTTTCTTCTTACATTCAGGTTAGTTTTTCTGCCTAGCTATATTCAGCCCTATCATAGACCAAAGCAGATTCTTTATTAACCAATGATAATAAAACATAATTGCAGCATACAGAGGAAAATCCACATCGACTTTTTTTTAATACTCCTGCCTTGGAAGAAAATCAGATGTTTCTCTAACAGACTCACTGGTGTGGGGACTTCAGGTTCATGGAGGTTCATAGTGGACCAATATCACATAACTACCCATTTAATGAGTGAATTTATGAATGGGTGGTTTGGGGTTGCTCCTTAAGTCCTCCATGAGAATGGGAACTTTGTCTCTACAATCACTGAGATCGCACATAGCTGGGCCACTTTTGTAGCAGGACATACTTGAAATAACCTCTGGCTCCACTGATTGCAATGATGACTTAGTTCCAAACTAATAGTTGAATGTTCTATAATTTTTAAAGACTAAGCTTGTTTTTATTGACAGTTTTATACATTTATAAATATATTTTGGTTGTACTTAGCCCTCATCATCCCCTCCAACCCTTCTCATTATCCCACCTTCTTATAGTGGTGGGATAATGATACCATACCTTTTTTTTTTTTTTTTTTTTTACCTCCTGAGTTTAATCAGGGTCACACATGTGACCATGGGTGTGTAGCTATCTACCATACTATGGAATTGGGGCTACCAATGTCTATATCACTGAGGAAATTAATATTTTCCATCTCCTTATGGAGTGGTGAAGCCCCAAGAGTGTTCCCCATTCATGATTAGATGTTAGCAGACTGTTAATTCTGGTCCCACCACCTCTCCATGTCTCTGAAGGGATTCACCAGCATCAGGACTTCTCATGGCAGTGCTGGACTGCTAAGCCTGACTCTGATTCCTGGCCCATATCATGGTGCAGGCATTAAGATTCAAACCTAAGGTTTGGAACTGTTTCTAAAGTAGAACTGTGCTTTGCCTATAAATCTCATCATGTCTGTCCTGAACTGGTTGTAGGGCCATGAGGTATATCCGGGGTTTGGCAGAGACACCGTTCATGTAACTTTGCAAGCTCTTAGGATTCATGGCAAATCCTTTCCTAGGAGATGTCTTTGTTATTATTTCAAAGCATGACCTAACATTCTCAAGCCCATAGCCGGCTTCTCTTCAACAGCTTCTCAGACTGTGATCAACGAGTGGTGTATAGCTTGAACTCATTAACATCTCAGCTCTGGCAGCTCTTGGAAGACATCATCTTAACCAGCTTCCCTAAGGTCTTCTCTTGGTATTATTTTGATTCCCAGGTCTTAAGAAAATGAAGCTTTGATAGCACAGGAGAGAAAACAAATTTCTAGTTTCTTTTAAAAAAAAATTCCCAAGAACTTTAGGATATCATTGAGATTTAAATGTATTCATACATTACTGGACATATGAGTTTCCCTTCTATAATTGCCCCCAATTAGATTTTCTTCATACGTTTTCATTTTAGCTCAGTCTGTGATGACTCTTTAGAAGTCTGTGCTTTAAAGACATCCAGCTTTAGTCTTGACTCTGTCCCCTGTAGACTGTTAGCCATAGACTTGGCAGCCCAGATGAAATGTACATTGAGTGTAACCATGACCAGTGACTTTAGTTCTGACATCAAGCTGAGTGTCACCTGCAAGGTGCAAACTCTGGTAGATCCAGGTCCTTAAAAGTGGCTCATGTGGTTTGATTTTCCAGTGATGTAAAATTAAAGGAAAAATATTGGAGATTAAAATAAGCACAAGGGAAACTCACTATACTTTCACATCTCTGAGAAGATTTTAAGGAAAGTGGGTTTGACAGAGATCAGGAACACAGGTCCCTTAACATAACACTGGGCTGCTATGAAACCCTGGAAAATCAATTCATGTTGAAACCCTTCATAAAGAAGTAGCAGGGCAATATGCAACCCAAAGATCAGAGTAAGGAGTACATCAATCACCAATGTCAGACCCTTGGTACAGAGAATCAGTAGGCCAATTTCTGGTCTTATTGACATACGCAGTTTAGAACCCGAAAATGATCTCATTTTTATTTATCGCTTTCTGCAATTTTCTGTTTCTGTGTGCCCTTGCAATCATGTTTTATTTTTACTCTGTTTTAATTTGAATTAGAAACATTCTTTACACTGCCAGTTTGTGGTGCTGTTGCTGTATACCCCTTAGAAAATGAGGCCTAGCTGGGGTTCCTGGTCTCTCAGCTACACTGTCCAGATCAAAGGTATCAACCAGAAGACCCAGTAGGTTCACAGCAGCTGGGGCTCTGGGTCTGATGTGGATGAAAAGAAAAGGCCCAAGATTGTCCAGGCAGTAGCTTCAATTCTGGGAGCTTCAGCAGCCCTGGGACCTGGGGCCAGAACAAAACACTGAGCACTTACTTTAGGGGCCAGTGCCCCTGCTGGTTTTGTTGGCAGAGCATCTGAGCAGGAGTTAATGACCCTAGAATGAAATGAACTCAGAAGCAAAGGAGACACTCTTCAGTATCTCTTCCTTCTCTGGGGGGTTTCATAGATTTACATACCTCTGTTTGAATTCAGAAATGTAAGAAGGAAAAGACAATGACCTTATCAGAGGAAGAATCCTTTTCCTCAGTCTCCTGCTAGCAAAGAACATTTAGTCTTTTCTAGTTGTTTTCCAAGCATCTCTGTTTCCATGTCTTCTGGGCTGAGACTAACATGGAAAGCTTCCTGGATCAGGTCTGGCAGGATGAGTAAATCTTTCAGAAGACAAACAGAAAGAGAGTAGGGCCGGCTGTGGCCTGTGACATTTGTAGTGACAGAATTCCTGAAACATCCACTAAGGTGCTCATCACCACATCACCCTCTTTGTCTTCCTGCTGCCTTCCTTCCACACACGATGTTCCTGCTCTTATGAGGAAGGCTGGGCTGGTCTCCTCAGCCATTCTATCATATTAATCATGCTCATGACATCAGATATTGTGGACCGAAGAGCTCCAGGCGCTGAGGCACTCAGGAAAAATAAGGACCTGAGCAAGGGTCGTAGTATCAAACATCCCCAGCTCAGCAAAGACCTTCATCTTTCTGGTCATAGGACAAGGCAGGCTGCAACAGGACAGGGAGCCCTTAAATTTACCTATGTCTTCTACTTAGACAACAGTATGAGCTAGTAAAGGCCATGTTTGGTCCCCGACAGTAGAATTCAGAATAGACTGTGCGGCACACATTCTGCCCTAGAGTTATTAGCTATGCAACTACACTAGAAAACACTTTAAGTTATTCACCATGAAGTCTGCAGTTCTCTGGTGAATTTGTATAAACAGAATCATGTGTATTTTCCCTATATGTCAATTTAATTTTGAAGAAAAATCTTAATATTAAGATAATGACATTTTACAGTTCGCTTTGTAGATACAGCACAGTTGGGAGCACAGCCTCTTTTTCCCCCCACAGCATTAGAAAATGAGCTAAAAAATTATGGGAAAGAGAGGGAGGGGGATCTCTGGAACAAGATGCTTCTACTAGAATTTCTTAGACAATCAAGTTCTATGTGATGGGGGATAGTCATTTGTGGATTGTGTTGGAGGTGTGCTCATTTGTATCTCAGCCCTGAGCAGGACGGGCACTGATATTGGGCCGTCAGTTTGTTCTTACATCATTGTTATAGATACAGTGTAGAGATGTGGGTAGCTGCCTGTCACTCACTGTGAGCATCTCTATCAGAGCAGTTGGAAGTGGATATGAGAGCTCAGTATTCTGACTGAAGAAGCCAAGCAGCTTTCAAACTCTTCTTTCTTCTTTCCCTCTCTCCTTCCCTCCCTCCCTCCTTTCCTTCCTTGTTATCTTCTATTCTTCCTTCTCTAGAATGTGCTGAGTCAAGCAGCTTCTTGTAATGCTCATCCCAGGCCATCCACACCATCCTGGGAAGATGGGAAGAGTTTTCCTAGGTGGAGTCACATGACTCCCCAGTTACCAGTGACTTCCTGCACACCTTCCATGCTAACTTTTCCATTCTGTCACTCGCTCCATATTTGATGCATCACAATGATGTAACACACCTCACCTTGTGCACACTCTCTAGAGGTATCCTCCTTAAGTAGCACATATGCGGTGGGCCAGACTAACACCATGAAAGAAGCATAAGTCACAGAGGCGAGAGCTTCACTATTGGTGTATGGCCTCAGTTCTCAATGTGTGGGTCATGACCCTACACAGGAGTCACCTAAGACCATCAGAAAACATAGATATTTACATTACAATTCATAGTAGTAACAGAACTACAGTTATGAAGTAGCAACAAAAATAATTTATGATTAGGGGTCACCACAGCATGAGGATCTGTATTACAGGGTCACAGAGTTAGGATGGTTGAGAAGGTGCATGGAAACGAGAGTGAGGGTCTCTGACTATGTTCTGCAGCCCCCACCATATGTCAGACTCTGATCAGAACTGTGAGAACAGTCCAGGGCTGTAGCTGTGTGCTCTGTTCCTGGGACGTCAGTCTGATGGCAGGACTGAGAGGGCCTCCTAGACCCAAGGCCATCCACATCAGCAGAGAGATGGTGCTAGGGTGTGGGGTGGGGTCATGTGGGGTCATGTGGGGTGAACTAAGGAATCTGAGCTTGTTAGGCACATTCGTTTTGGAACTGGGTGTTTCTGAACTTAGACCCTGGATCTCTAAGTAACAAAAACTCTGAAGTGAGACAATAACAGGTGAAGACCTCTCGGGAGAAGAAATAAGAAATTCATGATGTCTGAACTGAAATGGCTCAGAAATTCAAAGACACTGAAGGGCTTTGTGCAGTTAGATCAGTTAGCACCACGTCTACCAACAGAGTTGTGAATGGCTCTGGGGAGGGGGTGATGCAGCAAGGCTGGGGTGACAGGGAGCTGAACTGAACACTGAGTCATCCTTTCTGGGTGTGGTTATTGAGGTCTGTAGTGACAGAGTTCAGCAGTGGTTCACCCAGGGTTTGGAAATTGCAGTGTAGTAAATGCTCTAGGGTTTCCCAATGCATTTCAGTATAACACCGGAGATAAGTGGCTCTCTGGAAATCACATTCAAGAGCAGAGCAAATCTTTTCAATCATAAGCGGCAAAACCACTGCCTCAAGATCTCAATACTTTAACCAAACTGGTGTCTCATCTGGGTTTATTAAACACAAACGGCAGCGTCCACTCATTTCCAGAGAACTAGTGTTTACTTCCTAGGGTGTAGGCCATGGTGTTTGACTGCTTGTCAAATTAGGAACTGTCATTTCTGGAGCCAAATTCTACTTCTCTGACTCCATGCTGCCCCTGTAGGGCCCAGCATTGAGTGTACAGCAGACAATAAGAACAGGAAATGAATAGATGGGCCCAGGGGTTAGAACTCTATTATTGTTCCCTGATGAGGTCTGAGGCTCCACACTCCACTAGGACCTCCTCTTGTTCTTTGTTCCTCCCAGCTCCCCAGGTCTGGGTGTCCCACTCAGCACTTTATTGGTGACCCTTCTGTCTTCTCTTTGCCCCAGTAAGAGTGAGCCAGACTGGAGGCTCCGCTGTGCTTTTGAAGTGGGGGTGCTTCTGAACCTCTGAAACTGCTTGTAAAGCTTCTGTCCGATGGCAAGCTCTGACACTCTAGTTCTGTCACGTCTGTGGGACACCGTGAGAGGCCCCACAGAGCTGTGCGACCTTTGCCTGGTATCACTCCTACCTACTGTGTGACATCTCTCAGGCTGCCACAAGTGTGCACAGCTCTTCCTGGCTGCTCTCCCTGTCTACAGCCTGCCAATCAGCCTGCCTCCTGCGACTTAATACAGACTTTAAGGCCAGAGCTGTAGTTCCTACTTCAATGGATATTTTGATTTTTAGACTTGGTCAGTAGATGTCTAAAATTAAACTTCTTTCAGGTTTTTTGATTATCAAAGTCTGCGTGAAGTCTTTTTCAAATTCATTGAATGCACGATGTGAACCGGAGTCCCCGTTGTTTTCTCCTCCCGGTCTCAAAAACCAAGTTTCTTCTCATTTACAGTTTAATTAGAGTTGGGGCTCTCTGTTATTTCTCTGGCTCTCAGATTGAGGCGCTCTCTTATTCAGTTACAGGAACATTATTTTAACCCGAGCAACACGTGGCTTTCACAGTTTAGGTCATGGCAGGTCTGTGTGGAGGTTGGAGCTCCCAAGTATTGGAGTTGGGACAGTATAAAGTTCCAAGGCCATAAATATTTGCCTTTTCTATTGTCCTTATTTTTACTATGACAACATTTCTCCTCATCTTTTCTCTAAAAATCCCCTTCTGTATACTCCAGTCACCTCATAGACTAAATTCCGAACCTCTGGCAGCATCACCTCCTCTTGGCCTTCTTAAACAATTATCTAAGATTTGCTCCTTTTCCTTGGATCTTCATATGGTAATTGTATTAGCCACCCCTCCATTGTTTTCTTCCTCTGTCTTCTTTGCTTATGTATGTACGTATGTATGTGTATGTATGTATGTTTGTTTGTTTTTATTTTTATTTTTTTTTGGTTTGTTCCTTTCTTTTGCTAGGAGCAGAACTGGGCCTCACCACATGCAGACACACCAGGAGACCCTAAAGCTTTGTATTCAATTCTTCCTCTGTCTAATGTCTAAGCCTTTGCCTCTTGATTCTGACTCCTTTGTAATGAGGACCTTAGAAACAGCTCATTAAAACAAATTAACACAGGTTAGACGTTTATGGGTTAGATCAGGACCCTGTATTGTTTCAGAAGAAAAATTTCTCTCAGAAATTTCAGAACACCAGCCAACAACAGCCCATAACCTTTCCACCCTCTTATTCTGTGGTAAGACTCTCTGCAGCCCTTCCAGAAGCAGGCAGGAGTGGTAACTTCCATTACTTCCTGTGTAAAACTAAAGATTTGTCCCAGAGGGAATGGAGGAGATGGCTCAGTGGTTAAGAGCACTGTCTGCTCTTCCAAAGGTCCTGAGTTCATTTCCTGGCAACCACATGGTGGCTCACAACCATCTGTAATGAGGTGTTGTGCCCTCTTCTGGGCTGCAGACATACAAACAGACAGACTATTGTATACATAATAAATAAATAAATAAATATTTAAAAAAAAAGATTTGCCCCAGAGATGGTTGTAATGGTCAAGGAGCTAAGGATTCTGGGACATACCCAAGGGAGTTCAAGAGCGGCACAGAATGGAATGAACATGAGATCCAAGCAGTTTCAGGGTGAGCATTTTATTTTTGAATTGGGTGTGTATGGGACATATGTAGTCTTCATCTGGGACAGGAGTGGGGACTAGGGCGCCCTGGGCAGCAGACAGGAAGAGAAGTCCTTAGGAGAGTCGGAACCCTGTGCAGGTGGAGTCAGCAGAGCCTTCAGGAATGGACAAGGCAGGGTGTGCTTTCCTTGGCCCTTGGGATTCTTGTTTCCTCCAAACTCTCTTGTCTCAGCCTCAGGATCCAGGTCAGCAGCAACCCCCAGAGCTGTGGCCACAGCCTGAGCCCCCAGACTGCTGACCACTGCCACGGTCACAGGAACTTCCACGGTCACAGGAACTGCCACGGTCACAGGAACTGGAGCTCCTGTGCCTGCATCTGTGGGACCTGCGCCTGTGGTGGCTCAGGAAGCAGCCTCCCTCAGAGCTGGGGACACTGCAGCCCACAGAGCTTGTAGCACAGCAGGAGGAGGCTGTAGGCAGACACTGTGCTGTGCTCTTTGGGGGGTACTTGGGGGAGGGGCACTTGGGAGGAGGCTGGCACTGCTTCTTGTTCTGCTGGTAGGACATCTTGGCAGGAGTCAGTCTGGGAAAGCAAAGAAAATGTCTTTAGACCAGTGTGTCCCTTGGGAATGGTTTCACAAAGCCCTGCTCCTAAGACTTGCTGCTCCCTGAGCTGTGATAATTTCAAAGGCAAAGGGTAACTGGTCTGCATGAACTGCAAGCCACTGCCTTCCTCTTGACCTGCTGGCAGGAAGGAATGCTGATACTCCTAAGTAGCCTTCTGGTCAGCTGAAGCAAACACAGGCAATGGGAGAAAGGCTCTTGCAGAGTTCTCTGGGCAGATGCAGACTCTCAAGAGAGTGCAGGGAATGCAGAGAGCCAGGACTTTGCTGTGTCACAGGCTCTGATGCACCCACACAGGCCCCTGTCTGTGTTCTCCTCCCTGTCCCTTGTCCCCAGCAGGTCCTCTTCCTGCTGCCTTCTCCATAGACACTTCTGCTTCCTCCTCCCCAGTCAAGTTCGGCTTGTATTCTCTGCACACCCTAGATGAGGCCCTCTCCCTGGTCAGGTACTCACCAGATGCAACAAAAGCAGAAGGAGAAGGCTGAGCTGAAGAGGCTGTGGATGAATGGTCCAGGGCAGCAGTCCTTTTATCCTTGGCAGGCTGTGATGCACAGCCCAAGCATGCTGCTGCTTTCCCAACCAGGGAGGTGACAGAGCCAGCACTCCCAGTATCTTCCTCATGTTTCCAGATTCCTGACAAGAGACCATTACGTCACCTCTGCCGTAGCTTCCCTGGTATACCAGAGACCTGCCATTTCTTCTTTCATGCATCCAGCTAGAGCTTTAACCTGTCTGTTTATTATTTTTGCTGGGCAGTGTGAGTGTAGAAATGCATAGAATACATTTCCTGCTTTTGAGCACTTCAAATTTAGCTGCAGAGACAGAGGATAGATATATGGTAGTGTGCAAGTTTATTGTGTGATCCAAATGTCTCTAAAACATATATGGATTATTTGATCAGATGTGATAAGCTCCTGATTCTCAAGAGTGTTAAATCACCAAACCTCTGGGGCCTGGTAATGAGATTCATTTGCTAACGGACCAAGAATGGGTCCCAGACCCTGTGGAAGGCAGAACTGAAGTTCAGGTAGGATATGAATGAGAGGCAAAGCCCTGAAGGCTTCTAATATCACCCCAATTTCCTCAAGGAGGGTGTCCATATTTATCCTCTGAAGAATATTTGGTATGGAATATGAAGGGATAAAATGATCTTGATTATGGAATAATGAAGATGATTGATGAATGGCAATAACTTTTAAACTTTTAAAACTTTTAAACGTGCTGCTAATGACTAGGTTGATGACATGGGGGTAATGTCTTCATCACAATTAATGAAATTAGCATAATAACTTCCAACATTTATGTACTTGTTTTTAACAGAGAAAATTTTTTTGCTTTGTTTGTTTTTGTACATTGCAGTGGAATAGGCAGTGTTTTGAAAATATCTTCCTTGGGGAGATGTAAAAAGAGTCTACTCTTTCCTTGCAAGTTCAAAACAATAAAGCAAAGTTTGACTCCAGTAGGGTGAAGTCTGGTGAAACCATGGACTGAGTGGGCTACTTTAAAGATGGTGAAAGAGGTGCATGCAGGAGTGTGAAAGACCACTCAGTGTACTGGAAAGTCTCGGCCCAGAACAGATGATGGCGTCTTCGTAGTCACATAGATGGAGTTCCTCTCAGTTAGTCATCCCAGCCCATATCTTAGCTCCTCCCAAGATGGCCTAGTCTTGTGTAGTTATGGAAGAATTGCAACTTCACAGAAATAGTTGCCAAGAGCTCCTGGACTTCAGATGAGGGTCCAAGGACCCTTCCAACTCTCCCTGTTCTCTGAAGGGACGTCACCAACCATCAGGCAGCTGGTGATGATTTTTATATTTTTTTTTATCAGACACAGGTGATCTGATGAAGATGGATGCTGCTTTGCTCAGTAGCTCCCATTGTATGACAGACAGTAATGAGCACTGCCTGTCTGTGGAGGATGATTTTTATGAAATATGAATCTTCTTTTACCAGATCTCATTGCACTATTAGAAATGGATTTGCCTTTGGATTCATCTGCTATCATAACTATTTGGCTATTTGTTTCCCATATTGCAATCAGAAGTATAACAGAGCACCATTTATATTTATACTAAACAATAGTTTTCAAATTTGGATCTATTCCTTTTACCCAGGTTTGGAAAGGTCATGCTTACATAAGTATATTAAGGAATGAGCGTATTTTACTTCACACCGTCTTCCCTCCCTCTCTATTTTCAGCTTGTCTCCTGTCTGCTTTGTCGCCTACACAGGTTCGCTGCTACTTTCATGCAACATACACACATTTTATGTATGTTTGTGAAATATAGGATCTACCAAAGAGACAAAACATGATATTTGTCTTTCTGGGACTTTCCTTCACATAATGCAATAACTTTCAGCTGCATCCATTGGGTGATAATTTTTAATTGAAACACTTTTATGACAATTCTGGGCTTGCTCTATATATACTTTAGTTTCAAAAACAACTATAATGATGTACTTTACTCTATTTCAAATGTGGGGATTTCATACTTTCTTTTGAAATAGCCACAGAGCCATGAATTGCACCTGGTCTTAATGGATGAGGAATGAATGGAGGTGGAGGGACTGAATAGTTCTCCTTTCTGATTTTCTTCTGACTTCACGTATTTCTTGCCCCAAGAATATTTTCAAAGCTTAGATCATTAATAATGCTGAAAGTGTTTAATAGCTCAGCATTCTATAGATTGTTACTGTACTAGAAGAGGTTATCTGTCACCCATTGTTTGTTGAGAAAAGTCTCCCTGATGTCAAGCACTTGGATATTTGGACCCCAGTTGGTGGCTTTGTTTGGGGATCTTATGTGGTGCAGGCCTGCTAGAGGACACGCAGCACCAGGAGTAGACTTTGAGAGTAAAAGCCATGGCCTGTTTCTAATTTGCTCCCTCTTCTTATTTCTTTCATTTGAAAATGTAAACTCTAAACTTTCTGCTCCTGCCTCCACGGCTACTGTGTGGTGCTGTGGATGTCCTGCCGTTCTGAAGTCTGTGTGGTGCTGCGGATGTCCTGCCTCCACGGCTGCCGTGTGGTGCTGCGGTTGTCCCGCCCTTCTGAACTCCTGTTCCTCTGGAACAGCAAGCCCAAATCAGCCACCTCTGTAGTGTTTCAGTACCATAATGGAAAAGCAGCTCGTGGGCTTATTAAAGGTACCCTCTCATATCAGTCAGTACTGAAGCTGAAGGTCACGTTATCATGTGATGGTGAGGCTAGGAGAATAGGATATGTGCAGGAAGCTAGCTTAAGGAATGTGTGTTTCTTTAGGAGGTCCAGAATTCTAGACCTTTTAAAAGGTTTCTGCTGTCCTGTTGCCTGTGACTCCAGTTGGAGGTAATTTCTTTCTCTTGCCCAGAAATCTCCAATACTTTCCCTGACTTCCTTCCCCTTTCTAATTACTACCACTAGTATATCTTCTCAATGAAATTCCTTCTGCTTCAAAAAGTCATTCCTTATTTTTCGTTAATAGACTTCTACCAAACACCGTTATTATTCTTTACCCAAATAGCCCCGTGAGAAGGTAGACTAAAATCTTGTTGGTTGGCTTGTTGTCATGATGGAGAGACTAGACTTTCTAGGGACATCAAGACATGGCTGTAGGGGAGTAGAGAAATGGCTTGTAGATCAGAACAATTTGTGTTCTTGCAGAGGACCTAGGGTTGTTTGCCAGTGCTCACATGCTGGCTCACAGACACCTTAACTTCATTTCTAGGGGATCTAATGCCCTCTTCTTACCTTTATCGGCACCAGTCATGAAGTGGAGCACATGCATACATGCAGACAAAACTCTCATACACATAAATGACCATTATAAAAAGACAGAAATGATTGTTTTAAGAATTGAGCTCAAGTTATATAATTTGGGAAGATGAAGTTTTCCTGGAGTTGGCGCTGTCAAAAAGCACAAGATATTTAACAATACAGTTATCAATCTTCATCATTGTCAACCAGAAAGATGATAAACCTTCTTCATCAAAATTTAAAAATCTTTATCTTTTTAAACTAGATTCATGAGGCAGGCTAAAGCTATAAATGCTGAAGATGTGGTAGTCACTCACATTAGCTAAAGAGTGGATGTCTGGTGGTGTGTGGGTTAGACACACACTATTTTATGGGCCTTCAGAATAACCTTGGTCATGGGTTACTCCCTTATGGCCAGAGTCAGCCTGACTATTGGAGGTCTGTGAAATGTGTGAAATGCTTGTATTCAACAGATTATCATAGCATTAGCTCTTAGAACCAGCTCAGCTCCTCCCAGACTGTGGGACTGCTCTTTCCTTTCTTAGCAGTGACTATAGGCCAGTCATCCTAACATCAATAAAGATACAGTGGTTGTCACAGATCCACAGTGTATTCACTATTCTCATTCTATGGCAGGTTGAGCTACTACAGAACAATTAATTATACAGAGGTATTGAGTGACAAAAGAAATTCTACATGCTATAGGGTATATAAGAAGAAGATGATATTTGAACCTATATTTCCTACAATAACGTCTGTTGTTGCCTCATGTCTATGGTCATCAGAAGCAAGCTTTGTCTCTCAACAGCAAACCTTCAGCTATTTTGCCTATGGGTTATATAGACAAAAGGAATAGATGGGGGTAAGTAGCAACAATTGAACAAGGACATGTATTACACTTTTGAGCTAATTCAAAGTATCAACCTATAAGTTCCAGTGTCTTTCAGTGCATAATCTCACCTCTCTTTATGCCACACAGGGTTGCCTGAAAGGCTTTCCTCTGGTTCTTTCCCCAATTGTTTATATGGGAGATTCCTGAGACACCTGAAGATGGAGATCATTAATCTTATGTCTACTTTGGTGAACTGTCTTGTCTCTCACTTCCTTTTCTTTATGAGATCACGTGATCTACAGTGCATCCATCTTGTGATGACTGACAGCTCATAGCTCTGAGTGTCTGATGGTTCCCTTTCCCACCACCTCCCCTAGAATAAAGGCTCCAATCCCAGTAGTCTCACCCTGAGTAGCCTTCTCTCTATATGGTTTCAACACATACAAGAAATACAGAGACTTGTCTGTAGAATCTTGGCAGAATTTTACGGCTTAGTCATTCTAATTGGTACTACAGGAAAGATCAGTACAGGATTTCTTTGTAGCATATTTTTAATATTCTTTCCAACAATCCAGGATGAGTGAACAACACAAAAATAATCTGTTTTCCTTACAGGTCAGTCAGTCCCTCCCATCCTCATAACAGTTGCATCCCAGAAGGAAGTGGCAGCTGGAGAGCCACCTATCTTTAATGCCAATCTGTAGACATGTGCCATAGGACTTTTATATAGATTATATATAGATGCTTATTCCCTGTTGTGATTAAGTTTTAATATTTGAAAGTATTCATATATTCATAGTCCTCTTTGAGAAAGTTCCAGATGGATGCAGCATGTAGGTAAGCATAGACTAGAGTTTTATTCTAATATTGGGGTACTATCTAAAGAGTCAGAACTGAAAATCAAGAAGACCTATATCCACTTGTCATTTCCTGAGATACTGTGCTTCAGTCAACACAGCACAGGGGGAAAAGTGTAAAACAAAAGCATCCCCTTCCTATTTGACTCTGCTGAAAAGAGGACATTTAAAAGGCTCTAAGAATGTCTTCACACCAAGGAAGCATATTGTAGATCTTGGCTTCCTGTAGCATCAGTTCAGAACTATAAGCTTTATGATTCCAGGCCACAATGGACCAGCCATAAGCAGTCATTCAAAGTGGCATTAGTTTTACAATGGACACACATAGGTACTACACAGTGCTTAGGAGTGGAAACAGGGTGGGTGTGCTACAGGAAGGGTTGTGCCAGAGCACATGATGAACTCCTGGAGGTCAGAGAAGAAGTCTTCCTCAGATAGGAGCATCTGAGAAGTTAAAAAGTACAGAGTGGAACTTAGGTGTGGACGGAAATTACGCCCATGTGCTACTCACCTGTAGTGCATGGAGAAGGAGGAAGAAGGAAACCCTTGGGAGGCAGATGACATTGCCAAAGTCTTTTGGCTTAACTTGATGTGTCTCCCTTCAATTTGTCACTAAAATTCTTTCATTTATGTTGTTTTCTTTAAATTTATTATTTTTCTTGAATGTGAGGAGAGGGGTTGACACATTAGGGCCATGGAAGGTGTGTTCCAGCTCTGGACCGGGCAGGTAACTTGGGATATCAGTGCTTAGGTGATACAGTCTCGGGAAGCTGTTATCCCTTTGGGTCTCAGCTTGACTCAGGCTCATGCATTGTGGGGCTGGCAGCTGCAGAGTGGTTGAGAGTGAAAGTAATAGGACATCGGAAAGAATGCAGTGTTATTTGACAGAGGTTACCAGAAACCACCACCACAAGAATAGGGTGCCTCGGAAAACAGGAAGATCTTGCTGAGTGAAAGACTTTATAACAATTAGACCCAAAGCCACGCCACTAAGATCAGGCCATGGTGAGAGCCAGAGACCAGATATTTCCTGACACATGTGGTTTAACAACACAAAAAGATTAGAATGTACGGCACGTGCATAATGTTTTAGGAACCCAAGTGCTTTGAAGAACTTATTTACTCCTCTAAGCATCACTATTGCCCTGTGTGACTTCTTCAGGAGGTGTAGAGATGATGGAGTAGGAAAAGCTTCATCCATTTGCTTTACTGAGTCGTCCAGTTCTGCTTCTCTGGTGTCCAGAACCCTGATTGCTCCAGAAGTGACAGGAGCTGATGCTCAGGAACTGTGTCCACTGGATAGGTCAAGCCTGTAGTTTGTCAGGCAGAAACACTCTCCAGAGTTGAAGATGGGCATTCCCCAGAAGTAAAGGAGAGTGAGAAAAGAGTGTAGCAGGAACCAGGCAGGATATTGGGTGGGTACTTTGACAGGCACTTGTGGTGGTCTTCGCTTGTCCTGATTTTACTTCTGAACACCTTAGGGGAAGGCTAGAGGCTGCATGGAGTAAAAATGAAAATGATGGCATGTGATGGCACTTGCTTATAAATTGACATTTTTTCCTGTTTCAGGGGTGTGGCTCTGAACCCACAGATTAGAAATAGTTCCTGGGAAGACACGGAAAATAAATACCAAGTCAAGAGATCCTGAGTCCAATGAGGAATGACTAGTCTTCCAACTTTTTTTTCTGCTTTACTTTACAGATGGGAAGAAATAGGGATGGGGTGAAATGAGGGTAGCAAGCATTATTTAGAGAACAACTTTCTTAACTTGCCCCCAGCCTTGTGATGGCAAGTCTAGAGTACCTAGAAGAGGGAAGAGATATAAAACTCCCAGATTTTTAAAATATTTGTATTACAATCTATAGTGCTGTTCGATTTTTTTTTTACTCATTAAAGTAATTTAACTTCTGAAGCAGTTCATATTGAGCTAATGGTCCAGTGTGTGGATGAAAGGTAACAGTAAAATAGTGATGACCCAACCAAGGATGCTGTAGTCAGTCCTTGGGAATGAGGTGAGACACCTAGGATCTTGGTCCCTAAGGCTCAGAATCTGGTCAAATGAGAATGGGAAGGAGACCCAAGAAGGGGCCTTAATCTTGAGCCTTTCACAATTAGGCTCCCTAACCTTTCCTTCGCCTTCTTAGCTGTTATCTCGGGAATGGAAGCATGCAGGTGTTAGAATAGCATTTTATGCCCATTAAAACATTGGTGTTCAGTTCTATAATTTTGCTTCTGATGCATGTTTTTACTGAGTTTAGTGACTCTCTGTTCCGGTGTCTAGACAATGTCCTGAAATGAAATAAAACTGAATGGAGAACCACTTCCTGTAAACAGAGACTGCATTTTTATTTCCAAAACGAAATAATCACACAGTAACTATATTAATTACAACACTGACTGATGGCTCCTGAATATTTCTAGCTAGTTCTGACACCTTAAATTAACCCATTTCTATTAGTCTGCATATGGTCATGGGGCTGTGGCTTACTGGTAAGGTTCTGGTGTCTGTCTCCTTCAGCAGCTACATGGTATCTGCCTGACTCTGCCTTCCTTCTCCCTTAATTCAATTTAGTTTTCCTACCCAGTTGTATTTTTTTTTTTTGCCACAGGCCAAAGCAGTTTTTTTATTAACCAATGGTAAGAAAATATATTCACAGCATAAGAGGGGAATCTCATATCATCTCCCCTTTTCAGTCTAAATAAAAAAGGTTTTAATTTTCACGTAGTAAAATTACATATAACAAAACAGCTATCAAGCAAGAATTACAGTTACAATAGTTAGTCTATTTGCATCTGGCAAAATTTAAGAAAATTTTATATCATCTTTTTTGCCTCTGTGACTCTAAAATTTTATATCTAACTTAGCTTTTATCATAACTAAGGAAAACCAAAGCCATAACTGTCTTCAACTCCATCAAAGACCCAGAAGGATATAAAATTACCTAAGGAATTATTATATTAAAATATATAAAATGTATTTATATAATATATAAATATAATATTACTAAAATTAGCAGGGAGTGCATTGTAAGCAACTTCCAAAACTCTAGAAATAACAGAAATATCTTGCTGCCTGGACAGTCATCCAAAGTTCTTTTTTAACTTTGGGGCGTCCATCTTCAGCCTACAGGCCCATAGTATCTGGCAGACTTTTCCATGAAGCAGGAAATTTGAAAGACTGTTTGACCTATATTGGCAGTTTGTCATCACTTTTATCTGCATCCTTCAGAATATCTGGTAGACTCTTTCATGAAGCAGGAACCTTGAAGGACTGTCTCATTTTCTTTTGGCAAGTTCAGCAGCCATTTTTCTGTGGGTCCCGCATGTCCAGTTTACTGTCAAGTATACCATCAAGCAGTCCAGGCAAGAGCAGTTTCTTGCCCAAATGGCCAGCCAACTCCATAAAGAGTCTCTTCGATGCCCATTGTCCTCTTGAAGTAATTGGTGCTGATAGGAGCAGATGGGTATCATTGTCATGTCTAAGTTCTTGAAACATTTTAAATGTCACATTCTGTAGGTCTTTGAAGTATTAAAGACTATCTACCTAACTAAAATATATCTCTGTTTATTTAGAAAACCTATCTAACATGACTAAAAGTTTGATAATTATAGATGACTATTAATACATAATTTTAATTATTCATTGCATTTTAAAGAACCATATAAACATAAGACCGTAAACAAAAGTAGAAATATACATTTAACAAAACTGACCTTAAATTTGTATCAATAAACCAATCTCCATACCAATGTAGTATTTATTTCTATATCATATCCCCCCCCTTTTTTCTTTAGCAATACCTTGACTAGCCAGCTGGTAATGGTGCACGTCTTTAATCCCAGCTCTCAGGAGGCAGAGGCAGCCAGATCTCTGTGAGTTCAATGCCAGCCTGGTCTACAAGGGCTAGTTCCAGGACAGGCTCCAAAGCTACAGAAAAACCCTGTCTCAAAAAGCAAAACTAATAATAATAATAACCCACAAAAACAAACAAAAAGACCTTGCCTGTGGCTATTAATCATTTATAATCAACCCCTTTAAATGTAAACAAACATTTATAAACAATATTTGGGTTAGCAAAGAACATTTAGTCTTTTCTAGTTGTTTCCCGAGCATCTCTGTTTCCATGTCATCTGGGCTGAGACTAACATGGAAAAGCTGCCTGGATCAGGTCTGGCAGGATGAGCAAATCTTTCAGAAGACAAAGAGAAAGAGAATAGGGGTGACTGTGGCCTGTGACATTGGTAGTGACAGAACTCCAGAAAAACCCACTAAGGTGCTCATCACCCCCTTTGTCTTCCTGCTGCCTTCCTTTCACACCTGATGTTCCTGCTCTTATGAGAGAGGCTGGGCTGGTCTCCTCAGCTCTTCCATTGCGGAAAGAGTCTCCAGATAAATATTCATCAAAGTCATGAACCATCAGATCTTGTGGACCAAAGAGCTCCAGCCGCTGAGGCACTCAGGAAGAATTAGGACCTGAGCAAGGGTCATAGCATCAAACATCCCCAGCTCAGCAAAGACCTTCATCTTTCTGGTCATAGGGCAATGCAGGTTGCTACAGGACAGGGAGCCCTGACAGTTACCTATGTCTTCTACTTAGACAACAGTATGAGCTAGTAAAGGCCATGTTTGGTCTCCGGCAGTAGAATTCAGAGTAGACTGTGAGGCACACAGTCTGCCCTAGAGTTATTAGCTATGTAACTGCACTAGAAAACACTTTAAGTTATTCACCATGAACTCTGCAGCTCTCTGGTGAATTTGTATAAACAGAATCATGTGTATTTTCCCTATATGTCATTTTAATTTTGAAGAACAATCTTAATATTAAGATAATGACATTTTATAGTTCGCTTTATAGATACAGCACAGTTGGGAGCACAGCCTCTTTTTCCCCCACAGCATTAGAAAATGAGCTAAAAAAATATGGGGAAGAGAAGGAGGGGGATTTCTGGAACAAGATGCTTCTACTAGAATTTTTTATACAATCAAATCCTATGTGATGGGGGATAGTCATTTATGAATTGTGTTGAATGTGTGCACATTTATATCTCAGCCCTGAGCAGGAGGGGCACTGATACTGGGCCCTCGGTTTGTTCTCACATCATTGTTTTAGATACAACGTGGAGATGGTTGTAATGGTCAAGGAGCTAAGGATTCTGGGACATACCCACGGGAGTTCAAGAGTGGCACAGAATGGAATGAACATGAGATCCAAGCAGTTCCAGGGTGAGCATTTTATTTTTGAATTGGGTGTGTATGGGACATATGTAGTCTTCATCTGGGACAGGAGTGGGGACTAGGGCGCCCTGGGCAGCAGACAGGAAGAGAAGTCCTTAGGAGAGTCGGAACCCTGTGCAGGTGGAGTCAGCAGAGCCTTCAGGAATGGACAAGGCAGGGTGTGCTTTCCTTGGCCCTTGGGATTCTTGTTTCCTCCAAACTCTCTTGTCTCAGCCTCAGGATCCAGGTCAGCAGCAACCCCCAGAGCTGTGGCCACAGCCTGAGCCCCCAGACTGCTGACCACTGCCACGGTCACAGGAACTTCCACGTTCACAGGAACTTCCACGGTCACAGGAACTTCCACGGTCACAGGAACTGGAGCTCCTGCGCCTGCATCTGTGGGACCTGCGCCTGTGGTGGCTCAGGAAGCAGCCTCCCTCAGAGATGGGGACACTGCAGCCCACAGAGCTTGTAGCACAGCAGGAGGAGGCTGCAGGCAGACACTGTGCTGTGCTCTTTGGGGGGCACTTGGGAGAGGGGCACTTGGGAGGAGGCTGGCACTGCTTCTGGTTCTGCTGGTAGGACATCTTTCAGGAGTCAGTCTGGGAAAGCAAAGAAAATATCTTTAGGCTAGTGTGTCCCTTGGGAATGGTGTCATAAAGCCCTGCTCCTAAGACTTGCTGCTCCCTGAGCTGTGATCTTTGCAAAGGCAAAGGGTAACTGGTCTGCATGACTTGCAAGCCACTGCCTTCCTCTTGCTCTGATGCCAGGAAGGAATCCTGCTACTTTTAAGTAGCTCTCTGGTTAACTGAAACAAACACAGGCAATGCGAGAAAGGCTCTTGCAGAGTTCTCTGGGCAGATGCAGACTCTCAAGAGAGTGCAGGGAATGCAGAGAGCCAGGACTTTGCTGTGTCACAGGCTCTGATGCACCCACACAGGCCCCTGTCTGTGTTCTCCTCCCTGTCCCTTGTCCCCAGCAGGTCCTCTTCCTGCTGCCTTCTCCATAGACACTTCTGCTTCCTCCTCCCCAGTCAAAGCCGGCTTGTATTCTCTGCACACCCTAGATGAGGCCCTCTCCCTGGTCAGTACTCACCAGATGCAGCAAAGGCAGGAGGAGAAGGCTGAGCTGAAGAGGCTGTGGATGAATGGTCCAGGGCAGCAGCCCTTTTATCCTTGGCAGGCTGTGATGCACAGCCCAAGCATGCTGCTGCTTTCCCAACCAGGGTGGTGACAGAGCCAGGACCATCCAGTTGTCATCTGCCTGTGTTCTTACTACAATCATCATCATCATCAGACAACCAGGAAGTTTTGATGGCTGTCTGACTTCTTGTTTGAGCCTGCTTGGTGAGGGGGCATGGAGGCTGCCCTGCCACCTTTGCCATATTCACTTAGTTCATATTCTTTAACACAGCTCTGTGTTTTGGTCTTTGCTGGAAAAAAGCCAAAAGACGGCTTACTATAGTGTTTTCTCATCTTCAGTAGATCACGATATATTGGGAAAGAGGTGAAAATACTAATAAACCTACAGAGTCAAATATCACAGGCCAAATGCTGCAATCTGTCTATGTATTATATTGTCAGTCTTTAGTGCATGGTCTTTAGTATGAACCTTACTTCACCCTCTATGTAAACCAGCATATCCTGCCATATCTGGATGCAGCCAGTGAGCATCCTCTTGACCTCTGGTAATGAGAAGAGTAGGTGAAAAATGTTAAAGTATAACCAAGACCTTGTCTAGATGATAGGGATTCCTAAGAAGATCTCATGGTACTCAAAATCTAATCAATCATAGTGTCTTGGGAAGATGGAGGTTGAGCTGAATTGACATTTGTTTGATGTGAACAACTTAGTAGAATTTAAAATATTTAAGACTGACCTACTTGAATAGGCTGGGGCTTTCCTTATTAGAGTGTACCATTTGTTACCTACAGTTTCAAAGAAAGTATAGGTATCAAGAAGATGACCAATAGGGCTGGAGAAATGTCTCATCACTTGTTGCTCTTGCAGAGGACCTAGCTTGGTTTCCAGCACCCACATTGTTGTTTGCAACTGTGTGCAACTCCAGCTCTAGGAGGTCCAATGCCCTCTCTGGTCTCTATGGTCTTGAAACACACACGTGGCACACAGGCATACATGCAGACACTCACACAGAACAAAATAAAACAAACCACAAAAAAACATGATCAGAATTTAATAGCTTATTTAAATTATATTTTAATTTATGTAACATATTTTTAGATTATTTATGAATGGTTGTAACTCTTTGTAAAATGTACAGGGTTAAATGTTTTCCTGCTGTCTCACTCTCTTGTGACTATAAGAGACTAAATGACTGGTTACTTGCTGTTAGACAAAAAAATATTTCTTAAAAGAATCTTTCTCACACACACACACACTCACACCTTTCTCTCTCTTTCTTTCTCTCACACACACACCTCTCTCTCACACACACTCACACACACACCTTTCTCTCTTTCTCACACACACATCTCTCTCTCACACACACACCTCTCTCTTACACATATACACACACCTCTCTCACACATACACACATACCTCTTTCTCTCTCTCTATCTCTCTCTCTCACACACCTCTCTCTCTCTCTCACACACACACACCTTTCTTTCTTTCTCTCTTTCTTACACACACCTCTCACACACACACATACACACACACCTCTTTCTCTCTGTCACACACACACACCTCTCTCTCTCACACACACACACACCTCTCTCTCTCACACACACCTTCCTCTCTCTCACACGCACACATACACACACATACACACACACCTCTCTCTCACACACACACCTCTCTCTTACACATATACACACACCTCTCTCACACATACACACACACCTCTTTCTCTCTCTCTATCTCTCTCTCACACACCTCTCTCTCTCTCACACACACACCTTTCTTTCTTTCTTTCTTTCTTTCTTTCTTTCTTTCTTTCTTTCTCTCTTTCTCACACACATCTCTCACACACACACCTCTTTCTCTCTGTCACACACACACCTCTCTCTCTCTCTCTCTCTCTCTCTCACACACACACACACACACACACACACACACACACCTCTCTCTCTCTCACACACACACCTTCCTGTCTCTCACACGCACACATACACACACGTACCTCTCTCTCACACACACACACATACACACACACTCTCACCCACACACCTCCCTCTCTCTCACACACACACATACACACACCTCTCTCTCTCTCTCTCTCTCTCTCACACACACACACACACACACACACACACACACACACATCCTCCTTGGCATCAGTGGCATCAGCTTTTTCTCAGAGACATGTGAGGTAGTGCGCATCCTCATAGAAGGAAGCAACACCTCGGGATGCTTAGGGAAGAGCAAGGAACTCACAGTTTGTCTTGCAATGGCCATCTCAGTTGCATTGTTTGATGTTCACAGACTGTATCATGCCAGGAGGTGCTCACAAGGAAGAATAACGGATATCTTCCTGGCCTTCCACATGGCAATGGTGTGGATGAATGTGGGATGGTGACATACACGGCTTCTCATTGGCCCGCTTTGCTGATGGCGTCAGTCTTGGGGAAATGCGCTATTAGAGAAAGGGAATATTTCAATTACCAGCTACTCTCAGGGAATTGTGGACTCCATGCAAGGTCCAGCTACTCTCTGGTCTAAGACCCTGGTATGGGAACCACCCACTGTCTTCCATAGGCTTAGCATTTGCCTTGAGCTTCTAGTAAAATGAATATTTACTCTTCCTCAAATTCATATTAAATCTCTAACCCTAATTTTATTATATTAAATGTATATGGTATTAAAAGAGCAATTGAATTATAAGAATGTTGTCAGATAAAATGTAGTTGTTTTGATATCATCCATTGCAGCAGCCTGAATGAGCTAAGGAACCCCAGCTTTCCGCACGTGAGGAATTGGTTACCAGAAATTTTTGAGGACCACCCTTTTCTTGAAGGCTCCAGCTTTCTAGATGTTGTCCACACCCTTCTTGCTCGATGTTCCTCTCATTTAAGCCATTCATTTTTCTATATTTTAAGTCAAACATATCTTATGGGGCATGGCTCTTGAGCTAGGCAGCATGAATTGCACCGTGAATGCAGATGGGACCAAGGGGGAGGAAAGTTTACATAGGGCAAATAGCAAGGGAAGAAAGATGCTCATGCCCACAGCTGGGGCTCTCAGTTCTCTGCATTGTGCTGCAAGCCTGGGGCTTCAGATCCTTGGCAGAGTGAGTGCTGGTTTTGTCTATTTTGTTATTCTTCAGAAGTCACTGTTTTTCAGTCACTGGTTTCTACCAGATAGGTAAAATCTTAAGCTTGCTGGGAACAGCACTTGGAAAGTAACCTTGGTCACACTTGGCCAAGTTTCACATCAATGTCTTCAGAAACTATCAGGAAGGAATCTCCTAATGAAATGCAAGGCATCTTCTGTAGCTTTTCCAGTTATTTCTACCCATCTGTGGAATCTTCTATCCTGGAGAAGGAATTGTCCCACCCTGCACACACCAAGTATATGTGAACTGCACCACAGGGCTCCTGATGGGAGAGGTGCCCTCTCAGGGAGAATGGGCATCTTGTGATCCAGAGAAGGCAGCAGCAGCTTAGAACCAGATCCACACTGATGGACTGGGAGGAGCTCTTGAATTACTAACACTCGTGAGTGTCAGAAGGTAGGCTTGCAGCCTTTCAGGCTTACCTTCTTGGTACACTCTGCCCAGTTCATATAACTTATAAATCAGTGGTAACTCTTTCCTTCCAGGTGAGCAGAACTAACTGCCAATTTAAGGTTTTCTTATTACCATAATGAGGCTCACTTGATGACACTTATTTGAGTCACATCCATGTAAAACTGGAGAAGAGAGACAGACAATAAATACCATAACTCTTATTACATGTCTGAACAATCCACCTTTATAAGGTGCACAGTTTTTGGTGGACTTAGGACATTGAAAAGCTGTAATTACCACTAATTTCATAACAATTTTAAATCTATAAGAGAAAACCATACACATATAACCTCCACTTCTGATTGCTTTTTGCTCCACAGGACACTATAGAAATGAAGAGACTCAGGAACAAGAGCTTTCTGTTCTAGTCTTTTGTCACTTAGCATATTTTAAAAACCTCTTTCAGTCATTGTTGTATGAGGTCGCTTGTTTGTTCCCAGCTGCCCAGACTCAAAATAATCACACAGAAACTATTAATTACAACACTGCTTAGCCTTGTGCATATTTCTAGCTCACTCTTACCTCTTAAATTAACACATTTCTATTATTTTATATTTTATCACAAAGCTCGTGGCCTACTGGCTAGGTTCCAGATGGCAGCTTGTGTCTTTCTCCTCTGGCGGCTCCATGGTGTCTTGCAGACTTCACCTTCTTTCTCCAGCATTCAGTTTAGTTTTCCCCACCTGCTTCTGTTCTGCCCTGTGCAGGCCCAAGACAGTTACTATATTAACCAATGGTATTCACAGCATACAGAGGGGAATCCCACATCAAATCATTTCTTAAAATTTCTTCCTAAAAGGGGAACTGGAAAGATGGCGTGATGGTTAAAAGCACAGGCTGCTCTTCCAGAGGACCTGGGTTCCAGTCCCAGCACCCACAGAGTGGCTCACAACTGTCTGTAAGTATGGTTCCACAGTATATGACACCGACACCCTCTTCTGGCCTTTGCAGCAACCAGGCATGTAAGTGGTGAACAGACACAGGCAAATACACATGCACATAAAATAAAAATTCAAAGAAGTTTTTAAATGTGGTTTCCAAAAGTGCTGTTCAATGTGGAGATGAAGCTACCTGGGCAAATACTTCTGCCATTTTGCTTTCCAGAGTTGTTCCTTCCATGGCCCAGCAGTGAATGAGTGGGCTACAGCTAACTGTAGTTCTGCAGATGGTAGAGAGCACCACCTTCATTGTCTCCTTTCACCTTTCGTTAAAGACTTCATTTGCTCTTCTTTCTTGGCAATGTTGGTGTGAGATTTGCTTCCATTTCACTACGGTATTACCGCTACATGTTTATCTTTGAGTGTTCTTTAGCTGCCATCCATGAACTTTGACATTGTGGTTTTTCCATTATTCTCATAATTTAAAAAAGTATCTTATTAATTTCTTCTCTAATTTATTGATTACTTAGGAGTATGTTTTTGCTTTATAAATATTTCTGAAATTTCTAGTTTCCATTTTGCATTCCCCCCTTGGTACTAAGTATGGAACCTAGCCCCCGGGGCGTGCTAGGCAAATACTGTACCTTTAAGTGACATCTATGGACCAACTTTTACATTTTTTGTTTTTCATTTTCAGACAACACATTCAATTATCAGTGCTGGTCTTAAGTGTGCAGTTTTTATATCTTAACTTTCCAAATAGCTGAAACTTGAGACATGCCCCATAGGCAGAAATGTTCTACAGGCAGACATGCACTACAGGCAGACCCCACAGGCAGACCTCACAAGTAGACCTCACAGACAGACATGCCCCACAGGGAGACATGCACCAGAGGCAGACATGCACCAGAGGCAGACATTCCCCACAAGCCAATGTGCACCACAGGCCAACAGGCACCACAGGCCAACAGGCACCACAAGCAGACCTCACAGGCAGACATGCCCCACAGACCTGTCTTCTTTCTGCTTTTGAACTCTAGCTTCAGTCTTACTGGAATGGGAGGAGACACACTGTGTGATCTTTTAGAAATCTAGTTATACTTCTGTTTTGGAGTAAAATTAATTTTTGCTGCAGAATGTTCCACATGCATTCTAAAATGTTTGTGATGTCTGGAAAAGATTGGTCTAATTGACCAATGGTGTATTGTTAAAGGTTTTGTTTTCTGCCACGCTGTGCAGCCTGGATGCCAACACTGGCAGGGGGTTGAGGGGGGTGACAGGATTGAGACACGGAGGGTTCTTTTCAAGTGGAAGAACAGCAACCTTTATTTTTCCCTGAGTTAAAGCCTTTTATACCTCTACTGCTTCTGTGGAAAACCACCGGCCAGAAAGAACACAAACATCTTTGTCAATTACAGACCACAAGTAAGTTCCACTCTTGGTAGGGGGAGTGAGGGCAGCTAGGTCACAAACAGTTTCCTTCATCTTCTGCCTCCTTTGGTTTAACAGTGGACTTGAAACTTTGAAGATGGCTTTGAAATATGTAGCTATGAGTTGTCCATTTCTCTTTTCAGTTTTGTTAATCTTCAGTAAAGAATTTTTGGAGTTTGTTTTGTTATGTTATATATGCATTTATTTAACTGATTGATGCTTTTGTAATTATAAATGCTTTTGTATCTAGTATTTATTCTTACTGATGCCAACATAGTTATTTTAGCTGCCTTGTTTCTATGTATAGAATGTATTTTTATGCTCTTTACTTCCTTTTTGGTAGGGGGTGTTCGAGATAGGCTTCCGCTGTGTAGCTCTGGCTGTCCTGGAACTCGCTCTGTAGACAAGGTTGGCCTCAAACTCACAGAGATCCGCCTGCCTCTATCTCCCAAGTGCTGGGTTTAAAGGCATGTTTGTAATTGGGGCAGCGGGGCTGTGTCCCCGGCACCTGGCCGCCCACATGGCTAGCTTATGTCCTGAAATAATTACACGGAAACTGTATTCTTTTAAACACTGCCTGGCCCATCAGTTCCAGCCTCTTATTGGCTAGCTCTTACATATTAATCTAACCCATTTCTAATATTCTATGTAGCCTACGAGCTGGCTTACCAGGAATGATCTTAACCTGCGTCTGCCTGGCATGGGAACATCATGGCGACTCCTACTCAGCTTCTTTCTCCCAGAATTCTGTTCTGTTTACTCCACCCACCTAAGGGTGGGCCTATCGAATGGGCCTAGGCAGTTTCTTTATTAATAAGAAATCACTCCCACATCAGGCATGCACCACCACTGCCCCTACCCCTGCTCTTTTCTTCTTTATACCTAAGTGTCTTCTATAGACAGCTTAGAGTTGGATCATGCTATTTTGCCTGTCATGCCTTCTTATATGGTAGCTAACAAATTCATACTCAATGCAATTGCTATAAGACAGAATTTACATCAGTAATTTTTGCCTGTGTTCTTGCTTCGTTCCTCTGTAACTATGATTTCCTTGGTGGTTCATGGGTAATTTCTAGAATACCCTTTCCCTTCTGTATGCTGTGTTACACAAACCACATCTTTATTCTTTATGAGGTGATCATCATAGCTTTATAATTATTGCTTTATGCAATTATCCTGTAGCTCAAATACTGCAGGCCTCCTAGAAACAGATTGGTTTAGTTTGCATAGCAAGGCTGTACTGCTGGGTGTTGTGTAGAGTTTCTGTGATGATTGAAACATCCTATCCCCGTGGGGAAGCTCCAGAAGACTGAAGGTAAAGAGCTCAAAATACTTCAGGAAATTCCGGAAACTGATCAGATTCACTAGCTCCCCCCTCACACTTCCCAGAGTAAACAATAAGACTGCTGTGAATCACCCTCCCCCCCCCAGACAAACTGCAAAGAAGACTCTCAGACTAGCCAATAGCCTTAAAGAAGCACAAACCAGCTACTTTGCCTAGGAGATCCTCAGACCAACTGAACCACCTGGAAAGGTTGGTCTCTCCAGTCTTGTGAGCAGCCTGCAGGGTGTACTGTGTGCTCCTGGATCCATTCTGGGGTGGACTTTGGTGATACAACATTCTTTGAGTCATTTCTGCTCTTGTAATGGTTACCCCTGACCCATATTCCTGTAAGTAACCCCAGTAAAACTCACTGGTTCACCAAGGTAGACGGGGTGGTTGTAGGACCCAGGCCAGCTTGTTACACACCTGCCAAGACAAGCTCTATAGAGACCAACCAGAAAGTAGGCTTGAGTCTACCCTAAGGTGATGACCTGGTTCCAAGAAAGACGATAAATTGAGACCACCCAGGAACACACCATCCAAAGAAAATTCCTAATGTTAAAACTGTTGTACATAGGATCACCTGATGTCCCTTGGCCTAGCCTACACCCTCCCCTTTGCACCAGGGCACCGCTAGACAAATGTCAGTCCATCAAGGGTCCTGAACATTAGAAATGCCTCACCCCAACCTCTGCTATTATAAAAACCCAACCCCAGTTGTGCTTGAGACTCGCTGATGGACACACAAAGAGTCTGAGCTCAAACTTGAATAAAAACAAAGGCTCTTTGCTTTTACATATAGGACCCTATCTCCTTGTTGGTTTTTGGGAGACTCTGTGTATCAGGGTATAACTGTTGTATCTGTATTTTCATCTGTTTTGGGCTTCCTTTCTGGGGTGAGTAGATGTGTCTGTGTGTGTGTGTGTGTGTGTGTGTGTGTGTTATGTGCATTGTATCTTCCATCTTTCATGTCTTGTCCTACAACATCATGGCCTGATGGAAGGGGGTCACTAGCCCACTAGAGCATGCAACTCTGACAGACCTTGCCCTTCTACCCCATCTTGCTAAAAACCATTAAATTACATTCCTCTAAAGCTAGTCACCAAGGTCTATGTTGGGAATCTCAGCTCCTATTTCACTCTTCCCATTCCAGACCCTGCCCCTCAGAAAGTTCACCAGGGGCCAACTACTCCCCAAGAGGTGATCACACATACAGGGAATTTAATATTTGGTTGCCAGACCTGCCACGTGATTCTTCTTCTGCCTTTCTAAGAGTAACATGGGAGTGCTTTTCTTTGCTTTGCTCTGTCTATTAATACTGTAATCTGCAGACCTGGCCTGTCATCTGGGTACCCTGTCTCTTTAAGGGACAAGTCCCACCCACTCCCAGTCATCCCCAACCCCAAACATAAGCCAATCTTCTCCTTCTTCTCCAGCCTGCTCTATCTCTGTCCATCCTTCTCCCCTTCCCCTCTCCCTCCACTAAATAAACTCTATACCCAAGCTCTCCCTGCATGGCACATTTGTGTGTCTCTCTTGTGGCCTCAGGTCACCTGAGGAGGCCTTGGGCCACTTCTGCCCCTGTGGGACTGGCCTCGGGTCACCCCATATTATAAATAATAGCAATTAAATCTGATATTATTCAGTTTGATTTGGCTTATTGCCTCAGTGGAGGAATCCAATAACTGGGCATCTAAGACTTTTTAGTCACTTATTTGACCATTTCTTCCTCCTGAGGCTGACTACCAAATCAGAAGCCCCCGTTGGCTCACCTTATTAACATTCCCAATTAAAATTAAATACGGGTTTCCTCCTTTACCATTAAAAACCTCCTTGCCTATGTTTCAGGTCTGTCTCCCCTCTGTCAGTCAGTCCATCGTCCCTCCAGGACAAATTCACCTTCCCCCTTCCTTTTGTTCCCGTCCCCTTCCTCCAGTCCCCTAGCTCCTCTGCCCCCGCATCCTAGTCCATTCTAGCCCAAACCTTCCCTTTACACCAGCAAGGCCATTTGCTGCTGTTTGCCTGTCTGAGTCAGAAAGCAGCCATTTTAACTTTCTTCCCCACTTCATACATAAAGGATCTTTTTGTGCAAATAGGTGTTTGGAGGTGGTTTGTGCCTAATCCATGTCCAGAGGGAACTCCTGCTGTGCAGGGGAAATGGGGGAGGGTCCCCTTCTGAAGGCAAAGAACTCTGAGACTCACACCTATGAGACTGAAAATTTAAAGGAGTTTCTTTTTTTAATTTTTTTATGATTTATTTATCTTTACTTTATGTGCATTGGTGTGAAGGTATCAGATCCCCTGGAACTAGCTGACATGTGGGTGCTGGGAATTGAACCTGGGTCCTCTGGAAGAGCAGTCAGTGCTCTTAACCGCTGAGCCATTTCTCCAGCCCAAGAGAGTTTCTTAAAAGGTCAAACTTTTAAAGTCAGACTGCAGTTATGTGAGGAGAACCTGTGTCCAATTTTCATTATCATTAACCTGACAGTGACTCCTTCACACAGAGGAGGTGCAGCCCCCCTGAGACATCAGCAAAGCTGGTCAAGTGTGAGAGGCTTGCCTTGTTCATTCTCTGTCTCTGACAAAAAACAGATAAGGTGGGTGACAGCATCTTGTCCATGCTTTTCTTTAAAAGGGGAACCAGTGTAGAATAGTAGAATACAGAAATGGGAGAAATTGAGCTGTACACACCGAATTCATATTGTTTATTGTATCTCTCAAAAGTTGCTTGGAATATTTGTGTTCTCCTCCTTTTCAGCATCCGTTAGTAAATCAACACCCAGTTTTGTAGAGTAGGTAATATTTTCTAGGCTTCTTTAGGGAAACACTTTATGTTGGTGAAGGGACTGGTATTATTAGCACAAGACACCCCAAGACCAACCTCTCAGCACAAAGAAGATCTATTTGCTCCAGAGGGACAAAAGGCAGAGAATAAGAGACAAGGACCAAAGATAGAAGTCATGGGAGAAGGGGAAGGGAACAAGGGAGAGGGTGAAGGGATATTTGTCCCAGAGGGGCAAAAGACTGCCTCTGGATAGACAGGAGACAGATGGGGTACATAGGAAAACAGCATTTTATAGAGGCATAACAGGGAAGCCCTCTGTTAGAATGAGTTGAAAAATTTGATTGAAAAGTTAATTAAGACCACAACAAGGGGGTTATTGATTGCTGGACTTCAATACTTTGATAACTGGACCTTGGTGGTCAGCCTCAAGAGGAGGAAGTGACCAGGCAGAGGGAATGGGGGAGAAGGGCAAGGCCTGCCACAGCCACATTTGCCATGCTCAGACTGGCTAGAGTCCCTTCAGTTGGCATTAGTCGTCAGACTTGTGTTACAAAAGATGTGAAAGTATGCAGAAATTAACACCAGAATCAACTGTGTCTCTAAACCTCCTATCACTCTTCAGACAACCAGTTTTCATGAACTTCTGGGAGGGACTCGAATATAATCTCTTTTCTGTGGCAACCCTCCTTGAGTTGGAAACTTGTTATTTATGCATGTTGGTAGCAGGCAGTGATGCTCAGATTAAACTACCAGGCAGCTAGGAATGCTGGGTAGGTAGGGCCAAAAACAAACAACAGCAATAAAAACCTGGTTACCTCTCAATGTCGTATATAAGTACTATTTTGTAACTCTCCTCTGAATTTGAGGTTCAAAACAAGAAAGGAAACAACTCTCAAGGCTCAGGAAACTCCTGAAATTTACAGGATTCACCAAGATTTACAGGATCAGTAATGATTGCTGGGAAAGAAACTTTACAACCATTGGAGCTTCCTGAAAGTCATGCAAAGAGCTTCAGAGCTCTGACTTTTGTGAACCATCACCTGTGCTGGGTGGGCATTGTGGTTATACAACTGCCTTTGAGTAATCCATGCTCCTGTTAGTAATTTCTCAGCCATGCTTTTTAGTAAGCCCAGCAGACATTAGTTTGCAAAGCTGAACTTTGGGGGAATTATTACATTGATCTGCCATTGTTGCCTTTATCTGAAATAAAAAGTTTTTTGTTGTTTTAGTTTTTTTAAAAAAAAAAGCAAATCAAAATGAAAGGGGTAGGAGAAAGAATTATGATGGAGGTGGGTCTTGTATCTTATCTGTTGCTTTCATTGGCTAACTAATAAAGAAACTGCCTGGGCCCTCATAGGACAGAAAATTAGGTAGGTGGAGTAGACAGAAGAGGATTCTGGGAGAAGGAAGCTGAGTCGAGAGGAGCCGCCATGATGCCCGCACTCCAGAGAGACGCAGGCTAGAATCTCCCTGGTAAGCACACCATGGGGTGTTGCACAGATTGTCAGAAATGGGCTAGTCCAGGTGTGGGAGCTAGCCAATAAGGGGTTGGAGCTAGTGGGCCAGGCAGTGATTAAAAGAATATAGTTTCCGTGTAATTATTTCGGGGCATAAGTAAGCCATGCTGGCGGCCGGGTGCAGGGACACAGCCGGCCGCTCCTCATTCAACAGAACTAGAGTTGTAAAAGGGGATTTCCTGGTTGTGTTGTTTTCTAGTCCACCAATGAAAAGTTCCTCGGTGCTGTCTTTGACCAGTCAGGAGCTGGCTGCCTTCTCCCAAAGCCACTCTTTCCATTCTCTCCTAAAACTCTTACCTCGAGCTCCTCACATGTCTGTAACACCCAGAGACCCAAGAGCTCTTGCCTGGAGCTGACATGAGGACTCCTTAGTGACAGATGCCTAGCACTCTAAGTATCTATATGAAAGATTCCAGAGTCAGAGTTCAGTCCCCTAGACCTTAGCACCAGATCCGTTGTTTCTTGTTCATAGACTCAAGGTCTGGTGGAAGATTTTCCCTAAGAAGTGCCTAGGCTGTCCAAGTACTTGTTTCTTAACCTTGCTGTGGGCTTGTTTCCTCCCTACTCTCCTTTCTTTCCTTTTAAAACTACTTTTTCTTTTTTTATTTTCTTTAAGTGTTTTTATGTGTATAAAGTTTTATATATATATGTACTACATATATGCACTGTTCATAGATGTCAGAAAATGATGTCAGAGCCCATGGAATTAAAGTTACAGATAATTGTGAGTTACTATGTGTGTACTGAGAATCAAACCTGGATCATACAGAAGAGCAGCCAGTGCCCATAATGCTTGAGCTCTTTTTATGGCACTAATTTTCTTTAATTATTTAAAAAATAATGACTGCTTTGGCAGCACATATATTAAAATTGGAATAAGTTATCATGGTTCCTATGGTGCTAGGATGACTCACAAGTTTGTGAAGAGTTCCATTTTTATAAGAAAAAAAAATCAAACTAATATTGTAGACGAGATAGACAAATAGCCCATGAGATGGTAAATGCTTCTAACCACAAATGCATATGGCACAGTCCTGGTTGGGTAACTTGCTATGTAACAGGGCAGACAGACAGGTGGTTAAGTCAGTGCATTGGTGACAAGCTCACAGGTGAACACCTGAGAAGTCATCAGACTTAGGTAAGAGTTCACAGGTATCAGTCTTTTGTTGCAACTCTTTGTGTTGAGATGATGTCATTTAATGTCACTTGGGAGTGACTGGGATGAGGTGGGCAGCCAGTCAGAACTGACAGTGTTGGGCATGCAGCAGGAACAGTGGGATGAGGTGCTCCACCCTTGCCAAGGGGGCAGCTGGTTCTGGGACACTGAGAATAATGCATGAAACTCAGAAAGCTGGGAGGTCCCAGAGAGCAGATAGCACACATAAAGCTCATAACTCAGAGTAAAATGTTATATATAATAAAAGCCAGAATAGTATGCTCAGTAAAAATGCTGATTCAGGAACCCAGTATTCCATTCTGATTTCTATAGGTGATAACTATCTTAAGGTACGGGTGTTTGGGAAGATAAAAGGCTACTCTGTGGTGAAATCACAATAGAGTACAGATGTCAGAATCAAGACCTAAGCTTTGTCTACTGAACAGTTTGTGAGTCTGTCACTTTGTATATCTCTGAGTTTCAGACATAGGTCACTAAAGGAACTAACTCCCTTTTCTTTGGGATTCCCAGGGTGAGTAAGTTGAAAGGTGAACTATAAATAATTTGAGGTAATTAATAACAAACGTGACAGTGATTTTGTGTACACCCAACATAGGGCAGCTGATGCAATGTAGTCACACCCATGCATTTAAATTGGCTTTGTCAAATTTTCCTATTAACACTAGAGATATATTTCCTTCTGATGTTAACCAGACACTTGGAACAGGAGCCCTAACCCACTCAATGGTTTTCGGTGTCCACTTTCTGGTGGAATGGTTTTGTCCATTGATTCTGGATTTATGGCTTTCTGTCCACACCGCAAGACCATATACACGTGATGAGAGTCCCTGGTCCACTGCTGCGGAATGTTTGTTTACACTGTGTGAAGATGTGTCATTGTTATTGATTTAATAAAAAGCTGAATGACCAAAAGCTAGGCAGGAGAGGTTAGGTGGGAGTTCGGGGCAGAGAAAGGAACTTAGAAGATTAGAATCTAGGGTGTGTGAGACACACCAGTGAGATATGGAGTAAGTTGCATGTAGAGAGTGAGAGAGAGGTAAAGGACACGTGGTAGAATGTAGATGAATAGAAACAGGTTAATAGAAGTTATAAGAGCTAACTGGGAACAGATCTAAGCTAAAGGCCAATCTCATAATTAATAATAAGTCTCTGTGTCATTATTAGGGGGCTCGTGGCAGACAAAAAGTCCTACTACTGCCTTATCATCCTGAACAGCTTTGGGTCATATTTTGTAGATAACTTGTCAGCATGGCTGGCCCAAGATGGACTGATACCCACAATTTCTTCAGCATTGAGTCATGAGTGTTTGTGGTGATACAACTTCAAGAAGTTGTGTTGTCCTGAAAAGTGGGTTTAACAGGATGTCTCATGACATTCTTTGGAAACCTTTTTTTTTTAATTCAATTATAAATATTTTAAAAACCCTGAGTCCTTGTATCTTGGAGTGAAAATAATCAGATATTTTTCAATCATTTTAAATTCAAATAACCTCTAAAGTTCTAGATGTGGTTTTTCCTGTTCCATACCTAAACTGCTATGGATTTCTCCTTCATCCTCAATTGAAATGAGTTCAGGTTCTGAGATGTTCTTCAGTCTTATTCTGAGAGCTCCCAGAAGTTTAGTAGACTGCTCTTTTACAGAAATACGTTTTAGAGTCTGGCAGGTGGCTGAGACAAGTGGAGGGAATGATTGTAACCCAGAGGAATATTAAGTCTTACATTTTAGGTTTCAAATATGGCAAACGAATTATTAAAGAGGATTTTTTCATATGCTAAAATATTAGTTCCAAATATTAAAAATCAAATATAAGAACAAAACTAAATTGGACAGAGGCTAAGAAAATGAAAACTGTTTCTGCAGATATCTTGAAAAATCTTTAAGGAGGGTCAAGTGCCAACTGGTCAAGAATAGGGACTTACTTAGAAGCTGTGTGTTCTGGGTCCTGGGACAAAGCAGTTTCTCCCCTATGAAATGTGTGGCCTTCCAGAAAAATGATTGTATAGGTTAATTACAGAATTGAGTGTCCATCTCTTAAAGGCTCCTCATACAATAAGTTTCAGTGAACTATTGGTAAGACAATTATATAAATTCATAATTTGACCAGTATTTCTCTGTTCCCCCCCACACACCTCCTGACTGTCTTGTATTACTATTCATCATCGTCCTATTTTCTGAACACTCAGCTTTGGCTCCCTCCTTGACAGCATACTATGTTTTTAAACTTGGCTTCCTCTCCTGACCTCTCTGTTAGAGTTTTATTGGGTCTGTCCCTCCTATGCCATCCTTCTTTACTTCTTTCCTGAAGTTGAGTATTTTCAGTTGTTGTGTTACTGGTGCCTTGTAATGACTGTTTCCTTGCTGAAGAAGGTAGCTTCTGTTTTGTAGGATGTTGAGGGCTATGTCTGGCTTCTCCCCACAGAATGTCAGCAACATTCATCATAAGCCCAGGACTATTTTAATTAAAAAAAAACTTACTATCATACAAAGATTTAGGTTTAATTATGAAACTTTCTAACAAAGTCTGTTTCTCTTTCCTCCTCTCCCATCACCTGTTCCTCCGTTGTCCCTCTGACCTCAGTATTTTCCTTTCCACTTCCGTGTTAAGTGTCACCCTTTGTTGCTCCTCTCAGCTCTTTCACCTTTCATGGCTTTGGTCTAGTGTCTTGTCTGCACCCACCCATACTCCTTTTTCTCATACACACAAGCATTAAAAATGTCCTCCCATGAGAGAAAACATGTAGGTGGTGTCTTTCTGAGTCTGGGGACTCTCACTTATGATATTTTGCAGGTCCATTCATTGCCTTAGAGATTTCACAATTTCAGCCTTTACTCGGAAGTAAAATTCCATTGTGTACACAGGCCACGTTTTTATCATCCATTCTTCTGTCAATGGACAGCAAGGCTGGGTCCATTTCCTTGCTATAGTGAATAGATAAGCAATAAACATGGACGTGCGAGTGTCACTGTGGTTGGCTATGAACACCTCTGTGCATGGGTCCAGAAACAAGACAGCTGAGTTACACGACAGCTCTGGATTTGAGTTTTGCAAGTTTGCATCTTGATTTGTAGAGTAGCTTTACTCACTTACATTCCCACCCCCACCACTCTTCTCAGGAACTTGCCCGATCTGCTCTCATCGACTTTCTTGTTTGTAAACATTCTGATTAGATGAAATGGAATCTCATAGCATTTTAATTTGCATTTCCCTGGTTCTAAACCATTTTTATTGCCAAAATTGTCTATCAGTATTTTGTACTCTCCTTGGAAAGCCACAACATCCCTACTTTAAAAAATAGGTTACTCTATTTGAATACTTATCTAACTACAAATTCATTGTCTCTTAATTAAATGCTAGAAATCAAAGTGAACAGGGGCTCCTCCCAGTAGGCACAGGGTTCCACTGTGGGATGGATATGCACTCTGCAGTTCATAGGACACATCATTCCTTGTTAGAGACCTTGGCCTTGTCCTCTTCCTGCCCCGCTGCTTCAGCTGAAGTGAGCATTAGCAGACCTGACAAATCTCTAAACTTTCCTTACAGAGTTATGATCTTTTTTTTTTTTTTTTTTTTTTTTTATGCTCTGGATGTGTGCAGTGCTGGAGCTGAGAGTTACAGTGGAGGAGCATGTACCTGCTACCTGGGGAGGGACAGAGAACAATGACAGTGAGACACCAGTATGTCTTTAAATAGAAGCTTTATTCTTGGTCAGAGTTAGGGACAGACACTGCCACTCCACAGTAAGAGTGGTGGGGACTGAGGGCTCAGGGTATCAGACAGAGAAAAGTCTCCAGAAATGGACTAGCCAAGGCTGGCTTTCTGTGGCCTGTAAGAGTCTTGATTCCTCCAAACTCTCTTGTCTCAGCCTCAGGATCCAGGTCAGCAGCAACCCCCAGAGCTGTGGCCACAGCCTGAGCCCCCAGACTGCTGACCACTGCCACGGTCACAGGAGCTACCACGGTCACAGGAACTGCCACGGTCACAGGAACTGGAGCTCCTGCGCCTGCATCTGTGGGACCTGCGCCTGTGGTGGCTCAGGAAGCAGCCTCCCTCAGAGCTGGGGACACTGCAGCCCCCAGAGCTTGTAGCACAGCAGGAGGAGGCTGCAGGCAGACACTGTGCTGTGCTCTTTGGGGGGCACTTCGGGGAGGGGCACTTGGGAGGAGGCTGGCACTGTTTCTGGTTCTGCTGGTAGGACATCTTGGCAAGAGTCAACCTGGTAAGCAGAGAAAACAATCATCGGTAATGTACAATCCAGTGTCTCCTTATCTCTGCAATTTTCTTCTTTCTGGGCCAAGAAATGCAGGAAGGTGGGAAAGCTGACGTGCGTGGAATCCATTGGATCATGCCAGCTCCCTCCCACTCTGTTCTCTACCCAGACACTGGAAGCACAGGCCAAGTCTGTGTGTGAATCTGGCATTTTCTGTCTTTGAAGAGTACCCAGCAAATGTACCTACTAGGGAAAACTAAGCGGGAGTAGAGGTAGTGTAGGAAGCAATGTGAATGGAAGGAGGTGAAGTGTGGGGGTGGATGCTGAGCTCCTGGGTGTGGCCTTTTGTAGGTTGCAGAATTCTTGTCATTCCTCGCACCCCCACTTCCCCCCCCCCACCCCATGATTCTACCGTTTTGAATAATCACCTGCTACAAACTCATTGTTTTTTAAATTGAATACCAGAAACTGCTTATCTTCCCCACTGCACCTCGTGGCTGGGTTTTTATGGAAGACCTTAGCCCTCTTCTCTTTCCCCCTGAAATCATAGTGTTCCCTCCCAGCTTCTCATGCCAGAGCCCACCCTTGCTGGATACTCACTCGATGCAGAAGATGCAGGAGAAGTCTGTGTCTGAGGATGCTGTGGCAGAGGAGCCCACGGCCAGGCCTCTTTTATCCTGTGTAGTTGGTGATGTCACCTGGGTATGCCCTTGCTTTCACAACCAGAGGAGGTGTTACCTGAACGCATGTCCAGCATTTTTTTTGTAACTTCCATAAAGTCCAGCTAAGGATTGAACCAGGAAGAAGGAAGCTGTCCATAGGCCTCCCTCTGAGGTCTCCTGGAAACTGATCCCCGTTCCTTCTACCCTCCCTTCCTTCTTTCTACTTCCTTTTCTGTTTCCCTCTTCTGGGTCACATGCCTTGGAGTATTGCTTCCCTTGTCATGATTGTGAATGAATTCTTTACCTGCACGCACACACAATATCTTCCAAGAACAAATCTTAAGTGATAAAATATTGTAATGTCCAAAGACCCCATGCTGCCCCATAGACATGGGCAGATGTAATTCACTGCTGTCCCCTGAGCTCCAGCAGTGGAGTGCCTGGGAAGTGATGGGGGACTGTGCGGGGCTTTGTTTGGTGACAGTCCTTGAATGACCTCATGGCTTCTAACAGTAGCGTGGACTTACTGAGCACAGAGGGACGGAAGCAAGCTGCTAACTTTTAATAGATAAATAATTGTACCACACAGATGGAGATGTTGTTAGTAAATTCATGTGGGCTGAAATCTGACTGAATTATTGTATTATCATGCTATGTGCATAGAAAAACATAATTTTGGCTATAGCTAATGGCTTTAATAGTTCACATACAGTTTAAATACTTGGGTTATTAAAATATCAAATCATGTATTTGCATTTTCTTACAGAGAAAAATATTTGCAGCTTTGAACTAACCTGTAAAAAGCAGGTGATGAGCAGTATACACAGTTAATTTTATCTTAAAATTAATTCTTTTGTAAATAAAATATATAGCAAAGTATCTCAATATGTATGCCCATTACACCTATATGATAATTTAGACTATTACATTTTTCTCTCTTTGTTCTGACATTAACCGATGCTAATGCATTGTTTCCATTCTGGGTCAAGAGATGCAGGAAGGAGGGAAAGCTGATGTGGATGGACCCCATTGGATCATTCCTGGTGCCTCTCTTCTCTACTCGGGCAGGCACTAGAGGCACAGGATGAGTCTGTGTGCAAATTCAGCCTTTTCTGTATTTGGAGAACACCCAGCAGATGCACCTGTTTGGGAAAAGCAATCTGGAGTACAGGTGTTCCTAGTTATTTATGGCCTTTTGTGGACAGAACTTTCAAAGACTCTTAGGAACTTAGCCCCGGATGGACAAAGTGGAGGAGGTAGCAAGGGGAGGAATTTGCCTGCATTACTTTCTCTTCAGAAAGAAGCTCTTGGTCCCTGGTGCTTAGCTCCGTCTTAGCCTCATTGCAGGTCACGAGCCATTTCTTTTGCATTGTTCAGAGCCTGTAAGTAGATAGTGGATGGGGAAGGGGCTCAGATGAGTGGTGAAAATACAGACGGTTTCCACAGAGCCTTGGTGTTGCGGACACACGGGAAGAGAAGAGTGGAAAATGACGTCTCTGTCCTCAGCAGCTGTGCTGGGCCCAGCGAGCCTCAGCAAGTGCCCATAAATGTGGTCAGGTTCCTTCTTGGTTCTCCTGAGAGCTCTGAGTCCACAACTCATGTCCCAATGTAATTCTTCAGTCATGCCTTGGTATAGAGCGGTGGGCTCAACCTTACTAATGCTGCGACCCTTCTATACAGTTCCTCATGTTGTATGAACCCCAAGCAGAAGATTACTTTCATTTCTACTTCATTACTGTAATTTTGCTGCTGTTACGAATCACAATGTAAACATCTTGTTTCCCAAGGGTCTTAGGTGACCCCTCTGAAAAAGTTGTCTGACCCTCAAAAGGGTCATAACCCACAGGTTAAGAACTTCTGGTATAGGTGATCACACAGGGGGCAGAGGTCAACCAAATAGAGGTGATGTTAACAGCACCTTGGAATATAGCCTGACCTCATATGTGACTTCAGACGAACCAGATCCACTCCTTCCTAATGACCATCATTGTTTCTTTTCCTTGAATTTCTTCTCACTTGGTCATTAACTCCCAATGCCTGTCTTCAACTGTGTGTCAACTGTATGCTTAGCACGGTGACAGAACTGTAAATAGGAGGTCCAGCTTGTCCTTGCTGGTGCATTATTATCACCCAAGGGAAGTGTACCAAATGATGGACTGCAGCTTTGGTGCACATAAAAGAGAAATTATAGGTTTTGTGGGGTAAGAAAGGTCTTAACCTCATTAGGGATTCAGATCTTTGGATAATTGAATAGCTTTTCAATTGGCTTATTGTTCTATAGAAGCAGTTACAAAGACTTCTCTCGGCTTAGAGAGGGTTAATCTTGAGTCATAAGGGCAGCAACAGGAGCAGTCCAATGGCTGGTCAATCACAAGGCTTCTGGGTGACTCAGTGGGGAGAAGAAGCTGCTAATTCCTGTGAGCCAGTCGGGCATTGAAGCCATGAGCTGGGGCAAGAGAGCCTGATCCTGGTGGGCTGTGTCACCAGGGCTGTCTGACTGGCTTCTGTGACCATGTGACACACATTTATGTAGATTCTGAACAATCATACACAGCCTATTTGTGACTGCTCGAGCTGTTGGTCCTTCTTAGCTACTCTGATTTGGGCAAATACAGTTAATGTGATCTCACCTTGCACATCACGTCACAGATATGTCCAGAAGACACTCGTGTTTCTAAAAATACACTTCTGTATAAACGTAGAAAACTTCAGACAGGACATCAGTTCTAGGAAAGTGTGTGAAGTCGCTGAGACAGGGTTTCACATCAAAATGAAGGGAAGCTAAAAACAGGGAATCATTTCCACAGAAACAGAGAAGTGACTTAAGAAAAGTCGGTAGCAATCCATCAAAAAAAGTTTCAACAAATAAATAGCAAAAAGGCACATCTTCCATTTGAGAAAGGCAGAAAAGCCTTATGACTAATAAGCTGGGCAGTGAAAATGAGCCCTTGGTTCCCAAGATGGAGAGCAGTTCAGATGTAGATCTATGATGCTTAGTGCCCAAAGTTAGACCTAGAATACATTTCAAACAAAAATACTAAGGTAGTTTACTGGAGGAAGGATGTGTTATCATGGATGGGAGAACATGTCACAAGACCCCACCACTAGATGAAGAGCTACAGGCAATCAATGGCTGCTGAGGGAGGTAAAATCAGATGTTGTTTTTTTTTTTTTTGTGTGTGTGTGTGTGTGTGTGTGTGTGTTTCCGTTTTCCTTTTTCTCCCTAAGGGCTGAGACCCAATCCTAATCAGTCATATCTAAACACACACAAATCTAGGCAATAAGAGGTGAGCTCAGGAGGTGGTGTGTGTGTATGGGGGTGGCGGTGGTACGTGAATATATGAACATGATGGGGTCATGAATTTGAGAGAAGATAGTCATGGTCAGGGGACAAGGGAGGAACTGAAAGAGAGTGTGGAAAGGACTCAAATGAAGCAAACACACTGATCTCATGTAGAAATCAAAATAAAATAATACAAAATTTTTAAAAAGGTACTGAAGCTATTGGGCATCTTTATGTTAAGCAAAACATATTTAGTACTGTATGTTTATACATTTATACACATATTTCATATATGTATATATATGAAAGGCATGGATAATAGATCAATGTATAAAACAAAAACACTTCTAAAATATAATAAAGGACATAATTCTGTGACTTTAGTTATGTAATTCTTAATGGTAATTTTTCATATATGACAAAAAAGTCATAGTTCAAAAGCAAAATACTGAACTTCACAATTAAAACTACTGAGGTAGTGGTACATGATTCAACATGCCTGTAGTGGTACATTACTAATTTCAGTACTCGCGAGACTGAAGCAGAAAGATCTTGTGTTTGAGGCCACCTTAGGTTACAATGAAAAGAGAGCAAAGAACAAACTAAATAATTAAAACTTCTGCTTTGCAAGTGACTGTTGGAGAATACATAATTAAAAACTCACAGGTTCAAAAACTTGCAAAGCACAAATCTGATTGAAGGCTTGAGTCTAGAATATTCTAAAAGCAGCAAAACACATTAATAACAAAGCAATCTGATTAAAATGGGAAATATTGAAAGAGAATGATATTTCAACGAAGATGATCCATGGATGACAAATCAGCTCGGGGCCTTACTCATTAGGGAAATGCAGTCAGGAGCAAAATGACAGACGAACTGCACAGGTCACCAGCTAAACTAAAGCTCTTACCTGACAGTGTGGAATCCTGCCGAGGCTGGGGAGTGGCTAGCCTCAGCCACTGCTGGCAGGAAGATAAAATTTTACTGCCATAATGGACGTTTCTTTTAAAGTGTCCTTACCAAATTAAACATATGCTCACTGTTTCTAAAATTTAGTATTTATTCAAGGAAAACAAAAGTCATAGTCATAGGAAATCTCAGTGCTGATATGTGTAGTGCTTAATTGTTTCAAACTCAAAGCCTCTTGAATGATATTCAACTTGTGAATGGATTAAGGAAAAACATGGTGTGTGTATGTATATATGTATATATATGTGTGTGTGTGTATATATATATATAGACATATATGCATATATACATATACACAATGAAATGCTATTTAACAATGAAGAAGGAAACTATCGATTTATAAAACAACGGAAATGAAACTAAGCACAAGAAACCATACTTTAAGTGCTACTCTCTTCTTCCCCCCACCCCTGCTACAGACACACACGCAGGAACACACACAGAAAAAGAAACAAAACAAAATAAAACAAAACAAAAGAATGCAAAGATCTCAATAGCAAGGAATAAAAGCAAACTAGGCTTAAAAATGGAGGTTTTATCCCTAATTGCCAAAGAAATGCAAATTAAAGGCACAATAAGACTTAAGCTCACACTTGTTAGAACAGCTATTACTAAACATGCAAGAAAGAACAAACATTGCCTATAATTTGGGGTGGGAGAAGAATGCTATTGGAAGTGTAAAGTGTCTCAGCCTTTATAAAAGTTAGTATAAAGGTTCTGAAAAACTTAAAATTAGCTTCTGTGTGATCCTCAATATCACCAGGTGTGTGTATATCCAAAGGGAAGAGATGTTCATACACTGAAAAGATTTATACACCCTATGTTTGTTGCAGCACCATTTGTAAGAGCCATAACTTGTAGAACATGGGCATATGTAAGCCTTAAAAAGTAGGTAAATCCTGTTATTCTGTGACACCATGAATGAATGACCCAGGAAGATGTTACATTAAGTGAAATAAATCATGGACAGAAAGGTCAGTTTTTCGTGATGTCATTTGCATTTGGATTCTAGAATGAATTGCACTCGCGGACACAGAATGTAGGATGGGGGTTGCTAGATACTTGGGGTGTGATGAGGAGATTGAGGAGACCTTCCTTCTTAATAACAAAAGTTGTGAGTCTTGTCACTTCTAGAGTGCTAGGTCCCCCCTCTGTAACTGGTTCCAGGTGTCTTTCTGTGCCCTTGTTGTACACATGACACCCCTATGGGACTGCCCTTTCTCTGCTGCCACTCTCAGAAGATGCCTGAAGGTACCTTCATATCAAACTTTGGTCTGCAGTGCAACGGGGGCTTGACTTATAAAGGCCAGGGCTTTACGCTTGAACTCTTCGTAGGTGCATCTGGGTTAGCACTGGTCTTCTCAGATCAAATGCATCTAATTTCTGAGTGAAGGGTGTGCCACATACATCTCCACGTTAACACTGTTGAGTGACGAAACAGGGTTAGAGCTTGTGAATGAATGGGCAAAGCTGAGAATGTCCGGGGAAGAACAAAAGGAAGTGATTTTGCAGTCACAAGTCCCTCCTGGTTCCAACTTATGAGTTCTTTAGGCAAGTACACAGGAAAGCCCTGGAGGCCATCACTGGGAAGTGGTTAGCACTGTCACCTCCTCCATTGTGAAAACAGCAGCATGCTTGGGTGATGCTTCACAAGCTCTACACAGAATAAAAAGGCTTCTGCCCCAAACTCCTCATCCACAGCCTGCTCAGAATCTCTCCGCTCTCCATTGCATCTGGTACGTGACCATGTAGGACCATTTCATCATGTGGGAGTGTGTGGGACAGACAAGCCAGATCTAAACCAGAACCTTAGGAAGAGGCCCATAATGGGTAGTGGTGGGCTGGGGGGAGGTAATGGCAAGGGAGGAAGGAGTCTTGGTGTTGGTCAGGGAGCTTTTGTTCCGAGTGTATTGTTAGAGATGCATGCTGGTCTCTCTGACAGTCATGCTCTGTACAGTTGGATGTGTGCCTCCATGTTCCTCTTTACTTCATAGAATTCTTGGCTTTTGAAGCTAATAGGTCTTGGGAGGCCTGTGTGTGACAGACTAAGTCAATTGATGCTCACCGGAAGCCTCTCTACAATGTTTCTATTATACTTTTCTAGGTCAAATTCCTTCCGAGATGTCCTGCCAGCAGAACCAGAAGCAGTGCCAGCCTCCTCCCAAGTGTCCCTCCCCGAAGTGCCCCCCAAAGAGCACAGCGCAGTGTCTTCCTGCAGCCTCCTCCTGCTGTTCTACAAGCTCTGGGGGCTGCAATGTCCCCAGCTCTGAGGGAGGCTGCTTCCTGAGCCACCACAGGCACAGGTCCCACAGATGCAGGCACAGGAGCTCCAGTTCCTGTGGCCGTGGTAGTTCCTGTGACCGTGGAAGTTCCTGTGACCGTGGCAGTGGTCAGCAGTCTGGGGGCTCAGGCTGTGGTCACAGCTCTGGGGGTTGCTGCTGACCTGAATCCTGAGACTGAGACAAGAGAGTTTGGAGGAAACCAAGAGTACCGAGCAGTAACCCCATCTTGGCTCATTCTTTCTCAGTCATCCTAATTTCTCTTGGGCTAAGTGTTCTTGGCCTCTTCTTGTAGCTTTTCCAAAAAGCCTGGTTACCTTGCCATTCTTGCCATCACCTGTGTCTGGCCATGTAGGCAAATAAAACTTTTAACAATACCTGAGTATTACCTTTCCCTTGATTTATTCCACCAAAGGCTGCTCACTAGGTGTTTCCTTTCTTTAGCTTCGGAATGAAGAAATTATGCCTTGGATTCTTCTTCATACTGAGGGATTATGTGGGAACTTCCAGGATAGGAGTGTGGGTGGACAATGGTGTATACCCTGTCACTTATATTTTAAATACACGCTGATTGGCCAGTAGCCAGGCAGGAACTATAGGTGGGGTGACTAGAATTCTGGGAAGAGGGAAGTTGCAGTCTGCAGTCATCACCCAGACACAGAGGAAGCAAGATGTGACTGCCTTGCTAAAAACGGTACCAAGCCATGTAGCTAACACAAACAAGAATTATGGGCTAATATAAGTTATAAGAGTTAATAAGATGCCTGAGCCAGATTGATGATTATATTAAATATCAACATATAACCTTCGTCCAGCAACAGATGGAAACAGAGGCAGAGTCCCACATCAGAGCACTGGACTGAGCTCCCATTCCAGTTGAAGAGTAGAAGAAAGGATAATATGAGCAAAGAGGTCAAGACCATGAAGGTTCATCCACTGAAACAGTTTACCTGACAGGAACTCACCAGCTACAGTGGAACTGTGAAGGAACAAGCATAGGACCAAGCTAGTCACTCTGAATATGGTTGACAGCTGTATGGCTGGGGCAGACTGAGGGTCAGTGGCACTGGGATTTGTCTCTGCTGCATGTACTGGCTTTTTGGGATTCTATTCTCTTTGGATATATACCTTGCTCAGCCCAGATGTAGTGGGGAGGGCCTTAGGATTGGAGGGGGATGTAGTAGGAGGATGCGTGGAGGGAATGGGAGGAGAGTAGGGAGTGGGAATTTGGGTTGGTATTTTTTAAAAATAGATAGATAGATAGATAGATAGATAGATAGATAGATAGATAGATAGATAGATAGATAAGCCTGAGTTAATAGGCCAATCAGTTTATAATTAATATAGACCTCTATGTTTTGGAACTTAAGGATTGCGGGAACCGAGCAGGACAGAAACCCCTGTCAACAGAAGAGAAGAAGTGTTAGAGGGTTTCCAAAGACCCTTGTGGGGAAAGGGCTGGCTTTTCGTCTGTAGCTTGAGGCTCGGCACTATTTGAACTAACTTTAGAAAGGTGCCCAGATCTTGCCTACAGTCACAGTTGGAATTGTTGTGTATAATTTGAGACTGGGCTAAGGATAAAATCCATGTCAAGTGTTGGGAATTTAAGTCAGATAAAATGCCTTGAATAGCTTTGCTTTTTCATTTTCTCTAAAAGCCAGCTGGAAATTTATGTATTAATATTCTTGAACACATACCTTTTTTATGAAAGAGAAGGAACCACACCCAATGGTAGTCTGTGCCTGAGACAGAGTGTTCTGAGAGAGTGGCCACAAACATGGGACTTCCATTTAAGCAGGATGGAAGATCTACATGATAGGCTTCATGACCTCAAGATGCTCTTCTGGAATACTCTACAGAGTCAGAATTAAAACACATCGCAGACAAAAGGGAGAGAATGGAAAAACTCTATTTGAGAACATACGGCCTCTCATTTAGTTCTATTGAACACCTAGAACCATAAACACTCGCGAATCTGTTGGTTCACCAAGAGCTCAGGGGAACCGTGTGCATTTCATGGTGGATAAACAAAGATTCATCAGTTAAGTTCCAGCTGCACACAGCAGCAGGGAAGATTAGCAGGTCAAAGCCCATCTCTGCAGACTCAACAGCCGAGCAAAGCATCTAACCTCTGTGTCTACTCCCCTCACCCAGAACAAGGGACTCAGTTCCCTTGGAGAACCAAAAGGTTCATGTTAATATATGTAATCATGCCAAACATTGTTTAAATGCTAATTCTTATTGCTTGTTCTTGAATTGAAAACTGAGAAACAAGGTTCAGAGTTCAGAAGCTTCTAAGTCAGACTTGAGCTTCTAAGCACAGTGTACAATTTGGATTCTTGCTGTTGGTAAAACTAAAGGGGATGAGCTAAGAAAGAAGCAGAGCTAATGACCCGATCTGGCTGGTTATGAGAATAGCCATATAATTAATTACATCTAGCCTTGTTGCTAAAAATATTTCCTAATGGATGAAGTTCTTATGGATAGAAGAAAAGAAGAAAAATTGGTTCTTTGGACTTGATTATGTTATAGACATGGGTCAGAGTTGAAGCAGTGGGACAGGGCTGGGGCACCTCATGAGATGCCCATGTTCTTTGTACCAGGACAGAGAAGTGTACAATGGACATATGATTAGAAATAGAAATATTTACTAATAAAGAGAACACTCCAGAAAGTGGGCTAGAGAGTAGGGGCATGCATAATCTTAGAAGTGCTGGCTCTCTGGACCCTTCATCCTCATTTACATAGCACCCACCTTTTCCAGGGTTTGCTTGGAAATTGTATTTGTTTTCTTTCCCATCTTGCTATACATGCTACATATTGCCCATGTAAGGGAGGGGTCCTCGTTGTCACGAATGATGGCTTCATTCCTATGCTAATTTTGAGAGCTTACTCTTTATCTCTTTAGTCTCTGGTCACAGTTAGGATGCAACCAAAAGCTTGCTCAGCAACCATCAATTCGCTTTATCATCGTTTGATCCACAAATAGTTGCCTAGTATACACAAATGTGCCATATACCATTCTAGGCACTGGGTTACCATGGAAGCAAGGTTCGCATTTCCTTGGAGCAGATACCCATCTGAGTGAACACTTTCCAGTTTGATACCTGTATTTTTTCTCTATAAGCTGCTGCATTTGTAACCTCTTTGGTAGTAGTCAGCAGTGTAGGGTGGGTAAATCCAGGCCTCAGCATGAGGCATGAAAGTTAAGACATGAAAATGCTTGGCTGTACAGAGCTTTGGGAAGTCAGACTGTGACTACTGGATTCTAAGCAGAGTCAGCAGCTTTAGTAATGGGAGAATTCAGCAGACCCTGGTTATTGTTCACATGACATCATCCCGCTTCGTGGAGCATCTAAGTACAAAAGAGGAGACAGGGACAAGACACACCCATGTCTAGTGCTGGTTCCGGAGTTTACAGATTGTTCTCCAAGGTTCTTCTCAAATGTTTAATCCTGGTCTCCAAGTCAGCAGCACACTTCTTGTGATGCCCACAGCAGAATCCCCAGCATGTGACCACGCTGCTACTACAGAGGTCACAATTCCAACCCTAGCATCCATGGTAAGCAGCTAAGGTGGCTTGAGCAGCAACGCTCTCAGAACTGAGTTCACTGCAGCCACCAGAGCTTGTAGCACTAGGAGGAGGCTGCAGGCAGACACTGCTGGGTTCTTTGGGGACATTTGGTCGAGGAACACTTGGGAGGGGTGGACACAGCTGCTGGTTCACTGGCAGGACGTTTCAGCAGAAGTCAATGAGCCTTCTCAAAGTAAAGTAAGGTAAAATAAAGTAATAAGACAAGACAAAACAAACAAACAAAATGCACCAATGTATAAGTTTCAGGCTAGTGTCTTCTCATTCTTAGGTTGGAGATACTTAGCTTTTAATTAAGTCAAGATCTAAAGAAGGGAAATGGGTTGTTTTGGAATCAAATTTTGGTCAAGTAAGCTGTGGCTCTTCCCCCTCTATCTTTCTGAAGAAGGGCATTTGGTATCCTTTTGGGTAACCCTTCGTTTCTGCACTGTACAGGTGATCATACAGGTGAACAGTGCCCCCTGCAGGTATTCAGTGCACAAGACATAATACAATGACCCACTGCTTTCCAATAGATCTCATCTCTCTTTGTGAAGAAGGTGAAAATCAGTGAGGATTTGAGGAGTCAGCAAGTGTCTCACTAGACATGAGAGGGAGGGGATGGGATCCCGAGGTCAGTCTCATCACGGAACGTTGCCATGGCTCATAGATCTTCATCTTCATCCCATTCTTCCACTGTTGCCTACCATCACCAGGGCAAATTGATTTGAGCTGAATGCTATTTTCATCTAACTTTAATTATTACCCCAATGATAAATTATCCATTGGTTCCAATACAAATGTTGTAGATGCTACAGAAAGAGTAACACAGTTTTTTTTTTTTTTTTTTTTTTTTTTTTTGAGACAGATTTTCTCTGTCTAACAGTCCTGGCTGTCCTGGAACTTGTTTTGTAGACCAGGCTGGCCTCAAACTCACAGAGATTTGCCTGTCTCTGCCTCCCAAGTGCTGGGATTAAAGGCATGTGCCACCACTGCCAGGCCAGAATAATGGATTAATAATAACATTAATTTCTCTTATATTAACTTTCCCCCTTTCTTTGTTCTTCACTTTGAGCATGTGCAATAACTGCGAGTTCTTTAAAGAGTCCTGTAGAGTTATTCAGTTGGTGATGTAGCTCAGTTGGTAGGGTGTCTGCTATACATGTATAAGACCGTGAATTTTGTCCCTAGTGCCACAAGAAAGAGATTCCATAGAGTACAAAGAATGAAATGATCATTCCAGACAGAGAGCTGGTGAAAGGCTGGGACATGGAGGAATGTTTTGGGATCATGTTTCAGTCTGTACGATGGAGTCCTTGAACTCTGCCACAATCAGCCTCAGGACAAAGCTGGAAGTGATGTTGACTCCGTGTCCCCAACGTTCTTATCTCTAACTTTACTTGGAGATATTGCAATAAACGTAGTTAAGTCCAAAGAATAACAGTGAGCATCTGTGAAATGCAAGACTAAGTGGTGAGGCTGAGAGGAAAGTTTAAAAAACAAAGTCTGTTTCCAGACGAATAGGACAAGCACCGAATCCAGTGGTGATGAGTATTCCTGAAGAAGAAATTCAGGTCATTTGTGATGCTCTGAGGTCTGGGGTTCAGAGCGGCCTGCAACAGTAATATTTTTACCTTTTGGTCACATCTTCTCTTTAAGTATAAGCACAGGCCATTTACAATCCAAATTTAGGTGATCTTGGGTCTCTACTGGGCAAGAACCAAGACATAACACCCGGTACCTGGATTAGTTAGGAGCCCAGTGACTAAAATGTGCCAGAAACACTTGTTTGAGTTGTCATGGAACACGGGCAGACTTCCTGGTGACTTTCCTATTGGAGGATTTCATTCCAGATCCATCCTGGAGAAGGTGAGTCATTATCCCCGCCCTGCAAAGAGGACAGACAGGAAGAGAAGACATCCGGTGAGGACAGAAGACTGAGTCATCAGAGCTCTGGGCAATCCCAGATAGGGCATAATCATGGTTCTGGCACTGTGTGACCAGCAGAGAAATTGTGAAGACTGAACCTGGTTCAGCTGATTGGACCTTCAGAAGAGTTCATCATCTGGCTATGCTACTTGACCTAATAGGAGCACACAGTGCAGGCTTACATTCAGAAGTGCATTTCTGCCGAGGTACATCCGTGGCACAATAATAGACAAGGCTATGAATTTCTATGCAAATCTATGTGATAATTGACAAGTCATTTCTCTTCCAGTCAGATCAGCATGCTGTATATGCTACAGAAATACCTCGTCACGGGTTTTTACATAACATGGAATTTTAGGTAACACCCCATCATGTTCTTCTCCCACCCCCTCATCATGTGAGATTCAGTGGGATTATGTATAAGAAGCATGGACGAAGAGCCTGGCATGCTGACTTGGTTTCTGATTTAAGCATATCTCCACTGCTCCCAGTTCTGATTCTTGTCTAGGTCCCAAAACTCTTTCTACATGATAAATCCCTGGTCCATTTCTTCTGAAACATTTGTTAATTGAATTTTTAGAGGGTTGCATACTGTCGTGAAATGATTTTTTCCAGATCTCCAAAGTGGAGGACAATAGGTAAAGTTCCATTCTGTCTGAAGAGAATAGACACAGGTGTAGCTTTGTGGGATTGGAGCTTACTCTACACTGGAAGGAGTGCCTTGTGGCTTCACTGATTGACCCACAATTACCCACCTCCATTAAAAGCTATATAAAGAGAGGCTGGAGTGCAGGAATTCCCAGTCATTGATTGTAATCTTAGTGTAAAGTTTTGTGGCATGTTTCTTCTCTTCCTCTTGGTGAAAAGGAGCAACACATTCCCTTACACTTCAAGGAGCACCAAAAGGGCCGCCCATAATGCTTCAGTGTCTCCAAGAAAATTAGATGAACATTTCAGTCTATGCTTTGACTTTCAAGTTGTATTGTTCTCTAAACCTGTCATGATTAATTAAAGAGAAATAGTTGGCAAAGGAAGTGGACAGCATGCAATTTGCCTAAATGCGTACTATCTGATAGGGCAAGGGGACACTGCATCTGTTCTGTACCCATAAATGCAAAAATGAATGCTGAAACACACATACACACACACACACACACAAGAGAGAGAGAGAGAGAGAGAGAGACAGAGAGAGAGAGAGAGAGAGAGAGAGAGAGAGAAGAGAGAAGCCATACTGCTGTTGTGCTGCTGGGAGTCCCTGCAGGTCACATGTCCACCTCTAGAAAGTCAAGGTGAAAATCAACAGCAGGACCAAATGAAGGGATATTTCTTTTATTCTCAGAAAAGAAAAAAAAAACTGCCTAAAATGTAGAGGGGAAAGACCACACTCCAGTTAATTCTTATTAGCACTGGGAAGATACTATTTGAAGTGAAGGCTCATGTTGAATTAAACTGGATTAGGCTGGAGTGGTGGTGGTGGTGAGTGTGTGTGTGTGTGTGTGTGTGTGTGTGTGTGTGTGTGTGTTTGATTTCACTGATTGGAGTGAGTGAGTGATCCTAGTGCACGAGATGGCAACTCTTGGGATAGAGTGTGAGTTTCTGCTTATCTTTATACCAAGTGTTGTTTTGGAGTCTTTCATATCTAAATCAAAAGATGAGTGTCACACTGCTCATGAGACAGGGCTATTTCCTAAACAGTATTAATGGAATTAGCTCTACGAATTAAATGTGCTTTTATGTATATATGGGCCAGTCACAGAGGCTGAGAAATGCTCGTGTTCCTAAAAATACCCCCTTCTTTTACCTCTCAATTTGTTTAAGTGAAGTGAATCACATTTTGAAGCTCATTTGCTCTTGGGCTTGTATTTTGAAGAATTTGTAGGAAGTATCTGTTTTTTATCTTAAACAATATTATGCAAATAATACATGGTTAAAGTAAACAAGTAATGAAAGAAAAATCTTTTCCTGGGATAATTACTTTACTAGGATATTTCACTCTAGAAAAATAAATAAGTTTGTGTCTGTGCATCATACATATACATATACATATACACATACATATACATATACATGACCTTGGCCTGGCTCTTAGCTGCCTTCAGAGACCCAGTCCAGGGACTTGACCAACATCCACATTGCCTTGGGCTTAGGTCTATGGTGCTCCGGGGCTGACTCCTCTGTCTGGACTTCTGTGTGCTCCATCCTCTACCAGTTCTTTTTGTTCTTTCATTCCCACCTTTTATTACCCCAGCCTGTGAGTTTGGACAGAGAAGTTTCTTTGTTTTCAGCCAAGGCCTCCTCCTGTGGTGTCAGATCACAGGAGGCTTGTGCAGAAGCTGTCTTTCTTTGACTGACCTCTGAACTAAGCTGTAGATCTCGAGGGAAAAGGTGGAGGCTCTCACATAGCAGAGCAGGTGATACTGCTCATGGTATACACTGACATTAATCCCGCCCAGAGTGGCCCCATGGAGAGCTCTTAAATGGCCCCTTTCTGTTTCATCTATGGAGAAGATGAAACCACTAAGACACATACTTTTTTTTAGGCTGGACATGTCTGGGCAGCCTGGGCATTTCAAGGAGGAATCTACTATATTGGAGATTCTGGAGATCCAGGTACCAGTGTACTTATCCTAATTATGAAACAATTATGGGGGTTCCGCCCTCTCCTTCAACCTATTTAAAAAGAAGGCAACAAGAAGGAAAATTAGTTGCTAGTAGTGGGGCAGATTATCTTAGCAAAGACTTTGAAGGAAGCACATTCAAAACTTAGTGACGGTTGCCGGAAGTGCCTCTCCGTCCCTGCCACTGGACCATGGAGACCGTGGCCCAGTAGAGACCTTAGTGTGAGGCTTGCAGGGGCAGTGGCCATGGAGGCCGTGCTGAACGAGCTGGTGTCCGTGGAGGATCTGAAGAATTTTGAAAGGAAATTTCAGTCTGAGCAGGCGGCTGGCTCAGTATCCAAAAGCACACAGTTTGAGTATGCCTGGTGCCTGGTGCGAAGCAAATACAATGATGACATCCGCAAAGGCATCATGCTCCTGGAGGAGCTGTTGCCCAAAGGGAACAAAGAGGAACAGCGGGATTACGTCTTCTACCTGGCGGCGGGCAACTACCGACTCAAGGAGTATGAAAAGGCCCTAAAGTATGTGCGAGGACTGCTGCAGACTGAGCCCCAGAACACCCAGGCCAAGGAGCTGGAGCGCCTCATCGACAAGGCTATGAAGAAAGATGGACTAGTGGGCATGGCCATTGTTGGTGGCATGGCCCTGGGTGTGGCGGGACTGGCCGGACTCATTGGACTAGCTGTCTCCAAGTCCAAATCCTGAAGGCAGCCTCACCCGCTCTCTGCCCTGGTGCACCCGGGAGCCTGGGGGCCACTGGAAGAGGGTCCTGTCGGTCCTCATCATCATCTTTCCTTCTCTTTCCCACCCCTCGTCATCCATCTCTGCAGTCTCCGTGACCTTCAACCTCTCATCCCCCAGCACCTGTTGTTTAGCCCTGAGTCAAGCTTTGCAATGAGTGTAAATAAAATTGGGCTGCGGCTTGGGGAAAAAAAAAAAAAAAACTTAGTGACTCCCTGCCCTTGTGAGATGGAGAGCAAGGGTTGGTCAAGATAATGCCACTGACCATCCCAGCTAAACGCTAGGGTATGGAGTTATCATGAATGAAACTAAGCAGAGAAGTATTTTAGAGAATTGAGACCTATCATAGAAGGACTCTGATAAGTCTATCTTCAGCATTTAGATAAATGAGTTTAGGGCCTAGTGCTCTTCTTGTCGAAAGAGGCATGGAGGAGGTTTCTGAAGTGCAATGTTTATTTTCTTCCTTTATTTCTGTCCTTCTCATTTTTCTACCCAACCCTTCCCTGCTTTCTCTCCTTTTATCATTCCTCCTTCTCATTCACACAGATCCAGTTTAATCTTTTTATTCTTATTCTAAGATCCACAGCCCCACACCCCACTGAGCTATGAGCAGTTTGGCAGGCAGGTGTTTATGTGTTATCACTTTTGCTTTCTGAAACAATGATGGATTGGAAATAGATCACACAGGAATTATTTTATTAATATTTGCTTAATTAAATGAAAAGTGACAAGAAGACAGAAATTATGCTGAGGAAAGACAATGAATGAGAAACTGGAGATGAGTAAGAACAAAATGCCCCAGGGAGCTGGCTTACTGGTGTGGGAAGTCCTTCTGTATATGTGTTGCTTTTATTGGTTAATGAATTAAGAAACTGGCTTGGCCTATGATAGGGTAGAGTAGAGCTAAGCAGGGAAAACTGTTCTGGGAGAAAGAAAGCAGAGTGAGAAGATGCCATGGAGCCATCAGAGGAGAAAGACACAAGCTGCCAGCTGGAACCTTGCTGGTAGGCCATGAGTCTTATGGTAAAATATAAAATAATAGAAATGGGTTAATTTAAGGGAGAAGAGTGATCTAGAAATATGCATAAGCTAATAGGCCAAGCAGTGTTGTAATTAATACAGTTTCTGTGTAATTATTTTGGTTCTGGGCAGCCAGGAACAAACAAGTGGCCTCATACAACAAATTGGTACTCCAACATGTGCCAGTTAAATCTACATAAACCTAGGAAGAAAAGAATAAAGAAACAGTAATTGTAATATAAAAGATTGTAGACAGCATAGATTAAAGGAGTAAAGTTAATAAAATTAATATTAAACATGTAGAAAAAGTAATTGAGTAAGAAAAACAAGCCATATAAAGATGGAATACACACAGAGAGTCTGGATTATGTATATTATTGTGTTTTCTATAAATTATTTGACTGTGAAGAAGCTCAGTACAGAGAGATATTTTATTGTATGGACTGCTAAGATAAACCAACACAAAGGTATCTTGACTTCAAATTTGGGTCTAAAGATTTGTTGCTTTGGTAAAAAGATTCTTCTTTTGTTTCCACAAAGGATGAGAACCTGTGGGATCCTTCCAGACTAATGTGGTTTGATGAACTAAAACTCCCTGAAAGGTCACCGTAAGCACCCCCAAAAATTAGTTCATCCAACAGTTTAGAGGAAGCAGTTTAGAGAGAACTATGTCCAAATTCCCAAATATTGTTGATAAATGCTTCTTTACATTTAAAGGGGGATATGCTAAAGAGATTTGCATTGATATGGATCTTGTTTTATTGATACAAATTTAAGGTCATTTTTGCTGTATGTCTTTTTCTGCTCTTGATTAAGGTATTATGTTTGCCCAGATCATTTAAAAATGTAATGTATAACTAAGAAATATAGATTAATAGATATCATCAATAATAGTCAAGCTTGCAGTCATATTAGTTAGATTTTATAGATGTACAGAGTTGTATTTCAGATGGATAGGCATTCTTCAAACCTTTCAAAGACTACAGAATATAGCATTTAAAATGTTTTAAGAACTTAGACTTTTTATGACAATGACACACATCTTCTCCTGGCAGCACCAATGGCTTCAAGAGGAAAATGAGCATTGAAGAGGCTCCTTATGTAGTTTGCTAGCCATTTGGGCAAGAAACTGCTCTTGCCTCGACTGCTTGATACTATACTGTGTGAACTAGACATGCAGTACCCACAGAGAAATGACTGCTGAACTTGCCTAAAAGTGAGATGATCTTTCGGGGCTCCTGCTTCATAAAAGAGTCTTCTAGACATTCTGCAGGACACAGAAAAATGTGGCTGAAAAACTGCCAATACAGGTAGAACTGTCTTTGAAATTTTCTTTTTTCTTTCTTTTTTTTTTTTAATTTTCAGATTTATTGAAAATGACAGAACAGACTCAAACGGCTCCACGCGGTGTTTTGAAATTCATCCCCACTGTAGGTTGAGTGACCTGCAGGTTGGAGAGACTGCCGAAGTCCAGAAGCTTCAGCATCTCCTTGGTGTCAGGATCTACCTCAATGATCTCCTGATCCAGGGCTGAGACCTCAGGGCCGTAATTATCCCTCCTTTCTCGCTCTTCCTCCTGCAGTTTGATAGAAATACCCCTGACAGGGCCTCTCTGAATCCTCTTCATCAGATGCGTGACAGCCGGCTATCTTGTTGCAGAGCTTCTTGCTGGGGATGATAGCAATCTCCTCGCACACACGCTTGTTGGTGTGGACGTCATTGCCCAGGCACATGTAGTACTTCTCGATGATGACCCGGGCCGCCTTCTTCACGGTCTTGGTGCGGATGCGGCCCATGTTGACGGGTCCCGGTAAAAGAGGAAACAGCTGAAATTTTCTGCTTTGTGGAAAAATCTGTTGGATACTATTGGCCTGTAGTCTGAAAATGGTTGCTTCAGTGTTACAGAAGAAGTTTGGGTGATTGTCCAGGCAGTGAGATGTCTCTTCAATTCTAGAGTTTTGGAAGTTGCTTACAATGAACTTCCTGCTTACTTCTGTAATATTATATCCTTCTGGAGTCTTTAGTGGAGTTGAAGAATAGATAGATATAATTATAGTTTTTCTTAGTTATGATGAAAGATAAAATAGATACTAATGTTGTAACTGTAATTCTTACTTAATACCTGTCTTATTATACTCAATTTTACTATGTTAAAGTTAAAACTGTTAAGCATTTTCTCTTAGTCGAACCTCTCCACCGACATAAATAATTAAACTTTAGACTGAGGCAGCTAGGGTGCCAGGAGCTGGGGTGAAGCCCTCCAGGCAAACAATCTAGATTTTTTTTTTTTGTATAAATGGGGTGTTTACATATTTTGTATAAGTGAGTGTTACAGAGCTGAGGTGATGCTTTCAACCAAACAAAAACCTTCCTTTTATTTAAACAGAAAATGGGGAATTGTTACGTCTTTCTGCATATGTGTTGCTTTTATTGGTTAATGAATAAAGAAGGCAGAGTGAGGAGACACCATGTTGCTGCCAGAGGAGAAAGACATAAGCCACCAGCTGGAACCTTGCTGGTAGGCCACTCTCATGGTAAAATATAAAATAATAGAAATGGGTTAATTTAAGAGATAAGAGTGAGCTAGAAATATGCATAAGGCCAAGCAGTGTTGTAATTAATACAGTTTCTGTGTGATTATTTTGGTTCTGGGCAGCTGGGAACAAACAAATGGCCTCCTACAACAGCTTACAACAGGAATTCCACTGGTGCTTTCCTTATGTTCCTGCCCCCTGTCTGAACATCTGTAGTTAAGAACCACTGCCATACCTGAGGTAGTTTCTGGCTTCAACATTTCTACACCCCTCTTGTGGAAGCACCTCCTCTTTGTTCTGGGCTCAGTAGACCCAGGTGATGCTGTCTAGGCAGTCCTTGTGGTGCTCTGAGCAACCTTTTCAATGGGACATTCATAAGGTCTCACAAACTGAAAGTCTCAGAGGCTTGGGGAGACTGGAGACTAATTTGGGATTCTTAGATAGAGCACAGAAGAAATAATGTCATCTGAGTCTTCTCAGAAAGGCATGGAAGCCTGAAAAATGTCCTGGCCCACTTCTTCAGAGTTCCTAGTGCAAACCCAGGAACGGTTAACTTATTTGGTTCTCCAGATTGGAATTTGGATGTTAGACGTGATGAGAATCTAGAAGTTGTCTGGCTTTGGCGAATGCCTCTGAAAGTTCTATGAAGAAATTGATGAGGTCAGTCATTTCTGCAAACACAGGGGCTTTGCAGCTTCTGATGGAGCAGGATGAACTGATTTGGGGGAAGGAGATGTGTGGAAGGCATCCAGGGACTGTACAGGGAGCAAACAGACAGGGTCTCTATTAGCTTTTACGAATTGATTGTCTATAACTTACTTAACGCCCCAGTGCCTCATTTTTCACCAGCAAAATGAGTATTCATCTGGTGTAGAATTTATTACAATAAGCTAATCAGTGAGATGGCTTTGCAATATATATATATATATATATATATATATATATGTGTGTGTGTGTGTGTGTGTGTGTGTGTGTGTGTGTGTGTATATATATATATTGATCAAAGCGTTAGACAAAAAATATTGCTTAACTCTCATGTTGTATGATTCCTTAGTATCTCAGAGATGAATCCTCAAGTGAGTCCTTCCAAACCAATGTTCATCTTATCTGAAGTCCCAATAAATGCCAGCGACTCCTGGTCTCCATGTTTAATATGTACAAAAGACACAGCCCCTTTTAATTTGTTTAAGAACAGAGATGGTCAACAGAGGAGTACTAACTGCCTATACCATTTTATTCTAGATACAAAAAAATAGTGGCTGTAGGTATTGTACAAGGAGGATTTTTATTAGATAAAGTTTAAGGAAAATAATGCATAATTCACAAGACAATTCAGACACTCATGCAATTGCTACCAAAATTGGGTTACACTGTGTGCCCCAAATCATGTTCAGACACCCACACTCAATAAACCAATTAAAAGAGACAATTTTCCAAAAAGTGGAAAATAGAAAGTGAAGATTTATTTAATGTGGTCCCACTGGGAGAGTGACAAAGGGATCCAGCAAACTTGTCTGTCTTACCAACATGGCCAGGCTGAATGTTACATGGGGGCTGGGGATCTGAACTCATGCCATCTTGCTTACACAGCAGACACTTACCAACTGAGCCATTTCCCTGGCCCTCTTTTAAGCTCTATTGTCACTCTGAAGGTATAGAACTCCAGTTCATAATACTAAGTTATGAGTTCTCCTTTTGTTGCCCAGATTTGCCTTCCCCACTTCTGTGTCTATTTTAGAACCAGGACTCCTAATTGCATAGGAGAAAAAAAAAATACTGTTCAAAACATTTCAGATCCCAGAATATAGGAGACAGGGTGCTCCCAAGGGGGCTTAAGTCCCACTAGAAGTAAGCCAGGGCAATACAGAGGAACCCTGCTCAGAGAGGAGGGTGGAAATATATTTGCCTTCAGCTTTGGAATTCCCACTCATTGTTTTCCCTAGGATCTGGTAGATACAACCTAAAAAAGCAACCAATAGTTCTGCGTGCAAGGAGGGGTGGAGACGCTGGTGGCAAAGTGCTCACCTGATGAGTTGTCCTAAGAGCTTACCTTCTGCTTGGATTTTATAAAGAAGGGCTCATTTTGTACTATATAGTCACTGGTTTCACTGGAAACTGACATAAATTTTAGAACTTTCTCATTATAGCTATCTCTAGTAATAATATTTAATACTCACCAGGAAAGTGGGGACTCACTGGTTTAATGACAAAACAGGTAAAAATTTAAAGCCTTCTCTTAAGAGCAGAAGTATTAGAAATAATTCATTTGTAATGAACAAATGTATAAGGCAAAACTTACCACACGATCTATGAAATAGATTGTCATTCATCAACATTTTGCTCCTCATAATAAAAAAAAGCACCCGGCACACATCTTGAGAAATCAAAGTAGACCTGGGATGGTGGTGAGGTAATCTTTTGCACTGGCGTTTTCCAGCTTGAAGGGAATACAATAGGAAGATCTGTCAAGGTGCAGGACCATTCTTCTACCATGCTTAGAGAGCATCATTGAGCGCCATCTAGCGGAATCCTCTCCTCCGTTGTGGCCAGAGCTAGCAAGCCAGTGGCTCTTTAGCCCCTGGACCTACATTAAGATGCGTCAGTAGATGGCGCTAGAGGAGTGACCAACCTAGTGAGGAGAGGGGGTATAATCATCAATGTGGAGTCGTCCTTCCCCCGCCCCTCCCCCAGCAGCAGCTGTAGATTTTCACACTCGTCCCCACAGAAGCTCTAGCGTCACCAGCCATACCCACTCCTTGAGAACCCTGCAGATCTCCCCTCAGAAGTCCTGCTCCTCCCAAACCACAGCTTCGCCTTTGTTCTCCAAGCTTGGGTCTAAGGATATCCTGCCCACAGCTAGTTTGGCTCTCACTAGTGAGCTCTTGCAACTGAAAATAGCTGGCTTGCCCCAGAACAATGATACATCACAAGCATGTTTGTAGATACCCAGTGGCTGGCAGAGGCACACATAGAAAATGGTGATGCCAAAAATTACCATGAAATGCCATCTGGTATCTTTCTCTACCTTGAATATGATCGCTTCTTTTCTACTGTAAATACATGTTGAAAATTTTCTTCCAAGATTTTTAAAGGGTCAATGATGGGAAATGTCTTTTTGTATAAAAAAGTACTTGATCTCTGTGAGTTCAAGGCCAGCCTGGTCTACAAGAGCTAGTTCCAGGACAGGAACCAAAAACTACAGAGAAACCCTGTCTCGAAAATCCAATAAATAAATAAAATAAAACAACAACAAAAAAAAGAACTTGAAGTTGGATATTCTTTCAAGTAGTGTTCAAGGGAGGTACCTCTGGCTCATCATCCCTTCCATTCTCCAGCGCCTCGACTTCAGCGCGCCCTCTGCTGGGCAGAATGGAATGAACGTGTAAGTCATCAGGACAAAGTGTCAGAACTGTCTCTGAGAAAAGGGGTTTGGGGAGGTTGCCTTTTGGAGACTGCAGCTGGCCCCAGGCTGCAGAGTCACACTGTTAGGAGGTCGAGAAGCTACTGCTGTCTGGTGCTTTCTGCTTTCCACGTTCTGTCATCCAGTCTAGTGCTGACAGAAAGACTCAGATGTCCCTAAGGCCTTGGTGTTTGGCCAACCCAGATGCTTAGACTGCTTCTAAGTCTTCCTCTACTTCATGTTGTTGTTCTTTAAACGCGGGTGAGTGTGGACGAACACGAGACAGACAAACACGCACGGCGAAACAGACGCAGACACATGGCTCCCACGTGGGTGCTTCTAATAGGGAGGGGTCACATAATAAGGAGCCAGGTGTGCGAGACACAGAAGGATGGAGGGGCATAGGAAAAAAGGGGCGAGCTCGTGGCGAGCCCTGCTTTTTATCGGAGAGCGCAGGGGTGGCTGGGAAGAATGTCCCACACCTGCGCACACCTGCATGCGCAGGTGTCCGTAATCCAGGAGGAATCTGGGAGCTGTAGTTTCCAAAAGAACAACACATGTTACAATCAAATGTTTGCTTTCTGTTCATTCCCTCTTAACTCCTCCTTATGAGTTTTAAGATAAATTCGCTGTATTGTAAAGAAATTGCAAAAAAGCATCTTGTCACTAGATTAACGTAGCCACTCAAATAAGCCCTTGCCAAGACATGCAGTCTACACATCTCTGTGAATTTCAATACAGTTAGAATAGCCATTCTGAAGCTGTGTTCTTTGTGATTTTGCATGTCCCCTCTGAGGTCAGGACTACTAAGGCACACTCTTCACAAGAGGGAACAGGACCTGAGGTAGCAGTGACTGAGTTGCTGAGAGGCACTAATAGCTCCAGTAGCAGAGTCTCACTCAGCAGCACTGTGTCTCTCTACTGTGCTGTGCAGTTGCTCTCATGTTTTTGAGATAGGCTACAGGTTGAGACATGCTGGGAAGTATTTATTTGCAAATGCGTGAGTCTAAGGAATGACATATACCCATTTAATACAATTTCCCCTGTTTAGGATCAACAGCTGGGTAAAATGCTTGAAATGAAGGTTGAGACCCTCCTTGGTGTGGAGTTCTGCAGGTGGTCACTGGCTCCCTTTTAAGGCTGCGGAGTCAGCTCTGACTCGTTGCCTTGCACACATAGCTTGTCTTCTCCATGTTTGATGTTATTTCTAGGATTCTGTCCTGCCACATGGACTATGTCCTCAGTGGGATCATTGAATAAAGTATTTCTCCTAAACCACTGGTATCTAACTTAACAAATAAAGGGTGGGAGGTGCTCTAGTGCATCATGGGCCTTCCCTCCTTCAACACTTGCCCTCTTTGCCCAGTCACCACGAGGCGGGAGAGCAGAAGTGCAACAGGCTGAGTGGGGGTGTCAGCAGAGAAGAGGGAAATAAACCAGGGCACTTCAGGAAACTGAACTGTGGGAATCTCAAATTCAGATGAAGAGGTGACGGAGCAAAGATGATAAATTGAGAGTCTGATGGATGTAGCATCTCACTAAAGCCAGTTCCCCTCACCACCATGACTTTCAAGGGAAAAAAATCAAACCATTGTTACCTTAAACTGCTGGTACCACCCTGCCTACAACTCCCACTTGTTAAAGTGACAGGCATGCACCAACACTAACACATTCTAGGAGTCAAGTCCAGGGGTCTGAACAAGCTAAACGAGCAGTCCACCAACTATATTACAATCCTGGCTCTCAATGTGTTTTTTTTTTTCAGTATTTCCATGTCTCTTTTTGAATTCTTGTCTTCTATCATTTCCTTATTTCATCCAGCTGTTGGTTTGTATTCTTTTTAGAATCCTTTCAGGAGTTTATCTGCATCCTTTTGGACTTCACAAAGCACTCCTAGAACCTTTTTTTTGTTTTAATTTAAAAAAAAAAAACTACCTTTTCTCATTTTACATGCCAAATAATTTTCTTACTCCCTCTCCTCCTCCTGTTCCCTCCACCTTTACCCCCTGCCATCTCTTATTCACTCCACAGAGATAGTAAGGCTTCCCATGGGGAGTCAACAAAGTCTCACACATTGCTTTGAGGCAGGACCAAGGCCCTCACAACTAGGCTGAACAAGTTATCCCTCCAGAGAGAATGGGTTCCAAAAAGCCAGAACAAGCAGTAGAGATAAGTCCTGGTCTCACTACCAGTGGCCCCACAGTCTGCCCCAGACATACAACTGTCACCTACATTCAGAGGGCCTAGTTTGGTCGTTTCCTCGCTGTCAGTCTGGAGTTGGAAGGCTTCCATTAGCTCAGGCAAGCTGTTTCAGTAGGTATCCCCATCACGGTCTTGACCTCTTTGCTCGTATTCTCACTCCTCCCTCTCTCCGATTGGACTCTGGGAACTCAGCCCAGTGCTGCACTGTGGTTCTCTGCATCAGCTTCCATCAGTTGCTGGAACCTAATCTAGGATTTCCTACTCATTCTCACTCATAGTCAATACTGTGGAGTTGGTATTTGGTTTTTCATTTTTTTTTAATGTTACTACATTGAGATTTACACCCCTGGGGTAATTGTATTCATTGGATTTTCTGTCAGAAGGTTCCTTTGAACTGAAGCATTTGCAACAGTCAAGTGGAGCTAGGTTATGGTAAAGTAGAAACGCACAGCAAACTCCTCAGTCCTTGTGCTCAGGATGCTTGGAATGGCCTGTGTGTTTCTTCTGAAACAGAATACTAACTGCAGAAGCAAAGGTATAAATGTCATGTCAGACAGTTAAAAAGCAATGGCCTCCTTAAAGTCAATAGCTATTGGGTTCGACAAGGATAAGATGAGATGGTGTACACTAGGGTATTCGGTATTAAAATTAGGACTGGAAGGGAAGTGGGCAGGGTAAAGACAGGGATTAATTACTATTAAATTAACTGAGAAAAAGTATGATGGGAAAACATCTGTAAGGGGACTTAGGGAAACTGTTGGGAGCCACAGAGTTTAAGATCATCCAAATTTTGAAAGGTTGTGCTACAATGTGTAAAGAAGAGGGGCAGGGAGATCAGTAGGTGAGAAGAGATGGGAGTGAGAGGGAAAGTGCATGGATTGTGTGCACATCTGTGTGCAAGGACTGTGTGTAGGGACTATGTGTAGGAAGAAGTAGAGAGCAAGCAATAGCAGAATAGGTGAGAAACATATAGAACAATCATAAACCTGAGCAAGAAAATACAAACTAAAGTACATTATAAGATTTCTTTTTCTGCAAATGTGAAGATATAATCACAGGTAGGAGAAATTAAAGAATAGCAATAACAACAACAAAAGAAAATTTTGATTGCATTACAAACAAACCATTAGGGCTAATGAGAGGGCTCCTTGGGGGAGGGGGGTGATTGCTACTAAGCTTGGCAACCTGAGTTTGATTCTTGGCTTCCACTTGGTAGTGTAAGAGTCACAGGTAATCTATAAATCCCACTTACCCCAGGACAAGACTTCCTGCAGTGGTGGGGCTGTACTTCTTGGGAAGGAACAAGCACATGTTTTCACTCCCCTAAGCAAGTTTTTTTGACCTGTCTGCACCAGATATTCTTTATCACATGGGGGTGGGAGGTATGTAGGTAGGAAATATGTCAGGAGGTGTGCTTGTCCTGGATTGAGCCTGATGAGAAATGCAATGAATTCTGGGGTTTGTGTTTTTAACACCCGGTAAAATGTGACTGTGATGGGTAGTCAATCTCTGGAAACCCAGGGTGGAGCTGGCCAGAGTCCATCAACCTGACCAGTGTTTAATCAAAGCTTGCTTAAAACTTGGCTCGAAATTGTAGAGCTGTTTTTTCTCTCGAGAATCTCAGGACTAGCAGTAGAAGGAGAGAACTGATTCTGGAAAATTGTCATTTGACCTCCATGTGTGTGCATCGGCACTTCTTGTCAATACAGTTCTGGATGTCCGGCAGGAGCGGTTAGGCAGGAGAACCAGGTAGCCACAGCTCAAGACCAGCTCTTTGAGAGAACTTTCTAAGTCACTGTCATGGGCTTCCACTCTATTCTTGGCTACTCCTGAAGATGCAGGGTTTGTGAGTATAACCATTTAGTGATAGAGAGACTGAGCCACAGAGAAGTTAACTCACTCCAAGTCACACAGCTACTACATAGTATGGAATCAAACCCAGGTGTAAGGCCATATTTTTGTATGGTGTGGCAGCCAGGCAACAAAGCCATAGACCCCATCTGAGAAGGTCACGTAGCTCTGCATGCAAGCTGTCTCTGCCTAACAAAGGTCAGGAGTTTTGTGCTCCTTCCTTTGTAATTTGGAGGATATGTTATAGAGATGCTAATTCAGGCCTATGTGACAGCTAACATGCTCAGCAGACAGGTAGATGGGGATGTAACAAAAGGCCATTCACCTGGTAACCTAGGAGACAGTCTAATGTATTTTCCTGTTCAATTTATGTGATGGTATATAAGCTGTTTGTATAATAAATGCGGGGAGATCTTCAGGAGAAAGAAGCCTGAGACCATGATGACTGTGTAAGCTGTGTCTGATTATTCCTCGCTACTCTGTACCAGTCCAGTTAGGGAAAAGAATTATCTGTTTTGGAGCCACATGGGCTCTAACACCCAGGCAGTCTGACTCCTGGCCTTGAACCTCTTTATTTTCAGGCTCTTTTGTTCTAGTGATCTGCAGATTCCCGTTGTAGCTAGGTATGGAGCTACACCTGGTGCATCTCTAGACTTGGCAGAATTCCCAGGCTGCTTTGCAACAACACAAGACGTCTACACTAACCTATGCTGCCACCTCCATGGCTCTACCACCTCCATGGCTCTACTTGGCAAAGGCCAAGTGCTCTGTGCTCAATCCAAGGTGAGGGCGGATCTAGCACCCAAGCTGGGATTCTGAAAGAATTGTTAGGAAAGGGTGACTCACCCAAGTGTGCAGTTTGTGCTGTGGCATTCCCTGAAGCCTGAGACCTGACTGGGCATGAGAGGGAGGTGCTTAGGGCTGCTGCCTCTACTCACTCCCCCACATCAATAACCAATGCAAGAGAATTTCCTTATCATCTTCTCCAAGGGAAATCAGCAGCATTCAGAGAATCAAACGGAAGTGTGCAGGCAGAGCTGGAGGAAGGAGAGCAGCCGACGGGGAGGAGACCCATGGGGATTCTAGATCATTCAAGGGTCTGCGTTAAGTGTTCACTAGAATTACTGCATTGTTTTCATGGAATGAAACTTCCCAACTCCATGACTGGAGGTTTGCAGTTTGACAGCTGTAGGCTCATATTTCTACATGGTTTGGCAACCAGAATCCCAGGCCATAGTTTGCACAAAGGGTCAGGATATGCTAATGTTGTTCTGCTCCCTTCTTTGTAGTTTGGAGGATGCCTGAAAAAAGATGTTAATTGAGCCTTTGTGACAGAGCTGGCATACAGAGCAGGAAGATAGAAAGACATGACAGCAGGCATAGGTAGATGTGTGGACCTGACCACAGCCATTTACCTGGTTACCTAGGAAACAGAATGCTAATGAATTTCCCCCTCAGTTTAAGTTTTGGTATAAAGGCTGTTTGGAGACTAAACACAGAGGAATTTTCAGGATGTGAAGTCAGGATTCCATGAGGGATCCCTGGGAATCTCCCTTCAGATAAAGCCATGTGAGTTGTGTCTTTATTCCCAAGCCTCCCCCTGCTGGTCCAGAGAAATAATTTATGGTCTGGACTGGCACTAAACCCCGACAGACAACACATGTCCATTGCTGCTAGTTACATACTGACCGTTACAAACAATGACTGACATTTATCAATCTTCAGATGGTAGCTCTGAAGTGCCAGGGATTATGCTACATGACACTTACAAGGACCTGAACAATCATCAGATCTTCATCTTAGGCTCAGTTCATCTGACTCCATCCTGAGAAATACCCAGTCTGAAATCAGAACTGCCTCAATCCCAACATGTTGCAGTTGGGAGACTCTGTGGTCTCCAGAGATGAAGAACTAACTGTGCCTACTAAAGACAGAACATGGAGGCAGATGAGTATCAGGCCTGGCTGGATCCCTGCTCTGGCTGTGCAGTGTTGCCACCTCCCCTACCAGGTCTCTGGCTCACCCAGGACTAGTTCCAATTCTCCTACACAAGATCCATGGATGGGCTCCTCAGCCGTTCTGCCCCCTGATTCTGCTTGTCCACTTGTTCCTACTGCAGTCTCTCATCTGTCTGAGGGTTTGAGACAGCCCAGGTGGGTGCTGAGCACAGCAGACAAAACAGCTGCATCTTCAGAGGAGGAACAGGTGAGAAAGGTAATGTTTGAAGAAGTCTGCAAAATGGATTTGCTTTATGTTAAGCTTCATTGAAGTTAGCTTCTTGACATAGGAGTACAGAAACACAGCACTTCTAGAGGACGTTTGTCCAGAGTCAGATCTGAGCTGGCACTCACCAGCAGGGTGAGAACAGTGTTCTTAGGCTTGTGTTTCCTTTGCCGTGGGCCTGGCAGTGTTAGCTGCATTGTTGTTGACTGGTGTTTGACAAGCCAGCAAAGACCTGCAAAGACCTGCAGAAGCCTGTGGGAGGCTGAGGAAGCTGGGGAGGCTGGTGCCTCTGCATTCCCTACAGGGGTAGAATTTCTAAGAGGAAGAGAAAGAAGAGCCATCCTCAATGTGTCTATTAACGTGTTGAATCCTGTTAAAACTGCACGGAGAGTTCGCAAATCTCTGTGAAGCTCCGCTTACCCTTCCAGGTTGCAAAGTGAATGTGCCTGAAATGATACTACTAAAAGTTAAAGGCAATACATGGAGCCTTGTACATTATAATCAATGACTGTCTTGCAAAAGAACACACCTGTGTAAGACAATTTCCCTCTGCTGTAGGTCCTGACACTGTTCCCAAGAATGCCTGCTGAGAGCCGTGGTGTGGACCCTTGAGTTTGCCTTCACTCATGGCTGGTCTACAACACACTTCTTTGTGTTGGAGTTTGGCATTGCTGCCTAGTCTTAGGTGTCTTATTGTCTCGTTTTAGCTTGCTGTGGGCTTCCGGAAAGGAGAATTAGGTGGTCTCTCCCCCTTTTCACAGGCTTAGCACAGAGCTGCTTCATAGATGGACACAAATGTGGTTGAAGTTGCTAATGCTGATAACTGTTCCCTGAGCCTACGGTCCCCCCCCCCCCCCAACACACACACACAACTCCATGAAGCTCTCTCTGAGTTCTGAATGCCACAAGATTGGGGCATTTTATCAGTGAAGGAGGGCAGCACATGTTACTAAAAAGATGTTCATCAGGAAACAAAGCTCTTCAAGTGACACCCAACACACACTTTCTAAGCCAGCAGCAGTATTTTACAGAGGCAGCTAGTTCCTGGTCCACAAAGCAAGGCATGATGGAGTTTGGGAACCCAGTCTTATCATGGTTATCGAATTCACTGCCATCTCCAGAATCAGCATTGTCTTAATTAGGCATCAAGTTTGAGAAGAACTTTTTTAGAAAGTAAATAATAAAGAAATGTTTATCTTTTTCCAGTGCTCCTGCAGCACTCTTTAGATGGAATCATGTCCACACCCCAATAAATTTGGGGGTGCTTACTGTCCTGATGGTCCTGAACACGTTGAACACCAATTGCCAGAGTCCAGCTCCAGCAAAGTTCTGAGACTCAGGGAGGAAGGTGTGAAGTTGGAGAAAAATGAAGAGTCTGACACTGGTTGACTTTCAAACAGATGGCATGAATTAGCTCTAGCCGTCTTTATACAAGTCCTAATGCATTCAAACACGAGCAGTTTCAATACATTTCTTTTTAATGATTTTCTAAGAATAATTAATATTTACCATTTTAGTATCTTTTCTCTTTCCCATTCCCTTGACATCATTGACCTTTACCCCATATTATAATTTTTTATATTGTAAGCCAAATGATTATATCTAGCTAGGCAAGTTAGGAATATTCCTAAAAACAAGCCTCTCTGCTCATGCAAATAATCCCAATCAAACCAAATCAGACCAAATTAAAAGATATCCAGGTTTAATTGGATGTCTGTTCTCTCAGGTGGCCTGAGGTGGGGGGGATGGAAAGCTGACCATGGAAGAGGAAGACCACATGTTTATGTTCTGGGAGGCAGTTTAAATAGCCCGTGGGAGTGGTCTTGACCTTTCCTGGGGAGGGGTCAAGGTTTGACAGGCTCAGGGGAGGGGCCTTCCGAAAATGGATGCTGGGTGCTGGGATTACAGGCACATCTTATTCATACTGTGCTCTAGCCAGCAGCAAGCTTATGATTACAAGATAAAAGAGATTCAAGAACTATACTAAGTCCTTAACAATGTGCTACTTTTATATTTTTGAAATTGGCTGAGTGTATGATGTCATACACTAAGGATATTATTTTGAGGTGTAAGTCAATTTTTTTCTTTCTTTCCTTTCTTCTTTCTTTCTTTCTTTTTTGTTTCATTTGTTTGTTTGTTTGTTTTTTTTTTTTTTGGTTTTTCGAGACAGGGTTTCTCTGTGGTTTTGGAGCCTGTCCTGGAACTAGCTCTTGTAGACCAGGCTGGTCTCGAACTCACAGAGATCCGCCTGCCTCTGCCTCCCGAGTGCTGGGATTAAAGGCGTGCGCCACTACCGCCCGGCTTCATTTGTTTTTTTGAGACAGGGTTTCTCTGTAGCTTTGTAGCCTGTCCTGGAACTCACTATTGACCAGGCTGGCCTCAAACTCACAGAGATCCGCCTGCCTCTGCCTTCTGAGTGCTGGGATTAAAGGTGTGCGCCACCACTGCCACTTGGATGGTAAATCAATCCTAAAATAATTCTATATATCACTTTTATGTGGACAACAGTTGTAATCTTACACGTTATATATTCTCAAAATGGCAATGATTACCTAACTCTTTAACGGTTGAGACCAAGTTTCTATCTTCTTGGCAGTTTCTGCATGTGCCTTTTCTTCCATGGGAACTGGGAGCTGTAACTGAAACTATCTAACCCTTCATGTCCTGGCACCAGAGACATATCCGACCTTTCGTGTCCTTTGTGTTCCTACACGTTTTTAACATCATCTTTTAAGAAACTGTCTCCCAAGTTCTTAAGTTCTTTGGAATATAGTTACCTCTTTTTAGGATAGTTAAGTAAGCAAGCATCATTAACCTTAGTGAGTTTCTCCTGATTACTCAGAATGACTGCAGAGGCAGCCAGAAGGGACCAGAGGAACCGGTTTCTGTGGATGACTGCAGAGAACCTTAACTTCTTTGTAGAAACTTTTAGAAAAATCATCAGCTTTTGTTTCCAGTAAACTCACCCACAGTCACAATTGGCAAAGCAAAATCAAGAATTATCGTAAGAATAAGAAAGTCGAAGTGAGAGAAGCCTGAAGCCATGAGCTCCCTAGGATCAGCACAGGAGTCTGCAGCTTCTCTGCCACAGGTCCCTGCCAGGTGGGTGGGATTCTCTAAAGGGCCGTGCTGTAAGGAACTCCATTTGCAGAACATTTATGCGCTGTTCACAGGGGGGGGGGGGGGGGGGGGGCGCTGTTGTGTGGCTTTGAAGCCTGTCCTGGAACTCGCTCTGAAGACCAGGCTAGCCTCAAACTCAAGGATTAAAGGCATGTACCCCCACCACCTGGTGGCTTTGTTTCCTTTTATGAGGTAAACAAACTTCATGAAAAATCTTTCAAAGCATTGGCTACTGAAAGAAATTTCACAAATAAGAACATCCAAATCTAAGTTTTCTCGTCTGAAATACCTGTGGTTCTGGACGTGAGGAAAGTTTTATTGTTTCAATTGGTGGGATGGGTTCTTTCTGCACACTCAAATTCCTATGCATTAAGAATAATTCTACTCAAACACAGAGACCCACAGTTGGACATTATACAGAGAATGAGGACCTTGGGGACATTCAGTCCTACACAGAATGTCTCTACCAAATCCCTCCTCTCAGAGTTCAGGAAACTCTGTGGAAGAGGAGGCAGAAAAAGGGAGAGGGTGTAAGAGCCGGAGGAGATGGAGGACATCAAAGAAACAAGAGCCTCTCAGCAAACAGGGCTGTTGTGCGTCTGAACTCACAGAGACAGAGGCAGCATGCATAGGGCTGCACAGGACTGCACAGGACTGCACAGGGTTGCACCACACGGGGTTTGAGAACAGAAAGAAGTAGACACATGCCCCCGTATCTAACACAGAAGCTATCTCCAATTGATAAGCACTTGCAAATGAAAAATTGTTTTCTCCAAGGGAGACTCACTGGGGAAATAAACTACTATTATGGGTGGGCTGCATACCCAGCAGTGGATGGGACAGGAAATGAAGTTAACAGCATCTTTGAGGTTTCCTGTCTCACTCAAAATGTTGTTTCAGGGCTCTTCTGATTTTTTTTTTTAAATCTTATTTTTTATTTTTATTATATATATTTCTCTCTCTTTACCCTACAAGTTCTTTGCATATATATTATGGCTTCCAGTTTAGTGTGTTTATGGGATTCCTGACTTAGAGTCAACATCAGTTAAACTTTCCTCAAGAGTATGAGGGTTTATCTGGAGTAGGTGCCATTTTAAAATAAGAAATATGAATCCCTATGTCAACTCACTTTAATTTTCATGTAAAAAGATTGGTTAATTGGTGTAAGAAGGCCTTCTGTTTATATGTTGCTTTCATTGGTTAATGAATAAAGAAATTACCTTAGCCTTTTGATAGGGCAAAACTTAGGTTTGCAGGGAAAGCAGAACTGAATGCTGGGAGGAAGAAAGTAGAGTGAGCGCGAGCTGCCACGGGAGCCACCAGAGTCAGACGTGCTGAATCTTTCCCAGTAAGCCACTGCCTCATGGCAATACACAGATTAATCAAAATGGGTTAAATCAAGATGTGAGAGTTAGCCAATAAGATGTTAAAACAAATGGGCCAAATAGTGTTTTAATTAATATAATTTCTGCGTGGCTATTTCAGGGCTAAGCTAGCTGGGTGGCCAGGATGAACAAGCAGCCCCTCCCTACAACATTTAATAGTACCTGGAATTGCTCCTTTCAGTGAAGTTGGGAGGAAGCCTTTATTTGATACCACAGTTTCCATATTGAAGGCCACAACCATTGACAGGAAATTATGGATGATTTCTTGAATGTTTGCCTAAGTTAGGATCCTGTAATAGATATCCTTTTCCTTGGGGGCTCAAATATTGGCTACCCAGATCAATAAAATGCTAAAATAACAAAAACAGCAGCAAGAGCAGCAGCAATAACAACAACAAAACCACACTCTGTGTTAGTAACTGAAGCCCTTGATTATAGTGGGAATACAGGATAAAGTTTGGGGACTGAATTCCATGAAATGGTGATGGATAATGATGATGGAGTTGCTCTCAGCTTTACACAAGTGTATTCCTTTAGGGAGACTGCAGTGGTGCATGGCTTAAGCTGACCTGAGTCCTACTATGCCTTCAAGGTTTTAAGGACACTGTTTTGTATTAGGTAACATAAGCTTCAAAGGGGGTAGCAGAAAGGACTCTTCCTAGAACTGTGGGTGATTTAGAGCAAGGTGATCTGGAAGAGTTTGTAAGGAGAGGTGGAGAAGTGGAGGGGTTGAGAGTGGAGTGGTGGAGGGACAGAGGGGTGGAGTCGTGGAGGGGTGGAGGCATGGAGGGATGGAGGGGTGGAGGGATAGAGGGGTGGAGGGATGGAGGGGTGGAGGCATGGAGGGATGGAGGGGTGGAGGGGTGGAGGGGTGGAGGGATGGAGGGGTGGAGTCGTGGAGGGGTGGAGGCATGGAGGGGTGGAGGGATGGAGGGGTGGAGGCATGGAGGGATGGAGGGGTGGAGGGATGGAGGGGTGGAGGGATGGAGGGGTGGAGTCGTGGAGGGGTGGAGGCATGGAGGGGTGGAGGGGTGGAGAGGTAGAGGAATGGAGGTATGAACGGATGGAGAAATGAAAACTGTCAGTTCAGAACTAGAAAATTGCTGGAATTGTATTTGTGTCACATCTAATTGTTCTCTCGATCTCATTTCAAAAATATTTCTTTTTAGAGAGAGCAAGGAAATGTGCTGTAAGATTTTGAAAAACTTCTACCAAGGAAGCATATAGGGGAGAAGAAACAAGCAAAGAAGAATGAATGTCATTCTAATAGCCCATTGGATTTTTAAAATAAAAAAAAATTTATTTTAAAAATTATAATTGCATTATTATCCCATTCACCTTCCTACCTTAAAATCCTCCCACGCACCTCCTTGCTCTCTCTAAAACTCATGGCCTCTTTTTCTTTAATTGTTGTTACGCACACTTACACACAGATACACTATACACACACACACTTATGTATAGGTGTATGCCAGAAGCAAAGACCTGTATTTTGAGATCTGTATTTTGTTTATAGCCATCTTAAGTCCACAAGTTAAGTAAAATATTCACCTCTGTCACCTCTGCAGGGCTAGTTCTGGACCTAGGAAATTAACCTAGTATCTTGCTTCCCTGCAAGACCTGCAGGCCCCAGGTTTTAGAAGCAATCAGCATTTCCTTTGTTAGTCAACAGTCACAGACCCTCAGTATTAGCTAACCCTTATTAGCTAGGGATGGCTAAGGACCTGACAGTCCAGTTAGATCAATGACATTCCAGCATCATACCTGCTGCCTGTTTGCTCTATAACAGCTCCTGAGGAAGAATAAAGTTGGCAGCTTGATCAGAAAGCCAGACTTGCTGTTCTTTCTCGTGTCTCTTGTCCCCTTCATTCCTCTCTCCAGGTTTATCAGGGACCCCGTCCATGTCCCGCTGGTCGGGACAGGTATATGTTCATAATGTGCTTAAATACATAAACACAACCTTCTCAGTTCATATAATATACCCATATGGACTGCCCACTTGGTATTGGCTAGCTGTTATGGGAACTCTTCCCTGGGGAAGAGTGTTTCTCCTGCTCTTTATATTCCCCATTGCCCATTGCCCATAGTTCTCCCACCCCCAGGGTAGAAGCCCTGAGAACTTTCCTCCCATGGTCAGCATATCCATTGGTATTTCAGGTCATGTTTTGGCAACCATTGAAAGACCCTACAGACCCCCTCCTCAGAACCCGCAGCTAGCATGCACCTGGGAGAATGTCCTGTTTGCTTGAAAGATTCTCAGGATCAGCAGCTAGCCTGCTCTCGTGAAAACTCCCATTTGCTTAGGAAAGCAGGATGTCTCCGAGATAGGATGACTGCAAAACAGGATATCTATAAGATAAGAACAGGGTATCTATTGCCAAACATCCATGTTGGGAGAGGAGAAAACCATTCATGCTCCCCCCCCCCCCCCGCCTCATTCCGACTGACCGATAACAACTACACTTCTGCTTCTGTAAACTTGCTTTTTGCTATAAAAAGCCCTCCTCCCAGCCGGCAGGCGCGCAAGTCCTCCGAAAGACTTGCCGCCCGCAGGTACCTGTGTTTACCCAATAAACCTCTTGCGTTTGTATCCGTGTGGTCTCGGCCTGTTCCTTGGCATCGGGGAGGTCTCCCCCCCCCCCCCACCCCAGAGAAGGTCCTCTTCGAGGGTCTTTCACCATGTTCATAAACTTCATGGGTGCAGGCTCTCTGACATTTCTAGAAGACACAATCCCACCATAAACATCTGATTCCTTTGGCTCTTGTGATCTTTCTGCCCCTCTTTCAAAATGATCCACGAGTCCAAGGTGCAAGAATTGTGTCGCAGATGTAAGTTGGGCTGGGAGTTTCACAAATGTTATTTATGTGCAATCATAGGTTGGTTAGCAGATCTTGTAGTTTATCAAATATTCTGGGGAGGAAAAGAGTTAATGCATGGGAGTCTAGAGGAGAAAGCAGCTACAGTGGCTCTCAGTGTGCAACTGTAATGACCTTTCTCTGTACTTCCTCTAAAGTGTGTGGGGGGGGGGATGTGACCTTCCTCCCAGAGCATCCACACTCCTCTGTTTCTGTTTATTTATTTACCACTTATTTTTTAATAACATAATTCTTTATTGATATTTTTGAAATTTCAGATCATGCTCCCCAACCCTGCTCACTTCCTCATCCCTCCATATCAACCTCTCACCACTGCAGTATCCCTGTCCTAAAAAGAAACCCCCAAATTAATTAAAAACAAAACAAACAAGAAAAATCACCTCATTCCTTCTCTGACACCATATTTGCCTGCATGCTACCATGTTCTGACATGATGATAATGGACTAAACCTCTGAACTGTAAGCTAGCCTCAATTAAATGTTTTCCCTTATAAGAGTTACCTTGATCATGGTGTCTCTTTACAGCAACAGAAACCCTAACTAACTCAAGTTGGTACCAGAGACTAGGGTACTGCTGTGACAAGCCAAACCATGTTTTTGTTTGGAGGAATACAGACGACTTTGGGACTGAGGATTAGAAAAGTAGTTGAATGTTTTAAGTGGGGTGCAATTGGCCAACCTAGAAGGAACATGGATGACAGTGGTACTGAGAATGATTTGAACTCTGAGGGTCTGGCTCAAGAAGTTCCGGAGGAGAAGAATTTTAGTATTTTACCTAGAGATCATTCTTGCGATATTTTGGTAAAGAACGTGGCTGCCTTTCTGCCCCCAACCAAAGAGTCTGTCTAAGACTAAAGTGAAGAGATTTTAATTAATTCCATTGGCAGAGGGAATCTCAGTCTTGTATAGACTTTGCTGTGTGGTTATTAGTGGTAACTCTAATGAAGATTTATAATAAAAAGGAACAAACCAAGCAAGAAAAAATACAAAATGTACAATTTGAGGAGAAAAGGAACACCAGGAATGGAATGGAGCAAAGTCCTGTGTTCAAAGAGATAAACAATTTAAGAAATGGAATAAAGGGAGTGGTGACGACAGAGTAAGTTAAGTTTCCAACTTGTGAAAAGAAACTAAAGAAAAGCTTAGAGGTGAGTGTGGTGTTGCAGAATACAGAGGCTGCCAGAGTTTGAGTTTGAGGCCATCCTGGTCTACATAGAAAGTTCCAGAACAACCAAGCTAAGACAGACAGGAAAACCATGGAAAACAGAAAGCTGGTGAAGATGTAATTGAACAAGGGAACCATGTTCCAGTTCCAGCAAGCAGCAGAACTTGGCAGTTTCTGCTGTGTGGTTCTGGCTTTATAATCAAGGATAAAAAAGCTGCTGAGGCAAGGCGTGGGTCAGGGGTGTCCCTGTATGGAGGCTTAGGGAGGTCATCACATGAAGCTGTGAAGATGATGTTTATGTGGCCATGGAGACTCCACAATGTTGGAGATGCTGGAGTTGTTGGATACCTGCCGAGGAAATCTGCTAACAAGGAGTAGAACCAATTCAAGAGCTGAAAAGGGCTGGAGATCTCAAGAGCACGGTGACATCAGATAACAAATACAGAGATAGGAGTTTGCCCAGCTGGGTTTCAGTCTTGCCTTGGTCCAGTGTTTCCTCACTATCCTCCCTTTCCTCCATTTTGAAATGTTAATGTATATCCTGTGCTATCATATGTTGGAAATATGTGATCTACTTTTTGATTTTAATTTTACAGTGGATTACAGTTAAGAGATTGCATGATCTCAGAAGAGACTTGGAAGTTTAGACTTTTAAGTAAGTTTGAGACTGTGATAGACTATAAGGGCATTTGAAGTTATACTAAATGCATTTTTGCATTGTGATATGGCTACACGCCTTTGGGGGCCAGGGAGTATAGTGTGATAGTTTGAAAGAAAACGACTCCCAAAGGGAGTAGGAAGTGTGGCTCTGTTGGAATAGGTGTGGCCTTGTTGGAGGAAGTGTGTCACTGTGGGGCTGGGCTTTGAGGTCTCCTATGTTCAAGTTATGCCCAGTGTGGACCACTTCCTGTTTCCTGTGGATCAAGGACCTCATCTCCTCCAGCACCATGTCTGCCTGCTGCCACCATGTTGCCCTATGATAATAATGGATTAAATCTCTGAAGATGTAAGCCACCCCAGTTAAATGTTTTCCCTTTATAAGAGTTGCCATGGTCATGTTGTCTCTTCATAGCAACTGAAACCCTAACTAAGACATAGCATAAACCCCAGCACCAGGTATGAGAAGCCTACTTTTGATTGGATGGTCAAGATAGTCCACATGACTCCAGAACAGTTTAGATAAGCCATGGAGCCCTTGGTTGCCCTGAGGAGGTTCTTTTTTTTTTTTAAATATTTATTTATTATGTATACAATATTCTGTCTACAGGTATGCTTGCAGGCCAGAAGAGGGTACCAGACCCTATTACAGATGGTTGTGAGCCACCATGTGGTTGCTGGGAATTGAACTCAGGACCTTTGGAAGAGCAGGCAATGCTCTTAACCGCTGAGCCATCTCTCCAGTCCCCCTGAGGAGGTTCTTGTTGCTGAATCCTTTCTGTTTGTTTTATTTTGAATAGTCCTGAAAGATTGGTAGGCTGTGGGCTGGAATAGTTGAGTAATTTGGCTGGTGCTTTTTAATCAACACAATCAAGTCATCATCTAATACATTTTAAAAGTTAGAATCTTTTTTTTTTTGATTTTTCAAGACAGGGTTTCTCCGTAGCTTTTGGTTCCTGTCCTGGAACTAGCTCTTGTAGACCAGGCTAGCCTCGAACTCACAGAGATCTGCCTGCCTCTGCCTCCTGAGTTCTGGGATTAAAGGTGTGCGCCACCACCACCCGGCTAAAAGTTAGAATCTTAAGGTTATGCAATTTTGGTGGTTTTTCAAGCTAGCCTCTGGCATTATATAATATTGTTTAAATTATATAAATATTGTTTAAAGGGTTTTTCCTTAAATAATTCATGGTACTATAGGACACACTCTATTGGATTATGTTTACATTGGTGATTTTTTTTTTTTGGTCCACAGCCTTCTGAAAGAAATGGAATCTTGTGCAATTACAAGGGTTTTTTCCTCCACAGTGAGCTTATTCTCAGTTGAACTGGGTCAACCTGCTGAAATTCTGATTATACTATTTTCCACTTTACAATCTGCAGCTCTGTCTGCTGATGTTTGCATGTTAACAACTGACAAAGCCCAGAGAATGATAAATGCAAAGTGTAGAACAATTTCCCTTAGAAACCAAATTAATTCCTAGTGTGAAAAAGAAATAGCTTAGGCTAGATGTCCTCCCTGTTTTTATGTATTAGGGTGTTTTGTCTTTCCATCACACACATGCAGTACTCACGAAGGCCAGAAGAGGGCATCAAATCCTCTGAGACTGAAGTTAGAGAAGGCTGTGAGTCACCACATGGAGAACTAACTTGGGTTCTCTGGAAGAGCAGCCAGTGTTCTACAGTCCCTTTGGCTATACTTTCGAGCTTAGATTTAGTTCCGAGTTGAATAGGCTACAGCTGGCATAATCTCCCTCTGTCAGTGACAGGCTTCCCCTTAAAAGGAATGCCACTAAAGGTTGGAGACATGGTTCAGAGTTAAGGGCACTTGTTGCTCTTGCAAAGGGCCAAAATTTGTTTCCCAGAATACACAGAGAGATTTATAACTATCCAGAACATTAGTTACAGGGGATCTGACTGTGTTTCTGTTCTCCATGGGCAGCAGACATGCATATGGTGCACAGACAGACATACAAGCAAACACTTATATGCATAAAATAATACAGAAATGAAAAGGTAAGCCACTGTACGAGTTTCTTCTGTTGACTGAGTGCCCCAGGAGGGACAATCAGGAAACAGAAGCTTGGGCAGAAAATGACAAAGAAATGCAGAAGCTTAAGGATCCGAAGAGAACACAATATATATGTTTTGTTTTTATTTTGTTTTTTTTTTTTTTTTTTTTTGTTTTTGTTTATTGAGACAGGGTTTCTCTCGTAATAGCCCTAGCAGTCCTGAAACTAGCTCTTGTAGACCAGGGTGGCCTCAGACTCACAAAGATCTGCGTGCCTTGGCCTCCTGAGTGCTGGGATTAAAGGTGCGCACCACCACAGCCCGGCAACAGCACAATATCTGAAATGTATATCTTTCTGTTGTTTATAGACAGTCTCGACAATTATCATCCTGATGGCACTGTAGTCTAGCTGTCCTCCTGTAAGAGGCCTCTATACATTACTGAAAGTATCTTCCCTGTTCTTTCTGTAATTTGTCTTTATTTCCTTTTAAAATTTGTTCTTGAAGAACTTTGTATGAGGTGTTCTGACCCTATTCACCTTCCCTTCCCAACTCTGCTCAGGTTCCCTTACTGACCTACTTTGTGCCCCTGCCCCCCACTTACCATCAAGGAAAATTTGTGCTACTTAAACATTCTTGGATGTGTGGCTTTCTACTGGAGCACGAATAATTTATCAGGGGTAATGTCTTTAGAGAAAACTGACCTTTTCTCTCCCAGGAGCTAAGAACCATCAGTATCTCCTGGATTAGGGGCGGAACGTCATGCCCAGACAGCCCTTCCTTTGTGGGATTTGGTCTGGTTCGGGCATGCACAGGTCTTGTGGTTGTGTAAGAACCGTTGTGAGTTCCTATGTGCAGCTTCCCTCCTGTGCCCAGAAGACACTCCTTCCTTTTATCCATCCTCTGCCTCTGGCTTACACTCTGCACCTCCCACAGCGATTGGCCCTTGGAGGAGGCAGTGTAGTATGTATGGCATTGTATGGCTTGACACTCTTCAGTCTCTTATTCTCTGCACCTTGGCCAGTTGAAGGTCTCTGCGTTGATCTTCACCTACTGTGGATGATGGTCATCAAGTTTCTCTAGTGAGGGTCAAGAGATACATTCATCTAAGGGTATAGTGATAAATCATGGGATTTGACTTAATACTATGCTCATTTATCAGAATAATAATAGCAGGTTCTCTCTTGCATTCTATGATTTGTAATTTTGAACCATTTTACAGTTTAATTCATTTGTTTATTACATTTTAAATTTATTATACATACACACACGCATATGTGCAGGTCCCCATTAGGGTGAGGAGCAGGTGTCAGGTCCCCTGTAGCTGGAGTTACAGGCAGTTGTGAGTGGTGACGAGAACTGAGTTAAGATCTTTTACAAGAGTAACAAGCCATCTCTCTAGCCCCTAAACCTAGTGTTTTAAATTAGGGGCAGAAAAACACTATTTTTAAATGGTCCCCGTTTTGGTCTTTGGAATTCAAGATCATCCCTTTCAGATTAGGAAAATTTGCTAGATTCTGACAAGATTGGTTTCCTATAATTTAGGTTCTTTAGAAGTGATCAAGCCTGCTAAGTGTGTCAGTTCAAATGCATTGTCTACACATGTAGCTCCTTGAGGTGTCATTCTCAACTTAGCAGCACCCTGTAACACACCCAGGGACCCAATTATCTTGCAGTAGATGGGATACTCAATGTGGCAGATGACTAGTTCTTATGTACATTTCCTGGAAGGCCTGAAAATCCCCCCAAATGTTCTGGTTTAAGTCCTTTCAAACTACTGCACGTCAAATTGTCTGAGTTCTGTTTGCCCAGAACACAGGATGGAAGCTGACTTTTGGAGCAGAGATCTCACACTGCCTTGATCAGAACTAAAGGTTAGCCACTGTCCGAGGAGTGGTCCCAATGAGACAACACTACCACAGCAATCTTAATGATCTCAACTGTGCCAAAAGAAATCTTGCTAGTAAAACCACCCAACCAAACAATCAACAAATAGCGATGACAAATTCAAACCAAACAAGGATAAGCTTTGTCTCTGGGATTTAGTTGTCTTGGTGAAGAGGGGCACTTTTCAGCTCCTGAGGAGGACAGACATCCTCGCAAGAAGAGAGTATAATGGTGGCTCGCATAAAGTCTGAACTTGACCAAAAGTGCTAGGAGATCTGGATCTTGGGAGAAATTCAACTGGGACTTCATACTTACTGCTCTGATGTCAAAGAAGGTGCTGATAACAAGTGTTGAATCTAGAGTGTGCGTCTGAATTTAAGGGATGGATAGCCTAAAGATCTTTTCATGGTCAACCTAAAGTGATGAACTCACAATGCTTCTAGGAAAGGAATCTATCTGAACCAAGAATGAAACTGTTCACCCAGGAGAGAGTGATTCTGCTAGTCAAGAGTGCCTTGAAACAGTGTCCAAAGCATTCAGTTCATAGATGGCTATGATGATTTCATTTATGGGCAAAAATAGCATTGGTTACTGACTGGTTATTGCTCACTTATGTTACACATCCCAGGAAAGATGCAGAGAAGGAAAAAAATTTTCTCCATTATTTACAGCTATGATGTCATAATATAAGGATATTAAAATGCTTACCGACCATGACACATTGTAATTCAAGGGGATTCAGCTGCCCTCCAACTGTCCACATCCATGAGGAATCATAGGAGGTCCAGGCTGCCCTCCAATTGTCCACATCCATGAGGAATCATAGGAGGTCCAGGCTGCCCTCCAACTGTCCACATCCATGAGGAATCATAGGAGGTCCAGGCTGCCCTCCAACTGTCCACATCCATGAGGAATCATAGGAGGTCCAGGCTGCCCTCCAACTGTCCACATCCATGAGGAATCATAGGAGGTCCAGGCTGCCCTCCAACTGTCCACATCCATAAGGAATCATAGGAGGTCCAGGCTGCTTTTCTTTGCCCTCTTATTCCCTCCTTTCCTCCAAGCTTTTCCTTCCCCCTTGGCTTCTCCTTTCTTTCAAAGCTGTATCTTCACAGTGACCCAGCTGTCCCTTTCACAAGGTGTTCTAGAGACAGTCCTCTTTAGAGACTCTTGCTGACTTAGAAATTACTGAAAGGAAGAAATACTGACTGATAAATTTAGTGTCACACTGAAAATCTAACCCTGGGATGGTTCTGCCTTCAATTTTAATAAATATATGCATAAAGACTTACTTAGCCTTTTTAGTTTTTTAGTTAAATTACTGTCTAACCAACTTGCTATAATATTTAAGTTCAGTGAAGTTTGGCACGGTGTTGTTCTTTGTCCAATCAAGAAAGCAGTACACACATCTTCCAGAAGCTCCCGCAGTATTTGAGTAACCATGGTGAGGAACAAATTCTAGGCACCACCCACAAGCATGTGGAGAATACCATTGCAGCATAAGGTTTAGACCAGTGGTCTCAAACTGAAGGTTGTAATCCCTTTGGAGGTTGAGCCACCTTTTCACAGGGGTCATCACAAAGACTATTGGAAAACACAGATATTTACATTATGTTTTATAACAGTATCAAAATTACAGTTACGAAGTAGCAAAAAAATTTTATTACTGGGGGTTACCGCAACATAAGTAACTGTACTAAAGGGTTTCAGCATTGGGAAGGCTGAGAGTCATTGCTTTACACATAACTGGGGACCCTAATTGACAGAAGACTATATCTGATCCTCAGAGGAAGACTTGAGATAGAGTCTCTGGTGCTAAATATCAGTCCCACAGAGAGAAAGGATACCTTAAATATACTAGGACTTGATTCTCCACTAAACATTGCAGACACTACCCCTGAAATTAAAAATATGAAGGAGACTAGACTTTTAGAAATAAAAACTACAAAAAACCTCAAAGAATCAAACTAAACCAACTTGTGCAAGTTGAAAAAACAAAAACAAATCGAAAAACCAATGTAACAGTCTGCTCCAAAAATTACTAAATCCACAACAATGAAAATGACTTGGAGGATCTCCCAGACAAAGAATCAAAAATAATAAAATGTATGTGCAACAATTCAGAGGCATGCATGTACTCCAATATAACAAAAACAATTCAGAGGCATGCATGTATTCCAATATAACAAAAACAATTCAGAGACATGCATGTACTGTAATATAACCAAAAAAAAACCAAAGAGAGAAATGAAATAAGGGCATCAGTCCAAGGTATGAAAGTGAGATAAAATTGATGATGAAATCCCAAAATAAAACAATGCTGGATTTGAAGAACTCAATAAGCCAAATGAAAGCCTCAGAGGAGAGCTTTGCCAATAGAATGATTCATAGAAGAAATAGGGATTTAGAGATGGAAGACAAGGTAGAGGAATTGAATCTCTAAGTAAAGTGTGACCATGAATTAGAAAATATCCTTGGGCAGAAAGTGGGAAAGCCCTGGAACACCATGAAGAGACCTAGCCTTTGGACTGAGGACACGGAAGAAGGGAAATAACACTATAATAGAGGCAGAGAATACTTCCAATAAAATCATGAAGAAAATTCCCCAAACTTTGAGAGACATCCATGTAGTAAAAGAACCCTACAGAACTCCAAATGGACAGGATCAGAGGGAAAAAAATCCCTTTAATGTATTATAGTTAAAAAATTAAAAACACATAAAATAAAGAAAGTATATTAAAGGCTTCAAGAGGGAAAGATAAAATAACTTACAAAGGCAGGCCCATTAGAATAACTCCTGATTATTAAGCAGAAACTTTTAAAGCTATAAGAGTTTGAAAACATGTTACAGTTCTGAAAAACCACAACTGTTAATCCAAACTAATAAACCCAGCAAAATTATCTATTAATATTGAGGGAAAAATTTAAAAATTGCATAATATAAGCAGATTAAAGAAATTTATGTTCAGTAAACCAGTCTACAGGGGATACTAGAAGGAATATTTGATCTGAAGACAAGGATAAACAAATCTTAGAGGTCCCAAAGAATTAATAAATAACCCTAGAATGACTGATAAAAGCATCTCTAACCCAGCTGTGATGCCTAGGAACCACAGCAGCAATTAGCACGGCATGAAAACCCTAAGGGGAGAGCAGTGGCACACACACCTTGCACGGCATGAAAACCCTAAGGGGAGAGCAGTGGCACACATACCCACTGCTTTCTAATTGGACTTAAGATCTGCTAAAAAGAGGGAAACCATGCATGGTTCTGGAAACCTAGCCACGTACCTAGGACTAGTGAAGTTATGGATCTTTAGAAAAGAACCCATAACCAACTCTTTACTAAGTCATCACAATCCAAACCTACGTTTTAAATATTTGTACTTATAGCTACAGATAAGTATAGTCCTCACTTCTCATCAGAAAACTTCTCTTTGCCAAAGACAAAGGCCATTACAGAAAAACACAACCAACCAAAATCAGTCATGGAGACCAATCCCCTTTATACGTCTCAGAGAACTGCACTAAAGAACTCAGGAATTGCAGAAGAGGAGGCAGAAATACTGTAGGAGCCAGAGGATCAAGCAGTTTGCTGTGAGAGTGTGTCTCCTAGGAATGTCAGAAGCTACACCCATAGAGTCTCACCACTATGACTGCCTTCGCATGAGCTAAATAAGGATTACATCAACAGACATGCCAAATGAGTTGGGGAAAGACCATGAGGCCTCAAACCTTCACAACTAAGAAATGCTAAGAGCCCAAGAAATAGTCTTCCCTAGGAAAGAGCACAATTGATTATTCAATATCAAATGATCACCCTGAAAACATACATGAGTAACATTGTATAGAGTGAACAGGTTATATTTATGAGTAGGTTATATTATATTACAAATATATGCTATATAGTTTATAATATATAAGTACATATTATACACATATAATATACATCATATCATAGTATAAATATATGTTATACATGTACTATATACATGCACACATATACTTGATATATGTATAAGTATATATATGCATATATATAGCTATATATCTGTATATATAGTTATATATAAATATATGCATGTAATAGTAATTAATAAAAAAGACAATAAAGTTTTTAAACAGCATAGAAGGATATATGGGAGGGTTCAAAGGCAGGAAAGGGAGGGGAGAAACGATATAATCATATAATAATTTCAATAATAAAAGAGATAATTTTTAAATACTCCAAATCACCATGAGATGACAAAAATTAATACATATGCCAGTCAAGCCTTCTACCACTGAGTTCAGCTCTATTTTTCTGTCATCCTAATTTGTTTTTAATTTGAGTCAGGCTCTCACTAAGTTGCCTATGTTGGTTTCACCACAGATAGGCCTTGAGCCTAAGATAGCCTGTGTCAACTCCTGAGTAGCTCAGTCTAACAGCTTGTACCATGAGACCCATGTCTAAATTTTCCATTATTCAAAAAAGAAAGAGAAACAAAGATAATGGGTGAGAGAAGTGTATCAGTAAAAGGCAGGGAAGAATTTGGGATTTTCCAGATTTCTGTTTCTCTCTTTGTCTCTACATCTTTCTGCATCTCTAGGTCTGTCCTTCTGTCTTGTGATCTCTCACATCAGTGTGGAGGCTTCTCAAAAAGCTATGAATGTAATACAGCAGTGTGACTCCTAGGCATATGTCAAAAAGGACTCTATATCCTGCTAGAATGACACTAAGCCCTGTTATTGCTGCTCTGTTCACGGTGGTGAGAAATGGAGAGATTCCAGATGTCTATCAACTGAGGAATGGACAACAAAAATGTGCTGTGTTTACACAGTGGAATGCTACTCAGCTCTTAAGAAAAAACTATGAACCTGCAGGCAAATGACTGGAGATGCAAACAGTAATTCTCAGCAAAGTGACCTAGACCCCAAAGACAAACACTGAATCTTTTCTCTCACTTACAGATTTTAGCTCTAAGTCTTCAGATCCACAGATTTCATTTGGAATATTCTTAGAGGTAAGAAATTACCAAAAAATAAAGATTTTAGCTAAAAATAAAAAGAAATGTGCAAAACAGATCAATATAAATAAGTTGAGTATCTAATGATATTGGCATGATTGGAATGAGACACTGCTATAGTCTGGATGTGGTTGGACAGCTGAAGGTTTGTTTTTTTTTGTTGTTTGTTTGTTTGTTATTTTTTGGTTTTTCGAGACAGGGTTTCTCTGTGGTTTTGGAGCCTGTCCTGGAACTAGCTCTTGTAGACCAGGCTGGTCTCGAACTCACAGAGATCCGCCTGCCTCTGCCTCCCAAGTGCTGGGATTAAAGGCGTGCGCCACCACCGCCCGGCTAGCTGAAGGTTTGTATACTATGGGCTCAGCATAGGTTTGTGTACAGGGACCCTGAGAAGTGGTGAGACCTTTTAGACATGCAGTCTTCTTGGAGTAGGTTGTATTCAAGGAACACAGCCCTCAAAAGATATTCCTGCTAATATCACAGGAGTGTAGTAGGTCTCACAGGACTAGGTTAGTTACTGTGAATGCAGGTTGTTGTAAAATGAGTTTGGCTTTCTCAACTTGCTCTTGGGTTCCTTTTTCACTTTGTGTTCTCCCTTTCCCTCGCCATCTCCCTCTTGACCTCTGTATCTTGACGTCACCAAAAGCTTGTGTTGTTTCTAGACTGACTGTTCGTACTGTAAGTCTTTCTGTATCACCCAGCAGAACATGTTAACACAGGGGTAGTCTGCTGTAACAGCCGATAATGTCCACCCCCCCTCCAAGAAAAGGTGTGTCATTGACTAGTTTATGTCAACTTGACACAAGCTATGGTCATCTCAAAAGAGGGAACCTCAGTTAAGATGTGGTTATAAGGATTTTCTTTTAAATTAGTGTTTGATGTGGGGAAAGTGCATCCTTGGACTGGTTGCCCTTGGTTCTATAAGAAAGCAGGCCGAGCAATCCATGAGGAGCAAGGCAGTAGGTAGTACCATGGCCTCTGCATCAGCTCCTGCCTCCAGATTCCTGCCCTGCTTGAGTTCCTGCCCTGACTTCCTTCAGTGATGCAATATGTTGCAGATAAGCCAAATAAACCCTCTCCTTTCCAACTTGCTTTTGGTCATGGTGTCTCATCAAAGCAGTAGAAACCCTAATTAAGACAAAAGACTTTGGTGATTTATTTGGGAGAAATAGCATGCTATTTTTAGTTTTAACAAAAACTGCAAATTGTCCAGAGGTGATGACATCAACTGAAAACCTTACTCAGCTTAGTGTACTGTCTCAGGAGTCTATGCAGTGAACATTCTTGTTCCGGCCTGTCAGTGTTATCAGACGGCTTAATAGTGTTCTAGTTGAGATGACATCATTTGGGGTTATAATTTATATTTACTTAATTATTGATTTCTTCTTCTACTTATTCCTCCTCTGTAGACACTACCTCTGCCTCTCAGTATACTGGCTGTGGCCCCTTTCTCCTTTTGTGATTGGACCTAGTTTACGGGGTAAATAGGGCAAATAGGACAAATAGATGAAAATAGATTGTAAAGCTAGAATATCAGGAATTCCGTTTTGAAACAGTCTCTCCTAGAAATGGCTGCATAAATAAGACAAAACAATATCAAAGGTCACCATAAAGTGGAAGGCAAAAATTTTCTTGGGGTCCCACCCAAGACAAAGAACTACAGGCTATTAATGACCTCTGGGAGGAAGGGTATTTTTAGCCGTTCTCAGGAATGAACCACCTTTTTGTTAGGCAATACAGACTGGTCAACCCTAAAGCCATATAGAGACAATCGATAAAAATGGACTCAGTAGGTTGAATTTATATGTATTTTTATACAAAGTGTTGCAATTCTATTTCAATTAAAATATATATTAAAAAAGAAAAGCTGAGCAAATTGAGTATATTTGCAATAATGGAGTCTCTGCCTTGGCTCACAGCTAATTAAGAATATATTTAAGGGGTTGGGAGGTCAGCTATTAGCTACGTGGTAGGAAGCTTGGTTAGCATGCATGAGGCCCTGGGTTCAAACAGGTCATAGTAATTCAGACTAAAATCACTATTAAAAGAAACATTTTAGAGAAGAAAAACAAGATGACAAATCGGCTTTGTCACAAGTCAGTTTTCTAGAAGGGCTAATGCAGCACTGTCTGTGACTGTGTCTTTTCTCCTGTTCCTTGGTCATTGTGGATAAGGTTTATCTGTTGGGTTGATGTTTCTTTAGAGAATCCACTTTTGGTATTATTTACTTTCTTCTATTGCTTTTCTGTTCTCAGCACAGTTGGTTGCTGCCATTAATGCTATTGTTTTTGCTTGTTTTAGTTTGATATTATGTCCTTTGCCTCTTAAGTAAAAGGTGACATCAGTTAGGGGAACCTTTGTATTTCCGAATTTAAGAGTTTAATATACTATTTAGTTGCCTCCCACAAATTGGTGTCATTGCTTTTCTTATTCAAATACAATGTTTTATAATTGCTCTTTGGACTTCCTGTTTTATTCACAGTCCACTTTAAAACCATTTAAAGATGGTTAGTGTTTATTGTCCTCTTGAACAGGGCAGAATCTCCTAGGAGACAGGTCTCTAGGAACATTTGCAAGGGGTAAGGTAATCTAGACAAGGTTAGCCTCTGGGCATGGTCAGCAGAGGTCATTTCTCCCAGGTTAATGACTGGTTAATGGAGATGAGAAGATACATCTAAAAGCGGGCAGCGCCATTGGCTGGGTTTAGATCTGAACTGTATAAAGAGGAAAATTTGAACTGAATACTAGCATTCATTGCTCTCTTCACTGTAGACATAATGTATGGGTCTGTTTCCATCTCCTGCTGCTTTGATTTCATTGCCGTGATGAACTTGAACTCTGAGCAAAATAAAGCTTCCTTTAAGCTGCTTCTGTTGGGGTACTTGATCACAACTGGAAGAATCCTATTGCAGTATTTAGTTCTGTATATGTTGGTAAATATATACCTTTTTTTCCAATAGTACTGGTTGGTAGTTTAATTCCAGTGTGGTTTGAGAACATACTTTAAATAATTTCAATTTTTCTAAACATGTTATTTTGCTCCACAGCACAAAATATAATTTTAGTGACTGTTCCAAGGGCTGTTGTAAAGTACTATAAATAAGATTAAGTCAAGTTTGTTGATAATAGTAAATCCAACACAAAATAATCTTTTTTAGTTAATAAGGCCTATCAATTCACACTTTCTGTAGACTGAATATTTATGTTTCCTAAATTAATATGATAAAGCCATAATTCTCAGTGTGATATGTCTGGGTGAGTATCCTTAGGAGGGTAGTGAAAAGTTTTTGTGTCCTAATAAACCTCTCTGCAGACACAATAATACAAATCAGACCAAATCAAACCAAATTAGAGAAAGCACAGGTTGATGGATACCAGCGCTCCTGGGTGGCCTTCCAGCCCCTACAAAGAAGACAAGGAAGGAAGACCTAAAAACCATGTGTTTGTTCTGGGGGGGGGGGACAGTTTAAACACCCTATGGGAATGATCTGGGGAGGGGTCATCGCTTGGTGGGCTTTCTTAGGGATGGAGTCTGGACTGAGGCAACTCCCAGAGAAGGGGACTTGGGATGGAATTTCCACCCGAACATTCCAGACTCTTTGGATATATGGATGCCAGGGACTGGGGTGATGCTCCCACCCAAACATGTAAGTTTATATTAAGTTATAAAGATAGAGCCTTCACAGTGGCATTTCTACCCTAAAACAGGGACTGAGAGGCCAGATCTGCATTCATATACCACATGAAGACACAAATGAGGAGATCTGTCTATAAACCAGGTATAAACAACTTGTACCAGACCATGATTTTAGATTTCTCAAACTACAGAAATGTGTTAAGCAAATTTAGGTTACTTAAACCACCCAGTCTATGTCATGTTTGTTAAAGCAGCCCATCAAAGCCAGTTATACTGATATAATTGTTTCTACAGGTTAGGAAAAAATAACATTGCCTTCTGAAAACATAATAATGTTAATTTAAAATGTAATCACTTTGTATAGATAAACAGTTATCAATGTGTGTACAGTATGAGCAGTGATCACAGTGTGTGTGTGTGTTTACAGACCTTCACACTCTCTGTTTAGAGAATTTGTAAACAATGATGCCATGGTAGTGATGATTATTATTGATATCCAGACGTTAGTTTCTTAATAGCATTTTAAAAGAAAAGATTCGTGAACCCATTAGGAAAATAGCTTCCTGGGACTCATCAAAGTCCATGAGAGTCAAACTGAAAACTCTAAGTGGACAAAGCTGGAAAATATTGAGAAACAGAGCAAATAATGTGATATTGAATAATATTTCAAATAACAATATAAATATACTTGCGTTCTAATCTATATAAACAACTAATTGAAAAAATAAGCATGCTATAGCTTGGGTTTGAGTGTCCCTCAAAGTTTGTTTCAGGTTTGGTCCCCAGGATTGAGAGATGATGAGATCTTCAGAATGTGGGGCCTCGCGAAAGGAAATTAGATCACTGGGGTATACCTTACAGGGGTTCCTATCCTGTTACCGCCTCTTGTTGCTGGCTGCTTCCTACTACCGTCTGCCACATGTACTTTCTCACCGAGGACCTACAGGGAACAGCTGACCTCTGAACTCTGTGAGTCGCTACAGCACACGCCCTTCCCTAACCTGACTTACCTTAGGTTCTTTGCAGAGGGCTTGAGAACTAAGGAACACCTGTGGGATGAGACAAGATTTTTTTTCTTTAAATAGATTTACAAATAGTAGCAATGTTTTGAACAATATTTTAAACATGTATAATTTGTTTCTTCAACTAACATTTAGAATTTGCTTTGAGTTTTATGAAACCTACAGGTTGGGAAAAGTAGCCTGGTCCCTTCTGAAGGTTTGGTGTGTCCTTCACAGTTATTCAGCTGTGCTGTCAATAATTTCAGTTTTGATTACTTTTTATCAAGATGGTTTCTCATCTTAAGCTTTGTGGGTTTTATGAACGTTGTCATTCCTATTCCTATTTTTTATCTGGTTATATGATGGAAAGAGTTTTTCTTATTGCCAAAATCTTTTACATTAGAATCTTTAATATTTTCTATGCTTATACATATATATAATTTTAGAATAATGATAATTTGTACTATACTTTCGCTTTTACATTTTTTTAAAAAAATGTATTTTTTGAGAATTTTATGTATGAGTACTGCGTTTCCATCATTCCTCCTCCTTTTTCTCCCTCCAGTTTCTCCTGTGTCCCCCCTATTTTTCAAATTCGTGGTGTTTTATTTTAATTAAATTAATAAACATAGGCTCTGAAACAAAGCTTGCTCCAATTCTGAGGGGACTTAAGAGGTAAGTGAACAGCCACATGGTGGGACACTCCACTCTCTAGAACCTCCACAATGGGGCAAAATCCCAGGCCCATCCTCCAATTCCCTTGGCTTTTTTAGCCAGACAGTAGGAGAGTTTCCTGCAGGTAGGCTCCCCTGTTACCCAACCCCATCAACCCAACCTTCCAAGTAACTAGGCCTACCCAAACCCTACCCACAAACTCGCCTATCCACCTGCAACCTCAGTGGAACTCTGAAACAGAGCTTGCTCCAATACTGAGGGGATTTAAGAGGTGAGTGAACAGCCACACGGTGGGACAATCCACTCTCTAAGACCTCCATAGAGGGTTAAAACCCTAGCCTCTCCTCCAACTCTCTCAGCTTTTCTAGCCAGTCAGCAGGAGAGTTCCCTGCAGGTAGGTCTCCCATTACTGAGCCCATCCACAGGAACCTGCAAACTAGTAGCTCTATCCAGCCCCCAAACTCACCTATCCTCCTGCAAGCTTGGTGGAACTCTAAAGCACAGCTTGCTCCAGTACTGAGGAGATTAAGAGCTTGCTACAATAATGATGGGACCAACAGCTTGCTAAAATACTGAGGGAACCAAGAGCTTGCTACAACACTGAAGGAACCAAGAGAGAGGACCAAGAGAGCAAACCAATGGAAAAGACCAAGATAGTAGGCTTAGAGAGACATGAGAGACTTCTTGAGACACAGCATCAACAGTATATAGCAAACCAAGAAAAATTCCCACTCAGACAACCACTGCAAGGATTGGACCAAGACACAAAGACACTGCCGGCCTCATTTGAAGGAAGAGATGGATAGGCACCAACGCAAGAATTTATCCAACAACCTAAAAAACAATGTGGTAACACCAAAACCCAGTGGTCACACAACAGTAAGATTTGATCATGCAAAGCTAGAAGAAGCAGAAGAAAATGACTTTAAATATAACTTTATAAAAATGATGAAGACTTAAAAGAGGAAATAAAAAACTCCCTTAAAAATGGAGGAAAAGATAAAGAAAAAATTGGAAGAAATTAATAAATCCCTCAAAGAAATACAAGAAAAAAACCAAGAAATACAAGAAAAAACAATCAGACAGGTGAAACAAGCAGTTCAAGACTTGAAGACTGAAATAGAGGCAGTAAAGAAAACACAAACCAAGGGAACTCTGGATATAGAAAATTTGAGTAAATGAACAAGAACTACAGAGACAAGTAGAACCAACAGAATACAAGAGATAGAAGAAAGAATTTCAGGTGTTGAAGATACTGTGGAGGAAATAGACTCCCTGATAAAAAAAAATCACATTACATTCAACAAATTCTTAATACAAAACATCCAGGAAATCTGGAACACCATGAAAAGACCAAACCAAGAATAATAGGACTAGAAGAGGAGAAGAACTCCAGCTCAAAGGCACAGAAAATATATTCAATAAAATCATAGAAGAAAAGTTTCCCAACCTAAAGAAGGATATCCCTATGAAGGTACAAGAAACTTACAGAACACCAAAACATACAGAATAAAGAAATTGCTCACCTGGTCTTTATTTAATTTTGGTATATGATATCTATCTAGAAAATTGTCAGTTTCTTTTACATTTTCCAATTTTGTTGAGTATAGGTTTTTGTAATATGATGTAATGATTCTCTGGATTTCCTCAGTGTCTGTTGTTATGTCGCCCTTTTCATTTCTGATTTTGTTAATTTGGATGTTCTCTCACTGCCTTTTGATTAGTTTGATGAGTGTTTGTCTATCTTGTTGATTTTCTCAAAGAACCAGCTCTTTGTTTCATTGATTCTCTTTATTGTTTTCTTTGTTTCTATTTAATTGATTTCAGCCCTCAGTTTGATAATTTCCTGTCTTCTACTCCTCCCAGCTGACTCTCCTTCTTTTGTTTCTAGAGCTTTCAGGTGTGCTGTTAAATTACCAATGTGAGCTTTCTCCATTTTCTTCATGTGGGCCCTTAGTGCTATGAACTTTCCTCTTAAGACTGCTTTCATAGTGTCCCATAGGTTTGGATATGTTGTGCTTTCTTTTTCATTGAATTCTAGGAAGTCTTTAATTTCTTTATTTATTTCTTCCTTGACCCAGAAGTGATTCAGTAGTTCATTGTTAAATTTCCATGAGTTTATAGGCTTTCTGAGAATAGTATTGTTGTTAAATTCTAACTTTAATCCATGGTGATCCAATAAGACACAGGGGGTTACTCCAACTTTCTTTTTGTATCTGTGGAGGTTTGCTTTGTTACTGAGTATGTGGTCAATTTTAGAGAAGGTTCCATGAGGTGCTGAGAAGAATGTATATTCTTTTGTGTCTGGGTGGAATGTTCTATAGATGTCTGTTAACAGAGAAATAAGAGAACTAACAGATGTCATGAATCAAATGGACTTAACAGTATCTCTCTGACCTGTCCATTGGCAAGAGTAGAGAGTTGAAGTCTCCTACTATTAGTGTGTGGGGTTTGATGTGAGATTTAAGTTTTAGTAATATTTCTTTTACATATGTGGGTGCTCTTGTATTAGATGGCATAGATGTTCACGATTTAGACTTCGTCTTGATGGATTGTTGAGTATAAAGTGACCTCCATACATTCTTATTGATTTTAGTTTGATATCAATTTTGTTGGATATTAGGATAGCTACACCCACTTATTTCTTAGGTCCATTTGATTGAAAAACCTTTTCCCAACCCTTTACTCTGAGGTAGTGTATGTCTATGAGGTTGAGATGTGTTTCTTGTATACAGCAGAAGGCTGGATCCTGTTTTTGTATCCATTCTCTTAGTCTGTGTCTTTTTATAGGTCAATTGAGTCCATTGATATTAAGAGATATTAATGACCAGTGGTTGTTAATTCTTGTTATTTTCTGGTAGTAGTGTTTGTGTGTTTCCCTTCTTTGGGTTTTGCTGGTGTTGGTGGTGGTGGGGGTATCAGTGGCCTATGTTTTTGTGGGTGCAGTTAGCTTCCTTGGATTGGGATTTTCATTCTAGTACTTTCTGTAAGGCTGGGTTTGTGGATACATATTGTTTAAATCTGGTTTTGTCATGGAATATCAGTTTTCTCCATTGCTGGTGATTGAAAGATTTGCTGGGTATAATAGTCTGTGCTTGCATCCATGGCCTCTTAATGTCTGAAGCACATCTGCCCAGGACCTTCTGGCTTTCATGGTTTCCATCAAGAAGTTGGGTGTCATTCTGATAGGTCTAACTTTATATGTTACTTGACCTTTTTCCTTTGCAGCTCTTAATATTCTTTCTTTATTCTGTATGGGCACCAACCCCACATCAGACACAAGACTGATCTCCAAAATATATATATAACTCAATAAATTAGACATCAAAATTCTAAATAACCCAATTAAAAGATGGGGTACAGAACTAAACAGAGTATTCTCAACAGAAGAATCTCAAATGGTCAAAAGATACTTAAGGAAATGTTTAACATCCTTAGCCATTAGGGAAATGCAAATCAAAACAACTCTGAGATACCATCTTACACCTGTCAGAATGACTAAGATAAAAACATCAATAATAGCTTACGCTGAAGAAAATGTGGAGTAAGGGAAACAATTCTCCATTGCTGGTGGGAATGCAAACTTGTACAACCACTCTGGAAATCATTATGGCAGTACAACAGAAAATTGGGAATCAACCTACCTCAGGGCCCAGCAATACCATTCTTTGGCAGATACCCAAAAGATGTTCAATCATACTACAAAGGCATTTGTTCAACTATGTTTATAGCAGCATTATTTGTAATAACCAGAACCTGGAAACAAGCTGGATGCCCCTCAACCGAAAAATGAATAAAGAAAATGTGGCACATTTACATATTAGAGTACTTCTCAGCTGTAAAAACCAACGGCATTTTGAATTTTGCATGCAAATGGATGGAATTAAAAAATACTATCATGAGTGAAGTAACCAAGACCCAAAAAGATGAATATGGTATGTACTCATTCATAATTGGGTACTAGCTATAAACAAAGGATATTGAGACTATAGTTCACGATCCTAGAGAAACTAAGTAATAAAGTGAACCCTAAGAGAAACATATATAGATCCACTTGGAAAGTCAAAATAGACAAGATCGCCTGACAAATTGGGAGCATAGAGGTGGGGAGAGAAGAGAGGATAGAAGGGGAAGAGGTAGGGAGAAGGGGAGGAGTGAACAAAACTTGAGGAAATGGATAGTTGAGAAGGAGGAAGGACAGAGATGAGAGCAAGGAAAGAGATACCTTGATTGAGGGAGCCATTATAGGGTTAGCAAGAAACCTGGCTCTAGAGAATTTCCCAGGAATCCACAAGGATGACCCCAGCTAAGACTCTAAGCAATAGAGTGTGCAAGAACTGGCCTTGCCCTGTAGTCAGACTGATGAATGTCTTAAATGCCACCATAGAACCTTCATCCAGCAACTAATGGAAAAAGAGACAGGACTGAGCTCCCAAAATCTAGGTGAAGAGTGGGAGGAATGAGAATATGAGCAAAGAGGTCAAGACCATAATGGGTACATCCTCTGAAATAGTCTGCCTGAGCTAATGGGAGCTCACCAACAACAGCCAAACTGTGAAGGAACAAGCTTAGGATCAAACTAGTCCGTCTGAATGTGGTTGACAGTTGCATGACTGGGGCAGACTGTGGGGCCACTGGCAGTGGCATCAGGATTTATACCTTACTGCTTGTATTGGCTTTTTGGGAACCCAATGTCTTTGGATGGATATTTTGCTCAGCCTAGATATAGTAGGGAGTGCCTTGGACCTTCCCCTACTGGATGTGCCTTACCCTCTCTTAGGATTGGATGGGGGTGGGGCAGAAGGGTACATGGAGGGAAGGGGAGGAGGAAAGGGAGTGGGAACTTGAATGGCTATGTATAAGGAAAAAAAGATAGTTTGTTTACTTTTTAAAATTTAATAAACAAAAAAAAGGAAAAAATTGTTAAGCTTAGCCTTCTGAGATCACTTAGCGTTGTTCATATGTGTTATATGCCTGACATCTTGGGATTGTCTCACCTATTGGGGGCTGTTTCTTGAGAAGGGCTGGTTCTTTCTCTCCTTCAACCAACCATTGCCTGTAGTTCATCTAGGGTGGGGCCTGGATTGTTGAGTCTTTACAGGGAAGCTTTTTTGTCACACTGACAGCAGATGTCCCTTCCTGGTCTTCTTGCAGTCTTTCACCCATCTACCTTTTGTTCCCCAAATTTTAGTCTCTCTCTCTCTTTCTCTCTCTCTATTATTTTGTTGAAAAAAAAAAACAGAACAAACAAACAAAACCTTCCCACTGTAATGATGTTGTGGGTTGTACTGCCGCACATGTTTGCATGTTTACAGTTCAAATGTTCTGAAGTTCGCAGTGGTGTGTGATGCTGTGTTTTAGTCCCTTCAGAAATTATTAACATTTTCACTTTCATCTGGGCTAATCCACCTTCGCTTCTCACATAACAAAGACAGTACTTACCAACATCCAATACTTGGATGTGGTTGTTGCTTGTTTTGCTTGGTGCCGTGGTCCTCCATGACTGGCAATTTGCTGGTCAGGAGCACCGTGGACATGGACTTAGAAAAGAGTGGAGAACAGGAGATCACCCTGCAGATTATGCTTGTGGAAAGCTGGGCTCTTCCAACAACACCCGCCGCCCTACCCTGTGCTCTTTCCCTTAATTGATAATCACAGAAGATACTATAAAGCCAGGTCATTTCTATCTTCACAGAGGAGTCAGCTAAGGTCTTAGTCACTTTCCTGATGATTATCAATGCCTTCATGTATTAGCATTTCTTCAAAATTATCAAATAGCTTTACCATTGTCAGGCATCTATTTTAAATAGTAGGTATTTTTGAAAAGTACTTTGTGGCAATATAAATTATGTAATTATACATAATATATATAATCTAATATTATAGCATATATATTTAAAAAGAAAGATAACCTAATTTTCTTGATATACCTAGTTCTTCTAAAAATGAGAAGAACCTACACCACGATTATTCATGGTTATTTGCTTCAAGTGCTTTAGTGGATGAAAGGGAAGAAAGCATTCTCGTCTGAATGGAAAAATCTTCTCATAACATTCCTGGGAATGTTTGAGGGAAAAACCACCTTTTTCATTAAACAACTTTTTAAAAAAATTGTGTACTATGTCTGTGCCTGGTGCTCACAAATGTTAAAAAGAGAATTTCTCCCCTGGAATTGAAATTAAGGATGGTTGTGAACTACCATGTGAGTGCTAGGAACCGAAGTCAGGTCCTCTGCAAGAGCACCAAATGTTCTTAACTGCTAATCAGTTTCTCTAGCCCCCAAAATCTTATCTTTTCAATGTTACAATGGATGTGGAGGAGACACCCATATGCAATTAACAGACACAGAGACATAGGAGCTCCTGGATTTGGCAGAAGTCTTAAAGATACTGGCTTATCCTCAAAAGCTACTTGGATAGGACGGAATCCCATATGCAACATTCAACATACAAACTCTGGAACTCCTACTCACAGGACACAAACATGAGTAACACAGAAGATACAGACAAGATGATGAAGCTTACATTCCAGGCTGATGGGTCTTAAAGAGAGGCTCTGAAGTCTGGGGCATCTTGAATGAAGCCCATCTCTCATCATGCATAGAAACAGGATTGAGATTGCTCTAAATGTACAGGTGGTGCTTTCTCTACAAGAATAAATGAAGATACAGCATGGATCTGCCTTTCAGGATTGATTTTCCAGGAAACTTTTAGAGCCTTTGGGAATAATTAAGCTAATACATACATTCTAGAAGTTAAACCTCTTGAGATTCTGGCATCAGAAGCTCTTCCTGAAGGGCTGATCAGAAGTCCTTTAAAAAGGAGGCTGACAATAAAATCACACACAACATCAAACTCTCTAGGGTGAAAGTTTCACTGTTCTTTGAGACCCTGGCCTTTGAAATGGCAGGTGTATTTTATATTAGAATGATTCATTAGTTACACAGTCACCTATCAGTGGCCTAGAAGACACCAATAACCACAGAAGAATTTAGAGACCCTAAAGTAAAGGAACATTCCTTGCCTCACAGGTGTCTACAGATGCACATACTTTAGGTATGACTTCCCTATAGCCCAGGGAAGAATTTTTAAATAGTAAAAACTTGCATAGTGGTAGATATAATTTAGGCACATGAATTTCTGTATATTTCTATGTTGTCATTCAAGCCTACCACACCAAGATGTCATCAACCTCTCCCAAGTAGACCACTCCCTACTTATCCCCCAAATGGCCAGCCCCATGCCAACTGCCTCTTTTTCTGCTGCAGCTCTAGTTTTGGGAAAGACTATGACTTCATCTCTGGGATCTATTTCAGCTTTGTGGATGGTAGCTGTGGCCTGAGGCACCACAGGCTCCACTGATTTCTTCATCACAGTCACCCACGCTAGAGTTCTGCCTGCTGTGGTAGTGGTGGTAGCCAGGGTTTCTAGGCAACAGCAGCACCAGTGACCATCAATCTGCGGGCTCTGGCTGCTTCTCTGAACCATGAGAAACACTGAGTTTCAGAACTGAAGATTTAAAGGGAGAAGGACAATTGCAGCCTGGTGTTTGACTTACCTTTTCCTTTGACTTGTTGTAGACCACGACCAACTGAGTAATCATGCAACGATTTCTTCTCAGCCCTGGCCACCATCAGTGTGCTTGGGGTTTGTATTCCTTTTGCCTATGTCATTCTGTATATTCATTAGACGGTTGAAAAACACTGTAAATTACACAATTTGCAATAGTTATGTTTGCCATCAAGTTCCAATTTGAAATTTATATCTCATTTATTCTTTTATCTAAATTCTGACTTCTTCCTTGGTAGAAACATAGACATAATTTTGCTTGGGCACTGTTGAAATTGGGGGCACCGGGGTTGCGTCCCCAACACCCCAGCTGCCTGGCTAGCTTATGCCTGAAATAACAACACACAAACTGTATTCATTTAAACACTGCTTGGCCCATTATTTCTAGTCTCTTCTTGGCTAACTCTCGCACCTGGACTAGCCCATTTCAAATCAGGTTTGTAAGCACCCCAAGGTGCGCTTACCAGGAAGATTCTAGCCTACCTCCATCCCGAGTAGGAGCTTCATCGCGCGTGTGCCTCAGAGTGCAGAGCTATCCCGTCTGCCTGCTAGACTTGAACCTGGCATCTCTGAGCAGAGCTGCATGATTTCTGACCTCACTTCCTCTTCCGCCCAGTTCTGTTTACTCCACCCACCTATGTTCTAACCTATAGGACCAGCCAAGCAGTTTCTTTATTTTAACCAATGAAATCAACAGATTGATATGACACTCCCACATCAGGGCACCAGAAAAATTAGCCTGCTAATCATTAATTAATTTTAATATGTTTATAGAAAAATCTAAATTTTTCCATTATTTTTGAAAAAAACTAATAAGGGCCAACTAGAATTCCAAGGGGATTTATTTGTTTTTAAGTTAATTAGTTTTATTCATTGTTTGTTTGTGTGTGTGTGTGTGTGTGTGTGTGTGTGTGTGTGTGTGTGTGCATGCGCACATCCCCATGCATAGAAGTCAGAGAAGAGCTGTGGGAGTCTGGTCATTTCTTTCCCCGTGGGCTTTGGGTGTTGAACCCATCAGGTATGTAGTACATGGTCGTTCCTTTCCCTGTAGGTTCTGGGTATTGAGCCCGTCAGGTATGTAGTACACGGTCGTTCCTTTCCCTGTGGACTCTGGGTATTGAGCTCATTAGGTATGTACAGAAAGTGTTTTTACACTGAGCCAACTTGCTGGCCTTGACATGATCTTAAAAATTGATAATTAATATCTAGAATATAGAAAGAAATAAAAAGTTAACAACAAAAGAGCAAATAATCCAAACAATAAATAGGCCATGGAACCAAGCAGATACTTTCCCAATTAAGTGTAAATGACCAAAAACATTCTATCTGGAAAATTATCTGTCTGGAAAATAAATTTAGAGTTACAGTAATTTTCTTTTCAGTCATCCCAGTCAGTATGGCTATCATAAAGAAAGCAAACTGACAGACAGATTAAACTCTATAATGTTTATTAATAATTAATTAATAAAAAATAATTAAACTCTATAAACTGCAGTAATGCAGCAGGGGAAAACCCTTTTATTCACTATTGGCGGGAATGTAAATTGCTAGCCACCATAGAAATTAGTATGGAAGTTTCTCCAACACTAGAAGGAGAACTATCATTTGACTTGACATGCCACCCCTGGGCATGTACCCCCAAAGAATCAGTCAGCTTGCCATGGAGACACCCTCAGACCCATGTTTACCACTGCACCCAAGCAAAGTTACAGAATCAGTCTATGGGCCACAAGAGGCTGAACAGATAAAGGAAATGGAATTTCCCTCAGCCATAAAGAAAAATGAGATCATGTTGTTTTCAGGAAAATGGAGTTGCAGATCCATGCAGTGCAGCATGTTAAGGTAGGGAAGCTGATCCCACAAAGGCATGAACCATGTTTTCTGTTTGCCCAGATTCTAGGGGGTGGAAAGGACTTGTCAGGAACATGGAAAGGAAGTAGAAAGTGGACAGGGCTAAGAAAGTAGCCAAGAAGTAAACATGATCAAACTATATCACATGGATATTTCATAATAAAATTCTTTATTTTGTACAATTAATATGTGCTATAAAACAAAAACTTAATAGAGCAGCCCATGCCCTACTGGGAAGCAAATAGGAAACTTCTGGATCTTGACAGCATCTCCCATTATTTGTGTTTCGCCCCTAAGGGCTAAAGTACTATTGTGATCCAGGCAGTTCTCAAACAGGTCTATTGATAGTCATCTGCTGGTCAGATCTGAGATCTGTGGAAGTGTTGCCCCTGCCCCCAACTGTAAGGAGATCTTGGCCAAGGAGTGCTGCAACTTTTGTACTCTGAGTTACTCTTCATCATCAACCTGACCAACCATGGAAACACCTCTGTGTGTCCATGAGGTGTTTACAGGAAGGTTTAACTAAGGGACAATGACCCACCCGGAACGTGGCCAGCACCATCAAGGCTGGCGTCCCAGGCGGTGGTGGCGCACGCCTTTAATCCCAGCACTTGGGAGGCAGAGGCAGGCGGATCTCTGTGAGTTCGAGACCAGCCCGGTCTACAAGAGCTAGTTCCAGGACAGGCTCCAAAACCACAGAGAAACCCTGTCTCGAAAAACTAAAAAAAAAAAAAAAAAAAAAAAAAAAAAAAATGGGAGAGAGCAAAGTGAGGAGCAGCATTCATTTCTCTCTGCTTCCTCACCGCAGACACCATGTGACCAGCTGCCTTATTCTGCTGCCACGCCTCTCGGTCGCAAAGGGCAGCCTTAACCTTTCCTTCCATATGTTGCTTTGTTCAGGAATTTTGTCACAGTGTTGGGAGGAGTGACTCATACCAGCTCTCTAGAGGCAGAAGCATTGGCTATGCTAGATCTGAGCTTGAAGACCTGCCTACGCCTTGTAGTCATGCAGGAACCTCAAAAGAATTCACTCGGGACGATGAGAACCGAGATGGGTATCCAGTGGCTTGCTTGGTCTTTCCTAGAAAACCACTGGAATAAGCCTGGGTTATTGTTGCTCCTGTTGCTCCTCCACTTGCCACCAGCTGAAGCTAAATATTTATTTCCTTTGCTTGTCAAACGTGTTTATCTTTTTCCTGGCCAGAGTGTGCTCTGTATTGCCTATACAGTAGAGGTGCTTCAGGAGGTCAGTGTCTCGCCATGTGAACAGACCACTCTAACTACTGGGAATAGAACGGTCCAGCACAGTGGGTTTATTATGAAAGGATGGAGCAAAACAGTCTTGGGCTTATTTGGAGATCGGGAACCATGAGGGACAGGGCAACACCACTCACATTCTTCTGTAGCCTTAGAGCTTGCTAAGTAGCTGTGATGGCAAAGGATGTGCCTCACCAGCAGCCCTGGCATGAATGACTTATAGGGCAGTATTGGAAACTCTGGTTCTGCAGTTTCCAGGGTAATATATTGAGTGAGAAAGGGTGAGGGCCAAGGGGTGCTGTAGCAGTCCCTTTCTGAGATGCTGGTCATACAAAGGGAAAGAACTGTGTTCCTCGTGATGCCCACCTGCTCCAGGCTCAGGAACACTGTCTGGATAGTGAGGATTCCTAGATGCTGGTGCTTTAAGGAGACGAACTGATAATCTAATCTTTAGATTAGTAGTTCCTGACTACTCCGCTGGGAAATTATGAATCATGCTAACCAAGAGATTCCAATGAGCTTTTAAAACCCACTAGTACTTTCTACATAGAACAGGACCAAAGGCCAGATCTGATGACCTGTTTTAGGCCCCCTCCATCTCAGAGGTGATTCTCTTTACTTATTCTCATGTGAGTTCAATGGACTGTTATTGCGTAAGCCCACAAGTCCATGATCCTAGGAACTGCCAAAGGGAAAAATGGGTGGAGGCTCTGGAAACTTGTTGGGATCTCCCCATGACTCATCTTGACACTGGTACCTGTCTTCTGACTCCTCCAGCTCTGCCTTCCAGCCTACAAAGTGGGTGGAGCCCAGCCCACCCTCCGTTCTGCATGGCACATGGATGCAGGATCTCTCACCAATGATGTTGGTGTTACTTGAAGATGTCAAGACCATTAGTGAGAACCTCACCCCACAGAGCAGGAAATGAGCCAATCAGAGCTCACAGCTTGCATGAGACACCCAGATTGGCTAACGGCAGAGCAGGATCACTTTAACCACAGGAAGAGGGAAATTAATCTGGTGTGTGCTCTCATTGTAACAAATACCCACCCAGTCACCCATTCACTTCATTTATTTCATTAATGTTTCCCAGGTCCTAAGACAAGATATGGTGATCAACTCCTGAGAATCTCAAACTAGTGCAAATAACTCCTTGGGCAGGTAGGCTGTGGGAGCATACATTTTGTGTGTGGAACAGACTCTTACAATCACCTCTTAAAACAAGCAGAGGTGCCAAAGAATTGTAGGACAAGAGGTCAGTTCTCGTGATCTGTGTCCTGAAACGTGTCTGTCCTGTTGTGGCCATGTTCTGAAACTTGTGGCCTTCTAAGTCATTGTCAATGCTGGGAATAGTACTACCTCAGGCTACGTTGATAGAAGCCATGCTGTACCCTCCTAAACACGGTTTTGCAAATGGAGCACCTCATGGCAAAGTCTTTGGAGATTCCCACCCACTTGGCAAGGACCTGTGGAAATGATACTGAGAACCCCAGTGCTGTTCCCAGGGAGCATGTGTGCTTCAGGCCCTCCTGGCTTTTGCTTTGTCAGTTATGACTGTGACTGAGTTTTCTGGGAACAAGAGCACCTTGGATGAGTCTTGGTTAATATTTCTACAATTTCTACAGGGGAATTAAACTAAACACTCTTCACAGTTTATTGATAATGGCTCCTCCATTTTGTTCTTAGAACACAGAAACCAGCCCCAAGCTGACCCTGGCTGCCTTTACAGCTCCCCAGAGTAAGCAAGAGGAAATCACCAAGGTTACTGATTCTTGCTTACTTAACTGTAAGAAGCAACTACATTCCAAGAATTTAGGAGATGGTTTCTTAAGAAATGTTATTTAAAAACCTGAGGGAACATATAAGAAAAAGATAAAGGGAATGAAAGGTCAGATGTCTCTCTGGTGCCAGGGCATGAATGCCTAGACATTTTTTCAGTTAAAATCTCAGTTCCTTGGAAGTAAAATTATATGTAGAAAATTCTAGGAAGAATAGAAACTTGGACCCAACAGTTAAAAGTTAGGTATCAATCATTACCATTCTGAGAACGTATTAAAAAAAGAACAGGACCATATAGTTAAACTGCTGCTCACATAAAAGCAGTATGTAGACCACTTAGAAATGACTAAGACCTGCACTGGAAACTATTATTCTAGGTATGGTATCATACCCTCTACTTACTGCAAAAATATAAAAGCACCATACTGCTAAAGACTAACTATAGGGCTTGAATATCTTCCATTTGTGTAACTACATGTCTGCTGCAGCCTGGGCACAACACAAATAGGATGTGTCTGGTTAGATATAATCATTTGGCTTGCTATATAAAATTCAGCCTTAGAATGAGGTAAAGGTCAATTGATGCCTAGGTAAAGGTTAATTCATGCTTACATGTGGGGTAAAGGTTAATTAATGACAATAAGGGAGGGGGAAGAGGAAAAGAATCTAAAAATGGGCAAATGGGTAAATGTGAAGATTCTTAGATGCGGATTAGAGAGAAGTGGATTGAAACCGCTAGTGCTTGATTGCTTTAGAACCTGCGTTTTTAAAGACGGCTGGAGCTAGTCAGGGCCACTCTCTTCAGTGACAGCTGGTGGTCAGTGTCTGCATTCTCGCCAACTCCACACCTCCGTCCTACGATCCGGACCCCTGTTGGAGCTGGACTCTGGCACTACATACAATGTAGAGGGCTGCACAACTGAATCAGGTGGCCGCCAATCAGAGGCAGCATGTCGAGGAGAAAAAATAGACTCTGGGGTATTTCATGTCCAGTCTTAAATTGTGGCTCTCTTAGTTTTAGTTAAGTGATTTTTTTTCACAGCTGTCTATTCATGTCCTCTTCTATTTGAGCCATTATTGCAAAGACCAAATGACAAGTTATTTACTTGAAGAGTTTGACACCTCACCCCACTCCACCCCAAGATACCATTTCTTTCCTCTTTCCATAAAACATCAGGCGTAGGAAACAGCTGAGGACTATACAGTCCAGTATCCCCCTTTACTTTTCCTTCCCCTGACAGACAGTGGGTTTCACGGGGATGATACATAGTATGCCAAGCCTACATGGAGACAGGAGAAGCTGAGAAGAGCCTGGACACTTTCCTCTCATTTCCTCCACATTGTTCAGGAGAAGACTTTGTACAAACTGAGTGGGGTGTGGCAGGACCAGTAACCTAGTGGCATTTTGATTTTCTTTAGAAAAGAGTTCATGGATTCTGGATAATAGATCCTTGGGAACTGTGGATCTGTCTGGAGCCAATTTGGAACCACCTTCCACCTGAGAGGCTACAGTGACCTTGGGAAGCTTTGACGGGTCGATCTGAGGAAGTGGCATTTGAAATCAATTCCGGGCACAGGCTTGATTGCCTCCCCTAGCAGACATCACCCATCACCCACTTCTCTCAGGGCTCAGTGAGAAGGTCTTGGGTTATGGGTCTGGATACTGATGGTGCTCTGTTGTCCACTGATAATGGTGACTACGGTGAGACATTTGGACCCCTGGCTCTTACTTTCCTCTATAGCCTACCCCACAGAGTTATGGCGAAGACTGTCTTTCTTCCTACATCTATTGTACTGAGAAAGGGAAATGTGGCTGGAGTTCAAAGATAATTCAGTCATGAAAGATACTATCTGGTAGTGATAAAGATCATGCCTGTGGCAGCAGACCGGCTGCACTTGAATTCTGTCTTGCCCACTTACTCGTTTTGGATGCTTCGTAACCCCCTTTTATGAACTTCAGGCTCTGTGGCATGCATCTGTCTCATGAACTTTTTGGCACATAGTAGCATTCAACCAAATGAAAGATGTTATCATTATCATCACTCATGTTCATGTGGCTGGAATTCCTCCAAGCCTAGGTTCCTGGAATCTATTCCTGGAAGAGAGACCCAGGAAAATAAGTTGAAGGAAGGCCATGGGAATGGAAGAAGCTGAGATGAGCCAATACAGACCTAAACCCTGGAGTTTGAGATCTTACAGCACCCATCCAGCTCCCAAACTAACCTAGAACAACCTATGGTTCATAGAATAAATAAGTTCTTGGCAACCTTTTTATCATTCTGGATCAGAGCCTACCATGGCAAAGTCTTCCCCCAAGTAACATAGACCAGGAGAAACCACCACCAAAGTCTCCAGAAGAAGTGTAAATGCCAGGTTGGAAGGACATAGATTAGCTTTTGGCCCCATGTATAAAATATTGAGAGTCTCTATTGAACGACCCTACTATAGGGTGAGATTGCACAGGAATGACTCATGGCTTCTAGGGAAAGAAAGACACTTGTTTTATGAAGAATGTGGCCGTTTATCTCATATTTAGGAAAATTCAGTGTCAAGTAGAGACATGCTCTGCCTCTGACTGAACAGCCAGACATACTGGGGTGGAATCTCACCAATGCGACATCAGCCCTTGTCCTCGTGCCTCAGGTGCTTCATTTAAATGGCATCAAATTGCTTCATTGCCACCCTATAAAAAGTCTCACCAGATGCCAGTTCCCAGAGCCTTGACTTCTAGTGTTGCTACTGCCAGGAAGAAAGGTAAGTCTTGTTCCCTGAGAGAGGGACTTGGCAAGAAATAGAATCAAGGTGGAGTTGCAGTGGAGTAATGTGGGATAAAGAATGAGCCAGGACTAGACACTGAGGACACCTATGAAGAAGCAGGATGCCATTAATGGTGGGAAGCTAACTCAGGCTGGAGAGGGGAGCGCCAGTTCTACATGGGCAGAGATTTCAGAGAACTGGGTTCCTCTGCGGTTGTTTGTGCCTTCTCTTCTCAGTTCCCATTACTAATGAAATGAACCGATACGCAAGTGCTCCAATGGCAGGTGCTAAATATTGAGTCTGAGTTTTGCTCTGCCAGGTTCAGTTTAAGAGTCAGATTAGCCCAGGCACAAATATCTATTCCCTCCTTGAGGACTTCCTGGATCAGAAGGGATAAGGAGGGATTCTACTATAAACAGAAGTAGTGACTGAGGGTAAACTGGATGAAGAGTTATGCAAGACTGATCCACAACGCAGAAACGGAAGAAAAGAGGGGAAACGTGGAGTTTGAAAGAAATGGGGTTGCTGTTTCAAGCCCTCTAGTTCCTAGTGTACAGCAGCCTCGGGGGTGAATGGTGATTAGTTTGAAATCACACAGCCAGTTAAAGGTGAAAGAAGTGAGCCTAGAATCCTTGATGCTGCACCAACCTTACTGATGGACGGACAGGCTCTGGGTGCTAACACCTCAGAGAGACCTTTTTCAGATCACCCTCCCTGGAGATGCCCTGAACAATTTTCTGGAAATCTTTCTACTCTTGCGGTTTTGATGAATCTTTTCTTTTCAGAATTTTCAAAACTGCAGCAGGATGTGTGACCAGCAGAAGCAGCCGCAGTTCCTTCCATCTTGTGTGAAGGGTTCGGGACTTGGAGCCGGGCAAGGTGGCAGCGGTGCCTTTGGGAAAGGCCAGGTTTCAGGATCCGTTTCAGGCCAGGCTTCAGGCTCTGGTGCAGGTCTGGCTTCAGGCCAAGTTTTAGGCCAGGTCCAAACTGTTTATGCTCCGGGACCTGCTCTTTGTCAGCCTCAAACCATCGTGAGATACTCAGCTCCGGTTCCCACTCAAACTTACGTGAAATATCAAGTTCCATGCCAGACCAGAACCTATGTGAAGTGCCCAGCTCCCTGCCAGACATACGTGAAATGCCCACCTCCCTGCCAGACATACGTGAAGTGCCCAGCCCCATGCCAGACAACCTATGTGAAGTGCCCAGCCCCATGCCAAACGACCTGTGTCAAATGCCCAGCTCCCTGCCAGACTCAGACGTATTATGTCCAGTATCCAGCGCCTAGCCAGACCTACTACGCTCAGGCTTCTTCAGGTGGCTCAGGTTCTCAGGGCGGTGCCCCTGACCCATGCTCTGCTCCCTGTTCCATGAGCTACTGCTGTTTGGCTCCCCGGACCTTTGGGGTGAGTCCTCTGAGACGCTGGGTCCAGCGGCCCCAAGGATGGAACACCGGATCTTCCAGCTGCTGTGAGGATTCTGGGTGCTGTAGCTCTGGAGGCTGTGGAGGCTGTGGAGGCTGCAGCTCTGGAGGCTGTGGCTCTGGAGGCTGCGGAGGTTGCGGCTGTGGCTCTGGGTGCTGCTGTTTGGGAATTATTCCCATGAGGTCCCGAGGTCCTGCATGCTGTGACAGTGGGGATGATTGCTGCTGTTAAGTACAAAGGGACAGCTCTGTTTCCAGTATTCACCTCCTGCTATGTTTTCTGAACCCACCCATCCTCAGCCTCCATCAGCTCCCTTGGCCCTCCTTACTTGACCCCTTTATCAAGGCATCCTGCCAGAGTTCGCATAACCCCCAAACTTTGGCACGAATAAAGCTCCGAATGCAAGCACGTTGGCTCCTGTTGACTTCTTTGCTCGGTGTTCATGTTTCCCAGTGCAGACCCTCGTGTTCCTCCTCTGGCCCTTGGTTTTCAGCTACTCGATGAAAGCTCCTAAAGGACAGCCCAAGTAGATTAAACTGGCGAACTCCAGGTCCAGGATACACACACATTCTAGAACGCTGTGAATAGTTTCATTATAGTTAAGGAGGGGGTCTGTAGACTCTGAGTTTGAGGTCTGCTTCTTTCCTTTTCTGACTAATCTGCAGGCGTTGGGTCACATGTCCTCAAGGGGGCGTGGATTTGGTTACTGTTGTTATGCAATCTTTGAGTTTCTCTTCCGGATGCTGGAGAGCTGTTAGAATCAGATCTCAGGAGCATCATAAGAAGGTACTGCTACCGTGAAAGTGGTTTGATACTGTCCGGCTTTGTGTATTAAGATTTTTTTCCATTTATTAGGCGTTTCTTCTTTAGGATATGGGATATAGGCCTGAGGCAAGGACTCTGCTGAACACAGACAGTGTTCAGGTCAGCCCTGACAGCAAGAAAGATCTCCAAGGCTGAGGGGTAAAGGGGACACTCCTGCATTTGCTGTTGGGAGTACAAGCTGGCACAGCCCCTTTCGATATCAGTATGGCAATTTCTCAGAAAATTAAGAAACAACCTTCCTTAAGACGCAGCAATACCACTTCTGGGTATATATCCAAAGGATGCTCACAAAGGTCATGTGTGCATAGAAGCATTGTTTGTCATAGCCAGAATCTGGAAACAATCTAAATGCCTCTTGACTGAAGAATGAATAAGAAAAATGTGGTACATTTACACAATGGAGTACTACACAGCAAAAAAAAAAAAAAAATAATGACATCTTGATATTTGCAGACAAATGGATGGAGCTAGAAAACATCATATTGAGCGAGGTAACCCAGACTCAGAAAGACAATTATCATATGTACTCACTAATAAGTGGTTTTTAAACATAAAGCAAAGAAGACCAGCCTACAAATCACAATCCCAGAGAACCTAGACAACAATGAGGACTCTAAGAGGGACATACATAGATCTAATCTACATGGGAAGTAGAAAAAAAAGAAGATCTCCTTAGTAAATTGGGAGCATGGGGACATTCACCTTGGGGGAGAGTTGAAGGGGAGGGGAGAGACAGGGAAGGGAGCAGAGAAAAATGTAGAGCTCAATAAAATCAACAAAAAAGAGAAAGATCTCCAAGAGGAAGGAGAACTTTGCGTGAAAGGCATCCTAGTTCTGAGGCCAGGTTCCCATTATCCTTAGCACTCAGTTGTGGATGAGTGGGAATGACTTTTATGTCCAGTGACTCTAAAATGCATGCGTGAAAAATACACAAGTGATGGTGGCTCCCAGAGATAGTTCAGTTGGTAAAATGCATCTTACGCAAGAGGAGTCATATCCCCAGACCCCACATAAAAACAGTGTGGCGTGCTGGCATGGATGCTGCATGGTAATCCAGTAATGGGGAGGTCAGTCAGCTTAGTCTACCCAGGGAGTCCCAGGTCAGTAGGTGAGAGACCCTTTCTAGAAACAGCAACAACGAACCAACGAGCCCAAGAAACAGACAATAGCAAGAACCAAGGTTGATGGCACCCCAAGGGACATATGAGACTGAATTCTGGCTTCCAAAGCTCTCCACAAGAAAACTTGTTCACCTGTGCGCACACACTGACAAGCACATACAAGAGTAACTTCTATTCATAAGAACCACACAGGCCTGGCATAAAGGAGACAATATATTTGGTAAATGCATAAATAAATGGCAGAGAGAGAGAAAGAGAGAGAGAGGGAGAGAGGGAGAGAGAGAGAGAGAGAAAGAGAGAGAGAGAGAGAGAGAGAGAGAGAAATAGTGGTATATAATTAGGAAGTTTTTAGGTATCTTCAGTGTCCTATTGTTTTTGAAAGCTTAATGACCCGAAGCTCCTTAAATCATATGGCATCTCTCCATACAGCCCCTCTAAGCTTGTGTCCCAGTCATAGGCTGCCCCCTCAGAGTCAGGAATAGACCGGCCCAGGACCTTGTGTTCTTCTTGCACCATCAAGTGGTACCTGCAACCCAGGAAGATAGAGTGCTGCTTACTCTACAATGTGACACTTTTCTGTATTGGTGGTGTAACAGCTATGTAGCTAGCATCAGCAATACTTTTAATAGTTTCCTTTTTCTTAATATTTTTTAATTTAAATGTATGTATGTGTGCCTGGGTGAGTTTAAGCACATGTATGTGTAGTGCCCAGAGAATCCAAAAGGGAATTGGGTCTCCTGGAACTGGAATTACAAGCAGCTGTGAGCTGCCATGTGGGTACAAGAAATTGAATCCAGGTCCTCTGCAAGAGCAGTAAATACTCTTAAATATTGAGTCATCTTTCAAATACCTCTCTTCCTTCTCTTATACTAGGTAATGGTATTTTTTTTCTGTATGACTTGCTGCATTAAAAAGTATCTCTGGAACTGGAGTTACAGACAGTTGTGAACTGCTATTATATGGGTGCTGGGAACCAAATCTGGGTCCTCTACAAGAACAACAAGTGCTTTTAACCACTGAGCCATGTCTCTGGCACTCTCTTTTCTGGTGTTTGGCTTTGCACACACTTACATTACTGTCTTCAGTCTGTCCACTTATGTATCCATCCATCCATACATTACAGGCTAGAATCCACAGATGAGAATATACGGCTATTTCTGAATTTGACTCACCTCACTTAATATCATACTTTCCAGATCCATCCATTTTCCCTTCAAATTCTGTGGATGTAGTGTCTGAATATATCAAATGTTAAGTGTCACTTAGGACAGTGCATCTAATTGTATCCTGTTACTTCTAATATTGCATTGTGCACCCAGTTGAGTTATCTAACTAGGTCCTAGCTATTGGCCTTTTTGTCAAAACAAGTTTTCCATATGCAGCCCTGGCATTCTTGGACCATGTATATAGGCCAGGTTGGCCTTGAACATAAGGTGACTGGCATTCCTCAAGCCCCCGTTTCTTGAGTCCTGACATCAAATGGGGAAGGACCATATATGGGTTCCTATATCCTACTTTAAGGTCTCTTCCTCCTCCTTCGTTAAAACCTCTAAGATGTTCTCAAATTTTACATTGAAATATAGCATACATTCAGAAAAGTGCATGAATTACATGTGTTATCCTCAATCCATGAAAATTTTTTTTTCACTTTGAAAGTAAAGTCCCTGACTCCCATGAAGACACAGATAAAACAGAACATCAATACTTTCTACAGCCAACATCTTCAGGAAAGCCCTGCTACGTGTTAGATGGACATCTAGAAAAGAAATGCAGGGTGTTTAACCTTCCAAGGCACCTGAACTTCCTCCCAGTGGACCCAACACTGGATGTCAGCGATCCCTGTTATATGCAGACTTCAGAAAACCAAACAGCCAGAAGCCAGAGCTTGGCTGCTCTCAGGAACATGGCCATTCTGTAAATACTATAAGCAGCACACATGCCATATTCCTAAGGATTTGTCAATAAATAGATATTGAAATCTATTTTGATGCAGGTAATATTTTGGAGTTTACAGGATAGAACATGAACATTTCAATATTCTAAAAAAAGGGATGGGATTATCGTTCTATGATGATTACTATGAAAGAAGGCTCCAAGTGCTATGTAATCGATCCAGGTTGGGAGGAGAGAATGAGATGTCTTGGAGAAAGTGTAGCTTTTCCAGGTGGGACAGGACTCTTAGCTGGGAGGGAAGCTCCTCCCTGCAGAGGTGGGGCATATATGGGGTCCTGTGCTAGGGGCCTCAATACATTCAAGGGTTTGACTGACAGAAGAGGGGGCATGTGGTCAGCAGGGTGGCCGTATAGCACTGGTAAGAGTGGCCGGAGTCACCAGAGGAATCTAAGCCGCTGCTCTGAGGATGCAAGGTCACAGGTGACAACATTGATGCTTTAACTTTATTTCTCTATACTGAAAAAAACTCATATTTTAGTACAAATAAACATATCATAAAGCAATTGCAAAATAACATTTGTTTATCTTATTCTGTATTAGGCCCAAATGTAACTATTGTTGTGTCTAGTTGGCACAACTCTAAAGTGTAAGGGCCAATATTAGGTGACACTACGTTCTGGTATGAGGGCCTCTTTAGTACATGACCATAACATTTCTGTTTCTAAAACTGATAGAACAGAAGCGTGGCCTTCTAAGTATTTGGTTTGCGGGAATCTTTAGGCTAATCAAAATGCTAGCCTGCATTTTTATAACTTAAACCATCATATGCCACTTCTTATGTAAAATGAGCCTGATTTCCTGACTCCTGTTCCTGCCACAACATATCCTGGGAACTTAACAACGAGGATTCCCCAAACCCAGACCTTAGCACCAAATCCCTGTGAGGGGAAAGTGTCTCCTTGGACAGGCCGTGCTGCTGTGTGTGGAACCTAGCATGAGTTACTTCACCACAGATTTCTGGAGTAGGAAAGTCATCTGAGCAGACTACCAACTCCCCTGCCTGGGGCAGGATAGTTTCTATACCCCCACCCCAGGATGATGGTTCCATAAAATCCCTAACATGTAAAGCTAATGTAGATAGATTCAACATTCCCCAATCCAGTAAAAACATAAATATGTATTTCTGAGTCTTACACACATACAAATCTATGCTCAATATTTTAAAGAATCCGTAAGAAAAATCTCTCATATCTGCTTATTCTTATCACCTAGGGGGGAAAAGTAGAAAATAATGACCATCAACACACAGTTGAAGGTCTTCTATATGCCAGTCATTATGCTGGTCACTATGTATGTGGTATACTCTTTCAGAGCACTGAGACAGTTGGTCTGAAGTGACTAGGAGTCTGAAGTGAGCAGTAGATGGCTCTATGGTAAGAGCTAGATCTGAGAGAGACTCTGTGACTCTAGGCAGGTAACATGACCTCTGTGTTCAGGGTCACCATGATATCACCTACAATAACACCTAGAACATCTTAGGAACAGAGTTACAGCTTCTGTCCCAGGACTGCAACCAATACATATGCATGTCAGCTTAGAGAGTAAGAAGAGGGTAGTCAGATCAAAAGCATGAAAGCGTTAACATGATTGGAAATCCTTTGTTATGTAGTAAAACACAGTGAGAGAAAATTTTTGTTGTAGTTATAAAGATAAATTGTTTAACACTATAATGCTACCTTTCCGGCCTCTTGCCTCTGTTCTTATCCCAATTCTTCCACAAACTCCTCTTGTAACACTGAATAAATCACATCCTTGGACCTAAGTTTACTTTTCTGTAAAATGAGTGATTTCGGGGGAGATGGGGCCTTTGTAGCTTGAATAGACTGGATTTTAATTCTTTGGATCTTCCTCAAAGATCACAGAGACTATCTTCCTAAGATACTGGAAACAGGACAGAGGTGTGGTTGGTAACTACAAGTACCACTTAAAGGGGAAGGAGTAGCAGAGTCAGTGCTTGGCAGTAAGGGGGATCTGGACCAGGTCATCAGACAGAAACTGACCAGACCATCTCATCATCAGATGTCATTCCTGTATCCCCACCCAGCTGATGGTAACTCATGACCCGATTTGCACATCGGCTGGGTGAGGCAGATGGGTGTTGAGCTAGGCTGTGGCGCAGGGGAAAAGAGGGGGTGGAATAGAATGCTGGGAAGGGCAGGCAATGAGGACACGTGCCAGCCCCGTGTACTGCACACGTGGACCTGCAGGAGACCTGTCCATCACACTGCTAGTCTTAGTACTCTGAAGGGACAACTGGGCCTTATTGGCTGGAAATCACCAAACACGTGCATTGGATGATGCTCAATATATTCTTGTTGAATAAAATAGTGACTCTTCCTACTTGTGTGTCTGTTCTGTGGGGAGTTGGTTTCGATGATCTCAGTGACACCATAAAAGACGGCTTCTGTGGCTTCCTCATACACTCCCTCTATGCTATGGTGACAAGCACTCCATCCATTCAGCCACAGGACTGAGTGCTGTCTCCACTGCTTGCTCTTTGTTTATTTCCTTCTTGATGATTTCTCTACCTGATGCTGCAGTGTGTATCCTTCTGTTGAGTCCTCGGTGCCTGTGTACCATCTGTGCACCCACAGTAAGAACGGTGTCTGTAGTAGAACACTCAAAAAGCAACGCTGCTTGTTGACGAATGGATTAAGGATTCCACATGTTACCCAGGGAACAGGCACAAGTTTTATCCTCACCTAGTGAGCTTCTTATGGCTAAGCAGGTGACCCGAAGTCACACCAATAGCTCAGATTTTAACCCAGCTTTACTTCAGAGCCTTGCTTTCACCACTGTCTGGCTTTGTTCTCTGTTCCTGAGCCCAGGTTCTTACAAGAACACCTGTATGTAACACCAGGAATCTGCTTCCTGTTAAACATCTTTGCTTTCACGCTGTGCCTTTTAGTGCTCCAGGTCTCCTGTAAGTACTGGCAGTAATGCTAACCAAAAACTTCAAGGTAAAATCTGGCTTCCACATATTTTGAATTAGAAAGCAACTTTAAATCCATTATCTTACTCAAATAGTAGCCACATGCAACAGTGAATGAAATAATAACATCATCACTGCTTTGTGGTCACAGCAGAGGAAACTGAGACAGAGGGCAGCTAAACTCAACCAAGTCAGAGGATGGGCATGCGATCAGGCTGGACCCAGAGCAGGAGTAATAAACAGGACTCACCTCTGGGTTCCTCCCTAGCCATGTCCTCTCTTTCTTATCCTTCTGTTCTTGGTCTTCCTTCATTTTCATGTCTTTTACATTTCAAAGGCTCTGCAGATTAAGCCCCTCTCTTCCAAGACTGATCTCCTGAAACCCAATAGAATGTGTAGCACCAAGCACTGGGAAGGGCAGGCAGTGAGTGGTGTTCCTGGGGATACCTGTGTCCAGCCTTGTGGCAGCCCCATGTGGAACTGCCAGCAGACACTTGAGTAGGGAATCACACCCAGGGTATATACCAAGACCCTTCTACAAGCCCCTGGCAGAGTTGAGCTTGTCTCAGTGTCTTGAGAGTTATCTATATTGTTTGTTCCTGAACCTCTACCACTCAGTCCTCACACCTTTGGAAAGAGTTTATACTACTCAAATGAGTAAAACACGTGTGCTCTGTGCTTCGAGCTGGGTATGGGGAACATTGGGATAAGGAATGCATGGTTCTGAGTTCATGTCCTGGTTAAGTTAGCAGGGCAAACAGCAAGGATAAAATATTTAACATAGTAGTGTTTTCTCTACAGGGACACAGAGGAAGAATGCTCAATTTAGACTGAAGAGAGGCTGCATGAAAAGCTTATTGTGAAACTCAGGCCAGATATGAGGAGAATTTTAGCAAAAGATGGGTTTCTTATGTGAAAAATGTAAACTTAGGAATTATTCAAAGTCTGGGGCTCAGATGTACCTTCCAGATGTCCTTGTTTCTAAGGTAGTGAAGTTGGGTTATGGGAGCACAGCCTTGTGTTCATGTAGTTGGTTCCCTATGATGACTAGGAGAGATCTTGATATGTCTGGGATGGTGCTGTTATACTTTTTATCCTGTCTGGATACTGTTTGGCTGTCTAAAGAGAACCACAAGCTACATATGGCTCAATGAATGACAGGTGTTCCCTCCCTCTGAGTAGATAAATATTTTTAGTGTCAATCATTTCTAGATATTGACTAATAGGTGCATAAGAACTTGAGGATCTGTGGAAGCTGTGTTTCTGTCTCTGTGGTCCCCAGAACACCAGGGTTTTTGTAGGGAATATTGGTGGGCATAGAGGAAGGTGAAGTTAGCAGACTGTGCATACAGGTGGAGAGTCACTCCCAAATAGGAGAGAAGTAAATGTCATATTTTCAGCAAAACCGTCTACTAGCAATTTTTCTGTCTTCTTTCTAACCTTTTTCTCTTCTTTAGTCCATTCATCTTTATAGTGGTATTGTGGTATTGCTGCTTTTACTCTACCTTGTTATGTGAAACCACGAGAGTCTGCTAAAGGGTCTCAATAATTGATTTAGGTATAGAATAGGGACATACGCTCACTGATACAAAATAGATTAGCTACCGCTGCAGATCCAGCTGCCCTGGTCCAGTTGGTCTGCCCAGGAGTGAAGAGCACCATCAGCAAGCAGCCTCTCTGTCACTTGCTCCACTCAGACAACCAAGAGGGCACGAGAGCACTAGAGCAGGCAACCCTCTCCATTATTTTATAAGCTGCCATGCAGGCAGACAAGACCATGCCTTATGGCTTGTTGCCCCAAGAGTCTTTGACTAAATATATCGAAATTCCACCACAGTATTGCTATGTTTACTTTATCTGGCTGTTGGCATTCTGCCATGGAGGATTAAGACAAGAGTTTATAGCTGAATTTTGAGTTTCAGATAGATAGAATTCTGTCACAGAGCTGTACTGCCAAAAACAATGTATTAGTATCTCAATTCCTGACACCAGAGCTTGTCCTCTGGGACTGGAGCTGCTAAGGTTATAGTTTCAAGGATAAAAGAACATTGAGTTCATTTGAAGGGAAGAGATTAGAATTTTAGCTTTGTAAAAGTCTTTATCTTTTGCATTGTCTCATTTTAGAAAAAGTTTAATTAAAAACATACGCTTTTACTCAGCAAAGGTGGTACATGCCTTTAATCCCAGCACTTAGGAAGCAGAGGCAGGCATTTCTGTGAGTTCAAGGCTAGCCTGGTGGTCTACAGAGTAAGTTCCAGTACAGCCAGGACTGTGACACAGAGAAGCCATGTTTCGAACTCCCCCGAAATGCCTTTAATTGAATAGACTTCCGTCACTTTTGCTCTTCCCTCCAGTCCCTCCCAGCTAACCTCTCTCTAAGTCCTCCCATGCCACCCAGTCTTAAATTGATAGCAATTTTGAATGCTATTGTCACCCCCTACATACACACACCAGGCTGAGTTTATTTTTATTGTTTGTGTGTATATACAGCAAACGGACACTATCACAGGAAACCATAGCTAGAAATGATTGAGTGATTGATAGATTGTGGGGAATGAAGTTTAAGTCGGTACATGGACTTTACATCTCCTGTGTCAATGGCTCAAGGAACACTAAGGAAGAGAACTGGAGTTTCATGAAGCCTGCTGTGAAATAGCCCTTCCAGGAAGTAGCTACAGAAACAAGTCCTGAACAGTGGCTATATCAACAGACATGTCAGTGGGAAAGGGGAAGGGTCACAGGATCCCACTCCTAGAGAAGAACTACATGCAAATAATAGCCAAAAAGAGAATTAGCCTCTCCCAAAGATGAGCCCCCTTACTGGTTGACCAAAGCTGGTGTGGGAGAATTGTCTGTATTCTGTCAATCTGTTTATTTTGAATAAATGCTGATTGGCCAGGCAGGAAGTACAGGTGGGTCAACCAGACAGGAAGTAGAGGTGGGGTGATGAGACCAGGAGTATTCTGGGAAGCAGGAAGCTCCCTCGGCATTCCTGCCAAGATCACTGAGAAACAAGATGTAACCTGCCCCGCTGGAAAAGGTACTGAGCCATGTGGCTAACAAAGATGAGAATAATGGGTTAATATAAGCTATAAGAGCAAATTAGAAGACTGAGCTAATAGGCCAATCAGTTTATAACCTAATGTAGACTCTGTGTGATTTTCTTTGGGACTTGCCAGCTGTGGAGTACCAGGCAAAACAGAAACCCCAACAAGCTGGCCTTCATGTTACACAAGCAGAATGAAAGAGCTTAATTGGTACAGGAGACCATTTCCTAAATATAACCTCAGTAGTACAGACACTGAGAGAAACAATTAATAAATGGGACCTCCAGAAACCGAGAAGCTTCTCTAAAGCAAAGGATACAGTCAACAAGACAAAACAGCAGCCTACAGAATGGGAAAAGATCTTCAACCCCACATGGGACAGAGAGCTGATATCCAAAATATACAAAGAACTCAAGAATTTGGCCATCAAAAAAAATCAAATAATCCAGTGGAAAAAATGGGATACAGATCTAACCAGAGAACTCTCAACAGAAGAAGCTAAAATGACTGAAAGACACTTAAAGAAAATGCTCAACATCCTTAGCCATCAGGGAAATGAAAATCAAAACAACTCTGAGATTCTATCCTACACCTGTAAGAATGACCAAAATCAAAAACACTAATGACAACTTATACTGGAGAGGATGTGGGGTAAAGGGAACTCTCCTCCATTGCTGGTGGAAGTGCAAGCTAGTCCAGCCCCTTTGAATATCAGTATGGTGATTTCTCAGAAAGTTAGGAAACAACCTTCCTCATGACCCAGAAATACCACTTTTGGGTATATACCCAGAGGATGCTCAATCATACCACAAGGACATGTGCTCAACTATGTTTATAGCAACATTCCTTGTCATAGTCAGGACCTGGAAACAACCTAAATGCTCCTTGGCTAAAGAATGGATAAGAAAAATGTGATACGTTTACACAATAGAGTACTATACAGAAGAAAAAAATAATGATATCTTGAAATTTGTGGGCAAATGGATGGATCTAGAAAACATATTGAGTGAGGTAACCCAGATCCAGAAAGACAAATATAATATGTACTCACTCATAAGTGGCTTTTAAACATAAAGAAAAAAAAACAGCCTACAATTCACAATCCTAGAGAATCTAGACAACAATGAGGACCCTAGCATATAATTACATGGATATAATCTACATGGGAAGTACAGAAAAACAAGATCTCCTGAGTAAATTGGGAGCATGGGGACCATGGGAGAGGATAGAAAGAGAGGTGGGAGGGGGAGTGGAGAAAAATATATATCTCAATAAAATCAACAAAAAATAAATAAAAGCTTATCTTTCAATTTGAGGAAAAATCACAACTTATATGCAGACTTTATTCTGCAACACATAATTTTTAACCATACATCTTTTTTTTACATTCTCTAGTTTCAAGAGATTAAAAAGGATGGAGAAAACAATATGAGAATTTCTTCAAAAGATCAAAGAAAGTGACGATATCACCAAACTTTGGAAAATATGCTGAGATCCACTCAGTAAAGACCAAAAAAGACAATTTTCTTTGGGAAACTCTGAAAGTTCTAGAAATGTGTCAGTGTGTATAACTTGTGCATTATTATTGCTGGTCTTTGAGTGCTGTTTGAGAACAACATTGGCCAAATTCAATGAGAAAGGAGTGTGTGTGTGTGCGTGTATGTGTATATGCATGTGAGTGTGCACATGTGTGTATGTGTGTGTGCATGTGTGTGCACATTTGTGTATGTGTGTATGAGTGTGTGCATGTATATGTATGTGTGTATGTCTGTGCACATGTGTGTATATGTGTGCGTGCATATGTGTGCTCACATGTGTGTGCATGTGAGTGTGTGTATGCATGTGTATGCGTGTGTTTATGTGTGTGTATGTGTGTGTGCACATGTGTGCGTGTGTGTGTGTGTGTGTGTGAGAGAGAGAGAGAGAGAGAGAGAAAGAAAGAAAGAAAGAAAGAAAGAAAGAAAGAAAGAAAGAAAGAAAGAGAGAGAGATCTGGCCAAAAAAAGTACAGAATTTTCCTGAGATTCAAGCCTGCAGGCTTGTCAAGGTTTTCATCGTGGTTTTCCGGGGCTTAAGGTGCTAGAATTAGTGGAAGAGTTTCCTGGAAGAGATTCGCAACCCTCCTCCTCTGAGGGACAGGGTGACTACCTCCCCCTCATTCTCATGCCCTTTGTCCCATCTATCTCCTTGCTCTCACAAATCAGCAGCCCTGCTCTGTTCCTGAGCTCCCCAGACAATGCTCCCTGTGGCATAGCATATATGCATGGTTTGTGGAAATGTTTTCATGCTTCCACAACCTGAGCTGAGGTAAAGAAGCCATCCGACACCAGTGGGCAGAGTTTAAAGGTGGGGAGGGTGCAGAGGATCTGAGGCAGAGGGTCAGATGTGAGATGGGGGGAGTCAGAAGGAAGTTCACGAGCACTTCATGGTGAGTCAGGGAACCTTCCCAAGGATGTGTCCTGGGTGTTTGTATGTTTCCCTAGCTGTATGATCTACGTCAGTAAAGGGCCCATCAGTTTTTATTTATTTAAAATTTCCATGTATAGCTATAGCAAATAAGTGTTCCGCCACAAAGATTTCAAAGGAAGAAGTCTTCAGGAAAGGGGATAGATGTGCAATACTGCATATAGCTTTGAAGTTAGAAGCCGAATTTTAAGTCTCAGGCCCACTGCCTATTGCTGAAATTTGGGCAAGTTACTTAACCTGATTTTCCATATTTCTTCATTCAGAATTGAAAAATCCTAGTTATCATTTTACATGTCACTGTTGGGATTAGATGAACCATAGCATGCAGCGTGTGAGAGAGTCCTCTTAATTGCTGCTGTCTGAGTCGGGGGAAAAAAAAGACAAAAAGCCCAACCATCTATTGATACAGATATAAATGGATGTGGAAGAGAAGCCTAGGACCTGCCTCTGTCCTCTAGCACAGACATCTCTACCCATCTCCCTCCAGGTCCAGCCTCTCTGCAAAGCATGGTTCAATAGACCCATCCCCATCTCCCCATTATAAACCTGCATAAGCAGGTCAGGACATGTTATTTGCTTATTTACATTTTATTCCGCCCAGATGTCTGCTTATGAATTAATAACTCTGTGGAAAATGAATTTGTATTCTTAATTGCTGGGTGGAGCTACATCTTCATTGAGAAACAGGTGCCTCCACAAGAACAGATGGGAAAACACTCTGCATACCCCTCCCCCTACACTCCATCCTCATGGTTCAGACTGGGGCAAAGAGAAACCCCATGAAGAATGGTAGGTCTCTTTGCACCAATGGAAAAAAAATTCTTTAGTTACAATGAAAAGTTTTTGTCATAATTTTATCTTATTTTTTGATAATTATGTGTTGGTGTGTTAGTGATGAGTATTTGCATATGAGGGCAGGAGCCCCAGGGAGCAAGAGGCATCAAGTCCCCCAAAGCTGGACTCACAGTCAGCTGTGATCTGCTCTGTGTGGGAACTGAGAACTCAACTCCAGGCTTCTGGGACAGCAGCAAGCACTCTTCTTAAATCCACACAATCCATAGAATCATTAATTCAATTAGAGACTCATGTGTGGTCCATTTGCTTTATATCAAGATCAGAGATATGGCCAGATGGTGGTGGCACATGCCTTTAAACCCAGCACTCAGAAAGCAGAGGCAGGTAGATCTCTGTGAGTTCAAAGCCAGCCTGGTCTACAGAGAATGAGTTCCAGGACAGGCTCCAAAGCTAAAGAGAAACCCTGTCTCGAAAAATAAACAAACAAACAAAAATTTTAAAAACCCACTGTTTTGTTGGGTAGTGGTGGCACATGTCTTTCATCCCAGCACTTGGGAGGCAGAGGCAGGTGGATTTCTGTGAGTTTGAGGCCAGCCTGGTCTACAAAGCTAGTTCTAGAACAGGCTTCAAAACCTGTTCACAGAGAAACCCTGTCTCACAAAAAAAAAAAAAACAAAAAAAAAAAAAAACAAGCAAACAAATCAGAGATGTATATGTCTCCCTCACGTCCCTTTATATCATAATCTCTTCTCCACTACTTGATGTAATTGCTGTTTAAACTATGTAGGAACATTTGAACTATGCAGAAACGTTTGCCTTCTTATTTGCCCCATTTTTACATAATTAGATAATAGTTTTTTCTGTGTGCATCTCTGCACATTTTTATCATGTAGTCTTTATCTACAGATGGCCACACCTTGGTTTCCCGAAGAACAACCTTATCTTCAAAGACATATCTACAAAACTTTCCATCTAGAATCCAAACAAGTACTACACCGACTTTAACACACGGCAGAAAGTTTTGTAGATACGTCTTTGGAGATAAGGGTGGCTTCCAGTATCTCTCAAACCTATGTGCATTTAATGTGACTATTTGTATGCAGAGTGTTTAACAGATGCCTTGGAGTGAGTCATGCCTCACCCCCATTCTTTTGCTATCTATAAATATCAGCCAATGGTTTTAATTGAAAGGAAGAAAAGTAGGACAAAATAGCACCCTCAGTCATATCAGTTTCCCCCATGAAGTAAGGGAGTCTTGCTGGGCAGAACTGCAATTATCCAAATACCAAAGCATGTGAAATGGTAACAATCAGGTGCAGACCAGCAGCTCTTGTACCCATGGAAGCTGCTGCCACCTCTAAGCCCCAGGCATACTTGGGAGCCTGCACTCAGAGCTTTATAGACAGGCCTATCTTCACTGTGTTTGCAGATGGACGGGGCTATACTTTGCAGATGATCAGAACACAACCACAGTTGTAGGGATGATGAAACTTCACCTTAGGAAAATGTGTACTTACATATGCACAGCTTGTCTTGGGGGAAGCAGCAATGGCAGTTTAAGTTTCTTTTATTCTAAAACTGTCCCTTTAAAATAATATTCTAAAATATTAGAACCTTCTCTTCATTTCACTCAGCTCTTCTTTTAAATTTTTTTTTTTGGTTTTTCAAGATGTAAAAAATGTATTTTGATCATATCTCCCTGGTTACTTCCTCCAACTCCTTCTAGATAACCCCCACATTCCTGTCCCAAATTCATGTCTTAATAATTTAATGAATCCAACTAATACCCCTGTGCACCCAGGTATGGGTTATTCACAGGATCCTGGTCAACCTATCAAGCTTCCTCCTCTAGTAACCATCAGCTGTCAATAGCTCCACAGAGAGGAGGGGGATATATGTGCCCTTTCTCCACCTATGTTGGAATGTTGACTGGCTTGATCTTGTATTGGCCATACGCAGGTAACTATAGCTGCTATGAGTTTGTGGGTATAATGTTCCTACCATATCCAGAAGACATTGTCTTGCAGCAGTGCTCCCAAATTCTGACTCTTACCATCCCCCCTTCCTCATGTTCCCTGAGCCTTGCCAGGAGAGACATGATGCAGATGTCCCTTTGTGGTTGAGCACTCCACACACACTGCACTCCTCACTCTGTCCAGTTGTTAACCTTTCTGTCAGCTGCACAAAGACACTTCTGGTAATGGAGATGCATTAACCTATTGGTATAGATATTTGCATTTGGGAGGCAGTTTGATTCTATTTCATTTTAGCAATAGTAGGTTTACCCCTGAGGCCGGTGAGCTCTAAATCTACATGTTCCTGGACAGATTATGTATAAAGCTAGAGCTTTCTCCTATGGAGTGGGAGCCTAAATCCTATTGTAAAGCAGTTGGTTATCTCTATAACATTCATGCCACTACTGTATTTTACTAGAATGGTTATTATTGTATTTCATAGAAAGTTATCATTTCCTTCTTTTCTTTTAATGTTATGTTCTTCTATTGCTAGCTCCAATTTCTCTTGACTGAAGATACAGAGTCAATATCATTGAAATTGCCATTGGATTTTGAATAATACTTTTTTAAAAATGCATATGTTCTTAAAAGTCAACTTTTTTTTTTTTACTTGAAAAAGGGTATTTCTCAAAAACCGAGCCCTTTCAGTTGCTCTAGTTCTTTGACTCAGTGCCACGGATCTGAAGACTGATTTGCCACAGCTATCTCAGTAGCTACGTGTACTACAACAGCCTTGATTTCCTTACTCTTACTCAACATTCATCTCTTCCATCATCTTTCTAAAACAGTGGTCTTTGCTTTCCATGGACCCACTAATTTTTGGCATTACCAAAAATGGTTTTAGCTCTCACTATTGCACTAATATGGATGTCACTCTCGGATCTGTCTCTGTAGTATTTGGCAATCTGAACCGTTTGAGGAGGTTTGAAACTTTCTTCCTAATTTTTTCCAGAGTGTTATGGAGTTTTATTTTTCTGATTTTTTCCAGCTAACCATCTTAATTTTCTTTCATATATTCCTTAAATGCGTGTTTCCTGCTTTAGTTTGGATAGGCTGTGAGAGTCCCCTATGACTTCCTGTTGACATTTTGACTGCCTATTGTGAAATATTAAGAAGATTGAAACAATAGGATAAGATAAACAACAGTGCTAACTCTCAAGAAGTTTCAGCTCACTCCTGAAGCACAAGCCCATAGTACCCTTGAAAGTAAAGTTAATATTTGCTTCTCTCCTTGCCCCTCCTTATGACAACCCTTCCTTGTGCTCTGCCAACCCAGGCCTGTGGAATCTCTGGCCTTTAGCTCCTACATCTCATGAATTCCTTTGGATTCGTACTTTGCCAGCTTAGTCTCATTCCTAGAGTGTTATCCATTCAGGTAATTAATCTCAAGTATTAATATCTGGTATTAGTAGAAGCGACACTCCATCTTTCTGGAATTCTGTCTTGCCTCAATGGACGCTGAATCCCAAAGGTTTGCTGTGCTATTAACTGAGTCTCTGTCAACGCTGCATGAACATCGGTCTTCCTCTTTCTCAATGGCTAATCCTCTTTATAAGTTTGGTGTGCCAAGCACTATACAATGCGTGTGGAATCCACAGGTGACAAAAATATATCCTACCTTCAAATGGTTAGAAAGACCGTGAAGCCACCAATAGCAATAGCTATAAGGAGCCAAACAAAAGATCTAGATCACATGACATACTTACTTGTGAACCATTGCTTGCATATTCATGCTCTAAGACTGTAAGTTCCTCATGGCAATCATGCCATCTTTTTGTCATTAATATCTTGCAAAATTATGGGCCTAAGTAATAGAGATGCCCTGTCGTCACTGACTTGGTAAATGAATGATGCTTGAAGGTGGAATGGCTGATCTGCAGTGGGCTTGGTGAGCAGATATCTGTGGCGTCTCTACCTCAGAAGTCTCCTCTTGGACTGGTCCCAGAGATCCTAGAGTTCCAGAGGAGGGAGGAGGAGAAGAGTCATCCTCATGCTAACCTGTGAAAGTGACTGCTCGGCATACACAGGCTGTGTCTCACTTCTGGGCAGACCCTGAGCCTAGCATAAAAGGGCTCCTGTACCAGGCTCAGTACTCCTCACCAGTCCCCAGCCTCACCAGTTTCGGTGCCTGCTCCTTCTGCAAACAGGTGAGTGCTAACAAGGAAGGCTGGGAGGGAAGGAGAGCTAACTGCATCAAGGGGGACAGAAGAAGGCCTGGAAGTAGCAAGACTCCCTCCCAGGGTAGTGGGATTAGGGTAAAGAGTTCTTTAGTCTCATCTTGACCTAGGCCCATGACATCTCCTGACCTTTTCTTTTTTTTTTTTTTTTCCTGATCACACCTGGAGCAACAAGTACTGGGGCTGTGACTGTTTCAGTTTGGGACAGAAAAGCAAGTGGGGAAAAGTGGCAACGGGGGAGTGCACCGAACCAGGAGAGTCACAAGAGTTGGGTTGCTAGTTTCTGGGTCTTGAACATCTTACCCTCTAGTCATCTTCCAGGAAATGTTCTTAGCAAGGACAGGGTCCCGCTGACAGGTATAGGAAAGATCAGTGCATCACAGTGAGATGCCTGAGTGCTGAGGAGCTCTGTCTCAGAGCCCAGGTCTATATGGAATATGTACTAAGGAGTGTGCCGGAAGATGGTCAGAGCCACTCACTGGTGGAAGAGGGAATATGAGAGCTTTACTATATCAGATTTCACTTCATATCAGCTGCCCAATTAGAGTCATAAGCCTTGCTCATGGAAGAGCTTGTCTTGAGGTCAGCATCTAACAGAAGAGGACAGGTATATCTGCTTGACACCTGCACTGATGGTTTTTACATTTCTCTTTAGGTTTACAGACATCCTTTCAAAGATGTCCTGCCAGCAAAGCCAGCAACAGTGCCAGCCCCCTCCCAAGTGTGCCCCCAAGTGCCCTCCCAAGTGCCAGACACCAAAGTGCCCTCCTAAGTGCCCCCCTAAGTGCCCTCCTGCCTCTTCCTGCTGCAGTCTGGGTTCTGGGGGCTGCTGTGGTTCCAGTTCCGGGGGCTGCTGTGGTTCAAGCTCTGGAGGCTGCTGCAGCTCTGGGGGTGGCGGCTGCTGCCTGAGCCACCACAGGCCCCGCAGATCTCTCCGTCACCATCGTCACAGCTCTGGATGTGGTAGCAGCGGTGGCAGCAGTGGATGCTGTAGCAGTGGTGGCAGCAGTGGCTGCTGTAGCAGCGGTGGTGGCAGCAGTGGTTGCTGTAGCAGCGGGGGCAGCAGTGGCTGCTGTAGCAGTGGTGGCAGCAGCCAGCAGTCTGGGGGCTGCTGCTGACCTGGGTCATGAAGACTTCAGACAAGCAGTAAAGGAGGAAGCCATGTTCAGAGGACCTGCTCCTGCCTGCTATTCATCCCTTCTCTTCCTGTCTTCCATGTTCTGGGCTCTGAGATGATGAAATTTTGTGTGAAGTTTCAATTATCCCCCTAGTCATGCCCCCTTCTGTGATTCAAAATAAACTCTTTCCTACCAATCTTCATTGATCTTACTTGCTTTCCCCAGCATTCTCCCCCAAAGGTAATTGTTGGAAAGTGGAGTTCAGTGGTGGTCTTTTCTGGAAATAAGTCTGGTACAGAAATGTGGGTGAGGCCACACAATGCAATGTTTGCCTGAGAAGCCAAACCATTTCCAAACAGTAGGTAAAGCAAGCCTACTGTCCTGGCTATAAGTTTCACATTAGCAAATGTATCTTTTGATATTGGCGTGCACATAATTATAAAAGGCTGTATAAAAAGGAAACATACCTCTGAGAATTTCTTCTACAGTGGTAGATACATTTGGTGTGAAGAAGCAGGAGAGGGTGAGGCAAGGCATGTAGCCAGTGGCAGGTCACTGTCCGAAACACAACTTTCATTTTAGTTGGCTCCTGTTTTTGTTTTTGTTTGTTTTTGGTTTTGCATGGTTAAATTTTCTCAAATAAATGAGAAACAGACGGGAGAACCAACGAACTAGAAAATTTAGGACAGTCTATCGGTTACATCTTTGTCACTTTGAAAAACACCTGAAAAAGCCAGTTAAGAAAGACGGCATATTTGTCTCACAGTTTGTGACTAAAGTCCAACATGACGGTGAAGGGAGCTTGAGGCGGCCACTCACGCTGCACATGCTACAAAGAAGCAGAGAAAGAGGATGCTGATGGTCAGCTCGCCTCTCAGTATTCTTGTTGAGGACCCCAGACCATGTAATGATGTCACCCATAGTTGTGTGAGGGAGGAGGCCCTATCTCTCTTCTGTTAAACACTCATAGACAAGACCAGGGGTGTGCTTCCATAGTGATTCTGACTTCCGTCAAGTTGACAGTAAGGACTAACCATCACAGGCCACAGGTACACAGAGCAGGAGGCCTTTAGAAGAACTGCTTCTGAAGTTCTGGGTTCCTATGATCTTCCTTAGGGCCCCATTGTGCTTTCTCTGTAAAACCTTTCAGTGCTTTCAAATCATTTTCACTAGTCCTTTAAATATATTATTTTGAAACTCTGTTTTCTAAATCAGAAATTATGCTTCATAAGTTTAATTTGCCCAAGTTTACACAGCAAGAGCATGGGCCGCTCAGAGCTTCCCAACGCGCTCATTTCTCATTCCCTTATCTCCCCGGCATGGCTTTTCCACCCCTCCTCAGCAGTGAAGGGTGTGTCGAGGCTGTCATTAGTGATTCTTCCGTGACCCCTTAACCTCATGCAGCTTCCTCCCTGCAGACAATTATTTCACTCTCCTTTCAGAATTTCCTTTTCCTGGGAAAGCAGTCTCTTGTTTACAAGCTTCTCTGCTGTCTGTGTCTCTCCACTCCAACATACGCTTCAGGAGGGAAGGGGCTTGTTTTCTGGCCCACCGTGGCATCTTCTCTACCTAGAACGTGCTTGCTTTGTGTGGCAAACACAGCTTCCAAATGCACATCAGAGTCTACATCTGGCCCTCAAGCTTCTGGTTGATCATTATAAGATTATTATGAGATCTCATTAGTCAGAGATTCAAAGTTGACAGCATGAAATTCAGCACCTGCCTCCATTCAATAGATCTCTCTCATTCAAGGGAGAGGTATCATTACCTTTCCAGTGGAGAAAAGAAAAACACATCGCAATGTTCTTTCCCTTGCAAATCCTACTGCTTCTGCCTCTCTTGAACTTGTCTACTCATCTCCATGTCAGCAGATTTAAAGAGTTCAAGCTTTGTCTTTCTGTGCACTGACTGCTGAGCCTTGTGCTACACTTTTCTTGTCTGTTCTCCACACTGAAAACCCCATAACCTTTATAAACAAAAATTTGAGCCCAGCTTTACACTCTTAATTGTCCAAGGTAACAAGGTCTTGGTGTTCTTTGCTTTTGACTCATCTCTGCTCCATGGGGACACCAGGGCTTACTGTTCTTCCAGGAAAGGCTTACATTACTTCTGGTTCTTGCTCAGAAACCCAGGGGCCCCTGGTAGGCATAATTCTGAGAATTTGGATGCCACAACATTCAGAGATTTAGCTTGAGTGTCTTCTGCCTCCTTATCAGAATGTCACAGGACACAAGGCAGGAAGTTACTTCAGGAGGCTTTTAACTCTAAAGCCTGTAGTCTGTTTGGCTCCCATGATGATACATCTCTTTTCCAAAGAGAGGGGTCACATGGAGCCTACAGAGTGAAATGAAATAATGACGGAGGTGGCATGATTCTAGCCATGCTATCACAGTGCTGTATTCTCTCTCAGGTAGGCCAGAGTCAGGCCTTCTTTCTATAGAACTCCCATCTCTGCTGCATGCTTCGTACAGTGAGAGTCAACAATGTCCCTAACCCAAATGACACTCAGGCCACTCTCTAAGAATATTTTTAAATTAAACAATTGCTATGCCCATTCACGCATGTTGTCTTGAGAGTTTTATTATGTCATGAAACATTTTCATCAGTGATGTGTATCAACCAGATAGCTATATATTAGTAAAATTCTGATTGTATGACTTGAAGTAAGTTATGAATTCAACTGTGCTTTAATATAGTCCTTGAAAGGGGGAGAGAAAACCAGTTGTCTGTATTCTAGGCTGTTGAAAAAATTGAGCCAATATGTGCGAATGATTTTAACATCATATATATAGCAGCTTCCTATGCCAATTCCACAACTTTCTAACAACCAATGCTTTTAAATAACTCAATGTAAATCTGTTCCTAACTCCCAGAGTCAGCATAGACCCCTGCAGGCTAAGGCTTTGACCTGCTTCCCTTCCTCTTACTTCATCTTCCCTTTGTAAAGTGGCTCTTGGTGTAATCATTCTCCTACCTGGGTGACTACAGACTTCCTCCTGAGTTCAGTGATTCGTTAGAACAATTCATAGAACTCAGGCAAGGGTTCACCTATGATGATGTGTTTGCTATTAAATTTTCAACTGCATAATAGTCTAATGGGAGAGATGCTGTGTTAGTCAGCTTTCTGTCACCATGGCAAAATACTCAAGCTATTATATGGAGCAAATTATCTGGGCTCAACCTTTTGGAGATTTCAGTCCATCCTTACAGGATGAGGGATTGTGTGATGGAAGAAGCCCTCATTTCATGTTTAAAGTAAGCCATGAGAACAAGATAAAAGGTTGGGGCCCAATATCCTGTTCAAGGATATGCTTCTGGTAATTTCCCTTCTTCTCTTTAAGTCCCATGCCCTGAAGGTCCTACCACTTCCCCAAAGCATCTCAGGGGATGGAATCTAGTCTTCAGCAATCGGTCCTTTTGGAGGGACACTTATATAAATTGTACAAGATGCATAAAGTTATGTATAGAGGGAAGGGGGACAGAGGTCTTTCAAGCCCTTTCTTTCTTTTCTTGGAACCCATTCAGATCCCACAAGGGTAATATAGTTACGAACCCAGAAGCTGGTGAGTGATGTTCCTACAGGCTTTTGATATAGGTCAACCATTTTGGCAAAGATGAGGCTTCCAATTCTCTAATCATGTTCCAGCCTCACTCCTAAAGGTATTTGTACTTTTCATCATCTTATAAGTATACACTCAGGCACGCTCTAAACTTTGGAATCTAAAGGGTCTTGCTGTGAACAATGAAGGCTGCCCCAGACCCCAAGGAACACCCAGGGATTTTTGAAGTTTTGTGTCATGGACCAGGGAAAAATATTAAAACAAAAATCCTACTGGAATAAGTTTATTGCATGAAGTGTGGTTCTTTTGCCAACACCATCGAAGTCAAACTGTATGAGAACAACATCCCTTAAATCATGGCCACTCCAAACAATAAGCTTCATTCCATGAACAAACCACCCTTAACTCAGTCCTTATTATCCCTTCCCTTTTTAAACATCTGAGATCCCTGCAATAAATTCCACAGTGCTGACACTCACTCAGATACTACATTATACTCCAATGAAGTTTTTGGTTCTATAATTATTATATACTTGTCCTTCATAATTCCTTATAAAGTTATTTTTGTTGATTATTTTTAAAGCCCATTCATTCATTGATAGGGAAAATAAGGACTTTTGTCTTTCATCTTAAAATCAGTTTCTCCAGAAACACAGTTACTGTCTAAGAAGCTGAAGGAGGAGGATTGCTCCCTGGATCTTCTTAATCTTCTCTGCTTAAATAATTGTTCTCTCTCTCTTTCTTGTCTTGGGTGAATTCTGACCTCTCAGTACTTTGTCTCTTTTCTTTCATCATCTGACATCCATACACGAAAGCCAAAAATGCCACCTTGTATTTCATCCTGACAGTGTTTCTGGCTTCTTCCCGCTCTTAGCATCACACAGGTCCTTAGGCTATGTGGCTTATGTCATCCTTATGTGGTTCTGTGTGTGGCTCTGGGTGCCCTCTCTCAAAACGAGTAGCACCCAGGACTTCTTTCATGGGGAAATCACATAAACACTGACTCTTGAATTCTTCAGCACAAGCATCTTCCTTATATTTTACTTAGCAGAGTGCTCATTATAAGGTAGGACAAATTTACTTTCTGATTAAGTTCTTTTCTTTCTAATTTCAGATTTATCACTGAGGCATACAGACACACATTTTCACCTTATCTACCCTTTTATCTTGTTCAACAGGATCTTGGGTAACTAAAGAGCATTTGTAGTATCTCCATTTTCAGCTCCAACAGCCCCAGTAAGGCTGACTACCACAATTCTACAATGCCTTAGGCTGTCTTCCCCTCACTCCCTGAGTCCTTGTTCCTCCTTGGTGGCCTTAGCTTCACCTCTTCTCCTGACCTGCTTATTTACCCTACACCCCACCCAAATGTGCTTCCCTTGGGCCTCTGCTCTCAGTTAAGGTAACAAGATGAAAACATGAGATAAGATATTATAAAGACAAGTTGCATTAGTCCTATTGTGTGCCCTCCTTCAGGGAAATCCTAAATCTTGAATAATGGTGTCCTGAGTTGCTGGCTTCACCCATTGGTCTAAAACGTCTCAAATCATTCATGCTTTTACTCAACTAGTTAATCAGTTCTTTAAGGCTTCCTACCTGAAAGGAAGCTGTGTCTACAAAGGTTGACAGATTAAATGTCAAATGTATGTGGAGAGCTCCCTAACAAACCATTGCTTATCCACCTCTGAGTCAGACCTACCACCCTGATAAACAGATTAAGCCCTTTGAAATACATTAGCTTAAGGAAACTCTATTCTCTACCCATCAAAGGGCAAGATAAAATCTGAGGCCTCCCTGCCTGACTGTCACCTGCTTCTGGTATTTCCACCAATGTCTTTGAAAAATTCCTTGTTTTATAACTTTCTTATTTTGTTACTATAAAAACGTTGTGAAACTGCTTTGACATTGAAACATGGAAATTGAAGCAACCTAAATCCATGTGCCTGGGCTGGACATGGTTGCTCGAATTCCACTCCAGAAAAAAAAAATCAGCCTCTTATTCCCTTTGTGCTGAGAGCGATGTTTTTTGTGTCAACACCAGGTTAATAAAGATGAATGAATTCTAGCAATAACTCTGCTCTAAGCAGGATTCCATTTGGAGAAACAGAAAGGTATACAGCTAGGAATGGCATTGTCCTGGTACAATGGCCTTCTAGGAGGTCACGTCTGGGTCATGGAGCCTTGCTCTAGCACTTAGCAGAATGTTTTACTGCCATTGTTTACACATTATGCCCCCGAGGCAGCTTAGCTAATCTTTATGACAAAAGCAGCTTGCAAAATCCCAGGCCAAAATAGAGACTGCATATATATCGAATTAGTGTAGAACTGCGCACGTGCTCGTGGAATGGCTGAGCACAACAGGAATTAGTGTAGAACTGCGCACGTGCTCGTGGAATGGCTGAGCACAGCAGGAATTAGTGTAGAACTGCGCACGTGCTCGTGGAATGGCTGAGCACAACAGGAATTAGTGTAGAACTGCGCACGTGCTCGTGGAATGGCTGAGCACAGCAGGAATTAGTGTAGAACTGCGCACGTGCTCGTGGAATGGCTGAGCACAGCAGGAATTAGTGTAGAACTGCGCACGTGCTCGTGGAATGGCTGAGCACAGCAGGAATTAGTGTAGAACTGCGCACGTGCTCGTGGAATGGCTGAGCACAGCAGGAATTAGTGTAGAACTGCGCACGTGCTCGTGGAATGGCTGAGCACAGCAGGAATTAGTGTAGAACTGCGCACGTGCTCGTGGAATGGCTGAGCACAGCAGGAATTAGTGTAGAACTGCGCACGTGCTCGTGGAATGGCTGAGCACAGCAGGAATTAGTGTAGAACTGCGCACGTGCTCGTGGAATGGCTGAGCACAGCAGGTCTGTGAACAGAAATCTTCTCAGCCCAGTCTTCTAGGGTTTCTCTTGGCCTCAAGGGGCTTCCAGGAGGCCAAGTGCTGGGAACAGAGGAGAGTCATCCTCATTCCTGCTCTGAAAGTGACACATAAAGGTTGTGCCTCACTCCTTGAAAGACAACAGGCCCCAGACAAAAGGGCTTTGGTGCTAGGTTCCTTGATCTTCAGCCATGCCACTTTTCTTGGCCCCTTATTCCTCCACTAAGGCAAGTGAACGCTTGGCAAGAAGAGAAGGAAAGGACAGGATGTAAGAAGAGGAAGGGGTAGCTGGAGGCTGAGGGATGGGAAAGATGTCACAACCCGAGAAGCCCTGGTTTTCAGAATCCCTCTTTGCTATTTACCATTCGAAAACCAATGTTCTAGGATATGACATACGACCACCACCTTGATGTCAGAGATTAGAAATGACAAACTATCTGTTTCCTTCCAATAGAAGATGGGGTTTGGAGCCCATTTAGACAGAATACTGCAGTGATAGGCAACATGGAAGGGAAAGAAGAAAATATTTAGACTTTGTTCCAAATCAGCTTCCTCCGTAGAAGGTGGACCATCAAGCAGCTCTTTGGAGAGGGTACTTTTCTGTGGCATACAGGAACAAGAGAATGACAAGACTAAGCCCTTGGAGTGAGAAATTCCATTTCTCAAGTTGACTGAGTTTTGTCCAGCATCTCCTGCCAGCAGGATCTTCAACAGTGTTAGTTCCTCTTCAAGTTCTCCCATAGTGTGGTCTAAAGCACCAATGCCAGCATTCTGTCAAATGCCTGCCTCAAGTGCTGTCTACTGTATCTTCAGCTCTGAAATTCAGGAAAGCTTCAGGGCTGGTAGCTGCTGCCTGGGCTCCTCAAGGTCCTGTGTTCTCCCTGTCTGGCCCAGAGACTGAGCCAAAGTTTATCTGAACCACCTGGGGACTCCCTGCTACTGCCATGGCTGTAGGGGTTGACACTTCCCTTTCTGCAGGGAGAAGCAGTAGGAAGTTAGCCCATACTTGCCTCTGAACTTTCCCTTCCCTTACATTCTTCCATCCAAGAATCTGGGGAGCGGGGGTTCTTCTCTGTGCTCCACGCAAAACACTTCTAAACCTACACCTCTGTAGCCCCCTCTGTGACCCCAGGTTCTAAATAACTGCTACCCAATCCTGCCCCCACTGCATGCACACATACATACGCTCCTCCTTCGCCCTGCTGACACACAGTGCTAACTCTTCTTCTGATGATGTCTTGTCCTGACTCCGTTTTGTGTTTATATAAACAGTTCTCAGCCTTCTTCCCTAGTTCCCAACAGTCACATCTGCCTTGGCAACACAATGGAGAGTTTCATAATCTTGACCATGCTGCAGATGAACCAAAACAACATATGTTTATACAAACAACATAAACCAATATAACTGAGGAAGGCATACACAAAATAATTATGTCTAAAATATTTACTATATTCTGCCAGAAATGAATATTTCATTCATATCTGAGATGAAATAAATATATATTTATTTCATATAACTGGTGTAGACTGTGGTCTTTGTGGTCTTTGTCTTTAAAATGCTCTCCCCTGAGCTTTTGCACCAAGAGGCTTTGAGACATGAGCCAGCTCTTTGTTAAGTTGGAAGCATAGCCCCCAGGCCCCCTGGCATCCATCCCAGCCTCCCTGGCCTGGGATTTGTATTGGTCTGGACTCCAAATCCTGGGGAGGTCAGGACCACTCCCACACGGTATTTAAGTGTGCTCCCAGAGGAGAAACACGTGGTTTTCAGGTCTGCATGGGCTCCCTGCTTTTCTGTCTCCCCACCATGTGCTCGGCCACCTGAGAGTGTCACTTTTAATAAAACGATGGGCATTTTGATTTGGTTTGATTTGACCTAATTGGACTTCTTGTGCCGGCAGAGCTGGCCTTTTCTTATTATTTTTATTTAACACTCTTGTTCGCTGGCTGATAAAGAATTCACACACTTTTGATAGGCTTAATCAGGGTGGCTGTCTGGATCTTTCTCTAATGGATTCTTACAGTGCTTCTAGGCAACATGCCCGATTTCAGTTCCACACACTGTAAGAAGTAGACTGTGACTCTCTTCAATATGTAGGCCTAGAAAAATTAATGAGTTATCATTTAATCTAGAAAAATCACCCTTCTGCAAGGTCCAACATTGGGAATCAAAATGACGCTGAGATTTCTATCAACTGAATAAACACTTAAGTGTTATCATGTGTTATTTTTACAGTTTGTGGAATGTAAGCAAGAACAAAAGAACTGTTATTCTTTGGTCCCGCCCTAGCCATGCCCACGCCCTTTAACCTCCGAATTCCGCCTGAGATCCCCCCCTCCGCCATCTTTCCCGTGTGCTCGCGGACTTTTCTCTCTGTCTCTCTCTGTCTCTCTCTATCTCTCTCTCTTTCTCTCTCTCTCTCTCTCTCCCTCTCTCCCTCTCTTCTCTCCCTCAATAAAATGCCTTATACTCATTTTCTGTGTTCATGCCTCTGTTTCTCCGCCACCGGCCGCAAAGCGCGTGCCCCCCGCTGGTGAGAACCTGCCGCCGTTTCACCAGCCTGCCTCGCTAATCTTTTTTAGAACAACAAATTGGTGCCGTTAAACTCGGTAAACTCCCGTCCCGGGCGCTCCATCTGAGGCCTGGACTCCGGACATTCTGGCGCCTCCCGGAGTCTGGACCCCGGCACGGGGCCACGACCGAGCTGCGAACACGACCACTTCCGCGTCCTCCTGCCACAGCTACCTCCGACACCGACCAATCCGTGAGTTTCATTCGTGGGCCCTCTTCCCATTACGTCTAGAAAACGCCTGGCCAGCGTTCTCTGGTACATTCTGGGTAGATCGCCCCCTCCCTTCCTTCTCCCATTTTTGGTTGACGGTTATTTTGCCTGCACTGAGAGCCCGGGGCTCTCAGCGTCTCCCCAGGAATCCGGGTATTCCTGGTTTCCCCCTTTTCTTCTTTCTTTTCTTGGCGGGCCTGAACCTTCAGGCACCATCGTCAGCTGTACGGACAGCTGAACGGCGGGTCATTGACCCTATCATGGGCTTATCTCCTCTCGCCTGGCCAGGTTTTCCCGTACTTGGCTAGGGCTTGAGTTGATTTTGCTCCTACCGCGGCCCGCGGGGTTCAAGGACGCTTGCACCCCGAGGCTGCTGCGTTCGCGGCACTTCTCTGTGCCCCCCTGCAGGCAAAACTTGTCATTCAACCATGGGACCCTCCCCTCTGCGGCTTCTGTTGTGGCTGGCGGGCTTTCCAACTAAGCAGACTACACATGGCGGTCGCCATCTTGGCTGAAGGCCAGATGGGTCAGGTGACCTTTTCGCCATCTTGGCCGAGGGCCAGATCACGTGACCACACTCTCCCGGTTTCACTCTCCCGGTTTCACTCTCCCGGTTTTACCCTCCCGGTTTTACCCTGCCTTCCAGAAGAGCCTTCCACTGGGTTGGCAATGCACCCCATGCCCTTCTCAAAGGAAAGCCTGGCATTGATTAGATACTGGGCCAGGCTAATGCTGGCAGCCATTCTCACCCGGTTTTCACTAAAATCCTCATGCTAACTGTTAAATATGTTTTGGGCAATGGCAAATGTCTCTGATAGGGCCCGTCAGAGGCGTCCACGTTGCTCAATTCTTGTTCACTCTCTCAATGCATAATAATTGTTTATTACATCTCATTTCAGACTACAAAATCATGAGTCTCATATTTTAAGCTGGTATGTACCTTTAAATCTCTTAAACTGTTTTTTACCATTGTCAGTTCTGGCATTAACCTTCCATTGCCAGAAGTTTCTTCTTTCTGCCCTTTTGCAAATGTGGACCTTACCTGTTAAGAGCCAGTATACTGCAGCTATATTTAATCCAGCCCTCAACTGCTCAGAGATCTGGGGAATGTGATATTTAAGTATTTAATTATTAAAAACTTTTCACAACAACAAAAAGAGACAGGTTGGCTCCTAGCAGCAGCTCTCCCTCCAAAGGAGACAGACACACGCAGAACAACGTCCTTCTGCATTTCGCTTTGACTGCAGAGCGCTAACCATTGGGCTAACCTGCCTTTCATCTAAACTAGAGATCTCTAGACGTGGACGGAATCGCTGGAATCGACAGCCTAGCTGCTCAGGTCAAGGTAGGCCTGTCTTCCTACAGATTTCTTAGCCCACAGGATCTTCTGAAGCCTGGCAGGCCCTGCCCTAAACAGCAAAGCTCAAGTACAACCTCCAGTGACCATGGAGGACCCCAAAAAGAGTAGCTCTGGGTGCCAACCAAGTAAGTTCTCTGTCATTTTTTTAATCAGTAACTCACGTAAAATCTTATATTTCTCAAAGATCTCTGACAGTTTGACAGCTGAGAGGTTTTGTCAGGTTGAGGTTTTTGTAAGGTGACCTCACCAAACAAATTTCAAATCAAATTTATCTCTTATGCTACAGTCATTATATGTCCTAAAACTTCTGTTTTCACAAACCCAAGGAGTTCTCTTGAGTTCCAGGGAGCCGAATTAAAAACAGGTCAGATACCCCTCAATTCCCTGGTCCTAAAAATTTTTTTTTAACCTTAATTTAACTCTCTTCTTTGTCCTGCCAATACCTTAGGCCATGCCACAAAACACCGTCAAAAGCAAAGGGACCAGCGACGCCAGGATGCTCCCAGCCTTCTCTTGCGCTCCCCCCCCAAGACAACGCCCACAAATCAGCAGGAAGCAGTCTTGAGAATTCGTCGTCCCAATTCCTTCAAACTGGAGCATCTAATTTGTTTTTTTTATTAAAAACAAGAGGTGCATATGTTATTCTTTGGTCCCGCCCTAGCCACGCCCACGCCCTTTAACCTCCGAATTCCGCCTGAGATCCCCCCCCTCCGCCATCTTTCCCGTGTGCTCGCGGACTTTTCTCTCTGTCTCTCTCTGTCTCTCTCTATCTCTCTCTCTCTTTCTCTCTCTCTCTCTCTCCCTCTCTCCCTCTCTTCTCTCCCTCAATAAAATGCCTTATACTCATTTTCTGTGTTCACGCCTCTGTTTCTCCGCCACCGGTCGCAAAGCGCGTGCCCCCCGCTGGTGAGAACCTGCCGCCGTTTCACCAGCCTGCCTCGCTAATCTTTTTTAGAACAACACTAACTGTATGAAGAAATGGAGGGAGCTACCTGGATAGAGTGTTTACAGTCTGGAGCTTTAGTCTGTTACTCTTTCACTTAAATCATCGTCACAGTATCAGCTAAGAACTTCAGATCCCAGATGACTTCGGCTCATTGGAGAATGTTTGAAAATTGTTATTTTCCATTAGGTGCGGTCATGATGCGATGAACATCTATAATGTTAAGTAATAATGACTTAATGATGCTAACCAGGTAATTATCTTCATTCAGGGCTGACTCATAGCTTGTCTCTTTATATGCCTTTTCTGCAAGCTGTGTGATGGGGATTATTTGCCTTGTATATGTGATGAAACTAACCAGGGCTCAGAGTGAGTAAAGGACATGTTCTGCCACACAGTTAGTTGGAGGGAGTCACAGACACAGATCAGATGTCTGAGCTGGGAGGATTTATCACTTCCCTGGCACATCTCAGCCTCCTACTCAGGGTCTTTAATTCTTGAGATGAAAGGAAAGGCTGTAGATTGTATCTGATGGTGAGCAGCAGCAGCCCAGGGCCCCTGTGAGTCTAACCGATTGAGACGAATGGTCGCCCATCTCCCTGGTTCTGCTCTAGCTCCCCACGTCTTCCCTCCAGGGAACTCACAGCCAGAGCACACCCCACCTCTACCTAAAATAGTTGACCACTTTATGAGGTCTTTACATCTACTCACAGAGCAGCCCTTCCCTCCTGTTCTGGGTGATTTCAGTTCCCTTAAAGGAGCTGCAGTCCCCCATGGTGTGTGCTATTTTTTCGTAGACCCTCTCTTGTGCCTGCATGTTCTCATTTCTTTCATCCCTGTGGGATTTACATCTCACATTTCCTTGTCATAAGAGCCCTTTCTGGTCTCCCTAGCCAGGTTAGCTCTTCTGTTTTCTCTAAGGATGCTGGTTTCAGAAACCTTCATTGTTTTGTAGATGAATTCCATCAAATACCAGTCAGGGTCACTGGCCTGTAGCCATTTTAGAGTATAATTTGACATCTTTTCCACTCAGTCAAATTATGTGAACTACTAGAGCTGTTGTATGTGCCTGGTTTTAAGTCTTTTCTTGGCCATCAGTGTTGTTATAAAAACGATTACCGCGGCAGGCTGGTGGATCTCGCCAAAAGCAGCAGCGAGTTCCCACCAGCGGGGGGCACGCGCTTTGCGGCTGGTGGCGGAGAAACAGAGGCGTGAACACAGAAAATAAGTACAAGGCATTTTATTGAGGGAGAGAAGAGAGGGAGAGAGGGAGAGAGAAAGAGAGAAAGAGAGAGAGATAGAAAGAGAGAGAGAGAGAGAGAGAGAGAGAGAGAGAGAGAGAGAGGAGGCCCGCGTGCACACGGGAAAGATGGCGGAGAGCGTGAGGTCTCAGGCGGGTTCGGAGGTTAAAGGGCGTGGGCGTGGCTAGGGCGGGACCAAAGAACAACAATCAGATCATAGTATGATTCTTTTTACCTACTCGGGGTTGAATACATATTTGCTGATGAATAAATACATGTATGGATGAATGAGTCAGCATAACCTCCCTCATAGCTATCACCCTTCCAGTATGTGTTGACCTGGAAATATTTTTTAACTGCTACAGCCCTATGAAACTACATATATGATGGAATTAAAAAAAATGACAGAGCAACAGAAAGTTGGGTACTGTGAGGACCTGACTTTGCAAACTCCATTTTAAAGAAGGGGATTCACCTTATGCCATATAACGAGCTAGAGGAGCGGGTGACTTCAGCTCCAGAAATGTGCTGCCATAGCAGAAATTTGAACAGATACCCTAAAAATGGCCAATTAAGAAGATAGTGAGCAGGGCCATAAAATTTAATGAGGTCCAGATGTTCTTGGGAGGCACCCTGTTTTTGAAGATACCTTGTCAGTAATTTATGACTCTTTGTTAGGTTTTTGTACCCAAAAACTGACCAATGGTGTTGCCTAAGTTTTCTGTCCTGCCTGGTTCCCACAGTTGTTAAGTCCCAAAGGAATCACAGAGGTCTACATTAGTTGTAAACTGATTGGCCCATTCGCTCTGGCTTCTTATTAACTCTTATAATTTATATTAGCCCATTATTCTTGTTTATGTTAGCCACGTGGCTTGGTACCTTATTCAGCGAGGCAGTCACATCTTGATTCTTCTGTGGCTGGGTCACAGACTACGGACCAAGCTTTTATCTTCCCAGAATTCTCCTGTTCTCATTGGCCTACCTCTACTTCCTGCCTGGCTACTGGCCAATCAGTGTTTCTTTAAAATATATTTGACAGAATATAGACCATTGTCCCACACCACAGTGGTTTCAGAAACTACCTTACTCTATGCCCTCCTTACCCAATTCCAAGACGATAAGACATGAATTCCCCTGATTACATTTCCCCTTTAAAAGTTCTACCCTCCCAGGGCTCCCTGCCACACTTTCTGCTCCCTCCATGCTGGGGTGATGGAAATGTATTTGTCTAAACTTGAATTTGAATATTAAAATTCCTCATGTAATTTGCATAGGAAATCCGGCTCCAAGACTTTATTTGGGGACCAGAGACTTGGACATAACAGTACATAGGGAAGTGAGAGTAGATCTGTGACTAGTTGTAAGATGAGATTATCAAAATATATTGTATGAAGTTCTCAAAGAATCAATTCAAATAGTGTTAAAGTATTTGTAGTTTATCTAAAATTTATGTTCAGATGAATATCTGTATTTTCATTTGCTAGGAAACTCTACCTCAGGCACTAGTTTTGTGTGGCCTGGATTAATCCATTTCATGGTGGGAGGCTCATGGTCTCATCCTCTCCCTGGTATTAAGGTTGAGTTTTCCCCCATAGAGGAAGGCAGAATCTTTGGAGGCTGTGCCCCAGGATGCCGCTACCCCAGGATGCTGCTGCCCCAGGATGCTGCTGCCCCAGGATGCTGTGCCCCAGGATGCTGTGCACCAGGATGCTGCTGCCCCAGGATGCTGTGCCCCAGGATGCTGCACCCCAGGATGCTGCTGCCCCAGGATGCTGTGCCCCAGGATGCTGCTGCCCCAGGATGCTGTGCCCCAGGATGCCGCTACTCCAGGATGCTGTGCCCCAGGATGCTGTACCCCAGGATGCTGTGCCTAAGGATGCTTCTTTCAGGATGTTACTGCTTCCAGGTTCTTGTGTTCTATGCTTTTACTCTGTACCTGTGTCTCTGGAAGAAGTCATCATGCTGCAATAATATTGATTGTTTACCTTCTAAAAAATAAATAGAAATCTGTACTGGTTTAAAAGACTGAACATTATCTCCTCCATTTGCCCTTTTATTTTACGTATTAGACTATAAGATCATTGAAGCAAAACCTTTGAGTTGGTGCTCAGACTATTAGTTGGATGAAGAGATGATGGCCATTCTTACTCTAATTCTAGAATTAATGGTGGGTTGTTTTCTTGTTGAGTGAGTTGGACGTAAGAAGTCCACCAGATAAACTAAGATCTCATCCATAATGTGAGATGATGGCTATTAGCTGTGAAGAAATTTTAAAAAGTAATTGTCTTCAGGAGCACTGAACTGCTGCTTTGGATTATAAATTGGCTTCCAGTGAACACGGCAGAAGCTGGGGGAGATTCACTAGAGAGACTGGGTCATAGGAAGGTGGAAGATGGGTGTGTGCCTGAGAGAGCGGGTCTCAAGAAGTTTGTGCTGTATATTTCAAGAATGTGATTTAGGTTTCTCTAGGGCACATGGGTATAATTATCTATATTGATCTGTTTGTATCTGAATAATGTATGCATAGAGCAAATTTGTATAAGTATGCATATATTATGCAAATAAATATGTGTACAATCTTTATTGATATTATAACTCATAGACTGTAAAATCAGTCCATTCAAGACATAAAACTCAGTGGCTTTGTGTTTTTACAGAACCATGCAATTATCACCACAATATAACTTTAGAGCATTTTCATTACTGTGAGGTAAAATACCTAGACAGTGGCTGTCAGCAGTTACATTCCTTCAAGTCTTCCTTTCTATGGCACTCAGCGTGTGCTTTCTTGAAATTGGCTCCTTTCACCTCGCATCAGTGAAGTCCAGCTATGTTGCAGAGCATGTAATCTCATTCCTTTTCATAGTCCATTAATAATCCGTTCTACAGGCAAATCACCTGAGATCACCCATCCACCAGTTGGCATCTGCATGCCTTTCGCATACTGCAAATTTTGCTGCTGCGACACCTCGGAATCTGGACCTGTGACTGCACATGTGTTCTTACTGAATTGGTGGGGGGCTTTTCCCTCTACTGCAAATGAGATTGGTTCATAGAGTAACTCTCATTGAACTATTTGGAGAACTGCTGAACTATTTTCTCAGTGACCATGCCACGCGTGTCCCACTGGACTTTATTGAAATTTCCAATTTTTTTATGTATCCTCCCAGCACCTGTTATTTTCTGTTTTATTATAGTCATGCTAGGGACTGTGAAATGTGTTGTTAAAACTTTGATTTACATTTTGTCAAAGACTGATCTTGCTGAGTATCTTTCCATGCACTTCTTGACCATTTGCACAGCTGATTTGAAGAAACATTTGTTCAAGTTTACTGCTCATGTGTAAATTGCATTATTCTTTGTTACTGGGTTCTAAGAGTCATTTAATATTCTAGTTACAAATGTCTTTGTTCAGATATATAAGTTGTACTTTTTACTGGCAATATTTATAGCATAAAAATTCTGGATTTGGTTGTGCATTTAATTCAGTGGTATAGTACCTACCTAGCATGCAGAAACCCTGAATTTGATTCCCCAGCACCACAACACATACATATATAATATCTTTGACTACACCTTAGTTGTTATGTAGGTGTGGAACAGTTAGAGATATGCAGTTGATGTGATGGAGCTGGACTTGGGTCAGAAGACTCAATGGTACTCTTGTATCAGAATAAATACCTGCAGTTCTTCAATGGATGAATGACAAATGACTCTAGAATTTGTGTGAAAAGGTTGAAAGATAATGGTGACCAATACAATCTCTGTTTCAGTGCAGGGGCCCACTGCCCCTCACTATTACAGTGATGCAAAGAAGCTGAAACAGGAAGCCTTTGCAAAGACATCACTATGAAAGGGGAAGACCCACAAGTGTTCAATGTGCAGAGAATAAGAGGTGGTCAAGTGCTCCGTCCTAAATGAGACATGTATATCCTATCACCTTCTACCAAGGCTCGGGGATCTTCTTGGAGGAAGGGGCAGAAAGGCTGCAAGAGCCATAGGGAGTAGCTAACCTCAGCAAAAAAAATATTTTCCAGACACAACAGCACACTTTGTTCCATACACAAATCTGCAACAACTGGGGCCTTATGCATGAGATCAGCCAAAACTTCAGCATGGACTTGGAGAGGTCATGAAGTCACACCCCATCTAGGGTGCTATTATCATTGGACAGCTGCTGAGATAGGAAAGCCAATTTTTTTCAGGAATACAGGTCCCGAGGGGTTTGTCTTGTTCTAGTAGATGGTCTCACACCTATGTGTACACAGGCAACACTAAGTGGCTTCAGTCCATATTAAAATTTTCTTTTTTAAAAAAGACAGAGAGCACAAAATTGATAAGGAAAAGCGGTGAGGTTATAGGGGAGCAATTGAAAGTGAGGGAATGGGGAAATTTGATCAAAACACATTATGTACTTGTATGAATAACACATAAAATGTTTTTAAGACGCCTATCTTTGTAGCATGGAGTGAATCCACCTGTCTCCCAGGATAACTAAGCTGTCGCTAAATCCTTTCAAGGATTGACAACCCAGAGTCCCAAACAGTTGCGAGTCCTGAAAAGAGTCTATAGCGAAATAGAGAGCATCTCTGTCTATCTCTAACTCAAGTAACAGATCTGCTTCTGGAAACTTCTTGTTGGATAATGTAGCAATGAACCCTGGCTCTGATATTCCCAAGCCTGAGACCTCAAAAATACTTCTGTTCTCTCAGTTATAAAACAATTATGTGCATCACAAAGAGATTTTTTTAAAGCAATTAATGACTTCCTCCTGGCAGTAGCCTTTGCTTTTTAAAGTCTATCTATTGATACATTCCCTGTGTTGAAGGAACTATGGTTGCTTTCAGTATAACTTTAATAACATTATATTATGTGCTCAGTTGCTGCATTTCAGCATGCAATGAAATAAATCAGTCCATAAACTAATATAAGACACGTACACTAGATTTACGTGTACATGTGTTCATCTGAATAAATCAGAATGAAATGGCTTAACCTACAAGAGGAAATGCACCACATGCAGTGGCTTGGTGCCTGTTGCTTGGATACAAAGCTTTAAATGCTGCAACCTGTTTCCTTGTGAAAAGTGCAGCTGGTGTGGAAGACAGGAATGCAAATGATCAGAACACATGACAATCGCAGTGACAGACATGCTTCAAGTGCTGCCTGAGTGCCAGGTGAGTCATGGAGTTACCCAAGACTGTCATTGGAGTTGTCTCAAGCAATGAGCCAGAGTTCCCATGTGGAAAGAGATTAAAGGATGTTCTGGGGAGAAGAAAAGACACCTGAAAATTCCTGACCACATGGAAGAGCAAGGCATGCGAAGAGGGTGAAAGCCGCTTTACTTGAGTTTGTTTGTAGCTGTGGGACGTGGTGGGCAACGGGGAGTTGGTGATGCTGAGAGGGGCATGAGCTTAGAAAGGCAGAATAGAGCAGCTCATGAAGGGGTCTATGTTCCTGCTAAGGAACTAGGGTGTTTTTATAGCAGACAATGGAAAATAAATAACATGAGATTCCTTTATCTTATTACTTTAGTAAAATCACTCTTGTGACTACTTTCAGATAAAGCCTGGATGCAGAGAAATAATGAGACGATTATTCTACATAGGATACATTCTCCTATTGCTTCCCTTGATATAGGGTTTCTCATTGAGACTCAGGCTCATAGTCAGCAAGGCTGGCTGGCCATGGAGTCCTCAGTGTCCTCCCGTACCTTCCCTTCAGCACTAGGGTTACCTGACTCTCATGTGTGTGCCAGTCTGAAGTCATGTCCTCACGCTTGTGTGGCAAGCATTGTACTGATTGAACCATCTCCCCAATCCCGAAATCACTTAGTTTGAAGATGTTGCCAGATAAGGAATGCCCTTTGGAATAGCTTGAAACCTTGTTGAAAAAAATATTTAATATGCCACATTTATCATTGCCTTCAGACAATTGTAGCACTAATTCTAGTTCTTAACCACTGATAACCTTGTGTATCTATATGTTTGTGGGAGCGTGTGTTTGTGACAAAGGTCAACATGAGTTCTTCCTCACTCAATCTATACCTGCGTTTTTCTGAGACAGAATCGCTCACTAACTCTGGAGCTCACTACTTAAGCCAGGTTGACTGTCCTATAATCCTCAAGGATCTCCTGTGTTTGTCCCTCTACCGCTGGGATGACAGAAAGAAACAGCAGAGCTTAGATTTTGACATGAGAATGTTGGAAATGAGAACTCTGGTCTTATTGTTTGTGTAGCAAGCATGTTACAGCATGAATCATTCCATGGCCCTAGCAAATGATAACTTTTAATTTCTAAGACCCTCTACATAGCAGTAGGAAGAATGTCAGGAGTTTAACATTTTGCTTTTATTCCAATGACCAGTGTCTGAAACTGTATTGTTGAAAACCGTATGACTAACTTTAAACCCTAGCCTTCCCCACCACCCTCTATGTCTCCCTGTAGGTTACAAGAAGTAACAAAGCTTACAGTGTTCCTCTTGTTTATCAGTTCATTGTCTAGGGATCTGAGATATGTGAGCCAAGCCCAATGCCATGCCCAGTCTTCTACTCATCTATCATGAATCTATTAACAGATTCGTCTTATGTCAGGATATAGACAAACAGGAGCACCAGAGCTATATTTCCCTTCAAAAATGCAGATTCCACAAAAGTTAAATGGAAGAGGCAAATATTAGTGTTCAATAATATACATCCTAGATGTCAATTAGTATAGGTTCTCAGTTTTTCTTGTTTGTTGTTTCCACATTACTCATCATAACCCAAGGTAAACAAACCTTGGATAAAGGATGTGATCAGAGAAATAATTCAATGCAGAGAATCATTGGCCCTGTTGGATCCACCTAGGATTTCGTCTCTCCGAGACAATCCTTAGCATGTGGAACCCAGACAGATTCCTCTGCTTGGACTTCAGGATCCTCATCTGGAGAAGGGCAGAGCGGGACCTGGAAACTCTTGAGGGTTTTGGTTGCTTTGGCATTCGAAAAGTCTGCAATGCTATTGAAATCTGGGTACTCTTTGGAATGAGTGATGGGAATGAGAGCTAGGACTCTGAAGTCATATTGAACTAGGCAGACTTCATCTTGGGAGAGACTTCCGAGAGATGATTGGCACGTGCACTGTAGGTCATAAAGAGCTTCCATAACCTACTATCATGCAATAATCTTAAGGCCTTTCGCACTTACTCCTCCTTCTCACTCATTAGTCCTCCTTTACTTTCTTACCAGTTTATAAACAATGGATCTGGGCTTATGAGACTAAGAAGATTTCACCTCATTGAATTACAACTACATCTACACTTAAAATATTTGCTTACAAGTTTGGTGAGAATCCAAGTGACTGCAGGGGCTAGCGGGTGATGGAAGCACACGAAATGATCAAGGGAAGACTATTAGCATTTCATTTGAAAAGATTTATGTTTGTTTATTTATGTGCACGAGGGGGTGCTTATGTGAGTGTTTGTGGATGTATGCATGTGGGTGCTGATGTCTAGACCTTCATGTGAAGGCCAGAAGAGGATGTCAGGTGTCCTCTTCCGCTACTCCTCACGTGGTCATCTAAGGCAGAGTCTCTTCCTGGGCCTGGAGCTTCATAGCTGGGCTAGGCTGGAAGTCAGCATGCCTACTCTAGTGATGCTCCTGCCTTGATTCACCCCAAAAGCTGGAGCTATCGACTTTTTCAGGGAATGCCTGCCAGGTTGTTAGGCGACTGCTGGGATCTGAACGCTGGTCCTCAGGATCACAGAGTACATGCTATTAACCATGGAACATCTCCCCAGTCCAATTGTTGCTTTCTTTTTAACCATAAAAAGAATGCAAGAAAAATAATATAAGGAGACTTGTACTTTATATTGCATGGAATATATAGAACAAAGAATGATGAAGCTTTGGAGACTAGGAAATTGTATGACCTATTTATGGGAGGCAGGCTTCCCTAGACAGATTTGTTTTTTAAAAGAAAACCTGGAGTCCCAGAACCTTAACTAAAGTCTCTTTATTTATAAATATTAGTTACTACTTCTAACAAGATCCAAAGAAACATAGAAGATACCCACCTTGTATTTATGTGGCTTGGGGGCCACCTTGTTAGCTTTGTTCTGAACTGTGCTGTCTCTAAAGGCCACTCCATCACATTACGTGGCTTACACTGCTTTGGAAGACAGCTCTACAGCATCGCCGGGCACCTGCTGTCCCTCAGCTTCAGACAGGGTTGGAGCAGATGCCCACTGATCCAGAGGCATCTGTTGCTTGTGGCATGCTTACTCTTGAGAGGGTGTTGGACATTTTAAACATTATTCTTGGGAAGATTTTTTTAAAAGAATTTTCTGTAGTCTCCATGACAACTGTAAAGAGGAGATTGAGTTTTATGTATTTTACAGAAGAGTAAATTAACATCTAGTTCAGCTATGAATGTTTCCAAGCTGTAAGTCATCAACACGAGACACCAGATGAGCTCGGAGTCCAACTTTTCATCACACTCTAAAGCTGACTCGATTTTAGACTTTAGATTAGACCACATTAAGTTAAGTGATACTTCTGTTGTTGCCTCTATCTTGTGAGAGTCTGGGGCAGGGAAAAGGTAAGGTACGGAACCATTTTCCAGAAGACATGAGACCTCCATGCCTTCTCATCCCCTTCACCACTGGGTCCTGCTGGGATGGAGGGGAAACTGACAGGAGGAAGAAAACAATGATCTGCTCCTTCACAGCCTGGAAGCTTCCGCACTAAGGCAGGACACTCCCAGCTCTGTAGGTGACTGGACAGACAGCGCATGGGGAGGGAATTGGCTGGTGGAATGCTACCTTGGGCAGATGCCAATCAGCTGTCTCATGGTCTGAGCCAGACCCACAACACTTTATATAAACACAGCCCTCTGCCCAGATGCCTTAGCCTGCATGACTTTGTGCCTGCTGAGGAGGGTGAGTCTGGAAGCTGGGTCCTGGGATTGTGCTGGGGGTGATATTTAGGTGCTATTCAAGGAGAAGCTGGGACAGACATTCGTCAGCCTGAGGAGGAAAACTGCCTAAGGAATATAAGACATACAGAACTGATGAGAATAGGCAGGCTGTAAAGCGTATTCATCTTTGACAGCCCCCGGTTTCTTCTCCAGATACCATTTTCTTCTGTTAGCAACTTGTCCTCGGGGAAGATACGCCAGTTATCTATTTTGTGTGAGTAAAGACTCCCGAGAATGGATCACCTTTAGGGAACACAAACTTAGACACTCGCTACAAATGGGAAATGCCTAGCTCTGCCTTCCAGTGGATGCATTTTTGGTCTTTTGAGAGCTTGTGAGAGGTGCTATGTTGTATGATTCAATGGCCAAATTAGCCCTGTGCTGTGCTGGTCACCAGGCTTCCCAGATACAGACAGCTAGCTCTAGGAAGAACAGTTGAGTGGTATCTGATGTGTTTTCTTGTTAGCTAAGGGTAGTATAGGAGTGTATGACTGAGTGTCTTAGATCTTGCTATTATGACCTTGCTATGTGCCTGAATGTCCTTACACAAAGCCTCTAATGTGACAAAGGACTTGCCAGTCTCTGGATTACCTCAGCTTAATTAACTCTATGCTGCATCTCAGAGGGTCTGGGGAAAAAAATGACTCTGAATTCAGCAGACTGTTACCCTCCAGATCACTGACAGCAGCGAGCAGCTGTGCTGCCTCTCAGGGGGTCTGGGAAGAAAATGTCTCTGAATTCAGCAAACTGTTCCTTCCAGATCACTGGTAACAGCGACCTGCCTGGGCAAATGCTCATGCTAATCCCAAGGATAGTGTGTTTCGTGTATGAGGTATAAATGGATTTGCATATCTCTAGAAGGGTCTATTAAAAAGAAGCGCACTTAAAAAGATTGAATGCAAGGCAGCAAATATTAAACTGCAGGCCCAAGAGGTCTGGAATCTGCCTGAACCCTTTGCTTTCAGGGGACTTTTCAATGAAATATGAACCTAGATGATGTCTGTGTTTTTGTTTTCCCTGGGATCATTTTTACATACACGTGTGGGATGTGTGAGGAAATGCAGGCTTCTGTGGGTGTGGAAACTTCAATTTGGGCTATGCATTGTAAGCAAGCTGCCGCCCGTTCTTCCTGTAGGACTGTTCCCACCACCAGGCTGTGTAAGGGCGGAGAATCTGCTTGACATCAGTGCTCTCTGGTGGCAGACATTGGCATGCCCACATTTAGATCCAGCTGTGCAGAATCCAGCCCTTTTCGCAAAACCAGGGCAGGTCTCATAGCCAATGGTGACTACAACTAAGTCAGTACCAGTAAGGATTCTTGGGTGAAGGTTGAGGGCATGTGAAGACCGGCCGGAGAAGATGCCAGACTCCTGGCTGTAGATCCTAGCTCCTCCCTTGCAACTCTCAACCTCTTGACCCTGGTTTCTCTACCCTCAGGTCTTGTTCACCCCCCCTGCATCAGGACCATGTGTGATCAGCAGCAAATTCAGTGTTGTGTGCCGGTGCCCCAGTGCTGTGTCAAGGGTTCCTCCATTGGTCCCTCACAGTATTCCTATGCCAATAACCAGGTGCTGGTCCAAGCTCCATGTGGGATGCAAGTTGTGGAATACGCTGTACCGTGCTCAGTTCCAGTTTCCCAGACTCCATGCCAGTCCAGTGGCATTGAAGTGAAGAGCCAGGCTGCAGGCTCATCTAAGACCACTAAGGTTAAATGTCAGGCTCCATGCCAATCAAAGACCACCCAGGTAAAATGCCAGCCTAAGACCACTGAGGTAAAGTGCCAAGCTCCCTGCCAGGCTCAGGTTTCCTGTGTTCAATGCCAGGCTCCATGCCAGTCTCAGGTTTCCTACGTACAAGTTCCACAGCCTCTTCCGACCTACTATGTAGAATGTGCTCCGGTGTATTACACAGAAACGAGTTATGTGGAGTATCCGGTTCCAACCTATGTGCCTGCTCCAGCTCCTCAGCCTGTTCGCACTTATGTAGAATGTCCCTCAGTGGGCCAGGGCCAGAGAAGTTTCCCTACTCAAGGCCAGTACCAGGGCTCCTACGGCAGCTGTACCTCGCATTCACAGTCACGGGGTTCTTACAGCAACTGTGGCCCACAGTCTCAGTCCCAGGGTTCCTACAGTCGCTGTGTGCCACAATTCCAGTCTGGGCCTTCCTACACCAGCTGCGGCCCCCAGCGCCAGTCACAGGCTTCCTATGGCGGCTGTGCCTCCCAGTTCCAATCACGAGCATCCTACAGCCACTGCTCCTCCCAGCGTCGGTCTGGGGCTTCGTTTAGCACCTGTGCACCACAATGCCAGCCCCAAGGCTCCTATGGAAGCTTCACTTCACAGCAGCGCCGGTCTCAGAGCACCAGCAGATGCCTCCCTCCTCGTCAGCTGCAGCCTTCATATCGAAGCTGCTCTCCACCAAGACGTTCCGAGCCCTGTTATAGCAGCTGCCTGCCATCCCGATGCTCTTCAGGCTCCTACAACTATTGCACCCCACCCCGCCGCTCAGAGCCCATCTATGGCAGCCACTGTCCCCCTCGGGGCCGCCCTTCAAGCTGTTCTCAAAGATGTGGACCCAAGTGCAGAGTAGAGATTTCCTCACCCTGCTGCCCCAGACAGGTTCCCCCACAGAGGTGCCCTGTCCAGATTCCTCCCATCAGAGGTAGATCCCAGAGCTGTGGCCGGCAACCCTCTTGGGGTGTCTCCTGCCCAGATTTGAGACAGCCACAGCAATTCCCAAGGTCTTGCGGCCCACAGCGTCGTGCCTGGTCTCCAGAACCATCATGGCAGCGGTGTCCAGTTCCTGCACCACGTCCATGTCCAGAGCCACAGCGTCGTGCCCGGTCTCCAGAACCATCATGGCAGAGGTGCCCAGTTCCTGCACCACGCCCGTGTCCACGCCCAGAGCCATGCCCAAGTCCAGAACCCCGGCCATGTCCTCCACCTCGGCGATTTTCAGAACCATGTCTCTACCCAGAACCATGTCCAGCTCCTCAACCAGCACCACGTCCAGCCCCACGTCCAGTGCCACGCCCGAGCCCAGTTCACTGTGAGAATCCAGAACCATGTCCACAACCACAGCCTTGTCCATATCCAGAGCCAATGCCGCATCCTGCACGCTGCTCCAGCCCAGAGCCTTGTGGGGAGCCCATGCGCTGTACCAGTCCTTGCTCAGGCCCTAATCCAGTTCCCTACCGCCAAGAACTAGGCTGTCATGAATCTAACCCGTGCCGCCTGGATACTGAAGGCCCGAGCCCATACAGTTGCAACCAGGGGCAAGAGAGTAACGACAACTGTAGACATGATGATTCCTTCCTGGGGACACAGAGTCTAGGTGGTTGTGGAGACCAAGGAAACACCCACGGCGGAGCGAAAGGTGGGGCTTATGCTGGAGCAAAGGGCGCTTACTTTTAAACAAAATGCAGCTCAAATGCCCCTGCTGCAGGCTCTTTAGAACATTTCTCCTTCTCCTCTGGTCTACATCGCTCCACAGATGTTGAGGTGGTCCCTGCTTCAAAGCTGTGTTTCAGACTCCTTGCGTGTCATCTCGGATTCCACACCCGAGTCTCAGACATCATTCCAGCTATGTCTCACTTCTCCTCCGCCCTCTGTCTAAATTCTAACTAGACCAGCTTGGCCACCAGGGTGTTCCCTGGGTGTTCCTCCTGACACTTCCCAGATGCTCATCCTCTGCAGAGGCTCGCTCCACCTGAACCATTTCTCACCCGTTTCCCAGGATCCAAAATTGTACCTGCCTTTTGACACCTCTTCTTTGAAGCCTTTTGTTGTCATTGTTGCCGGTTCCCATCCACAGGAACCTAGTCTGACTTCCTAGAGTTCATCGCTCATAGCTCCATCCATTTAGCAAGAGCTTTGCAGTACTCCTGAACTAACTTTTCTTTGCAGTTTTTGCCTGGCAACGTTGTAAACTTTCATTCGAGTGGAGTCAGTATATCCTTAAATCTCTGTGCCTATCTTAGGTCAGGCAATAGTTGATCAAGGTTGTAGTTGACAGCTTGAGCTGTGCTCTGTCCTGTTGGGAAACTATAGGAACTGGGGCAAGAGGAGGATGCATAATAATAAAAACTGGATGTGTTCACAGTTTGAGTCCCGAGTAATGTCTTCTCTTTATTAGATGCCAATTTGCTGAGATGGTGTCTTTTTAAAATATGGTAAAATACATATAACAAGATTTATTAGGGTAGCCATGCCAGAGCATACATACGGCTCAGTGGGATGAATAATGTTTGCATTGTTATATTTCCATCACCACCATTCATCTATCCTGCAGGACGAAACACTCAATACCTCATTCTCCACTTCCCTTTAGCCTCTACACACTAGCATTACATTTTCTGCCTTATAAAATTTGACACTACATTTCCCACAGATAGACTCAAATTGTATTTGTGCTTCTGTTATTCACTTGGCATAATGTTCTCCAGGTTCATCTTTGCTGTAGCATATGACTGCTATTAAGGCAGCATGCTACCATGCTGCATGTAGACACCATGCTTTATTTGTTCAGTAATGAATGCACAAGTACTTGAGTTGATTCCATCATTTGACTCTAGTTAGTAATGGTCCAATCAACACCAGTATAAATTACTTCTTTGAGTATATGATTTCAATTCATTGAGTAGATATCAAGAAATGGAGTTTCAACACCACATGCTAAGGCAGGTGCTGCCATGTTGCTTTCTATAGTGGTGACATCATCCCCAGTCCTATCCCAGCATCATCTGCAGTCCCATCCCAGCATCATCTGCAGTCCCATCCCAGCATCATCCACAGTCCCATCCCAGCATCATCTGCAGTCCCATCCCAGCATCATCCGCAGTCCCATCCCAGCATCATCCGCAGTCCCATCCCAGCATCATCTGCAGTCCCATCCCAGCATCATCCGCAGTCCCATCCCAGCATCATCTGCAGTCCCATCCCAGCATCATCCGCAGTCCCATCCCAGCATCATCTGCAGTCCCATCCCAGCATCATCCACAGTCCCATCCCAGCATCATCTGCAGTCCCATCCCAGCAGCATCCACAGTCCCATCCCAGCATCATCTGCAGTCCCATCCCAGCAGCATCCACAGTCCCATCCCAGCATCATCCACAGTCCCATCCCAAGTAGCACCATTCACAGCCTTACCCGAGTGTGCAGGTCTCAAGTTCTCCACATCCTTGTCAACTGTTGTTATTTTTTGTGTTTTCCTAAAAACCAATCATCCCAATGTGATGTAGTATGGATTTCACTGGAATGTATTATTTTGGTTTCAAGTTTATTGTACAGATTCCTTAATATAGTTGAAGCAGCTTGGCTTATGGTTCTCTGTCTCACCTTCATGTCCTTGTCTCCTGATGAATGAGGGAGTAGGGAAGTTGACTCCTCAGCTAAGAGAAAATGTGTTCAGACCTGGATTTGGTAGTTGACTGACTGTAGCACTAAGGATGTAGTCAGAGCCGCGATACCTCTGGCTCCAGGGGATATAGGACAGAGGACATATGGAGGCTCTCTGGAAATATGTTTTTTTTTGAATTAACTTATTTTCACTTATCTATCCATTGTTTTATTATACAGAAAGCAAAGACTGAGCCAAATTCAGAACTAATCAATTGCTTTCAAATCCTGTTATACATGGTACCTTATGTGCAGTCTGGGGGAATAGAATCAAAGGGGCGGAAGATACAGAAGTCTAATTCTCCTACTCTCTGATGCCACCATATGGACCTGGAGAATGAGCACACTGGGGGCTGACACTGTGAGATGGTACCTGAAGGTCACAGAGGATAAGAAGGCTGCTCTGGAGAGGATGACAGCAGAGGAAGGCTCTGACATGCACCTTGGAATGTTTACTCCAATGACCTCTCCTCACGGGACACATCCCAGACAACTCAAAACTACAAGGCTAGAACTGAGAACACAGAGTCAAATCTTGGCTCTAAACATGCTGTTCCCTTGTCCCAGGGACCTAGCTCTACAATGTCAATTTTGGAGATCTAGAGGCTATGTATCAAAACCCTGGGGCCTTTGTGTGTGGTTCACTCCTTCATGCACTATGGACAAACCACCACTGTTCACCTGCTAGGAAGACACTGGTAAAAGGGACATAAATCCTGTATACTATCACTAAAAAACTTAACAAGTGGTTTTTGGTGGTACCTGGAGCATAAATGTCAACATTGTTGTGTGGACTTTTTCAAGGAAACAAACAAGCATCAGCCCATCTAGGATATGGCTCCAATAGCAGGTCAGGAAAATGATTCCGTTTAAGTCTAGCTCGGTGGATCAGAGAGCCTAAGTAGAGTCACATAAAGGAGCATGGCAACTTATGAGTGTCTGAAGAGCTGAAGAAAACGTCTTGCCCAGCAACCATTAGACAGCTCTGTCTATTCAGGAAGGGGTCAGGCCTCCTTTTTCCATCACAGACATTAGTGGTGTCTCTTGTGACTCTCATGCAGGTTATCACGGCTCCAGAAAGTTCAGAGGGGCAATGGCCACGCCATTCCTGGAAGACAGCATTCACGACATTCTCCCCTTTCCTCCTTGTTCTTACATTATTTCAGCCCCTCTTCTTTAATATTCCCTGAGGTTTAAAGGGGATGGTTTAGATGTCCCTTTCACAGGTAGGTGTTCAGCAGTCTTATTTTCTCAGGGTTTTTTGACCAGATGTGAGTCTCTATCTTAACTGGCAACCACTGCATATAGAAGTTTACTTGACCAAGGACAACAGCAGTAATACCCATGAATGTAAACATTGATGCTGAGAGGACAGTTTGACAGACACATCACATCCATTTTGCAGAACAACGATGTTGTTTCCCCACCAGGGTCTAGGGATTTCCCATCTACTTGTTTTTGACTGGACTTCTGGGTACCAGATGTGATTTCCCTTCTGTGGATTGAGCCTTAAGGCCAGGGAGAAAGCAGTTAGTTTTCCCATAAAAGTCATGATTTTACAAGTGGATGCATCTTGCTTAGCATGTTGGTAATGCAGTGTGCAGAATCTCTAGCTGGGTAAGACTATTGATGGCAATGCTCTCCAGTAGCTTCTGACACTATGACAGCTAGCCAGCAAGAAAGGAAGCTTCTGCCGGGCGGTGGTGGCACACGCCTTTAATCCCAGCACTCGGGAGGAAGAAACAGGCGGATCTCTGTGAGTTCGAGACCAGCCTGGTCTACAGAGCTAGTTCCAGGACAGGCTCCAAAGCCACAGAGAAACCCTGTCTCAAAAAACCAAAAAAAAAAAAAAAAAGAAGAAGAAAAAAAAAGAAAGGAAGCTTCTGTCTCAACCTCAGCTTCATTTCTCTGCCCTATGACCAAGGCCTGCAGGGTGTTCAGTAATAAGGTCTTATTGTCTAGTTCCAGTGGGAAATGAATAGCAAAATTAATAGCCTGTATTTGGGGGGGGGTCCTCAGGGACCTTCCTGATTAATAATTTGTAGGAAGGTAAACTATTCCTGGTGCTGAGAGTTTCATCTAATCACTTTGTGGCTTTTGAGAGCATCTCTGGGACACTGTCCCTCCATCAGCCTTACCTGCTTGCGGAGAGGGCCTTGGCCTGGACATAATTTCCAACTATAGTATATTTTCTTGAAGGCAAGAGTTGTGCACCTACTTCTCTGGGTGGTAGTGATTATAAGGCTATACTCCTGGGACAAGATTAGTCTTTTCCACCTGCAATGTTATGTCAGAACTCTGGCTTTATACACATCTTATCACATTTGATTTTGAATGACCCAAACAGGACCTTTCCCAACTCATATAGATCATTTCTTACCATGGGATTTATCAGAACTACAGAAGCCCCATACCTGGTCCCTGATGAATCTACCATTTTCTTCACTCTTCTGGGAATTCAGGACTACTTGACCCAGTGAACTGGGCTCCAGACACTGCCTCATTCATGCTCGACTCTGCCATGGCCCCTGTTCTTCCTCTATTGACCCCTCGTACCTGGTATTTACAGACACTTCAGGTGCAAATAATCAAGTATCCCTCATCTTGTCTCCGATTATGAAAACTTGGTCTTATTCAATTTCTACACTTTAGCACTCAGACTGATCTTACCTCCTCCCAAGTCCCACAACCTCGTGAGCTGTGCTGTGAGTCTCATTTCTTGTTTCTTTTCCAGTTTAAGCAGTTCTGGGGCATATTATTCTCTGATTATCAGTGGCCTCTACAGTTCCCTACTATAACCTCTATCTGCATGGTGCACTAGGGATGGATTTCCCTTCCTCTGTATTAAAAGTCAGACATGAGGGGCACAATCTGTCACTTCTTCCTTGCGGTCTCCCTCCTCACTATCTTATTTTCCCCAAGGATTCAAATTTTCAAGAAGAGACTTGTGAAGGTCAGTCTTAGTTGTTAGGTCGACTGCATCTGGAATCAACTAAAACCCAAGCAGCTGGACATTCCTGTGAGGATTTTTCTCGAAAGGATCATTTGAGGTGGAAAGGCCCATCCATCCTAAGTCTGGGATCTACCTTCATAATGGAAGCCCACATCAGAGGACATAGAACAAGGAAGTCTTCGTGCCACCTTGTCCTCATCCTTTCAAGCTCAACCAATCTATTGCATTCCTCTACTGGCACTGGAACCAACTTCTTTGGGGTTCCAGTATGGACTGAAGACCAGCTGAGACATCCATCCTTGAAGACGGAACAACTGCCAGATAGATTTCTGACTTTTCTACTCTGTGGGAACAGCCATTGTTGGACTAGCCAGACCACAGTCCATAAGTCAATGTAATAAATCATACATGAATTTGAATGTTTATATTCATTATATCAGTTCTGTTTCTCTAGAGAAACTTGATTAATACATGTTTATTTAGCATATATTTAAACTGTGTCCTTTCCTTTATGTTTCCCAACCCCACCTTAAGAAACAGTAAGCCAGTTTTCCCCTCCCTCTTTTTCAAATGCTAACATAGAGGTTAATGTCTATCTGTTTTTTCCCTTGTTTTTATTCCTCCTTTATCCAGACAAACTCTTTCCAGGCAGCTCAGCTTCAGTTGTATGCCCAAAACAAGGGCCATGCAACTGACATCACAGGCTGCCTAAGTAATATCCAGTCCTCTGTGTGTTACTTTCAGAGACTGTAATATACTCCGTACTCCATCAGCTATTTTGAAGACACCTTATGCTCATATGGTGGGGCTACATTCATGAAGAAGGCATGTCAGTCCATGCATCACAGCTGAAGACAGTCCTGACGTGGCATTAATTGCATGTGTCTTGCCCATACCAAGTCCTAGGGTGACAAGAGGCCAAGCCCGTCTATACCACAAGGGGAAGGATGGCCACAGTGAGATTGTTTCCACAGATGCCCCACCAGCAGACAGCTTAGCTTCAGCAATTACAGATACTCTAAGAGCTTCCCCCACACTCATTATTGGTTCTGTCTCTTTCCATGCCAGGCACAAAGTGTTACATGAACTTTCTCTGGAAACACAAAAACAAAAGATTAAAGATGATTCCACATACCTGTAACTTGGTTACCAATGAGTTCACTATAATTAGCATGGGTGAGGGGCTTCTTACAGGAATATAGGCAACTTATGAATGGCTATAGCACTGAAGAAAATGCCTCTCTCCTAACAATAGTGAATCAATCACAAATCCTCAGCGAGAGTAACATTGACTGCCTATACCCTTGCCCCACATCCAGCCAAAACAATTTTATTCAGGACTTGTGTGTAACTGCAGTTGCTGAGAACACGAGGTCACCAGCTGTGTCATGGCTAGAGCCTGGCCTTCTATGAGTGTGCACTAGACTCTTGTTATAAATGCAAACACATCTCATAAACTTACCGAAGCAGAGACATTGATAGGCTCTGTTCTAACTAGGCCTCCAGTGTTTCTGTTTCCTGGTAATGTTTGGTCGTCATTGAACCAGTGAAACACCCTATGCGGGTAGAATATGCATGCATACACACACTATAGGTGGATAATGTGTATAAAGTCTTCTCCTAAAATAATCTAGGTTGCTGCTTACTGGTATCCCCCCATCTCCTTACCTCCATTCCATGGGGATTCTGTGGAACCTTAGTGCAAAACTGGCTTTCTTATTCACTGTTGCCCCCCTCAGCTCATCCCCATTCCTTTGGTCAATCAGCAACACCTAGAAACACTCATCCTGAGATCCCCAGTAAGAGATCCCCACACTGGCCTGGGTCTCATGTAGCCAATTTCCTTTTGATACTTCATTATGATTGCTCTTATCTTGTCCCCAGCCCTGAAGCAGGCTGCGTGCACGTTCCTCCCTACTGCTGTCCCTCAACTAACTGAGGACTCAGCTCTGGTACAGACCCAGAGTCCCCTTGGCCCTTTCATCCCTGTCTCCCCAAATACTTTCTTTGACTTACTAAAACCTATTTTTAGGAACCCCTTCTTCCACAACAACTCCAACAACTTGGGGACCCCTTCTAGGTGGGAACAGGAACACTTTAGTTTTCCCAAAGCCAATTTCAGGCTTTCCTTCAGCCCTTCTCTGTCACCACCGACATGCAGGACCACACTCTGCTGAGGAACCCACAGGCATGACACATTCCTAAGATCCAGAGAGGGCTGCAAAAACCAAGGAACAAAACACCTACCCAACAAAGACAAGACCATGGATCAACACCTAGAATCCCAATTCTCTCAAACCCAGGTGCTTAGACACTTGCAAACACACAAACAGCCAAGACAAATAGGCCTCCACCAGAATCCGGTAACCCTACTAAAGAAGGCAAGGACTTCAAAATAAAATAACTATCTTGAATATGTTCAAAGAGCTTAAAGAGGATATGAATAAATCCCTTAATGAAGTCCTTGAAAATACAGAGAAACGGTGAATGAAAAGGACCAACTTTATTAATAATAGGAATAGTGGAAAGAAAGGAAACCCAGATCAAAGGCACAGGAATAGTTTCTAACAAAATCATAGGAGAAAATTTCCCAACAAAAATTTTACAGGTATAAAAATTATACAGATTCTTAAACAGACAGAACAAGAAAATAAATTCCCCATGATACATAATAAACAAAACACTAAACATACAAAACAAAGAAAATATTAAAAGTTGAAAGAAAAAAAGATCAGGTAACATATAAAGACAAATTTGGCCGGGCGGTGGTGGTGCACGCCTTTAATCCCAGCACTTGGGAGGCAGAGGTAGGCGGATCTCTGTGAGTTCAAGACCAGCCTGGTCTACAAGTGCTAGTTCCAGGACAGGCTCCAAAACCACAGAGAAACCCTGTCTCGAAAAAACCAAAAAAAAAAAAAAAAAAGGAAAGAAAAGAAAAAGAAAAAAAAAGTCAACATATAAAGAGACAAACCCATTGGAATATAACCTGAATTCTCAATGGAGATTCTAAAAGCTTACAGGCTTGACAGATGTTTTACAAACTCTAAAAGATCATAGATGTCAGCACAGCCTACTATACCAACAAAACATCTATCACCAATAGATGGAAAAAAAAAAACATTTCATTATAAGGCCAAACTCAAGTAGTATTTATCTACTAAGCTAATTCTACAAAACCCCCCCTCAAAAAAGTTTAAGTATGACATCGTTAATCACACCCAAGAAAATGCAAAGAATAAATAATCCCAGATCAGTAGATCGAATGAGCAGAAAAAACCCACATACCATCATAACAAAATAGCATGAATCTATAAACACTGTTCAATGGTGGGGTTCAAGATTAGTGGTCTCAGTTCAAAGACAGAATGAGAGAATGGATGTGAAACCAGGATCCAGCCTTCTGCTGCACCCAAGAAACACACCATAACATCAAGGATAGATATTACCTCAGGGAAAAAGGATGGAGAAAAGTATTCCAAGAAAGTGGACCCAAGGCCGATAGATGTAGCCATTTTAATATCTGACAAAATAAACTTCAAACCAAAACAATTCAGAGAAGATAGAAAATAACACTACATACTCATGAAAGAAAAAATCCACCAATGTGGTGTTGCAGTCCTAAACGTGTGTGAACTAACTAAACACAAAGGCATCCAAGTACATAAAAGAAATAATGCTATGTTAAAATCACACATTGATCCTCAGTATGTGACTTCAGTACTCCCCTCTCCACAACAGAGAGACTATCCACAAAAAAACTATACAGAGAAATGAAGTTAAATAATGTCATGAATCAGATGGTTTTAGCAGGTATTTCCAGAACAATTCACCCAAACACAAAAGAATGTTTCTTCTCAGCAGGTCATGAAGCTTCTTTCTCCAAAATTTACCACATGTTGGACACAAAACAAGTTTCAACAGATAGAAGAAAACTTAAACAGCACCCTACATTTTATCTAACCACCTGTAGTAGGAGGATGCTTGTTCATTTCCGGGTCACCCAGACTCCCAAAATACCCACACAGAAACTATATTATTTACAACACTGCTTGGCTTATTAACTTATGTATATTCCTAGCTCACTCTCATATCTTAAATCAACCCATTTCTATTATTTTATATTTTACCAGCAAGGTTCTGGATGACGGCTTGCATCTTTCTGTCTCTGGCAGCGACTCCAATGCTTCTCCTGACTCTGCCTACTCTCTCTGTATATAACTCTTCCAGCCTGGCTATATTCTGTTAAGCCATTGGCCAAAAACAGCTTCTTTATTCATTAACCAATAAAAACAACATATATACAGAAGGATTTCACACATCAACCACCAGTTATTAAAACTTTTTAGAAACAACAGAAAGAATACCAACTCATGGAAACCGAACAATTCACTCCTGAGTGAAAAATGGGTCAAGACAGAACTTAAGAAGGAAATTTAAAAAAAATTTTTAAATTGAATGTAAATGAAAACCCAATATATCCAAGTCTACAGGATACAATCAAGAAGATTCTAAGAGGCAAGTTCACATCCATAGTGTCTAAGTGCCAGAATAAAAACATTGGCGAGATCTACTATTAGCAACTTAGTAGCGCAACTGGAGGTTCTAAAACAAGAAGAAATTACATTGTCGAAATAGTAGACAGCAAGAAATAATCAAATTCAGAGCTAATAACAATAAAATAGAAACAGTGTCAACATGTCAACAACAAGTACAATACAAAGAGCCAATAAAACAAAGAGTTGGGTATTTTAGAAAATCAATTAGATTGGTAAACACTTAATCAGATTATTAAAAGATGGAAAGTAAATATCTAAATGAATAAAATTAGAGCTGAGAAGAAGCACATTACAAAAGAAACTGAGGGAATCCAGTGTCAGACTAAGGATATACTTTAAAAAATCTTTTTTCCCATTAAACTATAAATCCTAAAAGAAATAAATCAATTTCTCTATATATGACCTATCAAAGTTAAATTAAGATCAGATAAGCTAATTAAACAGACCCATAAGCCATCGTGAAATAGAAGCAGTCATTAAACATTTCCCAAACAAAAACCAAGGAGCAGATGGATTCAGTGAAGAAGTCTTTCAGACCATCAAAGAAGAATTAACATTAATACCACTCAAATTATTTTTCAAAATAAAAAGTGAAGGAGCATTATCTAATTCTTTTTATGAGGCCACAATTTTCCTGATAACTAAAGCACACAAAAAATCAATTAAAAAGAAAAATTGCAGAGCAACATCCCTTATGTACACAGATGCAAACATTCTCAATAACTTTGCAAAACAAATACAAGAGCACATCACAAAGGTTATCCAATATAAGTAAGTAGACTTCATCCCAGAGAGGCAGGAATGGATCAATACAAGTAAATCAATAAATGTAACACACCACATAAGCAGACCAAAATAAAAAACCACATTAGATGCAGAAAAGACCATAGACTTTTTTAAAAATTTGCTGTAAGGTATTTGTGGGGTTTTTTTTTGAATTTTTATTTTTTTAAAAAAGAAAACAAAGTATCTTTTTTTCATTATACATAGCAATCCAAGTACCCACTCCCTGCCCTCGCCTCCTCCCAACTCCTCCACATGCCTCCCACCCCCATCCTCTCCTCAGAAAGGGTAAGGCACATTGCTTTGGGGAAGGTCCAATGCCCTCCCTACTATATCTAGAAAGGAATAGCTGAGCAAGGAATCCATTCAAAGAGAATATGTTCCCAAAAAGCCAGTACAAGCAGTAGGCATAAATTCTGGTGCCACTGCCAGTGGCCCTTCAGTCTGCCCCAGTCATACAACTGTCAACCACATTCAGACAGACTAGTTTGGTCATATGCTTGTTCTTTTCCAGTCCGGCTGGTGTTAGTGAGGTTCCATTAGCTCAAGTAGACTGTTTCAGTGAGTGTCTCCATCCTGGTCTTGACCGCTTTGCCCATATTCTCATTCCTCCCACTCTTCACCTAGACTTTGGGAGCTCAGTCCAGTGCTCCAATACAGGTCTCTGTCTCTTTTTCCATTAGTTGCTGGATGAAGGTTCTATGGTGACATTTAAGATATTCATCAGTCTGACTACAGGGCAAGGCAAGTTATGGCACCTTCTCCTCTATTGCTTAGTGTCTTAGCTGGGGTCATCCTTGTGGATTCCTGGGAATTTCTCTAGAGCCAGGTTTCTTGTTAACCCCATAATGGATCGCTCAATCAAGGTATCTCTTTCCTTGCTCTAACCTCTGTCCTTTCTCCTTCTCAACTACCCTTTCCCCCAAGATCTCCTCACCCCTCCCTTTGTCCTTTTCTCTTCACCTTCCATCCTCCTTTCTCTCCCCACCCCCATGCTTCCAATTTTGTGAGGCAATCTTGTCTATTTTGACTTTCCAGGTGGATCTACATATGTTTTTCTTGGGCCTCACCTTATTACTTAGCTTCTCTAGGATCAATATCCTTTGTTTATATCTGATATCCATTTATGAGTGAATACATACCATATTAATCTTTTTGAGTCCAAGTTGCCTCACTCAGTGTTTTCTAGTTCCATCCATTTGCATGCAAAATTCAAGATGTCATTTTGTTTGTTTGTTTTTTAACCACTGAGTAGTGCTCTAATGTATAAATGTGACACATTTTCTTTATCCATTCTTCCATTGAGGGGCATCTAGGTTGTTTCCAAGTTCTGGCTATTAAAAATAATTCTGCTATGAACATAGTTGAGCAAATGTCTTTGTAGTAAGATTGAACATCTTTTGGGTATATGCTCAAGTGGTATTGCTGGGTTTTGAGGTAGGTTGATTCCCAATTTTCTGTTGTACTGCCATACTGATTTCCAGAGGTGTTGTACAAGTTTGCATTCCCACCAGCAATGAAGGCATGTTTTCCTTACTCCACATCCCCTTCAGCATAAGCTATCATTGATGTTTTTGATCTTAGCCCTTCTGCAGGTATAAGATGGTATCTCAAGAATTGTTTTGATTTGCATTTCCCTTATGACTAAGGATATTGAACATTTCCTTAAGTGTCATTTGGCCATCTGGTATTGTTTTGTTAAGAATTCTCTGTTTATTTCCATACCCCATTTTTAATTGGGTTATTTAAAATTTTGATGTTTAATTTTTTAAATGCTTTATATATTTTGGAGATCAATCCTTTGTTGATCCTACCTACTAAAGAGCATGGGAGATCTTTCCATTTTCTTCAATTTCTTTTATCAAAGGCTTAAAGATCTTGTTGAATAGGTTTTTCATTTCTTTGGTTAGTGTTACCCCAACATATTTTATTCTATTTGTGGTTATTGTGAAAGGTGACGTTTCTCTGAATTCTTTCTCAGCTTCTTTATCATTTGTATAAAGGAGGGTTACTGATTTTTTGAGTTGATCTTGTATCATGCAACAACGCTGAAGATATTTATCAGCTGTAGGAATTCCCTGGTAGAGTTTTTGGGGTCACTTATATATATACTATCATATCATCTGTAAATAATGAAAGTTTGACTTCTTCCTTTCCAATTTGAATCCCCCTTGATCTTCTTTTGTTGTCTAATTCCTCTGGCCAGAACTTCAAGAACTATGTCGAATAGATACGGAGGTAGTGGACAGCTTTGTCTTGTTCCTGATTTTAGTGAAATTGATTTGAGTTTCTCTTCGTTTAATTTGATGTTGGCTGTCGGCTTGCTGTATATTGCTTTCATTATATTTAGATATGTTCCTTGTATCCCTGATCTCTTTAAGACCATTATTGTGAAGGGGGTTAGATTTTTGTCAAATGCTGTTTCAGCATCTAATGAGATGATAATATGTTTTTTTCTTTCAGTTCATTTATATGATGGAGTACATAGGTAGATTTTCATATCTTGAACCATTCCTGCATCTCTAGGATGAAGCCAATTTGATCATGGTGGATGATTTTTTTTTTATGTGTTCTTGGATTTGGGTTGCCAGTATTTTATTGAGTATTTTGCATCAATATTCATGAGTGAGATTGTTCTGTAATTCCCCTTCTTGATTGAGTCTTTGTGTGGTTTTGGTATGAGGGTCACAGTAGCCTCATAAAAAGAGTTTGGCAATGTTCCTTCTGTTTCTATTATGTGGAACACTTTGAGGAGCATAGGTATTATCTCTATTTGGAAGTTCTGGTAGAATTTTGCACCAAAACCATCCAGCCCTGGGCTTTTTTTGGAGGCTTTTGATGACAGCTTCTATTTATTTGCAGTTTATATGTCTATTTAAATTGTTCCCTGGTACTGATTTAATTTTGGTATATGGTATCTAACCAGAAAATTGTCCATTTCCTATTTTGTGGAGTACAGATTTTTGTAGTATGACCTAATGATTCTCTGAATTTCCTCAGTGTCTGTTGTTATGTCACCCTTTTTCATTTCTGATTTTGTTAATTTGGATGTTCTCTCTCTGCCTTTTGAATAGTTTGGATAAGAGTTTGTCTATCTCATTGATTTTCTCAAAGAACCAGTTTGTTGCCTCATTGATTATTTGTATTGTTTTCTTTGTTTCTATTTAATTGATTTCAGCCCTTAATTTGATTATTTCCTGTCTTGTACTCCACCTGGGTGACTCTACTTCTTTTTGTTTTGAGCTTTCAGGTGTGCCGTTAAATCACTGGTGTGAGCTTTTTCACTTTCTTAAGTGCTATGAACTTTCCTCTTAGCATTGCTTTCAGAGTGTCTCATAGGTTTGGGTCATTGTGCTTTCATTTTCTTTGAGTTCTAGGAAATCTTTAATTTCTTTCTTTATTTCTTCCTTGACCCAGGGGTGGTTCAATAGAACACTGTTAAATTTCTATGAGTTTATAGGCTTCCTAAGAGTAGTGTTGTTTTTAAATTCTAACTTTAAACCATGGTGATCCAATAAGATATGGGGGGTTACTTCAATTATTTTGTATCTGTGGAGGTTTGCTTTGTTACCAAGTATGTGGTCAGTTTTAGAGAAGGTTTCATGAGGTCTGAGAAGACGGTGTATTATTTTGTGTTTGGGTGTAATGCTCTATAGATGTCTGTTAAGTCTGTTTGGTTCATGACATGTTAGTTCTCTTATTTCTCTGTTAAGTTTCTCTCTGTTTGACCTGTCCATTGGTGAGAGTGGAGAGTTTAAGTCTTCTATTATTAGTGTGTGGGGTTTGATGTGTGATTTAAGCTTTAGTAGTATTTCTTTTACATATGTGGGAGCTCTTGTATTAGGGGTATAGATGTTCATGATTGAGACTTCGTCTTGATGGATTGTTTCTGAGTATATAGTGTCCTCCTTCTCCCCTGAGCTGGATCCTGTTTTCATATATGCCTGTGTTGTTTTATAGTTGAATTGAGTCCATTGATTTTAAGAGATATTAATGACCAATGGTTGTTAATTCCTGCTATTTTTTGGTAGTAGTGGTTGTGTGTTTCCCTTCTTTGGGTTTTGCTGGTGGGGCGTTATCTGCTGCCTGTGATTTTGTGGATGCAGTTAGCTTCCTTGGGTTGGGGTTTTCCTTCTAGTACTTTCTGTAGGGCTGGGTTTGTGGATACATATTGTTTAAATCTGGTTTTGTCATGGAATATCTTATTTTCTCCATCTATGGTGATTAAAAGCTTTGCTAGGCATAGTAGTCTAGTTTTGCATCTGTGATCTCTTAGTGTGCAGCACATCTGCAGAGGACCTTCTGGCTTTCATGGTTTCCTTTGAGAAGTCAGGTGTAATTCTGATAGGTCTACCTTTATATGTTACTTAACCTTTTTCCTTTGCAGCTCTTAATACTCTTTCTTTATTTGTTTTGCATTTTGTTTTTTATGTGGTGAGATTTTTTTTTTTTGATCCAGTGTATTTGGTGTCCTGTAAGCTTTCTTGTACCTTCATAAGCATTTCCTTCTTTAGGATAGGAAAGTTTTCTTTTATGATTTTGTTGAATATATTTTCTGTGCCTTTGAGCTGGAGTTCTTCTCCTTCTTCTAACCTTATTTTTCTTAGGTTCAGTCTTTTTATGGTGTCCTAGATTTCCTGGATGTTTTGTGTTAAGAATTTGTTGGATATAATGTTTTCTTTGACCAATGAATCGACTTCTTCTACAGTGTTTTCAACACCTGAGATTCTTTCCTGAGTCTCTTGTAGTCTATTGGTTATACTTGCCTCTGTAGTTCCTGTTCATTTACTTAGATTTTTGATATTTAGAATTCCCTTGGTTTGTATTTTCTTTATTGCCTCTATTTCAGTCTTCAAGTCTTGAACTGTTTGCTTCACTTGTTTGATTGTTTTTTCTTGTATTTCTTGGTTTTCTTTGAGGGATTTATTAATTTCTTCCAATTTTTTCTTTGTCTTTTCTTCCATTTCATTAAGGGAGTTTTTCATTTCCTCTTTAAAAAAAGTTCTTCATCATTTTTTTTATAAAGTTAGGTTTAAAGCTGTATTCTTCTGCTTCTTCTGGGTTGGGATGATCAAGTCTTCCTATTGTGTGGCCACTGGGTTTTGGTGTTACCATGTTGCGTTTTAGGTTGTTGGATGAATTCTTGTATTGGTACCTATCCATCTCTTCCTTCAGTTGATGTCGGCAGTGACTTTGCCACTTGGTCCAATCCTTGTAGTGACTGTCTGAGTCTTTGGGAATTTATCTTGGTCTGTTCTGTACTGTCAATGTCTGTGTCTCAGAGGGCTACTGAGGTATCTCTTAGCCTGCTCTCTCGGTCTTCTCTCCTCGTTCACTCTCTTGATCCTCTCTGTGCAGTCACAGCTTGTGCTTTAGAGGTCCTCTCTTGTCCTCTCTCTTGGTCCTTGCTTTTGGTTCTCTCAGCAGGAAACTCTCCTGCTGGCTGGCTAGAGAAGCCAAGGCAGTTGGGGGAGAGGCCCAAGGTTTTGCCCCACTATGGGTGGCCTAGAGAATGGGGTGTCCTGCTGTGTGGTTGATCACTCACCTCTGAATCCTCTCAGTATTGTAGCAAGTTGTGTTTCAGAGTTCCACTGAAGTTGCAGGAGAAAAGAAGAGTTTGGGGGCAGGATGGGGCTTGTATCTTGTGTGAGGGGGTGTCCAGTGGATGGGGATGGGTATTGGGGGAGCCTACCTGCAGGAAACTCTCCTGTGACCCGAGGTTTTGTCCCACTATGGAGGGCCTTGGGAGTGGGGTGTCCTGCTGTGTGGCTAGTCACTCACCTCTTGGTCCCCTCTGTATTGTAGCAAGCTGTGTTTTAGAGTTCCACCGAGGATGCAGGAGGATCCCATAGACACATTTCAACATCCCTTCATTATAAAGGTTCTGGAGAAACTAGGGAATATAAGGCACACACAGCAACATAATAAAGGCATATATATAGCTAGAGCAGTAAGACACTGAAGGAGCTCTAGGAAAAGAAAAAGTCATTGTATCTTTCTGTGCTGAAATATGATTTTATACATTAAAGACCCCAGAAGTCTACCAGGATATTTCTACAAGAGCTGATAAACACTTTCAGCAAAATAGTAGAATATAAAGTTAATATACAAAACCCAGTTAGCCCTCCTATATACAAGACACAAATGAATTGACAAAGAAATCAGGGAAGTGATACCTTTCACAATAGCCTAAAGAAACAAACAACAACAACCACAAAAATTTGGATAATTCTAGCCAAGCAAATGAAGGGCTTTTATGATGATAACTTTAAGAAATTGAATAAAGAAATTGAAGAAGATATGAGAAGATGGAAACATTTCTATACTCATGGATTGGTAGAATTAATTTAATAAAAATAGCCATCCTACCAAAAACTTTTGATAGGCGTTCTATTATATACATAACCACAGAGGTCAGGTATTGGGTTAGAGACACAGGGGGAGGGGAGGAAGTATCTTAGTTAGGGTTACTATTGCTGTAATGAAACACCCATGACCAAATGCAAGTTGGGGAGAAAAATGTTTATTTGCCTTATACTTCCATATCATAGTCCATCACTGAAGGAAGTCATAACAGGAACCTGGAGGCAGAAGCTGATGCCAGGCTATGGAATTGAACTGCTTACTAGCTTGCTCCACATGGCTTGCCCAGCCTGCTTTCTTATAAAATCCAGAACCACTAGTGCATGAATGGCCTCATCCGCAATGGCCTGGGCCCTCCCACATCAGTTACTTTATCAGAATAAGGACCTATCTCCACCATTCTTTTAAATACATTGCTGTACAATGACCCCCATTCTGAGGTGGACAGAGGTAAGGCCTCCCTCCTCAAAATGTAGAAGAAACATTTAGTTGCCTGCAATAAAAAGGATGACCATAAAGACAATCCTGCAACCTACCTTATGTTTAGGGTTACCTTACATATGTTATGTTTAGGGTTACCTTATGTTTAAGGTTACCACACTTGGACTCTTGATGTCAATTATATTCTGTGGCCTGCAGTCTCCTCTGTAAAAAATTATGTAGACTCTGGCTACCAGGTTTACTGGGATTTGATGTGGGAAGATGGTAGACAATGATAGAAAGGAGAACTTTCTGACATTGGTGGTAATTGTCCTTGTCTCCCATCATGTCCAGAAAATACTGTCCAACAGCAGTCCCCACTACCTCTGCCCTTCACAGGCTGTCCCACGGCCATCCCCACTACCTCTGCTCTTCACAGACTGTTCCACGGCTATCCCCACTACACCATCTCTGCCCTTCACAGACTGTCCCACAGAAGTCCCCACTACCTCTGTCCTTCACAGACTGTCCCACGGCCATCCCCACTACCTCTGTTCTTCACAGACTGTCCCACAGAAGTCCCCACTACCTCTGTTCTTCACAGACTGTCCCACAGAAGTCCCCACTACCTCTGTCCTTCACAGACTGTCCCATGGCTGTCCCCATCACCTCTGCCCTCTATAACCTTTCCACCCTCTCCCCTGAGATGATCTCTAAGACCTGTGGGTGGAAAGTCTGATACAAATGTCTGGGTTGAGCTCTCTCCAGTGTCTTATTCCCTGCACTTTGATCAATTGTCAATCTTATTCATCACCATCAACTACAAAAGGAAGCAGCTCTGATGAGGGTTGAAAACTGCTCTAATCTAAAAGTGTAAAAAAAAAGTACTGGAAGGAGAGTTTGGTTCTATGAGAAGTTTATTACCCCTATCTGGAGTCAGATGTTGCTTTCCTCTGCCACTGCTTCCCAAAACCTCAGAATCAGGCTGTGAGCATGGACCGGTGACGTAGAATATGGCTTATGTCAGAGATGCTCTTAACCGGCAGATAAAGCCTAGCTGCGAAGTATCTGTCCTTTACCTAGGCATCACACAATCATGAGGAGGGAGAAACTTCATGTTCTACAATTTGTTCCATCAACTAAGTATCCTTGGATACATAAATATGCCTGCCATGCACCAGAGAACAGGCCAGCTGATGATGCTAGTGACAAAACGACAGTGCTCATGTGGATACTTTACTGATTGGTAAGTGGTGGAATAGTCAGATGTTGAGCAGGTTTGTTCTATGGTCACAGGCTAGTTTGACATGACTGGGTGCTACAGAGGATGTGGGCCCATATTTCTACATGGCATGGTGACCAGAATCCCAGGCCACAACTTGCACCTGCCGCACAGGAGGTGGTCACCTAACATTTACAGACAGGCTGTCCCCAGGGTCAGGATATGCTAATGTTGTTCTGCTCTTTCTTTGTAATTTGGAGGATGCCTGAGATACAGATGCTAATTCAGCCTACTTGACAGAGCTGGCTACAGAGCAGGAAGATGAAGACCTAGAGGGCAGAGAAAGATCTGAAGGTGCCTAAAGTCATTCGCCTGGTTACCTAGGAAACAGTATGCTAATGAATTTACCTTCAGTTTACATTTTGGTATAAAGACTCTTTGGAGAATAAACGAAGGAATTTTCAGGATGTGAACTCAGGCCTTCATGAGGGATCCCTGAGAATCTCCCTCCCGATAAAGCCATGTGAGTTGTGTCTTTATTTCTATGCCGCCCCTCAGGTCCAGGAGAAATAATTTAGGGTCTGGGCTGGCCCCAGACAATGACAAGAGGCCCCACGATGTGCTGACTGGGGTGAACCAGGAAAATGAAGGCTAATTGGTGATTTTTGTGTTTCTCATAGTCAGGGGGCATCGCAAGTTAATTTCTCTAAATATGAGATGTCCTGATCTGGGAAGTGAAACTAGATATACAGACTTTGATTCATCTACCCTGCCATAGTCCTCATGTTCTGCCAAGGAATCTTGAGCTGAGCTAACATCTTTCCCCGACTCCCTAAAGTTATGCCCATTAAGGAGAAGGCCATTTGTCAGCTTGCGTCAACAGATCCACTCATGTGACAAGTATTTACTAGGACTTGGCTACCTGCCACTAAGTGGTTGATCTTGGAGATGCATTGATGAGTGACGTAGATAACATATGTGATATGAACTTCGGAATGGGAGGCATGGGGAGACCTGGAAGCACATAGAGAGGAGTGTGTGGTGGGCCAAGTGTTCAGGAGGCAACTACAGGTCATAGATGGAAGCTGAGTGTGATGAGGAAGGAGGAAACTGGCTCAGGAGGGTATTGCAACAGTCATACTGCCAGCATGACTTAGACAGGCAGGCCAGGGAGGGAGATATGGCTCCTCACTGGAGAAACATTTCTCTTGGTGCCTAGTACTGTATGTCATGATGATGTCATGATGGTTTCAGGACTCAGTCTTCAGTCCTCCTTCAGTTACCTTTGCATCAGAAAGTTGAGGATAATACATTTCAAGAGGAAGTGACCTCGATTCTAGGTGTCTTCAGACTATGAGGGAGGACTGAGGTGTAAACTGCTAGCCCAATGTTGGTTATAAGTTCAATATGAAAACCCAATTTAAGGCCTAGACTAGCTGCACTTAGGAGTCATTCTGTATACAGTTACATGCATGAAGAGAGCTTGGTTGATTATAATTCGAGTAAAGAGTGAAATTACCTATTCTACAAGGTGATGGTCCCTTGTTCTTAACAGCTGTGCTATGCCTGATGGTGTTGCTCTTTGTGGCTCAGGCAATGCTTCCTGGGTCCTGTTGCCAACTGCAGTGAAGACAGGAGATGGTAGCCCCACTGTGCACTAAACATCATAGGAAGCTGGAATCCTTCCTCATATGTCCAGTAACTTGCTGTTGTGTTAGTATCTGCTACACTGTACAAACAGAGAGGTTGACTGGTATGTCTAAACACATGCCTAAGAGCTGCCACTGCTAGAACCCAAGCTTATGATTGTTGTGCTCTCAATACTTCCCATGGGAGGAAGGCTACTAATATATTCTTAGAGAAGCAATATAGTTATAGTTTTCCTTATTTGAAGCGGCTTCCATTCAGAAAACAAATCAGTCACCACGTAAAACTTAAGAAATCAAATTCAGTGAAAATACACCAGCAAAAGAAGATTCTAGTTTTAAATCAAGAAAAAAAAATAGAACAATTTGGAAATGGAATGTGTCATTTATCCATGCATAAATATACTGAGTTTTACTTTGTGCCACTAATTGTTCTGATAATAGGATAGATGGCAATAACTGATAATAGGATAGATAGTGATAGATGATAATGGATAGTGATAGCTGATAATAGGATAGATAATGATAACTGATAATGGATATATAGATAAATATAGCTGATAATAGGATATATAGTGATAGCTGATAATAGGATAGATAATGATAGCTGATAATGGATACATAGTGATAGGTGATAATAGGATAGTGATAGCTGATAGTAGGATAGATATATGATAGATAGATAGATAGATAGATAGATAGATAGATAGATAGATAGATAGAGCTGATAATATGATAGATAGTGATAGCCTGGGACAGACTACCAAACAAAACACAGATTCTGGCTACCAAGGAATTGACTTTATAGCACAGAAAAACGCATGATTGATAGACATAATGTTAAATTATGTAGCAGATTAAATACACAAGCTTCTTTGGAACTAAAAATAATATAACAATGTAGCCTCAGAGATGATAAGTAAGAAACCAAGGCATCATAAAAATGTAAATACCGAACTAAATGTGTGGGACAGCGGGCTCTCAGTAAGGCAGAACTGTGAACCAGAGGCGGTGGGAATGTCATCCTAAGGTACAGATCTGAATTCAGCAACACTATTCAAAGTTGAGCAGACTTGGTTTTGATGATTTTTTTTTTACTATTCAATTCCTGGTCTATAAAATGTGGCTAACAAGTTATACTTCTGGTCTGGATCACAGTGAAGATAAAATGAAATATAACCTAAATACCTCACATATTATCAAGCACTAAACATATATTTGCTTTTGGCAGTGAAATATCAGCCCTCTGGGGAGAGGAAGAGGAAAGAGGCAATGCTTGGAGAAATGCATGGTGGATAGGGCAGGCTGGCTACCAGGGAAGCCAAGCCCTGCCTCAGATGGAGTTGGATGAGCTAAAGGGATGCCAATATGGGAATTCAGAGACACTTTAAGGAGGAAGAATTTAAGGGCTGAAAGAATGTGGAACCAGAGAGGAACAGAGATGAGTGAGTTGGTGTGGAACACAGCTTAGGAAAACTCCAAGTCTAGGAGCAATAAAAGATTCATGGGGCGGAAAGTTCATGTGCTTTGATGAGTGCTTAGTGTTAAAGGACAGCGGGGACGTCCTGAGTGCTTGTATGCACTCTGGTCTTGCAGAGCAGCTTTGCCATGGGATGGTTCTCTGGATCAGCTAAAGGAAACAAAATACAAGAGAGGAGGCCTTGAGGTCAATTCAGAACACTATTTAGGCTTGCTGCTGGGTTGGATCCTTATTCATAAACAGGTATTCTGGCTTTACGTGGCCCGAAGGCAAAGGCAGGGCTGAGCAATGTTAACCATCCACTCCCATAGGATCTCGGTAGCATTCTTCAGAGGCTTGCTCCATCGGTAAGCCAGGAGCTGTTTCCAGGGCACATCATCTCATTCCTCTCACAGCAATGCACAGCTTCTCATTGCAGCTTGTAGGGTCCAAGTTCTAACACCAAGAGTGGCGGAGGGTCAGAGGAGCTTGGTAGACTGAAAAAATTTCAAGAGATGGCAGATAAACAAACATGGCATACTTTATGTACTAGCACCCAAGCCATTAGAAAAGCACATGGCAGCCTATGTGGGCCACACACAGGTAGATAACAGCCACATAGGTAGATACAGCCATACACAAGGACCACTGGTACGTAGGCATAAAGAGAAACACTCACAGTAAGACCGGTGAGCATAAAGTCCTCTACAGAACCTCACAAATTGGGTATTTTTTTGGGGGGGGGCAGGAATAGCTGTTTAACATTGCTTACTCTTGGGTTCCCCAGATATTCAATGTCAACCATTTTACCCATCTAGCATGAGCACCATTGGGCATCTCAGACCATGACAGAGACTTATATCAGCACTACCTTGTCTAAATGCAAACTGGCCCTAATGATCCTCTGATAACCCTGCTATGGGATGGATTGCTGGTGCATTGCAGTGTTGAGGATAATCACTGATTCCAAAGATGGTGGCTATAACAAACATGTTTCCAAGTTCTTAGATACTATCTTCCAGAGGCAGAGGAAAGTTATGGAATTCATTTACCCTCTTCTACCCTTGAATACACTGAATGGAAGAAACTCGGTCTTTTCCCCAGGACATTCCCAATCCAAAAGAGTCAAGTCTTGAAGTCTTGGCCTTTTTTCTTCCCCATCTAAATCACCAGCCATTAAAAATAAAAAGACTCTAAAAAGTAAACAGAAGTACATTAAATGCAAACAAGCAGTCACAGCATTAGGGATCTGTGGAAGGTATTTGTTTTTAACCCAAGGGCTCTTCAGACTTGTCATGGAATGATACATTATTTTACAGTAGATTTTTATATATGATTACATTCATTATCCTTATTTAGCATGATCCAATTATATAACTCTTGAGCATAGAGCCAAAGTAGCTGTGTATTGTACTACAGAGGTAACTTGTTCATTCATGTTCATTGCTGCTCTTTTCACAACCTCCAAGAAATAAATAAAAAACAAAACAGAAGCCTGTCAACTGATAAGTGAATAATGACGATGTGATAAATTTACTCAACTGAATATTATTCAACTGTCAAAAAATAAAATAATCAAATTCACAGGTAAATGGATGGATCTGGAAAACACTATACTGAATGTGATAACCTAGACCCAGAAAAGCAAAATGCCAATTGTCCTTTTCATGTGTGGATGCTAGCTTTGAATATTTTTTCTTTAAAATTGTCTTTACATGATCAAAATATAATTACATAACTTCTTCAATTTCTTTTCTTCCCATCAGCATCTCCTATGTGCCTCCTCACTTTCAAATTGATTGCTTCTTTTTAAATCACTTTTGTGTGAGCGCACGAGTGTGCGCACGTGCACACACACACACACACACACTGCTAAATTCATTTAGTTTTGCTTATATGTGCTGTATGTGTCCAGGACTGACCACATGAGATTAGACTTAAGAGGGAGGTCATCCCTGAAGGCAACTGATGCTCCTTCTTTCAATTGGCCATTGACCACCTGAAGCTCTTTACCTCAGGGTGTGACCAAGTGAAACTCCCCTTGTTCCCGCTGGCATGTCAACTGGTGTTGCCATCATGGTGGCCTTCTCATTCAGGCAATCATATTATTGAGAAAATACTCCTGGCAGCGTTTTCCCTCTCAGTTCTAGGGGATTCAACCTATGCATAAACTCACGGGGCTTCTGGCTCTTAGAATCTTTCAACTCTCTCTTCCACAAGTTACCCTGAGCCTTAGGCTTAGCAATTGTGCTGCAAAAGTACCAGCTGAGATAGGAATCCTGTAGTTACCTGTTTCCTGCATTTCTGTCAGTTGTGAATCTTTAATGGTCTCCATCTGCTGTACGATGGAGCTTCTTTGACACTTACCTGTGGATAAGGTAAGGATTCAGAAAACGGTCATAAATTATATTGTTCTAGGAGCTTAGCAGTAGTAGGGTCTCCTCTGGGGTCTATGACTTCTTCAGAAAACAGACAATTTATGCCGCCGAGATTAATTCCCTCCCACTGACTGGGCCTTGTGTCCAATTAGACAGTTATTGCTTACCCACAAGATAAAAGCAACGCCATTTCACCGTTCTGGGTATCTTGCCAGTCTAGTCACTGGGTGGGACAACTGATTGTTCCTCTACCTTGGCAGCTTACATAGAAACTTATGAGACTATTAAAACCACTCTTCTGGGAAGAGGTTTCCAGGTGAGCCCCAGCTTGACTGTTCCAAGCCCTGCGTACAAAGCTCATCGTGCCTTCAGAAACCGGGTCTTACCTTTAAATTCTGGGAGGCAACTAAAGGCAATGGTAATAGCCTACATTGTTTTGGGAGATGGTCTCTTGGTCTTTGCTGACCAACAACTGGAGGAAACATTTCTCATATGTGGTACTGGGATGTTTTTATTTAGGGAGTCCATGGGCTTTGGGGAGAAACATTATCACCAAGTAGTACAACTACTTCACACACACACACACACACACACACACACACACACACACCCTCAAAAGTGCATTTCACATAAAGCCACTACAATCAGAGGTTTAGATGAAAAATTAGTTTTATTTAGCATGGACAGGAAGAAGGAATTGGGCGGACCAGAATCCTTAAGTATTAGCACATTGCCAGGGTGGAGGGAAACCTAGGAATGAAGGGTGAAGAGGCCTCCTGGGATGGCTCATCCATCTCTTCTGTCCAAACACTCCCATACCATGCAAACACATTCCTGGATGGTAGCAGGCAGTCTGAGCCCAGTGGAGAGTGGCGGATGAGGAACATCCAATCCAGTTATGACCTGTCACAAAGTCACGTGGGCGTTGGAAGGCAGTCCTCCATGCCCAAGCCCTGTCTCACGGGCTTAAGAGCAAGATAAAAAGACTGGTGACCAGAATGCTTCCATCCACTCACATCTGGAGGTGTCTAGAGAGTCTGTACTGCGTGTCACCCCGGTAAGTGTCCCAAGCACGGGAGCAGGTAATTCTCCAGGTCAGAGCAGGAGGGAGGCTGTACAGGCTGCAAAAAGTATGAATTGTGATGAGAGAAAAGTAGGGGTGAGGTGGTATTTCAAAGTAGAGAATGAGGTAGAATCTGAGAGTATTTGGAGAGGTGTGCTACATTTTCCAAGAGACTAAATTATTTTCTGTTGTTTGCTGTGTCCCTCTGGTTTTGAGGACCATGAGCCACTTGATTATGTAGGGGGCACTGGAATGCAGTTTTGAAAGTCAGTCAGTCATGTTCATTTTTGGAAAAGATGCACTGAAGACACTGTGGGAGCCTTGTACAGGAGCCAGCAGGTCCGGAAAGGTCCCCAAGGGCTGCCTGGGGACCAGCCAGGGACAGCAGCTGCACTTCTCTTCAGTTTCTCCAAGTATAAACTGAAGGTTACAAATCAATCTCAAGGGCCTTTTGTAATGGTAAACTGCTGTGGTGCCTTTCCCTGAGGGGCACAGTGGGCCACAGAGGCAGCAGGTTCAGGCAGGAAGCCTGGCTGGGTGGGAGACCTCTGCAGGTCAGCTGGTCCCACGAGGAACCTTGGCGGGTGAGAGACAGAGATAGATAGGCACTCTATGCAGAGAGAGGGTTTGGGTACAGTTTATTCAGTAGGTTATGGGAGGAAAGAGAAGGGAGCTGGGTCGGGGGAGGAGGAGGAGGGAGAGGAGAGGAGAATCTACCTTTGAGAGAGAGAGAGAGAGAGAGAGAGAGAGAGAGAGAGAGAGAGAGAGAGAGAGAGAGAGAGAAAGCATGCTTGCAGGCTGGAAGCAGAAGGAAGATCTGCTTGCCTAGGCGGAAGGGGAGGGGAAGTGGGCGGGGCTTGTCTCTTAAAGGGACAGGACGGACCATTACATCTTTTGCACTTATAACTTGCTACATTTCTGCAAAATCAAGTATTTCTGAAATCCCTCCAGAGGGAATGCCTTTGTTCTTTTCTGAAAGAGCTTTTCACCTCTTAACTGTCTTGAGTTTTTTCAGCAGTCTGGGTGATGTGACAGAGTGAGCTCATCGACTAGACACTCAGGAGATTCTAAATTTAATGATCTGTCCTGTCCCTTTAAGAGACAAACCATGCTTCCTCCCCCTCCACTCTTCAGCTTCCAACCTGAGTCCCTTCCTTTACTGTCTCTCCCTCTTTCTCTCCCTCTTTAAGAGGAAGCTTCTGTCTCTCCCCATTTCTCCCCTCCCCCATCTCTCTCTCCTTCTCTTCTCCCTTCTCCCCTTCCTTTCCATAACCAACTAGATACATATCCAACCTTACCCTGCATGGCGTGCCTATCCATCTGTCTCTTGCCTGCCTCGTGGCTCCCTGCCCAGGACCACCTGCCTTCAGAGACCTGCAGAATGGTCTTGTGGCATGCCCATCTGTCTGTCTCTCCTTGTGGGACCCCTTGTGGTCCACTGCAGCCACTTGGGGACTGCACCATCCCTGTGTGGGACTGGCTGCTTTCGGTACCTGCTCCTCACTGCCGCTGCTTGGGGACCTGCAACATTCTGCCGCTGCAGCCACTAGGGGATACCCAGCTCAGCGTTTCTGCAGCTGAGCCCCTCACGATCCTCAGCATTTTCACTTAATCCATTACACTAATGATCAACTTTCTGGGTATATTTGGAGACTGTGTTGCTTAACTGATTCTAAATAGAGTTTGGTGTGAGACACTAAAACAAAGCACCTAGTAAATGGTGAAGCTGGTGAATACCTCATATGCGATCTTCCTGTGTCTGATCGCAAGACTGACGAGGGAACTAGGAATGAAACTGAAAAGACAATACTAGACAAGGTGGTCTTGGAACTTGGATCTGACTTACGTGTAACTCTCCCACAGCTCCCGAACACTCACCAGTCAAGATGTCCTGCCAGCAGAGCCAGCAGCAGTGCCAGCCCCCTCCCAAGTGTGCCCTCCCAAGTGCCAGACCCCAAAGTGCCCCCCAAAGTGTCCTCCTAAGTGCCCCCCTAAGTGCCCTCCTGTCTCTTCCTGCTGTAGTCTGGGTTCTGGGGGCTGCTGTGGCTCCAGCTCTGGGGGCTGCTGTGGTTCAAGCTCCGGAGGCTGCTGCAGCTCTGGCGGTGGTGGCTGCTGCCTGAGTCACCACAGGCCACGCAGATCTTTCCGTCGCCATCGTCACAGCTCTGGATGCGGTAGCAGTGGTGGCAGCAGTGGATGCTGTGGCAGCAGCGGGGGCAGCAGTGGCTGCTGTGGCAGCAGCGGGGGCAGCAGTGGATGCTGTGGCAGCAGCAGTGGTGGCAGCAGCCAGCAGTCTGGGGGCTGCTGTTGACCTGGGCTGTGAGAACACTTGAAGCTGTGCGGGAGGAAACCATGTTCAGAAGACCTAGCCCCACCTGCTATTCTGCCTTCTCCTGTCCTCCATCTCGAGGTCACTACAGTACTGAAGTTTAACTGTGGAGGTTCTAAATTTGTTCCTATATTGCTTCCTCCCTTCTGGGTTTCAGAGAAATAAAGCCTTTCCCCATGGTCCTCACCAGACTCGTGTTTGTTTTGCATCCCCAGCAGTCTGTCCTGGCAACTATTGATGAGGAGTGCCCTGACAGCATTTTATAAGCCAAAATGACAAGGGCGGGGGCCCTCTCCTTACTTGGGAAAACCTATATCTGGGAAATCTATGTTTTAAAATGGGTAATTTCTTTTAGGGTGGATAAGAAACCACATAATACTCACCCTGGAGGCAAAAAATTGTCTCTGTTGTTCTTTCCCAGTCCCCAGGGCCGAAGACATTCCTAAGGAGACTGACAGATCCTTCATGGCCCAGGGCTCAAGTATGAGGTTGTGAGGTCCTTGTAAATTTCTCTTGTCTTTTCCTTTTGGGTCTCTGATCAGTTTTTTCAGGTACACTCATGTTTTATTTCTCCAGTGACAGTTTTTACAGTTGAGTATAAGTGAAAGGCCTGCTTGCACACCAAAGCCAGGCCCTTTGGGTGGTTTAGTCAAGGAGGTGAGGCCCCACAACAGAAATGCCCACTCATTGGTCCAGGTTTTGGAACTTCCCCAATCTCTTCAGTATTCTTGGGTGTTAGGTCTTCATAGTAGTTGTCATTTATTTGAACCATTGGTGCATTTACACAGACCCCTAAACACTCCACTTCTATAAGAGTGAAGAGTTGGTCAGGTGTGGTCTCTCCAACCTTTATTCTAAGTTTTCTTTGAAGGGTCTCCAATATGCTGTCAGAACCTCGAAGCATACAAGGGGTAGTAGTGCAGACCTGAATGTGGTACTTTCCAACTGCCTTTCGATTATACATTGTATAATATGTTGCTACTTCATGTACTCTCGTTGGAAGTACATGTAAAACTTCTGCCACCTTGTTCATAGCAGATATGGGCAACCATCCATTCTGTTTTGGGCTAGATCCAGGACTGGAAGCACAGCTGCTGCTTTATGCCCTTCTGGGTAGTTTTTCACTATTGCCTCTATCCTCTTATAGTTTTCTGGTGTGAAATCAAATGGAGTATCTGGGTTATTCTTAGGACTATCTCTATGCACAAAGCTCCTCCAGCCCCATTTTGCACAGCTGTCTTATGCAAATTCCTTATATGTCTTACCCACTGAGCGGTGAGGCCAGTTGCCCTGGCCAGCAGTGCCAAGAAAAACATGGCAGACACAAAGTTCTCCAATCCTGACTGCTCTAGGATGACTCCAGAGGAACGGGACTGGCTTCTGATCAGTTCTTGACCCAGTGTCAAGCAAAGGTGACTTGTCAGGGTCCAGTCTTGACTGTCCCTACATTCCAGGGTAGGGTGTGTGGATCAAAAGTGTTGGGTAGAAGAAACAGGTACAAAAGAAACACAGAGACACAGGACAGTACTGGGAGGGCAATCCAGTGAATATTGAATGTGCCCACATTTATTTCTTATTATCTTTTAATATCCCAATTGACAAGAGGGGAAGAAAACAAAGACTTTTTTTTTAAATCATGGTGCAAAGAACAAGCAAAGTGATTACCATCTTAATACCCCAAACACGAAGTAACCACACCCTAGGTCAAGATATCCTTGTCAGTAGCCAAACCTTAAGTCAAACCGCTTGTCATTAAGGAACAAGAATAGGCCTGAACTCTCTTTTAGTCAGGGTGGAATGGACCCACTTCTGTGGCCCCTACAAAGACTGGATGTGAGTTATTTTTCTCCCTCTTTCATGAAAATCCCTCCTTCTCCAAAAGAGAATTCCCCACAACTCCCATCTGTTTTGGAGGCCAGGATCCTGATGTTATCTGAACAATACAAGCAGCTCCTGACACTTCTGTGATTATCACTCCCTGTTTCAAACTCAGGATAGTGTTTCCAGAGAATGGTCCAGAAGGATGGGATGGGACACTCAGCTCCTCATTCTCTGAAGACCACACCTTGTCCTGTTCTCCACATTCTTATTGTGAATTGTTTCAAGGGCTGCCACTGACTGGCTAATCCAAAACAAGCAGGTTCATGAGCCACAGGTCCCTCACTGTGCACCATTCATGTCTGTGAAGATGAGACCACGTCCAGTCTATTCTTCAAGATCAAAACAGAGGCCAGAGAGGCTTAGAGTTATCAAGGAATCTGCCATGGCTGACCTATGCTGTCACGATATCTGCCATGGCTTACCTATGCCAGCCCTTCCATGTGGAGGCAGAGGAGCCACATGCCTGTTGTTGCACTTGAGTAAGCATAATTAAGGATCTTAATCAGCCCTTTAGATTCCTTTCCTGCTCTTTGCTTCCTGGAAACCAGAGGATAGTACTTCCTTTATGCAGATCCAATCAGATAAAGAGGGTTGTTTTAAAGTCCTTATGACCTCTCCAGCAAAGTGCAAATCCTTCAGGTTCCAAAACTAGATCTTACTCCTGAAAAAAGTACAACAGAGGCAAAGTGAGTAGATAGATTACCCAGAAAGAGACCCATCATGTGAAATAGTATCAAATACATTAACTAGGGCATTGTGTCATAGAGTTGCTTAATAAATTAAACTTAAAAAATTTATACAATATATTATGGTAACACTTCTGGGTCCATGGTCCAGCTGCAGCTGGGGTCTGTGTTGATGTCTGTGGCCTGTATCACCTCAAGAGGCCTTAGGAATCGTGACAAATGAAACCAGAGGGACATGCTGAATCAGTTCCACCCTTCAATGCCTAGGGAAAGCTTTACACTTGCCCACTAGAGAAAGAGATTTGGCCCTGACCTTCAAGGAACCCCCATCCCTCACCACAGGAGAAGCTGAACCACCCTGAAGGCATACACATAGGGGAACTGACTCTGCCCCTTTTCCTGAGGCAGTGGCAGCTGTGTCCCAGAGTGACTAGGCTCACAGCTGGGCCTTGGTTTGATTCACCCTAGCATCTACTTTATCTAGGACTTGCTGGAGCTCCTGAAGGGATTGGACCTGTGGAACAATATCTGCAAGATCTCCAAGACTTGGGGGTACCATAAGATATCCCAGAGAAGACCACAGGTTATCCCAGTTCTGGTGAGGATCCAGTGAGGATGGTGTACCAGAAACCAAGAGGCCTTGAACTAGACCAGTGACTCATTGCTGTGAGCATTTGACAGTAGAACTGATGGGACAAAGGGCACACTGTATGGTACATGTTATTCATTAAAAATGATTACCGAGTCAGGCTGGTGGATCTCGCCATGAGGAAAACGGCGGCAGGTTCCCACCAGCAGGGGGGCACGCGCCTTGCGGCCGGTGGCGGAGGAACAGAGGTGTAAACACAGAAAATAAGTATAAGGCATTTTATTGAGGGAGAGAGAAAGAGAGGGAGAGAGGGAGAGGGAGAGAGAGAGAGGGAGAGAGAGAGATAGAGAGAAGGGGGGGGAGACAGGAAAGCCCGCGTGTACACCGGGAAAGATGGCAGAGAGAGAAAGATTGCAGGCGGGGGTCGGAGGTTAAAGAGTGTGGGCGTGGCTAGGGCAGGACCAAAGGAATAACATTTGCACATCTTGCTTTTAATAAAAAAAGCAAATTAGATGCTCCAGTTTGAAGGAATTGGGGCGGCGAATTCTCAAGACCACTTCCTGCTGATTTGTGGGCGTTGTCTTGGGGGGGGGAGCGTGAGAGAAGGCTGGGAGCATCCTGGTGTCGCTGGTCCCTTTGCTTTTGACCGGTGTTTTGTGGCATGGCTTGGTTGGCACCCAGAGCTACTCTTTTTGGGGTCCTCCATGGTCGCTGAAGGTTGCACACTTGAGCTTTGCTGTTTAGCGCAGGGCCTGCCAGGCTCCAGAAGATCCTGTGGGCTAAGAAATCTGTAGGAAGACAGGCCTACCTTGACCTGAGCAGCTAGGCTGTCGATTCCAGCGATTCCGTCCACGTCTAGAGATCTCTAGTTTAGATGAAAGGCAGGTTTGCCTAATGGTTAGCGCTCTGCAGTTGAAGCGAAATGCAGAAGGACGTTGTTCTCCGTGTGTCTGTCTTCTTTGGAGGGAGCAGAGAGCTGCTGCTAGGAGCCAACCTGTCTCTTTTTGGTGTTGTGAAAAGTTCTTAATAATTAAATACTTAAATATCACATTCCCCAGATCTCTGAGCAGTTGAGGGCTGGATTAAATATAGCTGCAGTATACTGGCTCTTAACAGGTAAGGTCCACATTTGCAAAAGGGCAGAAAGAAGAAACTTCTGGCAATGGAAGGTTAATGTCAGAACTGACAATGGTAGAAAACAGCTTAAGAGACTTAAAGGTACATACCAGCTTAAAATATGAGACTCATGATTTTGTAGTCTGAAATGAGATGTAATAAACAATTATTGTGCATTGAGAGAGTGAACAAGAATTGAGCAACGTGGACGCCTCTGACGGGCCCTATCAGAGACATTTGCCATTGCTCAAAACATATTTAACAGAGTTAGCATAAGGATTTTAGTGAAAGCCAGGTGAGAAGGCAGGGTAAAACCGGGAGAGTGAAACCGGGAGAGTGTGGTCACGTGATCTGGCTCTCAGCCAAGATGGCGACCGCCACGTGTAGTCTGCTCAGTTGGAAAGCCCGCCAGCCACAACAGAAGCCGCAGAGGGGAGGGGCAAAAGGCTGAAACTGAAAAACTGGGAGAACGGCTTCCCGTTAAGGCGAGATGCAGGTGACACGAACACCCAAAATCCGGGGGGATTGGCTTAGAATTTTTAGAACCCATGGTTGAGTGACAAAATTTGCCTGCAGGGGGCACAAAGGAGTGCCGCGAATGCAGCAGTCTCAGGGTGCGAGTGTCCTCGGACCCCGGAGGCCGCGTTAGGGGTGAGAATCAACTCGGGCCATCTAAGTCCCGGCTAGGCGAGAGGAGATAAGCCCGTGAGAGGCCAATCGTATGGCCTGCCCTTCAGCTGACCGTACAGCTGAAGAAGGTGCCTGTGGAGACAGGCCCGCCAAGAGAGAAGAAAGAAAAGAAGGAAGCCAGAAATCCCAGATTTCTGGGGAGAAGACGCTGGGAACCCCGGGTTTCCAGTGCAGGCAAAATCGCCGTCAACCAAAAATGGGGGGGGGGGAGAAGAGAAGGAAGGGAGGGGGCGATCTACCCAGAATGTATCAGAGAACGCTGGCCAGGCATTTTCTAGACGTAATGGGAAGAGGGCCCACGGATCAAACTCACGAATTGGTTGGTGTCGGAGATAGCTGCGGCTGAAGGACGTGGAAGCGGTGGAAGTGGTTGCGTTCGCAGCTCGGTCGCGGCTCTGTGCCGGGCAGGAGGGTCCAGGCTCCGGGAGGCACCCAGGCCCGGAGACCAGGTCCCAGATGGAGAGCCCGGGACAGGAGTCCCCGAGTTTAATGGCACCATTTGTTATTCATTAAAAATGATTACCGAGTCAGGCTGGTGGATCTCGCCATGAGGAAAATGGCGGCAGGTTCCCACCAGCAGGGGGGCACGCACCTTGCGGCCGGTGGCAGAGGAACAGAGGCGTAAACACATAAAATAAGTATAAGGCATTTTATTGAGGGAGAGAGAAAGAGAGGGAGAGAGGGAGAGGGAGAGAGAGAGAGAGAGAGGGAGAGAGAGGGATAGAGAGAAGGGGGGGGAGACAGGAAAGCCCGCGTGTACACCGGGAAAGATGGCAGAGAGAGAGAGAGTGCAGGCGGGGGTCGGAGGTTAAAGAGCATGGGCGTGGCTAGGGCAGGACCAAAGGAATAACAGTACACAGCTCTCAATCCCACCAAGAGGAATGAAGAGGTACTGAGGAGGCAGGAAAGAAGGAGAAACAAAGAGATTTTTGTATTGTTGTTGTTGTTGTAACTTTTTTTTTGCTTGCTTACTGTTTTATTTTCTTTTGTGGAGGGGCATAACAGGGATAGGGAGGATATGGGGGGATCAGGATGTAAGCAGAATTGGAGTGCATGATGTGAAACTCCCAGAGAGTCAATAAGGAATTCAAATTTTAAAAAGGAAAAACAATACATTACATAAAAATAGTTTCCAGTAAAGAATGGAATTTTAAAGTAATCGAAAAACAGGACTCAGGCTGGAAAAACTGTTTTTTGGGGTCCAGGGGGGTCACGCAAAGATGGGAACACCACTAATAAACCAGAAGCAAACTTTATTCCAGAAACCATATCCCAGGAAAACCAGAAGCCAACTTAAAAATAAAAAATAAAAAATCACTGCGGGGCACAGAAACTTATCAGCTAGCTGAGACCACAGCCAGAGATGGCTGTGGTAAAAGGTTAGTTTCAGAATCCACCTTTTATAGGTAGGGCACCAGGCATTAGGTCTGAACAAAGGAATTTTTATGATCTTTCCCTGACCCATATGTCAACATAAACCCTAAGGAAGGAGTGAGTATAATGTCCACTCCTGCCCCAGTCAGTATTATCCAACTCTGTAGCAGACTATCTGCTGTGGCCTCTCCACCCTCTGAAACCATCCTGGGAACTAAACATCCTTGTGGAACACTATGCTTTCCTCCCTCCTGTGGACTCCTTCAACATCCTCCTCCTAACCAATTCTCATTCAGTTCTCAATACCTACAAACACTGGTTTTACCCAGAACTACAAGTGGCTAAACCTACCAGGATCCCAGAAAAAAATCTCTACCAGGAAACACACAGCTACCACACCCTCCAATAAGCCAGGAAGAAAAACAAAAAACAAGGAACAAGACATCCATCTAAGAAAGACAAGACCAGATATCAGTACCTAGAATTACAACCATTCCAGATGCCTTGATGGCAGCGTAAAAACACAATCAACAACAGCCAGGACAATGTGTCTCCACTAGAGACACCAAACCACAGTAGGCCCTGAAAATTACAACATAGCTGAAGAATGAGGAAAAGAGATATTTTCTTTATGAATATGACAGATGTCCTTAAAGAGACAATGAATAAATCTCTAAAAAAATTAACTATGAAAACACAAACTAACAGTGGAAGGAAATGAATAAAACAATTTATGACCTGAAAGTAGAAATAGGGTCAATAAAAGAAACCCAAACTTGGAAATCTGGAAATGAAAAATTTAGGAACTTAAACAGGAATATTAGAGGCAAGTCTTACCATCAGACAATAGAAGAGAGAATCTTAGGTATTGAAGACATAATAAAAGAAATGGATAATGTCATAGAAAATGTTAAAGCTAACACTATCCTGGCCCCAAACACCCATAAAATGTAGGACACCATGTGAAGACCAAATGTAGCAATGATAGCAATCATGGAAGAAGAAGAAATCTTGTCAGAGACACAGAAAATGTTTTCAATAAAATCATAGAAGAAAATTTTCTTACCATAAAGATGCCTATCAAAGTATAAGAAGCTTATAGGACATTAAATAAACTGTACCTGAAAAGAAGTTCCACTCAGCACATAATAATCAAGAAAAGATACTCCTGTTAGCACATAATAATCAAAACACTAAACATACAGCACAAAGAAGGAACATTGAAAGTTAAAAGAGATTAAGACCAAGAAACCTACAAATGCAGATTTAACATAACACCTGAATTCTCAACAGAGACTTTAAAAACCAGAAGGACCTGGAAAATATCCTATAAACTCTAATAGATCACATATGTCAGCCAGACTACTACTATACCAAGCCAAACTTTTAGTCACAATAGATGGAGAAAATAAGGTATCCCATGATGAAACCAAATTTAGACAGTATCTGTCTACAAATCCAACATTACAAAAGATACTAGAAGAAAAGCTTCAACCTAAAAATGTTAAACTCACCCAAGAAAATACAGGGAATAAGGAATCTCAGAGCAGCAAACCAAATGAGGAGAAATATATACATATATACACACCACCAACACCTCCACCACCACCACCATCACAGCAAAATAACAGTAATCAGTAAAAACTGTTAATTGATATCATTAAACATCTCTGGTCTCAATTACCTAAAAAGAAACAGACTAACAGAATGGATGTGAAAATAAGACCCATCCTTTTGCTACACCCAAGAAAAACATTTTAACATCAAGGATAAATATCACCTCAAGCATAAAAAGTTGGAAAAAGACATTCCAAGCAAATAAACCTAAGAAACAAGTTTGGGTCTCTATTTTAAAATCTGGCAAAATAGACTTCAAATCAAAACTAACCAGAAGAGATAGGAAAGGACACTACATACTTATCAAAGGAAAAATCCACCAAAAGGGCATTGTAAGTCTTAACATCTATGCACAAAACATAAGGGCACACAAGTTCATAATAGAAGTATTACTACAGCTTAAATCACATACTGACCTTCACAGCTTGGTAGTAAGAAACTTCAATACCTCACTCTCACAAACAGAAAAAAATATCCAGACAAAAACTGCGGCGAACTCCCTGGCCAGCAGGAAAGAACAGCCACACGATGAGGATTCTTCTCAAATCACGCTTTATTGGAGCCTCTTGGTTGAAGGGAGAGCAGAAAGCAAGGAGCCCTGAGCTCTGAACTATAGCTGTTTATATATGGATTCTGCCTAGCAACCTTTGATACTTTGATACCTTGACTGCCTTTCCGGAGACCCACCGGCAGGAAAGAAAGCAGGGGAACATCCCTGTCAATTACAGACCACAAGGAAGTTCCCCTGCCGGTCAGGGGAAGTGTGGGCAGCTAGATCACAACAACTCATCCTGTTTTCTGGTGGAAGAACTGTAACCTTAATATGGAGTTATCAAGTGAGGCTGGGGCCAAATGCCATCTTATAATGGCAGCCACTCAAATCGGCTCCCTGCAAAAAACTAATAAGAGAAATGCTGGAGCTAACTCACTAGTTATAAACCCAACGGACCTAACAGATATCTATAGAACATCTTATCCTAACACAAAATAATATACCTTCTTCTCAGCACCTCAAAGGACTCTCTTCAAAATTGACCACATACTTGTACACAAAACAAGTCTCATCAAATATAAAAAAAAGTTGAAACACCATGTATGTTATCTGACTGCCACAAATTAAAACTGGATATGAACAACAGAAAAGTGTTGGAAACTGAACAACTCACCACTTAATAAAAAATTGGTCAAGATAAATTAATAAAGGGAGTAACAACTTTCTAGAATTAAATAAAAATGAATACACAATATGCCTAAACATATGGGACACAATGAAGGTGGTCTTAGTAGTCAAGTTCATAGCACTCAGTGCCTATATTTAAAGAATGTAGAAATCTCACACTAGTAACTTAACAGAACACCTGAAATTTCTAGACAAAAAGAAATAATGCCCAGAAGGAATAGACAATATGAAATAATCAAACTCGGGGTAAAAATGAAAGAAAAAAAAAACAGTACAAAGACTCAATTTGTCTTTGAGAAAATCAATTAGCTTAACAAATACTTATCTAAATTAACTAAAAGACAGAGAAATATCTAAGTTAACAAAACTAGAAGTAAAAAGAGGGACATAGCAGCAAACACTGAGGAAATCCAGAGAATCATAAGGACATACTTTAAAAACCTGTCCTCCACCAAATTGGAAAATATTTCAAAGATGGATAATTTTCTCTAAATATACCATTTACCAAAGCTAAGTCAAAATTTGTTTGGTCGAAGCAACACCTCAGCTCCCTGATATCCCTTTATACAAAAAGTCTAGGTTGTTTGGTTGGGGACTTCACCCAGCTCCTGCCATAAGCCCCTCTCCCCTGGGAGTTGCTTCAGTCCAAACTCCACCTCTGAGAAAGCCCACCAAATGGCAACCCCTCCCCAGGGAAGGTCAAGACCACTCCCACAGGCTATTTAAACCGCCCCCTGCCCCCAGAGAATGAACCTGTGGTCTCCTGGTTCCCCGTGGTCTCCCCCTCTCTGTTTTCCCTTCTCAGTGTTTTTCAGGGACACCTGGGAGTATTGCCATCCATTAAACATGGGCATCTTTTAATTTTGTCTGATTTGGTTTGATTGGGATTATTTGTGTCAGTGGAGAGGTTTTTTGGCCAGAAGAAAATACTTAACAAAAATCAGATAAGCAATTTAAACAGACCTATAACCCCCAGTGCAGAAATTCTACCAGACATTCAAAGAAGAGTTAATTGAAATATTCCACAGATTATTTCACAAAATAGAAACAGAAGGGACATTGTCCAAATTCTTTTATGAAGCCACAGTTACCCTGATACCTAGACCATATAAAAACCAGACAAAGTAAGAGAATTGCAGGCCAAATTCCTTTATAAACATAGATGTGAAAATTTAAATAAAATACTTGTAAACTGAATCCAATAATACATCAAAAAGATCACCCACCATGACTAAACAGGTTTTATCACAGAGATGCAGGGATGATTCAATATGAATAAATTTTTAATCATAATCCACCATATGAACAAAATGAAAGACAAAAATCACATGTGCCGCGCCAGCGCGGGCTGGAACCAAGAGTCTCGGCGGAGGGTGTCCAGATTGAATGAATACACAGAGCACGAGCTTGAGGTGGAACAGCTTTTTTTTATTGTTTGCTGGGCTGGTTTTATAACATGGCACCAAATGAGGAGGGGGCTGCGAAGGGACTGTAACCTGACCCTAGCAAGGATCAAGGACTGGTCACCATGCACTTAAAAATTCCTTTCTTCCCCACTCCAGGAACAGAGGGAATTTATTATGTTTTCCTTGCAGATAAGCACCTCAAATGGGAGCAGGGATATCAACTCGGGGGCTGCAGTTCCCACACACATGATCATCTTATTAGATATAGAAAAGGCCTTTGATACAATCCAACACCCTTTTTGATAAAAGTCCTAGAGGGAAGAGAAAAACAACAAACGTACCTCAACATAATAAAGATAGCAAAACCATAGACAAAGTCAACTTAAATGGAGAGAAACTCAAAGCAATTCCATTGAAACCAGAAGGCAGGTCTTCCACTCTTTCTATACCTATTCAATGTAATACTTGAAGTGTTAGCTAGAACAATAAGACAACTGAAAGAGGTCAAAGCAAAAATTAGAAACGAAGGAGTCAAAGTATCTTTATTTGCATATGATATTATAGCATACATAAGTGACCTGAAAAGTTCTATGAGGAAATTCCTAAAGCTAATTAACACTTTAAGCAAAGTAATTGTATATAAAATTAACTAACAAAAATTGTTATTCTGCCTAAGAGAAATGATAAATGGTCTAGGAAAGAAATCAGGGAAATAACACTTTTTTTAAACCACAGTTTCAAATAATATAAAACTTATGGGGTATATCTTACCAAGAAAGTGAAACCCTTGTATGCTAAAAACTTCAAGACACTGAAGAAAGAAATTGAAGAAGATATCAGAAGACAGAAAGATCTCCCATGTGCATGGATCTGTACAATTAATATTGTAAAAATGGCCATACTACCAATAGGTAGAATGGATCTAGGATCAATCTACATATTCAATGCAATCCCCACGAAAATTCCAACACAACTCTTCAAAAAAAATTGGAAGGATTATTTTAAGCTTCATATGGAAACATGCACACACACACACATGCATACACATACACACACACATACACACACACACACACAATAGGATTGCTAAAATAATCCTTAATAAAAGAACGAATGGAAGGCTCACCATTCTTGATTTCAAGTTGTACTACACAGCCATAGTAATAAAAACAGTGATATGGGAAGTCCTTCTGTATATATGCTGCTTTTATTGTTTAATGAATAAAACTGTTTTGGTGATACACAGATGAATAGAAATGGGTTAATTTAAGATGTAAGAGTTACTGAATAAGAAGCCTGAGCTAACAGACTAAACAGTGTAGCAATCAATATAGTTTCTTGAGATTATTTAGGTCTGGGTGGCCTGGAAATGAACAAGCAGGCTCCATTTACATAATGGTGCCCAAAGTGGGATGTGAGCACGACCCTGAGACTAAGAGTCTTGTGCTTTACCAACTGATGCCATTTTGTAAATGGAGAATGCTCTTTTGTTCCTTTCTCATTAGCATTAAGAAAATTAAAAGTTATTAAAGCATTATGCAATCTATTTCTGGGAGTATTTTTATCATTTTCTGTTTAGCATAGCCTTTATAGTTTGATTTGATCTTTCTATAACTGCCTGACCTGTAGAATTATGTGTTGTATCTGTAATATGCTTTATATTATAATAAGAAAAAAAACTGTTTCATTTTTTGAGACATATGCTGGACCATTGTCTGTCCTTACTTATGCATGTATACCCATGATGGCCATAATTTCTAACAAATGTGTGATTACTGAATCAGCTTTTACTGAACTCAAAGAAGTTGCCCATTGAGAACCTGAATAAATATAAATGGTGTGGTGTACATATTTTAATTTTCCAAATCTACAAAGAAGAACACATCTATCTGCCAGATTCCATTCCCTTGAGTATCCTTTGGGTTATTTCCTCCATGTAGTGGTGTTTGGTAAAGAACAAGTAGGACATCTCCTTATTATCTCCTTAACTTATTATCATGTGAATAGAAAAGTTCCTTTTTTTAACTTTTGCTATTGACATGATGCTTTTTTTATGAATTCTGAGGCCTTCAGCACATTTCCAATTAATAATCTATCAACTTCTGCATTACCTTGTGCTAGAGGACCTGGTAGACCTGTATAGGATCAGATGTGTGTTATGTATATGTGACAAAGCTTATTTCTGATTATATCTTAAACCTGAATAAATAATGAAGTCAATTATATGTCATCTGGTGTAAATTCAGCAGTTTCAATATGCAAAACAACTCTTTCTGCATATTGAGAATCAGTAATTATATTGAGAAGTTCTTAGTGCCATGAGGATAGCATATAATTCTGACTTTAAGACAGAATCATAAGGGTTTTATTCCACTTTACTTAAATCTTCTGATTTGTAACCTACCTTTCCTGATTTATTTTAATCAGTATAGAATATACAGGCTTCAGTTATTAGGGTCATGTACAATTTGGGGAAGGATCCAAATAGCTTTCTTTATAAGGTTAATTCTATTCCTTTTGGGATAGATGTTATTGATCTCTTCCAAAAAATTAGGAAAAGTTCTTTGTGAGGGTTCATTTATTCCCATGATTTTTAAAATTCCATCATTAGTAAAAGGTACTATAAATTCTACTGGGTTTATTCCTGCTAATTGATGAAGTCTCGATTTTTCTTTTATAATTAATTCAGAGATCTTTTCCATATAAGAGTTTAAATTTTTTACTCAGTTTATGTGGTAAAAAAGATCTATTCTAAGATAATATCTTCTCACTGCATTAAAATTCCTATAGGGAATATTTGTGGGGTAATATGACCAGAATACAATTAAGATGCAGATCCACATGATCTACAAGTGCCTCCTGTAATTTCTCTTCAATCAAAGTCAATTCTTTCTCTGTTTCAGCTGTTAATTCCCTGGAACTGGATTTTCTAATTTTCCTGGGTAGGTATGTCCTCCAAAGTGACTGGAAATGCTTGGACCACCTTTGACTTGGGAGCCTGTGAGAGGCCCTCCAAGGAGTTTCCTGATGGTAATGGTTTGCCTTGTTTGTCTGTTATTGATCTACATTCATTGGTCCATTGTTGGCCTTTGCCACATCTTCTACATAATCCAGAAGACTGGGGACTTCTATTTTTGTCTTTCCCAGAGGAAACAATATTTCTAGAAATGCCTTGTCTAAAATGCCTTCTCAGATGTTCTATTCTACCACAATTAAAACATTTGGTGTTTTGATGTCTCTTCACATCTTTGGAAATTTCTTCTCCTACCCAAGTCTCAGTATCATTGTCAAATGGCTAAACATTGACTGTGTGCAGGATTCATTCATCCATTCATTGGTGCTGATTTGATCTCTAAAAGTCCAAGTATTTTTTTGCATTCTAAGTTGGCACTTTCAAAATCAAGAGATTCAATAAGTACTTGCCTATCTTCTGGATCTGTTACCCCTATTTGTACAGCTTTAGTTAATCTTTGTAAAAAGTCACTAAAGGGTTCTCTTGGGTTTTGTATGATTTTAGTATACAATTCAAAATTTATTCCTAGTTCTTGAATACTATCCTAGGGACAAGATGTGTTCATTATAAACAGCTTGACTCTGTGAATCAGCCTAATGTCCCTCACCATGAATTTGATCTCAAGAAGCCTCAAATCTTTTGACTTGATGTTCCAGGACTTTAGCCTTGTCTCTCCAATAGCACTTCCACTGTTACTGTGGCCCATCTTCTAGCACTGCTGAGACTAATTGAAGCCAATCATGTGGAGTGACCCTATTGCTTAAAATGTCTTTACTAATTCCCTAACAAATAGTGAATGCATGTGATAAGATACTATTGCTTGCTTAATATCTTTTAGATCTTTCATACCTTATAGGTTTCCATTTAAATTTGGTGTATCCATTTGGGCATTGAATATTTGCTGGCTTTTCAGAGGTAATAACAGGATAAGTAGCTAAAAATCTTGGTCAATATCTCTAACTCTGAGAGGTACTAGCAATGCTAAATTCTTTGCCTGTACCTTCTCTCCTTGCTTATCAGTTCTGACAAGTTCCTTGATTGATTGAAATCATTTTAACACTGTCTTTTGTAAATCTTTAATCTCTTGGCCTGTGAATATTTCTAATGATTTTGTGAAATCAATTAATTTCTGGTTCTCATTATGCACATGTGATTCTAAGATTTTAAATTTTTCCATTAATGACATCTTCTCATCCTTAGATATTATTTGGATGGCTTTTAGATTGCCTTCCTGGAGAGATGTTCTGTCTACTATTTTATCATAACTTTTTAATAGATTTTGATTGGCAATTTCAACAGTTTGAATCCTTTCAGAAAAATGTCTCAGTACCACTTTGTAAAGTTTTATAAACCATTGACCTGAATTGAATTTTGCCTGTCAAATTAAGGTTATCATTTTCAATAGTATGACTACTTTCAGATAAAGACTGTACCATTCCTAAAATTGCTCATTCTTGACTCTCCTATTAAACCATTTCTCTAAGGATATAATATGAAGAACAAAACTAAAAGCTACCATAACCACAAAAATATATATACCATGTAGGTCATATAGCTCTTACAGAATTTCAACCGTAGTAGAAACAAACAGGTTGGTAAATTCCTGGATGATGATATTATCTGAAATTATCTTGGGGTTGGTTTACAAATTCAAATTTATTTATTTATCAAACTAATTTACCTCTGTTACAATTTTCAGAAAATTGTTGCTGGTGTAATAATCTTGATTGGCCAGCAGGTGTTACAGTTGTGGCACAGGAGAACTCACCCTGGTGTTTGGAATGAAGGAAAGCTGACGGGTTGATCAACTCAGCAATCACCCTGTCTTCAAGAAACTGAATAGCTTCTGCAGGACAAATGACACCATTACTTCGATGAAGTGGCAGCCTACAGAATGTGAAAAGATTTTTTTACCAACCATACATCTGATAGAAGGGAAATATACAAAATATAAAAAGAGCTTAAAAAAAAAACCCTGAATTTACTTGTAAGAGCATTGTTTCATAATTTGTAATTGTTAAGTAGTTTAACAAAACAGTAAAAATCTCTGTTGTATTTCCTTGAAAGAACACTTTTCATTTAAATTGCTTCTTGCATAGAGCTGTCATTGTTCACCTATATTCAATGTGACAAAGAAAATTTGCCTTTGTTTTCCTTTTAGGAAACACCTTGATAGCTGAAAACCCTGAGTGTGACAACTGCTAGTCAAGATGTTAATATTACCTTAAAGCCTAAGTCCACAGGGCCCCAGTCTTCTTTCAGAGAGCATGCTACTCACACATTACATACCTATATCCATGCGTGTCAGCTGAGGACCTGGGTGTTGTCATGTACAGAGGTGACCTGAGTCATGAGGAATAGCTCTCTATACATTGAGACATCAATGATGATGTTAGTGAGAGGCTTAGACAGCATAAACCACCACTGCATACATAGTACTGTGTTCAACTACTGAAGATAAGAAAAATACAGCCCCTAACAAATGTTGCCAATGAATGAATGATAACTGCATTAAACTTGATGAATTAAAAGAACAAAAGTGGAATCCAGCTGCATTACCCTGGCACTTAAAAGGTGTGGCATATGTTTAAGGGAAAATCATAACCAAAGTATCAAAAATAACATCATTGACCTAAGAACGGTGTGGAGAGCAGATGGAAATGGTCCAGGAAGAGGTACCACAAAAGCCTATCTATCTGTTGTAAGGGCTTTCTTCCTGATATGTGGGATGCAGTCCTCAACAAGTCTTCGTTAGCAACTTAGTATTAGTTAGAACTGCTTAAGGCTTTTTAAAATTGGGTCTGATGTTGCTTTGAACTACTGCTCGACAAAGGAGATTTGGGTGCCATATTTTGACATAGGATTTTTTTTAAATTTTAAATTCTCATTTATTTTGTGATAGCAATCAATCTGATGTAATTTGTCACCATTAAATCTTTTTGGTTTAAATTTTCAGAAAAGACACCAAAGGAATAATAGGTACAGGAACCGAGACGAGATTTAAAACAGGTTGGAACAGGAGTAGAGATGGCTTAATAGGTAGATTATTTGTGTAATGGAAAATAGAGATTGTTGTCAAGGTGATAGCTTTTGTTTTTGGTGACAAATTTCTTATACCTATGTTATGAAGAAAAATAAAGAATCCATTGAAATGTGGGTACTTTGGGGTTTAGAGAAAGATTGTGTCCTAAAAGGGGTGGCTCTGTTGGTTAAGTGCTGTAAAAATGGGACAATCTAATTTTGGGTTTCTGGTTCCTATGTAAAAAGCTGGGCATAATGTTGCTTGCCTATAACCCTAGCACTGGGGAGGCAGAGGCAGGAGGACCCATGAGACTTGCTTACTAGTTTATCTTGCCAAATCTGCATGTTCCTGTTCGTTGAGAATCTATGTGGGATTCCCCTCTGTATGCTGTGAATATGTTTTATTACTGTTGTTTAATAAAGAACCTGCTTTGGCCTATGGCAGGACAGAATATAGTAAGTCAGGAAATCTGAGCAGAAATAGAAGAGGAAAGAAGGCAGAATCAGGGAGATGCCATGCAGCTGCTGAAGGAGAAAGACGCTGGAACCTTACCAGTAGGCCACAGCACATAGATTAATAGAAGTGGGTTAATTTAAGAGTTAAGAGTTAAGAAGCCTGAGCTAATAGGGCAAACAGTATTGTAATTAATACAGTTTTTGTGTGATTATTCGGGTCTGGGAAGCAAAAGAGCAGTCTCATTTTACAAGAATCTAGTTCAAAAGGCGAGGAGGGGAGTGACAGGGCAAGACAGCTGATTGACATAGGATTTTTGATATGTGTAAAGAGTAGATGCATTTAGAAAAGGAAGGTAGTAGACAGACGATAAATAGATAAATGGTAGAAGATAGAGAGGTATGCATCTCTCTACACATGTTTAGAAATATCCATGTATCTCTAACACATTTCACTCAAGCTAATCCTTCTCAAGTTACCCTGCTTCGTTCTGTTCTCAAAATTTTGGCAATTCCAGAGTCAACCAGCATTCATGGAGAAGAGACTTGGCTCATTACCAAGTCTGAACTGAATTTCCTTTGTCTACACTTCACTGATTTTTTTTTCGAGTACTGTTAAAGTATGATTCTTTACAACCATGCCATTCTATAATGAACACAGATTGTTTCCATTAAAGGTCAAAAAAAGCACAAGTTCAAAGTAGCCATGGAGAAAACCAATGAAAATCAAGAGGCAGAAAAAAAAACACAGGTTTAACAACAATACAGACACATTGTTGTGAATTATTAAGGACTGATTCCTTTGTATTATTTCTTTACTTTTGAGAGTAAATATAATTACATCATTTTCCCTTCCCTTTCCTCCATCCAAAGTCTCCTATGAAACCCTATGTAACTCTCATTCAAATCTATGACTTCTTTTTTCAGTAATTTTTGTTACATGTAAGAGAACCAGGCCTCAGCAGAACCACAGCCATAGCGCGAGCTGGATTCAGTGCCCCTGACTGACCCTGACCTTAGCCCTAGTTATAGAAATAACCATAAACAATCCCCCACAGAGAGAGGCCAATCAGAAACTAACAACTCTAGGTGTCCTCATGCTGAGACTAAAAAGTTGCAGTTCCCCAGACCTAAGATAGTCAATCAGCTCAGTCCAGATACTCCTAACAAGGGTTTGAGCCAATTCCAAATCTGTAACTATGCAATTTTGGAATCCCCCAGCTCCCTCTTGACTAGCCACTATATAAGCCCATGTCTCTCCTGCTCTGTTGCTGTCACTTCAGACTGATGGAGAGGCCCAAGTTAACTTGCATTAAAGTGTCTTTGCTTTTGCAACAAATCAGGTTTCTTGGTGGTCTTTTGGGGTTTTGGACTTTGGGCACAACAATATATACATATATACACATTATAAATACACATCACACACACATGCACACACACACACACACACACACACACACGGGCTACAGGCCGTAAATATCACATTAAGAACCAGCGGGAAATGGAATAAGATGGAGAAATGACTGGTTATACTGCTGGTATGCCAAGTTTAAGGATCCAAGAATCCACTTCCTCCCCTTACTCGTAAGCCGTGATCTAAGAAAGAGGCAGCAACTAGAACTATAAATTTACATATGAGTAAGGCTGGTGAGGAACATCTAGTCATCGCCAGTCACATGACCATGTAGGGGTAGGAGGCAGAGCATCCCATGTCCAGACACTGTGCGCTGAGGCAGAGCCCGGGATCAGAATAAAAGGGCTGAGGGACAGGACACTTCCATCACTCACCTCCTGAGATACCCACAGATCGTGAGCTGCCTGTCTTCTTGGTAAGTGACCATGGGAGGCAAGAGCAGAGACTTTTCCCAAGGAATTACCAGACTAGACCTGGAGAGGAGCCTCAGAAGGGTCTCCCCCCCCCCCAGTGGCCATATTGACAGATCATAAAACATGGTGAAGAGTGAGGACTGAGGCAATGGGGACATGGACACACAAGCCACAGCCTTGATTTTGAGAGACATGAGAAACAGTAGGGACCTTCTGGCTCTGGAGAGAATAAAGTATCTTCAGAAACCGTCAGGATAAGACACTGAGCACAGAGAACTGTGCATCTGGGCAGGCTCGGGGAGGGGGAGAAAGGGCCTGTGAAGAAAACTTACCCTAACTCCTGAAGAAGAACTAGAGTCAGGAAAGGACAACAGGGTCTCACTTTTACTTAGGGGAAAAAGAGAGCCCTGGTTCTGGGATCTGCTCACAACAGGATGACACCTTGCCTCCCTTAGCCTAAGAAGGTGATATTTGGATACCTCTGAACTTTCAAAGCAGGGATTTGTACTCCCATGGTATCTCTGGGAGGGCTTACAGTTTTCTCTTTCAGGGGCTGAGCTTACTCCCTCAGTGACATAGAAGGTACATTGATTATTGACCTTAAACTAAAGTCATCATCCTGTCCTGTCTGCTCTTTCCTTTTACAGTCACTGTTCCGAAATAACCTGTATACTGGCACATCCAGGAGGACTAAGAAAGGCAGACATTTTGCCATATCTTTAGTTGTTCATTTAGCATGCTGGATACAACTTGACAATTAGTGTCTCACTTACATGGTTGTCTGAGATTCTGAATTCATAATGAACACAATGTGACAGATTGAATATTTTATAAGCAAAATAAAATAACTGTAGAAGTTATTTGATGCTGACCAGTGAAATTTCTATGTGGCCAGAATGGTTCAAGTGTCCACAGTGTCTGACATGTTTGTGATTCTCTTGCAGCTCCTGAACACCCACAAGCCGATATGTCCTGCCAGCAGAGCCAGCAGCAGTGCCAGTCCCCTCTCAAATGTGCCCCCAAGTGCCCTCCCAAGTGCCAGACACCAAAGTGTCCCCTAAAGTGTCCTCCTAAATGCCCTCCTGTCTCTTCCTGCTGCAGTCTGGGTTCTGGGGGCTGCTGTGGTTCAAGTTCCGGTGGCTGCTGCAGCTCTGGCGGTGGTGGCTGCTGCCTGAGCCACCACAGGCCCCGCAGATCTCTCCGTCGCAGACACCAGAGCTCTGGATGCTGTAGCAGCGGTGGCAGCAGTGGCTGCTGTGGCAGCAGTGGCTGCTGTGGCAGCAGTGGATGCTGTAGCAGTGGTGGCAGCAGTGGCTGCTGTAGCAGTGGTGGCGGCAGTGGATGCTGTGGCAGCAGCTGTGGCAGTAGCCAACAGTCTGGTGGTTGTTGCTAAAGCTGAAGAAGACTTCATTAAGTGTTGCAGGAGGAAGCCATACTCAGCAGACTGGTCCAGGCCTGCTTCCCTCTCCTCTGGTTTCTCTCCTTGGGCTTTGCTCTGAGATGCTGACATCTGTGAAAGGTTCTGCATTCCACTCACCAGATGACAGTGCCCCTTTGCCTCTTTGTTACAAATAAAAAAGCTTTGGCCACCAGTCCTGACAAGACTCTTGTTCATTTCTCAGCATCATCCTGATCCCGTGCCTTAGTCATCTGATGTAGGCTTTTCCTCTGTAAGATGTGATTACCATTAATGAATAAAGAAACTGCTTTGGACCTATAGCAGCGCAGAACTTTGCTAGGCCGGGAAAACTAAACTGAACTCTGGGAGAAAGAAGGGCAGAGTCAGAGAAAAGCCATGTAATCTCGCCAGAGACAAATGCTGGAACTTTAGCCGGTAAGCCACAGCCATGTGGCAATACACAGATGAATGGAGATAGATTAAATTAATATGTAGGAGTTAGCCAATAAGAAGCTAGAGCTAATGGGCCAAGCAGTGATCTAAATAATATGGTTTCTGTGTGATTGTTTCTGGGCTAAGCAGCTAGGAACCAGCAAGCGGCCCTGCAGACAACAGTCATCTTTTTCTGCTGACAGAGAGTGACACTCTGAGTTCGTGTACCCTGTTAGACATGTATGCGCATCTATGACTTTGTGCCAGCAGTTCAGCTGTATCTGTAAGAACTGATTTTTGTTTTTTTTTGGGGGGGGGTTGATAACTTAAAAATGGCAGTCACTCTTCACAATTATAAAACTTGGGGACAAACCCAGAGTCGATGGAATTGAAGGAGAATGTTCCCTATGAGGCACTCACTGGAAGGACAAAGATAAACCCTGTGATTAAAGCAGAACAAACAACACATCGACCACTTTTCTTCAACATTAGCTATTAGTACTCTTTTTTTTAGACAAAATTTTAACTAGAACTGTAAAGATTAGCATAGTTTCCATCCCTTCATTTTGCTGCTGTAGCTGAGTTGTTACAATGTGGGAACTTCGGCACAGCTGACCACCTCAATGATCTCCCTCCTTCCCTTCTGCTGGGGGCTGCGGAAATCTTGACATTGAAAAGATCAGCACTCAAGAGTGGATGGTTTGGCAACCTTTGCCTGTGTCTGCCCCATCTTCTGTGATTTTATTTCAAATCAAGCCATTGCAGTTGCACTAAGACAATGGTTTCACTGAACTGTGGATACCTTCAGATCTCTAACTCTGCCTCTTCCTTAGTAGGAAACAGGCTTTGTTGTCATTTTCCCAGTGTCACTTCACACTCAAGTGGCACCCAAATGCAGTCTTTTGTCCTATCAGCCTTCTGTTTTAAGTTTATAAACACATGTGTAATAACATTTAAAAATGTCTTAAAACATTTAAATCACAGTGTTACACATAATTTAAACACAATGAAATTCATTATATAAATGAAAAGTTGAATTACCCTTCCACTATCATTTAGAATTATATGCCATAAAGAGTAATATTGCTCAAACTGTGAATATTGTGAGAACTTGTCATTTGCTATTTGAGCAATTTATAAAAGAGAATAGTCCTCCTAGAAATACAAATGAAACTGCGACTGAACATAATTTCAATAAAATTAATTGTATGTTATAGAAAGCACCATTGAACTGATAGAAGATTTCAGTTTAGAAACATATAATACACATTACACATTCCTACACATGCACAGGTATTTCAATCTAAACTCCATAAATGATAGAAAATGTGCAAGATTTTTCCTTCCATAATGCTATGGCTGTGCTCATATATTCAACTGTGAGTGACTTAACTTTTTATTAGGACTCAATACAATTCCATTGATTATGCACACCACATTTTCTTTCGTTTTATGAAGCTTTCACTGAAGAACTCTTATACCTCCTTGCTCCTATTTATTCCAAGGTTTTCTTTCTTTATTTTCTTTTTATGATTCCATGAACGTGGTTTCTGTGTTAAAACTTTCAGTGTTGGCTTCCAGAGATGTCACTGAACTTGGAATATGGTTTTGTACAATATCACTTTGTTGAACATTGTATGGAAATTTATTCCAGTTAAAAATTAGGGCATTTTACATATGGGATACTATAGTCTGCAAACAGACAATTTATCTTCTGTCTTTCTCTACCAGACCTCTAGCTGAGATTTGAGAGTGGAGGAAGTGTACACTCTTGTCGTGGTACACATTATAAAGGAAGTCATTAGACATTTACCTCACCCAGGAAATGGTTGAAGTATCTTTTCTCTTTGTAATTTCCTCAGGACTTTTTATTTTATTTATTTATTTATTTATTTATTTATTTATTTATTTTTTTGTCCAAGGCAGCGTTTCTCTGTAGCTTTGGAATCTGTCCTGGAACTCACTTTGTAGACCAGGCTGGCTTCGAAATCATGAAGACCCTCTTGTCCCTGCCTCCCAAGTGCTGGGATTAAAGGTGTGCACCACCAACACCCAGGTTCCTCAGCGCCTTAATCACGAATGATGTTTGAGTTTGGTATGTCATTTTGCCACCAGTGGAGAAGATTTTCACAATCCTGTCTAAGTCTATCTGTACACTCTGTTTCATTTAATGCTTAGTAATTGCTCAAGCATCTTAGCATCCACGAAGTCATACCAACCACCATGGTAAACTATTTTTCAATGTGCTCTATTTTCAATGTTGTAATAAAATAATTATTAATTCATTACTTTTCTTACGTGTATGTCTTACACTTTGATGATATTCACCCCTTTTCATCGTACTAAGACCTACAAGACATCCTTTTATGTCTTCTTCCAAATTCAAATTCTCTCCTTGGTTTTGTTTACTAACACGAAAGTCTGCTCTGCTCATAGACTCCTGAGTGTGGACACATCCTCTGGAGCAAGGCAGCCTGTGAGTGGCCACAGCCTGAAAGAAAACTGGATCTTCTAGACCTGAAGTCAAAACTGTCTACATCAACTCAGCTTGTAGACAGTCACATCTACTGTGGTTGTTATGAATGAGCCTGTCTGTCGACAAGGCTTTGCTTTGTCCCTGCCTGACCTCTGACTGTGACAATCTTATCACAGCCCCCTCTGTAATGGTCCTTGAGTCTTGAGAAGGGTGTGACACAGATGTCTCATTGTTGGCTGATAATATGCAGACACTTCTTCTCTGATCTTTGATCAGCTGTGATGCACTGCATGAACCATTGTCGATGGCACAAAATTGTTTTTCTGATAAGGTCTGAGGAGTCTGATCCAGAGTGTAGTTGTCTCTGCAGTCTGCAAACACCAGGGCCAGCAGAAGAAGCATCCCTATGAAGCAGGAAGAAAGTACAGCCATGTGTGGGTGTGGATTGGCCAACAATTAGATGCCCTTGCCTGAAGCTGCTGATCTTTGGGGATAGAAGGAATGAGGTTTATGGTAAACAGAAATGTGCTTTATCAGATTACAAGGAAAACTGAATTTGACTTCTGGTCATCAAATAAGAATTCTTCTACCTGGTGAGGGTCCTTCTGTTCAGGATATTGTCACCAGCACTCCCATTGTGAGGGATGGGACACTTTGGACCTAACAGGCAGAGCCCCTGTCCTTGTTCCAGAAGCCATCTCCAAGCTTCAAGTGCCAGCACAGGAAGAACTAGGCTTTCTCCTAGGTATCTCACTGGATGTAAAAACCAGACGTAAGGGCAGGCTGCACGCAGCATCAAATAACCAGCAATGAACTCAGTGGTACTTGGGACACTTTTGTCTCATAATGTTTTAGCTGAACACTTTTTAAATGCTAATGATCTTTTACTTATATATTATGGTTTCTGATTTTGTGTTTATAGGAATTTTACATTTGAACAAATGTTGTTGGCTACACATATATATGTTTCTAGAGTGTTTTCTTTTTATATTTTTAAATTTATTATATTTGATTTTATTTATTTTACATAATGATACAGTTTTTAATCCCTCCTGTTCTCTCCTCTTCTCCCCTGCCTTGTTTATTCTGTTTTGTTTGTTTTTCACTTGCCTGATTTCTTTCTAAAGAGAGAGAGAAAGAAGTCATAGATTTGAAGGAGGTGAGGAGTATCTGGGAATATACAAAGGAGGAGGGAACCTGATCAGAATATATTCTATGAAAAGAATTGCTTTCAATTAAAACTGAAAGTTCTGCCTGCACTGTCATGGAAATATCGTGGGCTAACCGATTGTGCCACGTGCAGTTAGAAAACTTCATTTTGAGTGAAGTAACTTAGACACAGAAAGACAGTTATCACATGTACTCACTCATAAGTGCTTTTCAAATATACAATAAAGAAAGCCAGCCCATAATCACAATCCCAGAGAACTTAGACAACAATGGGGACCCTAAGAGAGACATACATAGATCTAATCTACATGGGAAGTAGCAAAAGACAAGATCTCCTGAGTAAATTGGGAGCACGGGACATTGGGGGAGTGTGAAAAGGGAGGGCAGAGGCAGGGAGGAGAGCAGAGAAAAATGTAGAGCTCAATAAAAATCAATAAAAAAAGCTAAGAAAACAAATCACCTTTGTTGTATTTATATTTGTTTTTATTTGATTTTTACAAATTAAGAAAATTTCCTTCGGGCTGGAGATATGACTCAGAGGTTAAGAGCACTGACTGTTCTTCCAGAGGTTCTGAGTTCAATTCCCAGCAACCACATGGTGGCTTACAACCATCTGTAATGATACCTGGTGCTCTTTTCTGGTGTGTGGGCATACACGGAGGTATACATAATAAATAAATGAACCTAAAAAAAAGAAAATTTCCTTTCTAAATTTTCTTCACACACTTGTCATTCAAGAGTTTATTGTTTAGGCTCAATTGTTTTTATGTGGTTTCTTATTTTGTGGTTACATTTGATTTCTAGTCTGGTAAAGCAAAATTATTTTAATTCTTTCATATTTTAGATATTCTTAAAGTCAAAGTATGTTATATTTTTAAGACAGCTCTCATGGCTATAGAGAACAAATAATACTTTGCATCTGGTTATGTTTTGTCCATGTGTGTTGAATCAGCTTGACCTAGTGTGAAGCTTTCCTTTGTAGCTTCATTGCTTAGTCTTAGCTTTTATGACCCATCTATTGATGACAGTAGAATACTGAAGTGAACCAATCAATGCTGACTATACATAAACACACACAGGAGGAGAGAGAGATGGGATAAGCAGTATTGTTTCTGTAATGTTTTATCACTGTTTGAAGAGTTCTTCCAAAAATAATGAGAGATTTTTCAATAGTTTTATTACATGTCATCAATATATTTAATACCACAAGCAATAATCCAATAGCATTATTTCAGAAGATGTTAATTAAAATCGAGTGATTTATAGATTTTATACTTTGAGTATATTGATTCATCATGCGTGATTGTTAAACAGGCAGTAAGGAACAAACATCTCAAAAAACCATCAAATTCTCTTGATATGGCTTCTGTGGTGCAGAGAAAAGAACATTTCTTATTTCAATTCCTTTTAGAGTTTTCAGTGTTCTCTTATATTCCATGATATGGAAAATGGCATTATAAAGAGAAATATCTGATAACTGAAACCCTCAGAATGTCAACCATTTTATATTGTCTTGAGGCCTAAGTCTCCTGAGCTCACTCTCAAGGCTGACTCTAGTCTTTTCCAGCCAGCGTGACACACATGCACACCTTTGTACAGGAGTAAGCCCAGAGCCTGGGTGTTGCCATGCACAGGGACAGAAGTCTGGACTAGCTGGCATCTCAGCCACATCACCCTAGATCCTGAGGTGAGTCATTCTTAATTACCATGGGGGAAACCAAGGATTGTGTCTTGACCTCTTCCAATTGATAAGCCTTTTGGAACATCTGAGGAGGAGACTAAAATCAAAGCAGTGAGACAGTGAAAGATCTCTCAGGGTCATGTGAACACATACCTCATTCTGGTTCAGGTTCCCATGGGATGAGCCAAGTGTTAGATTCATCTATTCCTAAGCTTCCACATCAATGAAGAAGCCAGTGAGAGGATTAGACATCACCAAGTAGCTACAGGATGGATGTGTTCAACTACTGAAGATAAGAAAAACAGAAACCCTAAGAAAGGTTGTTAAAGATTTCATCTGAATACATTAAACATCGTGGATTAAATAGAAATAAAACTGTTGAACTAAGCTGCATTGTTGTAGCAGCTAAAGTTTGTAACCTATAATTTAGAGGAAATCATGACTAAAAAACAGAAAATGAAAGCCATTTTAGGGTTGACAAGAGACTTGGCTCTTGAGGGGATCCCAGTTGTCCACGAAGATGTACCCAGCTAGGTCCTTGGGCAGCAGTGCAGAGGGTGCCTGAACTGGCCTTGCCCCACTATCACACTGATGTTTATCTCAAATATCACCATAGAATCTTCCTCCGGCTATGGATGGAGATAGAGACAGAGACCCTCATCAGAGCAATGGACTGAGCTCCCAGGGTCCAGTTGAAGGGCAGAAGGAGGGAGATGAGCAAGGAAGTCTGGACCACGAGAGGTTGGTCCACCCACTCAGACAGTGTGTGCCTGTTCTAATGGGAACTCACCAAATCCAGCTGGACCGGTACTGAATGAGCATGTGATCAAACCGAACTCTCTGAATGTGGCTGACAATGGGGGCTGACTGAGAAGCCATTGATAAAGGCACTGGGACTTGTTTCTACTGCATATACTGGCTTTTTGGGACTCTAGTCTATTTGGATGCAAAGCTTCCTAGTCTTAGATGTAGGGGGAGAGGGCCTTGGACTTCCCACAGGAGAGGGTTCCCTGCCCTCTCTTAAAGAGGAAAGGGGAGGAAGGAGGGGGAGTGGGGGAGCCGGAGGGGAATGAGAGGAGGGGAGGAAGTGTAAATTTTTGAATGGAAAAAAATTTTAAAAAAATAAATAAACATACCAAGATACCAAAAAAAAAAAAAGAGAAAAAGTTCTATGAAAAAAAAAAAACAGAAAATGAAATTATTCACCTGAGAACAAATTTGAGAGCAGGTGGGAAAAGCTTCAGGTACAGTCACTCTAAAGGCTCTATGTCATAAGATTTTCTCCTTGTGTTAACTGGTATACAGTCCTGAACAAGTCTTAGCTACTGACTTTGTGGCAGTTACCATTGGGAGGGTTAGGATCTTCTATGCGTCTGATGCTGCAACACAGTCAAGGAAAGATCAAGGGACTTTAGAGGCTATATTTTCAGTTAAAATTTTGAGTATGTATAAATACTAGATGTATGGACAAAGGGAAATGATATTCAAACATGCAGGCAGATTATAGATGATAGAAGGTGGAGAGGCACATACCTCTATATGTGAAGCTCTCCATACATTAATAGATGTTCATGCCTCTCTTTACATTTATTTGTGCTCAACGTGCTCATGTATCCCAGGCGCAATTTATTCACCGAGTTTGGGACTTTCAGGTCAACCAGCATTTACGGAGAAGAGATCTTGCAAATTTAGTCTAGAATTTCTTTGCCTTTTGTCTCTAACATGTTTTATTTTGGTGTGGTCTTAAAGTATGACCCTTTATAAACATATCTGTCCTGAAAATGTCAAAACTCAAAGTATTATGTTCATACAGTCAATGGGCATGTAGAATATAAAGGGAAATCAGGCACACAGAGAAGACAAATGAACACAGAAACACATTCTTGTGAACCACTAATAAGAGAATCTATTTAAAATAGCATGACTTCTGTCAATCAGGGGTAGAAACCACTGATGTTTGTCTCACATGAAGGAGTAGATTGATTCTATTTCTCTGTTTCTTAAAGGTGAATATCATGATTTCTTCTACTTCATGTGAACACTTCTCCTAACTTTCTTCTTACAAATGAGCCATTTGATTTCCCCAAGAACACTAGTTCCTAGAAAGGGATATGCTGGCTGCTTAAGTTTACAGAAACATTGAAATGCTAAAGACAAGAGTAGCACATTCCTAAAGTAGGATTACTTGTAAATTCAAGAAATATTCAATATAAATTTATATGCCAAACAAATTAAAGAAACAGACCAAGTGAGGATACCTCCTCTCTCTGGTACAAAAACTGCATTTTTATAATTAATGCATACTATTTTTTCACATCTTGGATTACTTGGGAAATTATATACATATCAATAATTGTACATCCCCATATATTTTGTTTTAAAAGATTACATTTTTATGTTTAAGGGTGTGTGTATATGTATGCGCGTGAGTGTATGTGTGTATGTGTGACTGTGTTTGTACCTTGGAGGTAAAAAAAGGGTGTTAGAGGCCCTCAAGATGGATTTCCAGGGGCTGTGAGCTGTCCAGTGTAGATGCTGGGAACCAAACTCGGATCCTCTACAAAAGCAGTGTGCATTCTGCACTGAGGAGCATCTCTCAATTTCTGTCTCTAGAGAGCAGTATCCTCACCCTGCATTTAGCAGTTTGAACATCTGTGTGCTGTAACCTGTGTACCATGATGCTCTATTTTCACCAGCCACATTTTACTGCTTCAATATTTCATCCATTTTCATAATATTCTATAAATAGTCTTCCTAGCATTCCACTGTAATGGTTAAGGGGGAAATGAAGCAGGGCAGATAGACTTTCAGAACCACACCTCAGCATAACTTGGTGCTGAACCGGATATATTATGCAGGCTTCTGATAATTTTGGCATCTACACTGCAACCCATATAGACACAGTTGGGAACTCCACGGATGGAAGCTGACATTCAAGGTTTTATTATCTCAACTGGGCTATCAGCTGAAGATATCACACAAAGAAACAGGAGAAAAGGAGGAAGCCAGAGATATGACTGGTTCATGAGGCAAGTACTCTGTGGGAATGCCAGGTATAAGGATCCAGGAATCCACTTCTTCCCTTCATGCCTAAACCATGTCCTAAGATAGATGCAGCATGCCTTGGCCCCATGGAAAAAGGGTGTTAGGATCATCTGGTCATCAGCAGTCACATGACAATGTGGTGTCACTTGGCAGATCCACCCCCATCCACACACTCTCTGACAGGTTGAAGCAGAGCCCAGGATCAGAATAAAAGGGCTGAGGGACAGGGCACTTCCATCACTCACCTCCTGAGATACCCACAGATCATGAGCTGCCTGTCAACTTGGTAAGTGTCCATGGGTGGCAAGAGCAGAGACTTTTCCAGAGGGGTTGCTGGACTGGAGTTGGAAAGGAGTCTAGGAGGGGTCTCCACACCTAGAGGACATTGACAGATCATAAAACATGGTGAAGAGTGAGGGGCGAGGAAATGGGGACATGGACACACAAGCCACAGCTCTGGAAGGCAGTGGAATACTTGGGTCATTCTGACTCTGGAGAGGATGATGTACCTTTACTGTATAGGAACCCTTGGAAGGGGATGCTGAGTACAGAGACCTGAGCATCTGAACAGGAGGCATTGGCCTGTGAAGAAAATGCTTCCTCTAACTTCTAAAGAAGAGCTGGATCAGGAAAGGTCAACAGAGTCCCACTTAGGCTTGAGAAATAAACAGAACCAGGGTTCTGGGATCTGTTCACACACTTCTCTGATGAAGAGGACACTGCCAGGATGACACTGACTTTGTCACCCTTAACCTGTAGAGGTGGTGATTTGGAATACTTTGAACTCTGAACTCAGATGAAGGTTTATAATCCTATGGCAAATTTAAGTGGGTTTGCATATTTTTCTTTTATATTTTTTTCCTGATCAGTAATCTAGAAGGTCTTAAAATGCTGACTTTATACTAAAATTGCCTTCAGGTAGTGATTACTCATTGCTTTTCAATTACTCTTCTCTGAAATAATCCATATACCGGCACTCGTGTGAGGACTAAGACCAGTACACATTTTCTATTGTCACTAGATAATCATTCACTGCTTCTGGATACTGGGTGGCATTGAGTATTTTTGCATGGGTTTCTGAGGTTCTGAATTCATGATGAACATATTGTGACAGCGTGAGTATATTATAAAAGAAAGGACCGTGAATGGTTGCTTTGAGGCTTATAGGTAAAATTCAGGTAGCTAGAATGTTTCAGGTGGCCACAATGTCTGGTGTCTGACATGTTTGTGATTCTCTTGTAGCTCCTGAACACCCACAAGCCGAGATGTCCTGCCAGCAGAGCCAGCAGCAGTGCCAGCCCCCTCCCAAGTGTGCCTCCAAGTGCCCTCCCAAATGCCAGACACCAAAGTGCCCCCTAAAGTGTCCTCCTAAGTGTCCCCCTAAGTGCCCTCCTGTCTCTTCCTGCTGCAGTCTGGGTTCTGGGGGCTGCTGTGGTTCAAGCTCCGGAGGCTGCTGCAGCTCTGGCGGTGGTGGCTGCTGCCTGAGCCACCACAGGCCCCGCAGATCTCTCCGTCGCAGACACCAGAGCTCTGGATGCTGTAGCAGCGGTGGCAGCAGTGGCTGCTGTGGCAGCAGTGGCTGCTGTGGCAGCAGTGGATGCTGTAGCAGTGGTGGCAGCAGTGGCTGCTGTAGCAGTGGTGGCGGCAGTGGATGCTGTGGCAGCAGCTGTGGCAGTAGCCAACAGTCTGGTGGTTGTTGCTAAAGCTGAAGAAGACTTCATTAAGTGTTGCAGGAGGAAGCCATACTCAGCAGACTGGTCCAGGCCTGCTTCCCTCTCCTCTGGTTTCTCTCCTTGGGCTTTGCTCTGAGATGCTGACATCTGTGAAAGGTTCTGCATTCCACTCACCAGATGACAGTGCCCCTTTGCCTCTTTGTTACAAATAAAAAAGCCTTGGAGACCAGTCCTGACAAGACTCTTGTTCATTTCTCAGCATTGTCCTCGTCCCATCCCTTAGTTTCTACTCTCAGAGAGTTGCCCTCTGACCTCTTTAATTATGTGTGTGTTTCCTATAACTTTGTAACAACTCTTCTACTGTATCTGTAAGAACTACAATGGTGTTTTTATTTGTAATTTGATGTGAGGATTTAGAAATTGCAGTTACTTCTCACAATTTTAAACCTGGGGAACACCCAGTGTCAATGGACTTGAAGGTCAATGTTTACTGTTAGACACTTCTTAGAAGGATAACGATCAATACTGAGATTAATAGAGGACAAAGAACACATCAGCCAGTCCCTTCTCTTCACAACCGTGCATTTCTTCCTGTATTATATACGAAGTTTTGATGGAGACCTACAGAAATTAACATTGTTTCCATATCTTCATTTTGCTGCTGTTGCTGAGTTGTTACAGTGTGGGAACTTCTGCACAGCTGACCACCTCCATGGTCTCCCTCCTTCCCTTCTGCTGGGGGCTGCGGAAATCTTGACGTTGAGGAGATCCGCACTCTAGAGTGGATGGTTTGGCAATATTTTCCTGTGCCTGTTCCATCTTCTGTCATTTGTTTTCAAATCACGTCACTAATAAAATGGTTTCACTCAACTGTGGACACCCTCAGGTCTCTAACTCTGCCCCCTCCCCCGTCCTTAGTAGGAAACAGGTTTTGTTGTCATTTTCCCAGAGTCACTTCACACTCAAGTGGCACCCAAATGCAGTCTTTCATCCTTCAACCTTCTGTTTTAAGTTTATATATTCATGTGTTATAACATTTTAAAATGTCCTAAAACATTTAAATCACAGTGTTATACATAATTTAAACACAATGAAATTCATTAATTTAAATGAAAAGTCCAATATCATTTAGAGTTATAAGTTATATGCCATAAAAGTAATAATGTACACATTGTGAATGTTGCGAGAACCTGTCATTTGCTATTCGAGCAATTTATAAAAGAGAATAGTACTCCTAAAACATGCAAAAGAAACTGCAGAAAAACATAATTTCAATAAAATTAATTATATTTTATAGAAACTACTATTGAACTCATAGAAGATTTCAATTTAGAAAAGTTTAATGCATATTACACATTTGTACACATACACAGGTATATTAATCTAAACTTCATAAATGATAGAAAATGTCCAAGAGTTTTCCTTCTGTGTCATATGTGTCTAACTTAATGTTGTGGCTGTGCTCAAATATTCAACTGTAAGTGACTTAACTTTTTATTAAGACTGAATACAATTCCATTGATTATGCACACCACATTTTCTTTGACTACCCTGATGGTCATCTAGGCTGGTTCTATATGGTGGCTGTTACTAATAATGCAGTGACACCCGTCAGTCTGTAGGTGTCTCTGTTGGACACTGACTCTAGAAGTGGCATAGCTGGATCCTAAGGAAATTCTCATTTTATTTTTGAGATTCCTTTTTCCCAAGATCCTCAACAGCAATAGAGACCATCGTTTCTCCTGATGGTGGCCATGATGACTTTTATGTGCTAGAATCAGTAGGTCTCATTTCCATTTCCCTGTTGTCTAACAATAGCAAATATTTTCTTCAAATTAATAGTCATTTCTCTTTTGAGTACTGGCTGCTTATTTCATTTTTCCTTTTATTAATTGCATGATTTTACGGTAACTTTGCAGTTCTTTTTGTCTTCTCTGTAGTAATACCCCAACAAATATATTCTCTCATTCTGAGAGTTGTCTCATTACTGATTCTTACCTTTTCCTGAGTATTCACTCTTTAAGGACATGGAAATCTTCACAATTCGCTGCAAACACCAGGGCCAGCAAAAGAAGCATCTTTGTGAAGCAGCAAGGAAATTCGACCATGTGTGGGTGTGGATTGGCCAGGAACTAGGTGCCGTTGCACGAGGCTGCTTTTTTGGGGTGGGGCAGATTAATGGAGGTTCCTGATAAACAGAAAAGTACTTTATCAGCCTTCCAAAGAATGTTGGACAGATTCCCAAAGAAATCTGGATTTGGTTCTGATCATCCAGTAAGAATTATTCTACCTAGTCAGAGTACTATTCGGGCACTGTCACCAGCACTTTCATTTTGGGGGAGGGGACACTTTGGCCCTAAGAGACAGAGCCCCCATCCTTGTTCTAGGAACCATTTCCAAGCTTCAGGCCAGCAAAGGAAGAACTGGTTTTCTCCTATGAATTTCACTGGCTAGAAAACGCACGCTTAAGGACTGGCTGCATGTCCAGCAGGAGATAGCTAACAACTATGATGCCCAGAACGTGGGGTCCCTCCCAAAACCACCACAGAATCTGTACTCCTATGAAAAAGCAAAAAAGCCTTTGTTCAAGCTTAAGCTTGGACTCTTTGTCAATCCTTCTAAGTGGTTGAGAGCAGAGAGTGCCAAGCCCGGTCCAGATAGGGTTTTTTTTTTTTAAATTTTATTTATTTATTTTTTTATTATTATCATCGTAGAGGTTGGGGTGAGGGTATTTCTAGTGTTCAGTACCCTGATTGCTTGACATATGTCTAGAGGTCTTGGAAAAAGGAGAATAGTTGACTCCTGTGCTCAGGTGTGGTGATCCTATCTAATCTTATCTAATGGTTGGAATCAGGTATTCCCCTTTAGATGCTGATCCTACCTGGGTGGTGGTGGCTTACTGCTTTTCCTGGAACCCCATGATGTCTGCCAGGACAGCTCTGCAACCTGGACCCCATGTTTGGCCAGGTTGCCCTGATTCCACATTCCACTCTTTTCACAAGTACTGATGACAGGACCTAATCTTGGGCCTCGCCTGGCCTGGGCCAAATTATATGTGTTCAAGCTGCCCTGGGCCCCACACAACGAACTCAGTGTTTTTGGAAATTGTTGTCTCATGATGCTTTTGATGAGTTTTTTTTAAGCATAATGATATTTTGCTTATGTTTTACATTTGTGCAAATGTTGGTGTGTCTACATATAATGTATGTATTTCTAGTGTTTTTCCTTTTTCCTATTTTTAAATTTATTTAATTTAATTGACTTTTTAAATTTTAGTTTACATACAGACTACACTTCCTCTTCCCTCCTCTCCTGTCCTCTCCTCCACTGCCTTGTTTATTCTGTGTTATTTGTTTTTTGTTTGCTTTTTTTTTTTGTTTATGAAGAGAGTGAGAAAGAAGTCTTAAATTTTGAAGGGTTAGGAGGTGGGGAGTATCTGAAGGAGGAGGGAATCTAATCAGAATAGATTCTATGAAAAGAATTATTTACAATTAAAAATGAAACCCAAGAAAATACATTGCCTGTGTTGTATCCATATTTATTTTAATTTAATTTTTCAAATTTGAAAATTTTCCTTCCTGAATCTTTCTATCACACACTCAAGAATTTATTGTTTAATCTGTATTGCTTATGTAGGGACTCTTATTTTTGGTTATATTTGATTTCTAGTCTGATAAGTCAAAAATTATTTTAATCCTTTCATATTTGTTAAGTTTTTATGGTCAAAATTTGATCTATTGTTAAGACAGCTCTCATGACTTGAGAGAATAAAGTACACTTTGCATCTGTTGACTGTAATGTTTTGCCCATCTGTGTTGAATCAACTAGACCTAGGGTGAAGTTTTACTTTGTAACTTCATTGTTTACTTTTAGCGTTTATGACCTATTGATGAATTTAGAATATAGAAGTGACTATTCAAAGTTTACAACTGGATTACATAAATGCACACACAGACATGCACACACACAAATGGTCAGAGGGGGTGTGAGGGAGAGATGGGATACGCATTATTATAAGTAGAATATGTTTTGTCAGTTTTGAAGAATTCTTCCTGAAGTATTGAGAGAATTTTGAATGGTTTTATTACATATCACCAGTATATTAAAAGAATACAGTAGAAACACTCAAATAGTATTACATAAGAAGATAATTAAAATTAAGTGATTTGCAGACTTTATACTTTGAGAGGATTGGTACATCATGTGTATTGTTAAACAGGCACACAAGAACAAACATCCCCAAAGCAACACTTAATTCTCTTGATTTGACCTCTGGGGTGCAGAAAAAAGAACATTTTTATTTGAATTAGTTCTGATTAGAGTTTTCAATGTTTTCTTATATTCAGGGATAAAGAAAATGACCTCATAAAAGAAAACATGGCTGTCAATTGAAACCCTTAGAAGGTCAACAAGTGTTTTTCAAAATATTCATATTGTGGGTTAAGTCCCAGAGAATGCACTCAAGGCTGACTCTAGTCCTCTTCCAGCTAGGAAGATACTCACACACACCTGTGCACAGGCAGAAAGCCTAGAGCCTGGGTGTTGCCTTGCACAGAGACAGAAGTATGAGTACCTGGCATCTCAACCACATCACCCTAGAATTCTAAGGAGAGCCACATGGCACTGCCATTGGGACACCAGGGACCATGTCCTGACCTCTCCCAGTTGATAAGATTTTGGGAAGAGCCCAAGGAGGAGACTCAAATCAAACCAGGTGAGACAGTGATAGACTTCTCAAGGTCATGTGGACACTCATACCTCACTCTGCCTCAGAGTTCAGGTTCCCAAGGGATGAACCAAGTGTAGAAACATCTATTTCTAAGCTTCCACATCAATGAAGATGCCAGTGAGAGAATTAGACATCACCAAGTAGCTACAGGATGAATGTGTTCAACTACTGAAGATAAGAAAAACAGAAACCCGGTAGGCTCTCACAAAGCCAGAACATGAAGTAGGATCAAAATCCGGTGCCATTGTCCTTGGCTTCTCAGCAGCCCTCATTGTCCGCCAAATTCAGAGAGTCCAGTTTTACTACCCAGTTTGGATGTTCACCTTCCTAGACCAGGATTGAGGGGGGAGGACTTTGGACTTTCCACAGGGCAGGGAACCCTGACTGCTCTTCAGGCTGGAGAGGGAGGGGGAGGAGTGGGGGGAGGAGGGAGGGGGGAGGAGGGGGATAGAAATGGGAGGTGGGGAGGAGGCAGAAATTTCTTTTTTTTTTCCAATAAAAAAAAAGAAAAAGAAAAACAGAAACCCTAAGAAAGGTTGTTAAGGAATTCATTGAGACTACATTAAACATCATGAATTAAGGAAAAAGAAAAATGTTGAAATGAGGTGCATTATCATAGCAGCTGAACTTTGCAACAGACAATTTAGAGAAAATCATGACCAAAGAACAGAAATGACATCATTCTACCAAGAACAAATTTGAGAGCAGGTGGGAAATGCTTCAGGTAAAGTAGCAGTAAAGGAGATACGCCTTACGAGTTTCGATTTGTGTTAACTGGTATACAGTTCTGAACAAGTCTCTGCTACTGGATTTGTGGCAGTTACCCCTGGGATGGTTAGGGTCTTCTATGGGTCTGGTGCTGCAACACAGTCAATGAAAGATCAAGGGGCTTCAGGGAACAAATTAGAATTAGAACTTTGGGTATGTGTAAATAGTACATGTATTTGAGAAAGGAATATGATAGTGGACATGCTGGCAGATTACAGATAGATGAAAATAGACGACAGGAGGTGGAGAGGTACATATCTCTATGTACGGAACTCTCGACACATGAATAAATATTCGTGTTTCTCTATTACATTTTATTTGTGCTCTATGAGCTCATGTATCCCAGGAGCAATTTATTCATAAGACTTGGTACTTTCAGGTCCACCAGCATTTAAAGAGAAGGGACTTGGCAAATTTAGTCTATATCATCTTTTTGCCTTTTCTCACTGATAGATTTCATTTAATTTGGTAAATATTAAAGTATGACTCTTTATAACCATATTGTTCTATGCTGAATCATAACATCTCTATTAAATCTTGAAAAAACAAAATTAAAATACTGTGTTTATATATAGTTTATGAACATGTAGAATGTAAATGAAAATCAGGCACACAGAGAAAACAGAGAGCTAATGCCCACAGGAAGACGTTCTTGTGAATGAGTGATTCTATTAAAAATAACCCGCCTCCCTTCAGTCAGGGACACGGCCCATTAGCCCTTTGTTTCACATGCAAGAGCAGACTGACTATATTCCTGTATTTCATATAGGTGAGCAAAAACGCTTCTCCTGATATTGTTCATACTAATGAGCTGTCTGACATCACCAGTAACAGCACACCAATTCCCAGAAAGAGATTCTGGGTTCTATGAAGTATCCAGACATTTTGAAGTGGTAAAGACAAGAATAGCATATTCCTAAGCAGGATTACATGTAAATTCAAGAAATATCCAATATAAAGTTATATGTTAAATAGGTGTAAAAAAAACAAGCAAATTAAGGACACCCACTCTCTCTGGTAATAACCACTGCATTTTTATAATTAATGCATATAATTTTTCAAAACTTGGGACTTTCCATATAAATCATTTATTGAACATTTTCATATTCTTTCAATTATGGTTTTCAAAGATTATATTACTTTTAATTGTGTGTATGTGTGTGTGCCTATGTTTGTAATTGAAGGAAAGAGGAGGGCATTAGAATACTCTGAAGATGGAGTTCTGGGGGGCTGTGAGCTGTCCAATGTAGATGCTGGGAACCAAACTCAGATCCTCTACAAGAGCAGTGTGCATTCTGCACTGAGGAGCATCTCTCCATTTCTGTCTCTAGAGCAGTGTCCTCACCCTGTATTTAGCAATTTGAACATCTGTCTGCTGTAACCCGAAAAAACTTCAAGGTTTATTAGCTCAACTTGGGATATAAGCTGCAGGTATCACATAAAGAACCAGCAGTGAAGGAGTAAGCAAGAGGCATGACTGGTTCCCGAGGCAAGTGCTCTGAGGGCATGCCAGGCTGAAGGATCCAGGAATCCACTTCCTCCCTTCATACCTAACCCATGTGCTAATCGACAAAGCATTCCTGGGCACCATGGAGTTGAGTTGTTGAGGAATATCTAGTCACCACCAATCACATTACCATCTAAGTGTCATGAGGCAGAGCCTTACATCCCCTGACACTCTCTGACAGGCTGAGCAAGAGCCCAGAATCAGAATAAAAGGGCTGAGGGACAGGGAACTTCCATCACTCACCTCCTGAGATACCCACAGATCCTGAGCTGCCTGCCATCTTGGTAAGTGTTCATGGGAGTCAAGAGCAGAGACTTTTCCAGAGGGGTTGCCAGACTAGAGCTAACACAGGACTGGGAAAGGTCTCTCAGCCTAGAGGCCATATCGATAGATCATAAAACATGGTGAAGGGTGAGGGCTGAGGCAATGGGAACATGGACACACAGTAGTGGCAGTTCTGAGAGACACTGGAGTGATTGGGACCTTCTGGCTCTGGAGAAAGCAAAATGCCTTCCGTTTATAGGAGCCTCCTCGGGATGAGATGCTCAGCACAGTGAACTGAGCACTTTGGATAGGGTAAGGGGGAGTTGTTCTGTGAAGAAAATGTTTCCCATCAATTTTGAATCAGGAAAGAGCCAGAGTCTCGTTTTGGCATGGGAAAGAAAGAGAGCCCTGATTCTGGATATGTTCATACATTTCTTTGATCAATAGGCCGCAACCAGGATGACACTTTGCCATCCTTAGCAAGAGCAGGTGGTGATTTGGTTGCCTAGGAAGTCTAAACTCACAACAGGGACTTCTAGTGCCATGAAAGCTCTGACAGGGCTAAAAAATATTTGTCCTTTAGGAACTGAACATTATTCTCCATCAGTAATCTAGAAGGTCTTGAAATTCTGACTTTAAACTAAAATCACCTTCAAGTAACGATTTCTCTTTGCTCTTACAATTACTTTTCTCTGAAATAATCTGTATACTGGCACGTCTATGAGACTAAGAGCAGAACACATTTTCCAATGTCACTAGATAATCATTCAATACTTCTGGTTTCAGGTGCCAATGCGTATCTCAGTTGCATGCGTTCTGCGGTTTTAGAGTCCAGATGCACATGATGTGATAGCTATAGTGTAGTAGAATTATGGGAGTATAGATGATGTTCTATGACTACCAGTGACACTTCTGGGGGCCAGGAGAAGCAAGGTGTTCACAGTGTCTGGTGTCTGACATGTGTGTGATTCTCTTGCAGCTCCTGAACACCCACAAGCCGAGATGTCCTGCCAGCAGAGCCAGCAGCAGTGCCAGCCTCCTCCTAAATGCACCCCCAAGTGCCCTCCCAAGTGCCAGACACCAAAGTGTCCTCCAAAATGTCCTCCTAAGTGCCCCCCTAAGTGCCCTCCTGTGTCTTCCTGCTGTAGTCTAGGTTCTGGGGGCTGCTGTGGTTCCAGTTCCGGGGGCTGCTGTGGTTCAAGCTCCGGAGGCTGTTGCAGCTCTGGCGGTGGTGGCTGCTGCCTGAGCCACCACAGGCCCCGCAGATCTCTCCGTCGCAGACACCAGAGCTCTGGATGCTGTAGCAGTGGTGGCAGCAGTGGCTGCTGTGGCAGCAGCGGTGGCAGCAGTGGCTGCTGTGGTAGCAGCAGTGGCGGCAGCTGTGGCAGTAGCCAGCAGTCTGGTGGCTGTTGCTAAGCTGGTGAGGAAGACTTGACCAAGTATTGCAGGAGGAAGAAGCCATGCTTAGCAGACTGGTCCAGGTCTGCTTCCCTCTCCTCTGGTTTCTCTCTTGGGCTTTGCTCTGAGATGCTGACATCTGTGAAAGGTTCTGTATTCCACTCACCAGATGACTGTGCTTCTTTCCCTCTTTGTTACAAATAAAAAAAGCCTTTGCGACAGTCCTGACAAGACTCTTGTTCATTTCTCAGCATCGTCTTGATTCCATCTCAATGTTAAAACACACCGTGACCCATTTAGAAGTCTATTAGTCTGAATCTGTTTTTAATGTGCATCTGTGTTGTTTTTTGATTGCTTGAGGTTGATCTTGAAGCTGCTATGCTAGCTATCTTTCCTGCTCAGATAGTGAATGGTACTAACTCCTGGTGGTTGACTCCTCCCCCTTGGTGTTCTGTGTATCTAATCTCATGGAAGAGGTACCATGGAGGGTCGCACTCATCACCCAAACTCTTGGAACCAGTGGGATTAATTGACTCCAAGCAGAAGACGGCCCACAGGCCACAATCACTAATCATGTGCTCCTTAGCAGGACCTCACAAAGGAGCCCTCGTGCTGGCAGGAACCTGGAAGCCATCTCTTAAAGGAGATGTGCCATTGGTCACTGCCAGCAAACAGAATCCATCTGAAAAACAGTGTAGTTACCATAAATCGTGTCTGACTCAATTTTTGTGTGTCTAGAAGCCCTTTTCTAAAATCTTTCTCATTCTTTATGTGGATATATGTGTGCCTTGTTGGAAAGCCATATGTAAAATGTGGTTACTCTGTCCCTCCCCATCCCTTAGACACTCCTAAATAATCACTCATAGGCTTAACATTAATTATAGAATATTTGACCTGTAGTTTAGCCTTGTTATTAACTAGCTCTTACATTAATTTAACCCATTTCTATTAATCTCTGTATTGCCACATGGCCATAACTTTTACTTATCTGCTGGCCTCTTGCTTCTTCAACCACTGTGAGTGTCTCTCAACTCTGGCCTTCTTTCACCCTGTGTTCAGTTTGGACTTCCCATCTAGCTGTATTATGATAGCTGTAGGTCAAAGCAGTTTTTATTATCAACCAATGAGAGAAACATATACTGACAGTATACAGAGGGTTACCCACAACAGCTTACTGTTTTGTACTGAATAACTTATTGGTGTGCTCTTCCCTAGGGAAGACTGTATCTCCCACTCTCAGTGTTCCTTAGCTGCCTGCACTTCTTTTTGTAGGGTTGAGGTCTCCTGGGCTTTCCTTGTAATGTTTATTGTTTTTTCCTTTGCTTAGCTCACGTTTAGGTAGCTATGCTAATGAGAATTTGTGGGTACAGCCTATGACATTACTAGGAGATATAATCACAGCAAACGCCCTGTTCTTCTGGATATTACATTTTTTTCACCCAGTATTGCATAGTGACACCTCATCCTTAGGTGCCAGAGTTGTTTGCAGATGTATCAGTTTGGACCAGTCCTCACAGTCTGCATTTTGATTGTCTGTGGTTTTCTCTAACAATTTCTGTCTGATTTGAGATAATTTTCCTTTTAACCTCTATTTCTTTTATTTTTAATTTTTGGTCTTTTGAAACAGGGTTTCTCTATGTACCTTTGTCCTGTAATTCATTCTATGGACCAGGCTGTCCTTGAACTCACAAAGTTATACCTCCCCAATGCTGGATTTAAAGGTGTGTGCTACCAGACCCTGCAGTCACAGAGGTAAGTCTTTCTCTGTCTCCCAAGTGTTGGGATTAAAGGCATGTGCCACCACACCTTGAACTCTCAGAGGTCTGTCTGCCTCTGCCTCCCAAACTTTGGGATTGAAAGTGTGTACCACCACACCCAACTACTCTTTCTTTTTTATTTTAAGGACTTTAACCTTTAGCCTGCATTTATTTTTAACACAATGTAAAGCATTTAGAGGTTTTCTTTGTCTTTGAATCTCTCTGTACTGTATATTTCTCTTCTTTTGACCACATGAGTCTTTAATTTGCTAAGCAATATGGAGAGGATTAAAGACGTGGCTTTGACGGCTAGATCCAGCCCATTTATTAGCTTTCTGAGATTTCAGCCTCATGCCAGAGGTACCAGCCAGAGCCATGTTTATTGCCACAACTCTATGGTGTTTCAGGGTCCCTGCCAACAAGCAAGCTACAATAGTGTGTCCACAAACAACGCTCAAATGCTCTCTCTGTAGCCAGTCCTCCTGCCTCAAAGAGTAAGAGTTTGCACTGGCAGGACGGCCCAGAAAACCAGCATTTTAAAACAGCGCAGCTTTTTTCATGCTATGGTTGAAAACCAAAAGGCATGCAGTCAGCTTTCCGTCAACACCATTTAAGTGTTTCATGGCAGGACCTCTTAAAAGAGCTGCAAGGTTTTGCAGCTAGAGCTGAATTAGGAAACCTCTCTTAATTGAGAGCTTTTGCCTCTAGCGAGCAGAGCCCACCTGAGAAAATGCTATTAAGAAGCTGTGCTTAACTCTAATCTTTTTTTTTTTAAATCTGGAATAACTTACCAAGCTCTGTCAGGCTTTTTGTGAATGCAGTTGTCCACGTGGGCACCATTCTGTTGACAGAGGTTTCTGTTCTCCCACCAGGTCTCACAGTCATTTAGCCCCAAAGAAAATCACACAGAGAATCTGTATTAGTTATAAACTGATTGGGCCATTAGCTCAGGCTTTGTATTAACTCTTATAACTTATATTAACCCTTTATTCTTATCTATGTTTGCCACGTGGCTCAGTACCTTTTTCAGCAGGGTAGGGCACATCCTGCTTCTTCAGTGGTCTGGACAGCACTCAGGAAAAGAGCTTTCTTCTTCCCAGAATACTCCTGTTCTCATCACCCCCCTCTACTTCCTGCCTGGTTTTTCTGCCTACACTTCTTGCCTGTTTACCAGCCAATCAGTGTTTATTCAAAATATAATTGACAGAATACAGAATTGTCCCACACCATCAATGTATCTCTCCAACTGGTATGAATGATGAACATTTTCTTGAGATATTTCATATCAAGTTTTTATTTCTGTCTTTAATTTTTTTCTTTTGAGAAGTCTCTGTTTAGGCCTAAAGCCCATTTTCAAATTGGCCATATTGATTTTCAGTTTTTGCATGTGAGTTGTTTATTTATTTTGGATAGCAATCCTCTATACAATGTATAGCATGCAAAGATTTTTTTCTATCTTATGGGCTTCCCCTTTGGCTTTGTGAAACCCCAGTTGCCAATTGTTGGCCTTAATTATTGGGCAAATGGAGTCCTATTGAGTAAGTCTTTTCTACACCTTTATCATGTATTGGCGTCTTTGTGGCCAGGTAAATTCATTTAAAACCTGAGAGAGTTTGAAAAGAAATTCTGGACATAAAAATACAGAGTTTTACACTGCTTCTTACTATTTGCTGGTTGCACGCCATAGCTCCTTTGCGGGATGTTTTCCTGATTCAGCTGTAGCAGAAAAAAAAAGCTGCTTGGTTTTAAAATGCGGCTCCCTGGGCTATGCCGCCAGCACCATCTTAGGCTATGGAGCATTTCAATGGCATTGGTGGGCTCAGGTGTTTGTGTGCACATTCCCAGTTGGAAGAAAAGTAGTTGAGACCATGTCTTCAGCTCAGTGCTCCCTGCCTCAGCACGCTGTGGGATCAGGACTGCTAGGTGTGCATAAGCAGGAGAGCATGGTGGATTCCTGACGCAATACACAGAGATATTTCAAGGGCACATAGTGTGTTGCATGGCGGATTTAGCTTTTACTCAGAAAAAAAGGGTTTATATGCTGCATGATGCTATCCAGAGTTTAGGTGGTGAGGATGGCTCCCACCCAGCTGTCCTAGAGCTGAGGTGAACAACCTCCTCCATATTTAAAGCCTGAGGGAGGCAAGAAGTGGAGCCAGAACCGAGGGCCACTGAGACCAAGCTGCTTAGCATTTTAAGATATGCTTCTTATCAGAAAATTATTACAGATACAAAAATAAAGACAAATTCAGATTAAAAAACCCTATAAATGGGTCATAGTGCTAGATAAATATACGTAGGCCTGGGAGAGAGAAGAAGAAGAGTATAGCGAGTCATAAAGTAAGTTAATGCTCTAAAAAGAAAGTCTTTAAAAAGACAGAGTAGAAACAGTCATAGATTAAAAGGAGTAAAAAAATTACGCCATGTTAAAATGAAAAATTTATAGAAAGTCTGGATTATGTATATTATTGTGTTTTCTTTTAATATTTTTGACTGTGAAGGAGCTAAGTACAGAGAGGTATTTTATTATATGGGCTGCTAATCTAAACCAGCATGTATATTATATAAGTCTCTTGACTTCAAACTTGGGTCTAAGGATATGATGCTTTGGAAAAGAGATTCTTCTTTTGTTTTCACAGAAAATGAGAACCTGTGGATTGCTTCTAGATCAATTAGGTTTGATAGACCATGGCCCATGAAAGGTTGCTGTGAACACCCTCAAAAAATACTTCGCCCAACTGCTGACTAAGATGAACCTAGCACACAGGATGCATGATGAAAAACCTGAGTAACAGCACCCCCAATCAGCAGAAAGCAGTATGGACAAAACTACCCCCATATTCCCAAATATTGTTTATAATTGTTTACATTTAAAAGGGGATATGATATAGGTATGACTAATTTGCTTTGGTATGAATCTTGGTTTATTGATACAAATTTAAGGTCAATTTTTATATGTATTTCTGATCTTGATTAAAGTATTGTGATTGTGTAGTAGGTTATTTAAAGAAGTAATGTATAATTAAGAAATATAGATTAATAGATAATTCTCTATAATAGCCAAGTTTGTAGTTATGCTAGTTAGATTTTCTAGATGTATAGAGATATATTTCCGTTACTTAGGTATTCTTCAAATCTTTTAGAGACCTTCAGAATATGGCATTTAAAATATTTTAAAAATTTAGAACTTTTTATGACAGTGATATAACTGGCAGGACCAGTTACTCCAAAAAGAAGATGTGCATTGAAGAGGCTCTTTATGGAATTGGTTAGCCATTTGGGCTGCTCTTGCCTGGACTTCTTAACTGGACATGCAGTACCTACAGAGAAATGACTGCTGAACTTGTCTAAAGATAAGATGATCCTTTAGGGTTCCTGCTTCATGAAAGAGACTGCAAGACACCCTGCAGGATACAGAAGAAGATGACTGGCAAACTGTCAATATAGGCAGACCTGTCTTTAAAATTTCCTACTTCATGTAAAAGTCTACTGGATACTATGGGCCTACAGGCTGAAGATGGGTACCCCAACAATACAGTAGAACTTTGGGTGACTGTCCAGGTGGCTAGATGTCTCTGTCAATTCTAGAGTTTTGGAAGTTGCTTACAATGCACTTCCAGTTTACTTAGGTAATTTTATAAACTTCTGGAATCTTTGAGGGAGTTGAAGAACTTATAGTTATAATTATAGTTTTCCTTAGTTATGATAAAAATAAAGTAGATATGAATATTGTAACTGTAATTCTAGTTTGATAACTATTTTGCTATATGCAATTTTACTATGTTAAAGTTAAAGCCTTCCTTTTTGTTTAAACAGAAAATGGGAAATGGTGTAAGAGGTCCTTCTATTCATGTGATGTTTTGATTGTTTAATGAAGCTGCCTTGGCCTAATTGATAGCACATAACTTAGGTTGGCAGGGAGGACTGAATGCTGGGAGGAAGAAAGGCAGAATACGAAAGAGACATGATGTGGCCGCCAGAGACAGACATGCCAAATCTTTCCTAGTAAACCACTGCCACATGGGAGGGGTCTGCTTGTTCATCCTGGCTGCCCGGCCAGCTTCCACCTGAAATAACCACACAGACACTGTATTAATTAAAACACGTCTTGGCCCATTAGCTCTAACTTCTTATTGGATAACTCTGACATTTTAGTTTAACCCATTCTATTAATCTATGTACAACCATGTGGCAGTGTCTGAGGAGTCTGATTCAGAGTGTAGTTGTCTCTGCAGTCTGCAAACACCAGGGCTAGCAGAATAAGCATCCTTGTAAAGCAGGAAAGAAATATGACACATGAATGGGTGTGGAATGGCCAGCAATTAGATGCCCCTGCCTGAAGCTGCTTATCTTTGGGGATAGATGGAATGAGGTTTATGGTAAACAGAAATGTGTTTTATCAGATTCCCAAGGAAAACTGGACTTGCCTTCTGGTCATCAGGTAAGAATTCTTCTACCTGGTTAGGTTCCTTCTGTTCAGGATATTGTTACCAGCACTCCCATTGTGAGTGATGGGACATTTTGGACAACTAGAATCCTCAGAATGTCAACAGGTTTTGGTCAAAATATTCATCTTGTCTTGCAGCCTAATTCTCCAGAATTCACACTCAAGGCTGACTCCAGTCCTTTTCCAGCTAGCATGATACTCACACATACTTGTAACAGGAATAAACCTAGAGTTTGGGTGTTGCCTGCGTGGAGGCAGAAGTCTGGACTAGTTGGCATCTCAGCCACATCATCATAGAAATCCTCAGCTGGGCCATTCATAACTACCGTTAGGGAAACCAGGGATCAGATAATGGCCTCTCCCAGTTGCTAAGCAATTTGGAACAGCTGAGTAGGAGACTAAAGTCAAGACATGTGAGACAGTGAAGTATTTCTAGAGACAATATGGACACGTGTACCTCACTCTGTCTCAGAGTTCAGGTTCCTATGGGATGAGCCAAGTGTTAGGAGTATCTGTTTCTAAGCTCACACATCAATGAAGAAGCCAGTGAGAGGATTAGACATAACCAAGTAGCTATAGGATGATTGTGTTCAACTACTGATGATAAGAAAAATACAAACCCCAAGAAAGGTTGTTAATTGATCATGACTACATTACATATCATGTATTAAAAAAATAATGTAGACCTAAGCTGCATTATTATAGCAGCCAAAGTTAGTAATATAATTTCGAGAAAATTACCATCAAAAATCAGAAAACCACATATTCAACCAAGAACAAATTTGAGAGCAAGTGGGAAATGTTTCAGACAAAGTAGCACTAAAGGGAGTAGGACATAAGTAAGAGTTTTCATCTGTCCCACTTAACTGGTGTATAGTCCTGAACAAGGCTTAACTTCTGATTTTGTGGCAGTTTCCATTGGGAGAGTTACTGTTATCTATGAGTCCGGTGCTGCAACATAGTCTATGAAAGATAAAGGGGCTTTAGGGGCCCTATTTTCAGTTAGAAATTCAGGTATGTGTAAATATCACATGTACTTTTAAAAACACTTGGGGACAGATGATAGATGAAAATAACGGACAGAAGACAGGAAGATATACATCTCTCTACATGGAGACCCTCTGCAAATTTATAAGCACCCATGTTTCTCTACCGTATTTTCTTGGTGCTCACCATACTCCTGTTTTCCAAGCTCATATTATTCCCAAGGCTTGGAAATTTCAGAGTCCAGCAGCATTTAAGGAGAAGAGATTTTTGTTAATTTAGTTAGTTTTTTTTTCTTTGCCTCTTTTCACTGAGCTATGGTAATCTTAAATCATGGCTCTTTATACAACCATATTCTTCTATGATGAATTCCAACTATTTCTACTAAATTTTGAAAAAAGAAAATTTTTCTAAATACTATATTCATATAGCCTATGGTCACATAGAATATAAATGAACATCAGAGGCATACAGAGAGAAGAGAGGTCTTATGACCACAGGAACACATTCTTGTGAACTACTAATCACTGATTCTTTTTTAAAGAACTTGCCTTCTGTCAGGGCCACAGCCCACTAGCGATGTGTCTCACTTTTGAGAGTAGACTAACTCTATTCCTCTATTTCTCATAGGTGAACAGCATCATTCCCTGAGCCTCATGTGAACCCTTTTCTTGATTTTCTTCTTAAATGTGTCATCTGACCTTACCTGTCACGTAGTTTTCATGAAAGAGATGTGCTGGCTTCTACAGAGTATCTATCAATCAATATTAAAATAGTAAAGACAACAGTAGTATATTTCTAAATGAGTATTATATGTAAATTCATAAAATATACGATAAAAAACATATTTACTTAGGGAGTTGGGGAAATGGCTCAGCGGTTAAGAGCACTGAGTGCTCTTCCAGAGGACCTGAGTTTGATTCTTGGCAACCACATGGCAGATCACTTATATGTAACTCCATTCCATGGGACCTGAAACCCATGCAAAAATTTTATGGCAAAAGTTTTATCCAAAAAACTAAAGCACAAAAGAAAATATTTACTGAAACAGATGTAAAGAAACAGATAAAATAAGGATGTCCACTCTCTCTGAACACAATTCCTGCTTTATTATTATTAATTCATATTAACTTTGCCAACTATTGTTTTTTCTTGGTACATTTTCATATACATTACCTATTGAACCTCTTTATATTCTTTCAATTACTATTTTAGATAGTATTTTTATTTTATATTGTGTGTATGTGTTTCTGTGTTTGTGTGTGTGTGTTTCTGCATAGAGCTCTCTCTGTTTGTCTCTCTGTGTGATTATGTGTACATGACTACATGTACATTTGGATGTCAGAAGAAGGTGTTAGACACCCTGAAGCTGGAGTTACAGGGAATTGTGCTGTTCAATCTAGATGCTGGGAACCAAACTCAGATCCTCTAGAAGAGCAGTGTGCATTCTTCACTGACCAACCATCTCTCAATTTCTGTCTTTAGCAAGCAGTATCCTAAGGATATAATGAGCAGAATGTACATGTCTGTTGTAAACGGTAAATCAGATGCTCTTTCTCGTGACCCATATTCGATCTGTTTTAATATTTTATTCATTTTTATAATATTCTTTAAATATTCTTCTTAACATTTCACTGTAATGGTTATTGGTAAATGTAGCAGGACAGATAGACTCTCAGAACCACACCTCAGCATATGTTAGTGCTGAACCAGAAGCATCATGCAGGCTTTTGATAAAGTAGGCATCTACATTGCACCCATATAGGCACAGTTGGGAATTACATGAATGGAACCAGACAACCAAGAAACTCAAGATTTTATTAGCTCAACTTGGGATATGAGTTGCAGATATCACATAAAGAACCAGCAGTAAAGGAAGAAGCCAGAGGCATGACTGGTTCCTGAGGCAAGTACTCTCTGGGTATGCCAGGCTGAAGGGTCCAGGAATCCACTTCCTCCCTTCATACCTAAACCATGTCCTAATAGATAAAGCGTTCCTGGGAACCATGGAGTTGAATTGTTGAGGAGCATCTAGTCACCACCAATCACATTACCATCTAAGTGTCATGAGGCAGAGCCACACATCTCCTGACACTGTCTGATAGGCTGAGGCAGAGCCCGGGATCAGAATAAAAGGGCTGAGGGACAGGGCACTTCCATCACTCACCTCCTGAGATACCCACAGATCCTGAGCTGCCTGCCATCTTGGTAAGTGTCCATGGGATGCAAGAGCAGAGACTTTTCCAGAGGGGTTGTCAGACTAGAGATGAACAGGAGAATGGGAAAGGTCTCTCAGCCTAGAGACCATATCGATAGATCATAAAACATGGTGAAGGGTGAGGGTTGAGAAAATGGGAACAAGGACACACAGTAGTGGCAGTTCTGAGAGACACTGGAGTGATTGGGACCTTCTGGCTCTGGAGAGACCAAAATACCCTCAGTTTATAGGAGCCTCCTCGGGATGAGATGCTCAGCACAGAGAACTGAGCATTTGGATAGGCTAAGGGGGGAGCTGTTCTGTGAAGAAAATGCTTCCCCTCACTTTTGAAGAAGAGATGAATCAGTAAAGAGACAAAGAATCTCATTTTGGCATGGGAAAGAAAGAGAGCCCTGGTTTGGATCTGTTCATACATTTCTTTGATCAATAGGACACCACCAGGGTGACACTTTGCCACCCTTAGCAAGAGCAGACGGTGCTTTGGATACCTAAGAAGTCTGAACTCACAACAGGGACTTGTAATGCCATGGCAGCTCTGACAGGGCTTGTTAAATATTTGTCCTTTTGGACCTGAACGTTATTCTCCATCAGTAATCTAGAAGGTCTTGAAATTCTGACTTTAAACTAAAATCACCTTCAAGTAACGATTTCTCTTTGCTCTTACAATTACTTTTTCTGAAATAATCTGTATACTGGAACGTCTATGAGACTAAGAGCAGAACACATTTTCCAATGTCACTAGATAATCATTCGATACTTCTGGTTTCAGGTGCCAATGCGTATCTCAGTTGCATGCGTTCTGCGGTTTTAAAGTTCAGATGCACATGATGTGATAGCTATAGTGTAGTAGAATTATGGGAGTATAGATGATGTTCTAAGACTACCAATGATACTTCTGGGGGCCAGGAGAAGCAAGGTGTTCACAGTGTCTGGTGTCTGACATGTGTGTGATTCTCTTGCAGCTCTTGAACACCCACAAGCCGAGATGTCCTGCCAGCAGAGCCAGCAGCAGTGCCAGCCTCCTTCTAAGTGCACCCCCAAGTGCCCTCCCAAGTGCCAGACACCAAAGTGTCCTCCAAAATGTCCTCCTAAGTGCCCCCCTAAGTGCCCTCCTGTGTCTTCCTGCTGTAGTCTAGGTTCTGGGGGCTGCTGTGGTTCCAGTTCCGGGGGCTGCTGTGGTTCAAGCTCCGGAGGCTGTTGCAGCTCTGGCGGTGGTGGCTGCTGCCTGAGCCACCACAGGCCCCGCAGATCTCTCCGTCGCAGACACCAGAGCTCTGGATGCTGTAGCAGTGGTGGCAGCAGTGGATGCTGTAGCAGTGGTGGCAGCAGTGGCTGCTGTGGCACCAGCGGGGGTGGCAGCTGTGGCAGTAGCCAACAGTCTGGTGGTTGTTGCTAAGCTGTACAAGAAAAACTTCACCAAGTATTGCAGGAGGAAGCCATGCTTAGCAGACTGGTCCAGGTCTGCTTCCCTCTCCTCTGGTTTTTCTCTTTCGGCTGTGCTCTGAGATGCTGACATCTGTGAAAGGTTCTGTATTCCACTCACCAGATGACTGTGCTTCTTTCCCTCTTTGTTACAAATAAAAAAAGACTTTACAACAGTCCTGACAAGACTCTTGTTCATTTCTCAGCATCGTCTTGATTCCATCTCAAAGTTAAAACACACCGTGACCCATTTAGAAGTCTATTTGTCTGAATCTGTTTTTAATGTGCATCTGTGTTGTTTTTTGATTGCTTGAGGTTGATCTTGAAGCTGCTATGTTAGCTATCCATACTGCTCAGATAGTGAATGGTACTAACTCCTGGTGGTTGACTCCTCCCCCTTGGTGTTCTGTGTATCTAATCTCATGGAGGAGGTACCAGGGAGGGTCGCACTCATCACCCAAACTCTTGGAAACAGTGAGATTAATTGACTCCAAGCAGACGACAGCCCACAGCCCACAGTCACTAATCATGTGCTCCTTAGCAGGACCTCACAAAGGAGCCCTCGTGCTGTCAGGAACCTGGAAGCCATCTCTTAAAGGAGCTGTGCCATTGGTCACTGCCAGCAAAGAGTGCATCTGAAAAATAATGCAGTTACCAAGAAATTGTGTCTGACTCCATTTTTGTGTGTCTAGAAGCCCTTTTCTAAAATCTTTCTCATTCTTTATGTGGATATATGTGTGCCTTGTTGGAAAGCCATATGTAAAATGTGGTTACTCTCCCCATCCCTTAGACACTTCTAAATAATCACTCAGACATTTAAAATTAATTACAGAATGTTTGACCTATAGTTCAGGCTTGTTACTAACTAGCTCTTACACTTAAATTAACCCATTTCTATTAATCTCTGTATTGCCACATGGCCATGACCTTTACTTATCTGCTGGCCTCTTGCTTCTTCATCCACTGTGCATGTCTCTCACCTCTGTCCTTCTTTCTCCTTGTGTTCAGTTTAGACTTCCCATCTAGCTATATTATGATAGCTGTAGGCCAAAGCAGTTTTCATTATCAACCAATGAGAGAAACATATATTGACAGTGTACAGAAGGGTTACCCACAATGGCTGACTGTTTGGTATTGAATAACTTATTGGTGTTCTCTTCCCTAGGGAAGACTGTATCTCCCATTCTCAGCATTCCTTAGCTGCCTGTACTTTTTTTTGTAGGGCTGAGGTCTCATGGACTTTCCTCTGTTTACTTGTAATGTTTATTATTGTTGTCCTTTCTTAGCTCATGTTTAGGAAGCATGCTAATGATAATGTGGGTACAGCCTACGACGTTACTAGGAGACACAATCACAGCAAACCCCTTGTTCCTCTAAATATTACATGTTTTTCACCCACTATTGCATAGTGACACCTGATCCTTAGGTGCCAGAGTTGTTATGGAGATGTATCAGTTGGGACTGGTCCTTACAATATGCATTTTGATTGGCTGTGGTTTTCTCTAACAATTTCTTATTTGAGCAAATTTTCCTTAATAGTAAATGAGGACTACTCTCTTCTGTTATCATAAGGACAAATAAATACTTAGAGTAAAATTGGGGATTATCTTAATTCAATGAAGTGATTACAGTAAGTATTTCTCCAGGCTTCATGATTAATTAGCCCTTGGTATTTGCGTAGGGATCAGTACCATGCATGATTCTCTTCTTTTGAGAAGATCTCCAGTCTAATTAGAGAGCTGATAGATAATCCCAAGGTGTGCATGGCACAACTGCAACCTTGGAGTTGTTGTGTCAATGCAGCTCATTGTTGTGCGTCATAGGAACCATAGCTGGGTAGGACTATTGGTTTGTCCCATTATTTGGAAGCTTGCAGGGAGCCTTCAGGTATCATGAAACCTAGTCCTCAGTGAGGAGACATCCAGGTCTATTCCAGCTCTGTGTCCTAAGGTACCAGGTCTGAAATGCTTGGTGTCATCAGCAACAGAAACTTCCTGTTCACCTGTGTGGGGAAAGCAAGGTCAATGCAATATCCTGCATGTTTTGGGAGTTCCTTGGCCTTTCCCTATTGACTACTGAAAACAGGGATTCTCATGAAGGACATTGGGTAGTTTTTAGATGGTCCTTGGCTGTTGAAGGGAACATTTTCAGCACAGGTGAGAAAATGTCATTTAAACTGTATATGTAATTTTAGACACAAACTTACATGCATTATAACTTGTTGAAGTAAATAGCCAATACTATAATTCTTATGAGTTTTCCAGACATCCTTACTGATTTTTCCAGACATCCTTACTGATATTTTGTCATTCTTTCCGTCTTCTGTAGTTACAGCTCTCCTCCTCTCCCACTAAGGCCCCCAACTTTTCTACATTCCCCTGAATATTTGTTGTAGAGAATTATTTTAAGTGTGCTACATTTTTTTATGCTGTGGAGCTTTGTTTTAATGATGCAAAGATGTGCTGCATTCTTTTTCATGTTGCATTTGCATAACTCTGTGAAGCTGTATTACTTTTTCTCTGTAAAATGCCTGATTGGTATAATAAAGAATTTGAATGGTCAATAGATAGTCATGAAAAAGGTTATCCAGGGCTATCAGGCAGAGAGAATAAATAGGAGGAGCCATCTGGGAAGAGAAGAAGCAGGAGCAAGAAAAGAAGAGGTGAGAAAAGAAGGGACAGCCACACAGTCAGACAAACAAGGAATCAGAAGGAGAGAAAGGATTTACAGAAACAGAGAAAGGTGATAGCCCAGAGGCAAAAGGTAGACAGGAAAATTTAAGTTAAGAAAACCTAGCTAGAAACAAGCCAAGCTAAGGATAGGCATAAAGAAGAAAGAATAAGCCTCTGTGTATGATTATTTGGGAGCTGGGTAGTGGACACCCACAGAGCAAAGAGCAGAGAAATAAGAGTAAAAAGAGTAAGAGTAAACCCCAAACAAAAAGCTATGCAACTATAACATTGTATAACATTTTAATTTGTATCCCTATTCTGGTATCTATAGCTCCCCCAACACCAAGTCCTGCATGTGTCCAGGGTATGTACTCACATCTGAACATTTGGAAGTAGGAGTCTCAGACAAGAAAGAGCATGTGATATCTGTCTTTCTGGGTCTGGCTTTCCTCAATCAATATAATCTATTTCCATCCTTTAGCCTGTAAAGATCATGATTTTATTTTTTAAAGATGAACAGCATTCTATAGTGTACATGTGAAACATTTTTGTATCTATTCCTTGGTTCAGGGAAATTTAAGTTGCTTCCATTCCTTAGCTACTATAAGTAGATGAGCAATGAACACAGCCTGGAAAGAATCTGTGAAGAACAAGTGTGTGTCCTTAGGCACATGCAGAGGGGTAGTACAGCTCGGCTATGTAGTTCTTTACTTCAGCACTTTGAGGATTCTCTGTAAATATTTCTGTAGTGGTTGTACCAGTTTGTAAACATACCAACAGTGAATGAGAGTTCTTTTTTCCTTCTACTGCCTCTGACTGTGGTTTGTTGTGTATTGTTTTCTGACCTTTGCCTCTGATTGTACTTAAGAGAAAATCTCCACATTGTTTTCAATACATCTCTCCAACTGGTAAAAAGGATGAATATTTTTTTGAGATATTTCTTATCAAGTGTTTTATTTATCTCTTTTTAAAAGTTCTTTTTATTTTCTTTTGTCTTTTTGAAAACTTTCTGTTTATGCCTAAAGCCCATTTTCAAATTGGTCATATTAATATTCATTTTTTGTATGACTTGTTTATTTATTTCGGATAATAATGCTCTGTAAGATGTATAGCATGCAAAGATTCTTTGCTATCCTATGGGTTTCCCCTTCAGGTTTGTGAAATCCCAGTTGTCATTTCTTGGCCATAATTATTGGGCCAATCGAGTCCTATTCAGTAAGTCTTTTCCTACACCTTTATCGTGTTTGATACTGTACCAGTTTTCTTCTTCATTTCTTTCAGTGTTTCGTGTTTGAAATTTAGAACTTTTATTTAGAGTTCATTTTTATGCAAGGTGATAGATATAGGTCTAGATTTCTTTTCGTTGAAACTATTTTCTTTTCTCCCACTTATGTCTTTAGTATCCATGTTAAATACTGAAGTTATGTGTATTTGTGTTTGAATTTGAAGGGTCCTGGAATAAGAATATAAAAATGTAGATTCCACAAATGAGAATGTAGAAATAAAGAAATATAAATTTGTAAGCCTAGGAGAATGAAAACAGACTGTCAGCAGCTTTCTCGGTTGCTTGAAGAATAACTATTAACAGTGTGATATATTGCTTTACAATCAATAACTCTATTTATAAGGCCAAAGCATCTCTCTGCAAACTGAGAGCTAGCCTATGGATATGAGCTGAGTCAACTTTTAGGAAATAGATATATGACCTCTGAGTTACACATTATCCCTGTTATATGAAACTGGCAGCATCAAAAGGGAGAGCACAGGGCTTAGTAAACACTGCCTGGAAGTACCAAGAAAGACAATAGATTACTCGTTCAACTGAAAAACTCTGTTAACAGAGATTGTAAAATAAGACAATCTGTATCTGAGTTTTCCCTTGAGATTGTAAAAATTCCTTTGTTCAGACCTAATGCTTGGTGACCCGACTATAAAAAGATGGGTTCAGAAACTGGTCTTTGCCACAGTCTTACAAACACCATCTCTGGCTGTGGTTTCAGAAAGCTAATAAGCTTTTTGTGTCCCATGGAGATTTTTAAAATTTTATTCCTGGATTCTGGTTTCTGGAATAAAGTTTGCTTCTGGTTTATTAGACGTTGGTGGTCTGCCCCCATCTTTGGGCAACAGAATTCTCTGTTTTACTATATTGTTCTGTGTTTCTGTTGTTGTGCCATTTCAGTATCTCCTTATTACTATGATTCTGTAGTCTGAAGATCTCGAAGGGTAAGCTACTCAGCATTGAATATTTTGACTGTGTGGGGTCTTTTGTGGTTCCCTATAAATTCTAGGATACAATTTTTATTTTTTTAAAAAAAACCCTCTTTTCCATTGAAATGATTGAGATTGCTGTGACTGTTAAAAGCTTTTGTTAAAATGACCATTTTTACAATATTAATTCTGTCTATGAGCACGTGTGGATATGGAATAGGATATAGGGAGGGGGACAGTGACCATAATTGTCATAGAGGAGGGCATATAGAAAAGTAATTGGGTAGAAGCTTCTCATATATATAAAAGAAATCTAAGTGGAATCACCCAATAATGGAGAAGACAAAGCCACAACAGGACATTTTGAGCTAACAGTGACAGAAATGGATTCAACATAATTGATTTATTTGCATTACAAGCCCTGTGGAATTCCTAAGCAATGCAGCTGTTTGCTAAGATTATCCGCTGCTTGCTGTCTACAAACTGACGACAAAGCTCTGTTGTTAAAGACAATACCTTCATATCTCATCGAAGATGGAGAAATCATGCTAGTGCCTAACTGGAGCCTTCACTACTCTTGAATAGTGTTCATGGTACTGGAATGTAATCTGCAAGGTACAGAGGAAAAGGTAAACACCACCCAGTGATGTATCCTCCAATCTGCCATGGTGATCTGCTTGTAAAATACACTGGCAGAATAGTAGCACAAAGGTTGTGGAATATCCAATGACTATTTCACTGAATTTAAGGCCTAGTCCATGAGATAGATCCAATGCATGACCCTGCTTTGTTGGCCATGAGCCTGAGACTAAATAGCCCATGGAACTAGAGAGAATCAAATACTAAAGAAATATTACTAAAGAAACACTGCAACTAAATGACTCCCAAAGATATTCTTGAGTCTCCATAGATCAGTGTCTCAGTTACCCAGCACTGGAGAAAGTTTATCATGCAGCAGAAGGCAACTAATACAGAGACCCATTCTGGACAAGTCACTGAGAGTCCTCAATGGCATCATGTCTTTATCAAACCCCTCCCTCCAGGGTTCAGGGAGCTATGCTGAAGAGGACATGGAAAGAGTCCATGAGCCAGTGGAGACAGGAGACACAAAAGAAACAATTCCCTCCAGACTCAACAGCACTGAAGCTCATGTGAATTCACAGACACAGTGGTAGTAGACACAAGGCCTGCACAGGGTCAAGACAGACGGTTTCCAGCATAGAGAAGGGACGTAGACACTGCAAGCAAAGCTGCAGGGAAATCACTAAGAGGACCACTTAGTGGGTAGAGAAAGGCTTAGTGAGGATTAAAGTGCCAAGGCTGTCTCCCAGGGAGCAACTAGAGAGAAAGAAAATGGTGGAAAATCACATGGATTTAATACGACAGATGGCAGAGTTGGGCCCTTATGCCTATACAGGCTGTTTGGATTGTCCAGGAACTAGATACTTTTGCCTTAGGTAGTTTATCTTGAAGGGCAGATTAAGAGATTTGTTTCTGGTAAATAGAAACCTCCCCTACGATGATCCTGAGGGATGCTGAAACTAGCCTTCCATTTACCTAACTCTAAGGTTTCTGTTACCTTGTCAGAGGGCTTCTGTGTAGGACTTTGACACTAGCACTGCTGTTTGGGTGCTTCTTCAGACCTAGGAGACAGAAGCCCCCATTCATTTCCCAGAAGCTATTTTCACGTGGCAACCCATAACAAAGGAAAAATTATTTTCCCCCAATGAAGTCCCATTTGGCATACAAACCACATGCAAGGGCATCAGTGAGTAGGTAAAGAGCACAAAAAGATTTGAGAGGTATTTTTGGAGATTTATGTTTTTTGTCTCTTAATTCTTTGGACATTGCTCACCTTAATGAGACTCTGCTTATTTATTATGCTTCGTGTTTTTCTGTTTTATGGGTCTTGTGGGTGTATTCACAGCTATCTCTGTGTAAGCATGTTTCTAGTGTTTTTCCTTTCTCTTTTCTCCTGTTTCTCTTCATTTATTTTGATTTAGTGGTTCTTTCTTTTTATTTTTTATGTTGCCTGTTTGATTTTAAAGATAAGGAGTGAGAATGGATAGAATTAGAATGGTGAAGAGGTAGGGAGTATCTACAAATAGGTGAAGAGGAGGGACCGTGTTAGGAATATATTGCATAAAAAATTATTATTAATTAACAAAATTAAATGTCAGGAAAAAGATGCCTCTGAAACAATGCTCTATTTTCTCAATTCTCCCAATGAAGTGCAGAGAAATATCATTTTCATTTGGATTCCATCTAGAGCTCTTAGTGGTTTTTTTTTTATGTTCTAGAAGATTGGGAAAGTGCCTTTACAAAGCAGAAACAGCTGGTATTCCTTGCCCTCTGGATGCCAACAGTTTGCTAGGCATGATATGCACATTGTCTTGAGGCAGTTGACTCAGTCTCCAGAGGTCACATTCAAGGCTGATGTTACTGTTCCAGGTAGCATTATACTCACACCCACATACCTATGTGCAGGAGGTGAGTAGAGGACCTGGGTGTTGTCCTGCACTGAGGCAGAAGTGTGGAGTAGCTGGCATGTCAGCCACATAACCCTAGAATCCTCAGGTGAGCTATGTGGAAACTATTGGGAAATCAGGGATCATGTCCTGACCTCTCCCAATTGCTAAGCCTCCTGGAACAACTGAGGAGGAGACTAAACTCAAACCACGTGAGACAGGGAAAGGTTTCTCAAGGTCATATAGACACTCAGAACTCAATTCTGCCTCAGACTTCAGGTTCCAATGGGATGAACCAAGTTGGGGAATATCTATTTCTTAACTTACATGCGAATGAAGATGTCAGAGAGAGGATTAAACATCACCAAGTAGTTACAGAATGATTGTGTACTACTGAAGATAAGAAAAACAAAAACTCTAAGAAAGGTTGTTAAGGATTTCATCATGACTAGATTAAACATCATGGATAAAAAAATAAAAATGTGGAACTAAGCTGCATTATTACAGCAGCTAAATTTTGTGACACATAATTTAGAGAAAATCATAATCAAAGAACAAAAATGACATCATTCATTTACGAACAAATTGGAGAATATGTGGGAAAAGCTTCAGAAAAAGTAACACTAAGGGCTCCACATTGTAAGTTTCTCCTTGTGTTCACTGGTATACAGTCCTGAACAAATCTTAGCTACCAACTTGGTGGTAGTTACCATCGGGAGGGTTAGAGTTTTCTATGCGTCTGATGCTGCAACACAGTAAATGAAAGATCAAGGGGCTTTAGGGGCTGTATTTTGAGTTAGAACTTTGAGTATGTATAAATACTACATTATTTGAAAAGAGAATATGATATTCAGACATGGAGGCAGATTATAGATACACATAATTAGATGATATGAGGTAGAGAAGCACATATCTCTCTACATGAAACTATGGATTAATAAATACTCATATTTATGGATTGCATTTTATTTGTGCTCAACATGCTCATGTGTCCCAGGTACATTTTATTTCCGAGGACTGAGACTTTTAGAGCCCACCAGCATTTAAAGAGAAGAGATTTTTGTCAATTGTGTCTGTATTTTCTTTGTATTGGCACCTTTTTCTCTTTGAATTTGCATAATCTTAATGATTCTCTAGAAACATATTATTATAAAATGAATCACAACTATTTTTATTAAATACCGAGAATAAAAACATTCAAAATAATATGTTCATATACAGTCTATAGACATGTAGAATATGAATGACAATCAGATGCATACAGAAAAGACAGAGTGCTAATGACCACAGAAACACATTTTTGTGAACTACTAATCAATGATTTTATTTAAAATGATCAACTTTCTTTCACTCAAGGATAAGTCCACCAGTGCTTTGTCTCACAGGAAGGAGTAAGATAACTCTGCTCCCCTATTTCTTATAGGCGAAGAACATGATTCCTTTTACCTCGTGCAAACTCTTTTGCTGATTTTCTTCTTACTAATGAGCCATGTGACCTCTCCAGTAACAGTGCACCGGTTCCTAGAGAGGGATATGCTGGCTGCTAAGAAGTTTCCAGAAACTTTTAAATGGTAATGACTGGAGTAGCACAATCCTAAACCAGGATTACTTGTAAATTCAAGAAATATCCAATATAAAGTTATATACCAAACAAATTAAAAAACAGACCAAGTGAGGATACCTACTCTCTCTGGTAACAGCAACTGCATTTCTGTAATTAATGAATAATATTTTTCAAATATTGGATTTACTTGTGGCATTTTTATACATATCAATAATTGAACATCTCCATATATTTTGTTTTAAAAGATTACATTTTTATTGTTAATGATGTGTGTGTGTGTGCATGTACGTGTGTGTCTGTGTTTATAACTTGTAGGTGAGAAGAGGGTGTTAGATGCCCTGAAGATGGAGTTCCGGAGGGCTGTGAGCTGTCCAGTGTAGATGCTGGGAACCAAACTCAGATCCTCTACAAGAGCAGTGTGCATTCTTCACTAAGGAGCATCTCTCAATTTCTGTCTCTAGAGCAGTGTCCTCACCCTGTATTTAGCAATTTGAACATGTGTCTGCTGTAATCTGTGTACCATGATGCTCTATTTCTGTGAGCCACATTTTACTGCTTCAATATTTCATTCATTTTCATAATATTCTTCAAATATTCTCCTTAATATTTCACTGTAATAGTTAAGTGGGAAATGAAGCAGGACAGATAGACTCTCAGAACCACACCAGAATTTCTTGGTGCTGAACAAGATGCTACAACATTATGCAGGCTTCTTATAATATAGGCATCTATACCGCACCCATATATGCACAGTTGGGAACTACATGGATGGAAGCTGACATCCAAGAAACCCAGTGTTTTGTTGTATCAATTGGACTATCAGCTGCAGATATCACATGAAGATTCAGCAGAAAAGGAGGAAGACAGACATGACTCTTTCCCAATGTAGGTACTCTGTGAGTATTCCAGGTTTAAGGATTAAGGAATCCACTTCCTCCCTTCATGCATAAACCATGTCCTAAGGTAGATGCAGCATGCCTTGGCCCCATGGAAGAAGGCTGTTGGGATCATCTGGTCATCACCAGTCACATGACAATGTGGTGTTACAAAGCAGATCCACCCCTGTCCACACACTCTCTGACAGGCTGACACAGAGCCCAGGATCAGAATAAAAGGGCTGAGGGACAGGGAACTTCCATCATTCACCTCCTGAGATACCCACAGACCGTGAGCTGCCTGTCAACTTGGTAAGTGTCCATGGGAGGCAAGAACAGAGACTTTTCCAGAGGAGTTGCCAGACTGGAGTTGAACAGCAGCCTGGGAGGGGTCTCCACACCTAGAGCCCATATTCATAGACCATGAACCATGTTGAAAAGTGTGGGGTGAAGCAATAGGGACATGGCCACTGGAGTACTTGGGGCATTCTGACTCTGGAGAGAACGAGGTACCTTCAGTGGATAGGAACCCTTGGTATGAGATGCTGAGCACAGAGACCTGTGTATCTGAACAGGCTCAGGGGAGAGTTAGCCTTTGAAGAAAATGCTTCCCCTCGCTCCTGAAGACCAGCTGGATCAGGAAAGGGCAACAGAGGCTCACTTAGGCTTGGGAAAGAAATAGATTCCTGGTTCTAGAATCTCTTCACACACGTCTCTGATCAAGAGGACACCACTAGGATGACACTGACTTTGTCACCCGTAACCTGTGGAGGTGGTGATTTGGAATACTCTGAACTCTGTATTCACAACAGGGGCTCATAGTCCCATGGCAAATTGAAGTGGTTTTGCATATTTTTCTTTGAGGGACTAAGATTACTCAACCATCAGTAATCTAGAAGGTCTTAAAATAGACTTTAAACTAAAATCACCTTCAAGTAATGATTAGTCCTTGCTTTTACAATTATTTTCTCTGAAATAATCTGTATACTGGCACATCTAGGAGGACTAAGACATCAGACATTTTAAATGTCACTAGATAATCATTCAGCACTTCTAGATACTAGGTGACAATGACTATCTTGCTTGCATGGGCTTCTGAAGTTCTGAATTCAAGTTGCCCCATTGTGACAGCATGAGTGTGATATAAATGAAAGGGCTATGTATGGTTACTTCAGGGCTTACAGGTGAAATTCGGGTGGCCAGAATGATTCAAGTGCACACAGTGTGTGATGTCTGACATGTGTGTGATTCTCTTGCAGCTCCTGAACACCCACAAGCCGAGATGTCCTGCCAGCAGAGCCAACAGCAGTGCCAGCCCCCTCCCAAGTGCACCCCCAAGTGCCCTCCCAAGTGCCAGACACCAAAGTGTCCCCCAAAGTGTCCTCCTAAGTGTCCCCCTAAGTGTCCCCCTGTCTCTTCCTGCTGCAGTCTGGGTTCTGGGGGCTGCTGTGGTTCCAGTTCCGGGGGCTGCTGTGGTTCAAGCTCCGGGGGCTGCTGCAGCTCTGGCGGTGGTGGCTGCTGCCTGAGCCACCACAGGCCCCGCAGATCTCTCCGTCGCAGACACCAGAGCTCTGGATGCTGTAGCAGTGGTGGGAGCAGTGGCTGCTGTGGCAGCAGCGTTGGCAGCAGTGGCTGCTGTGGCAGCAGTGGTGGCAGCTGTGGCAGTAGCCAGCAGTCTGGTGGCTGTTGCTAAGCTCAAGAAGACTTCATCAAGTGTCACAGGAAGAAACAATGCTCAGCAGACTGGTCCAGACTTGCTGCCCTCTCCCCTCCTGCTTCCCCCCTTGGGCTGCCCTCTGAGATGCTGACATCTGTGAAAGGTTCTGTATCCCACTCACTAGAAGATAGTGCCCCCTTGTCTCTTTGTTACAAATAAAAAAGTCTGGGCAACCGGTACTGACAAGATTCTTGTTCATTTATCAGCATCATCCTCATTCCATGCGTTAGTCATCTTTTCCTGCAAACAGAGAGTGTTACTCTGAACTTTGTAAGCATGTGTGTGTTTCCTATAACTTTGTGCCAGATATTCTCCTGCATCCATAAGAACTAAGATGGCCTCTTTAGTAGCAACTTGATTTGAGGATTTAGAAATGGTAGCCACTCATCAGAGCTATAAAACCTGGGAACAACCCAGTGTCCACGGACTTGAAGGTCAATGTTCACTATTAGACATTCATTAGAAGGAACAAGATTAATAATCCGATTAATTGAGGATGATGAGAACATCAGTCAGTCACTTCTCTTCACATCTGTGTTTTTCTTCCTCTTTTGTAAGTGAAGTTTGACCTAGACCTACAGAAACTTACATTGTTACCATCCCTTTATTTTGCTGCTGTGGCTGAGTTGTTACAATGTGGGAACTTCCGGACAGCTGACCACCACAATGGTCTCCCTCTTTCCCTTCTGCTGGTGGCTGCTTAAATCTTGACACTGAGGAGATCAGCACTCAAGAGTGGATGGTTTGGCAATATTTGCCTGTGCCTGCCCCATCTTCTGTGATTTGTTTTCAAATAAAACCACTGCAGTAGTGTTAACACAGATGTTTCATTGGACTGTGGTTTCTTTTAAGTTTCTAACTCTGCCCCGGTCCTTAGTAGGAAAAGGCTTTGTCGTCATTTTCCCAGTGTCTCCTCCACATATGAGTGATCCTCAAAATGCCCTTATTGAGCCTACCACCTCCAGATTCAAGTTCATATGCACATATATGTAAAGAGTTTAAACATAATAAAACGCATTAATTTAAATAAAAACTCGGTTATTTTTGCAAAATATTTAGAGTTATAAAGTTATATGCCACACTGAATATTGTTAAAGGTATTTGCATGCTTCAATGTATGCATGCAACAATGTATAAACAGCAAAGCCTCATTATAGTATATAAATGAATATGTGATGAACATTTTCAATAAAATTAAATTTTATGTTGTAGAAGGTACCACTGAACTGACAGAAAATTTCAATTTAGAAAAGTATAGTAAATATTAAACATTTTGTATATGTTCATGTATTTTAGTCTATATTCTTATATGACAGAAAATTATGAGACTTACCTTTCTGTGAATGAGCTTTTAACTAATGTCATAACTGAATCCATCTATTATTCTACAAAGGATTTAACTAATTTTTATGAATGAATACAGTTCCAATGACCACGCTACCACATTTTCTTTGTCACTGATGGTCATCTAGATAGGCTCTGTATGGTGGCTAATATTGATGATGCAGTACACATGTCAGCCTATAGGGGTCTCTGTGGGACATTAACGTTGAGTACCTGGAATTGTTGGAGCTAGATCCCAAAGTAATTCTAGTTTTGATATTCCTCTTCTTCAACATTCTTCCCAGAATGGTTGGTCACACGTTTTCTTAATGGTGGCCACAATGACTGCTGTGAGCTGAAATCTCAGAGTCAGTGTCCTTTCCGTGACTCTGGTGGCTAAAAACATTATTGTTCTTTCAAGGTCTGTGAAGAATTTTGGTGGGATCTTGATGGGCATCGCATTAAATCTGTAGATTGCTTTTGGTAAAATTGCTATTTTACTATGTTAATTCTACCTACACAAGAGCATGGGAGATCTTTAAATTTTCTGGTGTCTTCTTTAATTTCTTTCTTCAGAGATTTAAAATTCTTGTCATACAAGTCTTCTACTTTTTTTTTTTTCATTTTGGTTTTTCAAGACAGGGTTTCTCTGTAGCGTTTGGAGCCTGTCCTGGAACTAGCTCTTGTAAACAAGACTGGCCTCAAATTCATTAGAGTTACTCCAAGAGACATTAAGTTATCTATGGCTATTGGGAAGGGTGATGCCTACCTGATTTTTTTCTTAGTCCATTTATCATATGTGTAAAGGAGGACTATTGGGTTTTTTTTTTTTTTAGTTATTCTTGTATCCTTCTGCATTACTAAAGGTGTTTATGAGTTGTAGAGGTTCCTTGGTAGATTTTTGGGGGTCACTTATGTAAATTATCATATCATCAGCAAATAGTGAGAGTTTGGCTTCTTCTTTTCTTATTTTAATCCCCTTGATCTCCTTTTGTTGTTTTATTGCTCTAGCAAGAATCTCAAGTACTATATTAAATAGGTATAGAGAGAGTGGACAACCTTGTATATTTCCTGATTTCAGTGGGATCACTTTGAGTTTCTCTCATTTATTTTGATGCTAGCTGTTGGATTGCTGTATACTGCCTTTATTATGTTTAGGTATGTTCCTTGTATCCCTGCTTTCTCCAAGACCTTTATCATGAAGGGATGTTGTTTTTGTTGAAGGCTTTTTCAACATCTAATGAGACGATCATGTGGTTTCTATTTTTCAATTTGTTCACAGGGTAAATTACATTGATAGATTTCCATATGATGGATCATTCCTGCATCTCTGGGATGCAGCCACCTTCATCATGGTAGATGATTTTTTTTTAATGTGTTCTTGGGTTCAGTTTGCCAGTATTTTATTGAGTATTTTTGCATCAATCTTCATGAGTGAGATTGATTTACAATTCTCTTTCTTAGTAATGTCTTTGTGTGGTTTGGATATCAGGATAATTGTAGCTTCATAAAAGGAGTTTGACAATGTTCCTTCTGTTTCTATTGTGTGGAACAACTTGAGGAGTATAGTTCTTCCTTGAAAATCTTATAGGATTCTGCACTGAAACCATCTGGCCCTGGGCTTTTTTTGGTTAGGAGACTTTTAATGACTGCTTTCTATTTCTTTAGCATATAGGTCTATTTAATTTGCCTCTCTGGTCTTAATTTAATTTTGGTCAGGAATATTTATCAAGAAAATCTCCCATTTCCTCTAAATTTTCCAATTTTGTAGAGTTTTTGAAATATGACCCAATAATTCTCTGGATTTCCTCTGTGTCTGTTGTTATGTCCCCCTTTTTGTTTCTGATTTTGTTAATTAGGATATTCTTTCTACGTTTTAGTTAGTTTGGATAGAGGCTTGTCTATTTTGTTGATGTTCTTGAAGACAAAGAACTAACTCTTTGTCTCATTGTTTCTTTGTATTGTTTTCTTTGTTTATATTTTGTTGATTTCAGCTCTCAATTTGATTATTTCCTATGGTCTAGACATCCTGGGTGAGTCTCCTTTTTGTTCCACAGTTTTCAGGTGTTATGTAAACTCATTCTTGTGGATTTTTTTTCCAACTTCTTTATGTAGACATTTAGTGCTATGAACTTTCCTCTTAACACTGCTTCCATTGTGTCCAATAAATTAGGCATGTTGTGTGGTAATTTTCATTGAATTTTAGGAAGTATTTAATTTATTCCTTTGTTTCTTCCTTTATTTCCTCCTTGACTTATTCGTAGTGAAGGTGAGCATTGTTTAATCTCCATGCGTTTGTGGATTTTCTAAAATTAGTGTTGCTGTTGAATTCTAATTTTAAGCTATGGTGATCCAATATTATACATGGGGTTATTCCAATTATTTTGTATCTGTTGTCATTTACTTTGTTACCTAGTACGTGGTTAATTTTTGAGAAGGTTCCATGAGATGCTGAGAAGGTATATTCTTTTAGATTTTGCTGGAATGTTCTATTGATGTCTGTTAAGGCCCTTTGAGTCATAACATCTGTTAGTTCCTTTATTCCCTTATTTCTCTGTTAATTTTCTGCCTGACAGTTCTGTTCAGTGGTGACAGTGGCGTGTTGAAGTCTCCACCTATTAGCGTGTGCAGTTTAATGTATGATTTAAACCTCAGTAGTGTTTCTTTTACACATGAGGATGCCCTTGTATTTGGGGCATAGGTGTTCAGTACAGAGATTTCCTCTTGATGGATTTTTCCTGTGATTAATATGAAATGTCCTTCTTTGTCTCTTTTGATTGATTTTCATTTGAAGTCTGTTTTGTTAGATATTAGGATAGCTACACCAGCTTGTTTCTTATGTCCATTTGATTGGAAAAATTTCCCCCAACCCTTTACTCTGAGACAATGTCAGTCTTTGAAATTGAGATGCGTTTCTTATATGCAGCAGAAGGATGGATTTTATTTTCCATATCTTTTTATAGGTGAGTTGAGTCCATTTATATTAAGGGATATTAATGATCAGTAATTGCTAGCACATGTTTATTTAGTTTTGCTGGTGGTGGGTGTTATTTTGTGTGTTTTTCCCTTGCTTGGGATTTTCTGCTGAAGATCATTTATTGTCTGTGTGTTTGTGGATGTAGCTAACTTTCTTGGGTTTGAGTTTTCCTTCTAGTACTTTGTGTAGTGCTGCATTTGTGGTTACGTATTAGTTAAACCTGGTTCTGTCATGGAATATCTTGTTTTGTCTGTCTATGGTGATTGACATGGGTATCATAGTCTGGGCTGGCATCCGTGGTCACTTAATGTCTGCATAACACTTGACAAGGATCTTCTTGCTTTCATTGTTCCCACTGAGTAGTCAGGTATAATTCTGATGGATCTGCCTTTATATGTTACTTGACCTTTTTCCTTCACAACTCTTAATATTCTTTCTTTATTCTGTATCTTTAGTGTTGTGATTATTATGTGACAAGGGGACATCTTTTTTAAACGGTCTGTTTGGAGTTCTGTAAGCTTCTTGTATCTTCATATGCACATCTTTATTTAGGTTGGGAAAGTTTTCTTTTATGATTTTGATGAATATATTATCTGTGCTTTTGAGTTGGAATTCTTCTCCTTCTTCTATCCATATTATTCTTAGTTTTGGTCTTTTTTATGATGCCTCAGATTTCCTGGATACTTTGTGTTAAGCTTTTGTTAGAGTTAATGTTTTTTTTCACCAGTGAGTCTATTTCCTCTATTGTATCTTCAGCACTTGAGATTCTATCTTCCATTTCTTGTATTTTGTTGTTTACATTTGCATTTGTGGTTCCTGATTGTTTTCCCAGAAAATAATAAATGGATTATTTTCCATTTCCAGAATTTCCTCAGTTTGTATTTTCTTTATTGTCTCTATTTCAGTTTTTAAGTCTTGAATTATTTCTTTCATCTGTTTGATTATTTCTTGGTTTTCTTTAAGGAATTTATTCATTTCTTCCAAGTTTTTGTTTGCCTTTTTCTCCATTTCTTTGAGGGGATTTTTCATTTCTTCATTAAGGGCCTCAAAAACTCTCCTAAATCCATATTTTAGGTCATTTTCTTCTGCTTCATCTATATTTGGGTGTTCAAGTCTTTCTGTTGTAGAACCACTAGTTTTTGTTGCTGTCATGTTGCTCTTGTGGTCTTGAGTGTGTTCTTACCTTGTCTGGCCATCTTTTCCTCTGATTGGTATAGTTGAGGCTGTGTCTTTGGTGATAAATCTTCAAGATGCCAATGGAGCCAAGGCTCAGATGTTGCTCCTCATGGTTCAGTCAGGTTTACAATTCCAGTTGCACGAAGGCCATTTGGTATTTCCAGAAGTTTTTGAGGCATGGGCGGTTCCTTGCCTGACCCGTCCTGCAGGCCAGGTAATTTATGGGTCTTGAGGAGGCATCACCTAGGAATAATGGGGGGGAGAGGGAAAGAGAACCAAGCGCGTAAAGAAAGACAGAGTCAGTCTGAGCTGCGTCTAGGTTCCGTTTATTGCAGGCAACATTTTATTTTTATAAGGCAGTTTCAAAAAGGAGGGGTGAGGGTACGGGGGGAATGGGGAACCACCGTGTCCCAGGTCAAAGAGGAAGTAGCAACTTTCATTATTATAAGGCGTCTTGTGGTTAAGCCACGCAGTTAAGACATTCCAAGGAACATATACCACATACTATTTTATTTTGATTCTGCTGACCATATTCTTTTGCAACATACTGTTCTTGAGAAAGAGGGTACAAGATGAGCCATTCTGTCTGGCCTGGGGGTCTCAGTCCCTCACATCTCCCCCTCTCTTTTATAAAAATGAGCCAATCTGAATTTAGGATCTAGGTGCTGTAGCTTACAATTTAGGACCAACGATTTTATAGCCAGAGCAGATCCAAAAATTGATCCGAGCCTAAGCTGGTGCAATGGGAGCAAGCCCTCAGCGTGCAAGGCCTCGGTGTTAGAGGTTCTGTAGCTCTACGGCTGACATCAAGGTCCTAACATGAGAGAGACTGAGCCTGTTAGAAAAGTGATGCTAGACCTTTACCCGTCCTTGGATCATCCTCCCCATTAGGAATGCCCTGTCTTAGGTGGGTCTAGGCTTAAACAATTTTTTTGTCTTTGACTTTTCAGCCTTCTTTTTACGGGGTATGCATATCTAAGGCACCATGGGGATAGATCTAACAAGGCCAAATTTAAAATTTTTTTTAAAATTTCCATCTTGGACCTGGGCTGGGGGTAATGTAAATCTAAGAGAGGAACGGGAAAAGGGTAGAGGAGAGGAAGGGGAGCTCTCCGTTCGGGGACCAGCGGAACTCGATTCCCAAGACGCTAATCTCCACCCAGAGACGTCCCCAGGTCCCCCAGTCAGCAGGTGGACTCGGGCGTCCCTTGCCTCCTCGGTGAGTTGTGGGTTGCGGGTATGATCATCAATCATTTCCTCAAGCATCAGGGGTGATAATGTATTTCAGCAGGCTTTAAAGCAGAATCTACTTGAGATTTAACAAAACGGATTAGACAATTAAAAGCCCAAGGCCCAAAGGAAATAAGCAAAAGGAGTCCCACAAGAGGGCCAAGAAGGGGCAAAAGATAAGGTAGAATTCCTCCCCAAGCAGTCCATATGGGCTGGTTGAACAACTCGTGTCTGCGTTTTATCAGTTCCTCTTGATGTTGCTTGATTCTGTCCCGCATAACTCCTGACTTATTGGCATAAAAGCAACATCTCTCCTGTAAAGCTAAGCATATTTCACCCTTATCTGCGGTTAACAAATCTAGACCTTTGCGGTTTTGCAACACAACCTTAGCCAGGGAATCTATTTGATCTTGAAGATCTTGTACAGATTTATATACCATAATAATATCATCTGCCAATTGTTGGGAAAGTTTGGAATATGAGGAAATAGCAGTAGCTAATCCAGCAGTGCCGGTCCCTAGGGCACTAGCAACCCCCATCCCCACAAGAAGGGGAATAAATTGGACCGCTCTTTTATGTCTGGGACTAATGTAATCAAAGGTGGGAATAGGTACTGGTTCATCCCCTGGTATCAACTCCACATCAGGGAGCAGGGTCGCTAAGGAGCAAAGTCCTGTCCAATTAGTGGGAAGGGTGGTATAGGCCATGTTTCCTCCACATACAAACATATGACCCATAGGAGAGCATAACATAGAGGAGATATTAATTATTGAATCACAAGAGGCAAAGGTAATAGTTTCTACATCTATATCAAATGTATTATTTTGATAATGTTTATAAACACATGTGGTTATATTAAATGCAACAGGCTGAACTTTGAAGGGAGAAATGAGAGAACATTTCTCTGGAACAGATTCAAAAGTACCGTTAAAGGATGATGGCAGTGCCAAAGGCCAGGAATTTTCAAAAGCGAGGCAGAGCCAGCAGTCCTGAGCCAACCTAGGGTTAGAGATATTTAGGGCAGCATGTGTGGCTTTGATTATATCAAATGTTTGGGTATCAATGTCAATTCCCTTAGGTTTAGGAAGTAATAGTGGGTGATAGTGGATTTGGGGAATTAAGGAGTTAATCCATTTTTGCATTTCCTCATATACCTGGACCTCACGAACTGCATCCGTAGGGCCTCCTCCATCTGAGACATGGATAGAAGCAATCTTATTTCAGCAGGCGAATTTGCCAACGGGGACTGTGCATGAAGCTTGTGAGTATTTATTAGTGGCTCCCCAAACTTGAGGTGTAACTGACCAATTACCTCCAGCATTTCCTTTAAATTGTTGGTTAACTTTGGCAATGAAATAGCTTTTTTCTCCATTGGTGCATTCCGAATATGATGAATAGCACCGTATGTTTATCTGATTTGTGTATCCACATTCTTTTGGGCAGGGAGATCCAGGGGAAAGATATTTGGGTTTGTCAACACATATCCAGTGTAGTGCAGAACCTCCTGAGTTTTTTAAAAACTTTCAAGAATGCTGTCTTAGTCCCACAGTCCACGGACTTAAGATGTGTATGTGGTGGAGATAAGGTGTTTCCTCCTCTGCAATCATAGGGGCTCGATACAAATCCTTGAGGAGGGCATTAGGGTTAACGGGTTCGAAGCCTGCCAGGACATCTCTCCATTGCATCATTATTATCAGCATTATCAAGCGGGGTAATAAGGTAAAAGTCCTTATTAATAGGGGTATTATTGTTAAAAGCGGCATCCTAACAAATTTAAAACTTACCAAGCATAAACTTACCATGTGCATTCCTGACCTGGCTTATGGCAATGAAGACAGAAGCAACAGAAAAGAACAATCAAAAACATCAAGGATATAATAAGAGCTCCATATAAAGGATCTATGCCTCCGAAGAGTACTTTATACATTGCTGAGTATCCAATTTGTCCGGAGGTTTGGCAGTGAATTCGGAGAAGGATGTCTCTATAAATTAAACAGAGCAATATTTCCTCAGGGGGTATGTCCCTGGGCTGGTTTGGTATTAGAAAAGGGCTTGACCAGCCTGACCGGGAGCCATCTCGCTCCTCTCTCCTTGGAGTCATATATAGCAGCAGAGCCTTTTTCCCAAATCAGGACTGGGTCAGGTCCACTCCATAGCCCAGTTATAGGGTCCTTCCATAGGACTTTGGCATATCCCTGATGAGTCTTGGGATGCCAATGTCTATCTGCTGCTGATTTTTTTTGTTTATCAAGCGTTAGAAAGTTCAGGACAAAAAGAGCTTGTGCAAGCATCAACTTTTGATTGTCCTTGTGAGGAAACAAGGTTTTTTGTGCTCTTAACTTGTTAATGGTGTTTTTTAAGGTTTGATGGGCTCTTTCAACAATACCTTGTCCCTGAGGATTGTAAGGGATCCCTGTAATATGCTTGATTCCCAGTGTTGCACAGAATTGTTTGAATTTTGAGCTGGTGTATCCGGGGCCATTATCTGTCTTAACAGATGCCGGCTGTCCCAAAGTGGCCATGGCTTGCATCATGTGGCCAATAACATCTTTGGCAGCCTCTCCCATATGTGCGGAGGCAACAATGAATCCACTAAAGGTATCTATAGTAACATGAACATATTTAAGCTTCCCAAAGGTAGGGAGGTGTGTGACATCCATCTGCCAGAGTTGTCCGGGCACAAGGCCTCGTGGGTTTACCCCTAGATGCGGATCTGGTAAATAGGGCAAGCAGTTTTTGCATGATTTAACAATCTCTCTGGCTTGTTCTCTAGTAATAAGGAACTTCTGGCGCAATGTCTGGGCATTGAGATGGTGGAGTCGATGTGCCTCTTGTGCAGCAGCTATTCCTTGTGATTCTGAAAAAAACACTTGGGTTGTTCTGGTGGCTGCATCTGCCAATTCATTTCCTAAGGCCAGAGGGCCTGGGAGGTCAGTATGCGCGCGAATGTGGCCAATAAAAAAGGGATGATCTCTTTGTCTGATTAATTTTTGTATTTTGCAAAACATGTCAAAGGTGGGCGTCTGGGGTTGGATAGTAGGGACCATCTCCAGCTTTTGCAAGGCTCCAACCACATAGCAACTATCAGAATAAATGTTAACAGGGCAGTGCTCAAACCTTTGTAACACTGTTAGGGCTGCATACAGCTCCATTAATTGCGTCGAAAGAAAAGGGGTGTTAATGATGACTGCTGTACCATCAAGGACATATGCAGCTTTCCCATTTTTGGATCCATCAATAAAAATTGTCAATGCATCTGGAATGGGTTTTAACTTTGTATTATTAAAAAAAAATAAAGGGAGTATAGGTAAAAAATTGGATCAACTTATCACTAGGCAATTGGGTGTCAAAATCTCCTCTATATGAACAGGTAAGAACGGCCCATTCAGGGTGATGGAGGGCTAGCCATTCTAAATTGGTCTTATCATAAGGTTGTATTACTTTACCAGGTTCCTTGCCAAAATATTTAGTTGCAGCCTTTAAACCCATCATTATCAATTGACAAACCAAAAGAGGATAAATAGGGAGCACTTTTCGTTTGGCAATGGGAAGATGAACCCAAAGAAGTGGAACTGGGTTTTGCCAAAGTAAGCCAGTTGGGGAAAATTCAGTGGAAAAGATAATTAACAGCAAGGGCTGATCAGGACAATAGTATCCAATGTGTTGATTCACAATGGCATCTTCCACCTTTTTAAGTGCTAAAAGTGCTTCAGGGGTAAGCATTTTAGGGGATAATGGATCTGAATCACCTGCAAGAATATCTTTAAGGGGACAAATGTCACCTTTTGTAAGTCTTAAATATGGTCGCAGCCATTGAATATCTCCCAATAACTTTTGAAAATCATTTAATGTTTGTAAAGAATCTTTCCTAACCTGAAACTTTTGGGTATATAAAAGGTCAGGGTGGAGCTCAAAACCCAGGAATAAAAAGGGAAATTGCATCTGAATCTTTTCTGGGGCAATATGAAACCCTCGCTTCTGTAATGCTTGTACCACCATTACTGCTAGGGCATGTGACTCTTTAGAGGTCCTAGTGGCTATTAGGACATCATCCATGTAATGAATTATATATGTTTCCGGAAACTTTAATCTAAAAGGATCAATGGTTTGGGCAACATATTTCTGGCAAAGGGTAGATGAATTGGCCATACCCTGGGGCAGGACTCTCCATTGGTATCTAGGATTTGGCCCTATTTGATTAACAATAGGAATGGAAAAGGCAAATCTTTTGCAATCATCGTGATGAAGCGGAATGGAAAAAAAGCAATCCTTGATATCAATAGTGACTTTAGCATAGCCCTGAAGAATGGCCACAGGCGTGGGCATCCCTGGTTGTAGGGCTCCCATAGGTACCATTGTCTTATTAAACTCTCTGAGATCCTGGAGAAGTCTCCATTTTCCTGATTTCTTTTTAATTACAAATATGGGTGTATTCCAGGGGGAGGTAGATGGTTCAATGTGTCCTTGATCTAGCTGTTCCTGCACCAACAGTAGGGCTGCCTGAACCTTTTCTTGTGATAAGGGCCACTGATCTATCCATTCTGGGTCATCTGATCTCCAGGTTATTTTTTTAGCATGGAGTGCAGGAGGAGCGGTGGCCCTCAGGAAAAAGAATGAGTAGGGGCAGTAGGTTCCTGATTTTCTCCGAGGCCCCGTCTATCTGTCTTACGTTTAGGGGTGATAGGCTGTTTTATCCCCTGTTCCTCTTTTTCTAGGCCTCTCCCTGGCAAATATCCTGTTTTTAGCATCATTTTGGTGACGGCCTCATTGGGGCTCATCACGATGACCCCCATCTGGGTGAGAATATCTCTTTCCCAAAGGTTAATGGGTAAGCCATCCACAACGAAGGGCATAATAATTCCTGAGTTGCCCTCTTTATCTCTCCATTGCAAGGCTTTTGAACTCTGGAGAGTATTTTGACTTTGTCCTATACCCTTCAAGTGAGTGGTTGTGGCCTGTAGGGGCCAACTCCGCGGCCAGTGAGCTTTTGACAGGACGGTGGCGTCTGCCCCTGTATCCAGCAGACCAAGGAAAGGTTTCTCATCAAGCCATAATTGTAAGGTGGGTCTAGTTTTTGTTAATTTTTGAACCCAATATATATCTGAGGATCCTGGTTGAGATTTGCCTCAAGTTTGTGCAACTGAAGAGAAATTCCCATAAAGGGGAAGGGGTAGGGCCTGAGCTATGCGTTGCCCTTGTGATATCATAAGGGGTCCATCAGGGGCTGATGCTAAGATTTTAATCTCACCTTGATAATCATTGTCTACTAGGGTTGGTGTTACTGAAAGCCCTCGTAGGGAACTTGAGGCTCGCCCAATGATTAAAAAGAACATACCTGGGGGTGGAGGACCATGGAAACCGGTATCCAAAATGACTGTCCCTTCCTCTGGTGTTATAATCCGGGTGGAGGAGGAACAGAGGTCCAATCCTGCGCTCCCTGCTGTTGCTCTGCAAAGGCTTGGGCTGGACGAGGGTTGATGAACGGGTTGTAAGGCCCAGTCTGCGCCTGAGGGATCTGTTGAGGGGGATGGTAGGGGCCCCGTAGTGGGGCCCCTTGCCCGTTTCCCTGGACCGCAGGAAGCGGCTGTCCAGTGGCATCATACTTGGAGCGACATTCCTTTACCCAATGGCGTCCTCGCTTACAGCGTGGGCATAGCCCAGGCATGGGCGGTTTAGGCATACCATGTGCTTGTGGAGGGTCTATAATATTGGTCCCTTCAGTGTAATTTCTGGCAAAGTGTCCAGGCTTTCCACATCTGAAACAGGATTTAGGAGCAGTTTGTCTAGCAGCCATAGGGTGGAGAGCCACGCCCATTGCTAAGCTGATGGACTTTGAAAGCTTATGCTCAAAGGAGTCAACATCATTGCAAAGCCTGATCATGCCATTAAGGTCAATAGTTTTCATTTTTTCTCTTAAGGCAGCCTTGCAGGCAGAGTTAACATTCTCAAATGCAAGCTGTTTCACAATCACATCATCAGTGCTACTTTCTCCTAGGATCCTTTCTGCGGCTTCCAAGAGCCTACCCACAAATTGAGCATAAGGCTCATTTGTGCCCTGAATAATCTTAGAAAGGGAAGTCCCCACTGAGTTGGGAGGGGGGATGGCGCGCCAGGCGGCCAATGCGGCTTGGGCAAGCTGATTAAGTAGCCCAACAGGCAGCGCCTGCTGCTTGCTCTCAGTGGCATATTTCCCTCGACCTGTCAGTTTATCCCGGGTCCATGAGGCTGTTGCTGCATTTTGTTTGTTAACATCTGCCTGTATTTCCAGTTTTTCCATCAATTCAGCTCTCCAAGTCAAATATTGACCGCGAGAGAGCACTGATTGAGCAACCTTTGTCCATTCACTGGGGACGAGATTTCCTCCTTGCCCTAGTCCTTTAAGAATGGACAGTGTAAGTGGGGCTGCTGGACCATAATTCTTAACTGCAGAGTGCAGCTCCTTTAGATGTTTTGTTTTGAGGGCCTTAATAATGCGAGAGCCACTGGTGCTGGTAGTAGGGTTGCTGGCCTCTGCGCCTTCCTGTGTCTCTTTTATCTGAATCTCATCCTCTTCTCCCTCAAAGGGGGGCATGTCCTCATCCTCCCCGTCCTCATTATCAGTGGCGGAGGATTCTGCCTGGGTACCTGACGATCTAGTCATCACTGGGAAGGTGAGACGAGACTTAACAGGGGCAGAACGAGCCTTGGTAGAACGAGCTCTGGTAGGCCTAGTCTGGGAGGACTCATTAGGGGGCCTCAGCGATGTAGGGGGCAGTGATAAGGGTGTCAACAAGTCTACCTGTAAGGTCTGAATCTGAGTAGTCAGGTCTTTGAGTTCTTTCTGCAGGGAAATAACGCCTCTCAACTGGGTTATCTGGCTGGTAAGGGACCGTTTTATGGCCAACAGATCGTCAATGCCAGGGGTTTGAGGAGGCAAGTTACCAGGAAAGGAAGGTGCAGATGGTTGGGGTCGAAGGTCCTCGGGGGGAACATTAGGAGGGGGCTGGGACCATTTTAATCTCGGTAGACTGCCTCCTTTCTCCTGGGTTCTTATGGGAGCTACAAAAGGTGGGTCATATTTCAATCTTTCATACCCAGCTGCCTCTTCCTCCAGGTCCAACTCCTCAGATGTGAATTTTTTCCTTCCTTTTCAGAATCTTTAAGAATGTCTCTAATTATACCATAAAAACTAAAAAATGACTCAGGGACCTTTTCTCCATTTCTTAGAAGCTCATTGATACATTTTTCCACTTTATTTCATGTCAGAGGGTGTATGTCCGGCCCGTGTAAAACCAGCCAGGGGCATTTCTCCTCCATATAGCAAAAGAATTTTAAGAGGTCCTTTTTTTTAACTCTTATTCCCCTCTCCTGTAATGTGCTCTTTACTTCCTTTATAAAGAGGGCCTCTTTAGAAGCCGACTTCCCCATTATTGATGAGACAGCAGAACTTACCTCAAGACGCAGCACGAGCGATGCAAAACGTCTCTACTGTTGTGCTCCGGATCCGAGCCTTTCTCTTAGTGATAGGTGCTGTCCTGTGACCACTGTACCTCGAGCCCCACGTTGGGCACCACTTGACCCGTCCTGCAGGCCAGGTAATTTATGGGTCTCGAGGAGGCATCACCTAGGAATAATGGGGGGGAGAGGGAAAGAGAACCAAGCGCGTAAAGAAAGACAGAGTCAGTCTGAGCTGCGTCTAGGTTCCGTTTATTGCAGGCAACATTTTATTTTTATAAGGCAGTTTCGAAAAGGAGGGGTGAGGGTACGGGGGGAATGGGGAACCACCGTGTCCCAGGTCAAACAGGAAGTAGCAACTTTCATTATTATAAGGCGTCTTGTGGTTAAGCCACGCGGTTAAGACATTCCAAGGAACATATACCACATACTATTTTATTTTGATTCTGCTGACCATATTCTTTTGCAACATACTGTTCTTGAGAAAGAGGGTGCAAGATGAGCCATTCTGTCTGGCCTGGGGGTCTCAGTCCCTCACACTTGCCCAAAGGCCAATCATGCCAAGAAGAAAAAAAAAACTCTGAGTGGAGTGTCTTTAGTGCTTAACATTTTCTCAAGAATACGCAATTTACATTTTCTCAGGAATAGATCCGTGCTGCCAGGAGACATCGTGTCTCATTTCAACAAAACCCAAAGTTACTTAAATGCCATATTTTACAACTCTTTGATGTGATTGAAGATTACCTACCTATGCAGAATACAATCTCTATGTATCTAAAGAAACTGATTAGTCTAACTATAAGTATGACAAACATAGATGACTATTGATCTATAATTCTTAATACCTATATAACTTAAAGACTAGGACTTCATATTAGAATATTAAACAACAAACAACTGTGCAACAAATGAGGACAATGACATCAAAATGTAAACAATGTATAAGTATCTTGATCAGAAGTAGAAATGTACATTGCAATATGATAAATATATCTTAAATTGTATCAATATACAAAAAATGTTTTAAACAGAGGTAGAAGCATGCATGCATACTATATGACAAAATAACTTTGCCTAGGTATACAAATATTGTGAATGAAAATAGGATCATATTCAACACAATTTAAGTTTGTATCAATATAAAGAATCTATACCGATGTAAATTGCCTATAAATGATAGCTCACATGTATTCACTCTATTACTCACTATTATTAATCACACTAATCTATTATCCCATGCAATTTCTCCCTCCATTTTTAAAGAGATCCCTGAGCTTATGAAATTCCACCCTAACCCCCAACTCTATACAAATTATAATTAACCTCTAAATAATGTCCCTTACCCTAAAGACAAACATTGTTGGGAGAGGGGACATCGTCTTCTAGAATTATTTAGAGCTGTCGTGGGAGTGATGTTATTTTTATGGGATCCTGTGAAAGTAAAATGATGGTTAAGTTCCAAGATTACTGTCTGGTATAATTGCAGATAGTCTCTGAGTATTCAATAGGGTTTTTCTGATTTTTCTATTTGGAGTTCTGGCCAGAATGTTGTAAAAAGTACACCATTTCAGATAACCAAGTTGGAACCATCTTGAGCAGCTTGTACCCAAAACAGGTCTTATAGTAGTGCTATCAGCATCATGACATCATATCAACCAGGTGGAATTGTTGTGGGGCCCCCATCTTATCCCTGGAAACTTTAAAGATTACTGCAGGAAAATTCATTGTTCATTGTGGAAAACTTAAACATTATTTATATAGACTTATACAGACATATATATTCAATGAAAGGTACAATAGAAACAAAAATAGTTAAGAAGAAAAGTAAAATTTTCTCTAACTTCTTTTTCTTTCTGTCCCATATCATGGCTCCTGACATGAGAAAGAAACTCTGAATTTTTATTTTAACAACATACTTCAATTTAGAGAAGGACAGAGCCAGTGTTCAAGCCCAAAGCCAGCTTTATATAATCATATATATGTATGTTTGATATATATATATGTTACCTGATCTCATAAATTATATTCCTTTTTCTCTATAATCCTTCCATTATGAGGTTAACACATTATTGAAATACACTGGCTGATTTAATACAGAAGCCTTTCCTATTATCCAATGTCTCTCTGCTGCTGTTGTCCCTTTCTTATTAGCATTAAGAAAATTCAAGGTTAATAAAGCATTATGCAATCCATTTCTGTGGTATTTTCCAACCCTTTCTGTTTGTTTAACATATCCTTTATAGTTATATTTGATCTTTCTATAACTGCCTGACATGTAGAATTGTACGGTATACCTGCAATATGCTTAATATTATAATAAGCAAAAAACTGTTTTATTTTCTCAGAGACGTATGCTGGCCCATTATCTGTCTTTGTATTTGCAGGTATACCCATAATGGTCATAACTTCTAATAAATGCGTGATTACCGAATCAGTCTTTTCTGAGTTAAAGCAGTTGCCCACTAAAAACATGAATAAGTGTCGATGATATGATGTAAATTTTTTTAATTTTCCAAATTCTGCAAAGTGAAACACATCCATCTCCCAGATTTTATTCCTTTGAGTACCCTTTGGGTTAGTATCTGCAGGTGGCAGTGTTTGACTTTGGAAAGAGCAAATAGGGCATCTCTTATAATCTTGTTAACTTGTTGCCATGTAATAGAAAATTCTTTCTTTAAACCTTGGCTATTGACATGATGTTTTTAAATGAAATTCTGAGGCCTGCAACACACTACCAATTAATAATTGATTAATGTCTGCATTACCTTGTGCAAGAGAACCTGGCAGACCCAAATGGGATTGGACCTGTGTTATGTATATAGGACAAAGCCTAATCCTGATTATGACTTGCACCTGGATAAATAATGAAGTCAATTCTGTATCATCTGGTATAAATTCAGTGGTTTCATATGCAAGACAATTCTTTCTGCATATTGTGAATCAGTAATTATATTAAGAGGTTTTTAAAAATCCCTTAGCGCCATGAAAATAGCATATAATTTTGTCTTCTGGACAGAATTATAAGGGCTTTGTTCCACCTTACTTAATTCTTCTGATTTGTAACTTGCCTTCCCTGATTTATTTGTATCAGTACAAAATGTATGTGCTCCAGTTATTGGAGCATCACGTACAATTTGGGGAATAACCATATAAGCCTTGCAGAATACAATACATAGTATTAGCAAAAAAGTTACTAAAATTTCAATATTAATGTAGTCTGCCATATTGATTTATGAGATCCAGTAAATTGTTTTAGGTGTAATAATCTTTATTGTCCAGCAGGTGTCACAGTTGCAGAGTCATGAGTAGCAGGGACGGAACTGGGGGTGACAGGAAAGGTCATGAGCTCCTTTCATTTCCCACCTTGGTACTGGTTAAATACTGAGAAATATTCTTTGCTTGACAAATAAAAGCAATTAAATCAATTCCATACATGGAGCAAGAAACCCAGAACTCACGGGCAGGGAGCACAAACCGGAAGCTGCACAAGTCGTCATATGGCAAGGAGCTGTGCCAGGGAACCACACCGGGGAATTAAGCAGTGGGGGCAGCAGTGGGGGCAAGGGGCATACAAGTACTTGGGAAATTTCCAAGTCATTGCTTGCAGTAAGCTCCACTGTGGTGGGGGTTCTCCAAAAATCCACTTAGGTAAAAGCAAGCCAAGTGGGCAGGGTTGGGAGACTTTCTGGGCCGTGAACTGGTTTGGCCTTTAGGCCGTCCACCTGGTAGGTATGGAGTCCAAATTCACGTGCCAGATGAAGATGGATGCTTAAAAGAAATCCCACACTAGCTCAGAATTGAGAATAATAGAGGGTTATTTATTTAGGGGGAGACTCACAAATCAATATCCTCTGCTGGAACAGAGAACAAAAACTGAATCCCACAGCCAGAAAAGAGGCCGGATGCATGCTTTACATGGTCATAAGTAGTATAAGAGGCCATGCTCAAGTGAGCGGGTAACTTAAAGGCTACTGGCTGTAGGAATTCCTACAGCAATTATGGTTTCTGATTTTGTGTTTATATGAGTTTTCTGTTTATGTAAATATTGGTGTCTCTTCATGAATATGTATTTCTAGTGTTTTTCCTTCATCTTCTTTCCATTTGTTTATTTTATTTATTATGATTTGTTTGTTGTCTATTGCTTCCTTTCAAAAGAGAGTAAGAGGAAGAAGTCATAAACTTGGAAGGGTAAGAAGGTGGGGAGTATCTGGGAGTATATGAAGGAAGAGGGAACCTGATCACAATATATTCTATAGAAAAATTATTTTCAATTAAAAGTGAAAGCTAAGAAACTACATTTCCTTTGTTGTATTCATATTGTTTTTTTACTTCTCTTTACAGCCTAAAATATCCTTTCTGAATCATTCTATATCATGCTGGTCATTCAATAGATTATTGTTGAATCTCAATTATATAGCTTATTTGTTACCATTGATTCTAGTTTGACAAGGCAAAAATTATTTTAAACCTTTCATTATTGTTAAGAGTTTTTATTGTCAAAATGTGATCTATTTTTAAGACAGTTTTCATGGCTACAAAGACTAAACCAGACTTTGCATCTGATAAATGAGATGTTTTGCTTATGTGTATGAATCAACTTAACCTACAGTGAAATTTTACTTTGTAGCTTCAGTGTTTATTTTTTGTTTTTATGAACTGTAGATTGATTGAGTAGAATATTGAAGTGAACCACTCAACGTTGGATCTCTGTCTCTGTCTCTCTGTCTCTGTCTCTCTCACACACCTCACACACACACATGCACATAGACACATATGGTAACAGAGTTAGTGAGAGGGATGGAATAAGCATTATTAGTTGTAAAATATGTTTTATCATTTTTTGAAGAATTCTTCCTAAACTAATGAGAGAATTTTGAATAGTTTTATTACATGCCATCAATATATTAAAATTTTACTACTAACAATAATCAAATAACATTATTTTAAAAGATGTTAACTAAAATTGAATGATTTACAGATTTTATACTTTGAGATTATTGATTCATCATGTGTAATTGTTAAATAGGCAGTAAAGAACAAACATCTCCAAAACAACATTGAATTCTCTTGATACATCCTCTGGGGTTAAGAGAAAAGATCGTTGTTATTTGAATTAGTTCTGATTAGAGTTTTTAGTGTTGTCTTATATTCCAGGATATGGAAAAATAATCTCATAAAAGAAAAATATCTGACAACAGAAACCTTCAGAGTGTCAATAGTTTTTGGTCAAAATATTCATATTGTCTTATGGCCTATGTCTTCAGAGTTGACATTCAAGGTTTGTTCTAGTCTTCTTCCAACTAGCATGATACTCATACACACCTGTGTGCAGGAGGTAAGCCTAGAGCCTGGGTGTTGTCCTGCACAGAGGAAGAAGTGTGAACTAGTTGGCATCTCAGCCACATCATCCTAGAATCTTAAGGTGAGCCATTCTTAACTACCAATGGGGAAATCAGAGATCAGGTTCTGACCTCTCCCTGTAGCTAAGCCGTTTGAAACAGCTGATGAGGAGACTAAAATCAGACCATGTGAGACAGTGATAGACTTCTCAAGGTCATGTGGACACTCATACCTCACGCTGCTTCGGAGTTCAGGTTCTCATGGGATGAGCCAAGTGATAGAATCATCTGTTTCTAGGCTTACACATCAATGAAGAAGCCAGTGAGAGGATTAGACATCACCGTGTAGCTACTGGACAAATGTGTTCAACTACTGAAGATAAGAAAAATACAAATTCTAAGAAATATTGTTAAGGAATTAATCAAGACTACATTAAACATCATGAATTAAAGAAAAAGAAAAGTGTTGAAATAAGCTGCATTATCATGGTGGCTGAAGTTTGTAACCTATAGTTTAGAGAATATCATGACCAAAGAACAGAAAATGACATCATTTAAGCAGGAAAAAATCTGACAGCAGGTGGGAAATGCTTCAGAAAAGCAGCAATAAAGGGGCTATACCTTAAGGAGTTTCAAATTGTCTTACGTGGTATATAGTCCTGAAAAAGTTTTGCTAACTGACTTTGTGGTAGTTATCATTGGGAGGGTTAGGGTCCTCTATGGGTCTGGTGCTGCAACAAATTCAACAAAAGATCAAGGGATTTTAGGGGACAAATTAGAGTTAGAAGTTTGTCTAAACACTGGACATGCTCTAAGGAATTAGAGACAAATGACAGATCCATGATAATAAATGGCAGAAGAGAGACAGGTATCTTTTTCTCTATATGAAGACTCTCTCTACATTTTTAAGTACCCACGTTTTTCCATCATATTTTCTTGGTGCTCACCATTATACTGTATACCAAGCTCATACTATTCCCATTGCTTGGAAATTTCAAAGTCCACCAGCCTTTAAGGAGAAGAGATTTTGCCAATCTATTTTTTTTTGATTTCTCTTTGCCTCATCTAACTGACATTATTTAGATTTAGGGTAATCTTAAATCATGACTCTTTACAGACATATCCTTCTATGATGATTCGCTAATATTTCTAAACCTAGAAAAGAAAAACATTCAAAAATATGATCATATATTGTCTATGGTCATGTAGAATATAAATGAAAATCTGAGGCACACAGAACAGAGGGCCAATGACCACAGGAACACATTCTTTTATATATATAAATATATTTATTTATTAAGGATTTCTGTCTCTTCCCCACCGCCGCCTCCCCTTCCCTCCCCCAATCAAATCCCCCTTCCTCGTCCGCCCAAAGAGCAATAAGGGTTCCCTGCCCTGTGGGAAGTCCAAGGACCACCCACCTCTATCCAGGTCTAGTAAGGTGAGCATCCAAACTGCCTAGGCTCCCACAAAGCCAATAGGTGCAGTAGGATCAAAAACCCATTGCCATTGTTCTTGAGGTCTCAGTAGTCCTCATTGTCCACTATGTTCAGCGAGACCAGTTTTAACCCAGGCTTTTTCAGACCCAGGCCAGCTGGCCTTGGTGAGTTCCCGACAGAACATCCCCACTGTCTCAGTGTGTGGGTGCATCCCTTGCGGTCCTGAGCTCCCTGCTCGTGCTCTCTCTCCTTCCGCTCCTGACTTGGACCTTGAGATTTCAGTCCGGTGCTCCAATGTGCGTCTCTGTCTCTGTCTCCTTTCATCGCCTGATGAAGGTTAATATTCAGGAGGATGCCTATATGTTTTTCTTTGGGTTCTCTTTCTTATTTGGCTTCTCTAAGAACCCGAATTATAGGCTCAATGTCCTTTATTTAAGGCTAGAAACCAAATATGAGTGAGTACATCCCATGTTCCTCTTTTTGGGTAGGAACACATTCTTGTGAACTACTAATGAGTGACTCTTTTAAAATAATGTGCCTTCCTTCAGTCAGGGATACAGTCCACTAGCCCTTGTCTCTTTCCCTCTGTTTCTTATAGGTGAGCAGCATCTTCCCTCAGCCTCATGTGGACCCTTTTCCTGAATTTCTTCTTACTAATGTGCTGTTTGACATCACAAGTAATACCACACAGCATTCATGAAAGAAATGTGTTGGCTTCTACAGAATATCCATCAATACTGAAAGAGTAATAATAAGCATAGTATCTTCCTAAATGAGGATTAGATGTAAATTCATGCAGTATCTGATATAAAAATACTTACTGAATGGTTTGGAGAGATGGGGAGAATATGAGACTGTGAGCTGCCCAGCATAGATGATAGGAACCAAACTCGGGTCCTCTATAAGAACAGTATGTATTCTACACCAGTGAGGCATCCCTCAACTGCTATGATTAAAGAGTTTTATCCTCACCCTGTATTTAGCAGATTCCACATGTGCCTTTTGTTTCACTTATTTTCATAACAGTCTTATATTCTCCTTAATACTGTAGCCCAATATTTAAAATGGGAGATGACACAGCCTCAATTTACCATTGTGCTATGGCAGATGTATCATACAGGATTTCGGTGGTATAGATGTTTAGACTGGTCTTACATCGGCACAGTTGGGAAAGTGCAGACATGGAAGCTGATGCAGAAGAAACATCAAGGTTTTGCTAGCTCACTATGGGCTCCATGTTGCACATTTCACATTAAAAAGAAACAGAAAAGAAAGAAGATGGAGAAATGACAGGTTCCTAAGTTAGGTAGCTGCAAGTATGTGAGATTTAAGGACCCAGGAATCCACTTCCTCCCTTCATACCTAAACCATGTCCTAAGATAGATGCAGCACACCTTGGCCCCATGGAGGAAGACTGTTGGGATCATCTGGTCATCACCAGTCACATGACAATGTGGTGTCACAAGGCAGATCCACCCCTGTCCACATACTCTCTGACAGGCTGACACAGAGCTCAGGATCAGAATAAAAGGGCTGAGGGACAGGGCACTTCCATCACTCACCTCCTGAGATACCCACAGATTCTGAGCTTCCTGTCAACTCGGTAAGTGTCCATGGGATGCAGGAACAGAGACTTTTCCAGAGGGGTTGCCAGACAGGGGACAGGGAAATGTCTCTCAGCCTAGAGGCCATATTGGCAGATCATAAAACATGGTGAAGGGTGAGGGGTGAGGCAATGGGAACATGGACACACAAGCCACAGCCTTGGTTTCTGAGGGACATTGGAATGATTGAAGCCCTCTGGCTCTGGAGAGAACAACAATCCTTCAGTGTATAGGAACCTTCAGTTCAAGACTCTGAGCACAGAGAACTGTGCAACTGAACAGGCTCAGGGGGAGATGGCCTGTGAAGAAAATGCTTCCCCTCACTTCTGAAGAAAAGAGCTGGAGTCAGGAAAGGGCAACAGAGTCTCACTTTGGTGAGGAAAAGAAACAGAGCCCTGGTTCTGGGATCTGTTCACACACTTCTCTGATGAAGAGGACACTGCCAGGATGACACTGACTTTGTCACCCTTAACCTGTGGAGGTGGTGATTTGGATACCTCTGAACTCTGAACTCATAACAGGGGCTCATAGTCACAGAGCAAATTTGAGTGAGCTTGCTTATTTTCTTTCAAGGACTGGGGTTACTCACCTATCAGTAACCTAGAAGGTCTTAAAATACAGACTTTAAACTAAAATCACTTTCAAGTATAGATTACTCTTTGCTTTTGCAATTATTTCTTTCTTAAATAATCTGTATACTGGCACATCTATGAGGACTAAGACCAGCAGACATTTTAAATGTCACTAGATAATCATTCAGCAGCATGCCAGGTGACAATTAGCATCTCACTTGCATGGTTCTGAATTCAAGACACCACATTGTGACAGTGTGAGTGTGATAGAAATGATAGGGCTATGAATGGTTGTTTCAGGGCTTACAGGTGAAATTCGGGTAGCCAGAATGATTCAAGTGCACACAGTGTGTGATGTCTGACATGTGTGTGATTCTCTTGTAGCTCCTGAACACCCACAAGCCGAGATGTCCTGCCAGCAGAGCCAACAGCAGTGCCAGCCCCCTCCCAAGTGCACCCCCAAGTGCCCTCCCAAGTGCCAGACACCAAAGTGTCCCCCAAAGTGTCCTCCTAAGTGTCCCCCTAAGTGCCCTCCTGTCTCTTCCTGCTGCAGTCTGGGTTCTGGGGGCTGCTGTGGTTCCAGTTCCGGGGGCTGTTGTGGTTCAAGCTCTGGGGGCTGCTGCAGCTCTGGCGGTGGTGGCTGCTGCCTGAGCCACCACAGGCCCCGCAGATCTCTCCGTCGCAGACACCAGAGCTCTGGATGCTGTAGCAATGGTGGGAGCAGTGGATGCTGTGGCAGCAGTGGATGCTGTAGCAGTGGTGGCAGCAGTGGCTGCTGTGGCAGCAGCGGTGGCGGCAGCTGTGGCAGTAGCCAGCAGTCTGGTGGCTGTTGCTAAGCTGAGGAAGACTTCACCAAGTGTTGCAGGAGGAAGCCAAGCTCAGCAGACTGGTCCAGTCTTGCTGCCCTCTCCCCTCCTGCTTCCCTCCTTGCCCTGCCCTCTGAGATGCTGACATCTCTTGTGAAAGGGTCTGCATTTTACTCATCAGATATCAGTGTCCCGTTGCCTCTTTGTTACAAATAAAAAAGCCTTGGCAACCAGTCCTGACAAGACTCTTGTTCATTTCTCAGCATCATCCTCATCCCATCCCTTCATCATCTTTTCCTGCAGAGAGCGGCACTCGGAGCTCTTGTCTCCTTTAAGACATATATGTGAGCTGGGCATTGGTGGTGTACTCCTTTAATCCCAGCAGAGGCAGAGGCAGGTGGATCTCTACGAGTTTAAGGCCAGCCTCATCTACAAAAGCTAGTTCCAGGATAGGCACCAAAGCTACACAGAAACCCTGTCTCAATATTAAGTTCCTTTTGTTACAACTATTTCAGTCTTAAGTGCATTTCAGCATTATAATACTGTAGCCATTTTCAGGGACCTTAAGGACATCAGCTGCCCTTAAGGCTTGTAACATGGCATCACAATTGAGTGCCTTTTCTAAATTTCTGCAGCTAAATGCCCTTCAACCAAAGAACGGATAAGGAAAATGTGGTACATTTAAACAATCGAGTACTACACAGCAGAAAAAATAATGATATCTTGAATTTTGCAAACAAATGGATGGAGCTAGAAAACATCATTTTGAGTGAGGTAACCCAGATACAGAAAGACAATTATCACATGTACTCACTCATAAGTGGTTTTTTAAGCATAAAGCAAAGAAAACCAGCCCACAAACCACAATCCCAGAGAACCTAGACAACAATGAGGACCCTAAGAGAGACATACATGAATCTAATCTACATGGAAAGTAGAAAAAGACAAGATAGCCTGAGTAAATTGGGAGCATGGGGACCTTGGGAGAGTGTTGAAAAAGAGGGAAGAGGTGGGAAAGGGAACAAAGAAAACTGTAGAGCTCAATAAAAATTAATAAAGAAACCTTGTCTCAAAAACCAAAGCAAAACAAAACAAAAAGACTTGTATGTTTCCTAGGACTCTGTACCAGCTGTTTTAATCTAAGAACTAAGACCCTCTTTTAACAGTAACCTGATGTGAGGACTTAGACATGTCAGCCACTCCTCACAATTATAAAAACTGGGGAAAACCCATGTCAATGGACTTGAAAGGTCAATGTTCACTATTAGGCACTCACTGGAAGGATAAAGATCAATAATCAGATTAATTGAGGACAATTGTTGGGGGAGGGCTGCTTATTGGTTCCTGGCTGCTGATCCCCGAAATAATCACACAGAAACTGTATTAATTAAATCACTGCTTGGCCCAAAGCTCTAGCTTCTTATCGGCTAACTTTTACATATTAATTTAACCCATTTCTATTAATCTGTGTTATGCCACGAGGCTGTGGCTAACCAGGAAAGTTCCAGCTCCTGTGTCCAGCAGGGCTACATGAATTTTCTCTGACTCCACCCTTCTTTCTCCCAGCATTCAGTTAAGTTTTCCCAGCCTACCTAAGTTCTACCCTATCAACAGGCCAAGGCAGCTTTCTTAATTCATTAACCAATCTTATTCACAGCACACAGAGGAGAATCCCACATCAGACAAGGAGAACATCAGCCAGTGACTTCTTTTCACATCTGTGTTTTTCTTGCTGTTTTGTAAGTAAAGTTTGACCTAGACCTAAGTCATGGAAACAATGTAAGTTTCCATGCTTTTGAGTTGCTGAGTTGTTACAATGTAATAACTTCTGCACAGCTGACCACTGCAATGGTCTCCCTCCTTTCCTTCAGCTGGTGGCTGCTGAAATCTTGACATCGAGGAGATCAGCACTCAAGAGTGAAGTGTTTGGCAATATTTGACTGTGCCTGCTCCATCTTCTGTGATTTGTTTTCAAATAAAGTGACTAAGACAATGGTTTCATTGAAATGTGGTTTTCTTCAGGTCTCTAACTCTGACCCCATCTTTAGTAGGGAACAGGTTTTGTTATCATTTTCCCCATCATTTCAATGTACCAGAGGCCTCCAAGTGTCCTCATTCAGCATAGCACCCTCCAGTTCATGTTTATGTACACATGTGTATGTAAAGATGTTTTTCAAAAGTTCCTGTAACATTTAACTACCAATGTTATTTATATTTCAAATTTAGTGAATTTAAATATAGTGTTCTGTTATTTTTGCAAAATATTTATAAGTTTTACAAAATATTTATTTTTGACACAAAGAGCAATGAACACACTGAATGCTGTTAAGAGTTATTTGCAAGCTCATTCAACAATTTATAAACAACATAGTCTCACTATAAGATATAAGTGATAATATGTGAGCATATTTTCAATAATGTTCAGATTTATGTGTTAGAAACCACCACTGAAATGACAGAAATTTTTACTTTGGAAAAGTTTAATGAATATCAAACATTTTTGCATATGTTCATGTATTTTAGTCTAAATTCTTATATGATAGAAAATGTATAATACCTGTTTCTGTGAATGAGATTTTAACTTAATGTAATAGCTGAGTTCATCCATTATCCTGTAAAGGACTTAGCTAATTTTTATTAATGAATGCAGCTCCATTGACCATGCTATCACATTTTCTTTGTCCACACTGATGGTCATCTAGTTTAGCTCTATATGGTGGCTGTTATCAATGATGCAGTACACATGTCAGCCTGTAGGGGGTCTCTGTGGGACGCTAACATTGAGACTTGGTTGGGTACCTGGAATTGTAGCTAGATCCCAAAGCAATTCTAGTTTTAGTTTTGAAGTTCCTCTTCTTCAGTATCCTCCCCAGCATGGGTGGTCGCGGGTTTTCTTGATGGTGGCTACAATGACTACTGTGAGCTGGAATCTCAGAGTCAGTGTCCTTTCCATGACTCTGGTGGCTAAAAACAATGAATGGTCCCATGTATTGTTGGTCATTTCTCTTCCGAGTACTGGCTGTTCATTTTATTTTTCCTTTTATTAACTGCATGGTTTTTATGGTAACTTTTTACTTCTCTTTTTCTTCTAGGCATTAATTTTTCAATAAATATATAGTTCTGCCCATTTTTCTCTCATCTTAGGAGCAGTCTCCTTACTGATTCTTACCTTTCCTGGGTATGCATGCAAGGTCATGTATATCTTCACCATTCTCTTTCCTAGGGATGAAGAGATTTTTAGAAAATCCTTGCTGCTTCAAATATGCTAAATTCTTTTCTCCTTGATTGTCTTGAGTTGCTGTCAGTATTAACTTCAGGACATTGACTCCTTTGAGTTGATTTTTCACATGGTAAGAGTAATAGATTCAGTTTATTCTTGTGTATGAGGAGATCTGGCTTTATCAGCAACATTTAAGTAATCTGTTCTTCAATATGTGTTACTGACAGTTTCCTCAAAGATTGCATGTCTGTAACTGTGTAGGTTTATCTGTGGGTTCTGAAGTCTACATTAGTAGTGCACACATTTGTCTTCTGGCAGTATGCAGCAGGGTTTTTTTTATTTTTGTTACTTAATACAATAATTTTTTCTGAAATATATTTTCAAAGTAGGTGTTTCGATGCTTTCTACATTGTCCTTTCTGTGTTTGATTTCTTTGCTGGTGTGAGCTCTTTTAAATACCATGTAAGTTTTATGATTGCATTATCTACTTCCATAAAAATGCCTATTGTATTGTATTTGATAAGGGTTGAATGAAATTTTAGATTGCCTTCTGTAATATCATTATTTTCATATTCTTAAATCTACCTATATGTAAAAATGGGGTTTCTTCCAAACTTTAATTGTTTTTCTCAAATTTCTTTCTTTAGTTTTATGAAGTTTTCATTGAGGAACTCTTTTACCTCCTTGCTGCTGATTATTCCAAAGTGTTTTTTCTTCTTTTTATGATGTCATGAATATGTTCTTTCCTGGTTTTTCTGTTAGGCATTTCAATCTTGGCTTATGGAAATGCTACTGAACTTGAAATAATGATTGATTTTGTGGCCTGCTGTAGGTGGAAGCTGCATGTTCGTTCTCAGATGCACAGACCTGAAATAATTAGACAGAAACGGTATCAATTAAATCACTGCTTGACCTTTTAGCTCTGGCTTCTTATTAGCTAGCTCTTTCATTTTGAATTAACCTATTTCTATTAATCTGCAAATCACCCCAAGGCTGGGCCTACCGGTAAGGTTCTGTCTGGTGGCTTCGGTCTTTTTCTTTTGGCAGCTACATGGCATCTCCCTGACTTCACCTTCTTTCCTCCTGTCTCTCCTTGGAATTTCCACCTTGCTATATTCTGTGCTGCCATAGGCCCAAAGCAGCTTCTTTACTAACCAGTGTTAATAAAGCATATTCACAGCTTACAGAGGGGAATCCCACATCAGCCTGCTACTTTGCTCAACATTATATGGAAGATATGCTTTTCCAGTAGAATTTCAGGGCATTTTATGTTGGGATACTATTGCCTGCAAACAGAGACAATTCATCTTCTGCCTTTTGTGCTTGCATCCCTTTCATGTCTTTGTCTCCCAAAATTCTAGTTAAGATTTTAAGAGTGGAGAAAGTGGACACCATTATCTTAGTACAGATTATAAAGGAAGTAATTTTATGTTAATTTCATTTAGGCAATATTTGATGTATCTTTTCTATTCCAAATTTCTTCAGTAGTTGATCATGAATGATATTTGAGTTCTCTGTGTGCCATTTTGGCACCAATGGAAATGACTGTCACATTACCATCCCTAAGTCTATTTGTATAGTCTGTTGCATTTAATGATTAGTAATTGTTCAACAATCCTAGCTTCCATGAAATCATACCAACCATAAAGGTAAACTTTTCATTTAATGTGTTCCATTTTCAATGTTTTGATACAATATTTATTGTGGAGACTCAAAAAAGCCTTTTTCCAAGTTGACCAAAGGTCAGAGAGTTGGGACTCATCTCTAGTTCCTTCAAGGTTATTGTACTTCTACCTCAGACAAAGGTCCCACCTAGTTGTAAATCAGAGAGTTCTGCTCTTTCTAGGTTATTGTCAACAGTTGTGGCTAATTGCCAGACCTTGTGCTCCTGGAATAAGGAAGTGATTGGTTTCTACCTCAAACAAAAGTCTAAGGATCCAACTAAGTTCCAGTTCCCTTTATGGAGATAACTTGAGATTCCACCCAGGGACTGGTTTGCCTATAGAGTGTTTTGGTGTGAGAGTGATTTGGTGACTTGTTTTTTTCTAGCAAGGTAATGCTTAATTATGAGTGTAGCCCATGGCTTTCAATTAGTATGTTTATTTCCTTGTATCATGTTAATGTAGTCTTTTGCCTTACTCCTGCCTTTTGGGGTCAAGGGTGTTTTAAACAATTGGAAATTAAACGTGGGTGAATTTTTCAGTACTCACTGAAAATTCCCTCCCAATACTATGCTATATGTTGTTGTGTTTTATTTTAGTATATGTGCTGCCGAAGCGAGCTCTTGTTGTGTTTTATTATTTTCATTCATGTCTTCATATTCTTTACTGTATTACTAATCCCTATGCCCTTACCCTGGTGAGAGGTATTTTTGTTGAGTCTGATCCCAGAAAATTTCTTAATTCATTAATTTTCTTACATGGTGTCCTGTTATTTGATCATATCCACTCATTTTTCTCTTGGTTTTGTTTTAGATAGCCCAGAAAGACTGTTCTGCCCATAGACTCCTGGGTGTGGAGAAATCCTCCGGGGCAAGGCAGCCTGAGAGTGGCCACAGCCATGCAGAAAACTGAATCTTTTAGACATGAAGTCAAAACTGTCTACATCTACTCAGCTTGCAGACAACCACATCTACTGTGACAAGGTTTTGCTTTGGTCCTGCCTGACTTCTGACTCTGACAATCTTATCATAACCCCTCTGCAGTGGTCCTTGAGTCTTGGGAGGGGTGTGACACAGATGTCTCATTGTTGTTGGCTGATAATATGCAAACACTTACTCTCTAAACTTTGATCAGCTGTGATGCACTGCATGAACCATTGTCCATGACACAAAATTGTTGCTCTGAAAGGTCTGAGGAGTCTGATCCAAAGTGTCTGCAAACACCAGCGCCAGCAGAAGCAGCATCCTTGTGAAGCAGGAAGGAAATACGACCATGTGTGGGTGTGGATTGGTCAGGAAGTAGATGTCCTTGCCTGATGCTGCTGATCTTTGAGGGCAGAAGAAATGAGGTTTATGGTAAACAGAAATGTGCTTCATTAGATTCCCACAGAATACTCAATTTAGGCTTACGTTCATCCGGTAAGAATTCTTCTGCATGATCAGCGTCCTTCTCTTCAGGATATTGCCAACAGCACTCCCACTGGGGATGGGGGCACAGCACTCTGGACCTAACAGACCAAAGCCCTGTCTTTGTCCCAGGAGCCGTCTCCAAGCATCAACTGCCAGCAAAGGAAACACTGTTTTTCTACAATGGAGTGTCTCTGGATACACAAACCACACTTCAGCATGGGCTGCATGCCCAGCAGTAGATAACCTGCAACAAGGCCAATGTTATTTCTGCAATTTTTTTTTTAAAAAAAAACTTTGATGGTCTTTTGCTTGTATTTATAGTTTCTAATTTTGCATTTTTATGAGTTTTGTGCTTTGCAAATGTTGGTGTGTCTACATATATATGTATTTCTAGTGCTTTTCTTTTTGTTTTTTTCGACTCATTTATTTTCTTTATTCTACATTTTTTGTTTTTCATTTACCTTTTTCCTTTCTAAAAACACAGAGAAAATAGCCACAGAATTGGAAGGGTGAAGAGGCAGGGAGTATCTGGGAGGATGAAGGAGGAGGGAACCTGTTAAGGATATATTCTGTGAAAAAAAAATATTTTCAATTGAAAGGGAAGCTGAGAGAAAACATTTTCTTTGTTGTATTCACATTTATTTTGATTTAATTTTTAGAAATTTAAAAAAATTCCTTTATAGATTTATTTTATGACACTCTAGCCATTCAAGAGTTTATTGCTTAATCTTAATTGTTTTACATGATTTCCTACTTTTTCATTAGCATTGATTTTTAGTCTGATAAGGGAAAATTATTTTAAGCCTTTTGTAGTTGTTAAGATTTTTTTATGGCCAAAATGCGATCTATTTTTAAGACAGTTCTCATGGCTACAGAGAATAAAGTACACTGTGCATCTACTGACTGTGATGTTTTGTCCATGTGTATGAATCAACTTAACCTAGGGTGAGTTTTACTTTGTAGCTTCATTGTTTAGTTTTTCTGACCTATTTATTGATGAAAGTAGAATATTGAACTGAACCACTCAAAGTTAGCACCTAGATTACACATAAACACATACATGGATACACACAAGCACATACACACATGTGGAGAGAGAGGTGAGATAAGCATTATCATTGGTGTAATATATTTTATCATTTTTGAAGACCTCTTAATAAATCAGTTTGAAATAATGAGAGAGATTTGAAAAGATTTTTTACATGTCATCAATATATTAAAATTATATTACTAGCAACAACCAAATAGTAACATTTAGAAAGATGTTAATTAAAGCTAGTTGATTTGTAGCTTTTATACTTTCAGACCATTGATGTATGATTTGTTATTGTTAAACAGGTAGACAAGAACAAATATCTCAAAACAACACTGAATTCCTTGATTTGGGTTCTGGTATGCAGAGTAAAGAACATTCTTATTGAACTATTTCTGATTAGAGTTTTCAGTGCCCTCTTTTATTCAGGGATATGGAAATGGCCTTATAAAAGAGAAATATCTGACAACTGAAATCCTCAAAATGTCAACAGATTTTATGCAAAAATATTCATATTTTCTCAAGGTCTAAGCCTCTAGAGCTCACATTGAAGGCTTGATTCTAGTCTTCTTTATGATCCTCATACACACCTGTGTTCAGGAGGTCAGCTGAGGACTTGGGTGTTGTCCTGCACAGAAGCTGAAGTGTGGACTAGCTGGCATATCAGCCACATCACCCTAAACACTAAGGTGAGTCACGTGGTGCTACCATTATGGAAATAAGGGATCATGTTCTGACCTCTCCCAGTTGCTATGACCTTTGAAATGACCGAGGAAGAGAATATAATCAAACCAGTGAGACAGTGAAAGATTTCCCATAGTCATGTGACACACCTCCCTCACTCTGCCTCAGAGATCAGGTTCCATTAGGGTGAGCCAGGCCCTTAGTTAAGTGTTATCTTTTTCTAAGCTTACACACCAATGAAGATGCCAGTGAGAGGATTAGACGTCACCGAGTAGCTACAGGACAAATGTGTTCAGCTACTGAAGATAAAAGATACACAAGCCCTAAGAAAGGTTGTTAAGGAATTCACTATAACTACATTCAAAGTCACTAAAAGAAAATTAAAAATACAGACCTAAGCTTCATTATCATAGCAGCTAAAGTTTGTAACATACAATTTAGAGAAAATCATGACCAACCAACACTCATCTAAGAATCAATCTGAGGATAGATGGGACATGTCCAGATAAAGTAGCAGTAAAGAGAATAGGATGTAAGAGTTTCTACATCGTTTTAGTGGTGTACAGTCCTGAACAAGTCTCTGCTACTGGCTTTATGGCACTTACTATTGGGAGGGTTAGGGTCTTCTATGCATCTGATGCTGTAACATAGTCAATGAAAGATCAAGGGGCTTCAGGGGACAAATTAGAATTAGAACTTTGGGTATGTGTAAATATTAGATGTATTTTTAAAAAATACTTGGTAACAGAGACTGATGATAATAAATGACAATACAGGAAAGTATACATCTCTCTATATGAAGACTCTTCTATACATTTATAAGCACCCATGTTTCTCTACCATATTTTCTTGGTTCTCACTATGCTCCTGTGTCCCAAGCTCATATTATTCCAAAGGCTTGGAAATTCCAGAGTCCACCAGCATTTAAGGAGAACAGATTTTTGCCAAGTTTGTACATTTCTTTCCCTCTTCTAGCTTACAATTCTTAGGTTTAGGAAAATCTTACATCATGACTCTTTATAACCACATCCTTTAATTATGAATCACAACTATTTATAGTAAATCTTCAAAAAATCATTCAAAATAATAATTCATATATAGCCTATGGTGATGTAGAATATAAATATAAATAAGGCATGCAGAGAGAACAGAGGTCTAATGACCACAGAAACACATTCTTGTGAGCTTCTAATGTGTGATTCTTTTTAAAACAACCTGCCTTGCTTCAGTCAGGGATACAGCCCACCAGCCCTTTGTCCCACAGGTGGGAGGTGGGAGAAGACTGATTCTATTCCTCTGTTTCTTATATGTGAACAACATGATTCCCTCGATCTCACATGAATCCTTATCTTATTTTCTTCTTAGTAATGTGTCATCTGACCTCACCAACAATAGCCACAGATTTTATGAAAGAGCTGTGCTGGCTTCTACAGAGGATCCATCCATATTGAAAGTGTAAAAACAAGGTAGTATATTCCTAAAAGATGATCACATGTAAATTTATGAAATATCTAATATGAAGATATTTACTGAGACAAGTGTAAAGAAGTCGATAAAATAATGGTGTTCTTTCTCTCTGGACACAATCGCTGCTGTATTCTTATTAATGCATATGAATTTTGCCAAATATTGGGTTTCTTAAGACATTTTCATATGTATTATTTCTTGACCTATTTATCTTCTTTCAGTTGCTATTTTTAAAATTATATTTTTTCAAGTGTGTGTGTGTGTGTGTGTGTGTGTGTGTGTATGTCTGACTGTGTGTCCATCGGTGGGGTTATATGTACAAAACTGAATGTATCTTTGGAGGTAAGAACTGGGTGTTAGACGCGCTGAAGCTGGAGTTAGAGGTGTTTGTGAGATGCCCAACACAGGTACTGGGAACCAAACTCAGATCCTCCACAGAGCAGTGTATACTTCTCACAGATGAGCATCTCTCAATGGCTATGATTAAACAGCAGTATCCTCACCCTGTGTTTGGCAGTTTCCACGTATGTCTTTGGTGAACAGTCTACATGATCATTTGATCTTTCATTTCTTTTCATAACCATTTTATATTGTCCTTAATATTGCACTGTCATAGTTAAAATGGGAGATGACACAGCCTAAACAGAATCCTGAACCACACCTTAGAACGTCTTGGTTTTGTTCTGGATCTGGAATGTAGGACTTGACTGGTGTAGATGTTTATGCTGGGCTTACTCAGGCACAGTTGGAAAGTGCAGACATGGAAGTAGATGTTGAAGAAATTTCAAAGTTTTGCTGCCTTGATATGAGCTCCGTGCTGCACGTATCACATTAAGAAGGGGCAGAAAAGAAAGAAGATGGAGAAATGACTGGTTCCTAAGTCAACCGCTCTGCAGGTGTGCCAGGTTGAAGGATCCAGGAATCCACTTCCTCCCTTCATGCCTAAGCCATGATCTAAGACAGATGCAGCATGACTGGTCCCATGAAGGAAGGTAGTGAGAAATGTTTGATCACCATCAGTCACCTGACCATGTGGTTGTGAGGAGGCAGGGACTCCCATGTCCAGACACTGTCTGCCTGACTGAGCCCAGGACCAGAATAAAAGGGCTGAGGGACAACACACTTCCATCCATTCACCTCCTGAGATACCCACAGACTGTGAGCCATCTGTCATCTTGGTAAGTGTCCATGGGAGGCAAGAGGTAGAGACTTTTCCAGAGGGGTTACCAGACAAGAGTTTCACAGGGGACAGGGAAAGGGTCCTTCGGCCCAGAGGCCATGTTGACAGATTATAAAATATGGTGAACAGTGAGGGGTGAGACAAAGGCGACACACACACACACACACACACACACACACGCAAGCCACAAGCTTGGTTTTGAGAGACATTGGAATGCTTGGGACCTTCTGGCTCTAGAGAGAACAAAGCACCTTGGGTGTATTGGAACCCTCAAAATGGGACGCTGAGCACAGAGACCTGCTCAGGGCAGAGACAGCCTGTGAAGAAAATGCTTCCCCTAACTCCCAAAGAAGAATCTGAGTCAAAATCAGGCAACAGGGTCTCACTTGTACTTGGGAAAGAAAGAGAGTCCAGGTTCTGGAATCCTTTCCCACACTTCTCTGATAAGTAGGACACCACCAGGATGACATCAATGTTGTCACCCTTAGCCTGAGAAGGTGTTGATTTGGATACTTCTGAGCTTGCCTCATAACAGGGGCTAGTAATCCCAAGGTATCCTGGAATGGTTTAGGTATTTTCAACTCAGGGTCTGAACTTACTCCTTCAGTGACATAGAAGGTGCTTTGAAATATCGACCTTAAACTAAAATCACCTTCGAGTAATGGCTGCTCTTTCCTTTCACAACTACTTCTCCTTGAAGTAATCCAAATACTGGCATATGTGTGAGAATTAAGACCAGCAGACATTTTCCAATGTCACTAAACATTCATCCAGTGCTTCTGGATGCTAGGTGACAATTAGTATCTCAATAGCATGGGTTTCTGAGGCTCTGAATTCAAGATGACCCACTGTGACAGCGTGAGTGTGTTACAGATGAAAGGACTAAAAATGGTTGGTTTGGGTGCTTAGAGGTGAAATTTCTGGGGGAGGTCAAATGGGTCAGGTGGACACAGTGTCTGGTGTCTGACATGTGTGTGATTCTCCCACAGCTCCTGAACACCCACAGGCTGAGATGTCCTGCCAGCAGAGCCAGCAGCAGTGCCAGCCTCCTCCCAAGTGCACCCCCAAGTGCCCTCCCAAGTGCCAGACACCAAAGTGCCCCCCTAAGTGCCCTCCTAAGTGTCCCCCTAAGTGCCCTCCTGTCTCTTCCTGCTGCAGTCTGGGTTCTGGGGGCTGCTGTGGTTCTAGTTCTGGGGGCTGCTGTGGTTCAAGTTCCGGAGGCTGCTGCAGCTCTGGCGGTGGTGGCTGCTGCCTGAGCCACCACAGGCCCCGCAGATCTCTCCGTCGCAGACACCAGAGCTCTGGATGCTGTAGCAGTGGTGGGAGCAGTGGATGCTGTGGCAGCAGTGGATGCTGTAGCAGTGGTGGCAGCAGTGGCTGCTGTGGCAGCAGCGGTGGCGGCAGCTGTGGCAGTAGCCAGCAGTCTGGTGGCTGTTGCTGACCTATACCATGAAGATCACAAATGTGCAGTCCAAGAGGAAGCCATGTTCAGAAGATCAGTCCACAATTCCTCCTCTCCTCTCCTTCTAGTTCCCAGATCCTTGACTGAAAATCTGTATCAAGTTCTGAATCTGCACCAATGATCTAATGTCTTCTTCAGTATTTTGTGATAATAAAGTTTTCCGTATTGAGTCTTCTAAAACTCTTGTTTATCTTGGACAGAATTACCCTCACACGTTAGTTTCAACAATGGGGCTCAGTGGTACCTTGAACTGGCTTGTATCTGTAGTGTGACATAATCAGTAATATGGGCCACTCCACAGAATACAGGTCGTAAAGGGTCTGTCATCCTTCACTGTGATTATGTGTCCCCCATCCAGCAGTCATGTTCGGTCCAGATTACTTTCCTTCTTTGGCTACCTGTGTGTTTTCTCTCGTATCATCCCCTGTCTTCTGTGTTCTGCAAGTAACTGTGGTGGTATTCTACCTCTTCACATGAAGTATAACTGGTCAAAATCAGCTCCTCGCTGTCATGGAAAGTTAGATAAGCCAAGTGCCCATTGCACAACAATAAAGGGACTTAAATATGAGAATGAACACAAAATATTCATAGAAGATCACATATTGGGAAAACTTGAAATGTTGGAACTTTCAGCAACTTCTGTGAAATGATACTATGGTGACACAATGAAAACAGGTTTCATGAAGTACATTAATTAATGCTAAAATTTTCTATGTGCGACTGAACATAACCCACGCAGCAGAATGATAGTCTTTGCCATATGCCAGTCATATCAGACTGTGTAACAAACTCTCTCAACTCATCACATACAAGCAAACAACCCAATTTAAAACTTAGAAGAGACTCATGTTGTTATTCAGTCTTCCCAGGTCCCTCCCCCGCCAAGATGATGTCCACAATCAGCTGGAAGCAGTTTTGATAATTTGCCACCCCAATTCCTTCAAACTGTGGCATCTAATCTCCTGCTTTTTATTGTAAGGAAGACGTAGGAATGTTATTCTTTTGGTCTCTGGTCCCTTTAAGGGACAAGCCACGCCCACTCCCAGTGATCTCTGACCCCTGCCCTGCCATCTTGAATCTCTTTCACTGTCCCCACTTGGTGTCCACGCACGTGTCTCTCTGTCTCTCTCTTTCTCTCTCTCCTCTAAGCAATAAAGATTCAGTTCTGATTCATACTATGTGTCTGTCACATGTGCCTACCCACGTGCCCCGCTCACTGTTGTGAACTACAGAGCCAGGGCCCGGCACCTGCCCGTCCCTCTGGGGATCCGCCGGGACTCCCGCCTGCTCTGCGAGCTCACCAGCCCTAGTCACTGCATGGAGCGACCAGCCCTCCCCGCTTTCCCAGGACCCGCTGCTAGCTGTCTGCCCATTGGCCACCACCAGCTACCACCTGGGACACCCAAACATTTTTTAAAATCATAAAACATAGATACATTCATCCAAAAAAAAGATACAAAAGAAGATACAAAATGATCCATAGACACAGGTAAAACTGCTCAGTATGACTATTAGGCAATCCCATAATGAGATATAGCGTCTGAACTGAGTGTGATCACAGAGAACCCAACATAGCCTGACAGCTCCTATGGACTATGTGGGGGAACTGGTAACTCTGTGGATTGTTCAGAATGCCTATGAGTTTGAATTCTCCTTTCCTCAAAAATTTAACAGAATTAACTATGAACCAACAAGTTCACACCTCCTCTGTACTGTCTGTTTTTGTATGTGTGTATTTGTGTATGGATCTCTGGGTACATGTGTAGAACATATGCATTAAGAACAGAGACTTACAGAGCTCTTTCTACACCATATTCACAGAAGCCCTGTCTACAATAGCCAAAAGATGAAGGGCATTCAACTGTATATTGATTAGTGATTGTATTTAAAATATGGTCCAAGTATGCCAAAGAATATGATCTAACCTTCAGAATGGCAGGTATAGGCTCATGCCTATAATCACAGTCAGGAGGATCACAAGTCCAAGGACACCCTGAATGCATAGCCGTTTCCCGACCAGCCTTGCCTACATGAGCAAAAACTTTTCTCAAAAAAAAAAAAAAAAATTACAGAAATATATTGTAATGCCTTCATGCACCACTGTACCCAATTGTGAGCCAGGCAAGGGCCTGGAAATTGAAAGAACACACAAGAGACCTGGGTCATTTGAGAGGAGATAAGCAGAATGTCCTTTATTCAAGCTTAGGAAAAACCTTATATACCTAGCTGCTGCACAATGTCCTACCCCCCCCACCCCCCCAGGCAGGTGGGAAATTACCATACCCAAGATGGAGTAAACAATGCCCTACAGCTAATCACCAGGGGGCAGAGGGAGCACAGGAACAAACAGAATGTTTTGCCTGAAAATGCAACAAGATGTCTGGTCAGAAACTGTCCTCAAGATGAACCTGGAGAGGAGGAGTAGACCCGTGGGCCCTACAATATATGTGAGTGTTACAGTATGAGTGAAATGTAAAGGGAGAATACAAATTAAAATACGTGTTTGAAAAAGACAAACACTGTACCATTCTTCTGTTGGATTCCTGTGGAATGCTAATTTCTAGAGGCCAGGGAGAGGACCTGTGGGAACATATTGATGAAGGAGTGTATTAATTCAGTTTTGTAAGATGATAAGATACCCGGTGTCACAATGCCTTGTATGCATTTATGAAACTGAAAAAGTAAATTTTAGCCGGGCGATGGTGGCGCACGCCTTTAATCCCAGCACTCGGGAGGCAGAGGCAGGTGGATCTCTTTGAGTTTGAGACCAGCCTGGTCTACAGAGCTAGTTCCAGGACAGGCTCCAAAGCTGCAGAGAAACCCTGTCTCGAAAAACCAAAAAAAAAAAAAAGTAAATTTTAATAACGAAAAATGCTTTAAATGAAACATCTCAAAAAAGATTGTGTTTTATTGAGTTTCAGAATTAAAAGTGCTTAAGTTGTTGAGATTTATGTGACATTTTACCCATTAGTCTAGAAACATGATAACTGTACAAAAAAAAAGTGATAAGATTTTAGCATGATTTCATCACACATGCCAACAAAATATGAAAATTTTGGCTATGGCAGCAAACAAATAATATAACTTTTAATGCTGTTGTGTGAATAGTAACTCAATTTTCTCTTATACTCAAAAATAGCTGCTTCATTGTTTTGATTGTTTATAGCTTAAAAGAGGGAAACAAAAGAAAAGTTATTTTTTTAGTGGTGTTTCTGAAACTCAGAAAAACCATTTTTCAGATTGAATCGCTTCTGGTGAAAGCACACCAGCATTCCTGATACTCCATGGGATGGGGAAATAGAGACAAATGAAAGACTAGTAAACAGTGGTTTCCTCTCATGATGTTCACATTGACCTGATACCTAAGCTTCAGAGTCCACAGTCAAGCCTCAAATTCCAATCTTTCTAAAGTAGGGCCCACACATCACTGGGCTCACACAGGACAGCTAAGGACTGGGTGTGTCCATGCAAAGAGGCAGAGGTGTGGCCGAGTTGGCATCTCAGCCTTGTCATCCTAGGAGCTGGAATTTGGATTTGCAGTCCTGCCATTGTGGAAACCAGGAAGCAATTTCCAACCTCTCCCTGTTACTAAGCCCTTTGGAGCAGCCTTACCAGGAGAACAAACGTCAGAGCTGGAGAGACGGTGGCAGATGGTCATGTGATGTGACATCACATATTATACTCTGCTGGGCTGAGGATGGGCATTGCTATGCAGTGACCTGAGCCAGAAGAAGTTGTTATTTATAACTTGAAACATCAGTAATAATGTTCATAGCATAGTTTAAAGGATTTAAAATAACCAATGTGAATATCATTCTAGTTTTTACACTTTTTTATGTGTATGTGTGTGAGTGCCTGTATGTATTTATCTGTTCTATACTCATGCCTGGTACCATGTGTTACTCTTCTGGTCCCTTTAAGGGACAAGCCACACCCACTCCCAGTAACCACCCCCAACCCCAACCCCAGCCCCTGCCATCTTGAAACTCTCTTACTGTCCCCTCTGGTGTCTCTCTCTCTCTCTCTCTCTCTCTCTCTCTCTCTCTCTCTCTCTCTCTCTCTCTCCCTCCCTCCCTCCCTCTCTCTCCCTCTTTCTCTCTCCTCTCCCTTCTTCTTTTCCCCTCCATAACCCCCTAAATAAATATTTAACATGAACATGTTCTGTCTGTCCATGTCTCTGACTCCTGTCCATCCACCCCTGCTGGCTAGCATTTCCTGCCATGTTCGCCGCCGCCTGCTTGGGTGGCTCTCCTCCCTGATGCGGGGATTTTTAGAATAAAATCATGGATCTCAGAAGAGAGTGTTGACTTCCTGAAGTTATAGAATGTTAGGAGCCATTCAATGTGGATGCTGAGAACCAAATTTAGGTTCTTTGCAAGAACAGAAAGTGCTCTTAACTAGTGAGCTAAATCTCCAGAAACAAGCATCCTATCTTAAATAGTGAAAAAAATGGAAGTATAAAACTTTAGTCAGGTTGTAAAAGAGTTCATTATTATCTCATGTACATGGCATAGCACATGACCTATATCAAAACACAAAAGTGCATGGGTAGTACTTCCAAGATGAGCAAAGGTGACAACATTGTGTTACAGTGAAAAGTATATTTGAACTTCAGAAAACAATGTGGTTCATGCCCGAACGACTGAAAGACAGATAGAAAATACTAAGTAAGTAAACAGAGATTAGACAGAAGCCATGACTCACACTGGATTTTACATTTTTCCCCTAGGCAGTTTCCTTAATCTACTTTCTATTGTTGTGATAAAACACTGACCAAAATCTACTTGGGGAGGAAAGGAGCCTGTTTGCTTACATATTCTGGATCACAGTCCATCTGGGGAAGCCAAGGCAAGAAGGCAGGAACTGAGGCAGAAACCATGGAGAAATGCTGCTTACTAGCTCCCTGCCCCTGGCTTACCCAGTTTACTTTTTTATATACCCCAAGGTCACTTGGCCAGAGATGGTCCTGCCTAAGTGAGCTGTGAGTTTCCACACTAATCATCAATTAAGGAAAGCCCATGGGCTTTTCTAAGGCCAGTCCTAGGAGATACAAAGTCTCCGTGGAGGATCCCTCTTCTCAAGTGACTCAGGCCTGTGTCAGCTGACAAAATCCCAACCAGTAGAGCAGGGCACAGTCCTTGGAAAGACTTCAGAAAAACCGAGTGTCAACTATTTGAGTGTGGGGCTAAAAATGAATCAAGGAGTGACCACATGGCTGCAAGTCTACTTAAGCTTTTCATCTTATAGTACAATACTGACTTCTACAAAGTTCATGATCAAGAACCACGAAGTCAAGAAAATAATCAGCAAAACCAAAATAATGTTTTAGTTGTTCATGGATTCATGTTGGTCCTCATTCATAATTATCCTCAAATGTTCATGGCATTGGAAACAGCAATTTTCAGAGGGCGCTGAGTATCAGGGCACATGCAAATGGTGGAGCCTCAGAGAAAAAGTGAGATAGGTAAAAGATGATAGATAGATAGATAGATAGATAGATAGATGATAGATAGATAGATAGATGATAGATAGATAGATAGATAGATAGATAGACAGATAGATAGATAGATAGATAGATAGATGATAGATAGATAGATGATAGATAGATAGATAGATAGATAGATAGATAGATGATAGATAGATAGATAGATGATAGATAGATAGATAGATAGATGATAGATAGATAGATAGATGATAGATAGATAGATAGATAGATGATAGACAGATAGATAGATAGATAGATAGATAGATAGATAGATAGATAGATGATAGACAGATAGATAGATAGATAGATAGATAGATAGATAATAGATAGATAGATAGATGATAGACAGATAGATAGATAGATAGATGATAGATAGATAGATAGATAGATAGATAGATAGATAGATAGATAGATAGATGATAGAAGATAGATAGATATATAGATGATAGATAGATAGATAGATAGATGATAGATAATAGACAGACAGATAGATGATAGAAGATAGATAGATAGATAGATAGATAGATAGATAGATAGATGATGATAGATAATAGACAGACAGATAGATGATAGATAATAGACAGACAGATAGATGATAGATAATAGACAGACAGATAGATGATAGAAGATAGATAGATAGATGATAGATAGATAGATAGATAGATACATAGATACATAGATAAGAGACAGACAGATAGATGATAGATAATAGACAGACAGATAGATGATAGAAGATAGATAGATAGATAGATAGATAGATAGATAGATAGATGATAGACAGATAGAAGATAGATAGATAGATAGATAGATGATAGATAGATAGATGATAGAAGATAGATAGACAGATAGATGATAGATAATAGACAGACAGATAGATGATAGATAATAGACAGACAGATAGATGATAGAAGATAGATAGATAGATGATAGATAGATAGATAGATAGATAGATAGATAGATACATAGATAAGAGACAGACAGATGATAGATAATAGACAGACAGATAGATGATAGAAGATAGATAGATAGATAGATAGATAGATAGATGATAGACAGATAGAAGATAGATAGATAGATAGATGATAGAAGATAGATAGATAGATAGATAGATGATAGAAGATAGATAGATAGATAGATGATAGACAGATAAAAGATAGATAGATAGATAATAGATAGATAGATAGATAGATAGATAGACGGACGAACAGACAAACAGACAGGTAGCTTCAGTGATAGATGATCAAAAGACAACATGAATTTTGATAAAAATGTATCTTTCTAAATATGTATCACTGCATCTATTTATACTTAAGTACATGTCTTTTGTTACTTCTTTTCGAAAAAAAATTTTTCGTTAGCTCATCATGCCTATCTGAGGGGGGCTTTTCAGTGAAGGGTCCATCAATCACTAGGGAGTAAAATTTCCTCTTACATAATTCAATTTGACTTTGATTTGTAGATATCTTATTGAGTTAGTTTTTTTTTTTTTTAAATTGAACGTCCCCAGTTGTGTCCATCTTGCAAGAACTTTGGCTCACAATGAATTTCAACACTTTTCATTAAAGAAGCAAACATATACAAATTCAAAACACCACTTTGTATAAAGTCTGTGGCTATGAGGGACTAAGGGAATACTGAAAGGAGAAGAGCTTTAAAAATAACAGCACAAACCCATTCCTGGGACACATATAGGATGTGGGATCTTAAAAATCACCCCGTTGCCTAAGGTAAAGACCCATTACCTATGCTGTCAACATGGAGAAGCAGATGTTAACAGCTCAAGTCCTCTTTCCTGTCTTCAGTTCTCGTCTCTGGTCATCATCTTCTTCAGTCACAGCCTCCAGAAATCCAAAGTCCCACAAGGACATGAAGACAAATGCTTCTTCCAACAGTCCCTCCTGCTTCACTCTTACCATTTCTCCAGGTGAATTCTCAAACCAACAACAACAGGATGTTTCAAAGCAGATTAAAAAAGAAAACCAACTGGTAGATTCACTGACATTGAAAGGAACTATACTTTATTTCTTTGTATTCTCTGTAGACATTAACAATACAAAATAGTGGGCTTCACTGTGAACTCTTAATAAGGGATTGACATAGGTCAATCATGTCTACCACTCTTAAATTATTATTTTAAATATCTATGTCTTCTTCCTATACAGGTCATTTGTCAGAGAGCTACCATGTACAAATCTTCCCATCAGTCAGTTTTTCTTGTTTTTCATGTTCTTCATTTCTGGTGATACTCCATGGCTTTCACAGCCCTTTTACAAACAATTCTCATTGATGTTCCAATGTTATAATTAAAGAGGGAAAATAAGACGTGATAAATAGGTTTCAAAATGCCATTTCGGTATAATTGTGCTGATCTGGGTACAGTGACAAGGATTTGGGCTGTTTAGTTCTCTACACTGTGACATACCTTCACAGAGGAACAATATAAAGGGATGGAAAACAGGTGGACACACTGGCAGGGGTGCTGTGGGGTGTGAGATTAAGGATGACAGGAATCGACTTCCTAGCTTCGTCCAAGCTGAATGCAGCATCCGCGAACCCCATGGAGGAAGGCTGGCGAGAAACATTTGGTCATTGCCAATCACAAGACCATGTGGGTGTCAGGAGGCAGGGCTACCATGCCCAGCCACTGTCTCACTCCTGGGGCAGAGCTTAGGATCAGAATAAAAGGGCTGAGGAGCAGATCATCTGCATTCATTCACCTCCAGAGGTTCCCAAGGATCTTGTGCTGCCTGTCATCTTGGTAAGGCTTCATTGGGGGCAGGTGCAGGGACCATACCAGAGGGAAGCTGTGAGGAGGGCTGGACGGGAGGCTTAGCAGGACTCCCCAGAGCCAAGGAAAGACACTGACAGAGCACAGAAGGGAGCGGAGGATGAAAGGTGGAAGGAAGGAGGTGTCCAAAGGGATTTTAAGCTATGGAAGGCAATAGAAGTAGCTGGGTATCTGTGATTTCTGGATCTGTGGAGGATAACATGCCCTCCAATGGAATTTCAGGATGGGAACATGAAATACAGAGAGCCATGGGCATTGGGAGGCTTCGGGAGGAAAGCTCCTCTCTGCTAACACAACCTTGAGACAGCCTGCAAGGAAAGACTCACAGTGAGGGCAGGTCACCAAGAGATCTTTGGGTTTGGAAAGCACCCACAGCCTTGGATCTGGAATTTGAACACAGACTGCTTAGAAATTTTAAGATACAATAGCACAAGACTTGTTATACCAACAAGTCAGCATGAGGTGTTGAGATGAGTTCAGACTTGCGACCAGACCTGATTCTTACCGGAGGGAATAGATCAGTTATATCTTTTATTAAAGGGAGAGAGACCTAACTTTCAATCACCATTTTCCTCTGTGACATCATTAACATCATTAGTTCGGGAATCAATGGAAATCCCATAAGAATCTCCATATGAACACAACAGCAGTAGATCAAGCCCAATGGCATTGTAAAAGATGTCCATGAAAGAAAAGCTGGGTAGAGGAGGGAATTATTCTGAATATGACTTCAGACTGTGAAATCTCTCAGCTTAAGACTTATAGGAAAATGAATTTTACAAAGAATGAGCACCTCTTTTCTCCTATTGAAACTTATCAGATAATTTTTCTCTGCAGGCCAGTACTGCAAAGGCCTTGGGGTTTGTTAGAAATAAAACTGCTAAATCTGGAGTTTTTATGAATAACAGTGATGTTTAGAGGTGAATACGCTGCCCCAGGATCCTGGGTCTGACGTATGTGATTCTCCCACAGTTCCTGAGCATCCACCAGCCGAGATGTCCTGCCAGCAGAGCCAGCAGCAGTGCCAGCCCCCTCCCAAGTGTCCTCCCAAGTGCCCTCCCAAGTGCCAGACCCCCAAATGCCCCCCAAAGTGTCCTCCTAAGTGCCCTCCTGTCTCTTCCTGCTGTGGTTCCAGTTCCGGGGGCTGCTGTGGTTCCAGTTCCGGGGGCTGCTGTGGTTCAAGCTCCGGGGGCTGCTGTAGCTCTGGTGGTGGTGGCTGCTGCCTGAGCCACCACAGGCCCCGCAGATCTCTCCGTCGCCATCGTCACAGCTCTGGATGCTGTAGCAGTGGTGGCAGCAGTGGCTGCTGTGGTAGCAGTGGTGGCAGCAGTGGCTGCTGTGGTAGCAGTGGTGGCAGCAGTGGCTGCTGTGGTAGCAGTGGGGGCAGCAGTGGCTGCTGTGGCAGTAGCGGTGGCAGTAGCCAGCAGTCTGGGGGCTGCTGCTGAACTGAGCCTTTAATACTTTAGTCAAGCTGTGCAGAAAGAAGTCATGATCAGAGATCTGCCCTGACATTTTGTTCTTCTCGCCTCCTGCTCCCCTCCGTGTCCTGAGCTCTAAGATCCTGTAATCTTGTCGGAAGTTCTGAATGTCCTCCTCTGTTAAAGGGCCTGTCTTCTCTGTTACAAAATAATAAAGGTTTCTCTAACAATTTTCTCTCATTTCTTGATCATTTGACCACAAGCATTTTTCAGATTAGCTTTGCCAATCAAGGCTCGGTGTTGCATCATGGGTGTGGGTTCATGTGAGTCCGTGGAAAAACGATTCAGAGGCACCTTTAGAATGAGTTTAGCCTTTCTCAGCTGCAGGGTGGATGCTTATTCTATAAGGAATAAACCAATTCCCCTTTGCTCAGGGCTTCTTCTATTGTTCTCCAATTTACATCTTAGCAATTAATTTCCATATTTTCAAAACATCCCAAAGATATTCCTAAGGGACAATGCCAAGTGCAAATTCTCAGTTAAGGAGGTACTGTGATTTTCTGAGGTTTTCCCACAACCAACTTTTGCATAGGCTTTGTTTTGCATAGGATAGTTTCTTGGGAAACTATCAGGCAAGATTCACATATAGGGCAGCAAGAGAAACAAGGGGTAACCAAGAATCAAAAGACAGATGAGGGCTAGGTGCTAGCACTCTGGAGCCAGCCCAGGTGTAGCCCGTGGGAATGCTCTCACAGCTCAGTTGTTCAGAAGATGGCTCAGAAGACTGAATCTGGGGGACAGTAGCAGGTTAGCTCACAGGGTGTGGACAGTGACTCTTCAGCCTGCTTACTGCATGCTGTGATGATCACTTTATCCACATGTTGTCCTTTTGTGTCATTGCACTTTTACCGGGTACATATCTGTTTTTCCTGGCTTCTTATTTTTTACTCTGTTGTGTTAACAATCACTGTGCAGCATTTCCAACAGCTGGTCTGATGTGGGAGCTCAGCAGTGTGTAGAATGTTCCACTGTGTGAAAACTCCTAACAAGTCATGTGTCCATTAATTGGAAGACATTTGGCTACTTATTGTCAATAAGCTTTGATTCCAACCTCTCCTCCCAGTGAGAATTACCTAGATGACTCACAGGACACATAGTGTCAAAGAACAACCACAAACCTCAGTAAAGAATTCAAGGAGTTTAAAGAAGTCACAAAGATAAAGGTCAATGAACTTCAAGGAAATAAACTCCTGAGTGATGCCCAAAGAAACAGAAACAACGCTGATGCGAACTACAAAGACAATCCGGGATTTGAAAACTAACTCAAAACTGAGATTGAAGCATTGAAGAGAACTCACGCTGAAACGAAGGTGGCATGGAGAAACGCTCTAGTCCCACTGGGAAACTCAAGGGAAAGCATAAAGAACAGAATGAATCAAACAGAAGGCAGAATCTCAGGATTCAAATTCAAAGTAGACAGTCTAGATCAGCAGTTATCAACATGTGTGTCACAACTCCATGGGTAAACCTCTAGCTCTACAAATTTTATATTATGATTCATAACAGTAGCAAAATTACAGTTATGAAGTAGCAACAAAAATAATTTTATTGTTGGGGTCACCACAACTGTATTAAAGAGCTGCAATCCTAGGAAGATTGAGAACCATTGATTTAGATGAAATAAGCAAAGAATACTGTTATACAATACAACGAAGTATGTATGCATATATAACTACATTACAGTGATTAAAAAACAGATGCTATGGAGTTGAGAGGGATCAAGGCAGAGGTGTGAGGGGAGGGTTTGAGAGAGAAAAAGGGAGAATGATAGAATCATATTTTCACTTCAGAAAATAAAGAATGGGTTATGAGACACTTTTGAAATTAATGAACAGAATCAGCACAAAACAGGCATTTCTCTTTGACATTTGTTTGTTTCTATTTCTTACATGAAAACTTTCACTTGGGAATGGATAATACTAATCCTATTTTTCATGATCTCATTGTTTTGACAGCTACTAGAGAAGAAAAAAGATTAAAATACGCTTTATATCCTGAGTATTATTTAAAATGTTGGCTATGAAGACAGGATTCAATGAGTAAAAAATACTAATTTATCATGTTCTTGGTGATAGTTTGTAGGAGGAGGGCCTGCTTGTTTGTCCTGGCCAACTGGCTAGCTTACACCCAAAATAACCACACAGAAACTGTGTTAATTAAATCATTGTTTGGCCCATTAGCTCTAGCATCTTATTGTCTAATCTCACATATTAATTTAACCCATTTCTATTAATCTGTGTATTGCCGCATGGCAGTGGCTTACTGGGTAAAATTCCCAGCATCTGTCTCTGACAGCTCCATGGCGTCTCTCTGCCTCCACCTTTCTTTCTCCCAGCTTTCAGTTCTGTCTTGCCCACCTACCTAAATTCTGTCCTATCAACAGGCCAAGGCAATTTCTTTATTCATTAATGATAATCACAGCGCACAGAGGGGACTCCCACATCAACGGTTCTGTGAAAAAAAATCCCGAAGGCTAATTAATGTTCAGGATGATTATTAACAATTAAGCATTCTACTATTACCCCTAAGCCTTGGGTGCAAAAACTAGGCATCACATGGTCACCTATTATCTGCATTTTTATCAGTTGTGATTCTCTCTATAACAGTCTATGTTTGTTGAAGAATCAACCTTAAGTCTCATTTTTATAAACTTAGATAACTCTCAGATCTCCTATGGCTTAGTTAAAGGAACTGGTGTGCCAGTTTGGCATGGAACAGTGATTTTATATTCCAGACCACATTCCTTTGCCACTCTAGTTTGTGTTGGTTAAATTTTAGTGAGTACAGCCTTCCTGATGTCTAGTATTGCTCCTCCCCCAATTCCCTACCCTTTTGATTTAATATGCAAACCCTTATATAATAATTGTTTAAAAGGCTTATAAAAATGAAGGTATTGATACATTAAGTACTATTCTGGCATAAAAGAGATACACATACTTAAGCAGATTGCTCTTATAATCGTTTAGGAAGAAATATGACTCCAAAATAAAGAACCATGACAAAGGGAACCTCAGAAAACCAAAGGTTGGTTAAATATGATGACTACCTTGACCAGACCCAGCTGAGCTCATAGTCAAAAATTAACTTCCTGTCTTGCTGAAGCAAATAGGGTGCTCACACACCACTTATGCAGGTCATCTGAAAAATTCAGAGGAACAGTGATGAACAGACATGGCAGAGCAAGGTGCTCACTTTGTGTTGCCTGGGAAAACATTTAGTACCAAGTGTAGAAAATAATGTAATTCAGCTAAGAGATTCCTTAGGGAAGATGGAAACTGCTTAACATGCAGTTCGAGTAAAAGGCTGCATCTGATAGGACTTTGGGCTTTCCCCTTAAACTGTAGGGAGTCCCAAACAAGACCCAAACGATTAATTAACATGAATAATATAGGGAAAGAGGAAAGTACTTTCTTGCATCTAATATTAGAAAAGGATCCAAGAAAATCACATAATCTAGTGCCAACATTTTTACATAGAGAGTTAGCACCTGTAAATGTTAAAGGCTCTGAGAAAAATTTAGATAGAAAATAAGAAGGCAACTAACTAGTTAGATGATAGGTGGACAAGTACATAAATGGCAGATACATGCATATTAGATGATCAGTGACTGACAAGTGATAGGTAAATAAAAAGTTATAGATTATACACAGATGACAGATTAGATAGATTATAGAGAGATGGCAGATATATGCATAGTAGATGAATAGATAGGTTATAGATAAAAGATAGTAGATAAATAGATGGTGTCAAGAAAAATTGCAGCCAAGTATCTCTCTAAATCCATAGATAGGGAGATACTATCTCTCTCACATTTCCTTGGTGCTCAACTGTAGTGATGAGGCAAGCAGGCCTGCTTTTCATCCCGCCTGGCTTCCGCACAGCTAGCTTAGCCCCAGAAATAATAACACAGAAACTGTATTCATTTAAACACTGCCTAGCCCATTAGTTCTAGCCTCATATTGCTAACTCTCACATCTTGATTAACCCATTTCCATTAAATCTATGTAGCATCACAAGGCTGTGGTTTACCAGGAAAATTCCTAACCTACATCCGTCTCAGGCTGGAGATTCATGGCATCTGCCTGACTCTGTTTTCTTTCTCCCAGCATTCTGTTTGGTTTACTTCACCTATCTAAGCTTCTGTCCTATCAAAAGACCAAGGCAGTTTCTTTATTAACCAATGAAAGTAACACATAGACAGAAGACCCTCCCACATCACTCACCATACCCACATGACTTGAGCATTATTTCCAGTCTTACCTCCTCCTCACCTAACTCATTAAGATTTTATTTGCCATCTCCCTGAGTCTGATCATTTTCTGGAGAACCTCATAGTGTGATTTTTCTCTTCAACTGTTCTAAATTAAACATCAACTATTTCCACTGAAGTCCCCAAAATGGGGACATTCAATGCCCTCACCCATATGCAAACTATAGAATAATAGACATTCGTGAAAACCAGGTTTATGAAAAGAACACATGGGCCTAAGAAGACACAGCTCAAACACATCCTGTGAATTAGTAAGGATTCTTGCCCTTGAAATTCCCTGCCCCATCTGGTACCCATCGTCCCTCATTTGGAAGAATATGCATACAGTATTCCACAGACTTTTCTCTTTGTCACCTATGTAGACCCATGCTGACATCATTCCCTCTATTCTGTATGACCCTCAGAAAAGTCAACCAATCAACCAATGAACAATGAAATCAATTTTTCTCTAGAAGATATTAGAATTTTTAAATTATTACTACAATCATTAACCTTATAAAATGAGGGGTTTCCATAAATTTTCATATATGTATATGACATATTTTGACCATATCAACCCACACGCAGCTACTTTCTTAAAAGAGCTGACTCATCTGCTTTACTCAGCAGGTTAAACATATGCTGTTCGCTAGGAGTTTTCCACCATCTACTGTCTTTAGAAGGTTGATTTATTCCCTCCTATCTTTTCAAAATACAGTGACTTTCACCACACACACAAGCAATTCTTTTCTATGTTTAAAAGTTACACTTTTTTACAGGCCAAATAGGTTTCAAAACCTCACATTGTCCCTTTGCTGACTCAGATCCACCAGGCAGGATTTTGCCTGTAGAGATGTTTAACTGTGTGATGCAGCCACACAGGTTGAGAGAGGGTAGATAGAGATGTAAGTATCCATGCTTGAACAGTGTAGTTTTACATGTGCTACTCAGATTGAACTTGATTAAAAGGCTATCTGAAGGTTACGCTAGGAACAGGGAGCAAGTGAGACAGTCTGAGAAGTGAACAGTTCCTAAGGCACATGCCCTTCAGGTATGTGAAGTTAAGGGCACCAGGAATCCACTTCCTCCTCACCTCATGCCTAAACCATAGTCCATGCTTGAGTACCTTTGAGTCCCATGGAGGAAGACTGGTGAGGAACATGACTAGTCATCACCAGTCACAGGATCACATGGGTGTTAGAAGGCAGAGCCATCCATGCCCAGCCACTGTCTCACAGGCTAGGACAGAGGCCAGGATCAGAATAAAAGGGCTGAGGGCCAGACAGCTCCATCCAATCCTCCTGAGGTGCCCACAGATCCTGTGCTACCTTGGTAAGTGTGTGCTGGGAGACAGCACAGGGACTGTGTCAGAGGGAAGCTGAGAGGAGAACTGGAGGGGGGGTGGCTCAGAACTGCAGAGCCTGGGGGCCATTCTTACATAAGACTTAGGATGAGCCGGAATGGTGGGTAGAGAAAGGGCATGCTGACCTCCATAGGAGGGTCCAGTTAACTTCATGCTCTGCAGAGAACAAGCATCATTTTAGTGGAGTAGGTCTCTGAGAAGCACAGAAGACAGTAAAACTTCAATTTTAGAGAATTAATGGACTCTGAAAACACAGCTCTGGCCCAGCATTCAAAGGAAGAGCTGGATACAGAATAGAGTATCAGGTTCTCTTTAGAATGAAGTCCATTTTCCCTGAATTGATGCTTTAAAATGGCAATTTCAGAGACTTTGATTCAGAGCCCTCTCATATGTTTAGCTTGTCATTCATGACTTGACACCAGTTGTCAGTTTTTACCTGACTTGTGTGGGTTTCTGAAGCTCCCAAGAAACAGTGGTGAGCATGTGACTTCTCATGTGAACATACTGCAATGGAAACTACTAGAAATAGTGTTGCTGTGGGTATCATGGATGCAAAGGGTGCAGGGTCTGATTTTTGTGTAACTCTCCCACAGCTCCCGAGCACTCACCAGTCAAGATGTCCTGCCAGCAGAGCCAGCAGCAGTGCCAGCCCCCTCCCAAGTGCACCCCCAAGTGCCCTCCCAAGTGCCAGACCCCAAAGTGCCCTCCAAAATGCCCCCCAAAGTGTCCTCCTGTCTCTTCATGCTGTGGTTCCAGTTCCGGGGGCTGCTGTGGTTCAAGCTCTGGAGGCTGTTGCAGCTCTGGCGGTGGTGGCTGCTGCCTGAGCCACCACAGGCCCCGCAGATCTTTCCGTCGCCATCGTCACAGCTCTGGATGCTGTAGCAGTGGTGGCAGCAGTGGCTGCTGTGGCAGCAGTGGGGGCAGCAGTGGCTGCTGTGGCAGCAGTGGTAGCAGCAGTGGATGCTGTGGCAGCAGCGGGGGCAGCAGTGGATGCTGTAGTGGCAGCGTGGGCAGTAGCCAGCAGTCTGGCGGATGTTGCTGACCTGAGCTGTAGGACTTCATACAAGTTGTGGAAAAGGAGGACAAGCACAACAGAAGCATCCCTGCCTGCCACTCTTCCTCTCTGTTATGCTCTATAGTCTGGGGTCTCAGACATCTGTGCAAAGTCCTGACTTACCCCTAAAGTAATGCAATAATAAAGTCTCTCCTTTCAAATCTGGCTAAACTTGTGTTTATTTTTGGCAACATCATCCTTCCAAGTCAGTGCTAGCCACTCAGCAGAATTACAAGCCATGTCAGTAATACAGCCAATTTCCAGGCAGCAGGAGAACAATGAGAAACATCAAAGAGCTCAGGCGCATGCGTTTTCTTGTTTGCACCTGAAAGCCTGCAGCTAGAGCTGTATAGACTGAGTAGGAAAAGAAAGCTAGAGGCTGGCACAGCTAAAGAGATAATGTGCCAGATAACGGGGAGAATTTATTTATGAACACTTTCCAATGGGCAGGTTTGAAGCAGTGTCGGGAACCACTTTTTTGGGAGACTCCAGCCGCAATCCTAGCTAGAACAGGTTTGTATGTTCTGCTGTAGGGGCGTGAGGATTAGGAAGTTAGGTAAGAGGAATAGAGATAAGAAAGAAACACAGAAATGTAGAGTAGTACCAGGAAGGCAACTCTGTCTCCTGCACATTGAGTTCACCTGCGTTTATTTTCTGTACACTTTTATACCCCAATACAAAAGAGGGGAAGAAGGAAAAAAAAAATACAACTGGGTTAACATGATACAAAGGACGACCAGAATAGACATTTGCACCAATACTGAGACATCAAACCATTAATTCTTGCGAAAAGTATTGATGCTTGGGGCAGTGAAAACACCCTAGACCAAGTATCCTGCAGGCAGTCACTCCCTAGGTCAAACCTTCTATTTCAAAAGAAGGAGCAGAAGTAAGCTTGAATTCTCTGACCTTTGGTTAGGGTGGAAAGGATTCTCTTCCACTGGCCATCTTAATATCCAAAACACCATGTAACCACACCCAAGGTCAGGGTCAGTGGCCACACTTGTGTCAACAACTTCAGTGAGCAAAATAAGCTCAAACTCTCTGATCTTTAGACCCTTAGACAAGGTGGAATAAGCATGTTTGGGTCTCCACAAAGTAGCCTTCTTGTACACCTAGAGCTGCTCCTCAGGGTCCTCCATGGTCACTGAGGGTCATATTTGCCTTTTACTGTTTAGCACAGGGCCTGCCAGGCTTCAGAAGATCTTGTGGGCTAAGAAATCTGTGGGAAGACAGGCCTACCTTGACCTGAGCATTTAGGTTGTCAATTACGGTGATTCTGTCCACTATCTGGAGATCTTCAGTTTAGGTAGACAGTTTTGTCCCGTGGTCAGCACTTGGCAGTTGCAGCGAATTGTGGATAGACGTACTTGTGTGCCCATTTGTCTTCTGTCTTCTTTGGAGGAAATAGAGTGCTGCTGCTAGGAGCCAACCTGTCATTTTTTGTTATGAAAAGGTTTTTTTAAAAATAATTAAATATTTAAATACAATATTCTCCATATCTCTGAGCAGTTGAGAGCTATTTACTGGGTATAGATAAGTTATAGAATCTGCCTGGAGAGCTGGGTCCGAGCTTGACTGTAGTGGCCCTCAACTTAACAGGTAAAAAGGGGTTGGATTAAATATAAAGTATTTTTGTAAGAGTCTTAAAAGTACATACCAGTTTAAAACATGAGACTTATTGCTTTGTAGTCTGGAATGGGATACAATGAATAGACAATTATAACATTTTACAGCAAACATAGGTGCATTTAAGTTACATGTATGTACACATACACACAGTGAACAGGAATTGGGCAAAGTGGATGCTCTTGGTGGGCCCTACCAAAGGCATGCCACTGCACAAAACACATAGGTAACAGTGTCAACACCAGGGAACCAGGCAGGGAATACCTCAGAAAAGATGACGGAACTTGGTCACCTAATATGGCTCTCATTTAAGATGGCAGTGAAGTCACTTGACCTCAGTTAACATGGCAGTAAGGTCACTCATGCAACAGAGTTAATACTGGGGAATCTGGCAGGGAATACCTCAGTAAAGATGGCAGAACTTGGTCACCTGACCTGGCTCTCAGTTAAGATGGTGGTGAAGTCACCTGACCTCAGTTAAGATGGTGGTATGGTCACCTGACCTCAGTTAAAATGGCAGTGGTCACATGTTGTATGGAAGAGAGACCTAGAAGTGTGATCCACCCTGTAGTAATAAGAGCGGCAGGGCTGCGTTCCCGGCACCCGGCCGCCCGCACGGCTAGCTTTACCCGAAATGATTATACAGAAACTGTATTCTTTTAAACACTGCCTGGCCCATTAGTTTCAGCCTCTTAACCCATTTCTAATAATCTATGTAGCACCACAAGGTGCGCTTACCAGAAAAGATCTTAACCTGCCTCTGCCTGGAGTGGGAGAATCATGGTGACTCCCTGACTCAGCTTCTTTCTCCCAGCATTCTGTTCTGTCTACTCTGCCTACCCAATTTTCTGTCCTATGAGGGCCAAGGCAGTTCCTTTATTAATAAGAAATCACTCCCATATCACCACCCTGTTGCCAAGTCACCATGTCACAAACCACTGTGGGATCAAAAGGCAGAATTGAAAACAGCTGCCTCATGGATCTGACCAATCTTGTTGGCCGCAGTAGCAGTGGCAGGGACAGTTTGAGGAAAAGTGGAGCTGGCGGGACACTGGCAGAGTGAGGGTTTGTACCATAGCTGAAAACGTGAAAACCTGCGAACACCACAGGGTCTATAGAAGGATGTCTCTTTTCTGTAGGCAGGGAGTTAAAGCCTGACTGGCTCCAGTCTGGGTGACTTGGAAGCTAGAGAGGCCAGAGGCCACTCTGAGTGGTCTCTCATCAGGGACCACTGATGAGTGGTAAAAAAAAAAAAGAAAGAAAAGAAAAAGAAAGGAGAAAGAAAAATTTGAGGGACCCTGGGCCCCCAATCAAATGCACCACACAGTGTGTGCAGTGCTAGCATGGGAGGACTGACCTTGGATTGTCTGGTCATGTTTTTAGCTATGGAATGCAGCAAAGGGTTCAACTATAGCACTGAAGGCTGTGATTGGGGGCTGGAAGGGAAAATCTCACCACCAAATCTGCTGGTGTGCATAGAGGTTGGCATTCAGGCAAATGGAACATGTGGTTGTTGTGGATAAATTCCCAGTTCTGGATCCCAACCCCAGGAGAGGGGTAAGAGAGCCTCCCAAGTCTCAGGCACCAATGTTATGATTTAAGTAAAATGCTGCAGGTTCCCCGAGGGGCACAGTGGTAGGAGCACTGCAGGTACCCAAGTGGCAACAATAGGCTACAGACCATGAGACCACAGTGGGCCACAAAGGCAGCTAGGTCCCAGGCAGGGAGCCATGTGGTGAGTGGGGACCAAGACAAGTAGGCACACCATGCAAAATGAGGTTAGGTATTTATTTAGTGGGTTATGGAAGGGAAGGGGAGAGGGTGGGAGAAGGGGGATGAGGAAAGAGACAGAGAGAGAGAGAGAGAGAGAGAAGGGGGGAAAGAGAAGAGGAGACACAACAGCAGCTACCTCATTGGGAGAGAGATGGACAGGGAAAAATTCAGGAAAGAAGATCTGCCTGCCTCAGCAGACAGGGGAAGGAGTAGGCAGGGCTTGTATTTTAAAGGGACAGGAGAGATTATTACAAGTAGTATTTTGAGAATGACACTGATTCTGTTTCCAGCACACAGTCCTAACACATGTTACTCCATAAAATGAGTTTCATCTGCTTTTCTTACAGGAAGTCTGTATTGTGACTACTTAGTCCCCAGACAGTGACCAGAAGCACATTTGGGGCTGACAGTCATGGAGACTTGTGACTTTCACCCTTCTTGGTGTTTCTCAGGTAGACAAGAGTGGTGCCTGGGCATGTCCACCAAAATCACTAAGGATGAGTCATAATAGACAAGGGAACTCAGTGGTGCTGGGGAGAGAGACAGAAAAGACTGGTGACTTCAGAAATGGCAGCACCAGGCCTGGGATCACTAAGCCAGAGCAACTAGGGTCATCTTTCCCTGGTGACCAATCAGCTTAGAGCCTCACATTGTGCAATGATTATAATTAGGGATAAACAGTTTGTGTGAAGTCCCTTGCATTCCTTACCCTCATGCGTAGATGTGTGTGAGGTCATGTCTCATGCATACATTCATATGGAAAACATTACTTAAAGATATTAGGAAGTGCCTCCCTGAAGAAGCCTGCTTTTAAAGTCTGTATTGACTCCTAGACGGGGCACTTATACTCATTGGCTTCCCCTGTAGGAAAAGATCATCTGTTCTACAAAGGCACACTGAGGAGTCAATGAGATAATGTGAAATGTTTGACAAACTATTTCAGGGATGATTTCCTCTGTGGCTTATCCTCAAAAGCTTGTGACATGTGCAGAAATGACCGTATGAAGGATTGGGGGGAGGTGAGGGGGTAGGAGAAGGGGAACAAAAGGGAACTGTGGCTGATATGTAAAATGAATAAAAATAAATTAGAAAGAAAGAGAAAATAAAAAATTAAAAAAATAAATAAAGACAGCACAGAAAAGAAAAAAGTCAAAAAAATAAACAAATGAAGAGAGCAGAGCGGGACTGGGTCGTGACTTGTACTGTGCTTCAGGTCTAGCACGATCACCCACCAAGATGTACTTGCTGCAGAGCCTGCAGCTGCTGGCCTCTACCTTGGGGACACTACCTTATTCAATTCCCTCAATACTGTGTCTGGGTCTCAGTTACCCTAATGTCCTCCCACAGGGAGAGTCAGCCCTGGGGGCAGATCTGCAGGTGACCACAGCTCTGTCTGAGCCACTGCAGGCTAAGAGCAGACTCTGGGTGCTGCAGCCAGGCCTAGTGGCCTCCAGCTGCTGTGAATGGAGAGCCAGAAGTCTGGAAGCTTTGTCAAATGACTTTACCGCCTTATCCACCTGCATTTGCCCATACTTAAGAGCTTAATCTCTGGGTGGGGCACCACACATTTGGGATTAAAAAATGTATTTCTGTCAAAACCATTAACGTTCCCGTTGCCACAGTTCTCCCTGGGAGCCCTGAGCTGTGCCAACTGTCCTGTTTTACTGCATGCGCTGAAGTGATGTGGGACCAGCTGCCCAAGTGCCCTCTGGGCAACTCAGTGTTCCTGCTTATGTTGCTGTTGTCTAGTCTCTGCGTCTCATGCTGTTGGCTACTGAAGCTTCAGTGGACAGAAGTTCAAGTCAAATACTGGGAGTGCAAATTTGGGTCTCAGTATGTCTGTCTTTCCCCCACTAATTCTGTGCTTTTCTTTAAATCAACGCACTGCCTCTATGAGTTTGAAGTCAGCCTGGACTACAGATTGAGTTCAAGGACAGCCAGGGCTACACAGAGAAATTCTATCTCAAACAAAAGCAATAAATAAAATAAATCAAGACATTTTTATTTAATTCAGGATTCTCTTCACATCTGTCATTTGATCCTCAGACAAGAGCAGGAAATAGACTCCACCATCCTCTCCCTGCCCTCTCACACCATCAGAACTTACACTCTGTTCCTTACCTAGTAATCAACGTTCTTACTGAGTTTATAAATACACACATATTAAAATACAAACATAAAACTCCCACAAAAAGGCAAAATTACTAACTTTAATATAACATTCTTTTATTTGTGCTTGTGTGTGGCTCTATGTGCGTATGTGGTATATGTATGTGGTGTTTGTGTATGTACTTACTGATGAGCATACATGTATATGTATGAGTGTGGAGGCCTGAGGTCAAGATAATTAAAGATACCTCTAAAATTTATTTTTAAAATGTGTTAATTTATCCATTCAAATCATTAAATTTGATGAATTTCATGCCATTTTTGTATAAATTTATTCTAGTATCAGCCAAATGACATAAAAATACAATAATGAAGAGTTTAGGATTATTCGCTATAGAAAAGACATCCACAAGGTGATGGACTAAAACCCATCAAACAAAAGCAACACTATTTGAAAAGATGAAAATTCCAGGTACTTTTGCCCATTACTTGTAAAACATCAGTGTGTGTGTGTGTGTATGTGTGTGTGTGTGTGAATAACAATAACAATGAAAAAGGTGGCTGTAAATTTGAAAGAGAACCAGGAAGGGTATTTTGGAAGCTTGGGAAGGTGGAAATGATATAATTATAATATGAACTCAAAAACATAAAAGAAATTTAAAAATCTCTTTTAAACAATGCCAAGAGAACTGAAAGAAGTACAAAACAAAACAATCAGAGAATGGTTAATAACCAAGGAAGAAACCATGCCAAACCAACAAAACAGAGACTATCAACTCGATTGGACTGTAGTTTCAGTAAAACAAAAACATAGCTTTAGCAACAATCAAATAATATAATTTTAAACAATGTTATATAAGTAGAAACTGAACCTTCTTTCAGACTGGGAGATCATTGCATCATTGTTTATGAGTATTCAAAGGGGTTGGAAAATGAGAAAAACAAACGAAAAATGACTAATTTACTTGGTACTGACTCTGGAGCACAGAAATAAAAAGCCCATTATCTCATGATTCTGGAAGTCAGAAATTGAGTTGAGCAGAGCTGTCACTGTGGACACCCAGGATTCACTTCCTGACCTCTCCCAGTTACTAAGACCTTTGGAGCAGACTAAAGAAGATCACAATATTCTTGCCAGGTGAGACAGTGGCAGATCCCTCAAGTCATGTGACCTCACATACCTAGTTGTGCATATTTCAGTGGGCAGCTCCCTGGAGGGTAATCTGTAGCATAAGGAATATCTGTTTATAAATGGAAATATCATCAATAGCATTGGTGAGAAGATTTAAGATCATAGAGTATCCAATGTGCTAGAGGGGTACAAGAAATACAAAACCCCAGCCAGGTTTTTAAGGAAATTATTATAGCTTCATGTCACTGACATGGGACATTTAAAAAGTCAGTGTGATGATCCCTGTACAAAAGGACATTAAACAGAAAAGATCAGGTAAGAGAGTCACCACCTTGTGTTAGAAGTAAAACACTCACTACACAAATCAAAGAAAGTATAAAGATAGTACTATATAACCAGGGAACTAAGAGCATTTATTATGTACAGTTTCCTCTTGCTCCCCCTCAATCTCTCTCCCTTTAAGTATCTATCTATATCTACATATATATATATATATATATCTACATATATATATATCTACATATATATATGCCAATAAATCTAATATGCCATAAAATGGACTCGAGGAAAAAAAATCACATGATCATTCCAATAGGCACAGAAAATGGTTTTGAGAATCCAACACTAATTCACTATAAAAGGCCTCACAAGCCAAGGAAAAAAGGAAATTCATCTCAACATCATAAAGGGCATATACAACAAACCTGTACCCAACATTATACTAAATGTAGAAAACCTCAAAACATTTATACTAAACACAAACACACAACAACATCCACTTAGTCTTCTCTTACTCAGTATAGTGCTTGAACTCTTATACAACAGTAAGATAAGAGAAAGAAAGAAAAAGGATACTATTAAAAAATACATCTTTAGTTGCAGATGGCAAGACTCTATACATAAGCGACCCTAAAAGTCCCCCAGAAACTTCTTTGAATTGATAAATACTCTATGAAATGTGGTCAGTTACAAAGTTAACATTAACAAACCAGTAGCTTTCATATATAGCAATAATAAGCATATTGAGGTAGAAACCAAATCTGATTTACACTTCCTTAAAACATATCTTGAAATATATATGATCAAGGAAGAGAAATATCTCCATATTGAAAACTCTTAAAAGATTGAATAAAGAAACTAAAGAATACACTGGAAGATGAAATGACCTTTCATTTCATGGATTGAAGAATTAATACTGTAAAAACTATTTACTGAAAGTTATCAGCAGATTCAATACAATCTCCATCAAAATGTCAATGTCATCCTTCACAGAAACTAAAAAAAAAGACATTTTAAAATTAACTTTCAAATGTAGAAGACCACAGATAGTCCAAAATAATTATGCTACAAAGAATAATGATATTATCAAGTATGGTGATATTTCAAGTGACACTGCAGGGTCATAGTAACAAAACCATCATAGTACCGACACAAATGAAGACATGCAGATAGTGGAACAGAGCGGGGGCAGACACAAAGCCATGCAGCTAGAGTCACTGCCGCTTTTTTTAAAAAATATTTATTTATTTATTGTATATAAAATATTCTGTCTACATGTATGCCTGCAGGCCAGAAGAGGGCACCAGACTTCATTACAGATCGTTGTGAGCCACCATGTGGTTGCTGGGAATTGAACTCAGGACCTTTGAAAGAGCAGGCAATACTCTTAACTGCTGAGCCATCTCTCCAACCTGAGTCACTTGACTCTTTCAAAAAAATGCAAAAATGTATACTGGAGAAAAATCCTTCTCTCCTGAGAAACTTGGATGATCACACATAAAGGCTTAACTAGACACCTATCTCTCACCCTGCATAAAAATCAACTGCAGGTAGATTAAAGTTCTTAAAATAAGACCTAAAAAGGTAACAGGAATGCTTCAAAATAATGGCATAGCCAAGGACTATCTGACTGAGATTCAGTTGCTCAAGAAATAAAGCTAACATTGGACAAATTAGACCTTATGAAATGAAAAACAATTCTATGCAGAAAAGGAAATGGTTGAATGAAAAGACAGTCTACAAAATGGCTCAAAATCTTTGCCAACTATATATCCAACAAAGGATTAATGCCCATGATGTACAAAGAGCTCAAAAAGCTAAACTAAAACTACTCAACCAATAAATGGAGTAATGAAATTCATAGACATTTCTCAGAAAATTAAATATAAATGGTTGCTGTGAAAAAAATTCAAGAGTGATAGCCATAGGAGAAATGCAAATCCAAATAGAAACTACACTGAGATTCCACCTTACCCCAGTGATAATGCAAGTAGTTATGAAAAATTGACCTATTATGACCAGCTATATACTTCTGAACATTTATTTACTCAAAAGATCTCCAAGTCAATACAGCACATATGCTGTACATCACTGTCCTGGGGTCTTCTCCACAGATAAACCACAGAACCAATAGCTAACAATAGAGGGGTGGGTTAACAAAATGTGGTATACATTGGAATTTCTTCCACAATGAAGAAAAAAGCTGTGTTATTTCCAAAGAAACAGAAAGAACTTAAGATGATTCTAGGTGAATTAATCCAGCTGTAGAAAGACAAATATATATATTCTCTCATTTCCTTCATAAATTTATATAAACACATAAAGTTGTATATGTGCATATTACATGAAATTCAAAGTGAGACTCTATAGTCACAAAAGGAACTAATGACCGTGGTAAGGGTAGACAAATAGAGGAGGGTCTGTGCTCAATATAAAATACATCTACTGGGTAGGTATGAGGAAGACAGATACAGAACTGCAGAGTCCTGTAGCATAACTCTGGAACTTGGAGTGCCAATCATTTCAGAAAGAGTGCCAAAGTGATCAGCTGGGCAATGAGATACTCTTATGGATCCTTCAGGTATGTAAGGTTAAGGCTGACAGGAATCCATTTCCTCATCTCATTTCTAAATCATATTCCAAGCTGGATGCAGCATCCATGAGTCCCACCTCAGAAAGCAGATGAGAAACATCTGTTTTGTCATCACCAGTCACAGGACCACATGGTGTCGGGGGCAGGGCCATTCATGACCAACTATTGTCTCACAGGGTAGGGCAGAGCCTAAGATCAGAATAAAAGGACTGAGGGACAGAGCACCTCCATCCACTCACCTTCTGAGGTGCCCACACATCTTGTGCTGCCTGTCGTCTTGGTAAGTGTCTACTGGGGGACCCAGAGCATGGTCAATGCGGGGAAGCCAAGAGAAGAGCTGGGAAGTATGGGTGGGCCGGGCAAGGGCGTATCGCCGGAGTCATGCTGGCAGAGCAGTGAGTAGAGGAGAAAAATGAAGGTTGGGTAGGAGTGGTGGAGTAAAGGGGTTCTAAATCCCTTTACTGGGTAACTGGGTACCTCTGACTTCTGAATCTAGAGAGGATCATATCCTCCCACGCCCCACGCCCTGTGGAGTGGGCCATCAGGATGGGAACCTGAACTACAGAGAGCTGTAGACTTTGATAAGTTTCGGCTAACAGGGCCCTGAGACAGCCTGCAAAGGAAAGACTAAAAATGAGGACAGAGCAGCAGGGGATCTCTGGGCTTGGAAAACACCACAGCCTTAGATCTGGAATTTGAACACAGGCTGCTCAGAATTTTTAAGATACAATAGCACAAGACTTGTTATACCAACAAGTCAGCATGAGGTGTTGAGATGAGTTCAGACTTGCGACCAGACCTGATTTTTATCTGAGGGAATAGATCAGTTATATCTTTTATTAAAGGGAGAAAGATCACAAATCAATAATCACCATTTTCTTCTATGACATCATTATCATCATCAATTCGGGAAGCTTAGGGAATCAATGGAAATCCCATAAGAATCTCCATATGAACCCAATAGCAGTAGATCAAGCCCAATGGCATTGTAAAAGATGTCCATGAAAGAAAAGCTGGGTAGAGGAGGGAATTATTCTGAATATGACTTCAGACTGTGAAATCTCTCAGCTTAAGACTTATAGGAAAATGAATTTTACAAAGAATGAGCACCTCTTTTCTCCTATTGAAACTTATCAGATAATTTTTCTCTGCAGGCCAGTACTGCAAAGGCCTTGGGGTTTGTTAGAAATAAAACTGCTAAATCTGGAGTTTCCATGAATAACAGTGATGTTTAGAGGTGAATACGCTGCCCCAGGATCCTGGGTCTGACGTGTGTGATTCTCCCACAGTTCCTGAGCATCCACCAGCCGAGATGTCCTGCCAGCAGAGCCGGCAGCAGTGCCAGCCCCCTCCCAAGTGCACCCCCAAGTGTCCTCCCAAGTGCCAGACCCCAAAATGCCCTCCTAAGTGCCCTCCTGTTTCTTCCTGCTGTGGTTCCAGTTCCGGGGGCTGCTGTGGTTCCAGTTCCGGGGGCTGCTGTGGTTCAAGCTCCGGGGGCTGCTGCAGCTCTGGTGGTGGTGGCTGCTGCCTGAGCCACCACAGGCCCCGCAGATCTTTCCATCGCCATCGTCAGAGCTCTGGATGCTGTAGCAGTGGTGGCAGCAGTGGCTGCTGTGGTAGCAGTGGTGGCAGCAGTGGCTGCTGTGGCAGCAGTGGGGGCAGCAGTGGCTGCTGTGGCAGCAGCGGGGGCAGCAGTTGTGGTGGAAGCCAGCAGTCTGGGGGCTGCTGTTGACCTTTGCCACAAGGACCTCAGACAAGCAATGGAGAAGGAATCCATGTGTTGAAGATGACCTGCTCCCTCCTCCTTCTGTCCTGAGCCCAGAGATTCTAAGATCACGTGGAAAGTTCTGAATGCCCTCCCCCCAAAGCAGGGTCATTCCTTTTCTGAATTACAAAATAATAAAATCTTCCCTGACAATCTTATGCAGACTCATAATCATTTTGACCCTCATCATCCCTACATGTCAGTGGTTGTAACTGGTGTTCCACAATACTCTGCTAGTCCAAAGTCTGGATCGGGAATGTGACTTAGATAGTCATTCATCCAATAGAATGTGTGCAGTGACACCCCATTCACACTTTCTCACATACAACGATGACTAAGCTACCCCACATGTTGTCTACGGGTGTTATTATTCTCATCTGTGTACAGATGTGTGTTCTCTGCCACTGAATATTTTGCTCTACTGTGTTCATAATTGCTGTGGTGGAATTTCTAGCTACTGACAAAATATGTATCCTTGGCATTGGCTATAATGCTAAATGAAAATTCAGACTCTCCCAGTAAACTGTGATTCTCAGAGTAAGTAAAGGTAAAGTTTTGCTCATTGTTTTGCTATATTAACTTAAATTCAGGTCTTTTGCATTGTTGGACCAAGACAAGAGCAATGTTTATCAGATTCCAATGTGCAGACAGTTTAAAATCCAGATGTAAATCAAGTTGATGGAAAGACCTCTGTTGGACATCGTATCTAGCAACAACCTCGACCACGTGAGTACAGTCTGTGAGCTCAGTTTCTGAGTAGACTCACTGCAGTGAAGGAGGACATCAGTGTGCTCTCCGTGCTCTTGTGTTGCTTCTGTAACAGCCTAAGGAGAAAAAGAGGGACAGCTGGACAGCACTGGGACAGATCTCTTAGGGATGATGTGCAACAGTTACACATTTCTGCCAGCTGGGGGCATTATTCTGGTAGCCTGAGCAAGTTGGAGAAGAAATTGTAACTCCATAGTGCTGTTGGGGAGTAAACCATACACATGAGCGAAGCCTGCATGCTCCTACGGACTGATGGAGTCAAAAGGGTACAGTGGAGATGATATCTTCTGGTATGGCACACGAAACAGTGGGATCAGTTCATTAAACTCTCTTATTTAATACTCTCTGAAGATCCATGAAAGAAGATCGATCAAATCCATATTTTGTATTCAAAGAACCCAAGTGAGAAAAGTTAAGGAATAGGTACTAACTTAGATATGTGCTACTAAAACAAGAATGGTATTTGAGGATGTTTGGCTCGAGAGCTATAAACCTAACATCTAGGAAATTTTCTCAAGCTATCTTAAAAGGAAGTCTTTTGAAAATCCATGCTCCCCATGATTTATATCTAATGAATATGCCACAATTGAAGCACACACACACAAGATGACTCCCTCTGAGAACAAGAGGGAACACACACAAAACCCCTATAGACGTATATATTTCTTTGCTAAAAACTAGATGCCTGCTGCAAAAGCAACATTGCAGGAGAGAGATGAGAAACTATGGAAACGAAGCTTAAGAAACAGAGTAAGGGGCAGGCACCACCGAGGAGATGACATAATAGCTGATGGAAACAGCAGAAAGAGGGTAAAGGAAAAAGGCCAAGTAATGTATAAAGGCAAACCTATCAGAATTACACTCAACTTCTCAATGGAAACCACGAAAGCCAGAAGGTCCTGGATAGATGAGCTGCAGACACTAAGAGACCACGAATGCAAGCCCAGATTACTATACTCAGCAAAATTTTCAATCACCATTGATGGGGAAAACAAGATACTCCATGACAAAACTAGATTTAAACAATACCTATGCACAAAACTAGCCCTACAGAAAGTACTAGAAGGAAATCTCCACCCCCTACAAAATAGCTAACTGCACCTGCAAAAACACAGGCTAACCTCACACCAGCAAACTCCAAAGAAGGGAAACGTACAAACACTACCATTTAAAAATAAGAGAAATTAACAATCACTGGTCATTAATATCCCTTAATATCAATGGACTCAATTCACCTATGCAAAGACACAGGCTAAGAGAATAATAAGAAAGCAGGACCCATCCTCTTGCTGTATACAAGAAACACACCTCAACCATAAAGATAGATGTTACCTCAGAGAAAACAGTTGGGAAAAGATTTTCCAATCAAATGGACCTAAGAAACAATATATTAGTTATCCTAATAGTTAACAAAATAAGACTTAAAATTAAAATAAATCAGAAAAGGTGGGGAAGGACATTTTATATTAATCACAGGAACAATCCATCAAGATGAAGTCTCAATCATCAGCATCTATGCCCCAAATAGATCATTCCCATGTGTAAAAGAAACATTACTAAAGCTTAAATCTAACATCAAACCCCACACACTAATAGTAGGAGACTTCAACATCCCACCCTCCCCAATGAACAGGTCAACCAGAAAGAAACTTAACAGAGAAATAAGAGAACTAACAGGTGTCATGACTTAAATGGGCTGAACAGACATCTACAGAACATTTCACTCAAACATAAATGAATATACCTTCTCAGCACTTCATGGAACCTTCTCTAAAATTGACCAGATACTCAGTAACAAAGAAAACCTCAACAGACACAAAAAAGGAATAACACCCTTTATCTTATTGAATCACCGTTGTTTAAAATTAACAACAACACTAATTGCAGAAAGCCTACAGACTCATGGAAATAGAACATTGTTCAATTCAACCACGACCGGGTCAAGGAAGAAATAGAGAAAGAAATTAAATATTTCCTAAAAGTCAACAAAAATGAAGGCACAATGTACCCAAACCTATGGCACACTATGAAAGCTGTTCTAAGACGAAAGTTCACAGTACTAAGTTCACACATAAAGAAAGTAGAGAAATCCTACAATAGCAACCTAACTTGAAAGCTCTAGAACAAAAAGAGGCAGACTCACCCAGGAGGAATAGATGACAGGGAATAATCAAATTGAGAACTGAAATCAATAAAATAGAAACAAAAAATAATACAAAGAATTAATGAAACGAAGAGCTGGTTCTTTGATAAAATCAACAAGATAGAAAAACACTTATCCAAATAATCAAAAAGCAGAGAGAGAACATCCAAATTAACAAAATCAGAAATGAAAAGAGCTAGAACAACAGACACTAAGGATATCCAGAGAATCATCAGGTCATACTACAAAAACCTGTATTCCACAAAACTGGAAAATATAAAAGAAATGGACAATTTTATGGATAGGTACCATATACCAAAATTAAATCAAGACCAGGTGAATAATTTAAACAGACCTATAACTAGTAAGGAAATAGAAGTAGACATCAAAAGCGTGCCAACCAAAAAAAAAAAAAATCCCAGGGGTGGATAGTTTCAGTGCAGGATTTTTACCAGAACTTCAAATAAGAGTAATACCTGTAGTCCTCATAGTATTCCACATAATAGAAACAAAAGAAACATTGCCAAACTCTTTTTATGAGACTACAGTTACCCTGACACTGAAACCAAACAAAGACTCAAGCAAGAAAGAAAATTATATACCATTCTTTCTCATGAATATTGATCCAAAAATACTCAATAAAGTTGTAACAAACTGAATCCAATAACATGTCAAAAGTATCATCCACCATGATAGAGTCAGCTTCATCCCAGAGATGCAGGAGTGATTCAACATACGAAAATCTGTCAATGTAATCAACCATATAAATAAACTGAAAGAAAAAAAAACATGATCATCTCATTAGATGCTGAAAAAGTATTTGGCAAAATCCAACACATCTTCATGATAAAGTCTTGGAGGGATCAGGGATACAAGAAACATATCTAAACATAATAAAAGCAATATACAACAAGCCGACAGCCAGTATTTAAGTAAAAAGAGAAAAACTCAAAGTTATTCCATTAAATCAGGAACAAAACAAGGCTGGCTGCTCTCTCCATATCTATTCAACATAGTTCTTGAAGTTCTGGTTAGAGCAATAAGACAACAAAAGGAAATGAAAGGGATTCAAATTGGGAAGGAAGAAGTCAAACTTTCGCTATTTGCAGATGATACGTGTAGTATACATAAGTGATCCCAAAAACTCTACCAGGGAACTTCTACAGCTGATAAATACCTTCAGTATTGTGACAGGATACAAGATCAACTAAAAAAATCAGTAGCCCTCCTATAAACAAATAATAAAGAAGCTGAGAAAGAAATCAGAGAAACACCACTCTTCACAATAGCCACAAATAACATAAAATATCTTGGAGTAACACTAACCAAAGAAGTGAAAGACATGTTTGACAAGAACTTTAAGTCTTTGAAGAAAGAAATTGAAGAAGAAAATGGAAAGATCTCCCATGCTCTTGGATAGGTAGGATCAATATAGTAAAAATGGCAATCCTACCAAAAGCAATCTATAGATTCAATACAATTCCCATTAAAATCTCAACACAATTCTTCACATATCTTGATAGAATAATACTCAACTTCATATGGAAAAAACAAAAAACTCAGGATAGCCAAAACAATCCTGTACAATAAAGGAACTTCCCAAGGCATCACCATTCCTGATATCAAGCTCTATTATAGAGCTATAGTAATGAAAACAGCTTGGTATTGACATAAAAATCGACAGGTGGACCAATGTAATTGATTTAAAGGCCTGAATATTAATTCACACACCTATGAACTCCTGATTTTTGACAAAGAAGCTAAGATTATACAATGGGAAAAAGAAAGCATCTTCAACAAATGGTGCTGGCATAACTTCATGTCAATCTGTAGAAGAATGCAAATAAATCCATATCCATCCCCAAGCACAAAACTCAAGTCCAGATAGATTAAAGACATCGATATAAATCCAAGCACACTGAACCTGATAGAAGAGAAAGTGGGAAGTAGTCTTCAGTGCATGGGCACAGGAGACCACTTCCTAAATATAACACTAGTAGCACAGACACTGAGAACAATAAAAAAAAAAATGGGACCTCCTGAAACTGAGAAGCTTCTGTAAAGTAAAGGACACAGTCAATAATGCAAAAAGACAGCCTACTGAATGGGAAAAGATATTCACCAACCCCACCTCAGACAGAGGACTGATCTCCAAAATATATAAATAACTCAAGAAATTAGACATCAAAATTCCAAATAATCCAATTAAAAAATAGGGTCCAGATCCAAAGAGAAAATTCTCAACAGAAGAATCTCAAATGTCTGAAAGACACTTAGCCATCAGTGGAATGCAAATCAAAATGACTCTGAGATTCCATCTTACACCAGTCAGAATGGCTAAGATCAAAAATACCAATGATAGCTTTTACTGGAAAGGATGCAGAGTAAGGGAAACCCTCCTCCATTGATGGTGGGAATGTATACTTGTACAACCACTCTGAAAATTAGTATAGCAGTACCTCAGAAAATTGGGAATCAACTACCTCAGGAGCCAGCAATACCACTCTTGGGCATATACCCAAAGGATGCTTAAACATACTACATGAACATTGGTTCATAGCAGCATTATTTGTAACAGCCAGAACATGGAAATAACCTAGATGCTACTTAACCATAGGATGGATAAAGAAAATGTCATACATTTACACAATGGAGTACTACTGAGGGGTAAAAAACAGTGATATCTTGAAATTTGCATGAAAATGGATAGAACTAGAAAAAGACCATCCTGAGTTTGGTAACCCAGACCCAGAAAGGTAAACATGATATGTACTTACTCATTATTGGATAGTAGCTGAAAAACCAAGGATGTTTAATCTGTAGTCAATGACCCCAGAGAAGCTAAGAAACAAGGTGAATCCTAAGAGAGAGATATATAGATCCCCCTGGGAAGGGGGAAATAAACAAGATTTCCTGACAAAATTTGGAGCATGGGTGATGTGGGATTCTCCTGTGTGTGCTGTGAATACCATTGGTTAATAAAGAAATTGTTTTGAGCCCAGATAGGGTACTGTAGAGCTAGGTGGGGGAAACTGAACTGAATTCTGGAAGAAAGGAAGTAGAGCCAGGGAGAAGGCATGGAGTTGCCACTGGAGACAGACATGTTGGAAACTTGCCAGTAGGCCATGGTAAAATATAAAATAATGGAAATGGGTTAAATTAAGATGTAAAAACTAGTCAATAAGAAGTTAGAGATAATAGGCCAAGCAGTGATTTGATTAATAAAACATCTGTGTGGTTATTTTTGGAGTCTGGGTGGCTGTGAAATGAACAAGTGGCCTCCTACTACACATGGGGGTTCAAGGAGAAAGGAGGTCAGAAGGGGAGGAGGTAGGATGAAAGGGGAGAAGAACTTGAGGAAGCAGGATAGTCACATAGATGACAGAGATGAGGAGCAAGGAAAGAGATATCTTGATTGAGAGAGCCATTGTGGGTCTAGCAAGTAAACTGGCATTAAAGAATTTCCCAGGAATCCACAAGGATGACCTCAACTAAGATCCTAAGAAACAAGGGAGAGGGTGCCTGAACTAGTCTTTCCCTGTAGTCAGATTGATGACTATCTTAAATGCACCATAGAACCTTCATTCAGCAACTGATGGAAACAGAGGCAGAGAGTCACAGCAGAGCATTGGGCTGAGCTCCCCAAGTTCAGTCAAAGAGGAGGAGTGAGAATATGAGCAAAGTGGTCAAGACAATGATGAGGACACCAACTGAAACAGTCTACCTGAGATAATAGGAGCTCACCAACTCTGGCCGGACAGGAAAGGAGCCATCATAGGTTCAAACTAGACCCTCTGAATGTGGATGACAGTTGTAAGGCTGAGGAAGACTGGTGTAGAAGGTTCTTCTGTCTATATGTTGCTTTCATTGGAAAGTTTTCATAAAGAAACTGCCTTAGCCTTTTGATAGGGCAGGCTTAGGTAGACAAAGTAAACATAATAGAATGCTGGGAGGAAGAAAGCAGAGACAGATAGATGCCATGAATCTTGGGCCTGAGAAGGACGTAGGTTAGAATCTTGCCAGTAAGCCACAGTCACGTGGTGATACACAGATTTAATAGAAATGGGTTGATCAAGATGTGAGAGCTAGCCAATAAGAGGCTAGAGCTAATGGGCCAGGCATTAATTTAATGAATACAGTTACTGTGTGATTATTTCCGGGCTTAAGCAGGCCGGGAGGCAAGACGTGGCCCACACCTCCTACAACAGCAGACTGTGAGGTTACTGGCAGTGGCACCAGGATTTATCCCTACTGTTTGTACTGGCTTTTTGGAACCCATTCTATTTTGATGGATACCTTGCTTAACCTAGTTATAGTGGGGAGGGGCTTGGTCCTTCCTCAAAGCAATGTGCCTTACCCTCTCCCGGGGGTAAATGAGGGTTGGGTTAGGGGAGAAGGTAGAAGGAATAGGAGGAGGAGAGGGTCTGGGAACTGGGATTGGTATGCAAAATGAAAAATGATTGTTTTCTTTTTTTAAAAAAAAAAGAAAAGAAAAAAAGGAAGGAAGGAAGGGGCAGGTCCCACTGAGGGGATGAAGTAATAGACAATGGAAACAATCTACCATCCTGCTTCATATTCCACCTTTGGAGCACCTGCTTTGTCCCCCCCTCCCCACGTTCACCATGCAGTGAGGCAGGAATTCCAGGTATCATGTGTCACAGAAGCCACACCGAATAAGAAGCAGAATTTCTAGTGCCCAGCCCTGTCTCACTTGCTAAGGGTGAAGCCCAAGGGCAAGATAAATAGTGTTAGTCTAACAGTTTCCACCTACTCAGCTAAGGAGTCCAGAAACCCATCTCTACATGTCATCCTCTTCACAAGAACTGCTGAGGAGAAGCCCTGTATCAGCTCCTCTTACAACTCTAACCAAACACTTGAGAGAAAACAATTTAAGGGAAGACGTCTCTTAAGTCAGGGTTCTCTAGAGGAACAGAACTGCTAGAATAGAATTGATGCATATTACAAAAGAGGTTTTATCAGATTTCCTTACCTGATAGATATCGGGTGGTCTAACAACAACTATCTGCAACCTAGAAAGTCTCAGAACTTGGTAACTACTCTGACTGTGTATCTGGATACCTTAGTAGTCTTAGTAGAACACTGAAGGCCTAAGGGATCCTTGAGATGCTCTGGTTTTCAGTCTGCACTAGAAGGCTGAACAAGCTGGGTTCTGATGGTAGCAAAGGCAACAGCAACAAGAACAGGCAGATGTGGTCATCACCAGGAAGCAGGCAAGAAGTTGGAGAGATGGCTTAGTGAAGAACACATATTACTCTTACAAAGGGCTTGAGGTCTGTTTGCAGAACCCATGTTGAGCAGGTTACAAATGTTTGTAATGCTAGCTCCCCATGATCTGATGCCTCTGGCTTTCCAAAGTGTCTGCAATCCTCAACTCACAACTCACTTGTGTGGAACACACACTCACACACACATGCACACACACACATAAACACATTTAAAAACATTTTTAACTTTTAGAAATGAATTGGAGCAAGTAGCAATGCTGTTCCTTTAGGCATCTTTTGTATCTGCACCATCACTGGAAGGGCCTGCTCAGACACCTTGGTTAATAGTTCCTGGAAACACACTACCAGTCCACCCAGTGGCATGCCTCTCAGTTGATTGCAGACCTAGCACAGTTGGTCATGCATGGAAATCATCATGAAAGCTTTGCTTGCACTTACCCTCTGAAGTGCAACTTATCATGATGAGAAGGAAAAGAGCAGGGAGGAGGCAGGTCACGTTGTGGATTGGTCATACTCGGTTCACAGTTTTTCCTGGTACAGAACCCTAGCGCATAGGATGCCACTACCCATATTCAGGCATCTTCCCTCCTCAGATAAACCTTTAGAGTAACACCCTCGTATACACACCCAGAGGTGTGTCTTATCTCATAATACAGAAACAAAAGTCATAGAAGAGATGTGGAGAAGAGATTTCTAGGGAGGAGGAAGAGGCTGGCAGAAGTAAGAGAATAAGAGAGACTGGAAAGTGATCTGAATCCGTGCGTGCGTGCGTGCATGTGTATGTGTGTGTGTGTGTGTTGTGTGTGTGTGTGTGTGTGTGTGTGTGTGCTTGAGAGAGAGAGAGAGATAAAATGTGGGTGTGGGCATGGATGTGTGTATGTGAGTGTGTGCAAGGTTGTGTGTGTGTGTTTATGTGATGACTCTCAGGTTTTTTCATTGAGTAGAGACAGTTAATACAAAGGGTTAAACTCAGTTTACTCAAATACTTATCTCTCTCTCTTTTTTTTTTGACACTTAGGCAAGCCTTTATTAATTCTACCTAGGTAAATGAGCAGTGTTTTTTAGTGAGGAAATTATGCAATGACAGATCAGCTGCTGAAACACGTTTTCTCTTTGAACTTCGCAAATGCCTCTTTCATAGATGGGACTGGTGTTCTTGAGACAAAGAAGGAACACATTGAAAGATTGGAGTACTTATCTCTTATCATTACTGAGTCTAAATTTCTTACCATCCCTTGATGGCTCTTTTATCAAGTAAGTTTTTCTAGGGCATTGCTTATCTCATTGAGAATAATGTGTATGTTACATGTTGATCCTTATAAAAACACTCATTTATGCTGGATGTATGTGTGTGAAGGAGAGTACATGCCACTACATGCATGTGGAGGTCGGAGAACTTTTAGGAGTTTGTTCTTTCCTTCTAGCCTGGGTCCCAGGGAGCAACACAGGTTTTCAGGCTTTCATGACAAGTGCGTTAACTCACTGAGCCGTCTTCTAGGCCATGTATGTTTTTTTTTTTAATTTATTTATTTATTTATTAAAGATTTCTGTCTCTTCCCCACCGGGGCCTCCCATTTCCCTCCCCCTCCCCCAATCAAGTCCTCCTCCCTCTTTAGCCCAAAGAGCAATAAGGGTTCCCTGCCCTGTGGGAAGTCCAAGGACCACCCACCTCCATCCAGGTCTAGTAAAGTGAGCATCCAAACTGCCTAGGCTCACAAAGCCAATACGTGCAGTAGGATCAAAAACCCATTGCCATTGTTCTTGAGTTCTCAGTAGTCCTCATTGTCTCTGTTTTTTCCCAAGACCGGTTTTATCCCAGGCTTTTTCAGACCCAGGTCAGCTGGCCTTGGTGAGTTCCCGATAGAACATCCCCATTGTCTCAGTGTGTGGGTGCACCCCTCGCGGTCCTGAGTTTCTTGCTCGTGCTCTCTCTCCTTCTTCTCCTGATTTGGACCTTGAGATTTTAGTCCGGTGCTCCAATGTGGGTCTCTGTCTCTGTCTCCTTTCATCTCCTGATGAAGGTTAATAATATTCAGGAGGATGCCTATATGTTTTTCTTTGGGTTCTCCTTCTTATTTAGCTTCTCTAAGATCACATATTATAGGCTCACTGTCCTTTGTTTATATCTAGAAACCAAATATGAGTGAGTACATCCCATGTTCCTCTTTTTGGGTCTGGCTTACCTCACTCAGGATAGTGTTCTCTATTTCCATCCATTTGCCTGCAAACTTCAAGAAGTCCTTGTTTTTTACTGCTGAGTAGTACTCTAATATGTATATATTCCATACTTTCTTCATCCATTCTTCAATTGTAGGGCATCTAGGTTGTTTCCAGGTTCTGGCTATTACAAACAGTGCTGCTATGAACATAGTAGAGCATATACTTTTGTTGTATGATAAGGCCTCTCTTGGGTATATTCCCAAGAGTGGTATTGCTGGGTCCAGGGGTAGGTTGATCCTGAATTTCCTGAGAAACCTTCACACTGCTTTCCAAAGTGGTTGCACAAGTTTGCATTCCCACCAGCAATGGATGAGTGTACCCCTTTCTCCACACCCTCTCCAGCAAAGGCTATCATTGGTGTTTTTTTATTTTTGCCATTCTGACAGGTGTAAGATGGCATCTTAAAGTTGTCTTGATTTGCATTTCACAATAAAATACTGGCAAACTGAATCCAAGAACACATTAGAAAAATTATCCATTATGATCAAGTAGGCTTCATCCCAGAGATGCAGGGCTGGTTCAACATACGCAAATCTATCAATGTAATCCACCATATAAATAAACTGAAAGAAAAAACCATATGATCATTTCATTAGATGCTGAAAAAGCATTCAACAAAATTCAACACCCCTTTATAATAAAGGTCTTGGAGAGATTAGGGATACAAGGGTCATACCTAAATATAATAAAAGCTATTTACAGCAAGCCGACAGCTAACATTAAATTGAACTGAGAAAAACTTAAAGCCATCCCACTAAAATCACGAACAAGACAAGGATGTCCACTCTCTCCATACCTCTTCAATATAGTGCTTGAAGTTCTAGCAATAGCAATAAGACAACACAAGGGGATCAAGGGGATTCGTATTGGAAAGGAAGAAGTTAAGCTTTCGTTATTTGCAGATGATATGATAGTATACATAAGCGACCCCAAAAACTCTACCAAAGAACTCCTACAGCTGATAAACGCCTTTAGTAATGTGGCAGGATACAAGATCAACTCCAAAAAGTCAGTGTCCTTCCTATACACTACGGATAAGGAAGCAGAGAGGGAAATCAGAGAAGCATCACCTTTCATGATAGCCACAAATAGCATAAAATATCTAGGGGTAACTCTGACCAAGGAAGTGAAAGATCTATTTGACAAGAACTTTAAGTCTTTGAAGAAAGAAATTGAAGAGGACACCAGAAAATGGAAGGATCTCCCTTGCTCTTGGATTGGGAGGATCAACATAGTAAAAATGGCAATTCTATCAAAAGCAATTTATAGATTCAATGCAATCCCCATCAAAATCCCATCAAAATTCTTCACAGATCTGGACAAGACAATAATCAACTTTATATGGAAAAACAAAAAACCCAGGATGGCCAAAACAATCTTATACAATAAAGGAACGTCTGGAGGCATTACCATCCCTGACTTCAAACTCTATTACAGAGCTACAGTATTGAAAACAGCTTGGTATTGGCATAAAAACAGAGAAGTCGACCAATGGAATCGAATAGAAGACCCTGACTTTAACCCACAAACCTATGAACACCTGATTTTTGATAAAGGAGCTAAAAGTATACAATGGAAAAAAGAGAGCATCTTCAACAAATTGTGCTGGCAAAACTGGATGTCAACCTGTAGAAGAATGAAAATAGATCCATATCTATCACCATGCACAAAACTCAAGTCCAAGTGGATTAAAGACATCAATATCAGTCCGAACACACTGAACCTGATAGAAGAGAAAGTGGGAAGTACTCTACAACACGTGGGCACAGGAGACCACTTCCTACGTATAACCCCAGCAGCACAGACAGTAAGGGCCTCATTGAATAAATGGGACCTCCTGAGACTGAGAAGCTTCTGTAAAGCAAAGGACACTGTCGCTGAGACAGAAAGGCAACCCATTGACTGAGAGAAGATCTTCACCAACCCCGCAACTGACAAAGGTCTGATCTCCAAAATATATAAAGAACTCAAGAAACTAGACCGTAAAAGGCTAATCAACCCAATTACAAAATGGGGCACTGAGCTGAACAGAGATCTCTCAACAGAAGAAGTTCAAATGGCCAAAAGACACCTAAGGTTAGGCCCTGTATGTTTATATTCATTTTATGATCTAGCTGAGCTCCCATTTTATCTATGAATACTCTATAAAAATATTCTTATGGATTTAGTCTCTTTATCAAAACTTTGTCTTATTTAAATGCCTAGCAGCTTGTCACATGAAAGGAAAGGTACATGCTTTGTATGTGCTCACTAACATCACTTATCGCAGATTGCTTTCTAGAACAATTACACCATTTTTTATTGCCACCCCCAAATACCAGTGTATATAATTACTAACTCTCACACATTCAAAGTGAGCGGGGTATTATTGTAAATCATTGTGATTTTGAAATAACATAAAGGAATCTGACAGTAGGCTCCCAAATACAGAATACTTTGCTGTTCTCCTTGTATTTATTTGACTATTAGTAGAGCTGAACATCTGCATTTTGGGGAGCACGCATGCTGCTGAACATGTGTGTGAGAGCAAGCAGTTTGTGTCTTTTGCAAACCATGTGATATTTTTCCTACTGGTGTTTATTATTTAATTTTGGTATGTCTTTATATACTAAGACTGTTAATTCTTTATGCTTAGTTTTAGAATGCTGACTATAGATTAGACTTCTAAGAAAGACTTGGCATTTGGGGGGGGTTTAAATTCATGTCTTTCTTAGTTAGTGGCTCAGAAAGAAGGGGATTGGGAGGTTTATGTGAAACAATTCTGAGTGAGTTTGCTCCCTTGGTTATTTCAGCAGTTTTTCCTACAGTTTGAGAATAAGAAACAATGGCAATGCTGAAGACAGACAGTTAGGATGAGTACATGACCTAGGATAGCCCTGACAACACAATATATTTGTGAGATGCTCTCAGCTCCATTAATAGCTAGTGCTCAGGATATGGGGTAAGGCATGTTTCTGACCCACCCCATCAAGTGGGCCAGGTATTTCCCTTTCTCAAGAGCAAGGCCTCAGCCAGATGACTTCTCCTCACATCATTCCCGGAACCAGGAACTGGTCCCTTCTGAGCCAAGACAGTGATATTCAGGCTACTTCCCTATAACTAAACCCCATTGTCAAAACCCAATCAAAGGTCATCCTCAGAGGAGTTTGAGGCCAACATATGTCCACATGTGCATCTCAGAGTGTGTGCTCCATGAGGATGACCTAAGAAATATGAATTAACCATTTGCAAACTGTAATGTCATGATAATGTACAAATAGTATGACCATATATTAGTTGCTTGTGGAAACAGGAATCAAGTTGTGTTGTGAGATGTTTGATTAAAATCTCATTTATAAAATATATCACATTGTTTAATACAGAGGCTCACAGCGGTCAAAGTGCAGAGACGGGCAGTGGCACACACAATCACAAATGGGACATTTTTATCATACCCCTTTCGGCAGCTCAGGTTTTGTGCCAGGATCCTACAATACTGAGAATCTCATTAATCTCTCCTGTGATGTAGTAAGTTACGAAGGGTAGGATATCCTATTCCTCCACATCCCATTCCAGTCACAGGATTTACTAAACATGAATGGGAAACAGTTCCAATCCAAGGACTTGACTGTACAGTTGTATTCACCTGTCCTCTGAGCTGCCAATTCATAGATACTAGCTCTGACCTTTGTCCACACAGAGGCTGGTTTCCTGAAGCCCGTCCTCCCCCGTCAGTGCTGACAGATGTCTCTTTACTATGAGTACAACATGGTACCTTACTTACACACTTCATAGCTCCACTAAAGAGTTCTTTCCATGTCTACTGTGCAACCCAGTTTTTGCGTGAATCTGGGTTTTATCTAATATTCCTTATAACTCCCTTAGATACTCAGTGTATTGCTTCTGTATCACTGTGCCCAAAATGCCTGACACACAATCTAAAGAAGAAAATATTTATTTTGGCTTATAATTTCATAGTTCCACTCCATTGTAGCTGAAAATGCCTAGTGGAGAATGTGCTTAGAGGTGGCGGGGATATGGAGAAGGAACTGTTCACATGGTAGCAGCTGGGGAGCAGAGAGCACAGCCTAGAGCAAGGGGCAAGCATGGCATTCAAAGTACAGCCCCTGGTGAGTGTTACCACTCTATTTGGAGGCCTTAACCTGGGAGAGGAGAGTCTAAACACTAGGTGGACTAAAGTCTCGTGTAACAGCCAACTTTATTCAGGGCACAGAACAATTGCTACTCGGAGGGTTAGCAAGGTCATGTTAGGATAGTTCACTTGAGTTCATATTGTATACAGTCACAAGGGCAAGGCTGTATGCATTTAGGCTTATACAATCATGAGGGTAAGGCCACATTAGTTCAAGCCAGATAAAGTCACAAGGACAACCTGGGCTTGGAAACATCACCTAAATAATAATAGCAGATGATGGGTAATCTAAAGCAAAACCCACACCTATTTGCTACTGTGGGAGGGACATGAAATCACATTCCAAGAGCAAATCCATGTTATGAAGAAACAGAGGTCACAAGACTCTCGTCTTGTTTACTCTGAGTTTTTTTTACAAGCTCTCAGAAGTCTCCTCGCACACCTTCATTCATGGACCATGTTCCAACATCAAGCTCCATCCAGCAACCAACCCCTACCTCACACTGGCTCCACAAACTGTGAACACATTGCCTGCAGCTGAGAGGGACAAGTGGCCAAAGTGTGGCACTGTGGGTAGTTCTGTGAGTCTGAGTCTCAATCAATGAAAACCATAATAATAAGCACCTTTCCTTGATATTACTGTGCCCCAGAATGGACCACAAGATATAAAACAAACCCCACTTTAAGAGTTTTTATTGACAGAGAGAAAGGAAAGAGTGAGTGAATGGCCTGTCTGAAAGACACATGAAAAGAGAATGTGGGCCATGCCTTTCCACTTTGTAAAGGTAGTTCAATACATGCGTAAAGGGGCTTACGTAGCTATGCCACACATACGTATAGATTATGCTGTGCACATGCATAGATGACGTAGGACCTAAGGCCCTAGGGTGACCAGGCAGTTGCCTGAATACTGATGGCACATGTGTGGCCGTGGGACCCCAGACTTGCTAACATGCTAGCACCTAAGATAACTAAGCATTTGCCTGAATGGTGATGGCCGTGGGACGCTGGATGTGATAGAAATGACAACATTCCCTAATTTGCATCTTCATCCTTTCTTTATAAAGAAAATACCCTCTAGAGATTTCTTTTGGTTTTATCTCTGTTTTTCGAGACAGGGTTTCTCTGTGTAGCTTTGGTGCCTGTTCTGGAACTTGCTCTTGTAGACTAGGCTGGCCTTGAAAGCACGGAAATCACCTGCCTCTGCCTCCCGAGTTCTGGGATTAAAGGCATGGGCCACCATCACCCGGGTCTCCTAGAGATTTTTTAATTTAAAATTCTAAGGCCTTGCTAATTTTACATTTCTCCATAATATTATTAAAAATGAAAGTTTCTAGGGGCGAATTATACCTTCCACTGAGCAAGACCAACTAACTGATCAGGGCTGTGACTGTGGAGAGGTTGGAATGTTGCAAGTCCAGGGCTTGATTACAGTTTACACTGGGCCACCTTTAATTCCCTTACTAGCCATTCCTTTCCCACTTCTGTGCCCGGCCTGCTGTCCTGTGTTAACAGACCACTAGCTTCAACCAACCGATGTTTCCTGACAACATCTGGGGCCACAGCACAATTTTTCCTGCCTTGCTGTAACCTACCTACCTGATATTTCCACGTGCCTTGATTGATGATGCTCCTTGTTCTGTTACTATACAAACTTCCTGAAACTGTTTCCTCATGGGGACATGGATTTGAGGTGACCTGAATCTGCATTCCCAGGCCATGGCTATCATTATTTGACTCCAGAATAAATTGCATCTTATCCTCTTTGGGGTGAGGGTTGTGTCTTTGAATTGAAAGTTTCATAGCTTTCTAGATTTTTCTATAATCACTGTGACTATACATGTATTCTTATTATTTGTCAATGTCAGTGCCTGCCTCATGTTCTAAGGACTAGGGCAGGGTCTGTTCAATTTGTGTATATATCGTTCATTCCCGTACCATAAATACATGGTATATGTATTTGTATATATATACACCTAGGTACTACGTGATTACAAACATCACTTGCTTGAAGCACTATTCTCTCTCTCCCTCCCTCTCCTTTGTTCTCTCTTCTCCTCCATTGCTTCCCTTCCTCTCGGCTTCGTACCACTTGATAGTGAACACCAGTTGGTGTGCTCCTTCCCAGGGAAGCCTATCTACTGCCACTCTTCACACTCCTTAGTTGTCCATAGTTCTTTGTGTAGGACTAAGGCCTCGTGCGCTTGCCTCCATCCATATTATCATGCCCATTGTTGTTGTCCTTGCTCGGTTTGTCAGCCTTTTTCGGACAAATCTCTGAAAAGAGTTTTATGTGTGTGAATGTTTTGCCTATGTATATACATGTACACCAAGTACATGACTGGTACCTGTCAGAACCAGAATAGGGTATTGGATCTGCTGGAACTGTAGTTACAGGTGGTTGTGAGCCACCACATGGGTGCTGGGAAATGTGTTCCTCTGCAAAAGCAGGAAGAGGCCACATTAGATCCTAGAGACAAAATTAAAAGTCATAGAAGACTGACAAGAATAACGAGTCAAGTTGTTGCCTGCTGGTCAGGCATGTCTAGTCTCATCATACCTATGACCTTGAAGAATAAGGACAAAGTAATGAAAGCTTATTTAATTTAAGAGACTTAAAATTAAAGGGTAGAATCCATAACTGATAAGACAGATCTAATGACGAGTTGAAGACCATATCCAGAGGAGCATCCCTCTTAGCACCATGATATCAGAGTCAAAGCCACATGTTCCTGGTGTTAATAACAAACAAATGGTGGGACCTGACCAGGATCTTGAATTACTTGCTGTGTTTAGGATGTTTAAATGCTTCAAGAAACCATTCATCACATGACGTGGGAGGGGAAAATGAGAATAAAGTATATTGACCGTTCAAGTGATGAAACATAATACTTTTAATTTTAAAAATATGTCTTAAGCCGGGCGGTGGTGGCGCACGCCTTTAATCCCAGCACTCAGGAGGCAGAGGCAGGCGGATCTCTGTGAGTTCGAGACCAGCCTGGTCTACAGAGCTAGTTCCAGGACAGGCTCCAAAGCCACAGAGAAACCCTGTCTCGAAAAACCAAAAAAAAAAAAAAGATATGTCTTAAAACAAAAACATTGCTGATTCTGGATATATAATGCACCATACACATATGAAAAATGAATGAATATATGAAGAAAAGAAGTATCTTCATTTATAGTTAAGCAATTTGAAGGCATTTAGCAGTTCTAACAATGGCCTTATAATTTTGTCTATTTTGGTTTCTCTAAAAATTTTAAGAGGTGTTTATCATATACATGTATTTTTTTAATTTTTTTAAAATCTAATAGTTACTAAATATCTTCTAAATCTGTTTAAATGATCAACTCATTAATTTGGTAAAATAAATGAAAATGGAAGTTTTATTGAAACAGTGAAAAAGTCTGCAAATGATGATGTCACGGCAGGTGAGAAATCTGGCTTCCTGTCAGCACAGCTCTTCAGCATGAATGAACTGGCCCAGCTCTCTAATCAATGTCTGAAATGACTTTCACCTATACACAGGGCAAGTTAGTGCCGGACTTCTAGGCTTGTAAGGAAAGGACCACAGTTCATCTTCAGGGAGGTGCTGTAGGCTACAGCAAGACCTTTGTGGCCTAGCACAGTGAGAGCCACAGCCCCTTCAAACACTAAGCCCATACTTGGTACCCTTCAGAAACAAGGCATCAGGAACGGCCCAGTCCCTCTCCCAACGTACACACTAGCCAATGTGATGGCAGAGTATCAACAGGAAAATAGGAAAACTCTTACATTTTCCTTATAATTGTTAATGCTCTCACACAAGCTCCTCCCAAAGGCGGTCTTCATCATAATATTAAAGTGGTAATTCTCCCTCCAAACACAAGTTCTTCAATTTGATTGACAGATGAAGGAGCTATACTAGGGTGTAACACTTACACCCTATGAGCACCCCGGCCTACACTGTTTCTGCAATGCAGAAGACACTGTGTAGTTATGGAAGGATTACACCATCATTTCTGCATATCGGAGCTTGTTAGGGTTGAGGTGATGTCAGCAAGAAGTGTATGAGTGGCATCTGGAAGAAGAGGTTCACCCAATGACTTCAAAGGGTTTGCCAAGAATAAGGAGGTTGCAAAAATCAATAAAGCTGTGATTGAGACAGAAACCAACTTTGTGCTGGGTGTGAATGGAGATGACATGGAAGAGTGTTGAAAACTGGACGGATGAGGGGTTGCTGCAACTAGACCAGGAGCATTAGCTGAGGAAGGCGAAAGAGGAAAGGCTGTGGGAGAAGAAGAAGAGTGACTCCAAAGAAAGATCCAAACTGACAGTTCCTTAGGACATTTGAAAATGCTCACCCAAAGGCAGAAAGGTTTTCATCAGTAGAGAGAAACACTCTTGGGGTTATTTTATGCTGACAAAAGAATCTATGGTGAAAACAGAAATAAACCATTCGGAAAAGGGACTGCTCCTCAGGATGAACCTCAGCAGATTCTCAGGGGGATCCAGAAGAGGGTACTGTAGCCATAGGGGATGACAGTGCCATGCATGCTGATGTCTCTAAAGACTCCCAGTGAGACAGGGTGGCGGCAGATGACAGTGGCATTGGTGATCTTGGGTCTGTGTGTTTGTGTCTTCTCTCTCTCTCTCTTTTTTTGTAGGTTTTTGTTTGCTTGCTTGTATGGTTGGTTTTCTGAGACTGTTATATAGCATAGCTCAGGCTAGACTGAAACTCATTATGTAATGCAGGTTAGCCCCAAACTCACAATCTTCCCACCAAGTACTGGGTTTAGAGAATATCCTACCATGCTGGACTTGTGTCATAATTTATCATGGCTTTCTTCATTCAGGTTTTCTCTGTGTAGCCTTGTGTCATAATTTTTAACAAAAGAACTACAAAACTAAAATAATTTCTAATTCCTTGGAAAAATGCTGACAGAGTAAGTGTATGAAGAAAGAAAACAGCATAGCTATATTTGCTCCATTTTCAGCTAAATGTCACTATGAAACATAAGTTAAGTGATTTAAATGTTTATAATTTAATGAAGTTATTATAAGCTAAAGTTGATTTTTTGTCAAATGGAGGTGTTTTTTTTTTTTTTTTTTTTTTTTTAGTTGAGGACAGTCTAAGTGGCTGTTACTAAGTCTGCAGTGCCGCCAAAGCAGTCCGTCTTCACATTCCCTCATGATTCACGGCCTCACCAGATCTCCTTCCAGTCCTGCGTATTCCAGTTGATATGCTTATTCCATTCTTGATATGCTTACATTTAGGCACATAAATATTCAACATGTTACAAGTGTCTGTAGTATTCAAAGCGGTAATGTTTCACACTGGTTCACAGTCTAGAAGCAAAAGGTTACACCATATAGGCTACGTGTGAAGTGTGCAAAACTGCTCTCTGATATCAGCTCAGTGACAGGCATAACCTGATAACAGCTCCAGGGAAAAGATCCAGAAGCAGGCACAACTAAGGAGTTAATAGGAATGACAGGAGGATTAACCTCTGTCATGAGGGTGTGATTTCAGATATACAGGCAGATATATTCATGTCTTTCCACAATGTCAGATCTTGCTGAAAAACAATAAATTCACAGTTTGTCTTGTTTATTTGGCTGCAGCTTACTAAGTAAATGCTAATTTCATTTGATGGCTAGCCATGGGAATTACAGTTCTTTTATTCCAATCTGCATCACTACTGCTAACTGATATTACCTCTCATATCAGACGTTACCCTTCACACCATATGTGTGTGTTTGCCAGCGCATGCTTGCGTGCACACATGTGTGCATGCATGTGTTTATGGATGTGTACATTACAGAGCAGTTAAGAACTGATTAAAGACGCTTCCGAGCTGGGAGGGATAATTCTGAAGTCTGAGGTAGAGGGCTGACACCAGCAGCATGGAGAAAAGTCTATAGAGGATCAGGTGAGAAGATTGAGAACAGACACCACATGTTTTCTCCTATTTAAGGAATCTAGCCCCAAATCTTCAGATGTGGGCGCATAGCCTGTAATAACTAAAGAAACCAAGGAAGTTAAACAGAACCATTTCCAGGATAGAGGGACTGGGAAGAAACAGAGAAGGCAGAGAGAGAACAGCAGGATACAAATGCTCTGATGGGAAAAATGGGGAAAGAGGGAAGGGAGAGGGAGGTAAAGACAGGAGGGAGGTGGGTAAAAGAGCAATAAGGATGTCTGAAAAGCCACAGGAATCATAACACTGACTGTTTACTTAAAATCACTCTGTAGACGTAGACATACATAGTTTTAATGAACTTTGCTAATCTGGGCTTACAGTACTCCTTCCAAGAACCAAAAGTCACCTAACACAAACCCCAATACCAGACAAGAGAAGTACTCTTTTCAGTTGTCTGGGATTGTTCAAGAGACTCCTAAATCAGCCAGCCTATTGCTGTTGACCCCACCAATAAAAATGCAAAGTTGTGGAACCCAGTACAAATAGATACATGTACAAAATACCTAGGGCTCAGGGGACGTTGTGTAAAAGGGAGATAGAGAAATTGCAAGAGCCAAAAGATGAGGAAGTTTGCCGTGAGATTGTGTCTCCTAGGAATACCAGAGGCTACACCTGTAAGTGCTCACCAACACAATTGCCCAAACATGAGCTGAACAAGGATGACACCAATGAGCATGCCAGAACCAACAGAGAAATCCCATGAGGCCTCAGTCCCACACAAAGAACTATGGAAAACCGAGCAAAGCTGGGATCAGTAGTGGTCTCTAGGGGAGAGCACACTAACTGGGTGTCCGGTGCCAAGTGGTCCATTCAGAAAACATATATGTGAGTAGCATTACATGGATCGAACAGGGTATCCTTAGGAACACACACACACACAAACATACACACAGTTTAGTGGGGAAAGCTCATGAATTTGAAACTGGGAGGGCTACATAGGAGGACATGTAAGGAGGAAAGAAAAGGGAGAAATGTAATTAAATTATAATCTCAAAAAAGGGAAAGAAGTCTTTAAAAACTGCAGGCACTGAGCTCCACAGGCTGAGATGTCGAACATATGACCCAGAGACAAGTCATTTCCAGGGTCCATTTAAAGTGAGCTGAATGCCATGGGCAGAAGCCATTATGTAAGCTGGAGACTGGAGACCTGGACAAAGTTTATGGTGAATGCCCACAGGTGACTTGTTAGTGTGCCTGCCATACTTTGGGTGCTACCTTTGTTTGCAGTCCTGGATGAAGGGGTTACATCTGGAATGATTGGCATATCCGCTTATTCGTATTTCTGACAGAATTTTGCATGTTTCACAAATAAATTATCGATCAGCTCACACCTCCCATATTCCAGCAGATAGTGATTTTCATTTACCAGTGTAAAAATGCCATTGTTCATTTTTAGCACGTGACTCAAAATGGAGTAACCCAGGTCAAGAATGTTGGTTTCTAAGTAGATAAACACCAGGCTAGGCACCTGAGAGCTGCCATTGCATGCATCAGAGAGTTGTCAGGGCCTGACCAGCATGTTCCCCTCGCCCATCATCCATTTTCCTATTCTGTATTTGGAGTTTCTGCCTGAACTTTATGGAATAGGGAAGCTGAGAAGCACCCAGTCATCACCTGTCCCAGGACCATGTGACAGCAGGACATTGTCTCACATGCTGTCAGTAGAGCCCACACCAGAGTAAAGGGGCCTTGGTCTGGTACATTGCAGACATGTCCCAGCCTTTTGACATTTCAATAACCTTTTACCATGGAGAGTACCCAAGACCAATGGCAACTTCCTGCCATTTGTGGGGAGAAGGTGGTCTCTGGGCTACACTGACCATGAACTGAAAAAGAGATAACACATTTCTGGCACTGGGCTTCTTGATTTGACAGCTTGTGGTATCTGGAGGAGGCAATGCTCCCGATAATAGGGTATTTATTTAAACTCCTTTTATCTATCTATATGAGTGTATTTCAGGAAGGCTTTTCTATTAGTTTATGTCTATATTTTTTCATGATTTTAATCACCCCATGCCCCATGTTTCCTCCTCTACCTTGTCTTCTCACCCCACCCCATTTAACCCTTTAATGATCCATTATTAGTCATTCTTCCTTTATATCACCTACATTCTACCCTCTTTCCCTTGACATCACTTCCTACTTCATGTACTGGTTTCCTACCTTCTATGGATTTTTCAGTCTAGGCACGCATATATAAATATTCAAAGTTAGCACCTACACATAAGAAGAAACATGTCTGTTTTTTTCCATTCTGACAGGTATAAGATGGGATCTCAAGAGTTTTTATTGGCATTTCCCTGAACATTTCTTTAAGTGTTTTTCGGTCATTAGAGATTTTTCTGCTGAGATTTCTCTGTTTAGGTCTGAACCCTATTTTTAAATTGGATTATTTGTTTTGTTTGTTTGTTTGTTTTTTGATGTCTAGTTTCTTGAGTTCTTTGTGTATTTTGGAGATCAGCCCTGCGTCAGATGTGGAATTGGTGAAGATCTTTTCCCATTCTTTGGCTGTTATTTTGTCCTATTCACACTGTTTTTTGCCTCATAGAAGCTTTTCAGTTTCATGGGGCCCTGTTTATTAACGTCAATCTTAGTGTCTGTGCTACTGGAGATCTATTCAGGAAGTTGTTTCTTGTGCCGATATTTCCAAGGCTATTCCCCACTTTCTCTTCTATCAGGTTCAGTGTAACTGGATTTGGTCTTTGATTCACTTGGACTTGAGTTTTGTGCATGAGGAAAGATATGGATCTATTTCCATTCTTCTACATGACGACACCCAGTTATGTTGAAGATGCTTTTTTCCTCCTCCTGTATAATTTTGGCTTCTTTGTCAAAAATCAAGGATCCATAGGTATGTGGATTTATACCTGGGTTTTGATTTGATTCCATTAATCGGTGTGACTTTTTATACCAATGTTATGCTGTTTTTATATATATGGATTAGCAGGCATCTCTGTAGTCAGATTTAAGTCTCCTCCAGATATATGCTCAAGAGTGGTGTAGCTAGATTGTATGCTTTTATTTCTATATCTGGCTTTTTGAGACCCTTCCATATTGATTCTCATAGGGACTGTTCCAGTTTGTACTCTTAGCAACAGTGACTGTTTAGCTTTATTCACATCTATCCCTGCATTTGTTCCCTTCTTAATATATGTATACATTATATCAAATAAATACATTTACTTATATCTAATTTAAAATGTGAAAATTATTTTAAGTTAATTAAGTAAACTTATTTATTTAATTTAGTATATTTAATTTAACATATTTTTTAATTTATATATATATATATTTTAACCATTCTGATTGGATAAGATAAAATCTCAAGGTGGTTTTATTTTTCATTTCCTTGATTACTAAAGATACTGAACTTAAAACAGAATTCTCAGTCATTTGTTTTGACCCTTCTTTTGACAGCTATTTAGTTCCACCCCCCAATTTTAAGTAGGTTTTGTTTTTTTCCATGGTGTGCTGGTTAGAGTCATCTGGGAAGAGGAGAGCTATCTCAGTTGAGAAAATGTCTCCCACAGATTGGCCTGCACTCAAGTATGTAGGGCATTTTCTTGACTGATGATGGATGTGGAAGGACCCAACCTATTGTGGGCAGTGTCACCGCTGGGCAGGCAGTCTCGGATGGTGTAAGACAGCTAGACATGAACCTGGAGAGCAAGCCAGTAAGCAATAATCCTCGTTGATATCTGCTCCGGTTCCTGCATACAGGTTCCCATTTCGGTTCCTGCTTTGGCTTCCCCCAAGGATGGACCTTAACTTGTAAAGTGAAACAAACCTTTTCCACTCCTGGTTGATTTTGGTCAGTGTTTTATCACACCAGTAGAAAGCAAACTTGGACACTTGGAGTGTAGGTTTTTTTTTAAAGTTATTTGTATATTCTAGATACTAACCCTTTGTCAGATGTGTAGCTATTAGATTGCTTCTTGTTCTATAATTATTCACTCAAATGACAGTGTCCTTTGGTTATCTTAATCCCTTCACTAATGTGGTGCTATTCAGAAAGACCTCATAGAAATTAAAAAACAAAATCTCAAAAAAATTCATATGGAAGCACAAAATGCCTAGGGTTACCCAAACAATCCTGAAGAAGAAGTCATAACTTTCACCATGTTTCTAAGCTGGAGAATTAACAAGAGATTCAATATTGCTAATTTAACTTTGTCCCTATTTTTCAATCATCATTTTATGGAGTATATACATGGTTTACTTAATTTTTAATTCATGAAAAACAGGCATTTGGCTGAGTGAGCAGTGGGATCGCAACAGAGGAATATACTGAAGCATATTTCACAATTAATATGATTAATATGATTTTCAAATACTCCTTTGATTTTTCTCCAGTGACTTGCTTCAGAAGGGAGCATCACGATGCTGACCCTTGCCATGAACCTGCCCCTTTCCTATTCTGAGGCTAGAAGAGAAACCATACTGACTTTAGTTCTGTAACAGAGGGAGCTCTAACAGAAACCCACAAGGTGAATCTTTCTTCCCCTGCCAAAATCATCTAACTAGCAAAGTAGCAAGAGTAATGCTTATGGTTCAGCCAATTGAAATTCTCAAGCCAAATAAGACAAAACAAACGTTATTTACATTTCCTAGAAGGGAAGTAATGTTCCAGTTGAACAAGATACTCTCACAAAGAGACAAAGATACTCTCTCTCTGAGACAAGGAAATCCATAAAGAGCAGTGATACGTGTCTATTTAGGAATTAAGTTCCTGGAGAAACATGATCATATGCTACAATAAGGTAGTAAAGGGTTTTTTTTTCCTTAGAGGTTTATTGTTTAAACTTCTCAGATTCTTAATCCAACTTGAGCTAATTTACTGAAGGATGTCAATTTTATTCTTTTATATTTGCCCTATGGTATTTATTTTAAAGATTACTGTTCCTTGGTAAATTAACAATTCCTTTTTACATCTAACTTTATTTTTAAGTGTGTGTGTGCACGCACACACACGTGCATGGACACGTGTGCACACAAGTATATACAGATGCCCGAGAAAGCCAGTGGCATCAAATTCCCTGTAGCTAGAGTTACAGATGATAGTGAGACACGAGTGTGGGTAGTAGGAACTAAAGTCAGATCTTCTGAAAGAGCAATATATACAAATCTACAGATCACTGACCATAAATCTATGGTTTTATTTCTTGAATGTTCTTTTATCAGGTGCTCTGGCTTTGCTTGTTTTAATGTTTGTGGTGGTGCTTTGTAAATCTTTCAGATGTTCTTGATTATTTGGTTTTCAACATTTTAAAAGTATCATGCCTGACTTTGTCAGTGTTCTATTGCTGTTCATTGAGACATCGTGACCATGGCAACTCCTATAAAGGAAAGCATTGAATTGGGGGTTGACATATAGTTTCAGAGGTTTAAATCATTATTATCATCATGGCAAGAAGCATGGCAGAACACAGGCAGAGATGGTTCTGTGTGCTGAGAGTTCTACATCCTGATCCATAGGCAGCAAGAAGAGAAGACACTGGCCCTGGCTTGGTCTTCTTGAAACCCCAAAGCCCATCCCCCTTACATATTTTCTCCTACAAGGTCACAAGTTCTAATCCTTTTAAACAGTATTACACCTAAGCATTTAGATATATGAATCTATGGGGCATTCATATTCAAACTACCCCAATGCCTCTACAATCCACACATTTTGATGAAGAAAGCAGCCATAAATATTTTTGGTATGGCCTAAAAGTTGCTGTCCTGACATTTTTCTCTTCAAAATTCCTTTTTTAATTTTTTCCATATTATACTGAGATGCATATGATTGTTAATATTTCTGTGCTTATGTCAACTTGAATTTCTTAATTTTAAAAAATTTTATTTTTTAATATTTTTAATTAAAATAGAGTTGCATTATTTCCGACTCACTTTTCTGCCCTCCAGACCCTCCCACTTGTCATCCCTTGAACCTCTCTTATGCCTCCCACAATCTCAGGCTGATAACCTCCTTCTATTTGATTATATATTATATTCATAAATATTTGTGCACACAAATACAAATAAATAAAGCCTGCTGAGTATGTTTGCAGTTTGTGTGTATGTGGTTTCATGGCTGACCACTCCTTAGGAGAGGCTAACTCTCTTTCTCTCAGCAGTCTGTAGCTGTCTGAAGTTCTTTGCCCATGGGTGAGACCCCACAAATTTTCTTTCCTTCATGTTAACAAGTCCCCTGATGTTGCTATTGTTCCTGCCATATTAATTCAGTCATTTATAGATAAAAGTTTCTGTCCCACCTGGTCCCACAGTCATTCAGGCCCAAATAAACACACAGAGGCTTATATTAATTACAAACTGCTTGGCCTATTGTTCTCTTACAACTTAAATTAACCCATAATTCTTATTTATGTTTAGCCATGTGACTTGTTACCTTTTGTCAGTAAGGCATTTTCATTTTGCTTCCTCTGCTTCTAGATGACAACAGTGTTTCTGCCTATCTCCTTTCCAGAATTCTCCTAGTCTGGTTGCCCTGCCTATACTTCCTGCCTGGCTACTGGCCAGTCGGCGTTTTATTAAACCAATATGAGTGACAAATCTTTCCAGTATACAAGAGCATTATCCCACAGCAGCCATTTCTAAGAAAGGTATTTCATTGAAGACTTTCAGCACCATTTCCTGTGATGCCCCCTGAGTCATATGTGAAGGAACTATGATGCAGAGCTATCTCTTGGGAGTACCCCCCAGACCTATGATCAACTGACCTGTGATATTTGTTCAATTGTGAATATATTTAATTTTATAATAAGATTTGGCAGATTTTTTCATTTTTTTATTGATTTTTTTTCTGTTTTTCAATCCTTTTTTGTACACATACATATTTGTAGACTTACATCCTAAGTTTTTGCCAAGACTCTAACCTTTTGACTGCTATTTCTGCATGCCACCCATCTCAAATATCTTTGTTAAAATTAGCATTTTTTTCTCTTCTTAAAAGAAGAAACGAAATGACCATTAAGTGTTTTGTAAACTGCCCAACATCTCAGGTTGTCTTAGTTACTGTTCTTTTGTTGTGAAGAGACATCATGACCAAGACAACTCTTACAAAACAAATTAATGAGAACTTGCTTACAGTTTTAGAGGGTGCTCCATGATCATCATGATAGGAAGTAGACAGGTATAGCTGCTGGAGCAGTAGCTGAGAGCTTTATAACTGATTCACAGATAACAGGCTGAGACAGGGAAACTGGGCCTGGCTTTTAAAATCTAAAAGTCCATCCCAGTGGCCACACCTGCTCCAACAAAGTTGCACCTCCTAATCCTTGTCAAACGGTTCCACTAAAAGGAGACAAAGTATTCAAATATACAAGCCTATGTGATTCTCATTTAAACCAACAAATTCCACTTCCTGATTCCAAAAGGTTTGCAGCCATATGATAAAGCAAAAATGTATTCAAAAGTCCCCATGGTCTTTCAGTCTTAAAACTGTTTCCAACGATTCTTTTGAGACTCATGGAAATCTCTTAACTGTACTCCCTATGAAAGCAAATGCAAAAAACAAAGCAGACATTTCCAACATACACTATCACAAAATACACATTACCATTCCAAAAGGGAGGAAGAGGAGCATAGAGGGGAAATATTGGACTTAATCAGGAATGAAATCTAGCAGGGAAAACTCCAAATCCTGCATCTCCATGTCTGATGTCAGAGAATTCTTCAGGTCTCCCACTCCTTCCAGCTGTGTTGACCACAACATTCTTCCTTCTATTGTGCTGGCTCCACACCTTGTTTGCAGCTGTCCTTGACAGGTATCTAATGGCTCTGGCATCTCCAACATCTTGGAGTCTGCAATGCAATCCAGGCTTCACTTTTACAACTTGAAAAAAATGGCTTCTCTGAACTCTATGAAGGGACTCCCCTACAACATACCTGGCCTTGATGGTTTTTCTTAGTCATGAAGGACAATTCCACAACCCATTACTCTAGTATCCTTAAATCTTGGACCACATGGCCAAAGCTTCCCAAATTCTATTGTCTCCTGGGTCTGGAAACCAGCACTTTCCTTGAATTATATCTACATAAGCTTTCTGGTTTTGATGGTTTCCTTTGCTGCTTAAACTTTCCTTAATTCCTTTCATGAGTTAGGAGCTTAGTTGGGTGAGGTCTTGCCCTGAGAGCACCACTCCCTTTATTCCATTTTGAATTAGGCCTTTAAAAAAAAATTATCTCCTGGAAAACAGAACTTGGATCCAATCTTATATTTCTTGGTGCCCTTTTCTTTTCAACTGTGTATTTTATATTTCTCTTCATCTGACTGCTCCTTCTAATTGTGGATCTGCAAAGCATTTAAGTACCACATGACACAGTCAGTACTCGGCTGTCTTGAAATCTCCTTTGGCAATGTCATTAATTCAAAACTCTTCAATTTAACTCCAGACAGTTGCTTAGGACAAGTGTAAAAAGCAGCCACATTCTTTGCCAAAGTATCAAAAGAATAGTTTCTAGGCCACCTTCTAATATTCTTCCCTGCTGAAACCTCCTGAGCCAGGCTGCTATAATTCAAATTGTCCTCAGCATCACTTTCTTTCTATAGTATGTTCTATCAAGCATTACTTAAGACATTCAAATGCTTTCCTAGACTAGAGTCCCACTGGCTTTCATATGCCTTCAAAAAATAGCATAGTCAGGTCTGTCATGGCAAAACCCCATTCATGATACCAGTTTTTCTCTTAATTATTATCCTATTGCTGTGAAAAGACACCATGACCAAGGAAACTTTTATGAAAGAAAATATCTAATTAAGAAATTGCTTATAGTTTTACATCATGACAGAAGGCAGACACACATGGGAGTTGGAACAATAGTTGAGATCTGTACATCCTGATTCCAGGCAGCAGATAGAGAAAGAAACTGGGCTGATTGGCATGGGCTTTTGTAACCTCAAAGTCCATTCCAAGTGACACACATTCTCTATATGAGACCATACCCACTCTAAAAAGGTCACACCTCCTAATCCTTTTCAAACAGTTCCACTAACTGGGCACTAAGCATTGAACTATATGAGCCTATGGATCCATTTTCATTCAAAACATCACACTAGCCTTCAGGGAAATGTAAATTAAAATTATTTTGTGATTTCATCTCATTCTAGTAAGAATAGATATCATCAAGAAAACAGATAATAAATGTTAGCAAGGATTCAGAGAAGGAGTAATCCTTTTTCATTAGTGGTGGTACTGTAAACTGATACAGCTATTATGGAAATTAATATGAATGTTTCTCAAAAAAAAATTAAACATAAAACCTGTAGAAATTAGCTCGATTCTGGAAATAACCAGGTTAGCTAAAGGATAAAACAATTATATTTTTATTTATTATAAGGGGAAAACTCATGAAACAGGAACAAGAAGTCCAAGATCACTGTGCCCCACAGCAATCACACAGAGAGTGCAGTTGGGCCATGCATCCATTTTCTCTGGGTCCCAGAAAGCCATGCCTTAACTTGGACCCATCTCTTAAAGATAATTGGCTAACAAGGCTTCTCCATCAAAAAACTACTATATCACCCAGCTATACCTGTATGCTGTCACAGAGAGGTTTATGCATCTGTTTACTGCCACTATATCTATAATACCAAGGACCTGGAACCAGCTTGGGGGCCCATCCAGCACATGCACACAGTGGAATTTTACTCATTGTAAGAAATGAAGTCATGAAACTTGTAGGAATACGGATGAATTTGGAAAGTCTTATATTAAACAAGGTACCCCCCACACAAAAAAAATGAAAGGTTAAAAGCTGCATGCTGTCTTCTCACGTGTGGATCCTAGTCTGTAATGTATATATGTATAACTATAATGGGTATAAAAGTGACTGAAGCCCCCAAAAACCTAGTAGACCAAATGAGAGTAAAATAAGTGCTTGGTAGACGGAGCTGCAGGGCGCATGTGATGTGAAAGTACAAGGGAGGCTCTGAGGTGTGCCAGGGAGGACTGGAGGCTGCGAGAGATGAGGCTGGAGGAGAAAAGATGAAACAAAACAGCATTTTGAAATAGTATTTTTCCTGTGATTTAATAATTAAAAGTAGGTGCTGGAGAGGTAGCAGAGTGGTTAAGAGCACTGGCTTCTCTCTCTGAAGGAAGTGGGTTTGATTCTCACATGGTGGCTCCAGGGCATCTGATGACTGCTTCTGATTTCTGCAGGAACTAGACATGCAAGTGGTGTATAGACAAACAAGACACATGCAAGCAAAGCACTCAAGTACATAGAGTAAAATACAAATTTTAAAATTAAAATTAAAGTCATAAAATATTAAAATAGCTATTTTCTATCATATTATAGTCTCTGCATATACTGGCTCTTTTGGTCCTTCAGACTTTGTTGATTGCTTTTTTTAACTCAGCAGGTGTGTGTGTGTGTGTGTGTGTGTGTGTGTGTGTGTGTGTGTATGAGAGAGAGAGAGAGAGAGAGAGAGAGAGAGAGAGAGAGAGAGAGAGAGAGAGAGAGAGGTTATGAATTTGGGAGAGTAGGGAAGGTAGGTGTTGGAAATGAATCTGGGAGGATTTAGAGCAAGGAGTGTGGAATAAATATTATCATGGTATGCATATATAAATTCTTAAAGAATTAATAGAAATATTGTATTTAAAACAGTCCTCATGATGTTATAGGCTTATTAAAAACTTGGGTTTTTTTTTCCATAAAAATGGAAACCAGGATAATTGGTGACTTGAGCATAATACCACCTGGAGGGAAAATAGGAGTTCAGAAGATCACTTGGCCCGGCCCTTCTTTCTAAGAAACACGTGCAGGATTTTTCTGAAATAAGTTCACTGTGTGTACTAACTTAATCCACTTACTCTGCCAATGGGAAATAATGAAATAAAGCACCAGAGTCAGGACTTGAAGTTACAGTATGAAGATCACAATTGCAGGGCCTTGAATGGTGGACATCACCATGTGATAGAAGGTTATTTATCAGTTATGGGGACTATGGATGAAACAATAAAGCAAGATAAAAGAGACATTTAAAATACACTTGGGATGTTACTTCTGGAGTATCTAGGAGATTCAGGGAACCAGAAAGAAAAGATAGAAAGAAAGAAAGAAAGAAAGAAAGAAAGAAAGAAAGAAAGAAAGAAAGAAAGAAAGAAAGAAAGAAGGAAAGAAAGAAAAGGAAAGAGAAAAATACAGAGAGGTAAGATTCAGAGAAACTTCATTTGAGGCTCAATATCTGTAGGTGTTTATTGTTCAGAAAAATTTGCTGGTCTCAGGGGATGAGTAGGAATGAAGAGACACTTCTTGGGGTGGATCCTGTCACCAGACTAGGCTCCGTGATGAGAGCCACATCTCCAGACGCTGCCTTCCTAATCAGGCACACTTGTGATAACTAATCACACTCTCAAATCTAAGTATTACTTGCCCGCTGCGTTGCTCCCCCCACCCTTTCAGCACCATGCGGTGTGACTAATGCGTCCCATCTCTTTCTAGAACTCTTTAAAGCATGAGATGGGGGTCTGTCCTTTCTTGCATCATTTTCATAGTAGGTACTTAATTACTATCAAATTATGAAATTCTACTCTTAGATCCTCAACTAGAGTGAGAGGCTGAATTGAAATTTATGAACAATAAATTCCTGGGGTCCTGATGTACAATTAGATAGATGTGTAAGTCCATTTGAAGAGAGAACAACCTGAAGAGGCTCCCTAGTGACTAGGCAAACCTAGATCAATATCCTCTACTGCAAGTGAAAATCCTTCTAGAATCAATCCCCTAGTACCCTACATGTTAAGACTCACTGTGATAAAAGCTGATTGCACTTAGTGATTCTATGGGCGGTTTGTATGATAATGCACAGCATGGAAAATACATAAAATAGGCAGTTATATTTAATCCATCCTGGGCAGAGTCCTCAAGGCAGAAACATCAGAAAGAACTAACAGCTTTATATAAGGACCATAGCAAATCAGTGCTTTTGTGGTATTGCGATCTCCGTAGTGGGAAATGACATGCTGCAGGTCTGGGGTGGGGGAAAGGAGAAGCAGCTCATTGGGATCAGACTCACGCTGCCTTCCCGCCATGGTTCAGTGCACGTGACTCATGCTGAGGAGCAGCCAGAGTCCTCTCTGGATCCTGAGAGGGTTGAGGGGGTAGAAAGGCACAGAAGTGAGGGAAGATGTTTAATCACTCTTTCTCATAAATCAGATGCACTCTTTCTCAGCCCTCTTTTTATGAGATGGCATAGACCAGACCATTCTCCTCCCTGCTGTGTTTTCATAAGTACTTTAAATTTTCTCCATCCAAGCTACATCCCCAAACCTTCTCAGAAGTAACAGATGAGTTTCAATAACCCCACCCTGCTGGGTTTAACCCTCCAAAAGCATTTTATTTTTTGTTTTTGCACTGTTTTCTACCCGGGTTAGGACCCTTATTCCATATCTCATACCCCAATCATGTTTGCCTTTGTCCCCAACCTGATTTGGGATCTTTGGGGACTGCTCCTACAATCAAATTTTATCTTTTCTCACTTAGTTGTGTCTATATTGTAGTATGCTTTCTAGGGATGGTTAGAGGCAGTGGCCCAGTGCACAATGCCAAGCTCACCATCGCTTTTTGGTTGTGAGCCTAGCCTTCAACGGCTGAGCCATCTCTCCAGCCCTCACCATCGCTTTTTAATGAGATGTGCACATCAACAGAGATTCTGAGACAGAAACACCTGGAAGTGAGGAACAGTATTCTCACTCTAAGGAAGAAAACTTGGGATAATACCAATTTTCATAAAAGATGAAGAAAAACTTTTGCTTTGTAAAAGGCTTTTCCATGAGGCATCTTGATCAATACACAGATCCTCATTTGTATTCAAAGAAGGCGTTTTATGAATGTTTTCTCTCCTCCCTACTCTCAGTCTGTTGCATCAGGCAAGGTCCACCCACAGATTTGGAAAGGGTGTTCACAAAAGGGCAATAAAAATGAACATCTAGCTACAAAGAGAAATGAGCTGGGTCTTATTTTCCGGCTTTTGTTCTCCTGGGATACAAGCTCTGTTCTAAAATTGGGCAGATTGAGCCCTCCATCAAACATTAATGAACATTTTTGGCATGTGTTGGAAACAGCATCAGGCTCTAGGAATGCAGAAGTGATAATGACAAGGATCTGTCACTCCGTTTACTAGAGGAGATAAGGTATGTATCTAGGTCACTGTGACCTGGGACAGCTGTAGATCTGAGTGCAGAAGACTTAGGGCACTGATGAGACGATAGAACCAGGAAAGTCCCACAGAGTACATGGCACTGAGCTGAATGTTCAGTCATAGGTGTTAGCAGATAGACAAGCCGGGTCTTCCTCCGACTCTGGTCACAGACTGAAGGCTGTCTTTCCTCTCCCATCCTAAATTAAATCCAGGAGTCCTTTCCTAATCTCCCATCCAGTCTCACCTCCCAGGATTTGTGTGGTATATTCATGTCTACGCAAGCCAGCCTCGGGCCTCAGCCTTTTCATCACTAGCTTACATGGAATTCCCTCTGAAATGCATCCCAGGTGTATACAGATGAGAAATCCTGCCCTGGTAATTATGAAACACCTGGATAGATCATCCACTCCATGACTGCCCTCCAATAACAAGTAGCCTGGAGGCTTCAACTGGAGGATGTATAAAAAAGCACCTTCCGTGTTGGTCCCACAAAACCTCAGCCTTCTCCTGGGGTGACTTGCCTACTCATCTTCCTTGAAGGTAAGGCTGCTTTGGGGTGAAGGGACGCTTGAATGCCACTCCTTCAGACTTTGCTAAGGAAGTCTTGGCATCCCCCAGTTTCCCTCCCAGCAAACTAATACACCAGGTAGGAAAGATTTGTAGCAGGGAGAAGGGAAGGGCTGAAAATCCATGCTAAGAACACTGAAATGATCTAACACGGGCCAGTCCCATGGGGGCCAGAGGCAGAAGAAACAGCAGATAGACACCACACAGCTTAGAAAACGGAGGCTGAGAACCAAGTAGCCAAACAGCAGGCATGTCGTTGCTTTTTACACTTGATCATGGCAGACATCAGCCTTGGAAAAAGTGTCCTCTTAGTTTGGCAAGTTAAATTTTATTTTTCTTTTATATGAGGGGGACAAATTATTAATTTGATTATTGACAAATTCTTAGGAGTTCTCACCAGAATTTACTCCCAGTAAGCCCAACCCTTTGGAAATACTGTTTTTCCTCCTGGAACAGGCTTCTCCAAGTTGTGAGTGCTGCCTCCGTTGATGGCCTGGACTCCAGAGAAGTGTGCCCTACACTTCTCCATCTATGACATAACAGTATCTTCTTTTTCTTCCAGATCTGAAGCATTAGCTGAGTGATGTCACAACAGAAGCAACAACCACAGGAGCTCCCAAATGCTCCCAAATGTCCACCTCCCCAGTGCCCAGACTCTTGTCTGAAGACCTTCTCATCTTCTTATGGGATTTCTTGTTCAGTAAGCTCTTCTTCACAGGCCCAAAGGCCAGGGCTTCCGAACACTGCTGGACGCAGGATAGTTCACCACCCACAACCCCGCTGTCTCAGGGGTGGTACCACCTACCACTGCAAAGAGGAAGAGTGCTAAGAGTCTGGGCACAAAGGATGGTACACAGCTGCAGCGATCTGCTCCCCATCCAAACTCATGAATTCCACCAGGAGGCCCAGCCCACAACCTCTCTTGGCCTTAAAAACACTTCCTGTTTCTCCAGTCCACCCCTTCAGTTCAGCAACAATAAAGTTGATCATGGTGCATGGTTGTGACTTCTGTGTATCCTTGAAACCATGTTCAGAAGTGCAGAGACCCCTCAAGTGGGTTATTCTCTTAGGGAAGATTTTTGGAAGTCCATATTTCAGTCCTCCGTAACTTCATAATGTATTAATGTTGAACACAATTGAGTGTTGACCTCTGTTTAAGAATGGAAGTGGGAGCTTTGACTTACTACTAGCAAATGTTATGAACCAGCAGAAAAAGTAAGGTATATTACAGATTAAATAACATGGACTAACAAAATTAATGTTTATTAATTTAAACATTTGTATGTCTTAAACATGTTCAAAAGAATTTAAAGACAACAGGTTATTTTTTTTACTATTTATTTGTTTAAGACGTGTATGTTTCTTTCCAAATATACATACACATATGCTAATTAATGAAAAAATGAGGCCATGAATTGGAGGAGAGTGGGGGAAGGGTCTATGAGAGGGTTTAGACTAAACTTTAGAGGAGGAAAATGAGTGCATTGTAATTAAATTGTTATCTCAAGAAAAAAAATAAAGAACTTAAAGAAAAAACATGGTGTAGAAAAAGGGAAGGGCCACAGGAAGCACCAATGAGCACCATGTTTTCAGGCTCTGATGGTATGAATCAATGTAGGTCTTAGAACTCCTAGAGAGAAAGACAAGACAAGGGAAGAGCCTTAGGGGCTTGCAGAGAACAGCCTTCCTGGGCAGGACTTTTAATTTTGGCAAACCTTAGTCTGGGGTGTGGGAGGAAGCACCTTCCATGGGGAGGATCCAGCAGAAGCCAACACAAGGCAAAGGGGGCTCTTGTCAACAGTGTGAGCTTCAATGTGGCTGGAGCTCCAGGAAAGATGACAGACAGGAGTTTATACCCTCAACAACTATGCTAAACCCTCCAGCTGAGTTTACTGAATTTAAGGAATAAAATTCCAACTGTTGAAGTGTCGTTCTTCTGGAGAAAGTCTGGGCCCAAGCCTAGGACCTACTAGCCTGGATTTTAGGGGAGTGTGATATACATTATAAGGTCTCAAGGGAGCCTCAACTTCAGCTATGTCTCATTTGAATATAAACTCCATGTGAAGAGTTTTCACTCATGTGCATTTCTTGAGCATCTAGTCTAATAAGTTTTACTATTTTCAAAAAATTTCCTATCATTTCTAATCCATAGAGTGTTCATTTCTACAGCCATCTAGTACCTAATTTTACCTTTGTTGTGACCTATATCCAAATGCACATATGTGTCATAATTACACATCATTATGCATGTGTAATTGTTACTATTCAGGAGATGATGCAAATCTTTTTGTTAAAAAAAGATTTGTTAGTGTGGGAGAATGGAGGAAGTGGTAGAGCATTTGACAGGTATGGGTGAAGGTCTCTGTTAAATCCATAATACTGAAAAAAGTATAAGAATAAAGAAGAAAAATAAATTTTTAAATCTGATAAGTATAAAGAAGATCATTAAAATAATTTTTTTATCTTAATAAATTAAGAATTATTAGAATTATTATCAAAATAAGCATTACTAGTAACTTCTTAGCTATATGTAGAAATAACACAAGAGGATCATTTTATGATATTCTGTAGTAGATATGGTAAAACTGAGTTGGAGCTGAAGAGGAGCCTCAGAGGCTAGGAACTCTTGCTGCTCTTTCAAAGGTCTAAGTTCTGTTCCTGGCACCCACATCAGGTGGCTCACAGCCATGAGTAACTCTAGCCCCAGGGAATGGGACATCTTCAGGTTTATTCCAACAACTGCACATATGTGGAAAATGCATACAACACACCTGTATACACATACTTACAAATACAAACAAATCTTTAAAGTTAAGGAAATATGGGCTGGAGAAATGGTGCGGTGGTTCAGAGCACTGGCTACTCTTCTAGAGAACCGGATTTGATTCCTGGCACACACATGCTGGCTCCCAACCAGATTTAACTGCAGCTCCAGGGACTCTTAACCCCTCTCCGGGCCTCTGCCAGAATCAGGTATGCATGTGATACACATGTATACAGTCACACTAAACACCCACAAACACAAAATAAATCTTTAAAATAAATAAACAAAGCAAACTAAAACTCAGTAGTAAAATAGTAATTGTCAGCACCCTCCATAGGGACAAGTACCAACCAGCACGTGACGACACATGGCACTAACACAACTGCTTTTCTGTGTCCACCCTTTTGATGTTGAGACAGAGTGTAATGAACATTCTCATTGGTGATGATTCAGTTTTATTAGAATACATGCTTAGAATTAAATTGTAGAATTATAGAAATTCCTGACTGTTTTTTGAGAGACTTTAATAAAATGATTCTATTTAGGAAAATCATGCTTTAGGAAGAGGGATTTCTTCTGCTCAGCAGTAAAAGCAGGTCTTTTGTTAAGGGACTGCTGTAGCCACAGTAGGAAAATGTCATAGAAAGAAGCAATGGAAGACTTGATAAGTGTTTAAATAATCTGATTGTCGTAAACCTATATTTTAAAAAGCTGCATACTTCTTCATTTTGACTAAAGTCAAAAATAATTTCTCCTGTGAACAGTAGTTTCCTGTGAGCAATGGTGTTTTGGTGCCTGAATGTCTATGTTCAGTCAATAGATCTCTAAATAGTGAGTTTTACACAGTCAACACAGTTATAAAGGGTTCTGAGAAGAATTCCCCAAAGGAAAAGTATCAGTGTTTGGGTGATTGTGTTTATCAAATGTATAAAAATTTATTTTCCTAAAATTTACTTCTTATCTTCATGAAAGACATTTACCAAATAACAATGAACAAAGCGTGACAGAAGCTAATTTTAATAAGGATGGTTCCTAATAGTTCAGCCTATTTATGTTTCCTAGACAGTTCTGAGATTCCTTGCTCCGGTCACGTTTTTTACACGCCATCATACACACACTGCTTTGACTACATCAAATTCATTTCAAAACACTGCTGTGGAAGTGATCCAGTGGCTGGATGATCATTTTTCTTCATAAATATTTATTAAAACTATTTATTTAGTTTTCAAGCATATGTGTGTTCATAAAGAAATGCCTGTATTATGAATGTCTTTTCAGTATGGCCACAATATGACTTTAGTTTAATGTTGGAAATACAGGGTGCCTGCTGGGCGGTGGGGGCGCAGCCTTTGATCCCAAAACTCGGGAGGCAAAGGTAGGTGGGTCTCCTTGAGCTCAGTCCAGCCTGGTATACAAAGCAAGTTCCAGGACACCCAGAGTTGTTACACAGAGCAACCCTGTTTCAAAAAACAAAATAAGAAAGAGAGAGAGAGAGAGAGAGAGAGAGAGAGAGAGAGAGAGAGAGAGAACACAGTGTACCTTTATTTTATACTGAGTGAAAAACACATATTTCTTATGTTGTACAAAGTCCCTACATATAGACAAGACAGACATGGCAATGGCAGATAGTTAGATGATAGAAGATAGATAGATAGATAGATAGATAGATAGATAGATAGATAGATAGATAGATCAGGCAGAAGACAGACAAATCAATGACTTGAAGTGCTCACATCATAACAGAATGTTAACTATGTAAGGCAAAGCATGTTAGTTAGCTTGACTTAGCCATACCATTGTACATACATTTTTATACAAGTTTCACATGATAAATATATACAATGGGTATTTGATGATCAGAATAAATGAATATTAAAATGCCCCATATACAGAATTTTAACAGTTGATAGAAATAACGTATTGTTCTAGCGTGGGAAACTTTATTTGCTCTTTTGTATGCCTTTCATGTAGCATCAGTAGTTCATTTCTGAGCATACCCTAACTTTCTGACTCTGCCTTAGATTTTGATTCAGCCATTTTTTAGAGAGCCCTAGGTTTGTATTTAATTGAAAAATACATGAGTATTTATAAATCTTTGGATAAATAAAAAGATATGTCCTCATTATTAAGTGGCATTGAACTAACCAGCTGGTAGTAATAACAATGCTAAAAAGTCAAGTGTGGTGGTATGTATCTGTAACCCCAATTCTCAGTGGGTTTACAAGTTCAAAGCCAGCTGGTGACGATGATGGTGATGGCAATAACAGCAACATAGCAGGAAGACAGCCAAGCACTGAGCACACGCTGCTGCCAATTCTCACAGCGTCTCTACGGAGCAGGAATAACTGTTGCCATGGCTTTGCACATCAGTAACCAAGATGTCGTGGGCAAGCTTATGCCCCACATTTTATAGGAAATGAAGTCGGAATTTAAGACAAAATGATCTGACTGCAGACATTAGACAGCTAGTGTGTTGTGAGCAGCGACTCTGTGCTCTCTCTGCCTCTTTTTCTAGTCTCAAGCATGAATGCTGGGTTGACCTTGAGCTTAGTATTAGCCCTGCTTATATTTGAACTCTTTGCATTAAGATGAGACTTCAGCTCTCATCTGTAAACATAACCAAACCAAGTGAGATATTTTATTTATGACTATCTCAGTTAATAACTGTTTGGTAATAATGAATTATATAAAAACTGAATTTGAAAGGTATTGTCAGAATTCTTTAGTATCTGATCTATATATTTAGTAGGAAAAAAAAAACCAAACAAAGAAAAACTCAAAAGAAATGAGCTTTCCTAATGGCATAATGAGTTCTTCACGTGAAAGCGTTTCCATTCAGGTAACAAATCTCATTGCTAGGTGTAGGGACTTGATGTTGGCTAACGTCTCTTCAAGGGTGAGTGGTTTGGGAAGAGGCCTGAGCTTTGTACGTCGTTTAACTACCCATGAAATTCTCCAAGGGAGTTCAAAGGAAGGAAAAGGGTGGCAGTAGAAATGTCATCAGAATGTTCTAAAGGCTGGCTACATCTCTCTTCTGTGGATCACTCTGAGACTTTTCAAATCTGGCAGAATTACCCAGGAGGTAAGAATGCATATGCTTCAGTCTGACTCCTTGGAGGTTATAATCCAGTAGTTTTTAGTTGGAGAAGAAGGCTCTGCTTTTTATAACGACTTCCTCCTTTGGTTCATGAGCAACCAGATGTAGAATTCCTGATCTGTTACTGAATCAGGATGGAGGCAGAAAGCACAGCTTCTCTACTCCGTGCCTTTCCTTGCTGGGTTGGCCCTACTGCCCTGGAACCTAGAAACTGATACATATTCGATTTTAAACTTTGCAATACTCTGTTTTTCCATAGGCAGCAAACCCAACTCAGCACTGCTAAGAAAAGAAAAGAAAACATGTGGAATAAAAGTGTGCATACTGATAGGTGAGGATGTGGTAGGCTCCCCTTTCATGAGCCACCATATCCGAGAATATAAATACAAGCTTGGAATGTCAAGAGAGAGAATATTAGTGCGACAGAGAGGGCAATGGTCCTCTCAAGACCCAAGCAACATGCCTCTGCCTTTGCGATGCCTTCCTTGACCTCTTTAGAGTCTGACTCTGTTCGCTCAAGGTAACACTGCTTTTAAGACTGGAAATAACTTTTGTGGAGGGGGAGATGGGCAAATGAATCGTCTTCCTTACCTTCCTCTTAAGACAGTCTCACTGTAGAATTCCTTTTTGTGGGGCTGGACTTTTGGTCCAGTACAGAAGTCAACAAGGTGAGGTCAAGATCAAAGGGTTATGAGCCAGGAACTTTATATATATGCAATCTTCTAAAGGGGGAGGCATAGAGGGATCTGCTCACCTGAATGGGTGACGTTGCATGGCAATAAAAATGCTCTGATGTTCTAGGCTGTGGAGCCTCCTTTCTGGAAAAATAGAAATCTTTTTTGGGATCTTTGCCTGAAAGAAAAATATAAGCAAAATGACATCTCCTCGTCCCTTCCAGTCTTAGGGCTAGCAAGCACCATTTGATAGTGACATCTATGAATACGTTTTTCTAATAGTGCATTCCAGCTATTCCCTCCTCACTTAGATCAACTCATGGTCAGTGGAGAAGTCGGGGTCCAGAGAGTGGATCATTACATTCATCACAAAGAAAGAGGACAGCACAGCTGTTCCCACGGAGGTGACAGACCAGAAGCCACATAGATCCTTTTTGACCGAGGGCAACTCCAAGCACAGAACACTCATAATTATCTCAGAGATCAAGAGACAAACAGCAACACTCATTTGGCACTGAGGACCCAAGAAGGCAAGAGGCATTCAGATAGCCAGCCTCCAGTCTAGGCTCATGTTTGCATTCAGAGGGTCTGTCTGTTCCAGAGATGGTCTACCACATCATTCTAGTGGGATTTGAAGGTGGGGGATACTGGTGTGAAACCCCAAATCCTATAGAACTTAGCAGCTAGAGGCCACTTAAATCTGTAATAAACACAAATTTTATAACTACAGTCTTCCTTACAGATCACCCACAGAATGTTGTGCTCTGTATAGTTGTGGGTGTTTTGTTTTGTTGTGTTGTTTTTTCTCACACTTAAAAAATTGATCCTACTTCATGTTCTGGCTTTGTGGGAGCCTACCCAGTTTGGATGTTCACCTTCCTAGACCAGGATTGAGGGGGGAAGACTTTGGACTTTCCACAGGGCAGGGAACCCTGACTGCTCTTCAGGCTGGAGAGAGAGGGGGAGAGGAGTGGGGGGAGGGGGGAGGAAGGGGAGGGAAATGTGAGGCGGGGAGGAGGCAGAAATTTCTTTTTTTTTTCCAATAAAAATAAAATAAAATAAAATGGGAAAAAAATTCTCCTCCCATAAATTGCACCCCAACTGTACTTCTCCCCATCCCTCCACTCCTCCCAGACTCTCCCATCTTCCCTTTCCCCCAAATTCACTCCTCCTCTGTTTCCCCTTTAAAAAAGCAGGCCTCCCAGGGATATCAACCTAAACAGCACAACAAGTTACAGTAAGACTAGGCACATACCCTTATATCAAAGCTGAATGAGGCAGCCGATGAGGAGAAAAGGGGTCTCAAGAATAGGCAAGAGTCAGAGACACCCCCATTTCCACTTGTCTCACAAGATCAACAAAATACACAATCACAATGTATTTTCAGAGTACCTAGCTCAGACCCATACAGGCTCCATGATTGTCCCTTCAGTCTCTGTGAGTTCCTGTGAGACCTGCTTAGTTGATTCCATGGGCACCATTCTCACGGTGCTCTTGACCCCCTTGGCTCCTACAGTCTGTCCTCCCTCTCTTCTGTGGATTCCCCTGGCTCCGCCTAGTGTTTGGCTGTCTCACACTATTTTTTTGAACCACCATTACATATAATTGTACATAGTTACCATTATACACACACACACAATATATATATGGACCTATGCCTTTAGCACATGTTATATGGGTAGAGTAATGTGACTGGAATTTAAGACCATTTCATAAAAGTGGTAGGTTATGCCAAATAGATCTTGTCCCTTCTACTCACTGTGAGATGCATGGACCCTGGACTTTGGATGCAGTCTATGGCTATTACTTGTGCCAAAGGGAAACACAGTGAACCCCAGGTGTGATTCCTGTTCTTCTAGCCTGTAGGAGGCTAGAAATTTCAAAGCCTGATCCGACCACTCAAGCTAAAGGATGATCCTTGGTTTCTTCTCTTTCATCACTTAGGGATTAGGCTGATAAGAATCTCATGCATGCAGATGCTGGCCTGGCTGGTACCTCACCCTTCCATTAGAGGGAACACCCAAGCCAGATAGGAATCCACAACATTCCTGGGTTCTTAGGCAGGCAAGATGGTGAGGAAGTGCACAGGCAGATAAGAGTGGAGTTGGGGAATGCACCAGCTATGGCGAGGCAGGCCCTTGACCAAGCAGAGACTCTCTATGCATCCTACAATTAATCCCTTTCCCCACACGCTTATTAGTAAAGAACTCTCCCCAAGCCGAGCTCTGCCTCACATCAAGCCTGCAGACTGTCTGTTTACTACATACTCCAGTTTGAAGCATCCAAATGGAGACCCTGGCAACCATTCTGAAATGTAAGTCTGGTCATATCCCTCCCTCCGCCCCTTGCTTGGAGTGAGAGATGGCCACTTACCTCTGGTCTTGTTTCTAAACATCATGATCCTATTAAATCCCATGTGTAAATCAGGTAAAGGTATAATTAATTGCTCAGAAGCAATTGTTGCCTTCTATGACTCTTCCTGCCAGACAACCCAAATAGCTAAAGATTAAGAACTTGATGTGCCATACTTTGCTGACTCCCAGGGGAGGCCTTACACTTTCTGAGGAGTGGATGAGTGGGGGTAGAAAGGAAGTAAGGGAGGGAATGCCAGGAAAGGAGGGGGGAAACTGTGGATGGTATGTAAAATAAATAAAAATTGTATTAAAAAAGAATGAGTGACATTTTAGAGTAGAACTCATATTTCTGAGACCTCCCTCGTCAAGTTTATTTATATCATCACAGTACAAAAGCTTTTAAGTTTCCTATTTTTAAGCTCATTTTACAGATTGGCTATTTTTTTTAAGGTTCAAAGTTTGCAACATGACATATCAGGAGCTGGAATACCAGACTTCTGATTCCAAGGTGCATGCTTTTCCAGCTTGCCTTCCTTATAAAACCGTGAAGCTGATGCAACAGGCAATGCAGAGGTGTGGCAGGAGACCCACGGTCTGCAGGACTGGCTGCCAGAGGAGATGAGGGTGAGAAAACTTTGGCTCCTGACTTTCAAGGGATATAAGGCAGAAGCCAGGAATCTCCATGGAAAAATCACACAGCCCAGCACATGGGCACTTCTCCCTGTCTGCACAGCCACAGTCTCATGCTTTCTCCTTTTGTTCGCAATAATATTATAATCACTCTCTTTCCAGAGCAGACCAAGTTCATCCCCATCTGCTATAAGACATTTTTGGTTGGGCATACACACTAAATAAATAAATACATAAATACATTCATACATAAATAAATATAAAGAAATACTGGAATATTATTTTCCAATTGTTTAAAACAACTTGCAATTTTTAGGGGGATCATTGAAGAGAAGGAGCACAGTCTGTCTTTATCTGTAGATACGGGCTACAGTATCTACACTCCATCAAGGATCCTATAGACACACGGTACTGTTCTTTGACACAATGAAGCAAGGTGCTAGTAATTTTCTCCAATAAGTGAAATGAACTGAATACCAATATGAAGTTTCTTCCTCACGCTGTGCCTGCCCTTCAAATATTCTCTATCTGCACATGCTTAAATCTCTCCCCTAACAACAAATGCATAACCATTCTTGTTTCAGATCAATGTTCGGAAAGAAAATCAAATCATAAAAAATAATATGAGGCCAGAGTCCTCTAGAAATCTGATATTCATAAATAAAAAACCAGACATGAAGATTTGTCCAGTCACCTCTAAATCTCAGGGAAAGCAACATAGCCAAAACAAACTCCTTCAGTGCTTTTGCTACTGACCAAAGGCAGTGACTCTACCTTGGGAGCAGCTTCTCACAACCTGCCTCAAATGCTTGCTGTTGATCTGGCCTCTGAGACACACACACACACACTCTCTCTCTGAAAGAGCAAAAAAGGGAAACCCTTTGGCTTAGCCACAAAATATTCATCAGGTTTTTGAACATCAGGCATTGTACAGGCGCTGGGAATAAACAGTCAGCGCTGAGATTCCATTCTAGGCAGAAGGACAAACGATAAGCAGAAGCATGGGAATACAGGATGGTGAACATGCTACGGGGCATCATACAGGAGGAAATGCAACAATCCACATTCAAGATTAAAGAAAAGAAAGGGGAAGGTGTCACAAAAGACAAGGGGCTGCTTCTCCTGTGTAGCACAGGAAGTTACCAAGGAAGGTGATAGGTGTAAGAGTAAGTCGTGGAGACAGAGCTGGAAGCTGAAGTACTTTACATCTCATCTACAGAGAAGCCAACCTTGTGTACCTCAGGGGAGAAAGGGTCTGCTAAATGGACATGGCATTTTAGGTCAACCAATTTTATGATAATGTCAACTTGACAAAATGCTTTTTTTAATTTTTGTTTTCATTTTGATAGCAATTAAACATAGTAGGGTGAATTTACTGAAGGCTCAGGTTCTGTCAGCTGTGTACTGACAAGCTAGAGAGGCAAGAAAGTTTAAAGAAGGGTTTGAAAGAGTGGGATAGGAAAAGCAAACGGGGTTGGGGTGGCACACTGAAATGAGGAGGTTCCTGAGCAGGAGGTGGATTACAGTAGATACAGACAAGCAAAATGGGAAGAGGAGCCATGAACACAGAAAAGATGCCTGAGTCTGTGGTCAGGATTTGGAAACACTAACTTTGAGTTTCTCCTTCATTCAGACTGGATGCTAGTGCTGTGGCCTGTGTGGACAGGCAGCAGTAACCAACATCCTTTCCAGAAGGAGCTGACATTTCATTGCTCAGTGTTTCAGGCATTTTTGCTATCTGAATCAAATCCAATGAGTCTTCCCTAGTGGTCACAAGTGCTTTAATATTGGTTCCAAACTTGGCAAAACCTTCAAAATTCCGTCTTGGCTCCCTGAACTGGTCCAGCATCTCTGGGTTTAGATATGCCACCCCATTTGCTTTGGACTCTTCCAGAAAGGACAGCTTCAGCCTAGTCCCCAAGCTTCATTCATGTACACGTCCTCGTAAACTATGATCTTATTGTCTTTATGGAAATTTAATATGATGGAAAGAAGAGATACTCCTGAGGAGCTGCTGGGGACCCAGAGTGACACAGTAACAAAATGACAGCCACTAGCATGTGGGTTGCTGTCATCACGGTCACCTGATGAGCAAACAGCTTTCACATCATCCATGGCTAATTCTGAGTCTGGAGCGGTAGATGTATAAAAGACTTCTGCTCACAGGGTCTCCTCAGTTCCATTGCCTGCCTGGTCTCAAGAGAACAAGGTGAGTCCTCTTACTGATCTGATGGCCATTTTTGAGGGATGGGTGGAGTGGCTACAGCCAAGCTGAATGGGGCAATCCAGTCCAGGATGGAGAATGAGCAAGAGCTAATGGGCAATTTCAGGCATATGAAATCATGAAGACAAATCAAACTGCCATCCCAGGAAGGCTAAATGTTAACTAGAAACTGGAATGATGGGAAGTCATGGAGGAGAGGAGGCTATTGTAGGGCAAGAGAGCCACAGAGGACGGAAGGTTAGAACTTAGCCAGAACCCATGACACAGGGAAGCAAAGCAAAGGGAGACTGTGGAGCAAGGTGATGTCATGATGCACTTGGGCGGAAAGGATAGTAAATGGGTAACATAGATCATATGAGAAAAACCAATTTAAGGTTTGGAAAACCACCAAGTGCTTCAAGCATTTGAGGTTAGAGTCTTAAGAGAATCGAGGCAGGGAGGAGAAGGCTTACCTAATTAATTCTGGCTTACCCCCTGCTGGGCTTCTTCCATGTTGGGAAACCAGGGCTTCTCTCTTGCAATGACACAGCCTATGGACCCACAGATTCAGTTGCAGTGTTTCAGTCTGTGCAGAATTATCAGTGCAAAACAGTGTGCATTCACTAGTTTATCAAAATGTCTGCATTTTTCCCCTTTAGGACAATCGAAGTTCAACCAAGATGTCCTCCCAGCAAACGAAGCAGAAGTGCCAGCTCTCTCCTAAGTGTCCACCCAAGTGCCCCCTTCCAGGGCCCCGGGCTCCTGCTCCATGCCTCCCTCCCAGGGCTCTTGCTCCATGCCTCCCTCCCAGGGGCCCTCCAGCCTCCTCCTGCTGTGTTTCCACCTGCTGCATTTCTGGCTTCGGAGGCAGATGCTCCTTAGTGTCTCACCGGTTTCCTCGATTCTACCTTCGCCAGCCTCGGCGCTCTGACTGCCCTGAGAACGAGTCCCCAGGATGTTCTAGCTGTTGTCACAGCTCTGGAAACTGCAGTTAACCAGCCTTGAACTGATGCTCCTTGTCACTCGGTCTTCCTCCCTCCCCTCCTGGAGTAGTTGCATGGGTAATGGGATCCTTTGGGCCTCCTGGCACCTGCTCTGCTCCTAGGCCAAGAAGAGCTGATGGTGAAAGACAACTGTTTCCAGCACTTTGCTTTGTCAGTATGTAGAAATAAAGCTTGTCTATGATGGTACCTTTAGCTTCCTGGTCTTTATTGATTTTCCTAGTATAACCTCTATTGATCTGCATTGATTCCTTAATCAGACTCCACAATGAAGCAGGAAAGCAGGAAATTTCTTTGCAGATAGATCCAGAGCCTGAGTGTCGGGAGGGTTGTGTGCAGGATCTTGAGGGAATATGCTGAAGGATATTTCCAGAACAGAAATAGCCAGATACTCCTAATATTACAGCACCTCTGTTTCAGGTCGCAGCATCTCTGAGCAGTCCTCCTGCACGCGGGACATTCTGCTGCCCAGACTCTCGGTGGGAGATTGTGATGCCCAAGAAGGTGGCACAGGGGCATCCATAGTTCTCAGTAACTGAGCCCCCACTGCATACCTCCACACAGGAACCAGAATCAGTGAGCAACTGTGCAAAGCCAGGCAGAAAGACACCCGTGAGGCCGTGGTGTGGCTGCCCACATATTTTAGTCTCTTTCCCTTTTCTATTCAAGGGGACAGATGTCATGGGTTTAGGAAAATATTCTCAAAGCACTGTCCCCTCCAACCCAACAGTGATCCACAGGCCACAGAGGTGTCCCACCCACCTCTGGGTTGGTTTCTGAGCCTCAATCCTGAGGCAGGCTGGGGTTCATAAGGTTGGTGAGGGATATACGAGAGATTCTACACACGTCAACAATTTCCATATAAGTGATAATTTTAGTCACAAATCTTGTAGAGAATGTAAGTGTCATTGTGGCCAGTAAATTGTACATGTCATGCTTTTCATTAGCATATAATAGACAGTTGAGAAAATAAGATACCTAATCAGAAAACTAGGAAGGCACTAACAGATTATCTGATCCCAGAGCACACGACTTTTAACTTGGGCAGGAATTTACAAACAAAATTTCTGGATAATAGTCAGCTTGATGTATATTATCTAATGGATAGGGAACCTTCATTAGTGTCATTTCTTTTATTTTTAATATTGCCATAAGCTTGGGATATACTCAACATTTTAAGTATTCCATTGTTCCTAAACAAATTTATTCACCTCTGATGTGTCGTAGAGAAAATTCTTTATCAACTTTAATGTCAAAATACTTTGTTTGCATTTCTTACAAAAGTATTCTTATATTAAGCATTAAAACTTAAACTGATATGCATAAAAAATTTCAGAAACCATTTTTCCAGAAAATAAAATCAAATCCAGAAAATAAAATTGAGAGCATCAAGAATCTTTAGTTCTTAACAATTCTACACAGGTTTTACTCTAATAATTTTAAGTACAGTATAATAGAAAACAAAAGAATTGAAAGATGGAAAAACTAGAAATATTTCCTCTGGGCCATTTTGGTCGACCTTCAGTCTTATGCAGAGTTTATTTGGGGATGAAAGTGGCTGTAAGGAGCTAGACCTTCAGTAGACCCCAGGGGCCAGCAATGCTGTTTAGAAAACATTAAGTATAATAACCACTAGAGGGCACTAGTGAGATCGCACCCATTTCCAAACAGGGTGGCACTTTGACTTAGAATAGAATAGAAACAACATCCACAACAAAAATGTATACTGCATTGGTTTATCTTGTAGATCAAATGAGATAATTCAATAAAAGATTGCTTCTAAATTGTAAAATGTTGCATGATATAAAGTATTTTCAATTAATTTAAATTTTACTAAAAGTTGTAAGTTAATGAGATAACTTGAATTTAAATATAGGACCTACCAAACTCTTGCACTGGAGTTTTAAGAGTTATGGTTATAAGTGTCTATGTGGTGGGTTCAACTGAGATGTAGAAATCATGTATGCAGTTTCACAGGAATTTTAATGAATGAATTTGCTAAGAACAGGAAAAACAAGAATAACTGTAAGCTATGAGAAAAAGGCCAAGAGAGAATAGCCAAAAGATAGGCGTGGGAGGGCTCATGCATCCCTGGAAGATGTGTCTCATCCAGTGCCAAGCACAGACACCTTGATTAAGCAAGGCCCCAAGAAGAGCTAGAGTTTTAGGCAAGCAAGAAGTGAGCCTCCCAAGAGCATGGCAGGGAGAAGACATTCCATCAGTGATGTCTGAGCATAAAGGCCAGGTAACAGTGGAGACACAGGCCTTCAGAGAAAGGAGGCTTGTGGAGGTGCCACAGCTCCAGATGGACACTTCCTCCATAAAAGTGGCCAGCAGGGTACATTTAGGATGTGTGCAGGTATAAGTACTGTGTAAAGGTCACCCTCACTTTGGGGATGAAAGGAAACACACCAATCTCATATTGATTCTGTGGCTTGAAGATTGGCCATCAGATGGTCCACTCACTTCTAGCTGCCTGCTTCCGATATCTTTTTGTACTGTGTTCTTGCAGAACAGAATGCTTAACATCACTCTTAGGTAAAGAAGAAACATTTATCAGAATTCTGTTATTTATCATAGAGTATATATGTACAAATGTGTCCGGCACTGAGATAATATTAATTGAAAACACACTATAATATGTACTCATAAATACAATGGCACAGAGACTTTTGAAATTCATTTGTCAGATATTAAAGGGGATTGTTACCTACACTTCAGGACTTGCAAGAATCACATTTTCCACCAGGAGGCAGCACAGCTAAGCCTTAAGCTTTGCAGATTCATTGACCAGTCAGTAATCACTCAAAAATTCTTTCTCAGAATCTTTACCCTGAAGGGTTCCTGACTTCCTGCTACTGCTGAGGCTTTCACCCAAGGAAAAATAGAGCAGCTATGGCTGCCCCTGGGAACTAATGTGCCTATAGACTCTAACAGAATGAAAGCCAGGGTTGAACTGGGGATTGTCTGGGAGGCATGACATTATGATGGAGAGAATACATACTAAAACCAGCAGAGGGAGGCTGAGGATTTGAGTCAAAGCCCGAAGCTCTGGTAGTGTTCTAATTCCCCTGGAGACACTGGGGATCTGCCATGCTGTAATGGGCCTTTCACAGAGCCCAGGCTGAGGCCAATTTAGACAATGTACACAGACTGTTGACAGTATGGAAAACTAGACATGGCCTTAAACCTAAACCTGCTCTGATGCTGGCGATAACAATGGAGAAGTAAGGTCTTGTCTGACTCCAGAACAAACTAATAGCTGCACCCAAGGAAAAAGGAAGAACCAGCAGGGCACTTGCGAAAAAGGTACTCTACATAGCAAGCACATTTGTCTTTCCTTTGATTGTTAAAAACATATAAAAACACAGTTGCCTACCCAAGCCAGTCTTTTTACAATATCTATAAAAGCAGCAACATGCAGAATAGCCAGACACCTTGGCCAAGATATAAACCAAGTTTAAATTCTCAGCTGAAGTGCCATACCAAGGAAACCACACATTCCCCAAATGAAAGGCCTATGGGAAGGGTCCATGACAGACATGAGGCCACCAGTGCTTCTGGACTTTCCAGATGGATAAAATCCATCTCTTTGGGTGTGTGTGTGGGGGGTGGGGGGACAGATTGAAAGATAGGAAAGAGCCTCTGGGTCTGACAAGGAGCCAAATTCCCTCTTCACGGAGGTTCCCTAAGAAGGCCTGACACTCTTAGCTACCTGAGAGGTTCCACCCTTGCTGATATGTCCTGGGTTCATCAGAAGCCATCAGAAGTCATATTCTATTTTGGCTGAGATGACAGCCATGCAGATATGTTTAGTTCATTGAGCTGTATTTCAATGTTCATTTATTAGAATTCAATGAAACCACAAGAAACACATAACTGAAATTTAAAATGTTAGGGAAAATTCTTAAATATAAGAACCATGGGTAGGAGTAAACTCTACCAGACATGTCAATATGTCAATATATTATAAAGTTATTGTAGTTCAACAATGGGTTACTGGACCATGAACATACAGACATGCAGTATAACACATAAGGAAGTTTAGGATCTGGACCTAGCTCAACACAGACCATAACACACACACACACACACACACACACACACACACACACACACAAACACACCCTTAAATCTGTGAAGAAAAGCTCTGTTATTCCATCAGTAATGTTGCCACAATAGGTAACAACAGTGAGTTTAGAAACATCCTGCTAAAAAGGAAGAGAGAGAACTCTCCTGAACTAAGGTAAGTTTATGGAAGATTAAAACATCAAAAATATTATTCCTTAAGAAATTCTTAGAATAATTTTCTAGTTTCAAAATAGGAATCCATTTATGATTATGACACAAATATTAAAATCTAACTTTTAAATGTGTTTTAATGAAAATGAGCATGTTCAATTTAACTGAAAACTAGCAGAATAAAAGTTTATAGCACACAGCAGAAGACATTTTATCTGGGGAACCTGCCATACCTCACAGCAGACACAGCTTTCCTCAACCCTGTGGACCCTTTCAACACCTCTCCATTTCTGGTCATTTCTAGCCATTCACTATTCATTCATGTAGGCCTCTAATACCTAAGAATCACATTCTACATAGAACACCCCATGGCCACACCTACAGGGATTCAGAAACACCCCCTAACAGGCACCCCTCAGCCACCACATGTTCTGAAGATCAAAAGAAGGCAACAGAAACTAAAGAATGCAAAACCCACCCAACAAAACACACCCAGATATCAACACCCACAATCACAATCATCCCAATCCCAGATACCTCGGGACAAGCACAAAGACATAATCATTAACGCCCATGACAGCACGTCTGCACCAGACCCAGCAACCCTACTCCAGTGGGCCCTGAGAGACGCAGCACAGCTGGAGTACACAAGAACTTCAAAACACTTGTGAGCATGCTGAAGGACCTCAAAGAGGACATAAATAAATTCATTAATGAATTCTGTGAAAACACAAGCAGCAGAATTAATAGATGCTAATACTTCAAGACAGGAAAGTAGAAACAGAATCACTAAAGGAAACTCAAACTGAGATAAACTGGAAATGAAGAATTTAGGAAGTCAAACAGAAACCTGAGCAGTAAGCCTGATTAACAGAGGACAAGACATGGGAGAGACAGTGATAGCCATTAAAGATACAATGAAAAATGAATATCTCAGTCAAAGAAAATGTCAAATATTTAAAAATCCAGGTACAAAAGATCCAGGAAATCCTGGATACTATAAAAAGAGAAAGATCTGCAAATAATACTAACAGAGGCACAAGGTACAAAAATTATTTTCTATAAAACCATAGAAGAAAATTTTACCAGCCAAAATAGAAGGTGCCTACCAGTGTTCAAGAACCACACAAAACACTAAATAGACTGTAATAGAAAAGAAATTCTCCATGACACATAATAAAGTACTACGTGAAATAATATTAAAAACTGCAAGAGAAAAAAACAAGTAATATAAAAACGCAAACCACTAAAAGAACACCTGGATTCTCAATGGAAAGTCAAAAAAGCCAGAAGGGCCTGGATGGATGTTCACAAATCTAAGAGAGAAAACAATTATTAGTCCAGACTGCCACACCCAGCAAAACTTTCAACCACAATAGGTGGAGAAAGAAAAACATACCATGATGCAACCAAATGTCAGCAGTATCTAACTACAAAGCCAGCTCTACAGAGAGCAGTAGAGGAAAATTTCAACCTAAAGAGGTTAAGAATACCCAAGGAAACACGATGAATAAATAATCCCAAACCAGCAAATTCAAAGAGGGGACGACCCCCATTCCATAGAAACAAAATAAAAGGAATCAGCAAACATTGATCATTATATCTATCAACATCGCTAGTTTCATTTTCCCCAGTAAAGAGATACAGACTAACAGATTGTATTTGAAAACAGGATCCATCCTTCTGCTGAATCCAAGAAACATACCTTATCATCATAGGTATATATGTGTGAGGTTAACACTAAAAAGAATGAAAAAAGATACTCCATGCAAATAGATCCAAAAAGCAAGCTAGTGTAGCCATTTTAATATCTAACAGAATAGACTTCCAATCCAATTAACACCAATACTTCTCAAATTATTCCACACAGTAGAAACAGAGGAAACATTGACCAATTCTTTTTACAAGGCCATAGTTATCCTGATACCTAAATCACATAAATATCCAAAAAGAAAGAAAATTGCAATTTCCCTTTTGAAAATAGATGCAAAATTCTCAATAAAATATTTACAAGCCAAATACAAGAACACATCAAAAAGATTGTCTGCCATGATCAAATAGGCTTCATCCCAGAGTTGTGCAGACGGTTCAATATACTTAGATGAATTAATATAATGCACCATATAAACCAACTGAAAGATAAAACCACATAATAATTTCATTAGATGCGCAAAAGGCCTTTAACAAAACCTAACACCTCTTCATGGTAAAAATCCTGAAAAGAAGTTGGGCAATGGTGGCACACAGTTTTAATCCCAGCACTCAGGAGGTAGAGGGAGGTTGATCTCTAAATTCAAGACTAGCCTGGTCTGCAGAGTGAGTTCCAGAACAGCCAAGGCTACACAGAAAAACCCTATGCCAAACAAACAAACAAAATACCCAAAAAACAAACAAACAAAAACCCCAAAAACCCAATGAGGCAAGGAATACAAGGGCCATACCTCAACTAATAAATGCTATTTAGAGCAAGCCCACAGTCAGCATCAACCTGTATAGAGACAGGCTAAAAATATTTCCACTAAAATCTGGAATGAAACAAGGTTGTTCATTCTCTCCATACGTATTCAGTATAATACTTAGCTAGAACAATTAAACACCGCAGGGAGTTCAAGGATACACACACACACACACACACAAAAGGTATTTTTCTCGGCAGACAATGTGATTTTATGCATCAAAGACCCTAAATCTCTACCAGAAAACTTCTACAGTTTCATATGGAAACATAAACTAAAACAAACAAATAAAAACAAAATATAGTTAAAAAAATACTGAATGATGAAAAAGCTGCTGGAAGTATCACCATCTCCAATCTCTTGTACTACAGAGCTATACCAATAACAACAGCATCATTTTGGCATTAAAAACAGACATAAATAATCTTTCTGGGTCTGGATTACCTCACTCAGCATGTTTTTTTTCTTTTCCATCCGTTTTCATGCAAATTTCAAGATGTCATTGTTTTTTACCCCTGAGTAGTACTCCATTGTGTAAATGCACCATATTTTCTTTATCCATTCTTCGATTGAGGGGCATTTAGGTTGGTTCCAGGTTCTGGTTATTACAAATAATGCTACTATGAATATAGCTGAATAGAAGTTCTTGCAGTATGATTGAGCATCCTTTGGGTATATGCCCAAGAGTAGTATTGCTGGGTCTTGAGGTATGTTGATACCCAATTTTCTGAGGAACTGCCATACTGATTTCCAGGGTGGTTGTATAAATTTGCATTCCCACCAGCAATGGAAGAAATCCCCTTACTCCACATCCTCTCCAGCATAAGCTATCATTGGTGATTTTTGATCTTAACCATTCTGATTAGAGTAAGATGATATCTCAAAGTCATTTTGACTTGCTTTTCCCTGATGGCTAAGGATGTTGAACATTTCCTTAAGTGTCTTTCAGCCATCTGAGATTCTTCTGTTGAGAGTTCTCTGTTTAGATCTGTACCCCATTTTTAATTGGATTATTTGGAATTTTGATGTCTAATTTCTTGAGTTCTTTATATATTTTGGAAATCAGTCCCCTGTCTGACATGGGTTGGTGAAAATCTTTCCCCATTTAGTAGACTTACTTTTTGTCTTATTGACTGTGTCCTTTGCTTTACAGAAACTTCTCAGTTTCAGAAGGTCCCATTTATTTATTGTTCTTAGTGTCCGAGCTACTGGTGTTATATTTAGGTAGTAGTCTCCTGTGCCCATGAATTGAAAGCTACTTCCTCTTCTATCAAGTTCAGTGTGGTCAGATTTATGTTGCAAGGAGTGGCTGCTTGTTCATCCCAGCTGCCCGGCTAGCTTAGCCCTGAAAAAAAAAAAAAACACAGAAATTGTATTAATTAAATCACTGCTTGGCCCATTAGCTCTAGCCTCTTATTGGCTAACTCTTACACCTTAATTTAACCCATTTCTAGTAATCTGTGTATCGCCATGTGGCAGTGTAAAATTCTGTCAGATCCATGGCTTTGGATCTTTGATTCTGACTCTGCTTTCTTCCTCCCAGAATTCAGTTCTGTCTTCTCCACCTACCTAAGATATGCCCTATTAGGCCAAGGCAGGTTCTTTATTCATTAACCAATACAAACAACACACAGAGGGGACTCCCACCTCAGAATTATATTGAGATCTTTAGTCCATTTGGACTTGAATTTTGTGCATGGGGATAAATATGGATCTATAAGAGGATACTAGGTATAAAACAAAGAACAGCAAGCCTATAGTCCATGACCCTAGAGAAACTCTAAGTAACAAGGTGAACCCTAAGAAAATCATATATAAATTCACCTGGAAAGGGGAAATAGAAAAGATCTCTTGACAAAATTGGGAGCTTGGGGATGGTGGGAAAAGGGAGGACAGATGAGGAAAAAGAAGAGAGAAGGGGGGGGTAGAAGAACTTGAGGGAACTGGATAGTCAAGACAGAGGAAGGACAGAGATAAGAGCAAAGAAAGAGATATTTGGATTGAGGGAGTCATTATGGGGCTAACAAGAAACTTGACATTAGAGAAATTCCCAGGAACCCACAAGGATGACCCCAGCTAAGACCCTAAGCAATAGAGAAGAGGGTGCCCAAATTGGCCTTGCCCTGTAGTAAGATTGATAAATATTGTAAATATCACCATAAAACATTCATCCCGCCACCCACAGCAGAGCACTGGGCTGAGCTCCCAAAGTCCAGCCTAAGAGTGGGAGGAGTGAGTATATGAGCAAAGAGGTCAAGACCATGATGGGGACACCAACTGAAACATTCTACCTGAGCTAATGGGAGCTCACCAACTTCAGCCTGACAAGGAAGAAACCAGCATAGGTCCAAATTAGTCCCTCTGAACGTGGCTGACAGTAACTTGGCTGGGGCAGACTGAGGAACCACTGCAATTAACATCAGATTTTATCCCTACTGCATGTACTGGCTTTTTGAGAACCTGTTCTTTTTGGATGGATACCTTGCTCAGCGTAGATATATTAATGAGGGCCTTGGACCTTCCCCAAGGCAAGGTGTTTTACCCTCTCTGAGTAGTGGATGGGGGATGGTATGGGGGAGTGGAGGAAATGGGAGGAGGGTAGGGAGTAGTAACTGGAATTGGTAAATAAAATGAAAGAAAATGATAGTTTGTTTTACTTTTTAAAAAAAATCAAAGAAAAGCTATTTATAAACACTAGAGCAATGTGAGAAATCTGGAAAAAGTTTTCATGTTAAATTTTAGAAAAATTAAAATATTAAAGGTAAAAAACAGACATAAATTAATGGCAATGAGTTGGAAATCCAGATGTATGTCCACACACATATGGACACATTTTTTTTAAGAAGTCAAAAATACATAAAAGATAAAAGATAGCATCTTTAAAAAATGGTGCTAGTCAAACTGGATGTCCTCCATAGAAGAATGCAAATAGATCCATATGTATTACCCTTCACAAAACTCAACTCAAAATGGATCTGACCTTAACATAAGGTCAGACACACTGAATCTGATAGAAGAGTAAATGGGGGAAAGTCTCAAACTCACTGACACACACAAAAAAAATGACTTTCTGAACAGGACACTGAGAGCAAAGGCACTTAGAACAGCAATAAGTGGGCCGCATGAAACTGAAAAGGTTTTGTAAGACAAAAGACACCATCGCTCTGACAAGGCAGAAGGCTACAGTACAAAGTGGGAAAAATTTCAACAACTACTCTCTCTCTCCCTCTTCATATATATGAAGTAAAAAGTGGACATTAAGAAATTAATAACCCAATTAAAAATGGGATATAGATCTAAACAAAACGTTCTGAAAAGATGAAATATATATGACTGAGAAACATTTAGTAAAATATTCAGCATCCTTAGTCATCAGGGAAATGCAGTCAAAACCTACTTTGAGATTTCATCTTACATCCAAAAGAATTGCCATGACCAATAAAACAAGGCAGGTCATGCTAGTGAGAATGTGGGGTAAGTAAACATTCATCTATTGCTGGTCGGAGTAAAAACTTGTATAGCTACTATGGAAATCAGTGGGCTGGTTCCTTGGGAAACTGAGAATAGATGCATCTCAAAATTCAACCATACTACTCTTGGGACATATACCCAAAGGAGTTACATCCTACTTCAAAGACACTTGCTCACATGTGTTCTTTGCTGCTCTATTCACAATTCACAACAACAATAGTGAGAAACTGGCAAGAATCTAGGTGTCTAACAATGGATGAATGGGTAAAGAAAGTGTTGAAAGGAAAAATAACAGCTCAGGACCCCCAAGACCAAGTTTTTGGCACAAAGAGGATTTATTTGCTCCAGAGGACATAGAGTAGAGAATTAGAGATGAAGACAGGAGTAGAGGATGCGGGAGAGGAGGAAGGGAACAAGGGAGAGGCAGGAGAGGTGTTTGTTCAGGGGGAAGGACAGAGGCCTGCCTGTGAATAGAGTGAAGATGGGTGTGGTCCATAGGAAAATGGCAGTTTATAATGATAAAAGGAGAAACTCTGTGTTAGGGTGAAGGGTTTAATTTTAATTAGATGAGCATGTGAATTAGATGAGCAAAAGACATGTTAATTATTGATGAGCAAAAGAGGGCATTTGATAGCTGAACCTTGATAGTCAGCGTCGGGAGGAGGACGTGGTCAAATAAGGAAATAGACTTTGGTGGCTAGTGAAAGGTTTCTGTACCCCATTACTAAGTCTTTCAGAATACAATAAATCCCATCAGGCCAAATTACTAATCCCAGGTTTAATCTGAGCGAAGCATTTTTGGGTGGTCCCAGGGGAAGAAGAAAAACCACACCACCACGTGGGACAACCAAGAGGAGGGGCTTTAAATGCCCTCCAGAGGTAGACCCACAAATGGCAGGCTTTCTCACGGGTGGAGTCTGGAATGGAAGGAGCAGAACTGGGTGAAGCTTCCCAACACCTAACTTTAGAAATAAAATCTAATGGTTTTTAGAAGGCAAAGGGAACGGGGAGAAGGGCAAAGCCAGCCAGAGTCATGCTCACCACATTTGAGCTGTCCAGAGTTCCTTCAAATGTGGTACATTTACACATGGAATATTACTGAGTTGCTAAACAAAACCATAAATTTACAGGTAAATGGATAGAACTAGAAAAATCATCTCTAGTGAGGTAACACAGTCCCAAAAGACAAATATTTATTTTTATTTTATGTTCATTGGTATTTTGCCAGTATGTGTGTGAGGGCATCAGAACCCCTGGAGGTAGAATTGCAAGCGTTGTGAACCACCATGTGGGTTCTGGGAATTGAACCCAGTTCCTCTGGAAGAAGAGTCAGTGCTCTTAACCGCTGAGTCATCTCTCTGGCCTTGACAAATGTTATATGTACTTATTTATATGTGGATATTAACTGTCAAGTCTTTGATAAGCAGGCTACAATCCATATAACCACAAAGGTTAGAAATAGAGTAAGAGATTCGGGCATGGAGGAGGGAAGGACATCACGAGGACTGGGAAATAGAGTATATAGTAATGGGTGAATGCGGGTGAGAGAGAGTAGAACGGGGGATTAAACAGCTTTCTTTCATATATGTATGCATTTTAAGAAGCTTCTACTGTAGTACGTTTCCATACAACCTGTATGTTTCTTTGGCTCTTTTTCTTACTTATTCTGTTTTTTTTTTTTTTATTTTATTCTATTTCATTTTTAGATGCCTGTTTTTTTCTAATGGGAGAAAGAAAAGGTGTGGATTTGCGTGGGAGGGGAGGTAGAGTGGGGCTGAGAGGGGAAACTGGGGTCAGAACATGATGGATGAAAAACTCTAAGTAAATAATCTTTAAAAATGAAAATTAAAAATCAAATAAAAACAGAACAGAACTTATTTACTAATGGAAACTCAAACTACTTGAGAAGATTTTAACCCATCAAATTGGTAGAGAACAGTGAATTTAATAGTGTTGATTTTGTGAAGCTAGTTTGGGGAAACATGGTTTAGATTTGTGCTAATTAAATAAGAGGTATTAAATATCTATATGAGACTAAGAAGTAAGCAATCAGATATAAAAGTTTGGTATTCTGGAGAGACATCTGAGCCAAGAGTAAAAGAAGATGCTTGGGATAAACCCATCAGGAGAGCGATACAGACGGTGAGAGCCAACCTTCGTGATAGGATGCGGATTGAAGCATCCTGAGGGCCTACCACGTGATCTGAAGCTCTGTCGGTGCTGTGGCTTGGTGCCTTGTATATTTAAAGGACAGGCCTACTTCTAGACACCTGCCACTATCTTCAAAGAGACTGGGGTAGTGGAAGGGACAGTGGGTGTAGCTCAACTGTCTCCTACATTAAGTAATGAAAACGGACTTAGCTTCAAAATCTGCTACTCAAAGGACAGAGTTGAATTCTAAGAATATCAAAGTGAGTAAGAGAAGTCCAGTGTCCCTGGTGTAAAGTCCTCCAGCGACTCCCATTATCCTCAAAAAAACAACCTGAGTCCTCTCTTACACATTCAAATCAGCACAACCTGCCTTCTTTAGTAGTTGTCTATCTCTCCTCTCTCCCCTTCGCTCTGACCCTGCCACATCAAGCTTTGATGCTAAATGGTCCCCTTCCATTTCCTACTCCACATGTTTTTACATTCACCAGATCAGAAAGGCCTCTTTTTCATGCACTCCCATGTGTCCTTTCCTATGACTATGTACCAAGTCTCAGAAAACATTGCTCTTTCTGAGAAGGGCTTCTGACCTTCAGCCTGCTATGCTGTATCCTACCTTGCTTTTTTTTTTTTTTTTTGGTTTTTCGAGACAGGGTTTCTCTGTGGCTTTGGAGCCTGTCCTGGAACTAGCTCTGTAGACCAGGCTGGTCTCGAACTCACAGAGATCTGCCTGCCTCTGCCTCCCGAGTGCTGGGATTAAAGGCGTGCGCCACCATCGCCCGGCCCTACCTTGCTTTTTAAGGCACAGTGTGTCAGACTAGACAACCTAATTTGTGCTTTTAACTTTTGTTTTGGGTGGTGGAATGCTGTGAACCAGCTAAAGAACATCCTGCCTTTGACTAAAGCAGCCAAGCAGAGGTAGATAACTTTAACCAGCAGTGGGCTAAGGTGAGTCTGCCCACGAGTCATAGAATCTTGGGGAGAGAATTATGATGTCACAGAGGAGCTTACAGATTTTAAGGGAGGCAAGAGGGGAACTTGGTTCAGAAGGCTTTGGCTTCTGACAGTCATGGACTCACTGGGCTGCTGAGGAAGATCCAGCATCTGTCCACCTGCTGAACGCATCCAGGAAACAACAGTTAACAGCGGAAGTCAAGTATGGAAATGGTGAATTGAGAAGAGCCAGAGGAAGAAGTGTGACCAAATCAGGTAATACACACAAGCCTGCCCTGTGGGTCTTCTCTCCGGCTTGTTCCTTCACACACTTAATTAATGAGGCCCACATATTGTCACGCAGAATTTTAGATATTAGAACAGTAGCAAGAAAGATGAGGATATCTGTGCTAATGAAACACACAGAACAGTCAGCTTGGAGTACTGTTATCAAATGCTAAGAGGTTAACATTTGCTGCAGGAAGTGCTAAGGAAACAGACTGAGCTGATGGGTCAATGAAGTTCATTAAAGTGAGGGGCTCTTCAAAGAACCTCAAGTTTGAATAGTATTTAGTGAGACATTAGAAAAGAGACTAGAGAAAGATTCTTTAGACTGGGAAGCCGTACAAAAATGCTAAGAAGAAGTGGGCAGACTCCAGCAGCCATTCGCTTTGAGCCAGCCTATGGAACTTGAGAAAACAGTGACTGGAAGTGAGAGGCGCTGGTGGGCAGAGGCCCGAGAGGGCAGCCCTACCAGTGTCCTAGCAAACTTGTATTCGGTTCAATCCTCACTGAAACAGAAGAGCAGAAACACTTGAGAAAGTGGCTCTGGACCAGAGCCATGGTTTACGACACTGGGCAGACTTCCAGGCAACCTGTGAGCGGTTGCCTTAGGAAGAGGCATAGAGTAGGAAAGAAGCTTGTTCTGAGGGGGAGGCAGTGGGTAGTAGCCAAGTTTTTAGAGGTAGAAGGCTTCAAGAATGTAAACTATGCCTGGATAAAAGGAAGACCACTCCTCAGAAGGGGATGAAGGCAGTTAGAGACCCAGTTAGAGGTTAACAGACTCCTTGGATAGACCAGTTGGCAAGAAGATGCTGGCAACAGAGCTGGCTTGGGATAGAATCTGTATCTAGTGTGTTAAGACTGCTCAGGGACTTAGCATTGTCTTCTCTGTGTCATAGTGGACTAGACTGGCTCCTAGCCTATCTACATCCTCTGATACTGGAAACTCGCTCTCCATACCCAACACAGGAATCATAATGGGGGTGGAGTTTGTCTGAAAACTAGAGTTCAGGGCCCTGTATGGGGATGAGAAACAGACTGGATGGATGAATCGTAAGAAGCTGAACTACCAAGTTCACAAAGGCTCTGGACTGCCCTTCCAGTACGCTGCTTCAGGTTAGAAGAAAGAGAGTGAAAGACAGAGAGGAGTCAGGGTTTCTTGACCTGTGGGAAGTCCAAGGTCCTCTCCCCTCCATCCAGGTCTAGGAAGGTGAGCGTCCAAACAGACTAGTCTCCCACAAGGCCAGTCTCAGTCAGCCCTCATTGTCAGCCACATTCAGAGAGTCCAGTTTGATCACATGCTCCATCAATCCCAGTCCAGCTGGTCTTGGTGAGGGAGGGGGAGAGGGAGTGGGGGGAGTGGGAGGGAAATGGGAGGAGGGGAGGAGGTGGAAATTTTTAATAAATAAATAAATTTTAAAAATGACAGAGGTAGAGACAAGAAGGCAGAGAGGTAGAGGTCACCCTCAGGAAAGAAAGCAGTAGAAAATAAAATGATGCCAAATCCTCCTCTCTGAGCCTGGTCTCAGGTTGGGGACTTTAAAGGAGCAGATGCCTTCCCACAGATGCTTTCCTCAGAACTCACTGCCTAAGGCTCCATGGCCTCAAGTGCATGTAACTTTCTGTAAAATAGCTCTAAGCCAAGGTGATAGAGACCTAAGCACTCCTTACCCCTTCCTGGCTGCCCTGGTGTCTATTGTTAGGCAGCGTTTCTGTCATCTTCTGTTTGTTTCCTCACCGCTGACCTCAATCCCTGGCAGGTCTGGGCATTGCCAGGCAGATCTGCCACCTCAGCCCCTTTGTGGCATCTCTGGTCTAGGAGGAGGAGGGATTGAATGACTACTCCTTAGACATGCTGCACTAGGATCTTCCTCTTGCCACAGAAATAGGAGTTTCTACCAACGACAGGGACCTAAGATAGCTGGCAGGCACCGTTACAGAATTAAAGACCTAGTCCCCAAGGTCACCCCCTTCCCAGTGAAAACAGTTCAACTCCAGCATTGAGGATGTGCGGGACTGAAATTCAGCGGTGGGAGCTGGAGAGTTGAAGTTAACACTCCTTTCCACATCTTCCTCCCTGCTGCTACTGTGGGCCAGGAAACCACAGCATCCCCACTGACCCCATCCAGGAGTACAGTGGATCCTCTTAGGCCTAAGCCAGGTGCCTTCCTCCCATAGTGAAAGCTGCAGAGTGAGGATCAGAAAGTTGAGAGGGGCCAGGTGGGGCTGGGCAACAGCTTGTCAGTCAGAAAGTCACTGTCTCCACAGGGTGGAGGCAGCAGCCACACCTAGACTCACTGGGATCCAGTTTGTCAAGTATAAACAGGATTTAGGTCCAATCCCCAGAAGGAAAAGGAATGAGTCTAAAGACACCCATCCCCCAAGACATCCAAAGCCCTGCCTCTGCTATGAAGTCATGAAGAGTGGTTCTCATGGCAATGTAGGTCATCTTACAGGTGCCCTTAGTAACCACCTAACTCAAAAATTCTGTCCTCTTCCAGGGCTTTCTAACCAAGATAATCTCTGATGTGAGCAGTTTGTAGCTTCTTTCCCCAGGAACCCCTACACTTCAGTATAATAGAACAAGAAGATAGTCTAAGGATGGGAAGGGTGGGATAGACCTAGGTGGAATGGTCCACTGCAGGAGACCAGGGCCTCAGCAGAACAGGACCCATCCAGGACCCAAATGCAAATCCTAATGAGAAATTTATTTAATCTCAACTAATCCAGCTGGCAGGCACTGTTGCAAGTCTCAAATAACTTCCTCCTTTGTATCACCATGACAAAAGAGCATACACACATATGTACACTTACACACACACACACACACACACACACACACACACACACATTGATATGCATGTATGTAAACACACATCAACACCTGGCTGCATTTCGAAAGGTAGTTTTTGTCAGAAGTGTTTTTAAATATACCTGTGGGAGCCACGTGTTGGGAGGGTGGCTGAAACTTCACCTAGGCAGTTCCTGCTCCAACTCCCACACCTACCTTCCTCCCCCTGGGTGACAGGGCACTGATAAGCCTGGCATCTACCCATCATCAATATGTGATCTTGTGAACTGAGTATACATCAAGGGTGTACAAACCATCCTGCTTCCTTAGATATCTCCTTCACAGTTACATGACAGCCCTGGTCTCTGCTTGTGACTCTTAGTCACTTCCTCACCTGTTCTGTATTGGAGACAGGTCTGTGGTTTTGATCAATATCCCATAGAAGGCACAGGAAATGTACAGGGCTCACATATAGGAAGTAGACTTAAGAATCCTGCTGAGAAACTTGCTTGGTAGGAAGCCTGCCTGTTTACTGAAACAGAGCTATTTGGGACTTTACAATTCACCAAGGAATAAGAATAACATTGCAGAAGTTTTGAATGATTGAGTTTGAGGGCCTCTCCAAAGTCTAGTTTCCTTCTGCTCACCCCGACCCTGTCCCCTTAGGAAAGAAACAATAGCCCAGAAATGTGAGCAGAACCTGTGGTTCCAGAGGTAGGCCTTCGACTGCATCCCTGCAACGCCTGGGACAGTGCCTTATCTGTTTGCTTACTGCCACTAGCCCTTGGCACTTGATGGCTTATGTGTCAAGGTGCATGGAATGATCCAGTACATTCAGAAAAAGGGAGTGATGGTTGGTGGCTCTGAAAATCCTAATGTAGCCAAGATCCTGAAAACTTTTAGATTTGAATAAATACATTTAGATCTGAATATACACAAGATCTGGGGTGAGAAGGAACCAATTTTGAATCCATTTGAGAACTGCTAGGATAGAAGTTTGAATTTCAGTTGTCTTCCCGTCTAAGGTGGTATAAAAAAAGACTCACCCTTTACACTGGTACTCATCACTAGATGAGATAAATCTCATGTCATGACTCAGTCAGCCCAAGAGTCTCTCTGCTCTTCACTAAGAGACTATAAGAAAACTTATTGCATATTTGTAACTTTACATTCTTTACCTGGGAAATGGCTACTTAGCGAGGAACAGATACATGGATACCCATAAAGGCAGGGCTGGGGACTAGCTGAGGCTTTTCAGAGGTCCAGCCCTACTTACCAAGGGCTTAGTTTTCACTCTGAGGATTCAGATGTGTTGGTGATCAAGCAAGGTGTTGATGAAAGCAGGTCTCCAGTCTTGTCATTTGAATATTCTTTTTTTCTAGGAACTTCAACTACAAAGAAGATGAGTGAGCCATCAAAAAACAACTCGTGCTGCCCTCCAAGTCCTCCATGCTGCCCACCCAAACCATGCTGCCCACCCAAACCATGCTGCCCACCCAAACCATGCTGTCCCAAGTCCCCATGCTGCCCACCCAAACCAAGCTGCCCACCCAAACCATGCTGTCCCAAGTCCCCATGCTGCCCGCAGAAATGCTCGTGCTGCCCGAAAAAGTGCACATGCTGCCCGCAGCCTCCACCTTGCTGCACTCAACCCAACTGCTGCTGTGCTGAGAATAAGGCTGAGTCAGACTCTGATTCCACAACTGGCCAAACCCAGGACAAGGGCACTCCAACACAACAGAAGAAGACAAACAAGTAGATTGCCTCTGACACTATGCCCTTCTTCAAAGGGTGTGGGATTACTACAATTCAGGCTAAGACTATGTTTTAAGGATGCTGTTTTCACACTAACAAGACCACCCAATCATAGACTACCATTTCCACCCAACCATAGGCTACTGTAACTGGAAATGGAAGGTAGAAAAGGCTGGAAACATTTTGCCTAGTGATCCTGACATTTAGATAGCACGAAAATAAAAAAGAGCAGTAAAAAGAACATTGTTCTCTTTCTTTCATTTACATATGAAGCCTAACAGAGTAAGCCGGGCACATTCTAAGGGCCACAGAGACAGAAAACATTTAACCCAAGACACGACCCCTCTGGTGAAAACAGGGAGACTACCTGGGTTTTGGTTGGTAGGTTAGTTTTTCGCTACTGTGGCTTTGAACCCAGGGCCCTAAGCTAGCTAAGCATATTCTCCCTCTGAGCTGGAATTCCTGCTTGTCTTGCCTTTAAAGGGAAAGTGTTACACCCTGGGGACGCCTTCGGTTCCGGTTCAGGTGAAGGGTGGTGCCTCCCTTCCAGGTCTCTTAGAGCTTAAAGCATTTGGTTGCAGACCAAACAAACCCCCATAATACCCTTGAGATGACCACAGTGCCCTATATACTTTGGCAGCATCAAAGAGGACTCAGCAAAGTGCTGGAGACAGCAGGTGAGGCCTGTGATGTCATGCTGGCTGTGGGCCGAGCAGTCACTCCAGAACAAGCTACTATGCATCTCCAGGCTCTGTCCATACTTCAAATGTGTTCACTTTTCTGAGGCCGAGTCCCTCCTTCACTCCAAAAGCCACCTGTATTAAAGCAATTTGCTTTCAAACATGTTCCCATTCAACAAGGTGAGCAAGTAAGATAAAAAGTCATCTGTAACACACACACCAACTTGCATCTTCCCTACTTTCGGGGTCCATACAATTTAAACCCTTCCCGTTGCTCCCTCGTGTCTCTCCTTTCCCAGCAGGAATTTTTGTCCCTTTAAGTTTGAATTTTTCAAAAGGTTTCATAAAATCCCCTTAAATTGTATTTCGTCAACCCCCATAGGTATCTTATGTGAAGAAGCTCAGACCACAATATGTACTTTTATATATATGATGTACACAAGTGAAATTCCTCGGGCTTTCAAAGAGGAAGTGCATTTGCTGAGAACAATGCACTCACGAGGGGCAAAATCCTCCCCATATAGTTTATCAACTGTGTGCACCTTCAAAGCATTTTAGGAATTTCCCACGTGACTGACAATGCTCGGGTCAGCTGGTTCTGGGTTAAAATCTGGACGTGTATATAGAAAATGCACATATACACAGTAAGCCTCATTATGGTGGGAAGAGCAAAAGGATGGCATACAAATGAAAACAGATAGATGGAGGCTATGCCGGGTGAGATAGCTAGACTCATGAACACAAGTTCTCACACACAGCAGGAAAGCTGTGGGGGACTATTCGAATTAAAGGGTAGCAACAGGAGGGTGTGGAAGGGAAAAAAGCATGATGGGTTGAATATGAGTAAAAACAATTCTATAAATTAAGAATATTATTTTCTATACTAACAAAATATTTTTGGTGTTCTAGGTTTCCCCTGTTGCAGGGGAAATTGAAAATTTAAAAATTTAGAAACCACATGTCCACTTAGTCCAGTTTAGCATACCAGTGTGAGAACTGCTAGCATTCACGGGCCTCTTGCAGGAAAGGAGGCAGTGGGGTCCAGGGCTGGCCATGGATCTGGTCTTGTGGGGAAGCAGCGGAGAAAAGCCTTTCACTTTGTCCTGGGAGATCAGGCTGCCAAGCTGTGGGGATGAAGAGGCCGGTCACAGCTGGGGAAACTCCATTCCTCACTCCGGATCTCCAGTGTCACTCCCCAACATAAAGAACATCCCTCCTGGCCCAGCTCACACCCATCACAGCCTCCACTCCAGGCTTGAAGCAATGGGCATTCCTCCCAGTTTCTGTCACTTCCCCTAAGTGCCCCAATAGCCAAGCATGCTACTGCAGAAATCAAGTGTTCATTTCTAAATCATTAGTACTGATTAGAAAATTCGTCAGCACATATGTACACCCTGGTTGATGGGTATTTGGCGCTCCTCCAATGTTTGGTTGTTAATGGACCTGGACAATAGGTATGTGGACACAGGGCTCATCTCTGTAGTGGAAGCTGAAAAGCAAAATGCATATAGTGTTGTACCTTGGGGGAAACTACCCAACTGTTTCCAGTGTGGTTGGGTACTTTATATTTTATAGAATTATTCTGATTGTTACATATCTTGATAATATTTTATACCCTCAGACTTTCAAGTTTTTGACGTTATGATCTAATATAGATGTTGGCTTTAATTTTCATGTTCTTCATGATAGATGACAAAAAAAAGTCCTTTCATCTTTGGTGAATTATACCCAAATGTTCTATCCAGTTTATGGCTTATCATTGAATTTGAATGTCCTTTATCGGTAAATAACTTGGATATATTTTACCCAGGCTGCAACTTACCTTTTTACCCTAATAATTTTTCCCAAATAGCAAGAATTCTTTATTTTGAAAAGAGTTTGAACATAATTACCAAAGATGAGAGGCCAATGTCAGTCACAGAATGCATGAGTGGTTAAATGAAAGGCACAGAATACCTCCCGAGATCTTCACAACAGTACAGGCTATTGTTACTTGCCTTGCTTAGCACCATTGTTGGTGCAAAAGGTACAAGGACAGAGGACCAATCTCAAACTGTTGAGGAAATGTGACCATCAGTCTAGTTTTCATAGTACCAGAAGATGCCAGGAAGGGTGCCGAGGGAGGAAGGAAATCAATGATCTTACCCAGAATTGGACACTACGTATTACAATACATCTCTGCCTGGCAAGAGGTGCCCATGGTGCAGTAGTGTGGCATCTGTTATGAGGGAACTAATTGATAGGATTTTAAGTCTGCTCCATAGGAGGAAAATTCATGCCTGCTACTATAATACTAGTCAAAAGTCCATGGCGAAGAAGGCCATAAGTTCTAGTGCAGAACCTCCTATTGCCATTTTGATAAGTTGTCATGCTGTCAAATTACCTCCTAAATATTTATCTCTCTACTCATAGATCTGGGCTGTTCCCAGCCTTGGTCAGAGAGCTTCTTTTCTTTTTCTCATTAGTAACAGTGCAAAGGCACATAATTGATGAACATGCTGAAAATAGAGAACCGAATGATCATAGCCTAATGGATAAATTTTTGACTCCGCCCCCACCAGCCAAGGCTCATCTCCAAAGAGGAGGCAGAAAGAATGCAAAAGTGCAGGAAGTGGAAGACTGCACTGAAATGTTGTCTTTTGGACATGCATGACATGACTATCACCTCAGGAACTTAGTAACTATGATTACCTATTCATGTACTTAACCAGGTCAAGTCAACTAAAACTCTGGCATATTTGAGGGAGATGCTCTTCAGGCCCCACCCATTAATGAGGTGCTATTGGTAGCTGATAGTTGCTGAGGGAGAAAGACTCAATCTGAGAGTGTTCCCCAAGGTAAGTTTCCTGCACTTCAGAGCATGGCCCTGTAACCATGCCTATAATGGTGATGCTAATAGAGCTTGAAGGAGGAGGGAGAGGAAGACAGAGAGAAAGAGGACATCAAGTTGGGAGGGAGATACATTGAGCACAATAGAAGGAGGAAAATGGAAAATGGTTATCATCATACACCATTGAATGTTCTGAAGAATATGAAGTTCTGAAGAATAAATAAAATCTTAATTAAGACAAAGTTCTTAGTGTCAGTAAAGTACAACCCAATCAATTGTTTTCTTTTATGAATCTTCTATATCATGTATAAGGTTTTTTTTCTAATTTCAGAATACAAGGATTCTCTTCTTTGCTTTCTTCTGAAAGGTAAAGTTTGTATGTGGTGATGGGTATGGAGAGAGGCTGATGGGAGGTAGACTAATGCTGCTCTCCAGCCAGCCCAGCGCTATCTGTGAGGCTGTTGTAGGCTAATGCGGCTCTCCAGCCAGCCCAGTGCTATCTGTGAGGCTGTTGGGAGGTAGGCTAAGTGACTCTCCAACTAGCTCAGCGCTATCTGTGGAAGACTGTCCTTAACCAAACTGCCTTGACATCTTCAACCAAAACGCCGTGTCAGGCCTATCAGAGTTTCTAAGTTGTATGATTTCTCTATTGTAATACTAGTGTTTTACTTACTGCAATGTTACAGTTTTTAAAATCATGGGAGGCAAACAAGTGTGTTGTTTTTCAGACTTGTTATGACTATCCTATGTTCTTTGAATTTCTATATAAATATTAGAATAAACTTAACAATTGCTACTATTACAAACAAACAAACAAACCCTGCTGGCATTAGTCTGTCTGCTATAGCATATTCTGGTCAGCCACTGATGGCTTCCTGGGTCAATATGGGCAGAGTTTAGAAAGACTAGAAGTAGGCAATAAGTGCTAGTTAGTCATTTAGAATTTTTCCTTACAATGTTTTTGATTTGTGGCCTGTCCTCACATGCCCACACCCTGCCTATACTGTCTCGATTCCTCTCGATTCCAGCTTTTCCCTCCCATCCACCTTAAGCTGTGTATGAACTACTTTTTCATTGTTGTGACAAAATATCAGGAAAAAATTAAAGAAAGAAGGTTTTATTTTTTTGCTTACAGTTATAGGTTCTAGTTCATCGTGGTGGGGAAGTCATAGCTGCAGGAACATGCAACCTCTGGTTATACTGTCTCTATAGACAGGAGCAGAGAGACCCTCGAGAGTTAAGACTCAGTTCCCTGTTCTCCTTTTCATTAAGTCTGTGGAAAGATACCACCAATATTTAAGGTGGATCTTCCTCCGTCAATTAGCCAAATCTAGATATGTGTAGCAGTTTTTATCCTAGGTTATTCTAGATCCAGTCAAGTCGACAGTCATGATTACCCATCACAGTTTGCCTTTATGAAGATTGCCAACAGGTTCCACGTTCCCTAACACAATAGACATTCATAGTCTTATATTTTAAAATATTTAGTAAGAGTATGTATATTCAGTGGTACACAATGTGATCATTTACTATTACATGTACATTGTGAAATGATTGCCACATTCAAATTAACATCTCCATCACCACCCTTGCTGTACCTTGGATATTCAGCACTTACTCACAACTGGAATTTTGCACTACTTGACCAGCATCTTGTTTCTCCTACCCACTAGCCATAGAAATCACTGCTTGGCCACTGTTTCTATAAATTTGAGTTTCTTAAACTCCACATCTATCTATAGCTGTTTTTCACATTCTGCCTCACCCCTTTCAGCAGCAGTCCAGCTTCTTTCAGGACTCTCTGGCTATCCATTGTCCTGCAGAGCCTGCTGTTTGTTTCTCCCCATTTCCTTGACTTCCTTCGCATCGGCCTGACCAGTGACCTTTGAGAGAATATCTTTCCAGCCTCTTCCTTCTTCAGTTAACATTCATTCCCTTGGTGATTTCACTTTAGATAACGACTTCAAATAGCACACACACTCAGACGCTGTGTAATGTCTGTGCAGATCATAAACCTCTTTCTAAACTCTAGGTTTATACCTCTAAGTGCCATGTAATGGCTGCCTCAATGTCTAACGGGAACCTCAAACTTGGTCTGTTCCAGAACTCACAACTGAGGGTCTCTTTCTCTCTGTTAATAGTAGTTCTATCCTATGGTCATACAAGGCTAAAATGTTTGAATCATCATTCCCACTTACATCTGATCTATTTCTTCTGTTGTCAAAAATCACCTATAATTTGACTCAATTTTGTTTCTATTCATACCACCCTGTTTCTGCGATATTGATATATTTACACAATTGCCACTTACGGCACCAACTGCTTCTATTCTTGCCAGAAAGACACTTTGAAAATGAACCCAGTGCCACTGCTCCTTCTCTGGTCTCAGCCCCTGGAAAACCAAAGTTGTTGCATGGTTTCCTCTCACGGTCCCCTCTACTCATGCCCCCAACCTCGCCTTACTCACACACACCGGTCACATCAACCTTCTTCCAGGAGATTCTCACCTAATGAGTCTGCTTCACTGTCTCATCCTCCTCCATTTAATTTGGTGCTGACTTTCATTTCTTCCAGTTCTTGCTCTAACTATTCCACCAAAAGTCTGACCCTTACCTCTAGACTTCATTAACTGTCTTTTCTTGCTACATTTTCCCACATAGGATGTTAACAGCATGTAAAATGCCTTAAGTGTTTGGTCTGTATTTGTTTTACCTATGATTGATCTGCCACAAAGAAATTCAAGTTTTCATACAAGAGAGATGTTTCCCTTTTTGGTTTAAAGCTAGATTGTGAGAGCATAGAACACGGGCACAAGAATGCTGTCAATCAACAGCAGCTAATAAAATTCAGTCATTAGGCAGAAGTTGGAAGAGGCATTTCCAGGAGAGAGCAGATTATAAATGTGCAGAAGTAAACAAGGCAAAACAGAGACCTAGGGCTTAGCCCAGACTTTCCCTAATTTCAGTGCCCCTCTTGATTCTTGGCCTGAGGATTCTGGCAGAAGTGCTGGACTGGGGTGGGGGAACCGTAAGTGTGGAGCAGAGCAAGCAAAAACTCATCTGAGAGAGGAAGCTTGGTTCACTGCACCCCATATAACCCTGGCCTCTATCCTCCTGCCTTCTTCACTCTACACTGGCTTTCTAGTAAAACCTGGCTGATAGGAAAACAACCTTTTACCTGCTCCAACACTTCCATTCTTGCCTGCCAGGTGGCCAGCAGTTCTGTCTTTTCTATGGCAGCCCTGAGTGCCTCTCCGGGAGGAATACATCACACTAAATGACATCGCTGCCTCAGAATCTGGAAGCAGAGATCCAAACTTGATCCACTTGCTAGTGGTGAGTTTGCTGGCGAGGAAGATCAGGTGCTGTGAAATCTGGGCTCCTCCTCTGTAACAAGAAAGAGATTAAAGGGATTGTGAATGACAGTGGTTAGGATGAACAGTCTTACAGGATTTATTTCCTGTGAATGTCCCCCAGGGACACTTTCTCAGCCCTGTGTCTGTTTCATGTGGAGCCATGCAGGGCCCAGAGTACTCCCCTGGAGTGGCATTGAGTTACAACTCTCTCTGTTACTAAGCCCATCTCTCCATCATGCCAGAAACTCCTGGAGAACAGAAGCAAGGCCTGTCCTAAACCAGGCTTCTAAAGGACAAGGATGGTATCTCTCCATCAGTGTGGGAAGACAGGCGAGGGTCCTCAGCACCCTGATGTGCATGGGACCCAAGGGCCTGTGCTCAATCTCTAGGCTGGGTGACCTGGTTGGAGAAGTGTGTAAGTGGGCGGGGGAGGAAGGTTGATGGGCCTGATTTGTTGCTCTGCATCAGAACGACTCATCTGGAAACCAAGGGCCTCAGATGGCTTCATGACAAATCACATACAAAACCAGAGAACAAACGCATGGGTCAGGAAAGGGCCATGCTGGGGCGTGTTCACCAGAGGATGTCACCCCTACTCCAGACAAGTGTTAATTCTACACCTCCTCCTCACCGCACCGGTAATGGGTCTTACTGACTGACATGGGTCAGACTGGCTTCTCTAGCCACTCTCAGAAGTAATGTTGAGAGCAACTATCCAGTCAGGAGACAGTTGGGGCAGGCTCAGTGCCCCCTGGAATACCCTAATTAGCAAGAAAGAAGAGATTATCTGGAATGAGTTGTTTATTTGTCTGACACTTGAGGACTCTTCTGGCTGGGGAGGCTGTGTGACTGGACTTCTATGACTGGCTTTCTTGTTCCACTGCGGTGCCCCTCACCCTTTCTCTATACTCCAGGCCATCCACTCCCTGTCTGTTCTCTACTACACTGTACCCCTCCCACACTTGATGCCCTATCCACAAACACACACCTGGAAACCTTAATCCCTGTGTGTCTTATCTGATATATCATCCCCATTCCCTCCTTCCCATTTGTTGATAAAGCCCATTCCCTTTTTCCCTAACTAAGTCTATGCGTACACTCCTCATTCCATTATCTGGGTTCTTTTTCTGTATCAAATCTTAATCCCAAATCACTATTTCCCCTCTGGCTGCACAGACCCCAAGGCCCCTCCTTGTCCAATAGGAATACAAATGCATTTTAATTTTTTTATTGCCTCACTGGGGGCACACAAAGCTTCACTGGAGAAAGAAAGATGACATGATTTTCTACGATATGCTAATTGCCACCTGAGACCCAGTGGCAGGCGTATTAGATAGATCAGAAAATGAGAAGATAAGTAATTTGGTTGCTCTGGCACAGTATGCCCCTTTAAAACCTCATGATGTTTTTATTGTTGTTGTTGGGTTGGGTTTTTCATTATTTATGAGGCTATCATGAAACTTATTATATAGCCTGAGCCTGTCCTCTTGCCTCTACCTATCAATTGCTGGGATTATGAAAAAGGCATGTTACCCACATTGGAGCACCGGACTGAGTTCCCAAGGTCCAAATGAGGAACAGAAGGAGGGAGAACATGAGCAAGGAAGTCAGGACCGTGAGGGGTGCACCCAACCACTGAGACAGTGGGGCTGATCTATTGGGAGCTCACCAAGGCCAGCTGGACTGGGACTGAAAAAGCATGGGATAAAATCGGACTCTCTGAACATGGCGGATAATGAGGGCGATGAGAAGCCAAGGACAATGGCATGGGGTTTTGATCCTACTGCACGTACTGGCTTTGTGGGAGCCTAGCCAGTTTGGATGCTCACCTTCCTAGACCTGGATGGAGGGGGGAGGACCTTGGACTTCCCACAGGGCAGGGAACCCTGACTGCTCTTTGGACTGGAGAGGGAGGGGGAAAGGAGTGGGGGAAGGGGGAGGGAAATGGAAGGAGGGGAGGAGGCGGAAATTTTTTCAATAAAATATAAGAAAGAAAAAAAAACAGAAAAAGGCATGTTAAACTATGCCTGGCCAAAGCACCATTGTTTGCAGGGGGGTGAGGGGGGTGGGGTGAAAAAATCGACCCTGATGATCTTTTAAAATCCCATTTTCTTATGATCCTCTCCTTAGGCAAGTAACACACTACATGACTATCAGCCCACATATAAATGACTCTCGACAGGCAGCAGCCAAGCATGTGCTCAGAATAAACATTATCTCACCAGATCCTCACAAGAACTTACAGAAATCTTGGATCCCTTTTACAAACAAAGCTTCCTGAGAGTGGGAAGCCAGTACAGGTTTTCTTCTGATTGGACAGCTCCAGAGTCATAAAGGAGTGCGGCTCTCTGTCCTCTGGGCCAAGGGTCAGCAGAGAAATCAACACCCTAAGGGTAATTTGACTGGATGAGAGCCAAACAAACTAGTTCTTGGTCCAGAAAAATCCAGAAACTATCATGCTGTTGATAAATGATTGGCGTATGGGACTTGGAGGATGTCTCTGGAGTAATGTAGTGAAACTTGTGACGCTGCTCAACCCTGTCAAGGAGCCTGCTGGGGAAGAGATGCCTCAGACCACAGCCAGGGTATCTGGCCTCCAACTGTCTCAGAGACTCACTGTTGACCTTGGACAGCTCTTAACCTGCTTTTCAGACTTCAGTCCCCATGTGCAGGAGATGAACCCCAACAGAGGAGATGCTGCAGCACTTTGAACTGTTCAAAGGCAAGCTTTTAAAAATTAGCTTTTTCTTTGACAATTTAAAATCCTGGTTATATGCATCCCTCCAACTTCCTTTGTCATCTTCTGACTTCATCCACATTCTCTAATCAAGTCTTCATCTCGTTCCTTTTAGCTGGAAGGAAGAGGGCAGAGGATCTCCCTTCTACTTGAATTAGCAGTCTCTCACTCCCCCAAATCTCATTTCTCCTACTACCAAAACACCAGCTATGCCTTTGCTCTTCTTGCTGCCATCAAGAGCAGCGCCGGGAATGTCCTTCCATGGCGTCTGAATTCAAACTGATTCAAAAGGAAAGACCAGCACTATAGGCCAAAAGTGAAATGAGCAATTCACCAGGCCAGTTTGGGGCAGCCAGATGAAGTGATACAGAGAAAAGCAGGTCAGTTCATGCAGGTGCTCTGAAAAATCTAGAAGGAAAAAAAAAATCCTTGTGTCAATTTTTGGTCTCATCTCTCCCTCAGACTCATTCTCTGCTGAGGAAGAGAAGGCACAAATGAACACAGGGTCAGACTCAGCAGGCAGCAGAGGTGGATAAGAAGACTCCATACATGTAAGAAGGCAGGGAGGTCAGGTTTCAGAAGAAGGGATGATGTAGGAAACAGTACCCTGAGGGCTAAAGGAAAGGAGGCCAGCATCCAGAGATTCTCTACACTAGCCCATGCAAAATGGGAACATGAGATCTTCTGGCCCAAACTATCTTCCCAGGACCGTCCGCTACCATCTTCCTAGGACTAGCGGCTCTTGCAGAGCTATCCTCAACATCTCTGTTGTCCTCCAGGGCAATGGATTTCTATGATTGATCCTTTTGATTCCCCTCCTACCCCCTTCCCCACAAATAATCAACAATTAAAGCAGGCTGTCCTGAAGCCTTACCTTTTCTGAGGAGTGGATGGGGGGGATGGAGGGTAAGTGTGGGGTGGGAAGAGCAGAGGGAGTGGGGACAGGAATAGCTGTGCAAAATGAGAAAAGATTGTGTTAAAAAAATTCTTAATAAAAATGACTTAAACAACAACAAAATCTAGGCTGCCCTGGAGGAGAGATAAAGCAGATATTTTCTGCCTCGAGAAATAGTCAGGCTGTAAAAAGGCTGAGGCAGATCTGGGTCAAAGCCTCTCCGTGGGTCAGAGGAAGCTCACATGAGGGCAAGAGCCAGAGAGTTTCTTGGATTTATCACAAGGATCTGACTTATAAAGTCAGTCAGACAGTGCGCTAAAAGGATATGTCTTATACACATGCATTCCTAGTCCCTAAGTGGGGCAATTCGAGGGCAGAATATGCGGTCTCTGAGCATTAGAAGTCTGGGACACCCTCAGCCCCTAGCCCAACCACACACATGCTTCTAGGCTCCGTCCTCTGCCCTCCTTCTCACACCCTAGCCTTGCCCAGTGGTCAAACACTCATGCACACATACTGTCTTTTCAGAGTTACTATGCTCTGAATCAGAGGGTGGGAGGCAGATCTGGCAGATACCGAGCCTCTGGGAACCCATAAGACCGGTGTGACTTCCCGAACAGTTTGCTGCCCTGGCACCGTCATGGACTGAGGAGAGAGAGATTCCTCCCATGTGAGGTCAGAGGCGGGGCATGAGGGCATCAGTGCCCATGTGAGGGGGCTTGGTTAGGTCTATTAGGGTGGGGAAGGAGAGAAGTGGGGAGACAGGCAGAAGCTGCCTCTCCAAGAGGAAGACAGAAAAAAAGAGAGCAAGCTCAGACCAGAAGCTGAAGATCAGCCTGCCTCAGCCTCAGCGGATGGGGGAGGGAGTGGGTGTGGCTTGTCTCTTAAAGAGACAGAACAATCATTACAGTGGGGGTGCTTTCTCTGCTGTAGAAAATAGCACGGTTCAGTCTGTACAGGGGAGCAGTGTGAGATCTTGCGTGGCTCCAGGAATAGAGGAGGCCTGGGCAAACGTGTTCTAGAGACAGACTGATCTTGTAAGTCCTCTGTCTGTTTAAAGCCTAAGCCCCAGAAACATGGGGATTCAGCATTAAAAACCTATCTGATTAAGACTAAGATTAGATCCTCATCAGGGCAACTGTGGGGAAGTGGGATACTTCTCAAAATTAAACTGAAATATAGTTTTATCTTTACGTTATTTTACTATATCTTCTTTTATTAAGTCATAATAAGAGAATGTTAATGAATAAACTCCATAAAATAAGCTGTTAGCCAGGAGAAGCCACAATTCAGCTTATTTTTCTGACACACATATGGAGATGGCCTAACACTAAAATATTAGAAAGTACTTATGTCTAGGTGTGGGTTTTGTACCATTCATCCCTTCATTTACTATTGATAGTCTCTTAGTGTATGCGGTGACTTTGTTAGGTTCTTGAGGCAGTGGAAAGCACACCAGCTGTGCTTCTGTTCTTATATAGCTTGTTTTTCAGTGGAAAAAATATAATAATAAAAACTGAATAAGAGCAAATAAAGTCGCTAAATTTTTTATTGAGTCGATTAAGGCAGAAGTTGATCCAGTAGCTAGGGTAGTCAGCAGAGGACCTTAGAGATCCCAACATTTCCACCAAAGCCTGAATGTATGTCCAAGCCCAGGAAAGGAGCCTCTTGGCAAGGAAGAGCAGGTGGCCAGTCCTGAGGTAGAGCATTTTGGATGTGTCCCAGAAACTGGGGACCTGGAGTGAGACTATAGAAGACCTGTCAAAGAGAGGGTAGCTTGTGTAAAGGTCCCAGAGAAAGACTGGTCAGATAAGCCAGGGCCTTTTGACTATAGCAGTGAATCTGAATCTTATCAGATATGGGTTGGGCTACCATGAGGACTAGGGCAGAGCATGCTAAAATACCCACTCTAAATGTTTTCTAATCTATCTTTAGAAAATGTTCTGAAGCCAGGTGTGATGGCACATACTTTTAATCCCAGCACCCAGGAGTCAGAGAAAGGTGGATCTCTGAGTTCAAGGTTAGTCTGGTCTAGTGAGTTCCAGGACAGCTTAGTAGAGAAACTTGTCTAGACCTCCCTGTCCAAAAAAAAAAAAAAAAGAAAATATTCTGAGATGACAATGGGTGATTTGATTGTGAGCTTTTTCACAATCAAATGGTGTGCATTTTCAAAATGCACACTTTTATGGTGTGCATTTTCAAAAATTGTTATGGAACGCATTGATTATCATCATGAAATGCAATCCATACACCATATCTGGTTTCTACAAATTCCTTTCTCCTTACACGGAGCGAGCCAGGAGCTTTTAGGAATATGGCATCCATGGGAACTTCTATAAAAATACAGCTTTGGGTGTGATGTGGGGGCTGGGAAGTCCCTGGCATACAGAGGGAGGAGCAATGTAAGCCACCTTCTTCCCTCTATTTGACCCTCCGCAAGGCATGGCCTTACAGAGGGAATTATGATATGTGCTGAGTACACATGGGCTCCTAACCCAGGAGAATGCTGCCACATGCCCCTTTGAAAGTGATTCCTCACTGACAGACCATAGATATGCAAACACAAAGGCTACCATTCCATGCCCTTGGAAATGAGTCCCCCAATCTAAAAATTAGGTCAAACCCATTGAGATTGAAAGGTACGTTTGAGGTTACAAAGTAGGATACCTTTCTCACCCCCTGCTCCTCTCCTGTGCCCAGGTCAGATGATCTCAATCAGAAGTGGGTGAGCCCTCACACCCCCTCTGTCAGACAGAAGCTGGAAAAGGAGCCCTGGGGCGGGGGTTGCTGCCTAAGATATCTGGTGAGTCAGAGAGGAGCTGGCATTGACCAACTGGAGCAGTGAAACCAGTCCACCTCTTCTACCCTGGGAACTAGGTGAGGCAGGAATATAAAAGGTCCCCTGTCCCTGCTCAGCTCAGAACTCCACTGGAAGCCTCTTCCTCTTCCCTCTGAGAGTCTGGTGAGTGTTAGCTGCTGGGATATTAGTTGTGGCTACAGGCTTCAACAGGCCAGAACATGGCTAGGGGTGTCTCCTCCAGCTGGGGGCAGATATTGCTGTGGGGTAGATTCAGTCGGGCTTTTTATCCTTCAAGGGGCAGACTAGTGTGCAAAGGGAAACAAGCTATAGTACTTTCTGTGTGGAGAAACCCAGGCAGAACAGGGGCCTGGAATCCTATTAGACACACAAGACTTTGTTGTAACAAGCTCCAGTTTCCCCCAACACTCTAGCAGCCCTCATTCCTCACTCTTCTGGCCCTGGGCTACAAATAATTTCAGAAGATCAAGGAGAAAAGAAGCTCTCAGGTTGAGCAGGACAACCTGCCTATTTTTCAGAGAAAAAAATCTGAAACCCAGAGAGACTGAGTTGCCCAGAACTCCAGTGTTTCTGTGGGACCCAGACTGGGGATGAGCTAGAGGGCTCCAGGCTGGGGTTACTGCAATGGCCTCCCAGCTCCCTTCCCAGGGTCCTCTGTGACAGCACTAGCGCTCAACTTTTCAGGGTCCTCTGTGAGGTCTTTCTTTTTCAAAGGTTTCCTTTGCACTGTGATGAAATTCCAGAAATCATCTTCCCAGGACCCAAGGAAAGACTAGACAAAAGCAAGTTAATTAATAACCACTCCACTCTTGCAGAACCTCTTTGGAGAAAGACCCCTCCATTGAGCTCATAGAAGAGCTTTTCTATGCGCTCACCATTCCCACCCTTCCTTTGCCTGCAGGAATCAAAGCTATGGAAGTTGGAAAAGGCCCCATTCAAGAGAAGGTTGCCAAGAACTGGGGCCACTGTATATATCCTGCCTATTTAGTGGTTCATCTGTTTCCATTGCTTTCGGTCCAACCTCTGATCCTTCTGTTTTTCAGTTTGGGCTATAGAAGCTTCCGAGATGTCCCAGCAACACACACTGCCAGTGACTGCCCCAGCTGCGGTTCAGGAATCCCTCAAGACTGTGTGCCCTCCAGCTCATACCCAGCAAGAACAAACAAAGCAGCCAACTTCACAGCCTGCACAGTGCCAGAAGGTATTCTCTGAGCCCCAAGAGAAGGGCTCCCCTCAACAAGAGGAGAAGGGCAGAAGTCCTGTGGTGAAGCTGCCTGAGCAAGAATGTGAGCAGCAGCAGCAAGAGGGACCACAAGGGCAACAGCTGTCTGTGAAAACACCACAAAAGGAGATACAGGGGCAGGAACTGCATCTGGAGGAGCAGCTGCCATCACAGGAACCACAGGAACTGCAGCTGGGGCAGCACCAGCAAGAGCAAGAACTGCATGTGGGACAGCATCAGCATCAGGAGCCACAGGGACAGGAGCTGTGCCTGGGACAAGAGCAGCAGCAGCAGCAGCAGCAAGACACCCTGAAACCACAGGAACTGAGTCTGAGACAGCACCAGAAGGAGAAGCAGCAGGATCCAGAGCTGTGTCTGGGTCAGCAGCAGAAAGCTTCTGAGGAGCAGGGACTGATCCCAGGAGAGAAGCAGCAGGAACCTCAGGAGCAGGAACTGCACCACGAACAGGTGCACCTGGAGCCACAAGAGCAGGAGCTGCAGCTGGGGCATCAACAACAGCAACAGCACTCACAGGAGCTGCATCTGAGACAACATCAGAAGCAGAAGCTCTGTGAACCAGAACTGCACCTGGGAAAGCAGCAAGATCGGGAGTCCCAGGAACCAGACGCGTACCTGGGAGAGAAGCAGCATCAGGAGTCACAGCAGCCTGAACTGCACCTGGGAAAACAGCAGCATCAGGAGTCACAGGAGCCTGAACTGCACCAGAAACAGAAGGAGAAGCTTCAGGAGCCTGATCTGCACCTTGGAAAGCAGCAGCAGCAAAATACGGAGCACGAAGGTTATCAAGGAACACAAAGCTTAGGTCAGTCCCTTAAGCAAGAGAAAGCCTCAGGGGAACAGCAGCAGGATGACTCACACCTAGAACAGGAGAAGGAACTCTTGGACCAGCGACAGGATGAGCGACAGGAACGGAAGAATGAACAACCACAGGAGCACCTGACACAGCAGGAGAAGCAGACAGAGCAAGTCAGACCGAGCACTGGCCAAGTCCAAGAGACTCAGCCAACCCAACCAGCAAAAGGAGACAGCTTGCTCACTACAGAGAAACAGAGGCAGAACCAGGAAGTGCAGTGATGCCAAAACTAAAACAACCACCCCAGTGTCCCAGAGACTCTCCAACCATCCCACATAAGGGAAGAGAGCCATCCACCACACGTCCTCAGGTCCCTGGCTGACTCACTCATCTATGGATCTGCCTGGCCCTGGCCCCGACCTTCTTCATGCCTATGACAGACTGGAAAACAGGACATGTTTCCAGCATCCAGCCCCAAGGAGTTCAATCCTTACCTTAGGTATCAGAGCCCCTTCCAGGGTGTAGGGGTGAGGTGGGACGACTGTCATTACTGTAGACCTTTGCCTTAGTATTTGCCTCCTAGTATTGTAACTAAATCTTTGACTATGTATGACAATATATAATAAACCCTGAAAACCCTGTGATCCTGTACTTACTTTAGCCTTTTCTTTTCTGTCTCTCATCATATTCAACAACCTCTGCAAAAGCATAAAAGCAAACTCAGTCCTAAATAGAGGCTTCAATTCTGGCTGTTGGGGGTGGCTTACCCATCCTAATTCAATAGCAGCTTGCACTAGTCAAACAGCCTCCGCTCTTAGCCCACAGTAGAGCAGAGCTCAATGCTTCTCACCTCAGTCTAACTCCCCATGAGAGGAGAGGAGCCAGAAATATGCCTAGTGTGTTTAGAGGCTCCACTGGGTCTGGTAAATACTGCAAGACTCTCCCTCCTGGCTTTTCAACTAAAGATTGTCTTCTTGCTTTCTGAGTCTTATGGCACGCCTCAAGAAGACTTTAGTAAAACAGCAGCACATTGCACATAGTAGGGCGAGTAGGCAGTCTCTGGATGAGTCTCAGAAGAGAAAATGGGAGTGCCATTAAAGCAAGTAAAGACTGAACTAGTGGTAAGTACAGAGGAAAAATGCCAAGTAGAATAGACAAAGACTGGTCATCAATCACCACTGCTGCTACCTTCATGTTGTACCCTGCCTCCTTGACACTTCTGTAGCCTTTACTGCCAACGTCCACATCAGAACTCTAGGTACTCTTCTCCCTGGAGCCCTTAGCTCTCTTTCCATACCTTCTACACCTCAGTCACTTGCTTTTAGCCGTTTAGCCATATTGTGTTGGCATTGTGTCTCAAGTTATAGAAAGCTTTTTTACTACAGGCTTGAGGGGATGTCAGAGACATCCCCCTTGAAGAGTGCATGGGCACTCAAGCTCAGTCAGCTGGACAGCATTCAGCAGCCTTTTCATCCCTACTCAGTCCCAATACTCACCTCTTTAGGAATCTTCTCTTTAGAGTAATAATAACAGGATTTAAATCCTTCCCATATATAACAGTATCACCTAAACTCAGGATGAGGACCCCTTTCGTCTGAACTATTTCAATAAACTCCAAGCTGCTCTTGCCTATTCTCTGTCTCTGAACACCTTGCTATCTGTCCATCACAACATGTTCTTAAACTTTCCACTGAACCAGCTCAGTGCTTGGGTTAGCCCTCATCAATGGTCCCATCAGTTTGGTCCTATCATGAGGCATGAGACACAAGCCCTGACAGCCATCCATTTGAGTTAAACAATCAGAAGTACCCATAAGAAATACAATGATTTTTGAAGTCTCATGCTGTCATTGTTGGAATAAATTATTATGGTTTGAACTGTGCACATTTGCCATAGGCCTGTGTTTTGAGTATGCTTCCTAGCTGGTGGTTCTGTTTGGGAAGTAGGAAATGGGCTGTGGAACCTTAGAAGACTGGGGCCTGATGGTAGAAGTAGATAGTTAGGAGCAGACCTTTGAACATTGTAGCCTTTTTCCTAGCTTTCTGCTCTTTGGACCACACCATGTGACTAGTCCTTCCACATCTCCCCCTACCCCTTTCTAAAATCTCATCTGTTTTATAATCCCTCTCCTATTATGATGGACTGGAGTCAAGAGGGAAAGGGGGGAAATAGGAAAAACTACAGGACACAAAAGTTCCAACAGATGTGCCCAAACAACAAAAGAACACAAAATCACCAAGCAGCACTCCACTATGACTCACCCACAAACTGATAACCTTTCAATGAAAGAAAGCAAAGACAATGAGATAATGAACTGCCAGAAAATACTTCAGGTCCATATCAAGAACTCAATAAGCAGACGAATGAAGTAAGAAGGTCAAATTGGGGACAAGAAAGTTACAAAAATAATTCAGGACCTAGACAGAAAGTTACTAAACAAAATAATCAATAACTTGGAGGAAACCTTTAAAAACATGGAGGGGAATTTTAACAAGGAAACTGAAGTGCTTAAAAAAGCCAAACAAAATTTGGGAATAAAAACCACAAAGGGAGGCATCATCTGTAGACAAGACCATGCAGAATAAAGAATTTCAGGACATAATGAAGGTCAGGATAGTAATGCATATAGATACATGTGATGAGGCCAAACTTAAGAATCACCAGTGTAGAAGAAGGGGCTAAGATGAAGTCTCAGGGCTCAGGCAACTTATTCATTGGGATTATAGGTACAAATTCGCCAAAAGTAGAGAAAAATGTTTATCTAAATGGAAGAGGCATGTAGAAACCCCAATAGACAAGAAAAACTGCTTCCTAACATACCCAATTCAAGACGTCAAAGATACAAAGAAACAATAATGAGAGCTGTAACCCAGCTCACACATAAAGGTAGAAATTCCAGAACAATTTTTTGAAAATTTTTATTTTCAAATTTATTTTATCATCAAATCTAAAAGTCAGGAAAGCAAATAACTGTCAACCAAGATTGCTACCCTTGGAACCTTTATCTCAAAATTGAAAGTGAAATAAGAGTATTTTGATTCAATCACAAATTAAGACAACTCAAGAAAGCATAGCCAGCATTGAAGGAAATTCATAATATGAGAGAAAAAAAGAGTTTTATTCAAGAGAATGGAAGAAAGTATATACTTCATAAAAGGAACACAAGAACAGATAAGTAAAGCATATAGATACATATGAAGAGATACAAATATAGATACATATGTTTAGGAGAGAATCTGGAGGAAACAACACAGAAAGCCACCAAACTCCTAATACTGCACAGGTGAAGCAAAGAATCAGCCAGAAGTACCACCAACAAAAATACAGGATATAGCAAGTCCCTCCTAACAACAATCATAAAGGCAATTATTATTAACCAACACAAAGCAAACAATAAGCTCTAACTATCCATTGTCTTCAAGAGACCTACATAAATATAAAGATGGTATAGCAACACTCATGACTCATAAAGTATATTTCAAATCAAAATTCATCAGAAGAAACAAATATGGCCATTACAGATTAATAAATAGAACATTTATCAAAATGATGGAAATTTAACCACTGCAAATATTTATGCCCCAAATCTTGAGGCTCTCGATTCTATAAAATAAGTCCTAAAAGGAATAAAAGGCCATTTAAGTTCTGACAAAATAATAATGGGGGGCTTAAATATATTTATTAATCTTTAGATGATCTTCCAAATTAAAAAAAAAACAACCAAGACATTTCAGAGGTAAACAATACGATAGATCAACTGGATCAACAGAAATCTAAAGAATAATCAAACCAACAGACAAACAAAACATTCTTCCCAACAGCACACATAGCCTTTCTCCAAAGTTAAGCATATTACATGCTGAAAAATCAGCTATAGAAACACAAAAATGTTGTCATTAATGCATCTTATTACACAGCAAATTAAAACTAGAAATCAATAGCAAAAGAAGCCTCAGAAAACACACAAATATTTGGAGACTGAACAATACATTTTTTTTTTTTGAGACAGAGTTTCTCCGTAGCTTTTTGGTTCCTGTCCCGGAACTAGCTCTTGTAGACCAGGCTGGCCTCGAACTCACAGAGATCCACCTGCCTCTGCCTCCCGAGTGCTTGGATTAAAGGTGCGCCACCACCGCCCGGCTGCACAATACATGTTTGAATGAAGAGTGGGTCACTGAGGAAGTAAGGGTTCCAGAAAAAGCATCCTAGAATGAATGCAAATGGTAGCACTATCTGACAGAATCTCTGGGATACAGACAAGGCAATCCTAGGAGGAAATCTCAAATAAATAATCTAACAACGGGCCTCAAGATTCTAAAAACAAAAAATTTGGAAGTTAAACCCAAATGCAGTAAAAAAGAAATAAAATATAAAGCAGAATTTAATGAGAAATTAAAATATCAATCAAGAGCCAGTTCTTTGAAACAGTTGATAGAATTGAAAATACATGTGCAAGAAACATTATATGAAGAGAACAGGTTGTATTTAAGAATATGCATGTGTGTGTGTGTGTGTGTGTGTGTGTGTATGCAATAACAATTAATGAAAGAACAGGCAATAAATTTGAAGAAGAACCAGGACAGGTATATGGGAAGGCTTGAAAGGAGGAAGGGAAGGGGAAATGTTGTAATTATGTTATAATCTCCAAAATAAAAACAATAATAAAAACCTATAGTCAAAGTAACAGAAATAGAAAAATGACACAACCCAATGAAATGGTCTGAAAAGGAGTTGTTACAACAAAATCCAATGACCTTCAGAATAAACAGAGATTGCTTTGAAAGCATAGACTCTCTGAATGACAAGAAATGGATGAGCTTCTAATTTAAACATGCCCACAACAAGCAATGAATTTAAATAACTGAACATCTCCCCTCAAAGAAAAGTTCAGAACTAGATGAGCCCACTGTTGTCACTGGTGTTTGGATCTTGGCCATTCTCACTTTGGTGACATGAAATCTCAAAGGCGTTTTCATCTGCATATCTCTAGTGGATGAAAATGTTGAACATGTACAAAAATGTTTCTAAGCCATGCGTATTCTGTCTTTTGAAAATTTACTGTTTAGATCTTTGCCCCATTATTTAATTGAGTTGTTTTCTTGATTTTTGGCTTTTGTTTTGCTGTTTTTGTTTTAGTTCTTTATATATTTTGGGTACTAATGCTATGTCAGATGTATGGCTGGTAAAGGCATTTTCTATTTTGCAGGTTACCTCTTCATTTAAATGCTAGTGTTATTTGTTGTACATAATTCTTTCATTTTCCTGGGGTCCCATTTGTCAATTTCTGATTTTATTACTTGGGCTACCAGAGTCCTAGTTTCCCTTACCGGAGTCCTTATTTTCTCCCTTATCAGATCCAGGGTATTAGGCCTTATGTCAACACCCTTCTTCTTATGGAGTTGAGCTTTGTGTCCAGTGAGAGGTAAGGAACCAGTTTTATCCCTCTATATGTTACTATCCAGTTTGGCCAGCATCATTTGATAAAGATGCTCCAGCATAGATCTGCATCTCTTAACCTGCACAAAAATCAACTCTAAATGGATCAAAATTTATAATATACAATTTGAAAGCTTCTCCTTCACCGAGGGACTGCAGCTTCCCTAGCATGGATCCTATACTCTGCATACAGTGCTGTGGCACAGGAGACTCTGGCCAGTTTATCCAAGTTGATCCACAAGTTGAGCGAATCTCATGGCGCCTGATCTCAGGATAGTGACATGGAGGAGACATGGCAGTCTACCCTGACTTCAGAGAGAAGATGGCAGGGACAGAAAATGCTCTGTAGGTAATCTCCCAGTTCATGGCAAACAACATACTAACTGTAAATCTATGATTATCTTGGACTTTCAGCCCTATTTAATTCTGAAACGCCTGCATAAGCTAACTTATAGCAAAACTGGAGCCAGGGTGCCACCTAAAGCTGAAATACTGGCAACAATAGAGAACAACCAACGTGTTGTCAATATTTCAGCACTAGGTGGCACCCTGCATATCAGATTTTACATTAGAATTTATAACAGTAGCAAAATTATAGTAATGAAGTAACTACAAAATTATTTTATGGTTTGAGTTTACCACATGAGGAGCTGTCTCAAAGGGTCACAGCTTCAGGAAGGTTGGGAACAACTGCTCTTGGGTGTAAATAAATTCTGTTGCACCACGCTGATGTTTCCCGTGGGCGATCTGCACACTGGCGAAAGCACACTGTTGAAGTTGTTTATCAGGGCCACATTGCAGCTAGTCTCTCTCATTGCGTCTAGGAGTGACCTCATTGGGTAGCTTCATGCTTTGGTCTGAGGTAGGTCCTTGTAATTCCTGTTTCCTCTTGCTGAATTACCCCCCTTATCCTTACATAATGACTGTGCCTCTTTCCCTGCTTTTGATTTAAAGTCTTTTTATTTTTAATTTGACATTCTCATGGATATTCCTACCTGATTTTAGTTCCATTTGTTTGAAATATGTTATTCTAATCTCTTAAATTTCAGCCCATGTATGCCTGGAGAGAAACGAGTTTCTTCTGTATGGCACATGGTTTATTTGTTTGTTTGTTTTTGGTACCAATTCACTCATTCTGTTCTTTTCATTGGTACTCTTTACCCCTTTGTCATCACGGTGCTCATCGATAGGTAAGATCAATTGAGAGACATTTTGCAGTTTGACTTTATCATTTGGCTGTGATTCTTTTCTCTCCTCTTCCTCTTTTTCATCTTCTCATGATGGCACGGGCTTGCTTTGCTTGGATTCCTTGCTAGGGTTTTCAGTTTGTCAATCACAGAATTTGCTTTATGCATCCAATAATGCATACAGAGACAGTTTTTGATTATGACAAGCTATTTTGAAGTATAACAATGTGCAATTAGAAATAAAACTTAAGACCGGGTGGTAGTGGCGCACGCCTTTAATCCCAGCAGAGGCAGGTGGATCTCTGTGAGTTCGAGACCAGCCTGGTTTACAAGAGCTAGTGCCAGGACAGGCTCCAAAACCACAGAGAAGCCCTGTCTCAAAAAAAAAAAAAAAAAAAAAAAAAAACTTAAAAGCCAGATGGAGCTGTGAAGAAAGGGAGAACATGCACCAGCGAGACATTGTCCTTGTGCGCCATAGCCGGGTGTGCTCAATTCCTGACACCATGCTTGTCTTTGAATGCTATCTCCTTAATTTGCCCTTTGCTTCAGGTGTTTCCTACTTTAGGCATCATACCAAGCCTTGAATGGTTTTACAATGCTGGGATTCTACAAATTTGTTTTTGTAGTTTTATTCTTACCAATTAGTTTGAAACAAGGGTTTACTTCTAACTTGTTAACATCTCCTTCAGCTCAAAGAACTACTTTGTGCATCCAGAAACACCTTTATTTCCCCTTCATTTCTAAAGCATCATCTTCTAGATGAAGCATTTTCCTCAGCCATCTTCCTCCCTCAGTATGGGGCAGATGTCATGTCACCCTCTTCCAGCTTGGGAGGTCTCTGCTGTCAGGCAAGTTTGGGCACTCTGTGATGCTGTTTGCTTCTTTTGTTGTTGTGAGAATCTTTGTCTTTGATGGAAAAAATTTTGAGTCAGGTTATGCACAATTGTAAATCGAGGCCTACTTTTACTTGCATGTCTGTATCCTTGCCTATGTTAGGGGAGTTTCCTCTACTGTCTTGAAGTAAGATTTGTACTCCTTTGGCTTCCTCAGATTCCCTCTGAATTTTGAGGGTATGAATGAATATTTGCTTTTTTTTTTGGTGTTGTCTCAAAATCACATAATCTCTAGCCCTTCCTCTCCTATTAATAAAAATATTTTTCTAAACCTTGTCTTCAAATTCACCAATCAATCATTTTATGCACTATATTCTGCTCTTAATTTTTTTTTTATGTTTCATTCTCTGTGTTATATTTTTCAGATTAGGAGTTTTTTAATTTTTGCATCTCTTTGCAAAGTTCCCGGAAGACTGCTGCATTGTTCCTCTGTGTTCTTTTAAATCACTTTTTGCTTTCTTTGAAAGAGTTGTTTTATATCCCCTTTCAGAGGGTTTGTGGCCACTGATTAGTATCTGCTCCATCCTGGTGATTGACATTCACAGTTTATGTGAAGCCACAGTTCCCTGAGGGTTCTTGGTCATTGATGGAACGCAGCATGACATACAGTGAAGTGTTTTTATCCCAGTATTTTACGCTGGCATGGTTTGTTCCCTCTTTCCAGAAATTTTAAGCATGCTATCTATTTTATTTGAGACTGGGGTCCCGTTATCACTTCAGTGCAGATGCCATTGCTTCTTTTGTTGTTTAGCTGGAATGGTGTCAGCTCTAGACAGAAATCCCAGTCCGGGGTACTTTCCCGTTGCAGTTGATATTTAGCTCATGGGATCTATGCACTCATGGCCTCAACCCTCTCCTCTGATGTCATTGCAGACCTTGGTGCCTTGTCTATCATCACTGACCTGTGGCTAGGAACCATGGGATTCCACTCAGTCCTGGCTATACTGACCATGTGTCACCAGCTGCAGGTTCCTGTTTTATACTTGCAACCATAATGCCACAATACTCTGCCATATCTGTACCAGAATCCTGTGGAGATCAACACACCGCTGAATATGACTAAGAGCCGCACTGCTGCATTCTTCTTATTTCTTAGGTGGATCTGTGGCCCAAGATGACTAAAGTTTTCTTCATTCAATTAATTTAATTCTAAGAATAGGCACCCATAAAAGGTACACACTATGTAGTGGGAAATCTTGGCTGGTTTTAACTATCATTCAGAGCGAATTTTGTTATTTTGAAAGTGAGGAGGATTGGAAATACATCCACAATGGCCGAGTTTTGACTTACATGCTTTGGACAATTCACAAGCAAAAAAGAATGAAAGCATATTTTAAGCAATAGCCTGCCAACGGGTGAAGCACCACACTGGTGAGGATAGCAGAGCATGAAGATGGTTAGTCGATAATGCGCAGTTTTCTTTGTGTTTTTCCCTACCCACTAATGTTAGGATGTAGAACTGCAAAACTGATGTAGAATGGCTTTGCTTAAACCCTCCTAAGAGGAGGGGCACCTGAATAACTCTGTTTTGTGTGGCAACTCTTCAAACACACAGTGATGCATATGTCTCTCAAGGATTCAGGGTAGAAACATATGGTAAATGCACCGATGCTTCTACAAACAATAATTGCCGCTGTTGTTGAGTGTTGGCCATGGGTTAGTCAGTGCCGATTGTGTGCTCATATCTCATCTTCCCAATGCAGCAACACCTGAGGTGTAGACAGGGCAAGCTGATTGCTCAAAGTCACTCTGTTACTCATAGTGATTTAAACTCAGCTGCGTGTGTGTCTACACACTGTGCCCATAGTGAGTGCTTTGCAGCCACAGAGAGGGTCTATGGGTTCCCACATGGTTTTCCTCAGGGAGATACCATAAGAGTGGGACTTGAAAGAATAAGAACCAGTGGACAGAGAAGGTGGATGAATAGGTGTGGGAGAGAGAGAGAGAGAGAGAAAGCTTGAACGCCATTACGGGACCCACCATGCTTTCCTATAAGATCCAGTTACAGTGATGGAGAAGAAAATAATGAAATAAAAGGTACATTTTCATTTTCAGCTGGTATGGAAAGATAGACACCTCCAGCCCTGACTGACCTCTTACTAGATAGCAGAAAAGCCCTGGAACATGCAGGAACTCTGAGGAGAACCTGAGGGGAAAGATAGGGTGAACTTGAGAAGCTCAGTGGGACAAGTCTGAGGCAGGGGATCTTCCAGGGAGATGCATATTAGGGTTGAACTCCTGCAGCAAAGGGCCATTTGTCTCTTTGTCTATAGTAATCCCTTCCTCCACATCTCACATTGGGGTACACAGTCTGACAAGATTGATTGTGCTCATGCAGAAAAAAATTAAAGACTAAAATTTAAGCCACTTTTTTAGAAGTAAGTAAACCTCTGCTATAGTACTGAAAATTGAGTGTTTTTTTTTTCTTGGATAATTTTCCCTTATTCCCATGAATATCCATGAAGAAGGAGACTGGAGTCCCAGCCCTCACCTGTTCAACCCAGTGTCTAAAGGCAGCCAGAACCACCTTTCACAAGCAAAGCCTAGATCACATCAGAAGTGACTCAGACTTCCCAGTCCCCCACACCCTGTTATGATAGTCCCTGGCTCTCTGATCGAGCCTGCTAGTCACCAAGCACTCTGCAATCCCACTATGCCAAGGGAACACATCAAGATCAGCCTTTCACTCATAGACCTATTCATGATACCTTCCCCTCACTCACTCCCAGCTCCCACACCTCAGAGTGGCCTACCTCTACCCCGATTAAATACTGCTATGCTGTGGTTTCTCCATAGCCAGCCTTAACTGCCTGTAATTACTACTTGCTGGCTTTCTAATTGTATCTGTGCACGCCATCTATCTTTCCACACCCAATAAGCTCAATAGACCTTGCATGTGTCCTCCATGCCTTGAAAGTGTCAATGCTCTGGGGTTCTGTTTGGCTATTTTATCCTTTGGATGTTTGTGGGTTTGGTGTCATATCCAAAAAGAAAAAAAAAAAGAAAAAAAATGTTGCCAAGTTGAATGTCACAAAACTGTTCCCTACATTTTTCTTTTTGTGGCTTAGCACTCTCAGGTTTACACTTAAATCTCATCCATTCTCAGTTGCTGTTTGTGTAGAATATAAGATAAGGATCCACTTTTGTTATTTTGCATGTGGATATCCAGTTTTCCCAAAATCATCCTTTTGCCAATACATCTTTTTGTGATCATTGCTGAAAACCAGTTGATCACACATGTGAGCACGTGTGTATGTGTGTGTATGCGCGCACGTGTGTGTATGTGTTTGGAGGCAGTCGACATACTTCAAAGGTCTACATGGTTGTTTTATACCAATTCCACATTTTTATTGCTCTAGTTCATAATACATTTTGAATAATGATGTAACCACATTTGCTCTTCATCAAGATTGTACCAACATATAATGACATAAGATATACATTCCCTTTCCAAACAGGGAAGGGAGCACAATGAGGAAACACTGAACAAAAGCAAGACCAAAAACCAGCTGGGCATACTCCAAACTCTGCAAATCCATGTCTGATGTCAAAATGCTCTTCAGATTTCAACTCTGCTGACTGCAACCCTTCTCTCTCGTGGGCTGGGTCCACTCCCTGTCAGCAGCTCTCCTCAGCAGTTATCTCATGGCCCTGGCATCTCCAACATCTTCAGGTTTCCAAGGCAATCCAGGCTTCAACTTCACAGTTTCACACAAAGGCCTCTCTGGGCCTCCACTCAGGGACACCCCGACACATGCCTGGCGTCAGTGCTTTTCTTAGTCATGGAAGAAGGTTCAGTAACATCTTTTTCCTAGCCTTGATCTAAAGCCAGAACTACATGGCCAAAGTTGCCAAGTTCTGCTGCTTGATATGGCTGGAACATGGACTCCTGTTGGGAGCTATGTAGCCTGGTTTGGGGTAATATGAGTGCCTGTCCAACGGGTCTCCATGAGGCAAGGCCCATGCAGGTGATCTCTCACTTGGCAAAGACCAGTACCCCTCAGTACACCGCATAATACTGCTGGGATGGCCTGCACACTCTCTTCTCTCTCATAATATTGATGATTCTCTCGGTAGTTTTTAGTTTCACTTTGTCAGTCATGCATGGGACAGATGTGCTCGTTCCCAGAAAACCCATTTTCTTCTCCAATATTTTCCCCTAAAATTCTTTGGTAACTGATGCTTCTCAGGTTTCTTATCTGGAAATATCAGCTGCCACCCCTGATCCTGGTAACTTTTCTGATTCAGTGATGACAGGATTGGAGGCAATGAAGTTAATGGGCACATATAAGAAAGCAACACAAGCCGGGCGGTGGTGACACACGCCTTTAATCCCAGCACTCAAGAGACAGAAGCAGGCGATCTCTGTGAGTTTGAGACCAGCCTGGTCTAGAAGAGCTAGTTCCAAGACAGGCTCCAATGCTACAGAGAAACCCTGTCCAAAAAAAAAAAAAAAAAGGAATTAAAGGGACATTAACTACAACTCTTAATTCTGGGAAAAAAAAATAGTGCCATAGTGCCATATCAACGTTCACATGTTATAGAGAGGATTGTTGTTGGACAATGGAATAGTTAAATATGCAAGTAGCTTATAAAAACTCACCCCTATTTCTTTAAATATGTTTTGTTATATTTTGAATGACATTGTTGAGACTGTATGCCTATGTTTGTCACCTTTTGCCTTTGTAAGGGCAGGAAGTGCCTGGTTCAATATTTAGCCAAGTCAACAAAAAGCTGAGTGTTGTTTTTGGTTTAAAAGTTGTTTTGATGTGAAACTCAGGGAAACGATATTTATTTTTACAAACGTAAATGCTGGATGGTGGAAAAAACATGCTTGCTTTTTAAATATAAACAAATATGACTCGATCTGTTTGGGGTCGGCCACTTGTGTGAAGCTCATCTGGTGGTCTGACACTTTTTTCTTTATGTCCCTTCCCAATCTCGCAGGACTACAGCAGCAGCTCCCTTGTTCAGTTACATCTTTAATGAATTTCTGTTTTCCATGGAGCCCTTCACTGCCTAAGACTGGCTGTCCTGAAAACTTGCTCAATAGATCAGGCTGGCCTCAAACTCAGAGGTCCACCAGCCTCCGTCTTCCAAGTTCTGGGATTAAAGGCTTGTGTCACCACACCTGAATCTAAGTTTTTCTTTCATATCTTTCTACAAGTTGGAAACTTAACAGGGTGGGATCTTACCCTGAGGTCACCACTCCCTTTATCCCATATTTTAATCTGTTTATCTCCTTGAACACAGGACTAGCTCCATTTCATTTCCTGATGCTCTTTTTCTACTCAAATTGTACATTTTATATTTACTTGCTCAGCTTACCCATTTTCATTGTAAATCATTTTATAAACATAAACACTAGTAACCTCATAACAGAGTCTATACTAGGCTGTTTTGTGAGTCCCTCTACCAATGAAATTAACACAAACCTATTTTAGCCTCAAACAGACTCTTGAGATAAGGGTAAAAAGCACCACATTTGTTACCAAAATATGACAAGAATGATTTCTAGGCCATGTATTAATATTCTTCTCCTCTTAAACCTCACAGTTTATTAAATTAAACTCAGTACCACTGTCTTCCATGCTCCTACTAGGATGGCCCATTAAGCAGCACTTAAAGCATTCAACTGTTTTTCTAATACATAGTCCCAAGGTTTATACTCCTTCAAACAAAAGAAAGTCAGGTCTATCACAGCAATTCCTTACTCCCTGGTACGAACTTCTGTGTTAGTTAGGGTTTCAATTGCTATGAAGAGACACCATGACCATGGCAACTCTTATAAAGGAAAAATTGAATTGGGTGATTTAGAGATTTCGTCCATTATCATCATGCTGTGGTATGATCACATGCACGCAGACATGGTGCTGGCAAAGAAGCTGAATCCTACATCTTGACTTGCAGGCAACAGTAAGTAGTCTGCAATACTTGGCATGGCTTGAGCATATATGAGACTCAAAGCCCACCTCCACAGTGACACACTTCCTCCAACAAGGCCATACCTACTCTGACAGAGCCACACCTCTCAATAGTGCCGTTACCTGGGAACTTATGGCAACCAATTACATTCAAACTACCACAACATATATTATTTTATTTAAAAGTGAACAAAGGATGCTAATAGACATTTCTCCAAAGAAACTATTCAATGGCCAACAGGTGTATGTAAAGGTGCACCTTTACATTATTAGATCATTAGAGAAATCAAATAAAAACCACAATAGTGAACTGGCTATATGCCACAGTGAGTATAGGCATTTGTTGTCAAGTCTGACTACCTACTTAAGCTTGATTCCAAAGAAGCACACAATGGAAGAAGAAAATTGACTCCTGCAACTTGCCATCTTATCTCACATGTGTGGTGTGAAATGTGAGCAACTACTACATAAATAAACACATACATACATGTACATACATACATACATAGCTGGGCATTGTAGCAATGCCTTTAATTACACCACTAGGGAGGCAGAGGCAAGTTGATTTCTGAATTCCAGGTCAACCTGGTCTACAAAGTAAGTTCCAGGACAGCCAGAGATTCACAGGAAAACCCTATCTTAAACCCCCCCCAAATTGAAAAATAAACAAAGAAATAAAATTTTAAAATGTACCTTATATCTATTAGTATCTTAGTGTTTTTTATTGCTGTGAATTGGCACAGTAACCATGGCAACTCTTATAAAGAAAAAAATTTAATTGGGGCCAGCTTCCTCCAACACACTTCCTCTAGCAAGGCCACACCTACTCCAATGACGCCATTCCCTGTGAGTCTATTGCAGCCACATTCATTCAAGCCACCACAGTTAGAATTGTTATTATAAAACACAAAAAGGTTTGAAGAACATGAATAAATTGGAATTCTTGTTAATCTCTAATGGGGAATTAAATGGTTCAGCCACAGTTTTAAAACAGTAGTTATTTGAAAATTGTATATATACGAATAATTCAGAAATCCAGATTCTGGCCATATAGACAAACAAACAGAAATTTTGATCTCAAAGTGATATCTCCCATTATTGCAGAATCACTCACTATAATAAAGATATTGAAACAATCTAAAAAGGTGTCTAGCGGATGAACACACAAATAAAAAGCCCCGTGTGCATACTGTGGAACAGTATGGTGGGCCTTTTCTGAAAGAGTGGAAAAGCTGTCGTGACATGGATGACCAATACGCTACATGTGCTTAGTGACCTAAGCTGCTTACGAAAGGATACACAGCGCATGATTCCCCTCCTTGAGGCGTTTAACATAGTCAAGCTCATAAAAAGAGTGGAAACATGGAGAAAATTATGGCTGCTAGAAGCTTGGAAAAGTAGGAAGTTGATGATCAATAGCTTTAAAATTTCAGATATGAATGATGAGTAAGATATTGAGCACTGTACAATACTGCACCCACAGTTAACAGCAAATAACATAATTAAAGCTTTGGTGAGGCAATAGATCTTGTGTGCAGTGTTCTCACTGAAATGCAGAAAAAGTTACCTGGAGGAGGGTAGACATTCAGTGTTTATCATCAACAGCAACTTGTGTGCAAAATCTCTGAAAACCAAGAGCTCTGTGAATGGTGTATTCTCATAGCAGTCACCATTGTCTCTCTGGCTGACCCTAGTCTGTAACAGGAAGTTCTGCCTCCACTGCTGTTGTAAGATATTTATATAAAGATCAATTGTGATGGGCAAATAAAAAGCTTGATGACTAATAGCTAAGCAGGAGGTATAGGTGGGACTTCCAGGGAGGGGGAGGTGGTGGAGCGAGGGAGGGAGAGAGGGAGACAGAGAGAGGAACTGGGAAGAGGAATACAGGTTTATTCTTGGTTTTGCCAGCACACTTGGAGCAACTCAGATGTGCCATTAATTGAGGCATGTGACAGAACAAAGATTTTTTTTTAAAAAAAATGGGTTAGTTAAGTTATAAGAGTTAGTTGGGGGAAAGCCTAAGCTAAGGCCAAGCTTTCATAGTTAATAATAAGCCTCTGGGTCATAATTTTGGGCTGGCAGTCCAAAGACAATCCGACAAGAAAGTTTGGCACACATCATGAAGCTCATCCCCTAGAAATTGGCCAGTGCCTTGTACCAATTTCTGGACCTTCCCTAAAGGTACCAAATTTTAAACCTGTGTAAACACAGAAGAGTTATAGAATGATGGAATGGTCTCAAAGGGACTTTGAGGGAGGTCAAATACTGCGAAGGCAAAATTTTTCTAAGCCAGCATAAGTAGTATAAAGCTATCTCTAAATCAGAATTCAGGTAGAGAGAGGAGGGGAAGAACATGTTTGCCTTTAACTCATGATGAAGGTCTGTAGGAAACAGTACTGAATGGGCTTTATGTTTCCTGGGAAGCTATGGGCAACAGCGTTGGGATGTTTGCATTCCTATCTATGTGATACTGCAGCCTCTATGGGACTCTGCCGAAGAGCTCACTGTTGTCTTACTAAAATCATTCACTGAATCTTTCAGGGGCAAGTTCTGTTTTATTTATCTCTGAATTCCAAAGCAAAGTTCAATGCCTGAAACAGGAAGCGCTTGTTTAATGCTGAATGATGTCTTTTGGGGCACAACTGAGTGAGTTCTGCTTCCATACTGTGTATTTCCCATGGTTCATCAGTGGACATGCCATACTGTGTTGTGTTATCTAAGACCATAGCCAACGTAGCTAATGATTTTGTCTGCAAAATCAAGTGCCATACAGCAGAAGGAGAAGTCCAGAGAGATAAATCTGAAACTTGGGTCATGAAATCACCATTCTGTTTATACCATTCCTCAAAGAGAAACATAGACACAAGTGTGCATGAAACCAGAGCAAAATCTTTACACAAGTGTGCTTCTTAGTGTGTATGAAGGAAGTGTGTGTGTGTGTGTGTGTGTGTGTGTGTGTGTGTGTGTGTGTGTGTGAGCGCCCGCGTGCCTGCGTGCCCACATGCCTCTTTTGGAATGGAGTAAAGAAGCTTTTGCTCATGCAACCATCTCTTAAGCAGCCTCCCACAGCCTTCTATTTACAGTATTCATTCAGCAAGTATTTATTGCACAGTAACCCATATCAGAACTTACTGGAAGACATCACTAGATGATTGATGGCTTGCTTTGGTATTTAAAAATTTGGGGAAGAGGAATCTCTTCCCCAAAGCAAATGTTTCTCTAGTGTTTTCTCTTACCCATCAAGGCTTTATTTCTTGGAGCAAGTACTGAGATCTTAGTCAATGGGACTGGCTCTGTGCCTGTCTTGGGAAAGACATGTGTGGTTACATCCTCAGGGACTTAATAATATTTAGAACAAGAAATCCTATACATCTATTTCTTAAGAACTGATTTTCTAGGATTCTAATAGAGCTAGGGAAGACTATGGTGGTGAAAAAAGTGTCATTTCTTGTGGATGAGGAAAGGTTTGTGATGAAATTTATATTTAAAGTTTCTATTTTAATTGTTTATTATTTTTCTTTTCTAGTCTACAGGAAGCACAATATAGAAAATTAGTAATATATAATGAAGGTGGATGACTTCATTCAACCTCTGTCCTCTCTCCATGGAGCAAAGCTTCATTTCCAAACAGAAAAATCTGTTTCCTAGGTTAGCTTTGACCTCCTGGCCGCATCATACCTCTATCTTCTCTTCGTCATTACTGCTTTGCAAGTCTTCCATGTTCTATCCCCAGGAACTTCGATAAAAGCCCACCCATGTGCCCACACTCTATTCTCAGGAACTTCTTCAACTTCCTTCCTAGCCTGGATGACAGTCAAACTACTTCTCCCATGTCTTCTATTGGGAGGAGGAACTTCTAATCAACCTCATGATGATCCAGGTCATCCATACCCAACTTCACTGCTTCTTAACCTGCCTGCAGTGGTGGTTTCAAAAGGTAGATTATCTGTGGGGGCATTCTTGGCCACCACAGGACATACAGCTCATCTTATCACAATTCTGCTTGATCATAAAAAGTTCTTTAAGTTATTTCCCTCAGACAGGTGTTTTGCTCTCTCTATATCCAGATTCTCACTGGACATGCAAGAGTCAGAGACTGAAGAGATGACTCAGTGGTTAAGAGTATCTGCTGCTCTTTCAAAAAACCAGATTCCAAAGAGCCCGAGCTTTGCTCCCAACACCCGCTGGTAACTACAGCTGCAGCAGATCTGACTTCCTCTTTCAACAGCCATGAACTCCTGCACAGACATGGCATTCACAAATGTACACACATGCACATAGGCAAAATAATAAAAATAAAGCTTTAAAAAAGATATGCACATGAATTGTGATATTCACATAAATGTTGAGCTTCTTTATTTGCCTTCATATTCTTCATGTAGACACCAACAACTTAAACAAGAAAATTTTCATTGCCACCATTTTCCATGTGCTTAGATAATCGTTGGTATTCAACAATGCTTAAGTTACATTAAGTATATACTTTCATTAGTTCTAACAAAAGAACACTGCAAAGAGAAGCCCCTTGCATAATAGTGGAAGACCTTCTGTGTGTATGTGTGCACACGCACATGTGCATACAGGAGCATGTGATACAGGACATAGAGAGACCCACCCTCACGGAAGCTTGATGTGACTCACAATTCCAGACACAATGTCTGATCTCCCTACCTGGAAGCAAACATGATACCTGCTTCTCTGAGTTTCACACACCCACATGCCGGTATTGTCCCTGTCGAGGGTGTGTTTGGAAAGGGAGGTGGAGGCAGGAAGGAAGTCACCACTGCCTCCTTCTATTTAGCCACAGCCTCACTACTGAGAATAAAAGGGATTTATCAGAGACCAGGAACCAGGTACAATGAGACTTAAAGCTCCCAAGACACAGACTTTAGTTCCTTTTTGTTGTGCTTTGTTGAATTGCTGTGCTCACTTTGTGGGATTGTGTGGTTCATGCCTATGGAAAACCAAGACTGGGTTTCTACCACCCAAAGTGGAATTATATTTCAAAATGTGTATTTTTTTAATTTCTCTTTTGTTTTTTAAGAACCAAGATGTGAACTTACATTTTCACATTAAAAGGATCTTGCCATGAGCACCTACAATGGCCAATGGCCTAATGCCATTAGCTTTGCATGGATTATAATCACCTAGACAGTTTAGTCACCCTTTGGAAGAAGTCTCTTTGCTTTTTTATTTTACCATGCTTCATTTGCTTTAAATCCCTTTTTTCTAAATTTCTCTCCAGTTATAAAGCCTGGGGAATAGGGAAGAATGGCCTCTGAGCATCTGCTATCCAAGAGAGGGCCTGGAGGGAAGGCTCAATGGTGAAGAACATTTGCTGCTCTTCCAGAGGATCCACGTTCAATTGCCAGCTCCCATTTAGTGTCTCACAAAATCTGTAATTCTAGTTCCAGGGAATCTGACACTTTCTCCTGGCCTCTATAGGCACCAGGCACATGTTTGGTGTGTTGACATACATATAGGCAAGCATTCATAGATATAAAAACAAATCTAGAAGAATAAGGGATGTTTCCATCCTTTGTATTGTACAACCTATTGTACAGGTTCTTAAAAATTGTATTTCTTGTCAGGTGTAGTAGCTCAGTCTGGAAGTTCAGGGCTTGGGAGATGGAGGCAGGAGGATTTATTCAAATTCAACTCTACCTAGAGATAGACTCAGAAGGAAGGAAAGAAAAATAAACAAAAATTAGTCCCCTAAAGAGAAGCCTTCCCACCCATCCATTTTAGACCCAGATGCACATTCTGCTGAGAGCCTGACAATGTGCAGAGCAGTCTCACCCCCCTTCTCTTTCCTTCCAGGCTCTACCCTTTAATAAGATCCACCTTGTCTATTTTCTTTAGTTTACTGTAGTTATTTTGTTGTTGTTATTTTGATTTTCTATTGTCTCTTGGCTGATTCCAAACATTATAGAAAATCAAGTGAGGAGATGATTTCTATCCACTTATTACATATGTTATAATTTCTTTATTCTTTATTAGATCTAGATCCAGCAAAGAAATTCATAATTCTCTTAGATGCTTTTTAGGAAATAGAGACTTCCAGCTCAAAATTCTTTCTCATATCAGGAGATACATAGCAACTATTCCTTAGAACATGCTAGACACTATGGATTTTAGGGATCTTTCCAGACCAGCATATGTATTTCACCAAACCCATCTAAATGCCATAGATTACCACTTTGGAATATTTAAAGATAATTTTGAAGAGTGTCTTATAAAAATCTGGCAAACCTGAATCTGGGTGAAAGGTAGATCTAGAAGAGGACTTGTGTATGCCACCTGCCTGTTACCTGCATTTCCCACCCTATGCACGCACTAAGCTTAAACATACAGATTTCTTTACTCTCCAGTTTTGGTTTATCTAATGTAATAGGGTATTTTTCTCTACGGAGGAGAGGTAGCCCTTCAAAGAGACATGGGAGTGAAACAATACAACATGACAGCTGTTTGACTTGATGACACTTGGTCGGTGCCTTCAGTGACAAGAGCTGACAGTCAGTGACCACTCTTGGAAACTTTGAGTTCATCAAATGCATTCTTTGGGTTTTCTGCCCCTGTCTGTATCCATTTAGAACAACAAGGTATCCCTTAGAAATTCTGTGTCTGCATTATAAGGAGAGAGAAACTAGCCATACAAAATGGGGGACCAAGCACAGCAGCTGTTGTATGTAGAAGGGAATATAGAGTGAAAGAGATTTGAAACAGCATCTCTCTCTCCATAGGCAAAGGCCAAAGCTCATAGCTTTATCTCTTTAAGTGACAGAGTCAGAGGTGATGTCTAGGGTCTGGCTGGGACTGCTGAGTAGGTAGTAGGTAGAGATTTTATTCCTGCAAAGAGAACATGAAAGAAAAGGGGAGGAACAGAAATTTAAGTTTTGAATGTATTGAAACAAAGGTGGTCATAGATAGCCAGATGAGGAATATTTTTAAACAACATATTAAATTTTAAAAAAACAAATAATAATTTTGAATTATGGGGTTCAAGGTATGCATGCACAGAATAAAAACATAACATTGTGTTCAAGATGTACCATGATGTCTGGACATCACAGATCCGAAGTACAGGTAAAAGTCTAGGTCAGTACAGAGGTGGTGCGAATCATGGGAGTGAATGAGTTTTTCAGTGAGAACAGGGGCCTCAGACACCTCCTGAGGGCCTTTCAGAGGCTTTATTCCATACTTCAGAACCACAGAGCATAATCAAGCTATCAATCATCCTGCATACCTCAATATTCCAGAATTCCTCTATTATAAAGATAAAACCACAGGGTCTGCACATGGAAAAGTCAGGTGTGGACCTTTATAGGCAAATTGCTCATTTCCCTTGAGGAGAGACTTCTAAGTGTCAGGAAGAGGGCAGATGTGCAGAGGAGTTAATCCCCCTGATCTAAGCAGTGGATAGGACTGGGAGACCTAGTTCCATACCAGTGAGGTCATGGTGCAGGTCACAGCATGTCTCCCAGGAAAGAAGGTCAGGCCATAGTTGTGCTTTGTATGCTAGAGTCAAGGACAGGTAAGAGGCAGGAGTAGGTGTCGTAACAGGCCTGCTCCTGCCACCTGGAAAAGGTCTGGCATCCAGGTGGGGAGGGCAGAAGGAGGAGACTTTCCGACTGAGATTGTGACATCAACCCAAGTCCTAATTTGTTTGTTTGTTTATTTTAGTTTGCTTTGGAATGGTTAGGTATCTAGAATGAAAGGCCTCTCTGATATTTTAATAAAATATGACTTCAAACAAATCACTTCCTTTATCTTACTCATTTGTTCCATATTTAGTCCTGGGCAAGACATGTCCCACACTAGCATATATAGGTTTTAGAATTTCACTGAATATAATTTTAAGCATAATGAATAATGACATTTTGTGTTGTCATTTAAAAGCAAAGGTCTTTTACAATTATCATAGTTCACAAAATAAAGGTAATTCTTAAAAATAGTAAAGAGAATAGTATCAAGTATAAACCAACAACCTAAAGACCTTCTAAAGATATAAAAATTACTATCATTAAATCAATGTCTCTAAAACATTCTCAACCTGTTGGTTGTGACCTCTTCGGCAAATTTTTGTCCCCCAAAATATTTACATTACAATTTATAACAGTAACAAACGTTCAGTTATGAAGTAGTAACGAAAATAATTTTATGGTTGGCAATCATCATTTTTTTTTATTTATTAAAGATCCCCTTCCCTCCCCCTCCCCCAATCAAGTCCTCCTCCCTCTTTAGCCCAAAGAGCAATCAGGGTTCTCTGCCCTGTGGGAAGTCCAAGGACCACCCACCTCTATCCAGGTCTAGTAAGGTGAGCATCCAAACTGCCTAGGCTCCCACAAAGCCAATTTGCCGGTTGTGGTGGCAATCATCATGTTAAAGGATCTATATTAAAGGATCACAGCACTAGGAAGGCTGAGAACCACTGCTCTAAAAGATACAAACATGACTCTTCTGTGCATTGTTAAGAATGGCCTCGTTGTTGGTAGGGAGCTGAGATACTCTATTTGACCATCCGACTTCTTCCAGCTCTGGCAACATTTGTGCTCGGACACTCTGGTGCTTACCTAGGTGACTGTCTGGGGAATGGATGCTGTGCCTGGCCCTGAGCTCCCTTGGTCATGGCTGAGTTTTCTTCTCCCCTATCCTAGATATCAGTACATAGCAAGTACTCGAAGGGAAAATCTCCCTCCTTCCACTCCCCACTCTGCCATTGTTCTGCTTCTTAGGTGCCCTCACCCACCACCACACACATGTATGGACAGAAGTTTGGTCGCTATGCTTCCTCCTCCCAGGTCCAACCTCCATGTCCTCCAATTTTGTCACTTGGAATAATGAGTTCCCTTAATTCCTTGCCTTTCCTTCTAGCCTCTCAGTCCTCCAGCACGAATGTGTTCTTAGTTGGATCGTTCTTAGGACTGCTTTCCTTCTCTCTTTTGTTGCTGCTGCCCAGGGCAAGGGTCTTACCACCTCTCCTTCCCATCCACTCTGTGTGTCTCCCTTTCTCAGCTTCTCCTGTCCTAGTTCATAGTGTGTTTCCTCACTAGTGCCTAGAGTGCTTCCATCTTGTTCCTTCTTTGGTTTCCTATTCCCTATGGGAAAAAGCATTCCATACCCACACAGTGGCAATCCTCAGGTTAATTATCTTCTACAGCAGACAAAATCCTCAGCTTGGAAAGAGGCCAATTACCCAACAGTAGCACGCAGTAATTATCGGGCAATCTGAGAGCATACCTGGATCTTCCTAATACACACACCTTGCCTTTATCCCTCCTTACGCCAATCAAACCTTCTTTAAAATTGTGGTATTCACCACTGCACTGCTCAGAGCCAAGGCCCAGGTTCCTGTACCTAAACAAATCTCCTGGCCAGTCTGGGGTATCAGACTTCTCATGCAGTCTGGTCCACAAGCTTTTCCACTGGTCATCGCCATTGACTCCCACCACTCTATACCAGTTTCTTCCGTTCCAGGGACACAAAATACCTTCTCGCATGTGGTTGCTTTTTTCTGCTGTAATGCCTTAACTCATTTCACAGAAACTGATTTACTTCCAGTTCTGAATGATAATCTTTTTCAGGCACCAGAAGACTAACAGGGAGTCTCCTGTAAGGAAACCTTTAGTCTAGGGGTTTCCCCATCTTCTCTGGTGCTTCATTGTTGGCGCCAGCCATGTCTCTGGGCTTTTCTCTGGGCTCTATGACACACTGGTTCTTCCCTGTCATTGTCCAGGTCCTGATTCACAGTGTCAATCTCTGAGCTCCAGATCTTCCATTGCATTGGGCCAGACACATGTTCCTAAGACCAGAAACCCAGTTCCCAGCCCAACAGTCCTTGGCATAGTCTGACCCTCTACACTTGCTGGCTGAATGTACTTTGTTACGTTCAGCCCTGGCCCCTCCTGGCCCAACTAGGTTAAAGTCCTTTTTGGAGCCAGATGTGCTATTGGTGTTTCAGACTAAAATAAGCACATGGGTATCTATTTGCCAGCCTTGGGTACCCTTGGCCATGGGGGATTCTTTCCACATCCTCCCCCAGCACACACAGCTCTCACATCACCTTATACCACTCTGTTTACATTCATGAAACTGAAATCATGATACTAAGAGCTCCAAGGGAAACGTGTGCATGGAATAACACCATCAGCTGCCACATAGAGTCTTTGGAGTATGAGAAGGGTACAGAGTTGAGATCCATGACCAGGTAACAGACAAGGAGCTAAGGCAAAAAGGGTGCATATGCATGTGCTTTGGAAATTGGTAGAAGATACCACGTTCAACCCTATCAACTTTTAGGGTGCTGGTCTATGATCCCATGAGCACGTGGGCCACAGTATGCATATGTGTGTATGTGTGTAAGGGAGATGGGAGATTGAAGAACACGACAGAAAATGAAACTGATGAAGGTCAGTGGAAGGCATCATCCAGAGATTAAAATAACCAATGGCTTTATTAGTGACTTCTAGATTACCTTCTCCTTTGGTCCTCTGCCAGCAGAAGCAATATTACATCATACATTTTTGAGGTTGCCGACCTCACCACAAAACATCTGTTCTGGGTGCTTAGGCACATGTAAGAAAAGCTTTACCAGATTTAGCACTCCAAATGCACCAGTTAGTAGCTGTTCACAGTTTACTCAACAATGTAGACATGATACTAAAGACCCTTGAGTTTCATTTACTCAGCTAATCTAAGATGAACAATAGAAATATATATGTAAAGGAGAAGCACTCACTACCCCAACCCACTGGCACGGCTCCAATTCCCAGATGTAGAACTAACTGGGGGAGCTCTTTCCTGCTTTGTTATCTTAGAAATAGCAAGGGCCTGACCACTTTCTTCCCCTGTTTCCTAGGCCTAGGGGCAGTACATGGGCAACTCAGACTGATGAGTAACTGTCTATGCCAGAAAGCCTACCCATATGGCCTTTTCTTGCTGCTTTTGGGGTCCTGAGCTAAAACTCCTTCCTAATGCCCATTTAGGCACAGTTACTTCTAGGTGAATGATACCAGGCTGAAGGAATTTATCTCTTAAGAAGACCTAGATTCCTTGGGGTATTTCTTAGCTCCTTGTCCACATGCAGACTATGGCCCAAGTTGATCAGGACTGTAGTTTAATAGACATTTTGATATCTGTACTATGCAGCATCTTATTTGAGTGATTTACTATGTACTTACAGTTGATGGGTTTGGACTTAGTTTCTTCACTAGATCCAGCACGCCTGGCTGGAATTTAGTCCCTCATGCTAAAGTTTCCTGTTGTAACAATGAAACACATTGTTGAATTATTTGTATTTCCTTCTAGAAAATAGGAAAGAGATATGGGAAGGGGAGGAAGAGGAGCTATAGACAAAGAAAAAGAAAAGGAGAAGAGATGACAAAATTGAGAGAGAAGAAAGAAGGAGAGAAGGGAAGAAGGAGAAGGGGAGGAAGAAGAGGAAGAGGAGAGGGAAATGGGAGGAAGGGAGAGGAAAGGAGAAGAGAGGAGGAGAGGAGAGTTCCCAAAGCTGGTAAGTTTCAGCTCCTGTGGTGAGCCCATCCTTTAATCTTCGTAAGAAAGGGGATTTAAAACAACCACTCTGTTTCTGTTGTTCTGTTTCTGCTTTTCTCAGTACTTCTCTGTCTGTAGGTGTCTGGGGCACAGCTCATTAGAATACTCACTGTATTTTATAGAATAAAAATAGCAAATAAATGCTGCTAAAATTTTTTAATTTGTTAGAATTTTCTCCTTTGACCCAGACCTTTTTCTCTTTTTATTTTAATGCTTGTGTGTGTTGTGTTTCATTGTTATAGGGACTGCTCATTCAAGCACTCCGGACTTCCTGTGTGTAACAGCCATGCCATGTTCACAGCTTCCGTCCTCACCTTGTTGCTCTTACCTTTTTGCTTCCCCGTGTTCTGTGTTGTGCTCTCAGACACACATGAACACAGATCAGCTACCCACACAAGACCCACACAGACGTTTCCCCCTTGTAACCAGAACACTTAAAAGTCTCGTCATGTTAGTTCGCCATCCATTGTTGTTTAATGTTGCTACCATGAATACAGTAATCTTGTATTCCTCCTATGTCTTTAATTCAATATCTGGTGACACTGAGTGTCAAGTGCCACTGGCTGCCTTCAGTTTCCTTCGGCTACCTATTTAGTATTTCAAGAGTCCATCTTACTCTGGTTATGTAAAGCTCAATTCTATGAAGCAGTTAACAATTGAACACATATCTGCCCAAGCATTTTGTCTAGGATCTTCATCTTAATCCTAACTCCTGACATGCAGCATGGTGTCATTATCCTCATTAGCAAACGAGGAAGAGGAAATGGAAGCTTAAAACATTAAGTGCTCAGTTACTCAAGTGGCAAAGGCAGTTCCCCAGCTGGAGCACCACACCATCCTTCCTCAGAGAGGAGAGCAATGAAGTCTGTGTCCAGGATCCCCAACAGGAGTGTGGAGGAAACCAGGGCTGCTGCCGTCAGAGCCCAGACTCCACCACCCAACCACCTGGAGTCTTCCATGAGCTCATGCTAACTCAATGCTTCCTACTTCCCCCACCCCTCCACCAGTGTTCGTGATAATCACTTCCTGGGAACCCTGCAGTCTGAGTAACTTATACATATGCAGAGGAGCAGAGAGATAAGCATCGTCTACTGTAACCACCCAGTTTATCTTGATAGGAACTAATGGTTTTCCCAATAGAAGGCAGCACAGAGGGCTGCAGCCCCAAGTTCTTGCTGAGATGACAAGAAGAAGAATAAAGTCACATTGTCTTCCCACCAGTGCAGTCTGGTAGCTTCTAAGCATGAACAAATCAAAGACTTCATTTTCCTTAATTTAATGAAGCCCTAAGAGAACCAGTCACCTCCTCTGCCATTTCTCTGATAACAAAGCTATCTGAATAGACTCCCAGGGCTACCCCCAACCTCTCTGCCCACCAGAACGTCTCAGAACACTCCCCTCACAGCCCTCAGAGCCCCCACACCCAGCACTGTCCTGAATGCCTGCTTGGGACTATCCCAGATGCCAAGGTTCTAAGTCAAAAGTCACGAGTGGATTTGGAAATCCAAGGCCAACCCTTGTAAAGCGATGGGGAGGCGGGGCAAGGGCGATGGTGAGGTCATTGTCATCCCCAAGTCCCGCCATGCCAAGAGGGAGGCTGCCACCCCTAGGGGGTGAGTAAAACCTGAAATTTGAGGAAGGGCAGATGGGTCCTATTGTGACTAGAGACTAATTAGTACACCCCAATCCTAGGCCACCTCATGGCCCCAGGCAGAGAGGTGACATGTATAAAAGGTGGGCCAGCTGAGAGCGCCCCATACAGCTCGGCGACTCTACACTCCAGTCTTTGGTGAACTCTGGTAAGTCCATTGAGGTAGGATGCTCAGAGCTGCCTGGCTCTGTGTGTATTCCAACAACTGGGATTCGGTCTCTGGGTGATCAGAAAGGGAGGCTTTCTCTGGGCACCAGCCTCTTCCCTACCATTTTAAGCCAATCTACATTGGGCCTTCAAGTTATCTGGCTGAAGATCTGGGGAGACTGACTGGAAGCAGAAGAGGACTCTACAAGGGCTGGCAAGGTGCAGGCGTTGTGTTTTGCTGGGTGTTAAGAAGGAACCAGGAGATGAGAACCAGCTCTGGGCTCACTGGCAAAGTTGCCCTTCAGGGAGAAAAATCAGGGTCCAGGGAAGAAGTGAAGCACGCTGACTTGGCTTAGAACAGAGTGGGGGAGCCCGGAAATACAGAACAGCAGGGACAGGACAGTGAAGCCTTAAGAAGACCCCTGCTCTGGGAACCATGAGACCCCTCCTCCACTGGCCTGTGCTGAGTGGTTATGGAACTGTGCCTCCTTGTCTTTCTGAGTTGCTTTCTTCAAAAGCAGCCAAAAGACTGAATCTAGATGGTTCCCTGCATCTACCTCTGGGCCTCTCAGTTTGGAAAATTCCCTTAGAGAGAGGTTAAGATGCTTATTTTAAATTCTTATACAATTATTTGCTAAGTTGACACTGTGTTAAGTCAGTTCTGAAGACTCTGTGGATGGGTGGGTTCTGATAGGCACATCTACACATGTTAGCAAGCTCGGATGTATTTTTACACTCTGTTTAGACAGCAACCCCGGAAGAGGTTGGTAGAGAAAACACATTGATGGAAACCAGTGCTTTAGGCAGGATCCAGGTTCCAGGAAATTCTGTCTTCGGATCCACAGTTTTATTTATAACATACATAGCTGTTTATGTCTATATCTTTCTTTCCATTTCTTGGTGTCTTTTTCCTTCTTTCTTCTTTTGAAAATTTTTTTAACATTTTTCTCCCTCTCATTCTCTTTTTCTTTTCCTTTCCTCCATCCCTTCTACCTCCCCTCATTCATTCCTTGTTTTTTGATTTTCTGTTTTTCATAAAGAACTGAAACAACATACAAACATTTAGTTAAACTTAACATGTAGCAAGCACACACACACACACACACATACACACACACACACACCTTAAATACATAAAACAATCACATCAGGGTCAGAACAGCAGCATGTGGCCTGTGGCTAGCAAGGAGAATCACCTGACCCCAGGATCTTTGACTCAATTTGTCTCATTCCCTGTGTTTGTTTCTAGTTGGAAATCCAGAATGTCTCAGCAGAAGCAGAAGCAGTGCGCCCCACCACAGCAGTGCGCCCCACCACAGCAGTGCTGCCCCCCACCCCAGCAGTGCGCCCCACCACAGCAGTGCTGCCCCCCACCCCAGCAGTGCGCTCCCCCACAGCAGTGCTGCCCCCAACCCCAGCAGACCAAGCAGCCTTGCCAGCCTCCTCCCAAGTGCCAACAGAAGTGTCCTCCACCTCAGCAGTGCCAGAAGTCAAAGCAGAAGTGAGCTCTTAGCTTGTGGCCAGAGGAGAATCGTCAGGAAGACAGAACATGACCTCTGTCCTTCTTGCTCAGCATCTGGAATTCCTCCCCGCACCAGCCATGTGTGTGCTCAGCCCTGCTTCTGTATGCAGCCAAAGTCCACACTTGGAAAAGAAGCTACTAGGCTGGAGCTTCCTCCATCTCAGCCCCTTTCTTAATTAGCAGTTGCAGTTTGCATCTCTGACAAAGATCTGCTTCTGAACTGCCTAATCATCTTCACTAACATGTGTCTACATCACCCTGCTGCAAACCCAGGCGGCACGCCCAGACGCCCTTTCCTATCACCCTTCCCAAACAATTAAAGGAGAATTCCTCTGGCACCAAATGTCTCTGATGATTCTGTTGTTGAAAACATTGCAGTTTTGAGGATTTGTATTCCTCTCCCAACGCAAACTCCCTGTGTATTGAGGAGAAGGGGCACCGGCATGCGCGCAGTGCTACAAATACCAGACATTTTCAAGGGTCCTCCTGGGGTAAGGAGTGAGAGGTAGGGGCTTCCTCATCGAGAGCATGTGAGCATGTGTGCTCACTCGTGTGCTTGAGTGAGAGTGTGTGTGCACACACACACTCACACACAAGCATACACACACCTGTAGAAGACAGGAGCACCATAAAGAAACTGTGGAGCATGGTTTGTACTACAGAGAATGTGTGAGTTAAATATGCCATCCTTGGTAAGAGAACTCAAGAGAAAAAAACTGCACAGTACTGGAAAAAAATAAATTCTAACTCTGAGCACAGTCCAGGGCCTGATGGGTCTAAGGAAATTAAAACCAGAATCTCAAAGTTCTCGCATAAGTTCAAGAGCTAATTTTTTTTTTCAGACTAACCAAGTGTGCAGTCAAGAGGTTGTCTAAGCAAACAGTGTGTGCCCACCACACTTGTACCCAGCTGCCACAATGAGATTTTTATCAGAGTCCCAGCTTCTATCTTTTTTCCAGGTCGGGAATTCTCTTAGGCTGTTTCTCTGGGTGGTAGATGCTTCAGGCTCATACATAATGTTAACTTTTTATCTCTATTGTTTTAATTATCTGTCTCCATTTAGTTCTTTTAAAAAAGATTTATGTGACAGGCAGGAGAGATGAATCAGCAAATAAGAAAAATGGATGATGCTCTTACAGAAGACCCAGGTTCAGTTCCCCGCACCCTTGTGGCTCTCACTATTGTCTATATCTCCAATACCATGGCATTAAACACACTCTTCTGCCTTTGTGGGCATCGGACCCATATGATACACTGATACACGTGCAAGCAAAAGACTCATACACAGAAAGTAAAAATAAATAGATACTTGGGAAATTTTTACTTTACATTTTCTATTTAGGGGTGTTGTGTGCAAGAGTACAGGTGTAAGCCACCCAACCTGTATGGCTTCTGGGAACTGAAGTCAGAGCAAGACCAGCAAGCCTTCTTAACAGCTGCCGAGTCATCTTTCCAGATCCAAGCCCCATTTCTTTCCATCAGACTTGTTTTACAAAATCAATCTGCAGATTTGGGCATTTAAACCTCCTGTTCTATACCCACATACCTTGTAAATGGTGCTGTGTTACAAGAGACAGTCACTGAAAATCCACAGACATATCCAAAGAAGAAATAATATAAATTTAAAAGCTTGGTTCATTCCCAACAAATAATATAAACCCCAGAGACTGAAAAATTAGCTTAAGATCAAAGGTTTTGGCGCCCTTGGATGGATGAGCAATTTTTCTCCATTATGCGTTTAGCCCACGTATGCATCATGTATCAACATCTTCCCATTTGCTCATCTCTCTACCTGTTTATCATCCATCATGTATCAATGTACCTTGAAGCACCTCCTCATTTTCTCAGAATGGGATGAGCATGATACAAATGTAGAAATGTAGTGCAGGGCTCCAGGCCTCTTGGTTTAACAGTTCCCGTAAAAGCTGGGACACCAGTATTGCCAGGCAAACAGACAAAGCCGAATCGAATGAAGAGATGGCCTGAGCTGTACTTAGCCTCCTCCCTCACGGCCTTGGCATATTGGAGAAGAAACAGTGAGAACAACACAATCTTCTGAGGACAGGAAGGGGAACCTGGCCTTGCTAGAATTACAGCTCTTCTCATAGGAGCCTCAGATGTCTGTGGAGGGACGAAGGTGTGACTGGGATGGGAACAGGAGTAGGAGAGTTCGGGTCTCAAAGGGAGGAGGGCTCTCTTGAACTGCTTTTAGTTCAAGCTAACCATGCCAGTGCCCGGTGTTCCCAGAAAAGCCAGTCTTCCCATCCCTGACTTCCAGAGTGAGGTCGTAAGAAAACATGGCCACTCATAGCTGCTGAGGATTACCGGTTTTGTGATCTGTAGCTCATAACCCTTACCCCAGAACATTGCATTCAATAGAAACTCATCTGACGTATAAAAAAATCACTGGTAAGGTATGTAAGCCCTGACTGAGTTTCTAGGTGATGCAAATGCTCCCCACTCAGATGTCTGACTCAGGAGTCACCCGGTGTCTCCAAGTCATGTCTCCTCTCCCTAATCCTTTGTCTGTTTGTTTGTTTTTCGAGACAGGGTTTCTCTGTGATTTTGGAGCCTGTCCTGGAACTAGCTCTTGCAGACCAGGCTGGCCTCGAACTCACAGAGATCCACCTGCCTCTACCTCCCGAGTGCTGGGATAAAGGCGTCTGCCATCACTGCCCGGTTCTAACCCTTTGTATTATCTTCCCAGAATTTCTTTCAAGTTGGCTCTGATGTCTTGTTTTTACTCCCTCCATAACTTAACATTAAGACTTACTTTAGACTTCGTGTGCCACACTTAGTTTTCTCTTCCATTTATTTTCCTATGCCTCCGGTGCATGTGTGTCTCTGTGTGTAGTAGCTGTGGAACCCAATTTAGTAATCACCATTCTCTTCTGAAATCTCCCTTTTAAAGAGCTGCTCAGGATGGATCCCGTCCTCGGAACGATCTATCCAGCCAGTTTGTGAAGTCAATGTAGGCTGTCAGTGAGGTCTAAGTGTTTTGCTTATGGAAGCTAAAGCCTCCAGAATAAGAACTGAGAGCAGTAAACCAAGGGAATAGCTAAATAACTGAGGCTTGGCTGAGGCAGAGGTTCCCAGAAGACAGCTACACCAACCTACTGTATCACAAGCTGTTGTTGCCAGTGTCATTATTCCCCAGACAGACGCAGAGATTGTCTATTTGCCATAGTAAACACATCATGTAGGTGGTACAGCTCAGATTCAAAGTTCAGGTCTGCTTTTTTTCTCACCTGTGTTCTTTGCTACATAAATATTCTCACTCTACTGGGGGTTGTGAGAAGTATAAAGTCTAGACATCCTTTCAGATTTTACCACCCACAGAGCCATAAGGAAAGCAAACCCAGGCAAGCCTGAGCTCATCCAGTAACACGCATGCTTCTATAATGCAAACACACTTTCCATGCACAACACAAATTCCACCAGTGATGTTGGTGCTCAAAATAATGTCTGTGGCTTTATGGACCAGCATAGAGCATTGGGAGATAAATGTGGAATGGACATCTGAAGACCTCTGATAAAGTGTCTTTATTTCCCCCTCGGTGTGGCTGAGCGGGCAACCAGGGTGGCAGCAGAGCATGTGTAGCCTGGGAAGTTGCTGTACTGGCTACTTGCCAATTGCGGCAGAACTATTTGAACATGTAACCATGGATTCAGCAGTAGTGATGAGGACTGGAATGTACATGTGAGCATCAGCCTGTGAACATTCGCCTTTGACACACAAAATGTTGCATCCACATGTCCATACCCTCACACCTATACATTCCTGAGTCTTCCCATGAAGGTTCATCATTTACTGATCCAAAACAACATGCTTGCTGTCCATCAGACTCAAATTTGTATTCTTCCATCATCAACATACCCCCAGACACCCAAAAACATGGACACATGCATACTGTCATTTTTGCTCATAGCATAGCCTCAGAATCTGAGTCCAATCTCTGACCCCATGACTCATGGTTGTTTTTTTTTTTTTTTTTTAAATCAGGTCTCTGACACAGTATAGCAGGGTATCTAGCCAGCTGCCTTCAATGAGTCTTTTTAGACTGGAGACTTCAGGATAAAGAGTTTTGATGCTGAGGGTTGGAAGGTATTATGCACAGTTCAGAGAAAGAAAAACTATTAAACACACACACACACACACACACACACACAGAGAGAGAGAGAGAGAGAGAGAGAGAGAGAGAGAGAGAGAGAGAGAGAGAGAGAATTTCTCGAAGGATCCGAACTATGTGGAGCATGAGAAAGAATACCCAATCCTCATCTTCATCTTGCCTCATCTTGGAGTCTAACCTGAGGTGACATCCGAACCCTCTCCCCTTTGTGTTAAGTAGCATCAGTTAAACTTCTACTTTCTGAGCTGTTTAATTAAGATGGTAAATCAAACTTCAAGACCTGACTGAGAAACTCAAGCAGAAATTCTTTCTTTTCTTTGTCAGATCCAAATATTCTATTTTACATACTTATTATTTAAAACATTTGAATACAATATATGGGCCATATCTTTCCCCTCCCTCAAGTACTACCCAACCAACTTCATGTTCTCTCTCTCTCTCTCTCTCTCTCTCTCTCTCTCTCTCTCTCTCTCTCTGTCAGATAGAGTCAGTTTTCTGTCAGTCTTCCCTGAACATAGCTGATATACCCACTGGTTTCCCTCTCCCAGCAAGTATCAACTGCAAATAACTCCTTTGTTAGGCACAAGACTTTTGTGCCTACTTCCCCTTTCCCATGCTGGAATTTTGTCTGTCTTGAATTTGTGTGGGTCCTGTGTGTGCTGTCACGGTCTGTGGACATATGTCTGTCGTCCCTGTTGTGTCTGGAAGATGATGTCTTAGAGTCATCAATCATCTCTGACTCTTAGCATATTTTCATCCCCCCTTCTGTACGGATCCCCGAGCCTTGAGAACTCCAGTGTTTCTTACTCACTGCTGACTGTCCTGCTGTGTGTCTCTGTGTTAATTCTCATCTACTACAATAAAAAGCTTCTCTGATGAGGGTTGAGCAATGGACAGATGTATAGGTATAGCAATATTTCATAAGGAATTTGTTTATTGCTATGTTCATTTAGCAGAGTGGTGGTAGGAAGTTTTCTCATAGGGCCCATGGCCTAGCTAGTCTGTTTCTTGGCCTAATTAATAGTATCAGATGTGAGTTCTACCTCAAGGAATGTGCCTTAAATCCAATCAAAAGTGGTTGGTTACTCCCAAAACATTCACGCCACTAGTGTGTCACTGTTACAGGTCACAGACACATGGTGGGGTAAGATTGGTGACTAGTTTTCTCCTTTGGCAGCACCACCACAAATGCTAGGCTGAAGCTTCTAGCTGGGCACCAGTCGATTCTCCATATTTTATGGCATAGGTAAGTCATATCTTTGGAAATAAGGCTGCAGAGAGTAATAAATACCATTGGCAATAACTAGTTGTTTTGGGGGTGGTCTATGGGATCACTTCAGCCAAATACTCAATATAATATAATCCATTTGGGGTACAGGGACTTTTATTTGATAGCATATAATGTGTAGTTAGACATTCTCTCCCTCATTGTATAGTAACTCTATCTAAATTCTAATATGAATTTATGTGTGTATGTGTGTGTGTGTATATATATATATATATGTGTGTGTGTGTGTATTGTATATACATACATATATTTGTGAAGTAGTAATTAAAGACTAGAGTCTTTAATATGACTTTTCAAAAAGCCTCTAGTGTTAGTTATTCCTCCCCATAGTTCCTCCTTTACCTTGCCTTTCCAATCCTCTCCTTATTTAATTCTCCCACTTCTCCCTTTATTCGTTTATAACACTATATCCTATGGGGAAGAGAAACTTACTTTTTACAATTTTATTGGCTTATATTTATTGTACTTATCAATGAGCTTTACAGATATCTCATTCAAATGCATCATGTACTTTGATTATATTCATTCACCTCCTGTCCCATCCTCTTCTCTTTCTCCCCCTTTTAGTCACTTTCTTCCTCCACAGAATTTTACTACTAATTTCATATAATATCTAAATGATTATTTCATATGCATATATCATAGGAAATCACATATATATGTTATATAAATTTAGGTTCACATTTGAAAGAAAATATGATATTTGACTTTTAGAATGTGGATTATTTCATTATTCCATATTTTTAAATAAAGCTCTATTGTGAATATATGGTATTTTCATTGTGTATTAACTTGTTGACATACATAGGCTAACTCCATAATATAGCCTTTGTGGATAGTGCTGAAATAAACACTGATGTGCAGATGCTTCTGTGGTGTGCTGGCTTAGGTTCCTTTAGGATGACCCTAAGAGTAATATAGCTGCATCATAGGTAGTTCTACTGTTGATATGGTGAGGAGCACCCATCCTGAATTGCACAATGGCTAGACCAATATCTAGTCCTAAGAGCAGTAGATCCCTCATCTCTTTGCTGGTGTCTTAGTTACTTTCTATTTCCGGATTTCCTTGTTCACGTTGAGACTTTAGTTGGTGGTTTTCATTGTATAGATCTTTGTTTTGGCTACCAAATTGTTGAGATTTCATGGTGGACCTCGCTATCATTCATACACACACACACACACACACACTCACACACATGAAAATCTAGCTGACTCCCTTGCTCCACTGACTCTTACAATCTTTCTACCCCACTTTGGTGGGTGGAAGATTGAACTCATGTGTAGTAGTTGTACATAGATGTAATGTATAGGAGTGGGCATTGGGCACTAGATCATTTGTTCTCTGCACTTGGATCAGTGGTGGACTTGTGCAGTGGTCTCCTACTAGAAAAATCAGCTAAGTTGAAGAGGGAATAGAGCTACACTTATCTGTGGGTAGAAGGACAGATATTTAGAACACAGTTGGGAATTATACTTGCTTAGAAAAGTGGCAATAGTATGTTTTTTCTAGGGTTTATGACCTCACTAGCTGTGGTTAGTTGGCTATATTTACACTATCAAACATGAATTCCCTCCTGTTGAGAGAATCTTAAGTACAATTGGATGGCTACTGGTTTCTGCTAGGATCTATGCTAGAGGAAGTCCTACCTCTAGTAACCTTTAAGTTACCCGTCCACTTGGGTATGGCCTCCTATATTATTTTTGCCAATGTAAAGCATGTGTCAGTCTATTTTCCAGCTACAGGATTCGGTTGCTGTTCTCCATTCCAGTATAGGATTCTGACTTGTGAGTCTCCCCCTAAATAAATAACCCTCTATTATTCTCAATTCTAGTTAGTGTGGGATTTCTTTTAAGTGCCCTTCTTCATTTGGTGCCCCACATGGATTTGGACTCCACACCTACTGGATGGACAGCCTAAAGGCCTAACCAGTCCATGGCCCAGAAAGTCTCCCAACCCTTCCTGCTTGGCTTGCTTTTACCTAAGTAGTTTTTTGCAAAAACCCCTGCCTTAGCAGAGCTTACTGCATGCGCTACTTGAAAATTTCTTAATACACACACACCCCCAAATGCTGTGTTTCCTAGCATAGTTCCCTGGCATGGTTCCTTGGTGTGTGACATCTTCTGTGCAGCTTCCAGTTTGTGCCCCCTGCCATGACTTCGGGCTTCTTGCTCCATGTATGAAATTGATCTAATTGCTTTTAATTTGTCAAGCAAAACATGTAACAAGTACCAAGGCAGGAAACTAAAATGGCTCAGGATCGTTCCTGTTGCCACCGGTTGCATTGCTGTTAGTCGTGACTCTGAAATCACGACACCTGCTGAACAATAAAGATTATTATACCTAAAACAATTTATCAGATATCATAACAGGTAATTCATCAATATGGAAGACTACATTAACATTAAAACTTTTAGTAACTTTTTTGCTAATACTATGAATTGTATCCTGCAAGACTTATATGGTTATGTTGATACATCCATTTATTGGATATTGGGACTCAGTTTTCTTCTTCATATTATATACTTAAGAAAGTATGTGGCACTCACTTTTAGAAATGATACACTTTTTACAGCTAGTTGACAGGATTAATACCATCAAAAATCAAAAGTTACCTGAAAAAATTAACACTCTTGAAAAGAGTAACATTAATTTGACAAACAAAATTGAATACAAGTCTAAGGGTACTAAGAAATTATCTGAAAAAAATTCATACTGTTGAATTTGGCAATCAAAATTTGTTAAAAAGTTATGATAGGGTAGCAGATAGAGTATCTCTCCGGGATGGCAATCTGCATGCTACCCAAATAATGTCCAAGGAAGAGGTGTTTAATTTAAAAAAGAAACATCAGACCTTGGAATCATAGGTGCAGAATGAGGACCAGAGGCTAGGTGCCTCAATGAAATCACTAGAAATATATATAGGCCAGGAGATTCAGGCTTTACAAAAGACAATAGTAAAAAGATTTGAAATGATTGAGGAAATTATTGAAGCTGATGAACAGGGAAAGAAGGCACAAGGACAGGACTCAACATCACCCGTAGCTGTCAGAGATGACTTACCCAAGGTTTTAGCTTCCTACCCTGTAATCTACTCTGACCAAGCATCAAGTTCTAAGGCCCAATAGAATCCAAAGAAGGTAGATGGATATTGATAGGAATGAATGATCTAAAAGAAATTAAGTAAGCTATCATAACTTATGGCTTGTATTCTACATTTGTTAAGAGATAATAAAGACAGGGCTTCTAGCATTAAGGTGACACCACATGATTGGCTTGAATTAGTTTCGGCAGTCCTGGACGGTGGGCCCCAGTTGATGTTTAAGTGTTATTTCAGAAAACAAGCTAAAATTTTAGAAAAACAGGGAAAATCAAAAAACTTGACACTCCCTGAGATCAAAATCTTGGTGAGGGCACTTATGCTGACCCACAGGTTCAAGCTATTTATGATGAACAAGTCTTGTCCTCTGCCACAAAACAGCCTTAAATGCTTAGGACAAGACTCAAGAATGAGAAAAACAAATTTAATCATATACCAGCGTTAAACAGGTACAGAGAGAACCCTTTAGTGACTTTTTACAAAGATTAATTAAGGCTGTAAAAATAGGAGTAACAGACCCAGATGCTAGATGAGTACTTATTGAATCTCTGGCTTTTGAAAATGCCAACCTAGAATGCAAAAAGATACTTGGGCCTTTAAAGGTTAGATCAGCACGTATGGATGAATGGATACAAAGAACATTGAGACATTTAATTATAATACTGAATCTTGGGTAGGAGAAGCAATTTCCAAAAGAATGAGAAAACATAAAAATGCCAAATGTTTTAATTGTGGTAGAATAGGAGATCTGAGAATGTATTGTAGACGAGGAATTCCTAGGAATAATATCTCCTGTGGGAATTGCAAGAATTGGAGGACTCAGTCTTCAGGTATATGTAGAAGGTTGACATTAGACCAATAAATGCAGATCAACAAAAGACAGATAAGGCAAACTGATACCATCAGGAAACTCCTTGAGGTGCCTCCCATAGGCCCCCAAGACAAAGGTGGCTTAATCATTCCCAGTCATTGTAGAGGATATGTTTAACCAGGAAAATTAAAAAATCCAGAGCCTTCTGTAAAAGACCATACTGTTCTGGATGATGTAATAAACATGGAGCATAAATCAAAAATTTCAGTAGGAAATAGGAAACATATATTCTGGCAGACTTCTATAAATGATCAAAGACCAAAGCTAAGAGTGTGTATAAGTGGCATTGTAATTGTTGATTTGATACACACAGGTGCAGATCTATCATTACTCCAGAATCCTGGCATCCAAATTAACTTCCTCAAGAGGCAGATATTCAATTACTAGGAATTGGAACCATATCTCAAGTAAAACAAAGCATGAGATGGGTTGACTAAATAGGGCTAAAAGGTCAGAGAGGGAAGCTGAGGCCATATGTGGCTAATATTGCAGTAAATTTATGGGGCCATGACCTGCTGTAGCAATGGAATACCCATATTAACATTCCTGCAGTCCCAGGAATTCATAATTCTGGGAACGATAATATAAGGTACTATACTCAAAGGTCACCAGCCATTCAGGCTGTAGAGGAACATAAAGCAAATAGCAAACCTTTAGAGGTACCAACAGCCCTACTTTTAAAATGGCTAACTGAGAAACTGATATGAGTTAAACAATGGCCTCTGACTGAAGAAAAGCTGCAGGTTTTAGAACAATTGATAAAAGAACAACTAGATGCTTGCCATATTGAAGAATCAACTAGCTCTAGAAATTCTCCTGTATTTGTTGTTAAAAAGAAATCTTGTAAGTGGAGAATGGTGACAGATCTAAGAGCAGTCAATAAGGTTATTTCACCTCTATAATCTGGAATTCCTCTGTCTTCTCTATTACCAAAAGGACAACCCCTTATAGTTAATGATTTGAAAGATTGTTTCTTCACTAGACCTTTAAAAGAAAAAGATAGAGAGAAATTTGCCTTCACAGTGCCTACTTATAATAATTCTCGGCCTATTAGGAGATATTAATGGATCATTCTCCCACAAGGAATGCACAATCGTCTCACTCTGTGACAATACTTTGTAAGTCAGCCTTTGGAAATAATATGTAAGTAATTTCCTAAGTCTATAATTTACCATTACGTGGATGACATTTTGCTATCTGATTCAAACATAGATACTTTAGAAAGAATGTTTGAAGAAGTAAAGGAAGTTTTGCCTAAGTGGAAATTACAAACTGCTTCTGAAAAAAAATACAGTTAGGAGATTCTGTCAATTAGCTAGGTTATAAAATAGGTTTAGAGAAAACTAAAACACAAAAGGCACAAATTAGGAGAGACTGGTTGTGGATTTCTACTGACTTTCAAAGATTGTTAGGAGACATTTCCAGTCTACAACCGGCTGTTTGGATAACACCTGATCTAAAAATTCATTTAAATAAAACCTTAGATGGTGATAAAGACTTGAATAGTACCAGAGAATTAAGCTAAAGCAGAAATGAATTGACAATTTTTGATGAGAAATTACAATAGGCACATATAGATAGGGTTAATCCAAATGTTAATTGTATCTAGTCATATTGCCTTCCAGAAATTCTCCTACAGAAATTTTAATGCAGAGGGAAAACATTATCTTAGAATGAACCCTTTGACCACATAAACCAAGTAAAAAATTAAAAACTTCTGTGGAAAAATTCTCTGGATTAATTATAAAAGGTAAATTGAGACTTCATCAATTAGTAGGTATAGACCCAGCAGAGATTATAGTGCCCATTACTACTGATGAAATAAAAAAGTTACAGGAAGATAATGAAGCATGGTAAAGAGCTTGTGATAATTTTTTTGGAGAATTTAATAGCACTTATCCCAAAAGTGATAGACTTAACCTTATAAATAGAACTTCTTGGATGTTTCCCCCTGAATTGTACATGATGCTCCAATAACTGGAGTCAATACATTTTATATTGATGAAAATAATTCAGGGGAGGCAGGTTACAAATCAGAAGAGTTAAGTAAGGTGGAACAAAACCCTTATAATTCTGTCCTGAAGGCAGAAATAGTTGTCTTGCATATTGAAACTACTGAATTTATACTAGATGATGGAGAATTTACTTCATTATTTATCCAAGTGCAAGACATAATCAGGAATAGGCTAGATAGTTGTAATTACTTTCTTCTCATGATTTGGCCAAGTTATTTATTATACAAGACTTAAACTAATTCGGATAGGATAATTATTGAAACATTCATCACATGTTTCTTGATTGATATATTTGCTCTTATTGTATGTAATTTGTATTAGGCTCTTATTTAAATAAAAGGGGGAGGTGCTGTAGGAAGTCCTACCTCCATTAGCCCTTAAGTTACCTGCCCACTTGGGCATGGCTTCTTATACTATTTATGCCGATGTAAAGCATACAGCTGTCTCTTTTCCGGCTGTGGGATTCAGTTGCTGTTCTCCATTCCAGCAGAGGATTTTGACTTGTACATCTACCCCTAAATAAATAACCCTCTATTATTCTCAATTCTGAACTAGTGTGGGATTTCTTTTCAGCATCCTTCTTCCCGATCTAAGTTGCTTCTTTGGGGCTAGCTTGTCATTTTGGTTATTGTTGTTCCAGGCTTTCCAGGTTGGTAGAACCATTAGTTGCTTTTCTTCCTTGACAGCTTGCATAGCTGCTTTTGTTATAATGAGAGTTAGTACTTAGGAAGCTAGTCAAGGTTAGTTCTGGTTAGATTCCTCCAAGTTCTATGTCCATCATGGTGTATCCAGCAATAATATATTACTTTCAAGTCCTGGCAGCTAATCAAATGTAATGGCAATAACCTATATTGTTTTGTTACTCTCTTGGGGTGCCAATAATGCAAAGGGAGGTTTCTGGTGCCTGGTATTAGGGAATTGTAAAAATAGCTTATGACACTTGCAGGAAACATTGACACTCCAAGTGAATTTCAAACTAGTTACATATGTATATACATATACTTATATTAAAATATATGTTTGTAAGTAAACATAAATGAAACATATGTTTCCCTGTTTTTTTCAGTCATCCTCCCTTCCTAAGTGAAGTCTCCTAGCCATATTTTTCCATTTCCTCCCTTAAAAGCACCTGTGAATTAGTCTTTCTCTCTTCAGAGCGCTCTCTCTCTCTCTCTCTCTCTCTCTCTCTCTCTCTCTCTCTCTCACACACACACACACACACACACACACACACACATTATCTTCTCTTTATAACAAGGTTACTCTAGGTGATTACACTCACATATAAAGATTCAGAACTAAGATCCACAAATAAAAAAGAGCATGTACCATTTGTCTTTCTGGGTCTGGGTTACCTCACTAGCATATTTCTTGGTTTTAGCCACTTCACTTCAAATTTCATTTTTCTTTACAAACAAATAGAGTTTTATGTTATGCATAAAATTTCTGTTATCCATTTATCATTTGAGAGATGTTTAGGTTATTTCCATTTCCTAACCACAATGAATAGAGCAGCAATAAACACGGCTGGTAATAATCTATAGAGTAGGATATCAAGTCTTTGGGGCTTGACAGCTATAGTATTCATATGCCAAAAAATACTATAGCTGGGTCACACTTAAAATTTTAACTTTTTGAGAATTATCACACATTATTTCCATAGAGGCTACAACAGTTTTGTTTCTGTTCAGTAAATAAAGTGAGCATTTGAGCAAAGAGGAATCCCACAGAGAGGGAAAGAATCTTGCCAGCTCTACCTCTGATAAAGAATCAGAATATTCTAGGAACTCAAAAAACAAGTCAATAAAACAATTTATGCAACTTTAAAAATGGGCTATGGGTCAGAATGAGTTCTGAAAGGAAGAAATAAAATGGTTAAGAAATAGCTCTAAGACATCTTAATAATTAATGAAGTACTAATTAAAACAGCTTTCAGGTCCCATCTTCCCCGAATCAGGATGACTAAGTTCAAAAAACAGCTGAACAAATGCTGGCAGAGATGTGAGAAAGGGGAATGCTCACTGTGTGTTGGAAGCAGGCGTTTGCCTTCCTGGTGGAGTGAAGTAAAATCTCGCTATAGTTTTTAATTTACACTCCCCTAAGGTCTTTGTTCTATTCCATCTGGTCTTTGTGGCAGTATTATGGTGTTACTATGGCTATTGCATTCTAATACTTCTAGCATTGTGCTTTTTCAAAAATTTTGTTTTTTAAGTTTCTACACATTCCCCTTTCCAATTAGTCTCTTTGTCAGATTAGACATTCTCACTTCTACTGTCACAACATATGCACATACATGATTTTGTGTGTCTATATTAAATCTAGGAGCCACAGATTAAAGAAGACATTAGCTATGTGTCTTTCTGGGACTGGATTAATTCAATTAACATGTCCAACATTGTTCTTTTTATTCAGAATTGCTTTAATCAATTTTAATTCTTTCATATGAACTTTAGAATTTTTTTCTTCTTCTGTAAAGAAGAATTTTGCTTGGACAGCAGTGAATTTGCAGATACCATTTGGCATTCTGCCCTTTTCACAGTATTAATTCTGCTAATTCCTGAGTGACAGACAGTGGTCTTTCCATCTTCTAGGGTTTTCTTACATTTCTTCTTTCAGCATTTTTAAGTTTTTATTGCAGAAATTTTTCTTATTGTTGATTATGTTTATTCCTAGGTACTTTTTCTGAAGCTTCTATGAGCTGATTTTCCTAATTTCTTTCTCAATAAGCTATGGGCATATAGGAAAGCTACTGGTATTTTTTATAAATCTTGAATCATATTACTATGCTGAATGTGTACATCAATACTAAGGGCTTACTGTGAAGTCAATAACGTCTCTTAACTGTATGATCATATCATCTTCAGTAGGGCTATTTCGATTTCTTACTTTCCTATGTTTCTCGATCATTTCCTTCCAATTTCTATTGCAATAATTAAGACTTCAAACCCCATTGTAAATAAAAGTGGAGAATCTTGTTCCTTATTTTTAGGGGAAATGTTTTAGCCTTGAAAACAAGCCTGTACAATTATAAATCTGAAAAAGCACACTGCAAACCTGAATGAGTCAGAGCAGAGAAAGGAGATCATTTCATACTGGCAAAGGGAACAATGCAAGGTAAATCCCATGAGACCTCTCCCTACACAACTATGGGAACTATGGGTAACTGAAGCAACCTGGAAACAAGAGAGTTGGGCTTTCCTAGAGAAGAACACACCAATTGGTTGATCACTGCCAAATAGTGAGCCCTGAATACATGCATACAAGTAACATTATATGAACTGAGCAGGTTACTTAGAAATACACATGTATACACATATACATTGTATGCATGTAGATATACATTTACACATGCAATAAGAATTAAGGAAAGAAGTAGCTGGGTATGGTAGTATATGCCTTTGATTCCAGCATTTGGGAGGCAGAGGAAGTCAGATCCCTGTGAGACTGAGGCCAGCATGGTCTGATTATGAGTTCCAGAACAGCCAGGGCTGTGTAGAGAGCCCTTGATTCTAAAAGAAGAGGAAAATGAAGAGAGTCTCTCTCTCTCTCTGCTTCTCTCCCTCTTGTGTTGACTTGAAGCAACACAATAATATTGAATGACTTCAATACTTCACTCTCACCAACAGATAGGTCACCCAGACCCCCTAAAATATTGACAAAGAAGCATCCGAGTTAAATGACACTTAGATGAAATGGACTTAACAAACATTGGCTCCACATTATACCCAGCAGTTGTAGAAAGTGTGCTGTTGGCAGCTTATAGAATTTGCTCCAAAGCAAATTCTATCTTAGGACACACAAAAACAGTCTTAAAAATATATAAGGGAATAGAAACAATTTTGTATTTTCCATCTAACAACAATGGATCAGAAAATAAAACTAGAAATCCACAGCAAGAGAAACATACAGAAAATATGTAAAATCATGGAGATTGTAAAATGCATTATTGAGTAATAAATGACTCATTGAAGAAATCAAGATGAAAATTTTAAAATGCCCAGATTCAAGTACATTCTTGAATGGTAATGAGTGGCTTAACCTTCCATTCTTCCCTTCCTCCTTGCAAAAACGGCAGTCTAAATCCTGATAGTTGGCCTAAATGTTTCAGAAGACTGAGAACTGAATAACATGAACCAAGAGTTGGGAGACAGACAGAAATAAAGAGAGAGGGAATAGGGAGGGAGGGAGGGAGGGAGGGAGGGAGGGAGGGAGGGAGGGAGGGAGGGAGGGAGGGAGGAAGGGAGGGAGGGAGGGAGAGAGGGAGAGAGGAAAAGGAGGGAAGGGAGGGAAGGGAGGAAAGAAAGGAGGGAGAGAGGGAGGAAAATAAAATCTTGTTTTTTGTTTCTATTTTGTTTTGCTTGGTTTTTGTTTGCTTGTTTTGCACATGAGCAAGATTTCCAGAAAGCAGTCACACTGAGCTAGATGGCATGTAAGTGACCTAAAAGAATTTTAACATCACTGGGCTTTAATGAAGCCCATATCATCTTCAGTGCCAGGTGTCTGTGATTCCCTGAAGAATTCCAGATGGTCAGAGCTGCATAAACAAGTAGAAGGTGGGTTCACCCAACCCTGCCACACCCTCAGGAAGGTGTCCCGGGTTTCTCCAGAGAGTCTACCAGCATCTGGGGACATGCGGGGCACAGCAAGATGTGTGCCCAGCAGCAGACAAAGCTGGGCAGCACTTCACTCATCCAGGGGACTTGAAGAAGGTTCTATGTGCTGGCCTTTCCAGGCAGCCCTTTGTCTGGAACCTCCTCTGACTACAAAGGCTGAGGGTCTCCAGGAAAAGTCCATGTCAGAGGACACCAAGGTCACTGTATCTCCAGATAGAGAGCACTGGACAGAGAACTTGAGACTGGAGATGGTGTCTTGGCTTTTCCCCAGGCGTTTTATATGGTTTTGATTTTGCCGTTTTCATTATCTAGGTCTCATTGTTCTTACTCTTTTGTGTGTGGTGATTTGTGTGTGTGTGTGTGTGTGTGTGTGTGTGTGTGTGTGTGTGTGTGTTATTACTCCAGCACAGGGCAATCTCGGGGTGATGGCAATTAATGTTTGGCTTGCTGGATTAATGCTCAGCTTCATTCCAGTTCTGACTCAATATGAAGTGACTCACTCTAATCTTTATTTAATACCTTCTCCCAGCTAGTCATAGGCATGGAAAATTTTAACAGAGGAGAATTGGGAGGGTAAGGTCAGTCAAGTGTATCTACACAGAGGTGTAAGAAAGCTTAGAGAAAACCTGAGCTGAACGTGAACTCGGCTGCCTCCAGGGAACCAACACATGCACAGCTTTGGTGCTGTTTGAAAGCAGGAGGTGGTCATCATAACAAGACTTGAGTCAACACTCTTCTCCTACACAATAGTCATGATAGACATTTTAATTTTGGAAATGACAAAAAGAAAGATTCAAGGAGGAAAAAAGAACTTGGTCAGGACCATCCAGTTGTAGCTGAAGTGCCGCCTGTCAGAGAAGCCTGTCCTGCCACAGCATCACTAGTCCACCATTGTCTTACTCATATGTGCAATGTGAAAATCAGAACCACAAACCAGAAACATCAGTCAAAGGCTACAGGGTTTCGGGGGCGGGAACGAGTTCAGAAGGCTACAGTAATAATGTATTGTATACTTGATGAGTAGACTTCAGTTTAATCACAAAAGTAGATGGTAAGCATGTAGGGTAAAGTGTATATTAATAATCTAATTGTAGCCATTCCATGACGTAATTACCTATAACTCTTTCTATGTATATATTTCATTTTTTCTTTTTTTCCTTTGGTTTTTTGAGACAGGGTTTCTCTGTAGTTTTTTTTAAGCCTATATTGGAACTAGCTCTTATAGACCAGGCTGGCCTCAAACTCACAGAGATCCTCCTGCCTCTGCCTCCCAAGTGCTGGGATTAATGGTGTGCGCCACCACCACCCGGCTACATATATATTTCAAAAAATCATCTTATATATACACAATCATGTTAATAATATTTTTTAATTTTAACAGAAATAAAAGATGCCGGCATTAAAGAAATTTCAGGAAAAAATACAGAAGCTTTCTATAACTCTAAAATTATCCCAAAATAATACCTATTTAATCTCTCTATGTGTCTGTCTCTCTGTCTGTCTGTCCCTCTCTGTCTCTCTGTTTCTCTGTCTGTCTGTTCTGTCCATTTCTCTCTCCGTCTGTCTTTGTCTGTAAGTCTTTGTCTGTCTGTCTCTCTGTCCTGCCTTTCAGGCAATCCCATCCTTTGACTCCTTCAGTCCTTGGTTAGACTGAAAGCTTCCAGGACAGGCTCTACCCATGGTCTTCTCCCTTCCCCCAGTAGAGGAAGAAATCTGGGTGATGTTTACTGCAATGCTTAGAATGCAAAAACCCCTTTTTTATTTTTGAGGAAATAAAATATAAATGGTAGAAAGTGTGTATGGGTTGGAGTTTTGCTTATATCACCTCATGAAGTAAGGTGAGAGAGCCAGGGTTTCTAAGACTGGGTGACAGCAGTCATCTCATTCCCTCTGGGATTTATTCAATGTTTGTGATCCACTCTGCATTAAACAGCATCAGAACAGTGAGTGGTCTTTGCTTTGGGAACCTGCATGTAGATGAAGTGTGTGTGTGTGTGTGTGTGTGTGTGTGTGTCCATGTGCACAATATAATCTCCTTAAGAACAGCCCAAAAATTGTTACTAACTGGCATAGCCTTAAAACCTTCTTCCTGTTGAGGAGCTGAGGAGATGGCTCAGCAGATAAGAGAATGTGTTATACAAACATGAGGACCCGAATTCAAATCCCCCAAATCCATGTAAAAATATGGCTGTGCCTATCTGTAGCTTCAGTGCTGGCCATTCTGTGAGGAAAGGAGAGACTGGAGTATTACTGGGCTTTCTGAACCCCAGACAAATACCAAGTTAAGTGGGAGCCCCTGCTGAGGAGTCTGGATACCCTCTGAAGTAGCCTGGGGTAGTTAAAAGAAGAATGTTCTCTGTCTCCTTCCAGGAAGCCAGCAGCCTGACATTGTGGGAAAGATGGCAGTGAGAAGGGGGCATGGGAGAGGACCAGACATGAAGTGTACTGAGGGAGATGCTCCCTCATGACTCACCTGTGACCGCCAGCGTAAAGCATGTGCAACTCAGCCCGGGGCTGACCCCAAGTTCTTTTCGCCTCTAGATTGGTCCAAATGGGATCCCTTTCCCAGGGCTGAAAGTCAGCATTCTTTGGGAAGAAGGGTAAGAGCAGTTACTAAACAGTCTCCATGAGGATTCTCCTGTAAATAAACCAGACAGCCTCCCAGACGGCTAACGGGCCAGTCCCTGAAACAGGGACTTTTACTCAAGTCTCACAGCTCAGGATTCGGTTAGCCCTTGGCGCAATCTCCTGCCAACGCCACTCAGCACCAACTGATGCATTTACAACACAGCCCCTATACCGAAGGCTCAGGGAACGTCAGGGGAGAGGGGGTGGAAAGAGTGAGAGAACTGAAGGCCAAAATGTCTGACATGAGAAAGTATTTTTAATATATGAAAGAGAAACGGCACCCATGACATCTAAAATCGTCGTCCCCAAACGAGACCTGCACAACACCAGGTGGCAGGATGTAGGCTACGTTCTCCGTCCACACTGATTCCCCTGAGCTACAGTCTTTCCTGTCCCATGCCCACAAGCCGGTTCAACCTTTCTGTCTGTCATCCTCACTGTCACCTACAACTAGCAAAGAGACACTAGAAAAGCTCTGACTTTAATGGAGAAGTCACTGATCCTGCCCCTAGGGGGAGTCCAAGGGACATCCTAGGCAGCCAGGGGAATGAGACCAGGACCAGCTGTGAGCTAACTGGCCCTGATTTTCTCTGCCAATAAAGTGAGGCTGAGCAATCACTAATGTCTCAGCCAAGTGTCTCCCAGCCTGTGGGTGAGTCACGGCTTCCTGAAGAACAGATGAGGAAAAGGTGTACTGACTCAATCCACCAGGAGGTGGCACTCTGCCCTCACCATCTAGAGGCCGAGTGGGGAAAGAGATGGATTAGTTAGTTCACTTCCCAACCACAAACAGAAAGTCTTTTGGAGAAAACCGTCCATTCCCCACCAACAGATGCCCCATTCATGAAGCTCAGGTTGGCTGTCCCACATTGCTTCCTTCCCCTTCCCTATATGCCCCACTTCTTCATGGAGGGTCAAGCACACATATGCATGCACAGCTTTGGCTGTTATGTACAAATGGGACCTTAACAATATTTGATTGGGCCAGAGTCAAGTTGAACTAAAGGAGAAACTTCTTAATAGGAAAAAAAAAAAAAAAAAAAAAAAAAACTTCTCAGAGAGCCCAGTAAATTCATAAGGCCTAATTGCGGTCCCATTAACTAATGAAGCACAAATCCCAGTAGCTTAAATACAATTTTATCCCTCACTTGCCCTGCTCATCCACAGAGGGCCACCTGAAGTCTTGATAACCATGAATTCTGCTTCAGGATCCACACACATAAAATCCCCTCCACCTGGAACATGGCCAGTCCTCATGGCAGAAGGGAAAGAACATGGTGAGCCATAGCTCCAAATTTGCATTTTATGGGCCAACACCGGAACAAAATGGCCCAGGAAGAGGCTGGGAGTGTCTAAACCGGTGGGACATGTTGAATCATGCAGCAGTCACAGAGATGGAATCTCTCCATCACTGCCACACACGAGACAATGCATGCTTGTAGGCCCTATCGTCCGACCACACACTTTTAAAAAACACTTATTCAATGTGCATCTCCCAGTGACCAGGTGCCACACAACATATGGTCAAAGGAGGGAATATTCTTGCCTCAAGGAGCTCTGAGTTGCTGAAGAAAGAGGAGGGCAGACAGTTTAATAAAAAGCAGACACAAGACAGTAGGACAGGAGTTTCTTGCATGGAGCTGGGCTCCCACCTAAATGTAGCGTGTGATGTGTACAAGGAAGAAACGGGCCAGTGACTGAAGTACAAAGAGGACTAGGTCAGGCACACAGCAGGGGTAGGCTTGGCAGAGACAGGCTTGCTAGCAAGAGAAAGACAGCACATTTCTTAAAATAATAAAAGTGTACTGTATATTGTTCATGGTGCTTTGCCACTGGGGTGGCAGAAAATGTTCACAGAAAGATGGAGGGAGGAATGGCTGGGAAAGGGAAGTGCCGGAGCCTTTTCACAGGGGCCAGAGTGTGGCAGCCTTTTCAAAATCATGACAAGAACTGTGATCCTCATCACAAGACCTGTTTGGAGGCCCTGAGGGTTTGGGCATGAAGTGGTTTGGCGGCTATTGACAGAAGCTGCCGTCCCATATCTCCTCTTCCCACCCAGCCCAGGAGGATGTGGGATGGATGTAGAGGGGGTGTTTGGACACCTGCTGAGCAAATGCTCAGCTGATCACAATTCAGCCTAGCAGCTACTCAGAGCCCTGGGAGGGTTTGGTTCTCACAGAGAGCTAACTAAAGATGGTTCTGCTTTCTACCTTCTCAGTTAGTTCCTTAAGCTGTGGTTGAAAAGCAGGTACTAACCAACCAGGCCAGAAAAGCCCTCACTATCTGTGCATAGGTGTTTAGTTTGGTTCTTATCTCAGCCACCACCACTGAGGTTGCTCTTTACCTAGCAGACAGCCCGAACCCCCGTCTCCATCTCAGGGCCCAGGAGATGCTCCGGCTCCTCAGGGACAGAGCTACAGACACAAGCGACCTCGCTCCCCAGCTGTCTTCCAGAAAGGGAGCTTACTTCACCGTGACTGCTCCTGGCTTCATTTTAGCTGACATTACATCCAAGAGCTCAGCAGACAGCATTTTAAGCAGGGTCTTGTCACTTCTAGATACACCTGTGTGTTTCCTTGAAGACCTTTACTAAATCATGAAGTAAATATTTATCATGAAATAAAAATCTAACAGCCTAAGAATAATTAAAACAAGATTTTTTAACAGATAGATAAACTAAATAAGACTGAAAAATGTCCAGATCATGTGACACAGGCTTTATTTCACCTTATTTTACTTTTCTATTTATCCATTTGCTATTACTTTGTGTATACGATGCATATATGAGTTCAGACGCACTGTGGGGGTCAGAGGACAACTTTCAGGACTCGGTTCTCTCCTTCCATCATGGAGGTCCTGCCAGAGTCATGTCATGAGGTTTGGTGACAAGCATCTTTACCTGCTGAGCCAACTTGCCAGTCCCAGCTAGCGCTGAACATATTTCTGATTTTATACCTTTAGTGCCCCCGGGCCCTAATATCTGCTCCCCTTGACATTAATTCAGTCTCTGCACCCTCCGCCCCATCCCCACCCCCCAGGTGTACTCTTACTACCCTGGCTTATCTCCAGCAGGAATCCTGCCAGGCTGGTTTAGCCACAGTGGCCCTGATACTCACGCTTGTTTTTGCTGAGTTTCTGTCCACATGCTCCCACCTGCACCTTGAGTATAGATCCCATCAGAGTAGTTGAGCCAGGACGCTCTCCCCACGTCAACACACATTCTCTCCCTAGCACCCTGGGCCTGACTAAAGTTATCCTTAGGAGGTAAGAGTCACTGGATAATCTTTTCAAATCACTAAGGTAAATCACAGGAAAATTCTCAAAGGGAAAAAAGAAAGACCAGGAACAAATTTCTAATTCATATGATACACTTTTTAGGGGTTCCTTTTTATTTTACAGCTAATAGCTTATTTATTTATACACCATTATGGGCATAGATATATATTCAGAACATAATTTCAGATTTACTGGTACAATAAACTGCATGCATCAATGAATCAATATATATGTAGATATGTAAATGCGTGAAGGATAGGATAAACAGAAATTCATCAGGAGGATTTAAGTTTACATGAAGTTTAATGCTCAATCGTTGTTGCTTTGTAACCTTGAAACAAACTTTCCATAAAAACTTTTTCCTTAAAAAATTATTTCCTTCAGTACCTTGACAAAGAATATGTTTGAATCTTGATTAAACAATCTGCAGATCTTGATGGCATGAATTTCCTTGCCCCACATATTGCTTTGTTCTTTTTGTTGCTTTATATAATAATCACTCTTTTTTTATTTCTTTATTGACTCTTTGGGAGTTTCAGTTCATGCACTCCAATTCCATTCACCTCCCTTTCCTTACCCCACCCCACCCTTGTCCTCCCCTCATCCCGCCACTTGCCACCCCCCCACACACACACATAAGGAAACAAATCAAAGTAAGCAGTCAAATGAACAAAAGCACGTGTGAGCGCACGCGCGCCGCACACACACACACACACACACACACATACAAGCAAACAAAAACCCACAACAAAACAAAACAAAATCCACCACAGTGGAAAAATCTCTTTGCTTCTCCTTCCTTCCTGCTTCTCCAGCACCTCTTCATTAGTCCTGGGGGCAATGGAGGCTTCAGTGTGCCGTATAAGATACCTCTTTGTTCCATCAGTTTTACTGTCCAGTGTTCATTGCAAGGAGTCACCGGTCTGGTTCAAGGTCTCTGGTTTCTGGTACACCATCATCACTGAATCCTAACAGGAACTCCTCTGGGATAGCCTGTGGCTGCCACTAGTCTTGGAGATCTTGCAGGTATCAATCCACAGGGCCAGTCTCTTCACCAGCTCCATCCATCTGGTCTTAGATGGGGTAGATATTAGGGTGGGTCAACCCGAGGCCCAGCTGTGGGCCTTGATAGTAGCCAAGCTGAGTCCATGCTCCTGGGGCCACCCACCTTAGGCGAGTGGGTGAAGTCTGTTCCCCTACATGCATGCCCTCAGGATCAGTTCACCCTGGCCTGTGGTGAGGGGTAGAGGCCATCTCTCTAGTATGCAGGGGCCAGTTCTCTTGCTGTAGTGGGCAGCAAGAGGCAAGGTCAGCTTTCCAGAGAAGACTATGGTCAGTTCAGCATGGCCCTTTGATTTCATCTCGCATGGTTCTTAGGGCCTCCTGAAGTGACATAGACCACAGACATCCACACAGACCTCACCTACAACTAGGTCATGGACCCAGACATGGCCTTCGGCAGCAGCTTGGACTGGTTGACTGGTCACTCAGGTAGGAACTTCAGCAGAGACCCAGTCACAATAGGACCATGGACCCTGACGGGGTCCTCAACAGTGACTGGGTCTAGATGTCACCATTGTCCCAGAGGCAGTTTGGCCCTGAGACACCAACATGGCCCTTGGTCTCTGGTGTCTGCACAGCTTTCGATGGTAAGAGGTGCACTGGATATCAGCGAGGACTTTGGCTGCAGTAGGATCACAGACCCTACCATCACCCTCAGCTGCAGCTCTGCCCCCAGACAGCACCATGAGCTTGTGTAGCGGTGCAGAACAGTCAGATCTGGATATTTCCTGGCCCTTGGACACGAACCTGATCTCAGGTAGCTGATCTGACCCTGGGCATCCTCATGGCACTTGGTGGCAGCAGGTACCCCATACATCCAATCCAGACCCTGGGTGCTGTAGGAGCACGGACCCTGGCATGGCCCTCAGCAGCTGCCTGGGCCTAGATGACACCAGGACTCCAGGAAGCAATGCAGTCAACCCATATCTGTATGGCCCCTGCTGTGACATGGTCCTCAGACTCTGACCAAGTTGCTGTCTCTGGCCCAGATTCCGGGCCTCAGCATTGGCCCTAGTGGCAACTTGGGCCACAGATTTCAACACAGACCCTGGTTGCACCTGAGCCGTGGACCCAGACATGGTCTCAGGCAGCAGCTCGGCCTGGTCGACACCCTAACTCCAACTGCTAGCGGCTGCAACTTGAATTAGAATGGCTCTTGTAGAACTATGGCCCCATACATCAGTCGGGCCACAGGTTGTAGCCCAGACCTCAGGCTTCATGTGACCCTCCATGGCTCCCTGGGAGGTGGGGGGTGTCAAAAGAGAACTTAGCTGTGGTAGAACCACAGACCCAGACATGGTCTTTGGCAGCAGCCCAGGCCTGGTTGTCTCCATAGTCCTAGGGGGCAACAAAGGCCACCATGGCCGCAGTGGCAGCATGGATCATGGACCCAAACACAGACGAAGGAGGCAGCCCAGACCACTGAAATCAGCATAACACTCAACAGCACCAGCAGAAGTGGACATCAAACACAGACCATGGCTACTGTAGGGCCAGGGACCCCATATGTTCCTTGACAGCAGCCCGGCCCAGATACCATTGTCATGGCCCCAGGTAACAAGCCTGACCTGAGCTCAGTCTACTTCTCACTGCCATCACCACGGGTCGAGGGGGCCAGCAGACCTGAGCTCAGTCTGCTTCTCACTGTTGCCACCACGGGTCGAGGGGCCAAACAGACCAAAGCCTCAGTCTGCTTCTCACTGTTGCCACCACGGGTCGAGGGGCCAAACAGACCAAAGCCTCAGTCTGCTTCTCACCGCGGTTGCCATGGGTCGAGGGGGCCAGCAGGCGTCCAACATCCGCTACTCCTCACCATGATCGTTTCTTTCTTTATCTTCCCATATCACATGAAGCATTCTGTTTCTCTATTTATTCCAATTCTCCACTACTTATTTCCTTATTTTAATAAGGCACATTTGCCTGGCACCCAAAGGCACTGGGTGCACCCCTTGCGGTTCCAGCCAGCTAGCCCTCATCTGTCAGGAGTTCTTTTTTTTTCTATACTCTTACTCATCTGTCCCCAGTTGAGTTCCCCTTCTTAGCACTGTACCAAGATCTGCTCCACAGAGCTAAGTGCCAATCAGCCAGCCATCAGGAGATCTGTTCTAAACAATTCCATCAGCCTGCTAGGTGGTTGGTCAATGGACTGGCTAGTTAGACAGCTAGTTTGTGGGTTCCTTTCTTGTTTATGCACTCAGCTAGTCAGTCCTGCCTCATTTCACTCACTCCCTCACTGGACAGCATCTTTTAGTTGCTGGCTTGTGCAGCTACTAGTTAGTCTATCATCTGGCCAGTCACCAGTAACTGGAGTGTGAGTTCAATCCTTAACACCCTTTCTTGCTCGCAGGGAACTTATACTTTGCCTGGGTATAAAAATTTCTTACATATGTATAAGGTATCCAAGTACACTTACAGTAAAGATGGACTTTCAAGTGTGTGGGTTATAAAAGTCATAAACATCAACTTGAACTTGAGGATATACGTTAGTTCAGAAAGAGCTAGAACATGGGTTCTGCTTATAAAGCCAAAATGACACTGCAGAGATGGCTCAGTGGTTAAGAGTACTGTCAGACCTTCTAGAGGACCTAGGCTCTATTCCCAGCACCTACATAGTTGTAGGCAGAGGCTGCTTTCTCATTTCCCAAATTGATGTAGGAGTGATTTCTTATCAATAAAGAAACTGCCTAGGCCCATTGATAGCCCAACCCTTAGGTAGGTGGAGTAAACAGAATGGAATGCTGGGAGAAGGAAGCTGAGTCAGGAGTCGCCATGATGTTCCCACTCCAGGCAGATGCAGGCTAGAATCTCCCCGGTAACTAATGGGCCAGGCAGTGTTTAAATGAATACAGTTTGTGTGTTGTTATTTCGGGGCATAAGCTAACCATGTGGGCGGCCGGGTGCCGGGAACACAGCCGGGCCGCTCCTCTTTCAACACCAAATAAAACACAGAATCTGTATTAATTACAACACTGTTTGGACAATAGTTTAGGTATATCTTAAATTAACCCATTTCTTTTAATCTGTGTATTGACACGAGGATGTGACCTACCAGTAAGGTTCTGACTAGCAGTTGGTGTCTTTCTCCTTAGGTGGCTATATGGCATCTCCTCAACTCCACCTTCTTTTCTCCTCTATCTCTGCTTAGAATTCCCTCCTTACTCTATTCTGCCCTGCCACAGGCCCAAAGAAGATTCTTTATTAACCAATGATAATAAAACACATTCGTTACATACAGAGGGGAATTCCACATCACCTCCCCTTTTCTGCTTGTGGTTTACCAGTAAGGTTCTCTGGCATCTGTTTCCTTAGGCAGCTACACGGCACATCCTTGACTCCACCTACTTTCTCTCTATATCATTTCCAGCCTAACTATATTCTGCCCTGCTATAGGCCAAAACAGCTTTTTAAATTAACTAATGGTAGTAAAACATATTCACAGCATACAGAAGGTAATCCCACATCACATAGTGGCTTACATCCATCTGTAACTCCAGTTCCAGGGGATATGGCACACTCTTCTAGTGTGTCATGGTTGTGATGCACACACATACATGCATGTAAGCATACATGCAGACAAAATACCCATTCACATAAAATAGTAAAATAATAATACAATTTTTAAAAAACTAAAATCACATTGTTTAATGCTTAGTTCATCTATTTACCCACTCATTCATGCATCCCTCTGATTGGTCGTATTTATGGGGTGCATACATATGGTTAGTGCACAGGATTAGATGATAAAAACCGGTGAATGATAAAGGCAAGGCATCTCCTGGCATCAGGGAATTTAGATTTAATGCTGAGTTTGCAGGCATCTTATAGTTTATAGCATATTATCATCAGGATATTGAATGTGAAACACTCAGAACAGGTTTAGATAAAAAGTTTACAGTACCGAACAAAAGAGGCAAACACATAATTTTTGAAGATTAGGAGAAAAGGGCTGTGGAGAAAATGGTGTCTAAATTTAGTACTTTCTAAGGGCTGGGGACATAATTCAGTAGTACAGCGTTTGTCTAGAATGGGAAAGTACTATTATTTTACTATTTTATGTGAATGGGTATTTTGTCTGCATGTATGCTTACATGCATGTATGTGTGTGCATCACAACCATGACTTGTACTGATGCCCAGTACAAGAAAAAAAAAAACAGGAGAGGGAAGAAGAGAGGGGAGGAGAGTGTATGAAAGATGGGAGAGAAAGAAGGAAAGGAAAAGAAACAGAGAAAGCTGAAGGAAGACTGTTCCTGGAGTGAGCTTCTCTGACCAAGGGGGACAGGCCATTTACCGACTGAAGGGTCCATGTGGGAAAATGTAGGGCAGACCTTAGAAACACAACACTCCTCTCCCACACAGCATGGAAGAAGCTAAGGATGCTGTCAGCTTGTTCAGAGTCTCCAGGTGAAGTCTTGCTCGTAAATCCTCACACACTACTCACATTTTAGACTCAACCAGGATCATGATGAACTGTAACTACACCTCCTTCAAAAGACTGAATCAGTCAAGGCTTTCTTGCTGATCTTGAACCCATCCTCGGTTACTTGAATTCACTATTAGTGTTCTTAATCAGAAACAGAGATCATTAGTGCTCAAGGAGAAACAATGGATAAATTTACAACACTAATATTGAAAAATGGGAACACTGAATCTCAGGAAAGTTACACAATGCCAAGAACTCACAAGCAATGAGGCTTGAGTAACAGCAAAGCCTCCCAAGTGAGTTCCATCACAGGAAAGAGAGACAAGAACCTTAGCTCCACTGGGCCTCCACCAGGCAGATTCTGGCAGTCTTCCCAGAGACACCCCACCCTCTCCATGGTGTTTAGGCTCCCATGTTGGCCTTCCATGGGTGTTTGATTGTAAGGAGTCTCTCACCAAGCCCAAGGGTTGCTTTTCCTCTCTACTTTGTACAACTAACAGTGTCTCTCAGATCTTCTAGAAATATTTTATGTGTTGTGAGAGATGGAGAGACAACAGGTGTTTGCCTTCGTCCTCCCACCCTCCTCTCTCACTCCCCTTCTTCTTCTTCTTCTTCTTCTTCTTCTTCTTCTTCTTCTTCTTCTTCTTCTTCTTCTTCTTCTTCTTCTTCTCTCTCTCTCTCTCTCTCTCACTCTCTCAGTCTCTCTGTCTCTCTCTCTCTGTCTCTCTGTCTCTCTCTCTCTCTCTCACACACACACACACTTATTTTCCAATCAGAGTACTTAACAGCAGCACTGAAGTGTCTTACTTTCCAACATGTAAGTTAGAGGGTAGAATAATTTCTCACATTTGCAAAAAGATCAAAAGTTCTCCTTGTAAGCTGCATTCTCTGTAGGTTCGTTGACAGACTAATTAGTGGAGGCAGAAACTGGAAACTCGAAACTAAACCATTCTAAGTCGAGACTTTTGGTTAAGTTTTAACCAGAAATTAAGATAAAGCCAATGAAATGTGATTGTGACTGCAAAGATGAGCTGTCATCTGCTCAGATGTAAACACAATGACTGGGAAGACAGCTAGGATGCAGGAACTGTGCCTCCTCCACCTGCCACTGTCCTCCACCAGCTCAGCGCTCCTCTTGGGCCAGCACTGTAGGGTCAGCTAGAGCATGCCGTTTGTGTGATCAGCTAGAGCACACCATTTTGCTTTCACTTGTCTTGTTTTTGGAAATAGCTTAATGAATGTACTCCAACTGCCTCTATATGGAGCCTCCAAAACTTCTTTACTCAGAGACAAAGTAGAGACGTGTCAGAATAGGGGGTAAGGTGGCTGACATCTCCGCTGTAAGGAGCCTCCCATGCCACAGTCTGTTTCCCGGTCACCCCGTTGTTTACTTCTAGGGTGGGGCTGGAGTTTCTCAAGTTTTGACTCACCTTAAAAAATGAGTCTTACCTGTATCCTCACCTCCCTGACAGTCATAAGCACCACCTGTTCTCAGCTACCTGCTCCTTAGAGCTGTTAGGGATAGGACCTAGCATCCTAGGTCCGGTAATGCACGGCACTTAGAAGATGAGAAGGCAGGTGTGAGACTCGGGATGGGCCAGGTGACAGTCCCATGGTTAGGCTGGGCCAGTAGGAGTGGAACTGGGGAGGAAGGGTTGACATTGCTTCTCAGGGCCTGCCCTGCCTGGAGGGTTTTGATTACATGGGGTGATTTGAGGGGTGCCAGGAAGTCTCCTCTCCTCCTTTGAGAAAATAATCCACTGCCCCAGCAGGTTAGGGTGTTTAGAAACCAGCTATGGCAGCTTTTGAAGACTTGGGTCATCTCTCCTGGAAGGACTCAGGGTCTAGCCACCATGAGAAAAATTTTTTCATCTATAAAGTACACAAAGTTATCTTTCTTCAAACTTGTGAGCACTTGTTACAGAAGTGATTTACTCTTAATGATTAATAAAATGTACCTACACCTTTCAGTTTAGGGCAAGACTTAGTTAGGATCTCCTCGAGGAAGGAGGGAGGACAGGCTTGGTGAGCGGAGCTCCTGAGTGCTAGAGAAGAAGATGGGGCAAGAAGAGGCGGGAGCCACCAGAACTGCTTCCTAATTTATCCTTAAAGAAAACAGCAGAGGCTGTGATGGTTCCAGAGGTTCAGACATTTTATAGATGAAGACCTGTGATTGAACCCCAGCTTTCTCATGCAACCTTTGTGTGACCTTGGGCAGGGCAGGCTTTTATTCTAAGTCTCAGTTTTCCTCTCTGTAATATAGGGTTAATCCGGCCAGTAACAAAGCTGACTGCCAAGGATTAGAAAGGTGTAGCATGTTAAATGCATATGAGGTGGACTGTGGTTAGGATATGTGTAATCTAGCAGACGTGTCCCTTTGAAGTGATAACATTTAGACCCATGTCTTTCCTAGGTAACCTCTGAGATGATGCTTGTGTTACAAGCCAAGTTTCTATCACTAGACAGAATTCTGTAAGGTTAAACAGAGTTTGTTTATTGATAAGGAGGCAAGGGATGGGATGGAAAAATAAAGTCCACTCTAGAAAAGTCCTGTGGGCAAATATGATGTAAGAGGATAGAGATCATGTATATGTGTACATACCTGTGGGCCTGCACACGCACACACACACGCATGCTCACACACACACACAAACTAACAATCATAGCTTGCAGGTGCCAGGTTTATAGGCATTCCTTGATCTATGACTCTGTCAAATGCTTCTTGCTGATATTTCTCATAAAGTGTTTACATCCGGAAGAGCACAGAGAGTGGGAAGGTGGGGAGAAGAGACTGCAGGTGGGGAGCTGAGGCTGCAGGTGGGAAGCAGAGGCTGCAGGTGGGGAGCGAAGGTTGTAGGTCAGGAATTGAGTGAGGAGGCCAGAGATGGAATGCAGTATCTGGAATCCAGAACCCAGAATATCACATTCTTAACATTGATGGCTGGTGAGGAGGAGGTGAAAGTCTGGCCTGGAGGGATAAATTAAAGGAAGGTTAACTTCGAAATGAAGTTGGGCTAGAAGCAGCAGGTGTTTGTATGTGATGCTACATTCAGAAAAGCTCATGAATCACGGCCCCCACCCAAGGGAAGTCATTTGTCCACTGCCGAGATGCTGGCTTCTGTGATGTAGTAGAAATAAGTCCTGCACAAGCCCCCACCTGGTTCCACTCCCACTGTCTGAAGCTGATGAGCAGATCATTTGACTTCCTTGGGACTGTTTCTTCAAACTGTAAAATCAGATTTTCATGATACAACTGAATTTTCTTGAGGATTAAATGAAGCAAGGGGGTTTGAGATACTTAAGAAAGTACTTGTGGAGGCCTCTCGCTCATCTGGCAACCTTTACTTTGTCTGGGCAGTGGAACAATACCAGGGGACTTGTCTTCAGAAGTAATCCAAAGCTTGAGATGGGTACCTGGGGCTAGGATGGTAACAGCCACAGAATCCCTGCTTTCCTCCATCCCAGTCCAAGGATCCAAGTGGAGGAACAGTGCTCCTTTCTCCTACTTGAGAAGGCTCTTAAGTAGGATTGCTGGCTGCCTTTAGTAAAAAGAAATAGAGACTGCCCAGTTAAATGCATGCCTAATATAAACGTTGCCAGTTCCACACAACATTGAAGACATCCTCTAGAAGTCCCTACCATGAAATTGGAGTTTATGACTTATATTTTGTGTGGCAAGCCTACCATAAGGATCAAGTCCTACCTCTGTGGCTATCACTAATGTCCATGAGCAGCCACATCTGGAGGGGTGGTGGGGAGGGAAGGAGGAACAGCACCCTCAGTGCGACTCAACTCTTGCCATCATCTGCTGCTTGTGCTCCCAGGAAGGGCTCAGGACACATGGCCTCTCTGGATCATGGAGCACATGAACCTATATTGGGGAACAAAGGGGGAGCTGACAGCTCCTGTGTCTAGGCTTTCTCTCCCTCTCTAACATATAAGAATCAAAGTTCTTTGAGTCACTCAGATTTGAGTTCAAATCCCTTCTTGGCCACCTGATATACAAATAATGTTTCTATCTGCAAAGTAGTGGCAATGACATTTGTATGTCATTGCGGAAGTATGACTTGAAATGAAATAATGATGATCTCTTGGCAAGGCAAGACGAGGCTCTACAAATGACAGCACTGAGCAAGAAAGAAGATGCTTATGGTTTTGTCTGTCTCCTCCTGTATTCCTCATAACATCTATTATACGATTCAGTCTGCAGCGCAGCTTCTCACATTTGTTGTGATTTTAGGTCTTAAATCCCGTTGGCTGGAGAGATGGCTCAGTAGTTAAGGGCACAGCTCCTTCTCAAGAGGACCCAGGTTCTGTTCCCAGCACTCACGTAGTGGCTCACAACTCTCTGTGACTCCAGTCCTAGGAGATCCATTGCCATAATCACCAGTGTACACATGGTTTACAGAAATACATGGGAAATAAATATATTTTTAATAAGTTTCGAAGCCTTCAGTTCAAGTCAGCACCTTTAGTGAGTTAAGTCAGCTCAGCTATAGGGACCAAGAGTTTTGGAAATGTCAGGTGGGTGGTTTTTATCAAAACAGGCCAGTAAAGCAAGTCCCTGTAGGAAGTGCAGGTGAGAGAAGTGGGTGAGGAACTGTCTGGGAGGTGATTATCAGGGCCACACCAAGGGCCTGGGGCAGGTTGGGGGCCTTTATAAGGGTTTCGAGAGTGGCTGCATATGGATCTGCTCTCTGCCGCCTCCATTCGGGTCCAGCTCACAGTCTCTGGTAAGCAAGAATGCCTCTGTTCTCCTGGGTTCTTTCCTTCTTGATCTGCCTCAAGCCGCTAGGCCAAGCTCCTCTCCTGCTCTTAAGTAACTAGAGAAGTGACTTAGCCTTATGACAATTATGCAAAGTCACAGTAATTATCACCTAAGAAACTCTATCTTCATTCTGCACCATCGATAGGTATGATTTATGTCCTGATTTGAGGCTTGACCACTCAGCAGGAGGGATTTGATTTTCTTATTGGAATGGGTGCACTTAGAGCAGTGGCATTTCTTAATAACTCTGGGTTTTCTCTAAAGCATGCTCATGCTCTCATCTTCTGGTTGGCACCCCCAGCAGTATAAAGCTTTGCTCTCAGACTTACAGAACGGTGTGTTGAATGCTGTGTTTCAGACTATAACACTCTGTGTCTTACTCTTCTTATCCCGATGCTCTACTTCCCAGGACCTATTCCTCTATTTATAATGTACAATGGGAGGAACTCTACCTGCAAAGAAAGACAGAGACGGAAAGCCTCAGAGACCTGCCAGGCACATAGCATCTGTAAAGGGCACAGAAGTATGTCTGGCCAGTCAGCGGTAGATTTGATCAGTGGTAGATCAGATCCTTACTGATAAAACATGCATTGAAGCCATGTGTTCCCCTGTTCTCCATGAAGGGCCAGAACCTCTATCCGACATCCATATCCTATGATTCTCTTTAGCATATTAATGTTGAGCGGGGACTAGAACTCTGAGCTTTCTGTTAGTGGTCCACTCATTCTCCAGAACCATTGATCACATGCCATGACACCGTTTCTGGGAAACAGACACTGCTCACCTAACTTAGCCAACAGGTATTACCCAGACCCACACTTAATTCATAAACTGTCTGAGCTTCTTTTTAATCTTCTACTCAATATTCTGCCTAATTCTTAATTAGACTGATAAAACAATCATGAATTCAGTTAAGTCCAAAGTCCATGGGAAGATGAAGGCAGATAGGAACTCAGAGCAGCACCGAAAGAAGACAGTGAGAAAGGAATGCCACAGTATAGGTAGGTGAGTAGTTCATTAGCTGAGGTTGTTCATCATCTTTAACTATTGGTGGAAAATACCCCTTGAGGAGACAGATGGGAGGGTGCATGCGGGGCCCTTCTCACTGTGTCTTCATGGATCTCCTGCAGACTCAGCTTCTCCTGGAGCATGCCTTCCCATCAGCAGCAGCAGCAGTGCACACCACAAGCGCAGCAGCAGCAAGTGAAGCAGCCCTGTCAGCCACCTCCTACCAAATGTCAAGAGGCATGTGTGCCCAAAACCAAGGATCCATGTGCTCCTCAGGCTAAGAAACAATGCCCGCCGAAGAGCCCAGCTCAGCAGAAGTGCCCTTCTACCCAGCAAGACCCTAAGTGCAAACAGAAGTGAGGATGGACTGGCAGCCACCACCTGCCTACCATCCAGACTACTAGATGGAGCCTTGTCTTCCTCCTATCCCCCACTGGCTCCACGATTTCCCCCTCTTTCTACCTATTTCCAATGGAGCAGCACTGTAAGACTCCTCATCCAATTCATTACATATGCTCTTTTTTTTCTTCAAGGCTTCATTTATATCCGATTCTGATGCCTCCCAAGTGGGCATGAGAGAAAATTCAGTATCTCCAGCTTCTTCATTGATTATAATGAGGGCCTCATCCATTCTGTATCACAACAACAGAATAGCAGGCTCCTTCTAGGTCTCTACTCAGAGCCGGTGCCTCATTCATTTCTGTTTACCTCTCTCTACACCTGTTGCCTATTTACCCTAATAAACATGTGATTCACGTAGCAATCGTGTCTGAGTCCTGGGCTGCAGGTCCCTTTCTGCTCTCCATTCACCGTCACGTTTCAGGAGAAGAGTGTCTGAGGACATGTCCCCTGGAGTTTAGGAAGCCACTGGTATGAGCACGGTTGCTTTCTGGTGACTAAAGATGAAGGAAGGCTAGCTCCTGACACATCTGAGCTCAAAGAGTGAGGAAAATAAGCCTCACTCCCCACTAACGCCATCTGGGGAAGGCCAAAAGGGAAAGAAAATCTTTATATCTCACTAGAAATTCAATTCATCTGAAGATGGAGGTTTCATGCTTAGAAGCTGTCACCCTTCTGGGGCAGACAGAACAGATGCAGGTGACGGGAGGGCAGTAAAGCATTGTACAGCCAGGTGCAAGGGACTTTTGCATGGATTTGTTTATTGTCTATTTTATTCTTGAACTCACTCATACATGCTCATTCACTCACTCATTTATTAGTTTATCATGAACTTAATATTCCACTTTGCCTATGCTGGATCTCCAGACTATCATGAGAAAACCTATCCTGAGTCTAAGTCTATTCTTGAGAAGTCGGAGATGTTTTCTTACAAAGAAAGATTTGAGTGTGCATACATGAATGTGTGTGTGTGTGTGTGTGTGTGTGTGTGTGTGTGTGTGTTTGTGTTTCTCCTGGGATGGCCATGTACAGAGAATTTGTGCAAAGTGCATGGCTTGGTGAGTTCATCTGAGTTCATGTAGCTTGTGGAGGAGGTCCCACGTTTACAGCTGATGTCCTAACTTCTTTGCTTTGATATAGGCTGCTTGTATTAAAAAGAAGCTGAATGTTGCCAGCTAGAAAAAGACACAAGTCCTTGAATAACAGAACATTGAAGAGGAATAAGGTGGAGACTAGAGAGATGGTTCAGTGATTAAAAGTACTAGCTTCTCTTTCAGAGGACCCAGGTTCAAATCCCAGCACCCACCCAGCGACTTACAACCATCTACATAACTCCAGTCCTGGGGGATATGACACTGTCTTCTGGCCTCCAAGGGCACTGTGCATGCTTGCAGTACAGAGATGTACATATAAGCAAAACACTCATGAATATAAAATAAATAAAAATTTTAATTAAGGTAATTAATTTTCCTCCTTTGAGTTATACTCTTCTTAAGAAGAGTATATATCTGCTCATCTATGTGGAATTAGATCGCTGTCATTAGTGATGCCAATAACAAGTTAATTCTTCACTGAATATACTGGCTTGAAAATAAATTGCTAAGTACTCCCTTCACTTCCCCTTAAAATCACTATTGAGGGCTGAATATTTCCAAGTGAAATACTAAACATAGTGAATACAGATGTTAGCCAGTGCTGTAAAAACACAGTGGGTATTTATAAGCCTGGATAGAATTTCTGAAATCCAAGCTCTGCATCCCCCATAACCCTAACATAAAACCCCTAGTGAGTAGAAAGATTTGTCTTTCTTAATAGGACTTTGTGGCTTGCTGTCATTTAAGTCTTGGGCAGTCTGTGGGAAAATGGGTCTTTAATGTCCTATCTGTTCCCCAAAGGTAGGTTCTGGCAAGCCCTTCCACAGACAGTGGAGTTCTGGGGCTGACAGAATTGCAGTACTCTGTTTGACAGACATGAACAACTGAAATTCTGTTATTTGTGTTAACTTAGTAGGGGAAGGAAGAGACTGATGCCTGTTCCCCACCCCTACCCTCCACCCCCCCACATACACCAGTGCCCATGGAAAAAGTCTCATCTATTTGACAATGTATGAGAATCTAATTCCTTCATAACAAAATGCTTTTGTGTTATTCCACCTTTCCATGGTCCGCAGAGCATACTTATCTGTTTCGCAGAAGAGACTATGGAACACAGAAGACAGGAAGCATCCTTGGATCAAGGGGAGAATACCCCACAAGATACAGAACACACATTTCCCTAGTAACCCAATGACCTTCTCCTGTAAGTAGGTCCTACTTCTGAAAATACCTATTACCTCCCAATAATACCCTTTAATTATGACTTAATCAATTTGTTCATTAGTTGATTAGGTGACAGATTTCAGGATCCAGTCACCTCTCAGTGGTTGGAATTCGTTGGCCAGGGACTAAGACTTTACGATGTAAGTGTTTTGGAGGAAATTTAATATCCAAAGTGTAACATTCTTCCTCTGGCTCCCAAACGGCTTGTGTTCATCTCCAACCTCTAACAGTCACCAAGTCTTAATATTTACAGCATTTTTCAAATTTTTCTCCTTTTTGCCATGGGAACGTTTGCCCTCCACATTTGCTTACATTTTTTAGATGAAAATATAATTACTTAAATATTTTGATTGTTTTTATTTTATGTGTATGGGTGTTATGCCTTGTGTGTGCCTCTGCACCACTTGTGTCCAGTGTCTGCAGAGGCCCAAAGAGGGCATAAGATCCATTGCAACTGGAGTTACAGGTGATTGTGAGCTGCCACGTGGGGGCTGGGAACTAAACCTGGGTCTTTTGGGAAAGCCAACAGTGTTTGTAACCAGTAAACCTTCACTCCAGTTCCAAATCATTCAACAATTAAGCACATCATTATTTTCTTTAAATTTAGTTCTATATACATAATTACCCTATTAAATTATGATCCCATAAAGCACGAGGTTCCTATTGATCTCATTGTTCCAAAATGCAAAAGTGATTAGCTATTCAAGAGTGCAGAACTTCTGAGAGCAATCAAATAACTTACGTCAATCTAGGGAACTGGGTGAGGAGAATGTACATCTGGACAGAATTTAGATCAGCTGCACCCATCTGGGTCTTGAAGAGTCCTGTGAGAGGGAATCACAGGAAGGTGAGGAAAATTCTTTTTACGGTGGAAGGATTTCTGAGTTGTGTGTGTGAACAGAAGGAAAAGTCTGGGCTTTCCACTGTGAAGGACTCCAGCTGGGAACAAAGAAACAGAGTGTTTTGGATGCTTTGGGGAGTCTTCAAACAAGTGCTGATTTTTCCACTCAACAAATTTAGTGACTTTAGCTGGGCAGGGGTGGTGCATGCCTTTAATTCCAGCACTCAGGAGGCAGAATCAGGCAGAGCTCTACGAGTTCGAGGCCAGCCTGGTCTATAGGAGCTAGTTCCAGGACAAGCTCCAAAGGTACAGAGAAACCCTGTCTCAGAAAACCAAAAAAGAAAAAAAAAGTGACTTTTGACAGTGATTGTGCATCTGGATACAAAATACCTCCACAGAAAGTCCCTTAAGAAAATCTGTGCACAGATGGAAGATGAAAAGAAGTAAGCTGGAGCCTGCATGGAGGTGGGAGGGAGAGAGGACCAGGGACTTTACCACAGTTACAAAATGAAATGTCGGGAGAAGATACAATCTGTTAACAACCAAATGGTGCCTGTGTTGTGGAGATTCCAGCCTGGAAATCCTGATGTGATAGAATTCTTGAGATTCTAGAAAAGTCAACAGTCTATGGATAGAGGTTACATGATGCATACATCCATGAAATAAAAGGAAACCATACTTAAGATTTGATTAGTTTTGTCTTCACTTGTTTAACACAAATAAGAGCAAAGATAACCATAAAATGATGTCAATGAGCTTAGTAAGCTGAATGAAAGATACAAGATATTCATAAAAAACACAACTAAGAAACAAAGAGATGTGTCGTGTCTGCACCCTGGAAGGGTTTATTTTGTAACATGTGTCAATTATCATTAAATTATGAAATAAGCTATGAAAATTAGAATGAAATGGTGTTGGGGCAGCACTGAAGGACCAACTTCAAGAGGCAGGACACCAGAGGTCAGTGAGGCTGTGTGTAGCTAGGAACTCTAATAAACTCACAAAAAATTCTGAAATCTGGGCCTGTATATCCACATCCCAGCGGCTTCACTCTTTAGACACAAAAGAAGGGAACATACATGGCTGCCAACACATGTGTTTGTAGCAGTATTCATTCTAATAACCTCATCTGAAAATCCCCCAAGTTTCCATTGGCAAAGGTGTGGCCAGATTAATCACAATATAATACATCATGTATACCATACAACAGTGAGATTGGAAGACCCACACAGTGGGGACGAGTCTCACAGCCATGGCAGGAAGCAGATACTGAAAGCACACATTCTAGGACTGCAAAGTCAAATGACTGGAAGAAGGACTTCTGAGGGAGCTTCTGCCATTTTACCTGAGAGCTAAACTCATGTCGTCATCTTGTGAAAAGGAATTATCTGTGTACATTTCCCTGTCAAAAAAGCGTTTCTATGACATTTTAGACATTTTTCTCACTGTTCCTAAGCAGAGTTCAGCACTTCCCACCTCCATAGCACCCGCAAACCCTATCCACATAGCAGTACGACTGGCATTTCTGTTTTTCCGAGTGATGTCATGGCCGTGCTGGCCACCACACTCTTCTCCTATTGTCCCTCCTTACCATTCCACATGCCCAGAAAATCCACTCCACCCCAGAACTAAAACAAAGCCCTACCTTACCATCTGTCAGAAACCTGACATCCTCAAATCCCCTGCCACCTCCTCCTTTGGACAGGAACCCCTTGGCTTCCTGTTTCTAAGACCAGGGAGCTCTGAACTGAGACACAGGAAACTTTAGATTCTGGTTCTGGCTCTGCTCCTAACTGGATCTGTGACTCTGAGAGCATTAACTTCAGTCCATAAAACTGTAGAAGCAGAGGTTGGGTTGGATGCTTTCTCCTCCCTTAAACTTAGGTGGATCCTTGAATTCTTTGGGGCTTTTGCATTTTTGTGGATCCTGTCTTCGGTTCTGCCCTCTCCACCCCACTGGGATGAAGCTGGTAGTTTCCTAATAGACAGCGGACAATGTTTGGGGCAAAAGAAAAGCACAGAAATGGTAAATAAACGAGAATGTGGAAAAAGCCCAGATTCCATGAGGAATTTCTGACTAAGCTTTAGGATGCTTCAGAAAATGCTTTAAATTACACAGACAAGGAGAGTGGGGGAAGACCGTGAAGGTGAGGGTCGCTGCTGTAGGAGCAACTAAGAGTCAATAGACACAAAAGGAGTTTTTTGCCCTGCCATTATGGATCTAAAAGCAGTTCATAGAAATTCCTTCGTGAGGCGACACAAATTCCCATTCTCCTGCCATTCTCCATGCAACCCTTATTAGTGGGGACAGAAAGGCAAGACGGGCGTATGCTCCCTTCCCTTTCCACCATGTTAGTCCTTTAAACCCAACCAGCTATCAAAGGATTGTGCCTTCATTTTGGCTTTGCTTCTATTTAAAAACAGTTTATTGAAATATGATTCATATAATTTACCCATTTAGAGTATAAAATCTGTGTATCTAAGTGTATCCGGAGTTGTAGATTTGATTTTTGTGAATATGTCCCATCACCAGTTAACTGAGCCATACACTGCTTCTCTCACGGAGGCTTTGTGACTTTCTCACCAAGAGTATGTTAAGGTTCTCTATCTCTACCTCCTAATCAACACTTACATTTGCTTTAAAGATAATAGCCATTCTAACAGGTACACTGTGATAATGGTTTTGACTTGCACTTTCTTGATGATTACTGGTGTACTTTTTATGTCTGTTGTCTTAACCCTAACCCTAACCCTAACTTAGATGTAGTCCTTTGAGAAGCATCTATTCAGTTCTCTTACCTGTTTCACATTGTGGTGTTTTCTTGATTTATAGTTGAATTCTTTATACATTTTAATATAAACTCATATTAATTCCTACTTAGGAAATACTTCCTTACATCCTGCAGATGGTCTCAGCTTTGTTGATGGCTTCCTTTGTTTGGAAGATATTATTTAGTTTTGTTAAGTTCCATTTGTCTGTTATTGTGACCTGTGCATTGCCAGGACCAATATCATGGGCTTTCCTCCTTTTTTTTTTTTTGTTGTTGTTGTTGGTTTCTTCATGGATTTTGGCCTTGTATTTAATTCTTTAATTGGCTTTGAGTTGATTTTGTTCTTGTACATGTAGTTATCCTATTTTCCAACACTGTTCCTTCAAGAGCCTGTCATTTACTCGTGTTCTTCCACCTGTGTACAATCTCAACACCTTTGTCAACTTGACCATAAATGTGTGTGCTGACTTCTGAGCTCTCTAGTCTATTCCATTGGCTCACGAATATCAGCACCACACTGTTGGATGACTCTAACTTTGCAGTACACTGTGAAGTCAGGCACTGTTATTGATCTAGTTTTGTTTTTTTCTCTCAAGAAAACTTTCATTATTAGTTTAAGAATTATATCTTGAATCTAATCCGTTCCTCCAGAACTCACTTCCTTTCTATGAAGCTCTAATGAGTGTATAAATATTGATATCAATAAAAATTGTATGCTTTTTCTCCTCTTGATTTGGCTTTTTTTCAGTTACATTTGAGGTACCTATCATTGAATCTAAGAGGTGAGGAACACATTTGCCTTTTTAAATAGCAGAAAACTCTGTTTTGTTATTATTCTGGTTCTCAAAGGTTTTAATTTGGCCTAGCCAGACGGTCCTTGGAGACTGGCGAATGGTCATTTAGCAGAGCAGAGACTCTCTGTACCATGGGCATGATCGAATCTTTAAAGGTGACATAGGATCATCTCCTGGCCCTAGGCTACTGGATCCAGGCCCAGACCTGCTAAACCAGCCTGAGCCTGTCCTTTGATGGTTCCCTGGAGGGAGAGTGAGGAAGTTGGGTGTGTGGAAGTGCTTAGCCTTCTTTAGATGGAACTTAATTGTGTCACAAGGCTCCCAGTGTCCTTAGACCAAACACCCACACTCAAAAGCACCTAGACTCATCAGCATCAACATCTTCCCTAGCACCCATCTGCACCTCCTTCCACTTGGAGTACTTAACAGTACAGAGATTCACCTACTGGATTCAGATACTAGAAGTTGAGACTTCTTTTAGAATAGTTATTTTGCAAGACTAGAGAAAAAGACCATGAAACTCAGATATGTACATTTTTTTAAAAGACACCAGATAATGTCAATTGTAATCATGAAGGAAATTGCATTGCATGTACACTCTGGTGTTGCCTAAATTGTCTTATCCTGAAAATCAGCCAAGAAACATCTCAGAATCATGAATCCATAGGTCCTTCTCTTAGCTATTCCTCCCATTAGAATTAATATTAATTCCTAATACTCCTTCATTAGCATTAATATTAGTTCCACGTTAGAAAATGTGATTGTAAAAATAAAATTGCATCCTTAGCAACATTCTAAGAGATTCTTACTGTTAGACCCATGTGGAAATTCTCTTTCCATAATGTGATTTAGATCCCGGAATGTTGCCCAGTTCTCCACCAGATTTCACAAAGCTGGGAGCTCAGGATTGCCATTGGACCGTCATTCGGCAACTATGTGTTCAACAAATGAGTGACCACTTCAAAAATGAAGAAAATGAAAGAATTTTCTGAGTCACTGGAAATGGGTTTCTAATAATAGCTGTGGTTCAGACCCTTAAGAAAAATACACTTGCTATCTACCGTCCACTGCAGAGCGCTAGTCACCAGAGTCGCTTTGCATGTGTAATCTCAGGTAATGACAGTTCCGAAGGCAGGTGTTATCATTCCTAAGACACAGGTAAGACAAACCAGATCTCAGGGCCTCAGCCTCACAGTGCTGGGTTTGCACCTTGTCTGCCACCTGACTGATTGTTCCCAACATCTGGAGAGACTCCCTGCCTCAGCTGCCATTCTGTTTCTTACACTGCCGTTGTGGGTACCAGGGCAAGATAATGGTGACAGTTATTATTCAGAAACTCTCCAATCTCACAACATAGCTAGTAAGGCAGAGTCAGGATTTCAAATTTGTGGTCTACAGAGGGTGCCCTGTGGGAACTTGCTGAGCAAGCACAACCGCACAAGTGAGAGAAAGGAGCAGTAGTCATGGAAACCACGCTGAGTTCCCACCATTGCTTAATGACAGATACTCTCTACAGAAAACTTTTAGCCTTGTGTTTGTCCTTCAACCCTCCATGGGGTGATGAAGGCTATGAGGAAGAGAACATCATTCTGAACCATCTCAGCTTCCAATGTTCTGTGTAGTTCTCTATATGTTTTCATCATCCACACACAGAGGATCCCATCTCTGCCCAGGTCATGACCTGGGCAGAGCAAGCATCTTGCAAGACTTTCCATAGCACTGCACATAAGGTTGTCAAGGGACTGTAACACAGCACAGTTCATCTTTATGAACTCCTGGGAAGTGGATGGTTTCTCTGTTTCTTTAGCCAGGGCATGTTCAGGTCAAGGGATGATTAACAATGACTTTAGCCTGTTCTTCTAAAGCAAAGATTATGTAGCCATTGTCACTACCTAATAATTTGAGATAGAGTTGACAAAAGGTAAACCTGAAAGTTGGGTGAAAATGAGTAAGGGAGCTAACACAATCATAGAGGTCAAGAGAGAAACAGATCTAAACCCAACTAAAGCAGGCTGAAGTGAAGAAAGAGGCTTGAGGTTCAGGTGTGGTGGTGACTCTGCCTCAGCCCACAGAGGTTCAGGTTGGTGATAACACTAGGTAACAGTGGAGTAGAGGGAAGGGGAAGGCAGCAGAAACATTATATATGCTTTGCTGAATTCCCATAACCTCTCCTCAGATCATCCTGGAAGATCCATCACAACGGGGTGCTCTCTTATATGGGACATCCTAGCCACTGTTGAAGAAGACTCGTCTAGAGCAATGGCTCAAGGATTAAGAGCACTTGCTACTCTTGCAGAGGACCTGGGTTTGGTTCCTAGCACCTATATGGTGGCTCACAACTTCACTCCCATTCTAAGGGATTCAACACAGTCTTCTGACCTCTGTGGGTATCAGGTACACACATGGTGTATATACATATATGCTAGCAAAGCATTCATACACATAAAATAAGATAAATAAAAGTGAAAAAGAATTTAAAGAAGTCTTCAAACTCTGTTCAGAAAAAAATGTCCTTCCTTCCTTCATTTGTTCATTCATTCATGTTTCAATTCTACAACTGCCAACTACTATGCAGATCTGATACACTGAGCAGCATGTCTCCATGAATGAGAGCCATTGGCTATTGGGACAGAATAGAAGGATAATCTTGACTCAAGTTCACAAGAGATGATCTAGCTGTGTGGCTAGCAAGTGCTCTAAAAACATTTGGGTGTTTGTTTGTGGAGGGAAGGAAAGAGAAGTGTGGGATGAAAAAGAGGCACCATCTACACACGTGTTTTAAGATCACTTAGATGCTCCAAAGGTCACACCCTTTAACAGATAGTGTTTGGAATGTGGTTCTGAGTCAGTGACATCAGTCTCGTGTTATGTTGGTCAGAAAACATTGCTGGTGCCAGGGCTAAGGGAATGCTTCTTCATATGCCCTCAGAACACACAGGTCTCTTGACAGGGCGAATCCCCAGAAAATAGCCAGACTGAAGAAAACATGCTCTGTGTCACATGTTCAGACATGTCTCACCCTAGCCACGCCCCATGTTATCTTAAAACCTCCTCCAAAGGAAAGTCTACTAAATTAAAAATAGTCTTTTTAGGAGCTGGAGAGATGACTCAATGATCAAGAACATTTGCTGTTCTTGCAGAAGACTCGAGTTTAGTTTCCAGCACCCATGTGATCATTCATAACCACCCCTAACTCAAGTGCCATGGAATTTACCACCTTCTGACCTCCATGGGCCCTTTATATATTTCATGTATGGACATACACACAGGAAAAACGCTCATACGAAATAAATAAATAAATCCAAAACTGTTGGTTTAGCATCATGGTCCTTTCCTTCCTCTCTCAGACTCTGACTCACTGGAAGCTTCATGGACTATAGGAGTTTCCTGCCCACTTTGAACCAGTACCCCTGAGGGCTCTCAAGGACCAGTTCTGTGCCTGTTCAAACTCATGCTGTTCTTGTGATAATATGTGCTTCTTCTTCATGTAACAAATATCAACAGAGTGTCATTTCTGTCACGGGAGCTCTCTGCAGATGAAGGCATTTTCCATGGCAAATGTGGAACCCCTTTGAGGGAGACACTACCTCGCTTTTAACCACTGGGGCTGCTGGCTTAAGAAAGTCTCTGAGCTATTTGGTTATCTTATTTCTCCCTATTCTAATTCATGGCCCTCCGGAGCTTTTACAGATCTAGAAATATCTATGTTTTATCCGCAGAGCCTTGCACGTATCTAGCAGCCTTATTCTTACTTCACAGGTTCATCTTGGTTACAGTAGGGGCTCCCTACAGGGCAGGCCTCTTTCTGGCTCCTCACAGAGCCATTCAAACCTCCGCTGTTGGCCCTAAGATGAAGGTGATTACAAGGATTCCAGGTTTTCAGGTACAGGGAAGAAGTCAACAGGGCAAGGAAAGAGGAAGCAGCCACAGGCAGCTGGCTGGGTGGAGTGGGAAGAAAGGCTACCCTGGAAAACCGATCAGCTTTAGCAGCTGAAATTTCAGAACCAGACTGTGGGGAGAGGGGGGAGGTGTGGTGAGGAAGTAAATCAGGTTTTCCCAGGTTAGGGACCAGTCAGAAAGGGGTGCGGTTGGGGGGTTGATAAGCAAATAGTTTGTAATGTGTACAGTTCCGTGGAGGTGGGAGATGTAAGGAATATACACCAAGTTCTGAACCATCCGCACAGTTTGCAGCGTCTATAATCGATTACCTCTGTATCACAGCCCCGCCCATCCTGCTCCCACTTTCCTCCCCCCTGCACTTGTTGGCATGCACACAGTAGTCTGCCAAGCAGAATACAATGACTGGCCATCTTAACGAAGACAGCAGGTGTTGGGACCACTTCAGATCTCCTCCGGGCCAGCTCATTAACCCTCTCTCAACAGAAGCATGACACCTGGGCCTGAGGAGGAGGGTGACAGGGAAACTAGGTGACATCATTGTCAGACCTTCAGTGTCATTATACCAGCTGGGTGGTTTCCATCACAAAAGCTGAGTCAGAGGGTGAACTAGGGGAGGAGGGTGAGTCATGGGTGACTGGTAAGAAATGAAAACAAGCAGCTAGGGCAAGTCTGTTTCCTGGAGATGTCCCTTCTTATAAAAGCCCAGCTGGCCATTGCCTTCACACAAGATCCACGCTTAACAGAGAGCCTGCTCTTCTTTGCGCATTAGGTGAGTCTCTGCTTACAGCGGATTTGAAATTCTTGCCTATTTTTTACTATGGGAAACTGTACAAAGCCAATGTCTGTGACAGGGTTGATGTGGGGTGCTACCTAGAGTTAGAGAACGTTAGAATTTCTTGCTCAAACTATAGCACAGTTGGGATCTGAAGGGAGATGGTTCAGACAGCCACCTTGATAGACAGCCATGGAATCAGAGATCAGGGCAGGGGAAGGAAGGATCCACTTAGAGATGTTCACCAAAGATCACAGAAGGACACAGGCTAAGGCTTCAGCCCAGAGAGCTTTCAGCACTACTGCAGTTCTCATTGGTAGGAAGCTCAATATATAAATTTAATACATTAAGTGGACCTGCCAAGCATTTTTTTCTGGTCCATATGGAGCTTACCAACCTTCTAGTCTGACAGAGAAGGTGACACATCTGGAACTGAGATGCCAGCTAGACAGTGCTAGCTCCAGAAGTGATGGTGGAAAAAGGACGTCCAGGGGCTGTGTGGCTCGAAGATCGCCCCTTGTGGTAGTACGTACTGTGAACTACGACGGAAGAGTATTTGGTAAGCAGACATGGAAATAGGAAAATCAATAAAAAACTGTGAGAGCATGGACTAGAAAAGACAAAACCACACAAGTGTGGACTGATATGCAGGCGCCCTGCAAGTCATGTTGTGATTTAGTTCACAATTTCCAGAAGTCCTGGTGAGAATTCACAACCCTCTCAGAAAACAGCTTTTTTTTTTTTTGAGACATTTTATTGCTTTCTCTTTTATTATTAATGCTTTTGGTTAGTCTAAAGGCATAGGTTTTTGTGTGAGATTTCATATGTATATGTCTTTCTGCTTGGTTCTTTTCACTCTTGTCTTGGAACATCTTCAGTTAGGTGTAGAATGTGACCAGGGAGAGTGAGAGTAAGAAAGGAACTCACTGAGATGGATCGGAGCAAACCACCCTTTGGCTCATTCTCTTGAAAAGGTTCAGAAATCATGACATCATGTTTTTCTATCAAGTGTAGAAGTCACCATGGAAAGGGGCTTTTTCCTTTAAAAGGGCCTGAAATGAAATTTGCTTGACTTTGAAGTTACCTTCTCTTTCAAAAAATTTACTAAGTCAGCTTCTCTGTTTCCAGGATCAAGTGCTATTTAAAAATGAGTTCCCACCAGCAGAAGCAACCATGCACTGCACCCCCTCAGCTGCAACAGCATCAGGTGAAACAGCCTTGCCAGCCACCACCCTCGGAACCTTGTGCCCCCAAAACCAAGGAGCCTTGCAACCCCAATGTTCCTGAGCCCTGCAACCCCAAGGTTCCAGAGCCCTGCCAGCCTAAGGCTCCAGAGCCCTGCCAGCCTAAAGTGCCTGAGCCCAGCCAGCCCAAGGTGCCTGAGCCTTGCCAGCCTAAGGCGCCTGAGCCCTGCCACCACAAGGCACCTGAGCCTTGCCACCCCAAGGCACCTGAGCCTTGCCACCCCAAGGCACCTGAGCCTTGCCACCCCAAGGCACCTGAGCCTTGCCACCCCAAGGCACCTGAGCCCTGCCACCCCAAGGCACCTGAGCCTTGCCACCCGGTTGTTCCTGAGCCATGCCCCTCAAATGTCACTCCAGAACCGTATCAGCAGAAGACAAAACAGAAGTAATGTCGTTCTCAGCCATGCCATGAAGACCTGCTCGCTGGATGCCGAGGCCCCTTTCCATCCATTCTGCTTATGCGTCCAATTCCCTGTACTTCACATGATGTGCCTTTAGTCTTCATCCCTCCCTCTTTGCACCATCTAAACAGATGTTTCTCACACTCATTCTCGGGGGTTCCTGAGCCTCTCGACATGGTCCAAAGTCTCCTTGAATGGCTAATCTCCCTGTGGTTCAGGATTCATCTGAAGGAGAAGGGGATGTGGGACAAGTGAATTTTCAGTGTTCTTCTCCAATTAAATACCTTTTAACTCCATTCCTGACTGCGTGTGTATGTCAATGCTTTATCGAACTAACATTACTTTTTCAGTATCAAGCAAGCAGGAATAGCACAGCAAAAACTGGTCCGGAGGTCTATAGCTAAAAGATGCCCAATTTGTGACTGTGTGTATGGGGTGGAATTCTTTTTTTTATGGCTATGAAATATTTATTTAATTATAAATCTATAACAAAAATGACAAGGTGATTTTCATATCCCATGGGAAGAACGTCTTTTATTTCCTTTTTTCAACTTTCTTTTTTTTTATTTTTTTTTATTGGAAAAAAAAAGAAATTTCTGCCTCCTCCCTGTCTCACATTTCCCTCCCCCTCCTCCCCTTCCTCCCCCCTCCCCCCTCCTCCCTGTCCCTCTCCAGCCTGAAGAGCAGTCAGGGTTCCCTGCCCTGTGGAAAGTCCAAAGTCCTCTCCCCTCAATTCTGGTCTAGGAAGGTGAACATCCAAACTGGGTAGGCTCCCACAAAGCCAGAACATGAAGTAGGATCAAAACCCGGTGCTATTGTCCTTGGCTTCTCAGCAGCCCTCATTGCCCGCCAAATTCAGAGAGTCCGGTTTTATCCCATGCTTTTTCAGTCACAGTCCAGCTGGCCTTGGTGAGCTCCCAATGGATCAGCCCTACTGTCTCCGTGGGTGGGTGCACCCCTTGTGGTCCTGGCTTCTTTGCTCATATTCTCCCTCCTTCTGCTCCTCATTGAAACATTGGGAGCTCAGTCCGGTGCTCCAGTGTGGGTCTCTGTCTCTATCTCCATCCATCGCCAGATGAAGGTTCTATGGTGATATGCAAGATATTCATCAATATGGCTATAGGATACGATCATTTCAGGTTCCCTATCCTCAGCTGCCCCAGAAACTAACTGGGGACATCGCCTTGGGCCCCTGGAAGCCCCTCTAGGGCCAAGTCTCTTGCCAACCCTAAGATGGCTCCCTTAATTAAGATGTGTGCTTCCCTGCTCCCCTAACCAACCTTCCTTTATCCCAATCATCCCCTTTCCCTAAGTTCCCCCCAACCTCCCCTTCTCACATTTCTCTCCCCTTCTCCCCTCACCCCCTCCCACCACACCCCCAAGATCCCAATTTTTGCCCGGCAATCTTGTCTACTTCCCATAACCGGGAGGATAGCTATATGTTTTTCATTGGGTTCACCTTCTTATTTAGTTTCTTTGGGATATCAAATTATAGACTCACTGACCTTTATTTATCTCTAGAAACCAATTATGAGTGAGTACATCCCATGTTCATCCTTTTGGGTCTGGGTTACCTCACTCAGGATAGTGTTTTCTATTTCCATCCATTTGCATGCAAAATTCGCGAAGTCATTGTTTTTTACCACTGAGTAGTATTCTAATGTGTATATATTCCACACTTTCTTCATCCATTCTTCCATTGAAGGGCATCTAGGTTGTTTCCAGGTTCTGGCTATTACAAATAATGCTGCTATGAACATAGTTAAACAAATGTCCTTGTCATATGATTGGGCATCTCTTGGGTATATTCCCAAGAGTGGGATTGCTGGATCCATGGGTAGGTTGATCCCGAATTTCCTGAGAAACCGCCACACTGCTTTCCAAAGTGGTTGCACAAGTTTGCATTCCCACCAGCAATGGATGAGGGTACCCCTTTCTCCACAGCCTCTCCAGCAAAGGCTATCAATGGTGTTTTTGATTTTAGCCATTTTGACAGGTGTAAGATGATATCTCAGTGTTGTTTTGATTTGCATTTCCCTGATCGCTAAGGAGATTGAGCATGACCTTAAGTGTCTTTTGGCCATTTGAATATCTTCTGTTGAGAACTCTCTTTTCAGATCATTTAATTAAAAAATGCCCCATTTTTTAATTGGGTTAATTAGCATTTTAAAGTCTAGTTTCTTGAGTTCTTTATATATTTTGGAGATCAGACCTTTGTCTGTTGCGGGGTTGGTGAAGATCTTCTCCCAGTCAGTGGGTGTTGCAGGAGGTCTTTCTGCCCCTCCAACCAATAGCTGCTGAGATACCAGCCCATTGGGGCGTGGTTTCTCTCCATTCATAAAGTCTCTATTTCCTTCCGCTCGCGCTCTCTTGACTTCCTGCTGGTCTGGCGACTAGACTCTTTTTCTAGTTGTGCAGAGAGCTGTTGTCTGGGATTGTGATCTGTAAGATTTTCCTCTTTAAATAAATACTTCCCTAGTAATAGTAATTACAAACTGGTGTGGCATTGTTCGTGGATTACGCCTTTACCTGGCGCCCGACGAAGTTTGGCTTTTAGGACCCCCCGCCCCTCGGCTGCCGGCCGCAAGTTCGGCTTGGCGGGAACGAGCCCTCGCTTCCTCTGCCCGGGCTTGCGCCTTGCAGCCGATCTCTGAGGCCGGACAGGTGGTGGTGGCATACACTCGGGAGGCAGAAAAAGGCAGATCTCTGTGAGTTCGACCGGACAGGTGGTGGTGCACGCCTTTAATCCCAGCCCTCGGGAAGCAGAGACAGGCGGATTTCGGATTTCGGTGAGTTCGAGGACAGCTGGATAATAGGTAATATGGCAGTTTTTGTTTCCAACATGACTTTCACTGTTTGGGCTACCAATACAATGGGTCTAATCATGCAAAATTTATATGACTATGAGGATAACTTAATTTACTGGTTACTAGGTTTTAGTATTCTTTTGAATATTCTATCATTTAGAAAGATTATGGTACTCTCAAGAACTCATGCAGGTCAGGAGATTCAGGATTCAAAAGAGGCAATAATAAACAAAATAATAAAAAGACTTGAAATGCTTGAAAAAATGATTGGAACTGGTGAACAGAATAATAAGGCACAAGGACAGGATACAAAGCCAACACCAGCTATTAGAACTGGCTTACCCAGGGTTTTAGCGGCATACCCTATACTTAATTCTGACAAAGCGTCAACTTCTAAAGGCTCAAAGGGAGTCAGAGAAGCTAGATGGATGCCAATAGCAATGAATGATCTGAAAGAAATTAAACAGGCTATTGTTACTTTTGGCTTGCAAAATGCATATGTACAGGAAATGATAAGGACTTGGGCTTCTAATGCTAGAGCTACCCCCTATGATTTCCATCAGTTAGTGTCTGCAGTTTTAGATAAGGGACCTTCCTTGATGTTTGGAATTTATTTCAGAGAAGAATCCAAACATATGGAACAGCAAGGAAGAGCAAAAGGTGTCGAGGTTTCCCAAGATCAAATTCTTGGTGCAGGAGAATATGCTGATCCACAGGTCCAAGCTCTTTATGACGATGAAGTACTGCATCTATGTCACCAAGCAGCTTTAAATGCTTGGAATAGGATACAAGATCCAGCAAAAAGGGTTGAATCATATACCAGAATTAGGCAGGGACAGAGAGAACCCTTTATTGACTTTTTGCAAAGATTAATTAAGGCTCTGGACGTAGGGGTAACAGACCCGGATTCTAGATGAATACTTCTTGAATCTCTAGCATTTGAGAATGCAAAAATAGAATGCAAAAAGATAATTGGGCCTTTAAAGTCTAGATCAGCACCTATGGATGAATGGATTCAGCATACGATGAATGTTGAGACATTTAGCTATAATGATGAATCTTGGGTAGGAGAAGCGATTTCCACAGCAATGAGGAGACATCAAACTGCCAGGTGTTTTAATTGTGGAAAATTAGGACATCTGAAAAGGGATTGCAGGCACAGAATTTCTAGAAATAATATCTCCTCTGGGAATGGCAAAAATAGGGGACCTAGGCCTTCAGGTATATGTAGGGGATGCGGTAAAGGCCGTCATTGGTCCAACGAATGCAGGTCAACAACAGACAAACAAGGCAACCCGATACCATCGAGAAACTCCTTGAGGGGCCTCTCGCAGGCCCCCAATCCAACAGTGGCCCAGTCATTCCCAGTCACAGTGGAGAACATGCCTCACCAAGAAATCTAAAAGCTCCAATTTCTGCTGTAAAATGTAATACTAGTCTAAATGGTGAATTACGTGTGGAGGATGAGTCAAAAAACCCAGTAGGACAGAGTAAACGTATATTTTGGCAGACTTCTATTAACGACCAAAGACCAAAGCTAAAAGTCTGTATAAATGGCACTTTTATTGAAGGCTTATTAGACACAGGTGCGGATGTAAGTATTATTACCCCAGAATCTTGGCATCCAAATTGGCCTCTTCAAGAGGTAGATGTTCAGTTTCTGGGAATTGGAACCCTATCTCGTGTAAAACAAAGCACAAGATGGGTGGAATGCATAGGGCCTGAAGGGCAAATAGGAAGACTAAGGCCATATATAGCCAATATTGCAATAAATTTATGGGGCCGTGACCTGTTACAGCAATGGAATACCCAGATTAACATTCCTGCAGTTCCAGGAATTCATAATTCTGGGAAAGATATGATGAGGTATTATGGGAAAAGGTCACCAGCCATTCAGGCTGTACAAGAACATATAGCAAATACCAAACCTTTAGAGGTACCAACAGCCCTACCTTTAAAATGGCTAACTGAGAAGCCAATATGGATCAAACAGTGGCCTCTAGCTGAAGATGAATTACAGGCATTGGAACAGCTGGTGCAAGAGCAATTAGATGCTCACCATATTGAAGAATCAACCAGCCCTTGGAATTCTCCTGTGTTTGTTGTAAAAAAGAAATCTGGTAAATGGAGAATGGTGACAGATCTAAGAGCTGTCAACAAAGTAATTCAACCTATGGGCCCACTACAATCTGGAATTCCTTTGCCTTCTCTATTACAAAAGGATGGCCTCTTATAGTTATTGATTTGAAAGATTGTTTTTTCACTATACCGTTACAAAAAAAGGATAGAGAAAAATTTGCCTTCACGGTGCCTACTTATAATAATTCTCAGCCTAATAGGAGATATCAATGGACTGTCCTCCCACAGGGTATGCTCAATAGTCCTACATTGTGCCAATATTTTGTAAGTAAGCCATTGGAAATAATTCGTAAACAATTTCCCAAGTCCATAATTTATCATTACATAGATGACATCTTATTATCGGATTCAAATAAAGATACTTTAGAAAGGATGTTTGAAGAAGTAAAGAAAGTCTTGCCTAGGTGGGGATTACAAATTGCCCCTGAAAAGATTCAAAGAGGAAATTCTATTAATTACCTAGGTTACAGAATAGGGTTAGAGAAAATTAAAACACAAAAGGCACAAATTAGGAGAGACCGGTTAAAGACTCTTAATGACTTCCAAAGATTGTTGGGAGACATTTCCAGTCTACGACCAGCTGTTGGGATAACACCTGATCTAATAGTTCATTTAAACAAAACCTTAGATGGTGATAAAGATTTGAATAGTCCAAGAAAACTGACAGCTGAAGCAGAAAAGGAACTGACAATGATTGAGGAAAAATTACAGGAAGCACATGTGGATAGGGTGAACCCAAATCTTAGCTGCATCCTAGTCATATTGCCTTCCAGAATCTCTCCTACAGGGATTCTAATGCAGAGGGAAGATATTATTTTAGAATGGATATTTATACCCAATAAACCAAGTAAAAAATTAAAAACTTATGTGGAAAAAGTCTCTGAACTGATTATAAAAGGTAAGCTGAGACTTCGTCAACTAGCAGGTATAGACCCAGCAGAAATTATAGTGCCTTTTACTACTGAAGAAATAAAAACGTTATGGGAAGACAATGAACCGTGGCAAAGAGCTTGTGCTAATTTTTTGGGAGAAATTAAAAGCAACTATCCCAAAAGTGGTAGACTTAACCTTATAAAGAGAACTTCTTGGATTCTTCCTAAAATTGTACGTGATGCTCCAATAACTGGAGCCCGTACGTTCTATACTGATGCAAATAAATCAGGGAAAGCAGGTTACAAGTCAGATGAATTGAGTAAGGTGGAACAAAGCCCTTATAATTCTGTCCAGAAGGCAGAATTATATGCCATTCTTATGGTGCTAAGGGATTTTAAAGAACCTCTTAATATAGTTACAGATTCACAATATGCAGAAAGAGTTATCTTGCATATTGAAACCGCTGAATTTGTACCAGATGACACAGAGTTGACTTCATTGTTTATCCAGGTACAAGACATAATCAGGAACAGGCTTTGTCCGATGTACATAACACACATCCGGTCCCATACAGGTCTGCCTGGTCCTCTAGCACAAGGCAACGCTGAGATTGATCAATTATTGATTGGAAGCGTGTTGCAGGCCTCGGAATTTCATAAAAAGCATCATGTCAATAGTAAAGGCCTAAAGAAAGAATTTTCCATTACTTGGCAACAAGCTAAGGACATTATAAAGAGATGTCCTACTTGTTCTTTCTATAATCAAACACCGTTGCCTGCAGGGAGTAACCCAAAGGGTACTAAGAGAAATGAAATCTGGCAGATGGATGTGTTCCACTTTATGGAATTTGGTAAATTAAAATATGTACACCACACCATAGACACGTATTCAGGTTTTCAATGGGCTACTGCCCTGAGCTCAGAAAAGGCAGATTCAGTAATCACACATTTATTGGAAGTTATGGCCATCATGGGTATACCTGCACAAATAAAGACAGATAATGGTCCAGCATATGTATCTAAGAAAATGAAACTTTTTTTGATTATTATAATATAAAACACATTACAGGTATACCAAATAATCCTACAGGTCAGGCAGTTATAGAAAGATCAAATCGTACTATAAAGGATATGCTGAACAAACAGAAAGGAACCGAAAATACCCCCAGAAATAGATTACATAATGCTTTATTAACCTTGAATTTTCTTAACGCTAATGAGAAAGGAACGACAGCAGCAGAAAGACATTGGATAATGGAAAAGTCTGCTGAACTAAATCAACCGATTTATTTCAAAGATGTGCTGACCTCTCAATGGAAGCCAGGAGATGTGCTACGTTGGGGAAGGGGTTTTGCTCTTGTTTCCACAGGAGAAGAAAAGTTGTGGATACCATCAAAATTAATAAAGTTTCGATTTGAAGAGGAGAAACCTCTTGGAAAGGAGAAATGACAACTCATCCACAACGATATCCATACAGGTGGTAAGAAAAACATATAGAATGGGGGCAGGGTTCTGTTCTTATCTCCACAGGAAAACACTCACCTTTGAAAAATTCAAGGGACCCTGGATATTTGGATACTGACAGATGGAAAAATACCTGCCCAATAGGAAATATCAAGAAAACTAAATGGGTAAGTAACACGTACTAAACCATATTTCTAAATTTATAAAGCTGGTTTTGAAGTTGGACTCTGGCTCAGTCCCTCTCCAATTCCAAGCCTGTTAGTAAGAGAAAAACCCAGAGTTTCTGGAGGTTCTGTCTCATGTCAAGAGCCGTGATATGGGACAGAAAGAAATATGAGTTTAGAAAACATCTTTGCTTTTCTTCATATCTATCATACCTTTCATTGAATATATGTATATATATATATGCCTATATATGTCTATATGATTAATGTTTAAGTTTTTTACAATAAACAATGAGTCTTTTCTGAAGTGACATTTGAAGTTTCCAGGAAGAAGATGGGGCCCCACAACAACAACTCTACCTGATTGATATGACGTCATAATACTGATAGCGCTACTACAAGACCTGTTTTGGGTACCAGCTGCACAAGAAGATCCCAACTTGGTTAGCTGAAATGGTGCACATCTTGTACAACATTCTGGCCAGACCTCCACAAAATACTCAGAGACTATTTGCAATTTTAAAAGACATTGATCTTGAAATTTAACCATCATTTTACTTCCACAGGATCCCCCAGAAAGAACATCGCCCCCATGACAGCTGGAAGTAATTCTAGAGGATGACGTCCCCTCTCCCAGTAAAGTTTGCCCCTGGGTTTAGGGACATCAGTTAGGGGTTGGGAAGTTGGGGGAGGAATTTTATAAGCTCAGGGATCATTTTGAAAAAAAAAAAAGAGGGTGATGGGATAATAGATTTGTAATTGTGAGTTATAATTTTTAGACAAATATATTGGTATTGATACTTGTATATTGATACAAAGTTAAATTATATTGACTATTGTATGCATGCATGTTTCTATCCCTGTTTAAAATATTTTTTATGTATTGACATATATTGTATCAATATTTACCATATTGCAATGTATATTTGTACATTGTTTATATTTGGAGGTCATTATCCTCATTTGTTACACAGATGTTTATTGATGTTTATTGTCTTAGTCTTTAAGTTAGATAGATATTGAGAATTATATAGATTAATAGTCATCTATGTTTGCCATTTATAATTAGACTAATTAGGTTATTTAGATATATAGAGATTATACTCAGTATAGATAGATGATCTTCAACCTCTTCAAAGAGCTGTAGAAAATGGCCTTTAATCTAACTCAGAGTTTTGTGGTAGTGAGACACAATTGCTCCTGGCAACACCGCTCTATTCCCGAGAGAATGTTGAGCACCAAAGACACTCCACCTGGAGCCTTTCTTTTTGACAGAACTGGCCTTGGGGCAAAGAAATGCCCATACCTTAACCACTGACAGAGATACAGAGCGTGCATCAATGGATAAAACAGGACTGTCATATCCTGCCAAGACAGGGTAAGATAGTTTTGAAAAGTTGCTTGCCTTTGAAAATGGTATGTCAGTTATGTTAGGCCTTAGCCAAAGTTGGTTGCTTCAACGCTGCAAATGTGACTTTGGGTGATTGCCCAGGTAGCTAGTTGTCCCTGTGATTTGTTGCAGGTTTTGGAAGTTGTTTTACTGAACTTCCTAATTACCCAGGTAACATTATTTCCCTTCTCAGATCTTTGATGGGGTTGAAGACTATATAACTATAGTTACTTTTCTCTCATGACTTGGCCAATTATTTATTATACAAGTCCTAAGCTAGTTAGAATAGGATATTTGTACTTATTGTATATAATTTCATAGTAGGTTTAGAACTCTCTTACTTAAAAAAAAGGGGGGAGGTGTTGCAGGAGGTCTTTCCGCCCCTCCAACCAATAGCTGCTGAGATACCAGCCCATTGGGGCGTGGGTTCTCTCTATTCATAAAGTCTCTATTTCCTTCCGCTCGCGCTCTCTTGACTTCCTGCTGGTCTGGCGACTAGACTCTTTTTCTAGTTGTGCAGAGAGCTGTTGTCTGGGATCGTGATCTGTAAGTTTTTCCTCTTTAAATAAATACTTCCCTAGTAATAGTAATTACAAACTGGTGTGGCATTGTTCGTGGATTACGCCTTTAAGTGGGTTGCCTTTTTGTCGTAGTGACAGTGTCCTTTGCTTTACAGAAGCTTCTCAGTTTCAGTAGGTCCCATTTATTCAGTGTTGCCCTTAACGACTGTGCTGCTGGGGTTATACCTAGGAAGCGATCGCCTGTGCCCATCTGTTGTAGGGTACTTCCCACTTTCTCTTCTATCAGATTCAGTGTGTTTAGATTGATGTTGAGGTCTTTGATCCATTTGGACTTGAGTTTTGTGCATGGTGATATATATGGGTCTATTTTCATTCTTCTACAGGTTGACATCCAGTTGTGCCAGCACCATTTGTTGAAGATGCTTTCTTTCTTCCATTGTATACTTTTAACACCTTTATCGAAAATGAGGTGTTCATAGGTTTGTGGGTTAAAATCCGGGTCTTCTATCCGATTCCATTGGTTGACTTCTCTATTTTTATGCCAATACCACACTGTTTTCATTACTGTAGCTCTGTGATAGAGTTTGAAGTCAGGGATGGTAATGCCTCCAGAAGTTCCTTTATTGTATAAGATTGTTTTGACTATCCTGGGTTTTTTATTTTTCCATATAAAGTTGATTATTGTCCTCTCAAGATCAGTGAAGAATTTTGATGGGATCTTGATGGGGATTGCATTGAATCTATAAATTGCCTTTGGTAGGATTGCCATTTTTACTATGTTGATCCTCCCAATCCAAGAGCAAGGGAGATCCTTCCATTTTCTGGTATCTTCTTCATTTTCTTTCTTCAATGCCTTAAAGTTCTTGTCAAATAGATCCTTCACTTCTTTAGTTAGAGTTACCCCGAGATATTTTATGCTGTTTGTGGCTATCGTGAAAGGTGAAGCTTCTCTGATTTCCCTCTCAGCTTCCATATCCTTTGTGTATAGGAGGGTGACTGATTTTTTGGAGTTGATCTTGTATCCGGCCACATTACTAAAGGTGTTTATCAGCTGTAGGAGTTCTTTGGTGGAGTTTTTGGGGTCACTTATGTACACTATCATATCATCTGCAAATAACGAAAGTTTAACTGCTTCCTTGCCAATTCCAATCCCATTGATGCCCTTTTGTTGTCTTATTGCTGTTGCTAAAACTTCAAGCACTATATTGAAGAGGTATGGAGAGAGTGGACAGCCTTGTCGTGTTCCTGATTTAAGTGGGATGGCTTTGAGTTTCTCTCCGTTTAGTTTGATGTTAGCTGTCGGTGTGCTGTAAATAGCTTTTATTATATTTAGGTATGACCCTTGTATCCCTAATCTCTCCAAGACTTTTATCATAAAGGGATGTTGAATTTTGTCAAAAGCTTTTTCAGCATCTAATGAAATGATCATATGGTTTTTTTCTTTCAGTTTATTTATATGATGGATTACATTGATAGATTTTCGTATGTTGAACCAGCCTTGCATCTCTGGGATGAAGCCTACTTGATCATAATGGATAATTTTCCTAATGTGTTCTTGGATTCAGTTTACCAATATTTTGTTGAGGATTTTTGCGTCAATGTTCATGAGTGAGATTGGCCTGTAATTCTCTTTCTTGGTTGAGTCTTTGTGTGGTTTTGGTATCAGAGTGACTGTAGCTTCATAGAAGGAATTTGGCAATGACTCTTCCGTTTCTATGTTGTGAAATACCTTAAGGAGTACAGGTATTAGGTCTTCTTGGAAGTTCTGGTAGAATTCCGCATTGAAACCATCTGGTCCTGGGCTTTTTTCGGTAGGGAGGTTTTTGATAACAGCTTCTAATTCTTCGCGACTGACAGGTCTATTTAGATTGTTCACCTGGTCCTGATTTAACTTTGGTATATGGTATTTATCTAAAAAAGTGTCCATTTCTTTTACATTTTCCAGTTTTGTGGCATACAGGCTTTTGTAGTAAGATCTAATGATTCTCTGAATTTCCTCTATGTCTGTGGTTATGTCCCCCTTTTCATTTCTGATCTTATTAATTTGCATATTCTCTCTCTGCCGTTTGATTAATTTGTATAGGGGTTTATCAATCTTGTTGATTTTCTCTAGGAACCAGCTTTTTGTTTTATTGATTCTTTGGATTGTTTTTTGTGTTTCTATTTTGTTGATTTCCGCCCTCAGTTTGATTATTTCCAGTCTTCTACTCCTCTTAGGTGAATCTGCTTCTTTTTTTTCTAGAGCATTCAGGTGGACTGTTAGGTCTCCAATGTGTGCTTTCTCTGTTTTCTTTAAGTGGGCACTTAGGGCTATGAACTTTCCCCTTAGGACTGCTTTCATAGTGTCCCATAAGTTTGAGTACGTTGTTTCTTTATTTTCATTGAATTCAAGGAAGACTTTAATTTCTTTCTTTATTTCTTCTTTGATCCAGGTGTGGGTCAATAGTTGACTGTTCAGTTTCCATGAGTTTGTAGGCTTTCTGGGGGTAGCATTGTTATTGAATTCTAACTTTAGTCCATGGTGATCTGATAAGACACAGGAGGTTACGAATATTTTTTTGTAACTGTGGAAGTTTGCTTTGTTACCGAGGATGTGGTCAATTTTCGAGAAGGTTCCATGAGCTGCAGAGAAGAAAGTATATTCTTTTCTATTTGGGTGGAATGTTCTATAGATGTCTGTTAAGTCCATTTGATTCATTACCTCCATTAATTCTCTTATTTCTCTGTTAGGTTTCTGTCTGATTGACCTGTCCATTGGTGAAAGAGGAGTGTTGAAATCTCCTACGATTAGTGTATGTGGCTTGATGGCAGCCTTGAGTTTTAGTAATGTTTCTTTTATGTACGTGGGTGCTTTTATATTAGGGGCATAGATATTCAGGATTGAGACTTCATCCTGATGAATTGTTCCTGTTATGAGCATAAAATGTCCCTCTCCATCTCTTCTGATTGATTTAAGTTTGAAGTCAACTTTGTTAGAAATTAGTATGGCCACACCTGCTTGTTTCTTAGGTCCATTTGCTTGATAAACCTTTTCCCATCCCTTTACTCTAAGTAGGTGCCTGTCTTTGTGGTTGAGGTGTGTTTCTTGTAAACAGCAGAATGTTGGATCCTGTTTTCGTATCCAATCTCTTAGCCTGTGCCTTTTTATAGGTGAGTTGAGTCCATTGACATTAAGGGATATTAATGACCAGTGGTTGTTAACTCCGGTCACTTTTTTAGTCATAGAGTTTGTGTGTTTGCCTTCTTTGAGTTGCGCTGGTGAAGGGTCTCTAGATGTTTGAGTTATTGTGGTCATTGTTGGAGTCCTTGGTTTGTGATTTTCCTTCTATTACTTTCTGTAAGGCTGGATTTGTGGCTATGTATTGTTTAAATTTGTTTTTATCCTGGAAAATTTTGTTTTCTCCATTTATAGTGAACAAAAGCTTGGCTGGGTATAGTAGTCTGGGCTTGCATCCATGTTCTCTTAGCTTCTGCAGTACATCTATCCAGAACCTTCTGGCTTTCATGGTTTCCATAGAGTAGTCAGGTGTAAGTCTGATAGGTTTACCTTTATAAGTAACTTGACCTTTTTCCTTTGCAACTCATAATATTCTTTCTTTATTCTGTATGTTTTGTGTTTTGAGTATTATATGGCGAGGAGATGGTTTTTTTTTTTTTTGGTCCAGTCTATTGGGTGTTCTGTATGCTTCTTGAACCTTCAAAGGAATATCTTTCTTTAGGTTGGGAAAGTTTTCTTCTATAATTTTATTAAATATATTTTCTGGACCATTGAGCTGTACTTCTTCTCCTTCTTCTATCCCAATTATTCTTAGGTTTGGTCTTTTTATTGTGTCCCATATTTCCTGAATGTTTTGTGATGAGAATTTGTTGGTTTTGCTGTTTTCTTTGATCAGTGTGTTTATTTTCTCTATGGTATCTTCAGTGTCTGACATTCTTTCTTCTATCTCTTGTAATCTGTTGGTAGTACTTGTCTCTGTGGTTCCTGTTCGTTTACCCAGGTTTTCCATCTCCATCCTTCCCTCGGTTTGTGTTTTCTTCATTACTTCCATTTCATTCTTCAAGTCTTGAACCACTTCCCTTATCTGTTTGATTGCTTTTTCTTGCTTCTCTTGGTTTTCTTGGGTATCTTTGAGCGATTTATTCATTTCCTCTACTTTTTTGTTTGTCATTTCTAATTGTTTATGGCAGTTTTTCACCTCCTGTTTAAGGTCCTCTATTATTTTCATATAATTCACTTTTGAGTCAATTTCTTTTAATTCTTCTGGAGTAGGGTGTACAATTCTTCTTGTTTCGGGATCCCTGGATTCTGGTGATGTCATGTTGCCTTTCAGGTTGTTGGAGGAATTCTTGCATTGGCGCCTTCCCATCTCTTGCTTCAAATGGAGCCAGCAGAGTCCTGGTGTCTTGGTCCAGTCTTTGCTGTGACTGACTCTCTGGGTGTATCTCTTCAGTGTAGAAGCAGGAACCAACCCGTCCAGATGGAACTCCTCAGCACAACAACTCAGATGGCAACCCTGGAGCACCAGCTGTAGGTGCCCAAGCTCCCTTACAGGGAACCTTGAGACCTGCCCGGAAAGCAGGCACTCCCTGCTCTGGGTGGATAGCCTTAGTGAAGGAGCTTAAAACCAGTCTTGAGCACTGGTCCTAGCAAACCGCAGGGCAGGGTTGGGGGGTGTGGTGCCGGGGGGTTGGGTGGTGCCTAAGAAAGACAGCCCTGCAGAAGGAGCTGGGGGGAGGGGGGTTTGTGCTCGCTTCTGGGACACACCGCCCCTGGATAGTAGACACTCACCCACCCATCCAGATGGAACTCCTCAGCACCTAACCAGGGCCGCCTGGTAGCCCAAAGATCCGGGGACAAGAGGAAGGAGGTGGGAGGCGGCGCGGGGTCCAGGAGACCACTGGAGACCCTGGAGCACCAGCTGTAGGTGCCCAAGCTCCCTTACAGGGAACCTTGAGACCTGCCCGGAAGGCCGGCACTCCCCGCTCTGGGTGGATAGCCTTAGTGAAGGCTGGGGTGGAATTCTTTGTGTGAGTGTGTGCGCATGTAGTTTTTGTACATACAAGACACATTGGTAGAAGAGTATTCAAGGCTACTCAGTGTCTATTACTTTGGAAAACCACAGCTATGGCAGGGTTTTCTTCTTTCCCTGAGTGGTTTCCATCCAAGGGTGAATGGTTCCTACTTCATCTCACCACTGACTCTGAAGTCTTTGTCCCAAAATTGTCCTTGCTCTGTTGAGTTGATTCTCTTAAAACTATTTCAACAAAACAGTGCTGTATGTTTCAATCTGCTTATTTGTTCTTTATTTGTCTGCCCTCTCTAACATCCATACTGCCAAACACGGAAACACACTCCAACATCAAACGTGTCTGCCAAATACACACAGGGGAAGAATCCTTCACACAAACATTCAGACACATTTCAACTCGATTAGGTCTTCAAAATCACGCAGCATACATTCTGCATTACGTCAGCCAGTCTTCTTTGATCTAATGGTGCCCCCTGAGGATGGTGCTTGCCCTAAGAAGGAAAATGGTCCTCACGCCCTTCCCATGAAAACATTCTTTTCCCTGCCCCCTCTGTCTTTCTCCCTCTCCTATGTCCCTCTCTCTTTTCTCACATTTATATACATTATCATAGTATATTTTACTTCCCCAGATAAAACTTAAGAGAAAATCCGTCAAAAGAAAAGGGGGGAGGAAAAGTGTAAACAGGTTTCAGAGGACAGATTGGTGCAGAAAAGACAACAACATAAAGTTGAGTGCAAGCAGGTTACTATAACATAAACTATCGGATGAAGCAAGGGAGTGTTGAAGAGCATCTAGTTCATATTCCAGATACCTGGCGTGAGGCAATAACTACTAAAGATTGCCAATAAATCGCATCTCTGAATTGCTGAACCAAGATCTATGGCTCTTGGCTTTGGTTTACCCTACTGACCCTCTTCCAGATTTCCCTGATGGTCAGAAGGTGTGGGATAATGGAATTGACCACAGAAGGCAAGGAAAATTTTCAGAAGGGTTACAGTGATTCCTGGGATGTGTGTAACAGAAGACACGTGGTAACCACATTGTGTACATGTGCTCCATATTTACAAAGTGTTCACAGATACTTGGGAAACAAAAGACAAAAACTGATTGCCAAGGATTTGCAAGTTGGGCAGCTGGCAGGGAGAATGACATCAGTTGGATCCATGAGGTGTGCGCACATGTGAGATGACTGCAAATTATGGCTCATAGCCATGATGGAAAAGGCCATCGATGTTTCTAAGAATAGTCACTGTTAAAGAGACAGGTTTTTATTTTTGTTTTGTACACAGATATGATTATGTGAGTTACATACCATGATGTTTTATATGATCTTGATACTGTCCTTGAGTTATGACCTTGATATATGACCTTGAGTTAGATACTAGTCAGAACATTAGCTTTCAAAGAGACTGAGAGTTGAGAAAAATCAGTCAAACTCTTTATACTTTGGAAGACTGAGGCAGAAGGATTACAATGGATTGTAAATTCATCTGGGGTTATAAAGTCATTAGGGCCAGTCTCAAATTAAGTAGAAAAACATATTTAGGGGTATAGTTTAGTGGTCTACCATGTGACCAGCATGGGAGAAGCCCTATATAAAATACACAAAAATATACACGTTGCACATCTTCTGAACTCCACCGGGAACCAGCCATTTTTGTACATATGTCAGCATTACATTCAACGGGAAAGGATGTGGCTGACACATCATCCCCAACAGATAATGATTAGTTATTCTTATCTAAATGTGTGATCATACCCTTATCAAACAAGAATAATCATGAGAGAAAAAATTCTGGACAATATCAAGGTCATATAAAATACCATGGCATTTAACACACACAATCACATCTGTGTACAAAACAAAAAAAAACTGGCAGTAAATACCACAAGATAGATAGATATATATAGTCTTTGTTTGGCTGCTGAGTAAAAAGTGTTGACCATTCTATTCTTTGAATGTTTCTGTATTTTAAGCATTGGCCCATAAGCTTAAATTGCATTTATATATAATGTTTCTTTAAATAGTCTTTTAAATATTATAACAGTCTAAAATTTTGAAGAGCTAGAAGGAAAAAAAAATGTTTATTTTTGAAACTCCAAAGCAGTTTCCAGAACATCAGCTCAAGGATGAAAGTAATAGGGTCCACAGTCTTACGTCTATTGATTTGCAGGAGGGCGGACATTCGTGAGCCCAGGAGTAAGCTTGAGTGTGATAACCAATAACACTCTACCCAGTTTACAAAGACTCTAGTCTCACTCCCTGAAGTTGGCGGGCATAACTCCTCCATTCCCCACAGCTCACGTCCTGAAGTGTGAGGCTGTCATTTGCTGAGTCAACAGTAGAGGGCAGTTGCTGCCTTTTTATGACAAACTGGAGGCCCACAGTATGGTTGAACCACAGGCTCACAAGATACTTTGCTGACAGCACCTGATGCAGATAAAGCTATGAGCGCTCAGGTCCTTCTTTTCATGCATCTTGGTTTCCTCATTTATCTCGGTATTCTAACGAACTACTGAAACAATGCAGCCGGAAGATAAGGGATTTCTCCAGGAATCTTATTCTCAGGGAAAGCAAAGGCCCTAGGCAGGGTGGTGACTTGACTCACAAGAAGGACGTTTCTCACAGTTCTAACAACCTGACAGACCACTTCACAGGATGAGAGTCTAGCCCAGCCAATGGCGTGGGTGGGCGGTACCACACTTTGACCAGGACTGCATAGGTGGCATGTCCTTGGCCAGCTATTTAATCTTGAATCTCATTTAAGGACCAGGAAGATAGACTTTGGGGAGGGAGTATGCTGGATGTCTTTGTCTTTCTTTCCAATGTGGCCACACTGAATAAATCTTTTTCTACTTTCCACTGTTAATTTGCGTCTTTTAAAAATATTTTTAGGTTTACTTATTTTATGTATTACATGAGTGCTTGACTGTATGCATATGTACCACGTGTGGGCCCAAGAAGGCCAGAAGAGTGTGTCGGATCTGGAAATGGAGTTTCAGATGACTTTGAGACACCATGTGAGCTGAGAACCAAACCCAGGTCCTCTGAAAGAGCAGTAAGTGCTGTTAACGACTGAGCCATCTTTCCAGCCCTAAGGTGGTTCATTTAATCAGCAAATTGAGGATGAGTGGGTGCAGTTGGCTTCTGAGCACACAGGCTACCTTTGATATCACCCACATGTGTTAAAGAAAAAAGGCATGGTACCTGGTTTATACATGAACCTTTCAGTCCATAATATTTTTACTGATTATTTGGGAATTTTACATCATGAACCCAAGTATATTCACTTCTCAACCTTCCTAGGTCTACTCCCGAACACTTGTGACCCTCCCCCAAAAACAAAGAAGAAAAAAAGGAAAACAAGCCCAATTTGTGTTCTCCATATAGTGACTGGAGCAAGGTCAAACTCCCAGGAGCCAGCTCCTTCCCCACCTGCACCCCACCAGAAGCCATCAGCTGTGGAGAGCTACACTTCAGCATCCTTATCATAGTTTTTGAGGGTCATCTTCCATGGCTCTCTGTCTAGGCTATTACATTTTTTAGGGGGTGAGGGCACCATAGAGGTTGTCATAAATGTCTTCTATGTGCCTCCTTCTCAACTGAGAATCTGTAGTCATTAAAACCATAGGAAAAGTAGCTTCCTTGCTCTTTACCATCAGCGTGAACATAGATCATGGACATACACATGGTTTCTGATGACATGGACCTCAGACATCCACATGGTCCCTAGCATCAGCACATGCCACGTATCTCAGCATGGTCCCCAGTGGCAGCACAGACCACAAACATTAACACTGCCCTCTGCCATTGCACAGGCCACAGACACCATCATAGCCCTCCATGGCAGCATAAGCCAAGGTCATCAATATGGCCTCAGGTGGCAACACAGGCCACTCAGATCAACATAGCCCTCTACACCAGCACAGGCCACAGAATCAACAGTCTTCAGTACGGACCATGGATATTCACAAGAACTTTTTATAAGCGAGTTCATACTAGATTGTTGGCCATATCCTCTTGAGTTCTGATTCAGGCATATCTTCCCTGAGTAGCTGTGCCAACCTCCTTCCTAGTCAGCTTCCTCCACAGGCAGCTTCCCCCACCTCTACTTAGTTCCCCATTTCTTTTCCTGCTCTGCCTTTGCACCCCACCATTTTCTGGTTTATGTTCAACACTTGCCAACTACACATACTTCTCCAGAGTCTAGTGGCAAGACTGAACTATTTTTTTTTCTCTTATTAGGCCTCCTCTGGTATCTGTGTATTAATAGGCTCAGGCTCAGTGTACAGAGTCTGTGCCAAACTGTGCTGTAGTTACCATGTCACACACTCCACTTGGACTCAGGTGCGACTTCCCATGGAGGGAGAAACCTTCTCTGTGTCCCCCAGGCACAGTCTGCTCCACCAAGTTGTCTAAGTCATTGAATGTCTGCTGGAGTATGAGAATTCATTCTTTTAATAAATAATTGATTTGACAGCAACATCTTCCTTGTGGATTGGCAAAAAGAATCTGTTTTACCCAGTCACCCAGGTGACTCGGGCTCCTGTGTAGTGTGAGTACCCTCCAGGTCTCTCCATTTCACACTGCTGTATGAACTTGAAATATCTTGAATGTTACAGAAGAATGGATAAAGAAAATGTGGTACATTTACACAATGGAGTATTACTCAGCCAAAGGAAACAGTGACATCTTGAAATGTGCAGGCAAATGGATGGCACTAGAAAAAAAAAAAACATCCTGAGTGAGGTAAGCCAGACTCAGAAAGACAAACACAGTATGTACTCACCAATAAGTGGATATTAGATGTAAAGCAAAGGATATCCAGGCTACAATCCACAGTCCCAGAGAAGCTAGGTAACAAGAAGGACCCCACCCTAGGAGGGGGAAATAGTTAAAATATCCTGGGTAAACAGGATGCATAAGGGGGTGAGCACTAGAGGAGAAGGGATGGAGGATGAGAACATGAGGGAACAGGATGGTCGAGTTGAGGGAGGGACAGAGAGGAAGAACAATAAAAGAGGTATATTGTTTTCATTTTAACATATTAATTTTTCATTAAAATTTTTTTTATTTAAAAGATTTTTTTCATTTAATATACCAACCACAGTTCACCCCCTCCCATTCTCCTGATCCCCCTTACCACCTTCATATATTTCCCCCACCCAACCCCCATCCACTACTCAGAAAAGGTAAGTCCTCCCATGGGGAGTCAATAAAGTCTGACATACCAAGTTAAGGCAGGCCTAAGCCCCCACCCCCTGTATCTAGACTGAGAAAGGTATTCATCCATAGGGAATGTGCTCCAAAAAGTCACTCAATACACTAGGGGATAAATCCTGGTCCCATTGCCAGTTGGACCATAGACCACCCAAGCCACAGAACTGTCACGTACATTCATCTAGATAGAGAGAGCCATTATGGGGTTGGGAGAAACCTGGTGCTGGGGAAACACCCAGGAATCCACAAGGATGACCCCAGCTAAGACTCTTAGCAATAGTGAAGAGGGTGCCTGGATTGGCCTTCTCCTGTAATCAGATTGGTGACTATTCTAAACTCACATAGAAACTTCATCCAGTAACTGATGGAAGCAGATGCAGAGATAGACAGCCAAGCACTGGGCTGAGCTCCTGAAGTCCAGAGGAAGAGAAGAAGGATTATATGAGCAAGGGGTCAAGATCATGATGGGGAAATCCACAGGGGCAGCTGACCCGAGCTAGTGGGAACTCATTGACTCCAGACTGACAGCTGGGGAACCTGCATGGGACCAAACTAGGCCCTCTGAAAATGGATGAGAGTTGTGTGGCTTGGGCGTTTGTGAGGTCCCTGACCGTGGGACCAGGATCTATTCCTGGTGTATGAACTAACATTTTGGAGCCCATTCCATATGGAGGGATGCCTTGCTCAGCACTGATGCAGGGAGAAGGGGCTTGGTCCTGCCTCAACTTCCCATGGGGGGCTTTACCCTCTCTGGGGAGTGGATGTGTGTTGACTGAGGTTTCTGTCCCACCCTGTCCTTCAGTCACTCAGTCGCAAAGGAATACACAGAGATCTACATAAATTATAAACTGGTTAGCCTAGTAGCTCAGGCTTTTCTTATTAACTAATTCTTACATCTTATATTAGCCCATTAATCTTGTCTATGTTAGCCACATGGCTCCGTACCTTATTTGGCGATGCAGTCACATTTTGTTTCCTCTGCATCTGGGTGACGATTGCTCTGAAACTTCTTTCTTCCCAGAATTCTTGTTGCCCTGCCTCTACTTCCAATCTGGTCACCCCATCTATACTTCCTGCCTGGCTACTGGCCAATCATGTTTATTTAAAATGCAACTGACAGGGTACACACCATTGTCCCACAGCAGATGTGGGGATAAGGAGGAGGTAGGGGAAGCGGGAAGAGGGGAGGGAGGCAGAACTGTGGTTGGTACGTAAAATGAGTAAATTTTTTTAAAAAATAATACTTGCATCTAATAAAATAAAAATAAACAAAACAAAACAAAAAAGAAGATGCTTGATTGCAGGAGAAACCTTGCTCCTGGGGCCCAGAGGTGATCTACATCATGTGCCTATAGTTCACTGGGGATAATTAGTTTCTACAGTATTATGGAAATGTATTGAAGCAGGAGTGTAAACCACACCTATGCTTGGGAGAGGAAGAAAATGTAGGGCCCAACCATAGCAGGCTCAACAGAGACCACCCAGGCAGCACCCATGTTCCTTCACAGAAAAGACTCTCACCTTATGTGCCTGGTGAAGACTGCCCTTCTAATACTTCTGCCTCCAATGCTATGGAGACCTGGATATGGCCAACTGGGTATTTACTGGTCTCTGTCATTTTTAATAGATTCAGAAGCTACTTGGTACACTCGGGTGGAATTTACCCTTATTGGATCTCTGATAGTATTGACAGTTGGGTTAGCTATAACTTTGTCAGTTTAGCAGCAGGCAACCAGGTTCTCCTTTAAAGCTATAGCAAACTTGTTAGTTCAATATATATATATATATCCTTGATGTGGGTCTAAAGGGTCTCAGAAAATGATTTGAGATGCAAATGCAAGTTACAAAAATCTAAATAGATAATTTAAGATATGAAAAAATCTTTCAGATTGTTTTCCCTTTCTATGGTATAAAAGTTCAGAGTTTAGCATTTAATAGAGTTCTGATAAGCTAGTAGAGCAATGACTACTTACTGCTCAGTTACAAGCACACGATTTTGGATTTATTTTGGTTGTCATTTAAATGCAAACTTAAAAATGTTTCTCTTCAGGCCAAAGATATTTCTGTCCAATCAATACCTGGCTCTCAGGATAGAAGAAAAATATACATGTTTCTAACCCAAATCTGTAGGTTTTTTTTTCCAGAACTCAAATGTATGAATCTATTCTTGCTGTTTTGCAGATACCCATAATCTGCTATTTCGACATATGGATTTCAGTATAGATTGATGATAATAATACTTCTAAAACTTCTATGTCATTTTGTAAAGAAAAACCTGGATCCATTTCTCACAGGTCAAAAGGATTTCAGATAAGTTTAGCCTAAGTGTTCCACACCTGTCTATTCCTGAGGATGATATCTTTCTCTCTTCTGGTCTTGGGACTCCTCCCCTTCTCACTTACTAAGACTGTGGGCCTGAAAGTTCCAAATGTAATATTTTCCTTTAAACTCATAAATTTTAACTTCTATTCCTAGTTCAAACTTGACTCAATAGGTTTCCACTTGGCTGACAGACACATCCAAGCATCAGCTGCTGACTACAATCTGCTCCAAATGACTCTGAGCCCTGGGCTTGTTGAAGCTGATGTGGACCAGACCAGCTTATGTGAATGTTCCCTGTCTCTGCAGTGCAGTCAGTGAACCAAATGCTTCTAATAAATGCCCCATTGCCTGAATTCCCTCCTTACCTTTGACTAGCCTTTCAGCTTTCTTGGGTCCTGATAGCAATGCCCCAATGTCAGCTTGAAGTAGTTACAGAAATGAACACATCAGCCCATGCTCCCTTCAAAATTAGCTGAGACAAAGGGGAGTTTCCTGGCATGGGGTACAAAATAGCTAATAAGGCCCATTGACATACCAGGAAAATAGTCCCAGAATTCTCAATTAATGGATTCATTAACTAAAATGACTCTACAATTAAAGGCGTAATCCACGAACAATGCCACACCAGTTTGTAATTACTATTACTAGGGAAGTATTTATTTAAAGAGGAAAAACTTACAGATCAATATCCCAGACAACAGCTCTCTGCACAACTAGAGAAAGTGAGTCTAGTCGCCAGCGGAGCAGCAGTCAAGAGAGAGCGAGCGGAAGGAAATAGAGGCTTTATGAATGGAGAGAAACCACGCCCCAATGGGCTGGTATCTCAGCAGCTATTGGTTGGAGGGGCGGAAAGACCTCCTGCAACACCTCCCCCCTTTTTTTTAAGTAAGAGAGTTCTAAACCTACTATGAAATTATATACAGTAAGTACAAATATCCTATTCTAACTAGCTTAGGACTTGTATAATAAATAACTTGGCCAAGTCATGAGAGAAAAGTAACTATAGTTATATAGTCTTCAACCCCATCAAAGATCTGAGAAGGGAAATAATGTTACCTGGGTAATTAGGAAGTTCAGTAAAACAACTTCCAAAACCTGCAACAAATCACAGGGACAACTAGCTACCTGGGCAATCACCCAAAGTCACATTTGCAGTGTTGAAGCAACCAACTTTGGCTAAGGCCTAACATAACTGACATACCATTTTCAAAGGCAAGCAACTTTTCAAAACTATCTTACCCTGTCTTGGCAGGATATGACAGTCCTGTTTTATCCATTGATGCACGCTCTGTATCTCTGTCAGTGGTTAAGGTATGGGCATTTCTTTGCCCCAAGGCCAGTTCTGTCAAAAAGAAAGGCTCCAGGTGGAGTGTCTTTGGTGCTCAACATTTTCTCGGGAATAGAGCGGTGTTGCCAGGAGCAATTGTGTCTCACTACCACAAAACTCTGAGTTAGATTAAAGGCCATTTTCTACAGCTCTTTGAGGAGGTTGAAGATCATCTATCTATACTGAGTATAATCTCTATATATCTAAATAACCTAATTAGTCTAATTATAAATGGCAAACATAGATGACTATTAATCTATATAATTCTCAATATCTATCTAACTTAAAGACTAAGACAATAAACATCTGTGTAACAAATGAGGATAATGACCTCCAAATATAAACAATGTACAAATATACATTGCAATATGGTAAATATCGATACAATATATGTCAATACATAAAAAAATATTTTAAACAGAGGTAGAAACATGCATGCATACAATAGTCAATATAATTTAACTTTGTATCAATAATCAATACCAATATATTTGTCTAAAAATTGTAACTCACAATTACAAATCTATTATCCCATCACCCTCTTTTTTTTTTTTTTCAAAATGATCCCTGAGCTTATAAAATTCCTCCCCCAACTTCCCAACCCCTAAATGATGTCCCTAAACCCAGGGGCAAACTTTACTGGGAGAGGGGACGTCGTCCTCTAGAATTACTTCCAGCTGTCATGGGGGCAACGTTCTTTCTGGGGGATCCTGTGAAAGCAAAATGATGGTTAAATTTCAAGATCAATGTCTTTTAAAATTGCAAATAGTCTCTGAGTATTTTGTGGAGATCTGGCCAGAATGTTGTACAAGATGTGCACCATTTCAGCTAACCAAGTTGGAATCTTCTTGTGCAGCTGGTACCCAAAACAGGTCGTGTGGTAGCGCTATCAGTATCATGACGTCATATCAACCAGGTAGAGTTGTTGTTGTGGGGCCCCATCTTCTTCCTGGAAACTTCAAATGTCACTTCAGAAAAGACTCATTGATTATTGTAAAAAACTTAAACATTAATCATATAGACATATATAGGCATATATATATATACATATATTCAATGAAAGGCATGATAGATATATTCAATGAAAGGTATGATAGATATGAAGAAAAGCAAAGATGTTTTCTAAATTCATATTTCTTTCTGTCCCATATCATGGCTCTTGACATGAGACAGAACCTCCAGAAACTCTGGGTTTTTCTCTTACTAACAGGCTTAGAATTGGAGCGGGACTGAGCCAGAGTCCAACTTCAAAACCAGCTTTATAAATTTAGAAATATGGTTTAGTACGTGTTACTTACCCATTCAGTTTTCTTGATATTTCCTATTGGGCAGGTATTTTTCCATCTGTCAGTATCCAAATATCCAGGGTCCCTTGAATTTTTCAAAGGTGAGTGTTTTCCTGTGGAGATAAGAACAGAACCCTGCCCCCATTCTATATGTTTTTCTTACCACCTGTATGGATATCGTTGTGGATGAGTTGTCATTTCTCCTTTCCAAGAGGTTTCTCCTCTTCAAATCGAAACTTTATTAATTTTGATGGTATCCACAACTTTTCTTCTCCTGTGGAAACAAGAGCAAAACCCCTTCCCCAACGTAGCACATCTCCTGGCTTCCATTGAGAGGTCAGCACATCTTTGAAATAAATCGGTTGATTTAGTTCAGCAGACTTTTCCATTATCCAATGTCTTTCTGCTGCTGTCGTTCCTTTCTCATTAGCGTTAAGAAAATTCAAGGTTAATAAAGCATTATGTAATCTATTTCTGGGGGTATTTTCGGTTCCTTTCTGTTTGTTCAGCATATCCTTTATAGTACGATTTGATCTTTCTATAACTGCCTGACCTGTAGGATTATTTGGTATACCTGTAATGTGTTTTATATTATAATAATCAAAAAAAGTTTCATTTTCTTAGATACATATGCTGGACCATTATCTGTCTTTATTTGTGCAGGTATACCCATGATGGCCATAACTTCCAATAAATGTGTGATTACTGAATCTGCCTTTTCTGAGCTCAGGGCAGTAGCCCATTGAAAACCTGAATACGTGTCTATGGTGTGGTGTACATATTTTAATTTACCAAATTCCATAAAGTGGAACACATCCATCTGCCAGATTTCATTTCTCTTAGTACCCTTTGGGTTACTCCCTGCAGGCAACGGTGTTTGATTATAGAAAGAACAAGTAGGACATCTCTTTATAATGTCCTTAGCTTGTTGCCAAGTAATGGAAAATTCTTTCTTTAGGCCTTTACTATTGACATGATGCTTTTTATGAAATTCCGAGGCCTGCAACACGCTTCCAATCAATAATTGATCAATCTCAGCGTTGCCTTGTGCTAGAGGACCAGGCAGACCTGTATGGGACCGGATGTGTGTTATGTACATCGGACAAAGCCTGTTCCTGATTATGTCCTGTACCTGGATAAACAATGAAGTCAACTCTGTGTCATCTGGTATAAATTCAGCGGTTTCAATATGCAAGATAACTCTTTCTGCATATTGTGAATCTGTAACTATATTAAGAGGTTCTTTAAAATCCCTTAGCACCATAAGAATGGCATATAATTCTGCCTTCTGGACAGAATTATAAGGGCTTTGTTCCACCTTACTCAATTCATCTGACTTGTAACCTGCTTTCCCTGATTTATTTGCATCAGTATAGAACGTACGGGCTCCAGTTATTGGAGCATCACGTACAATTTTAGGAAGAATCCAAGAAGTTCTCTTTATAAGGTTAAGTCTACCACTTTTGGGATAGTTGCTTTTAATTTCTCCCAAAAAATTAGCACAAGCTCTTTGCCACGGTTCATTGTCTTCCCATAACGTTTTTATTTCTTCAGTAGTAAAAGGCACTATAATTTCTGCTGGGTCTATACCTGCTAGTTGACGAAGTCTCAGCTTACCTTTTATAATCAGTTCAGAGACTTTTTCCACATAAGTTTTTAATTTTTTACTTGGTTTATTGGGTATAAATATCCATTCTAAAATAATATCTTCCCTCTGCATTAGAATCCCTGTAGGAGAGATTCTGGAAGGCAATATGACTAGGATGCAGCTAAGATTTGGGTTCACCCTATCCACATGTGCTTCCTGTAATTTTTCCTCAATCATTGTCAGTTCCTTTTCTGCTTCAGCTGTCAGTTTTCTTGGACTATTCAAATCTTTATCACCATCTAAGATTTTGTTTAAATGAACTATTAGATCAGGTGTTATCCCAACAGCTGGTCGTAGACTGGAAATGTCTCCCAACAATCTTTGGAAGTCATTAAGAGTCTTTAACCGGTCTCTCCTAATTTGTGCCTTTTGTGTTTTAATTTTCTCTAACCCTATTCTGTAACCTAGGTAATTAATAGAATTTCCTCTTTGAATCTTTTCAGGGGCAATTTGTAATCCCCACCTAGGCAAGACTTTCTTTACTTCTTCAAACATCCTATCTAAAGTATCTTTATTTGAATCTGATAATAAGATGTCATCTATGTAATGATAAATTATGGACTTGGGAAATTGTTTACGAATTATTTCCAATGGCTTACTTACAAAATATTGGCACAATGTAGGACTATTGAGCATACCCTGTGGGAGGACAGTCCATTGATATCTCCTATTAGGCTGAGAATTATTATAAGTAGGCACCGTGAAGGCAAATTTTTCTCTATCCTTTTTTTGTAACGGTATAGTGAAAAAACAATCTTTCAAATCAATAACTATAAGAGGCCATCCTTTTGGTAATAGAGAAGGCAAAGGAATTCCAGATTGTAGTGGGCCCATAGGTTGAATTACTTTGTTGACAGCTCTTAGATCTGTCACCATTCTCCATTTACCAGATTTCTTTTTACAACAAACACAGGAGAATTCCAAGGGCTGGTTGATTCTTCAATATGGTGAGCATCTAATTGCTCTTGCACCAGCTGTTCCAATGCCTGTAATTTATCTTCAGCTAGAGGCCACTGTTTGATCCATATTGGCTTCTCAGTTAGCCATTTTAAAGGTAGGGCTGTTGGTACCTCTAAAGGTTTGGTATTTGCTATATGTTCTTGTACAGCCTGAATGGCTGGTGACCTTTTCCCATAATACCTCATCATATCTTTCCCAGAATTATGAGTTCCTGGAACTGCAGGAATGTTAATCTGGGTATTTCATTGCTGTAACAGGTCACGGCCCCATAAATTTATTGCAATATTGGCTATATATGGCCTTAGTCTTCCTATTTGCCCTTCAGGCCCTATGCATTCCACCCATCTTGTGCTTTGTTTTACACGAGATAGGGTTCCAATTCCCAGAAACTGAACATCTACCTCTTGAAGAGGCCAATTTGGATGCCAAGATTCTGGGGTAATAATACTTACATCCGCACCTGTGTCTAATAAGCCTTCAATAAAAGTGCCATTTATACAGACTTTTAGCTTTGGTCTTTGGTCGTTAATAGAAGTCTGCCAAAATATATGTTTACTCTGTCCCACTGGGTTTTTTGACTCATCCTCCACACGTAATTCACCATTTAGACTAGTATTACATTTTACAGCAGAAATTGGAGCTTTTAGATTTCTTGGTGAGGCACGTTCTCCACTGTGACTGGGAATGACTGGGCCACTGTTGGATTGGGGGCCTGCGAGAGGCCCCTCAAGGAGTTTCTCGATGGTATCGGGTTGCCTTGTTTGTCTGTTGTTGACCTGCATTCGTTGGACCAATGACGGCCTTTACCGCATCCCCTACATATACCTGAAGGCCTAGGTCCCCTATTTTTGCCATTCCCAGAGGAGATATTATTTCTAGAAATTCTGTGCCTGCAATCCCTTTTCAGATGTCCTAATTTTCCACAATTAAAACACCTGGCAGTTTGATGTCTCCTCATTGCTGTGGAAATCGCTTCTCCTACCCAAGATTCATCATTATAGCTAAATGTCTCAACATTCATCGTATGCTGAATCCATTCATCCATAGGTGCTGATCTAGACTTTAAAGGCCCAATTATCTATTTGCATTCTATGTTTGCATTCTCAAAAGCTAGAGATTCAAGAAGTATTCGTCTAGAATCTGGGTCTGTTACCCCTACGTCCAGAGCCTTAATTAATCTTTGCAAAAAGTCAATAAAGGGTTCTCTCTGTCCCTGCCTAATTCTGGTATATGATTCAACCCTTTTTGCTGGATCTTGTATGGTATTCCAAGCATTTAAAGCTGCTTGGTGACATAGATGCAGTACTTCATCGTCATAAAGAGCTTGGACCTGTGGATCAGCATATTCTCCTGCACCAAGAATTTGATCTTGGGAAACCTCGACACCTTTTGCTCTTCCTTGCTGTTCCATATGTTTGGATTCTTCTCTGAAATAAATTCCAAACATCAAGGAAGGTCCCTTATCTAAAACTGCAGACACTAACTGATGGAAATCATAGGGGGTAGCTCTAGCATTAGAAGCCCAAGTCCTTATCATTTCCTGTACATATGCATTTTGCAAGCCAAAAGTAACAATAGCCTGTTTAATTTCTTTCAGATCATTCATTGCTATTGGCATCCATCTAGCTTCTCTGACTCCCTTTGAGCCTTTAGAAGTTGACGCTTTGTCAGAATTAAGTATAGGGTATGCCGCTAAAACCCTGCATAAGCCAGTTCTAATAGCTGGTGTTGGCTTTGTATCCTGTCCTTGTGCCTTATTACTCTGTTCACCAGTTCCAATCATTTTTTCAAGCATTTCAAGTCTTTTTATTATTTTGTTTATTATTGCCTCTTTTGAATCCTGAATCTCCTCAATCTCCTGACCTGCATGAGTTCTTGAGAGTACCATAATCTTCCTAAATGATATAATATTCAAAAGAATACTAAAACCTAGTAACCAGTAAATTAAGTTATCCTCATAGTCATATAAATTTTGCATGATTAGACCCATTGTATTGGTAGCCCAAACAGTGAAAGTCATGTTGGAAACAAAAACTGCCATATTACCTATTGTCCAGCTGGCCTCGAACTCACCAAAATCCGAAATCCGCCTGTCTCTGCCTCCCGAGGGCTGGGATTAAAGGCATGCACCACCACCTGTCCGGTCGAACTCACAGAGATCCACCTTTCTCTGCCTCCCGAGTGTATGCCACCACCACCTGTCCGGCCTCAGAGATCGGCCGCAAGGCGCAAGCCCGGGCAGAGGAAGCGAGGGCTCATTCCAGCCAAGCTGAACTTGCGGCCGGCAGGGGGCGGGGTCCTAAAAGCCAAACGTTCGTCGGGCGCCAGGTAAAGGCGTAATCCACGAACAATGCCACACCAGTTTGGAATTACTATTACTAGGGAAGTATTTATTTAAAGAGGGAAAACTTACAGATCACGATCCCAGACAACAGCTCTCTGCACAACTAGAGAAAGTGAGTCTAGTCGCCAGCGGAGCAGCAGTCAAGAGAGAGCGAGCGGAAGGAAATAGAGGCTTTATGAATGGAGAGAAACCACACCCCAATGGGCTGGTATCTCAGCAGCTATTGGTTGGAGGGGCGGAAAGACCTCCTGCAACATACAATAAGATAAGACACTTTGATTCTTTATGCAGAACCACAAAAGCAAAGAGGATATTTAGGATTATAATTTGGTTGTACTCAAAGATCAGAGTTACAGGGCCTGGTAACAGAGGATAGTCACTGCCCTAGAAAAATCTGTTAGCTAACGGTTCTTAGGTCCCAATACTATCTTTAAACCCCTGGGCAAGCAGGACCCATGATTGACAGGTCCTGTCATTGGTACTTGTGAAGGGGGGAATGTAGGGCTCAGCCATGACAGGCTTAATAGGCATCACCAGTAAAGAACCATTCAAGGAAAAAGTTATCTAACGTTCCAAAGGAAATACCTCACATTCTAACCATTGTCGATAGGATCAACTGATGTCCCCTAGCCCAGCACACACCCATCCACTTTCACCAGAACAGCCCTAAACAAATGTCAGCCAATCAGTTATGTTTGATCTTGTTTGTTTGGTCGTCTATATGTCTCCTGTATCTGAATTACCATTTTTTAGCACATTTTGAGGATTTTCTGGGATGGTTTTGCTGGAAATGTATTCTGTTTTCAGAATAAAATTATTCTCCTTCTAGTTCATGAGTCTTAGATTTAGTCATTTCATAGTTTCCCAAAAATCTTGAAAATTCCTCCACCCTTCATATTAATTTATGTAATTTGTTTAAATGTTGTAATTCTTTCACCTTGCCTTTAGTATTAGATATTATGTCATTTACTTTAACCATTCTATTTTTAAAAAAAGATAGAAGAAGTTCCATGATCCATCCTATTGATGAAAATTTCCACAGAAATTTTTGTTTTACTTATTGTGGTTCTTATTTCCAGTATTTCTGTTTGTTTTTTCATAAGTATTTCCTATTAATATATTTACTTATTTGTAAATATATTTTGTATGTATGCATGTATGTGTGGTATATGTGTGTGTATAAGTTGTAAACAGAGACTGCTCTTTTGATCCCAGCCACCCAAACCTAAAAAAATCACACAGAAACTATATTATAGGCCAAAGCAGATTCTTTATTAACCAATGGTAACAAGCATATTCACAGCACACAGAGAGAAGTACCACATCATCTCCCTTTTGCTGTCTAAATAAAAAGGAAAGTTTTAATTTTAACATAGTAAAATTACATATAAAAACAGTTATCAAGTAAGAATTAAAGTTACAATATTTAGTCTATTTGTTTCTGGAAAAATTAAAGAAAAATATTCTATCATCTATTTTATCTTTGTGAGACTAAAATTTCAAATCTAATTTATCTATTATCATAACTAAGGAAAACTATAACTATCTGTCTTCAACTCTATCAAAGACCCCAGAAAGATATAATATTACCTAAGTAAACAGGAAGTGCATTGTAAGCAGACTTCAAAGATCTAGAAATAGCAGTGACATCTTGCTGCCTGGACAGTCACACAAAGCTCTTTTGTAACGTTGAGGCACCCATATTCAGCCTACAGGCCCATAGTATCTTGCAGACTTTTTAGTAAAGCAGGAAATTTGAAAGACTGTTTTATCTATATTGGCAGTTTGTCAGTCACTTTCTTTTGTGTCCTGCAGAATGTCTGGCAGATTCTTTCATAAAGCAGGAACCCTGAAGGACTGTCTCACCTTTATGCAAGTTTAGCAGTCATTTTTCTGTGGGTCCTGCATGTCCAGTTCATATAGCATACCATAAAGCAATCATTTTGAAAATTTGGGTGTTGTTTTCTCCAAACTGCCTTCTGATGTTTGTTGGGCCAAGTATTTCTAGGGTTCATGGAGACCTTTTGAGGGATCTTGTTCCATCAAACCACATGATCCTGGAAGGAATCCACAGGTTCTCATCTTCTGTGGAAACAAAAGCAGAACCTCTTTTCCAAAGCAACATATCCTTAGACCCAAATTTTGTAATCAAGATACCTTGTATTTCTTCATGACTTTTTCAAAATCTTTCTGATTCTCTAAACATTTTATGGTTTCTACTTTGAGTTGTTTGTTTGGGATTTCATTTACTTCACCTGTATAGAGCCATTTCTATGAATTAGCAATTTTGAAGGGATTATAATAACATGATATCCTTTTCACTTGTGATTTTTGCGTTGGGACCTGTGTATCTGAAGTTAGTTATAGACTGTATTTAATTTTGTAAGGTTTATTTACTTTTTTTTCAGCAGAACTGTTCACACAGCTCAAGAACAATTAGCTCTTGTAATATGACATTGCTTTCCTTGAGTATGTGTTAGTTGGGACATCCTGAACAGCATCTAATACTCTTCTACTTCTAAAATATTATATTTATTAAGAACAATCAAAAGCTAAATGTGTGTCCTTATACTTAAGCATAGTTCTCACCCCTCATCAAGGAGACTACTCTTTGCAACAGATGAAGAATATTGCAGAAAAATCACAAGCAAAATATAGGGTTATGGAGCCCAATCCCAGTGGACATATGTACCAAACTTTCTTGTTGGACTGTCTTTGGACCACCAGCCTGCAAATAATGACCCAGAGACTTATTATTAATTATGAAAGCTTGACCTTAGCTTAGGCTTTTTTTTCTAACTAGCTCTTATAACTTAATTAACCTGTTTCTATTAATCCATGTTTCTATTAATCTATCACATGGCTCTGTTACCTTTTCTTAGTATAGCACTTCTAACTTGCTCTGAATCTGCTAGAAAAATTCCATGTGCCTAGATTCATCCCTCTAACTCTCTTTCTCTCTACCTGGAAGTCCCACCTATTCTTTTCTTGCCCAGCTACTGGTCATTTAGCTATTTATTAAACCAATCAAAAGGCATCTTAGATACAGACATATCTTTACAGTGTAAAGAAATATTCTGTAATAGATATATCTAGAAATATATCTGGCACAAAAAGTTCAGATAACATTGTGGGAAAGGGAGCAGAAAGAGTCTAAGAGCCAGAGCACAGAGAGTTTGCAGTGAGGTAATGTCTCTGAGGAATGCCAGAAGCTAAACCCATAAAGTCTCATTAACATGTCTGCCTAAACATGAGCTGAACGAGGTCAACAATAAAGGATGTGCCAAAGCAGATGGGGAAAATACCATAAGTCCTCAATCATATGCAAAGAAATGTAGGCAATTAAGGCATGCTGGGAGTGGGAGAAATTAGTCTTATCCAGGTTGAGAGCCCACCAGCTGATTATCCAGTATCAATGTCAGTCATGAAAATATACATACAAATAAAACTATACAAACTGAGAAGGTTGCACTTAGAAATATATGCATATGCACATACATACATGCATGAAATAACAATTAATGAAAAAGAGGCTATGAATTTGAAAGAGAGCAAGGAGGAGTAAATGGGAGGACTTGGAGGGAAGAGGGAAGGAAGAAGTTGAGTAGTTACAATCTCAAAACATAAAAGAAATAATGAAAAAGGTAACCCCACAATTAAAATATAGTCACATTCAAATAAAAATTAATTGCTCCTTAAGCACCAATTGTTTTAGGGAGTGAAGTATCTTACAGTAGTCTGTTACTAACATACTGTGAGTGTGTGTGGAAAGTGAAAAACCCCAGGGTAAAACCATTGGCTCACACAAGGTTTAGAGAGAAAAACAGAGGAAGAAATGCACATAGAAGGCACAGGAGATGAAGTAAGGTATTCTCATTAGGAAGTTGATGGCAAAGGATGGATCACCAATATTCCTTCAAATGATGTGTTACATTTCTAACTCTCAGATGGATATAGCACGAGTCCAGTCTATATTCCTCAGGAGATAAAAATGGAAAGAAAAAAAATGAGATACGTTACTTAGAGTATAAAAGCTTTTTGTTTTGCTGGATTCTGTCTCAAGAAGCAGTGCTGCTCCAGATTCATCATGCAGTCCATGTCACTTTCTCTGAGCTTTCAGAGAATCCTAAGTTGCCCCACTATTAACTCAACAGGGTCAACTTCTGCAGCTTCAGATGCTGCTTGTGGAGTCCCATGCATGTCACCAGGTCTGCTCTTAGTCCACACCTTAAGCTTCAGACTCACTAAATTCATTGTTTTTGGACTGACAGCCTCACACTGCCAAGACTGCTGTACGCTCTGTGCCTCTGGATCTTCTATCTCTACACTCAGGGTTTGGTCCCAAGTTTCTGAGCCCTATGCCATAGTTGTGCCCCACTCCCAGCTTTCTACCCCTTTACACCAAGGCATCATCTTACACTGGGGACATTTGTTAGTGGCTTCTCCTTCTACCCTTCCTACTGTGGGACAGCATGACTGCAGCTATGTTTAACTTCCCTTCGTTGTACTATCATTTTGTGGGGGTTACAATGGGTCCACACAACTGAAGACCATGGCTTTCTTCTGCATTTCATGCCTTTCAAGCAGAATATATCTTCATTTTTATCCAATGTCAGTGTCACTGCCCCTCCTCTCACTAGGGTCCCTGGCCTCCCTCTTGATGTTGCGATACATACCAACATCTTTTTGTTTCTGAGTCTCAGATGGAGTGTATGTTTTATAACATGTTTTAATACAGATTCTTATGATCAGAGCTTAGGACAAAGTGTTCTGAGCATGCTAGTCTCTCTGGGAACAAAAGCATAGAAAGAAAGAAAGAATACGAGGCAAAGGTGAATTTAATCAAGTGATGTGGGAGTGTCATATATGAATCTGTTGATTTCATTGGTTAAAATAAAGAAACTGCTTGGCCGGCCCTAATAGGTTAAAACATAGGTGGGAGGAGTAAAACAGAATAGTATGCTGACAGGAAGAGGAAGTGAGCTCAGAGAAGCACGCAGCTCCGCTCAGAGACAGCAGCCTCCTGTCTAGCGGGCAGACAGGATGGCCCAGCTCTCTGAGGCACACTCGCCATGAAGCTCCGACTCAAGATGGACGTAGGCTAGAATCTCCCCGGTAAGCGCACCTTGGGGTGCCTACATAGATGATTAGGAATGGGTTAAGAGGTTGAAGTTAATGGGCCAAGCAGTGTTTAAATGGATACATTTTGTGTGTTGTTATTTCGGGCATAAGCTAGCCAGACGGCTGGGGTGTTGGGGACACAACCCGACGCCCCAGTTTCAACAGATGGCGCCCGGTGAATTCAAGGCCAGCCAGGCGATTGGGGTGCGGGGGACGCAACCCGGCGCCCCAATTTCAACAAAGTACCCCAAAATGAAGATTATAAAGAATGTTACTAAACAGCAAGTCTCCATGGATAACTAGAACTTGAGTCTCAGGATTTCTTTTCTTTTTTTTTTTTTAAGAAAAACCTTTATAGTCCAGGTCTTTTATTTCTTTTTGTACATCAGGCCATGAATTCGTAGGGAATGGGCTCCAGCAGCTCAGGCTCCTTCCCGTTAGTCCTCACAAAGTGTGCTTCTCTGGGTGGAGCAGGCTGGCGCTTCAGCTGAACCCAGGTGCCCTTCTCTTTGGCTTCCTTTTTCTTTTGGTCGTTCTCCTTCACCCGCTTCAGGAAGCTGTCTCTGCTCTTCGAGTGCTTAATGTGTTCAATCCACACATTAATTCTCTTGGCAAGAATCTTGCCCTTAACTTGCTTGTTTACAACGATGCCCACAGCATGCTGGGTGACATTGTAGACTCTTCCGGTTTTGCCATGGTAATATTTATGGGGCATTCCTTTTTGAACAGTGCCCATTCCCTTGATGTCTACAATATCGCCCTTCTTGTAGATTCGCATGTTCGTGGCCAAAGGAACAACTCCATGTTTCCTAAAGGGCCTAGAGAACATATAGCGAGTGCCCCTCCTCTTTCCCTTTGTGTTTGTCATTTTGGCGAGTTACTGAAAGATGGCTACCGCGGCTGCTCAGGATTTCTTGAAAGAGCAGAAAAAATTATGTTACAGATATACTGTCCCTGAGATGAAGAGAGAAGTATCATTTATAAGCTCGTGTCTTCCATGAACTAACTGAGACCATTGCATTATCAGAGTGCTGAAGTTCAAGCTTTCATGTTGCAAATGCATTATAGATTTTCACAGACAGCTAATACTTTGACATCAGAAAACCTGAGTCATGAAAATAAAAAGTCCTGAGGAATGTGTAGAGTCAGTCTCTACATTGATGGGGAAACTGTTAATCACATCTAGTTAAGGCGTGGCTACCTGGAGCCCAGGAAGGAAAAACTGGGAGGACACAGGTGCGTGCTCTCTCTGAGCAACTCCCGCTGGACAGATAGGAAGTCGGACCTCCCGCTCTTGTAGCGTGAGTTTCCCCTTATAACCATTAAAATATAATTGTTATTCTTGAGCTGACCTGGTTATTTATCATGCCGACCTAATTTGCAACGCTACACCAGTGATAGGTGTGAAAGCAAGATCCAGGAGATTTAGAGGGTGATGAAAAGATTCCCAAAAAAGTCCTCAAGAAAGTCCCAGGACAATGAAGTTGGAAGAAAAACAACTACCCATCTCCTGAGAAGAGAAACAATAGAAAAAGCTAAGATGGCTGAGGATGTGGGATGCTCCCTCAAAATCTGTCAGAATTATCTTCTCTGCAACTGAGGCCAGATCCATGGGCATAAGAAACATTGCCAAGGAAGAAATAGAGTTCCTCAGAAGACTCAAAACGGCCTTAGACACTCCCTGTGCCAAACAAACAACAAACAAACAGGATCAGCAAACAAACAAACAAACAGGATCAGCAGGGTTGGGGTCAAAGTGACTCAATCTGTCGATGGCAGAAAGGCTTAGGTGGGGGGAAGGAAGGGTCACTCAGAACAGAATAAGGAAGCTATTTTAGGGAAAGAAACCTAAGAAGGATCTATAATCTAAGGGGAATGGGAAATAGAGATACTTCCCACACTGAGTGTCAGGTCACCAGAGCCACCAAGGGACCTAATCCCATTCACAAATGGTTGGTGGAGGACTGAGGAGCATGAGCATAGAGCAGGATCTCTAGTGGAGCAGAGATCTGGCCAGAGTTCCCACTACTAGGCTCCTGAGAAGTGTTTGATGAGAAAGGAACCTTGACCCAAGTCTAAAGCAGAGCTAATGTGCTACCAGAAACTTAGGTGGGGTGTGGCCCTGACATCACCCCAGAGGAAACAGCCAATCAAATGCTAGCATAGAGGGAAGCGCATGCCAAGGAAAGGCAGTGGAAGCCCGTGCTCCTGATGAACCTTCACCTGCTTCCTTGTTCATGCCATAGCACAGACTGACTCGTTCCCTAATGGAGCACTGCGGCTCTCATTGATCTGAAATCCTCCCTCTCTCCCATCCTCTTCCAACTTCGTATTCTCCCCCCCCCTTTCTCCCACTCCCTTCTCCTCTCCTTCCTTCATTTTCTCCTGACCTCTTGCATTTCCCTCTTTCACGGATCTACAAATCTATTCAGATCAAATTGCCCACTAAGGGGAGACATTTTCCTTATATTAGCTCCCTAGGCTCAGATTCTCTGCTCATAAGGTACTCAAATGAATCACTCATTCTACATCCTCCATGTCCTCTTAAAGAACCAGAAATGGTGATCATTGACTCCTCCCACATTTCACATTAATTTTCAAGAGGCCCAATAGAATTAATCTGAGCTAAATATTTGAGACCTGTCCAAGAAGTATGACTTTCTGGTCCCAGAAACTAAAGACCTTTCTACTGTTTTAATTTATTGTCCATAACAAACACACCACAAGGAGTTGACACAGAAGACACCCAGGTGAAATCATAGTCAGAGAGAAAGTACACAAGAAAGAAAGGAAGGACAAGACAGACAGATAGAAATAAAAAGTTAAGCCAGAGACTTTCATTGTAAAAGAAGGAGTTGTCAAAAGGAAATCTTACTTTGTTAGAACTGATTTTCTGTGTAAAATGCCAGGGGACCATAAGCCAGCACATACCATAGCTCCTAGTCCTGCTCTACCAATATCCTTAACCCAGGTTTACCATAGTTCCTGGACCATGCTCTACTAATGTCCATGAACCTGACTACATGGATATTTCAGAGCTCATCTACACCAAGGTGTCTGAATCTGGTTATACCAGGGTTACTGAGCTAGGCTGTACCATACTCCCTGGACCATGCTCTACCAATATCTCTGAGCCAGGATATATTGATGCCCCTGATAAGATATATAGCAAGCTTGCTGGATCATCCCTTGCAATGGGCAATCCAGGTTCACTGCAGTGGATGACCAAGCAAACATAACACAGTCTAAATACAGACTCCCAACAAGCTGACCACCAGCTCCTGAACACTCTCTTCCTGCCTGTTTCTGTGTCTCTTTTGTCTGGAGATCATATAATCACACAATCTATTTGTACCCTAAAAATATGTGTCATGATACGTTTGCTATACCCTCTGAATTAGGCAAAGGTCTTGGTGCCTTGGGTGTACTCTAGTTCCTCAGAATTCATGTGAAAAGTGATTCTCTATAGGAAGAAATGCATGTTTTTCCTTTCACCCATTAAATTACTTTTAAGTCCATTCTTGTCACTGGGAGACATTTGCTGAATCTTGCCCATTCTTTTGCCTCCCTTTGAGGGATAAGACCTATAAATGGATAAGGGTTGGTATAGATGTCATCTACCTAGTCACCATGAGCTTCCAAGGAAGCACATAGAGAGAGGTTCCCTGGATAACAGGATGCTATTGTACAATAAAATCCAGAACTTGTCACCTAGACAATCATGGTTAAAACACAGGTCTCCTCTTGTTCTGTTCCATCATTTCTGCTCCAAGTCACTAGTATTCCAGTATCCTGCCACAGATTGTTGCATATGCAAAAACAAGTAAACAAGAGTTTCATAGTCATTATAGCCTGTTTTCCTTCATTCATTTTACCTTTCAGATACTCCAAAGCATGCGAACCCACACACCTTCACAAAGAGATAGACTATTAATGTGCTGGTTGATTTTTTTCAACTTGGTACAAATGTATACATGTCTAAAAAGAGGAAATCTTAGTTGATAAAATGTCTCCTCAAGACTGGCTTATAGCCAAGCCTGTTGGACATTTTCTTGATTAATGATTGGTGTGGAAGGGCCTAGCCCGCTGTGGGAGGTGCTGCCCATAGGCAGGAGGTCCTGAATTGTGTAAGAGAGCAGGCTGAGCAAGCTAGGAAGAGCAGGCCAGAAATCAGCATTCCTCCACAGGCCTCTGCTCTAGTTCCTACCTTTTAGTTCCTGACCTGACTCTCTTCAGGAAGGGAGTGTGACCTTCAATTCACATTTGGTTACCCAGTTACCCAGCCACACAGTTATCCAGAATATAATGGGCCAAAGCCCAGAGAATGGATATCTGTGTTACCCTCAGTCTTAAATGGGATGTTAATGTCATACCACCAAAGCTCAGGAAAATCAAGAAGATAGTGAAGAAATATTCTAAGAGGACCTGAGTGAACATGGTCAGCACAACTTCACCTGTGATTTCATAGCAGTTACACAGTTCCTGCAAAGACCTGCAGGAGCTCAATTCAGTAAACACCCCAGCATGGGAGGGAGGTCTCATGAAACAACACCCCGAGTTGAGAATCTACTTGCAATTGATGAGGAGGAAGATTAAGTTTCTTTAAGGGTATGGCCTTTGGTGGGTAGACCAAGATCCAATGGATATTCCTACCCCATGAGTATATGAGCAGTACAAATTAGACTTAGTAGATTATAAAAAAGATGGATGGATAGATAGATAGATAGATAGATAGATAGATAGATAGATAGATAGATAGATAGAAGCCAGAACATGAAGTTGGGGAAGAGTAATGAATGGATCTGTAGTAGTTAGAGAAGAGCTGGGGAAAGAGTTGGAGATGCAGTTAGTATAATCAAAATATATTTTATATATGAATGAATTATCAAAGAATTAAAAACATTATTAAAAGACAAAATTAAACACTAAAACAGAGATAAATATTCAGAAGTGATTACAAGGATGAGGATATTTTGTTTACCCCAAGCAAATAATCAACTTAAAATTTAGTGACCAGTAAGTTATTAAGCTTTAACTATCATGGGTAAGAGTTAAAAAGAACCTCTAGATAAATCCCCTTTTTAGCTTGGAGTCCCTCATATTCATAATACCAATAGCTGTGCATTTTAGATACCATTTCCCACATTGGACCTGAATACTTAACTATGACAAACCCTGGAGTCATCTCTGGGCTCTGGGTTTTTTCATCACTGAAATAAGCAATGATATGAACCTACCTCAATATGTACATCCCTTACAGGACAGATGATGTCATTGTCTCTGCCAGTTTGGCAACTACTCATTGCCTTGATGGACAATCTCTTCAGACAGCTGCCACGCAGGTCTGTCATTGCCAATGGAATCTGGGTTCGTTACACACCACACAGGAACCACCTACCCCAAAGAATGTTACACACTTAATTAATAGATTGTCATAAAAGAATTTTTAATCTCATAGAAAATGTTTAAAATATATAAACAAAATTCAGGTCTTTAGAAAAATGAATGAAAAACACCATCATGTTAACAATGTGTGCATATATATGGCTCATACAAAAATTCTGACACTAAACATGGAAAGATGAAAGTTATCTCTCATAACACTCTCTTTAATAATAGCATTGTGTTTCCCCCCCATTATATAGAGTTACTTAAGTTTAAAATTAAAAATACAGAGGCCAGCAAAGATGTTGCTAGACTGGAAGAAACATATCTCTTATCCATCCAGAATGTCCTTAGGTTCTCTAAAGATCCCAGATAAACACACAGTCCAGGGATATAGACCATGCTTTCCTCTTAAGCATGCTCATGGTTCCCTCTTTCCAATTTCTTCCCAGTCTTTGCTAGAGGGCTTCTGATATTCCCATGACCCCTACAGCAACAGCCCAAGGTATTCTAGTTTGGACAGTTGATTTTTATAATACAGTTAAGTACTAAATGAAGGCCTGTCTCCTTTATGCCTATACTTCTTCCTCTCAACTCTTTCCTCCTGTGACTTGGTAGAGTGTTTCTCCCTGTTCAGCATTTCAGAAAGCAGAATTCTGCTTCGGATAGCTTTGAAGTTAACACTATGCACAGTTCAGGAATTTTCAGGTCCACAACTTGAATGACCTCAATTTGCACAAATAGAGAAATGCATACTTGGTTTCTCCTTAGGGTCCTCTCCTGATTTATTCATCTTTATTTGACTTTGTCCCAGGAGAACTATGATATCCACAGTTGTTGAAAAAGATTCCATGTAACAGACTAAACTTCAGAGAATTTGATATATCCTGGGTGGCACTTTTTAAATTCTAAAATTAAAAAAAGTGTCATCACTCATAGATATTTGGGTCTATCACTCAGCTAATGAGTTTCTCTCTAACTCCCAGCTATAGAACTCTTGCTCTCTGTTCTGTCTCTTGATCTGTATATGACCTCCTACATCATACCTGTAAGCTTTGCATTTCTCCAGAGCAAAGAAGCGAGTCTAGGTTTGCAATCACAGGAGGCCCTGCTGAGCCTAAACATCTTGGTAAGTCCAGTTCCCAGATGTACCACATGTTTGGCATATTCAGGAACATCCCACACCGTGGTCTCACCAGATTTATGAACACTGGGTTCATGTCTGATTCCTCAGATGACTATGTCTTCCCAGTTCATCTGACTTCCTGAGAAACTTCCTTCCTTCCATGATCATGTAGGCATGAATTGGCAGGGCACCACACTCTTCCATAATCTTCTTTGAAAAAAATATAAGCATGAATTTAAAAATTGCATAAATTAATAAATAGCTTTATTAAAATTCTGTATAAATTGATGAAAACATTACTAATGTATTTGTTTTATACTATAACATCATTTTTCATTAGCTCTGAATACTATGACATAAAAACAGAAACCCACTGAAAAATGTTAACCTTCAAATTTCTCTAATTTCTGGATCATTTATTTAATAAAACTATATAATAATTATAATTGGTAATTGTCTTATTAAAAGATAACAATTAAAATAATTATTGATAATTGATACATAGGCACCATACATATTTGATACATATAATTAATCCATATATATATATGAAAATGTTGGTATTTTGAAGCCTGAAATACATATTCTGCTGACTTAGAACCACAGAAGTTTATTTTATGAGGCCACCATAGCTGCATTTGTATGATCTGAAGCCTCTATTTCCCTTCGCATTTGACATTATTTTCCCAACCTCTCTACTTCACACTGTTGTGTGGGTGTGAAAATCGAGCATGGAGAAAGGAATTTTCTAAAAGCTTGACCCACAGGTGGTCTTCACCTCTTTTTCTGCAGTTTACTGAGCACAGCACAGTCCTGTGACTCATCTGAACGGATGGAAATTGGAAAGTGTGCTACATGTGCAAGGGAAAGGGATAAGAAGAGGAACATCAGTGATCTTTCAAAACCTGCAGTCTTCTCTCTACATCACCAAATATACATTGGCTTCCCTTCACATAAAACTAGTTCCTCTTGAAGAAACTAACATTTGAGACTAAATTATTCTCGTCCTTCTTCTCAGTATCTGGGATCTCTCAATGGCATGCAGTCTTCTCCATCATTTCCTCATAGAGAAAGTTTTCATGGACCAGAAAATATTGACATAATAAGTACCTTTTGTTATAATCTGCTGGCCTGGTCTGTCACCTGGGTACCCTGTCCCTTTAAAATACAAGCCCCGCCCACTTCCAACCTCTCCCCCCCCCACTTTTGCTGAGGCAAGCTGTCTCCCCCACTCCTTCTTCTGGAGAGGCAGCTTCTGCCTCTCTCTCTTTTCACCTCCTTTTCCTTTTCCCCCTTCTCCCCTTCCCTTCCTGTCTATAACCCACTAAATAAACTCTCTTTCTACAAGTTGTCTCTGTCTGTCTCTCACCTGCTGTGGTCTCCCACCCACCAAGGGGACCCACTGAGGCCTCAGATGATCCACTGCTTCCCATTGTGGGACCACTCCCCCACCGCCTGTTTGTAATTGATAACACCTTTCAGGCTGGAGAGATGGCTCAACAGTAAGAAGACCTAAATCAGTTCTTTGTACCCACATATAGCAGCTCACGACTTCCTACAACACAGACACACAGACACACACACACACACACACAACTTCACTGTGTTCACAAGGAGTCACCGTCCTCTGTAATAGTCTACTGCTTTCTAATAGCACACCCTAGATACTAAGCACAGGGGCCAGGCAGCGGATATTCAAGGCCCAAGCTGCAGCACATGCATATGATAAAGCATTATTTACAATTAGAATCAGTAAGAGATTAACAAAATAACTTGTCACCAATCTTATTCACCTCAGAGCATGTTTTCTCTCCCTTCTTTAGGTGGAGAACTTTCGTCTTTCCATGTAAAGGGAGCACATTGTAGCTTTTCCTTGGCAATCTTAATATTAGAATTGGAATTCTTATATTCTGAAGTCATTTTTATGTAAAATAAAGATTGTTTGAAAAAAAAGGCCTTATTATGATGACAGGAGATCCTATAACTACAGTGAATACTAGCTGACTAACAGGGATAATATATATAGTGTGGAAATGTTGAACAAAGAGGTGATTTACGATCCAAAAGAAAATAACGAGAAGGCAAGAGCTTTCATAATCCTACTCAGAATGAAATAGAAATTACGATTTATGATGTTTTTATTTTTGGGAAATGTCCACCTAATAGTTTTTGACAGTGGTTCACTTTTTATAACTAACACATGTTAAGGAAGAGCAGAGGTTAGAGGAAACTAGAGTAATATTTTATCGGTAGGGTTGTATGTCTCAATAGCACACTTTAGTCTAAGGTGATTGCTTCTGCATACTCAGGGTCCTGAGTGGTGTCCATAAAGACGGCTGCTGCTGTGTGGAGATGACCAGTGTGAAGGAGCGCTCAAGCCTCCAGGAAACACAGACGATACAACTCTTCTCATAGCTTCATCCTTTTCCCCTTTCCCGACACGAAGGAGGCTTGTGGGGCAATGACTTAGGTAGCTGCTGAGGTTTTGTGAAATGATACCAAGTGAAATGTGAGAAAATCCTTAACGTTCTTTTGTATGCACTGTCCTCACCCAAAGAATCCATTGTTTACATGCAAGTTCATGAAGAATATGCTTTCAGGGTGGAGGTCATGTACACAAGAGATCCCATTTGTTGAAGATGCTTTCTTCCATTGTATAACTTAAGCTTCTTTGTCAAAAATCAAATGTTCATAGGTGTGTGGGTTAATATCAAGGTCTTCTATTCATTAAGTAAAATCTGAGCCTGTCGGTTACCAATTGGTGAAAGGTCAACCCGTTGACCTTTCTAGATGTTGGCTTCACAGCATTCTGTGTGACCCAACAGAGGCCACTTGAGACACAAGGCTAGCCCATCCAAGACCAGCTGTGTGACCCAACAGAAGCCACTTGAGGCACAAGGTTAGCCCATCCAAGACCAGCTGTGTGACCCAACAGAGGCTGCTTGAGGCACAAGGCTAGCCCTTTCCAATACCAGTTGTGGTGATGACTCCTTTGAAGGTTATGTCAAGATGTCTGATTTATTTGGGGATGTTTTATATACTGGGGGAAGACAAGGACTAGCTATGCAACACTAAAATCTCTTAAAAGAATCTTGGAAGCAATTTTTTAGGCCTCAGTGATTGCATGTAATCTGTAAATTATTCTTAGGGTCCCCCAAATATCTTAGGAGTTCCTAGATTTCTCTACAACTCAGATGCCACACATATCAGGTACCAGGCTCTTGTTTTTCCCAGGAAAGCCTTATTAGCATTGGTTCTGTAAAGGCAATGTCAGCTCATTACAGCTGTCTGGTCATATTTGACTCTCTGCGTCATTCTCAAATGTAACATACTCATCAAAACCTTGCCTGTAATCAGTACTTCCATTACTGGTGGCTGTTTCTGTACATAGTGGCATAGACAAGGACATGGAAGCATTGTTATTTATTAAAAGTCACATGCAATCTAGTTAAAGTGGCTGTCAAGAAATTTAAAAGGCTCTCCTCCGTCATTCTGTCCCCAAAATTTTTTTTCTTTCTCCCTCACTGGGAGTCAGACATCACAGACTCTGACAAGAGAATACAGTCATACAACAGGGATAATTAGGAGTTACCTTGTACATATTCTTGATAGTTCACATTAGAGGTGTCCACCATAGGTTCACATGTTTGAACATTAATCTCCAATTTATGATATTGTTTGAGGTAGTTATGGAGGTTTTAGAATATGGCACTTACCAGGTTTCAGAGTCTGAATTAAAAATTAATAGAATGATTTTTGTGGAAGAAATTTAAAGACAGCATAACATTGAGTCTGTGCAATGGTTATTATTGATAACCCTTACAAGGCTCTATAATGAAAATATATGAGCGGGGCAGGAAAAAATATAGTTTGGTGAGGAAAAGAGGACTAGAAAGCAAAATGTTCCAGCCAAGGCGTGTGCTTAAAGAGGCTGCAACTGTAAGGAAATTACTGGCATCAAGAGAAGGCCTGCACTTCTCTAGAACAGTGGAGAAGGTGAGCTCTGGACAAAAGCCCACCCAGATAAGCTTCCAACTTATAGGCGGAGAGAGCCTACGAAATCTCTTTCTCCTAGGAAACAAGCGCTTCAGCGCACAAAAGCTGATACTAATATAGTCAAAGGGGGCTCAGAGTCTAGCCCTGGCATGCAGATGAACTTAGCAGTGAGGTCCATGTGCCAGTGGCTTTGGAGGCATGGAAGATTCAAGAGTTGTGGATTTTTCCTCTGGGGTTCAGAGAGTCATCAAAGTCAGACAGCAAGTGCCAGGAGAGTCTCCTCTGAAGGCCTTGAAAGGCCAGGAGGCTGCTGTGTGATGTTCGTGAGAGAGAGAAGCCGAGTCTGAGCTGAGACGTCAGAATGTTAAAGATGCTGGATCCATGAGACATCTGACGAGGAGAGCTGCATGCACTGTGGGATAATATATATGGAAAAACTGGAAATGTTAACAAAGAGATGAACATTTAAAGGGGAACCCAAAGGGGAATAATGGTTGAAGACAACTTTGTTTTCCCCTTCGAGCTTTATAGTTTTAAGGATTTTAAGCTTTTTAACTTAACTTTTTGTTTATGGTTTAAGAAGTAATAAAGTATATTCTTTTGCATGTAACTGTGTAGCTAACCCCATCCCTATTTATAGAAAAGATTCTTTTCACTGATTTAGGAATCTTGGAACCATCTTGCAGGTGCATTGCTCTCTCTCAGTTCAGTTTCATTAACCTATACATGTGCCTCTACGAGAGTAAGAAATTGAGTCAAGAATTGAAATAGCAAAGCATTTCCCCCTTGTTCTTTTGTAAGCTTTTGTGTGTGTGTGTGTGTGTGTGTGTGTGTGTGTGTGTTTGCTTCTTTGTTTGTTTAGCCTTACTATTCTGCATGGATTTTAGAACCAACTTGTCCATCTATATGTGAAAAAAGACTTTAAATTCTTTCATTCTGGAGGTTGCCTGTTGAACTTGAAGACCAACTTTGGACGCTGCCATTTTTTACAGTATGAAGAATCAATGATAATTCAGATGCCCTTTAATTTACTCTGTCTTCAACAATTTCCTTCAGTATTTTTCTGTTTTCAGTATATACACCTTACCATCACCTTACCAAAAAGTTTTCTTAAGTATTTTATTTTTTGATTTAGACAAAACCTACCATCAATGGTGGGTTTCTGAGTAGGGTGGGGGTATAGCCAGCCTCTATACATTGTTCCTGTGCTTCTCTTAAAGATACTCAGTTTTTAAGAAGTATTACTTATTACTTTGAGTTTTCATGCTCAATATTATGTCATTCTGGATAAAAATGATTTTACCTTTAGTTTTTGATTGATTTCTCTTTTGTCCAATTGAACTACTGACAACATTTAGCATGGTATTAACTGGATGTAATAACAATAAACATTGCTGAGGGAATTAAGGGTTCATAAAATAGACATTGAAATGTGATCACTCTCATTCTGTTTTTGAAAAGGTTTATGAAGCATTTGTATTAAATATTATTTAATGTGTTGTAGAATTTGGTAGCGAAGCTATATATGTCTGGACATTTATTTCCGGGTAGTATTCCTGTTGTTAATTCTGAAAGCTTATACTGTGGGAAGCATAATTTATTAGAATAATCAGATTAAAAGTTCTCTTCTATAAAGAAAGCAAAGCCATTTTAGTGTTGGCAAGAGTCTTGGCTCTAGAGGGGTTCCCACGTGTCCAAGGGGATTTCCTCAGCTAGGTCCTTGGGCAGCAGAGGGGAGGGTGCCTGAACTGGCTTTCTCCCATAGTCACACTGATGAATATCTTGAATATCACCATAGAACCTTCATCTGGTAAGGGATGGAGATAGAGACAGAGACCCACATTGGAGCACTGGACTGAGCTCCCAAAGCCCAGATGAACAGCAGAAGGGGGGAGAACATGAGCAAGGAAGTCAGGACCACGAGGAGTGCGTCTACCCATGGAGACAGTGAGACTGATCTAATGGGAGCTCACCAAGGCCAGCTGGACTGGGACTGAACGAGCATGTGATCAAACCGGACTCTCTGAATGTGGCTGACAAGGAGGGCTAAGAAGCCAATGATAATGACACTGGATTTTGATTCTACTGCATGTACTGGCTTTTTGGGAGCCTAGACTGTTTGGATTCACACCTTCCTAGACCTGGATGGGGGGGGGGTCTTGGACTTCCCACAAAGCAGGACACCCTGACTTCTTTTAGGACTGGAGAGTAAGGGGGAAGGTGTGGGGGGAGTGGGAGGGAAATGGGAGGATGGGAGGAGGTGGAAATTTGAAATAAATAAATAGAAAGGAAGGAAGGAAGGAAGGAAGGAAGGAAGGAAGGAAGGAAGGAAGGAAAGAAGGAAGGAAGGAAGGAAAGGATGTAGCTAGCCTTGGAAGTTATGGAGGATTTGTTAAAGTGGGGTGATGTTAGGATCCACTGTTGGGAAACAGCTTTTATCTTTACTATTCTCATCTAGATTGAGATAAAGCAACCAAGGCCAGTGGCCTTCCCACTCAGCTGCTGAGTCTCAGGAACCATAGCCATGAAGTGTTGCATAATTCTAAACTCATTAGAGCCATCTAGCAGTATTATTCATATAAATTAACTAGGATTTACTACCCAGGAGAAGGAAATATAATGTCTGTCTTATATCAGAAAATGACTTTAATAACAGCTGTCTCCTCAAATGGGCAATGCATGACACAGAGAATCCAGCCTTGGTCAAGCCTATGAAATAAGGTGACATGACTGGTTTTCCTTCCAACCAACTTGAAACACAGGAAATAACCAATCCATGACCAACTGATAACTGGGATATGGCAAGTGCTGATGCATGTATGCTTCATTGGTTCTATGATTCTTTGATTTATGTTCTCTACATTCATACAGCAAAATCTTGTGACACTGACATTGTTGCTATCAAATATCTTATGTAAATAAAGCATATCATAATGCTAATACTGGGAAGCATATTGGGAAATTTAGTTAAGGGATCACCAGGATGTTATATTATTGGAAAGTTGGGATCTGAGAATTAACTACATTTAGATGGTCAACAGCCTGTCTCCATGGGCATGTGTACGCTGAGGCTGTGGAAGTGGCAGGGTAAGCATGAACAAATGTCCATTAGCATGAAAGTGTGAAAACGTCGGCTATGGCTTTATACGGTATAATGCTTATTCTTTTAATAGTTGTTAGCCCTCCCTGACTCCGCCATATTTCAGACGTGTTCATCCTAACAAGATTACTGAGTCCTAGGAGGTGAGCTCTAACCCCTTGAACGATCTTGCCTGATAACAGTGATTTTTTTTAGCATATTTGGCAACTTGGGCTACCACATACAGTTTGTGCTCATGATATAATTTATTGATTGCTTTCTATTGTTCACTTCAGAGCCTCGACTATGTTGTATAAATTTGGTTTCTAGAAGGTCTTTGAGTTCCCAGTCAGTTTCAATAGAAAGCAAGCACCCAAAGCTTGGCGGCCTTCCCTGGAAACACACTGTTCAAGTTTTCCTTTGCTATTGCTGAGAGAATTAAGAGCTGTCCTTGTGATTGCAATAGCAAATGATTAAGTGGCAAATCATACATGATCATTCTGGATTCCACCCTCTGCCCTCACTTCCTTTGCTGATTTTTATCTGTGTCTCTTCACGGTCGTGCACCCTAAATGACAAACACACCAGAAAATGAGTAAACTCCAAAACTGGGCACTCACAGGACTCTACTTGAAATTCTAGTTTCTGAGAACTCTAGAGAAACCTGTGGGTTCACTCTGAACATTATGCTGATCACAGACAGCATTTGTCTAAATCATGAGTAAACATTGATTTATAACACTGGGAAATTGTGTACACTCACCCCTTCGTTCCAAATAAAATACGCGCACATTAGAAATCTTAGCCTTAGCTGAGATTACATTTAAGCAATCTGAAACGAAGCTTTATGCCTATATGGGTTATTTCAAAATGTATTAATAGAGGAAAGGAATAAGAAGGAATATCATTAGTTAAAAGTGGGCTTGAGAGTTGGATCTTACAGAGGACAAGAGTTTGACTCTTGGAACCCATGTGAGGTTTTCTTAACACCTCCTGTAACTCTAGCCCCAGGAGGACCTGATGCCTCTGGTCTCCACAAGTACTGGAACTTGGGTGCACACATATGTAAAGATCAAAGTAAAAATAAAATATAAGTATTTTTTAAAAAATAATACTAAAAAGAAAATGAAAACATAAAGACCACCAAATACCAAGAGTGCCTAGGTCTCGCTCACAAGCAGCCGTCTAAGAATGTATAGGAAGTGTGTCTCAGAGGGGTTACCACGGTGATGATAGCAGAAAATGATTCCCGTCAGCATGGGAATTCCACTGGCAAACCTGGGGCCTTTGTGAATGAACTACCCTAAATTCAAGGCTCCACATATGTCTCAAGAGTCCCCAGGGACCTCAGAATGTGTTGTCAAATACCTCTAAAACAATGAGAAGGGGGAAGAGGGCGAGCTACAGATCAGAATGGGGTGCTGAGGGACATGGTTTCCAAACTGAACGTCAGGTGAGAAGCACACAGGAGTCACAGCAGACTCACAGGAAGTGCAACAGAGGACAGAGGAACAGGAGGCACAATCCTCGCTGAGCAGCACATCTGGCTGGAGCAGCACATCTGGCTGGAACCCCCTGTGACTAAGTTCCTTAAAGGTGGTTTGTGGGGAAAGAACCTGAACTCAGCCCTAAATGAGACCTAACTGATAGCAGGGACTGAAGTTGGTGGGTAATGTGGTCCTGACACTATCCCAGAGGAAGATGCCTGGCTAGACACTAGTGGAGAGAGAAGGGAGGGTAGGGAGGGCAGTTCAGACATCTCTATCTTTTCAGCTCATTCTGCAGCTGTCTTATAAGACACAAATCAGTGCCAACAATCTCTCTTAAAGTAGTGAGTGCTGTCTTTTCATTGTGTCCTTTCTTCCATCCTCCTCTTGTCTTCATAGTCATTGTCTCTCCCTCCCAATGCCCGCTCTGTTTCCTCCCTAAAGCCATGGATCTATTTATAAAAATATCAATGCATTGATTGAGCACCAACTATGACAAGAGAGTCTGTGAGAATAAAGTGACTTTGAAAGCCTGTATGGAAGTGGGTGAGGGTGGCGGCTGAGCCTGGGTCATCAGGTTCAAGACAGGTTAATATAGTGGCAGTGTTTTGTGGATGTTCAAGCTTCATAAAGGCAATGTCTGATAAGAGATTGTGTATTGAGGGGAACTGTGGAGTAGAAACCTAAGGTTCATTCTATTGTGATCACAGAAAATACGTGGACTACAAGTTCATGGAATCAGAGGCATTCTTGTTTCTGTGTCACACAAGAGAAGGCTGGCACCACTACAATCGTCACTGTCCACTCTTAGTAATAGCAATAAACCGTGGTGAACGTGGTATATAGTGAATGCCACACTTCTCTCTCTACCAAGTCAGCACACCAAGACACAGAGAGAAGCATCCAGGGCCCTCAGACCACAGTAAGCACTCAGATTTCTGAGCATCCTGAGGTGATTCATAGAAAGCCCACTCTGGTGTCTCCTCAAGGAGAAAGCAGGAAAAAACATAATGTCTAGAATACATGGTACAAAGCAGAAGGTAAGGAGGCAGAAGTCACAAAAGCCAGCATACAGATTCTAATGGTGGCAGAGCATTCCTTCCACAACACCATGGAGGAAGAGATTCAGCTAGCAGCTTATCACACCTGCAGTGCTGATCTGATCACTCCCAGATCACTCGGAGTGCTACCTGAATTCTTCTTATGTGGCCAGTCTCCAGGTGAGCCTCACCCTATAACCAGTGACGCCCCCCCAAGAAAGGAAAGGATTCTCATGATGAATTTTCACAGCTAATAGGCAGTTACCTGAGACGGGTTTTGTTGTTGTTGTTTTGTTTTATTTTTTCAGCTTCAGGCTCCACACAGAGCTTTAAATAAATAATAAAACTCAGGAGTTACTTTTGTCATATGAAAGTGTTTAGTCAACACTTGCTTCAGCCTTTTACTAAACAGCAGCTAACCTGTTTATCCTGAGCCGTAGAACCATAGGAACCCCCCCCTCCCCCCCCCCACACACACACCTCCCGTAACTCTTTCTAACTGCCAGGCTCCAATAGCGGTGTCTGTTGGTAAAGAAACACATCCCACAGCTATTCTGGCCTAGGTGTGAACATCCCTAGAGGCTCCTTTGTTGAGCACTTTGAAAAGGACGTCAGAGACTGTGGAGCCTGTTGGACATTGGGTCTAGCTGGCAGATATAGGGCCACTTTGAGTTTCATATGTTTGTCTGACTTTTGGTTTGGTTCTCTGTGCCCTGATCTACTGAGATGCTAACAAACCACACTACAGCAGAGCAGGCTCCAGCTTCTGGGTCTTCTGTGCTGCAATGGGTACGTTTAAGACACAAGAGCCAAGACAAGCCAACCCTCCATTAAGTTGTTTCTGTTCAGTACTTTGCCTCGGTGATGAGAATAGTAACTAATACAGTGGCCCAATGGATAAGAGACAATTTCAGTATCCAGAAGCTCCACTGCTTGCAGTGCCCAATGAGTGATCTTTACTAGACAGCAGTGCAAAGCCTGGTGTTCCATCTGAGTTCAGAGGTTCATGCTAGTGGAGATCCCAAAAGCAAGGTGCAGCTGTCCAGGGCATTGCCTGCTGGTCTCATCAGAATCTAGGGTAGAATACTAGAAAAAGTTCTATCAGTTTCAAAAACACCTACAGGCCCAGAAATGTGATTGTCTCCTAAAATTGATGTAGGAGTTCCTTCTGTTTTTGTGTTGCTTTGGTTGGATAATGATAAAGAAAATGCCTTGACCTAGTTGATAGGACAAAACTTAGATAGGCAGAGTAGACAGAACTGAATGCTGGGAAGAAGGGCAAAGTGACAGACACCATGGATCTCCTGCCTGAGACAGACGTTGGTTAGAATCTTGCTGGTAAGCCACAATCATGTGGTGATACATAGATTAACAAAAATGGGTTAAATTAAGATATAAAAATTAGCCAATAAAAAGTTAGAACTAATGGGCCAGGCAGTGTTTAAATGAATACAGTTTCTGTGTGATTACTTTGGGTGTAAGCTAGGACAGAACACTCTCCATGCAACAGAGTGGCGCCCATGTGATCAACTAAATCCACATGATCCACAAAAAGGAATTAGAGAACAATCCCATTTACACTACCTACAATAATAAAATATCTATTAATAAACTTAAAAATAAGATGAAAGATGTCTACAATGGAAAATATGAAACACTCATAGAAGAAATTAAAGAGGATACAAACACATGGAAAGATATTCCATGCTCATGGGTTGGAGGCATTTATCATGTCAAAATATTCATGCAATGCCTATTAAAATACTGAAATACCAAAGATCCTGAAATTTGTAAGACCACAAAAGTCCCCCCAAATAGTCAAATCTATCTTGAAAATTCAAATGAAGGCACTGCAACATTTGACTTGAAAACACTACAAATCTTCAGAAACTAAAATAGCATGGTACTGGCATACTTATCGAGCAGTGTAACAGTATAGAAGGCTCAGGAATCAGCCCAATGCATTCCCAGTCAAATGCATTGAGCAGAGTAAAGAGCCTGATACAGCAGGCAGGGCTCCTCAGTAAAGATGAATGGTGCTATGCAAACAGTTCCATATGCCGAAGAATTACACTAGACTGACTCTCCCTCACTGATTCTAGGGGTAACCGTGAATAGATCAAAGGACTTAAATGCATGGTGGAAATTTCTGTAACTACTGGAATTGTTCTAGACATTGACCTGGGCAAACAATTTTAGATATTACACAACACATAAACAACAAATCGCAAGTTGACAAATGGTATTAAATGAAGCTCAAAAGGTTCCACACAGTAAAATAAAAAAAAAAGTAGCAGTGCTAAGTGATCACTTCAGAATTGAAAAAGAAATACTTTTAAGCTGCATATGTGATAGGACATAATATCCATACTATATAAGGAACTAAAATCACTCAATAGAATAAAATGACCTAATAATCCAATGCAACTACTGGGTAAAGTACTGAATTTCTCAAGTGAAAATATGAATAGATACATTAAAAAGAAGTTCAGCAACCCTAACCATCAGAGAAACTCAAATCAAAACTACAAGGAAATACTACATCACCCCGGTAAGGATAGCTACTATCAACAAAGCAAAACCCAAAAAACTCTGGCCAGGATACAGAGAAAAGAATTGGTGGGAATGCAAGTCAGTACAGCTTTTAAAGAAACAGAAAAGGCTAAAAGTAAAATTACTTTACAACCCTACAATTCCACCACTAGGCATGTCCCCCTAAGAAATTATTCACCACGTTAAAGAAACCCCTGAACCGCAAAGTTTATTGCAGTCCTGTCTATGATTAATGGATAAAGAAAGTGGGTGCACACACACAATGGGACCCTTTCATTTGTGACATAGGACTGGAACTGGAGATCCCTGAGGCTAGTAAAGTGGCAAAGGCAAACATCACCTGAGCTTGCCCATATGTAGGATGTAAAACACAGTTTCTGGAAGCTGAAGGTAGAATTGCGGCCATCAGAGGCTGAAAAGAGAAGTGGGGATGCGGTGTTTAATGGCACCATTAGGTAAATAAGTAAACACCAATGCATAACATATTTCAAAATGGCTGAGAGGATTTTGAATGCATTTACCCTAAAGAAGAAATAAAAAACTAAAATACTACATATACTAATAACCTTTATTTGATTTTTGTGCAATATTTGCATGAAGCAAACGTATTTTGTTTTGAAGGTTCATATTATTATTTGGTAATCAAAAGTTTTCAATTTAAAATTTTAAAAGCCAGCCTGTCTTTTTAGGACTCCCTCCACAGTGAAAAGAACTGGATCCCAAAACTATCATACTTTCAGCCTCCTATTTCCCCTCACCAGCATGGTCTGCTGGCTAGTAAATTCTTCATTGACATTTCCCTGGGACCTTCCAGAGGAACGAGAAATACCTCTGCATCCACTCCAAATACTGAGAGGCTGAACTGGATTAGTGGATAGGGTTGTTTCTAGTCCCAGGCATCTATCATTTCCTTTTGATTTAATTCATCACCTCCCAAGAAGCCACACCACAAGGGTGGACAGTGGAGTCAGGCCAGGTAACATCACCATCAGACAGTAGGCATGAACGCAATGTTAAGCCATGGATTTTTATTCACAAAAGCTGGAATGAAGGCAGAGCAACTCCAAAAATCTACTTCCTTAAGGAAGGGTTCATTTTCTGTATAAATATCCAGCTGGCCAGAGATCTCTCAGCAGATCCGAGAGTCCAGAGAGCTTCATCCTCTAAGGTAAGACTCCCCACTCAGAACTTTCTGCCACACTTCTGTGCTGATCTTGGTTGGAAACTCTTGACAATCTAAAGATTTGTCTACTTATTTTCACTGCATATGTTTCACTTCCTTCTCCAACTAGAGCTGTGGGGTGAGGATCAGAAAAGGGGGGCTCTATAAAGAACAGCATCAGGTGAGGATCAGAAAAGGGGGCTCTATAAAGAACAGCATCAGGTGAGGATCAGAAAAGGGGGCTCTATAAAGAACAGCATCAGGTGAGGATCAGAAAAGGGGGGCTCTAGAAAGAACAGCATCAGGTGAGGATCAGAAAAGGGGGCTCTAGAAAGAACAGCATCAGGTGAGGATCAGAAAAGGGGGGCTCTAGAAAGAACAGCATCAGGTGAGGATCAGAAAAGGGGGGCTCTAGAAAGAACAGCATCAGGTGAGGATCAGAAAAGGGGGGGCTCTAGAAAGAACAGCATCAGGTGAGGATCAGAAAAGGGGGGCTCTAGAAAGAACAGCATCAGGTGAGGATCAGAAAAGGGGGACTCTAGAAAGAACAGCATCAGGTGAGGATCAGAAAAGGGGGGCTCTAGAAAGAACAGCATCAGGCTGACAGGAAGTTGTGGATGAGACAACATGACCAGGCACTTCAGTGTCCTCTACTCGAGTTGAGAATTTTCACCATCAAAGGCACTACTCTATGCATTTGGATGCTCAAATCTTAAAATCTTTGCTTCATGAGCCTATAATTCATCACATATATAACACAGGGCTTACTAGAAATGGAAGAGTCAGAGTCTTGCTAGGGCAGGAGAAGGAAGAGGACTTGGAATGTGGCAGAGGTGGGGTGGGAAGGCATGGTGGGCAAGCCTGTATGGACAAGTAGAGTGCAGTGAGAACTCACAAAAGCAAATGCAGAGGACAAGTGTGAACTGGGGCTTAGATGTGAATCTTGCAAGTAGGAGGGAAGGTTCACAGCGAGCCTTCCTATCAGAGTTTTACTCTAGACATTTTTGCCTGAAATGATCGAAAAACTAGGATTTGCAGCAATCCTAGAAGCTTACTGCTGGTTTGAGTTGTTCTGTTCTGTTTATGGTCTATACATAGAAGAAAAAAACATATAAAAGAGCTCCATTCACACAAATGTGGAAAACAAAATAACAAATTCAAGAGACTAGAGAAGAGGAAGCAGGTTTTAAGGTACCATTCTTCAGAAAAGGATACTAGCAGAGAGAAAAGACAAAGGTGTCCACAGTGCTGGACTAGTACAAGACAAGATCTCGAGAAATTCCTGGCCTTTCTTCTAATAGGTCAAGACTTTCCAAGTTCCCTGTTCTTTTAGTTTAAGATACAGAGCTTTATGTAATGAATATTTGAAGCTGGAGGCTGCCCCCTTTCCTGCTTGTGGACTCAGTCACAAAGCAAACTGCCAGCCAGAGGAGAGAATTTTCTAGACTTTCCTGAGATCCTTAACTCTGATGGATGTGAAATGAGCCTCATAATGAAATTGACTAAAGTTTAGCAGTGGTGGTGCACGCCTTTAATCCCAGCATTTGGGAGGCAGGGGCAGGTGGATCTCTGTGAGTTGGAGGCCAGCCTGGTTTACAAAGTGAGTTCCAGGACAGCGAGGACTGTTTCACAGAGAAACCCTGTCTCGAAAACCAAAACAAAAAACAGGAAGGAAGGAAGGAAGGAAGGAAGGAAGGAAGGAAGGAAGGAAGGAAGGAAGGAAGGAAGGAAGGAAGGAAATGACTATAACCATTTATTTCTTATACAGGCACTACCAATTTGACAGAGGTGGTCAAATCACTTTAATATTTTGCTGTTTAAGTAAGTAGCAACTATAAAAATAATCTATGATTTCCATCCAGCTCAGGAAAATAAAAGTGTCTTTAATTAATAGGAGAAAAGCAATAAAAAATATTTAGTATTCTGCCCATTCCCTCAAAACTACCTAACCAGTTGTCCTGTCTCTAGGGTCAGCATCCTTTGAAGCATGAGCTCCTACCAGCAGAAGCAGCCCTTTGTGGCACCTCCTCAGCCTCAACAGCATCAAGTGAAGCAACCTTGTCAGCCTCCACCACAAGGAAAATTTGTTCCCATAACCACCACGGAGCCATACTATGGAGATGTTCCACAACCAGGAAACACTAAGATTCCAGAGCCCTTCAACACCAAAGTGCCTGAGCCAGGCTACACTGTCGTCCTTGAGCCAGACTATACCACAATGCCTGGGCCATGCACTACCAACATGGCTGAGCAAGACTATACCACAATGCCTGGGTCATTGTCTACCAACATGGCTGAGCAAGACTATACCACAATGCCTGGGCCATGCACTACCAACGCCACTAAGCAAGACTATACCACAATGCCTGGGTCATTGTCTACCAACATGGCTGAGCAAGACTATACCACAATGCCTGGGCCATGCTCCACCAACACCACTGAGCAAGATTATACCACAGTCCCTGGGCCATGCACTACCAATGCTACTAAGCAAGACTATACCACAATGCCTGGGTCATTGTCTACCAACATGGCTGAGCAAGACTATACCACAATGCCTGGGTCATTGTCTACCAATACCACTGAGCAAGATTATACCACAATGCCTGGGCCATGCTCCACCAACACCACTGAGCAAGATTATACCACAGTCCCTGGGCCATGCACTACCAATGCTACTAAGCAAGACTATACCACAATGCCTGGGTCATTGTCTACCAACATGGCTGAGCAAGACTATACCACAATGCCTGGGCCATGCTCCACCAACACCACTGAGCAAGATTATACCACAGTCCCTGGGCCATGCACTACCAATGCTACTAAGCAAGACTATACCACAATGCCTGGGTCATTGTCTACCAACATGGCTGAGCAAGACTATACCACAATGCCTGGGTCATTGTCTACCAACATGGCTGAGCAAGACTATACCACAATGCCTGGGTCATTGTCTACCAATATGGCTGAGCAAGACTATACCACAATGCTTGGGCCAGGCACTACCAACACCACTGACCAAGATTATACCACAATTCCTGGGCCAGGTACTACCAATGCCACTAAGCAAGACTATACCACAATGCCTGGGTCATTGTCTACCAACATGGCTGAGCAAGACTATACCACAATTCCTGGGCCATGCACTACCAACACCACTAGGCAAGATTATACCACAATTCCTGGGCCAGGCACTACCAATGCCACTAAGCAAGACTACACCACAATGCCTGGGTCATTGTCTACCAACACGGCTGAGCAAGACTATACCACAATGCCTGGGCCATGCACTACCAACGCCACTAAGCAAGACTATACCACAATGCCTGGGTCATTGTCTACCAACATGGCTGAGCAAGACTATACCACAATTCCTGGGCCAGGCACTACCAACGCCACTAAGCAAGACTATACCACAATGCCTGGGTCATTGTCTACCAACATGGCTGAGCAAGACTATACCACAATGCCTGGGTCATTGTCTACCAACACAGCTGAGCAAGATTATACCACAATGTCTGGGCCATGCACTACCAACGCCATTAAACAAGATTATACCACAGTCCCTGGGCCATGTTCTACCAACATCCCTGGGCCAGATTGTACCATGGTTCCTGGGCCATGCACTACCAATTTCTCTGAACCTGGCTTTGTGAATGTCTCTGAACCCAACTATACCAAGGTCCCTGATCAGGGCTACACCAATGTACCTGGCCAGGGATATTCTAAGGTACCAGAGCCATGTCAGGCTAAGGTTACTGAGGTATACCCCACAAATGTCATTCCACAATTAACTCAGCAGAAGACCAAGCAGAAGTAACACAGTCCATAGCCAACCAGACTCTTAAAGAGCCAGCCACCTGCTGCTCAACTCCTTCCTGTCTGCTTCTTCCCCATTGTCTAGAGATCACAATCTTTTGCCACACTTTCTACTGTACCCTAAAAATACATGCTTTGGTGTCTTTCTCTATATTCTCCAAGGAATCTTTAGAGCCTCTGAGTTAAGTGGAAGATCTCAGTGCCTTGAATGTTCTTTGATTCCTGAGAGTTCATCTGAAGCAGAACTCTATGGGATTCTCTATGGGAAAAAAAAAATGTGTATTTCCTGCTTTGACTCCATTAAATTGCTTTTAAGTGCACGCTTGCCTCTGTGTGATACATACTGAATCGTTCCCACTCCTTTGCCTCCCTCTGTGAGTCAAGACTTATATCCTGACGAGGATTGGTATAGACGACATCTCATTAGCATTAACCATCACAGTGTACTCCAGGGGGCTGTAAAGACACATTAGGAGGCTCCCGTGGAAGAGTCTCTAGGTATTGTATACTGGCACTCAAAGGTCCTTCTGTATCTGGCTAAGCCATACCCAACTGTTTTTTCTTTTTTAAAAAAATATTTATTTATTTATTCATTTATTTATTATGTATACAATATTCTGTGTGTATACCTGCAGGCCAGAAGAGGGCACCAGACCCCATTACAGATGGTTGTGAGCCACCATGTGGTTTCTGGGAATTGAACTCAGGACCTTTGGAAGAGCAGGCAATGCTCTTAACCTCTGAGCCATCTCTCCAGTCCCCCAACCGTTTTCTATGCCCTAAGCTACAACCTTCATCCTCAGTACTGCACCCCGAAGTCGGGATTCACCTTATGCGCTTTAGTACCAGTTTTCCTTTTTGTTCTCCCATTTTTCCTTTTAGTTAACCCTGATACATACCAATCCACTCTTTCTCTGCACACTCTCATGATGAACTACACAAATTCTACCCTCATTAACTCAGGCAACCCTCGCTTTCTCCAGACGTCCAGCACATAAAGGAGTCCTGCATCTGGGGACACGGGAGGAAAAGATGCATAGTGCACACCTTGCAGAGGTGTTTTCTCTTGCCATCATGACAGTTGGTGTCCTTGTCATACAAACATGCACACACTATGCCCTCACTCTGCTTATTCCACCCACCATTTTACTAGTCTTATCTGTCCCAGAGTAATGCACAGAACACTTTATCCAGTGATTAAAAAACAGGGCCTGAGTTTTAAGCAATGGCATAGAATTCACACTCCAGAAAAGGGAATAAGTTAGGGGAGTGCAGTTCACTGAGCTGTGAAATCCCAGGAGTAAAAGGGGGGCTAGAGGAACACTGAGTACAGCTGCTCCCTGGTTCCATGAACAAAGACAAACATGTGTTTGCCTCACACCTAGAGCTTAGCGTCCCAGCTCCCTGCTGTCTCCTACAGCCCCATCTTTGTTTCAGGAATGGCAAACAGAGAACAAGGTAATGGTGATCCAGCTCCAGCAGCAGCAAAATATAAATTTTAGAAAAACTGCATCAGTCCCTAGGGAACAGGCTGTGTGTTAAGTTCCACTGTATCAGAGGTATGAGTCAGGTGCCCAAGCAGAAGCAACGTGTTGGGCAAGTACTTCAAGTAAGTTTCCAAAGAGTTCCGGAGACACAAGGGGGGTTCAAGGAGATAACTCACCCTCCAGATTGTCACAAGTGACGAGAAGTTGTTAGGTAGGCAGGAGAGAACGTCACCCTTCATACCTGTTAGGAACGTACGTGCAGAGGTGGCTTCACATCACCACCAGTTTCAACGGTGGAAAAGTCTAGAGATGAGTGCAGAATGAATCACTATTAAGTAAGCTAATGTTAAGTGCAGAGGGGCAGTGTGTGCTGTGCAGCCACTGTGAATATAGAGTAAGGCACTTCCATTAATCCTATCATTTGGGGCTGCCTATTTTCAAAATATTACTATTATATATAATATATTTATAAATATATATAATACATTTAACTTACCTGTTATATAATATGTATGCTACCTGTTAAGGTACTTTAAAGTGTTCAGTTCTGTGGCATCGATTTGATCTGTGATGTGTCCCTTTGTCAAAATACATGCAAATGAGATTATGAAACATGAAAATCCCTAACACTAAATTCAGCAAAATAGAAATGTTGGTTCTTCCTGTCAACTCTTCATTAATGTTCATTTTTGTCTGTCTTTCAGAAGAATTTGCATCATGTGATACTATCTCATACTTATTTTATGGCTTTTATTGTGACACTTAATATATGCCCTATGAGCTATCAGTAAGCTAAAGGAAACGTGTTCTGCCCTTCAAAGCCACTCCTGGGTTCTTCAGCACAGATCCCCTGCGAGGACCCTTCTGGAGCCCCTGCTGACAGCACTCCTGGAACCTTTCCTTTCCACAGACACTTACCTATTGCATTTCATCTGCCGTCTGTGTACACGCGTGGAGATTATGAGTGCCACATGTGGAGGTCAGAGGACAACCTTCAGAGACAGGCTCTTACCTTCTACTGTGTGGGTCCCAGAGATCAAGCTCAGGCTGTCCGTCTTGGTGACAAGTCAACCCCTTACCCACTGAGCTTCTCTCTGGGCCTTATTCCATCTCTACAAGCCAGTCTTCTCTTGTGGATCTGGGAAGAGCCAACAGCCACTGAGAGCAGCAGCCCAAGAATTTCCAGCTCAGCCAGTAGCCAGGCCATTTCTATAAATCTCCTTCATTTTGATTAAACTGTGACAGTTCCTGTAGTGAAAGAGATTTTGCTTCTCTGGTTTCTTCCCTTCTCTACCCTATTAACCCTGTAATGGCCAGAGGAAGTGTTTATCCATTGCTTATCATTTTTTCATTGTTTTTATTGAGCTATTCACTTTTTTCTGCTCCCCTCTCCCGTTCTACCCTCTCCTATGACCCCCATGTTCCCTATTTACTCAGGAGATCTTGTCTTTTTCCACTTCCCATGTGGATTGGATCTGTGTATGTCTCTCTTAGGGTCCTCTTTGTTGTCTAGGTTCTCTGGGCTTGTGGGTTGTAGGCTGGTTTTCTCTGGTTTATGTCTAAAAGTCAGCTATGAGTGAGTACATATTATTTTTCTTTCTGAGTCTGGGTTACCTCACTTAATGTTTTTTCTAGATCCATCTGTTTGCCTGCAAATTTCAAGATGTCACTAATTTTTACCGCTGTGTAGTACCTTCATTGTGTAAATGTGCCACCTTTTCTTTATCCATTGTTTGGTTGAGGGGCATCTAGGTTGTTTCCAGGTTCTGGCTATTATGAATAATGCTTAACTGACTACTCCCTGGTTACCCCAGCAATGACCAACTACAAATCAAAAGGAGGAATTTTCAATCTCCTTCCCACAAAACTTCCTGTGGAAACTGGGAGAAGGACTCCCACTATATCATATGGGCCTGACCTCTCCTCTGAGGTCACCCCCTGCCCCCACCACACTGCTATTTGTCTGGCTGTGGCCAATAGTCATCTCATAACCTTCCTACTCCAAGAGATAATCTTTCCTCGGTGTCCCTCCAGAGTTCTAAACTCAAAGCCTTTCAGACTTGGTCTCTCCCACCAAGCTTTTCTGTGATTGGCAGACTCTCTCATTTTCCCAATGTTAGGCTAATGTTCAGAGGGCAAAATGCTGCTTCCGCATGAAAACCCTGAACTTCAAGCCAGCCATGTATACAGTTTGGCAACTATCATGTTGACATTTCAGATCCCTGGATCAGTATCATAACTTCTACACATAAATAAATGATAATTGGTTCCCCCCTCCCCCCGCTCTGCTTTGTTCTCTAAGTCTTTGTTTCCTCTTTATTCTGGGACCACAACCTCAATGGCTGATTTAAAAACAAAACAAACAAACAAAAAAAAAAAAAACGCCTCTATTTTCTGATTCAGGTAAAACAAAGTTATGAAGCAGTTTCTAGTATGCCTGTATTTCTGACTGAGAAAAGTCTCTAGGTGGGTCTAGGTCACCCAGCTCAACGTTTCAAGTTCCATGCCCTCTTCCCTGCTGTGCCCATCATGCCCTCGTGCTCACCACCGCCCTCTCCAAACTTAGGATTCCTGGATGCACATGGGATCTCTCCTGACTTGCATTGCACAATGCACACAAGGGACTTTGCTGTCTAGCTTGGGGCTTCTCTGTCAATTCAGAGCCCAATCCACCGCCCAACAAATGAGTGGAGTCATTTAATGTTGGCTAAGATGGTGAGAGGTTTATCCCTCTGCTGAATAATGCTGTGGATTTGATGACAGTGTCGGAACCACTTTCTTCTAACCAGGTACCACCTACTGAGAACGCCCTGGGGCCTGAGTCTTCCGGAACTTCACCTGTCTAAAAGCAAATTACTTTTCTTTGGGAGTGACAAAATTCTTGCAAAACCAACTTACTACCCTATCGCAAACCTCCCTCACCTCTCTCTCTTTCTAGCACACACACACACACACACACACACACACACACAAACACACACACACACTTTTAATTAAAAAAAAAAAAAAAAAACAAAGCAAAACAGGACTAACATGGCTTGCAACCAAGCATGACAAGCCTGACAAATTGAGTTTGAACCCTGCAACCCACATGATAGAAGGAAAGAACCAGTTCCTCCATGCTGTCCTCTGACACCGCGGCACATGCGCACACACACAACAAAAGAAATGTTTTAATTCTTCTTTTTATTTTTATCTCTGTGTAAGGATTGTGTGTGTAATGTGTTCAAGTGGTGTCAAACAAGGGTGTTAAATCTCTTGTAGTGACAATTACAGGTGGTTTTCAGCTGCCTGATATGGGTGCTGGGAACCAATCACATGTGCTCTGGAAAAGCAGGAAGCACTCTTAACTATTGAGCCATCCCCTCAGCCCCAAAATTCTTCAGAGCAACTTAATGGTGGAAGAGATTATTTGGGTCATGATTACAGAAGGTATCACAGTGATTAAGGATGTAGGCTGGTTCACTTGTGGTAGGAACATGTAACAAAGCCCCTGGCACGGCAGCAAGACCAGGATGCAAAACCAAAAGAGTATATAACCTTCACAGGCCCCTTTGGTAACCTATGCCCTACAGCTAAGTCCCACATTCCAAGAGTTCTACAGTCTTTCAAGTAGCGCTGCTAGATGGGGACCTAGTGTTTAAACACTCAAGACTATAAGAGACATTTCTCATCCCAACTCTGCTCCCACAGGACCATGACCATCCTGTAATGAGAAATGCATTTGATATAACTTCAAATTTTCATGCAGTCTGTACTAGCTAGTTTTATGTTAACTTGACACAGCTAACTCATCAATGAGGAAGGAATCTCAGTTGAGAAAATGCCTTCATAAGATTCAGCTACAAGCCATTTGCAGGCTGAGTAAGTTATGAAGAACAAGTCAGTAACTAGTACCCCTCAATGGCCTCTGCATTAGCTCCTGTATCCAGGTTCCTGCCCTGTTTGAGTTTCTGTTCTGACTTCCTTCAATGATAAAAAAAAAATTATCTGGAAGTATAAGTTTGTTGTAGGGAGGAGCGGCGGGCAGCTTCCTGCCACTCGAGAGGAGCACGGGCCCTTCGTTCTGTCCCCCTCGGCTAGCTTACACCTGAAATAACCACACGGAAATTTTATTAATTAAACTGCTGCCTGGCCCATTAGCTCTATCCTCTTCTTGGCTAATTCTTACATCTTGATTCAACCCATTTCTAATAATCTGTGTAGAACCACGAAGTCATGGCTTACCGGAAAAGATTCAGCATGTCTGACCTGGCAGCTACATGGTGGCGGCTCTCTGTCTCTGTCCTCTTTCTCCCAGCATTCTGTTCTGTCTACTCTGCCTATCTAAGCTGCTGGCCTATCAAAAGGTCAAGGCAATCTCTTTATTTAACCAATGAAAGCAACACATACAAAGAAGATCCTCCTACACCAGTTGCTTTGGCTTTGGTGTTTCATCACAGCAATAGAAACCCTAAGACACAGTCTTAACTATCGTAACACTGTTCAAAAATAAAACATGGACAATTTCTTTTAAAACTCAAGGCAATCTCTTAACTTGGAGCCTCTATAAATAAAATCAAGTTAGGCACATGCAAGAACAGAACAAAAGGGAAAACCAGATCAGAAAAGGCTGAAACTCAGTAGGGCAAACATTAAACCTTGTAGACATCTGCCAGCACTGAATGGATGTGATGGCACCATCTCAGTTCCGAAAGGAGCCAAGTGAGGAAATGTCCGCTCACCTGTACTCACAGCTACATCAAATGCATCTATTATGTTTCCATAAACAAGATTATTCAGTATTATTTGTTATGAACAAAACTATGATGTCAATCATATACATGGAGTACGTATATATACAGATACACACACATCTATATACACACAGACATATATACAGCATAGAGAGATCTCAAAGAAAAAATTTGTTCAGAATAATATTTTAATATAATATATTTTTCATTAATGGGAGTAACAAAATAAAAATAATCAGAAAAAACCATGTCAACAGAAATAATAAGTCAAAAGTCATTAGCATGGTTACATATAGAGATGTATAAGGTTGGTTTTATTTATACAAAGTGTACAAGATAGGACAATGTTGTAGAAAGACTTTTTATGAGTATATAGACTCTTCCCTTTAGAGTTCTCACTATGGAATCAATTTTTCCTCTACTCTTTCTGAATTTTAATTAAATTCAAATGATTACAGTCTCACACAGATGTAAAAGAGACAGTGCCAGGCTACTCTAATATTAATGGTTTTGTGTAACCAGTATTGAGAGCAATATGTTGGTATTGATGTCCACACTCACACCTACCAAACACTAAAAGAGGCCTTGGCTCTCAGACCCAATTGATGCCAATGAAGCTCTCACCTCCTGTATCAGTGAGGTCAAGGGGAACTGGACTCCATCTCTGCACAGAGAACAGACACAATTCCAGTCCTACTATGGTGGTGGCAGAGGGGGCCTGATGGAAACTATAGCTTTCACCATGCCCTCCCAGGAACACTATGTCTGTGTCTGTATAGAGCAACAGGAAGTAACTCCACTGCCACTCAGCAACCACACAGAGTCCCACCCACCTGCCAAGTGGTGCTAAGCAGGGATCCTGGACTTTTACCTGGCAGTAATAAGGCACTGTTCTCCTTAAAAATATGTAAGAGAAATCTATTTTTAAAAACACCCTAAAAGGTTTGAATAACAAAGAGAATCAATCACAGAATGTCAGAACATAACATGGAAATAGAAAGAGCAAACCCAAGGAGTGAAAATCTCAAACAAAATGCAAAGAGACGATAGCAACATGAGTGTCAATCTTCTTATCAGGAGTGTTCTGGATCCCAGCAGGCTGGAGGTGTTATCAGTCAGGTCAGTTCTTGTGCTGAGTTTCTTAGTGTACCTGAAGCTTTTAGGGCATTAGTTCTTCACTGTGAGCTGTAACACTGAGGTCCACTCTCCTATTGGGAATGGTGGGATTCTTTGACATGAAAACATTTGCTTCACCGTTCATAGATATGGGGAACATATACATCCAATATATATGAAATTTACTAGAATTCCTTTCAGGCTCACAAGCTGTGGTTCAGCTAGTCCAACAAAGGCTGTTTACCATTAGAAAGTCCAAGAATTCAGTAGTTGTTCTGTCCGTGAGGCCTAATGTCTCAGCTGGTTCAGTATATTCCAAAGAAGTAGGCTCTAATGCCAGTGAAGGAATAAATTTGCCAGTAAGAGCAAGAGAGCAAGCTTCCTTCTTCCATGTACTTTATATAGGCTGTCAATAAAAGATACGTCCCAGATTAAAGGTGGATCTTCCCATCCCAAAGAATCCATATTAAATTAGGTCTTCCTACTTAAAATGATTTAATTTTAAAAAGTTCCCTCAAGAATATCCATCACAAATGGTAAAATCTTATCAATTGAAGTGGGAGGGGGCTTATGGTACCAAACTCACCCACAACTTAAAAAAAAAAACAACCCATAGCTAGCTCTGAGATTTTCATTTAATAGTTTATTGTGTATGAGAGAAGCATTGTCCCCCATTATAGAGATTTAAACTTTAATATATGTATATATGTATGTATGCATGCGTGTGTTTTAGGAAGCTTCGATTTCAATATGCCTTTCCCAAGGGTCTTTTATGTTTGCTATCCTTCCCTATTATTTCTACCCTGCCCTGACACCCTACCCCATTTATCCTTCTTGTTCCTTTGTTATCTTTCCTCCCCTTTATAACCCTCATTCTCTCTTTCCCTTCTTTGAACTTTTCTATGTATCCTATTAGTTGCTTAGCTTTTGAAGGTACCCAACTGAAAGATAGAAATCTAAAAGTTCAAAGTTCATTCTGAGTATTTCTGGCTACATGCACTCTCCTGTAAGCCCCAATGTTTCATTTTTTTCTGTACAGTCAAATAAAACCCTACTGTGTTTGTACCACACTGCCATCATCTGTGCATCAGTTGATGGAGATCTAGACTATGCTGGCTAGTTTGCGTAAACTCGGCACAAATCTAGACATACATGGACAGGAGAATTTCAGTAGAGAAATTGTCTCATCAGATTGGTCTGTGACCTTGTCTGTGAAGGCAGTTTCTTGATTGCTGATTGATGTGGGAATGCCCTAGCCCACAGCAGGTGGTATCATCCCTAGGCAGGAAGATTCTCAGACGATAAAAGATTGTGTCATGTGGTAGATGTATTTCTATCTTTTTGATAGTCCACCACCCTGGTTTCTACAGTAGCTTCACCAGTTTGCACTCCAAAATGAAACTAGATGAAAACTTCATCTTTCGGTTTACATAATGCTCAAACCAAAATTGATCAAGGACCTCACATGAAACCCAATCCGCTACTTCAAGTAGGGAATATACTTCAACTTATGGCAACCAGAAAGGGCTTCCTTCTCAGGAATTAAGAACAACATTTAACAAATGGGACGGTGTGGAACTAAAATGCTCTGCACAGCAAAGAGTAGCAGTCAAGTGAAAATTACGAAGGATTTTACACAGCAAAGAGTAGCAGTCAAGTGAAAATTACGAAGGATTTTACACAGCAGACATTTTGAGAGATGTTAGAGGAAAATGGAGCAAAAGTAAAAGTGGAGATGGTATAATACGGGAAACTATTGATTTCAATAAACATAAAGAAAATATTACCACTTTGTAATTTTTAAAGTCCTCAGAACCAAGGGCAGGAGACGGGTTTATTGCAATACAACAGAAAAGAATTATGGTAAGTTCCAGGATAGGTTATAGTTTTTGTTTGTCTAATTTTTTTCATATTTTAGCATATTATTTTCCCTCCTAACTCCTGCAAGATTTTTCTTACTCCCTCAATTTCATATTCTGTGTTCCCTCAAAAAAGAAAAAGAAATAAAGTAAAACAAATATGTCAATAAGATAAAGAAAAAAAGTACCAAGACAAAGCCAGATGAAGCATAAAGGCCACAAGCAAACAAACAAACAAACAAAAAAAAACCTTTTTGTGTTGACCAACTACTTCTGTGCATGGGTACTGCCATGGAGGGTGGTTGATATACCCAGTGGTATGCCACTGAAGAAGACTGATTTTCCCTTGTCTAGCAGGTATCAGTTGCAAATAGCTCCTTGCTTAGGGATGGGAATTTGTGTCCACTGCTCCTCCTCAGTGACAGGAATTACATCAGGTTTGAAACTGTGCAGGTCTCATGCATGCTGCCGTAGTCTCTGTGAGTTCATACGTACATCAGTCCTGGTGTGTCTGGAAAGCACTCTTTCCTTAGAGTCAGCCAATACCTCTGGCCCTTAAAATCTCCCTGCCTCCTCTTCCACATAGATCCCTGAGCCTTGAGGAGAGGGGATTGACGAAGACATCCCATTTAGGACTGAACGCTCCAAAGTCTCTCACTCTTCACACATTGTGAGTCTTCACATTATCAGCTATTGCAAGAAGAAGCTTCCCTGATGAGGACTGAGTAATGCATCGATCTATGGTTATCTACACAGCAGTATGTCATTAGGAGTTTTTATTGCCACGCCCACTTTCATTTAACAGAATAATAGTGTTAGGTTTTCCCCTAGACCCACGACATATGTAGTTCAGGTTTCTGGTCACTTCAGCAGTTTCATTATGGGTTCCATCTCATGGAGTGGGCCTTAAAGCCGACTAAAACATGGTTAGCTTCCCCCATAACATATGTACCACTACTATCCCAGTCTATCCTGCAGACATATTGCCATTTTCACAATATAAATATTCTTGATCTTTTTCATTTGTCTTTTTGTTCAAGTTAAGACTAATGAATTATATTAAATTACAAACCATGGAAGCTTTTATTGAACCTAAGTAGCCAGGAAAACAAAAGCGGAGTCAGGTGATGACTAATAAATGGTATATTTGGTCAATTTCCAATTATCCAGTTGCCATCATACCAATATCCCTATTTTCATCACACTTGCATATACTTGTCGTACAATATGTAACATTGTTTTGCTTAAAAAGATGGTTTTTTAAAAATTCATAATTCCATGCTGAGGACTGGACTGATTGATCCAAGGTTTTCCCTGAGGCCCCATGTGTGGAGAAGGAACACAATTCCTCTTCTAAAACTAGGAATAGGCTTGGCACAGACAGTAATGGCCTGGGGCCAGAGCCTTGAGAGTGCCGTGGGTTTGGATACTGAAAACCGTTTTTTTTTTCCACCATGCTGAGCTAAGGTTGCTTATCCCAGAGCCCCTATGTGCTTCATCTATAGTATTCTTGAGATACCCTGTGTTCCTTAGGCAACATTTCCTGATTTTCTTCATTCCAACTTCACCCCATTGTATGATAGTTCCTGCTAGCACTGTCCCATTTCTGCCCTGAAAATAGTGTATAAGATGCTCTTCTTAGTGAGCTACCTTGTCAGAAGATATAGCTTGCGCAGAACCTAATCCCAAACTTTCCTATCCCATCATCTCCTTGTCTTCTCTCTCAGGACCCTGTCACTGAAGGAGAAACTGCTGGTCCAGGTCATTTCTGTATTTAACAATTCACTCACTGGTCCTATTATCACATGAATACTTAAACTTAAAAAGTTTGATGAAAAAAATTCTCAATAGGTAAACTCACTGTATTAAAATGATTTTAGATGTGAGTTTAATCCCTCATATATGTAACTCTTCCATTATAGTGTAGAAACTCTCAAAAACAAAAACAAAAAATTCCAGGAACAAGGCATTGAAGGCACTGAAGAGACATTCTTTAGCACACTCTGCAGAAGATTGTTTAAGCAGACACATAAAGAGCTGTGGGAAGGTGAGTCACTGTGTTCTGAGAATGCCTGGCAGGCTGACAGGTGTGACTGTAGCCTCTGTCTCAGCCCCTGGGCCACTGGAGTATGCCAGGCACCTCCAGCATTTGCTTTGGATCCCTGCTTGAAGGATTTGCTTCAGATAGTATTTAATTTGAACATTCTACCCTCAGATATTCCAATGACTTCAGTTCTTTTGGGCCTGTCCAAAATCACCTCCTGGAAGAATATTTACAAATACCATTATCTCCTGGGTGTTCCTAATTGCCTACATTGTTTTTCTTTTTTTCCTATAGCACTAAATATAAAGTTATTCTTGTCTGCCAATTTTTTAATTATTTATGATGGATTTCTGCCTTTTCCACTAGTGTGTGTAGTCCAAATGATTCAATATCTTTGTTGGTTTTCATTGATACAACCAAATGCCAAGAATACTACCTGACGGCCTATACATACTCAAAACTTCTTTGAATGAATAAACTGGGAGAGCCTGTTTGTTTTTTTTTATAAGGCTAAAGAAACCTGAAAATTTTCCATCATCTCCCACAGCCCACTAACTGCAGGAAGCCTCACCAACGCTGAGTACACACCCCAGCAGGGAGGTTCCAGGACATGTCATTACCTGACTCTCTGTAAGTCACTCTTTCACAAGCCTGTCATGTGGCCCGCAATGGCCTGCTGGGTCTCGGGAAAGGCCATGTGTCACCATTGGGTGTTGCAATCTCCCACAGCACCAAGTCTGAGATCTTCGGGGTTGAGAGCAATTTAAATGTGTTTTGAATGTGACAATAGATGAACATTGAAGAATTGAAATTTTCTTTAATGCAGTCAAGAAATGACACGGAAATTATGTGCCATATTCTGACTTCATTCTTCACTATTCTATTTTGGCATTTTCACGGAGAAAGTTACACATATGGGATTAAAATAAACAGAGAACAGGCAGCTTCTATCTGAGAAAGAATCTCTTCATATTGATTTCAAGGACGAGTCAACTAAATATGATTGTTTGCCCCAAAGAGCTTTTCTCTTAGAAAATGTTGTTTGCTTACATTGAAGTCCATGGTAGACCAGAAAAATTCAAGATTTTAGTCTGTTTTCCTCATATTTTATATCAATTCAACTGTTTATTTGGGGTTTGCTTCATAAGAAAGATTTATTATCTTTGAATAATGATGTAAAAAGAACAACTTTCTAGAGAATGACAACTTCTGGTAAGGAAAGAGGAAGTGAGGTGAAGCAGCCTACATCACAATGGCGAACATTGTGTGAGCTGAAACCATCTTCACAGGTTAGATAAGTGTTGTCCTAGCTTAGGAGAGAAGCTTCTCCTGAAGGAGAAACCTGTTTACACAGCCTCTCCATCATGTAAGACGTGGCTGAGCTTGAGAAAAGATTCTCTGCTCACCAGGCTCCGCTGAGCTCTGTCGCATTCCCTGTGTATGCCTTTCCTAGGGTTTGTGACTATGCTCTTCAAATACTGACCACGGTGGAAACCCATCTTGCCATTCCCCACCAATGTACTGCTCTCTCCTCAGTTCCCATCTCCCCTGTAACCATCTGCCTAAGTCTTTGCCACACTAGATAGAAAAAGTGGCTGGAATAGAAGAATCAAGTCATTTTGGACCTGAAGCTTGATGGGCCTCTCACTTTACACAGCTCAGAGTTTTCCTTCTCTAGAAAACTAATAGAGATTCCCAGCCTTGCACCTCTTATTTTTGTATCTTTTCTTGGAAAGGGAGTTCTCAAGATTAAAAACAGGAAGAATGAAAGAGAGAGAGAGAGAGAGAGAGAGAGAGAGAGAGAGAATCACTTTAAAGATTCTGTCTGTTTGCTTATTTGTTTGGGTTTTTTTCCACTAAGTAACAGATAAGTAGAACTATGGCCTAAATTGTTCCAAGTAGAAGAAAGTAATGACATTATGCCCATTGCCTCCCAGAAGAACCTGAAACACCTCCTAGCTACCACTTGCCCACTATAGAGCCTGATCACACCAATGCACCCATCTAAACTGAGACATCCAGATCACACCAATGCACCCATATAAACCGAGGCATCCAGACCACACCAATGCACCCTTATAAACTGGGAATCCTGATCACACCAATGCACCTATCTAAACTGGGCATCCCGATCACACCAATTCACCCATCTAAACTGAGGCCCTACTTATGACATCCATAAATCATAGTAGATTTCTGTTACCTGATTTCCTAGAAATTCCTTATTGCTCTTTCAGCCCATAGCATCCTGCCTGAAAACATCATATTTGAAGAGTGTGTCGGGGATATTCCTCAGGGTTTATGTCAGACTGTACGACTGTCAGTATGTGAAAAAGGTCACATTATTAGTTTCATCACTTAAGCTAAACCAATAAGTGGGTGAAGCGCCTAGGATGAATCATGTCTGACGGGTAAGTAATGAAGATGCGGTAGCCCCAAAGGCTCCCAGTCCCTCAAGGCAGGGCTCGTTCCTTCTATAAAAAGCCAGCGTGAAGAGGATGCCACACCAGATCCCAGTGACCACACTGCCTATTCTCTGCAACCTGCACACCAGGTAAGCTCTCTACATGGATACTTCACCATTTACTTTGTGCATTTATGTAACTTTTTACTGGTGCCTCGTTTGCATTTAGGGTGTCTTTTTTTCTCCTCTTACTGAAATTTAGTTGTAGATATAAGGCAGATGAATCACCTGAATTATAAACCGTAAAAACTTTCACTTAAAAGTAGTCACAATTGAAGGAACTTTAGACGTAATTGGTGTGTGCCACCAATCCTCGCTGTGTCTGTGTAAGAACACAAGCCTATCACACTTCTAGTGACATCATTTCTTTATCTGCAAGTTTAATGCTGAGAATTTTATTCTTTCAATAAAAGCATTTGTTAGAGTTTGCTGTATCTGGTGTTTTGGACTGTAAAGGGTAATTTAGAGAAGGGAGAATTTTCTCTATAAAACTGCATCTCAGTTAGAAGAATAGGAACTAAAGGCAGTACTGTGTGGGGGTCAGTGCCAGGAGACAGGGCAGGAGCTACGGCAAGATGGGAAGGCAAGAAAAATTTCCTAAGTTCTTGCTCTAGGAAAGCTGCCTAAAATTGGCATAGCAGGTGATCTGTGGCAGTTGGGCCAGTCTGAGCAAGCAGGCGGGAGTGGAGCACCTGAGACGGAAGAGGGTGTGAGCCACATGTGCTGGCGAGGTGGTCTGGAGGACCACAGGTGTTCTACAGGTGACAAACATCTTACTTATTTCAGATGAGCAGTGGGCTGTGAGCATTTGAATATTCTTATTTTCCACATGCCATGACATTTCCACAGGGGCCAATGGCATCGGTCTTGTATTCCTGCTGAAGCCCTCTGCTATGTTGCCAGCTGTGCCTTATGATAGGGAGGAGGAGGGGGGAATTGTAAAAACCAGCTCGTTTATAACCAAACTTATCACTCTTAAGGACCCTCATGGCAAAAAACCCTCTGTGGTAGAGAGAGAAAGGAGGAGCTCTGCTTCTTCATGCATTGGAAGTGGCATTGCCAGTGGCTTCTCGTGAAGCCATTCCCTCTGTAAATCTATTCTGTTTCTAGGCCCGGCCATCTTGGAAGCATGAGTTCACACCAGCAGAAGCAACCCTGTGCAGAACCACCTCAGCTGCACGAGCAGCAAGTGAAACAGCCTTGCCAGCCACCACCTCAGGAGCCATGTGTCTCCCAAATCAAGAAGCCATGTGACACCAAGGTTCCTGAGACCAGCCACCCCAAGGCTCCTGAGCCCTGCCACCCCAAGGCCCCTGAACCCAGCCACCCCAAGGCTCCTGAGCCCTGCCACCCCAAGGCCCCTGAGCCCTGCCACCCCAAAGCTCCTGAGCCCTGCCACCCCAAGGCTCCTGAGCCCTGCCACCCCAAGGCTCCTGAGCCCTGCCACCCCAAGGCTCCTGAGCCCTGCCACCCCAAGGCTCCTGAGCCCTGTCCCTCAACTGTCACTCCAGAACTAGCCCAACAGAAGACAAAGTAAAAGTAATGTAATCCAAAACTGTGCCTCGAGGAGCTAACCACAGGAGGGATGCTGAGCCCCACCTTTGATCACAGTCCCATCTCTCATTTATACCTGAAAATAAAGTACTACGAAGCTTTTTTTGCCTACATATACGAGGCCTCTGAGTCTCTGAATTCAACTGAGAACTTGGTTCTTCTGAAGAGGGACCAAGATGCAAGTGATTCGATTCTGTTATTCCTCCATTAAAGCTCCTCCCACTCCTGACAATAAATTGTTGTCTGACTCAGTGACTTCTTCCTTTTCCTCATAAAGCAAAAACTACTCACAGACATAGGAGGGCATACAAGGGCTTCCTTCAGTTGACACTTGACCCTGGCACTAACACTCGACCCTGGCACTAAGACCGGGTCCTGGCCCTGGCAGGTGGATGCTCTTCCCACTGAGGATGCCTACGGTGTCAGAGGAATGTTATGTAATGCCATCAGAGGCTTTTGCTTTGGACGAGTGGGACTAGAGGAGGCTTCTCCTCTTACAACTCCGTGAGTCATTCTGGAGTTTAATTAGTACCTGACCAAGCTAAATCTGACATATCTAAACCAAGTGCTCTGTCCCCAAAATAGGCGAGCATATCCAACTGCTTCTGTTCCCTTCAAGGCATCTTCTAGCAGATGTGAATCTGTCCCTGCTCGTTCATTTCTTCTGTATGCCCACAATTCAAATTCCCCCCAACAGCAAGTCCTCTTCTTTCTGTGTCAGGGAATCTCTTAGAGGGATGTGTTTTGCATTCCACCCCACCATCCAAAACACACACACACACACACACACATGCTCTCCCTCACACACACACACACACTCACACACTCCCATACTCACATATACATGCACACATATGCTCACATTCGTACATACAAGCACACTCACATACAGACTAACACACACATGCATATGCTCACATATGCTCACATTCATACACACAGTCTCTCTCTTTCTCTCTCTCTCTCTCTCTCTCTCTCTCTCTCTCTCTCTCTCTCTCCTCTCACACACACACACACACACTCACACATGCACACATACACTGCAGTTCTCATAGAGTAACAAACAAAACCTGGTTCACCAGATGCGCAGGCCAGAGCTTTATCTGAACAGAAGGAAAACTTATATCCCACCAGAAAACATGAGCCATTTCCAGGAAGCTAAGTGAAACTTCAGTTGTCCATGCAACACAATTAGCTTTGCATGTCACAGACAAGTCTCTACAGCACATCTGTTGACCGTGTCAGAGAATTATACATACATCTCAACTCTAGTCTGAGTTTCAGAAGTCTTGATGTTTTCGTTTCCTGGTCGGGAGGCAGTAGAACCTTGGTTCACTTCTGAGTAGACATCTTTACAGGCAGAGTGAGGTTTTGGTTGGTGTTGGCCCAGCTAAGGACACTGCAGAGGTGACACCTGGAACTAAGGAAGGGGAATTTCATTGAGGGAGGCTTTCAAGAAAGGCCTGACTCTAAGCACACTGTAGTAAGATGGAAATAAGACTCTGAAGTAAGCACACACAAGGTGCTCAGAAGGGAGGTTGACCCGCCCATGTCTCAGGAAATTAAATAAAAAGCTTCCATTGAGAACATTCACAAGAAAATATGCCCTACACTTTGAGTAAGTGGAAGCCCTGGTAAAGAGGCAGACCTTCATTCGTGCAATCCCCAGGAACGGTTTGTCTCTCAACACAATTGCTACAAGTCTTCCTATCTTTCATAGCATCTTCCTATAGATATACCCCCTCACACACACCCTATGTTTTCATAGCGTCTTCCTATAGATTTACCCCCTCACACAACCCTATGTTTTCATAGCATCTTCCTATAGATTTACACCCTCACACACACACACACACCCTATGTTTTCATAACGTCTTCCTATAGATTTACCCCCTCACACACACCCTACGTTTTCATAGCATCTTCCTATAGATTTACACCCTCACACACACACCCTATGTTTTCTTTCCTTGTGATACAGCAGAAAATTCCACTCTCATTTAGAAGCAATAGTTAACATTTATTATTAGATGTCTGCACAAAAGGTCTTCAGAAAGGCACCAACTTTTTTTTAATTTTAAATTTCTTACTCATTTTGTCTACCTATCACAGTTTCCCTCCCTCCCCTCCTCTGACTTCACCTCTCCCAACCTTCCTACCTACTTCTCCTAAGGGTAATGCCTCCCATGGGAGTCAACAAAACCTGGCACACTCAGTTAAGGTGGGACCAAGGCCCTTCCCTTGCATCAAGGCTGAGAAAAGCATTCCACCATATGGAAGGGGGTCCAAAAAGCCAGCTCCTGCAACAGGGATGGATCCTGGTCCCACTACTAGAGGCCCCTCAAACAGACCAAGTTGCACAACAATTGCCTGTATACAGAGGGCCAAGTTCAGTCCCATGCAGGCTTCCCAGACATCAGTTTAGAGTCCATGACTTCCCATTAGTGTAATTCCTTTAGCCACCCATAAGGCTACACTTCCGGGTTCTGAGGCCAATACATGTATCCCAGGTGCACATGCGTGAGTCGCCCGCCATCTGCATCACCAGCGTCTGACGTAGAAGCCCCCCCCCCACCCCGCCCCATGCAGGCGCAGGGTATAGCATTCGTTGCCTGTCATCAACATCTGATGTGGGCACGCCTTTCCCCCTCATGCGCATGTGCTGGGAAACCTTTAAAAGCTAAAGGCACCATTCCCACGCTATCTTCTTCCCCTTCTGTTCACCGTTTCCCCAGCTCGTCTGCACAGATCTTCTTAATAAACTTATACACATTGGTTTGTTTGTGTCTCATGCTCTCTCCTCATCTCTGCAGGACATTTTAACTAGCTCCCTTAAGATGTCTCTGTGGGCTTCTCCATCATGATCTCGACCCCTCTTGCTCATATAATCACTCCTCCCTCACTTCGACTGGACTCCAGGAGCTAGGCCCAGTGCTTGGCTGTGGATCTCTGCATCTGCTTCCTTCAGTTACTGGATGAAAATTCTATGGTGACATTTAGGATATTTACCTATCTGATTACTGGGGAAGGCCAGTTCGGGCACCCTCTCCACTATTGCTAGGAGTCTTAGCTGGGGTCATGCTTGTGGGTTCCTGGAAATTTCCCTAGCACCAGTTTTCTCCCTAACCCCATAATGACTCCCTCTATCGAGATACCTCTTTCCTTTAAGTCTAATATCCACTGATGAGGGAGTACATACCGTGTTTGTCTTTCTGGGTCTTTCATCCTTATTCAGGATGTTTTTTAATAGTTCCATCCGTTTGCCTGCAAATTTCAAGGGATAAACAGCCTACAGTCCACAACCCCAGAGAAGCCAGGAAATGAGGAGGACACTAAGAGAGAAGTACATGGATCCCCCTGGGAAAGGGCAATAAAGATCTCCTGAGTAGAGTGAAACTGTGGGGGGAGTGTGCAGGGTGGAAGTGAGTGTGGCATAATGTCCTGCTGACCTGGCACCAGAGGGAGAGCAAGAAACCTCCACTAGCCCCTGAAACCCAGCTGGGCTATACCTGGCCTGCCTCTGGAGTTTTCACACATTCCCTCGGCCTTTCTTTGTGTTACAGATACATTTTGTTCCTCTGTGAATCTTGACTGAGAGTTTCCCATGGATACAACGCCTATGCAAAACTAGGTCTAGATGAAACCCGGAAAACCGTGGTACCTCATGAATCAGGTATTTGCACCTGGCATTGTATTGTCAGAAGCTTCCATCAGTTTGTTTTAAGATATAGAAATCTACTAACTAAAATGTAAATATAGGAAAAAAATAAAGATGCGGGAAAGGCGCTTCAGTTCACCGCGACTGAGCCCCCTGCAGCTGCAGAGGCTAAGTTCATTCTCACGTGTCTCTCAGTCTTCATTTCACCATCTGCATAAACCCACACATCTGAAATATTCGCAACATGGGGGAGAGGAGAACCTGAGAGATTAAGAAGTTTGAGTTCCGGGAAGAACAGAGAGGGAGAGCAAGGAAAGAGATATCTTGATAGAGAGAGGGTTAGCGAGAAACCTGGCACCAGGAAAATTCCCAGAAATCCACAAGGATGACCCCAGCTAAGAATCTAGGCAGAGGTGGAGAGGGTACCTTAACTGCCCTTCACCTGTAATCAGATTGATGACTGTTGGACGGGGCTTCACCCCACCCCCTGGCATCCGTTTTGGAATGTTGGGTGGAAAGCTCCAATTCAAGCTACCTCCCCAGGGAGTTGCCACATTCCAGACCACACCTCCAAGAAAGCCCAGCAAACAGTGACCCCTTCCCAGGGAGGGTCAAGACCACTCCCAAAGGCTACTTAAACTGGCCCTCAGAGACCAAACACATTGTAGTTCTGGTTCACCTTTCCCCTCTTTGTGTTTTCCCTGAGGTCCACCCAGGAGTGCTGGCATCCATTGAACCTGGGCTTCTTCTAATTTGATCTGATATGGTCTAATTTGAATTATTGCATAAGCGGAAAGGTTTGGGCTGGGAAAAAACTTAACATTTGGAGGTCCCATGGGGGGGGGGGGGCTTTTTTTCCCACCAGCCCAGGGTTACGTGTTGGAAAACGCCCTTCTCGCCCATGCTCCCCACCAGGCTAAGATCGGCTTTGTCTGGTGAGTTCCCCCTTTTCAAGAACACGTCCCTAGGACCCAGGGCCCTTGTGTTTGTTGGGTGGTCTGTTAAAGCCGTGGCCACACTGGACCCCCAGCCTGACCAAAAGCGGTGAGACAGTCCTTGCTGAGGTGGGATTCCATGGGATGGAGACATCTGCCCACGCAATTCTTACACCCCTCTGTTTTTTGACTCAAGAGTCTTATCACAGTAGATGCATTGTGGTAGGCATTGAGTGCCGAGACTTGGCATAGACTCGTGAAAACGGACACTTGCAATTTGAGGCCTGATCTTCAAACACCCTTGGGCTGCCTTTTGCAAAAATCATTTAAATTGGAGGTATCTAACATCCAACATAAAACAAACAAGGCTTCATACCCATGGTTTCTGGATGCTGTGCTTCCTCCGCTCCCACTCCCCTTCCCTGCTCCCTTCCCTGCTTCTCTGGCTGTTTGCTGTTTGTCTCATGCTGGGACTCTCTATAATGGATCTGCACCGCCCTCCCTCCGCCCCCCCCCCCCCCCGTCCTTCCACTCGAAAACTGCATAGGTGTTCTGCCCTTTACTTCTGTTCTCTCTTGCAGCTTCTGCTAATCTAATCCTTAATGGGATCACCTGTGTGCTTCTCTGGCTTCTGCCACCTATACCAGGGTTTTTAAGTTGGTCAGCTGACACAGGTTTCTAAAAAAATTTATTAATCTGTGTGTTAAAATAATGTGGTCATACTATGCTTTTATGTCTATGTGTGTATATATGTTTGTTTCCAAAGTATGTTTGTCTTATTTCTCTGTGTGTATTTGTGTGTGTTTTAAGATCTGTAAAACTTATAACTCCAAATTAAAACATCTCTGGAAAAATGCAAACTCATGGGTAGCCTCCATTTTGACCTCAGCTCCATCTTGGATAAGAGTACTCACATGTGTTAGTTTTCTTTGACTTATTAAAATATTCCTTTTAATCTTCTTACATTTACTAGCATTGGTAAGCTCTAACTAATTGGGTAAAATACATGTCTAAATTTAACTTATATGTCTAATTTAAATATAACTAACAGATAATGGTACTCAATCTTCAAGTGCCTTTACAGATCTGAGAGTATGGCATTTAACAAAAGAGCTTCAAACACAGACATGCCAGTTTTTGTAGCATCCTTTAGCTCCTCCAAGAAGATACATGGTCACAAAAGACCTTCTGCCAGGAGGCTTGCCTTTGGGTTTGGCAAAGCCACCCACACAGCAAAAAGTAGCCTTCTACCTTATTATCCTCCTGAAAGCTACACTGGGGATGATTGTCTCATCCTGCCAAAACAGGGAGACTAAATCTTCCCCCCAAGGAAAATCTTTGGAACCCTTGTACTCAGCAGCTAACAGCAAGCACTGCTTCTAAGTCTGTTGTTCTCCAAAGACTATGGAGAGACCTGGGGTTTCCTATGTAATTAAAAATGTTGTCTCATTTCTGCTCATTTATCCCTCTTAGATTTGTTCAAACATATTTGATGACTTAAAGTAGTGGTAGTTCATTATCTCAGTTATTAAATTTCCTGCTAAAAATACAGACAGGTGTGCCTATTTCAGCAAGAGGTATGGTTGGAGAAGCATCAGGTTTACTGCCATCCTGGAGACCTCAGGACTCTGTTTCTTGAGGGATATGAGAAGGCAGGTGGCTAGGAAAAAATATATTAATATTGGCCCTATGAAGGGGGCTAGCGATGGGAAGGGTTATTAACTGCCAGAAAGAATGGAACAGAGAAGTGTCCTGGTTGTACCGGTGAGGATACATCTGAAACCTGATGTAGGAGTGTCATATATCAATCTGTTGATTTCATTGGTTAAAATAAAGAAACTGCTTGGCTGGTCCTATAGGTTAAAACAGGTGGGAGGAGTAAACAGTATAGTATACAGACAGGAAGAGGAAGTGAGGTCAGAGAATTCATGCAGCTCTGCTCAGAGATGTCAGGATCCTGTCTAGCGGGCAGACAGGATGGCTCTGCTCTCTGAGGCACTTGTGATGAAGCTCCAACCAAGATGGACGTAGGCTAGAATCTCCCCGGTAAGCACACCTTGGGGTGCTAACACAGAATATTAGAAATGGGTTAGACCAGGTGCGAGAGTTAGCCGAGAAGAAGCTAGAAATAATGGGCCAAGCAGTCTTTAAATGAATATAGTTTGTGTGTTGTTATTTCGGGCATTAAGCTAGCCAGGTGGCTGGGGTGTTGGGGACGCAAACCCCGACGCCTCAATTTCAACAGAAACCTGTTAATCCTGGACTATAAAACCTATGAAATAGGCATGCCTGTCTGTATTTTTAGCAAGAAATTCAAAATTCACAAGTGGTGTTGGCATAACTGGATGTCAGCAAGTAGAAGAATGTGAATAGATTCATATCTACCACCATGCACAAAACTCACGCCCAAATGGATCAAAGACATCAACATAAATCCAGTTACACTAAAGCTGATGGAAGAGAAAGTAAAAAGTAGCCTTTAATGATTGGCACAGGGATCCACTTCCTAAATATAACACCAGTAGCACAGAGACTAGAGCAACAATTAACAAATAGGATCTTCTGAAACTGAAAAGCTTCTGTAAGGCAAAGGACACAGTCAACAAGACAAAACAACAGCCCACAGAATGGGAATCCTCACCAATCCAACATCTGACAGAGAACTGATCTCCAAAATATATAAAGAACTCAAGAAATTAGACATTAAAATACCAAATAGACCAATGACTCTGAGATACCATTTTATACCTGTCATAATGACTAAGATCAAAAATACTGATGACAACTTATGCTAGAAAGGATGTGGAGTAACACTTCTCCATTGCTGGTGGGAATGCAAACTTGTACAACAACTTTGGAAGTCAGTATGGCAATTTCTCAAAAATTTGAAATCAATCTACCTTAAGACCCAGCAATACCACTCTTGGGCATATACCCAAAGGATGCTCAATCATACCCCAAGGATGTGTGTTCAACTGTGTTCATAGCAGCATTATTCGTAGTATTCAGAACCTGAAAACAATCTACATTATCAACTTTATAACATGCTGATCAAATTCCCAAGAACACTTTCATCACCCTGTCCTTTGCAACACCTATTAGAGAGGTAACTCAGCTTCCTTAGGCTGGGCTCACACTCTGCGGAGATCGAATGATTTAGGCCTATCTTCAGGCACTTCTAATATAACAACCTTAGCAATATTGTGGTCATTGTAGTTTAAACTTAATAGAAGACTCAGCCACTTACAATCCCATGTGGACACACAAGACCACAATATGTAAGAATTAACTTGGTTAGGAGGCTGGGCACTTGGTAACTGATCTGAATAACAGCAGTGACTGCAAATCTTATTAACATTAAAAACACCAAAATATTTCACATATGGAGTCAGAAGAGTTAGGTAAATAATGGTAATAGGATGTGGCCATTTTGTGGGCTGTTAGAGAAAAAAAGGTGGCATGTGTATAGCGGAGACAGAAAAATCTTCCACCTTGGTCCCCTTCCTTCCTTTTATTATGTAATCCCTACATTTTAAGGACTGTTAGGAGTATGCACTGGCACTCTACCAATTCCCCAAAACTTCATTTTCCTGAAATATTGAATAAAAAATTGAGTTTGACTAGGAAATAAAATGTTAAGAATAATACATTTAAATCATATTTTCTGTACCAGTTACAAATAAGTCACATTTGAATAACTTATACATGTAAGTAACAATGGGCAGGGACTGCTGATGGCTATTTACTAAGAGCTAATTCAGTCTCAGGCATTATGGTAACCTAATGAAAGAACTGACAACTCTGTGCCCAGAACAAGTTTATGGTGTGCATGTTAGTCTTCTGAACTGGGGAAGAGGAACTGAATTCCTCACTACTTAAATAATTTGTTCCTCAAAAGAACTAAATAATACTTGAAGACAATAAGAAGAGCTTGAAATATTTTAAAAATAATGTTTACTATGGCCTCAAATTCAGAGAAAATTGATCATTAGGGTTTCACCTAGCATTCCTTGCAGTTTGACTATAAATGCCCTCCATAATCTCATGTGCTTGAATTGGGAGGTTAGAACTGTTTAGAAAGTTGTGGGGCTTAAAGAAGGTGGAACTTTGCTGGTAACTGAGAGTGGGGTTTGAGGTCTTACAGCATGGCCCACTCTTTGTCTGCTCTCCACTTCGTGTGTGTACATGCAATGTAACCATTTACACCATGCCTTCAATGGCATGACTGTGTCTTCTAAGTCTGTAAGCCAAAATAAGCTCATTGTTCCTTAATTCGCTTCTTGTGAGTTATTTATGTGCAGGAAAAATAAAAGTAAATAACAGAATAAGAGAAAAAATCACACTACCCATAAGGAAAGTTTTCCAAGAAATAACATCTCTATACCATCACCAAAATTGTGCTTTATTCAGTAACAACAGTGACAATTATCTAAGCTATAAAAGCCCCTGCCCAGGTGACAGGCAGACTGGAAAGGCTCCTTGGAGGGCACTGGGGTAACACCTGCTGCTCTTCCCTCTGTGTATCTGGGGTGCTGTACCACAGAGGAAGGATCATTCTCAGCAGCCCCTTGACGGTAGAAGGAGAATAGTCTCATAGAAATATCTTCCCTATCAGCGGTCATCTTTGGCATATCAGGGGTGAAGGGTGAAAAAGATTCTTCAAAATTCATGACAGGTTTTGAAGGAACAGTAGATGAGTTGCTATGGAACTAGGTGAGATGGAGTCCCTTCTCCTGTCTTGATCCTGGTGACTGCTGAAGCATTCACATGTTCTTCTGTGGGCACTTCTGCTGGCAGGGTGGAGGAGGTTGCACAGGAGGGCATTTCTGCTGGCATGGCTGAGGGGCGCATGGCTCTGGGCACTGTGGAGGAGGACAAGGCTCTGGGCACTTTAGAGGAGGACAGGGCTCTGGGCACTTTGGAGGAGGACAAGACTCAGGGCACTTTGGAGGTGGGCACACAGGAGGAGGCTGGCAGGGCTGCTTGCACTGCTGCTGTTGGTAAGACATCGTGCTGAAGTCTCAGGATCTGAAAGACATTACATAGCAGTTCTCACAAGAGGTGATTTTCATAAAGAAAACTGGTCTCTAAGATTTTGGACAGTAATTCTCTCGCATCCAATCAGTACTCCCAAATCTTTGTCTTTTAGGACTTCCTACATTTTCCCTTCCAATTTCGTGTTTTGTTTCATTTAACTTTGCAGATCCTTCTTTGGTTGCATTCCCCATACCCAGAAACATCTGTTTTAAAGAATATAGTGTTTCTTGCACAAAACAACATATTCAATTTCTGAAACCCTAAGTAATCTCAAAACCAAGCCTTATCACCATTAGCACCTGTAAAATCCCAGACAGAACACGGGTTTCACATCAGAGGACACCTAGGAAAATTCAAGGGTCTAATGCCTGCCAAGAGATAGGCCTTTGAAAGGGGCACCAAAACGTAAGAAAATAAAAATACTCTGCTCTGTCACCTTCTTCAAATCAATCCTTCCCTATTGTCTTGGTTTTCCATATGGGCATCAACCACCTATACACAAAGGCAGAAACAAGCTAACACAGTGTGGATCACTCCACCACGTTGCTGAATTTCAGATTGGTAACTAACATTCAACCCATGATCACAGTTTGAAATCACCAACTGTTCTCTCTAAAGTAAACTACATGAGAAGACCATAGACAGACATGAATTAAGGAGGTCAGACTCACCAGGTTCTCTGTAGTCTGGGGTTTGAGTAGCAATGGTATTACACTTCTTCATCCAACTCTATAAAGGACTGGCTGCCCCACCCAGTAGGACGTAGAGCCGCTAGATGATGGGCTGGTCCAACAATTTCCTAACTAAAATGCAAATCTGGGTATAACTGGCTTAACCAGGACTCTCCAAAACAGGAAATATCCTGTCCCTGGACATAGTCACTGGGGCGAGTGCAGTGACTCAGAGGTCATTCCTTCTTTCCTTCTTTCTATGTTTCAGTCTTTTGTTGCAGCAGAGAAACTGGGGACTTTTTACCTGGTTGTCCAAAATTGTCTTTCTTGGTTTTAAATACTATCTCTTTCATCTTTGCCATATCTGAAAATTGTCTACTTCAACTGTTTGCCACTTTGCAGCATGTAGGCTTATTTACTCTCATAAGACTAAGACCTGGTCTACCTCTTAATCGTGAAATTTGATGACTATTTCTCAATAAAGCTATATGTAGTTAATGTGTTTATGAGCCTTGTCTTCTCTCATTCCTTTATTGTTCTAAGAAGACTAACTGTAAATAGCACATCACATGTTTAAAGTGCCATTGCTAAAGCCTGCTTGTCCTGTTGAAATGGTTAAGAAGTCTTCCAAAAAATCTATGTAATTGAATTTTAACTAAAAAAATAAGAGTGACTATAAAAATAATATCATTTTATAATTAGAGATGGAAGAATAGAATGAAGAAGATGAAACAAAGCCTTTAACTAGCCTCAGTTCTGCTCTGAGAAGCACACAGGCACTGAATCAACACCAGTGAAGCATGTCAGCTTCCTGTGACTGTCGATGCTTCTGACAGTAAGGAAGGGTTTAGACGAGACTGCCCTTGTCCATGTCCCTATAGGGAAAGAATCATCAGTTCAGCACCTGAGGCTAGGAAACCCCACTGATGGATGGCTCATATAGGCTAGTGCACATACCACAAGGCAAAGTCAATAGAATTCATTCGGCAGGTCAATTACTTCTCTCCGCATCCTCAATCACATCTAAAGCATCGTCTGAGAAGAAAAAAACAAAGTCTGACTTCTGATAACCAAAGTAAGAAAATTATCTGGCCATCTGGGATTGGAGTGTCATATAGCATCATCTAAGTTACTCTTGAGACTCTCATTCTAGATACCTCATAACAAAGGGAATAAAAGGTTAAAGGGGAATGATGGAATAGGAAGGGTTAAGTTAGAATTGGAAGTCAGGATATAGGAGGGAATATAGAGAAGGATAACTAATGCTAAAGGCCAGTTAATAAAGCAGTTTGGATGCCTACTGCCAGATAAGCTTCCTAAAATATATACACATACATATGTAAAAAGTTTTAATAGTGTTACCTCACAATGGGAGCCCAAGTACACTTGTCACCTTAGGCTGGCAAATAAAAACCCCAGTACCAGGAAAGAATTATCTCTATTGTACAATTCATCAGCAGGGTCCCATAGACTACCAAGTATTATAGGCTATTGATAATACTCTTGTTTACCCTCCAGAACTCTATTGTTTGACCCTCTGCCTAGCACTGAAGACACTACATGCTTGACACACAGAATAAGGAGAGAGAAAGCAGACACTCAGCTGGAAACCTTGTACTAACTAACTCATGACTTTGGAGTTTCGTAGGCACGCTTTCAGAGGATGAAAATCATCATCAGTCTCACCCATCTGTGAAACCTATGAGTTACAATGACTGGCCTGATGACATATGCTCACTGGTGCAATTGTGTCAGGAATGTTATGGGAGCAACTAACTAGTTTCTGATTATATCTAAAGACTTGCTCAATGAGAAGGAACCAATACCTGCTTTTGGTACTGTTAATGCAGCCAAGAACCTGTGACTGAGTAGGTCGCAGGCCCTAGGAGAGAAGGCAATATTATTGTTCTGCTAAATGGGCATATCATTGAAATGATTACACATAGCCTATTGCTATACCCATAGATCAGTGTATCACTTGTTCCTCATCAGAGAACTTTTTCTTGCAATATGGTAATTAACACCAAGTTACTCAAAAGGTCAATGTACAGAGAATAGCAGCTTTAGGCATCCTCAGTATTTTCTACATTGTTGGATTGAGTGGGAAGGGTGTAAGAATCAGAGGTTGTGAGTAACATCAAGGAAACAGTTTTTCCCAAACACATATTACAGTTTTACATATGAACCATAGCAATTGGGGGGCAGCATGGACAAAAATCTATGCAAGCTCAAGCCAGACAAAGAACTCAGCACAGAGAAATGAAGGTGGCCATTTGCATTTGACAGCTACTGGGAAACAGTTGGTTTTTTTTTTTTTTGATGAGTTGACTCCATGTAGGTTGACGACACTCTAGGATAGGTCACAGTGCCAAGACTCCTTGAGCACTACAATCTGAACTTGGTAGACAGAGAAAGAAAACTACAAGTTGGGTTTGCAGTGAGGGAACAGTGGAGAGGGTTGATAGAGGAGTTGGTAAATGAGGGTATTAATGTAAAATCACATAATCTGAAATAATCAAAGAATCAATAAAGTATTATTTTAAAGGAATAATACCCAAAAGAGAAGTGTCATATTTTCCCAGAAGTTGAATTTAGGGGTGAAGGTTAATATACTCTTATACCTATATTTAAATTTCATGATGAAAACTTTACTCTTTACAAAGATACTTACTAATAAAACAGTTTTTAACATAGGGACTACTAACCCTGAAAGCACTGTTTCCAGAGTTGGGGCAGCCTAAATCTCCTTCCAGGATGAGACACACACAGAAGTTATGATGGAGGAAGGTCATTGGTTAAATAAAGAAACTGCCTTGGCCCTGATAGGACAGAAAATTAGGTAGGTAGGGCAAACAGAACAGAATGCTGGGAAGAAGAGAAGTGAGCTCAGACACCAAGCCTCTCCGCTCCAGGGCAGATGCAATGAAGCAAGCTGACAGGTAGACATGCTGAATCTTTCCTGGTAAAACTGGTGCTACACAGATTATTAGAGATGGGTTGATCGGGATATGAGAATTAGCCAGTAAGGGCTAGAGCTAGTGGGCCAAGCAGTGTTTAAAAGAATACAATTTGTGTGTTGTTATTTCGGGGCATGAGCTAGCCAGGTGGCCAGGAGCCGGGTGGCAGGAACGCAGCCTGCAGCCCATCTCAAGTTAAGTTCCTTTCAAAGATGTTCCATGAAGAGTAGTCACAGAAGAACAAGATCACACAGCACACTTTCTTCAATATGATCCTCCAATATCTGAGATATGGAACGCATGAGTGTATATACGTGAACAAACACTCACAAAAACACAAAGGTCCTTTCTATCTATCATCCATCAATTAGACAAACATATAATTAACTTAGATTTCCATTCTTGTTTTCTAAGGAATTTTATGAATCGATGTTTTGTCAAAAAATGGGAAGCATGGCATTTTTTCTAAATATTTACTGTCATACTCATAGTCAAATATTAATCCCACCCTTAATCAAAGAAGCTTCTCTCTGATATGAACACTGATGTGTGCACAGACATGCAGCTTCTAATAGACCTGAGAGTGGCAAGTGAGAGCTGACTGTTCAGACACAAAGACACGTTTATACTATACTACCCTCTCTAGAGTTTACAAATCATTGCCAAAGTGGGACAGAAAAATATAAGAACTGAAAAATCCTGAGCAGAGCTGTGTGATTCTCTCTGGGTCAGCCAGATCACTCATGACCTTATAACATGTACATCCACCTACAATGGGCCTAAACAAGTCTGGATCTATCAACGGTCAATCGAGGGTCAGAGCTGGGCTAGTCAACTTAGCATTGCTTTTATGCATATGTTTGAAGACTGACCACTTGGTGTTGGATAACCAATCATGGCACCTAAACTGTGGAAGACTGATTATCCTTCCTCTGTGGTTGTTGCTTCCCTAAAGCTCTTCATTTAGAGGTAGGTCCTACAAAACTTCCTAACCCACACTGGCAAGTCAACTTACCAGTTGTTATTTTTTAGATTCTGTTTAAGTATCTATATTGTTGAGATTTCACGGGCATAGCTTCCCTGTCATATCTAGAATTTAAAATCGTGATGCATACTTCCTGGTCCTCTAACCTTTGCTGTTTCCTGCTCCCTCTTCCACTATTTTCCCTGAGGCTGGGTGGTGACTGTGTTGGAGATCTGACAGCTGGGAATGAATACCACATGTTTAGCTGATTCTCTGAATTTGGACCAACTGTGCATTTATGTAATAGTCTCCATGTGCTGCACAAAGAAGCTTCTTTGATGAGAGCTAAGAGCTACACTCATCTGTGGGTATAAGGATAGGTATTTAGGATGGTATTTGCACTTATATTGGTTTAGAAAAGAGACGATAGTATGATATCCTCTGAAATCCATTACCACACTAGCCATGGCTTGCAATACCAGACATGAATTTTCATCTATTGAGTACGCTTTACATCCAGTTAGATAGCTGTTGGTTACTGCCAAAACATAAGTGTCACTATTGCACTTTTAGGGATATCTAACCTCACTGGTCATTGTTGTGGTTTACAGCTTTCACTGCTGGTGTGACTTGTGATTGCTTTTTCCCTTGACAACTTGCACATCAACTTCATATGCTATGACAACTAGTCATCATAGAGGAGATTTTTGGATCAGACCCATCTTGAATCCTCTGATTCCTGTGTCCAAAGTACATGGTGGCCTCAGCAATAGGACTTGTCTTTAATCCCTGGACACAACCAAGAACAGCAGCAATGGCCTATATTGTTTAGGGAGGTCTCTAGGACTCTATTAAGCAATAACTCAAAAAGAAGATTCTTATTCCTGGAAGATAGCCTATGCAAATCAACACAAGTTTTAGATTTCATCTTACCCCCGTCAGAATGACAACAATCAGCAAGAGAACTGCCAACCAATACTGGTGAAGATATGGTGAAAAATGAACCCCCATTCACTGTTGGTAGGATTGAAAACTGGTCCAGCCACTTTGGAAGTCAGTGTGGATAGCTCAACATTCTAAAAATAAATCTCCCATATGACCCAGTTCTACTACTCCATGGCATATGACCAAGGGATTCAGCATCCTACTCCAGAGATGTTTATTGCCTCTCTACTCACAATCACTAGGAAATGAAACAACCTATGTGTTCCTCACCTAGTGAATGGATAATGAAAATGTAGTGCACAATGGAATTCTAGTCCACTGTAAAGAAAACAAAATAATGAAACATGCAAACAAATGGATGGAACAAGGAAATCATATATTGAATGAGATAATCCAGACCTAGAAAAAGAATTACACATGTTCGTTTTTGTTTCTGGTTCCCAGTTTCCAGTCTTCAGATATGACTATTAGCCTGGTGTCCTAACAGAAACCAGGAAAGTGTTGAGCCCATTGCCATCTCTTTGGGACTCAGTCACTACTTTAGGCTCAAACCCATTGACCCCCCCATAGCTCTTCTTTATTGTCATCCTCAGTCATTCCTCCCAGATCGTTTCTATTCCATTGTGACTCCCTGCAAACTATAGACTTTCTCTCTACTAGGGACCCCACAGCCACTACGCTTGGATGGGAAGCAAGCAGGCTACCTGTGCCTTCCTTCCCTTCTTCCATTTTGATCTCTCTAGGGTACTCTCAAACCTTCCCATGCTGTCTGTCTGAGTCCTTCCTAGCCAACCTCCATCCCTGTGGTACCCAGCCAACACTCCTGATACAGAACCACAGTGTCCTTCCTTTTTGGGCTCCACAACCATGCCATTCTATCAGAGGAGGAAGAAGACAAACAATTATGAAGACGTTAAAGGTTGTCAAAGTTTCACAGACGCTGGTTCCACAGCATAGCTGGAGTACATTTTCCTCTGGAACTGAACGAACATGGGACCAAATTGATATAACTACATATCATCTTGCAAAGAAAAATAGCGTTCTAATGACAAGATAGGCATGTTGTCTTAAATATAAAATCAGAACTAATGAACAAGTATACATTAATGTATATGTGTAACTATTAGGGCAGTGTAAGGGATCAAGTGAGAGCAAAATATGAGGGATGTATGTAAAAATATGATCTTAGAAGTACATGAATAACTGAAGAACACACTATCTTCTTAAGTTAGCATGTGACAATTGAAGAGATTGCAGTATGTAAAGTGAATAGTATGATCCTTAAGCAATCAAACACTACATAATATATGTTATGATCCAAATGCAGTCAAAACACAAATGCTACAGATAGCCATGTGATAGGAAAAAAGGAATATGAGCATGGCATAAAGCAAGTTTTAGAAGAAAAGACAGAAATACAATCAAGATTGCAATTTGTTTAGGTAATGAAACAATAATGACAAACACCCTAATATGGTGACAAAGATTTGGAAATCATGCTCTGAGGACACTGAGGGTACATCTGCTGGTCTTTACTCTGATTATCTGAGATACGGAACCACAACAGGATCATTCTCAATGGCCCCATAACAGCCACATAGAGGGTGAAGGGTAGAGAAGATCATCATCTATAAAGAATTTTGAATAGAAAATGGAGTTGTTGCTATAGATATAGGTGAGATGGATTCTCTTCTCTTGGTCCTGGTTATTGCTGAAGCACTGACTTGCTCTTGGGTGAGCACTTCTGCTGGCAGGGTGGAGGAGGTTGCACAGGGGGAAATTTAAGCTGGCATGGCTGAGGGGTCATGACTCAGGACACTGCGGAATATGTTAAGGCTCTGGGTACTGTGGAGGTAGAGAAGGCTCAGGGCACTGAGGGCCAAGACAGGACTCTGGGCATATTGGAGGAAGACAGGGCTCTGGACACTTTGTGGGTGGGCACACGGAAGGTGGCTGGCAGGGCTGTTTGCACTGTTATTGTTGGTAAGACATCGTGCTGAAGTCTCAGGATCTGAAAGACATTACATTACATTGTTAGGGGTGATTCACATAAAGATAGCAGATGGAGACATGGTACATCACATCCATTTCTTTCTCCACACTACAGTTTTAGGACAGCCTGGCTTTTCACTTTCCTGTTAGCAATCTGTGACTCTAGCCTTGGGAAATAACCTTTGTTTCATGCCTTATTCCAGAAAAAAAAAAACCTTATTTCAGCAAAACAAGTGAGGCTAATTTCAAACAGAAATTCATTTGAGGCAGACAGTCTCAGGTTCTGGAACCCTGAGCAATTTGAGAACCCATCTCTGTCTCCCCAGTCACTTGTGACATCCCAGCAGGTTGACTGGAGTTACAGAATAAAGAACAGCTCAGAAAAGTCCCAGATCCTAATAGCTGCTAAGGTATAGGGCTCTGAAAAGCACACCAAAAGATGCACATGAAAGAGAAAAATACTCTGTTCAACCACTGCTCAAATAGAAGGAAAAGCCACCTTTCACAGTGGACCATTGTATCCATTACTATATTTCTGATTGCTAAGTTGTCACTGTTCATCCCAGGAACACAACTGGACTCATCACACTTAGTCCCTCAAAACTGACTGGAGCACATAAGCAGACCATAAAGACAGACCAACCCAAGAAGCACTCACCAAGGTCTCCAAAGGAGTCCAGGACTTGAGCACCAGGAGTCTGCTGTCACACAGTCAAGGACTGCAATAGAGGACTTGAAATCAAACTTACACCAGAAGACCATTCTTTTTATGTAAGAAAGAGACAATCAAAATAATAACATGTCCTGGCAGAGGAGTGAAAGAAATATAATAGAAAATGTCAGACTGTGAGAGAGTAGAATAACCCATCAAATTGGAACTCAGTGTGGGGTTTCCACCAAAGAAATAACATCACATGATTCACCAGCATTACCTGAGTTCATATGAAAAGAAGTAAAATATAGAACACAATAGAGATGCCTGCATATCCATCTATATTTCAGAACTACACCTAATAATGAGAGTTAAATATTCTGTCTCATGACTCAACAGTGAATGAATGGGATAAAAAAAATATGGCACTAAAATGAATCTTAAGGAGCAATAATATCATGCCCTCTGAAAGCAAATAAATGCAACTGCATGTCATCATGTTGAGAAATAAGAAAAAAATACAGTCTTAAATACAAGGTTGGAACCAATGTTTCAAATATTGAAGGAGGAAAAGACAACAAGGATAGGTTGATGTAGATGTGTAACTATCACATCAGATGAAGGGGACAAGTGAGAAGAAAATACATGGGGATGTAGGGAGAAGATGTGTCCTAAGTGACGCATGCATATCTGAGTATAGCATAATCTTAATATATCATGGGCTAAAAGAGAGATCATAGTTGTGCAAAATGAAATTATGTTTCTCTCAAGCAAACAAGCTCTAAGTAATCTTTTTTATGACCCCAAAAGCAGTCAAAACCTGATTACAGTAAAATAACCTGGGGATCAAAGAATAAAAATTAAGGAATGGGAGCATATCAGAAGGTCATAGATTCGGTTTTAGGAAAAAGGAACACATAAGCACTATCAACCAGATTATACTTTATTCAGGTAATGAAGCCACAGTGACAACCACACAAACAAGGACTGAGAGTTTTGGAAACATCCTGTGAGTACACAGGGTGGGAAGATGTTGCTCAACAATGAACATCTGGGACACTGAACCAGTGAGGAAAGACCATTCTCAGCCACCCCTTATAGCAGAAGGTGAACAGTCTCAGGGGAATGAGTTCTCTATGAGGGGACATCACAGACACATGGAGAGAGAAGGGTGGACAAGATTCTCTTGCATCCATGGCAGGCTTTGAACTTTCTCCTCTTTCTTGGTTTCCTCCTCTTCTCTTGGTCCTGGTGACTGCTGAAGCACTCACTTGCTCTTGGGTGGGCACTTCTGCTCGCAAGGTAAAGGAGGCTGCACAGGAGGGCATTTCTGTTGGCATGGCTGAGGGGGGCATGGCTCAGGGCACTTTGGAGGAAGACAAGGCTCTGGGCACTTTGGAGGAGGACAGGGCTCTGGGCACTTTGTGGGTGGGCACACAGGAGGAGGCTGGCAGGGCTGCTTGCACTGCTGCTCTTGGTAAGACATCGTGCTGAAGTCTCAGGATCTGAAAGGCATTGCATGACAGTGTTAGGGATGATCATCACAGAGAGGAGAGATGGAGACATGGAGCGTCACATTCCTCCCCACACATGCACATCTCCCCAAGCCCCATTTAAGGAAAGACCGACTTTTCACTTTCTTGTCAGCCATCTGTGCCACCTGCCTTGTGAGATAGTCTTTGTTTGATGCCTTTTTCCAGGAGAAAATATTTCTTCCAGTGAAACAAATGTGTTTCACAGAGAAACGTCTTCAATGAAGGAAGTCTCAAGGTCTGATGACCTGAACACCCTCAGAATGAATATCCCTGACTCTCCTGTCACTGTGACATCCCAGCAGGTTGTCTGGGTGACAGAGTAAAGGATAGCTCAGGGAAACCAGGTTTTAATACCTGCTAAGTCATAGGACTATAAAAAAAACACCAAATATGCGCATGAAAGAGAAATACACTGTGTTCAATCGCATACTAAAGAAAAGAAAAAAGCCACCACGCACCGTCCCTAAAACTTGACTGCAGCACATAAGCAGACCATAAAGACAGACCAACTCAAGAAATAACACTCACCAGGTCTCCAAAGTAGTCTAGGACTTGAGTACAAGGAGTCTGCAGTCATGTAGTGATGTGGGAGTGATTTCTTATTAATAAAGAAACTGCCTAGGCCCATTTGATAGGCCCACCCTTAGGTGGGTGGAGTAAACAGAACAGAATTCTGGGAGAAAGAAGCTGAGTCAGGAGTTGCCATGATGCTCCCACGCCAGGCAGATGCAGGTTAAGATCATTCCTGGTAAGCCAGCTCGTGGGCTACACAGATGATTAGAAATGGGCTAAATTAACATGTGAGAATTAGCCTAGAAGAGGCTAGATAAAAAATGGGCCAAGCAGTGTTTAAATGAATACAGTTTGTGTATTGTTATTTTGGGCATAAGCTAGCCATGTGGGCAGCCGGGTGCCGGGGATGCAGCCCCGCTGCTCCAATTACTACAGAGTGGCGCCCAGAATTGATGGACTAAATCCACTTAAAAACCTGAGAGAGCTTAATTTTAAACAGAGAAAAAACAGAGTTTAACACAGATTTTTGCTGTTTGTTGGTGGTGTGCTATAGAGAGATTTCCTGATTCAGCAACAGCAGCAGAAAAAAACGCTGTGTCATTTCAAAGCGCCACTTCCTGGGCTGTGCTGCCATTGCGATCTCTGTCTGGCTCCTGCGAGAGACAGAGCTTTTGTATGGAGCATTTGGAGTAAAGTGCTATGGCTTGTTTGATGGCAATGTGGACTGCTGTATGCCTGGAACTCTGTGTGGCTCAGGGGCACCAAATGGCTCTGAGGCAGGAGCAGCTCAGCTCCACCATGCTGAACTGTGCTGGTCTCAGGCAGGAACTACCATAATTACTGTGATAACTGCACAGTTAAACTTTAGACTAGGCAGGATACAGGCAGTACCGTATTAACTATACAAGGTGCAACTTAAGTTTTTAAAAAGTGCTTAACGTTTTAAGAAATGCTACTGGATAGTAAAAAAAAAAAAGTTACAGATTTACAATAAAACAGATTCAGACATAAAAGACCACAATGTTGGATGAATGTACATAGGCTTGAGAGAGAAAAAAAAAATAGAGAGAGAGAATAAAGTTAATGCCTTTAAAAAAGGGGGGGGTAAAGTCTTTAAAGAGACAGAGTACAGATAGTTATAGATTAAGAAAAATAAAGGAAAATAAGCCACATAAAAATGGAAAATTCACAGAGACTCTGGATTCTTTGTATTATTGTGTTTTCTTTAAAATTTTTGACTGTAAAGGAGCTAACTACAGAGAGACATTTCATTACATGGGCTGCCAAGCTAAACCAGAATGGATATAAAGGTATTACAATTTCAAAATTTGGGTCTAAGGATATAATGCTTTGGAGAGAGTCTTCTTTTGTTTTCACAGAGGACCAGACCCTGTGGATTTCATCTATTCCGATATGGTATGATAGACCACGCCCTCCTGAAAGGTTGCTGTGAACACCCTCAAAAAATTACTTCACTCAACTGCCAACTGAGATGACCCTGGCACACAGGTTATACCATAAAAGACCTAATTAACGACGCCCCCATTCAGCAGAAAGCAGTTTGGAGAAAAAAAACTGCGCCCATATTCCCAAATATTGTTTATAAATGTTCTTTTGCCTTTAAAGGGGGATATGATATAGATATGAATAATTTACATTGGTGTGGATTTTAAGGTCAAGCTTGTTATATGTATATGTATTTCTGATCTTGATTAAGGTATTGTGATTATGTAGTTCATTTTTAAAATGTAATGTATAATTAGGAAATATAGATTGTTGATGGATAATCATAAATAATAGTCAAGCTTGTAGTCATGTTAGTTAGATTTTTTTAGATGTGCATAGATATATTTCAGATAGGCATTCTTCATATCTTTCAAAGACTGCAGAATATGGCATTTAAATGTTTTAATAACTTAGGGCTTTTCATGACAATGAGACACGTCTGCTCCTGGCAGCACCAATCTACTTTGAGATGAAGATGGGCATCGAAGAGGAAACTTATGGAGTTAGCCATTTGGGCAAGAGACTGTTCTTGCCTGGACTGTTGCATAAACTGAACACAAAGAACCCGCAGAGAGAGGACTGCTGAACTTGCCTAAAGGTGAGATAATCTTTCGGGGTTCCTAATTCATGAAAGAGTCTATGAGACATTCTGCAGGACACAACAGAAAATGACTGAACTGTCTTTGGAATTTCCTGCTTCATGGAACTGTCTGCTGGAAACTATGGGCCTGTAGGCCAAAGATAGATGTCCCAACAGTACAAAAGAACTTTGGGTGACTGTCCAGGCAGCGAGATGTCTCTGTCATTTCTAGAGCTTTTGATTTCTTGTTTGCTTAGGTAATATTATATCCTCCTGGAGTCTTTGATGGAGTTGAAGAATGGATAGATAGTTATAGTTTTCCTTAGTTATGATAAAAGATAAAGTAGATATAATTATTATAACTCTAATTCTTACTTGATAACTGTTTTGTTATATGTAATTTTACTATGTTAAAGTTAAAGCCTTTCTTTTTTGTTTAAACAGAAAAGGGGGAAATGATGTGGGAGTGATTTCTTATTAATAAAGAAACTGCCTAGGCCCATTGATAGGCCAACCCTTAGGTAAGCGGAGTAAACAGAACAGAATGCTGTGAGAAAGAAGCTGAATCGGGGAGTCACCATGTTTCTCCCACTCCAGGCAGATGCAGGTTAAGATCATTCCTGGTAAGCCAGCTCGTGGAACTACACAGATATTAGAAATAGGTTATGTCAATATGTAAGAGCTAGCCAATAAGAGGCTGGAACTGATGGGCCAGGCAGTGTTTAAAAGAATATAGTTTCCGTGTAATTATTTCAGGGCATATGCTAGCCATGTGGGCAGCCAGATGCTGGGGATGCAGCCCGAAGCTCCTTTCTTACAACAATGTAGCCAAGGACCTCTTTATAGCACTGACTGCCCCACCCAGAGAGAGTAGAGCTGACTGACAGTGGACAGGTTCTTGAATTTCCTAAGCAAAATGCAAATCCATGCATGACTCGCTTGACTGGGACTCTACATCATGTGAACTATCCTGTGTCTGGCCATCAGCACTGTAGAGTGCTGTGACTCAGTGGGTCCTCCTGTCCCTTCCATTTCAGCCAGAATTCCCTGGTTGTCCAAGTTGTCTTTCTTGATTGAAGACAGTATTTCTTTGCCCTGTTACTCCTCTCATTTCCTGTTTGTTCTATCTCAGCACACTGATACTCTTTGGTGCACTGGCCCATTTATATTCCTGCTTTTAGGCAAAATTTGCCTGTGTGCTGCAAGAAGGACAGGTTTACATGGGAGGTTAGCTGTGCTTTCAGGTTCATCTTTGAGAAGTCTGTTCCAAGAGACAGGTCTGGTCTGCCGGATAGGTTTAAATCTTTTCTGTAGCAATAGGAGATAAAATATGCTGTTCATAGGGAAGGGTGTTGGGCTTGGACCTTATCCTGACCCTAGTCAGGACTGCTGTCTCCAACGATATATTTGGGGTATATATTTAGATTCCCCTCTAATGATTTTCATAAGACTGCTTATCAAGATGATAGAGGAACTAAAATCATACCAACACTAACACCTGCCCTAAGCATGTTCTTGCCTAGGTGGTCAGCATGAAGACTCATAATCTCCCACACTTCCCTTGTGTGAAGAGCTGTTGAGCCCACCTTGGTTATGGTACACACCAAGTGGGGCTCTGAGATCTCCCAAAACACATAGTATCCTGACTCCTTCATATATAACACATATGTTCTTTCTTGCACATGAACACAGACAGACAGACAGACAGACAGACAGACAGACAGAGACAGATAGGCAGAGCATCAGTCTTACTTTTTTATCTGCCACGTAGCTGCATTCATCACTTCCCGATTTTCTTATGTACATTAATGATTCATTGCTGCATGAAAACTGACAGAAGGAATTAAAATTGGGTGTTTTGCACTTCTTTATTGACTTTTGAATGCTTTGATGGAGTTTAAGGCTCTGTTTGTGTAGGAGGAGGACAAGGCTCTGGACAGTTTGTGGGTGGGCACACAGGAGGAGGCTCACAGGACTGCTTGCACTGCTGCTGTTGGTAAGATTGTGCTGAAGTCTCAGGATCTGAAAGACGCTATGTGCCAATTCTCACAAGAGTTGATCCCCACAGAGAAAAAAATCTCAAGCTTATGAGCTATCAGAACTCTTCCTGAATCCCATCTCCTCCTCCAGACTTCCTGACTTTCCCTTCCATGTCACCATTTTGTTTCATTAACCTAGAAAACCAACCTTTTTCTTCACATTTTCTGTGAGAAAACATCTTTCTTCCAAAGGACAGAGTACGTGATCTTACAGAAAACATCATCTTCAAGAAGGACAGTCTGAAGTTTAAGTTCTATAATACTGAGCGACCTCAGTGATGACTGTAACTGCTGCCATGATTATACTCGGGATGTCCCATGAAGTAGACAAGGGTATAAATCAACACCAAGAATTCAAGAATCTAGAGAGAAAAGGATTCTCTTCAGTCCTCGAAAGTTGCTTTATAATTGGAGAAGAAAGAACAGAATGAGGAACATAAAACAAGGCCATTAACTAGTCGCAATCCTTCTCTGAGAAGCACACAGGTACTGAATCAAACTCAGTGAAGCATGTCAGCTTCCTGTGACTGTCAGTGCCTTTAAGAATGAGGAACAATTAGGAGAATGTAATTGTCCATGTTCCTGAAGGAAAAGAGTCAGTTCTGAGGCCATGTTACAGAAGAAACAGGACACAGAGGTGTAACATGGAAAAGAAATACTGTCTTCAATCAAGAAAAACAACTTAGACAATAATGGAAGTCTTGCTGAAACCAAAACACCACCAGTGTTCATAAAGGTTAGTACACATACCATAGGGCCAGGTCAGTAGGAGACTCAGTACTCTCCATGTTTGCATATCACATGTAAAGGATGATCTTAAGCAATGTCTGACTTCAACTATACCAAATTACAAAATTGCACAATGACCTGGGATGTCAGTATAACACAGGGTCATTTAACCAGAGGTTCTTCCTATGAATATAGCCCACTAAGATGATACAAAGGGATAAAGGAAATAATGCAAACGGGTGAGTTACATTGTGATAGGACATGAGAGGGCAGGGTAGATCAGGGCATAGAGAGATGACTGACATAAAAGACCTTTTGGAAAAGCCATATCGAAATCCATTACTCTAAAAGCTTACCAGAATATATTCATATATAAAAATGTTCTAATGCAGTTACCTTACAATTAGAGGTGTACAGAACCACAAGTAGATATCTCATACTAGAAAGTGCAAAGCTTTGTAGCAGTAATACTTTACCTCCTTTGGTTTCTAGCCAGTGGGGTCCCCTAGACTGACTTCACTGCCTTGCAGACTGTTGCTCATAACTTGTCTACTTTCCAGAGCTTCATGGTAAGAACCTATTTCTGTATACATCAAAGCTTAAGTCAGAGAACATGGAGAAATCTAGGGGGTGCTCACCTGGGCACTTCATCCCTACTGGCCAGCCCTCATGTATTGGAAGGTGCTATGCACACTGCTGAAGGAGTAAAGTACTAAGAAGCCAAGGAAAATGGCACTGAGTTTTGATTCTACTGCATAGACTGGCCTTGTGGGAGCCTAGTCTGTTTGGATGCTAACCTTCCTAGACCTGCATGGAGGGGGGAGGACCTTGAACTTCCCGCAGGGCAGGGAACCCTGACTGCTCTTTGGACTGGAGAGGGAGGGAGAAGGGCAGTGGAGGGAGTAAGAATGAATGGGAGTAGGGGAGGAGGTGGAAATTTTTAATAAATAAATTTAAAAAAATTAAAAAGGTTATATAAAAAAATTTTTTAAAAAGTACGCACCAGCCTCATCCTGTTCTGAACACTGCAACCTACAACAAACACTGGCTTGACAAGGTTTGCCCACTGGTGTGATAGTGGCACAAATGTATTGGAGCAACTGCCCACTTTCTGTTTGGATTTAAGGTCCTTCTTAAGTCCATTCCTAGCACCGGTTAAAAAAAGAGAATGTGTAGCTAGATAGTACTACTGTTCCACTAAATGGACAAATCAACACAGCAATAGGCAATGGCTTGTCGCTATACTCATATCAATATATCTCTCATTCCTCAGCTGAGAAGCTTCTCCTCACTGTAGATTATTGACAAAGAGACCTGCAAGTGACAATGGAGCTGTGAGTAGGAAACTAGTGCTTGCTCAGCATTGCCTCACAGGGGAGATAGAAATGCTCTTCAGACTGGAGAGGGAAAGGAAAAGGAGTGGAGAGAGGGGGAGAGGAGTAGGGGGTGGGGGAGAGGAGTGGGGGGAGGGGGAGAGGAGTGGGAGGAGGGGCATGGAAATGGGAGGCTGGGAGGAGGCAGAAATTTTTTCAACAAAAAAAAAGAAAAGAAAAAAAGAATTCTTTTGATTTTAACGAAGACAAAAACAAACATTTAGAAGAGTTGAGTACACAGCAACAGCTGAAAAAATTCCTTGGCTTAACACTGAGTCAATTGCTACTCTCTGTAGCAGCCGAATTCATGGCAGATGCACTCCAACCAAAATGATTCTGTATAAAGTACCCGCATTTGTACTCTATTGGCAGAATCAAATGCTTCCTCTTTCTCTTCTAGTTTGAGCCTATTTGTTTTTGATAACATAGCTTATGCTAAGAAACTGACAATGATCCCTCCTGTTTACTGTTATCTGAAATCTCTTGAACAATAAAAAAGAAGAAGTGAAAAAAAGAAAGTGTTTTCTTCACAAAACCAGGTCATTAAACACTTGAACTCATAACTGCTGACACAGCATGCACAGTCATGGGATAGTTCAAACCAAACCAAAATTTATCATGCAGGAGAGGTATGTATGAAATCCCACCACTAGCTGAGAAGTTATTAGGAGTCGATAGCTTCTAAGAGAAGGAATGTCAGCTTTCTTCAGTGTTACCCTTGCTATGTTGACCACACTCCATTGTCTAGAGTAGATGGACTACACAAAATGGAAATGATGGCAGTAAGAAGCAAATAAAAAATAAATCAAAGTTGGGTGCAAATGTGGGTGGGAGTAGAAGGAGAGGCACAGTGGATGGATGACAAATGTTGCTAAGCCTTTGAGTGAGGATCACTGAAATGCATTTGATGAACTTTTCAAAGAATTAATAAAGATGATATTTTAAGAAGGCATCATATTGAATGACACAAGTAACTCTGCAAAGACAAGTATCATGTGTTTGCTCTCCTCTGCTGATGGAATGGATGAAGGTGAATATACTTTATATGCATATTTTTATATATTTTGATGAAATAATGAAACTATTTACTTTTTACAATGAATATGTTAATTACACTATTCTATAATTGCAGCTACTAATTCTGTCAGCACTGGCACTAGAGTTAGAGCTGCTAAATCTCATTCCTGGCTGAGACACCAAAGGGGAGTTCCTTCCACAAAAGCTCCATGAAGAGCAGCCACATGTGAAAAAAGTGCACAAGACAGTTTGTCAAATGTGAACCTTCAAGACCAGAGACAAGGAACATATGTGTGCACAGACATGAATGCACACACATTGATCTTTTCTAGATGTCATCTATGAATGAACTAAACATTTGATTCCCTTAGTTTTATGATCTTTTTAAGGTCAGATGACTCTGAGTTCAACTTGCATACTTTTATCCTAATTTTCTAAGAGTTTTTATGAGTCAAATGGCAAGCATGAACATGAAGTTCTAATATTTTTCTACTTCTTCATTTAATTTAGTATTTTAATGTAATATAATCTATGCCATTAGAAAAAGTTTCTGAAGCCAGGCAATGGTGATGCAAGTCTTTAATTCCAGCACTTGGGAGGCAAGGTATATGGATCTCTGTGAGTTCAAGGCCAGCCTGGTCTACAAGAGCTAGTTCCAGGACAGTTCCCAAAGTTACAGAGAAACTGTGTCAAAAAAAGAAAGGAAGGAAGGAAGGAAGGAAAGAAAGAAAGAAAGAAAGAAAGAAAGAAAGAAAGAAAGAAAGAAAGAAAGAAAGAAAAAGGTCCCTGAATAATAATCAAAATTCTACATTAACAAATGAAAGAAACACTTCCTGGTCTTCCTGCAGGGGCTATACTCCCCAGATACTGCCTCTCTCTTTCTATCCCACCTAGCTTGCATCCAGAACACCCCCTTCTGCCTCTCTCCCCTCTTTGGGTACATAACATCACCCAGCTCAGCCTGTTTGGGTGCTGGGATCGAATCGTGAGGACAACCAGGAGGGCAGTAGTTCCTTTGTCTCAATAGCCTGCCTCCAGCAAGGAAGGTAGGCCCTTTGTTTATGAGCTACCCAACCAGCATGGAGATCTGATTTCAGCATCAGGAGAGCCATCACTGGAGCACCAGGAGAGCCACCACTGGGGAGTGCCATCACTGGGAAGATAAATCAGTGGGCAAGGAGACCTGATCCTGTAAAAGAAGATCCATAGGGGAGCATTCAGAGGAAGAGATGGGCAGGCGCCATGGCAAGAATTCACCCAACAATCTGAAAAACAACATGAAACCACCAGAACCCAGTGACCTCACAACAGGAGGAAATTAAGACGTTAATCAAGAAGAATTAGAAAAAAAATGACTTTATGAAAGTGATAGAGACCCTTAAAAAGCATGTAAAAAATGCCGTTATAGAAATGGATGATAAGTATAGCAGAAAGTTTGAAGAATTGAGTAAATCAGTGAATGATACACTAGGAAACCAAGGAAAAACAATCAAGCAGATAATGGAAACATTCAAGACTTGAAAACTGAAATGGAGACAAGGAAGAAAACACAAACAGAGGGCCTGCTGGACATGGAAAATCTAGGTAAATGAATAGAGACTACAGAAACAAGCATAACCAACTGAATACAAGAGATTGAAGAAAGAATCTCAGATTCTGAAGATACCATAGAGAAAATAAATGCACTGATCAAAGAAAACAGAAAATCCAACAAACTCTCATTACAAAATATTCAGGAAATCTGGGACACAATAAAAAGACCAAACCTAAGAATAATAGGAGTAGAAGAAAGAGAAGAAGTGCAGCTCAACGGTTCAGAAAATATATTTAATAAAAATATAGAAGAAAACTTTCCCAACATAAAGAAAGACATACCTAAGAAGGTTCAAGAAGCATAAAAATCCCCTCACCATATAATACTCAAAATACAAAGCATACAGAACAAAAAAAGAGTATTAACAGCTGGAAATGAAAAAGGTCAAGATAATCTCCTAATATGCATTTGGGAACCTGGATTTTTGGCTCTGTGCTGTCTTCAGTGATATACCTTTTTATCATTTCGGTTTCTCCTCTGTTCCCTCTTCTATGAGCCCGGAAACTCGAGTCTCTGTAATTATCCAGATTGCAATTCTAGTTTCAGTGTGGGTAGACTAGGCTACACAGGACTGTTGTATCACTTCATTTTTTTTTCTAGATTGAATCTTAGGTCAGTGGATTTCTAATTTTGAGAACCATACACAACTTTTGATAATTTACAACATTTTATATTACTCATCCAAAATTTTGCACAGCGGTTCTCCAGTGTAACAGAACATACCCAAAGAATCTCTCTGTATGAACAAAGAGATTCATTAGAATGCCTTAGAGCTGCAGTCCTGCTAATCCCACAAAGGCTACCTGTGAAGGGAGAGTCCAAGTATCCAGTACTTACTCAGTACAGGAGGTTAGACGTGCTGACTGGTCTTCAATCTATGCTGGAACTGGGGTGAAGAATTCTCTAATGTCAGGGAGGGAATGGTTTTGCTGCACTGGAGGGCAAGTAGGCAATGAGCAACAGCTTCCTCCACGTGTTCTTATAGGGTCCTAGGAGGCAGAAGGCGTGGCCCAGCTAGAGGTGTGTCCTCCAGACTCTAGATATGGATTAAAGGTGTGTCCTTCAGGTCTTGAGATAAATGTTTATGTTTTTCTGCCTCCAAAGTATGTCTGTGAAGTGCTGTACCTACTTCAACTTAAGCAAAAACATTTCTCACAGTCGTGCCCTCTGTTTTAGGATGATAGTTAATTCCAGGTATAGTCAGGTTCTTTACTTAGAGTTGTGAAATGTGTTTTCATTCCTGCTGCATCTACATTTTTTTGTCATCTGCCTGGAGAAGGCTGTTGCAGTCTCCCATCCTCTTTAATCTTTGGACAATGTGGCACCAAGTTACCCTACAGGATATCCTACCCAACAACCATAATCTTTCTTGCCTTTATAGTAGAGACTCAATCCAAATTTCTGATGGTGATCTTGATCCATCAGCCCTCCTAACTCTGTTATTTCCTTCTCAGCCTGTTGTATTAAGGACACCAGAAGCTCAAAATGGCTTCGGAGAAGTCTGAGCTTCCATTCAGTGGAATATTTGTTGTGCTCCAGACAGAGGCAAGGCCCCCACACCAACATTCACCCTGGAACCAAAACTTTCAGACCAGAAGGACCTAAGGTCATGGGAATGGGAAGCAAAGTTTTTCCCCAGGAGTCGCTAGGGGAGTTAGTGAGAGGAGCTATTTATTCCCTTTTCTACCTCTTAATGCCTGGACCAATGGACATGGGCTAAGGGGAAAGCTGCCTCCTGCAGAATCCTGACCCAGCACTAGAGGCTGATGGTACTTCTTTAATCTTTCCTTGTGTCTTGAAATGTCCAGTCCATCTTTCTGTCCAGACAGCTGTTTCGGGAAGTTGGTGAACACGGGAATGTCAACTGAACGTATCATAATGAGATACAATGAGCATAGGCACAAGCTCTCGGATCAAGCCTGGGGGAGTCGACCAGAAGGAGAAAAGGTTCCCAAGATCAGACAAACAGGTCAGAGACTCCCCACAGTCCCACTCTTTAGGAGTCCCACAAAAACCCCCGAACTAAACCACCACAGAGTGCATACAGAGGACATAGTGCTGACCCATGCATCTGTGTGATTGCCTCTTCAGTCCCTGTGAGTCCCTACGATCCCCATTTATTTGATTCTGTGAACCCCTTTACTGCCACCAGCCGCTGGAGAAAGGCTAACCAATGACAGCTGGGCTAGGCACTAGTCTCAGAATACAGCAATTTCTTAGGTATCGTTTCATTAACATTTGTGTGTGTGTGTGTAAGTGTGTGTGTGTGTGTGTGTGTGTGTGTGTGTGAGAGAGAGAGAGAGAGAGAGAGAGAGAGAGAGAGAGAGAGAGAGAGAGAGGACTGTGAGGACCCTGCACAAACCTCCACAGCTGAGCAGGACTGGGCTTCTTCTAACAGAAACACCACTGGAATCCACAAAGTGATTCTACAATTTTGTATTCCTTTTCTATTGTATTGTATTGGGGTAAAATTTTGTCTACGTAACTGAACAAGGGTCCTCTGCAAGAGGAACAATTGCTTTTGCCCACTGAGTCACCTCTCCAGTCCCCACAAACTGAGTTTGGATGAACAATGTCTTCATTCTCTTCCCTTCTCTCATAAGAAAACATTCACGTTTGTTTTCTCCTTTGCTCTGAGCCCTTGATCATATGTTCTACACAGTCCTATCCACACAGGTTTCTCCAAAGAAACCCTGTTGGGATGTGCTGGGGGCTTTAGCTAAACTGAATCCCAGTTTCCAAATCACTGGACAAAAATCAAACCAGTCCAGCAACAGAGGAGTGGTTGCATAGAGTCCGTGTGGAATACATACACATCATGTTAGAGTACTACTCAGCAGTAAAAAACAATGACATCTTGAATTTTGCGTGCAATTGGATGGAAATTGAAAACACTATCCTGAGTGAGGTAACCCAGACCCACAAAGATGACCATGGGATGTACTCACTCATAATTGGTTTCTAGCCATAAATAAAGTACATTGAGTCTATAATTTGTGATCCTAAAGAAGCTAAATATGAAGTTGAACCCAAAGAAATCATATATTTATCCTCCTGTATATGGGAAGTATACAAGATTCCTGGGCAAAAAGTTGGGATCTTTTGGGTAGGTTGGGATGGGGTTTAAGGGAATATGGGGAGAGAAAAGTGAAAAGGGGTGGATGGGGGGAACTTGGGGAAATGGGATGTTTGGGATAAAGGAATGGTGGATATGGGAGTAGAGAAGCATATATCTTAATTAAGGGAGCCATCTTAGGTTTGGAAAAAGACTTGACCCTAGAGGGGCTCCCACGTGCCCAGTGAGATGCTACCAGTTAGTTCCTTGGGCAGCTGAGGATAGGGAACCTGAAATGGCCCTATCCTATAGCCATACTGATGAATATCTTACATATCACCATAGAACCTTCATCTGGGGATGGATGGAGATTGAGACAGAGACCCACATTGGAAAACTGGACTGAGCTCCCAAGGTCCAAATGAGGAGCAGAAGGAGGGAGAACATGAGCAAGGAAGTCAGGACCGCGAGGGGTACACCCACCCACTGAGACAGCAGGGCTGATCTAATGGGAGCTCACCAAGGCCAGATGGACTGGGACTGAAAAAGCATGGGATAAAACTGGACTCTCTGAACATGGCAGACAATGAGGGCTGCTGAGAAGCCAAGGACAATGGTACTGGGTTTTGATCCTACTTTATTTTCTGGCTTTTTGGGAGCCTAGCCAGTTTGGATGCTCACCTTCCTAGACCTGGATGGAGGGGGGAGGACCTTGGACTTTCCACAGGACAGGGAACCCTGACTGCTCTTTGGACTGGAGACAGAGATGGAGAGGAGTGAGGGGAGGGGAAGGGAAATGGTAGGCTGAGAGGTGGTGGAAATTTTTTTCAATAAAAAATAAATAAATAAAAGAGTATAGCTAAAAAAAACAGAAAAAAAAACAAATGAAAGAAACAATACAAAACAGCAGGAGAATTGATAAAGGCCTCACATTCTTAGGCTGAAATTCATTTTTCGCAAATTTCTACAATTATCATTACTTTATTTACTGTTTTTGATGTTGTTGGTAGTGTTTGAGGTAATGGCTATGCAAAACATGATGGACATGGATAAGGTGTTCTTAGTGGAGTAATGGTAGAGAGGGTGGCAATGATAGCAGAGGTAGGCAGTGCTAGCTGGTGTCATGGCTTGTAGGGATTGTGATGATTCTGGTACTGGTATTGATGATGGGGATGTTGCAGATAGAAGTGGGGATGGAAGTGAGTGCAGTGAAAATGATGTGGATCAGCAGCTTCTAAACCTATCACTCACTTAGCATTAATGAGGTGCCTCAGATTGTGCCAACAAAATGGAATGCATTAGTTTAATTATGAAAAAATGCAAGACTTTTACATACCTAAGAGTTTTCACAAGTAACATTAACAAGACAATGTTCAGCATCACTATCCATTAGAGAACTTGAACCCAAACTTACACCAGAAGACCATTTTTTATGTAATAATGAAGACAATCAAAATAATAATAACAAGTTCTGACATTGGAATGAAGAAACAAAGCACAAACTATCAGATTGTGAGGGAGTAGATTAACCCCTTTAAAGATCCAAAAGAAATGACGTTAAAGCATATCATATAATTCTGCTGCATCACTTGGGTTCAAATTAAAAGAAGTCAAATAGAGTATACAAAAGAGATGCTTGTATATCCATCTATATTTCACAAATACACCTAATAATGCAAAATAAATAATTTGTCTTGCAGCTCACCAGTTAATGAATGGGATAAGAAAATGTGGCACTACTCTGTAATGTAATAATAATCAGACTTAAAAAATTATATCATATTCTATTCATTCAAATAAATCATATCATATATTTAAAAAAATAAATATGAATCCCAGAGAACCTAGACAACAATGAGGACCCTAAGACAGACATACATGGATCTAATCTACATGGGAAGTAGAAAAAGACAAGATCTCCTGAGTAAACTGGGAGCATAGGGACCATGAAAGAGAACTGAAGGGAGGGGAGAGGAAAAGAGAGGAGCAGAGAAAATGCATAGCTCAATAAAATCAGTAAAACAGAAAGAAAAATAAATATGCCCATAATACACCATCGGCATATGTGTTTCAAGTGTTGAAGTAGAAAAACATGACAACGACAGTGGATGTAGTTGTGTAACTATTATATCAGAGAAATGGGACAAGTGTGGTAAAAATACACAGAGGTGTAAGGAGAAAATTTGTTCTAAGTATCACATGTGTATCTGAATATCATATAATCTTCTTAAGACACCATTTGCTAAAAAAGAGGTTCTAGTTATAAGGAATGAAATAAAGTATCTCTCCAGCAAACAAACACAAAGTAGTCTTTGTTATGACCCAAAATTCAGTAAAAATCTGATTACAGAAGAATAACCTGGTTTAATTAGAGTTTTAATGTCTAGTTTTTTGAGTTCTTTATATATTTTGGAGATCAGACCTTTATCTGATGCAGGGTTGGTGAAGATCATCTCCCATTCACTAGGTTGCCTTTTTGTCTTAATGACAGCGTCCTTTGCATTATAGACGCTTCTCAGTTTCAGGAGGTCCCATTTATTCACTGTTGCTCTAATTAACCAAATTTAAAAATGGGGTACTGAACTGAACAGAGAATTCTCAACAGAAGAAGTTCAAATGGCCAAAAGACACTTAAGGTCATGCTCAACCTCCTTAGCAATCAGGGAAATGCAAATCAAAACAACTTTGAGATACCATCTTACACCTGACAGAGTGGCTAAAATCAAAAACACCAATGATAGCCTATGCTGGAGAGGATGTGGAGTAAAGGGAACACTCATCCATTATTGGTGGGAATGCAAACTTGTGCAACCACTTTAAAAATCAGTGTGGCGGTTTCTCATGAAACTGGGAGTCAGCCTACCTCAGGATCCCGTAATTCCACTCTTGGGAATATACCCAAGAGATGCCCAATCATACTACAAAATCATTTGTTCAACTATGTTCATAGCAGCACTATTTGTAATAGCCAGAACCTGGAAACAACCTAGGTGCTCCTCAATAGAAGAATGGATAAAGAAGGTGTGGCACATGTACACATTAAAGTTCTACTCAGCGGTAAAAAACAACGACATCTTGAATTTTGCATGCAAATGGATGGAAATAGAAAACACTATCCCAAGTGAGATAACCCAGACCCAAAAAGAGGAATATGGTATGTATTCACTCATAAGTGGATTCTAGTCACAAACAAAGGACATTGAGCCTATAGTTCGTGATCCTAGAGAAGCTAAATAAGAAGGTGAACCCAAAGAAAAACATATATTTTTCCTCCTGGATATTGGAAGTAGACAAGATCACCGGGCAAAAGTTGGGAGCACGGCGGTGGGAGTGGGTTAGGGGAAAGGGGAGATGGGGAGAAAGGGAGGATTGGGGATAGCTTGGGGGAATGGGATGATTGAGATGGAGAAAGGGCGGATATGGGAGCAGGGAAGAAGGTATCTTAACTAAGGGAGCCATTTTAGGGTTGGCAAGAAACTTGGCTCTAGAGGGAAGAACCAAGGTCCTATTATATTTAGGCTGAGCAAGGTATTCATACAAAGAAAATAGGTTCCCAGTACAAGCAGTAGAGATTAAACCTGGTGCCACTGACAGTGGCCCCTCAGTCTGCCCCAGCTGTGCAACTGTCAACAACATTCAGAGTGACTAGTTTTGTCCTATGCTTGTTCCTTCCTAGTCCGTCTAGAGAAGGTGAGCTCCCACTAGCACAGGAAGACTAATGGGAAGAATAAGGTGGATGTTCCCCATCAAGGTTTTGACCAGTTTGCTCATAGTCTCATTCCTCCCACTCTTCAACTGGACTTTGGGAGCTTAGTCCAGTGCTCCAATGTGGGTCTCTGCCTCTGTTTCCATCAGTTGTTGGATGAAGGTTCTATGGTATTATTTAAGATATTATCAGTCGACTATAGGGCAGGGCCAGTTCAGGCACCCTCTCCTCTATTGTTTAGGGTCTTAGCTGGGGTCATCCTTGGGGATTCCTGGGAATTTCTCTAGAGCCAGTTTTCTTGCTAACCCCATAATGGCTCAAAATCTCTCTTTTCTTGCTCTCATCTCTGTCCTTCCTACATCTCAACTATCCCATTCCCTCAATGTTGAGGGAGCTGCGGGCTGCTTTCCTGCCGCCCCAGCTCCTGGTCGCTTGGCTAGCTTATGCCCCGAAATAACAACACACAAACTGCATTCTTTTAAAAACTGCTTGGCCCATTATATCTAGCCTCTTCTCGCACCTGGACTAGCCCATTTCTAATAATGTGTATAGCACCCCAAGGTGCGCTTACCGGGAAGATTCTAGCTTACGTCCATCCTGGGTCAGAGCTTCATCGCATATGGCTCTGAGAGGAGCTGCATGATTTCTGAGCTCACTTCCTCTTCCTCCCAGCATTTTGTTCTGTTTACTCCACCCACCTATGTTCTTACCTATCAGGGCCAAGGCAGTTTATTTAACCAATGACCTTCCTCCATCACCTCAAGATCTCTTAACTCCCTCCCCTTCTTCCCTCCTCTTCCCCTTCTCTGCTCACTTTCCCCTCCCCACCTCAATATTCCCACTTTTTTCAGGTGATCTTGTCTATTTTGGCTTTTCAGGTGACTCTGTATATGTTTTTTTTTTAGGGGTCACCTTGTTACATAGCTTCTCTAGGATCATGAATTATAGGCTCAATATTCTTTGTTTATAGCTAGTATCCACTTATAAGTCAATACTTACCATATTTAACTTTTGGGTCCGGATTAACTCACTCTGGATAGTGTTTTCTAGTTCCATCCATTTGCATACAAAATATAAGATGTCATTGTTGTTTTACCACTGAGTGTGTAAATGTGCCACATTTTCTTTATCCATTCTTTGGTTAAGGGGCATCTAGTTGCTTCCAGGTTCTGGCTATTACAAATAATGCTGCTGTGAATGTAGTTGAACATATGTCTGTGTAGTATGATTGAGCAACTTTGGGTTTATGCCCAAGAGTGGTATTACTAGGTACTGAGGTAGGTTGATTCCCAATTTTCTGAGAAACTGCCATACTGATTTCCAGAGTGGTTATACAAGTTTGTATTCCCACCTGTAATGGAGGAGTGTTCCCCTTACTCCATATCCTCTCCAGCATAAGCTATCATTGGTGTTTTTGATCTTAGCCATTCTGAAAGCTATAAGATGGTATCTGAGAGTTGTTTTGATTTGCATTTCCCTGATGGCTAAGGATGTTGAACCTTTACTTAAGTGTCTTTCTGCCATTTCTGATTCTTCTATTGAGAATTCTCTGTTTAGTTCTGTACCCCAATTTTTAAGTGGGTTATTTGGAATTTTGATATCTAATTTCTTGAGTTCTTTATATATTTTAGAGATCAGTCTTCTGTCTGACATGGGATGGGTGAAGATCTTTTCCCGTTCAGTAGGCTGCCTTTTTTTCTTATTGTTTCCTTTGCTCTACAGAAGTTTCGCTGTTTCAGGAGGTTCCATTTATTAATTGTTGCTCTCAGTGTCTGTGCTACTGAGGTTCTATTTATGAAGTGGTCTCCGGTGCCCATGCGTTGAAGGCCACTTCCTACTCTCTCATCTATCAGGTTTAGTATAGTCAGATTTATATGAAGTGTGGAGGTTTCTCAAGAAATTCGGGATCAACCTACCCCTGGACCCAGCAATAGCACTCTTGGGAATATACCCAAGATAGGCCTTATCATACAACAAAAGTATATGCTCTACTATGTTCATAGCAGCATTGTTTGTAATAGCCAGAACCTGGAAACAACCTAGATGCCCTTCAATTGAAGAATGGATGAAGAAAGTATGGAATATATACATATTAGAGTACTACTCAGCAGTAAAAAACAAGGACTTCTTGAAGTTTGCAAGCAAATGGATGGAAATTGAAAACACTATCCTGAGTGAGGTAAGCCAGACCCAAAAAGAGGAACATGGGATGTACTCACTCATATTTGGTTTCTAGCCTTAAATAAAGGACATTGAGCCTATAGTTTGGGTTCTTAGAGAAGCCAAATAAGAAGGAGAACCCAAAGAAAAACATATAGGCATCCTCCTGAATATTAACCTTCATCAGGCGATGAAAGGAGACAGAGACAGAGACCCACATTGGAGCACCGGACTGAAATCTCAAGGTCCAAGTCAGGAGCGGAAGGAGAGAGAGCACGAGCAGGAAGCTCAGGACCACGAGGGGTGCACCCACACACTGAGACAATGGGGATGTTCTATCGGGAACTCACCAAGGCCAGCTGGCCTGGGTCTGAAAAAGCCTGGGTTAAAACCGGTCTCGCTGAACATAGCGGACAATGAGGACTGCTGAGACCTCAAGAACAATGGCAATGGGTTTTTGATCCTACTGCACCTATTGGCTTTGTGGGAGCCTAGGCAGTTTGGATGCTCACATTACTAGACCTGGATAGAGGTGGGTGGTCCTTGGACTTCCCACAGGGCAGGGAACCCTGATTGCTCTTTGGGCGGACGAGGAAGGGGGATTTGATCGGGGGAGGGGGAAGGAAGGGGAGGCGGCAGTGGGGAAGAGACAGAAATCTTTAATAAATAAATAAGGCTTACAGAACATTAAAAAAAAGAAATAATTGTAAGTATTCTCACCATAAAAGATGGAGAGTATTTTAGGTAAGAAATATAATGACCTTGGTTTGAATGTTCAGCAATGTTTGCATGCATCATGCTACCTCTCAATATGTACAGTATGGTATAAATTATGCTTACAAATTGAAAGGAAATCTTCAAATAAAAGGTTTCAGATGTCTATGTTGATATTTTTCAAAAGACTTCACACACAATGATGTCAACACACAGAGGTGAATGTGAAAAAATGATACTCCAAACAAGCGCAATAAGAAGGCGTCCTCGAGGAGGTGACCAGCATCTGCAAAAGAAACACAGAGGATCTAAGGAGTCAGTGCTAGTAACTAAAGGAAACAACCCATTGAAGTCATGTAGTTTCCCAAAAATACATCATATTTAAGGACACAGAACAAAACTAACTAACATAAAAAATAATGTTTTCTCTGTTTCATTATTCCATAATGAAAATAATTAGAAACCAACAGAAAGAGAAATATTTGAAATTATGTAAACACGTAAGTTTGAACAATTCACATTTAAATGATTAAAGATCAAAGCAAAGGATAAAACTTTAAATTCCTAGAAATGAATCTGTCAGAACACATGAGATATAGCTCAGGAAGTTTATTGCTAGATATGCCTACAACATTCAACAAGGGATTAATATCTAAAGCAAACAGAAGAAAACAGCAACAACGAAAAACCTCGATGGCTCAGTGGTTAAGAGCATTTAACTGCTCATGAAGGGCATCCAAATTTACCTCCCTGGATGCACATCTACTAAATAGCAACTTCCTTGTCTCAACCACAGGAATCTGGTACCCTCTTATGGCCTCCTTAGGAACTGCACTAACATGCCTGAAACCACACAGGGACATATGCAGATACACAAATTAATGAAATAATAGGGAAGTATCACTGCTTGGGGAAGAGAGAGGGAGGTCAAAAAAGAAGGAGAAGGAAGGACAACAGACAAACAACACCAAGAATTTTTACAAACCCTCAAGTAATCATATTAGTTTGTACTGCACACATATATACACTTACTCTGTGTGTTCATCTGACGCAGCAATGAGGAGAATCCATTCAGTCATATCCCTGTGGGACAGATTAGAGATAAGGACTTGGATGGAAGACTTTCAGTTCCCTTTTCAGAACAGCCGTTGCCCATAGCTCTCTGGATTCTCTGGCATGAGCTCCAGTAAGATGCTCTGCAGACTGCGCAGCTCAAAGAGCCAGGATTCGTTTCTCCCAGCTCCAAAGGACACGCATGTAAGAGCACGCTTTAGATGCTCTCCTCTGTACTGTGGCCAGACATGGCCATCTTTCCTTTGTCCCTCCCTTGAGTGTCCCATGTCTCTCTGTGCCTTACCTTTCTCAGGTGGACAGCAGTTCAGCAGGATGAGGACCTGCCCATGTGACATCAGATTACATCATTCTGCTCTCTGAAGACCACACCTCTAAGTACAGGCGCTTTCTAGAGATTTGGGGAAAATACCTAGTTTCTGAGGCAAACATGCCATCGCACAAGAAGTGTTCTTTAAATTAGGTTCAGTTTCTAGCACAAACTATAGAAAATCTGGAGGCCATGATTTGATGACATTTTTGAATAATAGAGCTATTCCCTGTGGTGTGCCAGCTGCTCTATGCTTCTCTCAATGGTAGAAAACTGCAAGAGATGTGTAGACCAGAACCCAACTTGGGTAACCGTGCTTACATCTGATGACTCTAGTACTGATAAAGAAATTTTTCATCCTTATATCTACATACATTATTACTTAACTTCAAGTATTTGCCTAAAACTCTGCCAAGTTCATGTCAGTGCCAGAATCTCTATTGGAGTTTCTTTCTATTTTATCTTTAAATTTTATTATTTTTAAAACCATCTTTTCTCATTTTACATACCAATCCCAGTTCCCACTGCCTCCCTTCCTCCTTCTCCCCACCATCCACTCCTCAGAGAGTGAAAGGCTTCTTATGGGGAGTCAACAAAGTCTGGCATATCACTTTCAGGTAGGATCAAGGCCCTTCCACTGTATCTAGGCTGAGCCTGCATAGGACCAACTAGGCTCTCTGAATGAATTCACGGGTGACATTTGTTTGTCTTGGGAAGTCTGTGGGGCCACTAGCAATGAGACTAGGATTTATCCCTAGTGTACGGACTGGCTGTTTGGAGTTTCTATTACAATGAAAGTCATTAATTGACCTCAGAAACTTTTCAGCGGGTATTTCCTTAGCATCCTTTAGCAAGGTAGAATGTCATAGATCTCAAATATTTGTTTCTGCTGTTCTCTACATACATAAAGGCAAATGGTCCTTTTGTGGTCTCAATTCAATTAAAAAATTAAGATGACTTTGTAATTGGATCATGGTTCTCGCCTTCTCTAAACCCATGCATGCTTGCTAAAGGAAAATCCAAAATCTCTGGGACAAAAGAAAACAAATTTTTTTTCTATTGCCATTAATCTCATCATCCTTTGGTTTCCATTTCATTCTTTAAAATGTTTCTGAAGATCTAAACATTATATCAACATTCATAAGATTGTGTATGTATATAAAACCTTTCTGTCATCATATTAATGGCCATATACAGCATTAAGTGATTCTAGAAATAAACTTCATCTAGCTTCCTGTACATAATTTCAGACTTTAAAATAAAGCAGTTGACTAAGAACAAAATTTTTGCACCCTGGATGTATTTAACAGATTGTGGTCCTTTATCCTATGTCGATGATGATGTGGAGGTTGCAGGTGGAAGTGGATGTAGTAGACAGGGTCAGTACCTTCTAAATTATCACTTACTTAGTGCTAATTAGGAGCCTTGGATTGTGTCAATCAAATGGCATGCAGTAGTTCAGTTGTGACCAAAGGCAAGACTTTGGCAAGCAGGAGTTTCCACAAGCAACATTAACAAGAAAATGTTCGACATCTTTAGCCGTGAGAGAACTGAAGACCAAATCCACGCCAGAAGACCATTCTGCCCACGTAAGAATGAGGACCATCAAAATGATAACAAGTCCTGACAGAGGTTGGAGGAAAAAGAAGACAAAGTCCCAGAATGTGAGAGAATAGATTAACCCATCAGATATGGAAATCAGTGTGGGGTTTCCTCCAAAGAAATAACATTAAAGAATGATCATATGATTCAGCATCATCACTTGGGTTCAAATGAAAAAAGTCAAATACAGCATACATAGAGATGCCTGCATATCCATCTATATTTCAGAACTACTCCTAACATGCAAAGTAAATAAGCCAGTTCAGCTGCACACCAGAAGTGGTTGGGATAAGAAAATGTGGCACTTAAGTGAACTGGAGTAATACTAAGTCTTAAAGAACTGTGATATCATGCTCTCTGCAGGCAAATACATGAAACTGCATGCCATCAAATTAAGGGAACTAAATTCAGTCTTAAATACAAGGTTGGCACTGATCTTTCAAATAATGAAGGAGGAAAGCATAACAAGGGAAGACTGTTGTAGATGAGTAGCTATTACATCATATGAAGGGGACAACTGAGAGCAAAATGCATGGGGTGTAGGGAGAAAATGTGTCCTAAGTGCCACACGATTATCTTAATATCACATAATCTTCTTAAATTGCATGAGCTAACAGAGAGATTGTAGTTGTGCAAAATAAAGCTCTTTCTCTCAAGCAAACAAACACTAAGCAGTCTTTGTTATGACCCAAAATACAGTCAAAATCTTCTTACAACAGCATGATTCGAGGATCAAAGAATAAAAAGAATGTAACAGGAGCATATCAGGAAAGTAATAGAATCAGCTTTAAAAGAAATAAAAGAATTCATGATTACTATCAACCAGTGTAGTTTATTTAGGAAATGAAGTCACAGTGAAAACAATCAAGGGAGAATGCCTTCCACATGATGGGTCATCACAGACACAAGGAGGGTTAAGGGTAGAGAAGATCCTTCTGCATCCACGACAGGATTTGAAGTGAGATGGAAGTGGTTCTGTACGGGAGACAGATTTCCTCCTCTTCTCTTGGTCCTGGTGACTGCTGAAGCACTCACTTGCTCTTGGGTGGACACTTCTGCTGGCAGGGTGAAGGAGGTTGCACAGGAGGGCATTTCTGCTGACATGGCTCAGGGCACTTTGGAGGAGGGCAAGGCTCTGGGCACTTTGGAGGAGGACAGGGCTCAGGGCACTTTGGAGGAGGACAGGGCTCTGGGCACTTTGTGGGTGGGCACACAGGAGGAGGCTGGCAGGGCTGCTTGCACTGCTGCTCTTGGTAAGACATCGTGCTGAAGTCTCAGGATCTGAAAGACATTACTTGGCAGTGTTAAGGGGTGATCCACACAGAGAAGATAGACCAAGACATCCATTTCTCTCTCCACACATGTACATCTTCCCCCATCCTGTCTTAGGACACCCTGGCCTTTCCCTTTCCTCTTAGCAATCTGTGACTCTAGCCTTAGGAGATCCTTCTTTTCATGCCTTATTCAAGCAAAAGATACTTTATTTCAGTGAAACAAGTAAATCTGATTTCACACAGAAATTCCTTTGAGACAGACAGACTCAATTTCTGGAACCCTGAGCAATTTGAGAACCCAGCCTTGTCTCCCTTGTTACTTGTGACATCCCAGAAGGTTGTCTGGAGTTGCAGAATAAAGGACAGCTCAGGAAAGTCCGAAGTTCTGATATCTGTTAAAGTATAGGGCTCTGAAAAGGACAACAAAAGATGCACATGAAAGAGAAAAATACTCTGTTCAACCACTGCTCAAATAAAAGGAAAAGCCACCTTTCACAGTGGACCATTGTATCCATTGCTATATTTCTGATTGCTAAGTTGTCACTGTTCATCCCAGGAATACAACTGGACTCATCACACTAAGTCCCTCAAAACTGACTGGAGCACATAAGCAGACCATAAAGACAGACCAACCCAAGAAACACTCACCAGGTTCTCCAAACTCGGAGTCCAGGACGTGAGCACCAGGAGTCTGCAGTCACACAGTCAAGGGCCTCTTTATAGGACTGGGTGCCCTGCCCAGAGGGAGTAGAGCTGTGATTGAGGGCAGGTCCAAGAATTTCCCAACCAAAATGCAAATCCATGTATGACTGTCTGACTGGGACTCTACAAAATAGGAAATATCCTGTTCCTGGACACCATGGCTGTAGGGCCCTCCTGCCTTTTTAGTTTCAGCAAGACCTCCCCGGTTATCTAAGTTGTCTTTCTTGGTTGAAGACAATATTATATTTCTTTCTTTGTTACATCTCTCTGTGTCGTGTTTGCCCTGTTTCGTCTCACTGATACTCTTTGCTGCACTGTCATATTCATATTCCTGTTTTCTAGGTATTATTCACCTGTGTGCTGAAAGGAGGACAGTATTACAGGGAACCCCAGCTGTGCTTCCAGCCGCATCTTTGACAGACCTGTTCCCAGAGACAACTCAGGATTCCTGCCAAGGTTTAATTCTTTTCGGTAATCATAGAAAATTAAATATGCTGTTCATAGAGGAGGCTGATGGGCTTGGGACCAACCCTGATGCATTTCACAACTGCCATCTCTAACAACATATTTGGGTATATAGACTCCCCTCTAATTATTTCCACAAGGCTGTTTACCATGACGATAAAGGAAATAAAACACACGTGCCCTAAGCATGTTCTTCCTTAGGTGGTCAGCATGAAGACTCATAATCTCCCACACTTCTCTTGTGTGAAGAGCTGTTGAGCCCACCTTGGCTGTTGTACACACCAACTGGAGCTCTGGGATCTCCCAAAACACATAGAATACTGACTGCTTCATACATAACACAGGTGCTCATTCTTTTACATACACACAGACAGACAGACAGACAGACAGACAGGCAGACAGACACAAACAGATAGACAGGGCCTAGATCTTACATTTTTATCTGCCATGTAGCTGCATTCATCACTTCCCGATTTTCTAATATAAATGAATGATTCATTGCTGCATGAAAACTGACAGAAGGAATTAAAATTGGGTGTTTTGCACTTCTTTATTGACTTTTGAATACTTTGAGGGAGTTTAAGGCTCTGTTTGTGTTGGAGGAGGACAAGGCTCTGGACAGTTTGTGGGTGGGCACACAGGAGGAGGCCCACAGGACTGCTTGCACTGCTGCTGTTGGTAAGATTGTGCTGAAGTCTCAGGATCTGAAAGACGCTATGTGCCAATTCTCACAAGAGTTGATCCCCACAGAGAAAAAAAATCTCAAGCTTATGAGCTATCAGAACTCTTCCTGAATCCCATCTCCTCCTCCAGACTTCCTGAATTTCCCTTCCATGTCACCATTTTGTTTCATTAACCTAGAAAACCAACCTTTTTCTTCACATTTTCTGTGAGAAAACATCTTTCTTCCAAAGGACAGAGTACGTGATCTTACAGAAAACATCATCTTCAAGAAGGACAGTCTGAAGTTTAAGTTCTATAATACTGAGCGACCTCAGTGATGACTGTAACTGCTGCCATGATTATACTCGGGATGTCCCATGAAGTAGACAAGGGTATAAATCAATACCCAGAATTTAAGAACCTAGAACCTCCCAAGAGGGAGAAATGAAAGAGTTCAGAAAACAGAAAAATACTCTCTTTGGTCCAAACAAGGTGCTTTATAATTGGAGAAGAAAGAACAGAATGAGGAACATGAAACAAAGCCATTAACTAGTCCCAGCTCTGCTCTGAGAAGCACATGGGTACTGAATCAAACTCAGTGAAGCATGTCAGCTCCCTGTGACTGTCAGTGCCTTTCAGAGTTAGGAACAATTAACTGAGAACATAATTATTCATGTACCTGAAGGGAACGAGTCATCAGTTCTGAGGCCAGGTGCCAAGAAACACACCACTAGTGGATGGCTCATAAAGGTTAGGACACATACCATAGGGCCAGGTCAGTAGGAGACTCAGTACTCTCCATGTTTGCATATCACATGTAAAGGATGATCTTAGGCAATGTCTGGCTTCAGCCATGCCAAATTACAAAATTGCACAGTGACCTGGGATGTCAGTATAACACAGGGCCGGTTAAATAGAGGTTCTTCCTCTGGATATAGCCCACTCAGAAGGTACAAAGGGATAAAGGGAAATAATGTAAACGGGTGAGTTACATTGTGATAGGACATGAGAGGGCAGGGTAGATCAGGGCATAGAGAGATGGTTAACATTAAATACCCTTTGAAAAAGCCATATGGAAATCTACTACTCTGAAAGCTTACTAGAATATATATGTTTAATCCAGTTACCTTACTACTGGAAGGGGTACAAAACCACAAGCTGATACCTCATACCAGCAAATGCAAGCCTGTGTAGCAGTAATACTTTACCTCCTTTAGCTTCCAGCTAGTGGGATCCTATGGACTAACTCTATTAGCTTACAGACTAGTGCTTATACCTTGTCTAATTTCCAGAGTTTTGTGGTAAGACCCTGTTTCTGCAGACATCAATGTTTAAGATAAAGAACATGGAGAATTCTAGGAGGTACTCACCCAGACACTCCAACCCTACTACTCAGCCTAGTGATACTGAAAGGTGCAACGCCCTCTGCTGAATGAGAAAAGTACTCACCAACCTCACCCAGGTCTGAACACTGCAAGTTACAACAAACACTGACTTGATAAGATAAGCCCACTGGTGTGATAGTGGCATAAGCCAATGGGAGAAACTGACCACTTCTTACTTGACTTTATTGCCCTTCTCTATGAGACAAAGGGTATACCTAACACTGGTGAAGGGGAGAGAATCTATAGCTAGATAGGACACAGACCCTAGGGATAATCCAATAGTACTATTATTCTTCTTATGGATAAAGCACCGCAGCAACCACAGGGTATTTAAGCTCAAGCCGAAAAGAGAAACAAGAGGTTTTGGGTTTGCATGTGTGTTCCCTCTGTCTTTCCCTCACCACGCTCTCCCAGCCACCCGGGAGTATGACATCTATTGAACACGGGCATTTAATGTGTCTTAATCTGATCTGATTGGAGTTCTTTTGTGTCGGCAGAGTGGCTCCTACTAAGATTTTTCCTAACAGTTGGAGTGTCCCACTGTAAGGGTCCGTTTTTTTCCCATGGGCCCAGAGCCCCGGGCAGTGCTGGAAAACGCACGTCCCACACATGCCCTCTGCCAGGCAGGATCAGCTCCAGGTAAGATCCTCTTTTAAGGTGCATGCTCAGTAGGGTTTGGGGTGACCCATTCACTTTTCAGGTTCTGCCCATGCCGGAGACCTGACCCACGAGGTGAAAGCCAGACACTTTTGCTGAGGTGTCTTTGATTGATCCGAGACACCAGACATTCAATTTTTCACAGCCCCATCTTTGGCTCAAGAATTATCTTGGCGGACATGCTGTAACAGACTTGAATCACTCAAGCGTGTGCTTAAAATGGGTTTCTTGCAATTCCAAGCTGGTTTCAAATTGCCCTTAAGTGCCTTTTTAAAAAAAAATCCTTTTAAATTTATCTAACTTATTAATTATCTAACTTAAAGAAAACAACACTCCAAAAGTGCATGGTTTATAGATGCATGCTCCCCACCTCCTCCCCCACCGCCCCACTTCTCTAAGCTGTCTGCTGTAATTTTCTGGCCTTTGCCCCTACCTCCTCTTACAGTGTTTGCTCTAAAAGTGCTTTATTTGTCTGTTTGTTAGAATGATGTGGCCACAATATGTTTACATAAGTGTGTAAGTATGTTTTCATGATGTGTTTAATTTAAGTTTCTGCGTGCATGTGTGCTACCAGATTGCTTCTTATTAACTAACTCTCACATCTTACTTTATCCCATTTCGATTAATCTGTGTATGTCCACGTGACTGTGGCTTACCTGCTAAAGTTTTGGCATCTGTCTCCAGCAGAGCTACATGACCTCTCAGACTCCGCATTTCTTCTCCAAGCATTCAGTTTAGTTTTCCCTGCCTATCTCTGTTCCCCTATAGCTCTGCTATAGTCCCAAAGCAATTTCTTTATTCATTAACCAATAAAAACAATACATAGACAGAAGGACCTCCCACACCAGATAATAGTACCTGGTTCTCAAGTGCCTTTACAGATCTGAAGGCATAGCATTTTAGACAAGAGCTTCTAACACAGACTTGCAGCTTTCACAGCATCCTTTAGCTCCTCCAAGAAGACAGAAGACCTTCTGTCTCCATGCCTTACCTCTAGGTTTGACAAAGCAACCCACAAAAGTGGCCTTTTACCTCTCCATCTTTCTGGATGCTTCACCTGGGAATCGATCTTCTCATCCTGCCAAGCCAGATAGACTAAATCTTCCCCACACGAAAATCTTTGGTCCTCTCATACTCAGCAGCTAACAGCAAGCCCTGCTACCAAGACTGGTATTCTCCAAGGACAAGGAGAGGATTTGGGATTGTCTGCATAACTAAAAAGCTGTCTCATTTTTGCTCATTTATCCCTCCCAGATCTGTCTAAGGGCATTTGACAACTTAAAGTACTGTTCTCTAACAGGATTCATAGTCCAGGATTAACAGGTTTTGGGTGTATCTTAAATATCCAGGATTCCCAACTACTTTAATTGTCTTAACCAAAGCAATAGCCTTTTGCTATGACACCAAGATGTAAATCTATTCCAGTTCTCTTACAGGTTCCTGAAAAAGTTCTACTGTTGTATATAAATCAGGTTTGGAATAAACAAAACCTAATAGTCTCCAAAGCCTTTTGCTACCCCAGCCAATTTCAAGCATATTTTACAGGTCACTCCTGATGCCTGGGCCAAGACCAACTCACAAAGTGCTCTACAGATAATGCCAAGCACCTGCACCAGCTCCTGGAACTTTACCATTGGTACCAACACTCATGGATCAAGGACACCTGCCAACAGAAATTTGACTCTTTTGGATCAAGGACACCTCCAACTAAAATCTGTTCCATCTGCTATTGTGTCCCATCCTATGGCTAGCCCCATTTCAGAGGGCCAATAATAGCATTATTTTTTTTCTTCCAGCTACCTGCCTTCTCATCTCCCTCAAAAAGAAGCTGCCTGAAAACTTCAAAATGACAGCAAACAGGATGCCACTCCAGCCATACCTCTCACTGAAAATGAGCCCAACTTCTAGCTCCCCTCCCAGCCCCTGCGATGCCACATGGCCCATGCCTGCAGGAAGCAGCTAGACTTGAACTGATGCCCCTATATCCAAGGACTCTAGGATGTTTGGTCAAAAGTGAGACCCCAGTCCTCTAACACCCCTATATCCAAAGAGTTTGAAATGTAATATTAAGTTGGAAGTGTAATCCCAGCCTACCAAGTGCTTTGTGCTTGGACTCCAACTCCCAGCCTGCCAAGTGCTTTGTGCTTGGACTTCAACTCCCAGCCTGCCAAAGCACTGACCCCACAGGGTATTTAATCTCACTCCAAAAAGAGAAACATGTGGTTTTGGGTTTGCCTGTGTGCTTCCTCTGCCTTCCCCTCACCATGCTCTCCCAGCCAACCAGGAGTGTGCTGTCTACTAAACACAGGCATTTAATTTGGTTTGATGTAGTCTCATTGGAGTTCTTTTGGATTGGTAGAATGGCTTTTCTTAAGATTTTTCCTAACAAGCTATGATTGAGTTAAACATTTGTTTTCCTTAGTGTTATGATCTTGTAAGGTCAGATGACCCTAAGATCAACCTGCATATTTTTAAGGACTTTTAGGAGTCAATCACAGGCCTGAACATGAAGTTATAATATTTTTCTAGTTATTCATTTAATTTAATATTTTACTATGATACAATTTATGCCATTAATAAAGGGTCCCTGAAAAAAATCAAAATCTATACTAATATATGAAGAAAACAGTAACAAACAACAGGAGGTTCCATGCAGGCCTTGCTTTCCTGCCTGGAATCCCTTCCCATATATTTCTACATTTAACAATATTTTACTTGATTTCTTTGATGATGCTGTTGGTGATGGAGATATTGGGATCTTGGTAATGGCAATAGTGATGGACACGAATATGCTGTTCTAGTGGGGTAATGGTAGAGAGGGTGGCAATGATAGCGGAGGTAGGCAGTGCTAGCTGGTGTCATGGCTTGCAGGGATTGTGATAATGATTCCGGTACTGGTAATGATGATGCGGATGTTGCAGATGGAAGTAGGGAGGGTAGTGGAAATTATGTCGACCAGCAGCTTCTAAACCTATCACTCACTTAGCATTAATGAGGTGCCTCAGATTGTGCCAGCAAAATGGCAGGCATTAGTTCAATTATGACCAAATGCATACCTAAGAGTTTCCGCAAGTAACATTAACAAGAAAATGTTTAACATCGCTAGGCAATAGAGAACTTGAACCCAAACTTACACCAGAGGACCATTCTTTTTATGTAAGAATGAAGACAATCAAAATAATAACATGTCCTGGCAGAGGAGTGAAGGAAATAGAATAGAAGCTGTCAGGCTGTGAAAGAGTAGATAACCCATCAAATATGAAATCAGTGTGGGGTTTCCTCAAAAGAAATAACACTAAAGTAGAACTATCATATGATTCACCAGCATTATGTGGCTTTGTATGAAAAGAAGTCAAGTATAGTATACAATAAAGATGCCTACATATCCATCTATCTTTTAGAACTACACCTAATAATGAAAGTTAAATAATCGGTCTCATGGCTCAACAGTAAATGAATGGGATAAGAAAATATGGCACTAAAATGAATCACAAGGAGCAATGATATCATATCCTCTGCAGACACACAAATGCAACTGCATGTCATTGTGCTCAGGGAAATTAATCCAATCTTAAATACGAGGTTGGCACCGATGTTTCAATATTGAATGAGGAAAACATAACAAGGGTAGGTTGATGTAGATGTGTAACTATTACATCAGATGAAGGGGACAAGTGAGAGCAAAATACATGGGAGTGTAGGGAGAAATTGTATCCTAAGTGATGCATGCATATCTGAATATAGCATAATCTTAAGATATCACAGGCTAAAAGAGAGATCATAGGTGTGTAAAATGAAATTATGTTTCTCTCAAGCAAAAAAATACAAAGTAATCATAACAAAGATTATTATCTAAAATTCAGTCAAAATATGATTACAGGAGAATGACCTGGAGATTAAAGAATAAAAACAATGTAACCAGAGCATATCAGAAAGGTAATAGAGTGAGTTTTAGAAATGAAAGATCACATGAATACTATCAACCAGAGTGTAGTTTATTCAGGAAATGAAGCCACAGTGACAACAACACAAACAAGGAGACTGAGAGTTTTGGAATCATACTCTGAGTGCACAGGGTGGAAACCTGTTGCCTTCCCCACGCCCAGAATCTAAAGCACAATTAACAAGCCAGGAAAGACCATTCTCAGTAGAAACACAACAACCTCATAGGAATGCCCACCTTATGAGGGGACATCAGAGACATGTGGAGAACAAAAATGTAGACGATTCTTCTGTATCCATGAGAGACTTGAAGTAAGGATGGGAGTGTTACTGTGGAGATATGGGAGACAGATTTGCTTCTTTTCTCTTGGTCCTGGTGACTGCTGAAGCACTCACTTGCTCTTGGGTGGGCACTTCTGCTGGCAGGGTGAAGGAGGTTGCACAGGAGGGCATTTCTGCTGGCATGGCTCTGGGCACTGTGGAGGAGGACAAGGCTCTGGGCACTGTGGAGGAGGACAAGGCTCTGGACACTTTGGGGGAGGACAAGGCTCTGGACACTTTGTGGGTGGGCACACAGGAGGAGGCTGGCAGGGCTGCTTGCACTGCTGCTCTTGGTAAGACATCGTGCTGAAGGCTCAGGATCTGAAAGACACTACATGACAGTGTTAGGGCTGATCCACACAGGAAAGATAGACGGAGACATGGAGCATTACATCCATTTCTCTCTCCACAAATGCACGTATCCCCAACTCCTCTTTTAGGACAGCCTGGCTTTTCCCATTCCTGTCAGCCATCTGTGCCACCTTCTTTGTGAGATATCCTTTGTTTGATGCTTTTTTCCAGGAGAAAATATCTGTTCCAATGAAACATAGGTGTTTCACAGAGAAACATCTTCAATACAAGAGTCTTAAGGTCTGAAGTCCTGGGCATCCTCAGAACAAATATCCCTGACTCTCCTGTCCCTGTGACATCCCAGCAGGTTGTCTGGATGGCAGAGTAGAGCACAGCTCAGGAAAACTGGGTTCTAATTCCTGGTAAGTCATAGGACTATGAAAAGACACCAGAGATGCATATGAAAGAGAAATACACTGTGTTCAACTAAAGAAAAGGAAAAACCACCACACACCGTCCCTAAAACTTGACTGCAGCACATAAGCGGACCATAAAGACAGACCAACTCAAGAAATAACACTCACCAGGTCTCCAAAGTAGTCTGGGACTTGATTACCAGGAGTCTGCAGTCATGTAGTCAAGGACCTCTTTATAGCACTGACTGCCCCACCCAGAGGGAGTAGAGCTGACTGACAGTGGGCAGGTCCAAGAATTTCCTAAGCAAAATGCAAATCCATGCATGACTCGCTTGACTGGGACTCTACATCATGTGAAATATCCTGTGTCTGGACGTTATCACTGTAGAGTGCTGTGACTCAGTAGGCCCTCTTCTCTCTTTGGTTTCAGCAAGCCTTTCCTAGCTGTATACTCTGTCTTTCTTGATTGAAGATAGTATTTCTTTTCCCTGTTACAACTTTCTTGTGTGCTGTATTTTGCCTCAGTTCACTGATACTATTTGGTTCATGGCCCATATATAATTCTGTTTTTAGCTAAAATTTGCCCATTGTTGAAGGACAGTATTACAAGGGACTTGAGCTGTGCTTTCAACTTCATCATTGACAACCCTGTTCCCAGAGATGGGTCTGGTCTGCTGCATAGGCTTAAGTCTTTTCTGTAACAAAAGAAAATCGAATATGCTGTTTATAGGGGAGGCTTCTTGGCTTGGAACTTAACCTCACCCTCGTCAGGACTGCCATCTCCAACAACATATTTGGGGTATCTGCTTATTATTATAAGGCTGCTTAGCATGACTATAGAGGAACTAAAATTATACCTGCCGTAAGCATGTTCCTGCTTAGGTGGTCAGCATGAAGACTCATAATCTCCCACACTTCTCTTATATGAAGAGCTGTTGAGTCCACCTTGGCTGTGGTACACACCAACTGGAGTTCTGGGATCTTCCAAAACACATAGAATACTGACTCCTTCATACATAACACAGGTGCTCATTCTTGCACATACACACAGAGAAACACAGACAGACAGAGACACAAAGCATCAGTCTTACATTTTCATCTGGCACGTTGCTACATTTATCACTTCCTGATCTTCTAATGTGTATTAATGATTCATTTCTGCATGAAAACTAACAGAAGGAATTAAAATTGGGTGTTTCACAATTCTTGATTGACTTTTGAACACTTTGAGGGAGTCCATGGCTCTGGGATGCTCTAGACACTGCTGCTCTTGGTAAGACATGGTTCTGAAATATCAGGATCTGGAAGACACCATGTGAAAATTCTCATAAGAGATGATCCTCACAGAGAAAGAATCTCAGGATTATGAAATAGCAGAACTCTTCCTCAATCTCATCTCCTCCTCCAGACTTCCCGACTTTCCCTTCCATCCTTCCATGTCACCATTTTGTTTTATTAACCTAGAAAACCAACATCATTCTTCACATTTTCAGTAAGAAAACTTGGCATCTCACTGACTCTACCTACTTCCTCCCAGCTTCAGTTTAGTTTTCTCCACTTAGCTAGATTCTGCCCTATCACAGGTTAAAGCGATTTCTTTATTCATTACTCAATAAAAGCAACACATATACAGAAGGACTTCCCACACCAATCAAGAAAGATAGTCTGAAGTTTAAGTTCTAAAATACTGAGCAACCTCAGTGATGACTGTAACTGCTGCCATGATTACACTTGAGATGTCCCAGGACATTGACAAGGGTATAAATCAACACCAAGAATTCAAGAATCTAGAGCCTTCTAAGAAGGAGGAAAACAAGAGTTCAGAAAAGAAAAAAGGATTTTCTTCAGTCCTCAAAAGTTGCTTTATAATTGGAGAAGAAAGAACAGAATGAGGAACATGAAACAAAGCCATTAACTAGTCCCAGCTCTGCTCTGAGAAGCACACAGGTACTGAATCAAATTCAGTGAAGCATGTCAGCTCACTGTGACTGTCAGTGCCTTTCAGAGTGAGAACAATTCAGCTGAGAATGTAATTGTCCATGTACCTGAAGGGAAAGAGTCGTCAGTTCTGAGGCCAGGTGCCAAGAAACACACCACCAGTGGATGGCTCATAAAGGTTAGTACACATACCATAGGGCCAGGTCAGTAGGAGACTCAGTACGCTCCATGTTTGCATATGACATGTAATGTGATTTTAGGCAATGTCTGGCTTCAGTCGTGCCAAATTACAAAATTGCACACTGACCTGTGATGTCAGTATAACACAGGGTCAATTAAACAGAGGTTCTTCTTCTGAATATAGCCCACTCATAAGATATGAAAGGTGTTGAAATTGGGGCGTCGGGTTTGCGTCCCCAACACACCGGTCGCCTGGCTAGCTTATGTCCGAAATAACAACACACAAACTGTATTCATTTAAACACTGCTTGGCCCACTAGCTCTAGCTTCCTCTCGGCTAACTCTCGCACCTGGACTAGCCCATTTCAAATCAGGTTTGTAAGCACCCCAAGGTGCGCTTACCGGGAAGATTCTAGCCTATGTCCATCCCGAGTAGGAGCTTCATCACGTGTGTCTCAGAGAGCAGAGCCATCCCGTCCGCCCGCTAGACAGGAACCTTGCATCTCTGAGCAGAGCTGCATGATTTCTGACCTCACTTCCTCTTCTGCCCAGTTCTGTTTACTCCACCCACCTATGTTCTAACCTATAGGACCAGCCAAGCAGTTTCTTTATTTTAACCAATGAAATCAACAGATTGATATATGACACTCCCACATCAGAAAGGATAAAGGGAAATAATGCAAAGGGATGACTTACATTGTGATAGGACACGAGAGGGCAGGGTAGATCAGGGCATAGAGCGATGGTTAACATTAAAGACCTTTTGAAAAAAACATATGGAAATCTACTACTCAAAAGCTTACTAGAATACATACATATATAAAATGTTTAATGCAGTTACCTTACTACTAGAAGGGATGCAAAGCCAGAAGTAGATAATTCCTACTGGCAAGTGCAAACCTCAGTAGCCCTAATACCTTACCTCATTTTAGTTTCTACCCAGTGAGGGCCCATAGAATGACTCTACTTACTACCTTACAGACTGTTGCTGGTAACTTGTCTACTTTCCAGAGCTTCATTGTAAGACCCTACTTCTGTAGACACCAATGCTTAAGTCACAGAATACAGAGAAATCTGGAAGGTGTTTACCTAGACACCTCATTTCTACTGGCCAGCCCTTGTGGTATTGGAAGGTGCTATGTACACTGCTGAAAGAGAAAAGGATACACCGACTTCACCTAGTTCTGAACACTGCAACCTACAACAAACCCTGGCTTAACAAAAAATGCCCACTGGTGTGGTAGTGGCACAAATGTATGGGAGAAATTGCACATTTTCTGTTTGTATTTAAGGTCCTTCTCTATGGGACAAAGTCCATACCTAGCACTGGTTAAAAAGAGAGAATGTGTAGCTAGATAGTACTGTTGTTCTGCTAAATGGACAAAGCAACACAGCAATAACCAATGGCTTGTTGCTATACCTATATCAACATATCACTTATTCCTCAGCTGAGAAGCTTCTCCTCACTGTAGATTATTAACAAACAGACCTGCAAGTGACAATGGAGCTGTGAGTAGGAAACTAGTGCTTGCTCAGCATTGCCTCACAGGGGAGATAGAAAGTGTTTTCTTCACAAAACCAGGCTATTAAACACTTGAACTCATAACTGCTGACACAGCATGAACAGTCATGGGAAAGTTCAAACCAGACCAAAACTCATCATGCAGGAGAAGTATGTATGAAATCCCATCACTAGCTGAGAAGTTATTAGCAGTCGATAGCTTCTGAGAGAAGGAATGTCAGTTTTCTTAAATGTTACCCTTGCTATGTTGACCACACTCCATTGTCTAGAGTAGCTGGACTACACAAAATGGAAATGATGGCAGTAAAACGCAAATAAAAAATAAATCAAAGTTGGGTGCAAATGTGGGTGGGAGTAGAAGGAGAGGCACAGTGGATGAATGACAAATGTTGCTAAGCCTCTGAGTGATGATCGTTGAAATGCATTGGATAAACTTTTCAAAGAATTAATAAAGATGATATTTGAAGAAGGCATCATATTGAAAGACACAAGCAAGTCTGCAAAGAACGGTATCATGTGTTTGCTCTCCTCTGCTGATGCAATGGATGAAGGTGAATACACTCTATGTGCATATATTTAAATATTTAATGAAATAATGAAACCATTCACTTTTTACAATATATATGTTAATTATACTATTTTCAAAATTGCATCTACTAATTATGACAGCACTGGCACCAGATTCAGAGCAGTTAAATTTCATTCCTGGCTGAGACACCAAAGGGGAGTTCCTTCCACAGAATTTCCATGAGGAACAGCCTACATATGAACAGGGTGCAGAACACCCATTCTTAAGTGTGAACCTTCAAGACCAGAGACATGGAACACATGTGTGCACACACATGAATGCACACACATTGATCCTTTCTAGACATCATCTATTATTATTGTATTTGACTCTCGTAGTTTTGTGATCTTTTAATGTAGATGACCCTGAATACAGCTTGCATATTTTATCCTAACATTTAAGGATTTTTATGAGTCATATGACAGGCTTGAACATGAAATTCCAATATTTTCAAGCTCTTCAGTTAATTTAATATTTTAATGTAACATAATCTATGCCATTAGAAAAAGTTCATAAAAAATTAAAATCTATATTAACATATAACAGGAGGTTCCATGCAGGCCGCTCATTCCTTTCCTGGAATCCCTTTCCCACACATTTCTACATTTAACAATATTTTGCTTGGTTTTTTGATGATGTTGTTGTATTGGAGATATTGTGATATTGATTATGGAAATAGTGATGAACATGAATATGATGTTCTTAGTGGGGTAATGGTAGAGAGGGTTGCAGTTATAGCAGAGGTAGGCAGTGCCAGCTGATGTTGTAGCTTGTAGGGGTTGTGATAATGATTCTGGTACGGGTACTGATGATGGGGATGTTGCAGATGGAAGTGGGGATGGAAGTGAGTGCAGTGGAAATGATGTGGATCAGCAGCTTCTAAAGCTATCACTCACTTAATGTGCCTCTGATTATACCACTCAAATAGCATGCATTAGTTCGTTATGACCAAAGACAAGATGGTAGCATACTTAAGGAGTTCCTACAAGTAATAGTAACAGGAAAATGTTCAACTCTCTAGCCAGTAGAGAACTGAAAACTAAACCTATACCAAAAGACCATTCTACCCATGTAAGATTGAGTGCAATCGAAATGGTGACATGTCCTGGCAGAGGAGTGGAGGAAAAGAATATAAGCTGTCAGACTGTGAGAGAGGAGAATAACCCATCAAATATGGAAATCAGTGTGGGGTTTCCTCCAAAGAAACAACACTAAAGTAGGACTATCATATGATTCGCCAACGTTACGTGGGTTCATATGAAAAAAGTCAATTATTGTATACATTAGAGATGCCTATATATCCATCTATGTTTTAGAACTACACCTAATAATGAAAGTTAAATAATCTGTCTCATGGCTCAACAGTGAATGAATGAGATAAGAAAATATCCCGCTAAAATGAATCATAAGGAACAATGATATCATGTACTCAGCAGGTAAATAAATGAAACTGCATGTCATCATGTTAAGAGAACTAAATCCAGTCTTAAATACAAGGTTGGCACTGATGTTTCAAATATTGAAGTGTGAAAATGTAACAAGGGTGGGTTGATGTAGATGTGCAACTATCACATCAGATGAAGGGAAAGTAAGGGGGAAAATACATGGGAGTGTAGGGAGAAGGCGTGTAACAAAGGACACACGCATATCAGAATATAGACTAATCTTCTAAAGAAATCTCATGCTAAAAAAGAGATCATAGTTGTGCAAAATGAAATTGTTTCTCATAAGCAAGCAGACAGACACTAAGTATCCTTTGTTATGATCCAAAATTCAGTCAAAACTGATATAAAAAATAACCTGGGAATCAAAGAATAAAAGTAAAGGAATAGGAGCATATCAGGAAGGTCATGGAGTGAATTTTAGAAAAAAAAAGTCACATGAGTAGTATCAACCAGAATGTATTTTATTCAGGAAATGAAGCCACAGTGACAATAACACAAACAAGGAGACTGAGAGTTTTGGAAACATCCTCTGAGTGCACAGGATGGGAAGATGGTGCTCATCACTTAGCATCTGGGACACTAAACCAGTGAGGAAGGACCATTCTCAACCTCCCCTTCTAGCAGAAGAACAATCTCAGGAGAATGCCCTCCCTATCAGGGGACATCACAGACACATGGAGTGTGAAGGGTAAACAGGATTCTCTTGCATCCATGGCAGGCTTTGAACTGAGATGGAAATGTTTCTGTGGAAGAATGGGAGACAGATTTCCTCCTCTTCTCTTGATCCTGGTGACTGCTGAAGCACTCACTTGTTCTTGGGTGGGCACTTCTGCTGGCAGGGTGAAGGAGGTTGCACAGGAGGGCATTTCTGCTGGCATGGCTCTGGGCACTGTGGAGGAGGACAAGGCTCTGGGCACTTAGGAGGAGGACAAGGCTCTGGGCACTTTGGAGGAGGACAAGGCTCAGGACACTTTGTGGGTGGGCACACAGGAGGAGGCTGGCAGGGCTGCTTGCACTGCTGCTCTTGGTAAGACATCGTGCTGAAGGCTCAGGATCTGAAAGACACTACATGACAGTGTTAGGGCTGATCCACACAGGGAAGATAGACGGAGACATGGAACATCACATCCATTTCTCTCTGCAAAAATGCACGTAACCCCAACTCCTCTTTTAGGACAACCTGGCTTTTCCCTTTCCTGTCAGCAATCTGTGCCACCTTCTTTGTGAGATATCCTTTGTTTGATGCTTTTTTCCAGGAGAAAATATCTGTTCCAATGAAACATAGGTGTTTCACAGAGAAACATCTTCAATACAAGAGTCTTAAGGTCTGAAGTCCTGGGCATCCTCAGAACAAATATTCCTGACTCTCCTGTCCCTGTGACATCCCAGCAGGTTGTCTGGATGGCAGAGTAGAGCACAGCTCAGGAAAACTGGGTTCTAATTCCTGGTAAGTCATAGGACTATGAAAAGACACCAGAGATGCATATGAAAGAGAAATACACTGTGTTCAATTGCATACTAAAGAAAAGGAAAAAACCACCATACACCATCCCTAAAACTTGACTGTAGCATATAAGGAGACTATAAAGACAGACCAACTCAAGAAATAACACTCACCAGGTCTCCAAAGTAGTCTAGGACTTGATTACCAGGAGTCTGCAGTCATGTAGTCAAGGACCTCTTTATAGTGCTGACTGCCCCACCCAGAGGGAGTAGAGCTGACTGACAGTGGGCAGGTCCAAGAATTTCCTAAGCAAAATGCAAATCCATGCATGACTCGCTTGACTGGGACTCTACATCATGTGAAATATTCTGTGTCTGGACATCATCACTGTAGAGTGCTGTGACTCAGTGGGTCCTCCTGTCTCTTTGGTTTCAGCCAGAGTTCCCTGGCTGTCTACGTTGTCTTTCTTGATTGAAAACAGTATTTCTTTTCCCTGTTACTCCTTTCATTTCCTGTTTGTTCTGACTGAGCTCACTGATACTCTTTGGTTCATGGCCCATTTTTTTCCTGTTTTTAGGCAAAATTTGCCTGAAATTTGTGCTGACAGAGGACAGTCTTACAGGGTACTATAGATGTGCTTTCAGATTCATCTTTGACAAATCTGTTCTGAGGGACATGTCTAGTCTGCTGGATAGGTTTAAATCTTCTGTACCAATAGAAAATCGAATATGTTGTTTATAGAGAAGGGTGTGGGCTTGAACCTTATCCTGACCCTAGTCAGGACTGCTGTCTCCAATGACATATTTGGGGTATATGTTTAGACTCCCCTCTAATGTTTTCATAAGGCTGTTTATGATGATGATAGAGGAACTTAAATTTTATCTACCCTAACACCTGCCCTAAGCATGTTCTTGCTTAGGTGGTTAGCATGAAGACTCATAATCTCCCACACTTCCCTTGTGTGAAGAGCTGTTGAGCCCACCTTGGCTGTGGTACACACCAACTGGAGCTCTGAGATCTCCCAAAACACATAGTATACTGACTCCTTCATACCCGTGTGCTCATTCTTGTACATGCACACAGACAGACAGACAGACAGACACAGACTAAGGCAAAACATCAGTCTTACATTTTATCTGCCACATAGCTGCATTCATCACTTCCCAATTTTCTAATGTATATTAATGATTCATTTCTGCATGAAAACTGAGAGAAGGAATTACAATTGAGTGTTTTATAGTTCTTGATTGACTTTGAACACTTTGATGGAGTCCAAGACTCTGTTCATGTTGGAGGAAGACAAGGCTCAGAACACTTTGGGAGTGTACAAAGCTATGGGCAGTTTTTGGTGGGCACACAGAAGGAAGCTGGTTAAAATATTTTCACTGATGCTGTTGGTTAGACATTCTGAAATCTCAGGATCTGGAAGACACTATGTGACAGTTCTGACAAGAGATGATCCCCACAGAGAAAGAATCTCAAGTTTATGAAATATCTCAACCCTTCTTCAATCCCATCTCTTCCTCCAGACTTTCCGACTTTCCCTTCAATGCCACTCTTTTGTTTCATTAATCTAGGAAACCAACCTTTATCTTCACATTTTTCGTAAGAAAACATCTTTCTTCCAAAGGATGAAGTAAGTGATCTTACAGAAAACATGATCTTCAAGAAAGGCAGTCTGAAGTTTAAGTTCTAAAATACTGAGCAACCTCAGTGATAACAGTAAATGCTGCAATCACTATTATTTAAGATGTTTCAGGAAGTTGACTAGGCTATAAAACAACAACCAGAATTCAAGAATCTGGAACCTCCTAAGAAGAAAGGGAAAAAAGAGTTCAGAAAAGAGAAAACTATTCTCTTTAGTCCTGGAAAGTTGCTTTGTATTTGGAGGAGAAAGAACAGACGAAGACCATGAAGCAAAGTTATTAAGTATTCACACCTCTGCTCAGAGAAGCACGCGGGCATGGAATCAACATCAGTGAAGCGTGTCAGCTTCCTGTATCTGTTAGTACTTCTGACAGTAAGGAAGGGTTTAGCCGAGACTGCCCTCGTCCACGCCCCTAGAGGGAAAGAGTCATCAGTTCAGCACCTGAGGCCAGATGCTGACCAACACATGACCAGAGGATGATTCACAAAGGTTAGTACACACACTACCAGTCAGGCCGGTAAGAGACTTACTACTCTCCATATTTCCATATCAAACATAAAGAATCATCGTAGGTCATGCCTGACTTCTGCTGTGTCAATTATGGCATTGCCTACTGAGCTGGGAATCCAGTATAACACAGAGCCTGTTACATCTAGGTTCTTCCTTTGAATATAGCCCACTTAGAAGGGTATAAAGGGTTAAAGGAGAGTAATGCAAATGGAAGACATACTATGTGATGAGACACAGGAGGGCAGGGTAGATCAGGGCATATAGAGAAGGATATTTAACAGTGGCGTATGCCTTTTATCCCAGCACTTGAGAGGCAGAGGTAGGCTGATTTCTGTGACTTTGAAGCCAGCTTTTTCTACAAGGTCAGGCTCCAAAGCTACAGAAAAACCCTGTCTCAAAAGAAAAAAAAAGCCATATGGAAATCTACTACTCTAAAAACTTACTAAGATATATACTTATGAAGAAATATGTTAATGGAGTTACCTTACAACTGGAGGGGTACAATACCACACGTAGATACCTTATACTGTCAAATGCAAACTTCTGTAACAGTAATACCTTAGCTTTTTTAGTTGTTGGTCAGTGGGTAACAATAGGCAGTCTCTACTAGCTTACAGACTATTGCCTGTAACTTGTCTACCCTCCAGAATGTCTATTTCTATAGACATCAAAGCTGAAGTCAGAAAACTTGGAGAAATCTAGGAGGTGCTCACCTGGACATTTCATTCCTACTGGTCAGCCCACATGATATAGAAAATGCTGTGTACACTGCTGAAGAAGAAAAGTATTCTCTAGCCTCAGTCAGTACTGAACACTGCAAGGTATAAAAATGGCTGGCTTGACAGGATATGCCCACTGGTGTGACAGTGGCACAACTGGATGGCAGAAACCCAACCACTTCCTTTTTTGGACTTAAGGTCCTTCCCAATGAGATGGGCTAAACACCCAGCACTGGTAAAGGGGTGAGAATTTTCTGTTAGATAGGACATAGGACCTGGAGGATAATCCAGTTAATATTATAATTCTCCTAAATGAAAAAATCAAACCAGTCATTTCTAATGATTTATTGCTATACTCGTATTGATATATCTCTCAATCCTTATCTGATAAGCTTCTCATTGCAGTAGATTATAACGCAGAGACCCTCAATTGATCTACAGTGTATAGAATGAGAGACTGTGTGTGTTCAACATTACCCGCACAAAGGAATTGGCAGAAAGAGCATCAGAACTAGAGGTAGAAACTCTTTTCTTCACATAACTGGGCCATTAAATGTTTGAACTCATAACTATTGACAAAGTATGCACAAGTCATGTAAAACCTTACACCAGATAAAAGCTCAGCCTACATGAGAAGGAAAGTACATAATTCCACCACTAGCTATTTATTAGCAGTTGATAGCTTGTAAGAGAAGGAGTGTGATTTTTTAATGATGTGAGCCTTGCTATGTTACCACACTCCAGGATAGACCCCATTGTCTAGAGTAGTTGGCTACACAAACTGGAAATGATGGGGTACAAAGAAGCAAATAGACTCAAAACCAAATTTAGGTGGAATAGGAGGAAAGGCACAGTAAGTAGATAAGAACAGTTTTTGGTACCCCACTGAATGAATATCATTGAAATGCGCTATATAGAATTATGAAAGAATTAATAAACATAATGTTTTAGAGAATGCATGCTATTAAAGGACACAAACAAGTCTCCAATGACAAGAATCACATGCTTACTCTCATTTATTAAATCCAGTGGATGAGGGTGAATACGGTCCATCTGCATATATTTAAATATCGTGATGAAATCCTTTACTTTTACAATGATATGTGCTAATTACTTTATTTTCAAAATAGCAGGTACTAATTCTGACATCACTGGCACCAGAGTCAGAGCAGCTGAATCTCAATCCAGGCTGAGACACCAAAGGGGCATTTCTTCCCCCAGAAGCTCCATGAGGAACAGCCACAGATGAATAAGGTGCACAGCATACTTTCTCAAGTGTGACTCTTCAAGACCAGAGACATGGAACACGTGTTCACAGACATGGATACAAACACAATGGTCCTTTCTAGATGTCATCTACTGTTAAGCTAAACATTTGATTTCCATATTTTTGTGATCTTTTAAGGTCAGATAACCCTGAGTTCAACGTACATATTTTTATCCCAATTTTCTATAAGTTCTATGAGTCAAATGGCAGGTATGAACACAAAATTCTAATATTTTCTGATTCTTATTTAATTTAATGCTTTAATATAATCTAAACCATCAGAAAAATGTCCCTGGAAAAAGTCAAGATCTACACTAACAAATGAAAGAAATAATAACAAACAGCAAGGAGGTTTAATGCAGGACTAACATTCCTAGACCGGAAACCCTTTCACACACATTTCTACAGTTACCAATATTTTACTTAGTATTTGTGATGGTGTTGGTGAAGGTGGAGATAATATAATGGTCATGGAAATGGTGATGGACATGGTTATGGTGCTCTCAGTGGGGTAATAGTAGAGAGGGTGAAGTGATAGTGGAGGTAGGCAGGGCTTGCTGGTGTCATAGTTTGTAGTGGTTGTGATAATGGTTGTGGTACTGGTGAAGATGATGGGGATGTTGCAGATGGAAGTGAGTGTAGTGGAAATGACGGGGATCAGCAGCTTCTAAACCTATCACTTACTTAGTACTAATTAGGTGCTTCAGATTGTGCCAATCAAATGGCATGCATTAGTTTTATTATGACCAAAGACAAGACTTTAGCATACTTAGGAGTTTTCACAAGTAGCATTAACAAGAAAATGTTCAACAACTTTAACCATCAGAGAACTGAAAATCAAATCTGCACCAGGAGACCATTCTAGTCATGTAAGAATAAGAAGAATAAGCACAGGAGTGGAGGAAAGAGAAGACAAACCCCTAGAGTGTGAGAGAGCAGATTAATCTGTCAAATATGGAAATCAGTGTGCGTTTTCTTCCAAAGAAATAACACTAAAGCAGAACGATCATATGATTCATAAGCATCACCTGGGTTCTTATGAAAAGAAATAAAATAAATTATACACTAGAGGTGCCTGCATATCCATCTGCATTTCAAAACTATTTCTAACGTGCAAGGTAAGTAAGTCAGTACAGCTGCTCACAAATAAACTAAGGGGTTAAGAAAATGTGGCACTTATGTATCCTGGAGCAATAATCAGTCATAAAGAACAGTGATATCATTTGGTCTTCAGTCAAGAGAACGAAACTCCATGTCATCAAGTTAAGAAACATAAATACACTCTTAAACACAAGGGTGGTTGGATGTTTCAAGTGTTGAAGAAGGAAAACATAACAAGGTTAGGTTAATGTAGATGTGTAACTATTACATCAGATGAAGGGGAAAAGAGAAAAACGGGTGAGGTGTAGGGAGAAAATGTGGCCTAGGTGGCACTTCCATATCGAAAAATAGCATAACTTTCTTAAGATAGCAGGTCAAAAGAGAGGTGAGTTTCACAAAATGAGATTGTGTGTCTCTCAAGCAAACAAGCACTAAGTAATCTTTGTTGTGACCCAAAATTCAGTCAAAAGCTGATCACAGAAGAATAACTTGAAGAATGAAGAAATTAAAAAAAAAAGACACGAGCATATCAGGAAGGTCATAGAGTGAGTTTTAGGAAAAAGGAACTCATGAGCACTATCAACCAGAGTGAACTTTATTCAGAAAATGAAGCCAGAGGAGCAATATCTCAACCAAGGTGACTGATAGTTTTGAAAACATCCTCTGAGAGTACAGGCTGGAAAACTGCTGCTCAAAACTCTGAGAACCTGGGACACTGCACCTGTGAGAAAGGATCATTCTCAGCAGCCCCTTGACAGCAAAAGCAGAGCAACCTCAAAGAAATGCCTTTCCTATCAATGGTCAGCACAGACACGTGGAGAATGAAGGGTAGACAAGATTCTTCTGCATCCATGGCAGGCTTTGAAGTGAGGATGGAAGTACTTCTGTGGAAGTATGGAAGACAGATTTCCTCCTCTTCTCTTAGTCCTAGTGACTGCTGAAACACTCACTTGCTCTTGCGTGGGAACTTACGCTGGCAGGGTGAAGGAGGTTGGACTGGAGGGCATTTTTGCTGGTATGAATGAGGGGAGCATGGCTCAGGAAACTTTGCAAAAGGACAAGGCTCTGGGCACTTTGGAGGAGGACAAGGCTCAGAGCACTTTGTGGGTGGGCACATAGGAGAAGGCTGGCAAGGCTGCTTACACTGCTGCTGTTGGTAAGACATCGTGCTGAAGTCTCAGGATCTGAAAGACATTACATGAGAGAGTTAGGGATGATACACATGGGGAAGACAGATGGAGGCATGGAACATCACATCCATTTCTCTCTCTACTCATGCACATATCAACAACTCCTCTTTTAGGACAGTCTGGCTTTTCCCTTTCCTGTCAGCAATCTGTGCCACAGTAACAACCTAATCCCCCTATGAATTCTGCTGCACAATTTCAACAGGGTAGAATTCCATAGGTCTTCCCAAATGTATCTCTCTACATATATAAAAGGCAAATGCTCCTTTTGTGGTCCCAATTCAATTAAAAATTGAAACTGGCTTAGGAGTTGAAGCATGACTCTCCTTCTCAAAACCCACACATATTTGTTAAAGGAAAATCCAAAACCTTAGTTTCATGTTAGAAGAGCCACAAAGTATGGGACAAATAAAAACAAAACTATTTTTAATTGCCATTATAATCTCATTATCTTTTGGCTTTTATTTGATTCTTTAACACTTTTATGAAGATGTAAATATTACCTCAAATTTTATAAGATTTTAAGTGTGTGTATATATGCATATATATACATATACGTAATCTCTGTCATGATATCAATGGTCATATACAATACTCACTATTCTAGAAATAATCTCCATCTATCTTCCTGTACATCATTTCCGACTTTAGACTAAAGCAGGAACTAGGAACTAAATTTTTGTAGCCTGTATATATTTAAGAATTGCAGTTCTTTCCCTGTTGGAGATCTGCTGCCTATGACCTTTACAACGTTGACATTTTCTACAGTGAACTCTGCTCATTCCTGACAGTGACCTGTGATCTCCGAGAAAATGATAGGGCCCAGCAACAACAAATCTAAAAACACAAGCTATGATAGAAGAGGGCTATGCATAAAAATACAAGCTATGATAGAAGAGGGCTATGTATAAAACTTTGGATTCATAGAGATAGGATAAATAATAGAGTATTTTCTCTTAATTTGCCAAATGTAAAGTTCTGGATCTGGTAAATATAATTCTTACCTGATAATTGTATTATTGTATATGGTTCTATGGGTTAAGAGACAAAATCTCTCCTTTTTATTAGGATAAAACGGGGTGAATGTTGCAGGATATTTGATCACACTCTGACACTCCAAGACTATGGTAATAAAGTTTACCTTGAGTCAGGGGGCAGAACCAGCAACCAGTTGACAAAATTAGCCAAAGAGAATACAGAAGACCTAGGAGTCCAGTAGAAAGGGAGTAGGAAGAGACTGGAGATTTTTAGCCTTTTCTTCTGTCCATTAGGGTCTAGGAAGTGTGCAGAGGAGGTCAACCCGTCTCTCCTCTGCCATTTATTTGATCTATAAGGTTTTTACCCTAATATCCAACTCCCAAATCTTTTCTGGTGATAGAACAACTAAGGTAATATAATATCAAACCTTTCATATTATTCTGTCTTTAGATTCTACCTACCCTCAAAGAAGTAAAAGCCAATATACACAATTCTTCATTGTGCTTCATTTCAAATTTTCAGACTGCTAACATTCATTTTGTGGTCATCAAACTTACTCTATCCAAATTATATTCAATACATGAGAAGACCATAAATGACCACCAAAAATCAGATTTACAAGTTGTCATAAGTACTTCAGTACCTGACAGGTCAGTGTGTAGCATTCAGGTATCCAAGGATGTCTTTAGAGCAACAATTTACTAAACAAAATGCCAATCAAACATAGCTATCTGAAACAAAGAAGGGTATGGCCTGTTCTGCACACCATTGCTTGTGAAGTTTTGTGACTCAGAGGCCCTTCCTTCCTGCACACGTTCAGTAATTGCTGGCAGCCGGGGAAATAGATGAATATTCTAACTTGTTTTGAAAATTTTTATTTCCTCTTTGACTATACTGTTACATTCTGTTCTTCATCTTTACTGGGAATAAAAAAAATTGTCAGTTTGAGCTGTTTGTCATTTTGTAGAATGCAGACATAACTACCCCCATCATGGCATTTCTTATAAAATTTCTTACTATGCTAGAAGAAGGAAAAAGTCAGAAGAAACCTCGTTTATAATCCTATATCCTTCTCTGGTAAGTCTCAGCTGGTTATTTCTACTCCCTGGGTTTAAGTCATTTTCCTTAACAAACGAAATATTTAAAAGCACCTGCTTCACATAATGACAGACAATAGCCTCATTAAGCAACTTCTCTACCACATGTGAGTCTGAGAGTTTCCGGAGTTGACCTGTGTGCCCTGCATCATGGGATCTTTCCTCTTACCACTGACACAGCAGTGCTGAGCTCTCATGAGACAGTGTGACTTCAGAGTGACCCTCAGGCCCTTCAGCTTTTGTCTCCTTACCCTCAGAGAGGTATCCTTGTAGTACTCTTTAATATTTACAATGATTAAATTAATTGCCTCTTGAAGAAAACATGAATTATCAAATAAAAATCACATGGATACATAAAAATTGATTTACAGATCATAACTCTGTGGTCCTTTGTGAGGCCCTGCACTGCCAGGAACATGTGCATATGATTCAGGGTAAAACTGAGGAACAGAGAGCTTCAGAGAAGGAAAAAATCTCAGATGTAGTTCTATAGTTGTTAATTACAGTTCTATATCATTCTTTGTACAAATACCCAAATTTGGGAAAGAGTATTTTTAATATCTGTTCCCATACAGGGTAACACTGTTTTTTCAATAAGCTCCCTAGCTTATGACTCCACATCAGAGATTTCCGTGCTGTGCATCTGAGCTGAGTGATTTAGTAGCGGTCCCCCACTGAAGACATGCTCTCAGTACATATGCAGGCCTTGTGCTTCCCTAACCCTTATGCTTTCTTTCAGTCAGGGGCCTGGTTGGAAACAGCACAGGTGATGTTTAAAGTTATGTTGTTAGAGTTCCCTTGACTGGAAAAAGCAATTGTGAAGGCTCCTGAGAAGATGCTTTCTACTTAGAGGGGAAAGAATAGAATGAGGAAGATGAAAGGAGTCTTTAACTGGCCCCATTCTGCTCTGAGAAGCACACAGGCATGGAATCAACATCAGTGAAGCGTGTCAGTTTCCTGTGCCTGCCAGTGCTTCTGACAATAAGGTTGGGTTTAGTCAAGACTGCCCTCGTCCATGTCTCTAGAGGGAAAGAGTCATCAGTTCAGCACCTGAGGCCAGATGCTGACCAACACATGACCAGAGGATGATTCACAAAGGTTAGTACACACACTACCAGTCAGGCCGGTAAGAGACTTACTACTCTCCATATTTCCATATCAAACATAAAGGATCATCGTAGGTCATGCCTGACTTCTGCTGTGTCAATTATTGCATTGCCTCCTGAGCTGGGAATCCAGTATAACACAGAGTCTGTTACATCTAGGTTCTTCCTTTGAATATAGTCCACTTAAAAAGGTATAAAGTGTTAAAGGGAAGTAATGCAAAGAGAAGACATGCTTTGTGATGGGACATGGGAGGGCAGGGTAGATCAGGTATATAGAGAAGGATGATTATCATTAAAGACCTTTCAAAAAAAGCCATATGTAAATCTACTACACTGAAAACTTACTAAAGATATACACATATAAAATGTTTTAATGGAGTTACCTTACTGTTGCAGTTGGTGCAATACCTCAAGTAGATAGCTCATCTTAATAAATGGGAAGCAGACAAGATCACCTGACAAAATTTGGGAGCATGGTTTGGGGGATAGAAGGAATAGGAGAAGAGGAAGAGGGGAAAAGAAGGGGAGGGTTGGGGAGACCTTGAGGGAATGGGATAGTCGAGATGATGGAAGGACAGATATGAGATCAAGGAAAAACATATCTTGATTGAAGGAGCCATTTTGGGGTTAGCAGGAAACCAGGCTCTAGAAAAAAATCCCAGGAACCCACAAGGATAACCCTAAGCAATAGAGGAGAGGGTGCCTCAACTGGCCTTGCCCTGTAATCTTAAATATCACCATAGAACCTTCATCCAACAACTTATAGAAACAGAGGCAGAGACCCAAATCAGAGCACTGGACTGAGCTCCCAAGATCCAGTTGAAGAGGGGAAGGAGGGAGAATATGAGCAAGGAGGTCAAGACCATGAGGGGTTCACCCACTGAGACAATTTGCCTGAGCTAATGGGAGCTCATCAACTCCAAGAGGACTGGGATGAATGAGCATGGGATCAAACTAGTCCCACTGAATGTGGTTGACAGTTGGGGCAGACTGAGGGGCCAATGACAACGGCACTAGAATTTGTCTCTACTGCACATACTGAATTTGTGGGATCCTATACTCTTTGGATGTATCCCTTACTCAACCTGGATGTAGTGGGAAAGGCCTTGGACTTTCCACAGGGAAGGGTGCCTTGCCCTCTATTAACATTAGAGGGGGTGGGGAGAAAGCATGTATGGGGAGAGTGGGAGGGGAGTGAGAGGAGGGGAGGAAGTAGAAATTTGGATTGGTATTTTTTAAAGTAATGAAATAAAATAATAAGAATAATAAAAATACAAATGCAAAACTCATTAACACTCACAGTTACCCTCTCATTAGTTGTTAGCCAGTGGGGTCTCATAGACTGAATTCACTTCCTTACCCGTTATTGCCTGTAACTTGTCCATACTCCAGAACAATATGCTAAGACCCCATTTCTATAGACACCAATGCTTAAGACAGACAACATGGAGAAATCTAAGAGGTGCTCATGAACAATTCAGCCCTCTTGATACTGTAAGGTGCTATGTACACCGCTGAAGTAGAAAAGTACTCACCAGCCTTACGCAGTTCTGAACACTGCAACTTACAACAGTGACTGGCTTGACAAGATATGACCACTGGTGTGACAGTGGCACAAACAAATGGGTGCAACCAACCACTTTCTGTTTGGATTTAAGGTTCTTCTCTGAGACAAAGTGCATACCTAGCACCATTAAAGGGGAGAGACTCTGTAGCTAGATAGGACATAGACCCTCAAGGATTATCCAATCAATGCTATTATTCTACTAAATGAACAAATAAACCCAGCAATTCCTAATAAGATTGCCACAGTAATATCACTATATTTCGTTCCTCATCAGAGGAGTTTCTCCTTGCAGTGAATACATAACACAGAGACTCAAAATTGATAAATGGTGCAAAGAATGAGAAACTTGTGTAAGTTCAACATTACGTCACAGAAGAAGTAGAAACTGTTTTATTCATATAATCAGACTATTAAACCTTTGAACATATAACTATTGACACAGCATGCACAGTCATGGGAAAGCTCACACCAGACCAAATGCATCATGCAAAAGAGGGGAAGAATGAAATGCTACCAATTAAACTCCATTGGCAGTTGAAAACTTCTGAAAGGGGTGTGTCCGTTTCTAATTATGTGAACCTTGATATATTGACTAAAAATCCCAGGAGGACCTACTGTCTAGGGCAATGAGACTACAAAACCGGAAGTGATGGGGCAAGGGGAAGCTAATAGAAAAGTAATCAAGGTTGTGTGGGAAGAGAAGGAAAGGCACAGTGTGTGGATAAGGACATTGTTGGTAAGGAACTGAGTCAATATTGTTAAAATATATTGAATAAAATTCTCAGGTAGGCAGTTCTACCTGGTGTAATAGCTTGTAGTGGTTGAGGTAATGATGGTGGTATTGTTGATGATACTGAAATGTTGCACATGGAAGAGGATGCAGGAGAGAGGGTCATAGAAATGATGTGCTTCAGTCACTTCTAAATTAGCAGGTGCTTAGTGCTAATTATGTGCCTCATATTGTGTCAATCAAATGGCATGCATTAGCTCAATTGTGACCAAAGGCAAGACTTTGGCAAACAGGAGTTTCCACAAGTAAAATTAGCAAGAAAATATTTAACATATTTAGCCATTACAGAACAGAAAACGAAGCCTCCACCAGAAGAGCAGTCCACCCATGAAAGGATGAGGACCATTAAAATAGTAACAAGTCCTGGCACAGGAGTGGAGGAAAAAGAACACAAACTCTAAAGTTGAGAGACGAGACTAACCCATCAAATATGGAAATCAGTATGGGGTTTCCTCCAAAGAAATAGCACTAAAGTAGAATGATCATATGATTCAGCACCATCAGTTGGGTTTTTAACAATAGAAGTCACATACAGCATAGAATAGAGATGCCTGCATATCAATCTCTATTTCAGAACTACACCTAATATGCAAGGTAAATTAGTCAGTACAGCTGCACACCAGAAGTGAATGGGATAAGAATGTGGCACTTGGGTGGACTAGAGGAATGATAAAACAATGATATCATGACCTCTGCAGGCAAATAAATGAAACTGCATATCATCATGTTCAGGGAAAAAACAATCCAGTCTCAAATACAAGGTAGGCACTGATGTTTCAAATATTAAAGTAGGAAAAGACAATATTAAAATAAAGGAAATATTAAAGGAGGAAAAGATGTAGATGTGTAACTATTACATTAGATGAAGGGGACAAATGAGGGGGAAATACATGGGCTATGGGAGACAGTTGTGCTAAGTGATGCATGCATGTCTGAATACCACATGATCTTCTTAAAATGGCATGTGTTAACAAGGAACTTGTATTTGTGTGAAATGAAACTCTTTCTCTCAAGCAAACAAACACTAGGCAATCTTTGTTATGACCCAAAATACAGTCAAAATCTGCTTACAACAGGATGACCCCGGCATCAAAGAATAAAAATAATGTAACAGGAACATATCGGGAAGGTCATAGAGTGAGTTACAGAAGAAAAAAAGAATTCATGACTACTAACAGCCATATTGTACTTTATTCAGGAAATGAAGCCACAGTGAAAACAACACAAACAAGGAGACTGAGAGTTTTGGAAACATCCTCTGAATGCACAGGGTGGGAAGATGCTGCTCATCACTGAGCATCTGGGACACTGAACCAGTGAGGAAGGACCATTCTCAGCCACCCCTTATAGCAGAAGAACAATCTGAGAAGAATGCTCTTCCTATCAGGGGTCATCACAGACACATGGAGGGTGAAGGCTGGGGAGGATTCTTCTACATCAATGGCAGGTTTTGAAGCAAAGATGGAAGTGTTTCTATGGAAGAATGGGAGGTAGATTTCCTCCTCTTCTCTTGGTCCTGGTGACTGCTGAAGCACTCACTTGCTCTTGGGTGGGCACTTCTGCTGGCAGGGTGAAGGAGGTTGCACAGGAGGGCATTTCTGCTGGCATGGCTGAGAGGGGCATGGCTCTGGGCACTTTGGAGGAGGACAAGGCTCGGGGCACTTTGGGGGAGGACAAGGCTCAGGGCACTTTGGAGGAGGACAAGGCTCGGGGCACTTTGGAGGAAGACAGGGCTCGGGGCACTTTGTGGGTGGGCACACAGGAGGAGGCTGGCAGGGCTGCTTGCACTGCTGCTCTTGGTAAGACATCGTGCTGAAGTCTCAGGATCTGAAAGACATTACAAGAGAGAGTTAGGGGATGGTCCATAGAGAGAGAGGAGAGACAGACATAGAACAACACATCTACTTGTCTCTCCACACATGTGCCTATTCCTCAACTCCTGGTTTAGGACAGCCTGACTTCTCCTTTTCTTTCAGCAATCTGTGGTACTAGCTTTGGGATGTAACCTTCATTTTATGACTCCTTCCAGCAAATAAATACTTTATTTTAGCAAAATAAGTAGAGCTCTTTTCACACAGAAATTCCTTTAAGACAGACAACCTCAAGTTCTAGAACCTTGTGCAAAATTTAAGAGCTCATCCCTTTCTCCCTTGTTACTTGTGACATCCCAGCATCTTGTCTGGGGTTGCAGAATAAAGGACAGCTCAGGAAAGTTCCAGATTCTGATAACTTCTAATGTATAGGGCTCTGAAAAGGACACCAAAAGATGCACATGAAAGAGAAAAATACTCTGTTCAACCTCCCACCAAATAGAAGGAAAAGCCACCTTTCACAGTGGACCATTGTATCCATTGCTATATTTCTGATTGCTAAGTTGTCACTGTTCATCCAAGGAATACAACTGGACTCATCACACTTAGTCCTTCAAAACTGACTAGAGCACATAAGCAGACCATAAAGACAGACCAACCCAAGAAACACTCACCAGGTTCTCCAAACTCGGAGTCCAGGATGTGAGCACCAGGAGTCTGCAGTCCACACAGTCAAGGTCCTCTTTATAGGACTGGCTGCCCCGCTCAGAGAGAGTAGAGCTGTGATTGAGGGCAGGTCCAAGAATTTCCCAACCAAAATGCAAATCCATGTATGACTGTCTGACTGGGACTCTACAAAATAGGAAATATCCTGTTCCTGGACACCATCGCTGTAGGGCCCTCCTGCCTTTTTAGTTTCAGCAAGACCTCCCCGGTTATCTAAGTTGACTTTCTTGACTGAAGACAATTATATTTCTTTTCTTTGTTACATCTCTCTGTGACCTGTTTGCCCTGCTTCGGCTCACTCTTATTCTTTGCTGCATTGTCATGTTCATATTCCTGTTTTCTGGTTTTTATTCGCTTTTGTGCTGAAAGCAGAACAGTATTACAGGGAACCTCAGCTGTGCTCTCAGCCGCATCTTTGACAGACCTCTTCCCAGAAACAGGTCAGGATTCCTGCCTACGTTTAATTCCTTTCTGTAACCATGGAAAATCTAATATGCTGTTCTTAGGGGACGCTGCTGAGTTTGGGCCACAATTTGACCCTCTTCTGGAGTGCCATCTCAAATAACTTATTTGTGGTATATATATTTAGATTCCCCTCTAATGATAACTATAAAACTGCTTATCATGAAGATAGAGGAATAAAATCACACTTGTCCTAAGTTAGCATGCTCTTGTTTGGATAGTTAGAATGAAGACTTACAATCTCTCCCGTTCTCTTGTGTAAGGCACTGTTGAGCCCACCTTGGCTGTGATACACACCTAGTTGAGTTTCTATTAGAATTCTCAAAACATATAATGTACTGAATCCTTAATATACAACACATGTGCTCATTCTTGCAAATGTACACAGGCAGACACTCATGCATGCACACTCACACACACAAACACACACAGAAACACACACAGTATCACTCTTACATTTTTACCTGCCACATAACTACAAATATCATGTCTTGATTTTCTAATATTTGTTAATGATATATTGCTGCATGAAAACTGGCAGAATTAATTAAAAGTTTAGTGTTTGTTGTTGTTGGTTGACTTTATAACACTTTGAAGGAGGCCTAGGGTCGCATTTTGCAGGAGGACACGGCTCAGAGCATGTTGAAGGTGGAAAAGGCTCAGGACACTTTGTGGGTGGGCACACAGTAGGAGGCTGGGAGGGCATCTTGCACTGCTGCTCTTGGTAAGACATCATGCTGAAATCTCAGGATCTGAAAGACACCATGTGACATTTGTCACAAGAGGTGTTTCCCCACAAAGAAAGAAACTCCAGTTTATAAAATATCACAACTCTTCCTTAATCCCAATTCCTGCTCCAGACTTCCTGTATTTCCCTTCCATGTCACCCTTTTGTTTCATTAGCCTAGAAAAGCAAACTTTTTCTTCACATTTTCTGAAGAAAACATCTTTCTTCCAAAGGATAGAATACTGATACTTGCAGAAAAGGCACTGTGCATTTTAAGTAGTGGCATTCTGGTTGTCTCAGTGATGACAGTAACCTCTGTCATTGTTATCACTTGTGATGTCCCAGGAACTTGGTTAAAGTATAAAAGAACACCCGGATCAATTCAAGTATCTAGAACCTCCTAAAAAGAAGACCAAAGGAGTTCAGAAAAGAGGAAGGTATTTTCTTCGGTCCTGGAAAGCTGAGTTGTAGTTGGAGGAGAAAGAATAAACTGAGGAACATGAAGCAAAGCCATTAATGAGTCCCAGCTGTGCTCTGGGAAGCACACGGGCACTGAATCCACCTGGGTGGAACATGTCAGCTTCCTGTGACTGACAGTGCTTTTGACAGTAAGGAAGGATTCGGCTGAGAATGCCATTGTCCATGTCCCTGAAGGGGAAGAGTCATCAGTTCTACACCTGAGGCCAGGAGTCAAGAGTTGCACCACCAGTGGGTGGATCATAAAGGTTAGGACACAGCCCATAGGGTCAGGTCAGTAGGAGACTCACTGCTCTCCAAGTTTGCATATCACACCTAAGAATGATCTCAGGGAAACTCTATGATCGTCATACAAGATAGAAATAGGCTCACATTTTTGGGCTGCCACAGTGAACAAGGGCATGTATATGGGAGAACTAGCGCCACTATTCTTCTGTACCTTGCTATTAATTAACGATGTTCACACATCTAAGAGTTCTCAGCCATTTGTCTTTCATTTTCTACAAACATGCGTTTCAGTTCTATAGTTCATTGCTTTGAAATAGACTCATTTGTTTTCTTGCTGTTCATTTTGCTGGGAAGGCAGAGAAAGGAGGATCCCTGGGCAGTGGTATATTGTGAAACTTGAACCTTTGTGATGCTTCAGGCTGTTATGAGAACACATCTAGAAAAAAACCACATTCTTTGATTTGAAACAAGAAGATTATCATCCCTGGTCATGATGAGAGGACTACCAACTAAGAATGGTAATTACATCACCTCTCTAGTATTTTAATTATGAAACTATCATTTAGCCCACCCATGCCCAATGTCTCCTGGAGCCAGTAGGCAAGAAAAGGCAGCCCATGCGTGCCCAACCACCACCAGAGCCAGCTGGCAAGGAAGTTCCACCCACTGGCACACAACCTTCCCCATAGCTAGCAGGCAAGGAAATCCTACCTGCATATGCCCAACCTCAGCCTGCCTGCTGAGTGACATTTATTTTGACCTGAACCATGGCCCCGACTCAACCATCTGGAGCCTGGAAGGTTGATCACTGGAGACACAACCCCAACTACACCAATTACAGAAAAGATTTGTAGACAACAAGGTAAGAACACACTGAACAGCAAAAAAAAAGAAGGAAGAAAAAAGAAAAGAGAAGAAAAGAAAAGAAAAGAAAAGAAAAGAAAAGAAAAGAAAAGAAAAGAAAGCAACACAGCACCACCAAAACCCAGGGGATCTACAGCAGGAAGACTTGAAAACTACAACACAGGTGAAGCAGAAGAAGATAACATAAAGAATGACTATAAGAAAATGTGAAAAATTCCCACAAAGAAGTGGAGGAAAAGACAAACAATATATTGGAAGAAATCAACAAATCCCTAAAGAAAACCAAGAAAAGGCAATTAAACAGACGAAAGAAATAATTCAAGACTTTATAATAAAAATAGAGACAATAAAGAAAACACAAACCAAAGAAATTCTGGAAATGATAATTATGGGTAAACCATCAGGAACCACAATTGCAAGCATAAACAGCAGAACAAAAGAGATGAAAGAAATAATCTGAGGCATTGAAGATATGATAGAGAAAACAGACTAATTGATTAAATAAAATGTTAAATCTAACAAAAGCTTAACACAAAATATCCAGGAAATATGGGACACCATGAAAAGACCAAATCTAAAATAATAGAGATAAAGTAAGTCCAAGTCAAGGCACAGACAATATAGTCACCAAAATCATAGAAGAAAACTTTCCCAACCAAAGAAAAGTATGCTTATGAAGGTACCAGATCCTTACAGAACACAAAACAGACAGAACCAAAAAAAAAAAAAAGTTTCCTCATCACATAAAAATCATACAGAATAAAGAAAGAATATTAAGAGTGGCAAAAAAGAAAAGACCAAGGAACATATAAAGGCAGACCTCTTAGAATAACGGCTAAATTCTCAGTGGAAAAAATGAAAGCCAGAAGGGCTTGGTCAAGCATTATGCAGACATTAAGAGACCGCGGATAATATATCCAGAAAATTTTTTAGTGACCAAAGATGAAGAAACTAAGACATTCCATGACAGAACCAGATTTAAACAATTCCTAGTCCAAACCCAGACATACACAAAGTACTAGAAGAAAAACTCCAACCCACAGAAGTCAGCTGCACCCACAAAACACACACAGAATAAATAATCTCACAGCAGCAAACCCCTCAAAAGGGAAAAGCACACACAATAACATTACCTAAAATAAAAACTAAAATGACAGGAACTACCAATCACTGGTCATTAATATCCCTTAATATAAATGGACTCAACGCAACTATAGAAAGACTCAGGCTTAGAATTTGGATACAAAAACAGAATCCATCCTTCTGCTGAATACAAGAAACACACCTCAGTCTCAAAGACAGACAGGTTGAGAAAAAATTTCCCAATCAAACTGACCAAAGAAACAAGCTGGGGTATCTATCCATTATAAAATAGACTTCAAACTAAGATCAATCAAAAGAGACCAAGAAGGACATTTTCATATTTGAACAGGAAAAAAAAGCCATCAAGAAGAAATATCAACACTGAACACATATCCCCCAAATACAAGGGCATCCTCATATGTAAAAGAAGCACTTCTAAAGCTTAAATCACACATTAAGCCCCATATACTAACAGCAGGAGACTTCAACACTCTACTCTCACCACTGGAAAAATCTGTCAGATAGAAACTTAACAGAGAAATGAGGGAATTAATAGATGTTATGATACAAATGGACTTAACAAACATCTATAGAACATTCCACCCAAACACAAAAGAATATAGCTTCTTCTCAGCACTCCCACTGAACCTTCTTAAAAATTGACCACATACTCAGTAACAAAGCAACCTCAACAGATACAAAAAATTAGAGTAACTCCATGTATTTTATCAGATCACCATGCCTTAAAGCTAGAATTCAACCACAACTCTAATTGCAGAGCCCACAAACACATGGAAATTGAATAATGCTCACTTGAATCACTGATGTGTCAAGGAAAAAAAGAAAGAAAGAAACTAAAGACTTCCTAAGATTCAATTAAAATGAACACACAACATACCCAAGCTTATAGGACACAATGAAAGCAGTGTTAATAGGAAAGTTTATAGCTTTAAATTCCTATATAAAAAAAAACTGGAAAAAAAATCTCACACTAGTGAGTTAACAGAATTCCTGAAAGTTCTAGAACAAAAAGAAGCAAACTCTCCCAAGAGGACTAGACAACAAGAAATAATCAAATTGAGAGCTAAAATCAACAAAATAGAAACAAAGAAAACAATACAAAGAATAAATGAGACAAAGAGTTGGTTCTTCAAGAAAATCAACAAAACACATAAATCTTTACTCAAACTAACCAAAAAGCAGAGAGAAGATATTCAAATGAAGCATATCAGAAATGAAAAGAGAGACACAACAATAGAGAAATCCAGAAACTCATCAGGTCATACTTCAAAAGCCTGTACACCACAAAATTTAAAAAATTTAAGGAAATGGACAACTTTCTGGATAAACATCACTTACCAAATTTAAATCAAGCCCAGATACACAAATTAAATAGAACCATAACGGCTAAGGAAATAGAAGCAGTCATCAAAAGTCTCCCAACCAAGAAAGACTGGGACCAGATGGTTTCAGTGCAAAATTTTACAAGATTTTCAAAGAAGAACTAACACCAATACTCCCCAAGCTGTTCCACACAGTAAAAACAAAAGGAATATTGCTCAACTCTTTTTAGAGGTGGCAATTACCCTGATAGCCAAACCACACAATGACACAACTAAGAAAGAGAATTACAGACCAATCTCACTCATGAACATTGATGCAAAAATATTCAATAAAATACTGGCAAACCAAATGTAAAAACACATCAGAAAAATCAACTACCATGACAAAGTAGTCTTCATCCCAGAGTTGCAGGGATGGTTCAGCATACGAAAATCTGTCAAGGTAAACCCCTATATAAACAAACTGAAAAAAAAAAAACACATGATCATTTCATTAGATTTTGAAAAGGCTTTCACAAAATTTAACACCCGTGCATGAAAAAAGTCTTGGAGAGAGCAGGGATACAAGAAACGTACCTAATCATAATAAAAGCAATATACAGCAAGCCAACAGCCAACATCAAACTAAGGAAAGAGAAATTCAAAGTTCTCCCACTGAAATCAGGAACAAGACAAGGTTGTCCACTCTCTTCATATCTATTCAATATAATCCTTGAAGTTCTAGCTAGAGCAATAAGAAAACAACAAAATGAAATCAAGGGATACAAATCAAAAAAGAAGGAATCAAACTCTCACTATTTGCAGACTATATGATACTATACTTAAGTGACCCCAAAAATTCTACCAGAGAACTTCTATAACTTGAAAACACCTTCCGTGATGTAGCAGGATACAAGATTAACTCAGAAAAATATCAGTAGCCCTCCTTTATACAGATGATAAATGGACTAAAAATAAATCAGAGAAACATCACCCTTTACAGTATCTGCAAAGAACATAAAATACTTTGGGGTAATGCTAACCAAGCAAGTGAAAGACTTATATGGAGTTTAAACTTTTAAACTTTGAAGAAAGAAAGTGAAGAAGACACCAGAAAATGGAAAGATCTCCCTTGCTGTTCAGTAGGTAGAATTAGTGTAGTTTTAAAAAATAGAATATTTCCAAAAGCAAGCTACAGATTCAATGCAATGCCCATCAAAAACCCAGCAAAATTCTTCCCAGACCTCGAAAGAACAATAATCAACTTCACATGGAAAAAAAAACCCAGGATAGCAAAACAAATCCTGTACAACAAAAAAATTTCTGGAGGCATCACAATCCCAAACTTGAAACTCTACTATAGAGCTACAGTAATGAAAACAGCATGGTATTATCATAAAAACAGAAAAGAGGAAGAATAGAATTAAATTGAAGAACAGGAAATCAGTCCACACACCTATGAACACCTGATTTCTGACAAAGAAGCTAAAAATATAAATTAGAAAAAAGAAAGCATCTTCAAAAAATGATGCTGGCATAACTGGATATCCACATGTAGAAGAATGCAAATGATCCATCTTTATAGCCATGTACAAAACTCAAGTCCAAATGGATCAAAGACCTCAACATTAAACCAACCACACTGAACCTCACAGATGAGAAAGTGTAAAGAATACTTGAACACATTGGTAAAGAACACCACTTCCTGAATATAACTGCAGTAGTACAGACACTGAGAGCAACAATTAATAAATTGGACATTCTAAGAGAGAGAAGCTTCTGTAATTCATAGGACACAGTCAATAAGACAAAAAGGTGGCCTAATGAACGAGAAAAGATCTTTACCAACCCCACATCACACAGAGAACTGATCTCCAAAACATATTAAGAACTCAAGAAATTAGATATCAAAATTCCAAATAACCCAATTTAGAAATGGGGTACAGAGGCAAACAGAGAATTCTCAACATAAGAATCTCAAATGGCCAAAAGATACTTAAGGAAAAGTTCAACATCCTTAGACATCAGAGAAATGCAAATCAAAATAATTCTAGATATCACCTTATGCCAGTCAAAACGGCTAAGATCGAAAGCACCAATGATAACTTCTCCACTGCTGGTGGTAATTCAAACTTGTACAACCACTCTGAAAATCAGTATGGCAGTTTCTCAGAAAATTAGGAATCACCATACCCCAGGACCAAGCAAGACCACTCTTGGGCATGTACCAAAAAAAGATAATCATACTACAAGGGCATTTCTTCAACTATGTTCATAGCAGTATTGTTTATTTGTAGTAGTCAGAACGTAAAGACAACCTAGATGCTCCTCAACCAAAGAATAGATAAAGAAAATGTGGCACATTTAAATATTGGGGCACTAGTCAGTGGTAAAAAAAAAAAAATGACATCTTGAAATTTGCATGCAAATAGATCGAATTAGGAAAAAAATATCCTCAGTGAAGTAACCCAGACCCAGAAAAATGAACATGGTATGTACTCACTCATAAGTGAAAACTATCTGTAAACAAAGAATACTGAGCCTATAGTTCCTGACCCTAGAAAAGTTAAGTAACAAGATGCACCCTAAGGAAAATATACATATATCCACCTAGAAAGGGAAAATAGACTAGATAACCTGAGAAAATTGTGAGCATAGGGTGGGGGGAGAAGGGAGGGTGGAAGGGGAAAAGCAGGGAAGAAGGCGAGAGGGGAGAACTAGAGGAAACGGGGTAGTTGAGATAGAGGAAGGACAGAGATGAAAGCAAGGGAGAAGATAATTTGATTGAGGGAGTCATTATGGGGCTAGCAAGAAACCTGGCACTAGAGAAATTCCCAGGATTCCGCAAGGATGACCACAGCTAAGACCCCTAAGCAATAGAGGAGAGGATGCCCGAACTGGCCTTGCCCTGTAGTCAGATTGATCAGATTGATGACTATCTTTTTTTTTTTTTTTTTTTGATTTTCGAGACAGGGTTTCTCCGTAGCTTTTGGTTCCTGTCCTGGAACTAGCTCTTGTAGACCAGGCTGGCCTCGAACTCACAGAGATCCACCTGCCCCTGCCTCCCGAGTACTGGGATTAAACTTTATCATAGAACCTTCATCCAGCAACTGGTGGAAACAGAGTCAGAGAACCACAATGGAGCACTAGGCTGAACTCCCAAGGTCAGCTGAAGAGTGGGAAAAGTAAGAATATAAGCAAAGATGTCAAGACTATGATGGGGATATCCACTGAAGCAGTTTACCTGAGCTAATGAGAGCTCACCAACTCTAGCCAGACAGGGAAGGAACCAGCATAAGGCCAAACCAGTCTCTCTGAATGTTGGTGACAGATGTATGGCTGAGGCATACTGCAGGGTCACTGGTTGTGGCACCAAGATTCATCCCTACTGATTTTACTGGATTTTTGGAAACCTATTGTCTTTGGATGGATACCTTGCTCAGCCTAGATATAGTAGGAAGACATTAGACCTTCCCCAAAACAAAATGCCTTACCCTCTCTGAGGAGTGAATGGGATTGGTGGGAGGAGTAGGTGGAGGGAATGGGAGGAGGGGAGGGAGTGGGAACTGGGATTGGTATAAAATGAAAAAAAAATAGTTAATTTTCATTTTTAAAAATAAAATATACATTTAAAATATAAAAAATAAGTGTTTGTCCTCCTATGTGAGTACAGTGGATGAGGGTGATGACTATCAACATTTATTTAATAGCATCATGAAATCTTTCACCTTTTACAATGTATAGGTGAATTATATTATTTTTAAAACAGAGGCTTATTACAAGGCCAATTTGGCACCAGCTGAAACTCAGGCAAAGCTGAGATACCAAAGGGGCGTTCCTTCCACAGAAGCTCCATGACGAGCAGTCACAGATGAACAGGGCGCACAGTGCACGTTCTCAAGTGTGAACCTTCAAGACCAGAGACGAGGAAGATGTGTGCACAGACATGCAGAGACGAGGAAGATGCGTGCACAGACATGCAGAGACGAGGAAGATGAGTACACAGACACGGATACACACACAACTGTCCTTTTAGGAGTCATCTGTCATTGAGTTTCACGTTTGGTTCTCTTAGTTTTATAATCTTTTAAGGTCAAATGACTCTGAGTTCAACCTGCATATTTTTATCCTAATTTTCTATGGGATTTTATGAATCAAATGACAGACCTGAACATGAAGTTCTAACATTTTTCTATTTCTTCATTTGATTTAATATTTACTAGGATATAATCTAAGCCATTAAAAAAGTCCCTGAAAAGTCAAGATTCTATATTAACAAGTGAAAGAAATAATAACAAGCAACAGGAGGATCCACGCAGGTCTCAAATTCTTAGGCTGGAATATACTTCCCACATACTTCTAAAGTTATCAATATTTTATTGTTTTTTATATAATGTTGGTGATTCTGGAGATAATAGACATTAAAATGGTGATGAACATGGTCTCTTAGTTGGGTAATAATAGACAAGCTGGCAACGATAGTGAAGGTAGGCAGAGGTAGCTGGTTGATAACTTGTAGTGGTTGTAATAATGATGGTCATATTGGTTCTGGGGATGTGGATGTTGCAGATGGAAGTGGGGATGATAGTGAGGGCTGTGAAAAAATGTGCATCAGTAGCTTCTAAATTATCACTTCCTTAGTGCTATTTAGGTGCCCCATACTTGTCAATCAAATGGGATGAAATAGTTCAATTGTAACCAAAGGTAACACTTTGGCAAACAGCAGTTTCCACAAGTAACATTAACAAAAAGTTGTTCACACCTACACCAGAATACCAGTCAACCATGTAAGGATGAGGACCATCAAAATAATAACAAGTCCTGGCAGAGGAATGGAGAAAAAAGAACACAAACTCTCAGAGTGTGACATAAGAGATTAACCCATCACATATGGAAATCAGTATGGAGTTTCCTCCGAAGAAATAACACTAAAGCAGAATGATCATATGATACAGCACCATCACTTGGGTTTTTAATAAAGAGAAGTCACATACGGCATACATTAGAGATGCCTGAATATCCATCTGTATTTCAGAACTACTCCTAACATGCAAGGTAATTAAGTCAGTACAGCTACTCACGAATGAATGAAAGGGTTAAAAATACGTGACACTTAGGTGGACTAGAGTAATGATCAGTCATGTAAACCCATATCATGTCCTATGCAGGTAAATAAATGAAACTGCATATCATCATGTTCAGGGAAATAAATCCAGTCTTAAATACAATGTTGGCATCAATGTTTCAAATATTGATAACAAGGGTATGTTGATGTAGATGTGTAACTATTACATAGGACAAAGGGGGAGAGTAGGGGAAGACACATGGGGTATAGGGGGGATATTTGTACTAAGTGCCACATGCATATCTGAATACCACATAATCATTTTAAAATAGCATGTGCTAACAAACAGCTTGTAGTTTTACAAAATGAAACTCTGTCTCTCAAGCAAACCAACGCTAAGAAATCTAGGTTATGGCCCAAAATACAGTCAACATCTGATTACAATGGAATGACCTGGACAATAACGAATAAAAGCAATATAACAGGAGCATATCAGGAAGGTCATAGAGTCAGTTTTAGAAGAAAAAACTAATGAGTACTAACAGCCATATTGTACTTTATTCAGGAAATGAAGCCACAGTGACAACCACACAAACAAAAAGACTTGGAGTTTTGGAAACATCCTCTGAGTGCACAGGGTAGAAAGATGCTGCTCATCACTGAGCATCTGGGACACTAACCAGTGAGGAAGGGTCATTGTCAGTTGCCCCTTATAGCAGAAACAGAACAACCTCAGGGGAAATCCTTCATAGAAACCTTCTTAAGAGAGAAGAATCCTTCTCTCTTAAGAGAGAAGGGTGGACAAGATTCTCTTGCATCCATGGCAGGCTTTGAAGTGCGTTGGAAATGTTTCTGTGGAAGTATGGAAGACAGATTTCCTCCTCTTTTCTTGTTCCTGGTGACTGCTGAAGCACTCACTTGCTCTTGGGTGGGCACTTCTGCTGGCAGGGTGAAGGAGGTTGCACAGGAGGGCATTTCTGCTGGCATGGCTGAGGGGGGCATGGCTCAGGGCACTTTGGAGGAGGACAAGGCTCGGGACACTTTGTGGGTGGGCACACAGGAGGAGGCTGGCAGGGCTGCTTGCACTGCTGCTGTTGGTAAGACATCGTGCTGAAGGCTCAGGATCTGAAAGACACTACATGACAGTGTTAGGGATGATCATCACAGAGAGGAGAGATGGAGACACGGAGCGTCACATCCATTTCCTCCCCACACACGCACATCTCCCCAAGTCCTCTTTTAGGATATGCTCGCTTTCCCCTTTCCTGTCAGCAACCTGTGGTCGTAGCCTTGGGAACTCCCCAGTGTTTGATGCTTTTTTCCAGGAGAAAATATCTGTTCCAAGGAAACAAAAGTGTTTCACAGAGAAACATCTTCAATACAGGAAGTCTCAAGAACTGATGCCCTGAGCACCCTCAGAACAAATTCCTGACTCTCCTGTCACTGTGACATCCCAGCAGGCTGTCTGGGTGAAAGAGTAAAGAACAGCTCGGGAAAACCAGGTCCTAATACCTGCTACATCATAGGACTACGAAAAAACACCAAAGATGCACATGAAAGAGAAATACACTGTGTTCAATTGCATACTAAAGAAAAGGAAAAACTATCACACACCGAACCTAAAACTTGACTGCAGCATATAAGGAGATCATAAGACAGACCAACTCAAGATATAACACTCACCAGGTCTCCAAAGTTGTCTAGGACTTGAGTACAAGGAGTCTGCAGTCATGTAGTCAAGGACCTCTTTATAGCACTGACTGCCCCACCCAGAGGGAGTAGAGCTGACTGACAGGGGGCAGGTCCAAGAATTTCCCAAACAAAATGCAAATCCATGCATGACTCGCTTGACTGGGACTCTACATCATGTGAAATATCCTGTGTCTGGACATCATCACTGTAGAGTGCTGTGACTCAATGGGCTCTCCTGTCTCTTTGGTTTCAGCCAGAATTCCCTGGTTGTCTAAGTTGTCTTTCTTGATTGAAGACAGTATTTCTTTTCCCTGTTACATCTCTCTTGTGTCCTGTTTGTTCTGTCTCAGCTCACTGATAATCTTTGGTGCACTGGTCCATTTATATTCCTGCTTTTAGGCAAAATTTGCGTGTGTGCTGAAAGAAGGACAAAATTAAAGGGGACATCAGCTGTGCTTTCCAGCTTCATCTTTGATAAACTTGTTTTGGAGACAGGTGTTGTCTGCTGCATAGGTTTAAGTCTTCTGTAACCATAGAAAACCAATTATGCTCTTCATAGAAGAGGTTGCTGGGCTTGAACCTTACCCCCACCCTCGTCAGAACTGCCATCTCCAATGACATATTTGGTGTATATGCTTAGAATCCCCTCTAATAATTTTCATAAGGCTGCTTATCATGACGATAAAGGAAATAAAATCATGCCTACCGTAACACCTGCCTTAAGCATGTTCTTGCTTAGGTGGTCAGCATGAAGACTCATGATCTCCCACTCTTCTCTTGTGTGAAGACCTGTTGAGTCCACCTTGGCTGTGGTACACACCAACTGGAACTCTGGTATCTCCCAAAACATATAGTATACTAACTTCTTTATATATAGCACAGATGCTCATTCTTGCACATGCACATAGATAGACAGAAGACAGACATAGACAAAACAAAAAAGCAGCAGCAGACTCACATTTTTATCTGCCACATAGCTACATTTATCACTTACTCATTTTCTAATGTATATTACTAATTCATTGCCTCATGAAAACTAACAGAAGGAACTAAAAATTGGGTGTTTGTTTAGTGATTGATTGACTTAAATGACTTTTGAACATTTGAGGGAGTCCAAGGCTCTAGGAACATTGGAGAAAGTCAAGGCTCAGAGCAATTTGAGAGTAGATGATGCTCTGAGCACTCTGTGTGTTGGCACACAGGAATAGGCTGTCAAGGCTAAATCTTGAATCTGAAAGACACTATGCAACAATTCTCACAAGACATGATCCCCACAGAGAAAGAATCTCAAGTTTATGAAATATCAGAACTCTTCCTCAATTTCAACTCCTCCTCCAGACTTCCTGAATTTCCCGTTCATGTCATCCTTTTGTTTTATTAACCTAGAAAACAAAACTTTTCTTCACATTTATTGTAATAAAACATCTTTCCTTCAAAGGAAATAGTAAGTGATCTTACAGAAACATGATCTTCAAGAAAGGCAGTCTGAAGTTTAAGTTCTAAAATACTGAGCAGTCTCAGTGATGACAGTAACTGCTGCAATCACTATTACTTGAGATGTCCCAGGAAGTTGTCTAGGCTATAAAACAAACCCAGAATTCAAGAACATAGAACCTCCTAAGAAGGAAGGGGAAACAGTTAATAAAAGAGAAAAAATAATTTCTTTAGTTTGGGGAAGTTCTTTGTGATTGGAGAAGAAAGAATAGAGTGAGGAACATGAAACAGAGCCATTAATTAGTACCAACACTGCCCTGAGAAGCACACGGGGACTGAATCAAACTCAGTAAGGCATGTCAGCTTCCTGTGACTGTCAGTGCCTTCCAGAGTGAGGGACAATTTAGCTGAGGATGCCCTTTTCCATGTCCCTGAAGGGAAAGAGTCGTCAGTTCTGAGGCCAGGTGCCAAGAAACACACCACCAGTGGATGGCTCATAAAGGTTAGTACACATACCATAGGGCCAGGTCAGTAGGAGACTCAGTACTCTCCATGTTTGCATATCACATGTAAAGGATGATCTTAGGCAATGTCTGGCTTCAGTCATCACAATTACAAAATTGCACACTGGCCTGGGATGTCAGTATAACACAGGGTCTTTTAACCAGAGGTTCTTCCTATGAATATAGCCCACTCAGAAGGTACAAAGGGATAAAGGGAAAAAATGTGAAGGGATGATTTACATTGTGATAGGACACGAGAGAGCAGGGTAGATCAGGGCATAGAGAGATGATTAACATAAAAGAGCTTTTGAAAAAGCCATATGGAAATCTACTACTCTAAAGGCTTGCTAGAATATATGCATATAAAAAATGTTTAATGCAGTTCCCTTACAACTGAAAGGGATGCAATGCCACAAGTAGATAACTCATACTAGGAAGTGCAAACCTCAGCAGCAGTAACACCTTCCCTCTTTGTAGTTTCTAGACAGTAAAGGCAATAGTCTGACTCCACTAGCTTACAGACTATTGCCTGTAACTTGTCTACCCTTCAAAACTTAATTGTAAGATCCTATTTCTGTAGACACCAATCCTTAAGTCATAGAACATGGAGATATCTAAGAGGTGTTTACCTAGACACTCCAATCCTACGGGCCAGCCCTCTTGATAGTGGAAGGTGCTGTGTACACTGCTGAAGGAGGAAGGTACTCACTGACCTCAACCAGTTCAGATAAGATATGCCCTCTGGTGTGATAGTGGTGTGTATATAAGGAAGCAACTGACATTCTGATTAGATTTAACATCCTTCTCTGTGAGACAAAGTGCATTCCTAGCACTGGTAAAGGGGGAGAGAACATGTAACTAGATAGAACAGGTCCTGGTGGATAAGAAAACTAGTACTATTATTCTGATAATAAAGCAACACAGCAATTCCCAATGATTTATTCCTGTTCTCATACCAATATATCTCTCATTTCTCATCTGAGAAGCTTCTCCTCACACTATATAATTAACAAAGAGACCTACAACTGATAAATGGTGCTGAGAGTAAGAAACTAGTGTTTTCTCAGCCTTACCCTCACAGGGGAGTTGGCAGAAGGGGTATAAGAACTACAGGTAGAAACTGTTTTCTTCACATAATCAGGCCATTAAACATTTGAACTCATAACAATTGACACAGCATGCACAGTCGTGTGAAAACTCAAACCAGACCAAACTCATCATGAAAGAGAAGGGAAGTATGAAATCCCACTAGCTGAGGTGCTAGTAGCAGCTGATAGCTTCTGAGAGAAGGAATGGCAGTTTTCTTCCACGTTACCCTTGCTATGTTGACCATACTCCAGGGTAGGCCCCATTGTCTGGAGTAGCTGGACTACACAAAATTCAATGATGCCATTAAGGAGAAGCAATAGAAAATATATCCAAGTTGGGTGCAAATGTGGGTGGGAATAGAAGGAGAGGCACAGTGGATGAATGACAGATGTTGCTAAACCTCTGAGTGAGTATCATTGAAATGCATTGGATAAACTTTTCCAAGAATTAATAAAGATGACATTTTGAAGAAGACATCATTTTGAAGGACATGTGAAAGTCCGCAAGACAAATATATGTTTGCTTTCCTCTGTTGATGCAATAGATGAATGCAAATATAATCTCTTTGCAAATATTTAAATATTTAATGAAGTGATGAAACCATTCACTTTTTACAATGATAAAATGCTAATTACAATATTTTCAAAATAGCAGCTACTAATTCCTGAAGCACTGACATGAGAGTTAGAGCAGCTGAATCTCATACCAGTCTCAGACACTGAAGGGAGTTCCTTCCACAGAAGCTCCATGAAGAGCAGTCACAGATGAACAGGGAGCACAGCGCACTTTCTCAAGTGTGAACCTTCAAGACCAGAGACATGGAACACATGTGTGCACGGACATGAATACAAACATATAAGTCCTTTCTAGATGTCATCTACCATTGAGCTAAACGTTTGCTTCTCTTAGTTTTATTATCCTTTAAAGTAGATAACCCTGAATTCAAACTTTATGGTTTTATCTTAACACTTAAGGATTTGTATTAGTCATATGACAGGCCTGAACATGAAGTTTTAATTTTTCTAGTTCTTCATTTCATTTAATATTTTAATGTAATGTAATCTATGCCATTAGAAAAAGTCTTGGAAAAAACTGAAGATTCTATATTAACATATGAAAAAAACAATAATCACATTTCTTGGCCAGAATTCCTTGCCCACACATTTCTGCAATTACCAATATTTTACTTAGTATTTTGAAGTTGTTGGTGGTACTTGAAGTAATGGACATGGAAATGATGATGGACAAGGATATGTTGCTCTTGGTGGGGTAATATTAGAAAGGGTGGCAATGGTAGTGGAGGTTGGCAGTGCTAGCTTACAATGGTTATGATAATGACTCTTGTATTAAAGACAATGATAGTGATGTTGCAGGTGGATGTGACGGTGGTGGAAATGACGGGGACCAGCAGCTTCTAAACATATTACTGACTTAGTACTAATTAGGTGCCCTAGATTGTGCCAATCAAACAGTATGCAGTAGCTCAATTATGACCAAAGACAAGACTTTAGCAAAATTAGGAGTTTCTACAAGGAATATTAACAGGAAAATTTTCAACTCTGTAGCTAATAGAGAACTGGAAACCAAACCTACACCAGAAGACCATTCTACCCATTTAAAGTTGAGTAAATGAAAGTAATAACATGTCCTAGCAGAGGAGTGGAAGAAAAAGAACATAAACTGTCAGACTGTGAAAGAATAGATTAACCTATCAAATTTGGAAATCAGTGTGGGGTTTCCTCCAAAGAAACAACATTAAAGTAGAACCATCATACGATTCACCACCATTACATGGGTTCTAATAAAGAAAAGTCAAATAAAGTACAAAAGAGGTACCTGCATATCCATCTATATTTATCAAATGCAACTAATAATGTAGGTTTAATAATCTGTCTAGCAGCTCACCAGGGAATAGATGGGATAAGAAAATGTGGCACTAATCTGTACTGGAGTAATAATCAGTCATAAAGAACAATTATATCACATTCTCTTCATTCAAATAAAAGAAACTAGATATCATCATGTTAAGAAAAATAAATGCTCCCTTAATACAACATCAGCATATAATTCTATATTGTTGAAGAAGAAAAACATGACAATGATAAGTAGATGTAGACTTGTAACTGTTACATCAGAGAAAAAGGACAAGTGAGGTAAAACTACATGGGGAGAGGGAGAAAATTTGTCCTAAGTAGCACATGCATATGTGAATATCACATAATCTTCTTAAGTTACCATTTGCTAAAAAAGAATTTCTAGTTATAAGGAAAGAAATGATGTGTCTCTCCAGCAAACAAACACAAATTGTTGTTATGAACCAAAATTCCTGATTACAAAAGAATGAACAGGAAATTAAAGAATAAAAACATTGTAACAGGAGCATATCAGGAAGGTAACAGAGTGAATTTTAGAAATGAAAGATCACATGAATACTATCAACCTGTAGGCCAAAAATGAATGCCCCAATGATACAAGAGAACACTGGTGGTGACTGTCCAGGCAGCAAGATGTCTCTGTCATTTCTATAGTTTTGGAAGTTGCTTACAATGTACTTCCTGTTTACTTAGGTAATATTATATCCTTCTGGAGTCTTTGATGGAGTAAAAGAATTTATATTTATAGTTATAGTTTTCCTTAGTTATGATAAAAGATAAAGTAGATATAAATATTGTAACCGTAGTTTGTTGCGGGAGGTCTTCCCGCCCCTCCAACCAATAGCTGCTGAGATACCAGCCCATTGGGGCGTGGTTTCTCTCCCTTCAAAAGGCTTCTATTTCCTTCCGCTGGCCCTCTTGACTTCCTGTTCGGCTGGCGATTAGTCTCGCTTCATGATTGCGCAAAGGGCTGTTGTCTGGGATCGTGATCTGTAAGTTTTTCCACTTTAAATAAATACTACCCTATTAATAATAATTCCAAACTGGTGTGGCATTGTTCGTGGCTTACGCCTTCACCTGGCGCCCGAACGTTTGGCTTTTAGGACCCCTAGGCTGCCAGCCGCGAGTTCGGCTTGGTGCAAGCCTTCCCTTCCTCAGCCGTGCGGAAGCTGCAACCCCTCAGGGTGACTCTGTCACGTGGAGGCATACACAGCTTCTGGGTTATTCTTCTCTACCCCTGGATTCTGGGTTTATGGTACTGTGTACGCCGTTTTTTGTTTAGTTTGTGACTTAGGCCCCAGTGCCGAGTCAGAGATACACTTGGCCTTCAGGCCCATAACATCCAGAGAGGCAGATCTCTGAGGCCGACCAGGTGGTGGTGGCATACGCCTTTAATCCCAGCACTTGGGAGGCAGAGGCAGGCGGATCTCGGTGAGTTCAAGGCCAGCCAGGCCGTGGTGGTGCATGCCTTTAATCCCAGCACTCGGGAAGCAGAGACAGGCGGATTTCGGATTTCGGTGAGTTCGAGGACAGCTGGATAATAGGTAATATGGCAGTTTTTGTTTCCAACATGACTTTCACTGTTTGGGCTACCAATACAATGGGTCTAATCATGCAAAATTTATATGACTATGAGGATAACTTAATTTACTGGTTACTAGGTTTTAGTATTCTTTTGAATAGTCTATCATTTAGGAAGATTATGGTACTCTCAAGAACTCATGCAGGTCAGGAGATTCAGGAGATTCAGGATTCAAAAGAGGTAATAATAAACAAAATAATAAAAAGACTTGAAATGCTTGAAAAAATGATTGGAACTGGTGAACAGAGTAATAAGGCACAAGGACAGGATACAAAGCCAACACCAGCTATTAGAACTGGCTTACCCAGGGTTTTAGCGGCATACCCTATACTTGATTCTGACAAAGCGTCAACTTCTAAAGGCTCAAAGGGAGTCAGAGAAGCTAGATGGATGCCAATAGCAATGAATGATCTGAAAGAAATTAAACAGGCTATTGTTACTTTTGGCTTGCAAAATGCATATGTACAGGAAATGATAAGGACTTGGGCTTCTAATGCTAGAGCTACCCCCTATGATTTCCATCAGCTAGTGTCTGCAGTTTTAGATAAGGGACCTTCCTTGATGTTTGGAATTTATTTCAGAGAAGAATCCAAACATATGGAACAGCAAGGAAGAGCAAAAGGTGTCGAGGTTTCCCAAGATCAAATTCTTGGTGCAGGAGAATATGCTGATCCACAGGTCCAAGCTCTTTATGACGATGAAGTACTGCATCTATGTCACCAAGCAGCTTTAAATGCTTGGAATAGGATACAAGATCCAGCAAAAAGGGTTGAATCATATACCAGAATTAGGCAGGGACAGAGAGAACCCTTTATTGACTTTTTGCAAAGATTAATTAAGGCTCTGGACGTAGGGGTACCAGACCCGGAATCTAGACGAATACTTCTTGAATCTCTAGCATTTGAGAATGCAAACATAGAATGCAAAAAGATAATTGGGCCTTTAAAGTCTAGATCAGCACCTATGGATGAATGGATTCAGCATACGATGAATGTTGAGACGTTTAGCTATAATGATGAATCTTGGGTAGGAGAAGCGATTTCCACAGCAATGAGGAGACATCAAACTGCCAGGTGTTTTAATTGTGGTAAATTAGGACATCTCAAAAGGGACTGCAGGCACAGAATTTCTAGGAATAATATCTCATCTGGGAATGACAAAAATAGGAGACCTAGGCCTTCAGGTATATGTAGGAGATGTGGTAAAGGCCGTCATTGGTCCAACGAATGCAGGTCAACAACAGACAAACAAGGCAACCCGATCCCATCGGGAAACTCCTTGAGGGGCATCTCGCAGGCCCCGAAGCCAACAGTGGCCCAGTCATTCCCAGTCACAGTGGAGAACGTGCCTCACCAAGAAATCTAAAAGCTCCAATTTCTGCTGTAAAAAGTAATACTAGTCTAAATGGTGAATTACGTGTGGAGGATGAGTCAAAAAACCCAGTAGGACAGAGTAAACGTATATTTTGGCAGACTTCTATTAACGACCAAAGACCAAAGCTAAAAGTCTGTATAAATGGCATTTTTATTGAAGGCTTATTAGACACAGGTGCGGATGTAAGTATCATTACCCCAGAATCTTGGCATCCGAATTGGCCTCTTCAAGAGGTAGATGTTCAGTTTCTGGGAATTGGAACCCTATCTCGTGTAAAACAAAGCACAAGATGGGTTGAATGCATAGGGCCTGAAGGGCAAATAGGAAGACTAAGGCCATATATAGCCAATATTGCAATAAATTTATGGGGCCGTGACCTGTTACAGCAATGGAATACCCAGATTAACATTCCTGCAGTTCCAGGAACTCATAATTCTGGGAAAGATATGATGAGGTATTATGGAAAAAGGTCACCAGCCATTCAGGCTGTACAAGAACATATAGAAAATACCAAACCTTTAAAGGTACCAACAGCCCTACCTTTAAAATGGCTAACTGAGAAGCCAATATGGATCAAACAGTGGCCTCTAGCTGAAGATAAATTACAGGCATTGGAACAGCTGGTGCAAGAGCAATTAGATACTCACCATATTGAAGAATCAACCAGCCCTTGGAATTCTCCTGTGTTTGTTGTAAAAAAGAAATCTGGTAAGTGGAGAATGGTGACAGATCTAAGAGCTGTCAACAAAGTAATTCAACCTATGGGCCCACTACAATCTGGAATTCCTTTGCCTTCTCTATTACCAAAGGGATGGCCTCTTATAGTTATTGATTTGAAAGATTGTTTTTTCACTATACCATTACAAAAAAAGGATAGAGAAAAATTTGCCTTCACGGTGCCTACTTATAATAATTCTCAGCCTAATAGGAGATATCAATGGACTATCCTCCCACAGGGTATGCTCAATAGTCCTACATTGTGCCAATATTTTGTAAGTAAGCCATTGGAAATAATTCGTAAACAATTTCCCAAGTACATAATTTATCATTACATGGATGACATCTTATTATCTGATTCAAATAAAGATACTTTAGAAAGGATGTTTGAAGAAGTAAAGAAAGTCTTGCCTAGGTGGGGATTACAAATTGCCCCTGAAAAGATTCAAAGAGGAAATTCTATTAATTACCTAGGTTACAGAATAGGGTTAGAGAAAATTAAAACGCAAAAGGCACAAATTAGGAGAGACCGGTTAAAGACTCTTAATGACTTCCAAAGATTGTTGGGAGACATTTCCAGTCTATGACCAGCTGTTGGGATAACACCTGATCTAATAGTTCATTTAAACAAAACCTTAGATGGTGATAAGGATTTGAATAGTCCAAGAAAACTGACAGCTGAAGCAGAAAAGGAACTGACAATGATTGAGGAAAAATTACAGGAAGCACATGTGGATAGGGTGAACCCAAATCTTAGCTGCATCCTAGTCATATTGCCTTCCAGAATCTCTCCTACAGGGATTCTAATGCAGAGGGAAGATATTATTCTAGAGTGGATATTTATACCTAATAAACCGAGTAAAAAATTAAAAACTTATGTGGAAAAAGTCTCTGAATTAATTATAAAAGGTAAGCTGAGACTTCGTCAACTAGCAGGTATAGACCCAGCAGAAATTATAGTGCCTTTTACTACTGAAGAAATAAAAAAGTTATGGGAAGACAATGAACCGTGGCAAAGAGCTTGTGCTAATTTTTTGGGAGAAATTAATAGCAACTATCCCAAAAGTGGTAGACTCAACCTCATAAAGAGAACTTCTTGGATTCTTCCTAAAATTGTACGTGATGCTCCAATAACTGGAGCCCATACGTTCTATACTGATGCAAATAAATCAGGGAAAGCAGGTTACAAGTCAGATGAATTGAGTAAGGTGGAACAAAGCCCTTATAATTCTGTCCAGAAGGCAGAATTATATGCCATTCTTATGGTGCTAAGGGATTTTAAAGAACCTCTTAATATAGTTACAGATTCACAATATGCAGAAAGAGTTATCTTGCATATTGAAACCGCTGAATTTATACCAGATGACACAGAGTTGACTTCATTGTTTATCCAGGTACAAGACATAATCAGGAACAGGCTTTGTCCGATGTACATAACACACATCCGGTCCCATACAGGTCTGCCTGGTCCTCTAGCACAAGGCAACGCTGAGATTGATCAATTATTGATTGGAAGCGTGTTGCAGGCCTCGGAATTTCATAAAAAGCATCATGTCAATAGTAAAGGCCTAAAGAAAGAATTTTCCATTACTTGGCAACAAGCTAAGGACATTATAAAGAGATGTCCTACTTGTTCTTTCTATAATCAAACACCGTTGCCTGCAGGGAGTAACCCAAAGGGTACTAAGAGAAATGAAATCTGGCAGATGGATGTGTTCCACTTTATGGAGTTTGGTAAATTAAAATATGTACACCACACCATAGACACGTATTCAGGTTTTCAATGGGCTACTGCCCTGAGCTCAGAAAAGGCAGATTCAGTAATCACACATTTATTGGAAGTTATGGCCATCATGGGTATAGCTGCACAAATAAAGACAGATAATGGTCCAGCATATGTATCTAAGAAAATGAAACGCTTTTTTGATTATTATAATATAAAACACATTACAGGTATACCAAATAATCCTACAGGTCAGGCAGTTATAGAAAGATCAAATCGTACTATAAAGGATATGCTGAACAAACAGAAAGGGATCAAAAATACCCCCAGAAATAGATTACATAATGCTTTATTAACCTTGAATTTTCTTAACGCTAATGAGAAAGGAACGACAGCAGCAGAAAGACATTGGATAATGGAAAAGTCTGCTGAACTAAATCAACCGATTTATTTCAAAGATGTGCTGACCTCTCAATGGAAGCCAGGAGATGTGCTACGTTGGGGAAGGGGTTTTGCACTTGTTTCCACAGGAGAAGAAAAATTGTGGATACCATCAAAATTAATAAAGTTTCAATTTGAAGAGGAGAAACCTCTTGGAAAGGAGAAATGACAACTCATCCACAATGATATTCATATGGGTGGTAAGAAAAACATATAGAATGGGGGCAGGGTTCTGTTCTTATCTCCACAGGAAAACACTCACCTTTGAAAAATTCAAGGGACCCTGGATATTTGGATACTGACAGATGGAAAAATACCTGCCCAATAGGAAATATCAAGAAAACTGAATGGGTTGTGTAAGTAAAACATATTAAACCATATTTCTAAATTTATAGAGCTGGTTTTGAAGTTGGACTCTGGCTCAGTCCCTCTCCAAATCCAAGCCTGTTAGTAAGAGAAAAACCCAGAGTTTCTGGAGTTTCTGTCTCATGTCAAGAGCCATGATATGGGACAGAAAGAAATATGAGTTTAGAAAACATCTTTGCTTTTCTTCATACCTATCATACCTTCCATTGAATATATCTATCATGCCATTCACTGTCTATATGTCTATATAATTAATGTTTAAGTATTTTTACAATAAACAATGAGTCTTTTCTGAAGTGACATTTGAAGTTTCCAGGAAGAAGATGGGGCCCCACAACAACAACTCTACCTGGTTGATATGACGTCATGATACTGATAGCGCTACTACAAGACCTGTTTTGGGTACCAGCTGCACAAGAAGATCCCAACTTGGTTAGCTGAAATGGTGCACATCTTGTACAACATTCTGGCCAGACCTCCACAAAATACTCAGAGACTATTTTCAATTTTAAAAGACATTGATCTTGAAATTTAACCATCATTTTACTTTCACAGGATCCCCCAGAAAGAACGTCGCCCCTATGACAGCTGGAAGTAATTCTAGAGGATGACGTTCCCTCTCCCAGTAAAGTTTGCCCCTGGGTTTAGGGACATCATTCAGGGGTTGGGAAATTAGGGGAGGAATTTTATAAGCTCAGGGATCAAATTAAAAAAAAAAGAGGGATGATGGGATAATAAATTTGTAATTGTGAGTTACAATTTTTAGACAAATATTGGTATTGATTCTTGTATATTGATACAAAGTTAAATTATATTGACTATTGTATGCATGCATGTTTCTACCTCTGTTTAAAATATTTTTTATGTATTGACATATATTGTATCGATATATATGTATTGTATATATTTACCATATTGCAGTGTACATTTCTATCTTTGATTAAGATACTTATATATTGTTTGTGTATTGATATATATTTACCATATTGCAATGTATATTTGTACATTGTTTATATTTGGAGGTCATTATCCTCATTTGTTACACAGATGTTTATTGTCTTAGTCTTTAAGTTAGATAGATATTGAGAATTATATAGATTAATAGTCATCTAAGTTTGCCATTTATAATTAGACTAATCAGGTTATTTAGATATATAGAGATTATACTCAGTATAGATAGATGATCTTCAACCTCTTCAAAGAGCTGTAGAAAATGGCCTTTAATCTAACTCAGAGTTTTGTGGTAGTGAGACACAATTGCTCCTGGCAACACCGCTCTATTCCCGAGAGAATGTTGAGCACCAAAGACACTCCACCTGGAGCCTTTCTTTTTGGCAGAACTGGCCTTGGAGCAAAGAAATGCCCATACCTCAACCACTGACAGAGATACAGAGTGTGCATCAATGGATAAAACAGGACTGTCATATCCTGCCAAGACAGGGTAAGATAGTTTTGAAAAGTTGCTTGCCTTTGAAAATGGTATGTCAGTTATGTTAGGCCTTAGCCAAAGTTGGTTGCTTCAACGCTGCAAACGTCACTTTGGGTGATTGCCCAGGTAGCTAGTTGTCCCTGTGATTTGTTGCATGTTTAGGAAGTTGTTTTACTGAACTTCCTAATTACCCAGGTAACACTATTTCCCTTCTCAGATCTTTGATGGGGTTGAAGACTATATAACTATAGTTACTTTTCTCTCATGACTTGGCCAAGTTATTTATTATACAAGTCCTAAGCTAGTTAGAATAGGATATTTATACTTATTGTATATAATTTCGTAGTAGGTTTAGAACTCTCTTATTTAAACAAAAGGGGGAGGTGTTGCGGGAGGTCTTCCCGCCCCTCCAACCAATAGCTGCTGAGATACCAGCCCATTGGGGCGTGGTTTCTCTCCCTTCAAAAGGCTTCTATTTCCTTCCGCTGGCCCTCTTGACTTCCTGTTCGGCTGGCGATTAGTCTCGCTTCATGATTGCGCAAAGGGCTGTTGTCTGGGATCGTGATCTGTAAGTTTTTCCTCTTTAAATAAATACTACCCTATTAATAATAATTCCAAACTGGTGTGGCATTGTTCGTGGCTTACGCCTTCAGTAGTTCTTGCTTGATACCTGTTTTGTTATATGTAGTTTTTCTATGTTATAGTTAAAGCCTTCCTTTTTGTTTAAACAGAAAAGATGAAATGGTGTAGGAGGTCCTTCTGTCTATGTGTTGCTTTCATTAATGAAAAAGAAATTGCCTTAGCCTGTTGATAGGGCAGAACTTAGGTAGGTGGGGAATACAAAACTGAATTCTGGGAGGAAGAAAGCAGAGTTAGAGAGACACCATGGAACCTCCAGAGACAGAAGCTGGGAATTTTACCCAGTAAGCCACTGTCACATGGCAATACACAGATTAATAGAAAGGGGTTAAATTAATTTAAGAGTTAGCCAATAAGAAACTAGAGCTAATGGGCCAAGCAGTGATTTAATTAACACTGTTTCTGTGTGGTTATTTGGGGGCTAAGCTAGCTAGGTGGCCAGGACAAACAAGCAGGCCCTCCTTCTACAGAGGATGGTAGCTACAACCATCTAATCTTCAACCCCATAAAAGGCCTGAGAAGGGAGATAATATTACTTGAATAGGCAGGAAGTGCTATCAAGCAGGTTCCAAAGTGTACAGTAGATGACAGAGACAACTAGCTCCCTGAGCACTCACCCAAATTCTCATTAGCAATGTTGAAGCAACCAACTTTGGCTAAGGCCTAGAGTAACTGACAGACCATTTTCAGAGGCAGGAAATTTTTCAGAATCATCTTACCCTGTCTGGTCAATGCTTAGCAGTCTTTTTTCTTATATTCTGCTTGTCCAGTCTGGACGTTGTTCAGTTTGTCAGTCGTTACTCGCCCAAAGACAGATGTGCCAAGAAGAAAACGAGCTCCAAGTGGAGTGACGACTTTGGTGCGCAACACTCTCTCGGGAAGAGATCCATCCTGCCAGGAGCAGTCATGTCTCATGTCAGCAGAATTCTAAGTTATTAAAATGCCATGTTCTACAAAGAGCACTTATTTATGTGGAATACAATTTTTATATATCAAAAGAACCTGATTAGTCTAACTATAACAAACCTAAGGGACTATTGACCTATAATACTTAATATCTATATAACTTAAAGATTAAGAATTCATATCAGAATATTAAACAATCTTTAAACACCTGTGCAGTAAGGAGAAAAATGACCTCAAAATATAAACAATGTATAAATATCTTAATCAGAGGTAAAAATATATAATGCAATATGATAAATATATCCTAAAATTGTATCAATATACAAAATCTCTTAAACAGAGGTAGAAACATGCATGCATACAAAATAACTTTGCATTGGTGTACAAATTTTATAAACAGAAATAGGAGCATAGTCAATATAACAAATATAATTTGAACTTGTATCAGTATACAAAAATTTATACCAATGTAAATTGTCCATAAATAATACCTCATAAGTATTCACTCTATTACTCACTATTATTATTATTAGTGTGAGTAAGTTCACATTAAACTACCTATTATCCCATTCAGTTGTTCTTATCTCTCTCTTTTTTTTTTTGGTTTTTCAAGACAGGGTTTCCCTGTAGCTTTGGAGCCTGTCCTGGAACTCCCTTTGTAGACCAGGCTGGCCTCAAACTCACAGAGATACGCCTGCCTCTGCCTCCCGAGTGCTGGGATTAAAGGCATGCGCCACCACCGCCCGGCTTCTCTCTTTTCTTTTTTTTTTGAGATTTCTGGGCATACATAATTTCCACCCCAAACTCCAACCCTATAATATGAGTAATAATCAACCCCTAAAGGGTGTACATGAGGACAAACGTTGCTGGGAGAGAGGACATCATCTTCTAGAATTGCTTCCAGCTGTCATGGGGGTGATGTTCTTTCTATGGTATCCTGTCAAAGTAAAATGGTAATTAGATTTTGAGATTGCAGTTTTGTATAATTGCAAATGGTTTCTGAATAGTCGATAGGGTTTTTCTGAAGTTCTTATTTGGAGTTATGGCCATAATGTTGTAAGAAAGTACAGTATTTCAGCAGCTAGCACCCAAAACTGGTCCCAGAGTAGTGCTATCCACATCATGATGTCATATTAACCAGGTGGAGTCATTGTTGTGGGGCCCCATCTTCTTCCTGGAAGCTTAAGAGATTATTGCAGGAAAATCTACTGTTCATTGTTGAAAACTTAAACATTATTCGCACAGACATATATTCAATGAAAGATACAATATAGACAAAGTGGGCATGAAGAAAAGTAAAATATTTCATTAAAATTTACCTTTTCCTATCCCATACCAGATGGCTTCTGACATGAGACCGAAATTCTGAATTTTTCTTTTAACAACATGCTTTGATTTAGAGAAGGATAGCTATCCTTCAACTCTAAAGCCTATTCTTATTTTTAAGTAGAGATGTATACATGTCCAGATAATCAAATTTTATCATGCAGATGATAGAACATAAGTCAGATTTCTCTTGTTTGGCAATCCTTTCTGTATAGTTATCTTTTCATCTTTAGGTATCTAGATGCCCAATGTCTCTTTGAAGATGAGTATTTTTCTGCAAAGATGAGAACAGAACCCTGCCCTCACCATTATGAGGTTTTCTTACCACCTGTATTATTGCCACCTCTGTGGATGAGATGTCATTTCTCTTTCACAAGAGGTTTCTCTTTTTCAAACTAAATCTTTATTAATTTTTATGGTACCCAAATTTTTTCTTCTCCTGTGAAAACAAGAGTGAAACTTCTTACCCAACATAGCGCATCTGCGAGTTTCCATTACGAGGTCAACACATCCTTGAAATACACCAGCTGATTTAATTCAGAAGTTTTTTCCTATTATCCAATGTCTCTCTGTTGCTGCTGCTTCTTTCTCATTAGAGTTAAGAAAATTCAAGATTAATAATGGAAAATTTTCCATTCCTTTCTGTTTTTTAGCCTATGCTTTTTTTGTTTATTTTATTTTTTTTAGTTGTTGCAAAAAAAAAAATTCCGCCTCCTCCCCGTTTCCCATTTCCCTCCCCTCCCCCAGTCAAGTCCCCCTCCCTTGTCAGCCCAAAGAGCAATCAGGGTTCCCTGCCCTGTGGGAAGTCCAAGGACCACCCACCTCCATCCAGGTCTAGTAAGGTGCGCATCCAAACTGCCTAGGCTCCCACAAAGCCAGTATTTAGCTTCTCTAGGATCACAAATTATATGCTCAATGTCCTTTATTTATGGCTAGAAACCAATTATGAGTGAGTACATCCCATGTTCATCTTTTGGGGTCTGGGATACCTCACTCAGGATAGTGTTTTCTATTTCCATCCATTTGCATGCAAAATTCACGAAGTCATTGTTTTTTACCACTGAGTAGTACTCTAGTATGTATATATTCCACACTTCCTTCATCCATTCTTCCATTGAAGGACATCTAGATTGTTTCCAGGTTCTGGCTATTACAAATAATGCTGCTATGAACATAGTTGAACAAATGCTTTTGTAATATGATAGGGCATCTCTTGGGTATATTCCCAAGAGTGGTATTGCTGGATCTTTGGGTAGGTTGATCCCAAATTTCCTGAGAAATCGCCATTAAAATCCCATCGAAATTCTTCACAGATCTTGAGAGGATATTAATCAACTTTATATGGAAAAACAAAAAAAACCCAGGATAGCCAAAACAATCTTATACAATAAAGGAACTTCTGGAGGCATTACCATCCCTGACTTCAAACTCTATTACAGAGCTCTAGTATTGAAAACAGCTTGATATTGGCATAAAAACAGAGAAGTCGATCAATAAAATAGAGTAGAAGACCCAGATTTTATCCCACAAACCTATGAACACCTGATTTTTGATAAAGGAGCTAAAAGTATTCAATGGAAGAAAGAAAGCATCTTCAACAAATGGCGCTGGCAGATCTGGTTGTCAACCTGTAGAAGAATGAAAATAGATCCATATCTATCGTCATGCACAAAACTCAAGTCCAAATGGATTAAAGACCTCAATATCAGGCTGAACACACTGAACCTGATAGAAGAGAAAGTGGGAAGTACTCTACAACATATGGACACAGGAGATCACTTCCTACGCATATCCCCAGCAGCACAGACATTAAGGACAACATTGAAAAAATGAGACCTCCTGAAACTGAGAAGCTTCTCTAAAGGAAAGGACACTGTCACTAAGACAAAAAGGCAACCCACTGACTGGGAGAAGATCTTCACCAACCCCGCAACAGACAAAGGTCTGATCTCCAAAATATATAAAGAACTCAAGAAACTAGACTTTAAAATGCTAATTAACCCAATTAAAAAATGGGGCACTGAACTGAACAGAGAATTCTCAACAGAAGAAATTCAAATGGTCATGCTCATCCTCTTTGGTGATCAGGGAAATGCAAATTAAAACAACTTTGAGATACCATCTTACACCTGTCAGAATGGCTAAAATCAAAAACACCAATGATAACCTTTGCTGGAGAGGTTGTGGAGTAAGGGGCACATTCATCGATTGCTGGTGGGAATGCAAACTTGTGCAACCACTTTGGAAATCAGTGTGGCGGTTTCTTAGCCTATGCTTTATAGTTCAATTTGATCTTTCCATAACTTCCTGACATGTAAGATTGCTTGATATACCTGTAATATGCTTTATATTATAATAAACAAAAAAGTTTCATTTTCTTAGATACATACACTGGTCCATTGTCTGTATTTATTTGTGCAGGTATATCCATGAGGGCCATAAATTCTAATAAATTGTGTTCTAATTTTCTGCAAACTTATCTTGTAACCTAGGTAATTGACAGAATCTCCTCTTTGTATTTTTTTAGGAACGATTCTTAATCTACATTTAGGCAATAATTTTTTTACTTCTTCAAACATTCTTTCTAAAGTATCTGCATTTGATTCAGATAACAAAATGTTATCCATGTAATGGTAAATTATAGACTTAGGAAATTGCTTGCATATTATTTCCAATGGTTGATTTACAAAGCATTGGCACAGGGTGGGGATATTGAGCATACCTGTGAAAGGGTATTCCACTGGTATCTCCTAGTAGGCTGAGAATTATTATAAGTAGACACTGTGAAAGCAAATTTTCTCTATCCTTTTCTTGTAAAGGCATAGTAAAGAAACATTTTTTTTAATCAAAAACTATAAGAGGACATAATTTTGGTAATAGAGAAGGCAGAGTAATTTCAGATTGTAGAGGGCCCATAGGTTAAATAACCTTGTTGACAGCTCTTAAATTTGTCACCATTCTCCATTTTCCAGATTTATTTTTAACAACAAATGCAGGAGGATTCCAAGGGCTGGGTGACTCTTAAATATAATGAGCATCTAGTTGCTTCTGTACCAGCTGTTCTAAAGCATTCAGGTTATCTTCTGTTAAAGGCCATTGTTTAACCCATATGGGTTTCTCAGTTAACTATTTTAAAGACAAGGCAGTTAGTACCTCTGAAGGTTTGTCAATTGTTTTGTGTTCTTGTACAGCCTGAATGGCTTGTGAATTTTGTTTCTAATATTTGTAATATCCTTCCCAGAAACTTGAGGTTTGGGACTAAAGGAATGTTAATAGCAGTATTCCATTGCTGCAATATATCACTAAACCATAAATTTACTGCAATATTAGCTGTATGTGGCCTGAACCTTACTTTTCTGTCTTTCTGGATCTATGCATTCAACCCACCTCGTGCTTTGTTTTACTTGAGATAATTCCCAGGCATTGAATATCTGCCTCTTGAAGAGGCCAGTCTGGATAGGATACCAAGATTCCTTGGAAATAATACTCACATCCACTCCTGTGTCTAGTATTCCCTCAATTACAATGTCATTTATATGCACACTTAGCTTTGGTCTTTAATCATTTATAGAAGTCTGTCAAAATATAGGTTTCCTATTTCCTATGGGAGCTTTTGATTTGTCCTCCATGTCTATTCCATTATCCAGAATGGTATGGTTTTATACAGTAGGCATTGGATTGTTTGATTTTCCTGGTGAACATATTTTCCACAGTAAATGGGAATAACTAAACCTTGTCTATTATGTGTACCTGTAAGAGCACCCCCAAGGAGTTTTCTGGTGTTATTGGGTTCCCTTTTCTGTCTTTTGTCAACCTACATCCATTGGTCCAATGTCATCATTTGACACACCTCCATCATAATAGAAGGCTGAGTCCTTCTAATCTTGCCATTCCTAGAGAAGACATTATTCCTAGGAATTTTTTGTTTACAGTCTTTTCTTAGATGTCCTATTGGTGTAGAAGGTCCTTCTGAGTATGTATTACTTTCATTGGTTGAATAAAGAAACTGCCTTGGCCCTTTGTAGGGCAGCACTTAGGTAGGTGGAATAGACAGAACAGAATGTTGGGAGGAAGAAGAAGAGCAGAGTCAAGACTCCATGAAGCTCCTGCCTGAGACTGACGCTGGTTAGAATCTTTTCAGGTAAGACACAACCTTGTGGTGATACACAGATTGGTGGAAATGGGTTAGATTAGGATGTGAGAGTTGGCCAAGAAGAGGGTAGATATAATGGGCCAGGCAGTGTTTAATGCCAGGACCAAAAGCAGGCTCTCTCTCCTGTAAAATCCTATTCTACCACAATTAAAACATTTGACATTTTGGCATCTCCTCATACCATGGGAAATTGCTTCTTCTACCCAAGCCTCAGTTCTATTCTCAAATGTTTCCACATACATTGTATGCAAGATCCATTCATCTGTGGGTGCTGATATGATCTTCAAAGCCCCAAGGATCTTCTTACATTATAAATTGCCATTTTCAAACGCCAATTTTTCAATAAGTACACATCTAGCTTTGGGGTCTGTCACTACTACTTGTATAGCCTTAGTTAATCTTTGTAAGAAGTCACTAATGTGTTCTCTCTGACCCTGTTTAACTCTAATATATGACTCAATTTTCTCCTGGTTCCTGAATCCTGTCCCATGCATTTAAAACTGCTGTACTACACAGTGACAAGGTGCATTGATCATAGTGAGCTTGTTTCTGAGGATCAGAGTAATGACCCTAGCCAAGAACTTGAACTTGAGAAGTCTCAAATTCTTTTGCATTCCCCTGTTGTTCTAAAATTTCTGCCTCTTCTCTTAAATAACACTTCCAAAGCTACTGAGGTCCATCTTCTAGGACCACTGAGATTAATTGAAGTCAATCATGTGGGTTGACTTATTGCTTGAAGCCCAAGTTTTTACCATTTCCCTGACAAAAGGTGAATACAATCCATAAAAACTATTACTTGCTTAATTTCTTTTAGATAGCTCATAAGTTCCCATGTATATTCTTTTACTCCTTTAGGATACTTAGTGCCAGATGGCCTTGATTACTTGATATGCAGTTCAAACTCTGTGTAAGTCATCATGGGGTCTGACAAGTACTGATGAGGCTAAATTCTGTCCTTGTACCTTCTGTCCCTGCTCATCACTTTCAATAAATTCCTCCATCTTTTCAATTCTTTTTGCTACTGCCTTTTGTAAAGTCTGAATCTCCTGTCCAGTGTTCTGTTCTAATGCCCTCAGTGAGGATTACAAGGTATAAAACTTGTCCAGTTAAGATAACATCTTATCCTTGGACATAATTTTCATTGTGTGCATATTACCTTCCTGGAGAGATATCTTATCTGTTAAACTATTGTAACTTTTTAACAGATTCTGATTACTGAATTCAACAGACAAATTGTCTCAGATAATTCTGTCAAATTGATGCTATTCCACTCCATAGTACTGATCTTCTCAACTATCTCTCCATTATTTGTCTGAAAAGACTGTATGATTTCTAAATGTGCCTCATTCTTGCTTATATTATCAAACCATTTTTAATGAGATAAAAATACTAATTCCTAGAATTAAATAAAGGAATATAGAAGGAAAATCACATAAACCATGTAGAATATCATCCATAAGTATAAGCAAAATAATAATTAAACTCCTGGGTTATGTTACCAGTAATTTTTGTAGTTTGTCAGATCTTTCCTGTCATAAGGCAATTACAATTAATTAGAGTAAGTGTAACAATCATTATTGGCTACCAGGTATTGCAGATGCAGACACATGGCCAAGAGAGGCTAGCAACAGCAAACAGCATATGTTGCTTACTTAGGTATTGAAAAATATGCTTTATTTAACCATTTAAGAGCAGTTATTAAGGTGAACAAATGATTGCAAGAATTGGGGCCCAGGATAAAAAGAAAACCCAAAGTTTTCCATCAGTGTGAGTTGCATACTGTGTCAACCACGGGCATCGCAGGCAGCAGCATGTGTGCTGGCATGTAGCACACAGAGTGGCAACATGTGAGTTGAAATCCAGGGAGTGCTAAGGAACAGCCTGCTGCATCTGAGTGCTGACTAGAGCTGCAGGTATGAGAGTCTTTGCCCAATGCACCACATGGCTTGTGGACCAACCCCAAAATGTGTGAACTGGTCCCCACATTTGGACACCAGATGATGACATAAGTTACAAAATAATCCAACACTAGTTCAGAATTACATATAATAAATGATTATTTATGCAGGGGTAGACTCACAGATCATAGTCCTCTGCATGAACAGGGAACAGGAACCAAATCGAGCAACAAGAAGCAAGAGCTGAAAGCTAAAGAGCAAACACATGCTTTACTAATGCATTTATAGTATAAGAGACCATAGCCAAGGGGGCTGGTATCTTAAAGGCTTTTGGCTGAAGAAGCTGAAGGAGCTCCCACAGCACGGGGTGAAATGGTTCATTTGGCTTACAATTCCAGACTGCAGTTCAACTGTGATTAAAAAGCCAGAGCAAGAGCTCAAACAGGGCAAAAACCTGGTGGCAGGACCTAAGGCAGGGGCCATGGAGGCATTTGCTAAATAGTTTGCTCCTCATGGTATGTTTAGCCAACTTTCCTTCTTACAGAATGCAGGACCACCAGCCCAGGGATAGCACCGCCCACAGTGGGCTGAGCCCTCTCATATCCATCACTGTTTTGGAAAATGCTCTACATGCTAGCCTCAGCCTGATCTTATGGGGTTATTTTCTCCTCTCAGATGATTTTAGTTTGTGTCAGACATAAATCTAGCCCGCACAAGAGTAGAGGACCTTTAAATCACACCCACTGCCTTTTTTTTAAATTTATTTATTTATTTAAGATTTCTGTCTTTTCCCCACTGCAGTCTCCCATTTCCCTCCCCCTCCCCCAGTCAACTCCCCCTCCCTCTTCAGCCCAAAGAGCTATCAGGGTTCCCTGCCCTGTGGGAAGTCCATGGACCACCCACCTCCATCCAGGTCTAGTAAGGTGAGCATCCAAACTGCCTAGGCTCCCACAAAGCCAGTACGTGCAGTAGGATCAAATACCCATTGCCATTGTTCTTGAGATCTCAGTAGTCCTCATTGTCTCTATGTTTTTTTCCCAAGACGGTTTTATCCCAGGCTTTTTCAAACCTGGGTCAGCTGGTCTTGGTGAGTTCCCGGTAGAAATTCCCCATTGTCTCGGTGTGTGGGTGCACCCCTCGCGTTCCTGAGTTCCTTGCTCGTGCTCTCTCTCCTTCTTCTCCTGATTTGGACCTTGAGATTACTATCCGGTGCCCCAATGTGGGTCTCTGTCTCTGTCTCCTTTCATCGCCTGATGAAGGTTAATATTCAGGAGGATACCTATATGTTTTTCTTTGGGTTCTCTTTCTTATTTAGCTTCTCTAAGATCACGTATTAGAGGCTCAATGTCCTTTGTTTATGTCTAGAAACCAAATATGAGTGAGTACATCCCATGTTCCTCTTTTTGGGTCTGGCTTACCTCACTCAGGATAGTGTTCTCTATTTCCATCCATTTGCCTGCAAACTTCAAGAAGTCCTTGTTTTTTATTGCTGAGTAGTACTCTAATATGTATATATTCCATACTTTCTTCATCCATTCTTCAATTGAAGGGCATCTAGGTTGTTTTCATGTTCTGGCTATTACAAACAGTGCTGCTATGAATATAGTAGAGCATATACTTTTGTTGTATGATAAGACCTCTCTTGGGTATATTCCCAAGAGTGGTATTGCTGGATCCAGGGGTAGGTTGATCCCAAATTTCCTGAGAAACCTCCACACTGCTTTCCAAAGTGGTTGCACAAGTTTGCATTCCCACCAGCAATGGATGAGTGTACCCCTTTCTCCACAACCTCTCCAGCAAAGGCTATCATTGGTGTTTTTTATTTTCGCCATTCTGACAGGTGTAAGATGGTATCTTAAAGTTGTCTTGATTTGCATTTCCCTGATCGCTAAGGAAGTTGAGCATGACCTTAGGTGTCTTTTGGCCATTTGAACTTCTTCTGTTGAGAGATCTCTGTTCAGCTCAGTGCCCCATTTTATAAATGGGTTGATTAGCCTTTTACAGTCTAGTTTCTTGAGTTCTTTATATATTTTGGAGATCAGACCTTTGTCAGTTGCGGGGTTGGTGAAGATCTTCTCCCAGTCAGTGGGTTGCCTTTCTGTCTTGACGACAGTGTCCTTTGCTTTACAGAAGCTTCTCAGTCTCAGTAGGTCCCATTTATTCAATGAGGCCCTTATTGTCTGTGCTGCTGGGGTTATACGTAGGAAGTGGTCTCCTGTGCCCACTTGTTGTAGAGTACTTCCCACTTTCTCCTCTATCAGGTTCAGCGTGTTCAGACTGATATTGAGGTCTTTAATCCACTTGGACTTGAGTTTTGTGCATGGTGATAGATATGGATCTATTTTCATTCTTCTACAGATTGACATCCAGTTTTGCCAGCACAATTTGTTGAAGATGCTCTCTTTTTTCCATTGTATACTTTTAGCTCCTTTATCAAAAATCAGGTGTTCATAGGTTTGTGGGTTAAAGTCAGGGTCTTCTATTCGATTCCATTGGTCGACTTCTCTGTTTTTATGCCAGTACCAAGCTGTTTTCAATACTGTAGCTCTGTAATAGAGTTTGAAGTCAGGGATGGTAATGCCTCCAGACGTTCCTTTATTGTATAAGATTGTTTTGGCTATCCTGGGTTTTTTGTTTTTCCATATAAAGTTGATTATTGTCTTCTCCAGATCTGTGAAGAATTTTGATGGTATTTTGATGGGGATTGCATTGAATCTATAAATTGCTTTTGGTAGAATTGCCATTTTTACTATGTTGATCCTCCCAATCCAAGAGCAAGGGAGATCCTTCCATTTTCTGGTGTCATCTTCAATTTCTTTCTTCAAAGACTTGAAGTTCTTGTCAAATGGATCTTTCACTTCCTTGGTTAGAGTTACCCCTAGATATTTTATGCTGTTTGTGGCTATCGTGAAAGGTGATGCTTCTCTGATTTCCCTCTCTGTTTCCTTATCCTTAGTGTATAGGAAGGCCACTGACTTTTTGGAGTTGATCTTGTATCCTGCCACATTACTAAAGGCGTTTATCAGCTGTAGGAGTTCTTTGGTAGAGTTTTTTGGGGTCGCTTATGTATACTATCATATCATCTGCAAATAACGAAAGCTTAACTTCTTCCTTTACAATACGAATCCCCTTGATCCTCTTATGTTGTCTAATTGCTATTGCTAGAACTTCAAGCACTATATTGAAGAGGTATGGAGAGAGTGGACATCCTTGTCTTGTTCCTGATTTTAGTGGGATGGCTTTGAGTTTTTCTCCATTCAATTTAATGTTAGCTGTCGGCTTGCTGTAAATAGCTTTTATTATATTTAGGTATGACCCTTGTATCCCTAATCTCTCCAAGACCTTTATCATAAAGGGGTGTTGAATTTTGTCGAATGCTTTTTCAGCATCTAATGAAATGATCATATGGTTTTTTTCTTTCAGTTTATTTATATGCTGGATTACATTGATAGATTTGTGTATGTTGAACCAGCCCTGCATCTCTGGGATGAAGCCTACTTGATCATAATGGATAATTTTTCTAATGTGTTCTTGGATTCGGTTTGCCAGTATTTTATTGAGAATTTTTGCGTAGATATTCATGAGTGAAATAGGCCTATAATTCTCTTTCTTGGTTGGGTCTTTGTGTGGTTTTGGTATCAGGGTAACTCTGGCTTCATAAAAGGAATTTGGCAATGACTCTTCTGTTTCTATATTGTGAAATACATTAAGGAGTATAGGTATTAGCTCTTCTTGGAAGTTCTGGTAGAATTCTGCATTGAAACCATCTGGTCCTGGGCTTTTTTTGGTAGGGAGATTTTTGATAACAGTTTCTAGTTCTTCGCGACTAACAGGTCTATTTAGATCGTTCACCTGGTCTTGGTTTAGCTTTGGTATATGGTACTTATCTAAAAAACTGTCCATTTCTTTTGCATTTTCCAGTTTTGTGGCATATAGGCTTTTGTAGTAAGATCTAATGATTCTCTGAATTTCCTCTGTGTCTGTGGTTATGTCCCCCTTTTCATTGCTGATCTTATTTATTTGCGTGTTCTCTCTCTGTTGTTTAATTAGTTTGGATAGGGGTTTGTCGATCTTGTTGATTTTCTCAAAGAACCAACTTTTTGTTTCATTGATTCTTTGGACTGTTTTCTGTGTTTCTATTTTGTTGATTTCTGCCCTCAGTTTGATTATTTCCAGTCTTCTACTCCTCCTGGGCACATCTGCTTCTTTTTTTTCTAGAGCTTTCAGGTGTGCTGTTAAGTCCTCAATGTATGCTTTCTCTGTTTTCTTTAAGTGGGCACTTAGTGCTATGAACTTTCCTCTTAGCACTGCTTTCAACGTGTCCCATAGGTTTGAGTATGTTGTCTCTTTATTTTCATTAAATTCAAGGAAGACTTTAATTTCTTTCTTAATTTCTTCCTTGACCCATGTGTGGTTCAGTAGTTGACTGTTCAGTTTCCATGAGTTTGTCGGCTTTCTGGGGGTAGCATTGTTATTGCCTTCTAGCTTTAGTCCGTGGTGATGTGATAAGACACAGGTGGACACTGATATTTTTTTGTATCTGTGGAGGTTTCCTTTGTTTCCGAGTATGTGGTCAATTTTTGAGAAGGTTCCATGAGCTGCAGAGAAGAAGGTATATTCTTTCCTTTTTGGGTGGAATGTTCTATAGATGTCTGTTAAGTCCATTTGCTTCATTACCTCCAATAATTCTCTTAATTCTCTATTAGGTTTCTGTCTGATTGACCTGTCCATTGGAGAAAGAGGTGTATTGAAGTCTCCTATTACTAGTGTGTGTGGTTTGATGTCTGCCTTGAGTTCTAGTAATATTTCTTTTACATAGGTGGGTGCTTTTATGTTAGGGGCGTAGATATTCAGGATTGAGACTTCATCCTGATGAATTGTTCCTGTTATGAGTATAAAGTGTCCATCTCGATCTCTTCTGATTGACTTTAGTTTGAAGTCAGTTTTGTTAGAAATTAGTATGGCCACACCTGCTTTTTTCTTAGGACCATTTGCTTGAAACACCTTTTCCCAACCCTTTACTCTGAGTAGATGCCTGTCTTTGTGGTTGAGATGTGTTTCTTGCAAACAGCAGAATGTTGGGTCCTGTTTTCGTATCCAATCCCTTAGCCTGTGCCTTTTTATGGGTGAATTGAGGCCATTAATATTAAGTGATACTAATGACCAGTGGTTGTTTACTCCAGTTATTATTATTGGTTTTGGTAGTAGCATTTGTGTGTCTCCCTTCTTTGAGGTGTGCAGGTGAAGGTTCGCTAGACGCCTGACCTATTGTAGGCAGTGTTGGCAATGCTGGATTCCTTAGGTTGTGATTTTCCTTCTATTATTTTCTGTAGGGCTGGGTTTGTGGCTACATATTGTTTAAATTTGTTCTTATCTTGGAAAGTCTTGTTTTCTCCATTGATAGTGAACAATAGCTTGGCTGGGTATAGTAGTTTGGGTTTGCATCCATGATCCCTTAGTTTTTGCAGAACCTCTATCCAGGACCTTCTGGCTTTCATAGTTTCCATAGAGAAGTCAGGTGTAAGTCTGATTGGTTTACCTTTATAAGTTACTTGCCCCTTTTCCTTTGCAGCTCTTAATATTCTTTCTTTAACCTGTATTTTTTGTGTTTTGATTATTATATCGCGAGGGGATGTTTTTCTTTGATCCAGTCTGTTTGGTGTTCTGTATGCTTCTTGGATATTCAAAGGAATATCTTTCTTTATGTTGGGAAAGTTTTCTTCCATAATTTTGTTAAAAATATTTTCTGGGCCTTTGAGCTGTGACTCTTCTCCTTCTTCTATCCCTATTATTCTTATGTTTGGTCTTTTTATTGTGTCCCATATTTCCTGAGTGTTTTGTGATGAGTATTTGTTGGCTTTGCTGATTTCTTTGATCAGTGCATTTATTTTCTCTATGGTGTCCTCAGAATCTGAGATTCTTTCTTCTATCTCTTGTATTCTATTAATTATGCTTGTTTCTGTAGACTCTTCTCGTTGACTTAGATTTTCCATATCCAGCTGGTCCTCAGTCTGTGTTTTCTTCCTTGCTTCCATTTCAGTTTTCAATTCTTGAACTGTTTCCCCCAGGGTCTCATGTAAGTATTTACTCATTTCTTCAAACTTTTTACTCATTTCTTCAAACTTTTTGTTGTACTTCTCCTCTATTTCTATAAAGGTGTTTTTTACATGTGGTTTAAGGGACTCTATTGCTTTCATAAAGTCATTTTTTTCCACTTCTTCTGTGTTAGGGTGTTCAAGTCCTTCTGTTGTGAGATCATTGGGTTCTGGTGTTTTCATGTTGCTTTTCAGATTGTTGGGTGAATTCTTGCCTTGGCGCCTGCCCATCTCGTCCTATCGATGCTGTCTAATGTGTCTTTTAATGCAGGAACGGGTTTTCCTGCTGGCCAGGGGCCCTGCTTACAAAATGCCTTCTACCCGTTTCTTGAGTCCCACCACTGGCCAAGATCTCTTCCACTGCTCTGAAGGGTCTTCAGGACCAGGACCAGGCTCCTGGTTTGCCAGAGACCTCGCCAAGAAAAGGCCTACCCCTCTGCAGGCCAGCCACCAAAACAGAGGAACTCGCGGTGCCCTCTGCTGCTCTGAGCTCCCTATCCAGTGCCCAAACAGGTTAAATTTGGTGGTCCCGCGCCCAGCGGAAGGGGGGTGGAGCGAAGGAGGACCCTGGGCGCAATCTGGGATTTGCCAGGGAGAGAGAGGTCTCAGCGAGGAGGAGCAGCCCCAGCAGGGGGTAGATGCCCTCGCAGGCTAACTGGGGGGGGGTCAAGGTGATCGGGGAGTGCCCCCGCTCCGTTTCCTGTGTCCAGCCCCGGGGCAAGAACACTCTCCCTGTACAAGGTGGTCTTCAGGGATACGATTAGGCTCACCGTTTGCCGCCCAGTGATCCTCCTCTGCTCGCTGGTGTCTGCAGGTCTCCGCCGCATCTGCGCCGCGCCGGGGTTCCGCTGCGTCTGCGCCATGCCGGGGTTGTCGGGTTCCACCCACTGCCTTAAATGTGGTCTTTCTTATATGCTTGACACAAAGACTAAAAATCTCTCACACTTGATTTACATGAAGAGTTTCTGAGACCACACAACAACTGCAGTTTCTATGAGAACACAAAGCAATGAGTCTTTCAGAAACAGCAGAGAGAGAAAGAGAGAGACTATCAGAATTACACTGTTTTCTGACACATATGAACTATTGATTTTTGAGGTTTTAATAATGAGTCATAATTGCATAAAAGCTGACAGAATTTATTAGCACTTTAGTGTTTCTATAATTCCTGACTGCACTTATCTCATATATTTACCATACATACCATACACTATTTCAAAAAAATCTATTCTTGGCACTATTATGTATTATATTTTTATTACTATATATAATATTACAAATTATACATATCATATAAATCACATAAAGCATTCATGCTCATTTAAGGATATTGTTGACTATCTGAACATTTATTCAACACCATCAAAACATTCAAAGTATAATAAAATATATTTCCGCATGGTAAAAACTTCATTTTTCAGTATTCTTAAAAGACTAGGACATGTACACAGAAATTTTCTAAAAGTAGTTTTGTTTTCTAGATTGTCAGTTATAGTCTCCATGTGAATGTCCGTCAGCAGATGACCACCTGAAACACATTGTATAGACTGCTTCACAATTTAAAAAATGAAACCGTTTAATTTTTAATAAATAAACACAGCAAGATGAAAAGTTAACTCCCGGAGTCAGGAAGAGAAGACAAATCTGTATAATTTCACTCATATTTTGACACAAAGCAATTGACATCACAAAGATTGACAGGAAAATAATGGTTTCTATGGGAAATTGTGGGAGAGAGATGGATGTGGAAAGTCTTCAGAGAGGGCACTAAGCTACAGTTGGATGCAAAAATAAGCTCCATTGTGTATTTTACATTGTGAAATGTCTACAAGACAAATTTTAAATATATTCACCATAAAATATGGAAAGTACTTTAGCTGAGATATGTAATGATATTGGGTTGACTATTTAGCCATGTTTGCCTTATTATCTACAGTATAATAAAATTATGCTCACAAATTGAAAGAAAAACTTCAATTAAGAGACTTCAGGTGTCTATTTTGATATTTTTGAAAAGACTTTACATACAATAATATCAACACAGAGAAGTAAAAGCGTAAAAAAACTGATACACCAAACAAGTGGAATCAGAAGGCATCCTCAGGTAGTTGAGCAACATCTGCACCAGAAACACAGAGGATCTAAGGAGTCACTGCTAGTAACTAAAGGAAACAATCCACTGAGAAGCCACAGTTGCAAGTGTGTGTACTGAGGGCTGGCTCACAAAATTTCATTAAATAAACACTGGTAGATAGAAAGAAAGAGATTCAACCAAGTATAAGAATAAGTCTCTTGTATATACCACTATCAACCATAGATGATATTCAAGACCAAAACACAAAAGGAGCAACAACAAAACACTTCAGAATTTAATTGTGTCATAGAACTCATTTATGTAACAAACATTCACCTATCAAACTACACAACAACTAGAAATTGCATGGCCTTCTCAGGATCCCATATAATTTCCCTAAGATACATCGTATTTAAGGACACAGAGCAAAGCCTATATAAAATTTAATACCTTCTGTGTTATATCATTGATGTGGGATTCCCCTCTGTATGCTGTGAATACCATTGGTTAATAAAGAAACTGTTCTGAGCCTATAGCAGAGCAGGGCACAACAGAGGAAGGACGGGGAAAACTAGACTAAATGCGAGGAGAAAGAAGACAGAGAGAGAAGCCATGGAACAGCCAGAGACAGACACGCTGGAACCTTGGGGAAAGGCAACGAGTCTCATGGCAAAATATTAATGATAGAAATGGGTTAAATTTGGATGTAAAAGCTAGCCAATAAGAAGTTAGAGCTAATAGGCCAAGCAGTGATTTAATTAATACAGTTTCTGTGGGGTTATGTTGGAAGTCCGGGCAGCCAGGAAACAAACAAGTGGACTCCTACTTCATATCATTCTATAAAGGAAAAAAAAACAGAAACCAATAGGAATATGAATACTTTAAAATCACATAAACACTTTGGGATTGAACAATTCACTTTTAAATTGTTAAAAATCAAGGCAATCGATAAACTTTAAGTTCCTAGAATTGAACGTGGTAGAACACATAAGATATAGCACAGGGAGCTTATTGCAAGCTATGCCTACAGCATCCAACAAGGTATTAATATCTAAAGCAAATGGAGGAGAACAAAAAAAAACCCACCTCAATTGTCTGGAGAGATGACTCACTGGGTAAGATCATTTTACTGTCCATGTAGAGCGTCCAAATTCACCTACCAGATAGCAACTTTTCCGTCTAGATCACAGGACTCTGGTACCTTCTTATGGCATCCTTAGGAACTGCACTAACATGCCTGAAACCACACAGAAACACATACAGATAGAAATAATTAACAGAAAAATAGGGAAGTATAACCAGTTTGGGAAAGAGAGAAGGAGGTCAATAAAGAAGGAGAAGGAGGGAGAACAGACAAACAACACCAAGGATTGTATTAACCCTCAAGCAATCATATTAGTTTGTACTGCACACAGTATATATACACTTACTGTAGGGGGTGATACACCAAGGACACAATAATCTCATGGCTCCAGCCATATGTGAAAGGAAAGCCTTGTGCCGATGCAGGACACAGTGTCTGCAAGGGAGCCTGGTGCTGCTTACTTAAGCCCCTTGCTCCTCCCTGTCCATCTGACGCAGCAATGGGGAGAATCCATTCAGTCATATCCCTGTGGGACAGATTAGAGATGAGGACTTGGATGGAAGAGTTTCGGTTCAGTTTTCAGAACAACCGTTGCCCATAGCTCTCTGGATTCTCTGGCATGAGCTCCAGTAAGGTGCTCTGCAGACTGTGCAGCTCAAAGAGCCAGGATTCGTTTCTCCCAGCTCCAAAGGACACGCATGTGAGAGCATGCTTTAGACGCTCTCCTCTGCAGTGTGGCCCAGATATGGCCATCTTTCCTTTGTCCCTCCCTTGAGTGTCCCATGTCTCTCTGTGCCTTACCTTTCTCAGGAGGAAACCAATTCAGCAGGACGAGGACATGGGCAATGTAACATCAGGTTACATTAGTCTGCTCTCTGAAGACAGCACCTCTAAGTACAGGTGCTTTCTAGAGTTCTGGGGAATAGAACCTGAACATACAAAATTCTGAGACACACATGATATCACACAAGAAATGTCCTTAATTTAAGTCCAATTTTCAGAACAAACTAAAGAAAATATGGAGACCATGATTTGATGACATTTTTGCAAAATAGTGCTACTCCCTATGCTGTTTCAGCTGCTCTATGCTTATCTCAGTAGGAGAAAACTATGAGAGATGTGTAGATTGGAACCCGACATGAGTTACCTGTGCTTATATTTGGGTGCATTAGTACTTGTAAAGAATCTTTCTTCATCTTTATATCTGCATACATAATTATTTAACTTCAAACCATGTTAAAAAGAAATACATATTTGCTAAAGATCTTCCAGGTTCATGTCAGTGCCAGAAACTCTATAAAAGTTTCTTTTGTGACCAAAGTCATTCATTGACATCAGAACCCTGATCAATGGGTGTTTCCTTGAGCATCCACAACAAAGCTGCACACCTTCAGCAGGGTTGAATTTCACAAATCTTCCCAAGTATTTCTTTCTACTGCTAACTAATGGTCCTTTTGTGGTTACAACTCAATTAAAAACTGAAGCTGACATTGGAGTTAGATCATGCCTGTCTTCTCTAAACACACCCATCCATGTTAAAGGAAAATTCAAAATCTCTGTCTGCTTCAAATTTTAATCTAAAACAGGTAGCAAGAAACTAAGTTTTTGTGCACTGGATGTATTTAATAGATTGTGGTCCTTTAACCTATTGGAGATCTGCTGCTTATGATCATAAAAATGTGGAGTTTTCTACAGTGAACCATGTCCATTCCTGGCAGTGATCGTGGAACTCTCCAAGAAAAAAAAAGTGATGGTGCCCTGGAATGACAAACACACCCGGATTGAGGTAATGTCACTAAAATGACACATACCACCCAAAGATAACTTCAGACTACAAATTGCTCAGAACAGCTTCAAAGCAGTTAGCTAAGATGATCCAGCCTCATAGACCATCCCAGTCAGGACTGCAGATAAGCCCTGCACTTTCCCATCACACAGAGACTGCACAATAGCCAGCTCTCCCAGGACTTGACCATTATCTTCATTTTCTCAGGGTTCCCTAAAGATGCTGCTGCAACGAGACAGCAGGGAGTAATTTTAGGAACATGACATCCACATTCCCAAGAGGTAGGGTGGATGGTTTTTGGTTATTCGATGGGTTGTGGATGTTTGTCATTGTTTAGGAGGGATAGTTGCAAGTTTTCATTGGTCAGCTACCAGTTGACAAAATTAGCCACACAGAGTACAGATGACCTAGGAGACCAGTAGAAAGGCACAGAATGGAATGGGGAGAGACCTGGAGTTTTCAGCCTTTTCTTCTCTCCATTTGGGTCTAGGAAGAGTGCAGAAAAGGTCAACTGGTATCTCCTTTTATTTGATCTATAAGGTTTTAACCCTAATATCTGACTCCCAAGTCTTTGTTGATGAAAGAACAATCAAGAAACTATAAGATCAAACCTTCAATATTATCGTGTCTTTAGATTCCATCTATTTTCAAAGAAATGAAAGAAAAGCCAACCTTCACAATTCCTCATTGTACTTCACTTCGAATTTTCTGACTGCTAACATTCATTCTGTGGTCATCCAACTGACTCTATCCAAATTATATTCAATACATAAGAAGACCATAAGGAGCACCAAAACCACCAAAAAAACAGATTTACAAGTTCTGCTAAGTAGTTCAGTGCATGAAAAGTAAGTGTGCTGCATGCAGGCATCCAAGATTGTCTTTAGAGGACTGCTTGATGGAGGGCAGGATCAATAATTACTAAGCAAAATGCCAATAAAACATAGCATCTGTTACAAAAAAGTGTATGGCCTACTCTTGGACACCATTGCTTGTGAGGTTTTGTGACTCAGAGGCCCTTTCTTCCCGCACAAGTTCAGTAATTGCTGGCAGCCGGGGAAATAGATGAATGTCTAACTGGTTTTGAAAAATTTATTTCCTCTTTGACTATGCTGTTACATTCGGTTCTTCATCTTTACGGGGGATAAAAATTGTCAGTTTCAGCTGTGTGTCATTTTGTAGAATGCAGACATAATTATCCCCATCATTGCATTCCTTATAAAATTTCTTAGTATGCTAGAAGAAGGAAAAAGTCAGGAGAAACCTCGTTTATAATCCTATATCCACCTCTGGCAAGTCTCAGCTGGTTATTTCTATTCCCTGGGTGTATGACTTTTTCCAGAACAAAGAAAATATTTAAAAGCACCTGCCTCACATAATGACAGACAATAGCCTCATTAAGCAATTTCTCTACCACGTATGAGTCTGAGAGTTTCCGGAGTTGACCTGTGTGCCCTGCATCATGGGATCTTTCCTCTTACCACTGACACAGCAGTGTTGCGCTCTCATGTGATAGTGTGATTTCAGAGTGGCTCTCAGGTCCTTCAGCTTTTGTCTCCTTACCTCAGAGGGGTATCCTTGTACTCTTTAACATTTACGATGATTAAATTAATTGCCTCTTGAAGAAAACATGGAATATAAAAAATCACAAGGATTCATGAAAGTTGACTTACAGAAAATAACTCTATGGTCTTTTGTGAGACCTATACTGCCAGGAAAATGTGTATATGATTCAGAGTAAAATTGAGGGATGGAGAGCTTCAGAGAAGAAAAAAACTCAGATGAGTGGGACAGAGAAATGTTAGTTACACTGTTGTTACTTATATTTCTATGTCATTCTTTGTACAAATACCCGAATTTGGAAAAGAATATTATTAATATCTGTTCCCATACAGGGTAACACTGTTTTTCTCAATAAGCTCCCTAGCTTACCACCCCACATCAGAGATTTCCGAGACTGAGCCGTGCTGTGCCTCTGAGCTGAGTGATTTAGTAACAGTCCCCCCACTGAAGACATGCTCTCAGTGTATATGCAGGCCTTATGCCTTCTCAGCCCTTCTGCCTTCTTTCAGTCAGGGGCCTGGTTGGAAATAGCACAGGTGATGTTTAAAGTTATTTTCCTTGAGCTTCCTTGCCAGGAAAAACCAATTGTGACGGCTCCTGGGAAGATTCTTTCTACTTGGAGGGGAAAGAATAGAATGAGGAAGATGAAACAGAGTCTTTAACTGGCCCCATTCTGCTCTGAGAAGCACACAGGCATGGAATCAACATCAGTGAAGCGTGTCAGCTTCCTGTATCTGTTAGTACTTCTGACAGTAAGGAAGGGTTTAGCCGAGACTGCCCTCGTCCATGTCTCTAGAGGGAAAGAGTCATCAGTTCAGCACCTGAGGCCAGATGCTGACCAACACATGACCAGAGGATGATTCACAAAGGTTAGTACACACACTACCAGTCAGGCCGGTAAGAGACTTACTACTCTCCATATTTCCATATCAAACATAAAGGATCATCGTAGGTCATGCCTGACTTCTGCTGTGTCAATTATGGCATTGCCTACTGAGCTGGGAATCCAGTATAACACAGAGTCTGTTACATCTAGGTTCTTCCTTTGAATATAGTCCACTTAAAAAGGTATAAAGTGTTAAAGGGAAGTAATGCAAAGAGAAGACATACTATGAGATGGGACATGGGAGGGTGGGGGTAGATCAGGGCATATAGAGAAGGATGATTATCATTAAATGCCTTTCAAGATAGCCATATGTCATATGTAAATCTACTACACTGAAAACTTACTAAAGATATACATATGTAAAATGTTTTAATGGAGTTACCTTACTGCTGCAGGTGGTGCAATATCTCAAGTAGATATCTCATATTAACAAATTCAAAACTCATTAGCACTAACAGTTTTCTCTCTTTAGTTGTTAGCCAGTGGGTTCTCATAGACTGAATCTGCTACCTTACAGACTATTGCCTGTAACTTGTCCACACTCCAGAACAACATGCTAAGACCCCTTTTCTATAGACACCAATGCTTAAGACAGACAACATGGAGAAATCTAAGAGGTGCTCATGAACACTTCATATCTACTGGCCAGCCCTCATGATATGTAATGTGCTATGGACAGTGCTGAAGGAGAAAAGTACTCAACAGAGTCAGAGAAGCCCAGCCTCTTTACAGACTGAGCTGAATTTGAGTTGCTTCCACAGAAGCTCCTTGAAGAGCAGCTACAGATGAACAGGACCTAGAGCAAAACTTCTACAAGTGTGAACCTTCATACCAAAGACTAGGAACACATGTGTCCACACACATGAATACACATACAAGGGTACTTTATAGTTGTCATCAAGCACTGAGCTCAACATTTGGTTCTTTTCATTTTTAGGACTTTTACGTTCATAAGGCCCTAGGTCAATATGCATATTTTATTCCTATTTTCTAGGGATTTATGAACAAAATGATCAGCCTGAACGTAAAGTTCTAATATTTTTCTAGTTCTTCATTTAATTTAATATTTAATATTGATAATATAAGCCATTAAGAAAAAGCCACTGAGGAAAATCAAGAATCTCCACTAGCAAATGAAAGAAACAATAACAAGCAACAGGAGGATCCATGCGGGCTTCACCTTCCTAGGCCAGAATCCCTTTCCCACACATTTCTACAATGATCAATATTTCACTTAGTTTTTTTGAAGATGATGTTGGTGGTGGAAGGCTGGTCATGGAAATGGTGATGGACATGGTGCTCTTACAGAAGTAATAGTAATGAGGATGCCAACAATAGTGAAGTAGGCAGTGCTAGCTGGTATGATAGCTTGTAGTGGTTGACGTAATGATGGTGGTATTGTTGATGATACTGAAATGTTGCACATAGAAGAGGATGCAGGAGAGAGGGTCATAGAAATGATGTGCATTAGAGCTTCTAAATTATCAGGTGCTTAGTGCTAATTAGGATCCTTAGATGGTGTCAATCAAATGGCATGCATTAGCTCAACTGTGACCAAAGGCAAGACTTTGGCAAACAGGAGTTTCCACAAGTAAAATTAGCAAGAAAGTATTTAACATATTTAGCTGTTAGAGAACAAAAAACAAGCCTCCACCAGAAGACCAGTCTACCCATGTAAGGATGAGGACCATCATAATAATAATAACAAGTCCTGGCAGAGGAGTGGAGGAAAAAGAACACAAACTCTCAAGTTGAGAGAGGAGACTAACCCATCAAATATGGAAGTCAATATGAAGTTTCCTCCAGGTTGATGTAGATGTGTAACTATTACATAGGACAAAGGGGGAAACTGAGGGGAAATACACGGGCTATGGGAGATATTTGTGCTAAGTGATGCATGCATGTCTGAATACCACATGATCTTCTTAAAATGGCATTGCAAACAGGTAACTTATAACTAGGCAAAATTAAACTCTTTTCCTCAAACAAACACTAAGCAATCTTTATAACTCAAAATACAGTCAAAATCTGCTTACAACAAGATGACCAGGGCATCAAAGAATAAAAGTAATGTCACTGGAGAATATTGGGAAGGTCATAGAGTCAGTTTTAGAAGAAAAAATGAAAGAACTCATGACTACTAACAGCCATATTGTACTTTATTCAGGAAATGAAGCCACAGTGAAAACAACACAAACAAGGAGACTGAGAGTTTTGGAAACATCCTCTGAGTGCACAGGGTGGGAAGATGCTGCTCATCACTGAGCATCTGGGACACTGAACCAATGAGGAAGGACCATTCTCAGCCACCCCTTATAGCAGAAGAACAATCTGAGAAGAATGCTCTTCCTATCAGGGGTCATCATAGACACATGGAGGGTGAAGGCTGGGGAGGATTCTTCTACATCAATGGCAGGTTTTGAAGCAAAGATGGAAGTGTTTCTATGGAAGAATGGGAGGTAGATTTCCTCCTTTTCTCTTGGTCCTGGTGACTGCCGAAGCACTCACTTGCTCTTGGGTGGGCACTTCTGCTGGCAGGGTGAAGGAGGTTGCACAGGAGGGCATTTCTGCTGGCATGGCTGAGAGGGGCATGGCTCTGGGCACTTTGGAGGAGGACAAGGCTCTGGGCACTTTGGGGGAGGACAAGATTCAGGGCACTTTGGAGGAGGACAGGGCTCTGGGCACTTTGTGGATGGGCACACAGGAGGAGGCTGGCAGGGCTGCTTGCACTGCTGCTCTTGGTAAGACATCGTGCAGAAGGCTCAGGATCTGAAAAACATTGCATGACCGTGTTAGGAGATGATCCACAAAGAGAGGAGAGACAGAGACATGGGACATCACATCCACTTCTCTGCCCACAAATATGCCTTCTTCCCAACTACTGTTTGTTTTAGGACAGCCTGGCTTTTCCTTGGCTTTCAGAAATCTATGGCACTGGCTTTGGGAAGTAACCTTTGTTTCATGACTTATTCCAGGAAATAAATACTTTATTTTAGCAAAACAAGTAAGGCTCCTTTCACCCAGAAATTCATTTGAGACAGCCTCAAGTTCTGGAACCCTGAGCAGTTTGAGAACCCATTCCTGTCTCCCTTGTCACTTGTGACATCCCAGCACATTGTCTGAAGTTGCAGAATAAAGGACAGCTCAGGAAAGTCTCAGGTTCTGATACCTGCTAAGGTATAGGGCTCTGAAAAGCACACCAAAAGATGCACATGAAAGAGAAAAATACTCTGTTCAACCACTGCTCAAATAGAAGGAAAAGCCACCTTTCACAGTGGACCATTGTATCCATTGCTATATTTCTGATTGCTGAGTTGTCACTGTTCATCCCAGGAATACAACTGGACTCATCACACTAAGTCCCTCAAAACTGACTGGAGCACATAAGCAGACCATAAAGACAGACCAACCCAAGAAACACTCACCAGGTTCTCCAAACTCGGAGTCCAGGACGTGAGCACCAGGAGTCTGCAGTCCACACAGTCAAGGTCCTCTTTATAGGACTGGCTGCCCCGCTCAGAGAGAGTAGGGCTGTGATAATGGGCAGGTCCAAGAATTTCCCAACCAAAATGCAAATCCATGTATGACTGTCTGACTGGGACTCTACAAAATAGGAAATATCCTGTTCCTGGACACCATGGCTGTAGAGTCCTGTGACTCAGTGGGCCTTCCTGTCTGCTCTTGGTAAGACATCCCCCACAAAGAAAGAAACTCCAGTTTATGAAATATCACAACTCTTCCTTAATCCCTGTTCTTCCTCCAGACTTCCTGAATTTCCTGAATTTTTGTTTCCTTCGCCTAGAAAAGCAACATTTTTCTTCACATTTTCTGTAAGAAAACATCTTTTTCCCAAAGGACAAAGTACTGATACTTTAGAAAACATTATCTTCAAGAAGGCACTGTGAAGTTTAAGTTGTCTCAGTGATGACAGTAACCTCTGTCATTGCTATCACTTGTGATGTTCCAGGAATTTGACCAGATTATAAAACAACACCTAGATAAATTCATGACTCTAGAAACTCCTAAAAAGAAGACCAATGGAGTTCAGAAAAGAGAAAAGTATTCTCTTTGGTCCTGGAAAGCTGAGTTGTAGTTGGAGGAGAAAGAATAAACTGAGGAACATGAAGCAAAGCCATTAACGAGTCCCAGCTGTGCTCTGGGAAGCACACGGGCACTGAATCCACCTGGGTGGAACATGTCAGCTTCCTGTGACCGACAGTGCTTTTGACAGTAAGGAAGGATTCGGCTGAGAATGCCATTGTCCATGTCCCTGAAGGGGAAGAGTCATCAGTTCTACACCCGAGGACAGGAGTCAAGACTCACACCACCAGTGAATGGCTCATAAAGGTTAGTGCACAGCCCATAGGGCCAGGTCAGTAGGAGACTCACTGCTCTCCAAGTTTGCATATCACACCTAAGAATGATCTCAGGGAAACTCTATGATCATCATACAAGGTAGAAATAGGCTCATGGGTTTTTTGTTGTTGTTTTGTTTTGTTTTGTTTTGTTTTTTGTTCATTTTTTTTGGTTTTTTGTTTGTTTGTTTGTTTTTGTTTGTTTGTTTGTTTTTGCCGCCACAGTGAACCAGGGTGTGTATATGGTAGAACTTGCTCCATCTTCTGTGCCTTGCTACTTACAAAATAAGGTAAAATATCCAGGATTTTCTCCATTGATTTTGACAACAGCTGACCAGTTTTCATTCAACATAAAAGAACATCTGCAACCCTTTCCTTCATCTTTACTAGCCTGGAATATTATTTCTTTTATTGATCTTGGTCATTCTGACTGAAGTAAGACAAAATCTCTAAATAGTATAATTTTTTTTATTTCCCTGATGGCTGAGGATGTAGAATACTCTTAAGTGTTTCTCAGCCATTTGTCTTTCATTTTTTTTAAACATGCTTTTTAGTGTTTAGTTTCAAAAAAATCTTTTTTTAAAAAAATAGACTCTTTGTTTTCTTCTCAACCAAAAAAAATATGCCTATGAAGGTACAAGAAGCTTACATAACACAAAGCAAACTAGAACCAAAAAAATGTTCCCTCACCACATAAGAATCATAATACAGACTTGATTGGGGGAGGGGGAGGGAAATGGGAGGCGGTGGCAGGGAAGAGACAGAAATATTTAATAAATAAATAAAAATAAAAAAAGAATCATAATACAAAATATACAGAATAAAGAAACAATATTAAGAACTGCAAAGGAAAAAGCCAAAAACATATAAAGTCACACTGATTAGAATTATGTCTATTATCTCATTGGAAACAATGAAAGCCAGAAAGTCCTAGTCAAGAGATATGCAGACTTTAAGAGACCACTGATAATATACCCAGCAGAACTTTCAATTGTCATAGACAGAGAAAACAAGAACTTTCATGACAGAACCAGATTTAAACAATACCTAACCACAAATCCAGCCCTACACAAAGTACTTAAAGGAAAACTCCAACCCACAGAAGTCAGCCACACCCACAAAAATACAGACAATAGATAATCTCACAGCTACAAACTCCAAAGAAGGGAAAAACACACACAAGAACATCACCTACAACGAAAACTAAGATGACAGGAACTAGCAATCACTGGTCATTATTATCCCTTAATATAAGTGGACTCAACTCTCCTATAAAAAGATACAGGCTTAGAAATTAGATACAAAAACAAAATCCATCATTCTACATACAAGAAACACACTTCAATCTTAAAGACAGACATCACATCGGAGTAAAGGGTTGGGAAAAAATTTTCAATCAAATGGACCAAAGAAACAAGCTGAGGTAGCTATCTATTACAAAATAGGCTTCAAACTAAGATCAATGAAAGGAGACAAAGAAGAATATGTCATATTTGTCAGGAAGAAAAAGGCATCAAGAGGAAATCTCAAGGCTGAACACCTATGCCCCTAATACAAGGGCACACTCGTGTGTAAAAGAAACACTACTAAAGCTTAAATCACACATTAAGCCCCACACGCTAAGAGTGAGATACTTCAACACCACACTCTCACTATACAAATCTGCAAGACAGAAACTTAACAGAGAAATAAGGGAATAACAGATATTATGATTCAAATGGACTTAACAAACATCTATAGAAAATTCCATCCAAACATAAAAGAATATACATTCTTCTCAGCACTCCCATGGAACCTTCTCAAAAACTCAGTAACAAAGCAAACCTCAACAGCTACAAAATATTAGAATAACCCCATGTATCTTATCAGATCACCATGGCTTAAAATTAGAATTCAATAGCAATGCTAATTTCAGGAAGCCAACAAACACATGGAAATTGAATAATGCTTATCTGAATCACCAATGGATTAAGGAAGAAACTAAAGACTTCCTAAGATTCAATGAAAATGACCACACAACTTATGGGATCCAATGAAAGCAGTATAAAGGGGAAAGTTCATAGCCTACATAAATGCCTACATAAAGAAACTGGAAAAAATCCCACACTTGTGAGTAAACAGAATGCCTAAAACCTCTAGAACAAAAAAAAAAACTCTCCAATGAGGACTAGAAGGCAGGAAATAATCAAATTGAGAGCTGAAATCAATAAAATAGAAACAAAGAACAAATGAGACAAAGAGTTAGTTCTTTGAGAAAATCAACAAAACAGAAAAATCCTTATTAAACACTAACCAAAAGGCAGAAAGAGAATATCCAAATTAACAAAATCAGAAATGAAAGGGAGACACAACCACAGACACGGAGGAAATCCAGAGAATCATCAGGTCATAATTCAAAAGCCTTTACTTTACAAAATTGGAAAACTTAAAAGAAATGGACAATTTTCTAGATAAACATCACTTGCCAAATTTAAATCAAGACCAGATAAACAAATAAATAGATCTATAACCACTAAGGAAATAGATGAAAAGTCTCCCAACCAAGAAAGACTGGGACCTGATGGTTTCAGTGTACAATTCTACAAGATTTTCAAAGAACTAATATCAATACTCCTCAAACTGTTCCATACAATAGAAACAGAAGGAACATTGCCAAATTCTTTTTACAAGATGGCAATTACCCTGATAGAAAAACCACACAACACCATTAAAACATTCAAAATGTAACAAAATATATTTCAGCATGAAAACAATTTCATTTTTTAGTATATTCTTAAAGGATAGAACATATACACAGATGCAAATGTATGTACTTTGTGTTGGCTCACAAAATTTAGTTTTGTTTTCTAGTTTCTGTCCTAAATACTCTCCATGTAAATGTCTATCAATATTTGACTAACTTAAACACTAATACACATTGTGTACAGCTCTTTGGCCATTTAAAAATGTAACTGTTTAATTTTTAATAAAAAAATACCAGAATGAAAATTTAACTTCCATAGTCAGAGAAAATAAATCCTGTGTAATTTCACTCATATTTTGATACTAGGAAGTTGACATCACAAGGATAGATACAAAAATATCGGTTTCCATGGGATTATAGTGGGTAAGAGACAGATATGGAAAGTCTTCTGAGAGGATACTAAGCTATATTTGAATGTAAAAATAAGTTCTGTGTTGTATTCTACATTTTAAAAACTTTACAAGACAAATTTTAAGTATTCTCACCATAAAATATTGAAATTGTTTTAGGTGAGAAATGCAATGACCTTGATTTGAATGTTCAGTAATGTTTGCATGCATCATAGTACTCCTCATTATATACAATATAAAATTGTACTCATAAATTGAAAGGATTTCTTCAACTAAAAAGTTTCAGATGTCTATTTTGATATTTTTAAAAAGATCTTTAAACACAATGATATAAACACACAGAAGTGAAAGGGTGAAAAAAAACGATACTCCAAAAGTGGAATCAGAAGGTATCCTGGGGTAGATGAACCAACATCTGCAACAGAAACAGAGGATCTAAGGAGTCAGTCCTAGTAAATAAAGGAAACAACCCACTGAGAAGTCACAGCTGCAAATACATGTTCTGAGTGTTGGTTCACAAAATTTCATTAAATAAACCTTGATAGATATGAAGAAAGAGATTCAACCATGTAAAAGAATAAGTCTCTTGTATATCCACTGTCACCCATAGATAATTGTCCAGACCAAAACACAAAAGGAGCAGCAACCAAAACTTCAGAATTCAACAGATCTCATTTATGTAACAAACATCTACAGAATTAGCTATACACCAACTTCAAAATGTACGGTCTTATCAGGAACCCATATAATTTCCCTAAGATATATCATACTTTAGGACACAGAACATAACTTAACGAGCATAAAAGTTAATATTTTCTGTGTTTTATCATTCCATAATGGAAAAAGAAACAGAAACCAACAGAAGAGGAAAACTTTAAAATTATACAAACATATGGGGATTGGACAATACACTTTTAAACGATTAAAGATCAAAGCCTGGGATAAAACTTTAAGTTCCTAGAATTGAACCTACAATAACATATGAGATGGTTATTGCTAGATATGCCTTCTACATACATCGAGGGATTGATATCTAAAATACACAGAGAACGGCAAAAACAACAGTAACAACAACAACAACAAAAGTCCTCAAGTGGTTAGAGAGATGACTCAGTGGTCAAAAGCTTTTACTGTTCATGTGGGGCACCCAGGTTCACCTCCCAGCATGCACATCGACTAGACAGGAAGCAGGCAACTTCCCTGTCTCTATCACAGGAATCTGGAGCCCTCTTCTGGCACCTGTAGGAACTTCCCTTGCATGCCTGAAACCACTCAGAGACAGATACAGATCACATAATCAATGGAAGAATAGAGAAGTATCAGACTGGGGAAGAGAGAAGGAGATCAACGTAGAAAGAGAAGGAGAGGCAAGGGACAAACAACACCTAGGAGTTTTGGAAACCCTCAAGCAATCATATTAGTTCGTACTGCATACAGTATATATACATAGATTGTGTGTGTGCGTGCACATGCATGTGTACATGCATGAGTGCATGTGTACTGTGGTGTGTGTGTGTGTGTGTGTGTGTGTGTGTGTGTGTGTGGGGTGACAACTAAGGGCACAACACTCTCATGTCTCCAGTGTTTCCACCTGAAATCCTCTTTCCTACTGTCTAGCTTTCATGGTTCCAGGGAATACTATGTGGGCTGCTAATTCAACAGTCCTACACACCTGCACTACCTGTGTGTGATTCACAAAAATCACCAGCACATATGCAGTCAGTGGCACTCACACGTCTGTAGCACACAACTGTCTAAATGGATTTAGTTCTCACCCAACAAGAAGGAATTTATGACTGGTACTGGATACCTAGCCAGCTTCCAGAGCTTTTAATATAATTTTACTAAAGAAAACAATCTACCTAAAATAATTTTACCATTGTCACCTTGCTAAAAAATAAAAGCATATATCTTAACTATGTACTAGATTTCATACTTACACCCACAGATAAATGTGGTTATCACCCATCATCAAAGAAGCCTCTAAACAGGAAACCACAGTTGGTCACAACACAGAGACCAGCAGATTATGGGGAACCGAACACCAATGGATTCAGCATAATTCCTGCATCTATAGCTCAGAAACCATCACTCAAGAGGGGGGCAAAATATTCCAGGAGGTCTGCAGTAAAACATTCTCTCCTAGAAACGACTACACAAACAGGATTGAACAACAGAATATCAGTGGACATATTAAGGAGAAAGAGGGAATATTCATGGGATTCCATCTGAGACAAAGACCTACAGCCAACTAATGACTGCTGGAAGGACAATTAGCCTCTCCCAGGGATGAGCCCTCTTACTTGCTGTAGAAATTCCTTCCACCAGTTAAGTTACCCTCCCACTTGGGTGTGGCCTCTTACACTATATATGCTGATGTGAAGCACACATCCGTCCTCTTTCCAGGCTGCTGGATTCGGCTGCTGTTCCCCATTCGAGCAGATGATTGTGAGCAGTGAGTCTACCCCTAAATAAATTACCTTTTATTTTTTTAATAACCTTTTATTATTCTCAAGTTTGAGCTAGTGTGGGATTTCTTTTTTAGTGTCCTTCTTCATCTAGTCCCACATAGGTCTAAACTCCCCACCTACCAGATGGACCAGCTTAAAGGCCTAGGTCCACAGCCCAGAAAGTCTCCCACCCCCACCCGCTTAGCTTGCTTTTACCTAAGTGGCTTTTTTGAAGGACCCCTGCCACAGCAGAGCTGCTAACTGCATGCAGGGACTTGGAAATTTCCCAAGAGCGGGTTTACCCCAGCCCCTACTAGTGTGTTTGCTTCCACGTTTCCCTGCCGCATGGCAACTTGCACAGCTCCCAGTTTGTGCACCCTGTCCGTGAGTTCTGGGCTTTTTGCTCCATGTACAGAATTGATTTAATTGTTTTTACTCTGTCAAGCAAAGCATATTTCTCAGTATTTAATCAGCAACAAGGTGAGAAAACCAAAGCAACTCAGGACCATTCATGGCTACTTGCTACTCTACAACAATGATACCTGTCAAACACTAAAAATTACTATACTTAAAACAATTTACAGGACCTCATGCCAGGTAAATATTTTATTAATTAATAAATCAATAAGCTTGAAAGTTATTTAATTTCAGACAACATTACCATTGAAACTTTTATTAATAATTTTGCTAATACTTATGGATTGTATTCTGCAAGGTTTATATGGTTATTGTGATACATCCATTTATTGGATATTGAGACTCAGTTTTTTCTTCATATTATATCCCTAAGAAAATGGTTTGAGGGCCGGGTGGTGGTGGCGCACACCTTTAATCCCAGCACTCGGGAGGCAGAGGCAGGCGGATCTCTGTGAGTTCAAGACCAGCCTGGTCTACAAGAGCTAGTTCTAGGACAGGCTCCAAAACCACAGAGAAACCCTGTCTCGAAAAACCAAAAAAAAAAGAAAATGGTTTGATAACAGAGCCAAGGATGAGGTACTTTTAGGAATGATACAGTCTTTACAGACTAATGAACAACTGGCTGGCAGGATTAATACCATCAAAAAACAAAAGTTATCTGAAAAAAATTAACACAATTAAAAAGGGTAACATTAATTTGACATACAAAACTGAATCCATATCAAAAGATACTGAGAAATTATCTGAAAAAATTCATATTGTTGAATTTGACAATTAAAATTTGTTAAAAAGTTATGATAGGTTAACAGATAGATCTCACCAGGATGGCAATCTGCACACCATCCAAATAATGTTCAAGGATGAGGAAAAACTTCAGACCTTAGAATCATATGTGCAGAATGAGGACCAGAGGCTAGGTGTCTCAATGAAATCACTAGAAATACATACAGGCTAGGAGATTTAGGCTTTATAAAAGACAGTAATAAAAAGATTTGAAATGATTGAGGAAATTATTGGAGCTGATGAACAGGAAAAGAAAGGTACAAGGACAGGATTCAACATCACCAGAATCTGTCAGAGATGACTTACCCAGGGCTATAGCTTCCTACCCTATAATCTACTCCAACAAAGCATCAAGTTCTTTTTTTTTCTTTTGGTTCTTTATTTATTTATTAAAGATTTCTGCCTCCTTCCCGCCAATGTTCTTTATTTATGTCTAGAAACCAAATATGAGTGAGTACATCCCATGTTCCTCTTTTTTGGGTCTGGCTTACCTCACTCAGGATAGTGTTTTCTATTTCCATCCATTTGCATGCAAACTTCAAGAAGTCATTGTTTTTTACTGCTGAGTAGTACTCTAATATGTATATATTCCATACTTTCTTCATCCATTCTTCCATTGAAGGGCATCTCGGTTGTTTCCAGGTTCTGGCTATTACAAACAATGCTGCTATGAACATAGTAGAGCATATACTTTTATTGTATGATAGGCATCTCTTGGGTATATTCCCAAGAGTGGTATTGCTGGGTCCATGGGTAGGTTGATCCCGAATTTCCTGAGAAACCACCACACTGCAAAGCATCAAGTTCTAAAGGCCCAAAAGAATCCAAAGAAGGTTAATGGATACCTATAGGAATGACTGAGCTAAAAGTATTAGTATTAAGAATTATAGATCAATAGTCATCTATGCTTGTCATACTTTAGTTAAACTAGTCAGGTTCTTGAAATACATAGAGATTATTCTGCATAGATAGGTAGTCTTCAACCACTTCAAAGAGCTGTAGAATATGGCATTTAAGTAACTTAGGGTTCTGTTGGCATGAGACATGATTGCTCCTGGCAGCACCAATCTATTCCCAACAGAATGTTGAGCACTGAAGACACTCCACTTGGAGCTTGTTTTTCTTTTTGGCAAAACTGGCCTTTGGGCAAGGAACTGCCCATGCATTGACCACTGACAAAATGCACAATGTCCAGACAGGACAAGCAAGATACCAGAAAAAAGACTGTCAAATCTTGCCAACACAGGGTAAGACAGTTTTAAAAAAATTTCTTGCCTCTGAAAATGGTCTGTCAGTTACTCTAGGCCTTAGCCAAATTTGGTTGCTCCAGCATTGCAAATGAGACTTTGGGTGATTGTCCGGGTAGCCAGTTGTCTCTGTCATTTGTTGCACATTTTGGAAGTTGCTTGGTTGCACTTCCTGCTTACTCAAGTAATATTATTTCCCTTCTTGAGTCTTCAATGGGGTTGAAGGCTAGATAGTTGTAGTTATTTTCTTCTTATGACTTGGCCAAGTTATTTATTATACAATACTTAAACTCATTAGGATAAGATAATTATTGAAACATTTATTACATGTTTCTTGCTTGATATTGTTTATGCTGGTTGTAGATCTAATTTTTATAGCTGATATTTGCCCTTATTGTATATAACTTTTTATTAGGCTTAGAATTTTCTTATTTAAACAAAAGGGGGAGTTTCTGTGGGAATTCCTTCCACCAGAAGTCCTTAAGTTAGCCACCCACTTGGACATGGCCTCTTTCACTATATATGCTGATGTAAAGCACACATCCAACCTCTTTCCAGGCTGCTGGATTCAGCTGCTGTTCCCCATTGGAGCAGAGGATCGTGATCTGTGAGTCTACTCCTAAGTAAATAACCTTTTATTATACTCATTTCTGAGCTAGTGTGGGATTTATTTTTTAACGTCCTTCACTTATTTGCTGTCCAATGCAGAGTGATCAGCTTTGAAACCATATACATAATAAGAAGAAAAATGGAGTTAACAGGTTGTATTTATACATAATCGTGTGCCCATCACACATATACACTCATACACAAACACACACTAACATACACTTATACCCACACTTAAACATGCACACAAACATATACACATAAGGATAATAAAGAAGAAGTTATTAATTTAAGAGTGTGGCAGACATGGAAGGCATTCTAGGGAGAACGATTGGAGAAGGGGTCTGGAGGGAAGTAAGGGATATGGGGAGTGCTGTAATTTTATGAAAATTAAAAACATGATTTAAAAAGTAAGTTAAAATGAAATATTATTGCATGAGGACCTGGGGGGGACTGAAGGGGGAGGGGAGAGGCAGGAAATGGGGCAGAGAAAAATGTAAAGCTCAATAAAAATCAATAAAAATGAAATATTATTAATAAGACAAAACAACCAAATCAATAATCAAGACCAAAAATTGTAAAAGAAAAAATAGCAATGACTGACAAAGACTTTAAAAGGGTTCAGCATCCTAAAACATATGGAAATGTAAATTTAAATTACTTTGAGATTCCATGTCACTCTAATTAGAATGGCAATTGAAAGATCAATGACAAAATAAATGCTAATGTGGACAGGAATAAAAGAACCATTATTCACCACCAATGGTTGTGCAAGCTGGTGCAATCACTTTGAAAATCATTGTGAAAAGTCCTTGAAAGGCAGGGATAAGAAGTAACCTATGACTCAGTTTGACACTCCTGGACATACAGCTAAAGGAATTTTTTCCTAATGTCATACATTACATCCCTACCACGGTTTCCAGTGCCTCTGCTCCTCCCAGCCTGCCACCACACACCTCCTGTGTCCCCAGATTAACTTCTTTTCTGTTTCCCCTCAGAAAAAAGCTGGCTTCCTGAGGATATCAAATAAACGTGGCATAACAAGTTACCATAAAACTAGACACAAACCCTTATATCAAGGCTGGACTAGGCAGCCCAATATGAGGAAAAGTGTTCCAAGAACAGGCAAAAGTGTCAGAGACAGCCCCCTCTCCCACTGTTAGGAGTCCCACAAGAACACCAAGCTATACAACCATACACACATACAGAGGACCAAGCATAGACCCATGCGTGCTTCGTGGTTGTCACTTCAGTCTCTGTGAACCCCTAAAAACACTGCTTAGTTGGTTCTGTGGGCCATGTTCTCCTGGTGCCTTTGGCCACCTGGCTCCTACAATCCTTCTTCCCTCTCTTCCAGAGGGTTCCCCAAACTCCACCAAATAACTTTACAACTGACTACCAAGATACTTGTATTCTGTGACCGGCTCAGAGAAAGGTCTACACTCTAAATCTCTGCAAGAAAAGCCATGCACCAGTGCAGTTCACCATGTCTGCAAGGGAGCCAGGTGCTGCTTCACTTGAGCCCCTTGCTCCTCCCTGTCCATCTGACACTGCAATGGGAAGAATCCATTCAGTCATATCCCTGTGGGGCAGATTAGAGATGAGGACTTGGATGGAAGAGTTTCAGTTCCCTTTTCAGAACAGCTGTTGCCCATAGCTCTCTGGATTCTCTGGCATGAGCTCCAGTAAGATGCTCTGCGGACAGAGCAGCTCAAAGAGCCAGGATTCACTTCTCCCAGCTCCAAAGGACACGCATGTGAGAGCATGCTTTAGACGCTCTCCTCTGCAGTGTGGCCCAGACATGGCCATCTTTCCTTTGTCCCTCCCTTGAGTGTCACATGTCTCTCTGTGCCTTACCTTTCTCAGGAGGACAGCAGTCCAGCAGGATGAGGACCTGCCCATGTGACATCAGATTACATTAGTCTGCTCTCTGAAGACAGCACCTCTAAGTACAGGTGCTTTCTAGAGTTCTGGGGGATAGAACCTCAACACTCAAATTTCTGAGACAAGCATGTCGTCCCACAAGAAATGTCCTTGGTTTCAGGTCCAGTCTCCAACACAAGCTACAGAAAACCCAGAAACTGTGATCTGATGATACTTTAGCAAAATACAGCAACTTTCCATGCTATGCCAAGTTGGTCCTCCATGATAGAAAACCCCGTGTGATATGTAAATCACAACTCAACTTAAATAGCCAATGCCTATATTCATAGGCGTTAGTACTGAAAAAAGGATCTTTTTACTAATTATAACCACATACATAATTATTTAACTTCAAATCTGTGTAAAATTGTGTTTTTTGCCTAAAGCTCTGCCTGGTTCATGCCAGTGCCAGAAGCTCAAATTCCTTTGTAATGAAACATCAGTCATTCGTTGACCTCAGACCTTTGACCAATGGGTGTTTCCTTGAGCAACCACACCAAGTCCTAGTCCATCCCACTCCTCATGAATTCAGCTGCCTTTAACCATTCTGCTCTGTAAAGCCTGACCTCCAGACATAAAGAATGAGGAAAGTCGTGGATGCAGAATGTGGTGAGATCTCAGGTAGGAGGAATACCTGGGGAGGAGACAATTCTGCCTCTCTTTCTCTCCCTTTCTTCTACTCAGCCTCTTCTCAATGGTTGCTATCATTTCATGCAGGAGACTTCCTAAGTTCCACAAAGCCATTGTCCTTCGGGATTTCATAGGAAATGGGGTGAATAGCCAATTAAGGAGGGCAGGGGGAAAGAATGTTGTAGTTTTTAAATAACATTGCAGTTACTAGAAGGCTACACAGTGGTCGTGTTGACAGTTATGTAGAACTGCTACTGCTCGTCCACAAACAACCACTGGGTCTGTATCACGCATTGAGGTCTGACACTGACTACACAATAAGTGATGGTTTGTTGTGTGCTAAAGATACAAGTTAGTAATAGAAGATAATTAAATAGACGAAAGATATAGAAGACAGAGTTTTCCATCTTGTACAAAAGAAGATAGCATTTTAAGAGGTTAAGTAATTCTGTCCTCAAAACAATTAAATTTTAATATGGCCATTTCAGGCTTCTCCTTTCTCACGTCTCACAGGGCCTTGAGGTGGAAATCTTGAGACAAAAAAAAAAAAAACTTAAAGTTAACTGAGAAGTTGTATATTGACCTTGGAGATTCAAGCTTCAGGTGGCACCTCAGAGTGTCTTCTTTGTTTGCTGCTTATCACTAACAGCAGGTGCTGTAGCAACCGCCCAGCTTAGCTGCCTAGCTATCGAGCCCCTCCTTTCCTTCCCCCTTTTCCCCCTTCCTCAGTTCCCCCCTGCCCGAGCTCCTCACTGAGGAGTATACAAGACATAAAACTTGCTTCAATAAACGGGATGCCTTGACAAGGAATACTGCTTGGCGTCCGTTCCCCCCTCCCCCCCCCCCGCCATGTCTTTCAGATAGTGCCTCTTCAAGACCCTGGAATAACTTAGGACCTGCTGGGCGGGTCAGCTAAGAATGTAAATTTGAAATAATATTGAGTTAGTCTTTGATATGATTTTACTTAGACAACATGAAATTAAATTTTAAAATTCTTCCAACAAGGGATGTATATAATTCAAATAGTAATACAGTATTTTTAAAGCATTTTTTTTGCAAGGAAGAAGTATTTATTTAGACCATCAGCAAAAGGGTGCTTTATTCAGGAAGTGAAACAGGAGGGCACAGGGCAGATAGAGAGCTGCTACTCCTCCCTCCGAGCATCTACGACACTGAAACATTGAGGAAGAGCATTCTCAGCAGCCCCTTGGGAAGAGCAGGGAAACAGCCTCAGAGAAACACCTTCTCTATCAGGGGTCATCAGAGGCACATGGAGGGGGAGGAGTGGGGAAGATTCTTCTGCATCCATGACAGGCTTTGAAAGGAAGAGGGGGTTCTCGGGAAGTAGAAGAAAGGATTTTCTTCATTTGCCCTGGTCCTGGTGACTCCTGAAGCCCTCACTTGTTCTTGGGTGGGCACTTCGGCTGGCAGGTTGTAGGAGGTTGCACAGGAGGGCATTTCTGCTGCCATGACTGAGGAGGGCATGGCTCAGGGCACTGTGGAGGAGGACAAGGCTCTGGGCACTTTGGAGGAGGGCAAGGCTCTGGGCACTTAGGAGGAGGACAAGGCTCTGGGCACTTTGGAGGTGGGCACACAGGAGGAGGCTGGCAGGGCTGCTTGCACTGCTGCTGTTGGTAAGACATCGTGCTGAAGTCTCAGGATCTGAAAGACATTACATAGCGGTTCTCACAAGAGGTCCCCACAGAGAATGAAACTAGGCTTATGGGCTGTAGAGCCTTTGCTTCTCTTCCTGTGAGCCTGTTTGAGAATCTCCCCCTTTGTTCTAGAACATCCTGGGCTCCGTTTTCTACTTTAGCATTTTTTTCAGTAGCTTTAACCAACATTTTCTTTATCTCATATCATTTTTCCTAAGAATATATTTCTGCTCCACAGCACTGGCAATAATATTTATGTGAAGGGAATATCCTCATCACCTTGGCATTGTTGTAAGCAGTACCCATCTCATGCTAGCATATTCCAAGCAGAACGACTTGGCAGCACAAACAAACAGCTGTTGCAAGAATAGGTAGGTCTTTCTACTGCTTGTGACACAAGCCTTTGAAAGGGATTCCATGAAGGTGTGAATACAAGAAAAATACATGTTTTGTTTTGTTCTCATTTCAAACCAAAACTTTATCTTGCTTTTTCATGTAGATATCTCAATTATAACTCAAACAAACACAAAGCCAGCTAGCACATTACATGCTTGTCCTCCATTCCTAAAGGGTCATCTGCTGTCGCATTTAACCCATGATCAGTTTGGACCACCAAGACTACTGTGTTTACATTAAACTCATCACATGAGAATACCCCTAAGGCAGACCCATTCAAGAAGTCAAGAAATCAGACTCACCAGGTTCTCCGGAGTAGATCAGTGCTTGAGTCCAAAGGATACTGCACCCAAACACTGAGAGTCTCTTTATAGGACTGCCTGCCTCACCCAGTACCAAATGGGTCTGCCTATCATGGACAGGTTCAAGAATTTCCTAATAGAAATGCAAATCCATCCATAACTGGATGAATGGGACTCTGCAAAGTAGGAAATATCCCATCCTTGGTTAATGAGTCTTTTGTGACTCAGAGACCTTCCTTTCCTCTTGGTTCCAGTCATTGGGCAGCTGGAAAAGTTGGGGAATTCTCCAGCAGCTTGTTAGAGCTCTTTCTTGACTGAAGACCACACCCCTTTGTGTGCCACAATCATCCTTCATCTTACACGCATGTTTTTATAATATTTTCCTTCTTTAGCTCATTGCTATTTTGCATAAATTCATTTCCATTTTGGGGTTAGGGGGTAATTTTTGTTTGTTTGTTTGTTTTAAATTTCCTCAGACATTTACAAGTTTGTTAGAAGGAAGAAGAGAAGCAAAAGAAAGTTTATTCTGGCCCGAGCTCCCCTTTAACAAGCCGTTTGGTCAAGGTCTTCTAGTTGCCCTAAGTTTACATTTTTTTTCTAGAAACATAGAGAAATAATACCTGTCTCTCAGAGTAAGTGCTAACAACATTGGGCCATCAGTGATCCCATTCAGCATAAAATTTTCCTGCTCATCTTTCCTTGCCCCAGAGTATCTCAGATTTGACCTACATTCCCCTACTTTTGGCAGCAGTCATCTTCCCACTGAGAAGGGGGCTACTCTCCGTGGATACTTCTTTCTGGTCACAGAGCAGCATAAAGTCTCCAGTGCTGTTTTTCTCTGCTTCCCACAAGGATGTATGTTACAGCCTTTTAGTTAGTTAGTTAGTTAGTTAGTTAGTTAGTTAGTTAGTTAGTTAGTTAGTTGTTAGTTAGAGTTAGCTAGATAGAGTTAGTTAGTTAGTTAGTTAGCCAGTCAGCCAGTTTGATAGTTAGAGTTAGTTAGTTAGTTAGTTAGTTAGTTAGTTAGTTAGTTAGTGTTTTTCTTTTCAAGACAGGATTTCACTCTGTAAGTTCTAACTGCCCTGGAACTCCCTCTTTAGACCAGTGTGGCCTCAAACTCGCAGATATCCACCTGTCTCTGATTTCTAATGCTGGAATTAAAGGAGTAAGCCACCATCACCCAGCAGCCTTTTTATTTTTTATAAAACATACCCTCAATCATCATATTAAGGAAAAAGGGAGGCATGAACAAATATCCCAACCATTTGTTCAAAATTTGTTTAGCAGACCTCACATGTGCAGTCCCCAGTGGTGCTTCCTAGGGTGCAGAACAGGAAGGCTCAGGCATCACATATAATTAATTGAAAGAAAGTTAGGAAAGGGCGATGAGGGCACTAAAAGTATGAAATCTGAGGCAGAGGGAAATGAAGCTTGGTCAGACTTACATGTTGAATTTTACTTACTAACTTTCCAGGTAGATTTACTAGCTTTGAAGACAATATTTCAAAATTCTTTCTGTAAACGTATTTTTTCTGTCTTTTCTGTTGTAATACGGAGCGGCAGGGCTGTGTCCTGGCACCCCAGCTGTCCCGCATGGCTTACTTATGCCCTGAAATAATTACACGGAAACTGTATTCTTTTAAACACTGCCTGGTCCATCAGTTCCAGCCTCTTATTGGCTAGCTCTTACATATTAATCTAACCCATTTCTAATAATCTATGTAGCCCACGAGCTGGCTTACCAGGGAGGATCTTAACCTGCATCTGCCTGGCGTGGGAACATCATGGCGACTCCTCACTCAGCTTCTCTTTCCCAGCATCCTGTTCTGTCTACTCCGCCTACCTAATTTTCTGTCCTATGAGAGCCAAGGCAGTTTCTTTATTAGTTAACCAATGAAAGCAACAGATAAGATACAAGACCCACCTCCATCACTTTTCTGCAAGCTCTTCCCCCATTCTACCTCTCTACCATCTTCTCCTACATATTCCAAATCATACAGAGAGGACAACAACACTGTTTTGTGTTAGACCACACTAGCACTCACTGGTCACAGAAGACACTGCCAAAGCATTTTGCAGACACTCCCCATTCCTGTCCCTTCACCTCTTCCCACAATCCCTAGGACTATGTAACTATGTAGTCAACATTCACAGTGACATTGCCAGATTCACTTTGATCAAATGGTCAGAAACATCAAAAGTCCCCTCAGAGTTAGAATCTAGGGTGTGAGGAGAGCATGAAAATCAAAGGAGTCTATGAACTGTGAGACAGGAAGGGGTCTAAGGGTAAGAGCAATAAAGAAGTGAATGGGACCAAATGTAGTGTATTCATGAGTGGATAGGTCATAAGAAAACCTCTCACTTTGTACAATTAATATTCGCTAATAGAGCTTATTGAAAAGCTACATCTGCCGGCAAAGTTACTCTGCCGGCAACAGAGTGAGAGTAGCTGTCATTTCTTTGCAAACCGTGGTGGTGAAGTTGAAGGAGTTCCTTGCAGATCAGCTATAGCAGGGGTTCTCCACCTATGGGTTGTGAGTCCTTGGGGGACAGAATGACCCTTTCACAGGGGTCACCTAAGATCATCTGAAAACGCAGATGAATTGTGACAGAAACAAAATTACAGTTATGAGGTAGCAATGAAAATAATTTTATGGCTGGGTTCACCACAACACGAGGAACTGTATTAAAGAGTCACAGCGTTAGCAAGGCTGAGAACCACTGAGCTATAGATGGAACTGTCCCAGACAATGAGTGCAAACTTTCTCCAGATTTGAACCTCCAAGGGCTGTGGCAGAAAACACAGCATACTTCTCGCTCTTGCTCATGCTTCTCTCTACCACTATGGACAAAATGTCAAATGAACCGTGTTTTATTACTGCTAAGGGTAAGAAGTTCCACACTCAAGCCCAGCACTTCTGCTTCCTCACTGCTGAAGGAATTTCATGAATCAGTGCTGCAACATGAGAAATAGCAGAGAAGAGCAAAAGATTTCAATTTTTCTAATACATGACAGTTTCCCCAAATTTTACTGCTATATATCAATATACCTTTTAACAAAATGGCTCCTGAAACTCAAGATTATACAATAAATTATGAAATAAATGTAAAAAATGGAAATGGTAGCAAAATATTCCTGATATCTCCAGAGAAATGGTGGCTGCGGCTACCGCTGGATTTCTACCTTGTGCTCATTCCCCATCATCTTTTCATAATCTCGCCAAATCAGATAAACTGCACGAGATATATTACAGAATTATTCCCATGTCTATTATTTTTATTGCACTTATTTAGCCAGTTGTGTGGCGAGAGGCATATGCTAAGATGTGGGTTTGGAAGTCAGAGGACAACTTGTGGGATTCAGTTCTTTGTTTCCTCTGTGTGGGTCCCAGAGATCAAACCCAAGTGGTCAGACTTAGAGGCAAGAACCTTGACAAGCAGAGCCATCTTGCAGACAATATAAGCCCAACCACGCTCTGTGAGAAACCATTGCAATATAGAAACTCTCACAAGAGTATGGCACAGATTCAACGGAAACCATTTGTGGTAAGCCATCTTTATAGATTCCTACTAAATCAAATTTTTTAAATATTTATTTTAAAATATCAAAACTCTAAATCAAACAAGAAAAAGATAAAAGACTACTACTGTACATCAGAAACATTGAGCAGGCACAGTGCTAAAAACAGGATTTTTGTACATGATGTTTTCTTCTTTTTTGTTTATAAAAAGCATTAAAGAGAAACTGAATTTCCACCCAACCATGATGCACGCTCTTTATTCATGACACTAAGAGGAAATACATTGTCGGGTAATGGAAACACCTGCCTGAATCAGAGAAGTCACAGTTCAGGGTGTGGTGGGGCTCCTCTACCAGAGGCCTTGAGAAGCTTAGACTTGAGGTGGTCCTTCCTTACAGAGGAGCAGTTTAACCACTTCCAGAAAGAACTGCTGCTGCATTGCATTCCAGGCAGAGCAGTAAGGAAGACTAGTCAAGACAGGATAAAAGACATGATGGTGATTCAAAGCCTTGATCTTGGAAGGAACATTTGTTCTTAATTCTTGGGTTAATTTTCAGTTATCTAATATAATATATTGCCTCCCACAGAGTGTTCCCAAAGGTCTCCTTCCCATTTCTTCAACTTTCAAAGGAAAACATGTACACTGTGACCTGCTACCACCCTGCCCCATGTCAGCGTCACAAAAGCCATTAGTGATCACGAAGGGCATTGAGCCAAGAGGACTTAGGGTGGGGAGGAAGCAGTGTGTTTGTGCTTACATTAAGTGATACTTTAAAGGCATTAATCCATCTGAAAGTGTGAATGTGCACTTTTGTAAGAAGTATAACATGCCTTCCACTGGCTGCTAGATAGCAGCAGGGAGCAGACAACAACATGGGCCACTTGGTACCCAAGAGATAGTAGCTACATGTCTACATGCCTGCTTGCTTTCCTCTGGCTGCAGTAGCTGCTACTGTCATCTGATGCTTCCCTGATTCTCCCATCACAGCTCCGTCTTCAGATGTAATCAGAGAAGAGCTGTGAGGACCAACCCATCTATGTCACAGTGTCCACTTGAGATGAGCATACCCCAGCCTCCCATGTGTATTCCACGCCAGAAGGGTCACCTTAACAGCTAAAAAATACAGGGGAAATTTTCAGAAATAGGGATGCTCTGGTCTCAGCAGTCTTCTCTTGGTAAACATTAATCCAGCTCATTCCCCAATGTTGCAATAGCACGATTTATTGTGGACAATATCATATAGCAAAGAGATTTTTTTAAGCTTTACCTATCATAACCTGCATTTGAATTTCAAAACTGTGAAATAATGAATAACGCCAACTGGAAATCCTGAAAGTTTCAGAACTATTGTTTTGAAAGAAATTCCAATGGAAACTAAAAAGTGCATTGTGAAAATGTTCACAAAATTCTCATAGAAGAGTAATAGTAGGAGTTGTTTCCGGGGCGGTCGGAGGAGTAGGACTCCGATGGGTCGTAGCCGTAGCCGCTCCCCGCGGAGGGAGCGTAGGCGATCCCGGTCCACATCCCGAGATCGAGAAAGAAGGCGCTGAGAAAGGTCCAGGTCCCGGGAGAGGGATCGCAGAAGGAGCCGCTCAAGATCTCCACACCGAAGACGCTCCAGGTCTCCAAGGCGTCATAGGTCCACATCTCCTTCCCCTTCTTGACTGAAAGAAAGAAGAGATGAAGAGAAGAAAGAAACTAAAGAAATAAAGAGCAAAGAACATCAGATTACTGAGGAAGATTTGGAGGGTAAAACAGAGGAAGAAATAGAAATGATGAAATTAATGGGATTTGCCTCTTTTGACTCCACAAAAGGGAAGAAGGTAGATGGTTCTGTAAATGCCTATGCCATAAACGTGTCTCAGAAGAGAAAATACAGGCAGTACATGAATCAGAAAGGCGGATTCAACAGACCTCTGGATTTTATTGCATAAGACTTGAGGTGTTGGAGGATTTCCTCCCGCTCATCTGGGTCAGAGAGTATTCTATATTTTGTATTTCATACACCTCAAAACAGGATCTTGGTTCTTCCCTCTTGTAAAGTAAGAAAGTCTTATTTATGACCCTGGTGTACCTGTTTCCTCAGGAGGTAGCGCACTTGCCGCGGTCCTGCAGTGCTCACAGCCCGTTTGTCTTGCTCCTTTGAGTCTGTATGTGCTTTCTTCCTGGATGCTGTTAGGAGTTCTTAAAAACTGAAAGTGACATAGATGTGAGTTTCTTCAATAAAACAGTATTTCTACCCAAAAAAAAAAGAGTAATAGTAACAAAATTATTGGGGATTGAGGTCCACCTCCATAATATATCTCAAATTTTTCTAGCAGGATTTAATTCTCAAAAATTCAGAAATTTGTCTGCCATAAAAAGACCTTGTCCTGCCACACTCTCCCCATGACACTCCCCCTGTGCTTGCCAGACTCTGAGGCCACCCCACTTTCACAAGCACTGGACTGTGAACTATTTGAAGTCCTGACTCTCGGACATGTTATAGAGGCATTACCTAGATACCCTAGACTTTAAGCATAAAGACAAGATTAAATATGCTCAAAACCTGGGGAAATGTAAGTTCCATTTTATGTCCTCACCTCTGGTTTTAAAGGACACATGAGTACAAGTAAACTCATGAGGTCTGACTTTGCTGAGAGTGATGAGTTTCCTCTATCCCCACTGAGACTCTGACCCCTCAAGGCAAAGTGTTCACGTTTGTCTGTTCTTTAATATGAGTCTTCTCTCCTCAGCTCCTCGTTGACTACACAAACAGACACAGATGTGCCACTCACCAGCAAAAGTCAACTCCAAATGGCAGACCTGACCTTGCTTTCCTTACATTAATCCATCTGTAAAGTCTGGCAAATAGTGGACATTGAATAAATCTTTTTCTGGTTAGCTCATGAGTGACTTCTCTTCTTTTCCTCAAACACAACACACATTATTCCACTTGAACATAACTGATTTGATGAGGTCACCAAAACTCTTCCCTAGAATATACACTTCCAAAGGAAGAAGAAATGTGAGCAAGGTGAAACAAAGCCCCACCCTTAGCCGTTGCCCTTCAGTTGAGTTCTAAGCAAGGCAGAAGCATTGACTCACCCAGGCAACCAGGACACCTGATACCATCCCTTGCCAGGAACCAGAGAGTTTTTGGTGAGATCAGTATTATTCACAATGTCTTAATAATAAGTCTCTACAAACCATATCATTATCATTGAGTCTACAACTGGAACATAGCCTCTCAGACACACCGAGGGACTTCCCCTGGGAGAAAGCAATTCCTCATGTCCTTCTGGTATATTCATGACATAATTTCTTAAAGGAAGACTTCACTTCCACAACGTAATATTAAAATTTGACGTTATTTGCCTAAATCTGGAACACATCCACAAAAACTTCCCATTTCTGAACATATACCTCCCGCAAGTGTCTGTTGTCCACGACAATGAAAATATTGATACTCTTGAAGGTGCAGTGCATGGACTTCTCAAAGGAAAATATATTACAGACTTGATCTTCAGGATCAACCAATTTCTCTTCGGGCACAGAGTCCACGTGGTGGCAACTGTCATCAAGCAAAAAGCCAAATTAGTGTTTTGAAGTCTTTGAGATGAATGTTGCAGGCAGACATCACAGATGTTCATTTGAATTCAGCTGACCTCCATCTAAAATGCTTGGCCTCTGTCAAACAGCCCCAGTCCTCCAAACATCATTACATGCTTTTTAGCTCATAAACATGATCCTGGACATTTATCCTGTGTTTAGACTAACAATTTTTTTAAATTTTTATATATTTCCTATATTTTATCTGCATCCATGTAAGTGTGTGTGCAGTACCTGAGAAGGCTAAAAGAGAAAGCCAAATCCTCTGGAACTGGAATTATAGGTGGTTATGAACCCTGGTCCTCTACAAGAGCAGCAAGTGCTCTTAACCACTGAGCCATCTCTCCAGTTCTAAGACAAGCATATGATATACAGTTTCAAAAATCTAAATAACAGAGTTGGTTTTATTCTATTGCACAGTTTCTGGGTGGTGTGATACATTATAGACAGGAGCAAGGGCAGGGGTTCAGATAGAGCAGAAACAGGTAAGTTTCAGCTGAAGTTGTAAATTTGAGTTGTTCCCCATGCCTCTGGGGAGTGTGGAATATTTCGGTCTTGGGTGTTAACAGAGAAAGCGAAAATAAAAGAAAGCCAATTTGCAACCTCCACCTACAGAATACTCCATCTCTAACTCAGTCAGGAGTTTCTTGGTTTTTTATTATCATCATTCCCAAAGGAATAAAGTCCTTTAATTACTTTAAGCAAAGTAAGTTTGCATTTGCCAGTTTCTGAACAAGGGAGATGAAGTTAAGCCCATTTCCTTTTCTTTGCTGCTAAGGAGACTCTTGGTTGCCCAACATTTTTTTAAATTTATTTATTTATTAAAGATTTCTGCCTCCTCCCCGCCACTGCCTCCCATTTCCCTCCCCCTCCCCCCCGGTCAAGTCCCCCTCCCCCAAACAAGTCCCCCTCCTCATCAGCCCAAAGAGCAATCAGGGTTCCCTGACCTGTGGGAAGTCCGGGGACCACCCACCTCCATCCAGGTCTAGTTAGGTGAGCATCCAAACTGCCTAGGCTCCCACAAAGCCAGTACGTGCAATAGGATCAAAACCCATTGCCATTTGTTAATAGAACTATTTGCTCGATGTACTGATAGCTAGCAGTGGTTTTGCTTGTTTGTTTTTTGAGATAGTGTCTCACTATGAAGCCTTGGCTGATCTGGTCTACCACATCCCTTTCTATGCATATGGCCTCAGACCACAGCAGACATCTCCTAGGATAAGACACGTTCCCCTTAGAGAACAGCTTCGAAGTGAAAGGAGATTGTAGGTGGTAGAGGAGCATCAAGGATGCAGCAGAAGAAATGCAGACAGCAGTCATCACCCAGCATCCTCTATAGAAATGCTCAAAGGAAGTTAGTTCTGCTAAGTGGGGATGGTGCAAGCCCAACGTAATCAGGCCAATCTAGCTGTGGTTTATGACTTCACAAAACAGTCCATTTTTAGGGAGTGGAGGAAGCACTAAGTAAATGAAGTTCTTAGTAACTGTGTATTGTTCACCAGGGCACAGCCAAACTGAGAACTCCAAGTCCTAAGAACTATCTGGGCCAGGCTGAAGAAGAGTGGCAGAGCTCTCTTTGGGAATTCAAGAATGAGTATTTATGAATGGTTAATCGGTATGTGCAAAGATTAGCAAGTGGAGCTTTCTCCACCCTGATATTTGTAACCTGAGACTATTCACCTACAGAAATCTACCAAGACTAGCTAATACCACACACACACATACTATGGTATACTCAGCAAGCTGCTGAGGTTCCAGGTTGTGGTTTTAGTGGCAGTAGACCCCACCTGACTCTACTGCACATGTCTATATGTCTGTACTTACTTCTTTCCCTTGCTGCCCCTACTCAGGGTTCTAGGACCCAGACCACTCGGGATGTATCACACACTTTTTATTTTTGCTCTGAATGTAAGAATCCCTACACATTTTCTTGTGACAACCTCAGCCTTCCATAATTTCACCAACAATGAAGAGAAAGATTGTAGACTTTGACATTTAATCTGCACATGGCTATCAGATATGGGAACCTGAGCTTAAAAGCGTAGGGCTGACTAATTCCCAGGAACTCCCTCAGCATTAAGCATTGATACTCAGTGTGAAATTCCCTAACTATCCTAGGAATAAAAGTGATGTAAGGACAGGAATGTGGGAGAAAAGAAAGCACCATCAACAATGGTGCTGAGAAAACTGGGCATCCACATGCAGAAGATTGACATTACATCTGTAGTATCTACCACCTTGCACAAAACCTGTCTCCAATTGGCTAAAAGACCTAGATGAATAAGCCTGAAGCTTCTGGAGACTACACAAGAATTGCCCTACATGATGCACAGGTGTAGGAAAGAGCATTCTCAATAAGACATCATCTGCCCAAAAATCTAGGCCAGCAATTAAGTAGGACTTCATAAAACTAAAAAGCTTCTGCACAGCTGAAGAAACACGGGCCAGATGAAGAGCAAGCCCACAGAATTGGACAGAATTTGCCAGCTACACATCTGACAGTGGCTTAATATTCAGATAAAATAAATTTGATTCAGAATCAAGGTGGGATTTGAACAGAGAATTCTCAAAGGAAGAAAATGGCTAAAGAAATATCTCAAAATGTCTATATATCTGTATATTTCTCTTTTACTGAGAACATGAGTCTTTAATTTGCTAAGCAATATGGTTAGGATTAAAGTTGTGGCTTTGATGATTGTATCCACCCCATGCCTTAGCTCTCTGAGAGTCTATCTTCTTGGTGGAGGTACTGGCGGGAGCCATGTTTATTACCACACCTGTATTTCCATACATTTTCAAGTCCTTGCTACCACCAAGAAGCATACTGTTGGCTATTCATCAACACCATTTAAATGTTTGGTGGTGGGGTCTCTTTAAAGAGCTGCAAGGTTATTGCAGCTAAAGCTAAGTCAGGAAGCTTCTCTAAATGAGACACAATTGCCTCTAGCAAACAGAGCCTATCCCTCCCCCCAAAAAAATGCAGCTACCAAGATTTTGTGTTAAATTCTGATTTTTTGTGTGTGTGTGTGTGTGTGTGTGTGTGTGTGTGTCTAGACTTCCTTTTCAAGCTCTCTTGGGTTTTATGTGGATGTAGTTGGCCCATGTTGGTATGCCATTTTGTAGGCAGAGGCTGCTTGTTCATTCCCACAGCCATTCTGTCACAAAGAACCACATAGAGGCCTACATTAATTATAAAATGATTGGCCTATTAGCTTAGGCTTCTTATTAACTAACTCTTACATCTTAAATTAACCCATAATTTTTGTCTGTGTTAGCCACATGACTTGGTACCCTTTATCAGTAAGACATTCTCATCTTGCATCATCTGTCTCTGAGTAATGATTGCAGACTGAGCCTTTCCTCTTCCCACAGTTCTCCTATTCTATTCTAGTCACCCCGCTTATATTTCCTGCCTTGCTACTGGCCAATCAGCATTTTATTAAACCAGTACAAGTAAAAAAATCTTTGCAGGGTACAAGACCATTGTCCCACAGCAACCCTTGGCTAAGCTAATATGATTCTACGTATATTCTAAATATTTATCCTTATACCCACAGGTAAGTGTCATTCTTGGCTTTTATTAAGAAAAGTTCTCTTTGAACAGAGAAAATCACAGAAAACCCAGCAAATCAAAACATAAAGTTTGGAGCACGGTCTCAACTAATCCATTTACAACATAACTCCTGAGCTTCAGGCTCAGGGAGCATTGTGGAAGGGGGGGGGGGGGGGGGCAAGAAATTGTAAGAGCCAGAGGAGCAGGGAGTTTGCTGTGAAATTATGCTTCCTAGAAAAATCCAAGAAACTACACCCATGAAGTCTCACCACTATAGCGGCCTAACAGTGACCTGAGCAAGGACTACATCAATATTTTGCTTATATGAAAGGGTGAAGTCTCAGGAGGCCTTGGCTCTGGACAAAGAACTACAGACAGCAAAGAAATTCTAAGAGTGGGAGAAATAGTCTTCCTCAGGGAAGAGCATGCCAATTGGTTATCCATACAGACAAGTAACATTCTACAGACTGAACAGGGTATATTATGTGTTTAGGATTATATATACATATACATATGGACCGTGAACTTGAAAGATAGCAAAAGGGGTACATGAGAGGAGTTGGAAAGAGGAAAGGGAAAGAGAAAATAAAGTAATCATATTAATTTCAAATATATAGAAAGAAATAAAAAAGAATAGTCAAAGAAGCTTGTGCGATTTAAAAGAAAATAAATTTTTTAATTTTTAAATTAAATTTAGTTTTTTAATTTTTTTTTTTTTTTGCTCAAAGGTTGTCTGAAACAAAGTATGTGATCTTAAATTCATTATCTACTTAGCATTCCCAGCCCAGAAGAGACTGGGTAATGGAAGGAACTTCTTACAATAAAGGAACAAGACACAGCACACTCTCTGGAGTCAACAATCTTTTGGTTGACATTGAAATAAGTCAGTATTTGATCCAGTGGCTGATGTAAGCCCCACAGTCTCCTCTGTGGTCTGGGTGATTCTCTCCCAGGTCTTCTATAGTCTTCTCCAGTTTGAAAACCACTCTCTTTGCCAACTCATCTCAGGTCTCAGCCTCCTTAAGCTTCAAACAAACATTATTTAAAAACATCATCGACTTTGGGAGCTCACCAAGGCCAGCTGGACTCTGACTGAAAAAGCATGGGATAAAACCGGACTCTCGGAATTTGGCAGACAATGAGGGCTGCTGAGAAGCCAATGACCATGGCACCGGGTTTTGATCCTACTTCATGTTCTGGCTTTGTGGGAGCCTATCCAGTTTGGACGTTCACCTTCCTAGACCAGGATCGAGGGGGGAGGACTTTGGACTTTCCACAGGAACCCTGACTGCTCTTCAGGCTGGAGAGGGAGGAGTGGGGGGAGGGGAGGAGGGGAGGGAGGAGTGGGAGGGAAATGGGAGGCGGGGAGGAGGCAGAAATTTTTTTTTCCAATAAAAAAAAAAATCATCGAATGGGAGATGCCATATTACATACTCATGAATGTTCCATTCCTTGCTTCCCACAACACAGACCGTTGTGAACTATAGGCTATATTTGAAATTTCAAGATGTCAGTTGTCGCATTTCAATATAACTCTGAGTACTGCAAAACAAGAAACCCACTAAAACTTAACAGTTACCAAGGCTATCACTCTCAATTTAAAGATGAATAGACAGGGAGGGTGAGTAGGGGAGCAGGAGAGAAATAGGAGGAGTGGAGGAAGTGGAAATTTTGAATGGTATTATTTATAAAGCAATAAAAATATAAATATGAATAGACTAAAGTGTGATATACTCTATTATGAAGCCTAGGCTCCCTCTCTTGATAGATAAGTAAGAAGCCAAGGTTCGGCCTTAGCAGGTGACTCTGTGGCTGATCTTGTTATGACTCAAGACAAAATCTGTAATTTTTGAGTGTCTTAGAGTTATTAAATAAAAGAAAAACCAAATAAATAACAAGTAATTGAAATGTGGGGCTCAAAATTGGTTCTTGGAACAGAAAGATGTTAGAGAAATGTGAATATATCCAAATAAAGCCGGCAGTTTAGCTAACATTAATGCATTTGTAAAACTATTGGTTTTGACATAAGTGCTATAATTACACAAAATGTTAATATTTGGGGAAGCCAGGCCTCCTTTGTTTGTCAAAGCTAATATGAACTTCAGGAAAATTTTTTTAAAACTCTACAATTTTAGCATTACCAAAACTCATAAACGTAAAGTAAAACAAAAACAAAGTAAGTACTGTTTTTCACACTCGCGGCTTCAATAAAATGCTGGCAATCACATTTGGACTGGTATCTGAGAAAACTTTCTCCACCCACTGCTGGTGAGAGTTCACTTGGAGCAGTCTCTCTGGAAGATGGTTTGGCAGTTTCTTCTCAAATGGCCTAAAGGAATGTGTGGGACCCACAGGGTCCTCTGAGCGTGATTCCAGGACAATTTACGCATATATGTTTAAAAGCCAAAGATGATCACATCAACACTTTTCAAATAGTGTGAATAAAGGGTAATATTTTTGAATAATAGAACATGAAACCAGTAACAAGCCTCAACTTTTGAAAGAAAGCCATTTCAGCAAAAGAATTATAAAGTAATTGTTCATCTATAAACATTCCCAGGTGCCAAAGTGCTCACTGTGAATTGTTTTCTGTGTGTAAGCATCAGCTGGCTGGGTAGCTCCGCCACTCATGCTCACGATTCCGTAAGCTAAAGGAAGACTGTGCTGTTCTGGAGCTAGTTATAAAGAGGACTCAGGTCAGATTAGAACTGACCATGTTTGATACATGGGTTCTGCCCCACTTTCAATTTTTATATAAAATAAGTCTCTAGTAGTAGATGGTTTCAGTGTAAATTTTGATCTCGCCTTGTTGAATCCTGTGTTTTATAACTATAAATTTTTAAAGATTTGTTACTTTTATTTTTAAATATGTGCATGTGTGTGGTTATTTGCAAAGAGTTCTAGTGTCTGTGGAGGCCTGAGGCTTCTGAGCTGGCCTCTACATTTATAAGTAGTTATGAGTCACTTGACGTGGATACTAAGACTGAACTTGGGTCTTCTGCAAGAGCAATATGTCTTCTTAACCATCAAGCCATTTCTCCAGCCCCATGAATTATACATTTTTGAGTAGCTCTGAAATTATTATGTGGAGTCATAAAACTCAGCTGTGTAAGAGTTAGTGGTAGTTTTTGAAAAGCATCTCTTACTGGGTAGGGAAATGACTCGGTGGGTGGGACTGCTGGCTCAGCAAGCATAAGGACCTGCATTTGAGTTCTCAACAGCCATGTAAAAAGTCAGGCCCAGCAGAGTGTGCCTGTAACCTCAGTATTTGGAAGAAGACAAAAGCCACCTTTCCCACTGAAGTACATTCCGTGGTGGAAAATTTTGATTCTGACAATTCAATAAGAAGCCATGGGACACCCTTCTAATAGAGATAATGCCTAAGACTAAAACAAACATAAAATGATGGAACTTAGCCAGGAACCATGTGCTTTATTGGAGAAATGAAAGTGCAGATACCCTTAGCCACAGAAAAGAAAACACTGAGATCCACAGAGACACATCAAGGCTGGGGTGATGATCCCCTTCTTCATTTCTTAACATGTGGTGTCATCTGCAGGAGGGAAGTTCTCCCTCTTCCAGGCAGGAACCCAAATCAGGATGAGAGAAGATGTGTCCGCCACCATGGCTGGAGAAACACAGTAGAATTCAAAGAGCAAGCAGAGCCTCGGGATACTGTTGGCTTGTGGTCCCGATGTTACTTGCTCTTGAGTGGGCATTTCTGCTAGCATGATGGAAGAGTGCATTGTACAAGTAGACATGGATCAGGGCACGTCAGAGAAGTGCCCAGCTCAGGAGAAGGACAGAGCTCCTGATGCCGCTGTGGCGAGTATGGATCAAGACTTTGCAGAGCAGGATAAGACTCTGGGAACCCTGGTGGAGGACAGGGCTCTGAGCACCTACCCAGTGGGCACCCTGGTGGAGGACAGGGCTCTGGACCCCTCACTGGTGGGCAAAGGTCAAAACACTCTAGTTGAAGGTGTTGTTCGGGATACGGCAGTGGTGAACAGGGCTCTGAGCACTGTAGTTGAAGATGGAGCTCTGCACATCTTGGTGAAGGGCAGGACTCTGGATCCTGAGGTAGAAGGCCAGGTTCTGGGGACCTTGGTAGCAGGCAGGTCTCAAGACACTGTGGTGAAAGGCAGTGCTCAGAACAGTGTGGTGGTGGACAGGGCTCAGGACATTGCTGTTGTGGACTTGGCTCAGGACACTGCAGTGGTGGACAGGGCTCAGAACACTGCAATGCAAGACAGGGTTCTGAGCATCTTGGCAGAGAACAGAGCTCTGGATAGTGAGGTTGTGGACTGGGCTCAGAACACAGGCGTGGAAGACAGGATTCTGGACACTTCAATGGAGGACAGGGCCCTGGAGACCTCAGAGGTTGGCAGGATTCAAGACAATGTGGTGGAGGGCAGGGCTTAGTACACAGGAGTCGAGAACAGGACTCTGGACACTTCACTGGAAGGCGTGGAAGACAGGGATTTGGAGACCTCAGTGATTGGCAGGACGGTTCTGAACACCTCGCTGGAGGGCAGGATTCAGGTGACCTTGATGGCTGAAAGAACTCAAAACACTGTGGTTGAGGACAGTGGTCAGGACACAGGGGTGGACTGCAGGACACTGGGGGCATTGGTGGTTGGGAAGGCTCAAGACACTGTGGTTGAGGACAGTGGTCAGGACAAAAGGGTTGAGAACTGGGCTCTAGGGACCTCGGTGGTTTGCAGGAATCAAGACCATGTGATCGAGGGCAGTGATCAGTACATGGAGGGGGAGGGCAGGGCTCTGGGGACCTCAGTGGAGGGCTGGGCTCTGGGGACCTCTGTGGTTGGCAGGACTCCGGATGTTGTTGCTGAATGAAGTGCTCAGAACACCAGGTTGAAGGGCAGGGTTCTGTGCATCTCAGTGAAGAGCAGAGTTCTAGGCACCTCAGTGGAGGGCAGGGCTCTGGGCACCTTAGTAGAGGGCAGGGCTCTGGGCACCTCAGTGGAGGGCAGTGCTCTGGGGACCTCTGTGGTTGGCAGAGCTCTTGGCACCTCGGTGGAGGGCAGGACTCTGGGAGCCTAGTTTTAAGCACAGGAGGCAGCTGGTAGGGATGTGTGCATGGCTGTCCTTGGTAAGACATCTCTCCAGGGTCTCAGAGAATCTGGAAAACCAAACAAACTATACTGATCACAAGAAGTGGTCCTGCTAGTAGAACAGTTAGATACTACATCAGTCCTGCAGTGTCCGTGGCTCTGTTTCTTAATAGTCTATCCATTTGTGTACTTCCTTACTCCCCTCCTTCAGCCCATTTACCCTCAGTTCTCCAGTCTTTATTAGATAATCTCTATCCTTCTAGTTTGTAAGAACAACATTTCCTATGAGGCAACAACAGATGCTTTCTACTGTAATTCTAGACAATCCTGAAACAAACACAGACTTATAGCACAAAGTCACAAGTGCCATTTAATTGAGCTGCGTATGGCACTGTCCAGGTATTACCTGAGACTTTGTGTCAGGTTCCAAGGCCAGTCAGGAGACACTTAGAAAATATGTAAGATTCAGTGACAGCTGGAAGGGTTTCTATAACCGGAAATGGTGCTTCCATTCCTCCTTCCCTGGCTTCACAAGGGTCCTGTAAGGCTATTGATCAACTCAAATATACTAGGTTGTCCTATGATGGTCCAAACCAGATCCAGCTCTGAGGGAGCTGTGTCTGGAATGGGACTGGAACTGTTCAAAACTCTGTCCCTTAGACACATCTTCAGCAACATTCCCCACATCTCCTTCAAGGTCATCAGCAGCATGCAGCCAAGGTTACAGATTAACCTCATCATCTTTCCTCTGTCCACACTACCAGGCTAAAGAGTCATTTCCACACCCAGCTTAAAGCCCACCAGTGCCCAAGCGTCGAGCCTCCACAGTGAGTACTCACCGGAGCCTCCTCCGCAGACCTGCACCTGAGTGCTGAGAGGATGGAGTCAGGGTGGTGGAGACCCTTTTATAAGGCCCAGGTGACCCAGTCAGCAGGAACAGCCCAGGACTGCAACAATGTCCTTATTTCCCAACCCAAAAATACCATCTCCTTGCAATCTCAAAAATGACTTACCACACTCAGGCTGATAGCACAAAACTTCCTTGTCCACAGCTGGTCTTGCCTTCCGCAGGGGGAACATGTGCAGAGTTCCTTGAGACCTTGCATCAGGTTCCCTAAGCCAGTGCCAGGTGACACCAAAGGACATGTGAGGTTCTGGGACAACGGGAACAGTTTCTATAATTAAAAATGTTTTTCCCTTTCTCCTAGGTACGTCATTTCTCAGGGGTCCTATAACAGAGGCTATCATTACTTACTAAATTCTTGGGCCTGTAGGTTTCTTTGCTCTAAGGACAGAAACCTACAGGCTTAGCCATATTTTAAGTTCAGTTATACTTTTTTGTTGCTACTCATATTCCCCTTGTCATGGCCTATTTTTTCTGGAAAGTTCATTGACTTGTGCCGCACAGTCTCAGTCTCCCCCAGGCTCACAGATCCTCACTTGGTAAATGTCTGTTACGTTCCATTGATGGACTTCAATGGGGCAATGTCATCCCTCAGGATTGACGACCATCGGTCACCTGAGAGCTCACAAGCTCCATGTTTGCAGATTTAAACAGTGACCTCACCTCTGTTGCCTTTGTGAACATGAATTACTTCAATCTACAAGAAACCCAAACTCATTTTTTTTAATTTTATTTATTTATTATGTATACAACATTCTGCCTCCTTGTATGCCCACACGCCAGAGGAGGGCGCCAGATCTCATTACAGATGGTTGTGAGCCACCATGTGGTTGCTGGGAATTGAACTTAGGACCTCTGGAAGAGCAGCCAGTGCTCTTACCCTCTGAGCCATCTTTCCAGCCCCCACCCAAACTCATTTTCTCCCCTTTTCTTCAAAAGAGGGTCTAGGTCTCAGCCACATCCTTTGAAAGCAGCAACTGCGGCATGCACTTTCTGCTGCGTGACTCCTGTAGCCTTCTCTCCTTCCAAGTGGCATCTGGTGAGACGTTAGGCCTCCCTTTCTCACTCCAACAGTGAAGTCTGTCAAGCAATTTCTCACGTTAGTTGATGAGCATTTTACATAAATGCTCATATGATTGGCACAGAACCTGCTATAACTTCTCAGTGTAACTTATTACACTGCAGTAATATTAACCTCCCTGAAGGGCGTTCAAACTGCTGTATAGCACGGGCTAGTTATTCCTCCCTGAAAGCTCTTCTGAAAAAAAAATCAAAGAAACACATAACAAAATGCACAGTATGTCTCCATAAAAGTGAACTTAAAAAAAGAGCTAATAACTAATCAAAACTAATCCATGATTTCATAAATGCCAAAAAAGACCCTAATGTGCATTGTTTGGAATAAGTCCTTGCCCTGTCATCTTCTTTCTCCTGAGTGGGGTCCCTGTGTCTGAGAAGAATGTGTCTGGTAGAACCTGCAGGGTCTGAGTCCTTTTCCTGAGTCAGCTGAGAAAGGCATCATGCCTTGAACACTGAACTCAACAGCCTGTAATCAGGCTCAAACTCTACGGAAAGGTAACCTGTGGCCTAAGCTTGGAAGCTGAAGAATCAGGAACTTCCTTGGGTTGAGCCTGCCACTGACATCTCAGAGGGAGGCTGTGAGCTAGGGTGTTCCTCCCCAGCACTGAGTCTCAGAGCTTAGGTTTCATAGATCACTCTAGAAACTGGCAATCCAGCACGGTACCACAAGGAACAGGGATGACTTTGGCGTGGGTGAGGTAAAAGACAGCATTTTTCTGTGTTGCTATCCTGGAGTCAGCACCTGCTGTGACAAGGAAACACAGAAGATGCACAGGATTTAAAACAATTCTCACAACGAAAGTTTGGACTTACTGTGTTTGCTTTAGTGATATCTAGGAGATTCCAAATTTAGTTTTACCAAAACCATTGCTTGGTTATTATATATAATTCATTACCTGAAGGAAGATCCTGTTTTCATAGGAAAAATGGTCTATAAAATTTTCAACTTCACAAAGAGGGTCTACTACTTCATAACCTACATAGAAAATAACTAAATAAGAATGACTCATAATATTCCTAATAAATGTTTGAAATAGTCCATGCAAAGCAACTCTTTAAAATCAATTAACAGTTATTAAAAGACCCCGGTAGTGGTTGTCCTTGCAGCAAATTAAAGCAGCCTAAGTGATCGAGGTAGATCACTTTCATTACATGACTTTCTTTATTTCTTGAGATTATTTCTGAACTTTTATTTCTTGTGTGTTTTCTTTTATCAATTCAAAGTGCTTAAATACTTAAACACCCAGAGATACTGAAACAAATAAACCTGCAAGTAAGTGTTAACATTTTCAGGGCCATCCAACACAAACACAATGACCAAATTTAATCTGTTTTTATTTTAACTAGAACTGCAGTTTTGAGTGAATTTCTTGACACAATGGAGCACCGGACTGAAATCTCAAGGTCCAAATCAGGAGCAAAAGGAGAGAGAGCACAAGCAAAGAACTCAGGACTGCGAGGGGTGCACCCACACATGTGACACTCTGTGCTTTTTGGGAGCCAGACATAATTCTAAACAATTATGTGCACTTATAAATTTAATACTCAAAAAGAATTCCAAAAAAGATCTATTCTTATTGTTCCAAGTTTAAAAATGAGGAAACAGAACCACTAAGAGGATAAATAATGTAAATTCACAGCTTTTGCTTGTTTGCTGGTTCTTTTATTATTTAACGACTCCATGTATGTGGTGTGTTTTGATTATATTCACACAAACTCATTACACCCTCTAATTTCATCCAATTTCTGCTGAACCCATTTTTCCCAGATGTTTCCTTTCTATTTTCATGTCTTGTTTGCTAGAGTTTTTTGACCCACTGAAATTAACTAGAGTTGTTTGTGTGAACAGGCATGAAGATTATTTGCTGAAGCATGAGAAACATTGGAGTCCAGCATTGAAGAAAATTACTCTCATTCTCCAGCACCCACTAGCCGTCAATAATGCTCAGCTAGAAGTGGAACCTCGTGAGCTCATCTTTCACCCATGATAGAATACTGATAACTCCATCTTGGGCAGATGTTGTAGAGTAATCATAGCAGCTGTCAGCTCATAGGTGCATGGGTCTTGTGTCCAGGAGGCTTTTCATAGGTCTCCTCCCACTGTCTGACTCTTACTTCGCCTCTTCTACAGTGTTCCCTTTGATCTGAGAGTTCAACAGTCATTTATTCTCAGAACTCTGACTAGTTAGGAGTTCCCACATGGACAGTCAGCCAACAGAAGCTTCTCTGACCACAACTAAGGGCAGCACTAATCTATAGATAGAGAGAGAAACATTCAGAAGGCAGTTTGACATCATGACTATTCAGAAAAACAACAGAAATAGATCCCCCGTATGGCCTATGACCTCCCCAGCCACAGACAACAGAGATAGATCTCCCAATGACCTCCCCAACTACAGACAGCAGAAACAGATCACCCCCGTAGGGCCCAGGACCTCCCTAGCCATGGGTTCTTGACTAGTATTTACAGTATTAGACAGGAGTTTCAACCTGTGGTACAGGTCTCAGATCCAATCAGAAAACATTAGGTTATCCTCCTTAGCAGTCATGGTGCCATTGAGCCAGTGGATACATTTTGCCTGTCAGGTTGGTATTGTGGCTTTTAGGGTTCACATCAAGATAAGACCAGATGACTTATCTCCCTCAGTAGCCATCTTCTAACACTATGAAGTAGAGTTTTTAAGAAACCTGTGTAACCATGTGGTAAAGTCATGAAGGCAGGCTTTAAGGCTCAGCATCTCAAAAACACCACTCTATGTCTCATTAATATAATTAGCTCCATTCAAATATTAAGTTAGCATATGCACAAATTATATTAGCTTTGATACAGATGTGGTACAAAAGACAAGTATCGCTAATCTTCTCTGTTTGACAGTAAGGATGCCACCTGATTTGAGGGAAATTGAAAGAAAAGACCTGTTATGTAGTCAGAATTCAAGAAAACTATTACAAAGAAAGTCTACTGTAATACTTAAAACAAGAAAAACTATACATCAGAGTATACAATCATAAAGTTTAGAGAAATGATAATGAGATTGTGTAAAGAAATACTCAATTCTTACATTTTATTTAAACTTTGTGAGACACTAAATTACTTTAGATACCATAGTAAAGTAGACTAATTAGTGGAAGAAAGCTCTTCTTAACCACAAAGTTCAAGCACACACAGCCCACCTATACATGAATCCATGGTCTCCACCCCTCAGAGCCTCTCTCCCTCTTCTCATTCTCTGTTAACTACCCAGCTCCCTGGCATGGTGCTCCCAGTGTGTGAGCAAACTGTGTCTCACAATGCGGAGCTGTATTCCACTTGCTGATTCTTCTACTCCACACCCAGTTTAACACCCCCTCATGGAAATCTGCCTTTAGCCCCTACACTCTGTCCAAAGTGCTCTGAAGCCTACAACAGAGTTTAGTGCAATGAACCTGCCATTTCCAATGTCCATTTTTCTAGGTTTTTCTTCTGAAATTCTTATGTCTCTTAACTCTCTACTTGCTGGGATCCGTACCATCCACTTACAATCCTCAAGTGTTCTTCTCCTCTTTATGACAAATGGAGTGATTGGTCCCTGCTTTGCTCCACAGAATCACAATGCGCCTTTATTCACAGAATATCAGTAAATTCTCAAGTTTATTTTCCCTCACCCTTCCATGTATAAAATGGAACAAAACACTGAGCTCCATCCAAAGTGTGTATTACACTCAGAGTATTTCTCCAAGTTTAGCACTGTCGAGTACACTTTGATTTCCTTGTTATGCTCATCAGTATGTGTTCTTTGTTCAGGCTTAGGAGTTCCCTGTGATGTTTCTATACACACACACAACATGCTATGAGAATGTATGTCCTTCTGCCTTCTCTGGATCTCTCTCCACTCCTTCACCAGATCCCCTTCCCTTTCCTAATCATCTGCCTTCCACTTCCACATCATATTTCTTCACCTTCTCACATTTTAGTTTTAATACATGAGAGACAATTTTTGGTACTATCTATCTGCATCAAGTTTGTATTTCTTACTATAATGGTCTCCAAATCCATCTGTGTCCCTGCAATGGGCAAGAATTCAAATCCTTATAGCTGAAGGAAACTCCCTGTGTATACACACCACAGTTTATTTTTTATTGGCATTATATAAATTACACATAACAATAGAGTCCATTATGGTGTTTTTGTACATGTATACAAATTATTTTAATCGCTTGCCTCCATTACCCTCCCTTGTCCCCTTCTTGTCCCACTGAGCTCCTTCCTCTTCCCAACTAATCTGATCTCCCTTCTACTACTTTGATGACAATTTTTGGTGAGCTGATGAGTTTAATTAGGGATGTCTGCCTCCACAATGGCTGAGGGGCTGATTTCAGGAGCTACACCACAGAAGAAAATGTCTCTCCCTCCTCTGGCACTGTTTACTGCTTAAAGATCTTCAGGGAGGGATGGACCTCGTGAATGCGTTATTCCCCTCCTTCATGACAGAGTGTTGGAGGCCCCAGCTGTGTGGGTGTCTGGGGCAGTAATCACAGCTGTTGTGAGTCGTGACTGCAATTGGCATCTCATGCCTGGAGGAAAGCACTCCACAATGGTAGCAAAAAGAATAAAGTATTGGCAGAAAAAAATGCCATCTAGATCAGTTTAGTAGAAGAAAAGACCGATAAAGAAGCTTACATATCAAACTGATTATCCACAAAGGTAAGAAAGCACACACTGGCGGAAAGTCAGTCTCTTCAATCCCCTCCTTTCCTTGGCTTTTGTACTGAAGTATTTCTGCTCCTCTTCTACAGTGTTATCTTAGCACAGGGGAAAAGTAGGCATTGATATAAATGTCCCACTTAGGACTAAGCATCCAACAGTCACTTATTCTCAGCAATCACACCAGTTATAAGGCTTTGCATATATACTACGATCTCTTTAACCATTCATCTGTTGGTTCCTGGACTGGGTCTGTATGTTGGCCATAGTGAATTATGCTATAACAAACATGTCATGATTTTATTTCTTTTAGATAAATACACAGGAGTAGGGTCACTAGAATGAACACATGATGGCCCAAATATTAGCTTTTGATGACTGTCCACACTTCGGTTTAATGAGAATACCATATTGCATCCACACTAATCATATGTAGGAGTTTCTTTTTTCTAGACACCCTCCTTAGCATTTATTTTGTCTGTTTGTTCTCTTTTCCATTGGTCATTCTTACTGAAATTAGAAGGAATCTCGGTGAAATTTCCTTTTGCATTTCTTTGATGATTAATGATATTTTTGAATAATTTCCCCTGTAATTTCAGCTATTTTGTTTGAGAAATTTGTGTTCAACTCATTTACCTGTATTTTCTCTGTGTGGTTTTGATGATAACATTTTTCTTTGTTTATAAATACTTTTCCCCACTAATAACTGACAAGTAATCTCTCTCACTCTGTTAGTTTGTTTCTCTTGCTGTTCAAATCTTTTAACTCTATGCAACCCCGTTTGTCAAATGCCCTCCTTGTAGGACTATTGGAGTTCTATAGACTAAATTTTCCCTGTGTTAATATCCTTAAGTGTTTCTATGTTTTCTTCTAGGAGTTTCAAAGTTTGAATCTTCATTAAGGCATCTGATATTTTAAGTTGAGTTTTATGTAGATCAAGAGAACAATCTGTTGAAAAGACTGTCTTTTCTCAAACACATGCTTTCTCACCTCTGTGCATGAGCAGCTTGTTATAGATGTGCGTGCCTTGGGGGTCCTTTGTTCTACTGAATTAGTTTAGGTGTCTGTCTTTCTGACAATACAATGTTTTTGTTGCTATAGAGACAGGATAGAAAAACAGAAAAATTGGGGGAGAGATGAGAATTAAGAAGATTGCCTCACCCTGTGATCCAGTTTAAGCCTCATGAGAGCAGAGAGAAAAGAACTCTGCTTGCACAATTGATAGCTGCTTGAGGCTTTTCTCCATTCCCAGCTGTAAACGTACAATTTTCTAGGAATCTCACGAGAAACTCCATTTACAGGAAATGGACATTACCAAAGCTCTTGTGCAATGCCAGAGGCTTCTGGTTTTACTTTATCATTTTATAATTCCATCCAGGGCACCTCCACAACCACCTTGTCAAAATGAGGGGGAAGAAAAAGCAAAGACTTCTTAGCAGTGTTTTGGGATGTAACTTGAGAGCCACCAAAGTGGAATACATGTCTAATATTAAAAACTAGTTGCAATTCTCACATGAAGAGCCCGTATCCACATTTGTATATGTCTCATTTCTACATCCCCTAGAGAAGTTCACATTCTCAATGGAGTTCTCCTCTCTCCCACAAATATTGCTCTTTCTCCTCACTGCCATACTAACCTATGTATCTTTTTGACAGTGGCACAGTTGTATGCAGTGGGATGTGACCACATTCACCCCCCACTACCCTCGTTCATCCCTTCCCCTCTCGGCCAACCCCTTTCCTCATCCCGTGTAGTTTTCCTCTTTGTTGTTCAGAGACACAGAGGCAGTCACATTGACTGTATGCTCTTGATCACAAGAGACATGTCCTATCAGATGACAACACCCCACTACATCCTTTGGCTCCCACTGTCTGCCCATCCCCTGGGCTTCAGAGGTCTTGGCAAACACATAACAATTGTTCCTTCTTGGGACTTTAACAAGTTGTGAGTCCCTAGTTTGACTGTCTCCCACTGTCAAAAGAGCCTTCGCTGAATCAACTAAACACGGTGCATTTGAACTCATAGAGACTGAAAGCAGCAATCACGAGTCTACATGGGTCTATCTCTGCATATATATATATATATATATATATATATATATATATATATATATATATATATATATATATATATATATCTTTTAGTTTGATATTTTATGGGACTCCTGATCATGGGAATGAGTGGGGAGTGAATCTCTGACGCTTGTTCCTGCTCTTAGGACTTTTCTCCTCCTGTTGAGTTACCAGGCCCAACTTCAATATGATGGGTTTTGCTTCATCTTATTATATTTTATTTCGTTATGTTTGGTTGTTATCTTTTAGAAACCTATTCTTTTCTAACAAGAGACAGAAAGAAGATGAATCCAGGGTGGAAGAGCGGTGGGAAGGAACTTGGAGGAGTAGAGGGAGGGGAAACTATAATCAGGATATATTGTATGTGAAAAAAATCTATTTTCAATATAAGAAAAAAATTTAAAAAGAGGCTTCTTTAACAAAGGCTAGGAGTTGCACTAGTCTATGACTATAAACATAGCTGTTTAGAAAACAGTTTAACTACATGTCCACTTGATGTAACATCAATAGTAGCATCCCGCACAGAGTCTGTGACCTCCCCTGCCATCGTCTTGACAATGCAACAGTGCCAGGCTTGTATTCCCTCTCAGACAATGGGCCTCAAAGCCAACCTAGAAGCAGCTGGTTTCCCCCAGAGCTTCCACCAGTCAGCACACCTCACCAGGTATGCAGAGTCTTCAGTCAGTGTCATCACCGACCACTTTTCTTCCCCAGTAGCATTCCTGGCACCTTGAGGCACGATGACTGCTGGTTGGTGGAGGACACTGAGTATGTGGATGAAATGGACAAGGTGGGTGTTTGTATGTAATTTATTCCTTACTATAGCTGATGTGCTTTGCTTACGGCTTAAACTACTATATGGACTATCTGGTTCCTAATCTTCAAGTAAAGGCTGTCTGGTCCCCTCTCTGGGTGATGCTGGCCCTGAGTTTGTAATACATGCCCCTTACAGCCTTGCAGTGTGATCCCCTCTTCCTAGTTTATTCAGGGTTTTGTGACTGGATAATGAACTTTGTCAACACTGTTTTCTGTGTCTGTTGAGATAGTCATGTGATATTTACCCTTGAGTTTCTGTTTAGGTTCTATTACACTAATATAAGTATAACGTTCATTGATTTGAACCATCCTTTTTATCCCTGGAACAAAACCAATTGGCTGTGTATAATCATTTTAAAGTGCTACTGAATTCAATTTGAAAGTTTTAGTTGAATAATATTAAAGACATGTTCATCACTGATATTATACTCTTCTTTTGTGTTGTGTGCTTATGCAATTTGGGTACCAATGTAAAACTGGTTTCAGGGACTATACCTGAATGAATTCCTTCTTTGCTTATTTCATGGAACAGTTGAGAAACATTGACACTAATTTACTTTAGATGTCAGGCAAAATGCACCAAAGAATACATTTGGTTCTGGGATTTTCTATACTGGGAGAACTATTTCTGCTTCAATCTCACTGTTTAGTGTTGGGTGTGTGTGTGTGTGTGTGTGTGTGTGTGTGTGCTTTATAGCGTGTTTGTGTGTGCATTTTATAATGTGTGTGTGTTTTATAGTGTTGTATGAGTGGGGGGGGCATTTTCAGTGTGCCTGAGTGTGTGTTTTATAGTGTGTGGTGTGAGTGCATGTACATGTACATTTTACATAGCCTCGTGGTTCAATTTTGGTAAGTAAGATGTGTACAGAAATTTGTCCATGCATTTTTATTCTTGAATTTATTGTTCAACTGCTTTAGAAATATTTCTCAATGATCTTGTGGATTTCAATGGTATTTGTAAAAACAGCCTTTTGCATCTTCTATTATTTATTGTGGTCTTCTCTTTTTCTCAGTTTTTTCTAAAGTTTTGTCAATTTGGCCTGTATTTTCAAAAAAACTGTTTTATTGATCCTTTGCATTACATTTTTATATATTCCATTTATTCCTTTCCTAACATTTTAAAAATATTTTTCAGTGCTGGTATTGAACCCTGAGTTTTGTGCTTTCTAGGTAAGCATTCTACCACTAAGTCTGCTCCCCAGCCCCTATGCCTATCCTGATCTCTTTATTTACTCACCTGTTCTAGTTCTTGACAAACTTTATTGGGTTCATGGGGATCAATCTGGTTATTTTGTTGGTTGGTGGGATTTGATTTTGTTGTTCTGAGTCAGATGAAAGTGTTCATATCTATAAACTTCATTATATTGCTGTTTTTATTATAGCCAAAGGTTTTAATATGTTATGCTTTAAGTTTAACTTGATTTTAGTAATTTAAGTTTTTCTGTCTGGATCTGAGTAGCCTGTGTTATCCAAGCCCAGGCTGCTGCTGAAGGCCACATCTGGGTCCATGGCCCTATAGCAGCCAGGGTCTGTGTTGATGTCTGTGGCTCCTGTTGCCCTAAGGGTCATGCGGATTCCCGGGGTCTGGGTATGGCACTGCTCTTAACCACTGAGCCGTCTCCTCAGCCTTTAGTCTACAACTTTTAATTTGAAAATTAGCGGCATTTATATTCCGAGTTATCACTGACAGGTCTATTCTAACTCCTGTCACCTTGTTTTCTGTCTTCCACATGTTCTGAATAACCTGCGTCGGTTCCTTTCTCCCTTATTTATATTTGATACTTGATGGTTTAAGAAAAAATGGGGATTAACTCTTTCCTAATTCTCACTTGCTTATAACCTCTTTTAGTGACTTATTCTTTGCTGCTCTTATGACTGTGTTCATCTTCCTTCCTCTCCTGGGTACAGGATTGCTTTGAGAGTATTCTGGGAGCTAGAGAGATGGTTTCCTGGTTCAGAGCATTGACTACTCTTCCAGACACCTGGATTTGATTCCTAGCACTCACATGGGGGCTCAGGCTCCAGTGCTCTCTTCTTCCTCTGCAGGCAGCGCACGCACACACACACACACACACACACACACACACACACACGTAGCAAACAGATATACATGCTGAGAGAACACCCATACACGTAAAATAAAATGTATTATTGTTATTAAATTTTTAAGTAAAACGATTGCAATTCTGGCATAGTGGTCACAATACTTTCTACTTCTCTTGGAAGATCATTGTTTCCTTTTGATCTTGAGGAATAACACTGCTGACTAGAGCTGCTGCAACTGTTGCCATTTGTACCCTTTCATGCTTAGACCACATTATTTCCACGCTCTCCTGGCCTTTCGAATTTCTGCAGAGAAATCAGTGTTATTCTGATGGATTTGCCTTTGAAGTATGTTAGTAATTTTCTTATAACTTTCAATAGTATTTCCTTGTTCTGTGTTCTTGTTAATTTATTTATAATGTGTTTATAAATTGATGTTTTTATGTCTGTGTCCATATAAGGTTCATGTCAAATTTCAATGAACTTGGTGTTGTTTTTTGGAGAGTCTATTGCGCAGCAACTATCCAGGCTTGAAGTGGGAGAGAATGGCAGGGGACTATATTACTGCCCAATGGTTCCATAAAGATGTGCCTGTCGGTCCTACATTACTTCCCCTTTGCTATCACACTTTGTTTCCTTCCCCAGAAATCCTATAGCCGGCTCTCAAGCTGCTGGGCTTGCAGCAGAAGTAACGATCATCCCCTTAGCACCAGAGGTTTCTTCATTGTTTAAACAACTTGATTCAGTGGTTTCCTCTGGGGCCAAACTGACACCCAAGTTCAGTGAATTTGGTTACAATGTAGTAATTTGGGTACAGTAACTGAAAACAGGAGAATGTAGAGATTTCTGACTTCCAGAGCAGCTGTCTCAGAGAAGGTGGTGCCCACTGTAGGATTCCCAACATCCACTTAGAAGTGCAGGGAATTTTTTTCAAGGTCGGTTGGCTGTGCAATTCCCAGGTCAGTTCCCAGATGCAATCCTGTCGAGACTCCTCTTCCGCAGGGTGCCAAATTCTGCATATGAAATGTAGTCCAGAGCTGCCCACCGGGATCTCCACCCTTCACCTCCACCTCTGCCCTCAGCCACCCTAATGAACCAACCATGCTGTGGGGCTGCATCTGACCTTCTGCAGGTGTGGTGACTAATGTTGATTTTCAACTTGACCAGATTTCATAACTACCTAGGAACCCTTTGGTGGAGAAGACCCACCCTGAATGTAGGAGTCGCTCTATGAGCTGGAGTCCTCGGGATAAGAAGGGAAAAGCAAAGTGAGCATCAGACACCAGAGGCAGTGACGAGCTGCCTCACACTCCAGCTCCCGCACCATGATGCCCCGCACCCCCAAACCTTTTCTCTTTTAAGTTGGTTTTGTGAAGCACTTTGTGACAGCAGTGAAAAGCGACAGGCCTCAGCCCTTTCACATATAGTTTCAAGCAACGCGCTACACAGAAGAGATTAAGCGTGAGAGTCGGGAATTACATAAATACGAACCTAGTGCTCTTGGCATCAACATGTATCCATCAACTTACAAATCACAATCTTTACGGTACCCTACAGATACTGTCATTTGCAGCGTGTCCTCTTTGGCGTCAGTTCTGTGTTGCTGTTGCATGCATTTCAGTCGTTGCCATGGCTGTAGCAGGGTGATGAGGTTTTTAAGACTAAGAAGAGCACTGGGCACTGTTGTTTCAAAGTTCTGGAGAATTCTACTGCTGCTGCCATGCTCAAGAGGGTAGGGAGCCTATAGACATGGCTCAGAGCACTTGAGTAGAGAGGACAGGGGTCAGGGCCCCTCAGTGAAGGTTAAGACTCTGGGCACTCAGTGGAGGGCAGGACTCTGGGCAGTTAGTTCTGAATACAGGAGGAGGCTAGTAATGTGGTTTATACTGTTGTTCTTGGTAAGACATTTCTCCTGAATCTCAGAGAACCTGGAAGATAAACGACAACACTTTCATATGTGACAGCCCCGTGAGTAGAGCCATTAGCTGGGCATCAACCTTCAGTCTGGGGCATCGACCCTCCATCTGGGGGGACGCTGGGTTTTGACCATGTGAGAAGCTTCTTCATTCTTCTACCTAGATATTCTACCCTCACTTCTTCCTTCTACCATTCTACTAGTTCTGGTAAACAGAAGTCCCTATGACGTAGCAATGGGTGTTTTTAAAAAGAAATGCTAGAAGGAGGAAAAATGTGGATATTGAAACTTGAGCCAGTTCTGAGACAGGTCCCTAGACATAGATGGCCACTGCATGGAGCCAGCAGTAGCCGTGAGCCAGGGGCTTAAATACTCATTACACTTAGCTGACAATGGTGCTGAGCCAGAGCTTTAACAGATGCTACCCTGAGGGAGAAGGGGTCCTCAGCCAGAGACAGCAGCGGTCCTGGGCCAGGGCCTTAAACACTCCATAAGGCACAAACACTCTGGGTGAGGATCTCAAAGCTGCTTCCTTTTAATGTCATAGCTTTGATACTATTTTAATGGGGAATCTCAACCAATCACCTTGTTTGTGGGGTGTGTTCCCCAGGGGCCCCAAATAGCCTATAAAACCATCGATATGCGCTTGTTTTCTCTCTCTTTGTTTTTCCTGTGCTTCGCGAGAACTCTGGCTTTGTAAGTCCCCCTTTTCTTACCCTTATTAAAGCTATATTAAAGCTAGCCTGGTTAATTCTAGTTGCCGGTCGTTTACGCCCCTTCACTATCTTTCACATGTAGTTAAAATTTAATAATAAATTCCTTATCTTATTTCTCTATCCACAAACATTCTCTAAATAAATAGTCATTTTTGCATCCAACTTAAAGAGAACCCTTGCCAAGAGAAACCACTACAGCAATGCTTCTCAACCTGTGCATCACAACGCTTTTGGGGGTTGATTGACTGTTTCACATGTCAGATATCCTGCATAGCAGATACTTACATTATGATTCATAACAGTAACAAAATTAAAGTTATGAAGTAACAACAAAAAATAATTTCATGGTTGGGGGTTCACTACAGCATGAGGAATTGTGTTTAAGGGTCGCAGCCTTGGGAAGGTTGAGAACCCTGCTCTACAGTGTGCACCCACAAGCATCTCCAATGCAGATCTGCACCTGCATGCTAAGACGATGGTGTCAGGGTGCTGAAGAGTCCTTGTAAGGCCCAGGTGACCCAGTCAACAGGAACAGCCCAGGACTGCAATGATGTGTTTATTTCCCAACCCAAAATACCATCCCCTTGCAATTCAAAAAACGAGCTGCCATGCTTGTACTGATTGTATGAAATTAGCCTGCCTTCAGCAGAGGGACACGTGCAGTGATTTCCTTGAGATTCTGTGTCAGGTTCTCTACACCAGTGCCAGGTGACGTCAGAGAACATGTGAAAATTCTATGTCAACTGGAGTAGTTTCTGTAGTCAGAAATAGCTTTTCCTTCTCTTCTGTATATGAATTCTCAAGGGTAAAGCTAATACCCATTTAAATTCATGTGTCCAGTTCTGCCTTCAGGCCTAGCCATATCTTAACCATCACATACACATTACAACTCACATCCCCCTTGTCACAGACAGCTCATTGTCCAGAACAGAGCCACAAGTCCTCAGTCTCCTGGATGCTTTCAGTCCCTCACTCATATAAATTCCATAATGGGCTTTAATGGGGCTACCTTATACCTTGGTTTCCTAGGTTTTACAAAAGCCATTCTTGCCCTGACCGTGAAGTGCTGCCTCTGCAGATTTATACTCTGAACTTACTAGTACTACCCTAGTTGTTTTGAGATCCTTATGGTCTACCGAAAACACAAACTTCCCTTCTGTCATTTTGTTTAAAAATGGGCCAATGTCTGGGATGCAATCACTTTGGAATTCCTAGTCATGAGCCCTAAATATCATATGCAGCTTTAATCATTTGACTTCTTAGCAGTCTTCGTTTTTAGAATGACATTTATTATGTTTTCAGGCATCCTCATCAAGGAACGAAGTTCTCACATTTAATTGATGGGCATTTGACATAAATCAACTGAACACGATTGTCGCAGAACCTGTTATAACTTCTCAGTGTGCCTCATCAAACTACAGTAAGATGTGACCTACCATCATTCCCCCAACTTGGAGGAAACTCGGGCACATTGGCTATGCAGACATCTAGCATCCTACTCTGTAACATCAAATATTCCCTAATCCTTTGAAGGACAGTTCACACTGATGTAAGCAAGGAGTATTTATTACTCTCTCAAAGCTCTGCTGCAAAAAAAAAAAAAAAAAAAAAAAGTGTGTCTCCCACAAAAGTGAGCTAAAGAAGAAAAATTAAGAGCTAATAACTAATCAAAATTAATCCATGATTTCAGAAATACCAAAAAGTCCCTGAAGAATGGCATTGTCCTCGCTCTGTCATCTTCTTTCTCCTGAGTGGGGTCCCTGCGTCTGAGAATGAGTCTGATAGAACCTGCAGGGACTGGGTCTTTTTCCTGAGTCAGCTGAGAAAGACATCATGCCTTGAACACTTTAATCAAGAATGCTGTGCAGAATCTGTAATCAGGTTCAAATGCTACAGAAAGGTAAAGCATGGCCTACAGGGAGCTGAAGAATCAGGAACTTCCTTGGGTTGAGCCTGCCACTGACTCCCAGGAACTCATAGTGAGAGGTGCATTTCCCCAGCACCGTGAGACTCAGAATCTAGAAGTTTGAGACTATCTGGAGCCTGACCTCTCTCACGGATGCCACAAGGAACAAGGATGCTCTTGGAATGGGTGTGGCACCTTATAATATTCTTCTGTGTGTTGAAATCCTGGAACTGTTGCTTCTACCAGGAATATTCAGTGAGCATGGAATTTAGAGGAGTTTTCACAACTAAATGTTAGATTTGCCTCAGAAAATTACTAATAGATTGCAAAGCACTGCTTGGATTATCAATTACAATTGATAAACCAAAGGCAGGGAATGGGAATAACTTGTGATTTGTTTAAACATTAAATTAGCCGTAGGTTAAAGAAACAATTGTCAGAAAATACAAATACTGAAAGACTAATTACCCAATTTTACATGCCTTCAGATACATAAAAGTATTTATTGAGTCTATTTTTACATGCAGTCCGTGTTGTATTAAGTGCCTTCACTCATAAACTGTGTATCTTTCTCATTGAATTTTCCAATTATAATTTGATTTTCTCTGTATGTTTTATATAAAATAGTATGATCTGTTTAGGGCAGAGGTTGTATCTTATTCATTACTTTTTAAATATCTTTATTGTTTTTATTGTGCTATATTTTTTATCCTCTCCCCTCCTTGATCCTCGGTGCCTACTATATTTTGACATATAATACATACTGGCTCTAAGATCTGAAATGACTGTAGAAGGTCTGGCCACACAGATAGCAGTGGCAAACAGAAGCAACAGAAGCACATGGGCCTGAATGTCCCATTGAATCAGTAAGACACCACAAAGCAGAATTCCTACAAAATTCTCAGGATAAACAGATGAATAAAATTCATGACCCTGATTTTGAGATATCTCTGGCAAGAGACGAGACTTGCTTTCAGAAGATCACAGCAAGTGAGACTGACGTCTGTTCTTGGATGATGCCTGTAGCTGCTGTGGTCTTTGGGGAGTTGAGATTGAAGGGACTGCATCATCAAACCATTGCTTGGGTGAGACAGTATTTTTAAAAAATTTGAAAATTGGAGTTGGGAATTAGCTCAGTGGCAGAGCACTTGCTTAGCAAGTGCAAGGCCCTGGGTTCAGTCCACAACTCCAAAAAAAGTGGAAAATGGCTGTCTATGCATTACAAGGAGAAGACACATAAGAACAAAGCACTTGGCTTTGTAGAAATCTCATGTTTCTACATATTAGACCTGTCAAAAAACACACCTACCTGTCTGGCTATTGGAATTGCAGGTGGTGACACCTTGACCATCTGGATGCCCTATGATACCTATGACAATTTTTCTAATGTATGTGATTGCTGAATAAGCTTGCAAGCACTGTGTTTCTCGCCAATGTGCGAATAACGGGAATGTTTAGAAATCTTTAGAAGGTACTGATACTTCAGGATTTCTTTAGATCATGTCACTTGACTTGGGCATATGGGATATAAAGGAAATGAAGTCCTTCCCCATAATATCATCACCAGGGGGTGCAGGAGGTGAGGACAAACACTGGTTATGGTGAGGGAAGTGTTTCATCATCTTTGTGAACCCTAAGGTGCAATCTTCCAATGTCCTGAACTTGATGTTCTGGTCCCCTTGCCCTTTGACTTTTCTCTTTCACCACCCTTGTGCATCCTCTGCTCACATGTCTGTGCGTCAGCCTGCTGTTGGCTCAGTATCAGGTCACATTTCTGAATTACCCACTCAACATCTATACCTCAGTTATTATAGAAACTTATTGATATGAACACTATGCTCATATCAAAACCTATCAGTCTCTTTACAAACCAAAAACATGTCAAGACCAATTATTGTGTCTCCAGAATCTAAAACCCCTCATCTTCTGAAGGGTGCCTATATTTATTAGTTCTCATCAAATAGTACCAATAACATTTTACAGTGATATCAGATAATATTGACAATATCAATGCTATTAGGATAGAAATTTTCTAATCCATCTTCTAATGCTTGAATGTTTTGTTCCAAGTTTATATTAGAAACTCAGCCCTAATGGCAACCGTTGACATGCTGGACCTTTAAGCAGTGATTCTGTGATGAGGGTTTTGTCCTTGTGAAGGAAGTAATGTCATAACAGTGAAATTTGTTTGGCTGTTTTAAAATCAGAGTTCTTAAATAAAAAGTAGCCCAATTCACCATATGATGCTTTCTGTCGTGTTGTGATATCACAAGAATTACCCTTCAGAAGCCCTTCCTCCATCTTGGACTGCCCAGTCTTCAGCAGCATAAGCTGCTGTCTGTAGAGCATGAGAATTGATGAGTCCTTTAATACAACACAAGACAGACTGAGACAGCCACTAACAGCCATGGGTCAATCCCTCCTTATTCAATTCCTCTTACATTCCAAGTTATGAAATAGCTTACTAACACCTGTGTTTTCCAATTAACAACTGCTTTTTAAATGACTTTAAAATAACCAAATGTACTATTTAATAAACAAAACTTGGTACATAAAATCTGATCACAACTCAAAAGACAGTGAGAGAGTTCAGTACCCTTAGCCTGGAGAGTTCAGGGGTGACTAGCTGGGGACTGCTGCACAAGAGAAGGGAGAGAGGTGTGATCGAGACCAAACGTGGGCACTTACACCACCACCTACGTCTCTAAAGAGAGGATGACTTCCCAGCCTCCCCAACCTAAACCTCCCCATGAGCATGCACACATATGCACTCACACACACATACAGACATATACACACACATACATACACATACACACACATATACACACACATATAGACACGCACACACACTCATGGTCTGAAGAAGGGAAAGGAGAAAGAGAGTGGCTCCATTATTCAAAAATGACTTGACTCTGAACAACATACAACCAACCTACAAAACCCCTTCAGTCCAGAGAGGTTAGCAGGTTAAGATTGACTCCTCCCATGTGTGTCTTACCTCTCCCTCAAGAAAATTTTCTTGCAACTCATGTCTTTTTTTATTTAAATTACTTTTGACCTAGGCATTGTGATGAATGGCAATCCTCCCAGACAAGGGGATCAGATGTAAGGTTATCTTTAGCTATACAACAAACTTCAAACCAAATCTGGGTTATATGTGATCATGTCTCAAAAATAAGTAAGAATTACTCTTGAGAAATTCTTTTTCCTTCCATAAATCTACTTGATCCAAGACAAAAGTCCTCTGGACCCTCTGAGGACAAAGCATCCTTGAAAAGCGTGGTGAGAGTCAGTTCTACCTGGTAAGAGACCAAACAGATTTCTACACTTCCTGCTGGAATATTTGTTTCCGTCTTTCTCAGGATGCCGAGACTCGGTTGTTTTATTCTGTCGCTGTTTGGGTCTATGCTGTGTAGAATGGTGACTGTACATACCTCACCCTTTGCCATTCGTCCTCCTCCCTTCCAGATGATTCACGCTGCAGCTCTCCTCACATAAATAATTAAATTTTAATTATGAGTTCTAGCCTAACATTGCATTGCCTGTCTTTCCAGTTCAGCCTGCTACGGTTCCTCTGGCAGCACAGGCACCCGGCCAGGCCTCTGCCTAGGCCTGCCAAATCCAGTCTCTGCCTGTCCTCTTCCAGCCTTCCCAGCTTTCAAAATGTAGCTGGAAAGATAATAGATGAAGCCAATGAATGAAGCCTTACCAACAGCCATGGGAACTCATTTCCCTCACATCCCACTAAGGCTGCCCCTGTGTTTTAGGCATTTTTAGCATTTATAACAATCTGATTTAGATTATCATGGTTTTATAAAGTAGAAGTACCCTAATAGTTTCCAGTTAGTCATTGTTTGATCCTTGTTAGGTATAGTAATAAGTGATTTTACTTTGTCTCATCTAAAAAAATTTAAAGTTCAAAAATTTTAAAGAATGAGATAAGCATACTAATTTCATTATTTTAAAAGTGAAACATACAGGGCTGGGCCAGCTCAGGCACCCTCTCCACTATCGCTTAGTGTCTTAGCTGGCGCCATCCTTGTGGATTCCTGGGAATTTCCCTAGCACCATGTTTCTCGCTAGGCTATAATGGCTCTGTCAACCAAGACATCTCTTTCCTTGCCAAAAGATCCAAATGAGAACAAAATGAATAGTGACTGAACCTATGTAGGACCTAGTAAGAACGACACAGATTCTAATAATGAGCAGTACTTAGTTAATAATGCAGTTTGAATCAGAAGGGCATAACTTGTGGGAGCACCATATTCAGGTGTCAGTACAAGGGCAGCTGTAACCAGGAGTCAGCCATCTAAAATATAAAGTCTGAATGTTAGCTCATCAGAGAAACTAGACCTACAGTTTACATTAAACTGCAATCGACTAATTTAGCTACAGCTGATTTTAAACTGCAGTGTATGGTGGGATTTGGTTTGGCTTCTGAACAATACTAAACTATTTTTAAACAGGACAATCAAACGGTAGATAGCTTTTCTTCAGTGCGTCAGCGTGTTTGTCGGTCAGAGGGCCAAAGTACCTGACGGCGCTATCAACTTTTAATTTCAGTTTAATTTGTTAACAGAATTTAACTAACTTGAGTTGTTAGAGACCCCAATCACTCCTCCAAAGACCCTTGGAGAAAAAAGTTTAAATTTCTGAAATTTGACTTGGGTTACTATTTTTTTACATTAGCTGCATGAACTTGCAATTCACACAAAGCAGCACACCTACCCCCAGTCTCCTTCAGGGCTCCACACCCTCCTGTCTATCTTCTGACATAAATTTCCACAGGCAATGAATTTCCCAGAGTGTCAGCAAGTGAACAAGCCTCCTTGTCTTGCCCCTTTCAGGGTAGTCCTGTCTACCTGAACTACGGTGTGTCTGGCTATGTACAAACACCAGAATGCAAAAATAGAGTCACTAGCTGCTATGGCAACATATAAATTGATAGACTGCAAGTAATCATTGGGGATTCCTGGGCTACAGGGCCATGACACATGAAGTAACCAACAGACATGCACTGCCCTGTGAGGTTTTATCTTCCATCTGCAATTAAGAATCTCTGACTAATAAAACAGTATTGAACACATAGCTGTCATGTAGACACCCTGGTCTACTTCCCAGCCGCCTCACTAGGCTTCCTCTAATGACCATTTGTGTCCACCAAGTCTGCAGTGGAACAACGCTATTTGGTCTACAATCAAAGGTTTTACTTTTACTGATTAGAATGCAAGACATCACCCACCATCTTCCACATGTGTTCCCCACTCAAAGTCCCTGCCTCTTCTGGCACAATCATGACCCTTGGCTCACCACCCCAGAGGTGAGTTAGGAAAGGACTCTGTACCCGTTTCTCCCAAGCAGACCTTCCTATGACAGAAACCCTACTAGTCTTGAAGTACCTGCCACACTGGAGATTTCCACACAAGGAGAGCTGAACAAGCCATTTCAGAATCTAGAGTAGGCACGAAACATGAAATGGGAAAACCCCTAGGCTTTTGGAAAGCTCAGTTTTGACTACACTTAGAATCATCAAAATACAAGATTAAGGTCCTTGTTTTACTTTAATCTTCTAAAGCAGGAAGCTGAAAGAAAGACAATGATTGTGGTATCACTGCCAGCTAGGAAGAGTTTCCTTTGCTCTTAGGCTAGCTCCCACCCAGTCAGAAGGTATGTGATTGAATCAAGAATTCCGTCCCAGGGTGGACAGATGGTTCAATGGGTAAAAGCACTTGCAACCAAACCTGATGACCTGAGCCTGGGTTCTACCCCTGATACAACCAAGATGGAAGGAAAAACGGACTAACAAAAATTCTCTCTCTCACTTTCTTTTTCTCTCTGTCTGTCTCTCTCCATTTCCCCTCTCTCCTGCTTCCACCACACACACACACACACACACACACACACACACACACACACACACACATGCACACACTCACACACATTCTAATTAGTTCTAGTAAACTAGCTAGTTCACTGAGAATTTGTACAATCTCCTTTAATCATATTCTCTTCTCTCCCCCCAACTCCTCCCAGATTCACCTCAGATCGCTACCCAACTTGGTGTCCCTTTTTGGTTTAAAACATCAAGTCCAATTTGTGTTGCCCATATGTTTCTTAGTTGTAGTTCTTCCAACAATGGCTACCCCCCACTCACAGATGTCTTGGGAGATTTAAGACGGTTTGTTCCTCATCCTGATAGAATGATTCAGGAAATATGTACTTACTCTGCAGGCCAGAGGCAGGCAAAATAATACTTATCCTTTTAATTGTTACATTTAAATTTTTGCAAATGAACTCAGAAATCAACCCGTGAGAAGCCCCAGTGACCCAGATCCTTCAGAAGAGTAAAGGGTTGTGCATGTCTTCTGTCTATGATGAACGACTGATGTCCCCATACTCTATATAAAAGCCAAGGCAAGCAAAGACTTTCCTTAGATCTCATCACCCTCTTCACTTGCCGAAGACCCCAGGGACAGTGACCCACAGTCTGAGACTCTTCCATAACAGTAAGTGCTGGATCACTTGGAAGCTCACTCTGAATAATTAAAAAAAATACTCTTAACAAAAGACCTTTGGGGGGATTATGGAGCTTTCAGAAAGCCTGAAGAACAAAGCTTGTGGCTAAGAAGGAACACTGTCCATGACAACCCCACAGAACTGGCCCAGTAAAGAAACTGCTGCCAGCATCCTTGCTCTGCTGCTATGGCGTCTTTGTCCAGGGCACACCTTTTCATCCACAGCCGGGGGCCAAAGAGAGCCACCACCCTGCCAGGAAAACTTATTCTTCAGGAAGCTCCCAACTGCTCCTTTCTGAAAGAGAGACCTGAGTCAAGGGCTTTCTCCTAACTCTAGTGGCTACTTCCCTTCCCTTCCCTTCCCTTCCCTTCCCTTCCCTTCCCTTCCCTTCCCTTCCCTTCCCTTCCCTTCCCTTCTCTCTGCTTCTCTTCTTGTCTTCCACTACATTTTCTGTTTGACACACAAACAGCTACCCTCGTTCCAGCTCCATCATTCTTTATCTGGACTGATTCTAAAAGACTAGGTTTGGTGGCATACTGCCTTTAATCTTAACACTTAAGAGACAGAGGTGAAGAGATCTGCATGAGTTCCAGGCCAACCTGATCTACATAGCAAGTTCCAACCCAACCAGGGCTACATAGTGAGAGGCCCTATCTCAAAAAAGAAAGCTTAGGTTTTTTACATTGATTTTATTTTTTTTCATAATTTCATACGAGTCCTATCTTCCATCATTTCCACTCTCCCTCTACCCGACCACCCTTCCCATGCCCCCCACTCTTATTCAAATTCATAACCTCTTCTTCTTTTATTTAGTGTGTCCGTGTATGTGTATACTTGTGTGTGCAGGTGCTGAGTCCGATTAGTGTTCTTCATGTGTATATGCCTTTTGGGCTGACTACTGGGATCGGATAACCTATCTGGGGACTTCTTCCTGTAGAAGACTGCTTCTCACAGCAGCTAGAATGATCTTTCAGGGAAGTGAGGGACTATCTATCTGACCTGATCTCCTTACTGAGTGGCTCTCTCATTAGCAAACATGGTGGCCTGTACTTCTAATTCTACCTCTCTAGAACTGAGGCATAAGAACTGCAATTTTAAGGTCAGCCTGTACTATTCAGTCCAAATACATAAGTAAATGTTTTTATTTTTAAGAAAAGAAAGAGAAATCTTCCTGCTATGCTTGGAGAAATGATGCTGGTGTTTGCTATCGTCACATAGACTCAACCCTGGATATGCTCATGATCTAACAGCTCCTGGGACATCCAAGCTCCTCTGTAAATGTGCTGCATGGGTTTGCACAACAGAGTCAAGAAGAGGAGATCCAGCATTGTCAAAGAACACAAGTTGGCAGTGTAGCCCTTGGCAGGCTATTCTACCTTCCTAGACTTTCACCCAAGGGGGCAACTTCAAATTTCCCTCTTCCTGCAACTTCCTCTAATTCCCCCTTAGTATTCCCACTCCCTTTGTTTTCTAGAAGAAATTATTTGACACTAAAATTATTTCTTAAGTGTTTGATGTAATTCACGAATTAAGTCAATTACACCTGAGTCTATGAGCTAAATCCTCCTAATTGTAGAAATTATCTCAGTTGGGGTTCAAGGGCAGAACAAAATCAGCAGGAAATATGCATTCAGAGATTTACTGCAAAGGCATACTTCAAGGGACTTTGGGTGTGGGCTGAGCAAATCTGAAACCCGGAAGGCAAGAGAGCAGGAGGGCAGGCTGACGTGTGTGGCCAAAGCTGCCATCCACACACAGAACTTCTCTGAGAGGCTTCCAAACATGCAAATTAGTGTTGAACAATGAGGGAAACTTGCCAGTGAACATAGTGAAAAACATCTCAGGGTTATCTAGGTTTTTAATCTCTTTATGTGTTCATTCCTGCCAATTGTGTTTTCAATGAATTTGTGTTTTCATCAGTGGTAGGATTCATCATAGTGAAGTTGCTTATAACTGTCCATTATTCTTTCATGTACTAACGTTATCTATCATTTATATTTTATCTCCAGTGTTAATGTGTATAACAATTTCTCCATTGTATGGAAATACACAGACTACAAGACAAATAATGAGGTTTTCCCCCATTTTTACTGACAGTTTCACACATTTATATAGTGAATTTCAGTCATTTTCACCCTGTCCATTTCCCACTGACCCCTTCTTAGTAAGTCCCTGTCCTGTGTTCACGCCTTCCTTTCGTGTGCGGCCCACTGAAGCTAGGATGGGAGGGAAGGTAGGTATTCAGTGGGAGCAAGGGTAACTTCTTTGTGTGGACAGCACTGAAGACAGTGCCTTCATCTGCAAAATTAACTTCTTAAGCAATGAAAATAATAATAGTTGTTGTAGTAGGGAGCGGCGCGGCTGTGACCCTGCACCCGGCCGCCCCGCGTGGCTTAGCTTATTCCCCGAAATAATTACACAGAAACTGTATTCATTTAATCACTGCCTGGCCCATTATTGGCTAGCTCTTACATATCAACCTAACCCATTTCTGATAATCTGTGTAGCACCCCATGGTGTGCTTACCGGGGAGATTCTAGCCTGCGTCTGTCTGGAGTGCAGGCATCATGGCGACTCCTCACTCAGCTTCTTTTTCCCAGAATCCTGTTCTGTTTACTCCACCCACCTAAGGGTTGGCCTATCAATGGGCTTAGGCAGTTTCTTTATTAATAAGAAGTCACTCCCACATCATTTCCCCTTTTTCTGTTTAAACAAAAAAGAAGGCTTTTATATTAACATAGTAAAATTACATATAGCAAAACAGTTATCAAGTAAGAATTACAATTACAATATTTATATCTATTTTATCTTTTATCATAACTAAGGAAAACTATAACTAACCATTCTTCAACTCCATCAAAGACTCCAGAAGGATATAAAACTACATAAGTAAACAAGAAATCAAACGCTCTAGAAATGACAGAGACATCTAGCTGCCTGGACAGTTACCTAAAGTTCCTCTGTACCGTTGGGGCATCCATCTTTGGCCTTCAGGCCCATAGTATCCAGAGACATTTCCATGAAGCAGGAAATTTCAAAGACAGTTTAGTCAGTTTCTACTGTTCCTGCAGAATGTCTCGTAGACCTTTTCATGAATCAGGAACCCCGAAAGACCATCTCACCTTTAGGCAAGTTTAGCAGTCCTTTCTCTGTGGGTTCTTTGTGTCCAGTTTATGCATCAATCCAGGCAAGAACAGTCTCTTGCCCAAATGGCTATCCAACTCCATTAGGAGCCTCTTCAATGCCCATCTTCCTCTTGAAGTAGCTGGTGTTGCCAGGAGCAGACATGTCTCATTGCCATGAAAAACCCTAAGTTATTAAATAAATGCCATATTCTGCAATCTTTGAGAGATATGAAGAATGTCTATCTATTTGAAATATATCTTTATATATCTAGAAAATCTAACATGACTACAAGCTTGACTATTATTGATGATTATCCATTAGCAACCTATATTTCCTAATTATACATTACATTTTAAAAATGAACTACACAATCACAATACCTTGATCAAGATCAGAAATACATATACAAATAACAAAATTGACCTTAAAATCCACACCAATGCAAATTATTCATATCTATATCATATCCCCCTTTAAATGTAAAAGAACATATATAATCAATATTTTGGGAACATGGGCGCAGTTTTTCTCTCCAAACTGCTTCCTGCTGAATGGGGGTGTCGTTAATCAGATCTTTCATGGTGTAACCTGTGTGCCAGGGTCATCTCAGTTGGCAGTTGAGTGAAGTAATTTTTTGAGGGTGATCACAGCAACCTTTCAGGAGGGCGTGGTCTATCATACCAAATCAGAATAGATGCAAGCCATAGGGTCTGGTCCTCTGTGAAAACAAAAGAAGACCCTCTCCGAAGCATCGTATCTTTAGACCCAAATTTTGAAATCATACCCTCATGATATCCATTCTGGTTCCATTTGGCAGCCCATATAATGAAATGTCTGTCTCTATTTAGCTCCTTTACAGTCAGAAATTTTAAAGAAAACACAATGTATATAATCCAGACTCTCTGTGAATTTTCCATTTTTACGTGGCTTTTTTTATTTTTTTTAATCTCTTAACTATCTGTAGTCTGTCTCTTTAAAGAATTTACCTTTTTATTTTTAAAGGTATTAACTTTATTCTCTCTATATATATATTTTTTTCTCTCTCAAGCCTACGTACATTCATCCAACACTGTGATCCATTTAGTGGTCTGTCTGAATCTGTTTTATTGTGAATCTGTAATTTTTTTTACTATCCAGGAGCATTTTTTAAAATGTTAAGCAGTTCTTAAAAAGTTGAGTTGCACCTTTACAGTTAATACGGTATCACATGTATTCTGCCCAGTAGAAACCTTAAGTGTGCTGTCATTATGGTAATTACAGTAGTTCCTGCCTGAGACCGCAGTATGGCAGAGCTGAGCCGCTCCTGCCCAGAGCCATTTGGTGAGCCTGAGCTGCATAGAGTTCCAGGCACACAGCAGTCCAAATTGCCATCAAGCAAGCCAAAGCAGTTTATTCCAAATGCTCCATACAAAAGCTCTGTCTTCCACAGGAGCCAGACAGAGATCACGATGGCGGCATAGCCCAGAAAGCCGGCATTTTAAAACAGCCAGTTTTTTCCTGTTGATGACTCAGGACAATTTCTTTGCGGCACGCAACCCACAAACAGCAAAAAGCTGTCTTAAATTGTCTCTCTGTCCTTTTTAAGCCCTCTCAGGTTTTACATGGATTTAGCCCATTACGTCTGGGCGCCAATTTGTTGTAGTAGGGAGCGGCGCGGCTGTGACCCTGCACCCGGCCGCCCCGCATGGCTTAGCTTATTCCCCGAAATAATTACACAGAAACTGTATTCATTTAATCACTGCCTGGCCCATTATTGGCTAGCTCTTACATATCAACCTAACCCATTTCTGATAATCTGTGTAGCACCCCAAGGTGTGCTTACCGGGGAGATTCTAGCCTGCGTCTGTCTGGAGTGCGGGCATCATGGCGACTCCTCACTCAGCTTCTTTTTCCCAGAATCCTGTTCTGTTTACTCCACCCACCTAAGGGTTGGCCTATCAATGGGCTTAGGCAGTTTCTTTATTAATAAGAAGTCACTCCCACATCAAATAGTTATCATTATTATAATTTAAAATCTTGGAATTCATCTTGGTTTATCTTTCCTCCACACACACACACCCCAAGTCCTGAGAACTATCGCAAGAACGCCACCTCCTCTCAGCACACCATTTCCAGTGCTATTGTGATAATGGAGCCTCCGTCTCTCACTCACCCAAGCAAACACAAGTTACCTCCCTTGTCTCCTTATTTCTACCTTGTTTCTCCACAATCCTTTGTCAGGGCAGGTTCATCATTCAAGCGGAATATAATGTCCTGTCGTCCGTAAGTGAAGTGACCAAATACATTCAAAACCCTGCCCTTCAATTCAGACATGAAAAATGTGTGAGCATCTAGTTGATCTAAATATAATTTATTGAGCAAAATCCACTCCCTGCCAATACTTCATCAAATCACCCTTGTCATAAGTCAAAGAACACAATGGTGTTCATCTCTTCCTAGAATCGATACTCTGTTGTACTGACCTGAACGCCAGTCTTTTCGCCAACACCATGCTGCCTTAACTCCTGCCGCACTGGTGTCTGGTAAAGTTCTCAGGAGTGAAAAACACAGCCCTTTGCTAACGTATTTGGAGAGTTTATCTTCCAAAGACAGTCTTCTAGAGTTGGTGGTACCCTCTAAAGGAAATCTTTTATCAAACTAAGAAAAGCCTGTTTGGCCCACCACACTTTGTGACTCCTAAGACCTCCGTATCTCTCCTGGTAGGAAAGGTGAACGTTTGAACGTCGAGGTAGGGTATGGGGTGGAAGGACAACAGCCCTGATGAAAAAGAGTAAAAGCATCTGCTCCATGAAACCAGCTGGAACAGTAGAAAAGCCTTGAGAAACCGAACGGATAATGTGAGTAAAGAAAACAGATGCAGTCCTCAATACGCAATGAGAAGACTTAAAACACAGACAAAATCACTCTGTTATTAAAGGGACAGAATGCTCATGAAAACAGAAACTGCAAGCCAAGCTCCTACCCCAGTGTGCATTGCTCTCCCTCTCCTCCCAGCAGGATCTCTGAAAGGTGGAGAACGAGCAGAGAGAGCAAGTTTGCCCTATGATTCTCCTACAGAGGCCGACTGGTTTCTGCCGCCCAGGCCTGCTGAGCGTGTGCTTAGCAGAAACATTTCTAAGTCTTCTGCCTTCTCTTTTCTCATTCTCAAATTTCACGGCACAGCATAAATCCTTCCGTTTCGTTGTGAGCACATACTCCAGGAAGGTGAATCCCATTACACTGGGCACAGAAAGACAGGAGCGTTCCATTGTTGCCTCCACAGGCTTCGGTGCAGCAGAAGAATGCCTAACTAGAAGAGAACGAGGCACAAGGATGATGGACAAGTGATGGTAGGAGGGGGTCTGCATCTGAAACCACTGGGCTGAGCTGACCTCTCTGGACCACACGTTCCATTTGAAAAACTGTATCTCGTACACACTAATTACAGTAAAATGCAGAGATTTTTAAGTGCATAGTTCAAGGGCTCCCAACAAATGTTTAAACATTGTCATTAAATGTCTAATGTTCTTTTTGTAGTAGATATTTTAACATTGCTATCTGCCCATCAATCAGTCTTTATCATGTCAAACCCTCTGCATTCATGTAGCATGCAGATTTGATTTGAAGCCAACAGGAGGGACCTCCTCAACCAGAAAACAGCCCATCGGATAACTGCAAGTTTTCACCTGAGCCCCTTTGCTCTGGGGAGCACTGGCCATTTCCTGAGCTTTGGGCAGCACGATGCTTCTGAGCACAGGTATTACGCTTTGCTCTTCTCATGGAAATTTCTAGTTTGGTGACTGATGAAGGACTAGCATTTCTTAGGCTTTTTAGTAAAAGAACACAGGATGAGGAAACACAGCCCGTGACTCCGAAGGGGGCTGCTGTGGCCCTCAAACCACCAGGTGCCACCAGGCATAGGGGAAGTAGTAAATCCTTGTGTGTCCCTGACACCGAGGCAGGGCTGGATGCTGGATGTAGGCCGTTGAAGGCAATTATATTTCCTCGACTCTTAATTCCTTTTCCCGCTTCATCTTGCACATGCCCCTGGCCCAGGAAAAACCAGTTAGAGTCACCTAAAGAAGCCATTTTAGAGAATAACAAAAAAATAAAAACTCAGAACCTGCTTGGGTGACAGCAATAAAATAATACATTTCCACAGTTCTTCCTTTAGTGATACAGGGTTATGTCAGGTTCTTCCGTAGCTCACACCATCCCCCAGCCCCTTGGATCAGCAGTTTGAGTTTGCTGGACGCACCAATGACTGGGACTGCCTGGGGTCATTTCTCTGGGAATTCCAGGTGTGTCAGGACACCAGGGCAGCAGGCAGAACCTCCCTTTCTTTCTCTGATGTTTTGACTTTCTCTTTTTTTTTTTAACCCTAAGTCTATCTCAAATTTTCTTTGTTTTTAATATAACAAACCTTATTGCATTTTTTATTAGAAAATTGGTCTTTGTTAAAATTTGAGGTTAGATTCCTGAGGACTTAGAGTCTATATGATCTGCTCCTTAGCCTGTTTGCTACAGACTTCCCCAGAATATTCTACCAGGTAGCAGGAGGTGACATCCAGGATTCCACCACCCTAGGGCTGCATGAGGGAATGAACCCCAAAGATGAAAAAGACTTGATGGACCAAGAAAATCAGTGACCAAAGAGAAGGCAAGAAGGTTCTCCTCGTCCCTTTTGGATGCCCAGGATATGACGTGAGATCTTTTATGTCAACAGTCCTAAAGAACATAGGGGGTGGTTATAGTGTAAGCTCGTGGACTGTAGTTAGAGCACAGTCGTGTGAGCTGTGGAGGGGGTTAAGACGGGTCTGGAGATCCGGCCGGCTTCTGGAGTATCTGCACACTCTATCCCTGAAGGGAACCTCCTTTCACTCACCCTGCAAGCTGCCTAGCGTGTCCTATGCTAACAGCGACTGCTGTGTGATCCCTCTACTCTGCGGGTCACGCCTGCCTCTTTTTAAATCTTGAGCTTTCCTTGAGCCTGGGTGGGGTCTCTGCCGTCACTACCTCTGTTTCCTCTCTCGGGATCTGAGCTCTTAGTAGGGTTTCTCAGAGCTCTCCCGACAAACAATCCTACTTCCCCTCTCATACATCAGTGCTAAGGAAGTGGTATGCGACGTTTACTTTGTATAAAGTGCTATGCTCAGAATACGGAGAAGCCTTATAAGTCCAAGGAAAAGCTGCAATTCCACAAGTCCTGCCCAGAAGCTCACTCCTTCTTATCTCTTCACAGCCACAAAACCCACTGAGTGAGCCAAGCACACGTGAGGAAAACACAGTGATCTTAAAGCCTTCTGCTCCATCCTTCTCCCGTACACACAAAATCAGCTCAAGAGAAAAGTAAACGCTGTGATCCGCCAAAGACATGTAGAGCAGGAGTTTCGGGTAGAGCGGGAGTTTGGCGGGTGTTTTCAAGAACTGGGGAGTCATAAAACAACGGCGGGAAACCCCTTTGACTTCCTATCCTCGACTACGCCCAGGATAAAAGGATGTATCCCCTGACCAAAATGTCCAGTGTTTCCAGTTGCAGCTTACTCTACCACACTGCCGCCCTGTGGTTATTTGAAGTCACTACAAGAATACAGGAATAGGCTCTGTCTCCAAGGAGCTGCACAATTTTGAAGTTTCCAGAAGCGAATATGAAGGAGAGGGGAGAAATTTAAAAAGAGAAAAGTTTCTTTTTCCAGAGTCTTTTGCATCACAATTGCTCATTCTTTGGTGAAGGCAGCAAGATCTTCTGTTTCTACTTACTCTCTTAAAATCTCACAAACCGTAACAAAATGCACCCCTCCTCTAGATCCTGAATTTATTCCAAAATCACTTAGCGCTATTTTTCTCTGATTCTGACAAAAAAAAAAAATATTTATCCAAGAATGGTCATTGTAAAGTTTTTGCGGCCCAACAAACCTCTCCTCCAATGCAATAAACCAAATCAGACCAAATCAAACCGAATTAGAAAAAGCCCAGGTACCAGCGCTTCAAGACCCCTGGAAAGAAAGACTAGGAAACCACGGAGGGGGGGGGGCGGAGAATCGGAAAGACCACGTGTTCGGTCTCTGGGGGCAGTTAAAATAGCCTGTGGGAATGATCTTGACCCTCTCAGGGGTGGGGTCACCGTTTGGCAGGCTTTCTCGGAGGTGGAGTTTGGACTGAGGCGACTCCCAGGGGAGGGGGATTGAGATGGAACTTTCCACCCAACATTCCAAAATGGATGCCAGGGCTGGGGTGACGCTTCCAACCACTCATGTCTCTGCCTTCTTACAGAGACAAGGCGATGAGCCCGGTGAATTCAGGGGCAATGTGAGAGTGAGCTGGAGACCCTGCTCAAACCAGAGCGCCTCCTTCTCCCCTCTGCACACCCGTCCTCAATGCCTGGGGTGCTGGCTCCCAGATCCACCTCTTTGAGAAGCACCTGGCCACACAAGAGAGCTGGGGAGTTGGGGCTGCAGGCTGGGTTGAACATAAAACAGGCCCTGCAAGTCCATGCAAGGCCGTGGCATGCAATTCTGGGACCAGAACTGTAGACATGATGCCCACTCTGGCTGGAGGGTGATCACTCTGACTGTTTAGTCTCAGAAATGCTTTACACTACTGAAATTACTGAGGACCTCGAGGAGATTTTATTGTTGTGGGTTATATCTATTGATGTTTCTTCCATTAACATTTCAAACTAGAAAAGTCTGATCACATTAGACACTTGCAGACTGAGCATAGGCTCTGTCAGTCGTGGTGTCAAGTTGCAGAGTTTAAATGGGCTTAAGGTGGTTAAGCAGCCCCACCCATCCGCTAGTCCGAAGGCAGAGGTGCCTCTAGCACCACCAGCTGGCGACTGGTAGTATGGCATGATCAGAGCCATCTGAGTTGTAAGGAGCACACATAACAAGATTAGCGTTACTCAATTAGGAAAGATTGGGTAAGTTTCCTTCTGGACCACTGACCAAGGGAGCTTTGATGGAAAGGAGAAGGCAAAGTATTCATCCCTGAAGGAGAACAAAAGCCTGAATGAACTTATGGTTCTAGACCAATATAGAAAATCATAAAACAATACGGAATCGCCTCTGCCACATCCCTGCAGAGTATGGTTATTTTTTTTCCATGACCCATGCATCCCCAGTCATCACCCAAAATGATCAAACTTATATTTATCTACATTTCCGCTCTACCTAAACATCAGTAACTACCTTCTACACTACGCTAGGCATGTTGTCTCGTCTTAGGTACGTGTTCAGTGAATTTAAATGAACTTCACTTAATCTAAAGACCAGAGCTCACGTGCTAATGGATGGTAATTTCATCATTTGTAGATACAAGAGATCTAGACACTCACCAGGAAGTCCTTTTTGTCCTCAGACAGCAGAACAAAGAGTACCTGCCCTCTCCCCACCACCCCCCCTTCTCTGGAGAAGTGATAACATGCTTGATATTGTAATAATCAAAAAACCGTTTCATTTTCCTAGAAACATAAGCAGGACCATTATCCGTCTTTATTTGTGTAGGTATGCCCATGATAGCCATGACTTCTAATAAATGAGTGATTACTGAATCAGCTTTTTCTGAACTTAAAGCAGTTGCCCACTGAAAACCTGAATAAGTGTCAATGGTGTGGTGTACATATTTTAATTTGCCAAATTCTTCAAAGTGGAACACATCCATCTGCCAGATTTCATTCTTTTGGGTGCCCTTTGGATTAGCCCCTGAAGGCAGTGGCGTTTGGTTATAGAAAGAGCAAATAGGGCATTTCTTTACAATCTCCTTAGCTTGTTGCCATGTAATAAAAAACTCTTTCTTCAAACCTTTGCTATTAACATGATGTTTTTATGAAATTCAGAGGCTTGTAGCACACTACCAATCAATAATTGATCAATTTCTGCATTACCTTGTGCTAGAGGACATGGCAAACCCATATGGGATCGGATATGTGTTATGTACATAGGGCAAAGCCTGTTCCTGATCAAATCTTGAACCTGGATAAACAATGAGGTTAGTTCTGTATAATCAGGTATAAATTCAGCAGTTTCAATATGTAAAATAACTCTTTCTGCATATTGTGAATCAGTAATTATATTAATAGGTTCTTTAAAATCCCTTAGCACCATAAGAATGGCAGATAATTCCACCTTCTGGACAGAATCATAAGGACTTTGTTCCACCTTACCCAAGTCTTCTGATTTGTAACCTGCCTTCCCTGATTTATTGGCATCAGTATAGAATGTACGGGCTCCAGTTATTGGAGCATCACGGACGATTCGAGGAAGAATCCAAGAAGTTCTCTTTATGAAGTTAAGCCTCTTGCTTTTTGGATAGTTGTTATTAATGTCTCCCAAAAAATTAGCACAAGCTCTTTGCCATGGTTCATTATCTTCCCATAATTTCTTTAGTTCATCAGCAGTGAAAGGCACTATAATTTCTGGTGGGTCTATGCCTGCTAGTTGACGAAGTCTCAGCTTGCCTTTTATAATTAACTCAGAGACTTTTTCCACATAAGTTTTCAGTTTCTTACTTGGTTTATGTGGTAAAAAGATCCATTCCAAGATAATATCATCTCTCTGCATTAAAATTCCTGTAGGAGAAATTTTTGATGGTAGTATGATGAGAATACAATCGAGCTCTGGATTCACCCTGTCCAAATGTGCCTGTTGTAATTTTTCCTCAATCATTGTCAGTTCCTTTTTTGCTTCAGCTGTTAATTCTCTGGGACTGTTTAAATCTTTATCACCTTACAAGGTTTTGTTCAAATGAATTATTAGATCAGGTGTTATCCCAATAGCTGGTTGTAGACTGGAAATGTCTCCTAACAGTTTTTGAAAGTCATTAAGAGTCCGTAGGTGATCTCTCCTAATTTGTGCCTTTTGTGTCTTAATTTTTTGCAAACCTATTTTATAACCTAAATAATTAACGGAATCTCCCTTCTGTATTTTTTCAGGAGCAATTTACAATCCCCATTTAGGTAAAAGTATCTTTATTTCGTCAAACAGTCTGTTCAAGGTATCCATGTTTGGATCGGATAACAATATGTCGTCCATGTAGTGATAAATAATGGATTTGAGGAATTTCCTGCGTATTATTTGCAATGGTTGGTTCACAAAGTATTGACACAAGGAGGGGCTATTTAACATACCCTGGGGGAGGATGGCCCAGTGGTACCTCTTGGAAGGTGAGAATTGTTGTAAGTAGGCACTGTGAAGGCAAATTTTTCTCTATCTTCTTTTTGTAAAGGTATTGTGAAAAAACAATCCTTTAAATCAATAACTATAAGAGGCCATCCTTTTGGTAATAAAGAGGGCAAAGGGATTCCAGATTGCAGAGGGCCCATAGGTTGAATAACCTTGTTGATAGCTCTGTCACCATTCTCCATTTACCTGATTTTTTCTTAACCACAAATACAGGAGAATTCCAAGGGCTGGTAGATTCTTCTATATCCAGCATCTAATTGTTCTTGTACCAGCTGTTCTAAAGCCTGTAACTTTTCCTCAGCTAGAGGCCAGTGCTTGGTCCATATTGGTTTCTCAGTCAACCATTTCAAAGGCAAGGTTGTTGGTATCTCTGAAGGGACTTCAATTGCTTGTTCTTGTATGGCCCGAATGGCCAGTTTTCTCTGTTTATAATATCTTTTAATATTATTTTTAGAACTATAAACTCTAGAAGTAGCGGGAATATTAATTTGGGTATTCCATTGTTGTAATAGGTCACAACTCCATAAATTCATTGCAATATTGACTACATATGGCCTTAATTTTCCTATTTGTCCCTTTGGCCCTATACATTCAACCCATCTCGTGCTCTGTCTTATTCGAGATAGGGTTCCAATTCCCAGGAGCTGGACATTCACATTCTGAAGAGGCCAATACGGATGCCAAGATTCTGGGGTAATGATACTTACATCAGCACCTGTGTCCAGCAGGCCAGTAATAAAAATGGCATTTACACATACTCTCAGCTTAGGTCTTTGATCATTTATAGAAGTTTGCCAAAACACATGTAACTCATCTTTCTGATCATTATTGCTTGTAACAGTAGGCATGGGGTTTCCTAATTGTACTGACGAGGCACGTTCTCCACTGGAACTGGAAATGATTGAACCATGTGTGCCATGGGGGCCTGTGAGGCCCCCCTTTCACATTTCCCATCTGTATCAGGTTGCCTTGTCTATCCCTTGTAGATCTACATTCATTCGTCCAGTGTCTGCCCTTTCCACATCTTCTACATAAACCTGAAGGCTGAGTCCTCCTATTTCTGTTATTTTTAGAAGATGCATTATTATTATTTCTGAAAGTCCGTTGTTTACAATTTCTTTTCATATGACCCATTTTGCCACAATTAAAACATTTGGTATTCTGATGTCTCCTTTTACCATTTGAAATTGCTTCTTCTACCCATGCTTCAGTGCCATAATCAAATATATCAACATCCAGTGTATGTAAGACCCATTCTTCCAAGGGTGCTGATCTTACCCTTAAAGGCCACAAAATCCTTTTGCATTCCGAATTTGCATTTTCATAAGCCAAATTTTCAATCATTATACGCCTTGTGTCTGGGTCAGGTATTCCTATTTGCACAGCCTTAGTAAGCCTTTGTAAAAAATCACTAAAGGGTTCTCTCTGACCTTGTTTAATTTTGACAAATGATTCCATTTTCTGTCCTGGGTCTGGTACTCTGTCCCACGCATTTAAGGCTGCTGTAGTGCACAGGAAGAGTGTATCTTCATCCAGATTAACTTGGTCCTGAGGGTCAGAAAAGAGTCCTTCACCTAGAATTTTATCTATGGAAATGTTACCTCCCTTCGCCTTTTCTTGCTGTTCTAAATGTCTAGCCTCTTGCCTGAATAAGCATTTCCATTTTAAATGCGGCCCGCTCTCAAGTACCGCAGAGCTCAGTTGTATTCAATCCTAAGGGGTTGCTCTGCTTGTTGTTGCCCAGGATTTTAGCATTTCCTTAACAAAAGAGGCGTGCATCCCAAAAGTCATGACAGCCTGTTTAATTTCTTTGAGATCATTCATACAGACAGGCTCCCATGTATCCTCCTTGATGACCCTAGGGTTGTTATTACTGGAAAGGCAGGTAGAGTTGTAGGTAGAGCTTTGTGGAAATTGTCCCGGAGGGATTTACCCACAGACGTAGTTAAAATTTGCCTTTCTACCGTTTGTTCTTCTTCATCAGAATTTAGAAATTCCTCAATCTTTTCAATTCTATTCACCATTGCCTTCTGCAATGTTTGAATCTCCTGTCCAGAATTATGTTCCAAAGCCTTCATTGAGGATTCTAAAGTATGAAGTTTGTCCATTAGAGATAAGTTCTCATCTTTGAACATAATTTTTATGGCATAAACCGTGCCTTCTTGTACTGACAATCTTTCCGCCAATCTGTCACAAGTTTTAGACAAAATTCAATTGTCACATTCAACCGTTTTAGTTCTCTCAGTTAATGTTTCAATCCCTTCAGAAAGTGACTGTTGAAATTTACGAGTTAATGTTTCAATCCCTTCAGAAAGTGACTGCTGGAATTTACTGTTTAAATCAGCTGATCCTTCTTCCATAGTAATAAATCTCTCCTTAATATAAGCTAGTAATGTTTCAGTCCCTACAGAAAGGGATTAAAGTCTACAGTCCAACTCAGCTGTTCCCCCTTCCATAGTAATGAATTTCTCCTCAATATCGGCCTGAACCTTTTTTAAATTTTGCTCAGTTAACAGAGTCTTATTAAACAAAGATCTGTTCTCTTCCTGTAGCTGTTCAAGCTGATTCTTGAGAAGATCATTATCGTATTTGATGATTTTGAGACATTCCACCTCTGTCTTAAGAATCCTGGATTCGTCTTCGATAATTTTGAGACGTGCAGCTTCTGCCTTAAGGATCCTGGATTCGTCTCTCAAAGATTCTATCACATCCTTGCTGTCAAGCCATTTGGTGCCAAAGAAAATTACTAATCCCAGAAGGATGCATAGATATGGGGTGCTAGACACCTCTTGTAAGATCTCCCACATGGTACACTCAAAAAGACTGTCAAAAATCTGATATGTAAAATTATCCGACATTTTATTTATAAAAAAAAATTTTTTTTACCTGCAATGACTGGTTCCTGCCAGAGGTGGCAGAAGAGTCCACTTGATTCCACGTGGAGAGCTGGTCTGAAACAGGAACTCAAAACAAAGATTCATTTATCTGCGTGCCGAGCTCACTTTGAATCAGACCAATGCTGTGGCGCAGGCAGGGAGGCAGAGTTTGATTCAAAGCAGCAACTGAAAGCGGCTGCTACAGCGGCCGCGCAAAACAACTCTGGCGGCTGCGCTCAAAACGGCGGCAGGGCGCCGGGAGAAATGTGCCCGCAGTGGGGAGGTGCAGTTGAGGGGACTGGCCAGGCTGCAGTGGCGGCGGTGAACCTAGGGGCCCGCTGGGCTCCGGCAGCGAAACAGGCGAGCGAGCGGCTTGGTAAGGGCCTTAGGCGTGCACGGCGCAGATTGTAACTCCTGCGGCCGGCTCAAAGCAGCGGCCTGAGGCGCGCGGCGTGGATTCTAAGTCTGGAGATATGGGCTCCGAGAGGCCCGGGACCACAGGCTGGGACCGTGGCAGGGTGGGCCCGCAGCTGCGGGCTGCGGGCGGGTGGCTAGAGAGTTCCGGCGTGTGTCCCCGCGCGGGCTCCATAGCGCGTGTGCTGCCAGATGCAGCCCCGCGGGCCCTCCTCCCGCTCTGGGCGGAGAGGAGTTCGGGGCGGGCGCACGGGCGGGAGGGAGTTGCAATGAGCGCCGGGCCTGCTCTGCGGTGATCGATCACAACCACGTGGGGTGCCAAAATGAAGGCGGATTTAATTAATTCAGACAAATAGTGATATGTATATATGTATAAAACTTTAATGTAAACAAACTCACGGACACCAAGGTTCCCGCAGAGCACAGGAGACAGGAAGCAGGGAAGGGGCCGCGCAGCATCTGCGCATCTGATTTAACCATCAAACTCCGCCCCTGTCGAGCCCACCCACTAGATGGGTAGGGCTCCTCCCTACACAGACAAAGCATTATGAGACAAAAGTCCTCCAAAAATGCCGCTGAGTTCATTTTGTGTTGATCATCTCCTGCTGGTTATGGGGTCTGCACTTAAGTGTAGTTTGTATATCCAGGAGACTACCTTGGAGAAAACCGTTCTTCCTTTTTCTTTCTTTCTCTCTCTCCCATTCCCTCTCCCTCTCTCTCTCTCTCTCTCCCCCACCCCCTCTCTCTCTGAGCAGGCAGTCATCAGTTGGTGATTGCTTCTGTGTTAGGGATGGCAGTGTTATCCAGTTTCCTTTCTAGGGCTGGGATCTGTGTATGTCACCACAGTCTCTGTGTACATGTCTGTGTGTGTGTGTGTGTGTGTGTGTGTGTGTGTGTGTGTGTGTGTGTTCAGTTCTATTGTACCTAGGAAGTCTTGTTTCCCTGTCGTATCCACCCCACTGGCTCTTACAATCTTTCTGCCTCCTCTTTTGCATAGGCCTCTGAGCCCTGAGGAGAGGGATTTGATGGAGACATCCCATTTAGGACTGAGCATCCCAAGATCTCTGACTCTCTGCATGCTGTACCCCCTAGTACCAGGAACACTAGTCAGTAGGGGTGAAGACTCTAGGTGGGCACCTGCTTGACTTCTCTGTGTTCAATGAGTTATATAGGTGTTGTCTTCAGCAACAGGCCTTAGAGTTCATTGTTCTCGATTCTCTATTGATTTAAATATGTTTCTAATTGAAACAGAATTGCATCACTTTCTGCCCCCCTTTCCTAACTACCTTCCTTCAAACCCCTCACATGCCCTCCCACTCTCAAGTTGAGAGCCTCTTTCTTCATTATTGCTACATACATATATATACTTATATCTGTATATGTATACACAAATATATATGAACCTGCTGAGTCTGTTTTTGTTGATGCATGTATATGGTCCCAAGATTGACCACTCTGGACTGGACAACCAGTATGGGGAGAGGCTAATTCTCCCAACAGTCATTGCTTACCTGTAGTTCTCTTTCCAAGGGTGGAGTCCCATGAATTTCCCCTCTTCCATGTTACCATATCCATTGATATTGTTGTTGTGATGGTTTTGTTTATGCAGCCAGTTCTAGAAGAGACTGCTTCACCGCAGGCTTCCTGGCATTCTGGCTTTTACTTCCCACTCCCTCCTCTGTGGTTCCCCCCAAGTTGTGATGTAGATGTATCACATGGGGCTGGGCTCCCCACAATATGCATTGATTTGTGCATTGTGTCCAGTTGTGGGTTTCTCCGATGGTCTCCATTTGCTAAAAGGGAGTTCTCTTTACAAGGGGTGGTAGCTAGATTACCTGTGGATTTAAGGAAAGACTTAGAATGCAATACTAAGGAACTGTGCTGGGATTGCCAAGTGTGGTTGTAAGTATTTTTCTAACGTCCATTATCTCAAAATCCCCTGGAGCTGGTTAAGTTTCCAGTACAAAGCTCGATTTCCCTCTTGCTGGGTCCTTCAGTCTGGCCAGATGGCAATCAGTTACCACTGACATGTAACACATAGGGCACCTTTATGTGTATCTTGCCATGGTGGGAGCTGTCATGGTTCGCAGGTGGTGCAGCTGGGTAAGACTGGAATTTCTTCCCTCACTTGGCAGCTGGCGTAGTGTTTCTGAGATGGTAGAAGCCAGAGTGCAGGAAAGAGGCTGTCAGGTCAGCTCCAACTCCAAACCATCTCAACGGTTGTTGTCTTTAGCAATAGATGCTCCCTCAACCCCTAAGGGACAACCAAAGGATACATTGGTAATCCATATTGTTTTAGGAGTCACTTGGACTACCCTGACCAATCATTGCAAACGTTTCTCATGCCTGGTACTGGGGTTTTATTAATATACAGTTCCTATGGGCAGCACTGTCAGTCAGGGTGGCTTAACTTCTTTTAAGGTAGGTGTGTGTGTGTGTGTGTGTGTGTGTGTGTGTGTGTGTGTGGTGTGTGTGTGTGTGTGTGTGTGTGTGTAGTCTTATATGCATTGTGAATAAGTTTAAGAAGATAAAAATAATGTGATTCTTTGAGACTTTAACAAACAAGAACCTTAGCATTATTTCCCCCTTCCCTCCTTCTCCCTTCCTCTTCCCCCATTGAAGACCCTTCCTTGTTACTTCATTTGCCACTTCATATCACCTATATTCAGCCATTCCCTTCCCAAGTTACACAGACACACACACACACACACACACACAGAGAGAGAGAGAGAGGGGGGGGAGAGAGAGAGAGAGAGAGAGAGAGAGAGAGAGAGAGAGAGAGAGAGAGAGAGAGGCTGCTGCCCTCTGCAGGCTTGGTGAGATAGCTGCAATTGCTACCTTGACAATACATAATCAGAAGAACCTGCATGATAGCCAGGAGTGAAATGGGGATGCTGAGTATGTGGGAGCTGACAGGGAGAAGGACAGGCCTTCGAGGTGCTAAAAGAGAGTCTGCAAGGTGATGCTGATGGTGAGGGTTGGGGAATTGAGAGGTGATTTCATTGCATAGCGTTAGTTCACACTCAGCACGGAACACCTGCTTCTCATGACAACTGCACTGTACAGTTTTCTCCTGGCGGGTTTCATGTCAAATCTAGAGGTATGTGGAACGTGGGTCCGTTTGATGACAGCTCTGAGAGCAGGTACCTGACACAGAATATCAATTTTGTGTGTATATCACAGTACACGGAAAAAGGCCAGACACAATGTCTGCACTTGAAGCTTTTTATTTGACAGTTACCAGTCCACATCTAGACACAAATTCTTGCTCTTCACGTTTTCCTTTTTTTCCTTTAATTTTGTTCATTTTGGAGACGGGGAGATGGTTTGGGATCTGAGTTCAGATTCATGACGTCCATATGAAAAACCAGGCACATTGATGGGCACCCGTAATGCCATGCTAGAGAGAGGGGTGGGCAGAGGCAGGAAGACCTCTGGGCCTTGCTGGTCAGCCAGTGTAGCCCATTTCCAAGCTCCTGGTTTAAAGAGAACCCACTTCAAAAGTCAAGGTGGACCGTCTGCCGAGGAAGTTGTCTTTGTGTCAACTTCAAACCTCTCCAGGCTCACACATGCACACACGCACACTGCTACACCTACACACTCATGACCATTTGTATGTGCCTCTTCGTGCTTCCCAGCTGGTCTCTGCTTCAGGCAGATGCAGAGTGCTGGCCAGTTAAAGAAGGGAAGGCTGTATTGGTGCTCTCTGGAGCAACAGAACTGATAAGATGAATATATCTAAATGTATTAGAGAATTTATTAAACCAATGTAAATTAGACTAGTGCCAAATGTTGTCTCACACCTGAAGGTCCTTGCGGCCGGGTGCCTCACCTTAGTAGTGACATGGTGGCTGTCTCGCATAGAAAGGCCAACAACCTGGCAGTTCCTAGATCTTTGAGGCTGGGTGCCTCAGCAGTCCCAACCTGGAGCTGAAAACCAGGAAGGTTTCTGGAGAGTCAGTATTAGAAGCCCAGAATTCCTGGTTCTGATAGCAGGAGCTGGTAGCAGCAAAAGGCCAAACCACAAGAGGAAGCCAAAGGCAACTAATTTTCCTTCTGCTGCCCCAGTCATGGTGAGCCATCTCCCATCAGTTAAGGCAAGCAAGGACAATTCTTCACTTACAGGTTGCTACTCAGGTAAGCCCCTATAAATACCAAAAACAAATGACATAATTCCAACATATGATGGTATCAAGAAGACATTCTTATTCCAAAAGAGACGAAACAAGCCTATAGAAAGTAAGCAACTGTACCAAAGCAAAACCAAAGTCAGAGAGAAAATCCAAACCTTGCAGCTCCAAATACCAGCATCTGGAAATGGGGTAGCAAAGTCCTTGAATAATATTTAGGCTTTTAATCTCCATAACTTAAATAGGATAATACGGACTTACAACAATTGACCACTAATATTATCATCAAAGATGCTGCATTACATGATAAAGAAATAAAAGAAATCACAGAGGTCTTCTTAACATATGTATGAGCATATTCTGAACAAATAGGGCACGAACCTTCCTCTCAGTTGCAATCCTCATTTCTAGAACTGGTCACTTGGTGGTTTTTGATTGTTTGTTTTGTTTTTGCTTTTTTTTTTTTATAGCAACCTACCTCCACTACCCAGTCTGTATTTCCTCTGCCCTCAGCAAGGACGCCAGCAGGCCTTCATGCTTTACCTGAAGGGGTGATGCACGCCTTTATTTCTGAAAGGTCTGGGTCCTTTATCCTCCTGCCTGGGTTGGGTTGTTGCAAGTTCCCACTGACCTTAATCACAGGACACGGCAACTCCAAGAGACTCCCTAAAAATCTCCTGCGCTCTGGACATAATCTTCCTTATCTCCATTTTGGGAAAGCAGCCAAATTTTCCCCCTGGTAATCTGGATCAATCACATATCTTAACAGTGTTCCCTCCCTCTTAGCCAACTGACTCAGGGGCATCAGAAGCCCAGAACACCAGGAGGAAGTCCTCACTTTCTGTAAAGTGTTGTGCTTGTTGCACCTCCTGGTAAAAGCGATCCCTCTTCTGGAACCAAAACTTCCAAGTCCATAGAACACAAGGTCACAGTAATAAGCAGCAAGTGACCCTGGTGGATCAGTAGGGATAATAATGAATGGAGCCATTCCTATTTCCACCCCTGAATCCTGCACCAGGGAATCTTAGCTTTGAGAGAGATTGTACCATATGTTGGACAGTGGTTCAAAGCATATACTGCCTTGTCAAAAACTCTCTCCCGGGGCTGGAGAGATGGCTCAGAGATAGAGTGTTGGCTGCTCTTCTAGAGTTCCTGAGTATATTCCCAACAACCACATGGCTCATAACCATCGGTAATGAGATCTATTGCCCTCTTCTGGTTTGCAGGCATACATGCAGGCCAAACACTGTATGCATAGTAAATAAATTAATCAATAAACAAATAACTCTATCCAGCCACCAGCCTATTGCCACTCAACTGCCTCCTTAGCTGTATATTAGCTACTTTCTGTTTCTGTAATAAAAGACCATAACAAAGGTAACATATGGAAGAAAGAGTTTGTTTTGTCTTATGGCTCTGAGGGATAGCTGTCCATCAGCAGGAAGCTGAGACCATATCTCTAACAGCAAGCATGAACCCGAACAAAGAGGAGGTAGGACGATGTTGAGGACCAGTCTCAGCAGAGAAGTGGCTCGAGTCTGGGATGTCTGGAAGGTGAAGTGAGTACCCGATCATAGGATTCTGATCTGATGCGAGCTGACAGGCTAGCAGCTGCAGGTTCTTCTTCCCTGAGCTTCATAGCTCAGTCTTTTATTGTAAATTTTACACGAGGAAAATGATTCTTTTCTCTTGTCACAGGTTAATCATTACCTGGGCAAAGCAGTTCACAAGAAGAATAAAGATTCTTTGAAATCAGAACATCATCATTCATTATGACATTTCCCCAGTTCCCAAGCCTCATGCCAGCCACTATATTCTTAATTCTTAGCTGAGTTAATCATAAACCAACTTCTGAGGCTTTCACCTCAGAGGCTAACTACTTGAGGTTTACAGAAGCATAGTTCAGTGGGTTTTACTCCATTGTCGTACCTTTCCCATTGTTGTTCCTCACAATTCAGATGTTGATTTATAAGGCCATAGGCAGTCAACCCTAACAGCCCTATGTCCCACAGAAACTCTGTTCATCATAGCCAAGTTCCTTTTTGTTTCAGTATAATTCTTTTGCCAAATTTCATAATCAGGCAAAGAACAATTTCTGCATTTTTCCAAAATTTCCCCAATTCTTTTATCAGTCAGGTTTTTTCCCATAACCTGCTTTACAACTTCAATGCCTGCCCGCTCTATCAGATCAAGAGGACTCATATTATCACACAGCACATTTATATTTTTAGAAAAAGAACATGGAGGACAAGTACACTAATAGAATTGCTATAACCAGAATCATCTGTAACATTGCCAAATGCGTATGCAGACAACATAGAAGCGGTCCTCGGGGCATGCAGGTGTTTTCTCCTTGATCCTCAAGTAATGCGCTCATTTAGCTGGCACTGGGTTGTCTGGAGGGAACTTCTTCCTGCATCTCAGGAACTGCACGGGGGAAGGGGGTTGGGAGGATGGGGGGCTATGCCTTGCTGTCTTCAGCACAGCAAGGTTATGAAATCTCAGAGTTCACCCCTAGTGGCATACATACGTACTTTCTCCAGTAAAACCACAGCTCCTGACCCCCTGAAGCAGCACCACAAACTGCAGAGCAAGTATCCAAATCTGAGAGTCTATGGAGGACACTTCTCATTCAAACCACAACAGGTTCTATCTTGAACAATGTTATTCTACTATTCTATCAAGTCAGCTACTTCATGACTGAAGGAATCACAGAGAAAAACTGAGGTTCGGCATTTTTAAAAGCTGTGGGACTTTAAAGTTTTATATTGTGGTATTAATGTAAGATCTGAGAGTGAAACAAGAAAGGAAAGGTTGTGTTTCAACAGCGGTGTTTGTGTGCCAAGCTGGCAAGGGTCAATTGTACTGGTTAATTTTTCTCAACTGGACACAAATTAGAGTTATCTGGGAAAAGGCAACCTCAGTTTAGGAATTTCCTCCATGAGATTGACCTATAATCATATCTGCAAGACATTTTCAAAATTTTTATGTCATGACAGATGCAGACCACTGTGGGCAGTGCCATCCCTGGGTGGGTTTGCCTGAGCAGTATAAGAAAAACAGCTGAGCAAGCCAGAGGAAGTTCATCAGGAACTAGTTTTCTCCCTGGTGCCTGCTTCAGTTCCTGCCTCCGGATTCGTTCCTGAGTTCCTGCCTTGTCTTCCCCTGAGGGAGAGCTAGAAGTTGTGAGCTGAAATGAACTTTCTGACCCAAGGTGGCCAGTGTTTGATCACAGCAAAAGATAATTAACTGGGACAAAGGGTCTTTCACACATAGGGGATGGGTCACAAACAATTTCGTTACTATATTCCCCGCATGCATTCATGGTTTTAGCCCAACGTTTCTCAGATGCCCATTTGCCCCACCTGAGCTGTGTTTCTTCTTATAACTAGATACAAAGAATCAGACTACAGGACAAAAGGGACAGCCAGCTGTTAAATCCTTCAGTGCATCAGGTATATGGCTGCCTATACAACCAACATCAGAACGAAGCGACAATCTGTTTTTTTTTTTTATTTCTTTGCTTTTTTAAAGTTAATTTAGACTTTAATAGTTCCGTGCATGCATATAATATATTTTGGTTAAACTCTTCTCCCATCCTCCTCCTCCTCCTCTGTCTCTGTCTTTCTCTCTGTCTCTCTCTCCCTCTTTCTCTCTCTCATTCCCACCAACTTCCTCCCTTCTTCTCCTTCCAACAAGTTCCCCTCCCACTTTAATGTCTTATTGTTTTGTTTTGTTTTTGCTTTTGCTTTTGCTTTGAGGCCCATGAGGTTTAACTAGGGCTGCCTATGTGGGCCTGGCTGTGGAGCTATGCACTGGGGAATGAGTAACTTGTCAATGATCGCATCACCGGAAAACCCTGACAATGTAAGTGGTCAAAATAGCAGGTAAAGAGGCAGGTATTTCATAAGAGACAACAAGAGAGTGTTGGTCATGACACAAGGCAAAGAACAAAAATAGAGGTATGGGAAGTTAGATAACATGGCCCAGGCTCCAGGAATCCACAGTCATGGTGACCTTCCACACGGGTTTTAATAGTCAAACAGTGCCCAGTTAGAGCCTGACTTGACAGATGTGAACATGTGGATGCCTGGTGCATGCCTGTCTCAACCTGACCTATCCCTACTGCAGAAGAAAAGCCATTAGTCACAGATAGCAGGAGAGGATAGTTTTCTGTAGAGACGGTTTGACACGTGTTTCCAGATCCAAAGAGCTTCACCCGGAAGCAGGCTGTCCAGAGGAAGGTTTTCTTCAGACCATTTAGGTCCTTCCTCTCGTGACGTTATACCCAGAGAGGCAGATAAGTAAAGTGGCAGAGCTGATGGAAAATGTATCCTGTACCTGGCCAGGAGCTTTGGAATGACATATGGATCACCAAAGATGGATCTTGATTGTTCAAAGGATTTGGTGAGGATTATAAAGGTTATTGGCAAAGGCAGCTGAACTCCTGGAAAGGAACACGCGCATCTAATAAAAGGAGCTTATAGAATGATTGCCTTTGAGAAATGTAGAGAGCTTTTAGCATAGTTAATCCCAGTAAATGTGTGTGTGTGTGTGTGTGTGTGTGTGTGTGTGTGTGTGTGTGGTATATTAACTAACATGCCTACATTCCAGGATTTGGGGTCATCAGATAACAGTTACCCCTCCCAACCAGTGTGAAGAGGACAGAAGAGAGAGTGTAGCATCCTCATAAACTGTGAACTCACAGGAGGGCGAGCTGAGCAGAGGATGTCAGGTTGATGGAATAAAAGGACAAGAGAAGGAATGAAGAGCAGCCCAAAGGAGATAGATGCTGGAGCAGTGCCTGTTCTGAGAGCAGACCCAGAACCTCCAGCCTCAGAAAGAGGCCTAGGACAGAAGGCAGCTCTGTGCACCTAGATCAAGGGACTTCTGGCTCCCACAGCTGCTGAGTAGGAGGAGCAAGGCTAGAGGGCGTTTTTGTTCGCATCTGATGTCCGAGAGTTCTGTTGCCAATCCCCACGTAAACATGTGCCTTCTACTTCTACAGCAATGGAATAAGAGCAGGCGTTGACAGGAAGTTTTGTGAGGACCTCCCTCCACTACACTGGCCCCTCCCCCGCCCTCACTAAGGCATCCATTTCTGATCTGTGCCTGTGTCTCCTCTGGAGTTTCAGTGAACATTAATTCACTCAGTACCTGCTTCACTACCAAATTCGTTCCTTAACTCTTGCAGCCTGGGATTGTTATCCACATTTAAAAGAGAACTTCCATCCACTTCCCACAGCTAATGGGACAACACAGACCCACAGTCTCCTCAGATGAAACCCTCCTGTCCCTAACCTACACAGTGCTACACCACTGCCAACCTCTGGTCCCTCTCCTGAACTGGACACCGCATGGATCGTGTGCTCACATGTGCTCGGGCTGCTCACCTGAGCACAGAAAGGAGATGATCTGAGTCCCAGGAATTTTCTTGGCTGGAAGCTGCTGCCAGTGCTGTGGACATCGTAGACGTGCCAGAAAGACTGCGGGGAAGGACATTTGTACAGGAAATAGCAGAGCTATGCTGGAACAAAACGACGGGAAATTTTAAATATGTGTGTGCAATTCCTAACAGATTCCCGTCAGCTACGGAAAAATGACCTGCCAGCAGCAGCCACACAAAGTCCCCCTCCATCGCCTCCCTGTGTCCTGGAGCCCTGTCCTCCACCCCTGGCCAACAGAAGTGTTTCTCTCTGAGGCATCTCCCATGTCAACAGGAATGCCCACCAAAGCAGAAGTGAGACTGAAATCACCATCCTCTTCCTGGACGTGTGGTGACTGAATTCTTCTCTCATCACAGATATCTCAGAAGAGGCGTCTTCTCCCTAACTCTGACTAAACCCAGAACCTCCACAATAAACCAGCCAAGGGCTCCCATCTGCCCCACAGACAATAAATCTCTTCAAGATGGACATGCTTGTACTTCTGTAGGAACCCCCACTGCCATCCGTGAGACCATGACCCATTCCTCCGTGGCTGTATCCTGTACCCACAATGACACTGGTCCCTAAAAACACCTACCACAGGAAGCTGAGAGTCCTGTGGAAAGAAAAACAACAAAACCTTACTACATTTTCTTCAGATTTCATATAGAAAAAGGGGGGGGGCTCTCCTAAATGAGTTCCCAGTTCATTTGAGAAGTCATCCCTGCCATGCGCAACAGAGGAGCCAGTGAAGATCCAACTCCTCTGCCCTTGAGCCTCCCTCCTCCCTCCTGGATTCTTCCCAGGCCCTCTCTGTGCCTGCAGTCCAATCCCCAACCATTGGACACGCAGCTGGTTTCTGGTCCTTCCGTCAAAGGCACTCTCCTTGAGGAGTCTCAGCTATTCTTCTGGTGTCATCTAAACTAACACATGCCCGGGGTGGGGTGGACAGCTGGGAACTGGCAATGGTGCAGGAAAGGGACTAATGACTTAGCCAAGAAAGCAGCATCCAGAGGAATGAAAAGGAACCCTGGGGAGCCCTTCATTCTCCAAGTTCCACTGACCAGATCCCGCAAAATACTCTCCTCTGCCTCATTCCCAGGGGAAAGGTGGATGTAAGGAGAGGATGGTGGCTAGAGATGGAGATACTGGGCAGCATGGAAACATCAGGGTAAGGACACTGAGTAACACAGAGAAAACAACATTCCCTTTGAATCGTATTCATTGTGCAATGTATCGGCTATCTACCAAACGAAACTGAAGATTCTAAATAGCATATGATCTCTGCTACATACAGCTATAAGATATTAATACTGCAATCAAAACTTCAAACGTCATCCTCTATGTGATATTTGGGGGTTCATTCTAGTTTAAGGAATGACCATGGTAATGCAAACAATGCCAAAATAAACACAAGAAGTTTAAAACTGTCTCTGTGGAAGCAGGAGTAATTCTTAGAAGACATTCTGGATTTTCTTAAAATGTTTAGGGGATACAAATATATGTCTAAGCCAGGTGGTAATCCCAGAAATTGAGGGGAGGAAGACCAGGGAGGCAGACAATCCTCAGCTACATGGCAAGTCTGAGGGTAACCTGGGCTACAGAACTACATGAGATGTCTAAAAGATGAGCGAAGTGTGTGTACGCACGTGTGCATGCATGTGTGGGTGCATGCGTGCGTGTGTGGGTGTGTATATGTATGTGTATGTGCATGTCTGTGTGTCTGTGTGTGTGTGTTTCCTGCATTCAGAAAACATAAAACTTTATGAGCAAAACAAATACAGCAGCCATCAGAATTCTAGATGGTGAGTATTGGCAATGAATTTTTAACTGGGTGGTAGGCTGTTTAATAAATACTTCTGGAAGATGTTTAGTCCTAAGCCTGAACTTATGGACTTGTTACCTATGTCTCCGTTAAGGATTCTGAGAGGAGAATATTGAGTACATTTGACTACAAAAGTGGGATCTTGCAGCATTTGTTTTACCAAAAACCAGGCATATATGGAGATGACAGAACGTCCTTCTAAAGTCTGAAGGGTATTCTGCTGCATGTAGTTATCGCATTCGCCAAGTCTGCTCATCTAGCAGTACCCATGTAGTCTAGTTCCACATCTTAGCTGTTTGACAGGGCTAATGGCTGTTGTCCCAACGTGTGCTGCCATCTGGTGGCAACAGATCATCAGGAAAACAGAGCTTATGAACGTGAACTTCGTCTCCTAAATGAGGAACTTCTCAGGCATCCCAGCAGGAAGGGCATCACAGACACACATTACCCCTGGATTTTTTTCTCCATGTAGCAGATCCTACCTTCAGTTGGTTAGGAGGAATGGAGCCATTTAGATGACCTTGTGACATCTACTAAACATAAACTGTTTATAACCTCAACTGTCTTTTAAGAAAAATGAGCCCTGTTTGGCTTCTGTTGACACAGGGTCTGGCCAGGAAGTTCACGTTCATGAGGACGCATCAAAAGCCTGCCCAGCACATAGTCGCGGACCTTTCCTGTATTTCTCTCCTGTGTACCCGAACTGATGCTTCTTATCATGGCTTTTTCTAAATAAATAAATAAATCTGTTTGATAAAAAAAAAAAATAGAAAAGAAAACAGAGCTTACGGGACTGGAGAGATGGCTCAGCTGCTCAGAGTGTGAACTGCTCCTCCAGAGGGCCCAAGTTTGGTTCCCAGCTCCTACATCAGGTGGGAGAGGGATCTGAAGTGTGTGGCCTCTGCAAGTGCTTTCATGTATGTGACATGCATACACATAAAGTAAAAATAAAAGTAAATTCAGCCTCCTCTCGTGTGTGTGTTTGTGTGTGTGTGTATGGAGTTCATGAAGTATATATACATGTGTGTGTGTGTGTGTGTGTGTATACAGAGAGAGAGAGAGAGAGAGAGAACTTCTAGCTTAAGTCAACTGAACGCAGCTCCAGACTTTCCTGGTTTCTAATGCTACATCCCAGGAAAATCAATCTGTTTTTCATCTTCCTTCCATGCACAAAGGTTTCGCTTTCTGTGCTCTGATCTTGCAGCAAGCGCTCCCAGCATGCTGGATGACCTTCTCTCCCTGTCTGCTGCCTCTGTTAAGACCTGTGCTCCAGTCAGTTCATGCCCCCTGCTGGGCACAGGCAAAGGCAGCAGGCTTGGCTGGAAGCCTTGGGAAGTGGCCTAGGGCAGATGGTGAGCCACGGCATAGATGGAAAGGCCTTCCTTCCCTCTGGAGAATGACCCCCACCTACCCACTAAAGCCTCCTCGTTGCTCTCCTTCCAAGTCCATAGCCCCAGGTCCCCCTTGCTCCTGGAGCTCTCAGTAGACAGAAAAAAAAAAAAATGTGCTTGCTGTGGGAAGTAGAAATTCATGGCAAGGAAGACTGACTGCTAGGAAGGAGAGCCTGAGGTCTGAATCTCACGGGAAGTCCCTTTCTGTCTGGGACTCTGGAGGAGATGGGGCTGCATCCATCCCGGGCTGTGGATCCCCAGTTCTCGGAGCTGAGGGCACTACCTTGGCTTGTCATTGTTAGCCTGATTCAGACGTCCCGGTGACAAAGGCTGGCCCTTAGAGAAGACCCCACCAGCCATGACCCTGATTTCTCTCTCTGGATAATTCATTTGATTCTTAGCTCATCTTACAAATCCATCTACAGGTCCCTCAAATAGCCGGTAAATATCTCAAATATGAGGCCAGGACAGCAGTAAAGAGGCAAAAATGGAAGCCCCTTCTCTGGAACAAGGGCACTGTGTGAGAAAGGAGCCGCGGATTCAGAGCTGCTTCCCAGCAGAAACTTCAGGGAGTCTGCTGGAGGCAAACATAGAAGGCGGGGTCTTCCATGAAAGGTAGGGCTTTTCCAGCTGTGTAGAAAGTGTGAAAATAGATGAAGGGGGCAAAGGGAAAGGGCATTCCAGGAAGAGAGAATAACTCAAAGCTGTTTAAATGATATTTAATGACAATAAGCTTTTATTATCGAGAGACTAGCTTGCTGGGTTAGGTACTGGGCACTGGGACACAAAGATAAGAATAAGTGGTCTCGTTCTCTAGACCAAGGGATGGAAATAGAACGAGAATTCTATAACTACAAAATATGGAGATAAAAATCTCAGAATATGCACCAGGCCTTGTGGTAGAGGCTAGATCAGTATTACCAGCAAGTTTAAGGCTAGCCTGGGCAACTTCGCCTGTAACAAAGCAGAGTGCTGGGGGTATAGGACTGCCAAACACTGGCCTAACCTGGGTGAAGCCCAAGGTTTAGTCTCCACTCCAAGGAAAAGTTATCTCAGAATGATCTGGCTGGCTGCCGTAACTAGCAGCCTGGATTAGATAAATGTTTAAGGTAAACTCTTTATGAGCTTAAAGTTGAGGATAGAAGGAGGAGAACATGCCTGGCAGAAAAGGAAAGTGCAGTTTTCCGAAAATAACACAGAACATTTTGAGAACTGCAGGTAGCAAAAATTAGAAAAATCAACACTCGGGCCAGTAGTAAGTATATACTTATATATACTTATAGTAAGGTTGCTATAAAATTAATGAGCAATCTTGGCCCAAAACTTAAGTTTTGTAGTAATATTTTTATATTAATTTGTTTATATTATATTAATAGCATTTGTTTGATTAAAATCCATTGTGGCGATATGATAAAGTATGAGGTTGAGCTGAGAAGGAAAGGACATCTATACAATGATGCTGGTGAAGACAGCCCAGCAGGGAACAGCACTGGCTGAGGTAGATAGAGTACAGTTCGCAAACGCTGGCCAGGAGCCGGTGGCTAAAGAAACTGCTGGCAAATCCTAAGTGTACTGTGGGGCTGAGTGGGCAGCAATGGGCTGTGTGAGCCCAGGTTCTGATATTGAATAGCAATATTGTTTAGAGTTGGGGCTCACAATAAGGAGCCTGACAGGAGAGATCAGGTAGATGAATTCTCACTTTGTTCATCAATTTGAGGGGTTAACATCTGGCCGTAGAAGGCAGTCAAGAGTGCAGGCTTTGGAATCCGTTGGCTTTGCTACTGTAAAGTACAGGATGAGATGAACTGCAAGTGTGTGAGGAGAAGAGGCTGGGAAGTTAGAAGGCTTCTGCAGAGCAGGAAGATCTCAGAATCTCAGTAGACGAGGCTAGAGAGGCAGGAGCCTGTCCAGGTCAGGGTGGAACCAGAGGAGACAGATCTAAAAAAGGCCACAACAGCCTCAAACTCCACAGTGAGATCACAGGGTAACACAGAGCTAGAGCGATGAGGGTATCACAAACCTTTCCTCTCCCTATATCCAATGAGCACAAACATCAGGAAAAACACCAGTTACCGTGACTGAAGAAAAAAGGTGTACAGGATTCCATGAGCCTCATGTGAGGCACAGGGAGAGAACTGGTGTAGCTTTAATTAATATCCCATCCAAGAGACCCTCTGAGGACGAGTGATCTGAGGCTACAGAAGCTGGAGAAGAGTCGGCTAAATGCCTGGTCACTGCTGGAGCCACCGCGAGAGAGCAAAGGAGATACCTTGGCCACTGTTAAACACCATCAAAACTCCAACTACACAATAGAAGGGAAGGGCCTCCAAGAGCGCATTCACGTAGCACATGAAACAAAGGTCAGCTTAAAGCCCTACCCAGTCCAGAAGAGTCTTGCATCAGCTCAGGATAGTTTTTTGCTAATTTAGTTCAATAGCTGAGGTTTTCATTTTAATCCTTTTTATGCTCTATATACTGATCATATTCTCTACCCTCCCTCCACCCCTCCCACATCCCCCCAACTCCTCACCCACCCAATGTTATGTTATTTCTCTCACAGAAACAAAAGACAAAAATGAAAATCAGAGCATTCAAAAGACCAAAAAAGTGTATGCAAAAAACCACGATGTTTGTTTTTGTATTGGCCTAGTAACACTGGGCGTGAAGCCTGCCCTGCAGTGTAGTTGATATTCTAGTGACACTTCACTGGTTTCTTTCTACTATCAGGTATCAATTACAAATAGCTCTTGGCTCTAGATGTGACCCCGCATCATCTTCCCCCTCTTAGTGCTAGGACCCTATGTAGCTTGAACACGCACAGGCCATGTGCATGCTGCTTCATAAGTTCATATGCATGTCAGCCCTGTTTCTGCTACAGTCTTCAAAAGTTCATATGCATGTCAGCCCTGTTTCCTTAGAGCTCTAGCATTTACTGTCTTTCTACCTCCTCTTCCATATATGATGTGGGATTCCCCTCTGTATGCTGTGAATATGTTTTATTGCCATTGGCTAATAAAGAAGCTGCTTTCGGCCAATAACTTAACAGACTAAAACCAGGCAGAGATGCAGAGAGAGAGAGAGTAGGCAAAGTCAGGAAGACACAATGTAGCTGCTGAAGGAGACAGACACTGGAAGCTTGCTGGTAAACCACTAGCCTTGTGGTAATACACAGAATAATAGAAATGAGTTAATTTAAGATGTAAGAACTAGCTAGAAATATGCTTAAGCTATTGGTCAAACAGTATTATAATTAATATAATTTCTGTGTGATTATTTCAGGTCTGGGTGGCCAGGAAATGAAGAAGCAGCCTCCACCAGCAGATTGGCTCCAACGTGGGCTGGCTTTGTCCGAATAAAACCTGAGAGAACTTGAAAAGTAATTCTAGACAAAAAGAAACAATGTTTAGTACAGCTTCTGGGTAGCCCAATTTTTTTTTTTCTGGATGGGCTCATTTGCAGGCAGCAAGCAGGGTGCCAAGGTTCCTTTAAGAGAGATCTTCCTGATTCAGCATTAGCAGCAAAAGAATGAACGATTTCTTTATGAAATGGCAGTTTCTGGTTCATACTAGTTGCACTAACAGCTCTGGCTCTTTCAGGAGGCCGAGCACTTAAATGCGGTCTCCGAATGCGGTCTCTGAGCAGCGCAGTACAAATTGCTTAAGGATGACATAGACCTGCCGCAACCCTGGATCTGGGGCAATGTGCATGGCTCTCAGAGGGAGTAAACATGCCTCCACCATATTGGACTGGGCAGAGACAACAGGCAATGCTGCAGAACTGGTCCTAGCCACACCCACTTAACATTTTTAAAAAAGGCACTCCTGGGCAGAAAATAATTAAAGACATGCAATAAAGACAGATTCAGACAGAAAGAAACCTCTAAATGGGTCACAGTATGTTTTAAAAATGTATGTAGGCCTGAGAGAAAGAAGAAAAAGAGTATAGAAAAATAAAACTAAGTCTTTAAAGAAACAGTACAGACAGTCATAGATTAAAGAAATAAAGAAAAATAAGAGACATAAAGATGGAATATACATAGAGAGTCTAGATTATGTATATAATTGTGTTTTCTTTGAATTTTGTGACTACACAGAGAGATTTGATTCTGGGGGCTGCTAAGCTAAACCAACACATATATTTTATAGGTATTTTTTCTTCAAAATTTGGGGCTAAGAATATGTTGCTTTGGAAAAGAGGTTCTTCTTTTGTTTCCACAGAGGATGAGAACCTGTGAATTCCTTCCAGACTAACGTGGTTTGATGGAACAAGACCCCCTGAAAGGTCTCCATAAATACCCCCAAAAATTACTACAGCCAATAAAAAGCAGGAAGCAGTCCAAATTCCCAAATATTGTTTATAAATGTTTACATTTAAAGGGGGATATGGTATAGATATGAATACTTTGCATTGGTATGGATCTTGGTCTATTGACACAGATTTTAGGTCAACTTTGTTACATGTATATTTCTGTTCTTGATTAAGGTATTATGTTTGTGCGACTCATTTAAAATGTAATGCATAATTAAGAAATACAGGTTAATAGATAGTCATCTATTATAATCAAGCTTGTAGTCACGTTAATTAGTTTTCTAAATATACAAAGATATAGTTCAGTTAAATAGATAATCTTCAAACATTTCAAAAATCTATGGATTATGGCATTTAAAATGTTTTAAGAACTTAGGATTTTTTATAACTGTGAGACACATCTGCTCCTGGCAGCACCAATATACTTCAAGAGGATGGTGATCATAAAAGAAGTTCCCCATGGAGTTTCCTAGCCATTTGGGCAAGAAATTGCTCTTGCCTGAACTGCTTGACCCAACTTGCAGGACCCACAGAAAAATGACTGCTGAGGCTCCCTAAAGAAGGTGAGACAGTCCTTAGGAGTTCCTGCTTCATGAAAAAGTCTGCCATACATTCTGTAGGACACAGAAGAAAGTGACTAACAAACTACCAATGTAGGTGGAACTGTCTTTGAAATTTCCTGCTTCATGTAAAAGTCTGTCAGATACTATTGGCCTATAGGTTAAAGATGGGTGCCCCAATGTTACAGAAGAACACTGGGTGACTGTCCAGGCAGTGAGAAGTCTCTGTCAGTTTTAGAGTTTTGGAAGTTGCTTACAATGCACTTCCTGTTTAAGTAGGCAATATTATATCCTTCTGGAGTCTTTGATGGAGTTGAAGAATAGTTGTAATTATAGTTTTCCTTAGATATGATAAAAGATAAAATAAATATAAATATTGTAAATGTAATTCTTGTTTTATGCCTTTTTTTATATGTAATTTTACTACGTTAAAGTTAAAGCCTTCCTTTTTATTTAAACAGAAAAGGGGAGGTGATGTAGAATTCCCCTCTGTATGCTGTAATTATGTTTTATTGCCATTGGCTAATAAAGAAGCTGCTTTTGACCAATGGCTTAACAGAGTAAAGCCAGACGAGAAGTCCGAACAGAGATGTAAGAGAGAGTAGGCAGTCAGGGAGATGCTCAAGGAGACCTTGCTCGTAAACCACGAGCCTCGTAGTAATACACAGAATAATAGAAATGGGTTAATTTAAACTGTTAGAGCTATCTAGAAACACACTTAAGCTACTGGCCAAACAGTATTGTAATTAATATAGCTTCTGTGTGATTATTTCGAGTCTGGGTGGCCAGGAAATGAAGGAGCAGCATCTTCCTACACACATATATCTCTCGACCTTGAAGTGGAAAGTCTGATTAAAACATCCCTTTCAAGACTGAATGCTCCAAAGTCTCTCACTCTCTCATTGTCCAGCTGTCTCTGTTAGTTGCCTTCTGTCAAAAAATATGCATGTATAGTAATTAGGATTTCATTCTTCCATGTTTTCTTCCCTTATCTTCTATCATTGTTCTTAAACCTTATTTTAGAAAATTGATCAAGTAACATGTTGCATGTGGCTTACTCTGGATATATCCAAGCCCTTCTGCACATCTAAATTTAAATTTAGTTGGTCAAATAAGGGAACATCTGGGTTATGCCTTTCTAAAGTAGTTTTTAGGAACTGTCATTTATTGTTGAAGTGTGAAGTTGTAACTCTGTGTGGACTGTGGACAGTCAACAATATGTACTTCAAAGTTGTACTATTGCAAAATGGGTACTTGTACACTATTTTTTTGTACTACTGGTATTGTACCAGAAACACTTTTTTTTATTGTTACTTGCTTTTTAAACTTTGTTTAGCCACTTAAAATCTGCTTATGGCACAATTTGCCTCAAATCCATTCCAAGTTATATATTTGTTTTCCAATAAAAAATTACAATTTTAAAAAAAGATTCTCTGGTGTGGGTTGATATCTATGGATATGGCAGGGTGTGATGAGGAGTCATTTTATTGCTATTTCCCTTTAGCAGAATAATAGCATAGACTTTCCCCTATGTCCATGACCTATCTAGTCTCAGGTTCTTGCAACTCTAACAGGGTCAGACATGTGTTCCATCTCATGAAATGGTCCTTAAAACTAATCAGAAAGTGTTTAATTAATCCCATAACATTTGTGCCACTATTTCATTGGTATATTTTTCAGCCAGGACACTGTTGTAGGTCATGGGATTTATAGATGGGTGATAATCATGGTTACATTTTCTTCTCCAGTAGCGTGCAGAATACTCTCCAGCCCCATGAGTGCCAGTTAGTAGGAGTAAAGCTTCCAGCTAGACACCAGCTTGACTTCTCTATGAACATGTGTCTTCCACAACAGAGCTTTGCCATCAGGTTGTGAGGAGCAGCCAATAGCCTTGACAATGCCAATGATGTTTGGGGGTCTCAGGGTAACCCTTTGGCTAATGACTCAATAAGGTGCAACCCATTCCTGGAATTGGAGGCTTTTCTTGATAGTATAAGATATCTGCTTGTAGCATTGTCTCTCTTGTTAATTGGTAACTTCATTAAGATTACTTTTGTGTGCGTATTTGTTTTTGGAAGCTTCTGCAGTAGTAGGTTTCCATATGGGTTTTCAAATGCCCTTTATTGTAGGTGTTCTTCAACCTTATCTCCTCTTTTACAATATAACAGTGCTGAAAAGAATATAGGAAAGGGGGACATTTATTCATGGCTTGTGGGGGTGCAAACTTGCACAAATACTATGGAAACAAGTGTGGCAGTTCCTCAGGAAGCTGGGAATTGATATACTTCAAGATCCAACTATATTACTCTTGATAATATCCCCCCAAATGATTCTATGCAATACTATGGGTATACTCTCATCCATGTTTATTGCAACTCTATTCATAACAGACAGAAATTGGAAATAGCCTAGATGTCCATCAACTGATGAAGAGACAGTGAAAATGTGGCCCATTCACACAATGGAATATTATTCAGCTGTTAAAAATGAAGTTATGAAATTTTCAGGTAAATGTATGGTACTAGAAAAAAATCTTCCTGAATAAGATAAGGCCTATACTGTCTTATGTATGTATATTTTTCTCTTACATGGAGTGCCAAGGAGAAGATTTCCCAAGGAAAGAGAAATAGAATACAGTATTACAATAGACTCAAAATGTTTTATTCCCTTTGCTCTCCTCTGGCATAGTACCAGCCCTTACTCAGAACAAATCAGAAACAGCTGAATGAGCCGGGGAGCAGAACTCCAAAAGCAAGTGAGGAAGATGATCTACGTTCTTGTGCAGGCAGTACAGGTGGGAAAGAGAAGGAATTACAGCATTCAGGGAAATTGTTTCCTGGTTATGCAAATAAGGAGATTCACATCTTAGCATGGCCCTAAAAGTCAATAGAGATTTCACCCTAGAGGGAAGAGTGGAGTCCTGGAGAAAGGAAAGGGTGTTAAAGGTTTCAAGAACAGGAATAGTGGTCCTGACTTCATTCTCTGAGGACTGCTTATTTGACAAAATTTAACAAGAAAAATAGAAAAAGAGCAATAAGGGCATAAGTTCAGTGGGGACACAGGATGACCAAGAAGGGAATATGGAGGGGGTAACTAATACTAGGGGTGTCTGAAATATTCATGTGAAAACTTACTATTTCATAAGCTTCATGGGTGAATAGGTAGACAGACAGAGAGATGACAAAAGTTGAAATGAAATTGTCCAACACAGAGGTTAATTCTACTCCTTGAAACCAAAAAGCAAAAAGCCAGGTAAGGCACACCTCCCTACCAGTGAGGCCCCAGAGACCACCGAAAAAACACAAGCTATTCTCACTGCTCCCAGTTGCCCACCAGAACTTGATGTCAAGACCCTATAACTGCAGACATCATACACTGGACACAAGACATAGAGAAATCCAACTGATTCTGGCCAGGAAGCTTCCTCGATGCATGCTAGCTTCCACAGTAACAGAAGGGGCCACGACAGCTGCAGGGAGGAAAAGTCAAGGTCTTACCCATCTGAGAACACTGTGAGCCATAATAATGACCCTCTGGGAAGATTTGTCTATGAGTGCAATAGTGGTTTGAATACTGTGTGAGTAGTCCAGTGTTTTCTAGTTGGATTTAAGACCCCTCTGCAGGAGCAAACGCATGTCTGTTGATGTAAACCTGGCCAATAATCCAAGGCTGGGGAGCTCACATGCCCTGGGCAACAAACTCTTGTTGTAGTTGTGTTAAATTGACATAGTGCCAAATTACCTCCTAAATACTTTTCTACACTCATAAGTGTAGTTCTCAGTCCCCTTCAAAAAGCTTTTGCAGTGGACATTGGTTAACACCGATATTCACAACTTGTCGAAGTGCAGAGAATTAAATGTGTCTATAAAATGCTTTAACTAAATGAGACCTCTGTATCTGCCCCCAAGGCTCGGGGAATGTCACAGGAGAGTGAGCAGAAATAGCAGAGAAGACAGAAGTTAAGGAGGACCAGAGCACAGCAATGAGTCTGGGCACGGCCGGCCTTTTGCATTCATTTATTCAAGTAGCTATGGCTGCGGGCACAAGACCTGTGCAAGATGAAGTCAGCCAACATCCCAGCACAAGGAGGTGAAAGCTCTTAAGCCCCACCCTAAGAGGAGGATCTTTGGGCAGCTGGAGTGGAGGACATGGAGGAGGGATCCAGGGGGAGTTGGAAGGGGAGTTCCAGGAGAAGATCCTCAAAATATATTGTGTTCATATATGAAATTCTTGAAGAATAAACTAAAAAGTGAAAAATAAAGACTTTGCCATAAAGCTATAGAAGGAAATTCTAGCTAAAATTGCCAATTATTAGAATTTCCCTGACCTTTTGGTACACACAGTGGAACCACGAAATTTCTGGTGTGTGTGTGTGTGTGTGTGTGTGTGTGTGTGTGTGTGTGTATGAGAGAGAGAGAGAGAGAGAGAGAGACAGAGAGAGACCTGTGTACGTGAATTCAGAGGTCACATCAGGAAGTCAGATGTCCTCCTCTACCCTCTTCAGCCCTTTGGCCTTGAGGCAGGGTCTCTTGGTGAAACTACCACTTTCACTGGAAGGGATCATCAACACAGTCTTGGGATCCACCCAGCTCTGCCCCACCTTCAGGGTTATGGGAACAGCCTAGGGAGTCTAACACCTGTCTTCACACTTTGTAGAGTAAGTATTCTTACTCACTGAGACATCTCTCCCAGCCATCTGATAGCTTTGGTTGGCCTTCGTGTCTAAATTACTATTGTTTATTAATGACATTTATAAGAACCGTCCTTACTCAAAACAGAAATTATGTTTTAACATTAACATTGAAATACTTAATCTCGCTGGAAACATCACCGGGATATTTAACTGGAAGACAGAAAATGATAGCAAGGAGGAAGAACAGTGTAAGAACTGAAAGCGGCATTTCAGGGCCAAGGTCAGAAATGAGAAGCAACTAGAGATGGTGACACAGAGCTGGGGAGGTGGCTCAACTGATAGGGTGCTTGCTTCGTAAGCACCAGGACCTGAATTCAGTACTCAGGAACAATGCATTAAAAAGGAAAGAAAGAAAAAGAGCTGGTCATGGTAGCGTGGTGACACACTTTTGGAATCCCATTGCTGGGAAAAGTCAGACCAATGGACCCTGGAGTTTGTTAGCCACTGAGAAATCTTGACGGGGGGAGTCGGGGAGGGGTAAGAGAAGAGAGAAGGGGAAAGAAGAGGAGAGGAGGGGAGAGGAAAGGAGAGGAGAGGAAAAATAGTGCCTATGCCTGAGAAATAACACCCAATGCCTCTGGCACACACCTGCATGAACATACACATGCACACACACCTGAACACAACTGTGTATATACAACATGGCACACATATGTAAACTGAGAGAGAGGGAGAGATAAGGAGAGCACAGACACAGAAAGTGATCCAGAAACCCGAGGGATGAAGCCCCCAGGCAGCACATTGGCAGCCTGACTGCTCTTGATGCATCCCTGATCTTTACAACCCCCAACAGTGGTGAGAGTGTAGGCTTTACACTTGGTAATGAGTGTGGCACTCAAGGTAAATTATCCTAAACAAGAGCTAATATTATATCATTTTGTAGGTAACAGAATTGGGACATAGACTGGATTGGTAAATTACTAGGGAAGGGAAGGATGAAAGCAGGATTTGAACCTAGGAATCTGACACGGAGGCCCTACCTAGCTCTTAGCCACCCATCTTGGCGAGACGGTGGCACTTACTCATCACTCCTCACAGCCTCTCTCCTGAGCCCCAGTCACCTAAGCAGCACTGTGTGTGTCATCTCATTGGTCACTGCCACCAGCCCACAGAGCTGGAGCCCAGTGAGAGGCTGGAAGCAGGGTACCAGATGCAGCATGAACAGATATGGCAAGTTAGAACGGGGAGATTTCAAAGGCTGAGAAGATGAGCGAATCGCGCAGGTCTAGAGTCACTAGATAATATTCTTGAGTAAGGAGGAAAGAAAGATGACAGTGGTTAGAAAAAAACACCTTTGGCACTGACTTCGAAAGATGGTAGCTGCGTCTAGAATAGAGCAGTAAGTGGAGATCAGCTCCCCCAAATGGATGTGGGAGCATCTTTGGGGAAATGGAGTTCATGGCAAGTTATATAGGGAAAAATGAGTGATCTGCACAAAGACTGTGTCTCCAACACCAGTTATCCCAAGCGGCTAATGCTCCACCTCCTCTGCCCATTAGGCATGTTTGCGATCATCGTTTAAGGCCTCGTTCATTCTTCCCTTCTCTGTGAATTATGATTCTCTCTCCTCCATATCTGTTCTCTTTCCTCTCCCTCAATCCTGTCTCTGGACCAACTCATTTTCATCCACTCAATAAAGACTGTTGGATTAAAAAAAGTTCAAGGTCTCGGGCAGGCCCAGTGGCACAAGTCAAAACCCAGTTCCCAATATCACTGAAGAGCTGCCTCTGTGGCCGCACGCAGGATTCTCAGGCTCAAACACCTAGCCCACCAGTGCAAAGATAATTGTTCAGTTCCCAGGAATGGTAGCTCTCTCATCCTGAAATTGGAATCCTCTCTGCTTCCTTCTCAGTTTCTCCACAGAAGCTGCCCCCTGCGGTGATGTCCCATCAGCACCCGCCCTCTGTGTTCACCAGTGTCTTCCTTCAGACACAAGCATCTTATAAGCTTTCTCCAGTAGCCTGGCCCCATCATCCACTTTCACTACGCCACCAGCTCCATCCATCCCACCCTCTGTTGTCAGGGTTTGGACACCTTAGAAATAATCATAAAACATTTTTAATAAAGAGTCCCTTGTGAAGCTAGAGATAAAGAACACTGGCTGCTCTTGCAGAAAACTGGGGTTCAGTTCCCAGTCCTCATGTGGATCTCATGAGCACTGGCAGCTCACCACCTCTGTACCTCCACTTTCAGGTATTCTTTTTTTTATTGAAAAAATTTCCACCTCCTCCCCGCCTCCCTCCACTCCTCTCTGTACCCCTACTTCCGGGTATTCTTAGGCCCTCTCCTGGCCTTTGTGGACACCAGGTACATGCAGTGTGCACAGTTACCTGAATCAGGCAAAACACTCAGACACATAAATAAAGATGAAAAATAAAAAAGTTTTTTAAAAAAAAAACATGTGATACCCCAGTGACTGACGCCAAGATGAGACTCCAGGGACTGAATTCAAGCCCTGTCTCTGATGAGCTCTGTTTACTGCTATTCCCAACAGTCTCCCATTGCCGCTCAGTGGTACCCAGTTCCAACTGTAAACTTCCCTGTCCAGACCTTTGACAAGACCAGAAAGGATCTCTGAGAGGCCTTTCCACGCAGCAGGATCTGGGGTTAACGAGACTGGTCAGGAGTGGTCGGGAACGTCAGATTCACTACTTACTATGCACATTAACCTTGGATATCAAGAGGTAACTACATCCTGAGTGCAAAAAAAATAAATCCCTGTCCTCCCACCAGACACGTCGGAGCAGGGGAGGACGGGGAAGGAGGAGCAATGCAGAGAAAAGTGGCTACATAATCTTTGGCTTGGGTTAGCAAGTATGAGAAGATAAGAGAGAGTGCAGGATCTCATGTTACTAAAATCAGGAAAAGAAAATTAATGGAAGTGACTGACCCAGAGAACTTTCCAGAAAGGTGAAGGGAAAACAGCTTTGAGAGTCTAGGGAGGGAACAGACCACAGGGGTTCAGTTAGGCAGCTTTTCCACTCCTGGAAGCAACGAGCCTTCTGCCCTTTGAGCCTCCACAGCAGCCCCGTTCTCCCAGCATTGATTCTGAGGAACCGGAAGAGAGAAGGCTAGGCTGGGAGTTGAGTAATCATAGCTAGATTCTCTTAGATTGGGTTAGAAGTCACCCAGCATTCACTACTCATGATGCTGTAATGATGTCATAAACGGAGCTGCCTGCCCCCAGCCCACCCCCAGCTTCCTCAGAGCGCAGCAGAGGAACCAGCGGGGAAGTCCACCTCCCCAAGCACAGCCCTTCCATCTACCTCACTCGACTGCTTGCCAGTTTCACTACCAACAGAAAGGGGTGAGTTGCACCTGAGCAGCCACGGCTGTTCTTGTGCATCTGGGTCCTAAGAACGACCTGCAGCAACCCCAGGACCGGGTAGGATTGAAAGGGGTTTGTTTTGTAAAAGTTTCTTGTTCTTTTCAATAGCAAGGACTAGAGTGGACTTTACCCATTTTGGAGTTCCGTTTAAAGATCTGCCTCCCCAGAGAGACATACTGACATTTGAACTACATTTCATGGAATTTCACTTTTTAATTATTAAATAAAATCAAAAGCATACCAACTAAAGCCAGCTTCAAGCCTTGTTAGAAACTAGAAACCCAGCCGGGCGGTGGTGGCACACGCCTTTAATCCCAGCACTAGAGACGTAGGGCAGGCAGATCTTTGTGAGTTCGAGACCAGCCTGGTCTACAAGAGCTAGTTCCAGGACAGGCCCCAAAGCTACAGAGAAACCTGTCTCAAACCCACCCCCCCCCAAAAAAAAAAAAAAAAACTAAAAACCGTGTCCAAATCCAGAAGTTAAGCTTTTCTTAAAGAAAGTCCTATCTCAGCGCATAACTCAACAGAAAAGGAATTCCCTTCTGGAAATCATATTTCTTGCTTCAAACATTCATAAATTCACGAAATTAGATTCCCCCACTTAATCTCTTCTCTCCTGACCTCTTCCTTTTCCCCCCTGACTGTTTGACAGAGCCTTGTGATCCCTTGAGGGGAGGGAAGGACGGTTCTAGAATGGTTCATGGGGCTAAAAATAGTCTCAGTTGCCTTCCCTGCCTCAGTCTACCAGAAAAGAAACCAGTTTTGAAGACTGGATGGCCTAGGAGTCAACTCACAGATGTGCCTGCCATTCCAAGCCTATTCACTCACCTGCTTCCGAGGGTAACGACATGGCCACCTGGGGCCACCAAGGCTTCCAGCAATGCAATCCACATTATGGACTCTGAAATAATGACTTACATGAATTATGCCAAACACAAGGGGTTACAAAAAATACCAACACTGAAATTCCAGGTTGTTGTGACATTCCAGGACCCTGAGAGCACCTGCTTGGAGTCTAGAATGGAAGCAGGGAGACAGGAAATCAGAGTGAAGGCAGACACCTAAACACACCCCAAGTCCACAGGCAAGAATGGCTCGCGTAGATGTTCTAGAGACCGAGCACATGAAAACAGCATGGGCCAGCAGGAAGAAGCCCTCACTGACACTCTGTCTCTCGTTTCTTCTCAGGCCTACATATCCAAGAACAAAATGTCGAGTAATGATAAGAACAAGCCCAGTGACCCCAAGAATGAGCCCACGTACTGTGACCCCAGATGTGAACAAAAGTGTGAGGCCAAATGCCAGCCCAGCTGTCTAAGGAAGCTGCTGCAGCGCTACTCTGACAAGTGTTCACTGAAGTGCCCACCACCACCAAAGTGCCCCCCCTGTCCCCCGTGTCCACCATGCCCCCTGCAACGTCCACCACCATGCCCCAACATGGTGTGTGTTGAAACCTGCCCTCCCAGGTGCCCCTGCTCATGCCCACCCCCAGAGTGAGGCACCATGGGCAACACTAACCCCAGTGTCACTAGCCTCCATTACCACTTACAGCCTTGTGTGGGGCTAGAAGCAAAACCATGAACTGACAAGTAAATACGTTCCTCTGCTGCGCAAGACTTCTGTCTCGGAGGACTCACTTTGTTCTCTGGTGGTGGTCACACAGCACTGTACCAAGAAGCAATCCTTGGCCGTGAGAGCCCCAGGGGCCCCACAGCCTCTGCCTGTTGCTTAGAGCTGCCAAGCCCCGCTGGGGCAAAGTCTGAGTGATTCTTAAGTGTGGTTGTGCCTGGTAAAGTATGTAATCCCAGGAAACAGGACACATGAAGAGTGTGTGTGTGTGTGTGTGAGAGAGAGAGAGAGAGAGAGAGAGAGAGAGAGAGAGAGAGAGGGAGAGACAGAGACAGAGAGAGTGAGAGACAGACAGAGAAAGAGAGAAAGATTGGTCAGAGATCTAGAAACGTTCAAGAACCGAAATTCCACCGGCCTGCCTTTAGTCCTGCTACATAACTCTCAGGCAAAGGGCTCTGAGAGCCTGCCTGGGTTTAAACTCTAGCTCAACCCCCTAATGACACTGTGACTTTCCATCTGCCACTTAACTTACTCATGCCTCGGTTTCCTCCACTGTGCCATAGGGAGGGCAGTCCTATTTCAGTCAGGGGTTGGGTGTCCTGGAGCACAGCAGATGGTGGGTGAAGAGGCGGCAAGTACAAGGTCCACCTGGCTCCCCTGCTGCACAGTCTGTAGACTCTAATTCTGCTGAGCACAGCACTCAAGTTCCCAAGTGCCCCTGTAGACTTAGAAATAGATGTTTTTACTGTTTTAGAAATAGATGTTTTTACTGTTTTAGAAATAGATGTTTTTACTGTTTTAGAAATAGATGTTTTTACTGTTTTCATTGAGCTACACAATTTTCTCTGCTCCTCTCTTTTTCTCTCCCCTCCCCTTCTATCTTCTCCCATGATTCCCACACTCCCAATTTACTCAGGAGATCTTGTCTTTTTCTACTTCCCATGTAGATTAGATCCATGTATGTCTCTCTTAGGGTCCTCTTTGTTGTCTAGGTTCTCTGGGATTGTGAATTGTAGGCTGGTTTTCTTTGCTTTATGTCCAAAAGCCACTTATGAGTAAGTACATATTTGTCTGAGTCTGGGTTACCTCACTCAATATGATGTTTTCTAGATCTATCCATTTGCCCACAAATTTTAAGATGTCATTATTTTTTTCGCTGTGTAGTACTCCATTGTGTAAATGTACCATGTTTTACTTATCCATTCTTCAGTTGAGGGGCATTTACATTGTTTCCAGGTTCTGGCTATGACAAATAGTGCTACTATTAACACAGTTGAGCACATGTTCTTGTGGCACAATTGAGCATCTTTTGTATATGTACCCAAAAGTGGTATTGCTAGGTCTTGAGTGAGGTTGTTTACTAATTTTCTAAGAAATCGCCACACTGACATCCAAAGGGGCTGTACCAGCTTGCACTCCCACCAACAATGCAGGAGTGTTCCCTTTACCCCACAACCTCTCCAGCATAAGTTGTCATCAGTGTTTTTGATCTTGGCCATTCTTACAGGTGTAAGATAGAATCTCAGAGTTGTTTTGATTTGCATTTCTCTGATGACTAAGGATGTTGATCACTTCCTTAAGTGGCTTTCAGCCATTTTAGATTCCTCTGTTGAGAGTTCTCTGTTTAGGTCTATACTCCATTTTTTGTTGGATTATTTATTCTTTTGATGGCCAATTCTGATTTCTTTGTAGAAATAGATATTATTAAAATAAGAATGGCTTGTATGTTGTATCATTTACCTCACTTTGATATTAAAATTCAATAATATGTCACTACTTCAAGAATCCCAATGAAGAACACTTGGGACCTTTGTTTTTGCAAATTTATGCGAATCTATAAGATTTCAAAATTAAAACGTAAGTACAAAAAGCAGGTATGCGTGTGGAGAGCAGCAGTCAGGGAAGGCGCGCACATCTGGTATTTAGTGAGGATTTTACAAGCAGTTGGCGAGCCCAGAACAAACTGAATGAACGAGAAGGGCTGGGCAGGTTCGTGTTGCTGAGACAGGGACGGCAGGAGGCTTAGAGAACCATGACAACCAAGAGCCTCGGCGCCCTCCTCCCCTGCAGGTGTCCCATTCTCTCACCTGACATGCACAGATCTAGTTCGGGAATGGTCAGACAGGAGGGTGCTCCTCTTATCTCCAGTCAAAGGTCAGGAGCTTACTCCTGCAGCCAGGCAGCTGGCAGCCTTGTCACACAGGTCAAATCACCTGTGCGTTAGAGTAGCCCACAATGTTTCGATGGAAACCTGGTTTGGAATTCTCTGCAGTAGCAGGAAGCGATCACAAAATGGCTCTTCATGGACTCGGAGCATGCCAATACCTCCCCGTCCTTCCACGGTGTTGAGAAGATGATTCAGAACAGTCAAAGGCAAAAAAAAAAATCCTGAAAAAGGGCACCGGGACACTTCTGATTGAATTATAGACACACTTAGAAGACAAAGCTAGACAAGGACTTTGGGGCACTGGTCTCCCAGGTTCCAGATGTGACAGCTAGTAGTTACTCTCTCTGACATGAAGCCTGAGTCTCAGGGCCTCCTGGGAAGGCCTGTCCCCAAAGTTTCTATGCTCCACACCTTTGAAGAAAGGTGTCTGCTGAATCTCAGAAACTTCTGGCAACCCTTGTTAGGTTACAGGGACAACTGTGGTCAAGTATTAACATGACAAAAACATCTCACCTCAGAGGCAATCAAAGCAACAGGAAGGGGAAGATGAAGGATAGAATGAGATGACCTGCACCGAAATTTTCACTAAAATAATAAATCCCTGGGGCCTAGTGTTAAGAATGTGTCATTAACCTAGTCCTAGGGTGGGAAGCCTTGCCCAGCCCTGATGCAAAGGGAAGGGCTTGGTCCTGCCTCAGCTTGATATGCCAAACTTTGTTGACTCCCATGGGAGACTTACCCCTTCTGAGTGGAGACAGAGGAGGAGTGGAAGGGGGGAAGGGAGAAGGATGTGGGAGGAGGGAACAAGAGGAGAGGAAGGAGGGGAAACTGTGGTTGGTATAAAACAATAAATAAATAGAATGTGTCATTATTGGCCACCCTTCTAGAAAACAGTTCCGCAAACATGGCAATATATGTCAAAAGCATGAAATGCCTCAACAATCCCTGTGGATCCAGTTTGGAGAAACCAAAGGAAAGTAACTGTGGCAGTGGGGTTAGAAGCTAAGGAAATAAAACAATACCACAATGTAACTTAGGCGGAAAAAAAACCTGTAAATATCTAAGGAGATTTGATTAAATTTACACTTGTTACTTGATGGAGCACTGCTCAGCCCTTGAATCCATTCGGAAGAAGGGTAGAGCTACAGATCAGGGGCAGAATACTTCAGCATGCCCAAAACCCTGGATCTGCTGGCCAACATGAAAAATATTAAGAAGGAATAGTAAGGTCTCAGCTTCCATGAAGCAAGCAGTTTCAACTCAGAGCAGCTATGAATAACAATAGGAAAATTAGTTGTCCTCACTGTTTCAGTATAGTGAGAACATAAATGATATATCTTTATTGCTTTCTGAATTTTCATTAACATGCATTTATTTGTTGTGTAATAAAAATAATAATCAGCTCTTCAGGGGCTGCTGGAGTGTCTGATAGGCCTTGGAAGGGCGCATCCACATTACAGAGGGATGGTTCACCTTGAGAACACGGCCTTCCAAGAGGCACCATTGGAGAACAGGCCAGGAGCTGTAGCCTCAGTTTTTAGAAGCCCACATGCAGTCTAGGAAAAAGGCTGGATCTGAGAACAAGAGAACGTCTACCGCCAGCTTAGTCCATGCATCGTCCATGTAAATGAAACTGAAGATAGACATCTTAATGGTTACCTTTCCAACCCAGAGCTAGATCAAAGGCAGCTCTGGGGAAGAAGACCAGAATGTGATGAGGAGGCCGGAGCTCCCCGGAGCACTGCAATTACTCCCAGCTCCCATGGCAGCCACTGAGACTCGGCCTTAAATGGTAGAGAGCTGTACAAATAGGCAACACCGGAACAGTGAGGTCACTCGTCTGCAGTGCCAGAGAGATGACCTACAGACGATGAGGTGGGCAGGGTCAAGCACCCTACCTTCCTGGCAAAGCAATCCTGGGGTCCATTCGGAGAGTCCCAAAGCAGAGGCCACCACAGAGCCTTGCATGGGCTAGCTTTGAAAGTCCAGGCCAACTAGGATGCCCATGGCTCTCCAGGAAAGGCGCAGGCTGCCTGTCGCCTGATATACAAGCTAGGGCAATGGAGGCAAGCAGACAGGAGGAGAGGATGAAACATACCTACTAAGACCATGCCGCTAGGGGTCTTCACCTCTGTTCCATCCCCAGCTGGGCTGGTGGGGGACCCAGAGGAGGCTTCACATCACTATCTGAGCTGGAAGTGGCATTTCCAGGTGAGGAACCACTTAACCAAAACTCCTGAGCATTAGCTGGGTTGTCAGGCGATTTCTAACCCCAGTTTAGGGCCCGATGAGGCAGGACCCAGACTCAAAGTGGAAAAGATGGGAGACCAACAGCGAAGCTAAGCAGTCTGAGGACATCCTTCTTCCCCGTGTCTGTCAGTGGTTCTTGTCCTGGGGCTCCTGCCCCCTGGAAGGGGAAGGCACACACATTTGAACATTTTCTCACATTTGTTACAAACCACAGGTTGCTATACACACTTGATGTCTTCTTGAAACTCTTGAAGTCTCTCCAGTAAAACAGTCTGACTTTCTGTGTCCATTTCTCCAGGGGTGAACTTACCACCTGACCTTGAGCAAGGCCCAGATGACTTACCCCTCACTTCCATCATCTGAAGGTCACAGCTGATAGGTAGTCGGTGCTGCCTGTAAAAACCACGCGCTGAAGCTAGAACAAGGAAGTGGAGTCAGGTGTTCTTGTTCGTCCCTGCAGCATGAAGGGCCTGTGAGCCCCGCCTTTCGCCTGTCTGATTCAGACTCCTCTGTGGGTGACATGAAGAGAAGGCAAGAAAATAGCTCTCTCCACAAGGAATTCACAAGCTCAGTAAACTCCAGAGGCACCTGCCAGGCAGCCAACAGGACGAGCCACATTCTACCCTTCTCGTTGTTATCAGACCCATCGCCCTGTAATATGCGGGTGAGCGAATCAAAGGAGTCTGGGGACTTTTATGATCTCCACAAAGGAGATTGTTATTTGATGGGAATGGAGGAAAAACAATCTTCTACATTACCTGGGTCTCTCCGTCTAATTACATCCTGGCTCCCGATAATAACAGGCCCGCGAGTCTAGATTCTCAGATACCCTTCCGATCGGATCAGCACGAGTCTAACTAAGAGGACTGGACATAGGGAAATTAGTCATCTTAAGATTTGGGGTGGGACAATCTCCCCAAAGATATCCAAGCCTCGTTGCTAACTAACTGGGCCACTGAGGTGGTTTTTTTTTTTACTCAGTTTCCCCAAATCACCAAGAAAATGACAGGTCATCTAAGGTCACTCAGCCATCTTCCCAGTCCGTATTACATGCAGAGAACAGAAAACTGAGTCTTCTAAGCAAGGAGAAGGGGTCCACATGCATGTCACCGAACACTTAGAAAAACACAGAATACCTAGGTTCACATTTACAGTATCACAGAAGGGGAAAGCTGGAACAGACCCAAGAGCCCACTTTCCTTGGTGTTTTGTTGTTGTTACTGTTGGGTTTTTGATTTGTTTTGTTTGTTTTTTGACACAGGGTTTCTCTGTAGCTTTGGAGCCTGTCCTGGAACTCACTTTGTAGACCAGGCTGGCTTCGAACTCACAGAGACCCACCTGCCTCTACCTCTTGAGCACTGGGATTAAAGGGGTGTGCCACAACCACCTGGCTAGAGCCCACTTTCCTAATGATTGTTGGAGACGAGAGAGGGTCAAGTGACCACTCAGGCCCTGTGAGGAGCAGAGACCATACCCTAAGCCCTTGTGAGGTGAATTATCTACACATCACAGTGAATAGAAAAGTCAAAGACCAAATGTTGTAGAATCAGAGCCAAGAACAAAGAACCAAGAACTGGAAAATCAAGAAAAGACCTGTGAAAAAAGCAAGTGTTGAGCCAACACCAATACAAGCCTTCATAGGTAGTATGAGGGTACCAAGTGTCACTGTACACTCTAAATTATTCTCACGGGGACTTGGGAAAGAGTATCTTTACTTTCTCATGAAAAGGGATTATTGAGTATCTAAGAGGTTGCTACTAATCCAACACTGCACACATTCTATGTGGTAGAGTCAGTCCTGAACCCTGAGTTTAGTTGTTCCATGAATCTTGAAGCCGCCTCTACCTAAAGAAGGTCTGGATTGAGTGTGTTGATACGATAGATAAAGGGGTCTTCTAAACAAAGGATCTAGAAGGAGATTCCATTACTTCATCTGAATCCTTGCTCCTTCAAAGTCCCCAAGGGCTTGAGATGGTGAGAAGCATCAGCTTCTTAGCATTTCTGTCACAAGTTACTTTAGTAGAACAAAATGTCAAAATGCATTGCAGCTCTCAAAGTCAGACATCTATGGGGATGACTTAGTTACTTTTCTCCTGATGTGATAAAACACCATGACCAAAACCAACTTAAAAAGACTTTATTCCAGTTTACGCTCCCAGTTAACAGTCCACCACTGTGGGAAGCTGAGACAGCAGCTCAAGTCGGACCTGGAAGTAGGAAGGATGCAGAGACCATGAAGAAACTGCTGCTTACTGACTGCTGATCATGGCTTGTTCAGCTTGCTTTCTTATACAACTTAGGACCACCTGCCGGGGAGTGGCACTGCCCCTCTGTATAGGTGGGCCCACCCACCCACATCAGTCAACAACCAAGAAACTACCTGACGTGCAATCCCGATAGGCCAATTGTATGGGGGCATTTTCTCAATTGATAATGCTCTTCCCAGAGGACGCTAGCTTATGTCAAGTTGACCCAAAAAAAATGGCAGGTGGTCTCAGTGAACCAAAATCAGTGACAGCCAGGCTACACTGCTTCATGGAACCTCCTGGAGAGCAGTGCTTTGGCGTTTCCAGCTTCCACGGCCGCTGCCATTTCGGCATGTTCTCCCATCGTCTTTGCCCGCAACAGCCCGTGTAGTCTTCCACAGTAAATAGCAATGCTTCTTCCCCCTCCGCCCTTCCAAGGATCCTCAAGTTTATATTACACCCTTCCCTTGGATAGCCCACATAATCTCTCTGTTCTAAAGTAGACTGATCAGGAATTAAGTTTCTGTCTCCTATCTTAATTCTCTTTTGCCACACAACCAAACACAGTTACAAATTCTACTAAGTAGGACATCCTTGGCAAGTCATTATCTGTCCTCCTCGGGACTTGGCTTCTGTTTCAAGAATGGTCACAAATTAACGCAATGACAGGTGGGATGGTCTTATGGATAAGCTGAACTCGGGGATCTATCGAGATTGGCTCTCCACTACCATGAGAATTTGACTTCGCTTCGCTTCTGAGTTTTTCTTCTTACAGCTGTTCAGTTTCCCGGAGCTTATCCAAAAATCACAGAAATGCATGGAGCATGAATAAGGTCATCTCATGCATCATGTTTTAGGAAACTTCTAGAAATCTCCAGCAGATCCTCTCCCCTCATCTCTCATCTATGCCTAAGAGGGCTTCAGATCCTCTTCTCATCCCGCTGGCTCCTGTGCTTTAGAAACCTTCTAACTAGGACTCTGTCCTCAAAGCTACATGAAAATGCCCCTCCTCTATCCTCTGCCTCCAGAGATCAGGCATAACAGCTGACCTCTGTCCATCCCCATCAGTGTGAGGCCCCGAAAGAGCAGGACTGTTCCTAGCAGAAAGAATAAGTTAATAAACTCAGTAGTCGCTAATTCCTTACTTCCTACAATACAGTAGCGTTTCTTTGCCTCTTAGACACCATTTCACAGAAAAGATAAAAGAGATAAAGGGGAAGAAAAGAAACAATGAGGATTTAAACTGAAAGGGAATAGACCCTTCCCATTCTGCAGCTAATCCTCCAAAGGCTTTGTCTTTTCAGATACATTCATTAGTATTCCAAATACCCCTCCTCCCCCCCCCTGCCTCCTACTACAATGCCAGGGCTGTGCTACAGTTACACCAGTCCTTTAGGCACGCCCATAAAACCAAAGATTCCACCTGTGTTCCCTCACTTCTTCCAAACGTATGACGTATGACAGGATGGAGAGCTGGCTCTGTTGGGAGCATCCTTGCCATGCAAGCAAGGGAACCTAAGTTTGAATTCAGCATTCACAGAAAAAGTCAAGTATGGCTGTGAAAGCCTGTACCTCCATCACAGGGGAGCAGAGACAAGTGGGTCCTGGGAACTCAGGAGTCAAGTATGGCTGTCAGAGCCTGTACCTCCATCACAGGGGAGCAGAGACAAGTGGGTCCTGGGAACTCAGGAGTCAGCCAACATACCTGAAATGGGAAACTTCAGTCAGAAACTTTGTCTCAAGAAAAGAAGGCTGAGAAAAATAGCAGACACCATGCACCCTCCTCTGGCTTCCACATGACTCATGTTCATGCATGCTGCACCACACACTCAATAAAATACACATGCCTGCACACTCATGTGCATGCACACTGCACCACACACTCAATGAAAAACACATGCCTGCACACTCATGTGCATGCACACTGCACCACACACTCAATGAAAAACACATGCCTGCACACTCATGTGCATGCACACTGCACCACACACTCAACAAAAGAAAAACTTTCCATGTATATGAAGTATCCCAATTGACCATGGATCAAGTATCCCAGCTCTATATTGACATTTAGAGACATTCCTTATTTCTTCTGATTATATCTCAGGAAATAAACTGCATCACTTCTTCAAGACCTTAACCCCAAAGTCAGGCAAGTATTGTCATTTTTTTTAACTATTTTTATCTTATGTGTATGTGTGTTTGCCTGAATGTGTACACGAGTACTATATGTGTGCAGTGCCTGCAGAGGCAAGAAGGCGGCACAGGATCCCCTGGAACTGGACCTATGGCACTGTTATAAGCTGTCAGCTGGATGCTTGGAACAGAACCTAGTCTCCTGCAAGAGCGACTGGTGCTCTAACCACTGACCCACATCTCCAGCGCCAGAGGATTATCATGTTGAAAGTTACTGAAATTTAGTCAACGTTAGCAAATAAAATAAATTCAACACTCAGGGACTCTAGAGCAGCAGTTGTCAACCTGTGTGTTTAACAACACTTTCACATGGGCCACCCGAGACCATTGGAAAGTACAGATATTTACATCACAACTCACAACAGTATAAGATTACAGTTATGAAGTAGTAACAATATTAATTTTATGGTTAGGGTCACACAATATGAGGAACTGTATTAGAAGGTCTCAGCATTAAGAAGATTAAGAACCACTGCTCTAGACTTCTATTATGAATACTATTTTCCCCTAAATATTAATATTTAATTGAATAAATTACTGCCTTTTGTTTTCTATTAAAAGTCATCGCCTTATTTGGCTCTACAGTTCACAGTCTTCAGGGAGCCTGAGACTGTAAATTCAGGTAATCCTGAGAGCTCTCTCTCTCTCTCTCTTCTCTCCCTCCCCTGCCACCCCCCCCCCCCGTTTTCTCTCTCTGTTCCATCACCCCCCCCCGTTTTCTCTCTCTGTTCCATCTCTGTTCTGCCTCTGCCTTGGCTTGTGCATTCTACTGGTTTCTCTTTAAAGCTGATTGCTACTTTCTTTATATCTTTTAGGATCCTATGTAGTCTGTCTTGTGTACTGTACATGAATTTTCAAAAGAATTATCTAAACAGAAGAGAAAGAAAAATTCTATGGTGGACCAAGGTTTGTGAGAAGATCTTTGTCTGTCCACCACTGTCTTGTACACCTGCCCCTTCATTCCCTCACTCATGCCTGCCCCCATCAATAATCTTATCTTTCAGTTATATAATACATGTGATCTTGTCAGATGTCAGAACTTACAGCCCAGAATAAGGGAACAGTAACACTAAATGTCATATATATGCATATATATATACATATATAATATATACACATAAATATTATGGGAGTTTATAAAGAAGTGAATTTCTTTCTGGTTTGCAGGGAAGACTCCTGAAACACGGTAGGTATGAGTGGAGCTTGAAGACTGATGGATTTCAACAGCTTCGGTGCAGGATTCATCTTGTAACAGGGACAAGACATAAAGGAGATGGGTATATTGCTTTGAACTTTGATTCCACCCCAAACTCAGTTTCCATTGGCCTCAATCTGACAAGTGTTTCATGAGGTTAGGAGAAAGGTGTTCCAACCTGTTTCCTCAGTCACTTAGAAAAGCTCTACTTTTCAAAGGGCACTAGAACCCAAAGTTCAGAAACTGGAGGTGGCCTCTTCTCTTCACCCCTCACCACATCACCTGACACAAGAGCATGAAAACACTCTAATTTTCCTCAGGACTTTATGCAGGAAAAACTTTCATTTCTGCCCAGGACACTGTGGCGTCTCAACTTAGAGCCCTAAGTCTAAGCCATCTTCTTTGGGTCTGATTTCCATGCCTGCCTCCAGGCCAAGACCACTACCTTCACTGTCTAGAGCCAAGCCTTGAGCTAGTCTAGACAAAATAAATGGAGGGGTTTTCTGCATTTATTATAATGCAGGAACATCCAGTGGAAATGTCTGAAATAAACCATACCAGTCCTTAACTCAGACAGACCCCAGGCCTTAGGCGTAGATTCTTCCTACTGGCAAAGAGAGATGAGCAAGGTTGATCGTATCTCTCACTGCATCCTGAACCAGTGTGAGTAGACAGGGCACCTCGGCCCTGCTAACAGGCAGATAACATTTTATGGACATTCCTTTCCTGCTGCCTGTAATGAAAGCTCTGAATGGAGCCCCTCCCTGCTGAGGTCTGCTGAGAACCCAGAGGCCAAAATGCAGGCTGATTAACAGGCATCACAAGCAGTGACTCAAACGGTTCGTGATTTCAGATGAAGCTTGTTATGGTGACTCCACAATTAGGACTTTAGCCCACGTGGCCCACCAGCCCTTCAGGAGGCCATACCAAGCACACGGTATAAAAGTCCCCACCTTCCTAGATTCCACAATCCATATCCTTCGTTGAATCTTGTTGAAGATCGGGTAAGCATGCTCTCTCTCCCTCTTCCTCTCCCTCTCCCTCTCTCTCTCCCTCTCTCTCTCCTCTCTCTCCCTCTCCCTCTCTCCCTCTCCTCCCCTCCCCATCTCTATCCCCCATGTTCCATCTCTTGGAGGCCACTGTTCTGTTCCTATCTTAGACTATACTTTCTACATTTATTTTAGACATCTTGCCTTTTATATGACCACTTTAACTATCTCATGTATTCTGTTTAGTGTATTGTAGATGACTTTTTAGATTATTAGTTCAATTCTGTGGTCAGACCGGGGTTTTCAGCTTGTGTCTATCCAGACAAAAGCCCGGATAATATTTTCATCTTGGAAACAAGTGTCAGAGGGAGCTGGGCTAGGGATATAGAAGACATGGATAAAAGTCAGTCTGAGAGTTAATTATCTGCCCCCCAATCCCTCTCTCAACCCTCACCCACCCACGCCTTTCTCGAGTTCCCAGCTTGGTGCTTTCGGTGCAAAACAGCTTAAATCCTCTGTTTTGTTTTGTTTTGTTTTTTTCAGGCTCTTCAAATCACCCAAGATGTCTTTCAGTGACCAACAGTGCAAGCAACCATGTGTGCCACCTCCATGTCTTCAAAAGACCCAAGAAAAGTGCCAGGCACAAGCTGAGGAAGTGTGTGTTCAGGACCCCAGCCAAGACAAATGTTCACTCCAAGCTCAGGAGGTCTGTGATCCTCAGTGTCAGGAGATAAGCCAAGGAAACTGCCCACAGCAAGGCCAAGATCCATGCCTACCTCCAAGCCAAGATCAGTGCCTGCCTCAAAGTGCAGAGTCATGCCAGGAGCTAGCCCAAACCAAATGTGTGGAGGAGTTCCCGCAGAAGGCCCAGGAGCAGGCTTCATCCCAGGGCAAGGGAAAGTAGCTGGTCAGACGCCACCTGGAGTCAAGAAGATGACCAGCAGAAGAAAACCCAAGCACAGTCCCCGCTCTGGTGACCTTCTCCTGTGGGTATCTCCGTATAATACCCCTTCTTGTCTCCTGACTTCCTCAGTATTTCAGGACTCCGTCTGTACCTCTGAAGATAGCTCTCTGATTCTTATCAACCTCTGTGAATGAGTCCTCTTCTCTGCAGCTGGTGGATGATCTCTAGTCCAGGAGTGGCGGGGCTGTCCAGGGAGACCACCAAAGCCTAACACAGCTCTCTTGGGGCAAAAGTTCAACTAGCCCTTAGTACCCAATGAGCAAGGATGCCTTCGTCCTCTTTCAGAGTGCAAGGCTCTCTTTCAAACCTCATAAGAACCTGTAATGGCTTCATGCTGGCTATCAATACTACAGCAGGTATTAAGAAGAGGCCAGTGGTGTTACCAACTCAAAAACAGTGTAACTGTTTCTTCATCCTAACAAAAAAATGGTTAGACATTGTAATGTGGTCTGTGCTTTGTAAAATTGAAACAAAATATTTTGAAAGATTGAATTCAAACAGTCAATAAGGAAACACAAGTGGGAATCTTGGGACCCCTGTCATTCTTTGGGCTTCATGGATGGTCTGCTTTGAACCATTTGGCTTGAGGGGGCTTTGGACGCCATGTATGGTCTTAAGTTTGTGTCTCTGTGAGAGGAGCTGGCTCATCCCCAGCTTCTTGCCTTTTTCTCCTTGGTGAAAGTAAAATATGTAATAAAGCTATTCTTAAAACTGACGTGATGTGTGTCCTTTCCTCACCTCTGCTGTCTGCAGCAATGATAGTCTCCTTTTGGAAGGGGATCTGGGGAGAAAAATAAAAACATCTCACAGATACACAAGACAGCAGCAGCAGCAGAGAGGGGAGAGAGGAGAGAGAGAGAGAGAGAGAGAGAGAGAGAGAGAGAGAGCTCCCCCCTTCGGAGCATGTAGACCAGCCCCCTCAGCCTCTGCAGGCTGATGTACACACATACCTCACATATTAGACAACACACCAAAAAGCTGACATCTCCCCGCCCATGCTGAAAAACTCGGGCGGGTTTTCACTATAGTCTGTTTGCTCTTTGGCCTGTTGCCAGAGGAAAGGACTGGAATGGAGGAAAGAAGGTTGTCTGGAAGAGGTACCCCAAATAAATACAGCAACAGCCACAGACATCAGAGAAAATAAAGGCGCCTCTGAGAGGAAAACAAACTTGAGGACCATTCAGATCGACTTCAGTAAATGTAACCTAGGTGACCTGGTTTCGTCCTGGTACTCCTTCACCTAGGAACAGAACAGAGCTGCAAACTTGTGTGAGAGGGCCAGGGAAACGCTGGGCTGGTGTGAAAGAGCCGAAGGCTGTTTCTTCATGAGTGCCCTCACCTGTGGAGAAGATATAGCAAGGCTTGGCCTCGGAACAGAGCAGAAGCTCCTTACCCATCCCCCAACTCCTCCCCACTCAGTCTTGAGAGAAGGAGATGAGAGGCCATATAGGGTCCACGCCCCAGCTGCTTAACTCAACTGAAGACTCCTGGCACATGGATCATACTGGTCTCTCAAACTTAGAGATTTTTTCTAGAATAAGTCACAAATATGAGAAAATGTGAGGAAAGGTTTCGAAGGCCATGTGGAATCCTGCGGGTAGTCTAGGCCAAGTCCTGAGGCTTGTGTACAAGACCCTCACACAGATTCGGGGAGGTCAGCACCCTCTGTTAAGGAGTACTCTTGACCTTGCATAGGGCCCCACAATTCTAATCCAGGTGACTCTGACTCCTGAACACAGCCCTCAGTGGCCTGACAGACGTGTGTGCGGCACTCCAGGGAGATGGGGGGAACTGTCTTTTCATGGATATATCATCTGCATAAGCAGGACCCAGTCATTCTCCAAACGCCGGGCACTCTCTCAGGTGCTGGGGAAATGGTGAACCGAGAGGTCAGTATCCCTGTGCAGAGCCAGCAGCTGGCTCTCCTGCCAGCCGCTCTCACCAACAGCTTTTTCCCAAACTCCACTGGACCTCTCAAGTCCATGAATATCCCTAGAAGTCAGAATTGCCGTTCTCTTGCCCTCTGACTAGTTGAATAGTTTTTTCTCACCCATTTTCCACACTGGGAACAATTCTATTGATCTCCAGGGTCTAGCTGGTTCCCAGATGAATCTTGCTCTGACACTTCTACCAAGCTGAGAAGTCTCACACTGTGTCTCTAGCTCGGCTCAAGTACAGCAGAGGTCTTTGTTCACCAACACTAAGGGCACACCTTGGAGTCCAAGATTAGATACCCAGACCCTGAGAGGAAGTGCAGGGCTAAGGAGCAGGGACATTCCAACCACATCAGATAGAAAAAGAGGCCAATGATTACAGGGGAAGCCTCAACGACGAGAAGGGTACCAGGCTGCAGATGGCAGATAGGAGAGGAGACGCCAAGCTGCTGGCAAAGCCTTCATCTAGCTGTCATGGGAATGTCCACACAGCCTTGTGCTCACAGAGTTCTGTCCCAGGCTTTCCAGCCCATGCTCACAAAGCCCAGAGGCCATGAGGACAGCTAAGACCAACCACATGACAGCCAAGTTGCCCCAGCTGATCGCATGTGTAGTGAAGTTTTTCAGAAGGCAGAGATGCAGCAGCAAGGAGAGCCCCAGTCCTGTGATTTCTAGGTGATAGTAACTGGGTGCATGGCAACAGTGGACCTGTGGGGGAAATACAAACTGATAGAAGTTCAAGGGAGGCTGGTGTGGACTCAGTTATTCAAAAGAGCTATGGAGGGACCTCTATACACCAGTGTGGGAATATGGAGAGCCTCTAACCACCACCAGTGTGTGAATATGGAGGGCCTAAAACCACCACCAGTGTGTGAATATGGAGAGCCTATAACCACCACCAGTGTGTGAATATGGAGGGCCTATAACCACCACCAGTGTGTGAATATGGAGGGCCCTCTAACCACCACCAGTGTATGAATATGGAGAGCCTATAACTTTGATGGCTAGCTTAAGGAATGTAATCTAATGGATTTTTAGCAAGGCAAAGGGATTAAGGGAAGGGCAAGGCCTGTCAGAACCATGTTTTCCTTGCTCAGGCTGGTTAGAACCCCATCACTAAGAATAAAGGAAGCACTCAAAAGAGGTCACTGCCTTGCCTCTTGGGCTCCATGTAGCTATGCTGGTCACGAGGACCTGGACCACAGTCTCCCAATGCTTTGCAGCTGTCTGGGTGGGAATAACATGTAGCTGGACAGCCCAAGAGCCCCGGATGTCCCCTGGAGCTTGCTACTCCCTTTACCTGACTTCATAGGTCTAAGATACCCTCATAGCTGACCAACGCTCAACCTGTGAGGCAGAGACAAAGGGAATGCTAGCCTCTGAGACTCATTGGCTTTCCTGGTGGAACAATCCACTCATCTTGGTTCACCTGGGAATGTCCAAATTTTCACACTGAAATTTCTGCATCCTGGGAGCCCACCCAGCTTTGGACAAGCTGGGGCATTGTTCTCCCTCATGATGCACCTCCATAAGAAGATGTGCTGTTTGCTGTGGCAGAAGCACAGAAGGTTGTCCATAATGGAGCAATTTACAATCCAGGAGACGTTTCTGGAAAGCTGAAGAGTCAGTGTCAAGTACCTGACCCTTCATAAGCCCATTCACTGTGGCTGTGTGGGAACTAGACCAGCAGGAGGATGCCCAGGTTATTACTGTGTAAACAGAACGGCAGGTTCTGATCCAGACAGCTGATATGCTGGGGGATATGCCCTGTCCCTCCATCCCCACTGCCATCTATCTAGTCCGGACTTTTCCACTAACGCCCTTCCTTCTCTCCCACAAACACCTGCCTTATATCAAAGCTGGCTGCAGGATGATGCAGGAAGTGTGTGTCGTGCCCCCCCCCCCTGCACCTGCTCAACCGAAGCTTCCCTTTCTTCCCTCTTCCCAGGCCTGCCTCACAGCTTACCTGATTCATCTTTCTCCTTTCCCAACAGCGCCACCTAATGGCCACAGAGACACTCAGCCTTCTCAGGACACATGACTCCTGGCGTGACTCAGAAACCGCCTCACAGTCTGGTCACAGCCAATAGGCCAGCCAGTGGCGCGGGAATGGACAGTAAACATTGGTGCCAAGGAAACAGAAGCTGTGATGATTCCTGCAGGACTTGTGGCCCTGCAGGACCTGCTCCGGATGCTGTGTTTTATGGCTGGCACTGATCCACTTATAAATTGGATCAATGAATAAATTGGAGCAGAATGGAGAGGTCTCTGGAGACGTTGTTTTGTAAACCAGGATTAAAAATCAGTCAAACAAATGGCTTGGATTATCATGGTTTTTTGGGGGGTAGGGGTAGGGACTAAATTCTTTTCAATGTTTCACCTGTCATCTCCTTTTGCACTTGAATTGCTTGTTGGTTGCCTATAGTTTCGTTTCTCTCTGAATGACACAAAACAACTCTGGCTGACCAATCACTGAAGAGATGGCCACATCCAAAAACATAGTACAAGTTTCTTAACCCTATAGCAGACCCTGGCAAAGCAACAAGCCGGAACTGTCGTTCACGCTGTTTGCTTTCACTTCACAGCACGGAAGACCCCGGGAGAGGGCACCCAGGTGGTTAGTGAAATGGCCTGACTCTCACAGAGTCTCAGGAGCCCATGTGAACACAACCTAACACTGTCTTACCCACCTCACAGCACGGAAGACCCTGGGAGAGGGCGCCCCAAGTGGTTAGTGAAATGACCTGACTCTTCCCGAGTCTCAGGTGCCCATGTTAACACAACCTAACAATAAAAAAAAATTTCAGTATGACCAATAAGCATAGGAAAATACTGCTTAGCCCACTGTCCATCAGAGAAATAGAAATTTTATAACCACCATGGGACATAGCACACTGACTAAAATGCCTAAAATTAAAAGGCAGAATGCCAATGTTGATGAGGCTCCAAGAGTGCAAACCAGAGCAAGCATTTCAGAAAATTCTTGTCAGTAATTACTGAAGCCAAATATATGTATAGCCAATAACTGCAGAGTTCTCGCTTAGCCATGGGTCCTGGGTGTGGGCACTTAAAGTTTATACAGGATACTCATTCCAGTGTTACTCCTAATAGCTAAAGATTAGAAACAGCCCCAATTCCTGCCAGTGAAGGCACCGATGCAGATGAGCGTCTACTGCACAAAGCAATATGGGTGAATCCCACAAACATAATTTAAGGATGGAGTGTTGAACATTTCATTTTAGGAAGTGTTAGTTGAACAATAAAAAAATTGCTAGCTATGGGAGGCACAGTTTTCTATATTAGCCCAGAAAATCTACCCTGACACATAACCCAGTGGGAGGATCTTTAAAACTATTTTAAGCACAGCATAGACTCAGGAATCAGATTGCCTGGATCTAAAACTCATCTTTCTCAATACCTGTGATATTTTGAGCAAGTCTTTAGTTTTTCAAGACTTGTAGTTTTGTCTATAAAGTAATGATAAGAATATGACCTGCCTCTTTGCTTGTTAATATAGATCAATATTCATAAAATGATTAGAGAGCACACATTTGCCTTCACTGTCATTTTTGAGCACCTTCTACATACCAAGTTCTCTCCTGGGCACTAGGCATGCAGTGATGGGCAGGCAGTGGTGGGTTGCAGTGATGGACGTGCAGTGGTGAGCATGCAATGGTGGGTTACAGTGATGGACATGCAGTGGTGAGCACGCAATAATGGGTTGCAGTGATGGGACGTGCAGTGGTGGGTTGCAGTGGTGGTTATGTAATGGTAGGTTGCAGTGGTGGACATGCAGTGGTGAGCATGTAATGGTGGATTGTAGTGGTGGGAGGGCAGTAGTGGGCATGCAATGGTGGTTTGCAGTTGTGGGTGTGCAGTGGTGGACTGCAGTGGTGAGCATGCAATGGTGGGTTGCAGTAGTGGACTTGCAGTGCTGAGCATGCAATGGTGGGTTGCAGTGGTGGGCATGCAGTGATGAGTATGTAATGGTAGGTGGGTGTGCAGTGGCAGACTGCAATGGTGGGTGTACAATGTTGGGCATGCAGTGCTGTGCATGCAGTGGTAAGTTAGCAGTGGTGGGCACTCCGTGGTGAGTGTGCAGTGGTGGGCATGCAGTGGTAGCAGGCAGATGCAGTCCTATACCTAAACACAAGCTCCAGGAGAAAAATAAATCAGTATAGCACTCATAGAAGTAAACACATAATCTAAATTTCATTACATTAGAGATGGAAGAGAACACTTTGGTATATAAAGCAAGGAATCAGTGAACCTTCCAGGTGAAGAGAAGATAGGAAAAAATTGTGAGTATAGAAAACAAAATATTTGGGGGGAAATTGTATGCGTGCACACACACACACATGCAAACACACATTGCAAAGACAGAGAGAATGAGACTCAAAATTGTAATAGGAAGGGTTGTACATAGGACTCAATTCCTACAAAATTTTGCCTAAAAATAATACAAATGATTAAAGATTTTTAAAGGCAGAAGACTGTCATTATCTTTACATATTTAACATATCACTCTAGTTCAAAGTATGAGAACAGATTACAGAAAACATGCAAAAAGGACAAAAGACAGGATTTTTTACCCACAGTTTCTAGAACAATCACTACCTCACAGTGGCTACCATTTGTTGAACTAGGACAGATAGAGGACTGGGTTTAATTGAGACCAGGAGCTCAGTTTTTAGTGGACTTGAGATGAGATGTTTATAATACCCAAGCAAATACAGAAGGTGTTCAGTCAGGAACTCAGGGAGAAAGACTGGGGAATCTATACTGAGGAGCCATGGTTAAACGGTAGTGCCTACATTTTAAGGTGAAGAGGTCACCTTCTGCAGAATATAGATCGAGAAGGCAGAAGACCAAGCCCCTAGAAACTCCCAACACAGTGGGGCTGAGAAGCAGAAGAGGCCTCCGTAAGATGATGGAGAAGAGCAGTCGTGACTTCAGAGATAACTCAGAAAGGAAAGAGTGCGCAACGACTCTCATGCTCCCGAGGATGGAGAAACAAACCGACTCTGAAGTGGAAAGGGCATCCTGAGTGGGGACAGTATCTCAAATGAACCACCCAGGGATGGGCACCCTGAGGTGGGGACAGTGTCCCAAATCAGCCACCCAGTAATACCTCAGTCATGTGCTATCCACCCATTCTGGTACATTTGAGACATAGCGTAGGCCACCGTCCACCACTCATCAGGTCCGTGTAGACAGTAACAGGTGAACGAATAAGTCACTGATAGCCTGAGGGCCTAAAGGTGTTAATAACTTGATTAAGATATTCTTGTTGGTCTCTCTGTTTCCTGCTGTCATTTAAAGGGTGAGTTCTCAGCCCGCTGCTGCCATCACCAATCGCCTGTTACCATACTTCCCGCTACAGTAGTGATGGACGTTTATCCCTCTGGAATTAGAAGCACAAATAAACCTTTCCTTCTATTAAAAAGCATTATCCAGCCAGTAAATGCCATCACCAGCACTGGAATCTGTTGTAATAGGAGCGGCAGGGCTGCATCCCCAGCATCCCGGCCGCCTGCTAGCTTATGCCCTGAAATAATTACACGGACACGGTATTCTTTTAAACACTGCTTAGCCCATTATATCTAGCCTCTTCTCGGCTAACTCTCACACCTGGACTAGCCCATTTCTAATAATGTGTGTTAGCACCCCAAGGTGCACTTACCGGGAAGATTCTAGCCTATGTCCATCCTGGGTCGGAGCTTCATCGCTGTCTCGCTCTGAAAGGAGCTGCATGATTTCTGACCTCACTTCCTCTTCCTCCCAGCATTTTGTTCTGTTTACTCCACCCACCTATGTTCTTACCTACCAGGGCCATGGCAGTTTATTGAACCAATGACCTTCCTCCATCAGGAATCCAGACTGTCAGACTCCAAAGCCCATATTCTTGACACCAGGAAAAAGACCTCTGGTGGCACACTCTCAGTCAGGCTCAATGTGGCCTTTTGAAGACTATTCTATCTCCAAAACTGAATTGAATGCCTAACAGTCCATTCAAGCACCTGTATTAGAAGTGGCAGGTCCTCCAGAGCACCTAACCAGAGTATAATGCACCTTTAGGTGACTCTTTCTGCCATGGGAATGTATATTTTCAGTTAGATTTGAGATCTTGTTTCAGTTGGACAAACATAACTCTAACAACGTGTGCAGTACGTACCAGGTCAGATGGAAGCCTAGTATTTGGAGCTGTGATCTGGGATGATATTAGAATATGGTGGGGTCAAGGTAACAGAGATGACAGGTACATTTTGTGATCATGATGATGGTGATGATGATGGTAGTGGTGATGGTGGTGGTGATGGTGGTGATGGTGATGGTGATGGTGGTGGTGGTGGTGGTGATGGTGGTGGTGATGATGATGGTGGTGGTGATAATGATGGTGGTGGTGGTGATGATGATGGTGGTGGTGATGGTGGTGGTGATGATGATGATGGTGGTGATGATGGTGATGATGATGGTGGTGGTGATGGTGGTGGTGGTGGTGATGATGGTGATGATGATGGTGGTGGTGATGGTGATGATGGTGATGATGATGATGATGGTGATGATGATGGTGGTGGTGATGATGGTGATGATGATGGTGGTGATGATGGTGATGATGATGGTGGTGGTGATGGTGATGATGGTGATGATGATGATGGTGATGATGATGGTGGTGGTGATGGTGATGATGATGGTGGTGGTGATGGTGATGATGATGGTGGTGGTGATGGTGATGATGGTGATGATGATGGTGGTGGTGATGATGGTGGTGATGATGGTGATGATGATGATGATGGTGATGATGATGGTGGTGGTGATGATGGTGATGATGATGGTGATGATGATGGTGATGATGGTGGTGATGATGGTGGTGGTGATGGTGGTGGTGGTGATGATGATGGTGGTGGTGGTGGTGATGGTGGTGGTGATGATGATGATGGTGGTGATGATGGTGATGATGATGGTGATGATGATGGTGGTGGTGATGGTGGTGGTGATGGTGATGATGGTGGTGATGTGATGGTGATGATGGTGATGATGATGGTGGTGGTGATGGTGATGATGGTGATGATGATGGTGGTGGTGATGGTGGTGGTGATGATGGTGGTGATGATGATGGTGATGATGGTGGTGGTGGTGATGATGATGGTGGTGGTGATGATGATGATGGTGATGATGATGGTGATGATGATGGTGGTGGTGATGGTGGTGGTGATGGTGATGATGGTGGTGATGATGGTGGTGGTGATGGTGATGATGGTGATGATGATGGTGGTGGTGATGGTGATAATGGTGGTGGTGATGGTGATGATGGTGGTGATGATGATGGTGGTGGTGGTGGTGATGGTGATGATGGTGATGATGATGGTGATGATGATGGTGGTGGTGATGGTGATGATGGTGGTGATGATGAAAGAACATTGGAGGTGTGGTATCTGAATGAGAACATGTCCTATTGCCCTATATATTTGAACACTAGGTCCTTGGTTGGTGGTGGTGCTACTTGGGGAGGTTTAACTGCAATCTTGTTGGAAGGAGTCTATCACTGCTCCTATTCCTTCTATTCTATCTCTGCCACTGCTACTGCTGGTCCCACAAAAACCAGCAAGATTAGTCAGATTTGTGAGGTGGCTTTTCCCAAGTCTAGCCCTCTCTCCCCACCTCTGGTGGTGGCAAGGCAGCTCAGCAACACAGTGACTCATGGTGCTGAGTAATTTTCCTCTCTACTTCATGTATGAAAGAATGTATAAATGCTGTGGCCACACAGATGTAGTTTTTTTTTTTTTTCGAGACAGGGTTTCTCTGTGGTTTTGGAGCCTGTCCTGGAACTAGCTCTTGTAGACCAGGCTGGTCTCGAACTCACAGAGATCCGCCTGCCTCTGCCTCCTGAGTGCTGAGATTAAAGGCGTGCGCCACCACCACCCGGCCCTGTAGTTTTGTTTTAAATGTATGTTCTACATGGCCTCTATGTCTCTCTTGTTATTTATATCTTTAAAATTCCCATGACTCTGAAAACATGGTTTCTCCGTATAACACATGAATGCCACCATTTTGACTGAGGAAAGGTCAGATGACCTCACCACAATCTTAACTAAGGGAAGGTCAGGTGACCAAGTCCTGCCATCTTTAAATTCAACTGGGTGTAAAAGTATGTATATTTACTATTAAATGTTAAATAATTGTCTGTTTATTATATTTCATTCCAGACTACAAAAGCATGTTTTAAATTGATATGTACTCTTAAATCTCTTACAAAAATATAGTATATTTAATCCAACCCTGCCTTACTTTATATTAAGCTGTTTTTTTAACTATTGTCAGTTTGAACGCTAAGCTTCTATTGCAAGCAGTTTTTTCTCCTTTGTTTTTTACAAGTACAACTCTCACCTGTTTAATTGAGAGCCAATACACAGTCAAGCTTAGACCCAGCTCTCCAGGTAGATCCTATACTGTAGTTATAACTTATATATACCCGATAAACAGCCCTCAACTGCTCAGAGATCTGGGGAAAATGGTATTTAAATGTTTAATTATTAAAGGGCTATTCATGGGCTAGAGAGATGGCTCAGCAGTTAAGAGCACTGGCTGCTCTTCCAAAGGTCCTGAGTTCAATTCCCAGCACCGGCACGGTGGCTCACAACCATCTACAATGGGATCTGATGCCCTCTTCTGGCAGACAGGTGTACATGCAGAGCCCTCATATGTAAATTTAAATAAAGTTTAAAAAAAAAAAAGACTTTTCATAACAGAGACAGGTTGGCTCCTAGCAGCACTCTACTTCAAAGAAGACAGAAGACAAATGGGCACAGAACAACAACCACCCTCAGTTTGCTTCATCAACTGCCAAATGCTGAGCACTGGGCAAAACTGCCTTTCAACTAAACTGAAGATCTCCAGACGTGGACAGAATCACTGGAATCAACAGCCTAACTGCTCAGGTCAAGGTAGGCTTGTCTTCCTACATATTTTCTAACACACAGGATCTTCTAAAGTCTTGCAGACCCTGGGCTAAATAGCAAAAGGCAAACATGACCCTCAACAACCATGGAGGACCCTGAGAAGGGGCCCTAGGTAGACTACCGAGTAAATTCTCTGTCATGTTTAAATCAATAATTGCTCAAGTAAAATTTTGCTCTTCTCAAAGATCTCTGATGCAGTTTGACAGCTGAGAGGTTTTTGTCAGTTTAAAACGACAGCCTCACCAAACAAATTTCAATAAAATACAAATATAAGTTATTAAGGTGTGTACCCACAAGTCATAAAGACATGCGGACAAATACGAGTTATCACATCTCTCTCTCACTCTGCCTTTCATAGTCTTAAAAATACTTTTCGTTGTACAAAAAACCTGTCACAGTCATTCTGGTATAAATATGCTGCTGTTTAAAACTGATTTTTTCACAAACTCAAAAAATTCTTATGAGTTCCAGGGAGCCGAATTGAAGGATCCACCTTAAACAGGTCAGATACACCACTCTCAATTCATTGGTCCTAAAATTCTTTTCTTCCTAAACTTAGCTTTGTCTTCTGTTCTGCCAACACCTTACCAGGTTCAAGAGGCACCAGACAGTTCCATACCACAAACTCTGCATAGGAGTAAAGTGACCGGCTACCCCAGGATGTGACCAGCACCCAGCTTTCTCAGGTTCCCCACTCCCAATGAAGATGACACCTAGAAATGAGCAGGAAGAAGTCTTGAGAACCCACTGTCCTAATTCTTTTAACCTGTTGTGCCTAACTTCCCAAATTTCTATTATAAGAAAAAGGTGGGAATGTTATGATCTGCTGGCCTGACCTATCACCTGGGTACCCTGTCCCTTTAAGAGACAAACCCCACCCACTCCCAACCCCCCACCCACCCACAGAGGCAAGCAGATCTTCCCACCTCTTCCAGCCTGCCTCTTATTCTTTCCATCCCTCTTATGAAGAGGTGGCTGCTGCCTGTCTCTCTCCCCTGTCTCTCTCTTCTCCCCCTTCCCTCTCCCCTCCTCTCCTTTCCCTTCCCTTTCCCTTCCATAACCTACTAAATAAATTCTATACCCAAACTCCCTCTCTACATGGAGTATCTGTCTCTCACCCGCTGTGGTCTCCCACCTGCCTACCCACCTAAGCTTTGGGTGACCTACCATGGCCCCTTGTGGGACCAGCCACCCCTTGTGGGACCAGCCTTCCCCACACACACACACCTTATCTTTAAAAAGAATAACAGTAAGAATGAATATTCTCAGACATGAATCTGCTGGCAGAACTTCATTGATCACATTACCTTGGTTAATAATAGCAGATCTATATACTATCAATAGCTTAATTAATGTATTCTTTTCATTTAACAATAATCTTTACATGGTATGAATAAGGATAAAATGGCAGAAATCTCCAAGGTTCTAGCTTTTGCTAATAGGCGAATTCTGGGGCACTTTCAGACAGGTGAATACTAGGAACTCAAAGATATTTGGGTCAGAAATAAGTGTATATATACTTGAGAGCTGCTATCACACACACACACACACACACACACACACACACACACACAAAGTTAAAAACAAGAGATAGGCTAATATCACCAAAGTCAAGGCAGAGAGGTCCCTAATAAGCCCAGGATACTACAGGAGCTCAGAGTTGAATAACAGAGTAGGAACTATACTAGAAACACGAAGTGGGGAGAGTTAAGAGGTGGGAGAGAGAAGATAGGAATCCACAAAGGAGGCAGAAATCAATAGACTCAAGCAGTTCTAACAGGACGGTAAATGCAGCATGAGCAGAAACCTTTTAAGTGCCAGCTCAGGAGATAGATTGGAATGGAGCAGGCCAAGAATCTACACAGAGGGGGCTAGGGAGTTTCTGGATGCACCAGGACTGGCTTGCTATCAGAGACAGCCTAGACCAGACCCATCCGAGGACATAGGAGGCAGTGATGAAAGACGTCTTGCTACAGAAGCCTGGGTGTGGGAAGGCTGGTGGGAGAAGCATGGTTGAGCACATTCTTCCCAAAGCCAGCACTGAGGCCCAGACTTCCATTTATAAGGCTTCCATGGGTGGACCCGGACTACTCATATGAACACCGTGCCCCAGTTACCAAAGTAGCCACACCTGAGCCTTTAATACCACAGAAGCTGAATCAGGTACAAATGCTTGAATCAAATCCAAATGGCAAATGCTCTTTAGGTCAGGTAGGATACCTTACGTGGCAACTCCTCACAGTTGGCTGAACCCAGATCCACCTCTTTATTCTTGTTCTTCTGGGAGAGGAAGCAACTCTTCCATTCCATCCTGCAGAATCTCACACACATGATGCTTGCCCACAACAGTCTTGCACAGCATGTGCCACAGGCATGTACATGCGCACACAGAACCTGGGCAATGACTCTGGATACGGAGACCAAGCCTCCCTCACCCTCCACCAACCAGGCCAAGAGTGTGGATTGACCATGCTGGTCACAGATTTTGTCTGTGTTGAATCAAGCCCCTATCTGATGACAGCGATTACCATCAGGGTAATCTCCAAAGCTGGTAAATGGGACATAGCTAACCTCAGGGAGCTTCCAAGATGTAGAGGAAGTTGTGCCTACCTTCTACAGGACAGACAGACACAAAACTGACCGTAAGGTCCCAGCTGAGGAGCAAGGAAAAGCTCCAGCCGCAGTGAATCTTCTGAACACTAATGCCTACAGAAGGTTTGACAGAATCTATACCACCTATATCCAACCTCACTTATTTAAACCTTACTTTTTAAAAAATATTGCATAAAACACCATTCCTTTTTTTAAAACTGGCTCACTAATCTATACTTAAAGTCTCGGTCCTCAAATGACAGGTGTGTTTTTCTAGTTATACATTGACTACTCAGCCAGAGGTAAAATTGGTCAAAGCATTGACTCTGGACCTAGCGCGTACATAATTGCCGCTTAACTTATCTGTTGACAAAACTATCACCCAAATTTATCTTGACCCAGTTTCTAATGAAGAAATTCGGGGCTCAGTGGTAGGGCAGAAAAAAAAACTAAGGGTGTGGCAGGATCTAGAACAGGCCTGCCGCCTGCTCACAGAACCCTGGAAAATACCTGATAAAGTCACCGCACTGCCCACCCCTATTCGCAGCTCTCCAGACCCCAGCCACTGGGGGTGAGGGGTGGGGGTGAGAAGATGGGGGGTGGGGGTGGCTCAAGGGAGCTGACTAGCTGGAAGGGCTGAAAGAAGAGGGGAGTTTCACAACGTGTTCTTAACGGGTTGTAAGAAAGGGTCAGGGTAGGCAGCAACAAAATCCAGCTGGTAATTATCAACACCTCTGCTAGATGCTCCAGTTGGCAGATGCTCTCCGTGTGCACAGCCCCGGATATGGCCCAAGACAAGAGTAGGCAAATATCACTAACTCTTCTGTCCACAGCTTCAAATCATGTTAAAGTCTCTACTTCGAGGTCCTATGAAATCAGACCATTAGTCTCTTCCAGTGTCATCTGTGTGCCAACTCCATGGTAGGTATAAAAGCTGGTCTTAAAAGCCATCAAGCCCTTGCCTGTAAGTATGGGGTTGTGCATATATTCTTAAGTCCCATTCTGTTTCTGACACCTAGTGACTCTGAAAAGAAATGTCAGGAACTCCAGGGCGTGAAACTGCCGTTGCCATCTATGAGACAACAGTGGAAAGGACCCAAGCATCCAAAGGCAGACAAGCCAATCTCTAGCTCACACTACAGACTGGTGTTGAGTCCTTCAACACAAGAATGCTGGCAGCTACATACAAAGGCAATGACTCATCCAACTAGCGTGACACATCCAGTCACCTACCCAATCACTCAATAAGCATGCAGTGGAATCCTTGGCTTGGGATCCAGCCAGGTCCCAGAAGTTCAGATAATAGCAACACAATTCTGCTGTCCTTGTGGGCATTAAAGCTCACTAGGAGAGGACGATGTAGAAACAGGAAAAATAATTACAATATACTAAAAGAAATAAATGTTGGGAGAATGTTTACTGCTAAAAAGACAGGCAGCATCAGCTTAGCTTTTGGTTCATGGTAACATAAATCTTGTGCTTTGGGGTTCTTATAAATGAAAAATTTTGTTTTTAAAATAAACAATTGAAATGCTAAACTTACAAATATTTTCCAATTTATAAAATTTTAACATAAAATTTTCAAAAAAAATCACCCCAAGCCCAAAAGTACAAATTGGATTGTTTAGTTGGCAGAACTAGACCAAATGTTTGACACATAGGAATGTTTTCACACAAAATAAATCTCTGACTGGCTGACAGAGATAAAAGACAAATGAATCCTAAATCACAGAGGATTCAGGTAGGGTTCCGAGAGACTAGGTCCGACCCTCCATTGACCATTCAGGAAAGAGTTTATCTTTGAAAAATCTACCTGGAAATTCGATTAGCTCAGCTCCATGATGCATTGTTCTACAAGGAAGCTGGCAGTGGGGATGCCTCCCTGGAGACCATTTGGGTCTCATTCAGAGCGAAGGGGCCCAGAGTCAACCCACAGACACAGGAGTCTTGCAGAAGAGTTTGTTCGTTGGTTTGCTTGTTTGCTTTTTGTTTTGTTTTCAGTAACTAAGCATTATTTTTTTTTAAGGCATAATTATCGACTTACAACGTAGGGCAAAAGACTCAGCCAAAGGCTTATATAGTTCATTATTTCCTAGAGAAAACCCAGCCTTTTCTGTGGGTGGCCCCAGAGCCGAGCTCCAGCCACAGGCAGGCAGTCTTCCATCTTAATTAGAGCACTGGTTTGACTTCTTCATTTTCATGTTTGATTATCAACCCAGCTACCAGCTAAGCAAATCATCACAGTGAGTGCAAATCCAGTCAACAGTGTTCCAGAGACATGTTAGTGGGTAACTTCTGATCCACAGAGGCTAAAGGCTTCAGCCAAAACAATAGTGATTTCCACACTAGAACTTTTGTGCACCTGTGGTGTGCCTGCTCATCCAAGCCACACAGCAGCTGCCTCATCTTCTCTCTTGAAACCAGAACATCACATACAATTACTTAGATGTAATATAGTGTCAAGATCGAGACGTTTAAGTCTAAACTGCTCCAAGCAAACGTAGCCACTTAAGTACCTTTAAAGTTATTCCCTCTAAAAAACGGTGGGAGTTTTTCTTTTCCAACATCACACACCACACTCACACACCACACTCACACACTCACACCACACTCACACACTCACACACTCACACACTCACACACTCACACCACACTCACATACCACACTACGCACTTCAAACAGCTTTTGGAGGGCTTTCAATTAATTAGCGGCCCTCTTTGGAGACACTTAGGGACTCCTTTCCCTCAAATGAAAATTAATCTTGTCAAATTACATAATGCATAGATTTTTGACAGATTCTTAACTTTCAAATCAAAATGCAAATATCATATAGAATAATTTTAATTTATTTACCCCACAGTAAAAACTGTCTGTTCTGAAAAATATGATGAAGATAGGCTGTTAATTTCCAGTCAATGGACATTGATTTTGTCATTCATTAAAAAGAAAACAAGCAAATAAAGCCCACAAATAACATGGTGCACTGCTTTAGTATTTCCGGATTCACAACCATATGGACTAGTTCCAGTTTCTACCTCTTCCACATCCCCCACCTATGAATGTGGATGAAATATTTAATGCAAGTTTGATATAGGATTATTGGCCCTTTGCATACATTTAAAATTTAGGTTAAATCGATGACTAATATGGAAAAAGAATTATAATAATAGGGAGCCTCCACATTCTAGTCAAGCTGTTATTTGTTCCTCCTCTGTAGGTAACACACACTTAATTGTTGCGAGCTGCCTCACCTAGAGGCCAGGTCACTGCAGTGAATGACTGGTGAAGGATGGGGAGCCAGGTTTTGAACCCAGTTTTTCCTCCTGGGCAAGATAGTCAGAGGAAGTCACCACCTACCACTCCGCTCTTTTAGGTTTTGTCTGCAGGACAAATTCAAGCACAGTAAGGCTGGGTCTGAGGACTCAGGCCAGTGCACCGCCACTCACTACTGCAAGGACGTTGGTCTGGGGTCTCTAGAGAAAGTGTGAGGACGCTGTAAGACTAAGGGAGAAAACGCATCAATCTGCCTGCTCAGAAGGCGCCCTGAACCCACCGTGTGTTGATCTAGAATTTCATGTAGGTCATACAATAAGCTATTTCTGTATAAGTCACTATACTCTTGATGGACACTGAATCCCCCTCTCTAAAGTCATGCTAACCGAGTTTTCTTAGAAGAGAGAGTGCCTCCCTCAAGAAAGCTAAGATCCTAGAGAGGATTCTGATTTCCTTTTTGTCCTAATCATATTAGAAACAATACCTGATTTAATCATGAAGAATACATGAAATAAACCCAAATTGAAGAACACTCTAAAATACTGAGTAGTAATTCACCAAACAGTCAAGGTTGTCACAAATAAGGAGCTGCCGTGGTCGAGGAAGCCCAAGAAAGGCATGAGCTGATAAGCTACCTCCAATGCAATGATGAGACCCAGAAAGGGCATCAGGAAAAACCTAGTGCAGATCAAAAAAATATGGACATTAGTTCACAGAAATGTGTATTTTTAAATCAATATTTTTACTTGTTCATTTTTCCCTTATTTTATGTGTATGTGTATGTAGTTTCATGAGCTGATGTGCCCCACATGCACACTGGATCCTACACCGCACAAGAAGGCATCAGATTCCTTGGAACCAAAGTTACAGACAATCATGTGGGTGCTCAACTCAGGTCCTCTGGAAGAACAGCCAGTTCTCTTATCTCCTGAACTATCTCTCCAGCCCACAATAACACATATTGAATTTGGTTCCATTGTAATGCAAAGGCACCTTGAGCAATGGGGAAAGCTGGGCTTGGGGCACACAGAACTCCTTCAACTCTTCCTTTGCAACTTTAAACACATTCTAAACTATTCTAAAATTTAAAATCATTTTAAATTTCCTGATTAAGTAATAAAGAACTTCTGTGTCTCTAGACAGGAAAGTTTAAAAATTGATTGAGGTATCAAATTTCCTAAATTAAGTATTTTGTATACGTCAGTTGAAATTAAATGGCAATATTGTTTATTTATAGATATAGCAAGATGACAACAGAAATAACAGACGATAACACCAAGAAAATATTTCTATGTTAATGTGGTTCTTATGCAATATTCAACAGTCAATACACAAATATTAAGGAATTTTATAAGGTCACACAAGCTAAAAATATGAGCCCAGGAAAAGACAAAGATCAATGAAATAGAACGGCCAGTCAAAGGGGGAGAGGGACAAGAATGACTAATTTAGTATAACTAATTAATAAATAATTGATTCAAATGTGGAGAAACTCATTAAAACTTCAGAATAATTTTATTTTAATCCCAAATGAAAAAGCTAACAACCTTGGGATTGCAGAGACGTCTCCATAGTTAAGAGTGCTTTCCGCTCCTGCACAGGACCCGGTTTGGGTTCCCAGTATCACAATGGTGGCCCCCAGCATCTGTAATTTCAGTGCCAGGGGATCCAGTGCCTTCTTCTGGGCTGCACAGGCACCGGGCACGCACAAGGTGCATACAGACAAAACATACATATAAAATAAATACATTGTTTAAAAAACTAACAACCTTAAAAATGAACATTGCTGAAAGATGGGTAACTTGAACTTAAGAAGGGTCTCTAAGTGAGAAAAGATAAGCAAGAATAAGGGAAAACACAATTTGTATGTCTAAAAATGCAAACATAATCTCATAGCACAGTAATGCAGGAGGAGAGCAGGGAACCGTGCAGACAGTCACGTGTGTGTGTTGTGTCAGTACCTGAACTCAAATCCCTAGAACCACATAAAAAGCCAGGCATGGACGTGTGCGCATCTATAATCCCAGCACTGGGGTAAGGGACCACAGACAGGAGGCTCACCAGGGCTTCCGGGTCACCAGCCCAGCTGCTCTTACAGAAAATCCAGATTGGTTCCCAATGCCCACATCAGGCAGTCCACACCTTCCTGGGTCTCTAGTTCCAGGGGATCCAGTGTGCTTTCCTGTGCTCCACAGACACAGCACTAGTGCAGTACACATGCAGACAAGCAGAAACAGACACAAGAGATAGTTACACATGTGCATGCATATATACCACACACACACACACACATACACCACACACACAAGACATACGCACATGCATATATACCACACACACTATATATACCACACACACACAGGCACATACACCACACACACACATACACCACACACACACCACACACACAAGACATACGCACATGCATATATACCACACACACTATATATACCACACACACAGGCACATACACCACACACACACATACACCACACACACAAGACATACGCACATGCATATATACCACACACACATACCACACACACACACACACCACACACAAGACATACGCACATGCATATATACCACACACACATATACCACACACACACATACACCACACACACACATACACCACACACACACATACACCACACACACAAGACATACGCACATGCATATATACCACACACACTATATATACCACACACACACAGGCACATACACCACACACATGTACTACACACATAGACACACACATATACCACTCATACACATGTATACCATATGAAGAGACACATACATATGCACGTATACCACACACAGAGACACACACATGCACATACATCAAACACACATATGTCACATGCACACATTAAAAAAACAGTCTGGGAGAAAAATGTATGGACAACCCACAGGACCTACAAGAGAATATTATCCTTAGAGAATCAAAGAAGAAACTAAAAAAAGATGAACCATCTCTCAGAAGCAAGAAAATTCATGAATGAAAATTCACAAATGTACAAAATAATACCACTAAAGATGCAAAATTGTGCACCATTAGTAATCAGAGGAAATACACATATTAAAGCAACAATCTGGCTTTATCCAGTTGACAAACAACACAATAAAAGGTGTTGGCAGAGGCATGTGGAAATAATACTCTCATACAATGCTTGTGGGAGTCTAAACTGGGACATTCTTTTAGGAGGACACATTTGCAAGGATAGCAGCAATAGCAATAATAACGATGATGATAGCCCTGGGATTTAGCTTGCTATGGGTCAGAGCATGGCCCAAGTATTCACCAGGGATTAACCCCTTGTGTTTCAAACAACTCGGTAAAGGAAGAGCTGTTGCTATGCTGCTGTCTCCAGGGAGGAGTTCCTCCTCCTGAGCCACCCAAGGCCAGCCAGCCAGCAGGTGGCAGAGGTGGAATCCAGTTCTAAGTGGAGAATGATGCCACACTGCCCTTGCTGGAGCACAAACAGGATGTAAGGATACTGACCTCGGGAACTGCTTCTAGGAATTTGCCAGAAGAACTGAGGGCCAAAAGAGGGCTTAGCAAGTAAAGGTGACTGTGGCCAAGCATAAGAACCTGAGTTCAAAACCCAGACCCACACAGTGAGAAGGGCGCTGCTCCCCGAAAACTGTTTTCTGACCTCAATATGCGTGCTTACATACATGCATGCTCAGAGAAATAAATGAGCTAAGTGAAATAAAAATAAAGAGAAAAGTAAACAATTGGCCGTGTCTATTACACCAGTTCTGCAACAACAGGAGGAAAGTGATCACATAAACTGCTAGTAGAGATTGAGAAGCAGACATTATTTGTGGAATGCATTTGGCCATTGAAACAAACTAGAGAAAATATGATATACTATTGTTTAATGAGAAAAATGACTATAAAATAATAAACATGGAATTACACATTCTAAAATAATGCCATGTAATCTAGGCCTAAAGATAACATCTCTTTTGTGATTGGTGTTGTCTACATTTTACAGAAGTTCTAAATAAGACAGAGAAACCCTGCCTCAGAAAAAAGAATTACTTGTGTAATCAAAAGTTAGATACTTTATTCATTATTGAAAAAAAAATGAGAATAAGTCAGAAAAGCATTTTGTACTTTGATGGCGAGAGTTTCTACAGTAATTTTTTTTTTTTAAGACAGGGTTTTTCTGTGTAGCCCTGGCTGTCCTGGGACTCACTCTGCATACCAGGCTGGCTTCAAACTCAGAGATTCACCTGCCTTTGCCTCCTGAGTGCTGAGCTCAAAGGCGTGCGTCACCACCACCCAGCAATTGGCTAAAATTTTTAGTTGAAAAAACTAAAAATTAGGAGATGGAGAGATGGCTCAGAGGTTAAGAGCACTGGCTGCTCTTCCAGAAGTCCTGAGTTCAATTCCCAGAAACCTCATGGTGGCTCACAACCATCTGTAATGAGGTCTGGTGCCTTCCGTGCCAGCAGTACATTGTATGCTTAATAAATAAATAAATTTTTAAAAAAAGAAAAATTAAGCTTATTCATATTCTAAATAATATAATTTTGATGTTATATCCATCTTGGAAAGACTAAGTCAAGATAATACATGCAAGACTCTTTATTTGATTCCTATTACTGATCTTATTCTCAATTGTTTGTTTTCTTTTTTCTGTTTCTATCTGATAAAACCTAAACATAGGTATTCTTTTACAAGAGCTTATGAATGGCATATTAGTAAAGAAAGTATAACGAGACTCTTGACTCAGGCAGCCGAGAGAACAGACAACGCTCATCACTAATGGATTAAGGGTTGAACGGTGATATCCCCCCATTTTCTCCACGTAGTCATGTTTGTCAGACCTCTGAGCATAGGTATAAACAAATGTGGCTTCATGACTCAGAGGATGAAGGAGATCTCTGCTCCATCCCAGGACAGGGGTTTCCAGGGGCTTCTACGAAGCAGCCCCGAGGCCTGACTCAAACAGTGCAGAGGGGCTTGGGATACATGGGGGGCAGTGAGTGACAGAGGAAGGGAGTCCCTTCACAGCATGTACGGATTGAGTGTTAATACCATGCCCTGTCTAACATCTGGAACCTTGAGCGCTGAAGCTACCAGTTAAACCATTAGGGCAAAGCAGTTCCGAGAGACAGGGCTCAGCTCTGGTCCACATGAGGCAGTGTTGCTCATGTTGACAATGCACTGAGCCTTATCTCTAAGGTGTCCATCTCTAGACGCAGGCAGTGTATTGTGGTCTACCGAGCACACTCACGACCTTCACCCCACTTGAGACAGTGAGCAGATCAAAGAACTGTTGTCACCAGCCCTTGTCATCATGCTACTTGCTGTCTCATCACTTAAAACAGTACTTGACCTGAGTGCCAATGGATAGATACAATCAGCAATGGACATACCAGATTTTTACCGGTCAAAGGTAGATAATAATGCCTACTGTTCACGTCTGTTGTGGAGATGAACTCAAGTCCTGCTCTAAAGTTCCTAACAAGTGGCTGTCATATCAAAAACGGTAAAAGAAAGTATTTTCAAAGAAAAACAAAGTAGTTAAAATGTCGAGCAGTGGGATCCCAGGCCACCTTCCTTCCGGAATGTGTGAGGTATGGCCACCTCAGACTTGTCAAGCCCCATGGGCCTCACACAGCAGACAGCCTTGCAGAGCCGGGTGCGGCTACCTAGGTTCACCACCGTCCACTCCACCCATCTATCCTCCCAGGTGAGCAGGTAAGAAACCCCTTCATCTTGTCAGAAAGAACAAGAAAGGCAGCACCAGAGAGGCTAGGTGGCTAAACCTGATGAGCTTCATAGGCAGAGCAAGGCCTCCTGGGAGGGAACAGAGCTTCCAGAACGGGTGACGGATGGAGTCCTGCTGATCTGGCCCAGCCAGTGTGACAAAAGTAGGCAGTCACTGGTCCTCCTGAGAAGCTTCAAGTCTTCCATACTGCCTTCACTTAGGAGAAGGGTTAACTTCAGCAGAGAGAAGCTCTGTTGCTTCCCTGAGTCCCCCCCAATTCCCAAAGCACTCACTCGTACCTCAGGCCCCAAACAGAGCTCAGAGTCCCTTTTCCACAGAGTCCTCTCTAGATACAGAGCAGCTCATGTCCACAGGGTCTGCTTTCTGTAGCTGTACAAGGTGACTCTGGGCCACAGCAGAAAGAATGGCCTCGCTTCTCTTTGACTTCTAAAGATGGCTGCCATGCCACAACAGAACCTGGAGCATGCTGGAGCCTGGCGAGGGCTCTAGCACTTCCATACCATACATACTCAGACGTGAGACAAAAGTAACCACATGTCAAATTCACATGGCATTTTAAGAATTGTATGACACCAGCTTGTCAAAACTAACCTATTCAATAACTTATTTGTTTGGTTCATTGACATTGTCCCACAAGCCAATGTGCCCTGCCCAATTCAGTCACCCTTCCTAAGATCCACCTTCTAATCTTCCCCCAAATCATTATCAGCATCTGCCGGTTCTGATGAATTTGGGCTCAGCTCTCTTTCCTGATAATGGGTCTAAACCAAGCTCAAAGCCGCTAGGCTCTTCTTCGGGATGCCAATGATTAAAGAAAGAACCTATGATCAAAAGAGGCAATCGCAGGCTGGCAAAATGGCTCAGAGGTTAAGAGCACTGACTGCTCTTCCAGAAGTCCTGAGTTCGATTTCCAGCAACCACATGGTGGCTCATATCCATCTGTAATGAGATCTGGTGCCCCCTTCTCGTGTGCAGGTGTACATGGAAAGAATGTTGTATACCTAATAAATAAATAAATCTTTTTTTAAAAAAAGAGGCGATCACAATTCTCTCTCATATAAAAATCCCTGTCAGTACTCAATCTCCTTTGAAATGAAAATTAAAACTACAATCTACAAAAGTGACCAACGGGCCTGTGTGATATACTGGTGCAACAGCGGCACCAGCGTGTGGAATTAGCAAAGCACTCTCTGACTGGAATTAAGGACCGTTCCATGAGATGAACCCATGCCTGACTCCAATGTGCAGAATTAGCAAACCACTCTCTGATTGGAATTAAGGACCATTCCATGGGATGAACGCATGCCTGACTCTGCTTCGGTGACCATGAACCTGAGACTGCATAAGCCATGAGCCAAATAGTATTGCTCTACTAAAGCAACAGCAATAAAATTATTCCTAACCACCTTCTGCTGTACCCATAGATCACTGCCTTACTCCGCCATCCTCAGAGAAGCTTCTTCCTACAGTAGTAGGTCAGAACTAACACAGAGACCCACATCTGGGCAATGGCAGAGAGTGACAAACCGTGGAACACTCGGTTCTAATGGAATATCTTCATCAAACGCCTCCCCTCAGGGTTCAGGGAGTTATGCAGAAGAGGAGGCAGAAAGATTGTAAGAGCCAGAAAAGATGAATGACTCTGAGAAAATAGTGTCTTCCAGATTAACAGAACAAATACATATATAAACACACAGATATTGTGGCAACATGCACAAGGCATGCACAAGTCTAAGCCAGGTGGGTCCCAGCACTGGAAAGGGGGAAGTAGACCTGAACTCCCATCCCTGACCAACTAATATCTCCAATTAACATCCTCGTACAAAGGAAGAATTAGTGTTCTCCAATGGAGTCTCACTGGTATATTAACCACACTTAAAAGTAGGCCCCCAGGGAAAAGCTGTAGGTACCAGGAACCTTGTTGGTGTCACGGCTTAGTAGTTTATCTTTAAAACTTACTAGGAGGAGGAGGAGGAGGAGGAGGAGGAGGAGGAGGAGGAGAGAAGAAGAAGAAGAAGAAGAAGAAGAAGAAGAAGAAGAAGAAGAAGAAGAAGAAGAAGAAGAAGAAGAAGAAGACAGTGCAATGGTGGCATAGGTCTTTAATACCAGCACTCAGGAGTCAGAGGCAGGTGGATCTCTGTGAGTTCAAGGCCAGCCTGGTCTACAGAGCTAGTTCTAAAACAGCTAAGGCTGTTGAACAGAGAAATCCTGTCTCAAAAAAAAAGAAAGAAAAAAAGGAAGGAAGGAAGGAAGGAAGGAAGGAAGGAAGGAAGGAAGGAAGGAAGGAAGGAAGGAAGAGGTCCCTATACCCAGCAGTAGATGACCAACAAAAAATGAACTCAATAGTATTTTTGTAGACTTTTTATCTCATATTGCTTTGTTTGGACCTTGTCTTTGTCTTTGTCTTACTGATCATTTCCTTGTATATTATGATTTCTTATATGTGGGGTTTTGTTTGTTGTGTGTGTGTGTGTTTGTATGTGTGCTTCTTGTGAGTTTTTTATATATATTTTTTGGTTTGACTTTTGTTTTTTGTTTGTCTGCTTGTTTTCTAAAGAGAGAAAAAAGAAAGGGTGTGGAGTTGGATCTCAGGGGAGGTGAGGAGGATCTGAGAGGAGCTAGAGGAGGAATACCATGATCAAAATATATTGTATGAAAAAAATCTTCAATAAAGTAACAAGACCCTCTTAACATGATATTCAGACACCCTGTGTGACATGACCCACATCATGGGTACCCTTTCATATCCCTAGCGTGGCCTGCAAAAATGCCTTGCCACCAGCACACTTCTACATAGCCTTTCCAGTCTGCCTGCCTTTGCCTGGTTTGCCCTCTAACAGATCTCTGAAGGATTCTGGCCCAAGGATCTTTCCTTTATGATGTAGACACACCAATGTGATCAGTCAAATAGAGTCATCATTACCAAGATCAGAGGGTATGCTGATCCCCACTTCTGCTCTGTGAGAGCTCCCAGAGTGTGTGTGTGTGTGTGTGTGTGTGTGTGTGTGTGTGTGTGTGTGTGTGTGTGCGTAATATCAGTGAAATAGAGTCATCATTACCAAGATCAGAAGGTATGCTGATCCCCACTTCTGCTCTGTGAGAGCTCCCGGAGTGTGTGTGTGTGTGTGTATCTAGTAAACTGTCTCACAAGTATCCATTTGCATTTCTGTACTCCATACTACAAGATGAGACCCTTGAGAGTAGAAACTGTGTCATTCTCAGCTTTGTAGCTGCAGCTACTTGTCAATAAAGCAATGAATGAATAAGGTCATCTCTTTCTTATTCCGGCATAAGTTTCTGTATTGTCCCTTCCATTCCAGTCTACCTACAATACACTCCGTCCCATATCAATCGATCTATCCTCCAGCCCCAGATCCAACCCTTCCCTTAGCCTCTTGGACACCCACCATAGAGGCCCTTGTCTGTCAGTTTCTGTTCCCATCACACATGTATACCTTTGTGTCTACATTGGCACTTAATGATATTTATATCTATTTCTTGTGTGAGCATACAACAGAGATGCCAGTTATGGCAATTCAATAGTAAATAGTGTTAAAGTTTAAGGCTACCAGAGATATTACACGGTAACTTATAGATCCTAACTCATTCCTTTAATTAGTTAGTTCTTCTACATACAAGTGGTTCTGCTTTGCCTAAATTGTACCACTTGAAACAACCATACCAAGAGGGAAAAAATGGTGTTTTGGCTAAAGAAATAAGAAGAAGCAAAATCTCGGGGGGGGGGGGCGAGGGGGATGTGTGTTTTGTTTTAGAAGGAAGAGTGTGTTCTGTAACTATAAAGTAATACAACAGAACCTGAACCAACTTGAAACAAATCCCATTAGCACTTTGCTAAAACAAACCAAATGAACACTCCAGTCTGAACACCTCACATACAGTCTGAGAGAAGCAAAGATAATGAGAATAGTAACAGTGCTATAGCCCTACAGCCATCAGTCAGTCCCAGAAGAACACCGACATTTGCTGAGAGTGTTGAGCCGATGTCAAGAGTGTTGCGTGTGCTGACACTGGCAGCTGTATGCAGGGTCTATCTATCTACCATTTACAGCTTCTGTCCTCTTCTGATGCAGGATCTATCTATCTACCATTTACAGCTTCTGTCCTCTTCTGATGCAGGATCTATCTATCTACCATTTACAGCTTCTGTCCTCTTCTGACTCCATTTCCTTGTGAATAAAACTGGGGTAAGCTGAGTGAACATGCTTAGAAAAGAGGCTAGCATGTACCAAGTCTCCCAAAAGTGGCTTTCTGCGTACTCCCAAGTTGGTTACTGGTCCTAAGGGTCCTCTACCTATGAAATTGCTCTCTGGCTCAGACTACTGAAAGAAAATTTAAAACTACAGGAAGCAGATATCTGTGCACTAGCATTGTATTTTCTTCATTTTAAATTAATCTATTTAGCAGTTTGTGGGAGACTGTATGTATGAGTGCACACTTGTGTACACGCACACCGAGGTCAGAAGGAGATAGCCTCCTCTACCACCCTATTAACCTATTTAGCAGTTTGTGGAAGACTGTATGTATGAGTGCACACTTGTGTACATGCACACTGAGGTCAGAAGGAGATAGTCTTCTCTACCACCTTTCCTATTCCTTCGAGGAAGGATCTCTTCCTGAACGTGGGGCATGGCTGCAGTTTCTGCTTACCTGGACTGGAATCTAGCAATACCCAATGATCTTCCTGTGTCCATCCCCCCTCAGATCTGGAGTTACCAGTGTGCATGGGACACCTGTCTTGGTTCATGACGCTGGGATCTGAACTCTATTCCTCCAATTATGCAGTGAGTGTTTCTAACCACTGAACCATCTCCTCAGCCTCACCCAACCATTATATTCTTCTAGCAAAGGCTTCATAGCAATATGATAGGAGCAATTTGTATTTCTCTTTTTCTTATTTCTTTTTAAAACATGGTCTCTCACTATGTAGCTCTGGCTGTTCTGGAACTCATTCTGTAGACCAGGCTGACCTCAAACTCACAGAGATCTACCTCCCTCTGCCTCAGTGCTGGAATTAAAGGTACGCACACTACACCTGACCAAATATATTCCGTGTCTACTTTTAAATAACTATATCTTTCATATAAACAAGGACACATTTCAAAAATAGCATTGAGCTTTGTCTGCAGTCATTGACATCAGAGTAGCCCGTGTGCCTGTCAGCTGAGAAATGGCTGTGTAACCGAGGCAGATGCAACTTTCAATTGCGAAGGAATGGTGGTAATCAGTAATTTGATATTACACCTTTCAGCACTGTGTACCCCAGCATGGTCCAAATGCTTACACCAGTTAATCGCTAACACCATGGATATAAGTATGCTAACATCTCAATTTACAAAAAAAGAAAACTGGCTCTAAGAATGTCCAAAACTTCAGATCATGTGACTAAGGTGTAACAAGTATCTCCTCTGCATCCAGTCATTCCAGCCCCAGGATCCAGCCTCTTAACTGCTGTGCTAATTTATTACCGAATGAAAAAACAAAAACACAAAACAAAACAAACAAAGGGAATGGAAAGAAAGACAAAATAAACTACTCAGGTAACACAAGATACACAACCATCTGATTCATAAATAAACTACTCAGGTAACACAAGATACACAACCATCTGAATCATAAATGCATACAGAGAGGTAATGAAATAAGGGGAAAATTCACACCAGATTATAACATCAGCGCCCTATGGGAGGGTAATGGGAAATTCACACCAGGTTGTAACATCAGCGCCCTATGGGAGGATAAGGGGAAAATTCACACCAGATTGTAACATCAGCGCCCTATGGGAGGATAAGGGGAAAATTCACACCAGATTGTAACATCAGCGCCCTATGGGAGGATAAGGGGAAATTCACACCAGATTGTAACATCAGCGCCCTATGGGAGGATGCTGTAGGAGCAACACTTGGAAATGGTGATCACAAAGAATCTCACGCTTACCCAAAATAGATCAGTGTTTAAAAGAGACAACATCCCAGTATTGTAAAGTAGTTTGGGTTTTACAAAATAAAAACCATCAGAAGGAACCTGTTACTTCTGCATTAGATGCATTATCAAATGTTAAGGAAGAAAAGGTTGTCTTTTTCTCCTTCCTTAAGGCAACCTGGGGGAATCACCCAATAAGGGAAAAAAACTCCAAAAGCTCCACAATAAATTCATCCTAATTTCTCGGAGATCTTCAACCCACTCTCTTCCTCAGTGCCACAGAACTCATGTCTTACTCCAATGTAATTATTCCTTATGATTTTGTCTACTTTTCTAACTCTCGGTTCTTGACTGATACGGAGTAATTTTACTTCTCTTCTAAGGCCCTTTACTCATGTGGAAATGGCCGTGTATCCTTCAAGCACACCCTCTAGCTGGCTGTAATGATGGTGGTAGAAACAGTGGTGTGGATTAGCACAGATCATGGTGAGAACAGTGGAAGTAACTGTGGTTGTTACGGTGGATGAGATGGTGATGTTGGAAACTTGTGCCAGAGGTGGCAGTGATAGATTGGTGGCACTTGAGGTGCAGTGGGTGGCACAGTGTGGTAAGGAGTAATGGCGCTGGTTTCCGTGGTGATGAAGACAGTGGTAATGGTGGGCAGCAGAGGTACTGTTACTGAGGTGGATATTGCCGTGGTAGCAGGGGAGGCGATGGGGATGATGATGATGATGATGCTGAATGGAGGTGGCACTAACATTCAACGTGATCACAGCAGTAATGAGGAGTGGCAGAGGTGGTAGTGTTGACAATGACAATGAGCAGGGGTGGTAGTAGGAAAGGTAGTGATGATAATGACAGAGCCAGCAGATGATAACAGTTCTTTACTTGACACTGGGCAGAGAACTGGAAGCAGCGGTGGTGAAGACATGGTGCTGGCGATGTGAAAATAAAGGTAGGTGTTGGATTCAAAACGTGTACAAAGCAAAAAAAACAATGATAACTCTGTCCCCAGGACTACCAAAGTACATAGATGAGAATGATGAGCCCAAATACAATGGCTCCCAAGTTGGACTACCAGACTTTGCTCCTTTCCAGCCACAGAGGTTTCTCCTAATCTCGGGGTTCTGTGTCCACTCTACTTGGAGCTTATCCAGGATCTTAATTTTACATGTAGACTTGAAAGAAAGAAAAACTGAAGAGAGTGAGGCTACACCAATACATTCTGTTCATAGCCAACCTCTAACAACGAAGATAATAATGGTGGTTGCCTTAGCTCACCCTGGGTAAGCTGCGGCCATACCTGCTAGAGTCTGGCCATACTAATTGCCATTTCCTATGTGGGAAGGTCACCAAGTAGGAGGTGAGGCCACATTCCAGGAGGGGTGGCAATGCTCCACTGGCCACACCTGTCCCAACATTCCCACTGACACTGAGCCCAGCTAAGGACAGTTGTCCTGTTCTACAACAAACATCGAGGTAGGCAATTAAGCTCAAAAATCAGAAACGAGGGCTGGAGAGATGGCTCAGCGGTTAAGAGCATTGCGTGCTCTTCTAAAGGACCCGAGTTCGATTCCCAGCAACCACATGGTGTCTCACAACCATCTGTAATGAGGTCTGGTGTCCTCTTCTAGCCTGCAGGCATATATGTAACCAGAATATTGTATCCATAATAAATAAATATTAAAAAAAAATCAGAAACGAGTTACTGAAAAGAAAAGAAAGAAGGGGAAAGAAAGAGAGGAAGAACGAAGCGAGGGAGGAAGGGAAGGAAAGGAGCAGATCCCCATGCCCACAACAGCCTGCCCAGACACAGCAGAACCACACCAGCTAAGGCATCTCTGGAACTCGGAAGCATTTCTGAAACTCATTTTAGCAAAGGCAAGAAGCAATTTGGACTCAAACCAGGTTAGTTCCATCTTTGTCAGCCAAAGGCTCAGCTGAATCACATCCATTGTCTTGCACTTGAATCACTGGGATTAGGTAGAGTAGGAGCAACAACTGAAGTCACCCTGCTTTCACATGCCCCTGATTCCTTCCTCTGTAGTTCATTGAGCTTCTAGATCTAACATTATGCTGAGCCAGAATGTGGATTAAGTCTGACACCAACGAACCCCGTCCATAGCCAACTTGCCATGGTAATGATCGTGATGATGGTGGTAATGTCGCCAAGGGCTGGCTCTCAAGTAGAACTGGGTGACCTGGTCGCCAAGACAAGTTTACCCTGCGTGAAATCACGTCCCTGTCAGGCTGCAAATGCAGAGCTCCTCCTAAAGTCATCATTCATTCTTCCACTCTTCCTGTTTTCACAAGTCTGGTCAGCAAGCTCCTCCTGAGTTCTGTGCAGTGTGCACACAAAGGACAGCACTGTGTGAAAGACCCACAATTCTCTCCTTCATGAGAGACTAACAGGTCAGCTAGAATCCCAGCCTCTAAGGGTCTTCCACTTCATGGATTCCTCAGAGATTCGGCCTGGAATTGACCCAAGACTGAAGGACCAATAAAATGCCTTTTACCCAGAACCTTTGGGGTCTAATCTCTAGACATACGCTAAACATACACTTGAGCATCCTAGCCCACTGTAGTTGTCTCAAACAAGAAGTAGGACAGGCTGCCAGCAATTTCACAATGAGTTTTAAGACTAGGAATTCCTATGCTCTCTGTTTTGAATTTTGAAGTCAAAGCTAGAGGAAACTTTATATCAACTACTCAGATTCACTCATTGGTTCAAATGAGAAAACTAAGACAGCCCGAGTCAAGCTGCCCAGCGCAGGTTAAAACTCAGTTCATTTACCACTGAGCTAGAATGTATGCCCCTGAGACAAAGGCAAAGATATATTTGTTACATCTAGAACAATGTATAGCAACTACATAGTTCTCAGAAACCATCTACTGATACCGATGTTGAATTCCATCACAAAAGAAATCAAAGTTACTCAAAAAAAAAAAAAAAATAGCTGAGAGCCTGGGATCCAGGCAAATGGGGCTACCAAGGCTACCAGCCAAGGCTCGGGAACTTCTGAGTGTGCGACCTTAACATGCTACTTACATTCCCCACACTTCACTTCTGTCCACAAGTGACATGGAGGGTGGCGAGGGTCGACGGAGCATGGAGAGCGCAGCATATGGGATACAGCAAATAGTTAGAGCCCAGTGAGAGGTCATTGTTACCAGTGGCAGTAACACTGAATGACTTAACTAGAGAAGGACGGACAGGGCAAGATTAATCAGAACTTTGGTCCAGCATGAACCACAGAGGGCACAAACCCTGTGACCACATTCCACATCCTCTAACTGACACTTGATACTTTGCCAGATTCTTTTGCTTCTTTTCGTTTCTTTTTTACTATAGCTCTGACCCTTACCTTATTCACAGAGTGCTGAGTAGGTAGAGACCCCTCATTTAAATAAACTGTCAACCTTCACATGGAACACCAACGCCAAGTTTTTCCACTAGCTTTACCAAACAGATCCTGTGTAGTCATCACAGCAGCCTCAAGTCACCGGCAAAGCAAATCCACTTTACATACAAAGAGAAGGCTCAGAAAAGTTAAGGAATGCAATGTAATCCTGCAGCAGGCAAGGCACTAAACCAGGTTTATACCACAGATTTCCTGAAACCAAACCCATCACTGAAGTTTCTCCATAAAGCACGGATCATTCTCAGGAATGAGTTAGAAGCAGAATGGAAGCGTCTGAGCACTCTAGGCTACACCAGAAGCTCCTAGGATGCATTGTCTAAGCACGCCTCTGGCCTTGTCCTAAGAGGATGCTCAGAGTCAGCTCCTGAAACGTGAGCTGCTCTAGGTCTGCAAGCTGGTCCTGATGGGCAGGTGGGTCTATGGCCACACGGAGAAGGGAGTGTGCTCTAGAACCTTGGCTGAACACAGCAGGACACCTATATCACACCACCCTTCCCAGGAGACCTGCGAAACCTCCATGGGAAACAGTAAAGGAAAGCATGGGAAAGATGCGTTTGTCTCCGCCACAATGTCTCCAAGATCTATGCACCACCACAGTGGCTATATATTTAATACACTTCTCCAAGTCAACTCTCTATTTACACTTGCTGAAATTATTTTTTTAAAACATTTTCCTGCAGTGTTGCCTTCCTTTACCCCACCCCTAAGCAAACACATCTATAAAAGTCACAGATCTGGAACACTAACACACATCGAAAGAGACACACAACTACTAGAATGAGGAGGTCTCATGATTCATGCTTCAACTCCTCAGCAATCTACAAGGAGAAAAATGTGCTAATTAGTAGGAGGTGTAATCAAGTGCCAAGAATAATTTAATCCAGATACTGACATCACATTTGTGTCGAAAATGAAAGAACAATAATTCAGAAACCACTGGTGACAAATCCTTTAAAGCTTGCAAAATGACATAACCTGACTTTACCTCCTCGGGGGTCTACTGGTCCCATGGCCTTTAGGACTCACTGGAATGAAAGCAGAGAATCCTGAACTGCCTGCAGGCAGGTGGTTATTATTTTCTCCAGACTAAAACTAGCCCTGCCACAGAGCTAGGAAAGATTCTTCTGTCTTTCCTCCTCTTCTTCCTTCCCTCCATCTCATTCTTTCTTATCTTCTCATGAACTGACCATGTGTCCACAGACTCTGCACTTATTAAAAGCCACGATTCCATCCCTGCTTTTTGAGGAGCAGTCTTGCTGGGACGGTGGAAAATGAGAAGAAAATTTAATATTGTTTCATTAGGCCAAACAGCCGACACCCAGTCCAGGAGGCTAACAACCAGAAGTGGGCAGTCACCTGTTGGGCCAAAATTATCTCAGGGTCTATACTTCGAGGCCTGTAGGACAGAGAAAACCCTGGTTTGAGTTTGAGTGAGGATGAGACAGCAAAAATAAGTAGACGCCCCTCCAGCCAGGGGGAGGGTTTGGCTGCTTCTCATGGGCTGGATGTACCCCCACATCACAGGCTGTCACTTAACCTTTATAAGCAGACAGATGCTCACAGTAATAAACTGAGTTCCTGCTTTGACTCGACCCCCTCTTGCCTCTGATTGTTCTGCACACTCACCTTTCCCTGGGGAATAAGGAGGCTCAGGAAGCCTAACAGTCACCCACTTTTTTTCCTACTGGCATTTGTTACGGCCATATCAGTTGTTGTGCTAGACAAGTGAGAAGTAAGAAAATGAACAAGTCCTAGCTCGGCTTCCTAGGGGTCCTCGGTCTGCCCGTGAAGCCCTGTGGTGGGAGCCATCACGGACAGAAGGTCTGCTAAGGTATTACACAAATCCAAGGAGGAAGGCTGTCTTGCAGCTAGAGACAAAAGCACAGCAGGCGATGCAAGGCGTAAACAGCCTGACTCAGCAGGAAGGGCAGAGCTGTGTTTGAACAGAGGATGTCAGGCAGAAACCTGATTATGAAATGAGGACACTGAAGAATTTTAGCAAAAGAAAGGTCATAATTTTGGCAAATCTACTGCCTTGCTAGAGGTAGAAATTTTGATGAACCATGTGGGTCAGTTCTACAACACCATTGCTAGAGGAAACAACTCAGTCACTAAGCACACCAAGAGCTGACAAATGAGAGTCAGAGAGAGAGAGAGAGAGAGAGAGACAGAGAGAGAAAGAAGCCCCTGGGCCAGGGAGGAGAGCAGCAACCTATCTGCCTTCCCAGGGAAAGGGAACTGGTTCTTGAGAAAGAGTGGGATGAAAGGAGAATGCTGACACCTAAGGAAGGCAAGGGTTATGTACATACATCATACATATATCACACACAGACATATATACGTATATCATACGTATAAGTGTGTCTGTGTATACCTCAAACACAGCCATGTGAAGATGCACAGATACATGTATACACATCACACACAGATACATGCACCCATGAATGAACACATAATGTTTATATATGATTTGTATACACAGACATATGTACACATTTGCACACGAAAGCAGTGTGAGAGCCAGGCTCGAGTCTGAGAAAAAGATCAGTTTTCCATTCTCCAGTCTTAACAAAAAATGTCATCAGTTCGAGGATCTCTTCCGTCCCCTGCATTCCCCAAGCCTTGGCACTTAACTATCAAGCTTTCTAACTGAACTCTTTTCCAGATGAACCTCTAGGCTGCCTCCCCTCCCCTCCCCCCAAGCCTTTGTGTCCTATTACCCACACATCACGACGTAGCTTTTCACCACACATTCTCAAGCAAATCCTGGCCCAGGAGCTTGTGAAGAAAATGTGATGTTTAAGGAAACAAGATAGAATCAATATGCAAAGAGAAATCAAGAATTCTACAAAACAAAACAGAGGCCAGGGAACTGAGACACAAGGCTATGACCGGGCAGCCAAGAAGAAAAGTTTTGGGAGGAGAGAGGGAAGTTTACACACAACAGACCTTCCTCACTGGCCTTATAAACTCCACTGGGTATACAAGGGAAGGCGTGGTCTCAGCCCACCGGTAGGCAGGGAAAGAACCCTAAGCAACCCAAGGGACACTACAGGGCTGCTGGAAGGCCTAAGATGGGGAGAGTAATGAGAATGCATCAATGAAACCAACGGTTACAGAGACCACAGAGTGGCGCTGGGATATTTGTCCAGCAGTGTCACGAAAGCTCCCAAAGGTGAAGTTTATACGAAAAGGAAGTATAACAAGAGAGAAAAAGAAACAGTACGAAGCTACCAACATTCGATGCAGTGCATTTGAATACTGCAATTCTAGTGAACTTTGCTTTGCTGTCTGTTGCTGTTGTTAACAAGCTGTTTGCTTGCTCATTTGCTTAGCAGAGTAAGTTACTAGTGGCCCAGTTGCCACCACCAGAGAACTCACCCCCACCCCCAGAGCACAAACACACAACGTGCAATGGCACGGGTACACACTCACACAAGTCAATCTTTCCTTTTGGTCCAAAGCAACATAAGCCAGTTCAGGAAGACAGAAGCAACGCAGACTACCTACGTGTCTGTCTTAACTCTGTACAGCCGTGCACACCCTTGCTAAGAACAGTCCGCATAGGCTGTTCTTCACACAGGTCACTTTAACTCATCTGCACTTCCTGCGCACCCTCCTTGTTCCCCCACTCTCCACCTGATGGGGGAAATGCTTTCAGAGAGAACGATTACCAGATTTCTCAAAATTCCTGACTGGAGCTTGAGGCTGGCTGGCCCTGGAGAGGACTGAGGTCCCCACACTTCCTGCTCAGAAGTCTGTAGCTCCCATCGCCAGGTCTAGTCTCTTCACTACTTCTGTAACTTCCGGTGCCTCCCTTCTTCCTGCCCAGAGAGGGGCACCATAGGAATATGGGTTCAGAGGGACTGGCTCATAAGTGACTTAGACTGACTTTATGGACGGCAAAACTGGAGCCTGGAGCCTGGTATCTTGCTGAATTCACAAACTGTTGGTACTGAGGCTGGGTTTAGAGCACACACACACACACACATACACACACACGAGCACACACACACACACACACACACACTCCCAACAGTGAACTGACTGCATGTAGCCAGAGTCAGAGAAAGAATGGTACAGGGACTATTCTGAGACACAGGAAGCAGGAGGTAAGGAGGAAATGGGTACTTTGGGTGGAAAGTGTTAGTTGATGGGAGAAAATCCATGGATGTGGTCAATTTGTTTAAGCTGGTTTAATGGACAATTAAGTCAGTTTTTATACCCCAAGGCTACGAAGCTAAATTCTCATCATCTCTTTAGTTGAGGAACAGATATTTATCAAGTATTTACTCTGAGGTCCAGCTCTGAGCTGGGTGAGACTGGAGAGGTAGGCTCTGACTCCACAGACCAAGGCATCCTAGAGACCCATCAACTAAACCACAATGGCTGTTATGTTTATAAACAGTGGGGAAGTGTGTCCCGAGGTCATTCACCTGAGTGCAACAGCTATTGAAATAAGAGCTACAACTTGAATAATGCTCAAACAATTAACAATAACCAACAAGTCTGAAGTGTGGGGTTTATTGGTCAAGACAGAGACTGGATCCACCATCCATTTGTGAACTTTCAAAAAGTTGTGGCGATAGAGAAGTGGCCACAAGGGGTCTTTCACAACAGCATGTCACCAAAATGGTCTCCTCACTCCGGGGGAGGGAGTGACACAGAAGACATGGGGAGGGGGTGACACAGAAGACACAGGAGTCTGGGATTATCCTGGCTTTCAGGACAGGCCCCGTCTCAAAGAAAAACAAGCTGAAAGAATCCTTACCCTGCCTTGCTTTGCAGTGGCCTTGAGTCAAGGGTGTAGCTCAGCCCAGACAGCTGAAGCTAAAAGGTGCCGGTTTGAAGAGCTGCTCTTGCCTCTCAGTCCTACTAATTCCCAGATTCTGTTTGACTTTAGGCTCAATTAAAATAACACACATAAGACACCCAAGGAAATAAAGGATGGACTAGTTAAGTGTCCGACATTCGTAAGCCACCGACAGCGGTCCAGCACCTGAAAAGCTTCCAGCTGTGTTCCTTATCTCAGAACCCAGCTGGACCACAAGGCTGAAGCCACTCACTGCTTCTCCCTTGTAAAGTTTACATGGGAGCTCAAGATGTTGGCCCTGTCCCCTCAGGCTACACAGCAGCTATTTTCTCGTAAAAGCTGGGCCTTGCCATTATGAGATTTTTTCCAGGACAGAAGCTAACATGCCCAGGCTGACAGCCTTCTTCAGCTTGTCAGAATAGCTATAAAACTTTTACTGTCATTTTAACTATGCCGTCCCATACTGCCAGCTCCAAGAAGAATACCGTCCAGGGGGAAACCAAAAACCACAGCGAAATCTGAAAAAGGAGAAGTGCTGAGTGGTACCCCCAGGAAGCCGAGTCTAGTGCTGGTCTTGCTGGGTGGCCTGGAGGAATGGTTCAGCCTGCCTCAGACTTGAGATCTTCATCTAGCTCTGAAACTGAGAGAAAACTGGAAAATAGCCACAGGAGCTTCCAGCACCGTGAATGGGTGGAATTGTCCCAGAAGCCCTGGGAACATTCAGGAATGCATCCTCTGCTCCTGGCCTCAGAGGGATATTTAAAAGATTGAAGCCAGGAGGTGGTGGTGCACACCTTTAATCCCAGCACTTGGGAGGTAGAGACAGGCAGATCTTTGTGAGTTCGAGGACAGGCTGGCCAGCCTGGTCTACAAGAGCTAGTTCCAGGACAGCCAAGGCTGTCACACAGCTTAGCTTTTACATTTGTCTGTTCACTATGATGGGGCGCGGGAACAAGTGCGTGAGCTGTCACAAGTTTGAGCACTCTAAACCTGGCCTCGCAGTTTAGAACTCACCAAGATATTAGCTTCCAGGCTTCAGTTTTGCCATCCATAAAGCCAATCTATGTGGGATGGTGAGAATGACAAGCACATATGCAGAGTCAGAGGAATAAGCTTAGGTTGCTTGGCAGCTGGCACCCTTCCTTGCTGAGCCATCTCACCAGACCCAACACTGTCCTTGACACTTCAAAGGCTCTGAGAAGGTGAGCAAACCCAACACCTTCCGAGATCCTTCACCATCTACAAAAGAAGTAAAGTGTGACTGAGAGCACAGGACTGTTGAGGAAAATCAAACAGGGCCAGCAGGAGACAAGCCTATGAATATATCCACGTAGAAAGTGTGCAGGCCTGGGTGACAGTGTGCTCACCCTGGATGCACTGCTCACCCTGGCTGCATCCTTAAGCTCTGAGGACCTTTAAATGATTCAGCATAGTCCTCACCACTAGCAAAACAACGACCTTCATGAATACCCAAAAGAAGGCCAACCTCGGTCCACATCCTGATTTAAGAGTCAGCACATAGGGACTTTAAGATGCAGAGCAAAGACATTACCAGAGCCTTCCCCAGGGACAGCTATAACTCAGAAGAGAAACCAGTTCAACAGATGTGTGTGAGCGGGTACACAACTCACAACAACTGTCATAGAACAACTCTCTTAGGTGATACATGGTAGCTGCCACAGTATGGAATGAACTGAAGGGAGATTTCCATTCAAATTCTCGCCCTAGAGAGAGAATTCTACCACAGAAGCAGTCTCTCAAGCCTCAAAGCCCTTCTCTCCATTTAACAACCAGGGACAATCATCCCTTCACAGCCAGGAAGTCAGAAGAGAGGCAGAAATGGTAGCCTCACGGAGTGCCTGGATGTTGAGACTCTTCCTGGGCCAGACTTGAAAACTGCTCCTTAACCATGAAAATGGAAAAAGTCTCCAAACCTCTGCTCCTGCGATGCTGAGCTCCCACACTCCCACCCTGTGTGCATTTTATTCTTCACCAACCATTTGTTGTGGTTTGAACTTTAGTTAGAGAAGCAGCCGGAGCTCAGTTATGAAGACACAGGTGTGCAACTCTAGATCCTTAAAAGCTGTGATAAGCAATCTTATAGTAAACCAAAGCTCCCCAAAATCAAGGGATATAATCTTGCTTCAGTCTTGAGCCCTAAGAGCCAGGGGCCTTGTGTCTCCTGTCAGAGAAGCAGCCTTCTCAGAGATTCCAGAACCTTCCTTCCCTATCTCTTTTCCAACAGAGCTTGTAAACACCGCCTGATTTTACATCACAGTACCAAGCATTCTTACACTGTCTTTCTCCCTCCTCTCCACCTGCTAGGAAGAAGATACCTGCAGAAGTCGGGGGCTCCAGCAGAGATAAGCTAAGCCTAGCAGGAAGGAGTCTTCAACATTTGTGATTTATGAATGAGAGGCTGAGATTTCTCTAAGATCTTATTCGTGATTGTGTACAAGATCTGCAACTGAACCGTCACACTCCTGTCTGAAAGTCTCGAGAGGCCTCAGTTCCAGCGAGACTCATCAAATACCAACACTCAGAATCTCTTAAGGCTCCATCCCCTCTACAAATACAAGTACAGGTGGGGTCAGGGACCATGGCCCAATCAATCATGTTGCACAGGTCATACATGCTAGTGAGTGTGTAATTCAGGGTTCAGTGTCCAAAGACTATAAGTCTCAAAAATTTGATATGCCAAGTCTTACAAAACCCCAAATATGCATGTGTCGTAAGTCGACAGAAGCCTATCATTTCCTGGCTGATGTGACACGAAGTGGTAATCAGGTTTTTATACAGATATCTAAGTAGGAGCACTCTTGGTGCAGGGGATTACACAACAGGTTTCGAGAACACTCACATGCAAGATTAGTTAAGAGCAGGAGCCACAGATCTGGTGACGCTGTAAGGCCCCGTCCCCTACGTGGTCTGCCTGTTGACAGAGTGGATATACTACTTAGAAGGGGTTTTCCCTACTAAATGCTACATGGGGTGACAAAAGCAATCACAGAGAGTTGTTCTCTCCTCCCACTTCCCTAACTGCACAAAAGACACTTGCCTTCTCAGCCCCCTGGTGTTTAACATAACGTCCTGTACACTGGTGTTGCCTGTACCAAGGAACGCAGAATTTGAGTCTCAGGTTTACCTCACAGATGAGAATAGAACAGTGGTTAGTATATGCTAGCAAGGGAAGGCAAACAGAGCAGCTGAAGGATGCATGATGGGTACCAAAACATAGTGAGTAAGAAGAAAAAATTCCTATGTGCCCTGTCACTGTAGGGCGATTACCATTTACAATAATGTGTTATATATCTCAAAATAACCATAAGGAGCTCAAAGTTCCCAGAACAATAGAATGTTAAATTTTTTTTCTCATCATTTCACATGTATCAAATCATCACACTCATGGGTGTAGAGCCATCCACTGGAACATGGGAGGCCCAACTGGAATCAGAATTTCTCGAGGGCAAGGAGTGTGGAGAGGTCGTGGGGAAAATGCAGAGAGGGAGGAAGTTGGACATGACCAAGGCACTTGTATATATGCATTAAATTCTCAAAGAATACATTTCGAAATGATAAATAACAAGATTTTCTAATCTTATTGCATGTTTCTGGCTATCCTGAAGCTCATTGTGCAATCCAGTTTGGCCTCAAACTCACATACATACACCTACCTCTGCTTCACAAGTGCTGAGATTAAAGGCACAGTTTCTTCACAACCAGCTTAATAAGTAATATTTTTTATTTATTATGTATACAATATTCTGTCTGTGTGTATGTCTGCAGGCCAAAAGAGGGCACCAGACCTCGTTACAGATGGTTGTGAGCCACCATGTGGTTGCTGGGAATTGAACTCAGGACCTTTGGAAGAGCAGGCAATGCTCTTACCCACTGAGCCATCTCTCCAGCCCCAATAAGTAATATTTTTTAAGAGAGCTTTGGGACATGAGTAGATTTTTTTTAATTATTCTTTTTATTTAGTTTTATTCAGTTGCCATTAGAAGCCATCTCATTTGGAGAAATCATTGATTATGCTATCAAACAGGTAGCCCTTTATGACCCAGTCTAGTGTGCTTCCATCAAGGTCTGTTGACACTGACAGCAACAGGTGTTATTATGAGTGTCTCCACAGTGACACCACTTGACGCATGGCTGATCCTGATTCAGATGTGCTTTCTGCATGAAGCATGTTGGTTTCAGAGCCTAAGTATGGGAAAAAGAATGTAAAATGTCTCTGTTGTATTTTTATATTTATTACTTGTTATGGGGTTACTATTTGAATATAGTAAAGTAATAAAGTGTATTAAAACTCAAAAAATTCATCCCAGCGGATCACACACACAAAAGACGTGAAAATGAAAGGTAACTCTTAAGAAAAGGAAAGGTCAATGGGAGAAGAAGGGAGTGAGCGAGGAATGAAGATGAAAATGACTAAATTTGATTGTGAAGGGAGTGAGCGAGGAATGAGGGTGAAAATGACTAAATTTGATTGTGAAGAACACGAGACTGTCAAGTAAAAATGGAAGAATTATCACACTCTAATCCATAAAAATACAGCAAATGGGAGTCAACTAAAATTAAACTTTTAGTCATTTTGAATTCTTAGCTGTTTGGAGTGGATTATACTTGTGTTTTCCAAGTTTTGGAATCCCATTTAGAAACACTGTGGCCCTCAAAACCTTTGGGACTGAATAAGAGACTGAAACTGCATTTCTAGCTCCCATTCTGTAAAAAAAAAAAAAAAAAAAAAAAAAAAAAAAAAAAAACACAAAACGAAAACCTGTAACTTAAGACCCAAACCTTTGAGACTACTAAGGGAGACCACTTCCAGATAGAACACAGGCAATGACTTCCAGAAAGACCCCAATCGACAAAGTAATTACAGAGAAAAATTAACAAATGTGATTGCAAGAAATGCAGAAGATTTTGCTGTACATAGGAAACAAGAGAATAAAGAGACAGCCTGAAAACGGAGGCCACTCACCAGTGGGCGACAAAGATACAGAATATATACAGAATTTTAAAACTTGAACATCAAAAAGAACAGATGATCTAATAAGTAAACGGGCAAAAGAACAAAACAGGCACTTTCAAATGGCCAAAAATTCCACATTTTAGCCGTCATGGACATGCACACCAAAGCTGCGAGGAGATTCTATGTCACTCCAGTCAGAGCGGCTTCTAACACGAGAGAAGAAAACAGACAGACAAAGCGGTAAGAATCTGATGATAATGTAAATAAGTTCAGCTGCTACAGAAATCAGTGTGGAGATTCCTCAGAATATGGAAAATACAGACTGCATATGATTCAGCTATCCCACTTCTGGTGTACACCTAGAAGAAACAAGTCAACTTACTCTAGCATTGCCTGTATACCTGTGCTTGTTGCATCACAACAGCCAACTTATGGAACCAGCATTAGGTGTTGGCTAGATAAGAAAATGTGGTATACATGCACAGTGGAACTTTTTTCAGCCATAAAGGAGAATAAAATATATGATTTTATTTTATAATCAATGACACTTAAATACCAAAGAGGAATGAAAACCATGATTTCTGAATTAGAGACTTCTCTTTCCCTAAATGTCCCCACTGACTGCATGGTAACTTAGACTTCTCCTACAGACTGGTGAGGGCATGGTAATGGGCCAATGTGGTCCACAGAGCAGTGCTAAGAGCCACTTGTTCCCATGTATCCTGACTAAACAAAATCACTCTTTTATGCCGGTGGCAACCACTCTCCAAAGAGGATGCTAGCACCATGGTGCTAGCTTCGAGCTGAGAAACTTGCCTTCTCAAACAGCTCCTGGCTTCTCTTTACTATATTCTCCAAGGACAGAAACACCCAGGATCCTCTTTGGTTCACCTGAGTTCACAGTGTCCAAATGAAACAAGTGCCACAAGTTTCTAAAAGCCAAAGTCTAATCAGGATCATTGAGATCATTAATGCTCCCCCATAATTAAGTCAATTTCTGATTAGAATTGTCATTTCAACAGAGCTGGGTGGAGCAAGGTTCAACTGTGGTATCTTAATAGCAACTGAGTTCCAATTATGAAAGAAGGGGGAAGCACTTTGTTCTTCATACACAAAGGGGCTGCTCTTGGCTCCAGGGTCTTCAGGGAAGATTTGAGTCAATCTCATAGGAGAACAATTGAGCTGGCTGCACACTCCTTCTTACCCATAGCATCTAAGGGCAGGCTTGACTTGAAGTGAGAATGTGCTGTCCTGTCAGAAAATGGCAGGGAGAGCAGCAGCATGGAGTACATAACACATTTACACTTTGTAACTATTCCTTCTTCCTGCTCCTGTGAAATAGATATTAGGGTTCCTGTTTGGTAGACAAAGCAAGTGAAAATCAGAAAGCCTCAACACTCAGCAATCAACAGCTACTGTACTCCCCCATGGAGGGATTGCATGAGCTACCGTGACTTTGCCCGTGGTAACACAGGTGACAAGCAGTAAAGGAAAGACCCAAACCCAGTCACCAAACTCAAGTCTATTCCATTCTATGGGTGCCCCTCAGAGGCCTAAGTCACCATGCATCATCACAGGACATCTGAGACAAAAGACCATGGTGGAAAGGACCCCAGGATCTATCTTGCTAGTTTTCACCTCTACAAGCAAAGTCAATATCGACCAAAATACCTGCTATCACTAGGAACAACTCAAAGTAACCTAGAGCCGGTTAGTTACAATGCTGTCCCATGTACCATCCAGAACTGGGAGCTTGAGACTCATAAACCCTCACAACCAATAGGCAGGATGGAAATACCCCAACAAAGTATTCATGGCACCAAAGTAGAAAAATTGTGGCAAAAAGAGAGTTGGATTCTAAGGTTTTGAGAATTTCCAAAGTAATGAAGACCAGGAATCAAACAGCAAAATTTGAAAGATGCTACTCCTTGAACTAATGTCTGAAATCTCCAGATTCCCTTTGGCTGCTTCCCAAGTCTGGAACGTATTCCCCCAGTATCATCCTCTGGTTAAAGCATGCAACCCCTATCAGACGTTTTGAAAACAATGTCTGCCATCCACTCTGGCTGACAGTCTCCAAGGCCAACCTGCTTACAGTTACATCAGAGAAGTGGCCAGTCATGCACTAAACGCCTATCCCTATCCCAAGAATTCCAAATCTTCATGAATGGGTCAATCCTTTGCTTGCAATCACAAGGAGGTGGGGCCAAGAGTTACCAGTCACGTAACTAGGGCCAGACTCAGGAGGTGCTTGATCAATAGATGAGTCAGAGCAGGCAGAAGAGTATAAAAACCTCCGCAGCTCAGAAGCTCCTCACATCACCATCACCTCCTTCCCTCACTCAGCTCCCCTGGTGATTCGGGTAAGTGTGGGCTCTCCTGGCTCTCTGATCTCTCCAGCTGGCCTTGCTCAGCCTGCAGAGGTTAAGGGACAGGGTCCTTCTCCCCCTTTAGAAGCTACTACATTCAAATTGATTAGGGATTTAGGAAAGCACTGAAAGAGCGGTAAGCTGCTGTTGGGCAGGTGGTGTTTCTGGTCTTCTGGCCAGAATACTAAACTCAGTCAAGAGAGGACTGCCTCCTACCTCTCTGGCACCAGAAGGGCTGAGGGCTAGAACACAGGAGGGCTCTGCAGTTGGTGCACAAGGCATCCTGCCATGAACTGGATGAACCTTGTGGACCTGCCAGGAGAGGCTGAGCCTACTCTCAGAGAGTGGGGAGGATAAGCCATAGAGTGATGCTGATTGGAGTTAGTGGAGCCATAAACGACCTGTGAGATGCTGGGCTTCAAGCTCCTACTAGCTGCAGTTCTCCACCAAACTTAGACTTCTGCCTATCCTCAAAAAGATGCCTGCTCTCTTCTGGTCAGATGTGCTGGTCCACATGGTTTAGTACCCTTGCCTCTTTTTGCAGGCAGAACCACAGGAGAGCTTCCTTGTCTAATAACTGGCTCTTGGAGCATATCCTCCCTCAGTAGGGTAGATCAAGATTTTGAACTAAGGGCTTTTGCAGAAAATGAGTCCTACAGTTTGCTAATGTCCCAACAAATCTTTTCTTGTTGTGCTAGTGGACATTTATTCTCTATTGGACTTAGAATCAGGACTGGGACTTGGGAGCACTCTAAGAGATGGAGTGTTCCTTCGTGGGATATAAGAAGCAGACAGGAATGTCGGTGCTCTGCCCTCCAAGTCACACAGAAGCCAGGCAGAATTGAGGGAGAAGGGAGGCACCACTAAAGGGGCCTTTGTCCTAGCAAGAACTCTGCAGCCCCTGAATGGAGGGAGTCCCAGAAGCCTGGTCCACATGATGCTGGGAGTCAGAAGGATGCTGCCATGGATGCGGCTGCTTTTTTTTTTTTTTTTTTTTTCAGCATCCTCTTGCTGCTGATCTAATGATGCTCTTCTGCACTTCCTCCAGGTTTCCCCTTCTCCTTAAACAAGATGTCTCACCAGAAAAAGCAGCCCACTCCCTGTCCTCCCGTTGGTTGTGGAAAGACCTCCGGTGGAGGAGGCGGTGGTGGCGGCGGCGGTGGCGGCGGCGGCTGCGGCTACTATAGCGGTGGTGGCGGTGGCGGCTCCAGCTGCGGCGGTGGCTCCTCTGGAGGTGGCTCCAGCTGCGGAGGTGGAGGCGGTGGCTCCTACGGAGGTGGTTCCAGCTGTGGCGGCGGAGGCGGCTCCGGTGGAGGAGTCAAGTACTCCGGAGGCGGCGGCTCCAGCTGTGGAGGCGGCTACTCCGGGAGCGGTGGCTCCAGCTGTGGCGGCGGCTACTCCGGGGGCGGCGGTGGCTCCAGCTGCGGTGGCGGCTCGTCCGGAGGCGGCTCTAGTTGTGGAGGCGGTGGCGGCTCCGGTGGGGGTGTGAAGTACTCCGGTGGCGGCGGCGGCTCCAGCTGCGGTGGCGGCTACTCAGGCGGGGGCGGCGGCTCCAGCTGCGGAGGCGGATCAGGAGGCGGCGGCTCCTACTGCGGAGGCTCCTCCGGAGGCGGCGGCGGTGGCTGCGGCGGCGGTTCCGGAGGGAGCAAGTACTCCGGCGGCGGCGGCTCCAGCTGCGGCGGCGGCGGCTACTCAGGCGGCGGCGGCTCTAGTTGTGGCGGCGGCTACTCTGGCGGTGGCGGATCCAGCTGCGGCGGCGGCGGCTACTCCGGCGGCGGCGGCAGCAGCTGCGGTGGCGGCGGAGGTGGCTCCTCCGGGTCGGCCCAACAGTATCAGAGCCAGAGCTACGGCGGCAGCTCCAGCTGCGGTGGTGGCTACTCCGGTGGTGGCGGCTCCAGCTGCGGAGGTGGCGGCGGCTCCAGCTGCGGAGGTGGCTCCTCCGGCGGCGGCTCCAGCTGCGGAGGCGGCGGCTATTCCGGTGGCGGCGGCGGCAGCTGCGGCGGCGGCTCCTCCGGTGGCGGCGGGGGCTACTACTCGTCGCAGCAGACCACCCAGTCCTCCTGCGCCCCCCAGCAGAGCTACGGAGGGGGCTCTTCAGGCGGAGGTGGTAGCTGCGGAGGTGGCTCCTCTGGCGGCGGCGGCGGCTGCTACTCCTCTGGCGGCGGCGGCGGCAGCTGCGGTGGAGGCTACTCCGGTGGCGGCGGCGGCTGCGGTGGAGGCTCCTCCGGTGGCAGCGGTGGCTGCGGCGGCGGCTACTCCGGGGGCGGCGGCGGTGGCTGCGGAGGCGGCTACTCCGGGGGCGGCGGCGGCTCCAGCTGCGGCGGCGGCTCCTCTGGGGGCGGCTCTGGAGGTGGCAAGGGCGTCCCGGTCTGTCACCAGACCCAGCAGAAGCAGGCGCCTACCTGGCCCTGCAAGTAAGGTCCTCAGGTTGCCACGGAGACAAAGGATCTGGAGCTGTTCTCCGTGGGCGCCGACGGGCTTAGCTTTCTCATGAGATTGCCTGAGGTTTCCAGACCCTTCACGCCTTAACACTCCCCCTGCCCCAGAAGAAGCCTTCGAGTCACTCAAACTGCATCTTGTTCTGCAGATTTTCCATCTTGGTTTCTGAATGTCTACCTCCCAACTCCAGTACCTCCTCAGTCAATAAATTTGCAATTCATGAGAATCTCTTGAGTCTCCACTGGTCTTTGTAGCCTGGAAATTCACTCACTCCATGTTGTTCTTGCGTCTTCCATTCATTCATTCACACTTACATTCGTTCAGCAAGTGTTCTATCCAAAGGTAAAGGGAATAGGTAGTAGGGAGGACTGGCAAGTAATGACCAAGGATGTGAACCAGCTTGTCCTCCAAACATAAAGGAAAGCCTTCACCGGACAGCCTCCACATCACCGTGCCGTTGGGCAGTCACCAGGGGTGTGCCAGGTCTTCTTAAGGCAGCCTACCAGGTCAATTTCTCACAGAGCAGAACGTTACTCTTCAAGTTTGAGAAGCAGGGTGACTGGGCCCTGCAACACTAGCATTCAAGGACTACAGAAGAAAGAAGTGTAATATTTCTTTGAAACCGTTCTCTCCTACCACTTTAGCTCTCTGCCCCTTCCCAATTCTTTTCGCTCAAGAGAACCCTTTGCTCAGATTTCAGCTAACTAGCTACCAGATGTCCAAATCCATTGACATGCTCTGACCAGTGAAGGACATGAACCCTGCACAAGAAGACCCCTGCCCAGGTAATCTTCCTGCTGACTGGAACTGCTTTCCTTCTCCATGAGTCCTTACTCATGACCCATGGTAGAGCCTTGAGACATACATACATGCATACATACATACATACATACATACATACATACATACATACATAAAATAAAAATACCTGCTATGTCTTCTCGATGCAGCTCTGGTGAATACTGATACCCAAGCATGGGGAAGCCTGGTTGTGTTATTGTTAACAAAATATGATGTCAGATACTCAAGAACCTCTACAGCATGTGAGACCCTCTATTGGACATCTATAGGAACAGAAGGCAGCCCTCTCGGAGGGATGAAGGGGTAGCATTCATTCAGCTTGGAAGGCATATCATAAGTGTGTGAGATGCTCAACATCAGTACCACAGGTACCAGAAGTACCTTCAATACATCCAGGTCACTGGAAACACAGGAAACTTCCTAATTATCAAGGACATAGCTGGAGTTGCTCCAAGGGATGTGTGAGCTGTGGAGCAGACGGTTGAGATGTAGACAGTCTCCTGGCCAGTTCCTGCTTTATAGTCAGATATATTCCACTTTAGGCAAATGTGGACTTACTGACTTACTCAAATTAATTGTACTGCATTAAAAAGCCAATATACCTTTCGTGTGTTTAGTTAATGATAGAAATAAGACTCCACTTTTGTGACTCTCCGATTTGGAGTCATCACTATCTTCGTCATTTTGCATCAGAGGAGACATAGAGAGCGAAAAAAGCACCTCAGTGACATGGTAGTCTAACCACCGTATTTTTGTTAACTAAATTTATTCTTTAATGTGGTTATATGTGCACATAACACATTCTGATTACTCACACCACTATCCTTTCCTAGCTCCCTCCCAACCCCAACCAGTCCCCCACATTCTCTACAAATCTCTTCCCTACATTCTTGTCATTTGTTTGTTTGTTTGTTTGTTTTGTGGTCCACTGACCAGGGCCATCTGTATGATCATGGATTTTTGAAGTGTCCATTGGATGCTGATGGGACCATGATTGGGTGCCCAACTGAAATGAATTACACCCACACACAGAACACACAGAATCTATCAGTAAACAGTAGTTCAGTGGGAATGGTGAGTCTCCAAGAGCCCCTACTCCATAGGTGGCTAACTACTGACAGGAGCTGTCCTAGTTCAGGTAACCATAGCAGCTGCTCATTCTTGATTCCCCTAGGGACTATGACTTCCCTATCTTTGTTTTTTTTTTTTCTTTTTTTCAAATGAGAGCCTTTGGGGTCCAGTCCCAAGGTCCTCTCAGGGTTCAGAAGGAAGCAATAGCCAGCAAAGGAACTTAGGCATTCTAAGGGCGAATGGATCTCTCACTATGCGCTTTTCCGAATCAGTTTCTTTATTGCTCTGCCATTCTGCAAAGTTTCCAGTTGATATACACACACAATCAGCAATTCTCTGGCAATAGCAAGTTGCAAAGCTTGCATTTCTCAGGGTCACCAAACAAATAAGGGCTGCACAATGTAGCAACTGTCAGTTTGCTTTATGGCTCAAGGGAGGCGTGGCTTGTAAAATGTGCAGGCAACTCTAAGAGGAGAAATGGCCAACTTAAAGAGCTTTAAATTCTCAGAAGGAAAAAAAGGGTGGTCCATGTGCTATATTCCTAAGTGTGATTAGTTAAACTACAAGTTTGTAATCGATAAATATAGAAGAGGGAAGAAACACAGTGACCAGCGCTCTCTGGGGTCAGTGGTGCTGTGGCACCTGGGAACTTGTCAGGGTAGCCATGGCAACCAACATAAACTGCCAGTCTCATTAGTATTTTCACCAATGTTAATTGACTAAAGGGGACCTTTCAGATCTAAGAATTATGTCTATCACCCTAAGCAGTTAGAACAAAGAAAAATCTGTGGTTATATAGTACAAAATCTGGGTCTTACTGTTTCTAGTCGCCCGGGGTCCAAATGGCGGCATTTTCCCCATCTCCGGAGCTGGTTAAATGATCAATAGCTTCTTCCTGTTATCTCTCAGAGTTAAGACGCAAACGGTTAATTTCCTAGACTAAGACCTTGTATCAATACACCGAAGTGAGAGTGAGTGCGGATATTAATAGCCTGTTAAGGTTAGAGCGGGCTTAACTGAGGTTGCGCTTTCCCATATGGGCTGCAGGTGAATTTGGGACTCAGTTCTCCTTATCTGTGAGGGCTGTGAATCAACAGACTCAGACGTGCCTGCTTTTCTCCTAATGCCTATCTGGGAAGGTCCCAAATGGGATCTACATGCAAGACTCTTCTTCTGGCCAAATGTCCTACCATAAAAGATAATTGCGGGGAGCAGACTTCTAAGCTTCTCTCAGGGAAAGGAGCAGAGATTTGACTGTAGGAACAAAGGTTTTTGGCTGTGTAACTAACTTTCTCACCAGGGTCGTGGGCAAAGGCACCCAATATACCTGTATATGGAAAAAATTGTGCCCAATAATTGGTTAATGCACTGCTGAATCTTTTGGAATGAGTTCCGCTATAGCGGGAGAGCGCTATGGCTTCACAGGGATTTACAGCAAGAGCAGCACTATTCAAAAGACAGAATTCCCAGTGTCTGAGTCTGTCTCCATCAGAATGCATGTTTCTGGTGGGCTGACCTTCTGATTTGTCAGCTGAAATCTCGCTGCATAATCCTGCAGACCGCACCATTTTTGTTTTTGTTTGTTTTTGTTTTGTTTTCTTATCTTTTCTTTTGTTTGGCACAGGAGGAATTGTTTTTTAACCAGGTTATGGTACTAAGCATGAATTCCTTCCTGTGGATCAGACCTCCGATTCAGAGAACAGCCAGTTACCCAATAACAGTTGTGCTACTATTACACAAGTAGCACACCTTGTCTTCAATTGTCTTCATAAATTGTAATTTATGGGTACACTGGGTAAGATCATTGATACCTTTTCTCCCCTAGCGGCCTGCATAGCATCTTCCAGCACTATGAAAGCAAATCAGCAGAGAAATTTTCCACCTCCTCGATTTCTTCATATTTTGTAACTGAGTAACATTGTCTTACAGCATCTTCCATATTGGTTTGAGGGGTTCTGAGGCTTCCCTGATCCAACAACTCATAAGAAAGTATTCCATACCTGCTACTGGGAATTTTGTTTGGTAACCACTGATTCCAGAAGCATCAGCATCCAACCATGTAGTTACTATCCCTTAAAGCAGTTTTTAAATGCATTTTTATAAGGTACTAGATTTTCATGTGGTTTTTTTTCATAACCCTTCATTTTGGCTAACTGTCACCCCCAACTTCGCCTCCTCCCTCACACCATTGCCCTCCCCGATGAAACCCTCCAACTCCACATGTTCCCCTTCTCTACTTTCATCTTACCTGTATTGTACTATCTCAGCTCATCCAGGGCATTCTCTACCAATAGTCCTTTCCTAAACTGATAGCACACATCTTCAATCCCAGTGCTTGAGGCAGAGGTAGATGGATCTCTGTGAGTTCAAGGCTAGTCTGTTTACTTAATGGCTTCCAAGCCAGCCAGGACTACTTAGTGAGGTTTTATTTTAAAAAAAGCCCCTTTTCAGTTGCCTAGTTTTCACTTGAACATCAGGTTAAACACACAAAACTAAAGACTCAAAACTAGGATCCACACATAAGTAAGAACGGATATTTCTCTTCGTGGACTTTTGTTAAATCATCTAGTATAATTTCACCCATTTTCATCAGTTTGCTTAAAATTTTCATAATTATATCACATTATCATTAACCATCCTTCAGTTGACGGACATCTAGGTGGATTTCATTCCCTATCTATTGTGAACATAGCAGCAATGAACTTGAGCAAGCAGGTATCTCTGTGTTAGGATATAGAGTCCTTCAGGCACGTGCCCATGGGCGGTATCTCTCTCTGGGTCATGCCGAGTTCTATTTCTAGTGGTTTGTAGTAATCACATACTATTTTTCAAAATGGCCGGACTCCTTCATACTCCCACCAGAAGAGAGTGTATAAGGGTTCTCCTTACACCACACACCCAAATCAGAATATATTGTCATTTGTTTTCTTGACAATGACCATTTAGCCTGGGGTGAGGTAGAATCTTAAAGTAGTTTAATCCACATTTCCCAGATAGCTAAGGATACTGAACACTTTTTAGTGTCCACTACTCATTTGAATTTTTTCCGTTTGAAAACTCCCAGTTTCATGATCCATTTTTAAACTGTATTGTTTTCTTGATGTTAACAGTTTGAGTTCTTTGTGTATTTTAGACACTAAAACTCTGCAGATGTATAGATTTTCTCCCATTCTGTGTGAGGCCTCTTCACTTGGTTGGCAGCTTTCTTTCCTGTACCTCTTTACTTTTGTGAGACCCTACTTGTTGATTGTTGGTCATATTTCCTCTGCTATAAGAATCCTGTTCTTAAAGGGAACCTCATGCCTGTATGTTGAAGTGTTTTCCTCCGGCAGTTTTGGAGTATGAAATTTTATGCTAAAGTCCTTGGTCCATTAGGAGTTGAGATTTTACAATGAAGATAATGATTTAGTACCTTATTCTGTATGATGATGTACAGATTCTCCAGAATAATTTGCTTTTATCTTTCCTCCAATGTTTATTTCTGACATTTTTGCCAAAAATCAAGTAGGTCTGGTTATATGGAGTCACGTCTGTGTCTTCTCTATTCCTTTGATCTGTGTATCTGACTTTGTGCCAATATCACACTATTTTGACTACTATGGCTCTGCAGTGCTGCTTAAAATCAGATATGATGATAATTCCCTAGTGTTCTTTTCTTCAAAATTGCCTTCAACTATTTGTGGTCTTTTTTTCCATGTAAATTTTAAAGTAATTTTTCTATGTCTGTGAAATGGCCCTGGAATTTTGATTGGGATGATATCTAGTACGTAAATTACTTTTGATTGGATGGTCATTATCACAATATTAATATTTCCAACCCATAAGCTTGGGAAGTCTTTTATCTTCTAGCATTTTCCTCAGTTTCATTATTCAGCATCCTAAGTTGTTTTTATGCAGTTTTTTTCATAAATTTCTATCAAAATAGAACATCACTTTATCATTTCACTTTTTCCACTCAAACCCTCCCAAGGCCCCACCTTCCTTCCCTTTCTTCCACATCCACTTCCCCACTCTCAAATTATTATTGCTACATGATTGTGTGTATATATGTATGAACATATGAATATATAAATATGACCTGCCGAGTCCATTTTTGCTGTGTGTAATTATTCAGTCCCAGGCTGACCTTTAGTGTTGGGTAACAAGCTAGGGATCTCATCCCCGGGAGAGGTTAACTTTCCCTCTCAGCAGTCATCAGTTGCCTGTAGCTGCTCGTCCAGGGTTGTGGCCCCATGAGATTGTCCCCTTTCATGTTAGCGTGTCTATTGATCTTGTCTTTGCTCAGATCTTGTTTACAAAGTCATTTCTATGAGAGACTGTTTTACAGAAGACTTCTTGGTATTCTTGCTCTTAAATTTTTCTACCCCTTCTTCTGTGATGTTTCCTGAGCCAGAAATGCAAGTACTGTGATATAGATGTATGGATTGGACTAAGCTACCCACAGTCCATTGGTCTCTGTATTGCGTCCAGTTGCAGTTTTCTGTGGTGGTCTCCATTAACTGTAAAGAGAAGCTTCTTTAATGAGGGATGGTAGCTACAAATATCTGTAATTATAAGGATAAAATTTAGAATACAGTAAGAAACTGGGCGATGGTGGTGCACACCTTTAATCCCAGCACTCAGGAGACAGAGGCAGGTAGATCTCTATGAGTTCAAGGCCAGTCTGGTCTACAAGAGCTAGTTCCAGGACAGGCTCCAAAGCTACAGAGAAACCCTGTCTTAAAACAAACAAAAATACAGTAAGGAATACTGCTGTTTGTCAAAGCGGTAGTAGATTGTCTTCTAAAAACCATAGCATCACTAGCCCCAGGGAGTTGTCTATGTTTTTATCACCAGACATGGTTTCCTTCCTGTAGACTATATTACAGTCAGGCAGCTCTTGGTTACCACCAACATGTAAGTGGCACTTAAAGCACCTGTACAGATATCTTGCTATGTTGCTCGTTGTTATGGTTCATAAGTGTTGCTTCTGGGTAGGACCATTAACTTCTTTTCTCCATCGGCTGATTGCATAGCATTTTCTACTGTGAAATTTAGACTGCAAGAAGTGGGCTTTAAAATTAGATCCAGCTCATATGATCTGAGCCTATGTCCTACTGTGTCTTCAGAACTAGGGGATTGCTTTCAGCCTCTGAGCGGTTACCAAGGGCAACAGCTTGTCTTGTTCCTGATTTTCCAAGGCCTTAAGATGCATCATTAAGCTACTTATATGTATTCTCTCTGATTTATATTTTGACATATGCACTTAGCACTAAAAACTTTCCTATTGGGACTGCTTTCGTTGTATCAAATAGATAGCAGTATGTTCTGTTTTGTTTTGATTTAGCTATAGAAATTATGTATTTGATTGATGATTTCATTCAGTGGTGTGTTCTGCAGTCTCCAGAAGTTTGTTTACTTTCTGCAGTTTATTTTCCTGTTAATAACTTATCTTACTCCATTGTAAATATATATATAATTCAGATCGTTGTTTCAATTTTCCTATATTTGTAAAAAGCTTGCTTTGTGTCCTAATTTGTGATCATTTTGGAGAAGGTTCAGTGCACCCATGAGGAGAATGGGTAGTTTTTAATACTTGCATGGACTGTTCTGTGGAGCTCTGTTAAGCCCCTTACTTTACAGTGTTACTTAACTGCAATGTTTTTCTGTTTCTTTTTTATCTGGATGACCTGTCTGCTGGTGAGAGTGGGAAATTAAAGTCACCCACGCTCACTGAGATGTGATTAATCTGTGACTTTACATCTAGTAGTGTTATTTTATCAGTTTGTGTGTGCCTGTATTCTGTGCGTGTTTGTTTAGAATTATAATGACCTCTTGGTGAATTCTTCCCTTAAAGACTATGATGTAGTCTTCTTTATCTCTTCCAGATAATTTTGGTCTTAAGACTACTTGGTCAGTTACTAGAAGAGCTACACCTGTTTGAAATGTCTTTTCCATCCTTTTGGCTTAAGATGGTGTCTCTCTTTGATGGTAAAATAGGTTTATTTCGGCAGCAAAAAGATGAATCTTCTTTTCTAATCCAATCTGCCAGTCTATAAATTTTATTGGATATTGAGATTCTTAATATTCATGTTTATTATTGAAAGATGAGTATTAACAATTGTAGTGTTTTCTCCACTTACAAGAGATATTTTTGCTAGGTGTAATATTTTGGAGTTTTCCGTATGAAGTTGAGTATTGTTCTTTCAAGGTCTGTGAAGAATTGTGTTGGGATTTGTAGGCCCATATTTCTATATGCTGTGGCAGTCAGGCAGGCTCTAAAGCTAGGCCCCACCTGAGGTGGTTACATAGCCTTTTAAACAGGTTGTCATTGCCCTAACAAAGGGTCAGGATGTTGTTTTGTTCCTTTCTTTGTAATTTGGAGGATGCCGGATAGAGATGCAAATTCAAGCCTACATGACAGCTAGCATACAGAGCACACAGGTAGTTGTGGATGTGACTAAAAGCCATTCACCTGGTTACCTAGGAGACAGAATGCTAATGTATTTACCCCTCAGTTTATGTTTTGGTATAAAAGCTGTTTGGAGAATAAAGTGAGAGAAATTCTTCAGGATGTGAACTCAGGACTTCATGAGGGATCACTAAAAATCTCGCTCCCGATAAAGTCATGTGAGCTGTGTCTTTATTCCCATGCTTTCATGCCAGTCCAGAGAGAGATAGTTTATGTTGGGGTCTGGTCTAGAGAAATAATTTAGGGTCCGGGCTGCCACTGGACCCTGACAGGGATTTTGATGTAAATTGCATTGAATCTGTAGATTGCTTTTGGTAAGACTGCAATTTTTACTACACTGATCCTACCTATCCAAGAGCATGGGAAATTTTCCCATTTTCTGATACCTTCTTGAATTTCTTTCTTCAAAGACTTAAAGTACATGTCATACAGGTCTTTTACTTGTCTGGTTAGAGTTACCTCCAAGATATTTTATGTTGTTTGTGGCTATTTTGAAGGGTGATGTTTCTCTGATTTCTTTCTCAGCCCATTTATCATCTGTATACAAGAGGGATACTGATTTTTTTTAAAGTTAATCTTGCATTCTGCCACATTACTGAAGGTGTTTATCAGCTATAAGAGTTCCCTGATAGAGTTTTGGGGTCACTTATGCATACTATCATATAATTTGAAAATAGTGAAAGTTTTGACTTTTTCCTTTCCAATTTGAATCCCCTTGATCCCTTTTTGTTGTCTTATTGCTCTAGCCAGAACTTAAAGTACTATATTGAATAGATATGGGGAGAGTGGACAGCCTTTGTCTTATTCCTGGTTTCAGTGGAATCACTTTGAGTTTCTTTCCATTTAGTTTGATGTTGGCTGTTAGTTTGCTGTATATTGCTTTTATTATGTTTAGGTATGTTCCTTGTATCCCTGATCTCTCCAAGACCTTTATGATGAAGGTGTGTTGGATTTTGTTGAATGCCTTTTCAACATCTAATGAGATGATTATGTGTTTTTTTTCTTTCAGTTTGTTTATACAATGAATTATATTGACAAATTTTCATATGTTGAATCATTCCTGCATCTCTGAGATGAAGTCTACTTGATCATGGTGGATGATTTTTTTATGTGTTCTTGAATTTGGTTTGCCAATATTTTATTGAGTATTTTTGCATCAATGTTCATAAGGGATATTGGTTTATAATTCTCTTTCTTAGTTGAGTCTTTGTGTGGTTTGGGTATCAGGGTAATTGTAGCCTCATAAAGAGTTTGGCATTGTCCCTTCTGTTTCTATTGTGTGGAAGAATTTGAGGAGTATTGATATTTGAAATTCTGTGCTGAAACCATCTGGCCCTGGGATTTTTTTGGTTGGGAGACTTTTGATGACTGCTTCTATTTCCTTAGGGTTTGTAGGTCTATTCAAATTGTTCATATGGAGAAACAAAAAAACCAAGGATAGTCAAAACAATCCTATGCAATAAAGGAACTTCTAGAGATAACACCATCCCTGACTTCAAGCTCTACTGTAGAGCTATAGTAATGAAACCAGTTTGGTATAAGCACATAAATAGACAGGTAGACCAAAGGAATAGAATCAAAGACCCTGATATTAATCTATACACCTATGAACACCTGATTTTTTACAAAGAAGCTAAAATTATACAATGGAAAAAAGAAAACATCTTCAACAAATGGTGCTGGCATAACTGGATGTGATGTCTACATGTAGAAAAATTCAGATAGATCCAAATCTATCCCCATGCACAAATCTCAAGTCCAAATTGATCAAAGACCTCAACATAAATCCAGTCACACTGAACCTCATAAAAGGAAAAAGTAGCCTTGAGTGCATGGGCACAGGAGACCACTTCCTGAATATAACACCAGTAGCACAGACACTGAGATCAACAATTAATAAATGGGACCTCCCGAAACGGAGAAACTTCTATAAGGCAAAGGCCATGGTCAACAAGACAAAATGACAGCCTACAGAATGGGAAAAAATCTTTACCAACTCCACATCTGACTGGGGCTGATCTCCAAAATAAACAAAAAAACTCAAGAAACTAGACATCAAAAGACCAAATAATACAAATAAAAATGACAGATCTAAACAGAGAATTCTCAACAGAAGCATCTCAAATGATTGAAATGCACTTAAGTATTGCTCAGCATCCTTAGCCATCAGGGGAATGCAGATCCAAACAACTCTGAGATACCATTTTATACCTGTCAGAACGGCTAAGATCAAAAACACTAATGACAGAATAGACTGGAGAGGATGCGAAGTAAAGGGAACACTTATGCATTGCTGGTGGGAATGCAAACTGGTACAGCTGCTGTGAAAATCAGTGTGGTGGTTTCTCAGACTCGGCAATACCACTCTTGGGCATATATCCAAGGATACACATTCATACCAAAAGGACATTTGCTCAACTGTGTTCACAGCAACATTATTCACAATAGCCAGAACCTGGAAACAACCTAGATGCCCCTCAACTGAAGAACAGATAAAAAAAAAAAATGTGGTACATTTTCACAATGGAGTCCTACTCAGCAGTAAAAAACAATAACATCTTGAAATTTGCCGGCAAATGGATGGAACTAGAAAAAACCATCCTGAGTGAGGTAACCCAGACCAGAAAAACAAACGCGATATGTACTCATTCATAAGTGGATATTAGACATAAAGCACAAAATAAGCAGCCTATAGTCCACAACCCCATAGAAGCCAGGAAACAAGGAGGACCCTAAGAGAGACATACATGGATCCCTCAAGAATGGGAAATAGACAAGATCGCCTGGGTAAATTGGGAGCTTGGAGGGGAGGGAGAGGAGGATGGAAGAGGACTGAGGAATGGAGAAGGAGAGGGGGAAGGAGAAAGGAAGGGATTGGGAAGGTCAAGTTGAGAGAAGGACTGAGAGGGAGAGCAAGGAAAGAGACATCTTGAGGGAGTCATTATGGGGCTAGCAAGAAACCTGGCACTAGGGAAATTCCCAGGAATCCACAAGGATGACCCCAGCTAAGAATCTAAGCAATAGTGGAGATGTTGCCTTAACTGCCCTTCCCCTGTAATCAGATTGATGGCTACCTTAATTGTCATCACAGAACCTTCACTCAGCAACTGATGGAAACAGATGCAGAGATCCACAGCTAAGCACTGGGCCGAGCTCCTTGAGTCCAGTTGTAGAGAGGAAGGAGCAATAATATGAGCCAAGGGGTCAAGACCATGATGGGGAAACCCACACAAACAGCTGACCCAAGCTAGTGGGAGTTCACTGACTCCCTACTGACAGCTGCGGAACCTGCATAGGACCGAACTAGGTCTTCTCAAAGTAGCTGACAGTCATGTGACTTGGGCAGTTTGTGGGGCTACTGGCCCTGAAACCAGTATTTATCCCTAGTGAATGAACTTGCTTTTTGGAGCCCATTCCCTATGGACAGATACCTTGCTCAGCCTACACCGGAGGGGGGGGGGCAGTGTTGAGTGGGGGGTAGTGCAGGGTGGGAGGGCTTGGTCCTGCCTCAAGTTGATTTGCCAGACTTTGTTGACTCCCCATGAGAGGCCTTACCCTCTCTGAGAAATGAGTGGGGGATGGAGGGGAGTAGGTGGGGAAGCAGTAGGAGAGGAGGCCAAGAGAAATGGGATTGGTATGTAAAATAAAAAATTTTTTTTAAATTAAAAACTATATTTTGGGTTGGCAGTTTTGATGTTTCAGAACCTTAAATACATCTTTCTAAGTCCTGCTGGTTTTTAAAGTATATATCAAGTAATCAGCTGTTATTCTTTTTTTAAATTTAAATTACATTTTTTTATTTTTTTAATTAAAAATTTTCACCTCCTCCCTGCCTCCCATTTCCCTCCCACTCCCCTACTCCCCCCCCCACTCCAGTCTGAAGAACAGTCAGGGTTCCCTGCCTTGTGGGAAGTCCAAGGTCCTCCCCCCTCCCTCCAGGTCTAGGAAGGTGAACATCCAAACAGACTAGGCTCCCACAAAGCCAGTACATGCAGTAGGATCAAAAGCCAGTGTCATTCTTCTTGGCTTCTCAGTCAGCCCTCTTTGTCCGCTACGTTCAGAGAATCCGGTTTTATCCCATGCTTTTTCAGTCCCAGTCCAGCTGGCCTTGGTGAGCTCCCATTAGATCAGCCCCACCGTCTCAGTGGGTGGGTGCACCCCTCGCGGTCCTGACTTCCTTGCTCATGTTCTCCCTCCTTCTGCTCCTCATTTGGACCTTGGGAGCTCAGGCCAGTGCTCCAATGTGGGTCTCTGTCTCTATCTCCATCCATTGCCAGATGAAGTTTCTATGGTGATATGCAAGATATTCATCAGTATGATTTCAGGCTCCCTCACCTCAGTTGCCCAAGAAACTAGCAGGGGACATCTCCTTGGACACCTGGGAGCCCCTCTAGAGTCAAGTCTCTTGCCAACCCTAAAATGGCTCCCTTAATTAAGATATCTACTTCCCTGCTCCCATATCCACAATTCTGATAGACATTCCCTTATATGTGACTAGGCCCTGTCCCTTGCTCCTTTTAACACGTTTTTATTATTCTGTGTTCTAAGTATTTTAGCTGTAATAACGTTATATGAAGCCTCCTTACTAGTCTTGTCTCTTTGGTATTTAGTATGCCACTTTTACATGCATAAACATCCCTTTCTCAAGATCTGGGATTTTTTCTTCAATGATTTTACTGAAAACATTTTCTTTACCTTTGATCTAGAATTATTCTCTTATTTCTTTGGCCACAGTGCACAGATAGGGTCTTTTCATGGGCTCCCACAGTCTCCTCTGCTCTCCTCTGCTCTAGTCTTCCTCCCTTTCTCACTGGTCTTCTATATGGTAGTCCTCCTTCAACGTTAAGAGAAACTCCCAACTTTTCACCTGAGTGTGATATGAACTATGGCACGTGTGGATTTTATCATGTTGAAGTATGTTCCTTCTATACCACATCCAATGAAAGCTTTGGCTTTTGTCACGTTTATTTATTTATTTATTTATTTATTTATTTATTTATTTATTTATGCGCCTATGAGGCAGGTACAAGAGCCACACTGTGTGTGTGGAGGTCAAAGGACAATTTATGGAGGTTGGTCTCTCCTTCCATTCTGTGGGTCCCAGAGATTGAATTCATGTTTGCTGTTCTTTTGGAAACTACAGCTCCCAGAATCCTCCTGCATTACGTACACCTGTACCGTGCAGGTGTGAGGTCATCCTTCCCAAACACCCCTGCGCGCCCCCCCCCCCCCCCCCCCGTTAAAAGACGGCCATGAGGCCTAGCCCTCTCCTTTTCCCTTCCCGTGTGTTTCGCGCACCTGCCCCTTCCCCCTGTGTCATCGCCCCCCCCCATTAAATGCACGCGTGGGAGCCGCGTGTCTGTGTTTGTCTTTGCCGCCGTATATGTTTGTTTGTCCCGCGTGTTTGTCCACACACCCCACCGGCCTCAGAACCCCGCCGGTACCCCTCCGGCCTTTTTTTTAGAACATCAATGTTGCCAGCCTTGGCTTCAAGTGCCTTTTCCTGCTGTTCCATCTTGCAATTCCATGGGAGTTTTTAATCAAGAAAATATGTCAAATTTTGCTAAATAAATGTTCTACATCGGCTGATAAGATCATGTATTTATTTTTTAATATTGAAATCATTCCTGTGTAAACTCCACTTAATCATGATGAATGATGTTTTCACTGCCTGCAAACTCCTGATTACCAACATTTGGTTGAGAAATTTGTACTTTTCTTCATTGGGTATGCTACAATTTTTTTGTAATGTTCTTATCTAATTTTGGTATCAGGAAAATGCTAGACTCAGGACGAATTTGGCAGCATTTTCTTGCCTCACGGTTTCCTAGAGGAGTTTGAGAAGAATTGGTATCGTTCCCTAAATGTTAGCAAGCACTGAGTGGTACAGCTGTCATCCAAGAACTGTTCTTTGATATGAAACTTTCTATTCCTGATTTAATTCTGCTATTTGTCTGTCCGGATTTTCTTTTTCTTTGTGGCTCAGCCTTGGTAGATACATCTCTCTACAAGTTCATCCACTCCTTCTAGGTGATCTAGCTCCTCGGTGTCTATGGATATTTCTTCTTTGATCTCTTTTTGCCTTAAAAGCCACTTGCATTGCCATTTTCACCCTCTGCTAACCCAGGATTTAGTTCGTTCAGGTGCTCTAATTCCTTGACGGACAACATCAGGCTGGTTCTTTGGGAATCTTGTTTTGGATGTAGGCATTTATTATTACAAACTTCCCTCTTACAACGGTTTTGTTGCGTTCCTTAAAGTCTGGCATATTTTGTTTCCTCATTGACTCATAAGTTGCTCAAGAGCATGGCCAATTTAGCTTATGTTTGAATTTTCAAAAATTCCTCCTTTTCTTCATTCTAGTTTTAAATAACACTTGATATAATTTCCATCTTCTTAAGTTTTTTAAGACTTGTTTTGATGCCCAGTATTTGATCTCTCTGGAGAACATGTTGTTGGCATTTGAAAAGAATTTGTACTTGCAGTTGGATGGTTTAATCTCTATATGTCTGTGAGGTTTATTTGTTCTGAAGTATAGTCATGCCCAGTGTTTTTGTAGTTGTGAATGTTGTTGGTGCTTTTAATCTAGATATGCCCAATGTTAAAAATGGGGTGCTGGGTCACCCACTGTTGTATTATATATTCTGCCTCCCTTCAGATCTACTAGCGGTTGCTCTAAGCATTTAGGTATTCAAATGTTAGAGGCATAAATGTTTATTGTTGTTCAGTCCTCTTGGTTAATGGACCTCTTTGTCATAGATTGCCCCTTTATCTTGTTTACAGTGTTGATTTGAAGACTGTTTTGTATGACACAGCTAGGGTTACCCCTGCTCTCTTTGCGTTTGCATTTTCATAGGCTCTTTTTGTATCCCTTCACTTTTAGGTAAAGTGGGTCTTTAAAAGCATCAAGAATTCCGCTTGTCTGGGTTTTTCTTTTATTTGTTCTGGGAAGATTAACTTATTCAATTGTTCTTTTCCTTTGACTCAAAAAACTTAACTCATTTATGCTCAGAATGATCTGTATAGAGAAGAACTAACCACTGTCAATGGCTGTTTTTCTGGTTGTGTTACAGATCCTCCATTCTTTTCTTTCTCCTTTTTATCTTTTTGCATTATTAAGTTATTTTCTTCAGTAGCAATATGCATTCATTCACTTATCTCCTTTTTGGAAAGTGGGGTGGAGACAGCAGGATCTCACTAGGAGATCAGGATGGCCATGAACTCACGGCATAGCCTCAGGTGACCTCAGACAACCTCAGACTCTTGGTCTTCCTGCTCTAGTCTCTTGGGCTCTGGAATTATAGGTGTGACCGCCATGCCCAGCTAGATTCCTTACTTTTCTTTGTGTGTATACAAATTCTTGTCTCATTTATCATTAAGCTTACAAAGTTTAGCAGGCTGCTTTAAGTAGACAAATTTTGATTGTGTGGAGGAAAAAAAAACCCTGCATTTCTTTCCTTCTTTCCACACATAACTCTTCTGCACATGCCTTTAATCCTAGTACTTAAGAGGCAGAGGCAAGTAGATCCATCTGAGTTCAAGACAAGTCTGGTGTACATAGTGAGTTCTAGGACAGTCAGGGTTATATAGAGAGACCATATCTCATGGGGGGAAAAAAAGGCTGGGCAGTGGTGGTACATGCCTTTAATCCCAGCACTTAGGAGGCAGAGACAGGAGGATCTCTGTCAGTTAAGGCCAACCTGGTATACAGAGTGAATTCTAGGACAGCCAGGTTATATAGAGACCCTGTCTCAAAAAAAAAAAAATTAAAAAAAAGAAAAAGAAAGGAAAAAGGAAAAAAAGTTATAAAGTGCACAAGGGCACGCCCTGGGTTTGTGTATATATAAAGTAAGCAATTGCTGGAAGAGAGGAGACTCTCATCAGTGGAGTTGACCGTAAGTTGTACAGAGTGTTTCAGGAGTGCAACTTTCATGAGTTGTCACCTAGCCTGGAGCAGGCTTTTTAGAGATGTGGCTGCTTTGAGTCACCCTGTATCATCTTACACAGCCCCTGGTAAGCAGCTCCAATAAACACATTGCTCACCTAGCTAGACTGGATGGAATCACTTCCTTGTTTTGTCATCAGTGCTGTATCTGGCATAAATAAACACCTGATGAGTTTGAGAGGCCTGGTCACAGGGCCCCTGAAGTGTGTGGTAAGGCAGGCAGCCTAAAGTGTCTGCCAGAAAGTAGTTTGGTTGTGAGCCTAGTCTTTAATGGCTGAGCATCTCTCCAACCCAGAGAGTATTTGTAATGTGGATGCTATCCTACATATTGTTGGGTCCAGGGGAGTCGCACACAAATGGGGACAGACCACCAAAGTCTAATAAACAAGAAACAAACTTTATTCCAGAAACCAGATTCCAGGAAAACCAGAAGCAAGCTTAAAAATAAAAATAAAAAAAAAACCACCATAGGGCACAGAAGCTTATCAGGTAGCTAAGACCGTAGTCAGAGATGGTATTTGTTAGACTGTGGCAAAAGGCCGGTTTCTGAACCCATTTTTTTATAGTAGTGGCACCAAACATTAGGTCTGAACAAAGGAATTTTTACAATCTTGTCCCGATCCATTGGTCAGTCAACTAGACCCTAAGGAGGGGAGTGAGTTCTAACGTCATTGGGTAACTAGGTGGCTATCATGAAATATGTTTCAGAGTAGATTGCAGCGAAAGTCACTAATTACAAGAAAACAGGTGTCTTTAGCAATTAGTCAGAAAAGGAACTGCTAGTAATACCGGAAGGTTAATAAATTAAAATAATTGGTTCTTAAGCTGAGAACTTAGAAGATAGCAGAAAGTTCTTCACACTATCTCAAGGTAAAACTCAGAAACAGACTGCCATACTTTACAACCTCCATTATCAGAGCTCATTAGTCAAACCCGTCTACCTTGTCCACTGTCTCTCCTGGTACCTCCAGGCAGTGTGTACTAAAGCCCCATGTCTCCCCCTTTGGTGGTGTCAGTTTCCCATAGCAGAGACAGTGCTTAACCCAGAGGTCACGTATCTCTGTCTCCTAAAGGTTAACTCAGTTCACATCGGTCCTTTATCAAACATGGCCAGGACACCACTCTCAGTTTACAGGGAGAAGCTCCGGCCTTGTAAATAGAACAGCCAGTTGTAAAATAAAATGACCTAAGCTGTTAGAGGCTTCTTAAGCATCTAAGAAAATAGCTCGCTGTGAATGATTGATTCTCCTAGACTTATAACTTTATATCTCTTTATTTCTACATTCTTATTTCTGGAATCTACATTTTTATTTTCTTATTCTTGGACTCTTCACATATGAGCCTTGGATTTGACAATAGAGGTGGTGGCTGGGGAGGAAAAAGGAAGACTACAGTGAAGGTGTTGGCTTGCCGATTCTTCCAGTTTGGAGGTAAATCTGTGCCAACGAGCTCTTTTTCAGATCCCCAAACTTGGAACCCATAGGGGAAAATGAACACTGAACAGGGCAATCTAATAGAAGATGTTCTCCAAGACAGACCATTAATAGGAAGGGAGAAATCTATGCTTCAACTTGCACACAAGGGCCTTCAAAAACAACCCAGCACAGAAAGTCGCAATTATTATGGGCTACTCCGCACATGAAATGCCTGTACCGAGGAAGATTTTTAAACAGGAGATAAGAGAGCCTCTCACAACCTGTTTGATGAGATTAGTTAGTTATGGAAGCAGAGAAACAGTAATATGACTACTAATTTTTTCTTGATATAAAGGTCATGTGATCTTGTTACAGCCACAGATCTGTGACCCAGGGATACCTGGAGCTTCCGGTATCACACGCACAAGGACAAAGAACTGGACAAGAGACAGGAAGAGAGTAAAGTCTAATAAGGAGAAATAACTGAGATGTGAGTGGGGAAAACCCTACACTCAAGATGCAGATCCTTTATAGGTCATCTACATAGTCCTCTCACCTGCATTTGTAGAGCATGGACTTTGGGGGAGGGCATGCTCTGTTTGTCCTGCAGAAGAGCTTCCCTTCTTTCTCTGCTACCTGGCTTCTTTCTTATGTTAATCTTGATGTCACCTTCTTCAACTCCTACTCTCTAGCTGTGATCCCAGGCAATAGGAGGGAAAGCGATCTCTAATGAACTGATTCAAACAAATGAGCAGGAACACTTTGTTAGTGCCCATTTGTTGATGTACCCATGGACAAAATGGACTGACAGACAACAGATTAAGGACAGATATTTCTGACAGAATTGGGCATAAAATAGAAGGTGCTTGATTTCTAGCTCACTGGTTCCATGGGGGACTGCATTCATAAGATAATTAAGAAAGTATTTGATTCATCAGTGACCTTGGGTAGAAAGCTTTAGTGGTTTTAATGGGCTACGTTGTGGAACATGTTTATGATCCAGGAAAGGTTTAACAGGTCTGAGTTAATAGGCAGACATATAAATTTAATTTTTAAGGTGCTAAGGTGTTCAGGAGGAGATGGAAAAAATAAAATAGACAATGAGACTTGCCTGTGTTATTCTTAAAAACGATTACTGAGTGGGCTGGTGGAGCCCGCCATGAGAAAAGCGGCGGGCAGGTTCCCAGCAGCGGGGTGGCGGGGGGGGGCACGCACCTCGCGGACGGTGGCAGAGGGTCACAGACACGTAAACACAGAAAATAGCCATACGTATTTATTAAGGAAGAGAGGGAGAAAGGGAAAGAAGGAAAGGGAGAGAGAGAGAGAGAGAGAGACAGAGAGACAGAGAGACAGAGAGAAAGGAAAAGGGGGGGAGACAGAGATAGAGACCCCATGTACACCGGGAAAGATGGCGGGGGAGAGATCGCAGGCGGGGTCAGAGGTTTAAAAAGGTGTGGGCGTGGCTAGGGCAGGGACCAGAAAGAATAACATTCACATAGCTTGCTTTTAATAAAAAGCAAATTAGACGCTCCAGTTTGAAGGAATTGGGGCGGCGAATTCTCAAGACTGCTTCCTGCTGATTGTGGGTGTCGTCTTGGCGGGGGGAGCGCGAGAGAAGGCTGGAAACATCCTGGCATGGTTGGTCCCTTTGCTTTTGACCGGTGTTTGTGGCATGGCCTAAGGTATTGACAGAACAAAGAACAAAGTTAAATTAAGGTTAAAAGAAAAATTTTTAGGACCAGGGAATTGAGGGGGGTATCTGACCTGTTTTAATTCGGCTCCCTGGAACTCACGAGAACTCCTTGGGTTTGTGAAAACAGAAGTTTTAGACATATAATGACTGTAGCATAAGAAATAAATTTGATTTGATATTTGTTTGGTGAGGTCACCTTACAAAAACCTCAACCTGGCAAAACCTCTCAGCTGTCAGACTGTCAGAGATCTTTGAGAAGTATAAGATTTTACTTGAGTTACTGATTAAAAAATGACAGAGAACTTACTTGGTTGGCACCCAGAGCTACTCTTTTTGGGGTCCTCCATGGTCGCTGAAGGTTGCACTTGAGCTTTGCTGTTTAGCGCAGGGCCTGCCAGGCTCCAGAAGATCCTGTGGGCTAAGAAATCTGTAGGAAGACAGGCCTACCTTGACCTGAGCAGCTAGGCTGTCGATTCCAGCGATTCCATCCACGTCTAGAGATCTCTAGTTTAGATGAAAGGCAGGTTTTCCCAATGGTTAGCACTCTGCAGTCGAAGCGAAATGCAGAAGGACGTTGTTCTGCGTGTGTCTGTCTTCTTTGGAGGGAGCAGAGAGCTGCTGCTAGGAGCCAACCTGTCTCTTTTTGTTGTTGTGAAAAGTTTTTAATAATTAAATACTTAAATATCACATTCCCCAGATCTCTGAGCAGTTGAGGGCTGTTTTAGATATAGCTGCAATATACTGGCTCTTAACAGGTAAGATCCACATTTGTAAAAGGACAGAAAGAAGAAACTTCTGGCAATGGAAGGTTAATGCCAGAACTGATAATGGTAGAAAACAGCTTAAGAGATTTAGGGGTACATACCAATTTAAAATATAAGACTCATGTTTTGTAGTCTGAAATTAGATGTAATAAACAATTATTATGCATTGAAAGAGTGAACAAGAATTGAGCAACGTGGACACCTCTGACGGGCCCTATCAAAGGCATTTGACCATTGCTCAAAACACATTCAACAGAGTTAGCATGAGGATTTTAGTGAAAACCGGGTGAGAAGGCAGGGTAAAACCGGGAGAGTGAAACCAGGAGATTGTGGTCACGTGACCTGGCTCTCAGCCAAGATGGCGAAAATGTCACCTGACCCATCTGGCCTTCAGCCAAGATGGCGACTGCCATGTGTAGTCTGCTCAGTTGGAAAGCCCGCCATGCCACAACAGAAGCCGCAGAGGGGAGGGGCAAAGACTGGAACCGAAAAAACTGGCCATTTACAGAGACTGATAAATGAGGCATTTAAAGCATGAGGCCGGAGTAGTAGGTCTGGATGGCTTGGCTCCCATGATCAAGGCCGTGTAATCACCCGCAAAGACCATCAGGCCGCACCGTAGTGGTTGTGCTGCACCAAGCAGCATAGAATTGGGGTACCAAACCCCGCCGGGGGCACCAAACCCCGGAGAATCAGGCCGCACCGTAGCGGCTGTGCTGCACCAAGCAGCATAGAGAGAAAAGGGAACTGGAGACCCCGGGCCTCCAGGCGCCAGTGAGCTGAGGGACTGGCCAAGGACACGCCATCCCAGGCATGGGCTTAGCACAGGAGACAAGCCGAATTGAATCACTCACGGTTAGCCGATTTGTTGTTTGGAAGAGCTGCGGCAGATGTAACACGTAGGTCATTGTAGAGAAGGTCCTCAGGTCCTGATTCTGCCCCAAGAGGGAGCTCAGAGTCCCGGATGGCGCCTAAAGCCAGAACTCCGGATGGAAGTCCGGGCTAGCGAATCATCCGAGTCACGCGGCACCATTTGTTATTCTTAAAAACGATTACTGAGCGGGCTGGTGGAGCCCGCCATGAGAAAAGCAGCGGGCAGGTTCCCAGCAGTGGGGGGGGGGCACGCGCCTCGCGGACGGTGGCGGAGGGTCACAGACACATAAACACAGAAAATAGCCATATGTATTTATTAAGGAAGAGAGGGAGAAAGGGAAAGAAGGAAAGGGAGAGAGAGAGAGAGAGAGAAAGGAAAAAGGGGGGGGAGACAGAGATAGAGACCCCGTGTACACCGGGAAAGATGGCGGGGAGAGATCGCAGGCAGGGTCAGAGGTTTAAAAAGGTGTGGGCGTGGCTAGGGCAGGGACCAGAAAGAATAACCGTCTGGGTAACTCAAAGAAAGTGTAACAAAACCCTCAGAGTCCACAGAGGGAAAGGACAGAAAGCCAAATTCTTGGGTTAGGGTCTTTGGAAAGCTCTACAGCAGGACCAACAGTTCACGAAAGGGTCCAAAGGAGTAAGGCAGGGTTATAAGAAGTGCCTCTTGTGTGGCAGATAAGCCGTTAATAAGAAGTGAGAAATGAAACCCATTCCACTCTGGGAACTTATGGCATCCAAATGGCAAAAGCTCCCCTCCATCCAAATTGAGAGCCAAGCAGTTCTGTAGCCCAATGCCATAAAGCTGCAGCCCAGGCCCTGTTACCAAAGCCTATGACAAACAGTGAGAATCCGTCAGAAACTCCTTGTGCTTCATTGGCAGGGGAGAGGTTGCATAACTGAAAGTAATGCACAGTAAGTAGTTCGTGTGTCTTCCCCAAGGACACCAGTCACTCTGGATCACACTCGTTCACATGGCAGGATAGCATGTGGGGAAACCGCCCCAGAACGAAGTACTTCTCAAAGGTGGAGACCCACTCCCCCATTCCCAGTGGCTTGTGCTGCAGCCATCATACTCCCGAACTATTCAGCAAACTCTTTTCTTGTTTAGTTATGAAGAGTGAATTGATTCGCTCCACCAATCTTGTTGAACTGTGGCTCGGTTGATCCCTTAGCAATGTGCAGAACACAGTATTGTGTGAGTTCTAGAGCTGAGTGTACCCTAACCTATGACAACCGTCTAAAGCAATGGCACAGCAGAAGGCAGCGCTGTGCAGGTATAAAGGACCAAGCCTGTCTTAGGGGTGGCCTGCTATCTGCTACCACAGGAACATACTGCCTGTTTCTCTGCTGCAAGAGAACATTCTTAAGGGAGATGTACTGATGTGGCACACCCTCCATACCACCTGGTATCTCCTGAAAGCGTGGACTTGAAAGACAGTCAGTGATTGAGCGAGGTGGGAGCGTGTACAGTTGCTTAAGTCAAGCAGGACTATGACTATCAAACAGTACAGACTGCCAGGGGGTGTGATGAAATTAAAGAAATCAGCAAGGAATTTTAAAGCATATGAATTATGTACATACCCAAAGCTTTTTTCAACATCCTAGCGTGTCCTGTGAACAAGCCTGGCAGCTCCAGTGGGGCTGGATTTTAGAGAACTAAATAAGTCAGCATCCCCATCCATGCTGCTGCATTCAATACTGCCTCCTTTTATACATGAAATGAAAACACACTGTGGTATCCCTTGTTTTCAGTTTTCCCTCAGGTGCTGATCCCAAGGTCAGCCTGCATGCCCATACAACATTTGGCAGTGGACCTCCAGAGTACCCCACCAATTCCACATCCATCCACCGCTTGTCATGGCATGGTAGTGTAGGGCCTTGCTTTGCCAACCTGCCCACCCCCAGAGAAAGATTTAATTAGATAATAGAATTGGAGATCAAAGTGTATTATGTGCAGAGGCCAGACATAGGTGAGAAATCACTACAAGTATGTGTCAGGCTAAGACATGTATGACAACTGGCAAGGTTATTGGGAAAATTCGGCCACAGTCTACTCCTATGAATGTAAGGGAGCTGTAAATATTTTTGGATGAATTTTTCATATACCACCTTGCCCAGGTTTCACATCCTCTGTACAGTTTGACGGAAAAAAGTTCCATGTGGATTTGGAAAAGAACAGTTCAAGAAGCTTTTGAATAGGCTAAGATCCTTTTAGGACAGGTTAAACAGATGGGTAACCCAATACCCTACTGTCCTTTTGTGTTAGACGTCACTAAATGCTCAGAGGGCTATGGTATGTATGATAAAAGCACCCCAAGCAAATGGTTTCAGTGGGGTTTGATTACAATCATAGGAAGAGGAAGGAGATTAGTATTCAGAACTAGAACAACTAGCAATTGGTGGCTGTATGTAAAGCAATGAATGGGTGGAATCCGTCACTGAGTCTGCCTTACCAATAACAAAAACAGTTTATCCAAAAAAAGGTTAGTTTAAAGGACTCTTAGCCAAGCTCCTTCTGTGGACAGCAGTGTTGCATGGGGTTTGCAAGCCCTTTCACCAAAGCCATGTAAGCTGTGTCAGGTGCAGTGTTCTTTCAAATCACTAAGCACCAACACCCCCCCCGACACACACACACACACACACACACACACACAATTGAACAACCAGCCAACCCTGATGGAAGAAAAACAGTCCACCCCTGTAGATGATACAAGTAGGAACACCAAACACAAATGACTAGCTGCAGGGATGGGATATAAGTGGCCAGAGATATGTTGGTTCAAGTGAAAAATGTCCCCCAATAGGTTCATGTATTTGACCATTTGGTCCTCAGTCTGTGACACTGTGGAGGGGAATCTTAAATTTAATTGGAAAACAGTTGGTGTCACCCATAAGAATTGTGCTGTTGTTGCACCAGTGGCCACATGTTGATAGTGCGCATGCGGAGCCCACTGCTGACCAGGATTGTTAGTGACGGTTTTGTATGTCAGCCCATATAACTTCTTTTGCCATTATGAAAGCCAGCCACTGGGGAAGAAATGTCCAGGCCCAGTTCCAGTCTGATTTCTCTATGCTCTGCAGCTTAAGACTGTGACATCTTGAGAAATACCACCCAGCTCTGACAAGAACCCGTAGCATGCCAATAGTCTATGTTCGAGGCGAGGGGTTCTGGGGCCTTCCTGGACAATAACTTACAAAGTAAGCCAACGATTTTATTAATGTTCTTTGCTGGAGAATGGAAAAGGGGTTCCCTATGGACGCATGGGTGAGTCAAACGCAGCAGCATCAAAAACCCATGCCAATGTAGCTGCGTGAAAGCTGCATCCCTGGAGCTCCAACATGCGGTCAGCTCTGCATGCGAGTCCCCTCTTCTCCCAGCAATTGTCAAGAGGGCTTGTGAATCTTGTATCTTTCTCAGCTTCTCAAACCCTCTGAGTCTCCATATCTTATTCACCTTGTATAAGCTGCCTTCCCAAGTCTTGTGATATTCCTTTCTCTCCAGGAGGGAATGTGTCAGTTTGGAAAACATAGCTATGCAAAATTCCTCTGGCTCTTGCATATTTCTCCTGCAATGTTTCTGGGTCTTGAAAAGGATGAAAAGATATGTTTTTATTTGCTTATATTTGTGGTTAATCACTGGACCATTTGCGGTGATAGTCACTTATCCTCAGGAAATTGACCAGTTATGAATCTCTGCAGTAAACAACATCTACAGAAGGGGGAGGAGGAGGAAGGACCAACGACAACAGCTGCAGTAACCTATGATCATAAACACAAATGTTTAAAAGGCAATTTGACAGGCAGAACATACCCATTTAACAAAACAATGGCAGTTACTTCCTGTGGGCTCCATATGCTTAGGATTTTGCTCTGGCTTACAACACCAGTTGGCTTGGTATCCAAGCAGGCTTAGAGTCTGCCAGCCTAGAGTTGTGGATCTCGTGTGGTACTGGATTTGGGCTGTAGAGATGGCTCAGTGGTTAAGAGCATTGCCTGCTCTTCCAAAGGTCCTGAGTTCAATTCCTGGCAACCACATGGTGGCTCACAACCATCTGTAATGAGGTCTGGTGCCCTCTTCTGGCCTGCAGACATACACACAGGCAGAATATTGTATACATAATAAATAAATATTTTAAAAAAAGAGAGAGATCTGATTTTTGAAGTCTGAGCAAAGTTCGGTGCTCATTTCCTTCTCACCTTCACAAGAAGGGCACGTTTTTCTATAAAACTGTTTGGGGCTTGGGGAGAGCAGCTTAGAAAATGTGAAACTGTCCGTCCATTTCTTATTTACATGCTACACCCAGACACCGTTAACCTCTTGAGTGCTTTGTCTAACTCTTATAAACTCATGGAAGTTTTGTTTTTATTTAATTAGTATTTCTGAAGTGGATGTTTCTATGCTGCTAACATCCGTTCTTAACCAGCTGGTATGTGGCTTCTTTTAGACCTTTTTTAAAATTAAATCCTTCTCATTTTTTGGATAGGAATGTGCTCACATTTTCCCCTCCCCCATCCACACCCCCCCCCCACGCTCTCAGTTTACTCAGGAGTTCTTGTCTTTTTCCCCCTTCCTAGGTGAATCCATGTATCTTTTGTACTTCCTTACTTTCATGTTTTAGCTCCTGGCCACAGTGGCTTTCATCCCTCACCCATAGTCCCAAGTGAAACACACTTTTATTATTGTGTTTCACATTTAGATTGCTGTCACAATATTTTCCTTTTTAGCTGCAATATTTGTACCTGTCAAGTTTTGATGGACGCTGTCGATTTTCCAGAGCAATGCATCACGGTTCTCAAAGGCGGTTGTTTTCATCTCGCTAACACCTGGTTTCATTACATTCTCCATCTATATTTAGTTTCCTATGGGTCAAACACGAAAATCTTGCTTCCATTATTATTCATTTTTAAATATTGTAATGTATTTTGTGATGTTTGCTTTAGTCTATAAGTTACTGGAAATAGGACAACTGATTTCTGAGTAATTATGGAAGCTGTAGATGATGTATTATTCATTTCTAACTGCATCCACTGTGGTCTGTCATGTCTGTTTTCCTGCTACTATAATAGAGTATTCAAGACTGGGCAATTTAGATTAAAAACAGAAACAGGGATTTATTTGGACCTCTATTCTAGAGGCTTGAAGCTCAAAACTCGAGTACCTGGCATTTACTCCGGTTCTGGTTAAGGCCCATGCTGTTTGCACTCATGGAAGAAAAGAGAGCAAGAGAGTCACTTTGGCTCATGATGGCCTGCCCTCGTGGAAGCCAGCCCAGTTCTAACATTCCTACGAGAGATCCTCAACCCGCTCATGAAGCCTTACCAAGCTCAGGAGGCCCCTCCTCCCAACTTCACAGCATTGCAGGGTTCGGCCACAACGCTGCTTTCACTGCTGAAGCGGTTTCTGAAGAAGGTGGCGGCTTCATTGTGGCTGAGAATCTCAAATGGGGATGGATAATCCTTCGGTTACATAGGAGGCAGAAATAAGTATATGGGTAAATATTTTTATCAAAAATATTTTTTGTGTGTTTTTTGTTTCAAGTCTAACAAAGAGTCGGTGTGGTGTAATGATGAGGGTCTAAAATGCTAAGTGAACCGCTGGATCTGGGGACCAGGGATTCCAGGAACTGACCTTGGGCAGATCACCCAACATCCTGAACTCTGAAAAATAAGAGTACAAAACACCACTTCACACATCTCTAATCCCTGTTTCAATAAAAATTAATTCATCTTCATTACACTGTGGTCTCAATCTGATCCTCTGGTGTGTCTGGGTCACCTGCACCCTACACAACCTGAATCCAAGCAGACCTTACCGCCCTCTGCTGGTTGATTGAACAATTGCACCCATATTTCTTTTGATGTTCCTTTAAGCCGGGGAGTTTCCTTCCTCTCTCTTGACAGGCTTGAGGTGCAGGGAGCCTTGTGATTGGAGATGATTTTCTAACTAGAGTTTAACTTGCTCAGTACTTATTCCACAGAGCATGTTCCTGCCTTATTTACGGACATCGGGAATATGATGAGCGCATAGAGAGCCAGAGAGAGAAAGGGCATTGGCTTTGAGTTGAGAAAGCCTGAGTTTGCAGACTCTGCTGCGGGCACCTCAGCTCCATGCAGGCATGTATTGAGAGTTGCCTCGTTACAGTACTTCTTAGACCGTTTTTTTAAGAAAATATCAACAGATGAAAATAATACTTTGTTAAAGCCATCATTGTGGGAAACAATGGGCTTCTCAGCAACCACATTAAAGGTACAGATGAAGAAATTCAGACTCGTGAGGTTAATCTATCTAAAGACACCAATTCTGTGTTTCCATTTATAATCGTTGCTTATTTTACCTATAGCCATCACTTTAACTTCCAAGAAAACCCTGAACCGCAGAATACGGTGGTTCAAGGTAAGACAAGAGGGGAGCTCCCGAAGCCATTTGATGTAAAACGACAGCTCTAGGGCAAGGGCCCCCTAGCAGGGATCCCCAGTTCTTGGCTGGATTCTTAGGGGGTGGGAGAATCAAGCTCCAGGTAGATTTCACCTGAGGGCTTCCTCTTGTCTGTATCCATTGTGAAATTCACCTGACTTTCCCAAGCTATGAAGCAACTCACACAAGCTTGAGAAACTGTCATCTACTCTAACTAAGACAGGCTCTGAAGATACAAAGATGGATGGCACACAGGTGTCAGCCCTTCGAGAGTTCAGGCTCTTACAGTAGGCAAACCGATAAGAAATGACACCATCGTTATCATTCCACAAATCGCTAACCACCCCACAAATGTTTGTTGGTTACCCCAAGGCTGAGAGCACATCTCAGAATGAGACATAGCCAAGTGCCACACAACTTTCAAAGCAATGACTGGCTGAGAGACATGTGCCAGCATCCCAGTCCATCAGGAAAAGCAAGAGTTCTCAGGGTCCTTAATCAGGGATCTCTGTTTCGAGGATGGAGGGTGGGTGTTGCCCATTGGGCTTCAAGAATGATGAAGCTATCTGTCGAGGCACATTCAGAGGCACTGGCCTATGAGATCGACTGTATCCAGAAAACACGTGGTCCGGCTGAGTCAGAAGAGAGCAAGGATAAAGAAGGGAGTGGGTGGGAGCTCAGTGCAGATTGTGGAGAACCCAGCGCACCAGCACAAGCTCTGATTTTATTCTGTAGGTAGTAAGGACACTAGGCCCTGAGAACCTGCATGTGCTGTTTGCTTGCTTGCTTGTTTGACAGTTGCCTTTTGTTTTTAGAGAAATTGCTGCATGAGCAATGTGACAAGTGAAAAGTCAGTAACATAATAAATAAGACACTTGAGTAAGCGATGAGGACAGAACTCGGGCCACGGCACAGGAAATAAGGGAGAGGCTCCCTCAGGAGCCGTTTCCAAGCTCAAATCCCTAAGACTTGCAACTAGCAGGTGTGAACAATAGTCGATACATATTGACATCTCTTATGTTCTCGGTTGGACAATTCATCCACATCATCTCGTTCACTCTTCACAGTGAGCTCCTAGGTGAAATACTTGTACATCTCATCTTGTAGATCTGAAAACAAAAGCTTAGTTTTGGTCCCAGTGTCATTTGAATCCAAAGCAGAGACACTGAACCCGTAACACTACAGCTTCCTACTCTTCATGTGTGCGAAGAAGAGGGGAAGGGTGACATGGGGTTTCCTAGCTTAGATAAGACTTTTGGATGAAGAAAAGTATACTTACTGTCAGATCATGAGAGCCAGGATTGCCACTGCAAAGTTCATTGTGAAACCAGTAATAAAGTCAAGTCGCAGGACCAAGGTTAATAAAAGTCAGCTGCTTGGCTGCATGTCAGGCATGAAAAATCCAAATCTGAGAGTTACAACAGTGTAATTTATAGCAATAACAAAATCAGTAAGATCCTTGAATTTAAATTTAAATCACCTCTAAGAAATAAAGGTCAGCTTTTGACTGGAAAAAAAAGACTTATATGCAGACTAGGTGGAACTGATGGATTTTTTTTTTAATCTCATAAATGGAGAGACAGTCTCGATTCATGAATCGAAAGGCTCCCTGTAGTTAAGGTATCAGTCCTCCCAGCTTGATCTATAGGTTTGATACAAACCCAGTCAAGATCTCAGAAAGCTGTTTTGTTCATATTGAGAAACTGATTGTAAAGTTTATATGGAAAGACAAAATACCTTAAAGGGACAATAAATGCAAGAGATAAAAAACAAAGTTGAGGGGCTGAGAGATGGCTCAGAGGTTAAGAGCACTGCCTGCTCTTCCAAAGGTCCTGAGTTCAATTCCCAGCAAACACATGGTGGCTCACAACCATCTGTAATGAGATCTGGTGCCCTCTTCTGGCCTGCAGGCATCCATGCAAACAGAATACTGCATACTTAATAAATAAATAAATATTAAAAAAAACAAAGTTGAATGATTAACATCATTTAATTTTGAGACATGTTAAAAAGCTGCAGTAATCAAGCTGTACAGTATTGGTGAAAGAACAGAAATTTAGCCCATATCCCACAGGCAAAGCCAGACTGTCCTAAGAAAGAAACAAAAGCAATTCCAATAAGAAAAGACTATCCTTTTAAGAAACTGTGTTGGAATTTTAGAATGCTTCACACACACACACACGCACACATGCACACACACACACACACACACACACACACACTGAATGCAAACATGGATACCTCTTTCAGAAATTAATTCAAAATAAATCATAGCCTTGAATGAAAAATTGCAGACCTTCTGGGAGAAATCAGGCAAGAATCTAGGTGCTTCTGAGCAGGGTAACAAGTTCTGAGCTCCAGTCCATGAAGGAACATTGACAAGTTGAACTTGACTGAAATATGCAAGCTTCTAGTCTATAACAATGTTTTAAAAACAGAAAGACAAGCAACAGTCTGGTAGAAAATATTTGTAAGATGTCTCTCTAATAAAGGACCTATATTCAAAATATACAAACAACTTTTAGAGACCGATACTAAGGGCTGTTCCCTTAACTACTGTTGTCAACAGGTTTTTTTCTGCTCTTAACTTCAGTGGGAGAAGCTTCTTATTGCAGAGGATAGTGGCTAATGCAGAGGTGCAACTGTTCAAATGGCTGAGAATAAGTGATTGTGGGTTCTCAGCCATATACATAACATTTATAACAACCCCCCAAGCCTCAGGGAACATCAAGGAAGAAGGGGCAGAAAGAATGTAAGAGTCAGAAAAGAAGGAGAAGTACAGTGAAGTTCTGGCCTCTGGACAAGTCATGACTTGTTGAGCTCATAGCAGCTGTGCTTCTCTGCACAGGACCTAAAAAAAGCCAGATAAAATTTCCAGTTTGGATAGGGGAGGGTCTCTCAGTGCTTCCCTAGCTGAGGAGCTATTGGCAATTGATGGATAGCTAAAGGAAGGAGGCTACTTTTCTTTAGAGCAGGGAGACACTGGTAGGATATTCATGCCCCAGTGGGTGACCCCACATCCATTCACACATTCACCAAAGTGAGGACTCAGTGAGTTATGAGAAGGAATAGAGAACATGAAGTTTGGAAGGGATGTATTGAGGGGACCCAGGGGGAACCGAAAGGAGAGGATGTGTGCGGATTTGACCAAAACACAGTGTAAATATAAGAGATTTCCAAAGAAAATGTCAATGATAAGCAAGCAAATAATCTAAGTAGAAACATATTTCATACACACACATGTGCACACACATACATATACAGACTAAAACAATTGTCATTAGGGAATCTCAAACTAAAGCAACAAGGACATAGCACCACTTATCTTTTAGAATAGCTGGATTGAGAAGACTGACCACACCAAGTGTAGTGCAGATGAAAAGAAATAAAAGCTATCACCCATTGCTGGTGTGAACAAAATGTGCAATGCATCTCTAGGAAGACAGCTTGGCAATTCCCTATGGAGGTAAGGCACACTGTGCATAAATTAGCAATTATGTCCCTAGCGACCTATTGGAAGACTTGAAATGCTATGTGCATACAGAAAACATCATATGAATATTTAGAACAGTTTCATTCATAATTGTAAAACAAAACAAACAAAAAGCCTAGGTGTGGAGCTGGAGAGATAACTTGGCTATTAAGAGCACACGCTGGCACTGAATTAAACAAACCACGGGGAGGGTCTTTTCCAAGTAGACCAACACTCCTGACAACCATTATGGTCAAAAACATAGGGTGTCTGGCAGAACTTTCACAGCCCAGGGGTCTCCAGAGACATTGCAGCTGCAGACAGCTTGGGATCCTGATAGAACACCAGAACAGAAACAGACAGAAGATTTTAAAAAACATCCTCAAGGCTCAAGGGTCTATCCAGAAGAGGAGACGGAGATACTGCGAGAGCCAGAGGCGGTGGGTGACTCCGAGGAGACCACGACTTCCAGACACCACAGGGCTAGTGTACAATGAGCTCATGGAGACAGGCAGCACACAAGACCTGCACAGGCTCAAACCAAACTCTCAGCAGTGAGAAGGGGAACTGGACACAAAGTCCCACTGCTAAACAAGAAGTTATTCGCAATGTATCTTCTGGGAGAGGGAAAAACCACTTGTCTCCAGTGGAGTGTCACTGGGTATATCAAATACACCAAGGCAGAACCCATGCCCAAAAGTAGTTAACCAACACAAAATGGACTCCATGTATGTTGTGTGCATTTTTTGTTTAGTAGTTTTGGCCCTTTTTTCTATTTGGTTTGATTTTGTTTCACGGAAGTTTTGAATTCTAAGAGAGAAAATACATGAAGCTAGGTGAAGAGAGAGATGGGGACGGTCGGGGGGTGTTGCAGGAGAGGGAAAAAGTATCAAAATAAACTGAATATGTGCTTAAAACTAAGGAAATCTGAATAAACCATGAATTTCACTTAACAATAATGTGGTTTTTCTATAAACATAAAACTATCCTAGATTATAAGGGATATTTTTAAGCATCATAAAATGAATAAAATATAATAGATGGAACTAATTTTGATATTTCATTTAACCAAACACATTCCCAAATTATCATATATTTCAACATGTAACCAATATAAAAAGTTATTAGTTAAATGTTTTATAGTTGTTTTTCCGTAAATCCTCAAACTCCGAAGTCTAACTTCAGCTAGCGGTACATCTCTGTCTGAGTAGATACTTCAAGAGCTATAGTGTTAAATGAGGTGGCCAGGCAAGAAAGATAGCACAGAAGTTCACATATATATAAAATCCAAAATAGCCAAGCTCGTGGGAGCTGAAGATAGAGTGGTGGTTTCAGGGTTGGAGAACAAGGATATGGAAAGGTAGTAGACAGCGTACACTTCAGTTATGCTAACATCCCACGTCCTGGAGATCTACCGTATAATTAATAGTATTCTATCGTACACTTAAATTACTTGAAGGGGTAAATCCTGTGCTAAGTAGTTCTACCACTCGTAATACGGCATATTAAATTCCTGGGAAGGTTTTGGAAAGTGATGGACATATTTAAAGCCTTGTCAGCATGATAATTTTATGTGAGCCTAATAGTTCCCAAACTAATAAAGCAATCTACACTAAATATATACAGGAGTTTATATGTCAATAATGTTTCAATAAAAAATTTAAAAGCAAAACAAAGTAGCTCAATAACCACACAAGGCCCGTGGCTACTATGCTGCTACATAGAGGTTTAAACTACTGCACAGCCATGCTTGCACTGTTTGTCCTGTCCTCTTCCCCCACTTCAAAACTCTGTGCATCAGAGTGTTACACAGCTAAGAAAGACAGCTGTCATCGAGAGAGGTCAAGACCAGCCAAATCCTGACAGAGGCAACATAATAGACAGAGTGGCTCAGGTCATCATCGCTTACAAGAGGAGGTTTGGGTACAGTGGTGGCCCACGGACATAGCTACAGGTAAGGCCAGGGGTAACAAGGTTATCCTGAGAAAGCCACTTGTCCAAGGCATCATCACTTCTCTGACTTGTAGGCTCAGACACCACTGCCCTGGCATCAGCACCACAGGTGCTAATGGCAGGCTGGGGGTCAGCAGGTCTCAGGATGCCAGCACTTCACCCACACCTGGAGCAACTGCCCTTCAGGTCTGCACCTACCATGGGTCTGTGGTTCTGCTTGCACCACCTCGTCACAGCTTTCTCACCCAGCAAGGGCAGGCAGTGACCTACTGGCTGTCCCAAAGTCCTCCTTCTCCCCTTCCCTCTCCCAGCCTTCCACTGAGCCAGCTAAGCTCTCCAGCACCACTGCCAGGGAGCCAGGTCAAGACCCCTGGTCCCCAAAGCATCTCAAGCAGGGAAAATAATACTATCATGGATTCATTCCCTCCACAAATCTCTACTGAGTTTCCTGGAAAGCTTGGGGGAGTTCTCATTTTTCTGAACTTCTAGTAAGGATGACATATACAATAAAAACCACAGAATTAAAGACACAATTCTAGATGGTGCGCTACTGAGAAGGAGCAAGCTACTAAATGAGCCTATGAAGAAGGAGCTAGATACAGCATTTGATTTGTTTTTTTTTTTAACTGATTTTATTGAGCTCTACATTTTTCTCTGTTCTCCTCCCTGCCTCTCCCCTCCCCTTCAACCCTCTCCCATGGTCCCCATGCACCCAATTTGCTCGAGAGATTTTGTTTTTTTCTACTTCCCATGTAGATTAGATCTATGTAAGTCTCTCTTAGTGTACGCATTGTTATCTAAGTTCTCTGGGATTGTGGTTTGTAGGCTGGTTTTCTTTGCTTTATGTTTAAAAACCATTTATGAATGAGTACATGTGATAATTGTCTTTCTGGGTTTGGGTTACCTCACTCAATATGATGTGTTCTAGATCCATCCATTTGCCCATAAATTTCAAGATGTCATTATTTTTTTCTACTGTGTAGTACTCCATTGTGCAAATGTACCACATTTTCCTTATCCATTCTTCAGTTGAGGAGCATTTAGGTTCTTTACAGGTTCTGGCTACGACAAACAAAGCTGCTATGAACATAGTTGAGCACATGACCTTGTGGCACGATTGAGCATCCTTTGGATATATACCCAAAAGTGGTATTTCTGGGTCTTGAGGAAGGTTGTTTCTTAATTTTCTAACAAATTGCCACACTGATATTCAAAGGGGCTGTACCAGCTTGCACTCCCACCAGCAATGTAGAAGTGTTCCCTTTACCCCACAACCTCTCCAGCATAAGTTGTCATCAGTGTTTTTGATCTTGGCCATTCTTACAGGTGTAAGCTGGAATGATTTGCATTTCTCTGAGGACTATGCATGTTGAACATTTCCTTAAGTGTCTTTCAGCCATTTTAGATTCCTCTGTTGAGAATTTTCTGTTTAGGTCTGTACTCCATTTTTTTAAATTGGATTATTTGTTCTTTTGATAACCAATTTCTTGAGTTCTTTGTATATTTTGGAGATCAGACTTCTGTGTGATGTGGGGTTAGTGAAGATCTTTTCCCATTCTGTAGGCTGTCGTTTTACCTTGTTGACCATGTCCTTTGCTTTACAGAAACTTTTCAGTTTCAGGAGGTCCCATTTACTGTTTCTCTCAGTGTCTGTGCTGCTGGGGTTCTATTTAGGAAGTGGTTCCCTGTGCCAATGCGTTCAAGTGTACTTCCCACTTTCTCTTCTATGAGTTTCAGTGTGGCTGGCTTTATGTTGAGGTCTTTGATCCATTTGGACTTGAGTTTTGTTAATGGTGATAGGTTTGGATCGATTTTCATTCTTCTACATGTTGATATCCAGTTAACCCAGCACCATTTGTTAAATATGCTTTCTTTTTTATTTGATTTTTTTTTTGCTTCTTTGCCAAAAAATCAGGTGTTCAAAGGTATGTAGATGAATAGTCGGGTCTTCAATTTGGTTCCAGTGGTCCTCCTGTCTGTTTTTATGCCAGTACCAGGCTGTTTTCAGTACTGTAGCTCTGTAGTAGAGTTTGAAGTCAGGGATTGTGATGCCTCCAGAAGTTCTTTTAGTGTACAAGATTGTTTTGACTACCCTGGGTTTTTGATTATTGATGTTGTTGTTTTGGTTTTTCATTTTGTTTTGTTTTGCTTTGCTTTGCTTTTTCATATGAAGTTGAATACCATTCTTTTGAGGTCTGTGAAGAATTTTGCTAGGATTTTGATGGGCATTGTAATGAATCTGTAGATTGCTTTTGGTAAGATTGCCATTTTTACTATCTTAATTCTACCTATCCAAGAGCATGGGAGGTCTTTCCACTTTCTGGTGTCTTCTTCAATTTCTTTCTTCAAAGATTTAAAGTTTTTGTCATACCAGTCTTCCACTTGTTTGGTTAGAGTTACTCTGAAATATTTTATGCTGTTTGTGGCTATTGTGAAGGGTGATGTTTCTCTGATTTCTTTCTCAGCCCATTTATCATCTGTATAAAGAAAGGCTACTGATGTTTTTGAGTTAATCTTGTGTCCTGATACATTAATGAAGGTGTTTTTGAGTTGTAGAAGTTCCTTGCTGGAGTTTTTGGGGTTACTTATGTAAACTATCATATCATCAGCAAATAGTGAGAGTTTGACTTCTTTTCCAATTTGTATCCCCTTGATCTCCTTTTGTTGTCTTATTGCTCTAGCTAAGACCTCAAGAGCTATATTGAATAGATATGAAGGATAAGCATAAATCAACCGTGTGAATGAATACCTGACAGAAGCACAGGAACATTGCAGACAGTGAAGTCAGTATTGAGAAGGCCCTGATATCTATAGCTGGTGAATGGGCCTCTAGTGAGAAGAAGATCCCCTGAGGCACAGCAGATCCCTGGTCCTTCATTCTTCATCCTCCACCCCATCCCAGGCGATGTTTTTCTCTAGGGAAATCAACATTGTCCTCTTTAGTTTACCCTTCTTATGAATATGTAAATATTTTATCCTAAACATCTTTGTAATATTTTAAGTTCCTCTCTCTTTCCTTTAAATTGCAAAACAGAGAGTTTCATTATTTCCTAAATTTGACAAGATAATAAATCAACAGGATTAAAGCAACATCCTTGACTTCATTGCAACTAGAATCGTGTGTGTGTGTTTATTACCATGTGGGTGTATATATGTATGTGTGCAGGTACATGTGCTTGCAGATAAAAGAAGTCAATGTCAAGTGTCTTCCTCAATCGTTATTCACTTTACTATTTGAGAATGATCTCTCACTCAAGCTGCAGCTCACCGATTGCCTGGGCTCAGGGACCTGCCTGCCTCTACGCCCTAGTCCTGGATTTGTAGAAATCTTGAAATGATTTTTGTGTGTGTGTTGGGAACCAGACTCAGATCCATGTGTTTGTACAATAGCTGCAGCTCCTGCCCCTACACCTGGAACCAAAATTCCCCATGACTATGAATGGCATTGCGTCTTGCATTTCCTAAATCACCAGAAGTCTATGGATTGTGAAATAAGTGAAGGTAAGGGAAGCTTCCCTGGACCAGTTGGCCATAGTACCAAAAGAATACTTGGAAATGTAAAATTCATCACACATTCAAAATATCTAACAACAGGGGACCATGGGAATGGAGTCAATCCTGTCCCAGGAGAGCTAACACCCTCTTCCAGCTTCCACAACAGGAAGGCACACAGTACATATACATACAGGCAGGAAAAGGACTCACAAGACTAAAACAAACCTTTTTTAAAAGAACAGAATTAAGGGATATCCTTGCCTTAGAGCCAAAAATAAAAAACTAACATTTTTACAGTGTAAGAATGCTGAAGATGACTACAATGATTGTGAGTTCTTGGTGACAGAAGTGGACTACCAAACAGCAGTGATCAGAAGTGCTTGTTCAACACAGGAATACATGTGCCTGTGCTTGGAACTGTGGCCCAATTCCTCTCCACCCAGCAATCATAGACCTACAAGGCTTGACATGGGGAGTACTCATTTAGTGCCTTGTGAGCAAAAAAGCAAAGCGGGCATGATGGCTTACTAAGGGGACAGAAGCAGAGGAATTAGGAGACCAAGGCCATCTCCGGTTACACGGTGAGTTTGAAGCCAGCCTGGGATACATGACAAGCAGTTAGGAATTATAGCAGGTGGAGGCAGATCTCTGCAAAACCCACACAAAATAATAGCAGAGAAATAGACACTGGGCCTCAGCTGAGCCTGTTTCTTGTGTGTAAAATGGAGACAACATCACCCTCCTGTGCACAGAAGCGTTCCCCCATAGGTCAGATTGGGCGATCTTCATCAAAGCGCCCTGGGCGGGTTGCCCAATACACAAGGGTGTTTGATGGGCGGATGGTGATCTAAGGATAAAGAAGTGAGCACTGACAAAGAGAATGATGGAACCAAGACTCAAAAGGATTTCAACAGATTAGAATTATAGGGGAACTGTTGACATGTGCTAAATCAAGGCGAACCAGAGTCCTCCAGCGAGGCTGACAAACAGGATGGCAAAGGCGTGCTGGGGTGAGAGGTGGCCAACCGCAGCCGTGATGAAGTGGGGCTGATGGCGTGGTGTGGTGGCCAGAGAAGTGAAGCAGTCCTGGGCTGCACAGCAGAGGCTGGGGAAGAGACAGAGGAGAAGGAGGACATGAACCCAAAACCTAGACTTGCACGTCATGCCAACTGAAGCATACTGTTGGTTCAAGGGATATATTTGAATTTATCTAACTCTGACAGGGACCCGCTACAAAGGCTTGAGAGCACTGAGAAGACCCTGGTGTGACAAAGGAATAGTGACCCAATCCAGTACCGGCATTTACTTGTTGTGTGACCTTAAGAGAGTTACTTAATCCCACCAAATCTTTCCTGTTTCCTCTCGTCTGATGGGAAGATATCTACTGCTCTGCAGAATTAGAGCTTAAACAAAACCACACGTGGCGTGCACCCTGCACAGAGCATTTACACGGAGAGGACAAGCAAAGGACAGAAGACACTCAGTCACTTGCCTGGGAATTCATTCTGTGGGCAGCACAACTCTCTTTGAGCCTCAGTTTCCCCCTGATCTCGTCATTGCGTGCTAGGACTCTTCTTCACATCTGCCCAGAAGAGCTCAGCAAATACAGAGCCAGAAAAAACAACGGCAGTTCTCACCTGCTCCAGAATGGCAGGCTCTCATTCCCTAGATCACATGTTCAAGTCTGAGGCGCTAGTTGAGGACCTACTGTGTGCCCACACGTGTAAACATGACCCTGCCCCCCTGCCCCTGCTGCCGAGCTTATTTATAATCTAGGGGGGAAGTTAAGAGGTGGGGTTCAGGGAAAGGTGGAGGGAATTAAAAACAACACGAGTCATTCCTAATTTGGGGACCTTAAGACTCAGACTTCTAGAAGTGGGAGCAGAGTGTGGGGGTCAGTAGGGAATTCCTCAGCTTTCCAGCAAAATCACATGGGTCACAGGGTCACCCAGCCTCCCTTCCAGGGGCCCCCAGCTCCCTGCCCAGGAAGCGACATTTCTCACTTCAGTCCACTACGGAAAGACCTCCCAAAGTACGCCACACCTCCCAGGAATTGCACTTCCTCCCACCACTCCTTCCATGTAATTAACGCCTTCCCCCTTTCAAAGATCAACTGTAAGTTCCTGCCCTTTACAGCCCTGCCTGGCAGAACCTGCTGCTCCAGAAACACACCTGAACCTGCTCTGCTTGCCCCTAAGCTCCTGAAAAGAGCTTCACATTCCCCAGAACCACTACACCCTGGCCTTCTGCCCTCTTCTCCCATTCTCGGCATCTGTGGTCCCCTCAGGGACACAGCATAGGTGGGGGCGTGGAGCTAAACCCTAGGATCTCCTGAGCTAAAGTTTGATGTCACCACACATTCCCACCATCCTGTCCCCTGTCCATTCTAGCATATTCTAGGTAAAAGACAAAAGCTGCAACCAGATGGCCACATAGAGGCAGAAAGCGAGATCCCCTGAGGGGCAAAGAAAAAATAGAGACAGGTGAAGATGTGGGAAGGAGAAGAGCAGAGACAGAAACAGAAGAAGAAAAGATGCAGAAGTGTAGACAGGGCAGGCCAAGGGACAAAGGGGAAGAGTGTGGAAACATGAGGGCAGGCACAGGACAGGGAAAGGGACACGGGACAGCGCAACCGGACACAGGACAGGGAAAGGGACACGGGACAGCGCAACTGGACACAGGACAGGGAAAGGGACCCGGGACAGCGCAACCGGACACAGGACAGGGAAAGGGACACGGGACAGCGCAACAGGACACAGGACAGGGAAAGGGACACGGGACAGCGCAACAGGACACAGGACAGGGAAAGGGACACGGGACAGCAGCAACCGGACACAGGACAGGGAAAGGGACCTGGGACAGCGGCAACCGGACACAGGACAGGGAAAGGGACATGGGACAGCGCAACAGGACACAGGACAGGGAAAGGGACACGGGACAGCAGCAACAGGACACAGGACAGGGAAAGGGACACGGGACAGCGCAACAGGACACAGGACAGGGAAAGGGACATGGGACAGCAGCAACAGGACACAGGACAGGGAAAGGGACACGGGACAGCGCAACAGGACACAGGACAGGGAAAGGGACATGGGACAGCGCAACAGGACACAGGACAGGGAAAGGGACACGGGACAGCGCAACAGGACACAGGACAGGGAAAGGGACACGGAACAGCGGCAACAGGCGCATGCTCTCAGGGCTGAGGTCACCAGGGAGAGGATCACAGACTGCCCAGAGGGGACATACATAGGTCCTGAAGAATAATGACTCCTCAGATCTCACAGTTGGAGAGGAAGCCACCACAAGGTGAGGTCAATGAATGGCCTAGAATTAGGGAGTTAATCTGGCAGATCACAGCAAGTGGGCTGGGTTGAGTCATAAAAACGGTGGGATTTTCCACTCTGCAGCAAGTATCTAAGACTAACTGAGTGGGAAGCCACAACCCTCCCCAGACAACCCCACCCAAGCTTCATTCCAAAGACACTTAGCTGGCCCCAATAATAGGCCTGGCCCTGGGTGGGGCCCTAGAGACATTACCACAAAGAGCAGGTCCAGCTCCCAGGGAGGCCAGGATTGGGGCAGGGGGGTGGGGCAGGAGGAGGATAAACCACCAAGAGGTCTGTGAGTCTGTGGGCACCAGGAAGTGAGTGTTCTGGAAAAGCCAACCTTTAAAAAGCACCTTTAGAAGCAAGAGGAACTGGAGGCATTAGGATGGGGACAGGGGCATAGAAAGCAGGCAGGTAGAGGGGTGGGAAAGACGAGGCAAAAGGCTGCAGTGTGGTTTCCGCCAGGGGATGCTGGGAAGCATGCCTCACCCCAGACCCAGAGTGCCTTCCTTTAACTCACTAGATGGAGAGGAACAAGCCAGGTACCTGCTTGGAGTTCAGACTCAGGTAAAATAGGGGCTTTGCGCTTTGCAGTGCTCAATTCACAGACTGTCCTCTACTGCCTGCTTAAACCGTGGGAAACAACCAAGTCAGTGAACTCAGGAACCGGGCCCAGCCCCAGAAGACCAGCAGTTCTGAAGGATGCACTGGCTCTTCTGCACCGTAGGCTCTCAATTGGGCCTGCCAGCCTGTGGGCTCCTCCTTGCCCATCACAAAACTCAGCCTGCACAGAGCTCCCCCGTGTGGCTGAGACTGGTGCCTGCCGAGGAAAGCACACCGCCCCCCCTCCACACACACACACACACACACACACACACACACACACATTCCCCCACCCCCATCCCCTCCCTGCCCAAAGTCACAAACGGGTTAAGAGTCAGCTGCACCGGCACTACAGTGATACCTGTCACTATGCACGCCTCCCCTGAACAGTGACTGAACGTCAAGAATGGGTGCTAAGGTTCCTGCTCACAGCCATTCATTCAGCCCTCCTATCAGCCATGGAGGCTGCTGTTAGCATTCTCTCTAACCTGACTGATGGGGAGCTAGGAAGAAGTTCTCAAGAAAAAGATACAGAAGGGGCAAACTGCCTGCAATGGCTTCCTCAGAACTGACTTTGAAAAGGCCCTTGCCAGCTGAGGGCTTAGCTAAACTCAGAGAGTTTAGTTAAAGCATATACTTAAAATCTGTAACTTTAGATAGCTTGGAGTAAACAGCAACCGAAAGAGACAGAGATGGGGGGTGAACACACACCCCTATAGTTCCCCTCCAATATGATGTTTTCTAGATCCATCATCCATTTGCCTGCAAATTTCAAGATGTTACTATTTTTTTCTGCTGTGTAGTACTCCATTGTGTAAATGTACCACATTTTCCTTATCTATTCTTTGGTCATGAGGGGCATTTAGGTTGTTTCCAAGTTCTGGCTATGACAAACAAAGCTGCTATGAACATAGTTGAGCACATGTCCTTGTGGTATGATTGAGCATCCTTTGAGTATATACCCAAAAGTGGTATTGCTGGGTCTTGAGATAGGTTGTTTCTTAGTTTTCTGAGAAATCGGCATACTGACATCCAAAGCTCATGTCCTAGAATTGGGGATTAAATTGAAGAGAAGGGACCTCTACTTTGAAGGCTAGTAAGAAAAGTCAATAAACCAAAATTGATGTCTTAGTCCATTTTGTGCTTCTGTAACAGAATACTCGAGACTGGGTAATTTACAAAAAGAACAGATTTATTGTGTGTAGTGTGAACACTGTGAGGGCGGCATCCTGCCAAAGCCTTCTTGCCGTAGCACCCCCGGCAGAGTGGGAAAGCACAGGAGGGTGGGAGGGGGCACACTCGTTTTCAGAACGAACTCATTTTCACAGCAACAACATGAATGCATTGATTACCTCTAAAAGAGCCCAGCACTATGGCCTGTCAGGGATTGAACTTCTAATATGTGAATGTCTCAAGGTTCATTCAAACTGTGGCAGGTGGATTGGGTGAGCTACTTCTTAGCATCTCATGACTGCCCCTAAGACTACTTCCTGTATGGGAGGTGTTAAAATTCACCCTTGCTGCGAAATCTGTCCCCAGCCTCTATCCACCCAGAAAAGACTGTACTGTCAAAAGTCTTTGACAGAGACTGTGTGTAAATCAGAAACAGCCTGAACCACTGAACAAATCATTCCTTCTCCTGATGACATGCCCAGGAGGCCTTCAGAAAAATGACAATTAGATTGAACAAAGTCAATCTAATGACATCCAAGGGCAAGGGTCCGTGAAAAGCAAAGGCCTGAGTAAACGAGAGGTTGGAAAGGCTCACCGTGTTGCAAGAGATGTGTAATCACTCTAAAAGCCCAACTTGGGCACCAAAGGAGCCTTCTCAGATGGGGAAACATGCCCATGCATCCTTCTCTTTGTGTCCAATACAGCAAGAACCAGCCTGTGTACATCCTTGGAACAGCAATGGGGGAGAGGGGCTGTCCTCTGGGAGGGAGGAGCTGGATGGGGTGCTGCAGGATACAAATGCTCTGAGCCTTCTCTCAGCTCAGCAGGGCCCAGCCAGGCCCAGGCAACCACAGACACTGAAGGGCAGCACCTCTGAACGCAGCTCTGCTTGGCTGGTCTTCCGAGTACTTTGTGGACAAGGCATAGAAGACTGGAGACAGGACCGCAGCCAGCTTGTGCCTCCTGGAGGGGCCAGTAGAGAGCAGAGCAGTGATGAAGAAAGTGGGCAGGCGGGAAGGGACTGGGATCAGCTCTTTCATCCAGGTTTTTTGTGTTTTTTGTTTGTTTTTGTTTTTACATCAAACATCTGTAGCATGCAATGTATCAGGCTCAGCTGAGGAATTGTCATGGGATATGTAGTGACAAAGAAATGTCAGCTGCTGTCTTGGAAAATATGACAACCCAGGGGAAAATAGATATGTCTGAAGGGAATCTCCGCCCTTCAATGTGTATTCAAACATGTACAAGTCGGGTATGTGCAGGAGGGCTGGGCTATGGATGAGCATTGGAGCTGCCAGACAGACCAGGGATGACTGCATACAAGACAAGGGACAGACATCAAGGGAAAGAGCCTCACTGGCTGAGCAGGTGGGCATCCTTTGGAGAGGAAGTTGAACAGAGGAAGCAGCACCCAGACCCTGAGAACGGTAAGTGCAAAGCTTGGGCGACATTAGAGGATGTCAAGAAGAGAAGATGCTGTGATTGCGATGCAAAAGGGGGAACTAAGAGAAACAGTGAAAAGAGGAGGGGACAGAGGTGCCGAGCCAAGGTGGGAGGTAAGGACGGGTACCCATCAGGACCAAGAGCATCCTCAGCTGGGATTGAGACCTCTCTTAGTGCTTGAAGTGAGGCCATGTCCTGATGATGTCATACAGTGCCTGTCCAGGGGACAGGACATTGGATACATCACTGTGGCCCATTAGCAGGTAGTCGGGAGTCAGGTACCCCTCGGCCACGGCACACTGGATCAAGTCCTGGGCAGCTTTCAGGGCAGCTGCATTTGGAGGCTGTTCTGCAAAACACATTTACCCATAAACATTAAGATCTCAAAGCAGCTTGGCTGAGGCAGTGAAAGGCACCCAGATGCCAGTCTCCCCATCTCCCACCCTAGCCTGCCCCACAATTACCAACAATTAATTAGGCATAAAGCAAGGCAAAACTATTTGGTTTCCTAATTCCATCTGGCCAAAATTTCTTTAGAAAATTCAGAAGTGCCCTGGAATATAACATAGAGGATGGCGCAGTTTCTCAGTCCAGAACAGATACAGCCCGTGGGATTATCCTCTGCTTTGCCATCACAGGCAATGCTGCATCCCAACATCATTGCCATGGATACTGAGGAAGGACACACATTTCCCACATGAGACATAAAGATACCAAAGTTTTCAAAAGACATTTTTTTTTTCTCCTTTGCTCCGGGCTTGCCTTGGGTATGGACATAAAAGTGGGATAGTCTGGGGTGGATATGGGCGAATTGGAGGCAAATATTCTATTTGGGAGATGCTCCTAGTAGCAGTCATTCTTTACTGAGGGTTTTCTAAAATATCCTGTTGGTGCTACCAGGTACTTCCGGTGTCACAAAGCTGTCCCCATCTGCCTGGTGTTTCCTGAATGTTCCACATGATATCTTATTAAGCAGAACCCTCTGCCCCGTTTATGCCTTACCTACAAAGTTTCCCATGAAGGCAATTCCTAAAGCAATGTCATTGTATCCATAGGTGTGAGAGCCTTCGATATTCCAGCCAACTCCTTCATACACTCCACCATCCTGGCCCACTAGAAAGCTAGGATTGGGTAAAAGGAAAGAAGAAAGTCTGAGGAGCACAAGTTTCTTCCGTCATCCCTTCCGACACTAATCTGTCCTTCGATGCATTCATTTATCGCATACTGCTGCATGTCCTGTATGTGCCAGTGCGCAGAAGTCAGGAGCAAAAGCACGGCTCTGAACTGTGCCTCCGTCCGGGCGCATCTCGCCTACCTTCCTTAGCCATTGTGCTTCTCAGAGCCCTGTGCTTCCTCCTTAGGACCCCGACCTAGCTCTTCTCTCCTTCCACTGAGTGCATTCACCCAGACTAAACCATCATCCCCTCCCACAGCTTAAACTACTAGCTATAAAAGCCAACATGTCGAAGAAACTAGCTGCCTTTTGCATTTTCTGCAGCCAGAAAATGAGGTGTCATCCTAAATCCAACATTTCCCTCTCCCAGCCCCGTTCAACTACTACCCATCACTCATCAATTATGTTTTTTTTTTTAGCAAAGTTTCTTTCTTCCCCACTGCTCCTGTCCAACTGTCGCTCTGCAGCTCCGCCTGGGATTACTTTAACAGCACCCTGTTTAGAGTTTTCCCTCTTTCCAACACACTCTTAAAGTCATACCCAGGAGGCTGGGGTGAGGGTTCCACACTTGAGAGTGTTTGATGCTCTTGAACAGACATAGGTTTGGTTACCAGCACCCACATAGTGGCTCACAACCGTCTGTAACTCCAGTAACAGGGGGTCCCACACCCTCTCCTGACCTCTGCAGGCACCAGGCATGCATGTGGCACACACACATACATCACAACATGAAAGGGTGTGACTTTCCAAACACTCTCCAGTCCACCTTCACACAAAGACAGTTTTCAGTTTTACTTACAAGATCCACATAGTAGTTGGGTTCCTACAGACCCTACCTCACTACCCTTCTCTTGGAAATCCAGTTTCAGGTTTGAGTGGGGCATGTTCTGTTTCCTCAAAGACACACGCTCTGTCTATAGCCCAAGCTTTTGAATATGTTATTCTTCTTTAACTAGACTACTTCCTCTTTGCCAACCAACCCCCACACCTTATTCATGTGCCAATAAAGATGCCCGTCTTCATTAGTTCTCCTCTGGCACCTTTCTTTCCTCCAAAGACTTCCGGGCTCACCTGCCCTGTGCCCTGATCTTCCAACACTGGGCTTGACATTCTGCGTTGTAATCATCTGTTTATTGTTTCTCTCAAGCCCACAAGAGAAGAGACCATATCAATCTTGCCTAGTGTTAGACAGAGTAGGCACCCAATAAATGCTAGTTACAAAGTTAGTTGAGACATGAGTGGGAGCCTCACCCAGTTACAGCCATGTCAGTGTTGGTAACAGCACACCACGCACGGAGGTGGGCAGATTCCACCGTAGGTTTACAAGTTGAGGAACAAGAATCAGCTCACTGGGTGTTTTCCAGTTTGTGATTTCCAAGTTTGTAGTCAGTTCCCTATTACCTGCTGTGACCATAGCAAGACTACAAAAAGTCCTGGAAAATGAAGCATGTTCTCTCCTACATACAGAGGCTGTCCTTACAAAGAGATGGGGGCCGATGCAGCTAGAACATCAGTGGCACACTGCAGAAGCAAACCCATCTGAGACCAGTCACAAGATTCGTTGTGTAAGTCCTGGACAAATAACTGAGGTCCCTTGTATTCTTAACCCTGAGTCCCACCTGTGACAGCACAGGCATCTCCCAAATGTCTTCTGTATCTCATTAGATTAATAATGTTTCTTTAATTTAATCCTGGCACGAAAGGAACCATGAGAGAATAATCTCACTCCCTGTCTTCAAACAGGAAATGTACTCCCTACTGTAGAGATGAGACAGGAGCCCAGAGAGCCCTGGTTAAAAGTGCTGTGTGGTGAGCAGCAGAAAATTAGCAAGGCTCTAACATCAGAGAGAAGCTGGAGCTGGCCAGGACTGTCACCCCTTATTGGTTAGGACAGGGTACCTAAGATGGCACACCCCTACTCTGCCCACCATGCTTTCCCACCACCCCTTCTGCAGTATTTTCAGTCTTTCTGATCTGGAAGGACTGGAGAACATGCCTGAGAGGTCAGGTAGCCCAAACTGTGACCTGAATGTTACCCCGTTCAGATTCTCACGAGAATAAGGTGTGTGGGCCGTGTAAGACACCTGGGCTCCCGCAGCTTTGCCCTCCACTGCCCTGAAGCCACAGGGCCATCTCCCACTTACTGATATGCAATGTCGCAGAAGTCTTGATGGTCTATGTGAAAAGACTGTATGTCTCTGACACGAGTCAAGCATTCCATGGACTCATTGCAGCTTCTCCCCGCGGTGTGGATGATGATGACGAATTTGGCTGGCAGGTTCATCTGAGAGCAGTGTGTCTCTCTGGCTTCCCACGCAGACCGTGGGGTGATACTGGGGCATGCTGCAGTAAAATAAAAAACCAAGGGGATGAAAATTTGCTTGGTACGCTTGTGAACCAAGAAACAGCCAAAGGCCAGTTCGCACCAGTCTCTCACCAGTGCTCTGCATGTGAACTTGGTAGGAGTTTGGAAAGGCCAGGCACCCGGATCAGGACACTCGAGTAAAAAGCATGGATTTTAATGATGTAAGAACCAATATGAGATCAGAAAGAGACAGACTGGTCAGACAGAGGCATGACTGTTTTCTTCACAACACAGGATGTCTACATGCTTACAAGTGTGCCATACAATAAGGTGGGTCTGTGCAAATCAACTCACTCTTTAACAGATCGAGCTGATGTGGAAATAATATACAGTCTACAAAGAACTCACAATGTTAATGAACTATCATTGTGAGCAAAAGGTTCAAGCCCACGATGGGGAAACCCATGGAAACAGCTGACCTGAGCTAGTGGGAGTTCACTGACTCCTGACTGACAGCCCAAACTAGGCCTTCTGAATGTGTGTGACAATTGTGTGGCTGGGACAGTCTGTGGGGCCACTGACAGTGGGACCAGGATTTATCCCGAGTACTTGAACTGACTTTTTGAAGCTCATCCTCTTTGAACAAATACCTTGCTCAGCCTAAATATTGGGGGGGGGGCGCTTAGTCCTGTCTCAAGGTGATGTGTCAGACTTTCTTGACTCTCCATGGGAAGAAAGCCTTACCCCCTCTGAGGAGAGGATGGGGTAAGGTGGGTGTGAGGTTGGGTAGGGGAGGAGGGGAGGGAATGGGAACTGGGCTTGGTATGTAAAATGAGAAAATATTGTCTTAAAATAAATAAATGAATAAGGTGGAAATATAAAAAAGAAAAATACTACCAGCTCAAAAGTAAGAAAATTTTTATTTAGAGATTTATAATTTCAAAAAAAATTTAAAATATCACTGGATCAGAGAGAAAGGCTGTGTTAGCAGAAAGCTAAGCTGCTAAAAGTGCTAATTAATTTGATTGGTTTTAATTTACTGACCATTCTTTCCAAGCTAGTACATTATTTTCATTATTTGGTTTCTTAGACTAGTCATTCTCATATAAGCATTGCCTGTATATTCAAATTTTTCTAAGCACCACAGTCATGGAAAAGGTGGCTGGTTTTGGAAAGGTGGGGGTGAGTATGTGTGTGTGTGTGTGGGTGGGTGTGTGAGTGTGTGTGGTGAATGAGTGTGGGTGGGTGTAGGGGGTGTCAGAGTGAATGTGTGCAGGTGTGTGTGGGTGTGTGGTGGTGAGTGTGTGTGGGTAAGTGTGTGGAGGTGTGGGGGTGAGTGTGGGGGTGTGTGGGGGTATGGGTGTGTGTGGGGGTGTGGGTGTGGGTGGATGAGTGGGTGGGGGTGGGGGTGTATTGAGTGTGTGTGGGTGTGTGAGTGTGCAGAGTGAGTGGGTTGTGTGGGTGTGTGTATGTGGGTGTGGGGGTGTATGGGTGTGGGTGTGTGATTGTGTAGGTGAATTGTGTGGGTGAGTATAGGGATGGTGGGGGTATGTGGGTGAGTGTGTGTGTGAGGGTGTGAGGGTGTGTGTATGTGGGTGGGTGGGTGTGGGTGGGTGGGGATGAGTGGGTGTGGGGGTGTGTATTCTCACAATATGTGACTACGTCTACTCCATTCCACACCCTACTTCCCCCTCTCCCTTCCACACTTTCTAACACACTTCATCTGTTGCTTGTTCTTGCTCTTACTTTCCTCACTGAAGCACGGGTTCCTTCATGGAGAGAGTTTTGTCTGACTTTTTTCACAGATGTACGATAAATCTGAAGGCTTCATGCTTCTTGTAGACTCAGAAGAAACATGAGTACACATATATTTGTGGCAAGAATGGGTCTGTGACAACACCACATTGTCTGGAAGGATGGAGAGGCCAAGGAAAACATGGTCCTTAACTTCTCTGACTACTAAGGATGTCATTCAGTAGTGGAGTGCTCGCCTAGCATGTCCAAGCCCTGATTAAATCCTCACTGACAAAAAAGTACTAATAACTTCCCTGATTTCATAGCTGTGACACGTGAAATGTTCAGGAAAACTCTCCCCAATGCAGTCGGGGGCAGTGTAGAGACATGTGGACTGGGCTGAAGGCCTTACCTTTCTTGGGCATCTCTGAATGCTGAGGAATCAAGCAGGTTTCTTCTTTTAAGAGCAGTGGCTGGATGTACTGGGGTGACAGGTAGCCATTCTGGACGGCATGGTTGATCAGGCCCTCCGCAGCTGATAAAGCGGCAGGAGTGGGGCTGTTGCCTTCGTGAGAGTAACATGAAAGAAAACCTGTCAGGAGGAACTCCAACCCGGACAGCAGCAACAGGGAGGGCCAAGAAGACGGAAAGAGAAAAGACAGACAGAAAGCCTGAGAGAGAAAAACTACTTGGTCAGAACTCCAGGGAACCAAAACTAGGAACCTCTTCTAAGGGCCAAACTGAGAGTATTTATTCTGCCTTTAAATAAAGGTTAAAAATCAGCTGAAAGATACGTGGGGAGAGACTTGCTTGACCAAGTCAGAAGGACCCTAACCTGTGGGAAAGGGTGATGGTATTTACTGAGTAACTGCAGGATCAGGCATGCCTTAAACTCTTTTCTATCTGTTAACCCATATAATTCTTGCTGGACCTCCCTATAACATTTGCTATTAAGATCCCCAATAAAGAACAGCCAGCCTGTGGGCGGCTACCTCTCACTGACATTAGCCTTCGACACCACCCCCGCACTCTGCTCTGCTCCGGTTGGAAGTGGATGGTCAAAAACTCCCCTGACTCCAACTTCGCCTGCTAACCTTTTTGTCTCTATCAACAAAGATACTGAAGAAGAAATAATCCGTGTTGTCTGCCTCTGGCAACTAAAGGATCAGTGGTAGATGATCCAGATTCCATTGACCATAACTGTGAACTCAATGCCTGTGGAACTGCAGCAATATATTAACAAGAATAGACCAGAAGAGGACAAGCTGCATCTCACAGAGGATTTCCAGAGACAGGGATATCAGAGATGGTACCTACAAGGCAGGCTAAAAGATGTGACTGTGGAGGCAAGAGGTGAATTAAGGGTGCAGGCACCTTCTGAGTCTGGAGGGATGACCATTACCTGTTTTACTGCCGAAGAAGGCAATGCCCAGGGAGACATTACTGTAGCCTGGAGCATGCAAGCCTTGGGCATGCCAACCGACACCTTCGTACACATTGCCATCGTCCCCAACCAGGAAGCTGCCAAGCAAAAAAAATGAAGATTTAGTGGTAAACCTCTGTATCGAGGAAATTCACTTTCCTAAAGTGGTCCTAGAGGGTCATAAAAAAGTGAAGTTTCAATAATATAATAATGAAAGACAAAAGAGACAATTTTAGACAGCCTAAAGAAATAGGAATGAATTTCAATTTTGGTTTTGTCTTCGATTACAGGTGTTTTCCAGACTCACTTAAAAATAAAGGAAGGAAGGAAGGAAGGAAGGAAGGAAGGAAGGAAGGAAGGAAGGAAGGAAGGATGTACTATCACCGCCTTTAATCCCAACACTCTGGAGGCAGAGGCAGGCAGATCTCTGTGAGTTCGAAGCCAGCCTGGTCTACAGAGCTAGTTCCAGGACAGCTGGGCCTGTCACACAGAGAAACCCTACCTCCAAAAAAAAAAAAAAAAAAATTACTCACTTTGCTCAAAGTGGAATTTGAATGTGTGACTCTCCAGGACCTGAAGACAACTATATTTTCCTGCTTGTTAATTTGTTTTGTTGCTGTTGTTATTTGGGAGTGGACAGCCTTTGAAACATGATCTCTCCCTGTTACCTAGGCTAGCCTGGAACTTACTGCTGGCCTTGAGGTCACTGAAGTCCTCCTGCTTCAGCCTCCTGAGAGCTGCGGTTACAGTCGGGCACCACAACATCCAGCGTAGTCCACCATGTTCTTGTTTTTAACCATAGGACCAAGCACTTGAGCCTTCTTTAAAACAATTAGCTACAACTCAAGAATTTCCTTAAACCCACTCCTCACAAATCCTGTAGACTCTTTTAAGTTTGTTTTTAAATCATGTCTATATTCGTTTATTCTACCCCTTTTATTTCTGCTCATTCTGTTGTTCTCTGCTTTCCAATCCACCTTGAAAATAGTGTTTCATCACTCTTGCTAGATTCAGCCGTTTACTAGACTGTGAATTCCAACACAAACTGAACACAGCAAGAACACTTTACAGGGTCAAGTGAAGCCCTGCTCACCTGAAGGCTTTGTCACCTGACACCGAGAATCAGCACCTGAAGCATGCCCACCACTTCACTGCTCTTTGGTGTTTCCAGCAGGTTCCCCTGTCACTTCTGCAGAGTCCTTTATTAGTTCAATGTCACCACTCCCTACAGCTGCTGTAACCACACTATCAAAAGGAGGTGCACACTGTCATTGCAGAAACCTGCTTGTTTAGAGACAGAGCCATTGAAACCACCAAGAAACACCATGACTGCAATAAGCAACACTTCAGGAACAGCAATGTGGTTTTGAGGGACAGAGACAGGCAGATAAACTGTGTCTAACAATGTGGTGATGAGGGACAGGCAGATGAACTGTGTCTAACAATGTGGTGATGAGGGACAGGCAGATGAACTGTGTCTAACAAAGTCAACACAGCTTCCACTGAGGACTGAGCAGAGGTCCCTAGCAACGTACAGATGCAGGCTGTACAGCCTGTCTCCAGCTGTTCTTGCATAGTGAGGCTTCAGTCTGAAAGTGTGTGGAAGCACAGACCATCCTTTTCAAAACGGAGTCTTTACAACTTCTTTCTACTTGTTTTTTTACCCCCATCCCTGCTCTTTATCTTCATCTATTTGCTTTCTCTTTCTTTTTTTTCATATTTATTTATTTATTATGTATACAATATTCTATGTGTATGCCTGAAGGCCAGAAGAGGGCACCAGACCCCATTACAGATGGTTGTGAGCCACCATGTGATTGCTGGGAATTGAACTCAGGACCTCTGGAAGAGCAGGCAATGCTCTTAACCACTGAGCCATCCCTCCAGCCCCATTGCTTTCTCTTTCTTGAGGCTAATGAGAAAAACTTGGGGCCTTGCATAGAACCCTCAGAGTAGATACTCTTCGTGCCTTGTGCTCATTTGAACATGGGCTCTCCCCACCATTCCCTGTCCCCTGTCCACTCATCCCCTTGTGATACCCAGGGTACTAAATGGAAAAACATTTCATAGGTATGAGCACTGACTGGAAGGGAAGGGGCCTGGGTCATATAAACATGCAGTCTCAACACAATTCTGAACCCATATCCATTGATATGTGCCGCTTTAAAGAAATTCTTTGGTGTCCATAGACTATGGCATTCTCATTTAGATAATAAAGATAGCAATAGGGGAAAGATAGATTCTCTTCCCCCACTTCTCCTAACTGGTTGATAGCAATGAAGCCCTTTGTGAGCCATCATGCTGGGGGCTCCTGGGGTGGCTGCAGTGGTTTTGTAACCGTCTGTGTGTTCTTTCAAGATCACCCAGCATAAAAGCACCCACAGGGTTGTTTCTCCTAATGGCTTCTGGATTTTGAGTTCTTTTTTTCTAACACATTTCAGTCATCATAAACACAACACAAATGAAGCCCAGAAGATGGGAGATACAGAATAAGGAAAACCAGGAGAATTCTATGAGGGATAGCCTTGAGTGTGGGTTTGGAGACCCGGGCAGCCTCTTACTTGAAGGCCACATCACACCAGCCTTTGTTGTAGACAGAATGGGACTGTAGGACTCGCACCATCTGGCTGCAGCTGGCCCGATCTCGGCACTCCATCCTGCTGAGCTGCTCTGTGATGAGGTAGGCCACAGGCAGGCTCAGCAGCATGCTGCAGGTGAGGGAGCTCGCCCCCCACTCCTTCCGGGAAACTATGGTAGGACTGCCTGTAAAAGAAACCACAGATGAGCCTGCAGCAGACCATGCCCAGGCACTAGCTCCCCCACTGGGACATGTGGAAGCCCTGGGGGGGGGGGGGCGGTTCATCGGCCACAGCTGCCCATTCTCATCTCTACAGCCCAGCTTGGGCTCAGAACTCACCCGGATCTATACTCAGCCTTGTCAAGTGGCCCGGTTAGTGGGAGTAACTGCTGACATTGGGAACCTATTTGTAGCTGCAAGGGTGTAGCATGAGCAATAAGGGGTCCAAGGACTCACGAATGAGGCAATAGAAAATGATCTTTATTAAATTCTGTCTCTGAGGACAATCCCAGTGATCCATATATTTCTGTTCAGGAACCGGTATATACTTCATAAATCTATTAAGTTTACTCAAGATAATGACAGCCATCTTAGTATGTGGCTCTATGATTTTAACCATGGGTCTGCTGGTAGGTATGCAGGTGACCCATAGAAAGCAACGTTGTTCTGATTAAGGACCAGAGAAGGCTTCAGTGACCCTAGGGCTGGGTTGAGTGAAGGCAGATGTAATGAAAGCCTCACTATGGCAGGAGACAAGGACCATAAATCCTACAGGACCCTAAGAGGTAAAGAAGAGCCATCAGCCAGTGAGTATGGCAGATACAAAGCAGAACCAGGCAACTAACTGGGGGCTAATTCAACTCACTGCCACCCTCGGGCAAGCCACTTCCCCATCAGACCTTAGTGTCCTCATGCACACCATGAAAAGATCAACCATGCACTCTTTGATCTGCGAGTTTCTTCAACACTAACTCTGTATGTAACCCAGTAACATGTCTACCTAAGGGTAGAAGGCAGAGAGCTAGCTAAATTGTGTCAGACAGCATGAAAATTTGTCCAGCATTTAAGAAGGACCAAACTCAAGTCCATGCAATTCAACAGAATTCACACATATTTACCTGAGGCCTAATCACTTTATAAAATCGTAAAACAGGGGCTGGAGAAATGGCTTAGCGGTTAAGAGCACTGACTGCTCTTCCAGAGGACCGGGGTTCAATTCCCAGCACCCATATGGCAGCTCACAACTGTCTGAAAATCCAGTTCCAGGGAATCTGACGCCTTCACACCAATGCACATAAAGATAAATAAATCATAAAAAAAATTTAAAAAAATCGTAAAACATATTGCAGTGCCATAAAGGCAACCCTCCACCGACATAATTGGTATTTATTTACAAACATAAACTCTGGACGGGGTTAACTTGATGATGGTGATGATGATGATGGAGAAATGGTACAGTGGTTAGAGCTACAAATTACCTCGCCATCATGATCTGAACGAATAGACTTGGAATCATTGACGAGACCAGTCTCTAGGCACATCCGCAGGGGATTGTCTAGATTGGGTTAGTTGACTGGGAAGCTCGGCCCTTATTTAAAGCAGCACATTCCATGAGCTGGGGTAGCAGCTGAATGAGAGGAAGCTGAGCGCCGGCATTCACTGCTCTCGGCTTCACAGCTGTGGAACGCAGACTTGTTTTGTTTTGAGACAGGGTTTCTCTGTGTAGTCCTGGCTGTCCTGGAACTCACTCTGTAGATCAGGCTGGCCTCGAACTCACAGAGATCCACCTGCCTCTGCCTCCTAAATCCTGGGAATAAAGGCGTGTGCCACCTCCTTCACCACCCAGCTCACAGCTGTGGAAACAGGTGACCAAATGCCTTAAGTTCCTGACACTGTGTCTTCCCACCATTATAGTACGTGCGTGTGCACGCGCACACAGACACACACACACACACACCACATGTGTGTGTGTCCTAAAACTGCAAGCCCAAGTAAACCTTTTTCTCAAATATTTTGTCACAGAAAAGTAATCAATACAATACCTAATGAAATCATCAGTAACAGATCAGTGATTCTTTTTGATAAATGCCTGCATATAAAAATACACAAATAAAGAGGCTTACTCAGTGACTCGCTGTCACCCTGCAGTTTCTGATGAGATTTTCCCCTTCCTACTTATTCTTTTTTCTTTTTCTATTAAATTTTATTTTAGGGTGGGGAAGGAGATGGGTGGGATTAGGTAGCATGATGTGAGAGACACAAAGAATAAGTAAAAATTAATTACATAATTACAAAACAGTGTCTGATATCGTTCTCATTTCATTAATGCAATTAAAAGTCACATGCTAACCCGCGGAGGATAACAACAGCTGGTAGGACACCGATGCCAATCTGTCAGTCCCAGAGCAATGCGACAAGTGACAAAGGCACACATGCTCTAGTAAAGACAACACTGGGAGCGTTTCTATCGCTCCACACGAGGACGGTTGTGTGTCAGTCAGCAAGGACACTTCTGATAAGAAGAAAGAAAACTTACCACACACCAGGAGACCGAGAGCAGAGAAAACAAGGAGCCTGGGCAGCATCTTCAAGTGGTCCCGGGATACCATTAGCGAGTCTTACCAACAGTCCTGGGGGTACTGGCCCTGGAGGACACAGACAGTTACCATGACTGTGCTAACTGCACAGCACCCTGTTTCCCTACTCTCCGAGTGCCTCCTGAGGGCTAGCACTTGGCTCAGGATTCTCGGGGTCACCCGCACACCTCAGTTGTTCCATAGATACGAGGAGCCTAACCTCCGTAGGTAGCAGGCCTTCTCCAGAGTCACTTTCTACAGCCCAGGAGACACCACATTGCAGTCAATGTGACTGATATTAAGTCTTCCAAGGCAGACAAATACAATTTCTAAAGTCCTTCGGTAGCAGTAATAAGGACCCTGTATAAATATTTTCATTTCTAGTGTGGCAGTTTTATATTTGGCCCTTATGAAATCCCTGTAAGACAATTACCATGAAGACTATTTTTAAAACAGAGAATACACAGCCCTGAATGATGAGTAGAGGCAGGAACGATCTCTATCACATGACCTATTGGACAATCACAAGTAGGGAAAGTCATATAGTTAAGTTTCCTATCCCAAGATTTCAGAGGAATGAGCAGTCAATCTCTGCTCTAACATGAAGATAAAAACCAGTTTTTCCCACTCACTGAACACATCCTGTGGTCCAGATGCTGTGTGAGGATCTTTAGACACTTCAGTAAGTCTCACAGTGACCTGGGAGAGCATGGGGTTTAAATCACATGTCCAAAATTCTCAGATGAGTGGGGACAGAGACTACCCCTCCCAGCCAGATCTGCCTCTCTCCAGGGCCTCCAGTGGAAACCCCAGATCTGCTGTTGTTTCTATTGGTGGAGAGTCTCAGCACAGGAACTGGGGATAAACTGAGGATGACTTGGCGTGCCCAGACCCACGAATCTTGTGTGCCTTTGTAGGCAGAAATGAACTTCTTATTCATGCTTAGTGTGACATATTCACTCGCTACGTTGCCAACCAAGTCTTCAGCTTTCCCCAGTTGAGAAACAATGCAGGGGCGTGGAGGAAAACGTCATAGGCCTCACCCTGCACTATCTTAACGCTACAACAGACACCTCAAGATGGAAATGTTTAATGTTACAGCCTAAGGATTGAGCATATGAAGGATTCTCGAGCAACACAAAAACATCAAATAGCATACAAACTCCCATTCAATCAGGAAACTCTCCTACGGCCACCAGCCCACCTCAGATGAGCCTATCATAACAGGCAGCACCTCGTGTGCATGGGAGAGAAAACCAGTGTCTTCATTAACCAGCAGAGACAAGAACCAGCTTGCGAATGGCAGAACCCCTGCCAGCTAGCCTCCCATACTACTAGAAAACGATGCCAACAGAAAGTTTGGATTCTGGTCGTGTAACCTTTTTACTTCCCTAACCATGACTTCTAATGTCACAAGCCATACCTCAGCCTTGTTGGACCATACACCTAAACTCTGAAAGATGAAAGCAGGCCTGACCTTGCAGGCCACTGAACTGATGGGCCCTGCCTACTCTCCGACTGGCTCACATTGCTACTCATCCTCTACACATAAAAGAAACAGTAGTAAAGTCTCAAGAAAGAAATTGTGTAGAGGTAAATCCGCAATCAAACGTCCATGCAAACAGATAAAGGACTGCTAGTACCTAATTCATCTAGAAAAGAAGAGAAAGTGTTCCTGTTTGGAGGACAGCTTAAACAAGAGAGATAGAACTTCTTCACCATGTTTAGACAGCCACTGAGTGTGGCCTCATAAAGAAAAGCGGGCATCTGAAGAAGGTTCACATTCGAAAATACCTGACCTCCTGTTGTCCCAGCCCAGCTGGGCAGAGTGCAGTCTCCTCTTATTGGCTGTTGGTTTCCTTCTTTAGAGTGAGGCCTCCAGTCCCTGCCCCTTCTCGAGCAGGTGTCTCCTCCTCCAGCCTTTGCTTTCTGTAGCTCTAGATAGACACTCCCTCCCTGGGAATACAGCACTGGCTTCACAAAGAAGAGCCGACAGTGAGAAGTCCCCCTAACAAAAGCTAGACAGAGTCCTGGGGCTCATGGCTTCCTCGCTGCACTGAGAGGAAGCAATGAAATAAGGCTGGGGCTTACAGCACCTGGGGAAAACCCCGTGAATAACCCAGGTTCCTCCTCCCTGGGTGAGACCTGGATTGCCACATACTTTACAGTGTCTTCCTAATAGCTCCCCTCAATAACCCTACCACACTCTGGGGAAACGAGGTCTCAAAGACCATTGATTGTTATCTAGACAATAGTTCTCCGTGACATCTTGTAGTTGTAGAGATGGAAAAGGACAGGTGCACTTGCTGTCCTGGGACCAGGATCTAGTCCTAATTTGATTGGATGCATATTCTGCTTTTGCTTTGCCTTCTCTTGTGCTTAAATGGCTCCTCTCCTGTGACCACAGCACAGCACCGCAAACACATCAAGACAGCCACTTCAGTATGCATTAGCAGAGATAATCACTTAACAAAAAAGGCCCTTTTAGAATAATCCCTCCCTTTGGGTGGCCTGAACTTATAGATCTTACATTGGAAGACAAGAGTTTTCCTCAATTTTGCATGTGATTGGTAGAGTGTATTCACTAAAAGGGGATATACACCTTTCAACCTTGTAATGACACCATCTATTAAGGGCTGTATCATTTGCAAAGCATTTCCACAAACATCACCAGGTGTCATTAGGGTACATAGTGGCTCCGCCTTCTACCTGCATAAGGGGAATCTAGAATAACTGTGTTCATTTCTGGTCACATTTAAGGAACCCGAAATCTGGAGAAAGCTTGCCATGACTTAATATCCGAAATATTTGGGGCCAGCAGCAAAGGTGGAAGTCTCATCACGGCACTGAACTCACCAGATGTTAGACACCCCTATTTACTTCTCTGGGCCTGTTTCCTCAGCTGCCAGGTGGAAATGACAATCTTTACACAACTGTGTGTGCAAAGGAAAGACTCCACAAAGGCTGGTAAGGTGGGATGCTGTCTCTGCGGCTCTGCTCTTGTTGATTTCAAACCCAGATACGCTTCCTTCTGCCATCCCCCCACCTGCTCTTCATCTAGCCCAGCACCAACTTGCCTGAGCAATCTGGGGGCTCTTAGGGAAGACCCATTCAGTCAAAATGACACTTTAGATATTCTAATAAAGCAATAGAAAATACCAAGGAGCACATTCCTTGGGCTCCTGGGATTCAATATGCATCCATTTAACACTTAGTGGAAATTACACGCAGGAGGAGCTGGGTGTTCTGTATGGAAGGGCAGGTGAGGGTCCTGAGTCTGCCAGGAGCTGGTCTACTGGGATGTGTGTGTGGTGCTGAGTTACTGGAATCTCCATCCCTCACTTCTTAGCATCTTCAGGGTGGTGCTATGCCAGGGCTACCATTATTTTTCATGGATTTAGTATAATGCTGTGTTAGAGCAGCATTTTTTTTCCAGTTATATTCCTTTTCTAGGAAAGGCAGAACAGTTTTCCTCGTTGTTTACTTCCAAGTTTTTAATCAAAGAAGTGAATTCAAGGGGCTGGAGAGATGGCTCAGTGGTTAAGAGCATTGCCTGCTCTTCCAAAGGTCCTGAGTTCAATTCCCAGCAACCACATGGTGGCTCACAACCATCTGTAATGAGGTCTGGTGCCCTCTTCTGGCCTGCAAGCATACATGCAGACAGAATATTGTATACATAATGAAATAAATCTTTAAAAAAAAAAAAAAAGAAGTGAATTCAAGGGGCCTCCTAGTATTTTCCTACCCCCTAACTTTGGGGTTTTTGGGTCCTCTTGAACGAACAGACTTAAAGCTAATGATCAGACCCACTGAAGTTATTGTTGTTGATGTAAGAATTGTTCCATTAGATTTGGTGCTAAAATTTTCTAATTAGACAGCACAAATCTCCCAATTGCTTTTTATGCAACTTGAGAAATAGTTGCCAGCTTTATTCAGTGATTCTCAACCTGTGGGCCATGACCCCTCTGACAAACCTCTATCTCCAAAAATATTTGCACTACGATTCATTAACAGTAGCAGAATTATAGTTATGACGTGGGAACAAATAGAATCTTGTGGTTTGGGGTCAACACAGCATGAGGAACTGAATTAAAGGGTCCCAACATTAGGAAGGTTGAGAAGCACAATAGGGTCCTTATTGCTACCTAATATATAAAATGTTTCAGCTTCTGTTACCTGCTCCACTCCTGAAATCAGCCATTTCTCCAAGAAACACTGACTGCTGGAAGGTGATACCCAGTGCTCACTAAGGGTGTTTATTTGATGCTAACAATGCTCTCGACAGCTGTCAGTTTGAACCAGTCTATTCAGGTATGAAGTAAATCATTGAGAATCAAAGTTTTAAAATTTTTATATTGGGACTGGAGAAATGGCTCAGTGGCTAAGAACACTGGCTGCTCTGGTGCCCTCTTCTGGCCTGCAGGCAGACATGCAGGTAGAACACTGTATACCTGATAAATGAATCTTTAAAAATAAAATAAAACTTTATTTTGTGGAGCTTTTCAATTTTTATCTTTATTTTTCTTTACTATAAAAATATTAATGGATTTAATATAATTTTCAACAAACAGAAATCACTAAGTAAAACTTTGATTTCTCTGTCTCATTGCTGTAGTAATGTGGGGCTAGTGTGTTGGCTGGTACAAGGCTAGTCTAGGAGTATGACCTTGGCATGGGCAGGTTAGCAGGGAACTCATCAGGTTAGGCCTGTGTGAGAGAGAGTCCAGCGCTAGGTCCAGGTATGGGAGGTTTGCACGGGCAGGTAGGGTTCTGTCCCTGGTCACTCTACCAGTCTACGTTCTTCCATGGGTGAATTGAGATCATTGGTGATATAGATATGAATAATTTGCATTGGTATAAATCTTGACTTATTGATACAAGTTTAAGGTCAATTTGTTATATGTATATGCATTTCTGATATTGATTAAGGTATTATAATTATGTAGTTCATTTAAAAATGTAATGTATAATTAGGAAATATAGGTTGTTAATGGATAATCATCAATAATAATCAAGTTTGTAGTCATGTTAGTTAGATTTTCTAGGTATATAGAGATATATTTCAGTTAGATCGGCATTCTTCATATCATTCAAAGACTACAGACTATGACATTTAATGTTTTAATAACTTAGGGCTTTTCATGACAATGAGACATGTCTGCTCCTAGCAGCACCAATCTACTTCAAGAGGAAGATGGGCATTCAAGAGGCTCCTTATGGAGTTTGATAGCCATTTGGGCAAGAAACTGCTCTTGCCTGGACTGTTGCATAAACTGGACACAAAGAACCCACAGAGAGAGGACTACTGAACTTGCCTAAAGGTGAGATGATCTTTCGGGGTTCCTGATTCATGAAAGAGTCTACGAGACATTCTGCAGGACACAGCAGATAATGACTGAACTGTCTTTGAAATTTCCTGCTTCATGGAAATGTCTGCTGGATACTATGGGCCTGTAGGCTGAAGATGGATGCCCCAACGGTACAAAAGAACTTTGGGTGACTGTACAGGCAGCAAGATGTCTCTGTTATTTCTAGAGTTTGGAAGTTGCTTATTTCTTGTTTGCTTAGGTAATATTATATCCTTCTGGAGTCTTTGATGGAGTTGAAGAATATATAGATAGTTACTGTTTTCCTTAGCTAAGATAAAAGATAAAGTAGATATAAATATTGTAACTGTAATTCTTGCTTGATAACTGTTTTTGTTATATGTAATTTTACTATGTTAAAGTTAAAGCCTTTCTTTTTTGTTTAAACAGAAAAAGGGGAAATTATGGAGGAGGGTCATCTGTCTATGTGTTACTCTCATTGGTTAATAAAGAAACTGCCTTGGTTTTTTGATAGGGCAGGATTTAGATAGGTGGAGTAGACAGAACAGAATGCTGGGAGAAAGAAAACATAGTTGGTCAGTCGCCATGGAGCCAGCTGCCCCGTCAGACATGCTAAATCTTTCCCTGTAAGCCACCACTTCGTGGTGGTACACAGATTATTAGAAATGGGTTAATCAAGATGTGAGAATTAGCCAATAAGAGAGTAGAACTAATGGGCCAGGCAGTGTTTAAAAGAATAGAGTTTCCATGTAATTATTTTGGGTAAAGCTAGCCGGTGGCCGGGAGCCCTCCCGGGCAGTGGGAAGCAGCCCGCCACTCCATCTACACACTGGTGTTAAGATTTACTACTGAGAGGTTTCTCCTACTCCCTATCATTTTGTTGACATAGTATTCGGGCCCTCGTCTTCTTTTGTTTGGTAAGTGCTTTAGCTTCACATGTGTTTTCTTCCTGTCGTCTCTTGATATTTTTACCTTTCTCACAGACTGAAATATTCTTTCTAGTATCTTCTATAGAACTGGATCATAACTGGTCATAACTTTTCTTTAGGCCTGTTTTTTTTTCTTTCACCTTTGGTTATGACAGATAGTTTTGTTGATTTGGCAACTGTGGTCTATCAAAGTTTGAGGGACACCAGTCTATTCCCTTACTGCTTTCATGGTTTCAGTTGTAAAATTGGGTACAGACCTAAGCAGAGAACTCTCAACACAGGATTCTAAAATGGCTGAAAGACTCTTAAAGAGATGCTCAATATCCTTAGTCATCAGAGAAATGCAAATCAAAACAACTCTGAGATTCCATCTTATACCTGTCAGAACGGCCAAGATCAAAATCACTGATGACAACTTATGCTGTAGAGGTTGTGGGGTAAAGGGAACACTCCTGCATTGCTGGTGGGAATGCAAACTGGTACAGCACCTTTGGATATCAGTATGGCGATTTCTCAGAAAATTAGGAAACAACCTTCCTCAAGACCCAGAAATACCACTTTTGGATGCTCAATCATACCACAAGGACGTGTGTTCAACTATGTTCATAGCAGCACTATTTGTAATAGCCAGAATCTGGGAACAACCTAAATGTCCTTCGACCAAAGAATGGATAAAGAAGATGTGGTACATTTAGGGCTGAAGAGATAGCTCAATAGTTAAGAGTACTGGCTGCTCTTCCAGAGGTCCTGAGTTCAATTCCCAGCACCCGCATAGTGGCTCTCAACCATCTGTAATGAGATCTGGCGCCTTCCTGGTGTGTGGGCATACATGGAGGCAGAATGTTGTTACATAATAAATAAATAAATCTTTTTAAAAAAAGAAAATGTGGTACATTTATGCAATGGAGTACTATACAGCAGAAAAAAATAATATCTTGTAATTTGCGGGCAAATGGATGGATCTAGAAAACATCATATTGAGTGAGGTAACCCAGATCTAGAAAGACAAATAGAATATGTGCTCACTCATAAGTGGCTTTTAAACATAAAACAAACAAATAACCAAAACAACCAGCCTACAATTCACAATCCCAGAGAACTTAGACAACAAAGAGGACCCTAAGAGAGACATACATGGATCTAATTTACATGAGAAGTAAAAAAAAGACAAGATATCCTGAGTAAATTGGGAGCATGGGGAGCATGGAAGAGAGCAGAAGAGGAAAGGGAGGAGAGCAGAGAAAAATATATAACTAAATAAAATCAATAAAAAAGAAAAATCAGCAATTATTTTAGTTGGCTGTTCATATATATGACTTACTACTTCTCTTTTTCAGCTTTCAAATTAGTTTATTCTGTACATTTGGTTATTTAACTAGAATATGATGTGTTTCTTTCCTGATCCTGTCTCTCTGGTGTTCTCTGTGTCTCTGTCTAAAGAATTCATCTTTTCCTAGATTTGGAAACTTTTCTTCTATGATTTTATTTTTTATGAATTTATTTTTTTCAGGACAGGGTTTCTCTGTATAACAGTCCTGTTTGTTCTGAAACTCGATTTTAGACCAGGCTGGCCTTGAACTCACAGAGTTGCACCTGCCTCTGCCTCCCAAGTACTGGGATTAAAGGTGTATGCCACCGCCGCCCAGCTTCTGTGATTTTCTTTTCCTTTCTGTCTGTTTAGAATTTGGAGGTTTGGCCCTTGTGTGTCTTCTCTAATTTCTGGCACATTCCCGCCACATGTTTTAAGAAGCTGCCAGTGGCCTTAGCTGAACCATCCCCTTCATCTCCTGCAGGACCATCCAATGGCTGAGTCGCTCTACGAAGGTTTGTAATTTGTGATCGTGTTTTTCATTTATATCATCATCATTCTGGTTTGGATTTTTTTTTCAGGATTCCTATCTCTCCATTAAATTCTATTCTTATATCATGAATTGACTTCTTCATTTTATTCAGCTCACTGTATAGTCTTGGGAAATTATGGTGTTCTCTTTTTAGTTCTTTGACACATTTGTAATCAGTCTTTGAATTCTGCATCTGGAATTTTATATAAGTCATTTTACTTGGGATCACTTTCATGGGACTGGAGGTTTTAGGATGAGACAAGTTGTCCTGGGGTTTCCTGCCTCTTGTGTTTTCAGATTGGGATCTGTCCATCTGAGATTGTCATTAGTTAAGATTTTGTTGCTACTGCTGTTCTTTTATTTTAGGTTCTCTCTCTTCTTTTGGTGGATATCAAAGACACTCTCTCTCTTCTTTTGGCTGGACCCCAAAGGCATTCTTCAGGGTTCAGAATCGGATGCTACAGCAAACAAAAAGGACCTTTCTCTGATGATCTGAGGGCGAATGAACAAACTCTCACTCCATGCTTTTCCGATCAGTTTCTTTACTGTTCTGCTTCTTTCCCAATTCTCCTGCCCTACTTCTTACTTCTCCTACCTTCTTCTTCTCTTCTTTTCTCCAGCCTTGAAGCAATAAAGAAATTATAACAGTTGCCTCTCATTGGTCAAAAGCACATTCCTGGGCAAGAGACAGGAAGCTGAGCCATTGCCATGGCAACACAAGGTTTTCAGGGTTTTGGGAGTAAAACTGTAACCAGACCAGGGTGGGGGCACAGTGTCCAGTAAGCTTTGAGACATAGGTCTATTGTTAACAGACTTGGCAAGCAAAGAAATGGCACACTTTTCTTAGTAACCTTGGTTGGACTTCTGCAGCTCTGACCTTGTGTGTAAGGTTTAAGCTTGCCAGCTATAAAAAAAGAAAAAAAAAACTTTAATCTAATTTGAACTTGCTCTGAGGTAAAAATGAGCTAATTGTGTGTAGTTTGTGCTATATTGAGGAGAAACTGTTATTTTTATAATAGTCTGAGTAAAAAATGAACAAAGCAGGCTTTTAAGTGTAAACAGTCCTGTGGGACAAATAGATCCAGTTATGAAGCATGTCTTGGTACATATTCTGTATATCAAAACTATATATCTAAATAAAAAAATCATCTTCCTGACCACCCATAAGATTGAGATGCAATCATGAGATTACATCACATGAGATTACACACTACAATGCAGGTACTAGGGAGACACCAACCGCTAATGTGAGCAACAATTTCCAGAGTCAATGGCCCTGCAGGCCTTGCCAGGACAGGATTAACCTCCATCAGATAACCACTCCTCTGGTGGACTGACCCTGAGCACTAGTTGTCACCTGCTGCGACTCTCATGGCCCCTGACAGGGTGTGTTTGCAGTGTTCAGTAGAGATGAGGTTACAGTGATGTTTTCATTGTCACACTTGTGTGCCAGGCACAGGCTCTATCTTCAGTCTGCCCTGTGGGTTGAATATTGTCTCTAGCAACAGTCACTATCTAATAGCTAACTCACCCTGATACTAGAGTAGCAAAGACTACAAAACAGACACATGTTTAAAGCCAATGGGTTTCTGGAGTAAAGAGACTCCAGAAGCACTGGGTATGGATATGCACACTAATATGGTGTTGGTATAAGTGCAAATAAAAGAAAGAGGAAAACGATAAAAGTGAGCATAATGACTTATCATTATTACGTTACATCTAACATTGTTAGGTTGGACCGAAAAGACAGACAGACCTAGGAGTTAGGATAGTAAAGACAAGGGGAAAAAATGGTAAATACATGGGAAGGATTTGTCCATTATAAACCAAAAAGAGGAGATAAAAATATTCACCCATCAATCATAAACAAAGCCAGCCTCCGGATTTTGGGAGATTTACAGTAGGAAACATAGGTTTGGGAAAAGAGAAAGGAAGGGAGAAAAAAAAGGGAAAAGAAGAGAGTACAACACGTGAACAGTAGATGACAGTGTTGACCTGCTATAGCAACCTACTGATGAAATAGCTGTTTAGGGAGGAGCCAGAAGATAAGACAGTCATTGGCAAGCAATAGCTGCAAACGGAAGAAGAGCTGTGTAGAGGTGTAAGACAATGAGAGCACTCATAGCTGTGTCTCCCTGTTCTGATCTGGACTGTATTTCACACTGAATTTTACAAGACCCTCCTACTTTCAGTGTTCATTGCTGACTAACTTGTGACCTTAACTTTGCTCCTATGCACTGCAATGATCACCCCGTTGGTTTCCAACCAATACTCGCCAATATTCTAGATTTTTTAGCATTCTCTGTTGAAAACATTCACTTGATGTGGGATTCCCCTCTGTATTCTGTGAATACCATTGGTTAATAAAGAAACTGCCTTAGGCCTGTGATAAGGTGGAGTAAAGCTAGGTGGGAAAAACTAAACTGAATGCTGGAAGAAAGGAGGCTGAGTCAAGGAGAAACCATGGAGGTGCTGCTGGAGACAGACATGTTGAAACCTTGCCAGTAGGCCACGACCCTGGTGGTAAAATATAAAATAATGGAAATGGGTTAAATCAAGATGTAAAAGCTAGCCAATAAGAAGTTAGAGCTAATAGGTCAAGCAGTGATTTAATTAATATAGTTTCTGTGTGGTTATTTCTGGAGTCTGGATGGCTGGGAAATGAACAAGCAGCCTCCTACTACATTCACATATTACTGCTTAGAGCTTAGCGCCAATTGCTTAACCTAACATCTCAAGTTCCCTGTCGTGTGAGCCCAGCCTGTTCACCGCTCTCCGCCCTCCTTCTCCACCCTCACTCTCCACAGCTCCTGAGGCACATTCTGTCATTTATTTGTCCTTCTTCGTTTCTGCCCGACGTTATTTTCCTACTGATCTTGACTACGGTTTTCTCTTTTAATCTGAAATTTTGTACAAATTCTGCTAATACAAAACACAGCTCTCATCTTAAAGAGCATGAGAGTTTAATCTTGAGCCATTTTGAGTGACCATGGCACAGGGACACATACATAGGTTAAATTCCATGTTTTAATGTGGAAGCAGTTTCATGAAGCTTTATAGTTTTCCAGAACAAAGACAGTCATAGATCAAGGTGAGTTTGAAATGCATTGCTACATCAGAGAGGCAGGCACAATAAGATGAAGAAGGCATTTTAATGCCTTTAATATATGCTGTATTAGTAAGGGTTCCAAAGGATCAGGGCTAATAGAATAAAGATACAGTGTTATTAGAGAAGTTTACAAGCTGTGGCCCAGGTAGTCCAACAATAGCTGTCTCCTAATTGAAAGGTCAAGAATTCAATAATGTCTGCTTCACAAGCCTGGATGTCTCAGCAGTCCCCATCCAGTGATGGAGTCCTGGAGAATTCCCAGAGAGCTGCCAGTCTTCAGTCTACTTTGTAATCCTGAAGTAGTTTCTAATACCCGCTAAGGCATGGGAACAGGATAGATGAACTTGCCAGCAAGAGTGAGGGCAAGGGGGTCCTTACATGCGGTCTGGTACCAGAAGGTAAGGCCCAGATTTAGGACAGATCTTGCTACTACTGATTCAATAGAGAAAATACTCGTATATGTATGCAGCTACTCTTGATTTTTTACTGTGAATTGTGATATGGCACACTACCTCAAGCTCTTACCACAAGGACGTCCCCTATCATGGCGGACTGTGTTCAGGAACTATGAGCCAAACTCAACTCTTTATTTCATAAGTGGATGAAGTCAAGTTGACAGATGTACTTAAGTGAAAGACCAGTATTAACTACCACAAAGGCTTGGTTTCAGTTCCCCCTCCCCACCTTCCTCTCATTCTTTATTTCCCTCCTTCCCACACACAAGCAATTCTACCCCCGGTATGGCCTCCTCCACCTTCCTTAGATACATACAAGTACCTTCCACACTCCTCTCCATAAAAAATCTTGTTCACCTCTAATGGATCATGCCAACAGATGGTCACTCCTACATTAACTCACACACACACACACACACACATACACACACACACACATACACGAATGGGTGATCTATGTTTAGTTACTTTTCCTATTGCTGTGACAAAATGCTGTAAGAGGGGCAGCTTGAAGGACAAAGGGTTGAGTTTGGCTCACTGTGCTAGAGCGCTGTCTACCATAATGGAGACGTGCTGGTGGCAGGAGCTTGCGGCAGCTGGGCACATTTCAGTTTGCAGTCAGAAACCAACAAAAAATGATGAATCCCACTGCTTAGCTAGCTTTTCCTTTTTGCAGCCCAGAATTCAAACCTGGATAAATAACTGTTTCCCCCATTTAGCTTGGGTCTTTGGAACTGAATTAAGCTCAGCAAGCTTCTTTACAGGCTTAACAGAAGACTGATCTAATCAAAATAATACCCCAAAGTTGTGAGTGGAAGTGTGCCTTCTACGTGATTCTAGATGCTGTCTCAATGCTTTTATTGTTTTTTGTCTTCTTCATGGTAGCCATTATGACTGCACTAGAAATGAGATACCAAAAAATTTCAATGTATGCTTTCCTGATGATGAGGGAAGTTAAGAACTTTAAAAAATATCTATTGGCAATTTTTTTATTTCTTTTCTGAGAACATTTTATTCTGTTCCTTAGCCTATTTTCTCACTGGGTTTTTACTTTGGTTATTGATATTTTATTTCTTTTTTTTATTATAGATATTGCTAACCTGTTCAGCAAAGATTTCCTCCTACTGTGCATGTGGTCTCTTCATTCAGTTAACGTCTTATGGTGTTGTGCAGATTTTTTGTTAGTTTTGGGGGTTCATGCCTAGGTCTTCTACTCTGGCTCACTGACCTGCATCTATTTAATCAGCCTGACATGGTTTTTGTTACATGGCTCTGTAGCATAACTTAAAATCAGGTATTTACAGTTTCTAAGACATCTGGTCAACCTAGGTACCCCTCCACAGATGAACAGATGAGGATTCCTCTGTTTGGTGTTCAATATACACAGTGAAGTTTTATTCAGTCATAATAATGTCAAAATATGACTTTTGCAGAAAAAGAAATGGAACATGTAAAGATTGTCATGCTAAGGAAAAAAGACCAGTCTAATGAAGATGAGTATTGTATGCTGTATGCAGGAAAAAAGGTCTTGAGAGTAAAAGTCACACTGCTATGGATGTGGAAGAATGGAAAGAGAGGGAGGATAGGGAAGGGCGATATAGTGGTTATGAAGGATACCAGTGCATGTATGAACATGAAATGCCATAAAGAAACCCTTACTTTGTAAGTCAATAACTCCAACAATAATAGTTTAAAAGCAAAACAAATCTGGGAGAGTTGGGCCTAAACTGGGACTAGGATTAGGAAGTGATCCCAGGAGTCCTGGAACAACTGAGACAAGGGTTAGGAAGTGACCCTGGGAGTCCTGGAACAATTGGGATGTTCGGAACTTCTCTTAACCGACAACCTAGATATTTGAGACCTGTTCCTGTTGGGTAACCTACCAGCGAGGTGGCCTTGACTAGGTACCTTCTGGATATTGAATTCTTCCACTAAAATATAAGAGACTTATCACTGTTCACAAACCTTTAACCTTGACCTATATTCCATCAGTAAAATGTTGGGAAGCTCCATCAAGGAAGCTAAGCCAGAATTATGGCTCCAGGAGTAGGGTTAGGAGTCTGGCAGGTCTAGAGGTAGGAGGGATCACCTCCACTCCTAGGCAGTGGGGGAATTTCAGGAATGTGACTTCAACTTTTGAAGGGATGATCTCAGGGGTCACTTTGAGGCTTAATGAAAGGTCTGAGGAGTCCTCACAAAAGACCTGGAGAGAGGATGTGGCCAGAGAGTGGAAAAGCTGATTGCTATCCACATTTTCATTGGAGAACAGGTGAATTAAGAGATCTCAAGGGTCTTTAAAGAAGAAGGGACCAAGTTGGATGTACCATGTGCTTCTGACAGAACTGGTGAAGGGAATGAAGCCCAGCCTGCCTCTTCCTGTCACCCAGGCTGTCTGAGGCCCGGTATTGTCAGCTAGGAAGATGGGGTCAGGATATTTATCTTCCAGGGACTGTATGAAGGCTAACTGCAACACTTCAGCACCAGAAATGAAAGTGTATATAGAGTTTGCCCATAACTGCTTCTTGTGGATTTCAGAAATTGCTACTTTTGCCAACTGTGGAAGCTCTACCACTAGACCAGAGGTCCTATGAAAGACCAGGAGTTCCTTCCAGTTGTAGAAGGTGGCTGTGGAGAAAGCTGGCTAGACATGGACATCACCTTCTTGGTAACTATAGAGCACTTGACCATGGTATTTCTTAGTCAGGTGCTGGCCCTTGGGAGGCAGGTAGGCTGCCATGCAGTCCTGAGTGCCCCTTTTACAGAGTAAGCAGTGTCGTGTTGACATTGCCCACCTGGGCTAGAGCTCACGGATGTGGATGCTGGGAACTGAACTTGGCAACTTGGTCCCTCTCTCATAAGTGCAGTATTCCCTCTTAACCACTGTGTCAGCGCTCCAGTCCCTTGAACATGACAACTCTCAAAGACTGGTGTGTTTTCATGTTGTCTGGCACACATAATTATTGTCTGGAGAGGAGAAAGCACCTTCCCTTCTTTCTGCCCTGTGCCCTTTAGACAGGCATATTAATGGGATTACATAGGATTGGTGTTGGGGAAATGCAGGGGTCAGGGAACACATGACCCGTGTTCACTCTGTAAGCAGTGACACTGCCCGGAAGTGACTTGACCAAGTGAAGCAGTGGGTTGGGATCTGTCTTCAGCCTGTGGCCTGGCTCTGCTTTGCACTTGAGGGCTCACACGCCATTGACTCTGAGTTACGGCTTCGGTTCTGAGACTGCGGCTTTGTTCTCTCCCTCAGCTTCTTCAGGATCATCACCTCACCTGTGTTCCTCCTACACCTCAGGCATAACATCTGAAGAAATGTGTGGGCTCCTGTCCTCAGAAATCTCTCCTGTTTCTCTGGACACTGGAATCTCAGGGTCAGGGACCCATGTGCTCAAACGGGAGAATCCCGTATGTAGCATGTCACCCTGGGTGACTTTGTCATAGAGACATAGAGTAACTGGGGAAGTTTCATTTTCCGTTTATCTAAAATGTTTTAGAAGCTGCAGAAGCTGGTAGATTAGAACTCAGTGTCAAAGGTCAGGAAGCCTGGTCAGAATCATATCCTACCACGTGGAATGTAGATCCTGTTAGAGAAATCAGCTGTTTCCTGAGCCACGGGGAGTTCATATTTTTGCTTCAAGAACTTTCTGTTGCACCGGTATCTGCTTAATATGTGTACTGGACATTTGCTCAAGACAATAAATACCTTCCCAGCGTGGGCACTATGGGTCTGTTGTAGGTATGCAGGTGAGAGGTATCAGGAGAGGCAGCAATGCTTGGCTCTAGATCTTCAGGGAGGCTATAGTGATCATTGAGGGTGGATTTGGCTAGAAGGGAAGAGGAAGGATTTATTAGAGAAGATGTGGGAGGCCAGACCAGAGGTGTCTGTGGTTCTCCTCTGTCACTTGACAGATAACATGTGGGAACTTGAAAATTCAAGGATCGGTAGGCTCTAGGGTAGGTGCAAGTGGCTTAGGTCACTGGTCATACTTGTTAGACGTTCTCCCAGGACCAGCACCAGTGCTCCTTTGCAGGGCCGTACCTCAGCTGTAGGGACTGAACCACAAGCCAGAGGCATCTTTGCAAAGCTCTGGGGTCTGTCTGTTGTTATCTCATCTAACAGCTAATTCTAGGAGTCACAATGTGGGCATTGTGTGGATTGCTGAGGTTTCTTTGGTTTTACTTAGATCTGGTCTAGGAGTGTATGAAAGTATAAAAAGGTAGCACCAAGAGGTGCCCTTGCAGTGCCTTCCATGAGCTGTTCTGAGTCCTTAGGCATTGGAGGGCTCTTTTGCCTAAGGAGGAATATAGATGAATGAAAATCTTAGAGAAAATGAAGAAGAGAGAAAACCGAGAAGAACAAGCACATGCCCATCCATCAAACCAGCTCCCGTGTGAGAATGGAAATACCCTGTTCTTCAGAAAGCTTCTGAACTTCTTAAGAGAAGGGGGGCCCTTTAGTGTCTACATTCCTGTGAGGGCCTCTCACACTTCGCTCTGGGTGAGACTGCATCTGGAAAAGAGACACCTACACACTATATTCAAGGAGATTCCTGGTGATTCTGTGGTCCCTAGTAGTAGGGTCTAGGGCCTAGTGGGACTTCCTTCAGTGAGTCACAAGTCTGAGACCCAAGGCAGTCAGAGACTCAACACCAATTACAGTGGGCGAGGCAGAGCCTTGGGTAGACATTCTGTGGACTCTCACACGACACTCCGAACAGTTAACTCAAATAAGAGAAGGAAAAGCCCACTCCCCTACAGAGCTCTGTTGAGTCCAACTAGATCAAGCTCTCTCAAGTGAGAGCTGGCCAACAAGTAGTAGAAGCAAGTGGTTGTTCTAGAATATTGGTTTAACTGTGCAAAGATGGCTTGCATTTATGGAACTATGTAAAGATGTGTTGCCATTGTTTAATGGTATGAAGATGTGTTCTTGTTTTACCTCGCCTTCCTAAGGCACCTGATTCCTCTAAGAAAAGGCTGGATGGCCAATAGTGAGTGAGGAGGTATGGGTGGGACTTCTGGGCAGGGAGGGTAAGTAGGAGGAAGAATTTAGACTTCAGAAGAAAAAAAAAGAGATGCCAGGGAAATGCCAGGGACTGGCCAGTCAGACATGGAGGAAACATGAAAATAGTACATACAGAATGAAAGCAAGGTAAAATGGCCTGAGCCAAACCATAGATGAATAGAAATAAATTAAGTTAAAAGAGCTAGTTGAACAAGCCTAAACTAAGGCCAAGCATTCATAATTAATAATAAGTCTCCCTCTTATTATTTGAAAGCTGGTTGATGACCCAACAGATATTCCAACTAAAAAAAAGATTGCCTGTAACCAGATCCAAATAGAGTTTCATTTTGTCTACAATACAACGTCATGTAATGTGGCTTTGAATTAGGAGGTTGGTCAGGTACCGTATCCTCATACCCAGGTTGCCGCTTAGGGTGCTTCCTGCATGGCCTTTCTTTTTCAGTTGTTTATATTTCACTGACATTGCTTTTATGAGGAAAAAATGTTTTAAGAATGACTCTACTCAAGTCCACAGAACTTCAGAAGTCATGAGGAGGGAAAACCCTGAGTCACTTCCTCAAGTGGTCTTTACTCTGGGCATTTCTGAGGAAGCACAGAAGATTATGAACCAACGGTAGCCTTTTGTGTGAGTCTCTCAGCACAACAGGTCACAAAGGTCTTCATGATATTACCCCAATAGGTGCACCCCCACTTCCACCAGCTCTGCAGTGGTGGAGAAGAATCACAACTTTTCCATCACAGATAAAGATGCCACAGTCTAGTCACCAAAGCACGTCACCAGTGACCCAAAGCTAGGAAACTTGGCTCAGAAATTGTTTTGTTGGAGCTAATATCTCATTTGTCTCTATTCCCACCACTAGAGCCTCAGAAGTCCTCTTCAGCCATGGGTTCTTTACAGAAAGTCTGTTAAAGGCAAACAGTTCATCTAAGAGACAGACAAGTACATGAATGGCGGTGGGTGGAATGGGTCATCATTTAGTGGAAAATGGTGATTGTTTTGCTAGGAGGAGACTAGTTACATTGGATTTCTGCAGTGACAAGGGCACATTGACAGGCTAGAAGGGAGACTTGGACAAGGTAGTCAGGACTAATGTCAGAGATGTGTCATGGTTAGGGAGGTGAGCAAAAGTGACTAAAAACAGATGCATAGGTTGCTAATGCTCACTCCCTTGTGACTGAATAGATTGCTTAAACCACCGTAGAAGAAAACAGAGCATTCCATCTATGGCTCAGATGTCTGGGAAGGCCAAGTCCAGAGAGAGACAGCAACAGAACTGAGAACACTGTTGTGGAGACAGTCTTTATTTCCCCTGACGCTGGGATCCACTTCCAAGGCCTGTGACCTTACTTTCTCTGTAATGCTGAGCAGGCCGGTGCAAGGATCTTAAACTTCTTCTTAGTGGATGTGGACAGAGCTATGGCCACCTCCTCAAGGTATGGGTCATAGCTGTGACCATGCCAATGCTGGAGGGCATTGCTGTAGTCATGCCGATGCTGGAGGGCATTGCTGTGACCATGACAATGCCGGAGGGCATTCAGTATACTGCTCTCCTGTATGTGGAAGAGATGGCTGTTAGCACTGACCATGTCCAGGGAAAAGGACCAGGGAGCATACTGAGTGACCAGAGTGCAAATCATAGCAAAACTGACCCAGCATCCTCTTTTCAGAACAAAAGTGAAGACCTAAGTTCCCACAATAAAACAGACACTAACCACATGCTAAAGCTTTCAAATTTGCTTGCTGGGCGGTGGTGGCGCACGCCTTTAATCCCAGCACTCGGGAGGCAGAGGCAGGCGGATCTCTGTGAGTTCGAGACCAGCCTGGTCTACAGAGCGAGTTCCAGGACAGGCTCCAAAACCATAGAGAAACCTTGTCTCAAAAAAACCAAAAAAAAAAAAAATTTGCTCCTGGCAGGCCCTCCATCTTCAGAACTAGTACTCTGTTTTACAAAAGATACCAGATAATTAAAGAACACACCAGAAAATGAAAAGATCTCCCATGCTCTTGGGTAGGTAGAATTATCATAGTAAAAATGGCAATCTTACCAATGGCAATCTATAGATTCAATGCAATGCCCATCAAAATTCCAGCAAAATTCTTCACAGACCTCAAAAAAACATTACTCAACTTTATATAGAAAAGCAAAAAGCCCACGATACCCAAAACAATCCTATACAATAAAGGAACTTCTGGAGGCATCACAATCCCTGGCTTCAAACTCTACTACAGAGCTACAGTACTGAAAACAGCCTGGTACTGGCATAAAAACAGACAGAAAGACCAATGGAATCAAATAGAAGACCCAAATATCAATCCACACGCCTACAAACACATGGTTTTTGACAAAGAAGCAAAAAATATAAAATGGAAAATAGAAAGCATATCCAGCAAATGGTGCTGGCATAACTGGATATCAACATGGAGAAGAATGAAAATAGATTCATATCTATCGCCATGCACAAAACTCAAGTCCAAATGGATCAAAGACCTCAACATAAAACCAACCACACTGAACCTCATAGAAGAGAAAGTGGGAAGTACACTTGAACTCCTTGGCACAAGAAACCACTTCCTAAATATAACCCCAGTAGCACAGACACTGAGAGAAGCAATAAATGGGACCTCCTAAAACTGAGAAGCTTCTGTAAAGCAAAGGACATGGTCAACAAGACAAATGGCAGCCTATAGAATGGGGAAAGAGCTTCACCAACCCCATATCAGACAAAGATCTGATCTCTAAAATATACAAAAAATCTCAAGACATTGGTCATCAAATAATCCAATAAAAATGGTCATCAAATAATCCAATAAAAATGGGTTACAACCCTAAACAGAGAATTCGCAACAGAGGAATCTAAAATGGCTGAAAGACGCTTAAGGAATTGCTCAACATCCTTAGCTATCAGAGAAATGCAAATTAAAACAACTCTGAGATTCCATCTTACACCTGTAAGAATGGCCAAGATAAAAAACACTGATGACAACTTATGCTAGAGAGGTTGTGGGGTAAAGGGAACACCCCTTCATTGCTGAAGGGAATGCAAACTGGTATAGCTGCTTTTGATTTCAGTATGGAGACTTCTCAGAAAATTAGGAAACAATCTACCTCAAGACTCAGAACTACCACTTTTGAGTATATACCAAACGATGCTCACTCATACCACAAGGACATGTGCTCAACTATGTTCATAGCAGCACTATTTGTAAAAACCAGAACCTGAAAATAACCTAAATGTCCCTCGACTGAAGAATAATTAAAGAAAATGTGACACATTTACACACAGCAGGAAAAAAATAATGACATCTTGAAATTTGCAGGCAAATAGATGGATCTATAAAACATCATATTGAGTGAGGTGACCCAGACCCAGAAAGACAAATATATATTACGCACTCATATGTGGCTTTTAGACATAAAGCAAAGAAAAGCCAGCCTACAATTTATGACCCTGAGAACCTAGACAAAAAAGAGGACCCTGAGAGAGACATACATCAATCTAATCTACATGGGAAGCAGAAAAAGACAAGATCTCCTGAGTAGATTGGAGCATGGGATCATGGGACAGGACAAAATGGGAGGGGAGAAGAAGGGGTGGGAGCAGAGAAAAATATAGAGCTTAATGAAAACAATTTTTAAGAATTGAAAAAAACAAAAAACCAGACAATTAGTAAGTATATAAAATTCCTATGGGTTTATCTGGTCTTGCTTTAAGGTGCTTGTGGTACCTATCAAGAAAGTGGTCCATTTCATTTAGATTTTCCAATTTTTTGGAGTACAGGTTTTTGAAGTATGACCTGATGAATCGCTGAATTTCCTCCGTGTCTGTTGTTCCATACCCCTTTTTGTTCCTGATTTTGTTAACTTGGATATTCTCTCTCTGCCTTTTGGTTAGTTTGGATAAGTGTTTGTCTATTTTGTTGATTTCCTCAAAGAACCAATTCTTTATTTCTTGATTCTTTGTATTGTTGTGTCTCTTTGTTTCTATTTTATCGATTTAAGCCCTTAGTTTGGTTATTTCCTGCAGTCTACTCTTCCTGGGTGTGCCTGCTTTTTGTTCTAGAGCTTTCAGGTGTGCTGTTAAGTCTCTTATGTGAGATTTCTCCAAATGCTTTATGTAGGCACTTATTTCTGTAAACTTTCCTCTTATTACTGCTTTCATTGTGTCCCATAATTTTGGGTATGTTGTGGCCCCTGCGTGATATGTCTCCCCACCCCAGGAAAGATTGCATCACAGATGAGCTGTGTGGTATCCCTGCAGAGGATGCGAGGGATTGGGGTGGAACAGGAAGTGTTCACATAGCTCTGTGGATGGAAGGCTGTTAATAAGAAACAGAAAATGGAGGCTGATCCCCTCAGGAATTCTCACCAACATGGTCCAGGAATTCAAATCTACTAGACACGTAATACTGCTATCACAGTACCCAGTGACTGAAGCATTCGAATTGGATTGCATTTAAATCAACTAGGGCTGCACTCATTTACATGTCCCCAACTTGCATGGTTGAGATTGCACACATAGAAATTGCATTCATAGTAACACGTGTTATACACAGGAATTGTATGTCTTCCTTTACATGCTGTGAAATACATGTCAGGAAACTGCACCCCAAGGTACTGACTCTAATCATAAAATGGTTTCTTGAGAGACATCATGGGGAGCAGAGAAAAATGTAGAGCTCAATAAAAATCAATTAATGCCTGATGTGTAGTAGGAACACGGGTGAGGTGATGATCCTGAAGAAGCTGAGGGAGAGAACAAAGCCGCAGTCTCAGAACCGAAGCCACTAACTCAGAGTCAATGGCGTGTTGCAAGAGGTCTTTCCGCCCCTCCAACCAATAGCTGCTGAGATACCAGCCCATTGGGGCGTGGTTTCTCTCCATTCATAAAACCTCTATTTCCTTCCGCTCGCTCTCTCTTGACTTCCTGCTGGTCTGGCGACTAGAATCTTTTTCTAGTTGTGCAGAGAGCTGTTGTCTGGGATCTGATCTGTAAGTTTTTCCTCTTTAAATAAATACTTCCCTGGTAATAGTAATTACAAACTGGTGTGGCATTGTTCGTGGATTACGCCTTTACCTGGCGCCCACGCCTTTACCTGGCGCCCGACGAACGTTTGGCTTTTAGGACCCCCCCCCCTCGGCTGCCGGCCGCAAGTTCGGCTTGGCGGGAACGAGCCCTCGCTTCCTCTGCCCGGGCTTGCGCCTTGCGGCCGATCTCTGAGGCCAGACAGGTGGTGGTGGCATACACTCGGGAGGCAGAGAAAGGCGGATCTCTGTGAGTTCGACCGGACAGGTGGTGGTGCACGCCTTTAATCCCAGCCCTCGGGAAGCAGAGACAGGCAGATTTCGGATTTCGGTGAGTTCGAGGACAGCTGGATAATAGGTAATATGGCAGTTTTTGTTTCCAACATGACTTTCACTGTTTGGGCTACCAATACAATGGGTCTAATCATGCAAAATTTATATGACTATGAGGATAACTTAATTTACGGGTTACTAGGTTTTAGTATTCTTTTGAATATTCTATCATTTAGAAAGATTATGGTACTCTCAAGAACTCATGCAGGTCAGGAGATTCAGGAGATTCAGGATTCAAAAGAGGCAATAATAAACAAAATAATAAAAAGACTTGAAATGCTTGAAAAAATGATTGGAACTGGTGAACAGAATAATAAGGCACAAGGACAGGATACAAAGCCAACACCAGCTATTAGAACTGGCTTACCCAGGGTTTTAGCGGCATACCCTATACTTAATTCTGACAAAGCATCAACTTCTAAAGGCTCAAAGGGAGTCAGAGAAGCTAGATGGATGCCAATAGCAATGAATGATCTGAAAGAAATTAAACAGGCTATTGTTACTTTTGGCTTGCAAAATGCATATGTACAGGAAATGATAAGGACTTGGGCTTCTAATGCTAGAGCTACCCCCTATGATTTCCATCAGTTAGTGTCTGCAGTTTTAGATAAGGGACCTTCCTTGATGTTTGGAATTTATTTCAGAGAAGAATCCAAACATATGGAACAGCAAGGAAGAGCAAAAGGTGTCGAGGTTTCCCAAGATCAAATTCTTGGTGCAGGAGAATATGCTGATCCACAGGTCCAAGCTCTTTATGACGATGAAGTACTGCATCTATGTCACCAAGCAGCTTTAAATGCTTGGAATAGGATACAAGATCCAGCAAAAAGGGTTGAATCATATACCAGAATTAGGCAGGGACAGAGAGAACCCTTTATTGACTTTTTGCAAAGATTAATTAAGGCTCTGGACGTAGGGGTAACAGACCCGGATTCTAGACGAATACTTCTTGAATCTCTAGCGTTTGAGAATGCAAACATAGAATGCAAAAAGATAATTGGGCCTTTAAAGTCTAGATCAGCACCTATGGATGAATGGATTCAGCATACGATGAATGTTGAGACATTTAGTTATAATGATGAATCTTGGGTAGGAGAAGCGATTTCCACAGCAATGAGGAGACATCAAACTGCCAGGTGTTTTAATTGTGGAAAATTAGGACATCTGAAAAGGGATTGCAGGCACAGAATTTCTAGAAATAATATCTCCTCTGGGAATGACAAAAATAGGGGACCTAGGCCTTCAGGTATATGTAGGAGATGCGGTAAAGGCCGTCATTGGTCCAACGAATGCAGGTCAACAACAGACAAACAAGGCAACCCAATACCATCAGGAAACTCCTTGAGGGGCCTCTCGCAGGCCCCCAATCCAACAGTGGCCCAGTCATTCCCAGTCACAGTAGAGAACGTGCCTCACCAAGAAATCTAAAAGCTCCAATTTCTGCTGTAAAAAGTAATACTAGTCTAAATGGTGAATTACGTGTGGAGGATGAGTCAAAAAACCCAGTAGGACAGAGTAAACGTATATTTTGGCAGACTTCTATTAACGACCAAAGACCAAAGCTAAAAGTCTGTATAAATGGCACTTTTATTGAAGGCTTATTAGACACAGGTGCGGATGTAAGTATTATTACCCCAGAATCTTGGCATCCAAATTGGCCTCTTCAAGAGGTAGATGTTCAGTTTCTGGGAATTGGAACCCTATCTCGTGTAAAACAAAGCACAAGATGGGTGGAATGCATAGGGCCTGAAGGGCAAATAGGAAGACTAAGGCCATATATAGCCAATATTGCAATAAATTTATGGGGCCGTGACCTGTTACAGCAATGGAATACCCAGATTAACATTCCTGCAGTTCCAGGAATTCATAATTCTGGGAAAGATATGATGAGGTATTATGGGAAAAGGTCACCAGCCATTCAGGCTGTACAAGAACATATAGCAAATACCAAACCTTTAGAGGTACCAACAGCCCTACCTTTAAAATGGCTAACTGAGAAGCCAATATGGATCAAACAGTGGCCTCTAGCTGAAGATAAATTACAGGCATTGGAACAGCTGGTGCAAGAGCAATTAGATGCTCACCATATTGAAGAATCAACCAGCCCTTGGAATTCTCCTGTGTTTGTTGTAAAAAAGAAATCTGGTAAATGGAGAATGGTGACAGATCTAAGAGCTGTCAACAAAGTAATTCAACCTATGGGCCCATTACAATCTGGAATTCCTTTGCCTTCTCTTTTACCAAAAGGGTGGCCTCTTATAGTTATTGATTTGAAAGATTGTTTTTTCACTATACCGTTACAAAAAAAGGATAGAGAAAAATTTGCCTTCACGGTGCCTACTTATAATAATTCTCAGCCTAATAGGATATATCAATGGACTGTCCTCCCACAGGGTATGCTCAATAGTCCTACATTGTGCCAATATTTTGTAAGCCATTGGAAATAATTCGTAAACAATTTCCCAAGTCCATAATTTATCATTACATAGATGACATCTTATTATCAGATTCAAATAAAGATACTTTAGAAAGGATGTTTGAAGAAGTAAAGAAAGTCTTGCCTAGGTGGGGATTACAAATTGCCCCTGAAAAGATTCAAAGAGGAAATTCTATTAATTACCTAGGTTACAGAATAGGGTTAGAGAAAATTAAAACACAAAAGGCACAAATTAGGAGAGACCAGTTAAAGACTCTTAATGACTTCCAAAGATTGTTGGGAGACATTTCCAGTCTACGACCAGCTGTTGGGATAACACCTGATCTAATAGTTCATTTAAACAAAATCTTAGATGGTGATAAAGATTTGAATAGTCCAAGAAAACTGACAGCTGAAGCAGAAAAGGAACTGACAATGATTGAGGAAAAATTACAGGAAGCACATGTGGATAGGGTGAACCCAAATCTTAGCTGCATCCTAGTCATATTGCCTTCCAGAATCTCTCCTACAGGGATTCTAATGCAGAGGGAAGATATTATTTTAGAATGGATATTTATACCCAATAAACCAAGTAAAAAATTAAAAACTTATGTGGAAAAAGTCTCTGAACTGATTATAAAAGGTAAGCTGAGACTTCGTCAACTAGCAGGTATAGACCCAGCAGAAATTATAGTGCCTTTTACTACTGAAGAAATAAAAACGTTATGGGAAGACAATGAACCGTGGCAAAGAGCTTGTGCTAATTTTTTGGGAGAAATTAAAAGCAACTATCCCAAAAGTGGTAGACTTAACCTTATAAAGAGAACTTCTTGGATTCTTCCTAAAATTGTACGTGATGCTCCAATAACTGGAGCCCGTACGTTCTATACTGATGCAAATAAATCAGGGAAAGCAGGTTACAAGTCAGATGAATTGAGTAAGGTGGAACAAAGCCCTTATAATTCTGTCCAGAAGGCAGAATTATATGCCATTCTTATGGTGCTAAGGGATTTTAAAGAACCTCTTAATATAGTTACAGATTCACAATATGCAGAAAGAGTTATCTTGCATATTGAAACCGCTGAATTTATACCAGATGACACAGAGTTGACTTCATTGTTTATCCAGGTACAGGACATAATCAGGAACAGGCTTTGTCCGATGTACATAACACACATCCGGTCCCATACAGGTCTGCCTGGTCCTCTAGCACAAGGCAACGCTGAGATTGATCAATTATTGATTGGAAGTGTGTTGCAGGCCTCGGAATTTCATAAAAAGCATCATGTCAATAGTAAAGGCCTAAAGAAAGAATTTTCCATTACTTGGCAACAAGCTAAGGACATTATAAAGAGATGTCCTACTTGTTCTTTCTATAATCAAACACCGTTGCCTGCAGGGAGTAACCCAAAGGGTACTAAGAGAAATGAAATCTGGCAGATGGATGTGTTCCACTTTATGGAATTTGGTAAATTAAAATATGTACACCACACCATAGACACGTATTCAGGTTTTCAATGGGCTACTGCCCTTAGCTCAGAAAAGGCAGATTCAGTAATCACACATTTATTGGAAGTTATGGCCATCATGGGTATACCTGCACAAATAAAGACAGATAATGGTCCAGCATATGTATCTAAGAAAATGAAACGCTTTTTTGATTATTATAATATAAAACACATTACAGGTATACCAAATAATCCTACAGGTCAGGCAGTTATAGAAAGATCAAATCGTACTATAAAGGATATGCTGAACAAACAGAAAGGGACCGAAAATACCCCCAGAAATAGATTACATAATGCTTTATTAACCTTGAATTTTCTTAACGCTAATGAGAAAGGAACGACAGCAGCAGAAAGACATTGGATAATGGAAAAGTCTGCTGAACTAAATCAACCAATTTATTTCAAAGATGTGCTGACCTCTCAATGGAAGCCAGGAGATGTGCTACGTTGGGGAAGGGGTTTTGCTCTTGTTTCCACAGGAGAAGAAAAATTGTGGATACCATCAAAATTAATAAAGTTTCGATTTGAAGAGGAGAAACCTCTTGGAAAGGAGAAATGACAACTCATCCACAATAATATTCATACAGGTGGTAAGAAAAACATATAGAATGGGGGCAGGGTTCTGTTCTTATCTCCACAGGAAAACACTCACCTTTGAAAAATTCAAGGGACCCTGGATATTTGGATACTGACAGATGGAAAAATACCTGCCCAATAGGAAATATCAAGAAAACTGAATGGGTAAGTAACACATACTAAACCATATTTCTAAATTTATAAAGCTGGTTTTGAAGTTGGACTCTGGCTCAGTCCCGCTCCAATTCCAAGCCTGTTAGTAAGAGAAAAACCCAGAGTTTCTGGAGGTTCTGTCTCATGTCAAGAGCCATGATATGGGACAGAAAGAAATATGAGTTTAGAAAACATCTTTGCTTTTCTTCATATCTATCATACCTTTCATTGAATATATCTATCATGCCTTTCATTGAATATATGTATATATATATATATATGCCTATATATGTCTATATGATTAATGTTTAAGTTTTTTACAATAATCAATGAGTCTTTTCTGAAGTGACATTTGAAGTTTCCAGGAAGAAGATGGGGCCCCACAACAACAACTCTACCTGGTTGATATGACGTCATGATACTGATAGCGCTACTACAAGACCTGTTTTCGGTACCAGCTGCACAAGAAGATCCCAACTTGGTTAGCTGAAATGGTGCACATCTTGTACAACATTCTGGCCAGACCTCCACAAAATACTCAGAGACTATTTGCAATTTTAAAAGACATTGATCTTGAAATTTAACCATCATTTTGCTTTCACAGGATCCCCCAGAAAGAACGTCGCCCCCATGACAGCTGGAAGTAATTCTAGAGGACGACGTCCCCTCTCCCAGTAAAGTTTGCCCCTGGGTTTAGGGACATCATTTAGGGGTTGGGAAGTTGGGGGGAGGAATTTTATAAGCTCAGGGATCATTTTGGAAAAAAAAAAGAGGGTGATGGGATAATAGATTTGTAATTGTGAGTTACAATTTTTAGACAAACATATTGGTATTGATACTTGTATATTGATACAAAGTTAAATTATATTGACTATTGTATGCATGCATGTTTCTACCTCTGTTTAAAATATTTTTTATGTATTGACATATATTGTATCGATATTTACCATATTGCAATGTATATTTGTACATTGTTTATATTTGGAGGTCATTATCCTCATTTGTTACACAGATGTTTATTGTCTTAGTCTTTAAGTTAGATAGATATTGAGAATTATATAGATTAATAGTCATCTAAGTTTGCCATTTATAATTAGACTAATTAGGTTATTTAGATATATAGAGATTATACTCAGTATAGATAGATGATCTTCAACTCTACAAAGAGCTGTAGAAAATGGCCTTTAATCTAACTCAGAGTTTTGTGGTAGTGAGACACAATTGCTCCTGGCAATACCACTCTATTCCCGAGAGAATGTTGAGCACCAAAGACACTCCACCTGGAGCCTTTCTTTTTGACAGAACTGGCCTTGGGGCAAAGAAATGCCCATACCTCAACCACTGACAGAGATACAGAGTGTGCATCAATGGATAAAACAGGACTGTCATATCCTGCCAAGACAGGGTAAGATAGTTTTGAAAAGTTGCTTGCCTTTGAAAATGGTATGTCAGTTATGTTAGGCCTTAGCCAAAGTTGGTTGCTTCAACGCTGCAAATGTGACTTTGGGTGATTGCCCAGGTAGCTAGTTGTCCCTGTGATTTGTTGCAGGTTTTGGAAGTTGTTTTACTGAACTTCCTAATTACCCAGGTAACATTATTTTCCTTCTCAGATCTTTGATGGGGTTGAAGACTATATAACTATAGTTACTTTTCTCTCATGACTTGGCCAAGTTATTTATTATACAAGTCCTAAGCTAGTTAGAATAGGATATTTGTACTTATTGTATATAATTTCATAGTAGGTTTAGAACTCTCTTACTTAAACAAAAGGGGGAGGTGTTGCAGGAGGTCTTTCCGCCCCTCCAACCAATAGCTGCTGAGATACCAGCCCATTGGGGCGTGGTTTCTCTCCATTCATAAAGCCTCTATTTCCTTCCGCTCGCTCTCTCTTGACTTCCTGCTGGTCTGGCGACTAGAATCTTTTTCTAGTTGTGCAGAGAGCTGTTGTCTGGGATCTGATCTGTAAGTTTTTCCTCTTTAAATAAATACTTCCCTGGTAATAGTAATTACAAACTGGTGTGGCATTGTTCGTGGATTACGCCTTTAATGGCGTGTGAGGGGCCAGCACCTGGCTAAGAAATCCCATGGTAAAGTGCTCTATAGATATGAAGAAGGTGATGCCCATGTCTAGCCAGCCTTCTCCACAGCCACCCTCTACAACTGGAAGGAAATCCTGGTCTCTTGTAGGAGCCCTGGACTGGTGGTAGACCTTCCACAGTTGGCAAAAGTAGCAATTTCTGAAACCCAACAGAAGCAGTTATGGGCAAACTCTATAGACGTTTTCATTTCTGGTGCTGAAGTGTTGCAGTTAGCCTTCATACAGTCCCTGGAAGATAAATATCCTGACCCCATCTTCCCAGCTGAAAATACTGGGCCTCAGGCAGCCTGAGTGACAGGAAGAGGCAGGCTGGGCATCGTTCCCTTCACCAGTTCTGTCAGAAGCACATGACACATCCAACCAGGTCCCTTCTTCAAAGACCCTTGAGATCGCTGAGTTCATATGTTCTCCAACAAACATGTGGATAGCAATCAGCTTTTCCACTCACTGGCCTCATCCTCTTTCCAGGTCTTTTGTGAGGACTCCTCAGACCTTTCTTTAAGCCTCCAAGTTACCCCTGAGATCATCCCTCCAAAATTTGAAGTCACATTCCTGAAATTTCCCCATGCCTATGGAGGGAGACTACCCCTCCTACCTCCTAGACCTGCCAGACTCCTATCCTACTCCTGGAGCCCTAATTCTGGCTCAGTTTCCTGTGGTGGAGCTTCCCAACATTGAAGCAAGGGATAAAGTACAGGACTACTCCAGAGCCAGGAATTTTGCCAGCCTGTACAGGCAGAAACGAACTACTATATGAACAGTATGAAATAGAAACTCCCCCATGCTGCCAACCAAATCATCAGTTTTCCCCAGTTCAGAAACTCTTCAGGGGCCATTGAGATCCTATGGGATAGGAACCACCCTCCTGAGTTTTGACACATGGGCATTTCCAGTTGGAAAATTTTAGCACCACAGCTTAAAATTTGAACCTATGGAAACCTTATGGATCAACATAAGGCCCTTCATATCAAATAACATACTAGATCTCATTCATTCAGGAAAACTCTGGCCCCCACAGCCAGTAAAAGTCAGCTCATCACATGGGGCGGTCGCCTACTAATAGGAATGTAGGAAAGAATTCAATTTTGTCATCAACCAAATGAGAGGCAAGTATCAGCTTGCCCAAGACAGAAGCCCTGACAACTAACCTCCTTAGATCAAGGTCAATAAATAAAGCTGCCTCCTAAAAAACTCCTGGAATCCATGTAAGTCCTGGTCAACATGATGTTTTGATTTTGATGATACTTCCACAAATATGTGTGACCATGATACAAGCCGTGCCCCGGTCTTGTCAAACTCTACATCTGAACCTTAAGAGATGAAAACAGGCCTAGTCTTGCAGACTGCTGAGCTGATGGCATCTCTCTCACACCCCAGCTTCAAATGCTGAGCTGCTAGGACACATGGCTATGTGCTTGTACACATAAGTAGATGTCTGTACAGAACGAAAGCAAAAATAACAAGTAGCAAGGCCTGGCAGAGATGAGAGAAATGACGTAGTAGCAAATCCTAAAGCAACAGCTCAGACCAGCAGGCAAAGGAGTGCTAGTACCTAGTTCACAAAATGGAAAGGAACTTGTTCATCTTTGGAATACATCTTCAAGAGAAAGTACACCAGGAGCTTCCTCCAGTGTACTTCCCTTTTAACTTGATAGAGTTTATGTGCTTGAGGGGTGGGGGCAGATGGAGAACAAACAGAAAGAACCCTGTCCAGAAACACCTGAGGACCCTGTGCCTTCCCAGGCCAGCAGGTCAGAGTGCAATCGCCTCTCCCTCGTTGTTTGATGAGTTCCTCCATCAGCCACGGCCTCCAAGTGTTGCCCCATCTCCAAGTATAATGAAAAGTATATGGCTATATAATTAAATACATGCATATTTAACCTCCAAAAGGAGGCATCAAAAGAAGACAGGCAGGGAAATGTTGGAAAAATAAGAAAAGTTCCAAGAGAATTTTCTTTTTTAGTGTTTTAGTTTTAAAGTATAATGAAGAGGTCTAGTCTGGCCCTGTCCACTTGGCGCACTGTAGGCCTGTGGTACCTGGATGGGCATCTCTTTCATTAGGTTAGGAAGCTTTTCTGCTATAATTTTATTGAAAATATTCTCTATGCCTTGGTGTCTTATTCTTCTACTTCTATGGCCATAATTCAATGGTTTATGGGGTTTTTTTTTAGGTGTGCCTAAAGTCTCCCATGTTTTGATTGTGTTTCCTGTTTTAGACTAATTCCTCTACTCCATCTCCCTGCCTGACATACTATTTTCCATCTGACCTATCTTATTGAGAAGGCTCGCCTCTGGTGTCTTTATTTGATGTATGACATTGTTCATTTCTAGCACGATTTAGTCTAAGTTTTCATCACTGTTGACCCACGCTAGCCAGTGAGGCTACGTCTCTGCAGACTAAAGGAAATGCCAAAGATCTGCACGGGTCAGCCAGGGGAGCCCAAGCAGTCCAACCCAAGGGTAGCGCAAACAAACCAATTCTCATTTTTATTATGAAAGCAAGCAAAACATAGGGCCATGTTTCAGTTAGCTTAAGTGAATACAAAAACAGCAAGAGAATACACCTGGTCTTATGTCTTATCATCTTTGGTCATGTGAAGAGAGCCAAGAATATTCCTCCCAGGCCTTTCACACAGAAATAACGTGGACATGCCATGGCGTGCCTTTATTTATCATACTTTTTGCAATTCTTTCTGTAAGGCCACCTTGTGGGAAGAATGTAGTCCTAGTTGATCAAAATGGAGTCAAGTTCAAAGGCTTCAGTCACCAGGAGCCAGGCAACTTCTCTGTGATTACAGTATTATGTGCCTAGTAGATTTGAATGCTTGGATCATGTTGGTAAAAATTCCTGAGGGGGATCAGCCTCCATTTTCTTGTCTTTTATTAACAGCCTTCCATCCACAAAGCTATGTGAACACTTCCTGTCCCATCCCAATCCCTCGCACCCCCTGCAGGGATACCACACTACTCAACTGTGACATAACCTTTCCTGGGGTGTGGGAGACATGTGTCAGCCAGGGGCTGCTTATAAATGCAAGACATGCCCTACTCTGCCAAACACTGTGTGGCTCCTCAGCTTCGGTAAGCAAGCTCAGCTTCCCTAGGCAGGATGCTGCCTCCCAGTTTCTTCTTTTTCTCCTCTGCCTGTCTTCTTTCCAAATGCCCTACTAGATTCTTCCTTGCTTGCTTGCCCTGGCATTTTTGCTGCTTCCTTCAGCTTTCTGAAAGTTTCTGACTATTAAATTTTTTAATTTGGCATTCTCTACATTGTCTAAAATTCAACCTTCTTACTTGTGTGACAGGATGGTGGCCCACTGAGTGGCACCCTGTCCTTCCTTTTATTGTGTATGTCCCCTCCCTTCCTTGTCCAATAGAGGCCAGAGATAAGACCAGTGATGCTAGACAGACCATTCCTTTACACGCACATTTGCTTCTCCAGTATGCAGATAGACTGCAAGAAAGACAGCCCTCAATGTCACAGATGGAACAAGCCATGGAGACCATCGTCAAAACCTTCCACCGGCACTCTGGGAAGAAGGGAGACCCAGACACCCTGAGCCGGGATGAATTCAAATGGCTGGTGAATGAGGATATGTCAAACATCCTCAAGGTAAGGCTGGATTAGGGAGGGAAGAGGATTCAGTCTGTAACAGTCAGGGAGAACAGTTCCGGCATAAGTATCCCCCACACTTCATCACCCCCTGTGAGGCCAACAGAGCACCTAACATGCCCTACCCTTCAAGATCCCATGAGGCTTGTTTCCCTGAGTGCCTCCCCACTAAGGGGAGGGAGGCACAGATTCCTCCAAGTCAGGTCTTAATTTGTATGACTTCCACAACCTATACAAACCATATACCTTTCAGAAGACCAGACTCCTAAGATCCTCTTCAGGGCAGAGTTCATTCTTCCTTGTTCTAGTGACCAATTAGGAACATTTCTAGACACACATACAATTCTCAAGGTGGAGAGCTGCCTCAGGAACAAACTGGAAAGTGTTTAGTTAAGCTCAGCATCTCCTCTACCATGAACACTCAAGCCATCATTTCTCTGTTTACACTGATCCCTGATTTTACTTTCTGATCATTCACAGTGCTCCCTAGTTCCCTTCTGGGACCAAGACCAACACTAATAACCATCCCTCTTATCTGTCTTCTACCCACAGAAAGAAAAAAGGATGAAAAAGCCATGAATCACATGATGGAAGATTTCGACAGGAATAAAGATGGTTCTCTAGAATTTGATGAATTTGTAGTCCCGTTAGGTAAGATATTGATTAAGAACCACAAGGAGATCTACAAGAATGCGTCCTTGGTCACTGGACATGGCAATGGAACATAGCCATGGTCCCAGGTATGGGCCAAGCCTCAGAGAGGTTGGCATGGCAACTGCCATCGCAGCTAATCGGAAGGCCAAGCCACCTCGTACCTGCCCAAACAAAGCTATAGAGAATTGGTGTCACATATCTTTGGTCGTGAAACTGTGGGATAAGAAACAATAAAGTCGGGAACAACCCCGGCGCGGCAGAGACGCAGCGGAACAACTCCGGCGCGGCCAGACGCGGCGGAGACCTAAGGACACCAGCGAGCAGAGGAGGCCAGACGCGGCGGAACAACCCCGGCGCAGCCAGACGTGGCAGAGACCTAAGGACACCAGCGAGCAGAGGAGGATCACGGAGCGGCGAACGGTGAGCCTAGTAGTATCCCTGAAGACCACCTTGTATAGGGAGAGTGTTCTTGCCCCGGGGCTGAACACAGGAAAGGAGCGGGGGGCACTCCCAGATCACCTTGACCCCCCGGTTAGCCTGCGAGGGCTTCTACCCCCTGCTGGGGCTGCTCCTCCTTGCTGAGACCTCTCTCTCCCTGGCATATCCCAGATTGCGCCCAGGGTTCTCCTTCGCTTCCCCCCCCCCCCGCTTCCGCTGGGACCACCAAATTTAACCTGTTTGGGCACTGGATAGGGAGCTCAGAGCAGAGAGCACCACGAGTTCCTCTGTTTTGGTGGCTGGCCTGCAGAGGGGTAGGCCTTTTCTTGGCGAGGTCCCTGGCAAACCAGGAGCCTGGTCCTGGTCCTGAAGACCCTTCAGAGCAGTGAAAGAGATCTTGGCCAGTGGCAGGACTCAAGAAACGGGGAGAAGGCATTTTGGAAGCAGGGCCCCTGGCCAGCAGGAAAACCCGTTCCTGCTTTAAAAGACACATTAGACAGCATCGATAGGACGAGATGGGCAGGCGCCAAGGCAAGAATTCACCCAATAATCTGAAAAGCAACATGAAAACACCAGAACCCAATGATCTCACAACAGAAGGACTTGAACACCCTAACACAGAAGAAGTGGAAAAAAATGACTTTATGAAAGCAATAGAGTCCCTTAAACAACATGTAAAAAACACCTTTATAGAAATAGAGGAGAAGTATGACAAAAAGTTTGAAGAAGTGAGTAAAAAGGTTGAAGAAATGAGTAAATACGTACATGAGACCCTGGGGAAAACAGTTCAAGAATTGAAAACTGAAATGGAAGCAAGGAAGAAAACACAGACTGAGGACCAGCTGGATATGGAAAATCTAAGTCAACGAGCAGAGTCTACAGAAACAAGCATAATCAATAGAATACAAGAGATAGAAGAAAGAATCTCAGATTCTGAGGACAACATAGAGAAAATAAATGCACTGATCAAAGAAATCAGCAAAGCCAACAAATACTCATCACAAAACACTCAGGAAATATGGGACACAATAAAAAGACCTAACATAAGAATAATAGGGATAGAAGAAGGAGAAGAATCACAGCTCAAAGGCCCAGAAAATATTTTTAACAAAATTATGGAAGAAAACTTTCCCAACATAAAGAAAGATATTCCTTTGAATATCCAAGAAGCATACAGAACACCAAACAGACTGGATCAAAGAAAAACATCCCCTCGCCATATAATAATCAAAACACAAAATATACAGGTTAAAGAAAGAATATTAAGAGCTGCAAAGGAAAAGGGGCAAGTAACTTATAAAGGTAAACCAATCAGACTTACACCTGACTTCTCTATGGAAACTATGAAAGCCAGAAGGTCCTGGATAGAGGTTCTGCAAAAACTAAGGGATCATGGATGCAAACCCAAACTACTATACCCAGCCAAGCTATTGTTCACTATCAATGGAAAAAACAAGACTTTCCAAGATAAGAACAAATTTAAACAATATGTAGCCACAAACCCAGCCCTACAGAAAATAATAGAAGGAAAATCACAACCTAAGGATTCTGGCATTGCCAACACTGCCTACAATAACTCAGGCGTCTAGCGAACCTTCACCTGCACACCTCAAAGAAGGGAGACACACAAACGCTACTACCAAAACCAATAATAATAACCGGAGTAAACAACCACTGGTCATTAGTATCACTTAATATTAATGGCCTCAATTCACCCATAAAAAGGCACAGGCTAAGGGATTGGATACGAAAACAGGACCCAACATTCTGCTGTTTGCAAGAAACACATCTCAACCACAAAGACAGGCATCTACTCAGAGTAAAGGGTTGGGAAAAGGTGTTTCAAGCAAATGGTCCTAAGAAAAAAGCAGGTGTGGCCATACTAATTTCTAACAAAACTGACTTCAAACTAAAGTCAATCAGAAGAGATCGAGATGGACACTTTATACTCATAACAGGAACAATTCATCAGGATGAAGTCTCAATTCTGAATATCTACGCCCCTAACATAAAAGCACCCACCTATGTAAAAGAAATATTACTAGAACTCAAGGCAGACATCAAACCACACACACTAGTAATAGGAGACTTCAATACACCTCTTTCTCCATTGGACAGGTCAATCAGACAGAAACCTAATAGAGAATTAAGAGAATTATTGGAGGTAATGAAGCAAATGGACTTAACAGACATCTATAGAACATTCCACCCAAAAAGGAAAGAATATACCTTCTTCTCTGCAGCTCATGGAACCTTCTCAAAAATTGACCACATACTCGGAAACAAAGGAAACCTCCACAGATACAAAAAAATATCAGTGTCCACCTGTGTCTTATCAGATCACCATGGACTGAAGCTAGAAGGCAATAACAATGCTACCCCCAGAAAGCCGACAAACTCATGGAAACTGAACAGTCAACTACTGAACCACACATGGGTCAAGGAAGAAATTAAGAAAGAAATTAAAGTCTTCCTTGAATTTAATGAAAATAAAGAGACAACATACTCAAACCTATGGGACACGTTGAAAGCAGTGCTAAGAGGAAAGTTCATAGCACTAAGTGCCCACTTAAAGAAAACAGAGAAAGCATACATTGAGGACTTAACAGCACACCTGAAAGCTCTAGAAAAGAAAGAAGCAGATGCGCCCAGGAGGAGTAGAAGACTGGAAATAATCAAACTGAGGGCAGAAATCAACAAAATAGAATCACAGAAAACAGTCCAAAGAATCAATGAAACAAAAAGTTGGTTCTTTGAGAAAATCAACAAGATCGACAAACCCCTATCCAAACTAATTAAACAACAGAGAGAGAACACGCAAATAAATAAGATCAGCAATGAAAAGGGGGACATAACCACAGACACAGAGGAAATTCAGAGAATCATTAGATCTTACTACAAAAGCCTGTATGCCACAAAACTGGAAAATGCAAAAGAAATGGACAGTTTTTTAGATAAGTACCACATACCAAAGCTAAACCAAGACCAGGTGAACGATCTAAATAGACCTGTTAGTCGCGAAGAACTAGAAACTGTTATCAAAAATCTCCCTACCAAAAAAAGCCCAGGACCAGATGGTTTCAATGCAGAATTCTACCAGAACTTCCAAGAAGAGCTAATACCTATACTCCTTAATGTATTTCACAATATAGAAGCAGAAGAGTCATTGCCAAATTCCTTTTACGAAGCCACAGTTACCCTGATACCAAAACCACACAAAGACCCAACCAAGAAAGAGAATTATAGGCCTATTTCACTCATGAATATCAACGCAAAAATTCTCAATAAAATACTGGCAAACCGAATCCAAGAACACATTAGGAAAATTATCCATTATGATCAAGTAGGCTTCATCCCAGAAATGCAGGGCTGGTTCAACATACGCAAATGTAATCCACCATATAAATAAACTGAAAGAAAAAAACCATATGATCATTTCATTAGATGCTGAAAAAGCATTCGACAAAATTCAACACCCCCTTATGATAAAGGTCTTGGAGAGATTAGGGATACAAGGGTCATACCTAAATATAATAAAAGCTATTTACAGCAAGCCGACAGCTAACATTAAATTGAACGGAGAAAAACTCAAAGCCATCCCACTAAAATCAGGAACAAGACAAGGATGTCCACTCTCTCCATACCTCTTCAATATAGTGCTTGAAGTTCTAGCAATTGCAATTAGACAACATAAGAGGATCAAGGGGATTCGCATTGGAAAGGAAGAAGTTAAGCTTTCGTTATTTGCAGATGATATGATAGTATACATAAGCGACCCCAAAAACTCTATCCAAGAACTCCTACATCTGATAAACGCCTTTAGTAAGGTGGCAGGATACAAGATCAACTCCAAAAAGTCAGTGGCCTTCCTATACACTAAGGATAAGGAAGCAGAGAGGGAAATCAGAGAAGCATCACCTTTCACGATAGCCACAAATAGCATAAAATATCTAGGGGTAACCCTAACCAAGGAAGTGAAAGATCTATTTGACAAGAACTTTAACTCTTTGAAGAAAGAAATTGAAGATGACACCAGAAAATGGAAGGATCTCCCTTGCTCTTGGATTGGGAGGATCAACATAGTAAAAATGGCAATTCTACCAAAAGCAACCTACAGATTCAATGCAATCCCCATCAAAATACCATCAAAATTCTTCACAGATCTGGAGAAGACAATAATCAACTTTATATGGAAAAACAAAAAACCCAGAATAGCCAAAACAATCTTATACAATAAAGGATCATCTGGAGGCATTACCATCCCTGACTTCAAACTCTATTACAGAGCTACAGTATTGAAAACAGCTTGGTATTGGCATAAAAACAGAGAAGTCGACCAATGGAATCGAATAGAAGTCCCTGACTTTAACCCACAAACCTATGAACACCTGATTTTTGATAAAGGAGCTAAAAGTATACAATGGAAAAAAGAGAGCATCTTCAACAAATTGTGCTGGCAAAACTGGATGTCAATCTGTAGAAGAATGAAAATAGATCCATATCTATCACCATGCACAAAACTCAAGTCCAAGTGGATTAAAGACCTCAATATCAGTCCGAACACACTGAACCTGATAGAGGAGAAAGTGGGAAGTACTCTACAACAAGTGGGCACAGGAGACCACTTCCTACGTATAACCCCAGCAGCACAGACAGTAAGGGACTCATTGAATAAATGGGACCTACTGAGACTGAGAAGCTTCTGTAAAGCAAAGGACACTGTTGCTAAGACAGAAAGGCAACCCACTGACTGGGAGAAGATCTTACCAACCCCGCAACTGACAAAGGTCTGATCTCCAAAATATATAAAGAACTCAAGAAACTAGACCGTAAAAGGCTAATCAACCCATTTATAAAATGGGGCTCTGAGCTGAACAGAGATCTCTCAACAGAAGAAGTTCAAATGGCCAAAAGACACCTAAGGTCATGCTCAACTTCCTTAGTGATCAGGGAAATGCAAATCAAGACAACTTTAAGATATCATCTTACACCTGTCAGAATGGCGAAAATAAAAAACACCAATGATAGCCTTTGCTGGAGAGGGTGTGGAGAAAGGGGTACACTCATCCATTGCTGGTGGGAATGCAAACTTGTGCAACCACTTTGGAAAGCAGTGTGGAGGTTTCTCAGGAAATTTGGAATCAACCTATCCCTGGATCCAGCAATACCACTCTTGGGAATATACCCAAGAGAGGCCTTATCATACAACAAAAGTATATGCTCTACTATGTTCATAGCAGCACTGTTTGTAATAGCCAGAACCTGGAAACAACCTAGATGCCCTTCAATTGAAGAATGGATGAAGAAAGTATGGAATATATACATATTAGAGTACTACTCAGCAATAAAAAACAAGGACTTCTTGAAGTTTGCAGGCAAATGGATGGAAATAGAGAACACGATCCTGAGTGAGGTAAGCCAGACCCAAAAAGAGGAACATGGGATGTACTCACTCATATTTGGTTTCTAGACATAAACAAAGGACATTGAGCCTCTAATACGTGTTCTTAGAGAAGCTAAATAAGAAGGAGAACCCAAAGAAAAACATAAAGGCATCCTCCTGAATATCAACCTTCATCAGGCGATGAAAGGAGACAGAGACAGAGACCCACATTGGAGCACCGGACAGTAATCTCAAAGTCCAAATCAGGAGACGAAGGAGAGTGAGCACGAGCAAGGAACTCAGGAACGCGAGGGGTGCACCCACACACGGAGACAATGGGGATTTTCTACCAGGAACTCACCAAGGCCAGCTGACCTGGGTTTGAAAAAGCCTGGGATAAAACCGTCTTGGGGAAAAAACATAGAGACAATGAGGACTACTGAGATCTCAAGAACAAAGGCAATGGGTTTTTGATCCTACTGCACGTATTGGCTTTGTGGGAGCCTAGGCAGTTTGGATGCTCACCTTACTGGACCTGAATGGAGGTGGGTGGTCCATGGACTTCCCACAGGGCAGGGAACCCTGATAGCTCTTTGGGCTGACGAGGGAGGGGGACTTGACTGGGGGAGGGAAATGGGAGGCTGCGGTGGGGAAAAGACAGAAATCTTAAATAAATAAATAAATTAAAAAAAAACTTAAAAAAAAAGAAAAAAGAAACAATAAAATCTTTCTCTGTGCAAGAGCCCTCCATGATGTTTCTGTCTCCTGGACTTGTTCTTCCCAGTGGCCTGAGCACTAGACAGGCCTGCCCTTGCTTACAGCTCACGACCACCTCCCACCCATCTCATCATAATGCAATGACTGCCAGCATCTTGTCTGTTTGTTTTGAACTAGAAATCACCTGTGACCATGTGGTCATCTCGAGCTTTGGTCCTACTGCTTGAGTAGGAGTTCCCATGTTTAGCCTGTCAATGTGGCCCTTGTCACTGTGAAAACAAAAGCTGTTGGTCTCCCCTCAATATGCCAGCCATTTCCATCCTAACCCACCCTTCTTCACTAATCACTGACCACAAACTCTCCTAAAAGAACCTTATTCCCCTGAAAGTGTTTCTGACATGTCTCCAGGGCAGTGCTATACCTGGGGAGGAATTCTTGAACTCAAGGAGTGTAGTAATAGGAGCGGCGGGGCTGCGTCCCCAGCACTCCGGCCGCCTGGCTAGCTTATGCCCGAAATAACAACATACAAACTGTATTCATTTAAACACTGCTTGGCCCATTTCTTTCTAGCCTCTTCTAGGCTAATTCTCACACCTGGACTAGCCCATTTCTAATAATGTCTGTAAGCACCCCAAGGTGCGCTTACCGGGAAGATTCTAGCCTACGTCCATCCTGGGTTGGAGCTTCATCATGAGTGTCTTGCTCTGAGAGGAGCTGCGTGAAGTCTGAGCTCACTTCCTCTTCCTCCCAGCATTTTGTTCTGTTTCCTCCACCCACCTATGTTCTAACCAATCAGGGCCAAGCAGTTTATTTATTGCTTAACCAATGAAATCAACAGATTGATATATGACACTCCCACATCACTTCCCCTTTTTCTGTTTAAACAAAAAGGAAAGGCTTTAACTTTAACATAGCAAAATTACATATAACAAAACAGTTATCAAGTAAAAATTACAATAATCTTTATCATAACTAAGGAAAAGTATAACTATAACTAACTATTCTTAACTCCATCAAAGACTCCAGAAAGATACAATATTATCTAAGCAAACAAAAAGTAAGCAACTTTCAAAACTCTAAAAATGACAGAGACATCTCGCTGCCTGTACAGTCACCCAAAGTTCCTCTGTACCGTTGGGGCATCCATCTTTGGCCTACAGGCCCATAGTTTCCAGCAGACATTTCCACAAAGCAGGAAATTTCAAAGGCAGTCACTATCTGCTTGTCCTGAAGAATGTCTTGCAGACTCTTTCATGAATCAGGAACCCCAAAAGATCATCTCACCTTTAGGCAAGTTCAGCAGTCCTCTCTCTGTGGGTTCTCTGTGTCCCGTTTATGCAATAGTCCAGGCAAGAGCAGTTTCTTGCCCAAATGGCTATCAAACTCCATAAGGATCCTCTTCGATGCCCATCTTTTTCTTGAAGTAGATTGGTGCTGCCAGGAGCAGAGTGTCTCATTGTCATGAAAAGTCCTAAGTTATTAAAACATTTAAAATGCCATATTCTATAATCCTTGAAAGATATGAAGAATGCCTATCTAAAATGTATCTATGTACATCTAGAAAATGTAACGGTGTAAACGAAGGCAGATAGATTGTAACGAATGCAGACAGCTTTAATGGAGAAATAGACTTACAGAACCACCGTTCCCACGGAGTCCAGGAAAGCAGAAGCAGCGGCTGGTAGCACGCTCGCCAAATTTATAGGCAAACATTAGCCTGAGGCGAACATGCCCCCTAAGGGGTGGGACTTATCCCTACATCTCCCCTTTTTGTTTAAATAAGACAGAACTAAACTAAATACAATTTTATACAATAATAACAAATAATAAATATAACAAACAATATTGAGAATCAAAAGTTTTGCTAAACATTCTATCTCAAGGAGTCTAAATAAAGTAGAGAGTAACTACAATTATATAATCTTCAACTCCATCAAAGATCTGAGAAGGGAATAAATATTACTTAACAAACGAGATATATCCAAAATGTGCAACAATTGACAGAGACAACTGACTACCTGGGCAATCACCCAAAATCTCGTTTGCAATGTTGAGTCAAACAACTTTGGCTAAAGCTAACATAATTGACATACCATTATTAAAGGCAAGGAACTTTTCAAAACTATCTTACCCTGTCTTGGCAGGATATGACAGTCCTGTTTTATCCATTGATGCACGCTCTGTATCTCTGTCAGTGGTTGAGGTATGGGCTTTTCTTAACCCAAAGGCCAGTTCTGCCAAGAAGACAAGCTACCAGTGGAGTGTCTTTGGTGCTCAACGTTCTCTCTCGGGAATAAAGCGGTGTTGCCAGGAGCAATTGTGTCTCACTATCACGAAACTCTGAGTTATATTAAAGGCCATTTTCTACAGCTCTTTGAAGAGGTTGAAGATTATCTATCTAAGAGCAAGAGACCCACACTGGAACACTGGACTGAGCTCCCAATGTCCCAATGAGGAGCAGAAGGAGAGAGAATATGAGCAAAGAAGTCAGGACCACAAGGGGTGTGCCCACCCGTGGAGACAGTGGGGCTGATTCTCTGGGAGTTCACCAAGGCCAGCTGGACTGTGACTGAAAAAGCATGGGATAAAACCGGACTCTCTAAATTTGGCGGACAATAAGGGCTGCTGAGAAGCCAAGGACCATGGCACCGGGTTTTGATCCTACTTCATGTTCTGGCTTTGTGGGAGCCTACCCAGCTTGGATGTTCACCTTCCTAGACCAGGATGAGGGGGGAGGACTTTGGACTTTCCACAGGGCAGGGAACCCTGACTGCTCTTCAGGCTGGAGAGGGAGGGGGAGGAGTGGGGGAGGGGAGGAGGAGAGGGAGGAGTGGGAGGGAAATGGGAGGCGGGGAGGAGGCTGAAATTTCTTTTTTTTTCCAATAAAAAAAAAGAAAAGAAAAGATTATCTATCTATACTGAGTATAATCTCTATATATCTAAAGAACCTGATTAGTCTAATTATAAATGACAAACTTAGATAACTATTAATCTATATAATTCTCAATATCTATCTAACTTAAAGACTAAGACAATAAACAACTGTGTAACAAATGAGGATAATGACCTCCAAATATAAACACTGTACAAATATACAATTTGCAATATGGTAAATATATATCAATACACAAACATTATATAAGTATCTTAATCAGAGGTAGAAATGTACACTGCAATATGGTAAATATATACTATATATATATATCAATACAATACATGTCAATACATAAAAAATGTTTTAAACAGAGGTAGAAACATGCATGTATACAATAGTCAATATAATTTAATTTTGTATCAATATACAAGAATCGATACCAATATATTTGTCTAAAAACAGTAACTCACAATTATAAGTCTATTATCCCATCATTCCCTCTTTTTTTTTTTCAAAATGATCCCTGAGCTTATAAAATTCCTCCCCCAACCTCCCAACCCCTAATGATGTCCCTAAACCCAGGGGCAAACTTTACTGGGAGAGGGGACGTCGTCCTCTAAAATTGCTTCTAGCTGACATGGGGGCGACGTTCTTCTTAGGGGCTCCTGTGAAAGTAGGAGTAGGAGGGCCGCTGTGGTGAGCCGTGAAGCCTAGGGCGTGGGCCCAGGTGGAGCCACCACAGGTGCAGATCTTGGTGGTAGTAGCAAATATTCAAAAGAGAACTTTGAAGGCTGAAGTGGAGAAGGGTTCCATGTGAACAGCAGTTGAACATGGGTCAGTCGGTCCTGAGAGATGGGCGAGCGCCGTTCCGAAGGGTGGAGAAGGGTTCCATGTGAACAGCAAATGATGGTAAAATTCCCAAATTAACCTTTGACCTAAGAAAATCATAATTAGTCTCTGAGCGTTTTGAGAAGGTCTGGCCAGAGTGTTGTCTAAAATGTGCACCATTCGAAACTGTCTCATGCAGTTGGTACCAAAAAACATGTCTAATTTTAGTGCTTAAAAAAATATTTATGACGTCATAAAAACCAGATTGAGTTGATGTTGTGGGGCCCCATCTTCATCCTGGAAACTTCAAAGATTACTGGAGGAAAATTTGTTGCTTGTTATGCGAAATTTAAACATTAACAACAAGGACATATACTGACATATAAAGAAAGACACATATATGAGGAAAAGCAAAGAAAGTTTATTAAGTACATAATTATTCTTATTCTGTCCCATTTCATGGCTCCTGATCTGAGACAGAAACTCTGAAATATTTCTTATAAACAGGCTTGGGATTGAAGAGGGACTGAGCCATAGTCCAACTCCAAAACCAGCTCTACATATTTATAAAGAAATGTTTAATAAGACATATATATATATATATATATATATATATTAATACTTACAAAATGTGTCCATCCATCAGTAATTAAATATTCAGGGTCCCTTAATTTCTTTGAAGATGAGTATTTTCCTGTGGAGATAAGAAAAGAACCCTGCCCCCAACCTATTTGTATTCCTTATCATCATTATGCTCGCCATCATTGTGAATGAATTGTTATTTATCTTTTCCAAGTGGCTTCTCTTCTTCAAACCGAACCTTTATTAATTTTGATGGTATCCACAATTTTTCCTCATCTGTGGAGATAAGAGCAAAACCCCTTCCCCAACGCAGCACATCTCCTGGCTTCCATTGTGAGGTCAGCACATCCTTGAAATAAACTGGTTGATTTAGTTCAGTAGACTTTTCCGTTATCCAATGTCTTTCTGCAGCCGTTGTTCCCTTCTCATTAGCACTGAAAAAATTCAAGGTTAACAAAGCATTATGTAACCTATTTCTGGGGGTGTTTTCCACCCCTTTTTGTTTGTTCAACATATCCTTTATAGTTCGATTTGATCTTTCTATGACTGCTTGACCTGTAGGATTGTATGGTATACCTGTAACATGCTTGATATTGTAATAATCAAAAAACCGTTTCATTTTCCTAGAAACATAAGCAGGACCATTATCCGTCTTTATTTGTGTAGGTAGACCCATGATAGCCATGACTTCTAATAAATGAGTGATTACTGAATCAGCTTTTTCTGAACTTAAAGCAGTTGCCCACTGAAAACCTGAATAAGTGTCAATGGTGTGGTGTACATATTTTAATTTGCCAAATTCTTCAAAGTGGAACACATCCATCTGCCAGATTTCATTCTTTTGGGTGCCCTTTGGATTAGCCCCTGAAGGCAGTGGCGTTTGGTTATAGAAAGAACAAATAGGGCATTTCTTTACAATCTCCTTAGCTTGTTGCCATGTAATAGAAAACTCTTTCTTCAAACCTTTGCTATTAACATGATATTTTTATGAAATTCAGAGGCTTGTAGCACACTACCAATCAATAATTGATCAATTTCTGCATTACCTTGTGCTAGAGGACCTGGCAGACCCGTATGGGATCGGATATGTGTTATGTACATAGGGCAAAGCCTGTTCCTGATCAAATCTTGAACCTGGATAAACAATGAGGTTAGTTCTGTATAATCAGGTATAAATTCAGCAGTTTCAATATGTAAAATAACTCTTTCTGTGTATTGTGAATCAGTAATTATATTAATAGGTTCTTTAAAATCCCTTAGCACCATAAGAATGGCAGATAATTCCACCTTCTGGACAGAATCATAAGGACTTTGTTCCACCTTACCCAAGTCTTCTGATTTGTAACCTGCCTTCCCTGATTTATTGGCATCAGTATAGAATGTACGGGCTCCAGTTATTGGAGCATCACGGACTATTCAAGGAAGAATCCAAGAAGTTCTCTTTATGAAGTTAAGCCTCTTGCTTTTCGGATAGTTGTTATTAATGTCTCCCAAAAAATTAGCACAAGCTCTTTGCCATGGTTCATTATCTTCCCATAATTTCTTTAGTTCATCAGCAGTGAAAGGCATTATAATTTCTGGTGGGTCTATGCCTGCTAGTTGACGAAGTCTCAGCTTGCCTTTTATAATTAACTCAGAGACTTTTTCCACATAAGTTTTCAGTTTCTTACTTGGTTTATGTGGTAAAAAGATCAATTCCAAGATAATATCATCTCTCTGCATTAAAATTCCTGTAGGAAAAATTTTTGATGGTAGTATGATGAGAATACAATCGAGCTCTGGATTCACCCTGTCTACATGTGCCTGTTGTAATTTTTCCTCAATCATTGTCAGTTCCTTTTCTGCTTCAGCTGTTAATTCTCTGGGACTGTTTAAATCTTTATCACCATCCAAGGTTTTGTTCAAAAGAATTATTAGATCAGGTGTTATCCCAATAGCTGGTCATAGACTGGAAATGTCTCCTAACAGTCTTTGAAAGTCATTAAGAGTCCGTAGGTGATCTCTCCTAATTTGTGCCTTTTGTGTCTTAATTTTTTGCAAACCTATTTTATAACCTAAATAATTAACAGAATCTCTCTTCTGAATCTTTTCAGGAGCAATTTGCAATCCCCATTTAGGTAAAAGTATCTTTATTTCTTCAAACAGTCTGTTCAAGGTATCCATGTTTGAATCGGATAACAAAATGTCGTCCATGTAATGGTATACTATAGATTTGGGAAATTTCTTGCGTATTATTTGCAATGGTTGGTTCACACAATATTGGTACAGGGAGGGGCTATTTAACATACCTGGGGGAGGGCGGCCCAGTGGTATCTCCTCGAAGGTTGAGAATTGTTATAGGTAGGCACTGTGAAGGCAAATTTTTCTCTATCTTCTTTTTGTAAAGGTATAGTGAAAAAAACAATCATTTAAATCAATAACTATGAGAGGCCATCCTTTTGGTAATAAAGAGGGCAAAGGAATTCCAGATTGCAGAGGGCCCATAGGTTGAATAACCTTGTTGATGGCCCTGAGATCTGTCACCATTCTCCATTTACCTGATTTTTTCTTAACCACAAATACAGGAGAATTCCAAGGGCTGGTAGATTCTTCTATATGTTCAGCATCTAATTGTTCTTGTACCAGCTGTTCTAAAGCCTGTAACTTTTCCTCAGCTAAAGGCCATTGCTTTGTTCATATTGGTTTCTCAGTCAACCATTTTAGAGGCAAGGCTGTTGGTATCTCTGAAAAGACGTCAATTGCTTGTTCTTGTATGGCCCGAATGGCTGGTTTTCTCTGTTTGTAATATCTCTTAATATTATTCTCAGAAATATAGGCTCTAGAAGTAGCAGGAATGTTAATTTGGGTATTCCATTGTTGTAATAGGTCACGACCCCATAAATTCATTGCAATATTGGCTACATATGGCCTTAATTTTCTTATTTGTCCCTCTGGCCCTATACATTCAACCCATCTCATGCTCTGCCTTACTCGAGATAAGGTTCCAATTCCCAGGAGCTGAACATTTACATTCTGAAGAGGCCAATACGGATGCCAAGATTCTGGGGTAATGATACTTACATCAGCACCTGTGTCCAACAGGCCAGTAATAAAAATGCCATTTACACACACTCTCAGCTTAGGTCTTTGATCATTTATAGAAGTTTGCCAAAACACATGTAACTTATCTTTCTGATCATTATTGCTTGTAACAGTAGGCATGGGGCTTTCTAATTGTCCTGACGAGGCACGTTCTCTGCAGAAACTGGAAATGACTGAACCATGATTGCCATGGGGGCCTGTGAGGCCCCCCTCTCACGTTTCCCATCTGTATCAGGTTGCCTTGTCTATCTCTTGTAGACCTGCATTCATTCGTCCAATGTCTGCCTTTTCCACATCTTCTACATAAACCTGAAGGTAGAGTCCTCCTATTTCTGTTATTTCTAGAAGATGCATTATTATTATTTCTGAAAATCCATTGTCTACAATTCCTTTTCATATGACCCATTTTGCCACAATTAAAACATTTGGTATTCTGGTATCTCCTTTTACCATTGGAAATTGCTTCTTCTACCCATGCTTCAGTGCCATAATCAAATGTATCAGCATTCAAAGTATGCAAGACCCATTCTTCCAAGGGCGCTGATCTGAGCTTTAAAGGCCCCAAAATCCTTTTGCATCCCACATTTGCATTTTCATAAGCCAAAGACTCAATCACTATACGTCTTGCTTCTGGGTCAGATATCCCTATTTGTACAGCCTTAGTTAGTCTTTGTAAAAAGACACTAAAGGGTTCTCACCTGTTTAACTGTGACAAATGATTCCATTCTCTGGCCTGGGTCTTGTACCCTTTCCCAAGCCCTTAAGGCTGCTGTAGTACACATGGAGAGTGTGTTTTCATCCAAATTAGCTTGTTCCTGAGGGTCAGAAAAGAGCCCTTCACCTAGAATTTTATCTAGGGAAATGTCAATTCCCTTCGCTTTTTCCTGCTGTTCTAAAAGTCTAGCCTCTTGCCTGAATAAGCATCTCCATTTCAATTGCAGTCCACTCTCAAGTACCACAGAGTTCAGCTGGAGCCAGTCCAAGGGGGTTGCTCTGCTTGTCGTGGCCCAAGATTTTAGCATCTCTTTAACAAAAGAGGTGTGCATCCCAAAAGTCATGACAGCCTGTTTAATTTCTTTGAGATCATTCATATGGACAGGCTCCCATGTGTATTCCTTGATGACCCTAGGGTTTCTGGAACCAATCACCTTCTCTGTTGTTATTACTGGAAAGGCAGGTAGAGCTGTAGGTAGAGCTTTGTGGAAATTTTCCCGGAGGGATTTACCCACAGACGTAGTTAAAATTTGCCTTTCTACCCTTTGCTCTTCTTCATCAGAATTTAGAAATTCCTCAATCTTTTCAATTCTATTCACCATTGCCTTCTGCAATGTCTGAATCTCCTGTCCAGAATTATGTTCCAAAGCCTTCATTGAGGATTCTAAAGTATGAAGTTTGTCCATTAGAGATAACATCTCATCTTTGGACATAATTTTTATGGCATAAACCGTGCCTTCTTGTATTGACAATCTTTCTGCCAATTTGTCATAAGCTTTAGACAAAATCCGATTGTCACATTCAGCAGTTTTGATTCTCTCAGTTAATGTTTCAGTTCCTACAGAAAGGGACTGAAGCTTATGATTCAAATCAGCTGTTCCCTCTTCTGTAGTAATGAATTTCTCCTTAATATCAGCCTGTAATGTTTCAGTTCCTATAGAAAGGGACTGAAGCTTACGATCCAAATCAGCTGTTCCCTCTTCCATAGTAATGGATTTCTCCTTAACATCAGCCTGTACCTTTTTTAAATTTTGCTCAGTTGATCGAGTCATGTTAAACAAAGATCTGTTCTCTTCCTGGAGAACTTCAAACTGATTCTTGAAAAGATTGTTGTCATTCTCAATTGTTTTTAAGCATGCAACCTCTGCTTGTAAAGACTTTATCATATTTCTATTATCAAACCATATAGTGCCAAGGAAAACTACGAATCCTAGAAAGATCCATAGATGTGGGGTGATAGACACCTCTTGTAAAATCTCCCACATGGTACAATTAAAAAAACTGTTAAATTCTTGAATGATAACTTGTTCAGACATTTTATTTATAAAAAAAAATTTTTTTTTACCTGCAACGACTTGTTCCTCCCAGTGGTGGTCTCTGTGGTTTTGGAGCCTGTCTTGGAACTAGCTCTTGTAGACCAGGTTGGCCTCAAACTCACAGAGATCTGCCTGTCTCTGCCTCTCGAGTGCTGGGATTAAAGGCGTGCACCACCACTGCCTGGCTGACCTCGAACTCACAGAGATCCGCCTGCCTCTGCTTCCCAAGTGCTGGGATTAAAGGCATGCACCACCACAGCCTGGCCAAGTCACTTTGTATCAGACCAAATCTGCCACTGTGGGCTTTTGTTGCAAAACCGCAGGTACTTGAGCTTCCGCTAATTCAGGCAGTGGGGTTCCGCTGCAAACTTAGCCAAGGCAGGCAGGGAGGGGTTAATTGCTCCCACGAGCAGATGGGGTAGAATGGGCCTGTATGGCCCAGTGTATCTCGGACTCCGCACTGGGGCCCGAGTCACGAACTAAAAACGGCACCCGGGAGCATGCTAGCTGGCACTTGAGTTGGGGGCAAAATAGTCCTACGTTGGACATCAAAGGAGTGGGAGCAATGAAATGTGAGGTCTTAAAAACCTGTGTATTGATCCATACTGCCTTTCTGGGTCCACTTACAATAAACACTTACCATAGCATATGCTATCCTCATCTGTGAAGTAAGGTAGTGATGTTTCCCTTCTGAGCAACCCTACAAGGCAGGGGATAGTGCTAACTTAATGAGAGCCTTTGGGGGCTGAACTCAAGGCCCTTTCAGGGTTCAGAGAGGAAGCAACAGCCAGCAAAGGACTTGATGTTTGAGGACAAGTGAATCTCTCACTCTGTGCTTTTCTGATTCAGTCTCTCTATTGTTCTCTTCTGCCCCAATTCTCCTGTTCTCCCAATGCCTCCTAGATTCTTCTTCTAGCTTCTTTTCTCTAGCCTAAAAATACTCTTCCTCCCAGGAGCCTTGAGATAAAAAAATTACAAGGGTTACCTCTCATTGGTCAAAAGCACATTCCTAGGGTAAGTGATAAGGAGTTGAGTCATTGCCATGGCAGCAAAGGATTTGAAGGCTTCCAGAGTAAAACTGTAACCAAATAGAAAGAGCACAGTGCCCAGTGACAGACTTTGAGACACAGGTCTATGGTTAGCAGCAATGGCAGGTGAAGAACTGGCATGATTTTCTTAGGGTGCCTTGTGTAGTAACCTTGGTTGGACATCTGTGACTCTGGCCTTGTGTACAGCTGTAAGATTTAAACCTTTTATAGATTTACAAAAAGTCCTCAGTCTAGTTTGAACTTTCTTTGAGGTGAAAGTGAGCTAATTGTGTGCAGTTAGTCTGAGCAAAAGAACAAGGCAGGCTCTTAAGTATCCACAGTCCTTGTGGGACAAATAGATCCAGTCATGAAGCGTGCCCCAGTATATATTCTATATATCAAAATTACACCATAAATGAAAAGTCATCTTCCTGACCACCCACATATATATATATATATCCATAAGACTGAGAGGTAATCATGAGATTACATACAAACATTACATAAAATGCATGTTAATAGGGAGATACCATAGCTTTTATTGCACATATGAAATTACAGATGAAAACAGCAGTCTTCAGAGTCTGTGATCCTCAAGACTTGCTCACAGGCTACCCATCTGGTGGGTTGACATTGAATCAATTGTCATAAGCTGTAACTGCATCATGGCCTGCAATAGTCATGACTGTCTCTTGACATTACTAGGGCAATATCTGTGAAGACCTTGCTGGCCTGTGAATCCAGAAGGCTCCCCAAGGAGCTTCCTGTGGTTCCTTTAAGGAGTTCAGAATTGTCTCCACTAATCACCCCTGGGGAACTCTGGGTTTTTGTTGTCTTAAAACAGGGAGGTAGGAGAACATTCATCACTCTGGAGGGGTCAGTAGACTGTGTCCCTGACATCAGGAATGTCACATCTGTAGAGACGGGTCTGCTCCACTTGTCTGAGGGCTGTGGTGCCAGGTCACTCTCAACTGCTGTCCCCACTCTCTTATTACACAGCTGAATTGTGGGAAAGAAAAGATTATAATCCCAGGAAATAGTTCAGTATATGTTCTCATTAGAGCTTCAGACCCTCCAGCCATTGTGTTCATTACCCATCTGTACCTTCCCAAACATCACACTGCTTCCTTCGGTCTCAGCCCTGTATTAGTCATGGTTCTCTAGAATAACAGAGCTTAAAGAATAATTATATAATTCTATATAAAAGCATTCCTTAATTCTGTCTGTGTGTGTGTGTGTATGCATGTGCATGTGTGTGTGTGGAGAGAGGGTGGATTTATTATAATAACTTATACGTTGCAGTCCAATTAGTCCAACAGTTGCTGCTTATGAACCAAAAGTCTCTTAATCCAGTAGTTGCTCAGTCCACCAGGCTGGATGTCTCCGCTGGACATCAGTAGACTCTGGAATCCCAAAGAATTGACTCTAATGCTGGTAAAGAACTGGACTTGCTACACAGTGAGACCAAGCAGGAGTAAAAACTTCCTTCTTCCATGTCCTCATATAAACTTCCAGCAGAAGGTGCAGCCCTGGTTAAAGGTATATTTTCCCAGTCTAAGATCCAGATTAAAGATCTGTCTTCATACCTCAGAGATCTGGATTAGAAGTGGACCTTCCCACTTCAACAAAGCTTTAGCTGGTGTTACCTCCAGTTTGGGACTTCAGTTAATTACTGATGTAGTCAAGATGAGAGCAAGAAAAACCAGCACAAGTCCTGTCACTGCCTCTCTGCACTTCTTGGGGAAGTGGGGGGGGGGGTGGTTCAGACATGTGCTTTCCAGCAGTGCTTTCCAAAGGTACCCGAAGTGCAGTCCCTTGATGTGCACAACCAGACCAAGCATCCTTGAGGATCCTGTCCCCAGCTAGGACACTGTGTGTGTTGCTCACTGAGGGGCTAACTGAGTGTGCTCACTGTGTGTGTGTTCACTGTGTGTGTACTCACTGATTGTGCTGCTCACTGTGTGTGCTGCTCACAGTGTATGCTGCTCACTGAGTGTGTACTCACTGTGTGTGCCCACTGCGTGTGCTGCTCACTATGTGTGTGCTCACTGTTTGTGCTGCTCACTGAGTGTGCTGCTCACTATGTGTGTGCTCACTGTGTGTGTGCTCACTGATGATGCACTCACTGCGTGTGCTGCTCACTGATGGGCTCACTGTGTGTGTGCTCACTGTGTGTGTGCTCACTGAGTGTGCTGCTCACTGATGGGATCAGCATATTTCAAGGCACGTCTCTCTCAGGACCTGCACACTCACATCCTGATGCCGTTGTCAGGGGAACACTTAGTGAGGTCCAGCTTCCACAAGTGTAGGGAATTTTGAATTAAAGTTCTTGGAAAGAGAAGTATCAGGGGGTCAGGAATCACTGGTGACAATGGTAGATTCACCTTTTACCTTTTAAAATACATGGCAATATCCTTATATCTGATACTTTAATGTAATTTTACTCTTGTTTTAATATTTGGACTTTCTTAGTTTTATTTACATTTTCATCTATGATACTATCCATTTTAACTTCATTTTTATCTAGCTATGGTAGAAGCCTGCAGCTTTAGCAGCATAAAGGGATGAGACAAGATCATGAGTTCTAGGGCAACCTGGATAGCACAGTGCAATCCTGTCATAAAATTAAGTTACAATTAATTAAATTGGTAAAGAATGTAGTCCATTTGTCTTGGGTTCTGTCTCAAATATCAAAAAAAAAATCAGAAACTATAGTAACTGAATAAAGTTTGAGGGGGGAGAGGTGACTTTCCTAGAGAAGAACACAAACAATTGGTTGTCCCATGCCAAACAGTCAGCCCTGAAAACATGCATACAGGCAACATTTATGGACTGAGTGGTTTATGTTTAGGAATATGTATGTATGTATATATTTAAGTATGTATTATGATCATGCAATAACAATTAGCTTAGAAAAAAAGAAGACACCATGAATTTGAGAAAGAGCAGAGAGAGGTATATGGGAGAATTTGGATGATGTGGGAGTGTCATATATCAATCTGTTGCTTTCATTGGTTAATTAATAAAGAAACTGCTTGGCCTGATAGATTAGAACATAGGTGGGTGGAGTAAACAGAACAGAATGCTGGGAGGAAGAGGAAGTGAGGCAGACACCTCTCCTCTCCAGGGCAGACACGATGAAGCATGCTGCCAGGTCAGACATTCTAAATCTTTCCCGGTAAGACTGGTGCTACACAGATTACTAAATATGGGTTAGGCAAGATGTGAGAATTAGCCATTAAGAGGCTAGAACTAATGGGCCAAGCAGTGTTTAAAAGAATACAATTTGTGTGTTGTTATTTCGGATGTAAAGCTAACCATGCGGGAGCCGGGTGGGACGAAAAGCAGGCCTGCCTGCAGCTCCTCACAACATTTGGAGAGAGGAAACAAAAAGGAGAAATATTGTAAGGAAATTATAATCTCCAAATAAATAAATAATAAGAACAATTTCCTTATTAATGGTCATTTCTGAACCACAGATTCCCTTATTTATTGTTATCTTCTCAGTTCTATTATATTCCTCATAAGTGCTTGTACCTTCAATGAGTGTTCCTTTTACTTTGTATTGTATCCTTCAGGGGTTCAGCTCTGACTGTGACATCATTTAACACAATTACGGATTTTACCACTGAGCCTCTCTATCTCTGTCTGTCTTTCTCCATGTCACTGTCCCCTCAGTCTCATACTCATGTGTGTTATGTCTTTGTGTCGGGAGGGAAATGGAGTTTCGGTTTCCATGCTGCTGGCAGACTTCTCCATACTTCCTTCCTGTCAAACGTGCATTCTCTACAGAAAACAGTGCTGAACGGAGCATCATTGTGAAGAATCAGGTCATTGTGGGAGAGGTACCAGTAGGGACACTGCAGAATTGTGCCAGATACCCATTGAGAGGAGTGCAAATGATGGCACTGCCCATGATGATGGCACTGCTCATGATGGCACTGCTCATGATGATGGCACTGCCCATGATGATGGCACTGCCCACGATGACACTGCCCATGATGATGGCACTGCTCATGATGGCACTGCTCATGACTATAGCACTGCCCATGATGATGGCACTGCTCATGATAATGGCACTGCTCATGATGATGGCACTGCTCATGATGATGGCACTGCCCACGATGGCACTGCCATGATGGCACTGCCCATGATGATGGCACTGCTCATGATGATGGCACTGCCCATGATGATGGCACTGCTCATGATAATGGCACTGCCCATGATGATGGCACTGCTCATGATGATGGCACTGCTCATGATGATGGCACTGCCCATGATGATGGCACTGCTCATGACTATGGCACTGCCCATGATGATGGCACTGCTCATGACTATGGCACTGCCCATGATGATAACACTGCTCATGATGATGGCACTGCCCATGGTGGCACTGCCCACGATGGCACTGCCCACAATGGCAGAAATCTGTGGTAACCGCTGCTCACAAGTAGTAGCAGAGTCTCTCTAGTAATGACATCCATAGGGAATATACTGGCCATATTCTGTAGCCAGCAGGCTGTACCTTCAGATGTATAACTACCCCCATCAAAGCAAGATATAAACACACTGCTTGAAGCTCTGCACTTTGGAAAGGAAGAAATAACAGCATCACTCAGGGGTGGTGGAAGAAATTCTGTGAAGGTCAAGAAGCACACAGGGTGACTGGAGAGTGGAGATGCTCGGCTATCTGGTGAATAAATGAGGGGAGGAAACGGGGACCAGCAGAAGATGTCTGTTGCCGCTCTGGGGCAATTTTCTGAATCGTGTCATAAAAGAGGGTATCTTGCCAAAGAAGCGTTCAGAAGCTTACTGTAGGAGTCCAGTGTCATCTACAGTGCCTGACTCACAGGCCACCTCGACGGCTTTGGCTTGCCCTCTTTAGAATGAATTGAAACAAACCTGTCATGTTCAACCTAAGTCCATGTTTTTATTGGAAATTGATAACTACGGGATATATAAATACCTTTTTCACATGTCTTTCACTTTTTATGACAACATTCGGGGGCATACAATCACCATTTATCAATGAATGAACAAATGCACAGAAAATTTAAGTACATCATTGGGAAGGCAGATTCCCCATGCTGCAGCACCTGTTGGCTTTGGAGGCTGCATACTGTCAGTCAGCTCTAAGCACCGCCTTCTCCTCCTTAGAGTCAGAGGCATCTTGTTCCAGTTCATTCGGCATCACGTGGGTGATGAACTTCATGGAGGCAGTTCCGGCAGGGCTCACAGGTGTTGCACTGAGAGGTCTCTGTGGGCTGGGCTCTTGAGTCAGAGTGTGCAGAGTTGCTCTGAACTTGTCACCGCACGTGACTCCAGTGAATGCCACCTGCAGCACCTACAGCAGGTTCAAGACTACACAATGAGGATATATAAATACTTATTAATCTGCCAGCACTAATGTCCATGGAGAGGGAGACTCGGCCTTCACTGCACCTGTCATCGTGGGTGTCTTCACACCTGCTCTCTTGTGTGACCAGGCCTTGCTGCCACATATGACTGCAGCTGAGTCACCAACACAGACAACAGTAAACTCTTACAGGGAAGTTGAAGCTGCTGATCAAAAAGAAGCAGAGTCAGACAGGAGTGGGAAAGACCACGATAACAACACAGCAACAGCGAGGGCTCACAGGCTGGGTCCTGGCTGAAACACTTCACACGAGGCAGCAGGGTCAACTCCACAACCTAGGAAATGCATAATGCTGCCGTCCCTAGAGCAATGTTCAGGGAAGAGCTGAGACACAGAGAGTTCCTTCTCTACCGCAGGATGTAGAGGAGAGAATCTATCTATAGAGCTGGAAAATGACTCCAAAACTACAATCATCTAATAATCAATAACTTATTTTTAATTAGATGGTATATGAAGGAATAACATGAACTCATAGAAAATGTTGCTGAGGGAGCTCCTTCCGCTCCTTCAGCCAATAGCCTTTAAGATACCAGCCCACTTGGGTGTGGTCTCTCTGGCTTGAAAAAGCAGCAGTAGCCACATGCTACCTCTCTTGCTTCAGACTCCGCTTCTGGCTACCAGATGCTTTTCCTGGTCGTGCAGGGGGCTGTTGTCTAGGACAGTGAGCTATAAGTTTTTCCCTTTAAATAAATAACCCTTTTATTAATCATAATTCCAAACTGGTGTGGGATTGTTTTGTGACTTACTCCTTTAAAATGTCAGCAACTCAGTTCTATAATTATGTTTCATGTGGATTGGGGAAGAACTTAAAGAGATGGAGACAGTGAGAGGGAGGGAGAGAGACTGGTCCCACTCCCAAAAAGGTGGGAAACAAAGGGACTCTTGCCTCCTGCTTCCCCAAGAACAGCAGCACTTTGCCTCAGCTCTGGGAATCTGGAGAGATCCATCTCATTTTTCCAGAAGTCCCGTGTCTCTTTGTGTACTTACCTCCTTCAGCAGAGCAGAGGAGAGATAGAACACATGAACCTGCCCTCAGTCTCCACAGTGGAGGGTTTATAACTGGCAGGATGCTTGTAGAGAGAGTATCTGGGAGGCTCTGGCCTGGAACCAGGTCCTCCTGCTGAAGGAGACAAGAGGAAACCTCAAATCTGACCATGCTGCCCTGCCCCTGAAGAATAGGGAGACCCCCGCACACTACACAAATGGGCTGATAGCAAATGCAGACAAGGAAACCAAGGTCACTGAGTGTTTGGAAAAAGCACAAAACTCCTGCCTTAATGTATGAGCTTCAAGGTGAGGAAAGTGGTTCAGTGTGTAGCTTGTGTGAGGCTCCAGGTTCAATCCCCAGCAAAAATGAGAAGGGGAAGAAAGAGTGAGAGCTTTTGTATTTATTTTTATTAAAAATAAGAGCAACAAAAGCATATAAAACAAGACAAAACATTATTTAATCAAACGAACAAGACACTCTCTACATTACATTCCTTTATTCATCTCTCCTGTTTCCCTCTTCCTCTCCCTTCTGTTTTGCAGAATAACATAAAGAAAAACAATACTTCATGTGTTTCCAATAAACACAACAAAGAACAAGGATAGGGAGAGTTGCAGAACCCCAGGATCAGCCCAGCGGGACCAATCCAGGCACAGGCAGACCACAGCACGGGGTAGCAAGTGTTGGCACAAGTCTGCCTTGGCCTTGGAGGAGCATGTGGTTCTGGCATGCAGAGTACTCTGTGGATACAGTGGCAACAGAACCGTGGAGACGCAGCATCTGCTGTGGACATGTCACCACAGCCAGTTCCGAGTCTCCAACCAAGAAGTGCCAGTGCAGAGAACAATGGGAGGAGGGGGCACTGGGCCACAGGGCTTCCACAGAGGGATGATGGCACACTCTTGGAGAAGGACTGGGGTCTTTAACTTGTTTATCCATTTCTCCAACAAAAGTCTATAATATCTACTAGCATTTAAACACAGATCACAGAGCTGACATAGACTACCTGGCAGTGAGGAAACTCAGCTGCTGCCCTGGAAGAACTTCACAAACCAGAAGAGAATAGATAGGCCTGCAGGCAACTAAACCCTTAAATAAAAGGAGTACTCACACATGCACACGTGGGTGTGTGAGCAGAGGAGGGGAGGACACCCTGTCTGGGCTGTGCACTAACAATGGAAGCTGCCAGACAAACCACAGATGGGCAGATAACTAGGAAACCTCACTTGGCTGAGAAGACAAGTACAGGACTATGTGTACAAAACTTGGGGGACAGTGGTGGGTGTCACCAAGAAAAGATATGGTCATCCTAACCCAGGAAATAAACAAAGTGAAGCTTTGAAATGAGAGAACAATGATGCTAATCTAAGGTGGAAAATGAGGACGAATACCCAGCAGGAGGAACAGCATCCTCAGAATGGGCTAGGACCCTCCTTCAGTGCTTGAAGTGAGGCCACGTCTTGATGATGTTGTATAATGCCTGTCCAGGGGACAGAGTATTGGACACATCACTGTGGCCCATTAGCAAGTAGTTGGGGGTCAGGTACCCCTTATCGACAGCACACTGGATCAGATCCTGGGCTGCTTCCAGAGCAGCTTCATTGGGTGAGAAACCTGCAAAACACAGCCAAACCATTGTTTGTAGGATCCTAGGGTGCCCAGACCAGAACAGAACATGATTTCAAACCTGCCCAGCCTACCAATAAAGTAGCATATTTGACTGTTGGCAGCCAGTCTTACAGACAGAATGTCAGATCAACATTTCATGGGTCTCAACTCCAAAGTTTTCCTGACTCTGAATTGCTGGTCCTGGAATTACAAATACAGATCTGAAGGACTCTGAAGGTTCTCCTACTGCAGACATCTGTCCTGCTAGTTCTCTAGTGAGAACATGTTTGTCCCCTAAGGAACATTAGGCAATGCCAATTCTTGGTTGACAAAAGTGAAGGAAGTAATGACACTCTTACTGTAGAGTTGGGAGAAGGAAATAATAGTGCCAACCGCCTTTGGATTTGTGACAGTGAATGATCTCATCCAGAACATCAGGAGCAGCGAGGTTTACAGGCCTTCCCCACAGATTCGGTGCTCAGCATCTCCTCACTGCCCTTACCCTCAGCTAATGCTCATTTTCAAACCAGCCTGAGTGAGTAGCAGTAATAGTACCTCACCGTCCCAGAGATTCAATAGTACCCTAGCTCTAGACAGAAGCACTGAGTAAAGAAATGAACATTTTCAGTGCAGCCCAGGCAGCTCTCTAAATCCCTGCCTTGGGTAAAGGCTGAACCATCTAGAGTTGGTACCCTAAGAACCAAATAGGATAGGTTACAAAGAGGAACTAAAATCACTCATGCAGGCATTTCCCCTGGCTTCACCCATTCATACCAAAGGAAGGGGCGAGGGAGAGAGGGAGGGAAGGAGGAAGGGAGGGAGGGACAGAAAAAGGGAGGGAGGGAGACAGGCAAGCAGGGAGGTAGGGAGGGAGAGAGATTTATCTGTGAGTATGAAACATGTTTTTTGAGTACCTATTCTCTCTAGGATCTGAGGGTCACCTCCAGCCACACTCATATAAATACAAAACTTCACCACATGATGCTTTAGATGATGCCCAAGTCTGAAGTCTTTCTCTCCTCAAACATCACACAAGGATCTCAACTACCAAAGCCTCCACTTACCTGTGAAGACGCCCATGAAGGTGATGCTCAAAGCAATGTCATTGTACCCTTCCGTGCGGGAGCCTTGACTATTCCAGCCCACTCCTTCATAAACACCACCATCCTGGCCCACGAGGAAGCTGGAGAACCACAAGAGATATGGAGATTAGCATGAAAGAGGGAGCATTCTTGGTTTGATATTTGCCTTCCTCCATGGGTTCATTCATTCATTTACTCAACTACTCCCCAGGTTCCAGCACCTGGTGTGAGCCATCGTCCTTGTGAGGGCCTTGCTGCTGACACCATCTGGAGGAGTGGGACTCGAGAGGGACCCAGACTTAAAACCGTTGCAGATTTCTGGGGAGCAAATTGTCACAGTAGCTGCCTTGATAAAATAGACTATTCAGCAACTCACCCCGATTTCCCAAATGTCTAACCACTGGTTTCCATGAAGTTGAACCTGTCAACCTTTCTCTTCCTTCTCCAGACATCCTTTTCTTGGGACTTCCACTGTGATGGTCCACTCCCCCTCTTATCTGGCAGACTGGTCTCTGTGCTTCACCCTACACACTCTCAAAACTGACCTATTCATTTCCTTGGCTTCTTCATCATTCATGAAAGCTCACAACTCACATTGTAGCCACCTCCCACCTGTTCTTCTCTGGGTTAGCATTGTAGAGTAAATCATCACCAGCTAGCTCCAGCCCAGCCTCATCCACCCATTCCATCCACTGGACAGCCAAGGCTGGTGCGATGTCTCGCGGCAACTTCCCTGACATAGTCCTGCACCTTGGTCATGAGCCGCTCACTTTTATGAACTTTAAGTGCCTCCACTTCTCCTGGGACATCTGCACCCTCTTCCCCCTGTCAGCATCTCACCCTGCCTGAATTGCCACATCTTCAAATCTCACTGCCTTCAGGTTCACCCACACCCATCTGTTCCCAAGGCGTCAGTCAAGGCATCTTCCTAAATACAAATCTTATTGTGCAAAACCCTGCTCTTCATCCTATGCACAGAACCCAAACTCCCCAGCTGAAGACACACCATTCTTCAGGACATGCTCTTCTGCCTCTCAGCCTCACCTCTCACCACATCCAGTATTGGCATTTATGTGACCATAAGTAATTTCTCAGCTCCCTCCTCCGAGACACTGTTCTTCTGCTGGAACCCAGGCCTTTCCCTGTGTTTGAAACACTCTTGCTGCTTCCTCCTCTAGTTCGTCTCACTCCCTTCTTGGACTTCAACTAACAAGTTACTCCTCCAAGGAATGAGTCCCTGCAGCCTGCTCGTCCTTCACGTGACCTTCATAGTCGCACTTGACTCACCTTGCTGAAATCTACTTTGTAAGTTCTCCCCGCATCCCCGTCACTGAAGTCTTAGCTCCAGGAGGGTAAGAATCACCTGTGCTCCCGCAGGAAGCATCCCCAGAGCACAGCCTAGAGCTGGGAGGGGTAAATGAGTGTTTGGCCCTGAGTTCAGTCCCTCTCCAGGATGCTGACAGGATGCACAATACAAATCAAAAGCCTAATATAAGGTAGCTGCTTTCTGGAGCCTGAGTAGGAAAGAGAACCTTCCATCCTCAGTATGAGATTTCCAAATTTATATTTGATGTTCACATCTCCACGGCAGTTAAGGAGAACATCAGATTATCCTGAGTGGATGGACCTGCAGTCATTTGGTAGGTCCTAATAGCTAGCTAGCGACAATATTTTCTCCCATCTTTGAAGCACTTCACTAACATGGAAGACAGAGGAGAGGACCAGTCACCTTAGAAGAATATGCCATGTGACAAATCCAGCTGAAGCACATTGCACACTTGTGCCTGGCAGGAGCAGTCAAGACAAAAATACAGCGCCAGAGGTTAATCCACAAATTCCCTAAAATGGCGACTCTTTTCACTGGCACATACAAACATACCACATGAGCTAGTGCTGGCTTATCCTTAGGCTTCAAATTTAGTTTGATTGTTTGTGATGAGAAATGAGTGAGATATTCCGGCATCTTATCTTCAAGCTCTGGAAACATCCTCTGGTGTTTTGCCTGCTTCGTGGCCATTTTGTTTTCTGTATAGGCCAGTCTTAAGTGGCTGTCTTTAAACGTAAGTGTTCTTGACCAACAAAACTCGGTCATAGAATCTTTTTTTTTTTAATATTTATTTATTTATTATGTATACAATATTCTGTCCGTGTGTATGTCTGCAGGCCAGAAGAGGGCACCAGACCTCATTACAGATGGTTGTGAGCCATCATGTGGTCGCTGGGAATTGAACTCAGGACCTTTGGAAGAGCAGGCAATGCTCTTAACCTCTGAGCCATCTCTCCAGCCCTCGGTCATAGAATCTTGATATTCATTTAGATTACACTAAATGAGAAGGAAAGGACGGAAGGAGGAAAGAAAGGCATGGGATAGGAGGAGAAAAAGAAATGTGTGAGGAAAAAGACAGACAGACAGACAGACAGACACAAGGAGAAGACAGGAGTAGAAATGTAGGGAGAGAAAGAAATGCCCTCGCACTGGTTTCACATTCTCTGTTATAGAATTGCGGACCTTGGCACTGAAGTTAATGGATGTTGTCCAGTCTCTCCATGTAGGAGATACTCTCCCTCTGAGTGTTCGGACTCTTAGATGTGAAGAGCTGTCACAATAACACCAGAAGAAGCAAACCGAACAGAGGGCAACACCTGAGCCACAGTGTAATGAGAAGCAGCTGCGTTAAAACAGTGGCCCTGGAGTGATCTCTTCTACAGACTTCAATCTCTCACCCTGTCCCTTCCTCTAATATCTCATCAGAAGCCTTGGAATCCATAACACCCATATACTGCCTTTAATAGCACACATTTTTAGAACATGCTTGGAGCTGTGACTGCCCCTTATCTGTCTCCTGAATAAGAGCACTCTTGGGTTGGGTAAAAAGTCAATGTAAGTACCCATAGGTTTTTCATATGATGAATTATCAGTCAAAATTAGCTCCCTTTTCTCTCCTGTTGAGAGATTCAGGTTCCCTGACCAAAGGAAAGCAGCCCCTATCCTTGAGATCACTTACTTATACCCAATGTCACACGCGTTTAGCCTGTCGAGGAACAAGGACTGGAGATCTCGGACCAGCAGGCGGCACTCATCCGGCTGACTGCAGGTTCTCCCAGCGGAGTGGAGGATGATGACATACTTTGCAGGGAGAGCCATCTTGGAGCAGTGCGCCTCTCTTGCGCCCCAAGCAGACCGTGGAACAATGCGGGGGCAACCTGTTGTTGGGTAAAAACAACAAAAACAAACGGCAAGACATAAGGGATTCTTTTTACCACATTATGCCAACTACGTGGCTGCTGAAGGCTGCTGTGACCCTCAGTGTGCTGAGATTTCCCTGTCAGCCTCAGAGCCCTTCCCAATCCTGACTGCGGGGCTCTGCTCTAGAGTACTCTTGGACTGGTCCAAGCCGCAAATACAGAAGCTGTACTCCGGAAGTCAGTCTGACAAACACTTAAAACCCTTAAGCAATCCTCGATATGAATGAATGGCAGCAAGTTCAAGGTAGAGATCAAACTGATTCGGGGCTCAGACAATAAGAACAAGTTTCTTCAAACTTCACTAAGCCCAAGAACAGGCTGAAAGTTCTTACTGTTTTGTTTTGTTTTGTTTTGTTTTCTCAAAAGCTTCAGGAAGTCCCTGACACTGATCAGGTTCCCTAGGCCTTGCCTGTCCCCACACATATATAAGCAGTAAGGAATTCTGAGCTCTGAGACCACCAGAGCTGCCTGGGAGAAGCCGAGCCCGGCTGAAGCGCCTGGAGAAGACACCCCGACTGTTGAACTACCTGCAGGTTGTGCCGTGAGCTCCAGGTGTGGGTGGCCACCCAGGCTGGAGTGGGCTTTTGGTGATAAAGCTGTCTCATAGTAACCTCTCATCCATACTCCTGTAATAAACCCCAGTAAAGCTCACTGGATCAGAGAGAGGGAGAGAGAGAGAGCGGGGTTGGGGGCTGGAGAACTGGCTCAGTGGTTAAGAGCATCTGTTGCTCTTGCAGAGGACTAGGTTCAATTTCCAGTACTCACACGATGGCTCACAAGTACATGTGATTCCAGTTCCCAGGGGATCTGATGACCTCTTCTGTCTTCTCTGGGTATGAGACTCACACATGGTAAACATACGTGTGTGTGTGTGTGTGTGTGTGTGTGTGTGTGTGTGTGTGTGTGTGTGTGTGCGCGCGCGCGCGCGCGTGCACGCACGCAAGTCACTCACATACATAAAACAATAAAATAAAATAAATCTAAAGACTCGTTGTCACTGCTTGTTAACCCAAAACAGTACCTAACTTGTTGTCTAAATTGTTTTTAAATTCCTCCTTTAACGTCAATGTGACAACATCAAGTTACGGTACTTTCTATATTTATAAATGTATCTTTGTGAATAAGAACTGTGCATAAATGTACCCTCTCATTTTCTATGCCTATTTTCTTCTTGAAAAATTTGAGTTTGGGGGGTTTGTTATTGTTGTTGTTTGGTTTCGCAAGACAGGGTTCCTCTGTATAACTCTAACTGTCCTGGAATTCACTCTATAGACCAGGCTGGCCTCAAACTCAAGAGATCCACCAGCCTCTGTCTCCCAAGTACAGGGATTAAAGGCGTGCGCCACCACCCTGCTCATGCTGAATATTTTATCTGTTTATTGTTCATTGTCTCCCCCAACCTCTCCCCCCGCAAGAAGCTCTAGGACTCAAAGGTTCTTGTGCTGTGTTCCTTAGATCCAGCTTTTGCTGAAGAGGCAGGTGTGAAAGACTGTTCACACAACACCACTCACACCGATGTGGCTGTTGCTGTCACTGCGGTTAATAGAAAAGAGGCGGCCTGGGGGGGTTCCTCTCAAGGTCTGCCAGCACCCACATTTCAGAAAGCTGGTGAGTACATAGCTACGGGGGACGATGTGAGGGAAGCCAGGAGAGGTCCCTGCTGCTGCATTTGTGAATGCATCCTAGATGGCGGACTGGAAGGACCGGAAGGGGACAAGGCCTCACCTTTCTTCTGTCTCCCCTTCTGTGGAGGGGCCAGGCAGTTTTCACTTTTCAGAAGAAGTGGCTGGGTGTACCTGGGTGACAAGTGGCCCTTCTTCACAGCGTGGGAAATCAGGCCCTTCAGAGCTGAGAGAGCAACAGGGCTGGGACTGTGGCCTGGAAGAGAGTAGATTTATAGGGAATCCCTGTCTGGCCTAGGGTCAGGGTACAGCGGGAAGAGGTTGAGCATCCCCACCAAACCTACACCTGCTAGAGGAAGCGATGGGGACAGGTTCCTCCCTCAAGTCAGAGGGGCGAGAATCGAGGACCTGCAATAACAGGGCTCTGAGTGGCTCAGGCTGAAGTGCCAAGATCCCAGTGATGTGCCAAGACTTCACATATGCCCACAAGCCCCATCCACAGGAGGGCTTCAAGGTGCCCAGTGAACCCCACCAGCTAGCACTGCCATCTTCCCAGCACAAACCCTGAATCAAATATTGCTAGGGCCCCTCTGCTCATGAAAAAGAATTTGGAATCTAAAAAGCACATGCTTCAAATCCCAAAACAAGAAATAAATCTATAAATTAAGCAGGCACTCTGGTCCTGGTACTCTGTGAAAACAGCCCTCCTCTTAGAACGGAAAATGCAGGCTCGTGTTCCTTCCTTCCCCAGAGTCATTTGGGCTAAATAACCTTTGGGTTATTTTGCTTCTCTGAAACTTAGGCTACATACTGTAGTAAGGAGAAGGGTAAAATCTACCTGCACTATCCCAAAGGGTATGGAATACGAAATGAGAAACTAGCTATCCAAAATACGACAACAGAAATCAGCTCACAGGTTGGCCTTTTGGAACTGATTCCCCATCAAGGGATGCCTCAGCCAGCCTTGATGCAGGAGGAGGGGCTTTGTTGACTCCCATGGGAGGCCTGCCCCTTTCTGAAAGGAGAAGGGCTGGATGAAGTGGGGAGGATTAGACAGGAGTGCAGGGAATTGGAATCAACAGACTTGGAAGAAAATGAAAAGCTCGCGAACGCTATGATGTCCTGGGAGGAGCCCAACACAGAACAAAGTTCACGGCTCCCACCCTGCTTTGAGATTTTTGTTTCATTTTATTTTGCTTAGACTTTTTTAAGAGAGCGAACATGAAGTTGGATGAGTAGGGAGATGGTGATATCTGGGAGGAGTTGGAGAGGGGAAAACATGGTCAAAATAGATTATATTAAAAAATGAATGAAATTAACTGTCAACTTGAGCAGATCTAGGAGACAAACCTATGGACGTATTTTCTGAGCGGGCTCACTGAGGTGGGATGGCCCACCCTAAATTCAGACAGCACCATTCCATGGATGGAATCCTGGGCTGAACACAAGAGAGAACGGGGTGAGCGCCAATCCTCCAGTTCCTAATGGCGATGTGTTGTAACCAGCCACTTTGTGCCCCTCTCGTGATGACTGTTGCGATGACTTATCCCCTCACACTGAGAGCCTGAATAAACTCTTCCTTCCTGTAGCTGGTTTCATCTGGCATTTGGTCACAGAAGCAAGAAAAATACCTACTACAGGGGCATCAATGTGGCTTTTGAGAGCAATAGACAGAAAAGTCTAGGAGTGAGAGATAGAAAGAAAGCGGGAACACCTGACCTACAGCCACCGACCTGTCTGTCCTGGAGGGAAGGTCTGACAGTCACTAACAGGGGCAAGGCCTTAAGAAAAGCAGAACAATGACCTGCAGATAGAAATTGGGGAGAAGAGGGGGACATGACTTGCCCAGAGAAGCCTGGGAGTCTGAGGAAGAAATGCGGCAGAGCCAGAGAAGGGAGCCTCAGCAAAGGGAAGAAGGGTATCGCATCGTGTGTCCTGGAAACCAAGGGAGAAGAAATGCAAAAGAAACTGGCTCTGTGGAGATGCCTGAGAGGGCAGTAGAGCTTCAAGAGAAAGGAGCAGAGAACCCTTTGAAGGACAGTCAGCTGAGGTGCCGTTACCTTCCTGGGCGCCAAAAAAGGCAATGCCTAAGGAGATGTTGTTGTAGCCTTGGTCATGTGATCCTTGGATATTCCAGCCGACACCTTCATATACTCTACCGTCATCCCCAACCAGGAAGCTGTGGGCAAGGAAACAAATTACTGACTGGTACCAACTCACGTTCCTAAGAGGCAAAGTTACCCCACCCCCACCCCCCAGGCTCACAGGCTGGAAAGAGCTCAGGGCAGGTTCACTAAGAAAGTGTTTTCATAGATTTCTCTGAGACAATAGAAAGACCAAGTCACGTACCCTCGTCTTTAACACTGAAAAGGACCCACACCCACTCCATGCACCTCCTTGCCCAGACACCCAATCTGTATATAAATCATCCTGAACACTGAAAAGGGAGAGGGGCCTTGGGCTACCTGCAGAAGCTACAGTTGACCTAAATGCAATGTTATTCTCCATGGACTCCCCACATCCTCACAACGGCTCCCCTACCTCGCGCGGAAGGCACACTGCCCACAGAGGGCTATTCACTTGCTTTCTCCCTGTCGGGTAACTTCCTACATAAATACAGCGTGTGACACGCTGACACAGTGGCAGGCAGTGTATTTAGGAAGGGATCCCGGAAGCCAGAGAGATAGAACAGGGAGAAAAAACTGAAGAGAGACATCCAACAACCTTTACCTTGGAGTTAACTGAAGAGTAAACACTGGACCCTGACTGCCTGCCACTCACCCACCATGTCTCTCTGAAGAGCTGTGTATATAGCTTTAGAACCCTCCTTCGGAAGGGCTGGGCTGGTAAAGTTACCCTCCAACTCTTGTCCCCCAGGGACCAATCCTCTGAATCACATGTGGGAAAGTGGAGATGCTGTGGGTGCTTGAGGTCAGAAGCCATTGCCATTACAATGGCCAAACTATTAACAAGTGGCCAAAGTCAGATAGGAGTCTCCTAGACTAGCTGTTGGGGTCCTAGGTGGGATGGTTGCCCCAGTCAGATAAGAGCCCGCATGAGCCGTGCAGTGGAGAGTACCATGGACAGAGGCTGGTCGAGCTAGTCTATGGCACTGTAGAAATCAAACGGTGATTCTTGTTCTGCCCGGCTCAGACCAGTAGATGATAAGAAACACTCAGGTGTAAGGAAGGACTCTGTAAACTGCGTGTCGGGCAAACAAAGCATTCCCAGTGGCATTTAAAGGGGCAGTTATGTCTTGGATTTTCCCCTGCATCTCAGAGGCACGGACTTCACAGAGAATTATATCAGAATTCATGAAGATTTTTGAAAACTGTATTTATTACAAGACTGATAGAACCACAGCCAAAAAAAAAATGAGGAAAATAGGTCAGAAAGAACCATAAAGAACATTGCAGGCTGGACCGTATGTCTGGACGCCCAGGTCCACCACTTACTTGTAGGCCACATCGCACCGGCTGTTGTGGATGTGATAGGCCTGCAGTTCCTGAAGTTTCTGAGTACAAACGGTCTGGTTGTGGCACTCTAGCCCAGGGACATGGTGCACGACAAGGACATCCGCTGGCCTGCTCAGCTTAGAGCTGCAGCCCTTTGCTCTTGCCCCCCATTCCTTACGAGACACCATGACGAAGACATCTGTGAGGAGATGGCATGTCAATCAGTGCGCCCGACATTTGCCACCTGAGCTGCACCTGCTGCTCTGAACTTGGTCTGGCCCATGCTGGTGAAGATGCCCTGGGAGGGTATCAGGAGGAGCGCACACCTCCTGCTCACTGCTGTACACACTCCTTGCAGACTCTTATTCCCAAGGGTATCAGGAAGAGCTCACACCTCCTGCTCACTGCTGTACGCACTCCTTGCAGACTCTCATTCCCAAGGCAGCTGAACTGGGTATTTTGCTCCCCGACCTCTGAAGTCCTCACCATCACTGCACTACATTAGGAAATAGGCCCATGCCAGCCACTTGTCCCCATTCAGCCCTCGTAGCCTCATTGTGCACGCACTGGCAATTTCCTCTGTGACTTCCACTCTCCATAAGGGGTCACATCCCCTCTTCAGTCTCAGGGCTCTCGCTGGGCAGGGTCTTCATCTTTGACCCATTGAACTCAGGGATTGGGTCTCTACCCTGCATACGATCTTTCTCCCTTTTGATAGCATCTCTGTACCCTAAAAGCCTAAAAAAGCACTTAGCTGCCTGGTCAAGGCTCTCCACAATTGATGCTATCCACCCTGTCCCAGCTGGCTGCGCAGACCCTGGCCACACGAGAACCCTGGCAGATGGCTAAGCCTCCTCACCGTCACCGCCCAGTTTGCCTTTCTCCAGGAGCTGGGAGATGTTGCCAAGCTGATGCTGCAGCCCATCTGATATCTGTTGAGTTTGTGGTTTTTCCCAGGAGGAAACACCTGCAAAAAACGTCCCTGTTTTCATCTGTCTTCAAAGAGTTCCAGAACCCTTTGATAATGACGAGATAATGACGCTCTAGCCAGACACAGCTGCTCCTCTCCACCACCTCTCTGCCTCCCTGAGTCCCCAGGCCTCCAGCAAGCCCTTCTGGGCTGCCTAGGGAACCACCTCTAACAGATGCTGGCATGGTTTTCTGTGATACTGACTTCAGGGAATCCCGCAGGGTGAAGGTGTGTTGTTACAGGTAGGGAGTCAGGCAGAGTGATCAATTGTGAGCATATCTAAGCATATAGTTGGCGAAAACAGCCTGGAAATGTATTCAGGCACCCCAAACCACAATGTTCTCTCTTGTGTACATTTTGTGTATCTGGTGCAATAAGAAGAAATAGTTAGAATTGCCCTTCATGAATCGGGTCTACTCCTGCTCAGTGTTGGGACATCGGTCAAGCCCATGCTCCACCTTGACGGACTGTGAGAATAGAATGTCCCTGGGCACAGGTTTACATTATTGCTCCAAAGAAACCTTGTTTTGTTGACAGGCACAAATCTAAGAGAGTTTAAATGCTGGTTTGCACACTATTGACAGTTCTAACCATTGCTCCCCTCGCACCACAAAGAGCTAAGTCAGTCCTGTACACTACCTTGCTGAATCCTCCAATTTAACAGGGAAGGAGCCTTTTCTCAGTCTTCAGATGGAGAAACTTAAGATTTAAAGAATTCAGACATTTACTGAAAACTATTGTTTGGGGTAATGTCTACAGACACCATAATGCGTACTCTTCCATGTCAGGGAAGAGTACACATTTGGCCCAAAGAAGGAAAACTTACCCCATACTAGGAGAAGCAGGGTAGAGGTGATAAGAAGCCAGGGAGGCATCCTCAGGTGGTCCTAGGACACTGACACAAAGTAGGCTCAGCAGCCCTGGGAAGACACCAACAGTTAACATGGCTGTGCCAGCTGCCAGTGACAGCAGCTGTCTACCTACTGCCTTGTTGTGGGCCTCCTGAGGACCAGCATCTGGCTAAGACTCCTCTGAGTGCTGTGTACACAGCTGGTGCCCAACATCCCAGAACAAACACCCAGAAACTCTGTTTACTGCTGCCTACTGTGTGTGTGGTTTATGAAGGTACTTGCACAGTAAATCTCAAATCCATCCCACCCCCATCACCCAGATTCTGTATATACAGAAACAAAATCTAAGAATAGTCTAAGAAACTCAAGCTCACATGGAAGGGTCTAAAGCAGACATTCCCTTTCAAACTAGGGATAAAACCACATGAGGTACCTAGGGTGCAGGAGTTGGGACAGACCAGATATGGTTATGGGGCAGAGGACACCTGACCTTAAGACTAATTTGAGAGTCTAGTCCCTTCTGGAGATGGTTTTTAAACATCACACTCAAACAGAAACAATTGAAACTGGGGGATGGCTCAGTGGCTAAAGTGTTTGCCATAGGAGACCAATGATACGAGTCTGAAACCTCAGCAGCCATGCAGAAAACAGCTGAGCGTGAGTGTGGCTGGACAAGTCTGTAATTCCAAGACTGGCAGGCAGAGGCAGGCGAATCCCTGGAGCCCACTGTCCAGCCAGCCTTACTGAATCCATGACTCATCCACTGAGAGACCCTGTCTCATAAAATAGGTGGAACACGGTAGACAAAGACCCAGTATTGAACTCTGGCTTCCACATGTATACATACAAGTATGTACCCACAGATGCACACACCCACACACGCACACACACACAGAGGGGAGGGGAGACACATATTAGCTACATATTAGCTATCTATCATGTTCTCACACTAAACAAAGTAGAATTACCTGGGCCCTCTGTCCCGTTCCAGCCCAGCAGGTCAGAGTCCAGCCAGCTCGCCACTCATTGCTGGTAGTTTCCTCCTCCAGCCTTGGCTTCCCGGTCTTGTACCTCCTCTAACAAGCGTCTCTTCCAGTTTTCCCTGGCTCTGGTGGGGGGGGGGGCAGTTTCTAGGAATGGAGCACCCAAGCTATAGCTTCCTCAAAATATGAAGTGAGGGACCCCCCCCAAAAAGATGGAGGACAGAGGCCTGAGACTCAGCGTCAACTCAGTTGAGAGCCCGGAAAGGAACTCAGGTGAGACCTGCTGGGTTGAGAGTACAGGGACCCGCCCTGTGAATAAGCCAGGTTCCTCCTCCCTGGGAAAAGCCCACTTGCCACATCCTCCCTGACCTCTTTCTTCAGCTCAGCCTTCAACAGGCCCAGCTGACCCGGCCTGCTTGCCTGGTGGCTATCTCTGACATCAGTGAACTTATTGTCAATAACCATCTGCTCCACAGATCTGAAGACTGTCGACCAAGGTCATTTACCAGCTATTACTACAACCGCCTTCCCACCAAGGTCACCCACAGAGGTAGCACGGAAGGAAATAGAAGCCACGTTCCCAGGAGGAGGTTCACTGTGCCTAATTCTAACCCTGTGACCTACGAATGCATCACCTGCCCTCCATGCTGCTACACCCACCATCAGTGTCACACTGTGACCCACGGAGGAAGCAGTCCTCACCCACTTCTGCCCTGGGGCCTGGCTATATCATCTCTGAGCAGGTTCTGTGGTCTAAAGCCTGGGCTTTCAGAGCTGTGGATCCTCGTAGAGGAAACTCTACCTGGCTGTGAGACTCTGGCATCTTCACAGGGGATATCCAGCCTCTCAGCTCCCAGCAGGCAGGGTAGCCTTCAGAGACCCTAAAGAAATGGCCTTATGCAGAAAGAATGTCCCAGGAAAAACTCCCTGGAAAGTGTCACTGCAGCACTGAGTGTCACAGCTGCGCCGACTGTCACTGCAGCACTGAGTGTCACAGCTGCACTGAGTGTCACAGTTGCACTGAGTGTCACAGCAGCGCTGACACCCACCAAGGAAATGCTGTCACCTCCTAGCCAAAAAGAATAGCGCTCGACGTGGAGACATGGCATTGTCTCCTACCCTTAAAAACCATTCATTCCAGTCGGGCAGATCAATCACACCTCATAAAAGTGGGTTCAGCTTAGATGTGCTAGAGAGGAAGAGGAACAATTTTCCACTCAGTGAGATAGCTCCTGTTCCTTCCCAGAGGACCTGCCCCCTGGTGCAGTCCCTACAAACTGCCCTTGGGTTGTTAGCTTTGCCTTCCTGACTAGGAAAGGCATAACTTTTTCCTTTCTCTTCTTTATTGTCTCTTTGATTAGGGTGTTGGCTAGAGCCTCAGTATGCTTTGGGCCTTTTTACTCTTCCCCTAATGGGCCCTTGTTATCACGTGACTCCTTGTCCGCCATGTTGCTCACCTCCATGTTGGTTTAGCTCACAGCTTTTTCTCTTTCTCTGCTTGAGCTTCCTCTTCCAGGTAGCTGCCAGGATTTACAGCTTGTCTGTCCTGGATTTTTTCTTTTTAACTCTGTATAATATTGTCCTTGCTCCCCCTGTTGAGTCCGCTCTAGAATTATGTTTTTAATGAGACTGAAAATCACAAAAGGGGACCCCATTTTCCCTGGTAGCAAAGGGTCCCTTGAATACGTGCCAGGTTTACTCACTGTTCTCTCAGAGGCACGCACCCAAGCCCAGGATTGAGCCATGCAGCGAGCAGGGTACTGTGCTCAGCCAGGGCCAGGATAAGATGGGTCAGAGCGGGTTACTAAGGCAATGGAGATCAAGAATCCCAGCACAATGGGACTGTGCCCTGGGAACACTTTGTTTTACAGTGACCCAGAATGTGCTCCTAATCACATTGCTGATATAACCCTTTAAAATTAAGGCCCGGGAGCCTGCATTCAGAAGCACCAAGAGAAAGAGCTAAGGAGTTTCTCTTGGCAGAAAACTAGGGGGACAGAAAGCCCAAGAAGAGACTAAGCAATGACTGCCTAAAGTCAGGAAATGTTCTGGCCTATTCAGAGATCTACAAATACCCAAGGCCTAACAGACTGAAGATGCCCTCAAAAAAAAAAAAAAGTCTCCTCTGGGGTTTAAAAATTTAGTACTAAAATCTTGATAGGGCTTCTGGGTGACAGAGCCCTGTCTACTCCCCAAACCCTCATGTCTGCCATCTCTCCCAGGCTCCCACCACCGCAGGACCCTTCCAGTGTTCTCCTACCTCTCCTATTGCCTCAGCCTGGCTTCTTCCCAGAAGTCTACTCAGCCCTGGTAGGGCCTTCTAGATCCCAGAGACTGTCCTTCACGGAGGTCGTCACACATTGTAATTATTGTCTCGTGAAAACAGTTCCAGAGTCTGTCTCTTGTCTGGCCCTAGGACAGCAGAGCAAGCTTTTGAAAGGCCTGAAAAGAAGCCCAGGGAAGGAAGCTAGCAGGCAGACTCTACCAAGCAAGATTCAGGTAGCGTGTCCTAAGGTAACGGTTCACACAGACCACCTCAGGGAAACCTGGGGGACCTCCAAATCCATTTCGATGTTCATGAAGTCAAACATGGGTGCCACTCATCAGGAAGACCCCTGCAAACCAATAATCCCCAGTTCCTCACCTTCCCCAGTTAGTACTGGCCCTGAAGATACAAGACAGTATGAAGTAGACCCAGCTCTGGTGTGGCAGGAAGGAGGCAGGGGCACCCGAGGTCACATGTTTATGCAGGATTGCCTTCCAAAACTTTACCCTAAGAATGCTCTTGATGGAACAGAAACAATCACTTGTGGTTTTTTTTTTTTTTGACAGGGTTTCTTTGTAGCTTTGGGGCCTGTCCTGGAACTAGCTCTTGTAGACCAGGCTGGCCTCGAACTCACAGAGATCCACCTGCCTCTGCCTCCCGAGTTCTGGGATTAAAGGTGTGTGCCAACACCACCTAGCTCAATCCTGGTTCTTTGAAGAAAAAGTCCTTGAATGGTCAATTTATGAGCTGAACTGGCCACACTTTTTATTGAACTATTTTCTTCTGAAAAAAACAGAAAACTGGCAAATTATATAAATTCTCCTAATTAACTTCATGACATCCATTTCTTGAAAATGAACAAATTGAACTTTTCATTTCAAGGAAAACAACATAGAATTTGTCAGGATAATAAAATTGAATCTTTCAAGCAAAACCTAGTATTTGGGGGAGTTTCTGTTTGCAGTCATGATCTGGTATTTTTTCAACAGATACATTTATTGATGAGATTAGTGGTGATATTTCAAATGTTTTATATGCACACACACGTAAGCACACATACACATGTGTAAACACATACATGTAAACATGTCATAGATGGGCAATGAGATGCGTCAGCATTTATATGACACTCAGGAGTCATGAAACACACACATATGTAAACACACATGAACGTGTATGTCATAGATGGGTAATGAGATGTGTCAGAATTTAGATGATACTCGTGAGTCGGTAAATCATTACTTTCCAAATGACTCATATAAAATGTTACACAATCACAACTAAATAAAAGAGTCCTTCAAGTTTGAGGATGGTAATGAAACTACGTGCAAAGAATTTATTCATGTGGTTTCATATTCTAAGAACTTACTATCTGGTAATTATGGTATAGTATAATACCTATAAAGAATCTATAACTATATTAAAGTTACTAGCGTGTTCCTCTACCTTCCAGCCACTTATCTGAGAAGAAGGATTTTTTCTTTCCATCTTCACCCAAACAGAATACAGCAACATATTGAATATAGAAATAGAAAGAAAACCTCATCTTTCTTCCCCTGAGATATAAAGAATTTTGCGAACATTATTTTGAAGACATATTTTTCAATAGCTTTGTAAAATAAGTAATTATTTTGTTTTAATAGGTTAATTTTAGTGGGCTCTTAATGCTACTTTAAATAATCTGGTTTTAATAGTTTGGTGTTTTTCAAATTCTAGTATAATAAATATTTAGAAATGTAACCCATAAAAGCCATCTGAGATACTCAATAATTCTCACAAGCACTAAGAATGCTAAAAGCGAGATGTTTTTGCCTGCTCTTGGGACCCTTCTCCTCCTACTGGGTGGCCTCATCCATCCTTGATATGAGGGTTTGTGCTAGTTTCATTGTAACTTGTTATGTTGCATTGTATTGAGATCCTTGGAAGGCCTGCTCTTTCTGAAGGGAAACAGAAGAGGAGTGGATGGGAGGAGGATTGGGAGGAGTGGAGGGAGGAGAAACTGAGGTCCAGACATATGAGAGAAGAATTTTTAAAAATGCTTAATCTGCATCCACAATGAGTATTTTTTAAAAACTAAAAGAACAATGAAGTTGGGAGAGGAAGGTGGGGGTCAGGGAAGCAGGGAAGTAACTGGAATGAGGGGTGGATTTGATGGAAACACATATGCACATATGAGTATTAAATAGAATATCAAACCATAAGAAGAATTATCTTCAAACCTTAAATTTACAAAACCAGATCTCCCTTCTTTTTCTGGGAAACAACAAGTGGCCAATAGGATGCCCGTGGTTTCCACAGAGGTTTGGAGGTTTGAGGGCCATGGTCATGCTCGAGGACAGACAAGGAGTGGATTTCCATCACCAAGCTGAGCCGCCTGCTCGAGGACATGAAGATCAAGTCCCTGGAGAAGATCTAACTGTCCTCCCTGACCGTGAAGGAATCTGAGATTGTTGACTTTTCTCTGGGTGCATCCCTAAAGGATGGGGTTCTAAAGATCCTGCCAGTGCAGAAGCCGACTCAGGCTGGCCAGCAGACCAGGTTCAAGGCTTTCGTCACTACTGCGGACTACAATGATCATCATGTTGATCTTGGTGTTATGTGCTCACGGAGGTAGCCGCTGCCATGCAAGGCGCCATCATCTCAGTCAAGCTGTGCATTGTCCCTGTGGAGAGAGGCTACTGGGAGAACCAGACTGTCAAACTGACAAATGGCTGTGACTTGTGTGTCTCGTCCCTGCCCCCAGAGACGCTGGGAGTGTCTCTGCTCCTGTGCCCAAGCAGCCGCTGCTGATGGCCAGTATTAATGACTGCCATACTTCAGCCAGGGACTGCACTGCCATCCTGGGCAGCTTTGCCAAGGCCACCTTCGATGCCACCTCCAAGACCTACAGCTTCTTGATCCCCAGCCTCTGGAAGGAAACTGTATTCACCAAGGCTCCTTACCAGGAATTCATTGAGCAGCTTGTGAAAACCCACAATGGAGTCACAGTTCAGATGACCCAGGCTCCAGCTGTGAGTACCTAGTAAGGGGATTTATACAAGAAAAATACAGAGTACCTAGGCTGTCATGACCCAGCCGGGCCACAGGGTGGCAGCATATGCACTTTGATCTTTCTGAAGATGCTCTTCTACCCTCTCAGCAGGAATCTGCCCCAGGTCCAATTTCTCCATGACTCCACTCCACTTCCTGTCTTCTTCCTGCTGTCTCCTGTGTTGCACAACTTCTTAATTATAGAAAATAACCTTCTAAACATAACCTTCTATCAAAACCAACACAACCACCATTGTATTTAGCAAACGTTTATCAGTCTCCTCTACGCAAAACTTATCTAGTGATGAGTTAACAGATTAATGGAGCAGTAGGGAGACAGACCGAAAGGCCAATAATTACAATGCCCGCAGTGTGCTGCTGGGGAAAGCCTGTTATTTTCTACAAAGGGTTGTAGCCTTCAAGGAGATTCCTGTGAGGTAGAGTCAACAGCAGGAGAGTGCTGAGATACGACACCTCCGAGTCACCTAGATGAGAGCTGGAATTTTGGTAGGAAGTAAAATGAGGGCAGCACCCAAGGGAGGTGAGGACGTGGAAAACAGCAGTTAGGGACAAGAAATGGAATGACAGCTTTGTTGGCTAGGAAGGTCAAGTTTCCCAGCAACCAAGATTCTCAGCAGAGATGTCCAAGTAAGCAAGAGAGAAGTGTGAAGACTTGGGATGGCTTCAGGATGAGAGTTCAGGAGCCAGGTGACTGACGGGTCCTCCACAGGGATGCAGGAGAAGCCCAAGGTGCAGGCAGGTCTGGAGGTGGCCTTCGGGGTGGCCAGTCAGCAAAGACTTGATGTGGACAGAGCAACAATCGTCTATTGGTCCTTACCTACCAGCTGGGAGTTCTCCAGATCTGAACTTCCTGGCACCTTTGTCCCCAACTGTTTATTCTGGGTCAGTGGTGCAGTAGAACGGCTCTGAGGAGCTGTTTCTGGATATCTACAGGTAGGCAGGGTTTAGGCTGGTGGAGTTGGGCCTGAAGGGCAACACTGGCGAGGAGATGCTAACTTCCTCTACAAAAGAATAAGTAAACCAGAAGCCACAAAGGTCCTGGAGCACCTCCCAGGTCACTTCTGCACCACATCCAGCCTGTCCACCCAGCCAGAGCTCCCACTTCCTTCTCCAGGATCTGATCAGTGAGTCTCTCTGACCATCCCCACCCATGCCTTCTCCCCAACCAGCCAGATGTAGCCCAGGTCCCATGTCCAGGGCTCCCGTCTAGTCTGTCCTCCACTATCTATACCACAATTGATCTCCAGACTTCTGCCAGGACTTGCCTGGCCTATTTTCCCAGTGCTCAAGTCCTTCATGTACCATCAAACCGTTCCACCAACCACATCTACCCCAGCACGCCAAGCTTGGAACGAGAGAATATCCTGTACATCTGTCCACCTGACTTCATCCCACCCAAGCCATTTCCAGCCTCTTGGCCTAGCCTTCCCCAACATCCGCTCTTCTGTCCCAAACGGCTCTGACCATATCAGACTTAGAACTCACAAAAGAAATCTATGCACTCCGTTCGCATTACAAAAATACCAGCAATGTGAGACAACAAGCTCATACCTTCTCTCCAGAACCTGCCAGCCTGTCAAAATGTTCACCAGTGAGAATCACTGAATGCCAGGACACAGAATTTAAAAGAACAGAATTAAAGAATTTTAATTTTCATCAAAGAATCTGAGGAGGTTAAAGAAGACCCAAAGAAACAGCTCAGTGGAATTAAGGGGAAAGGATTTAGGAGAATAAGCACCTACGTGACACCCAAGAAAACACAAATGCAAAACAGAAGCAAATGACAAAGACAACACAGAACTGGATGAAGGAATTCAGTAAGAAAAGCACTCGAGCTAAAATGAAGATTGAATTGAAAACCCTGATAACTCAGCCAGAAAACTGAAAGGCAAATGAGTCAGGCTGAAGACAGAGTACCAGGACTCAAAGATAAAGTAGAAGATCTAAGTCATGAAAACAAGGACTATGATAAGCATTAAACATACAGAAAAGGGACACACAGGAAATGTAGAACACCATAGAGAAAGCCAAGCCTTCAAATTATGGGCATAGATAAAAGAGAAGCCAATGGCATGTATCAGATGATCAACAAGGTCATAGCAGATAACTTCCAAAGTAAGGAAAGACACACCCATACAGGTGCAAAGCACACAGAACATAGTCAACAACAGAAAAGAAAGTCCCTGCTGCATATCATAGTTAAAGCATTAAGTAGACATAGCAAAGACAGTGGATCTGGTGCGGCCGCTCCAGAGCAGTGCTCGGCTGCTGCATGAGTTTCTGCTGGTTCCAGGCAAAGATGGCAACCAATGCTGCTATAACAGAAAGGTGCAGAGGCGTTGTATGTAGAAGAAGATGTGGGAAGAGCACCCCCGAAGACAGCTGTCGGTGGACTGGTGAATCACGCTTCTCTAGGGCAGATGCAAATCAGGTGGTGATTTTACCATGCAATTTGAAGCCAGCAAAACTGCAGGCAGTACTGTCTTAAGTCATGGCGATGTGTGCGAGTTCACCAGGGAAGGTGGAAATTCTGGCCCCTCCCACTGGGTCTGTTCCTGAAGCTGGAACTACCTTTCAGGCTTTCCCTGGAGAGCCTGGTAAGGAGCTGAGCCTAAGAAGATCTGGGAGTAGATCCAGCCTGGCCCACACACCAGTGAGGACTGTGTGGACACATACAAAGGGCTGCATTTGAGATGAAGGGGATGGGAGTTTGCAGGGCCCAAACCATGGCCAATAGTGGATTTTAGTAAGATAAGTGCTCTGTTACTTGAAAGATATTGAAGAAACCTTAATAACAATAAAGAGGAGTATATTTGTCACTTACATATTTTTTTTAAAAGAAGACATATTGAAAGTTGCAAGAAAAAAAACTGCAAGTCACATATAAAGAAAAACCCATCGGAGTGAGAGTTGATTTTCCGATGGAAATTTTGAATGTCCCAAAAGCCTGGGACATTCTAAGTACTAAAAGACAAGACAGGCAACCTAGACTAACATACCAAGCAAAAGTATCTACCATAATTGAAGGAAAAAGAAAATTTTCTATAGTATTAACAACCTTTAAAAATTTATATTCCAGTAAATCAAAAAAGCACAGGAAATGGTATTTTGGGCTGAAGAGAAGACTGAGCAGAGCAGAAAAACTGAGGAAAGAAATATGAGCCCATTATTATTACAACCCAGAGTGGCACTGAGGTCACAAACAACAAAACCAAAACTCAGCAGCAAGAAGACCACCATTCATATTAAATAATAACCTTAATATAAATAATAGCTTTAATATCAATGATTTCAATCCTTCAGTCAAAACACACAAGCTGACTAAATGGATCAGAAAACAACATCCATCTATCTGTAATCTACAAGAAACATATTAAGCTAAGGCTTTAAAGATAAATGCCACCATAGAGTAAAGGGATGAATGAAAGTGCTCCAATCAAATGGGACCAGGAAGCAAGCAGGGATCACTGTCCTACTGTCTGACAATGGACTTCAAACTAAAACTAATCAGAAGAGATAAAAGGACACTTCATTCTAACGAAGGGATCACTTAACGAAAAAATTACTGTCCTAAGCACACATGTATCAAACTCTGGGAGCACCCAATTTTATAAAATGCACTACTGAATTTAAAGACACAGATTAACATCAATTCAATAATAGTAGGTGATTTCAGTATCCCATTTTCTTTAATAGACAGGTCTGGGAAAAATTAACAGAGAATCATTAGAATTAGTTGACCAAATGGACTTAACAGATATCTACAGAGTATTCCACCCAACGCCAAATACACAACCCACTCAGCAACACAGGAAGCTTTTCGAAAATATACCACATCCTGGGTCTCAAAATTAATATTTATAAATTCAAAAGAACAAAATCTCTCCTGTATCCTATCTGAATATAGTGAAATAAAACGTAAGATAGAAGACAGCAGAAGAATTGGTGAACCCAAAAGCTGGATTTGGAGAAGATGAACAAGATGGACAGATCTTTGGCCCAGTTACCAAGAGAAGGAAGGAAAGGATCCAAACTATCAGAATCAGAACTGAACAGGGAAACATTGCCACAGACACCAAAGAAATTCAGATTATAAAGAAATATTTTTAAAACTTGTACCCCATTAATCTGGAAAATCTAAAATAAATGGATGAATCTCTAGTTTCAGCCAAGCTACCAAAATTAAAACAAGAAGAGTCAACAACCTAAACAGATCACAACAAATGAGGAGATGGAAATATTAATAAAAATAACTTTTAGGTAGAAGCTCTGAGCTCTTAACCACAGCTACATATGCTGTGCAAAGCAGGAAGTCTCAGGGCCAAGGATTAGCACCTACAGGAGCCCATCTGGACCTTCAGATGGGAAAGCAGGCAGGAGGGTTGTGGAAGGTGAGAAAAGGCCCCAAGAAGGCAGGGTAAAGAGCTAGTGGAGATGGGAAGGGTGATGTGGGATTCCCCTTTCTATGCAGTGAATATGTTTTATTATTATTTGTTAATAAAGAGGATACTTTGGCCTGTGGCAGGGCAGAATGGTGCTAGGCAAGAAAACTAAACTGAATGCTGGGAGAAAGAAGGCGAGGTCAGCGAGACGTCATGTAGCTACTGAAAGACACCGGCCGCCAGCCAGAACCTTACCTGCAGGCCACAGCCTCATGGTGATTCACAGATTAATAGAAATGGGTTAATTTAAAATGTAAGAGTTAGCTAGAAATATGCATAAGCTATTGGTCAAACAGTGTTGTAATTAATATAGTTTCAGTGTAATTATTTTGGGTCTGTGCAACTGGGAAACTAACAGTCTTCAACTACCGGAAGGGATGATGTTTTTCCTGATGGCAAGTAGGGTCCAGGACAAACAAGAATGCCAAGGAATTGCCCAAAGCAAGTAGTTCCTCCCTGCGTTCTGAGAGGGTGTGGGCTGCCAGTAAGGAAGCAGGATGATTCAGCAAATGCAAGGGTTTTCTGAGAGTCACACCTGAGCTAAATGCATGAGAGAAAACCATTAACAAGAAAATCTATAAGCAATTATTAGTCAGATGCAAATATTCATATAACTTTACTCCAAGAAAGTACATGTTGAAAGCCAGAGTATTGTAGGGAAAGGTCCCCAAGGAGGAGATTCTCTCCCAATGGGAAGACTAGAGCAGCATTTGAACTGAACCATGAGATCCAGGTAGGAGTCCACACTGAGGGTTGAGAAAGGGCACTCCTGAGGTGAGGGAATGAGAGATGGGTCTTCTGAGGCCACAGTGAAAAAGAAGCTTGAGAAAAAGATGGGGTCTGTGTATAGAGAGAGAGCTTATGTACTGGGCTATGCCACCTTGGCTTCTGTGGACAACGGGCAACATTTACCTTAGGGGAAGGACACATTCTACCCATCGGGAAACTATAGAAGAACAATCATCATCAATCCTAAAGTCCCTATGGAGGCACAAGAGACCCCAAAGAGCCGAACCAATCCTTCTTGCTCTCCTACCCTTCTCTGCAGAATATAAGGAAGACCTAAGCAAAATGAATGATGCCGGAGGAATGACAACACCTAACTTCAGACTAAGCCACAGTAGCCACAAAACCACCATGGCACTAACACAGAAGACACTATAAAACAGACAGAAGGTTCCGAGGGCTGGGAAGATGGCCTAGCTGGTAAAGAGCTTGCCATGAAAGCATGCAGACCTGAACTTAGATTCTCCACACTCACATAAATCTCAAGTGTATCTGCATGTCTGCAATCCCAGTCCTGGGAAGGTGGAGCCCTCAGGCTCTGGCTGCCCAGCCTACCTGAACCCAGGAAAGACCCTGTCTCAAGATGTAAGGTGGAGAGCTATAAATAAAGACACCTGGCATCAATCTCTAGCCAACACACACGGACACACACACACAGGTGCACGCACACATACACACGCATAAGCACACATACACATATGCACACACACTCACAGAGCTCTCCACCAGAAAACCTTTAGATCTGATAAACACTTCCAGTGAAGTTACAAGGACCGCAATATACAAAATCATCATATAAAAATCAATAGCTTCTCTACACACACCAAGCATCTGCTTTATGAGAATGAAATTATATCACACTCTCTGTACCTCAAAGATGGAAAGAAACTTAGACGTAAACCTAAGCAAGAGGGTGAAATCTCTCTACAGTGGAAAAAAAAGGAAGGAAGGAACAAATAGAAGATGCTAAATAATGGAAAGAAACCATGTTCCTGCACTGACACAATTAAATTGTGAATATGTTATATTATCAAAAGAGGTTTACAAATTCAATGCAATTACCACCAAAAGCCCAGTGAAATTTTTTACAGAACTAGAAAAAGCAATCCAAAAATTTATGTGGACACAAAGACCACAGACAGTCAAAGCTGTTCTGAGCTTAAAGATGTCTTGATACCGGGCCTCAGCTTACATTATAGCTATAATGACAAGGATTGTGAAAGTCACTGTTGTGGGGCTGGAAACTGGTACAGTCATTATGGAAATCATCCTGGAGGTTTGGTCAAAAGTTAAAAAATAATACTACTGTATGACCCGGCTAGGCCACTCCTGGGCACGTACGGAAAGAAGTCCATAGTCTAGATAGAGACACCTGCACAACCATGAGTCTTGCCTCAGTCACAATAGCAAGGGAGTGGGAACAGCCTAGACCTCCATCCACCAGTGAAAGGATAATGAAAACATGGCGCATGCACACAGTGGAGATGCTAGCTCTCTATGTTCCTGCACAGAGCGGTGGATGGATAAACACATAGATGTACAGATGAGGGTGTGAGCGCAGGGGTAGTTCTGGAAGCTGGAAAGGAGACCATGAAAGAGGTGTTGAGGAATTGGAGAGAGGCTACGGAACGCATGTGTCATGAGAGTGTCACAGTTACAGTCATTTGACTCTCGACAGAGATATTGGGGGAGGAAGATAGCCTTTTTAACGAGTGGCACCAGGAAAACTGACGGCACATGTAGATGACTGAAACCCTGGGACAGGGTTTGCTTGGTAGAATGCTTGCCCAGCACTCACATAGCCCCACCCCAGCTTCACACAAACTGGGAATCGTAGCACTTGCCTGTAATGCCAGAACTTGGGATGCAGAGTCAAGAGGGTCAGATGTCCATGATCGTCCTCAGCTACACAGCAAGTTTACGCCAGCCTCAGCTATGTGAGACTGAAATTTCTCAAGCAAACAACATCAAAGGCAGGAATTAGATTCCTATCTTTAACATTGACAAATGTCAGTTCAACATTAATCAAATGCCCTAATGTAAGAGAATGTCAAAGGCGGAGGAAATATCAGTGTGATCACATTAAATTAGATGTTTCTGAGCAACAAAGGAGACAGCGGCAAAATAATGGAGAAAATGTTATAACAGAGAAATAATGAGAGAAAATGTTTGTCAGTCATTCATCTAACAGGGGGTATACAAAAACTAGAACAATTAAATATCAAAAGAACAGATAATCCAGTCATAAACTGACCAGACATTTTTCCGTTTGAGCAAGTACAAATAGGCACCAAATGTATGACAGATATTCATATCATTGCCATTTCAGAAATGTAAGCCAAAACTCATAAATCCACCTCACTCCAATCACAGTAGATACCATCAAGAAAATAAGCAACAGCCAGGCATGGTGGTGCACACCTTTAATCCAGCACTCTGGAGGCAGAGGCAGGCGGATCTTTGTGAGTTCAAGGTCAGCCTGGTCTACATAGCAAGTTCCAGGCCAGCCAAAGTTTACAGAGAAAAACCCTGTCGAAAGAAAGAAAGAAAGATAGAAAGGAGAGAGAGAGAGAGAGAGAGAGAGAGAGAGAGAGAGAAGAAAGAAAGAAAGAAAGAAAGAAAGAAAGAAAGAAAGAAAGAAAGAAAGAAAGAAAGAAAAGAAAATGCTGGAATGAATATCAACAAAAGGGAACTTGTTGGGAATGTACCTTAATCCAGTCACTATAGAAATCAGCATGGAAGAATCAAAGTCATCGCACAATAACACACCTGCACATCTATGCTCACTGTGGAACATACCTGCACATCTATGCTCACTGTGGAACTATTTGCTAGAGCCAACACACGCAAGAAGGCTGGGTGCCCATGGAGATAAATGACTAAAAAGAATGTGCTATACACACACAGGCAAGCTTTATTCAACCATAAAGAACTAATTGTACCATTTGCAAGAAAGATGGTTGGAATAGAGATTGCCATGCTAAGCAAACCAGACTCACAAGACGAGAGTTGCGTGGTCTCTCCCACATGTGAATTAAGGGTGAGAGAAACAAGACATGAAAGCAAAGCAAAGGACTGTGGGTGGAATCCTTGCTGCTGCCCAGTCTGATGCCCCTGGCAGATTACTAAAGAAACCTTGTTTACTGACTCGTATCTAAAGAATGACTTGATTAACCACTGCCCCCAGAAAAGAATATGAAAGAGGACTATCAGAAAGGTAGAAGGAAAAGGAATAGAGAAAGGGAGAAATGATAAGGTAATAGAGGGAAATTTTTTGATGAAAGTACATTACGTGCATGTATGAAAATGTTAAAATGAAACCGCTGCTTTGTATAATTAATATAAGCCAACAGTCATTTTTGAAACAGCTGTCTTCTAGGACGTAAGCTCCTGGAGGAATGACAGCTGGGAACCCATTGCTTTGTGTAGTTAATATAGGTTAGTAATCATTTCTGAAACAGTTATCTTCTAGGATGCAAGCTACTGGAGGAAAGAGAGCTGGGAACAGGATTTGGAAGAGTGATGCTGAAAGCCAGTGGAGTTGCATTTGTACCAAAGACAGATCCTCCCTCGGATGCAAGAGGGAATGTACTGAGCAGTAAATGCCCTTAAGCAAGGACTGTGTCTGAGTTCAGCCCCTGCTAGGCCACACACCAGCTAAAAGAGATCTTGCGCATGTCCCCTTCTGGACATCAGATTTACGTACCATGGGAAAGCGTTGTCACCTCTGAGGATCTCCTAACACTAATTCCTCTCAAGAACTCTATGACAACCCCTCACCCTTCCCAAAGGAACCATGGAAACACTGGAAAAGGCTCAGTCTGTAAACTCAGGGAACAGAGTGTCCACATAACAAACAAAGACGGAATGAGATGGTCACTATAGATCCCCTGACACCCTTTGTATATTACAAGTTGGGACAGGAAAACGAAGGGTATCAGAGGTGTGGCAGGCAGGCTGTCTTGCTTAAGATGGGGGTGAGGGGTGTTGGATGGAAAGGAAGTGGGCCAACTAACCAGTTTCCTCCCAAACAAGCTCCAAGCCCAGGGCTAGGAATTTCACAAAAAAGCAAAATGAGTTGTGTGACCATTTCCTGCTCCACCCGGCTCCCTCCCTGCCTGGGTTACCACACTGCTCACCTGTGAAGCAATCTTTCCCAGGGACAACCATGTGTCTAGCAAGGGGCTGCCTATAAAAGCGGGACTTGTGCTGCTCCTGCCAAACACTCGGTAGCTCTTTAGCTTTGGTAAGTGAGCTTCGTCTTCTCTGACGGGGAGCCTGCCTGCTAGATCTTTCATTCCTTCCTTTAGTCAATTTTCTTCCAAGTCCTCCTCTAGAAGAAGGGCTCCTTGGTTGACCCTGTCCTCTTGACATCTTCCTTCACTTTCTCTAAGTGCTGTGCTGTAAAATAGTTCCCTTTTTTACATTCTGCCACTTTTTTTGGTTTTTGTTTCTCCTCCCTTTCCTGCCTGACAGTGGCCACAGATGAGGCCAGGGACGCTCAGCACCCTATCCACTCATTTGTAACCTTTGTGTGTCCTGTTTTCAAAGAGGAGTAAGAAGATGGCCAACCAAAACCCATCTCTGATGGAGCGCAGCATAAACACCGTCATCGACGTCTTCCACAAGAACTCTAGGATGGAAGGAGACCCAGACACCCTGAGCCAGAAGGAATTCAAACAGATGGTGAAGAAAGATCTGGCAAACTTTATGAAGGTGAGGCTTGGTTAGTAAGGGAAGAGGTGCAGTCTGTAGGATTCAGGGAGACAACGCCATCACCTTCCACCAGGGACAGTGGGGTTCTGTCACTAGAGGTACTCAAAGATAGACATAAGTCAGGAAATTGTTTCGTTGAACACCTGCAATGTGTGGTACTCTATTCTGTGCAGAGGGATGTAGAGATGATATGGGACTCCATTATCCCAGTGTTGGTGACATACAGCCTTAAGAACACAGGCAACTTCAATGGCCTGGAAGTCAGGAGGAATATAAGAGTTCTGTGGGTAGTCTGTGCTGGCTGCAGCAGGGTGGGGTGACTGGCTATGGTTTAAAAAAGTAAAAAGGTCTTCCCCTTAAGGGGGCAACACTTCAGCTGAGTCCCTGGTAAAGGACTCATAGGTTGCTAAAGCAATGAGGTGGCATGGCAGGTTTGTTGGCTCCTAGAGAAGGAAGCTGAGACCAGCTACCCTTCAAAATGGGCTTTATGAGGAGAGAGAAATTCAAGATGATGGGGGCCACGATCCAGTCTTCAGGGAAGAGAGCATTAAATGCATTATGAGGACATTGAAGAAAATAGCATAAAGTGAAAGAAAAGAGAAAAGGCTACCACGGACAATGTGGGAGGGGCCGCTGAAAGGGAGAGAGGAGCATGCATGTGTGTCAGAGCCAGAGAAAACCTTCACTTTATATATTATATCTTTTCCCTAGGGGAGTGAGGAACCTGCTCATATTAAGGCCAGCTCCTATAGGCTGGTCTTCCCCCCACCACCCCCCCCACAAAGGAAAATTGGAGAATTGTCGTTATGGGAGGTATTAGGGACACAGACATTTCCTCATACGTGGGCATATTGGGCAAACAAGGCACTGACTCAGGGTAGACCAAGGGTACACATGAAGCTATGCTGCGAGATATCTTCTTTGGGATCTCTTCATGGGTTCTACACGCCATCTTGAAGCAGGGTGATGAGCCGGTGGAAACTGGGACCTCAAGCATGGACTGCTCGGGGTGTGGGACAGGGTGGTGCTTAGCCAAGGTGTCCCAGCAAGTGAGTGGAAGACTTGCAGTCGGCTGATGAAGCCGCTGCCACATCTTGATCTTTCCTTTTTATCTGAGTCGTCCCTACACTTTACCACACCCTTTGGGGTCAGCAGAACTTGGTTTGCTCCTAAGATCCCATGGTTTCTGGGGTGCCTCCCCGACTTAGTAGCCTAAATAAACTTTACCAGGTATTTACCTCCAAGGAAAGGGTGAGAGTGGGGGTGACTGAGAGGCTGAGGAGAGGGAAGGGGTGCATAATCCTCCAAGTCAGATCCAAATGTGCCCCTCCTCTCCTCCCGGCCTCTACAACCTGTAGAAATGATGGACCTCTCAGAAGGTCAGTTTCCATTTCTATATGTTCAAGTAGTTATACAGATAAACGACAGACAGTTCTAGACTTACTAATTGCTTGAACTTCTATAGAGCAGAGTCCTAGTGTCCAAGGCAGAGGGCTGTCTGGGGAACAAATTAGAAAGCGTTTAGTACATGTTTAGCTTCTGCTCCACCATGAACACTCAGAACATTATTCTCATTTTTCAATCTAACACCAGGGGCCAGGTTTTCCTTTGCATTTAGCACCTAGCCCCTCACTGTGCTCCAAGTCCTCTTTCCTGGGTACCCTCAGCCCTAAAAGTCTCCTCTGTTTCACCCACAGAAGGAGAAAAGGCGCGACAAAATCATAAATGACATCATGGAGGACCTGGACACAAACCAGGACAAGCAGCTGAGCTTTGAGGAGTTTGTCATGCTGGTGGCAAAGCTGGTCTATGCCACCCATGAGAAGATGCATGAGGGGAACCACCCACGTGGGGATGCTCACAGCCACGGCTCCGGCTTCGGGAAATAATGAGGAGACCAGCCACTTTGCATCTGCCCAACCAAGGGAAAATGAAATGTCTTACCAGATGGTCTTGGTTGTGGGGCTGGGAAATGATAAAAATAAAGTCTTTATCCATTCCAGTGATCTGCGTGCTGTTTCTGCCGCCTTCACACTTGTCTTTCCTAGGGGTCTGAGTACTGAACAGTCCTGCCCTAGTCTGAAGCTCCAGTCCTCCATTCCAGTCATAACAACAACAATAATAATAATAATAATAATAATAATAATAATAAAAGAGCCAACAACCTATGTCCACACTGAGTCCCTAAGCTTACCTCCCTCTCCATGTCTCTGTCTCTGATGTTGGGCCTCACTTCTCAGACCATAGTCTCCTACCTTGGCGTTGTGCAACTTCTCTTATTCTTGTATTCTCTCTCTTTCTCTCTCTCTCTCTCTCTCTCTCTCTCTCTCTCTCTCTCTCTCTCTCTCTCTCTCTCTCCCATGCCCAGGGAGGTGTACTGAGTAAGGATATATGGAGAACAGGCCCACACAGGATGCAAGAAGGCAGGCAGATCTCCCAATAGACATAGAATCCCAAACGTATGTGCTGATGGGCCGCTGTGGTTCTCACATGGATGGAAGTGCAATTACCCCCAAGTCCACCATGACTGCAGCAGGACGGTGGGGTGAACACACTCACTTGCCCAGTGAAGCTCTGACTTGGCTCTACACCTCAACTTCCCTGGGTGCTGTAGAGAGATAGGACATTGTTTGCAGAGCCTGTGGAGCCTGAGGATTGGGACCGTGAGCCTCGAGGACCAGATGACCTCACGGGACAGAAGACGCTCTTCCAGTCCCTCATCAGTGGCCAAGAGCTCAGCCCAGCAAGGACATTTGCTCCAATCTGTGTGTCCTGTTCCACCGCCTTGGGGGCTGCTGTCACTGTCCCAACACCATGCAGCCTCTGCATTCCCACCTAAAAGACAAAGTCTTGGTTATGGCTAAACAGAAAGGTAGAAAGCCTAGAGCTGTAAGAAGTTGGAAGCAGAGGCTCACACACAGAGGGAGCAGGGCCATTGAGGCAAGTGACCAGTTGGGGAAGCCTTAAGGCCACACCAGCTACTTAGAGACTTGGCCTCTGGTAAAGAACGGGGGGGATGGATATTCCCAGGTGTCAAGAGCACTTCCCCTTGTCTCGTGTCTCTGTGAACCCTGAGTGCGGTGGCCATTCTAGAATCCAGGCAAATATCTCAGAGCAATCGTTTTGCAGAGTCCCAGGATTTTCTGTAAATAGCTAAACAGAGGCAGTCATGGTGACTGAGCCCCCTCCTTCCCGTTAGGAAAAAACTGGTCTGTTTAGCAAAGGGAGAGGTTCCTCTTAGATCTAGGTGTGCTATGACACATGGTAGTATTTCAACACAAAATCCCAGCTCTCATCGAACAGAATAAGAAATAGTTTGTCCTGGAGTCATGGTGAGTGGCCATGGCTGGGAACACAGACTTGGGCTACCCCAAATTCCATATTCCAAAGTGGAAGCAGTTCCCAGAAGCTTTAGCTTTATAAAAACAAGGAAGTCATAGATAGCCACGTCTGAATCTGATCAAGGCAGTGACAACAGCACCTTGTGTGGATCAGGAAGACTCTAGAATTTTGGGAAAAACTAATTTTCTTATTTGTTTGCTTTTTGGCCACTGGTTCTTTCAGGATACATTAATGGGACACTCACTAAGTGCTAGGCCCTCCAGACTGCTTCAAGGAAGCACTGCACTGAGGGAGGCTTGGCCAGGAGCCAGAAGGCCTGCAGGGAAGACCAGACAGGTCCTTGGGTCATTCTAATATGAAAAGGGAAAGTCAAGGTGACACTAGGTGGGACCTAGAGGCTGGAATCTGTTGAGCTGTCTACCCAGAAGGGAGGTGGCTTTTCTCCAGTATCAGAATTTGCTGATGTATCTACCAGTATCCTTAAAATTCTGAATTGCAACCTGAGACAGTCAGTCTTAGCTGGTGAAGTACACTCGAATGTATCTGAGGACTGTTTTTTTTTTCTTTTTCCTACCTTCTTTCTTTAAAAAAAAAAAAAAAGTATCTTGTAAAGTAACCCAGGCTAGCCTCAAGCTTGGAGTGATTCTCCTGCCTTAGCTTCTTGAGCACCAGGATTTATACACGTAAGCCACCAAGCCTAGCTAGAAGGAGTGAAAATTGAAATGTCTTGAAGCTGAGACTGCAGACATCTCAAGAGAGACAGAAATATGCTTCAGAAAAAGTCTGGGGGGGCTGGAGAGATGGCTCAGTGGTTAAGAGCATTGCCTGCTCTTCCAAAGGTCCTGAGTTCAATTCCCAGCAACCACATGGTGGCTCACAACCATCTATAATGAGGTCTGGTGCCCTCTTCTGGCCTGCAGACATACACACAGACAGAATACTGTATACATAATAAATAAATAAATATTTAAAAAAAAAAAAAAGAAAAAGTCTGGGGTGTGGCGGGTGCACGGCTGTGTGGGAATGAGGAGCATGGACACAGGAGGGGAGGTGAAAAGGATGGGTAAGGAGCCAAGGAACTCACTCCTCAGGTGGGAGAGCCAAGGGCAGACACAGCAACGGATGCGGGAAGGGAAAGTCTAGCATCATATTTGTGCTTTGGACACATCAGTTCAAGGGTTATGGGATAGACCAGAGGGAGAGGGAGACACAGGCACATAGCTTGTTAGGAGGCAGTGACAACAGCACCGTAGTCCAGCTGAGAGCTCAGCAGAGCCTGCCAGGTGCCACTCAAAACCGCCTCTATGGTCAGAACATAAAATGTCCCTGGCTAGAGAAAGCACAGCACGAAGCTCCTGTTGTAAGGAGCCTGGCAGCAATGACACAAAAGGACAGTTGCGTCTCTCAGCCAGACTGTCGCACTGCTGAAAGGAGATTTCCCAGGAATCTCATGCTTGGAAAAGAAAGCTGTCCCCACCACAGGGGGACTTTGTGTCTAGGAAAGATTTCTGACAACTTGTCAAACTGCCTTACAGAATGAGACTGAAACCTCAGGTGGGACCACATTGCGACCTGTGCCGCCGAGATACGCACATCCCCTCCCTTTATATAAATGTCAACCTCACTTCGGAGCCAGAACATGGACTCGGGAGTTTGCTGGGGCCCCTTATCCCTGCTAAATGTGGCCACATTGAGCAAATCTTTGCTTGCTGCTTTCCAATATCGACTTGACACTTTTAGTTGGTTTGCCCAGGGGACGTGGCAGAACCTGGCTCAGGTTCAGATGACAACCCTAAGTTTGATACCCTGCATAAATAAATGACTGTAATTTTGTCCTGTTTGCCAAGACCTTACTGGGAAGAGGCCTCTGGGGAGAGCAGCCCAGTGAGGCAATCTTACACAACCCCAGAATCCAGCCTCAGAGTCCCTCTCACCCCGCCTCCCAGAGTTGCCTAAAATGTATATTTTAGAAAGTGCTGTGTTACGAATTTTGACATTTCAATTGCCAAGACAATAGTAGGAATGATGTAACTGCTGCTCAAATTTCTTAAGCTCATGATTGTCTCAAGACCAGGTTAACGTCCTGGCCCTATGAGAGATACTCCCTCAAGAGACAGGAGAGACCCACAAACCCCTTACAGATTTCCCCTCTTCGATTGCACGTTCTCCAGTGTTTGTCTTTGCAACTGAAAACTGCAGGTGTAGACCTTACAGCAGGGCTCAGAGAATAGGGCAGCACCGGCTGATAGAACAGGGTGCAGGACTCACACGGCACATAGCCTAGGGCAGCCCACCTCAGTGTCTCCTCCTCTCCACTCTTCTCTCTGTCTCTCTTTCTGTGTGTGTGTGTGTGTGTGTGTGTGTGTGTTTCTGTATGTGTCTCTCTCTCTTCCTCCCCCTCCTCCTCGAATGGCACCCCTCTCTTCCCCTCTTTCTCCTCCTGTGTTTCTCTAAACACTCTCTCACTCCCCGCTCTCTGGCCTCCCACACTCCCTGGTGAGACAATCCTATGCTGCTGGGGTGCCATTGTCTGAGCCTTGCAAAGTAATTATGGTCAAATTTAACCATGAACAACTCCAAGCACAGTATTTAGCTCCCAAGTCTCCTCATAGTATAGAAAAGGGCAAATCACCAGGGGGAAACACAGTTGGGGTCACTTAACAGCATTGGATGATTTGCTATTGTATAAACATTATAGAGTGTGTTTGATATAGAAGAAACTCAAAGTAATAGAATTGTATGATATATTTGCTTAGGCGACATTAAATCACACAACATAGAATTTAGTTGAAGGAGCGCTGCTTCCAAAATGCCCCAAAGGTAAATAGTCTTCCCACCAGGCCTGTTACAGTTAAGCAAACTTTATGATGCTAGGATGTAAACGTTTGTTCACCGGATTGACCATCCATTAGACCCATCCTTAAAGAGCACACCGCTCACAGGCAGCTCGGTGGGCACCCACAGAGTCACAGCTACCATCGGGTCCTGGTCTGTCATTAAGTTCCCTGCACTCTTCTCAGGAAAAGTATAATTCTGCCCTTTGGGGGGGGGTGGGGGGAGATGGACCTGCATAACAACTGTCCAGAAAGAACAACACCAGGGTGCTTACAGAGGGTTCTAGCAACAGCTTTGCTATGCAAATTTCTCACCTGCCCAAGTGGCCAGACTTGCAGTCTCCTGTGTCTATACAAATAGTCCAAAGTGTGACCTGGGGCTGGGGTCTAATGGAGACGGACAGATGGCAGTACATGTAAAATGCATGAGCCTCGGGTGTACCAGAAACCAGAGGCCTTGAACCAGACCAGTGACTCACTGCAGTGAACATTCACTAGAAACTCTAATTAGACGGAAGGGTTTACAGTGTGACACATTGCTCCCAGTGCACAGGATGGATAAAGAGGTGCTGGAGACGAGGGACACTGAGAGGCAAAGAGGGTTTGTTGTCTGTTTGTTCACTTGTTTTGCTTTGACTTCTTTTAAATTTTCTTTTAGGGAGTGCTGCAGGAGTGAGGAGAGAATATGTGGGGGCTGGGAGGTGAGTGGGATTGGGGTGCATGATGTAAAATACTCAAAGAATAAAGAAATTATGCTTTTAAAAAAGCATAAACCTCAGGTGAGCATGAGTTAGTAATATCTTCTACTCAGGGCTTGGCTCTTCCAATCGACTGTGAGTTGTTTTTTTTTTTAAATAAGAAGCTTTTCATGTGTTATTCTCTGGGTGTGTGGCGTGACTTCTCACAGGGAAGGAGAATTATTTCTATAGCATGATGGCACAGACTTAGGTGGCACATGCTAGTCACTCGATGTGGCCTCACTTGTAGTTGAAAAGCTTCCCCAACATGAAATGTGTGCAGTTCTTGCTGGTAAAACACTGTGCTGTTTTTCATCAAATGGGGCTTTTATTTCTTTCTAGTTTTTTATGTGTATGAGTGTTTTTCTTGCATGTGTGTGCCTGGTGCTGTTGAACACCGGAGTTACAGAGAGTTGTGAGCTGCCGTGTGGATGCTGGGAGTCAAACTTGTGCGTTCTGGAAGCACAACCACAGAGCCACCTCTCCGGCCCCTCAGTAAACAAGTTTTATAAATAGGAGGAGCGCAGTTTAAAATACTGAGTAATAATAAATACATCAACCAGTAACATAGTCATTTGTTAAATGACCAAGTATTATGTGCACTATATAGTTGGGTGTGTTATACTTTTATATGACAGGCAGTGTGGTGATCCTGCTTATCCAAGCATCACCAGACGCACACACGAGTGAGGCCTTGTGCCTTACACACATTACTCATCTTTAAAGAATGAGTTTTTAGCTCCATCATGGTCTTATGGGACCACTGTCCTCTATGCTGTCTGCCATTGATCAAGCGTCATTCTGAAAACAGTAGAGTTCTGAAAAGACTTGGAGAAGTGGGGAGTTCATAACTAATGCTGAGGCCCGCAGGCCCTTCCGTGGTATGAGTCACCTGCTGACTGTCTCCCACACTCCCCAGCACTACCAACAGCATCTGTCCCGTGCTCCTGCCCCTGCCTTCTGCCAGGCCTAGTGACTCCGTTCCCCATTCTGCAGAGTCAGCCACCAATGCAAGATGCTGCTATTGACAGTGACTGTCAACGGAGCACATGAGGTCCCTGCTCTGCTAGAACTTGTCTCTCAGGGAAAGTAAAAGGTCACCCAAGAGGAGAACTAAGTAGCTGGGCCATTTCAGAGGGTTATGAGTTCTGCCAAGAAGACAAAGAGGACGATAGGATGGAGTGACTGCGAGGGGAGACTGCTACAGAGAGACCAACTGGCGTGAGCCCTGAGTGAGAACTGTCTCCATGAGAATGTGCTCAGATACATTGGAGAAGGGGGGAGGGTTTTTCTAGGTTGGTGACATGACTTGAGTTTTTGAGTAGTGATCATGGGGACCGCTTCATGACAGGCAGATTTGGGAACTCTGGAGCAAAAACTTGGAGAGTACTTCCGGGGGTACTGTAGAGGCTCACTGGGCCTGGTCATTTGTCATACACTGCTAGACCCACACCATCTAGAAGGCCTCCATCTAATGGTGTGGGGTGACACAGCCAAATATACATCCTCAACACTGACTGTGGGCAAACATAAGGAGAACTGGGTGGTAAGCACAAGACGGCCCATAAAAGTCAAGAGGAACACCTTTTCTGTCTTCTTGACTGGGGTGGGGCAAGGTGAAGAGTGGTTTCCTCAGACTGGGTTCTGGAGGGATAGGAGCTGCATTTCTGCATGTCCGGTGCCATGTTAGGCGGTGTGAGAAGTCAAAGCCTTCTCATTCCTAGAGTTCAGCTTACTTTTTTCAGCTGTGAAGGCTTCTTGTGTTGGCCAGGACAAAATGATGGTGATTCCCAAGCGTTTTCATCAAGTGCCGATGGCTACTGTTCAGTTGACTGCAGATCTCTTTGCTGACTTCCAAGGCTGTGGTAGGTGGGTCGCCTTGACTTGTACTGTACAAAAAAATTCCTGCCAGAACTGACCCCTAACAGGCAGGAGACTAAATACCCAGCACAGAGGATGATAGGAATGGCAATGCAATAGTAGAGCTACTTCAGCCCAAAGTGCCATATAAGCCCAGAAGTGCCAAGTCAGTGACAAACTGTGACTTCCAGCACCCTCTGATTCATTAACCGACTAAAGGCCAACGCTCAAGAACAACCTCCAAATCTGGGGCTTTGACTCAACAATCGCTGCCCGGGTTTCACTCACTCACTTCTCACCCTGGTGCCTGTCTGAAACCTCGTGACCTGCCACGCACCTGTACCCAAGTTCCCAGACAACAGCCCCACCCTATCATAGGCCAAGACAGCGAGTCTCACTGCAGGGAAGCAAAGGACAAGAAGAGGCACTTGCAGAATGTTTATTACAAAAAAACAAACAAAAAAAAATGATGGTGACGTTAAAAACAATCAAAGTGAACTTGGAATCCTGGGAGGGCAGAGGCTTCAGCTGAAACCTAAGGAAATCTGGGTAAAAAAAAAATTAAATAATGTATTAGTGGTGATTGACCAGTTTTAACAAATGTAATTGTAGGAGCCACCCTTGATAAGCTAAATAGACACAGAGCACCCAAAGGAAGTTCTTTACTTCCAGCCATTGTCACCTGCCAGAGTAGGACTCGGCCATCAATAGTTTAATGGTGACCTGAGTCTCAGTAGTTTACCCTGAAGCAATGCCTGGTTTCAGGAAAAACCACAAACTGAGTACCTGAGCACAACCCAAGAACAGACCATCCAAAGGAAATGCCTAACGTTCCAACCGTTGTACATAGGATCACCTGCCAGCACACTCACCAGGACAGCCCTAGACAAATGTCAGCCAATCAGGAGTCCTGAAGCCAGAAACCCGTCGCCCCCACCTTTTATAGTTGGGTACTATAAAAACCCAACTCTATCTGAGCTCGGGGCTCTCCATCTATTTTAATAGGTTGGACATGTGGAGAGGCATAGTTTGTAAACTTACATAAAATAAAGGTTCATTGCTTTTACATACGGGACTTGGTCTCCTTGTTGGTTTTGGGGGACTGCGAGATCTGGGTGTAACAGAAATATATGTTAAATGACACAAGAAACGAAGCACAGGTTTGTGGGAACTGTCTGTGGTACCTTCTTAATTTTTGTATAAATCTACAAGGATCCCCGTTTGTGAAGAAGTGAGGAGGGAGACCACTTCCTATCGCCAGGAAGGTGTAGGACTCTCAGTTACTTTTCCAGCACCATGTCTGTCTGCACAGCGCCATGTCCTGCCATGATGATAATGGACTGAATCTCTGAACTATAAACAAGCCACCCCAATTAACTATTTTAATTTACTTATTTTTTAATTATTTTATTTATAAGAGTTGCTGTGGTCATGATGTCTCTTCACAGCAAAGAAATCATAACTAAGACAGAAGTTGGTATCAAGGACTGGGGTACTGTTGTGATTGAACTGACCATGTTTTTGTTTGGAGGAATTTGAACTTTGGTATTAAGTTTTTTTGGCTGACAAGCCTCCCTGCCAACACAATAATTCAAACCAGGCCAAATCAAACCAAATTAGAAAAAGCCCAGGTTTAATGGATGCCAGTGCTCCCAGGTGGTCCTTCAGGACAACACGAAGGGGTTGGGGGGGGGGGGCCAGAAAGACCTTGTGTTTGTTATCTAGGGGCAGTTTAAATACCCTGTGGGAGTGGTCCTCACCCTCTCTGGGGAGGGGGTCACTGTTTGGCAGGCTTTCTCAGAGGTGGAGTTTGGACTGAGGCGACTCCCAGGGGAGGAGGCTTGAGATGGAACTTTCCACCCAACATTCCAAAATGAATGCCAGGAGCTGGGGTGAAGCCCCCGGCCAAACATTTGGTGACAGTTGAACGCTTCAAGTGCTGCTTACCAGGCCATACCAGGAGAAGCGTGGAGGACAGTGGAGATGAGAGTGATTTCAGCTATGGGGGTTGGCTCAAGAGGGTTCAGAGGGGAAAAATTTTAGTGTGTTGCCTAGAGATCATTCCTGTGATACTTTGGTGAAGAATGTGTCTGCTTTTTCCCCTTGTCTGTCTGAGACTAAAGGGAGGAGTTTTGGATTAATTCTGTTGGCAAAGGAAATTTCAAAACAGCCTAGTATAGACTCTTTCGTGTGTTTATTAGTGGTAATACTGATGAAGATTTATAATGAAAAGGAACAAGCTGAACAAATAAAAATATAAAATGTGCCTGGCAGTGGTGGCACACAACTTAATCCCAATATTCGGGAGGTAGAAGCAGGCAGATCTCTGTGCGTTTGAGACCAATCTGGTCCACATAGTTCCAGGACAACCAGGACTGTTACACAAAGACCTGTCTCGAAAGACCAAAAGGTAGGAAAATATATTTCTATACATATAATCACAGATTGGGGGGGGAAAGGGCCCCAGGAAGTGGAATAAAAGCTAAATCCTGTGTTCAAGGAGATAAACAGACTAAGAAATGGATTAAAAGAAGTGGTGACCTCAGGACAAGATCCCATCCAGCTAAATTCCCAACTTGTGAAAAGGCAATGAATAAAAATTTTGAGTCAGGTGATGGTGTACACTTTTAATCCCAGCACTCAGGCAGCAGAGCCTGGTGGATCTCTGTGAGTTCAAGACCAGCCTGGTCTACTGAGTAAGTTTCTAGAACCACCATATTTAGACAGTGAAGGAAATTATCAAAAACAGAAAGGTGGTGAAGATGAAATTGAAAAGGAGACCACGTTCCAGTTTCAGCAAGCAGCAGAACTCGGCAACTTTGCCCACATGGTTCTGGCTGTAGAGTCAAGGACAGAAGAAAGGGGTCATGGAATTGTCTCTGTGCCCAAGGAAAGCTGCTGAGGCAAGCATGTGTCAGTGGTATCCCTAACGGAAGCCCAGAGAGGCCATTTCATGAAGCTGTGAAGTTGAAACCTAGGTTGCCTTGGAGACCCCAAGATGTTGGAGATGCCAGGGCAGTGGGATACCTGCCAGAGAGAGCTGCTAACTGCCAACGTCCCAAGAGAAAGAAGTGTGCTGCCATCAACAAGGGTGAACGGCATTGGGGATCTAAAGAGCATTTGACATCAGACATGGAGATGCAGAGAGTGGAATTTGTCCAGCTGGATCTAGGTCTTGCTTTGGTCCAGTGTTTCCTCCCTGTGCTCCCTTACCCTATGTTTTGGAAAGGGAATGTATATCTGTGCCATTATATGTGGGAAGCACGTGAAGAAAGGAGAAGTAAGGCAGTTTGGGGCACTGACAACACGCCAGACACCACCTTGCAAAAAGACTTTCTTCAGCCATGAGTCAGCCTTGGGTCGGGGCTGGTCAGGTGCCTCTTTCACAATGAAGAACGAGTTTGGAGAAGTGGAGTAACTTTTCCAAGTGTCAAACTCACTTGTGTCCAAACCTCTGCTGTGCAAAACTCCCCAAGCCAGGGTAAGCTTTTATTTCAGAAAATAATACCAGCTCAACCTTCTTATTTAACGGTTTTGTAAGACATAGACATTCTTCTCTCAGACCCAATCTTTATTTCTCCCCCAGTCTTTATCTTAATACAGTTAATTTCCAATTTCCCTTTTAAAAACCCTGTCCTCCTAGACAGGCGCGAGTCCTTGCTCTCTGTAGTTGTATAAGTAGTTGACTTCTGAATTCACTCGCATGTCTTCTGGCTGCCCATTCTAAATCCTTAGACTATGCTCTAGCAAATTACACCTTATAAATTAAATGGCCTGCACAATTATTGCATTTTGCACATACCTAATTTGATTTTTTGATTTCCATTTAAGGTATCTGTTTGCAGATTAGAAAATGAGGACACATGATTGTGTGGTGCTCTAAAATACTTTTAAACTGCAAAATCAACTGACCAAACCCAAAAAAAAATCTATAGGTCACTGTGTGAAAACTGCTATGCCAATTTCCAGAACAAATGAGTCCAATGGCTGCCCTCTGAGACTTTAGAACTGGATGAGGTTGTACACTTTTCTCCACAGTAACACTGAGGTCACCATGGTGAAGAAGAACAAGGTAATGAAGTCAGCCACGAAGCTGCATAGTTCCATTCTGGGGCCAGGGGTACTCACCAAAACACATGCTCTATTGATGAGAAGCCATGAGCACGTATTTGGGACTAATTTGGAGCTAGACATTTGTTGGGCATTTGAAGCTCTAGCTACTTTGCCACTTATAGGAGGACTCTCATGCAGGTTTAAGGAGAGCTTGAACCAACAGTGTGAAATTAGAATTTGTGGCAATCCAGTCACTCGGAACCACCCAAAGCAGACGGAGTTTCATCTGCATGTGCCCCATGATTATAGGAACTGAGAGTCTCCAAAGGCATTCCTTGTGTTTTGTACACCAAGCACACTGAGATCACCAGGTCAGGAAGTCATGTGGGGACTGATCCCTCTACTCAAAGCAAAGCAGGTTAATTCCGTGTGCCCTCAGACATCCTTGGATCTAATGACCTAGGTTTGTCTCTCAGATCCACTGCACACCTGGACCAACAGAGCTCTCAGGGCCTGACTGTGGAGCCAAGGCCAGAACACAGTTCACTAGCCAGGAAGTTCCGACAACAGACAGGCTACCTGGGCCTAGAGCGATGACCTCTTCCCAAACCCCATCTGTCCCGTTAGGAAATTACCACAAGAAGTCAAGGAGGGCCCTTTAGCAATCCCATTGCTTGGAACCATGAGGGATACCTGCTTCTGGATTTCTCCCACTGTTTCTCTTCAATGCCTAAGAAATTTACCCATGGACAGCAGGAAATGTCACAGTAACAAAATGCAACCACATTCTGCAGCAGAGACTCAGTGTTCAGATACCTGCCAAGTTCCGTGAGCCTTGATGGTCCTAATGGGCAAGGTTGTAGTATAGATGTCTCCTCTAGAGTCAGTGACAGGCTGGACACTGCTTTCCCAGGGCACGTGTGGCTATGCCAGGTATGAGGGCACACACAGCAGAACAGAGGGAGTCAGCTGCTGGTTTGTTCCTGGAAGGTGCCCCCGGCAACCATGTGATAGCCAACTATCAGCCTTCCTAGTTCTGATCATTTCGCACAAATGCCTCCAAATGCAAAAATCCTAAACAACATGTTCTACCTGAGTGTGACAGGCGCCCCACAGAGAATACATAAGACAGTGTAGCACATGGAACTTCAGCCAGGGAATGCTCATTTCTAGGAATCTCTGGTCCAAAGCCATGTTTGGTTAGTGGGGTAAGACTGAACAACATACTTACCTCACACACCATTAGCAATGTGTAACCCTGTCTAACTGTATGTCTATGTTCCAGGTAGACTGTACTGAGCTGTCCTTTTCCAATCAGGTTGTCGATAGCTGTTGGGATTCCCACCAGACTGAAGGTAGGCTGCGTGTATGCTGCTGGCGTGTAGGAAGTGCTCCAAGGAGAGTGGCTAAGCCAGCAATGCTTTGGATCACAGAGAAGACTGGAAGGAAGGTTCCTCACCCTGGGGGAGAGTGGAGAACCCCCCCGCCAAAATTTAGGGAAATCAAAATGCCAATTTTCTTGTTCCATGTGCAGGAAATTGTCCTAGTCTGAAAGATTGCTTACACCAGAAACGACTCACCAGGACTTCAGGCCCTGAGGCGTCTTGGATGGAGTCCTGGGCAGAAGAGAAGGCCCCAGAGACAAGTTCATTGGCATCTGCCTGGTGCCCTGGGCAGCAGAAGCACTGAAGGGAGAAGACAGAAAAGGACTAGAGAAACAAAGGGAGGGACGGAAGTGTGACCCTGTCAGTCAACTGGAGATGCTTTCTCCAGCCCTGCACATGGTAGACAGTCTCTTCCACCCAGGACGAGCATGCATCTGGACCTCGCTCTGCACTTGCCAGACTAGTTAGCAATTTCTTGACCCCTTCGGTCTCTTTGTAAGCAAAACAGACATCAGAATTCCTTCTCTCACAAGGTTGCTGTGAGAAACACATGAGTTACACTGCCTTAGTATCTCAAGCAAAGGTGAAAACCTACCGCAATCATAGTAGGCCTATGCCAGAATGTTCTTTAATTCTTTAGTAAAAGAATCTTCAAAGATCTTTCTTCTAAAAAAGGCAGTGGACAAAATATTCAAAAGTACGTGAGGACGAGAAACAGATGCTCAGATTCTTAAGTGAGTCACTGAGCTTTGAACAAGGTGATGGCCGTGGTAGTCTGGGGTTTACCATCTTGATCAAGATGCAGACTACCCCTCCCTGTCCAGCAGATAGCAAATCATCCCTGTTTATGTGCTGAAACTTTGCAATCAGACATACCTCACAGAACCCTTTCCTCAAGTACCAAAGGAGGATGAGGAACAAGACCCACTTTCTTCCAGACAGATGACGGCAGGAAATAAGTGGCCACCATTTGTCTTTTCTCGGGTAGAAATTATTTTTTTCCTTCACATCACTGTGCAGCTGGAACTTGAGGAACACTGGTAGCTTGACTAGCCTTCTTTACCACTTGAATTTGGAGGCTAGCAGATGGGATGAGGTCTGAACCCAGCCAAAATGGTTCATTTCCCAAGTGGAATATGTGCAGAGGTGCCCCACTAGAGTAAGCTCTTGTGCCCAGCTGCTGGGGACTAGCTGTCCGATTCCAGACCCTCTCTATGCCCTTTCACACCATGATTACAATCAGAGGGATCTTGGCTGAACTCGGCCTTGGGTGGAGAACCTGGATAGACAGGAAAATTGCAGACCCCGGAAATCTCAGTGGCCGGATCTGCCTCAATCGGTGAGCCAAGGTCTCCTCTGTGGTTCAAGTGTTGCATGAGGTTTCCTGCCAAGCCACTTTTTCTCAACTTCCCACTGTCTTCTTCTTCTGCAAATGAGGAAACAGGAGGCCAAATCACCATGCTCTGGGCTACAGGCCCTACCTGACTCTATGATGGGTTCTGTTATGATAATCCCAGCCCACTCCTTCATGGAGCATCAATGGCCTTACTTCATCTTTCCCTGTCCAACCATGAGTTTGGAATCAATTGTTGGTAGCTTTGTGTTCATCTAATTCTTCTTAATCAGTGCCCCATTCACAGGGCAGTCTGGACCACCTTCCCAATGCTTCATCTAGGTGTGCTCAGAGAAAGCTAACTCACTAAATTTCAGCTAAGGGCAAGCATTACATGTCCTCAGATATCTAGTGACTGCAAGTCTAAAAGGGAATTTCAAGAGGAATCCAAAACACTGAGACAAGTCCTCCCACCCCATCATACACACACACACACACACACACACACACACATACACACACACACACACACACGCACACATACACACACACACACACGCACACATACACACACACACACATACACACACGCACACACGCACACATACACACACACACACACACACACACACACACACACACGCCACCTCCACCACCCGAGTAAATAGGTTGTGCTCTTCTGTGTATTCCAGAGCTGTTCCCCATACATCAACTCTCTCAGTACTAAGTGGGACCTGGGATGTGTCTTGGTGAACCCAGAACCTCTCCAATCTTTTCCCTGGGCCACTTTAACACTAGCTACTCACTTTTGAATTATGCATGAGAAAAACATACCGCATGATAAGAGGAGTCCATCTCCAGGTTGGCTTATCCTTGTCTCTGCATTACACAGTGCCTTCCCTGCTCCTGCCTGAGAGGACGGTGAAAGGATATACCCATTCATAGAACTGCACAGTGCCTTCCCTGCTCCTGCCTGAGAGGACGGTGAAAGGACATACCCATTCATAGAACTGCACAGTGCCTTCCCTGCTCCTGCCTGAGAGGACGGTGAAAGGACATACCCATTCATAGAACTGCACAGTGTCCTCACTGCTCCTGCCTGAGAGGACGGTGAAAGGACATACCCATTCATAGAACTGCAGTGTCCTCACTGCTCCTGCCTGAGAGGACGGTGAAAGGACATACCCATTCATAAGACTGAAGAAAGCACTTTACTCCACACCTCTCAGTTCCCTGTTAGCTTTTAGGGAGGGAGCAGAGAGAAGGTTGGAAAGAAAGGCATGGATTCTAACTGGCTCCTTCTTTGTGCAAGAGAATTTATTAATGCCAACAGTATAGAGGGGATCTGAAGAAAAATCTTAGTTTCTCACCCCACCAAACAAGGCAAGGCGTCTTCTTTTAAGGTTCTTAAGAGAAGGAGGAAGTAGAGAGAGAACAGGGGCTATGCTACAAGGAAACAGGCGAAGTCCCTTGTGTGACAAATCAGATGGAAGGAGCCTGTTCACCCGGTGATTGGGAAGCAGCAAGTGCCTAGACCATCCAGGGCACATCTGGGAGTAAGTGTTCACAGAGCACTGGGCATGGTTAATGTGGCACGCGGGGGGTACAGGACTGGTCAATGCCCGACAGTGAGGCATGGCAGCAGTCGGGCTGCCTCTGACCCGGGCAGCAGAAAGGCTGGCCCTGTCAGCCCCTCTGTTCAGGGTCTAGCTATCTGGAAGGCCACAAGAAACAAGCCCTCCCCCATGGTCTCTGTATTAGTTTCTTTTTTTTGGTTCCTGTCCTGGAACTAGCTCTTGTAAACCAGGCTGGCCTCGAACTCACAGAGATCCGCCTGCCTCTGCCTCCCGAGTGTAGGGATTAAAGGCGTGCACCACCACCGCCCAGCCTTCTGTATTAGTTTCTACTATTCGATGTTTACCCTGACGTCTCTCAGTGATGGACTTTTACCTGGAAGTATGAACAAAATAAATCCTTTCCTCCCCAACTTGCTTTTGTTCATGGTGTTTCATCACAGCACTAGAAGCCCTAACTAAGATTCCTCCTTTAGTTATTGGACCATGGGAGTTCAAGCTAATCTCAAAACAATACAGACAGCCGCTGTTGCCCTTGGCTGTCTCCCAGAATTTGAAGGCAAATCTTTACTGCCGGAAACACCGAACGTAAGATTTGGGGCAATTGACCTGAACCTGACCCAGAAGCCTCCTCTCTGAAGACTAGCTTCCATCGTACAGGAAGGGATAATGACAGCTGGCAAGGGACCATATGTGAGGCCTGTGAACCAACATGGACTAGCATGACAAAATATCTCCAAAGATGCAATAGTGGCCCTTAGTATCGGGGCAATAACCAGCAGCCGTCTACTGACCCACTTAACAGGAGGGAAATCATGCCTATATCGCAATCCTAGCCATCCACCTGTGGTTCTTGGACCCTAGAGGAGAGCATACAGCTGCCATTTTCCTAAACCAAAATCATTTTATATATATATTTTTATAATTTATACATAATTTAATTAATTCTAGATAGTTACCCTTATACCCAGAGGTAAGTGCAGCTCTCACCCCTCATTAAAGAAGCGGGGAGCACTACAGAAGCCGTACCCCATCAAATGCATACAGAGAATAACTGAGGTTGGGTGCCCAGCAACAGCGTCACAGCAGAGGGTTCAGAAACACTGTGGTGAGCCAGAGGACGAGAGCATCTGCTGTGAGATTGTGTCTTCTGCACAGGACAGGAAAGCTGTCCCCTGAAATCTCAACGATGACTGCCTAAACAAAACCTGGACGCTCTGACACCAGCCGGCATGGCAATGTGAGCAGGAGAAGAGAGTCCCACCCCTAGATGAAGAACTACAGGCAACTAATCACTGCTGGGAGGGAAAACCAGTCTACCAAGAATGAGCCTCCTAATTGGTTACCAATTCCAGTGGTCACCCCTAAAAACAACACTAGATTAAGAGGTTTTATTTAAATGCTTAGTCATATATGTATTTAATGAGTATAATTCAGGAAAAAGAGGCCATGAATTTGAGAGGGAGTTGAGAGGGAGTATGGGGATGACATGGGAGAGGCTGACAAGGAGAGAAGGAAGAAGGAATGATGTAAATACAGAACACATACGAAGTTTAAATTTTTATTTAAAAAAATAAAAATAAATTTTTGAATTAAAAAATTAATCCAGTTCAATGGCTAAGCTCTGGTGAAAGGCTTTCTCATTTTATCAGGTCCCAGCAAAATCCACAGATGTGGCCATGGGGAGTTAGCCAGTGCACAGATGTCCAGAGACCCAGCAAAATCCACAGATGTAGTGATGGGGAGTTAGCCAGTGCACAGATGTCCAGAGACCCAGCAAAATCCACAGATGTGGCCATGGGGAGTTAGCCAGTGCACAGATGTCCAGAGACCCAGCAAAATCCACAGATGTAGTGATGGGGAGTTAGCCAGTGCTCAGATGGCCAGAACTGTCCTTTGAGCTTTAGAAATGCATTGACCTACTTACTCATTTCTATATCTTTAATTGAGGTTGGGATGTTGGAGTGAAAATGAAAAGCCACTGAGATGTGCTACCAGATGGGACTCTACTAGCGCTTAAGGTCTGACTAAAGACCATGCACCTGCCGCAGAAAATCAGTCCTCTCCCTTCTCCCTCCCTCCCTCCTTCAGTCCCTTCTCCCTCCCTCCCTCCTTCAGTCCCTTCTCCCTCCCTTCCTCCTTACCTGCCTTCCTGCCTTCCTCTTCCCTCTCTCCTCTGCTCCTCCTCCACTCCCAAACATACACCCTTCATATCTATCCCACTAATTTCCAAAAGGTCACATCTAAGACATTTAACTAGAAACTAAGCTATGTCCCACAGTATCCTAGCATCCCTCTGTTTCCAAATCTCCCATTTAGATCCAACCAGCAAAACTATCAGGTCTAAGTTATAGACTTTAAAAAAAATTTTAAATCCTAGAACCAGTGGCTCAAACTTCAGAGGTCAAAAGAGACTCATAACAGTTCAGAAAATGCTGGGGAAGAGGCACAGTCACTGGGCCAGAACTGAAGGATGGCAATCAGTAAGGACAAAAACAACCGTTTCCCCTTCCAGTTTTCCAACCCTTCCTTCACCCCCAGTAAAGGCAACAGACTCCGAGAGGCCTGAGGTATGACAACTTTATTATTCTGTAGACATGTCCAGGGGCCCAGCCCCGGTCCAGAAGCTCTGCTACTCCTTGTGGCTGTCTGCATGGGCTGCCACGCCCACCTTTATCACGAGCACCAGGAACTCCTCGAAGTTAATTGCCTTGTCCTGATTGATGTCCAACTCTTTGAACAGGGTGTCAACAATCTTCTTCTGTTGATAGTGAGAGAGAAAGGCAGATCGTAAAGATTTTAGGGAAAACTCAGCAATGACTATCTGTGGGTGAGCACTGGCTACCATCTCTAGAAAGAGACATGGAGGAGCATCCTCAGAGAACCCCAAGAATGCAGCACCTTCTCACCTCCATGTAATGAGGACACTCAGTAGTGACGAGTTTCTGAAAGTCGTCCTTGTAGAGGGCGTGGTTGTTCCCTTTCAGCAAGGAGTACTTGTGGTAGACTTCAACCAGGTTTTCCAAGGACTTCTCCAGTTCAGACAGCATGATCGCTGAAGATTTGCTCACCTGAAAGGAAGAGTCCCAAAAGATGAGTGCTGCAGTTACGGCGGAGTTAGGACTGAGTGGATGGTCACAAGGTTGGTGACCCAAGAAGTAGCTTTGGCCTGGCCTGTGCCACCCAGATTACTAAAGCTGGAAAATGTTTCTCTCTCTTTGATGAGAAGGGATAGGATGGAGCAATGGAGGGGCTTCAGTACACACACACACACACACACACACACACACACACACACACATACACACGAATTTAGCAAATGCCCCACCAAACACTCCCTGCCTTCTTCTAGACACTGCTAGAAGGCTCCACTTCTTCCTCACCCTCATTCCCCTTCCTTCATCCTCAAGCGTCTGATCTGTGCTGCAGACTTTCCCAAGCTTCCTCACCCTCTCAGAGGATACTCCATCCCCCAGCCCTCCCTAAGGGAAGCCTGCGGTGTGAGATAGACTCCCACAGCTCTGCTTACCCGATGTCCCTGAGACAGAGCTGGCGGAGGAGGATGTGTGAAGCTAAGTGTCCGCTGCTTTTATAGCAGAAAGCTTGGCCAGCTGCCCACAGCCTCGGGCTATGGAGACAACACTCTTCCCTTCCAGAGTTGCCACAGCCTCAGTTTCCCAATCGGGCCCATGTGTCAATCACTGAGCACAGTAGGCATCTGAGTCTGAGGAAGTGGGAGTGTTGGGACAGAGAAGACATTCACCAGACAGGAGTGCCCAGCAGGAAGAACCAAGATGGGACATAGCAATGAGTCCTTTTACGGCCCCTGGCAGCCCATCCCCATGTTCAGATTCCCAGTCTTTGCCCTCTGCTCTGTTGCCATGGTTGATCCGTTACCTTTGTGTCCGGTCTGCCATCTCTGAACTGAACTGAAAATGGTGTTGCTGCGAGAGCATGGGTACAGAGGAGAGACAGCTTCTCCAAGTACCAAAGACCTCAGAAGCATTAACTCTGCTCCTAGGTACTGGATTTTAGTGCAGTCTGGAGTACCGCTGTGGGCTTGTGTGTGGATGGGTGGGTGGAGTCTTGAGGACAGCTTTCTTCCCAAGGCTTAGACCAGTTCCTAACCTGCCATGACCCTTCAAGGTCATTCTGTTGTGGAAGTTAGGGATGTCCTGAGCCATGGGATATAAGTGCTAGTTTTTCTCTGTCCTGCAGCCTCTGCCAAGCCACTCTCCAATCACAGTAGAGACCCTTTCACCCTCTCAGAATGGTCACTGTGCCTTGGGCCTCAGAAGCCTGGGATGAAGAGAGGAGTCAGCTCTAGGATGGTAAGGAAGGTTTAGAATGATTTTGGAGAGTCCTTTTCTGTCTCACGCCCAAGGGAAGAAGGAGGGCCAAATTCCTGGAATTCATAAGAGCAATCCCCTAGCCCCAGTAAAATGCCACTTGTATTAACTTGCTATCAGGAAGTTAGTGCACTGAGCCAGCCTGTGTACAGCTGAGGAGGCTGCAGCCGAGAAAGTGGGGAGACCACCCAGTTTCCCAGTACAGCTGTGTCAGAGTTGCAGAACCCCTAGCGTGGTCTGAAAGAACAGGGGACAGAGGGGAGAACTCACTTCCCTTCCTCTAAGCACTCAGACACCAATCCTGTGCCACACCAGCACCCAGACCAGCAGGGCTGTGACAGCTGGTCTTTCCTATCAGCTCAGTGGGATTCAGAAAACCATGAATCTCTAGGCATGTCTGCGAGGGATCGTCTAAGTCAGATTAAGTAAAGGAGGGAGAGTCCCCTTAAATGTTGGCAGTACTTTCCATAGGCTGGGGTCCCACTGGAGACACCCAGGAAGAGCTGAATAAATGTACCCATGCTCTGTGCTTCCTGACAAGGGACCATTGTGACAGCTGCCTCCCGCTCCTTCTGCCGTGTATTCCCTACTCTGACGAACTATATGCTCTGGAATCGGAAACCCAAATAAACGCTTCCTTAAATCGCTTTTGCCTGGGTAGCTATTGTTGATGTTATTGTTGTGGTTGTGGTTGTTGTTGATGTGGTGATGGTGGTGGTGGTGGTGGTTGCTATTGTTGATGCTGCTACAGCAATGAGCCAAGTAAGAGTGTCTTGAAGAAGTGTACAGATTACCCTCTGTCCTTCCAGTCTCCACTGTCCACTGGATTCCAGCAAAGCCATTTCCTTTTTTCTTTCTTTTTTTTTTTTCTTAAAGATTTACTTATTATGTACACAGTGTTCAGCCTCCATGCCTGCAGGCCAGAAGAGGGCACCAGATCTCATTACAGATGGTTGTGAGCCAGGACTCTGACTGAGCCAGTTAATCACCCTCCACGCCTTACTTACATCAATTACTATATATCTTCAACCATGAAAAGTGAGCAATTGCTTGCAAGTACTGGTATCACATACCAGATTAATATTTAAAAAATAGAACCGCAGCCATTCCACAGCAACAATAAAACCAGCCCCAGAAGGAAGTGAAATGTGGAGATTTAAGTAGACATGTCTGCATACTTTCTACGAGCAGCCAATAAACACACGAAAAGACGCTCAGCATCATGAATCGCTAGGGAAATGCGGGTCGAACTGCCCCGTGCCACCTCACATCGGTTAAGATGGCTGCCATGCAAAATTTAAATACATAAATATAAGCAGGAAAATCGCAGATGTGGCCACAAGCGATGAAAGCTTGGGAGCACGGCTGCCCGCCCCCTTGGCCTTTTAGCTGAAATAGGATAGAGAGACCTTGTGCCCTGTGGCAGGAGAGGAAGACGTGAGACTGCCGTGGAAATCTCATGACGTAGGGGTGGGGGGGAGAACTGTGGCTGGAACAGAAAGTAAAGAAAAATTAAAATAAAATGAAAAGTGTGGCGGTTCCCTGGTCACCAAAGAATTCTGTAAGAGCCAGAGGGTAGAGAAGAAAGGCTGGATGGCATGGGCTCATGAAGATGCTCCTTTGCTCATGCTCATAGAAAAACCATCCAGGAGACCTAGAGGGGAGCCAATAACCGTGTGCATCGACAGATGAGGGGTCAACAGTGTGCTTGCTTTGCGGTACCGTGGAAGATCTTTGTAAAGGAAAGCGGCTCCGGCACATGACAGAACATGGATGATCTGAACAGAGAAGCCATGTGGTTCCGTTTGTACAAGAGTTTCCAGCAGTCAGATTTGTTGAGCCAAAGTAGAATGGGCACTAGAGGGGAAGAGGAGGAATGGACAGGAGTTTAATGGGCGGCACTGTCCTTGATGCAAGAGGGAAAAGTTCCAGAAGTGAGCTGTCCACCAAGGTGAATGTAGGCAGCTTTACTGGAGTGTACACCTGGAGAAGGAAAGGTGGCAAAGCTGCTGTCTCGTGTAACTAAGCAGAGTCAGGGTTCACAGGATTCATAGCCTGCACCTATAAAATATGCTTCATACGCAGTCCTAAGTGAGGGCTTCAACAGAGCCTGCACCTCAGGCTCAAGATCTGCCTAAGAAGAGGCAGAAAGATTCTAAGACCCAGACAGGATGGGGACACCCAACACACAGTGTCTTCTAGACGCTCACAGAGACTGCGGCAGCTCGCAGTCTAAGCCAGATGGCCGCAGTGGGAGAGGGGGAAGTGGTCACAGGCTCCCACACGTAACCAAGAAGCTATCTGCAGTTTACACCTGGTAGCAAAGGGAAGAATCAGTTCTCTCCCACAGTATCTCAGGCACACTTGAGAGCACGTCCTGAGCCCAGGAGCTGGTCAACACAAAGTGAACTCCCTGGTATTTTTGCCAACTTTTTGTCTCGTTTTGCTTCATTTGGGCATTTTTGTTTGTTCCGCTGACCTTCTACTTGTTTGTTTTTGTTTTGGGTTTAAGTTGTTTGAGTTGTTTTGTTATTTTGCTTGCTTGTTTGTTTGTTTGTTTGTTTGTTTTCTTCTTCTCTCATGCAATACATCCTGACACAGTTCCCCCACCCTCCACTACTCCTAGTCCACTCCCCCTCACCCCTTCTCCCCCACATCCACATCCCCTCCATTTCCCTTCAGGAAAGAACAGGCCTCCCAGGGCTATTAACCAAACATAGCAGAACAAGATACAGTAAGATTAGGAACAAACCCTCATATCAAGGCTGGATGAGGCAACCCAGTAGAAGGGAAAGGGTCCCAAGAGCAGGCAAACAAGTCAGAGACGCCCCTCCTCCACAGTTAGGAATCCCACACAAACACCAAGCTGCACAACCATAACATATATGCCAAAGACCTAGTGCAGACGCGTGCAGGCTCCATGACTGTCCCTCCAGTCTCTGAGCCACTATGAGCCCTGCACAGTTGATTCTGTGGGCCATGTTCTGCTGGTGTCATCCAGCCCTCTGGCTCCTAAAATCCTTCCTCCTTCTCTTCTGCAGAGTTTCCTGAGCCCTGCTTAATGTTTGGTCAAGGGTCTCTGCACCTGTTTCCATCAGTGGCTAGAGGAAGCTTCTCTAATTACAATTGGGCTAGGCACCAATCCTATGAGTATCACAGAATATCATTAAGAATAATTTCATTGACTTTTTTTTACTTTTGATCAGTTGTTGATTAAAACCTGGTTTCTGATCCATCCAGGTTCTCAATTCTGAGCATCTAGGCCGAGTCCAACCTGGGGTCTCAAAGTGTGGGCTCAAGTTAGACCAGTCATTGGTTGGCCACTCCCACAGGCTCTGGGCCACCACTGCCCCAGCACATTTTGCAGGCAGAGCAGGTCTATTGTTGTAAGGAGGTCATTTGGTAGTTCCAGCTACTCAGCAGCTCAGACCGGAAATAATCACAAAGAAAGTGTACTAATTAAATCACTGCTCAGTCCATTAGCTCTAGCTTCTTATTGCCTCTTACATATTAATTTAACCCATTTCTATTAATCTGTGTATCGCCATGTGGCTGTGGCTAAAGTTCCAGCGTCTGTCTCCAGCAGGGATACATGGCTTCTCTCTGACTCTGCCTCCCTTCTTCCAGCTCAGTTTAGTTTTCCCCACCTACCTCTAGTTCCTGCACAGGCCCAGGACAGTTTGTTTATTATCCAATGGTATTCACAGCATGCAGAGGGGAATCCCACATCAGTCTTGGGTCATAGATTGTCCCAGTCCTAGATGCCTTGCCTGATTACAGAAGATGGCTGGTCAGGCTACATATCCTCCATTGCTAGGCATCTTCACAAGGGTTAACCTCATAGGTTCCAGGAAGTTTCCACTACACTAGGTTCCCATATCACCTCCTAAATGACCCCAATCGCAGTTGTCCCTCCCTCCTCCACCTGATTCCTCCTGTTCCCACCCAACCTACCCCCACCCTTGTCCACCCACAAAATCTATTCTATTTCCCCTTCCCAGGGAGATCCATGCAGTGCCCACCCCCTGCCTTCACTTCTTTGTCTGACTTCTCTAGGACTATGAATTGTAGCTTGATTATCTTCTACTTAACAGATAATATCCACTTATAAGTGAGCACATGCCGTGTTTGTCTTCTGGGTCTGGGTTGCCTTGCTCAGGATGATTTTTTTTTTAGTTCCATCCATTTGCCTGAAAATTTCATAATGTCATTTTTATTTGTTTAATAATTTATTTGTTTGGCATTTTTTTCTGCATGTATGTCTTTTGAGGGTGTCAGATCTTGGAGTTACAGACAGTTGTTAGCTGCCATAAAGGTGCTGGGAATTGAACCCAGGACCTCTGGAAGAACAGTCAGTGGTCTTAACCACTGAGCTATACCTCCAGCCCCCTGTTATTTTTTCCAATAGCTGAATAATACTCCGTCGTGTAAATATACCACAATTTCTTTATCCCGCCCTCAGTTGACAGACATCTAGGTTGTTTCCAGTTTCTGGTTATTATGAATAATGCTGCTATGAACATAGTTGAGCAAGTGTCCTTGTGGTAGGATAAAGTGTCCTTGTGGTATATGTTCAGGAGTGGTATAGCTGGGTCTTAAGGTAATTAATTCCCAATTTTCTGAGGAACCACCATATTGATGTTCATAGTGGTTTCTTGAGTTTGGGCTCCCACCAGTAATGGAGGAGGGCTCCATGGTGGTTTCCTGAGTCTGTGCTCCCACCAGCAATGGAGGAGTGCTCCATGGTGGTTTCCTGAGTCTGTGCTCCCACCAGCAATGGAGGAGTGCTCCATGGTGGTTTCCTGAGTCTGAGCTCCCACCAGCAATGGAGGAGGGCTCCATGGTGGTTTCCTGAGTCTGAGCTCCCACCAGCAATGGAGGAGTGCTCCATGGTGGTTTCCTGAGTCTGTGCTCCCACCAGCAATGGAGGAGTGCTCCATGGTGGTTTCCTGAGTCTGTGCTCCCACCAGCAATGGAGGAGGGCTCCATGGTGGTTTCCTGAGTCTGTGCTCCCACCAGCAATGGAGGAGTGCTCCATGGTGGTTTCCTGAGTCTGTGCTCCCACCAGCAATGGAGGAGTGCTCCATGGTGGTTTCCTGAGTCTGTGCTCCCACCAGCAATGGAGGAGTGCTCCATGGTGGTTTCCTGAGTCTGTGCTCCCACCAGCAATGGAGGAGTGCTCCATGGTGGTTTCCTGAGTCTGTGCTCCCACCAGCAATGGAGGAGTGCTCCATGGTGGTTTCCTGAGTCTGTGCTCCCACCAGCAATGGAGGAGTGCTCCTCTTGCTTCACATCATTTGTGTTGCAGCTCTTTGCCATTGTCACAGGTGTAAGATGGAATTGCAGATAAAGTTTAGTGGATAAGAAGGAGTTGTGGGGTGGGGGTGATCATGATCATGATTATACTCTATAAAATTTTAATTTAAAAAAATAGTAAATGAAAAATAAAGCAAAATTTTTTCATGAGAATGAATAGCAGATGAATATATGACTCATGATTTCTTTTGATTGAAGAATGTCTTCTACCCATACAATGTACCTTGGCCATGTCCTTTCCCTACTCCCCACTCCAGCTCCTCCTGTATCTTTCCGTGTCCTCCTCCCAGCTCCATGTCCTTTTCATATAACGGCCCACTAAGGCCAGTTAGTGCTGCTCATACGCACGTGGGTGTGAGTGGTCAACCCACCAGAGAGTAAATGCTTTCCATCTTCTTCTGTGGGAACTCCATACACACACAATAAAAATCATATACACACTTCATCTTACCCCTCCAGCCTCCCCTACCTCAAACCCTCTCCCTCCAAGCTTCACACTGTCCAACCAGTGCCACCAAGAATGTGAGGCACGCGAAGCCTACCAGGGCCACACCCTCAGATCAGGATGCTTCCCTTTCAAAGAAGCTACCCACTGCCAGCAGCTCCTCAGAAAAATGGTAGGGGCGGGAAAGTGTCCCCTCTACCCATCCAGGAACTTCAGCTGGCTTGATCCTGTGTGGGTCTTAAGGAGGTGACCACAGCTTATAACAGCTCATGAATGTGACATCCACATCAAGTCTAGAAGACAGCATGTCACAGCACAGTTCTCTACCCTCCATGTCTTTGTCAGTTTCTATTACTGTGATGAACATCACAGCCAAAAGCAACTGGAGAAGGAAAGGGTTTATTCCATCTCACTACTTGCAATATACCATTCAGGGAAATTGGGGCCAGAACTCAAAACAGGAGCCTGGAGGCAGGAACTGAAGCAGATGCCATGGAGAATTGCTGCTTACTGGCTTGCTCTCGGCAATTGCTTCTCAGCATACTTTATTTATTTATTTATTTATTTATTTATTTATTTATTAAAGATTTCTGCCTCCTCCCCGCCACTGCCTCCCATTTCCCTCCCCCTCCCTCAATGAAGTCCCCCTCTCTTGTCCGCCCGAAGAGCAATCAGGGTTCCCTGCCCCGTGGGAAGTATAAGGACCACCCACCTCCATCCAGGTCTAGTAAGGTGAGCATCCAAACTGCCTAGGCTTGCACAAAGCCAGTACGTGCAGTAGGATCAAAAACCCATTGCCATTGTTCTTGAGTTCTCAGTAGTCCTCATTGTCCGCTATGTTCAGCAAGTCCGGTTTTATCCCAGGCTTTTTCAGACCCAGGCCAGCTGGCCTTGGTGAGTTCCCGATAGAACACCCCCATTGTCTCAGTGTGTGGGTGCACCCCTCGCGGTCCTGAGTCCCTTGCTCTTGCTCTCTCTCCTTTTCAGCATGCTTTCTTATAGCACCCAGGACCACCTTCCCCAGGGTGGCACCCAGTGAGCTGGGCCCTCCCACATCAATCATCAATCAAGGAAATGGTTCTCAGCTATGGACAATGGGACCCACTAATTTGTCTAAGTTTGTCTCCTGACTGAAGAGATGGCTCAGGTTAAGAGAACTTGCTATCCTTGCAGACGATCTGGGTTATTTTCTTAGCACCCACACTGGGTAGATTACAACTGCCTGTAACTCAAGCTCCAGAGAGCTGACACCCTGCTCTGGACTCCACAAGGACCTGCACACACGGTGAATGTAAACTCACACAGGCACACAGACGTACACAAAATAGAAATAATTTTAAATCAAGAAAGAAAGAGAGAGAGAGAGAAGAAGGAGGGAGGGAGGGAGGGAGGGAGGGAGGGAGGGAGGGAAGGAAGGAGGGAGGGAGGGAAAAGAAGTTTGCCCATAGTCCACTCACTATTCTCCCAACTCAGTATTCCCCCTTCCAAAATGACTCCAGCTATGCCAAACTGACACGAAAGTAGCCCGCATGCTCTAGCTCTTCCTTCCTTTCTATCTTCTCTTCCTGAGCGCAGGCAGGGGTGAGGTTGATAATTACGAGCACTCAGCCTCTTATTCCCAGAATTCTGACAGTTAAGCATCTACTGCATTGGCTGTTGCTCTCTGCAAAAGGAAGTCTCTCTGAGCACTACTGTTATTGGTAGCTAACCATTTTCTGACTGGATTTTAAAACCTGCTCCACAGAACGAATGCCATGTCTGGTATTGTAACCATACTCAAAAGCTCATGGCTGGGAAGCTCACAGGCCCCGGGGAGAGCCTATTGTTGTTATGATACCTTATTATTAATGTGAGCCATGTTCCAACAAAAAGCTCACACACACACACACACACACACACACACACAACTTGGTATATTTACAAATGTGTCTGATTCCTGGATTCGGGAAGACTGAAACAGGAGGATTCCCATGAATTCAAGGTGATCCTGGGCTGTATAATGAGATACTGTCTCAAAATCCCAAACAGAGAAGAGAGAGAGGGGAGAAGGAGGAGGAGGAGAAGGAGAAAAAGAAGAAGAAAGAGAGGAGAGAAGAAAAGAAGAGGGAAGGGAAGAGGAGAGAGAGAGAGAGAGAGAGAGAGAGAGAGAGAGAGAGAGAGAGAAGAGAAGAGAAGAGAAGAGAAGAGAAGAGAAGAGAAGAGAAGAGAAGAGAAGAGAAGAGAAGAGAAGAGGGTGGCTGGAGAGATGGCTCAGATGGTTAAGAGCATTGCCTGCTCTTCCAAAGGTCCTGAGTTCAATTCCCAGCAACAACATGGCAGCTCACAACCATCTGTAGTAAGGTCTGGTGCCTTCTTCTGGCCTGCCGGCATATGTATACATAATAAATAAATAAATAAATATTTAAAAAGAGAGGGAAGGGAAGGGAAGGGAAGGGAAGGGAAGGGAAGGGAAGGGAAGGGAAGGGAAGGGAAGGGAAGGGAAGGGAAGGGAAGGGAAGGGAAGAGACAGCCTTCACACATATACAATAAAATGTACAAAATGCTCCTAGAGGTGAGAGAACTGGGAGGAAGAGCAGCTGTGAGCGTGTCAGGAATCCCTGGCTGAGCCTGACTGACAATGGACCACCAGAGTGAGACTGTTAATATCTGAATCAATGAACCAAGTCTCTGAACCTGACCCATCATGAGCTGCAGGAAATACCGCAGAAAGAGGGGCTGTGTGGTTGAGATCCGGATGTAGGGCTCCTGGTCACCTCTTGTTAGTGTCATAGATACAGGTCCTGTGCTAGTCAGCCTGTTGTTCTAGGAGGCAAGGAGAGGCCTTCTTGTCCCACAGCCCAGCACAGTGACTGACGTGCGGCAGCCACAACTGTAATCGCAGCCAATAATGCAGACTAATAGCCGACAATTACTGGGTGTGCGTCGCTGTGAGGACTTCTCCAGTGCTTTATTTCCATCAGCCCACTTAACTCTCAATCCTAAGAGGCACAAGCTGTTACAATCCCATTGTACAAAGGAAACTGAGGTCCTCCATGAGACAATGGGATTGAGGTGGCTTAGAACGCCATGCCAGCATCTATTTCCTCCACAGCCTGGGCTGCCTCTGTCCTGACTACTTCCCTATTTTAACCACCCAGCTGAGTGGCACCTGCTCTATCCATCCTGGCCCTCCATCCTCCCCAACGGTACAGGTAATCCTCTTTCCTTTGTCTACCCCAGCCTTTATCCGTTGTCCAACACAATAACTATCACATTCACCACATTATGTCTGTTTTTATTAGAAAGACTGGTATACGTCCACCACAACAAGAGGTAAACTGGCCTCAATGCAATAAATCACAAGTTTTCAAGCAATAATCAGCCCATAGTTCAAACCTATTCCCTACCAGGTGCTGTTTTAGATGATTGGCAGATGCCACCTTCCCCTAAAACAACACATCTCTTTTCAAAGTGTGTTTATATCTGCTGATTCCTTTGATATTCCTGGAAACCTAGTAGAGTGAACTTTATAGGTAAAATTATCCCTAGATGAAAGATAGGGAAACTGCATCTTTCCTAGGGTTCCTTGAACCTGCAGGTGTTCATGAGGGAAAACTTCCTCCCAGAGCTTTCGGTAGGGTGATTAGTAGGTCCGCGAGCTCTCGCCACCCAATGATAATCCCTCTAAGGGGGCAGCGGGGCTGTCGACAGCAGGAGCCACATGTGTGTGCTAGGCAGAAACGAAGACATCCTAAAGAAACACTTTTGAGTCCCTCAACCTATCAGACTATTGGAACAGTGGACCCCAAAGAAATGGGAAGTCCCCACAAGGAGCTCACGGTAGGAGAAGCAACGGCACTAGCCAGAGGGACCTGACTCTAGAAAAGGGGTCTCACACCAGTCCAATCACTTCCCAGAGCGCCCTGCAGGACAGAAGCCCAGAGCAGTAGTAGGGAGCTCCACACCTAGACTAGGGCTACTTCCATGTGCATATTCTTGGGCCACCATTTAAATTTTGATCTTCCCCGGGTCCCTTTGCACTTCCAGTGTGGCCACATGAATAAATCTCCTTTTTCTGCTTTCCACTTGTGATCTTTTAATCGACTTCGTTGGGGATAGGTGGCCTCCGAGTTCAATTAAAATAGGAAGTAAACACGTTGAAGGAAAGGCAGAGTTTGTAATGACCTGACAATGTGGAGCAATCTCGAGGGAGAGCTATATGGCTGTGTTTACAGAAAAAGACTGGGTCCCCAGTTTGTGTCTCAATAGCCAGGGTCTGGAGAAATGAGGGCAGAGGAAGCAAGACTGGTGGGGAAACTGCCAGGAAGGGTTGGGGCAAGCGCCTGCTGAGTGCTTGGGCTGTCAGAGCTTTGGTGACCTTGAAAGGTCATATGACCCACCACCTCTCAAGAGAACAAACATGGCCTGCCTGGGCCCTGAGGAAAGGCAGCTGAGTAACCAGGATACTGCTGGCTCTTCGATATAACCAAGAACTAGTCAAGAGTTGTCACTGGAGGACCATAGGCCTAAGTCACTAGATTACAGTTCCATGGCTCCCCTTCCCGATTTCTTTCCTCAAAGATGCTGAACCAATTATGCGAGGACACTAGGACAGCTGCACAGAGAGGGAAGTACGTTCCTCTGTGGAACTAGACATTGAGGGGAAACAGAGGCAAACACTCACACAGAGGAAAGCAATGGGATGAGTCCCTGCTCTCAGAAAACTCAGGACCCAGAGTCTTCAGCAGAGACAGGTCACCAAGATGGGCACTAAAAATGTCCAGAGGCAAAAAAAAAAAAAAAATTCTTCCTGGAATATTCCTCCAGATCTCTGAGCTTCTGGGAAGAAAGAGTAAAATGACACAGCCGGGCAGCAAGGAGGGCAGGGGTCACGGGAGGACTTGGCCCACTGAGTCACGAATAGCTCAGAGTCGAGAGAAGCACCAGTCATCCCACACCCAACCCCTCTTTCCTCCAGGAAGCCTTCCCTGGCTGACAACTCCCAGCTTCTGCTCATCACTCTTCCTGTGGCAGGCGTCTGCTGCTTTGTTGGGCTGGATGACTGACTTTGCCAGCACTTGCCTTGCCCTTTGCAACATACACAAAACCAAGTGCACAACGCTCCCTGGCACACTGGAAACACCCGTGCTGATGCGGGTCACGCCCAGGTCAACAACCAGCATCTTCTTTTCAGGATCACCAGTGACAGATACCTGGGTTGCACCCGGGCACCTCCTCTCCCTCAATCTGTCCTTGAGGACTGGAACTTTGACGTTTACACGTCTCTTCTTCTCTCCTCCTTTCCTCTTATCCCTCTGTGTAGCTACTGACCCTTCCACAATGAGCAGGAACCCCTTATTGAGTCTCCAAGTTCTCCCCACCTGATGCATTCTCTAAGATACCAAATTTCACTACCCCATTTCCAAGGATAAAATTCAAATCTCGGTGTTCACCTGAGTAAACGAAGTTTGCATGTTCCCCTTGGACATTTATTTCCGGACAGCTCTCGGCTAGTCCCAGACATGCCACCCAAGTCTCCGCTGCTATTATGTCTTCTTGAATCATCACCTCCCTCTTGGTCCTTCCCAGGACTTGAACATGCCCTGTGCCTGCAGACTCCTGGGAGGGCTCCATCTGTACACCGTTATCCCTGTGGCTCCCCTCCTGTTCTGCATGTACAGTGAGTGTGTGGTCAATAACAACCCTGGGATACCTTACTTCCTTTTCAGGCGATGGCCTGCCCCAGAAAACTCCTTCTCTTGCCTATAAACTGATGCCAGACCAGAGGGCCATTTCACACTTCACATGAGATTTCTGATAGCAAGGTTGTGTCTCTTGCAGCAGATAAAAGCACCTTGGATTCAAGGCCAGTATTCCCCAACCAAGCAAGGGACCGCCCAATCGTGTTCCAATCAAGCAAGGGACCACCCAATCGTGTTCCAATCAAGCAAGGGACCACCCAAACGCATTCCACAAAGTAAAGACTAAATTTTACTGAACATTAGTGGAAACCCAGAACCATGCCCCGAGTACTTCCCAGATATATCTGTGATATTATTAGGACACACGTGTGCACACCGAAGAAGAAACACATGGCTGAGCTCCGAAAGCCGTTCATCGTCAGGCCATGCCTCCCGGGACCAGCTTCCGTGGTGAGAGACTGCGTGTGCTCCTCTAGTAGAGGTTGTGCTGGGTACAGTAGTGTGTGCAGAGCTGCCGGTGGAACTGCAGGTGATAGTCCTTCACCAGTTTGCCCAGGATATACAGGAACTCATCAAAGCAGATCTGGTTGTCCTTGTTTTTGTCGGCTGCCCGGAACAGCTCCGTGATGTAGTATGGCTGCCTGCGGCCCTGGGGGGGTACAAAGACGATCAACACCCACTGAGCATCTGGAACGCCTGTCCTCCAGACCCCTCCTCCCACTGGACATGGGAAGAGCCCAGGAGTACTGTCCCCCTACAAGGATCATTCAGAAAACAAGTCCTCACACAGATGTCTGAGTCACGATCACCACATGCTACAAAATCAGGCTGAAGAGGTACAGGTGTTGGTGGCCAACGTGGGTCACTGGACCTAGAGTGGCATGGGCCCAAACAAGAGACCGAAATGTCCCTTTCACAGAAGGACTGTGAGCAGTTCCTGGTCAGTACTTGGCAGCCTTGAGTCCCTGGGTCCACTTCACATACACGCAGTGGCTGTGCCCTGTCTTCGCAGCTACAATACAAGCTCTCGTAGGGAGACACCTGTGCGGGCTGTCTTCCTGACTCCTTCTCCACACTGAGAGCTCCATAAAGGGACGGTCAGCCTGTCTGCATGCATACACCATCTCCTGTGTGACTGCAGGACCATCTCCAAGCAGGGCATATCTCCGCATGCCACCTGCCTAGGCATTGTTTATGAAAGTCTACTGGCACACCTAGAGAGTACAGAAAGCAGGGGAGGACAGAGAAACGGCCACTGGAGCTGTCCAGGATGTTCAAGCAGAGGACCCTGAGGCTGACGATCAGAAGGCACAGGAAGGGGCTCTTTGAGACGGGGAGACAAGCATGAGGAAAGCTGGGAGTTCTTGTTTTGAGAGAAGATATGTGACAGATGGGGTCAGGAGGATGTGGAAGAAAACTGGGGAGTGAGAGGAAAAGCAGGTGTCGGCAGGATGTTCCTGGTGTACGTGGACGAATGGAACATCTGGGAACATTTGAGGGAAGGAAGGTGACGTGTGAGTGGCTGCAGACCTGGAGTGCAGTTGCTAACCCCTGGGGGAGGGCCGGCAGCTTCTCTCCAGGTAGCAAGCCCACCATCCTATACCCCATCACATCCACGGAGTTCCTACCCAGAGAAGACAAGCACCCTTGTAGGCGCCCATCCCTATCAAGTCTGCCAGCTATGCCCCTATCCTCAAGAGCCCTGCAGCAAAGGCAGATCATGATCGCAGACCTGGGCAATCCAGGAGGGCCGCCAAGGAAGGCTCCCAGAAGGGAAAGAATTTCCTAAAAATAAATAGCAAGGAACTTCCACCCTGTCTTCTGAACTCTCAGAGGAACATTCCAGAGAGCATACATTTTTTTTTCTCGAGAGGATGTGAGCAAAGAAACTATTTCACAGGAACGAGCTGAGTCTCACTTCCTTTAGAGAGGGTAGGGCAGAGAGCCGGGGACACGACAGGGTTCAGAAAACAACATGGTGTTTTCTTCGGTGCTGCAGATCCTAAGAACACAGTGCTGGGGATTAGGACCGATGAATGACAGCCTGGACCAGCAGGCTCTGTAAGCCCAGGATCTTAGGCTGGCCCTGTCCAGCTCTAAGAAGTCTCAGGCATGGGAAATGGAAGAGGTTATATTTCCTGTGCCCACCAGACTCGCAGCAGAGACACCAGTGAAGGGACTTATGCTCCAAGGCTTACAGAGAGAGTCTGAGTTTAGGGCAGTGTTACTGGCTAAAGAGGCTATGAACAGAGAACACTTTTGAGCCCGTGCTCACAGGACACACGAGACAGCAGAATCAGCAGGTGTGGTGTCAGACTGAGTCTCAGAGACTAGCTCTTCATGGACTGGAGTGAAACCAAGCAGGTGACTTCAGAGGAAGGAAGGACAAGAAATAAAGCAAATTCTGCCCTCCTCACACCTTCCCCCTTCCATTCTCCTTCCAGGATCAGGAGGTTCTTGTGAGAGTCAGCTCCTTCTGCCACCTCAGCACCTCAGCACCTCAGTACTCATTCCCGTCCTACAAACAACACAGCCTGGACACTTCGGTCCTCTCCCACCCCCCATTCCAACCCCAGACCTGACATACCAGGGTGTCCATGAAGCGCGGCACGCTCTCCAGGAGCAGGGCTTTCAGCTCTTCTAGGGACAAGGTCTCCATGTCCCCCTCCCGGGCAGCATAGTGGTGGAAGCAGTGTATGATTTGGAAAAGGGAGTCCTCCACCGGTGTGTCTGGCATGGCTGCTGGGCCCAGCAGGGTGTGCGCAAATCTGCAGAGCAGAGAGAAGGCACTGGTCAGTGAAGTCTGTGGGAAGGGGGCAGGCCCTGATCTGCAGAGGTCCAGAACAGGATGGACTCTTCCTCCTGCCAAAGTCTGCCCTCCTGCCCACGGTCCCGTGCTGTGTCAGAAAGGGGGGCTCCTCATGCTCTCACTGGCCCCCTGTGAACTTGACTTTCCTGCCTGACCTCAGACTGAGTCCCTACACTGGGACTGAGGGCCTCCTGTGTCCAGAAGGAGCATCCTTTCTCCTAATAGTCAAGAAACAAACAAGCAAAAGATGATTTGAAGCAAGGCACAGTTTTTGTTGTTTTCAGTGAAAATGTTGATGTCCTTGAAAAGGCAAGATCCCTTCCCCTACAGTAAACCACTTTATGGGACCAGCAGAACACTAGTATAAATTACCAGTATAAAGTACAGTATAAAATAATTAAACCGCACAGGAGAATCAGGCCGGGCATTGTACTGTTCATGTGCTTTCTTTCTTTCTGGAATATGCAGGCAGCATAGGCATTGACACCTTTGTCCCCACAGCACCTGGCATGCGGTTTCTAGGAGTTGACATCCCCGTCCCCAGCAAGGTCTCTCTCCATAGCCCCGGAGCCTTCCCACAGCTCTGTGCACTGCCCATCTGATGCCCACGGCTGCTTACTCCAGACTTCCTACAGAGGCAGGGTCACAGGCAGCCGTTGCCTCCATATGTCCTATGCAAACAGCTATCATAACAGCCCCATGTCCCACTTCTGTGCCAGCTAGATGACAGGTAAGGCATCTTGTGCATTATCCCCTTTAATCCGCACAGGGCCCCAAAGAGTTGAGCATCACTGCCCTATTCTCCAGGAGAGAAAAGGAAATCCAAAGAGGTTAGGGAATTTACCAAGATTACACAATCACTACACCTAGATTCATCCTCAAATCTTTGTCTTTGTGGACAAGCCCAAAGACTTCCTTGTCCTCTGGAATTCTAGACCACGTTGTTGGGATGCTCATCCACACTGCGCATGTTTCCAGAACAGTCAAACTGAGGAGCTCTGCTCTCTAGGATCTGCGCACACCCAGCACAGCCCACACGGTCCCCAGGATGCTCTCAGAAGAGGAACTGACCTGGTGCTCTTGGTGTCGGGCTGTTCGGCAGCCACAGCTTAGTCTCTGTGTGATCCTGGAAATCAGACAAAAGGCAGCCTTCTGAACAGGGGAGCTCCCATTGTGCAGGACATCCTGCCCATTGCTGGGCCACTCATTTATGAGCCAGTGTGTGACTCTCCACAGGTTCTTCTGCAGCAGGACCAAACCTTAACTGCATTCCTGGGGTGACATCATCACACTCCTTGCTAAGATAAACTCAACTGGTTTTAGGGAACTACCTCCAAGATCTGAAACACCTAAGAAACACAAAAGGTTTCATTATCCATCCACTACCTCCTATTAGGACTCATCCCCGCCACGCCCCCCAGGCTCCAAGGCCACACTTAAAAATACCTTCCTTGGACAGCCTACCCCAAGCAATGAACCTCCCAAGTCTCCAGTGATGAGCCACATTCACCCTCTCACTCAACAAGTATTCCATGAGTACTTGCTGCATGCCAGGCCCTCTACTAGGCCCTGTGAATAAGACACTGGGCCAGCTAATTCAAGAGGCGGGGCTAACAGTTAGACATGGTTACCATGGACTCTGAGCAACTACAGGGCAATCAGGACACTCAACAAGGGCTGCCTTCTCCCAGAAAAATTAAGGAAGTTTTACTTAGGGAGGTGCTTTTTGAGTAGTGTCTCAAAGAGAAATCTTAATTTGTTGCAGGAATGGAGGAGTTCTAGACAGAGGGGCCTGCCTGGACAAAGGCTTGGCAGTGTGGAGCAACACGGCCTGCTCCGGGCATGGAGTTCACAGGATGCCATGATTGCTGAGAAGATCAAAGCTCCCGGCAGCAGACAGATAAGGGTGAAGGCCCTGTGCACCTGCCTTGGCTGAAGTCTGACTTTCTGTGTGGAAAGAGCTGAGAGGTTGCGTTAGTGGCCCGGGTGATGCCCAGAGGTCAAAGTGCTAGGACCAGTTTGACCACCAGGAAACAGCCAGCTACAACCTAGAAGTAACTCCACAGAGAAGTCCAGTCCTTAGAGTTGGCTCTTCACAAGTGCCACTTAGCTCTCAGGGGACAAGTGAGCTCTCCTCTCCGTCACACCCCAGTACAAGCCTCTGGGCCTTCTCAACCTCTGGAGCACATCTGGGCCCACACAGGCTGATGAGTGTTTCTCCCAGAAGGGGGCGCCAAAGAACAAGTAACAGTTTCGGCGCCTGCGTCTCTGAAGATTCCACATTGAAGGGAGACGCTGCAGCGCTGCAGCGTTGCTCACCGGTACAGGGTGAGCGGACTAGAGCACCCGGATTCAGAACCAGCACCGGAACCACGACATCAATAGCATGCTTAGTCATAGAAGGACTTAAGCCGGTGCCTCTGCCAGTTTGTGTTCACCTAACAAAACAATCTCCTCACCAGACAAGAAGCTTATCGAGCCCCTATTAGTGTTTCCATGCTAAAAACACAACTCAGTTTTCTCAACTTTTTGGAAGTGCCTAGCTAGAACCATGAAAAAAAATATTAAATATCTTTGGTTCATCTATCATTCCCGGGAATTTATTGTAAGAAGTTGACTAACTAGAGGCTTCAGCAATAATTCAGAAAATATTTCCCACTGCAATATCTATAGTTTAGAAACAGGTAAATGAAACCCTTAAAATCATGTAATTCACACTCTCACTATTTATACAAATATTTATAATATTTTTTAAGCTCTAGACATCACATGTGAAATGATGATCTAATAACCAAATGGTTGCTTGCCAGAGACCTGTCCCCGTCCCGGATCACAGCCCACCGCAGCAGGGACTCCTGTCCCCTCCCTGATCACAGCCCTCCCCAGCAGGGACTCCTGTCCCCTCCCTGATCACAGCCCTCCGCAGCAGGGACTCCTGTCCCCTCCCTGATCACAGCCCTCCGCAGCAGGGACTCCTGTCCCCTCCCTGATCACAGTCCACCGCAGCAGGGACTCCTGTCCCCTCCCTGATCACAGCCCTCCGCAGCAGGTACTCCTGTCCCCTCCCTGATCACAGTCCTCCGCAGCAGGGACTTGCTATGACTTAGACACACAGGTTATGCTACCTGCTCTTCCTTGCTGGCCCCGTCCACTCAGGTCACATCCTTCAATAATAATTCTGAATACTAATGGCCTCAAAACCAGCTTGAACCCGGGCGGTGGTGGCGCAGGCCTTTAATCCCAGCACTCGGGAGGCAGAGGCAGGCGGATCTCTGTGAGTTCGAGACCAGCCTGGTCTACAGAGCGAGTTCCAGGACAGGCTCCAAAGCCACAGAGAAACCCTGTCTCGAAAAACCAAAAAAAAAAAAAAAAAAAAAAAAAAAAACCAGCTTGAAGTCAACCTAACCAGGAAAAAAGCCTTTTCTGCATGGTGGGGACACATCGGGTTTAGCAGCATGACAACCAACTCCTACACGGGCTGCTTTGCATAGGTTTGAACTACCTAATGCCCTGATCCAGACTCCAGACGGTGGGGAGCAGAGGACAGTGGCATAGGTGTTGTTTTGTCCTCTTCACCAGACCTTGCAAGCATCTGGCCATACGATGCTCTGAAGTGACCCTGCCTCTCCCTGGACCACGGGTTCCCAGAGAGCAGGTGCTGACGAGCCCCGGGAGCTTCTCCAGAGTATGGCTTTGAAGCAGGGTTTTCTGCTGTTTGTTCGCTGAGTAAACTTGTGATGTTTGCCTAACTCTGCACATGCCAGGGGCTCTTTAGCTAAAATGAAAACACAGCCTAGCTGTTAGGATTATGAAAATTAAAGAGGAATGGAAGTAAGCTGGGACTCGGAACATCAACGTGGGGTTGACTAACTGTGAGAACAAATCTGTAGAGATGTGTAGACAGCCGGGTGGACAATCAAACAATCAATGCTGCCTCACAGGCTCAAAGACCCTAGCAATCCAGGGCTTCTCTCTCATTTGTCCATCTGCTGGCCATCCAAGTGCAAAATTGAGTTGAGACAAGAGTCTTCTGTATCGGGGGCCATAAGTACCAGCCTCAGTACCCCCTCAGGGTTCAGAACTGGACGTCTATGGCAGGGAGGATCTGAGGGTGAAAAATTAACTTAAGTACATTAGCTCTGCATCTTCTTTATTTTTCGTGCAAGGGGGGGAAATGAAGTGAAGGGGCCACAGAGGAGAGGAAGAGGAAGGGGAAGGGGAAGAGGAAGAGGAAGAAAGGAGAAGAGTAAGGGATGATCTCCATGAGGTTTCTAGTTTTCACAGACATAGTTGGAAAACTCCATAGGCAAGGACAATGAAAATATGCATATCAAAATCACAAAGAGGGGCAGGTAGAACCTGACAAAGCAGGACCCCAGAACAGGTGACCCGACCCAGGGAAGAGCCAGCATTCAAGCGGAAGTACCTACATTCCAAACCATTAGATAAAGTTACTAAAATCCCTGAATCCTGAATTCACCCATTCTCCTCATCTAATCTCTTCGGTGATAACCAGTTGTGGGGATGCCCAGATTTGTTTGTTAACAAAGGTGGGGCATGTAGAAATTTCTATGTGGTCTGTTAGCAGGTAATTTTGTGGGATTGACTCTTTGTAAATTTGATTATTAGAACAAAGAGTGAATGCCACCACTCCAAGGCCTCATGGTATGGGGAATGGAGCAAGGTCATTTCACTGCCCAAGCAGAGGTTACACTGTTGAGGTGTTCTGGGAATGAATCACATTTTGAAGGGAAGAATCATGGCTTCACAAGGTTTCCACAGATATGACAGTGACTTTTCCAAAAGGGAAGCGTTCCTGCAGCTCTGCAAAATGGGTTGTTCCCTGTGGACATGGACGGATACACTTCCCCTGGATCTACCTATTGGTCTGTCAGCTGTGCATTCACTGTAGAGTCTTGTGGGCTCCAAATAAGTTCTGCTTATTTGGAGGTGCAGAACCCGGGCACTAGACATGCCGAGCACAGCGTGGTATGTCTTACCCACATGAAGTAGGGCAAAGCTGGAGAAAACCGACTGCGTCAGTAGCCCTATGGTTCCTAGCCCCCCAACAAGGCCCAAACTTATAAAGGGACTTACTCTGTGTCCAGGTGTATACATCTCACCTGTCCTTGATGTGGGAGTGTCATATATCGATCTGTTGATTTCATTGGTTAAAATAAAGAAACTGCTTGGCCGGCCCTAATTGGTTAGAACATAGGTGGGTGGAGTAAACAGAAGAAAATGCTGGGCAGAAGAGGAAGTGAGCTCAGAAAGCTTGCAGCTCTGCTCAGAGCCAGATGCTTCAGACAGAGACGCCATGCTCCTGTCTAGCGGGCAGACGGGATGGCTCTGCTCTCTGAGGCACTCTCGATGAAGCTCCAACCCAGGATGGACATAGGCTAGAATCTTCCTGGTAAGCGCACCTTGGGGTGCTACACAGAATATAAGAAATGGGCTAGTCCAGGTGCGAGAGTTAGCCCAGAAGAAGCTAGAAATAATGGGTCAAGCAGTGTTTAAATGAATACAGTTTGTGTGTTGTTATTTCGGGCATAAGCTAGCCAGGCGACCGGGGTGTTGGGGGATGCAGCCCTGCAAACCCCGGCACCCCAATTTCAACATGTCCTCTCCATAGAACCTTCCTCGGCTCAAGTAAGTCAGCAATTGCCTCTTGTATCTCAGGATCATTGGCCCTTCTCTTAGCCTGGTGCGAGAGAATTGTCTGTATTCTATCAATCATGTTATAAATAAATGCTGATTGGCCAGGCAGGAAATATAGGCAGGAAAACCAGACAGGAAGTAGAAATGATGTAATGAGAACAGGAGAATTCTGGAAAGGAGGAAGTTGATTCCTCCTACTCCTGCCCACACCACTGAAGCAGCAGGATGTGATCTGCCCCACTGAAAAAAGGTACTGAGCCACATGGCTAATATAGATCAGAAAAATGGGTTAATCAAGATGTAAGAATTAGCCAATGAGAGGCTAGAGCTAATGGGCCAATCAGCTTTTAGCTTATAGAGATCTTTGTGTGGTTTTTCTTTGGGGCTAAACAGTTGTGGGCTACTGGGCGGGACAAAAACCACAACAAACAAGCCAGGCCCGTCCATGTTTCATTAGCCCATTCTGCTACCTGCAGGATAGAAAACCTTGTGGGATCTGAGGCTAGCCACCGCCCTGTCATCAACAGGCTAGAAAGAAGAAAAAAATTGTAGCAAGGAGGCCACTTGTTCATCCCAGTTGCCCAGAACTGAAATAATCACACAGTATTAATTAACTCACTGCTTAGCCCATTAGCTCTAGCTTCTTATTGGCTAACTCTTACATCTTAATTTAACCCATTTCTAGTAATCTGTGTATCGCCACATGGCAGTGGCTTACTGGGTAAGGTTCTGGCATCTGTCTCTGGTGGGGTTAAGTGGCTTCTCTCTCACTATGCCTTCTTTCTCCCAGCATTCAGTTTAGTTTTCCTCGCTTATCTAAGTTCTGCCCCATCAACAGGCCAAGGCAGTTTCTTTATTCACCAATGGTATGTGGAATCCCATATCATCTCCCCTTTTCTGTTTAAATGAAAAGGAAGGTTTTAACTTTAGCATGGTATAATTACATATAACAAAGCAGGTATCAAGCAATAATTACAGTTACAATATTTGTATCTACTTTATCTTTTATCATAACTAAGTAAAACTATAACTATAAATTCTTCAACTCCATCAAAGACTCCAGAAAGATATAATATTACCTAAGTAAACAGGAGGTGCATTGTAAGCAACTTCCAAAACTCCAGAATTAACAGAGACATCTTGCTGCTTGGACAGTCACCCAAAGTTCTTCTGTCCATCTTTGGCCTACAGGCCCATGGTATCCAGCACACTTTTTCATGAAGCAAGAAATTTCAAAGACAGTTCCGCCTGTATTGGCAGTTTGTCAGTCACTTTTTTCTGTGTCCTGCAGAATGTCTAGCAGACTCTTTCATGAAGCAGGAACCCTGAAGGATTGTCTCACCTTTAGGCAAGTTCATCATGACCCTGTGGGTCCTGAATGTCCATTTCATCAAGCAGTCCAGGAAAGAGCAGTTTCTTGCCCAAGTGGCTAACCAACTCCATAAGGAGCCTCTTTGATGCCCATCTTCCTCTTGAAGTAGATTGGTGCTACCAGGAGCAGATGTGTCTCACTGTCATGAAAAGACCTAAGTTCTTAAAGCATTTTAAATGCCATATTCTGTAGTCTTTGAAAGGTTTGAAGAATGCCTATCTAAATGAGATCTATCACTATATATCTAGAAAACCTAACTAACATTACTACAAGCTTGACTATTATAGATGATTATCTATTAACCTATATTTCTTAATTATACATTATATTTTTAAATGAGCTGCACAAACACAGTACCTTAATTATGAGTAGAAATACATATATACAGCATAACAAAATTGACCTTAAATTTGTATCAGTAAACCAAGATCCATACCCATGCAAATCTTTATAGCATATCGCCTTTTAAATGTAAACAAACATTTACAAACAGTATTTGGGAATATGGATGTAGTTCTTCTCCAAACTGCTTCTTGCTGTTTATTGAGTGAAATAATTTTGGGGGGTGTTCACAGAAACCTTTCATGGGGTCTTGGTCCATCAAATCATATTAGTCAAGAAGCAATCCACAGGTTCTCATCTTCTGTGGAAACAAAAGAAGCAACATATCCTTAGACTCATATTTTGAATTCAAGATACCTTTAAAATATATATGCTGGTTTATCTTAGTAGCCCATACAGTAAAATGTCTCTCTGTATTTAGCTCATTCACAGTCAAAAAATTCAAAGACAACACAATAATATACATAATCCAGACTCTCTGTGTATAGTCCATCTTTACTTGGCGTATTTATTTTTACTCTATTACTTTTTAATTTTTATTTTGTTATATTTACTTCTTTACTCTATGATTGTCTGTACTCTGTCTCTTTAAAGACTTTGTTTCATTTTTTTAAACCATTTACTTACTTTCCTACTCTCTATACTCTTTTTCTTCTCTCTCTCAAACCTACATATATTTTTTAAACACACTGTGTCTCATTTAGAGGTCTTTTCATCTGAATTTGTCTTTATTGTGTATCTTAATTATTTTCTGACAAAAGTGTTTCTTAAAATGCTAAGTCCTTCTTACGAACTTAAGCGGTGCCATTGCTAGGAAAAATATGGCACTGCCTGCTTGCCCCACTCAGTGTCCAGCATGGCAGAGATGTTTGTTGCCTCTGAGAGCCATGCTCACAGTCCCATCTTTAGGCACAGAGCCAGTATATGTTGCCATTAAGCAAATTGCCATTAATCAATTTAAATGTTCTATAACAGGACCTTGTCAGAGTTCATACTAGAAGTATGGTCCAGGAAGCAGCAGTTTTCAAAACAGCACGGCTTTTTTTTCTGCTACCGCTGAATCAGAAAAACTTCCTTTAAAGGAGTCATACCTCTGTTTACTTCTAGCAAACAGAGTTCACCCAAGAAAATGCCACTACCCAAACCATGCTTAACTTTGTTATTTTGTGTCTAGGATTCTTTTTTAAGCTTTTTGGGTTTTACATGGATTATACCAATTTGCCATGAGGAGGCTGCTTGTTAATCCTGGCTGCCCAGAACCAAAGTAATCACACAGAAACTGTATTAATTAAATCACTGCTTGGCCCATTAGCTCTAGCTTCTCATTGGCTACTCTTACATCTTAATTTAACCCATCTCCATTAATCTGTATATCACCAGATATGGCAATGGCTTACTGGGTAAAGTTGCAGCCTCTGTCTCTGTCACAGCTACATGGCTTCTCTCTGACTCTGCCTCCTTTCTCCCAGCATTCAGTTTAGTTTTCCCCCACCTACCTAAGTTCTGCCCTGCTGTAGGTCCAAGGCAATTTCTTTTTTCACCAATGGTATTCACAGCAAACAGAAGGGAATCCAACATCAAAAAATATAATGCCAATAACTTCTATAATCAGACGATCTGACCCAACAGCAGAAGAAGCAAGACAATTGTTTCTGTTTAGCTGGTGCCTATTGTAATCATCAATACTTGTTTCCTTATTCCCAGGGTGCTCCAAGAATTTCTATTTGATATCCAGTTACAATCTTACATATATACTCACACTTGGAGCCCACACACTATTTCATAAAGAACTTAGAAATAGTGATGAGGGGGCCCTCAATGTCTTATCCCTGACAGAGGCTGGTCAGTGAGCAGGTGACCAAGGTCATTATCCTGCTTACATCACTCTAACTTTGACTTTGAAGCTGAAAGAGATGGTTTTGATGCTTCCTACGTAGGGGTCTACTAAAAATTCCATGTGGTTGGGCACACTGTCTTTTTTTTTTTTTTTTTTTTTTTTTTGGTTTTTCAAGACAGGGTTTCTCTGTAGCTTTGGTGCCTGTCCCAGAACTAGCTCTTGTAGACCAGGCTGGCCTCGAACTCCCAGAGATCCGCCTGCCTCTGCCTCCCGAGTGCTGGGATTAAAGGCGTGCGCCACCACCGCCCGGCTGGGCGCACTGTCTTAGGGCTCAATCATTTTTTTTATATTAACTCCCAGTTCTGTTTGCTTCTGCATCCTGTTCACTGCTAAACTTTGGTTCACCTATATCGTCCTCTTAGTTCCTGAGTAGATAAGCAAAGGTCCCAGGCAGTTTTCTACATTCCTCTTTTTGAACAAGAATTTTCCACGACATTGAAAGCAATAAACTCTTTCTGCCCTACCTTAGTCTTCTTTCCCTCAGTCCTCAGGCACTTAGCCACATGTGTGTGGAGGGGGAACAGGGTCATTGTCTTTGTTTCCTACAGACTTTTGAAAATAAAAATGAGCAACACTAAAGCTGAGAAGGTCATGAGTATGATCAACATGTTCCGTGAGTATGGGGATAATGAGGACACGAACAGCAGTATGATGATGATATTGAAGGGGAGTTTCCTCTGGTTCTTCATTGTCTGTGTGAATGAAAGCCTGACTTTTCAGTCTTGGTTGGGCTCTGCTATGGCCAAATACTCGCTTGTTTGCTTGGTTTTTAGGTCTAGTCTTTATTCACCTTCATCTTCTAGCACTTATGTTACTTTCTTACTCCTACCAACAATGAAGGGAAATTCAAAAGCAAATATATTCTGTAGTTAATAACTTTTTCTTCTCTGAATGTTCTTTTTCAAAACTAGTTTCAGAGACAATATCTTTCTTGACTCTAAAAATATAAGCTTATGAGTTTTCTTCTGATGTCTTCAGGCTCTACTTTTCCAAGTTCCGTTTATTTGTTTGTTCATTTGTCTGTTTGTTTGTTCGGGAGAATATTAGTCTTTTATTTTCTTTACACCTCTTGTCATCTTTAACTACATAGTCCTTTTAAGAATAAGGTACTAATGGAGGGGATGAAGAATGATTCCATTGGTAAATATAAATATACAGGCATGTGTGGTAGCACACGTCTTTAATCCCAGGACTTGGGAGGCAGAAGCAGGTGGATCTGGGAGTTCAAGGCCAGCCCGGTCTACAGAGTGAGTTTCAGGACAGACAGGGCTACTAAGAGAAACCCTGTCTGAAGAAAAAAAAAAGGCCCATGTGTTGGGATCCAAATCATAACCAAGATTGTGTTTGGTGTGAGGAATTCCCTCCATGCCCACACTGCTGCTGCTTGGTTGTGAAATCAAAGTCACCCATCTCTGTTTCCCTCCTACCTGAGCCCACCTTGAGGCTGGTGCTGTGTCCTTGGACAGAATCCTTTTCTACTTCAAGGGGGAAAATTCCCTGGATGAGGTCAGGAGCTTTGGAAAGTGTGTGGAAATGAGAGCTAGGGGAACTGGACCAGACATATTTCATTTCTTGCATTTCTCTATGTGAGCACTCTGCCCTGCAAGGTAGGAGAAGATAGTGCGGGGGGGGGGGGAACAAACGTCAGAAGTCTTGAACTTGTGATGTAGCTGAGGATGCCCTTGAACTCCTGTCACTCCTGCCTGCCCCTTTTGAGTGCTGAGGTTACATGTATGGTCTCATACCTGTTGGGAATTTCCATTTTTGCGAGGGGTAGTGGGGCTAGGCGGCTGGAGGTCAGGGCTCATGTGAGGGGCCTTTGGAGAAGAGGCATGGAAATCTGGATGCGGTACTAGACGGGGGGGGGGTGGTACCAAGCAGGGTAGAGGCTTGGGAGCAGGATTAAAGAAAGGCCTGATTTTAGGCTGACCGACTAACTACTCCTGGGCATGAGACCTGCCCTGGAATGTGGCCTCAAACTCACTCTGTGGCTAAGGCTGACTTCCAAATTCTCATGCCTCAGCCTCCTGAGTGTTGGAGTTATACGTGTGTACCCCACATCTAGCTGAAAATATCAATTTCTTTTGGTGCTTCCTGCCTCCGTTTCCTGGCTGCTGGGATTACAGACATGAGACACTATGCTTGATTTTAGAATTTATTTTTGCAAGCTATATGAAATGTCATCCCATTTTTCCTCTCTGCATATTTATCCTTGTACCACTTACGTACTAGGCTGTCATCTCCTACAGATCTACAGAGACCCTCCCACACTCACATCCTGTGCCTACCTCTTTCATGGCTTGCTTCCGTTTGTGTGTGCTTCCATACATTTCCGGTGTGCACACTTGTAATTCCAGCATTTCCGGCATGTCTGCTTTGCTCTGCTTTTCTGTTTCTGTGTCATTACCCAATCAATCTGTTGGGAGAGTGAGTTCATCATCTTGCTAATTTTCTGAATTGTCTAGACTCTTATATGCATTTCAGAATTGGTAATTTTGTTATATTGATTCCTATATATTTTAATATTCTTTTGAATTTATTTATTTTATATGTGTGGATATTTTGCCTGTATGTATGTTTATCTGGTGCCCAAGGAGATCAGAAGAGGGATTCAGATCCTCTGGACTGGAGTTCAGACAGTTGTAAGCCACTGTGTAGGTGCTGGGGATCAAACTGGGTGCTCTTAACAGCTGAGCACCTCTCCAGCTCTCATTTTAATATGCTTGTCCTATGGTCAGTGGCATTCTTAAAGTTTCTCTTGGTTAATGCTAATTTGAACCTGAGCCCAAGTAAATGATTATTTTTAGGTCTCCTTAAAAGCCCCTAGTTAAGGCCAGGATGACCTTGAAGGGTCCTTGCTGTGAGGTACAATTGTCCTGGACACTGGATACCTACAACAGATGTCACCGCCCATGACCACTGGTACTGCCAGAACCAACCCATATCAGAAACCCAGTGGACAGCTCTCTGACCTTTCGGCTTGTTAGAATTTTAGGGCCATCCTTCTTCTTCCTTCTTTGTGTCATAGTGGTAATTTATCATTCCTTCCTCCCCAGTCTTTGATCTCCAAGGAGCTAGACTGAGAGAGCTCTATACCCTTTCATGTACCTTCTTGAACTCTCCTGTGGTTAGAGAATGGAGAGAGAGGGCAGAGAGTCCCTAGGAAGCAGAATCAGGAAGTGGTGCCCTGCCCTTGATGAACTGTCACGTGAGGCTAGTGTTTTTTCCTGAGGATCACCAAGGGTGAGGGAAGAGAGCTCTGACCTTTGGAAGGATCTAGTCTGAGCCCATGCTGAGAAGGCCAGAGACAGGAGAGTGTCATTCTAGGCGACAGAGCTCTCAGCTGTGGTGAGAGCAGTTAGTGTTTGGGGTGGGAAGAGGAGCAGCAGCAGAGGTGGAAAGGGCTTGAGTAGGGCCGGGGTGAGAGATGGAGTGTGGGGAGGTGAGGCCAGGACTGGGAGTACAGTGGCGTATACTGAACTTAGCCATTAAGGACATAGACTGCTTCTCTGCTTCGGTGCTAACACACAAGTGTAAAACCCTTCACGGGCACTTTCCAAGTAAGGCCACACGCAGGCAAGGCAGGTAGTCCACTATCTCTGTGAGTCTTTTCAGAGTGGGAACCCTGGTGACTTGGGCAGCTATGGTATAGATGGACAGGTATGGAGTATCTGGAGAGCGGATGGGGTCGAGTCTCCATGGTTACTCCCAGTGTGAGTCGTAAATCTTGTCAGGTGATGGGAGCTTTGATGGGATTGGTTGATACCCTCTGTTACTTAAAAGTTTTTGGTTTGTTGTTGTTTTCTTTGATGTTTGTTGGTTTGTTTGAGGGGTGTGTGTGTGTTGTGTATATGTATGTGGCTCAGGCATGTGACTATCCAGGTGTGCACACCTGGGCATGACCATGTTTGGGCCAAAGCAGGATACTAATGTCTTCCTCTTACTTTCTGCCTCATTGCCTTAAGATGGGGTCTCTCACTGAACCAAACACTTGCTATTCCAACTGGACTGGTTATCCAGTGAACTCTTAGGACCCTCCTGTCTCCATGCCCCAACAGTAGGATTCCAGTCACATGTAGCTTTTTTCGTGGATGTAGAGAGTCAGACTCAGGCACTCATGCTCTTGCTCACTGTGCCATCCCCCCAGTGATTCAGACACTGGCTGCTGCAGGCTGTGAAAACTCGGAGGCTTTTGTCCCATTGACATCCATGTGAGCACCGGCAGCTGAGTGTAGGCTGTGCCCACCAAGCTCTTCCCACACAGCTCAGGCGCCATCACCTGTGCTCCTGTCCCTGGGTTTAGTGCAGTCACCATTGGCCCAGCCACACACAAGTCCTCTGACCTGTTCTTCTTTCTGACAAACTCTACCTTCCATGACAAAGGCTGAGAACACAGAAGGCTCAGTTCCAAGCCACCCTAACACCTAGAAGCCCTCTAGATAGGATCCAGTTCTGGCTAGTGAGAGGAAGAAGTCTTCAGAACTGAGAGAAAGTTTTCTGCTTTGGCAAGAAAAAAGTGTGTGTGTGTGTGTGTGTGTGTGTGTGTGTGTGTGTGTGTGTGTGTATAAAAGAACAGGTTCCCTGCCTCTCTTCCTGCTATGATTGTTGTAGAATAAATAATGAAAGCCCAGAGACAGATACTGGGATCCAACCTGAAGATCAGAAAAGCAAAGCAGCCAACCACTGACTCTTATCTCTCCCTCAAACTGAAAATAGGCAATCCTAACTGCATGAATCCTCAGACTGATACTGAGAGAGACCTGTCTCCTCCCATATTTCATTCCTCGCTAGTGCTGGAATGAAAAGGCGTGCACCACCACCGCCCGGCCTCTATGGCTAACTAGTGTGGTGGCTGGGATTAAAGGTGTGTGCTACCACTACCTGGCCTGTATGGATGACTAGTGTGGCTGCTTTGAACTGATCTTCAGGCAAGCTTTATTTATTAAAAGACAAATAATATACCACTATAGGTTGTCATCATGGAAGGAGGCATGCTTATGGCTTCTTGAAGGGAAAGGAAATCGTTGCAAAGAAATTGGCATGACTGATTGATACAATCACCCACATCTGCAGTCTCTTGAATACAGATGTTCTTTGTAGGAGATACACCTCTAGTTTATAACCCACCTTGAATTCATTCTTCTGATGTTTTGCAACCAAAAAGACCCCATCTGGTACAAAGGTCCTCCTGTTTCCAGGCTGACAGTAGCAGCACTCAATCTCCAGGTCCCTTCCTTGCTGCTGCCCAGAAATCAGACATCATCTGTAAATCCCAAGAACGCAAGGGGCCACTTAGGCTAACTCCTGCCTCCTGCTTAGATCTCTAGGGAAAGAAGAGACAGTAAATATGTAGACATACAAACACGGGACCAGATGAGATCCTGAAGGGAAGATGGAGCAGTAAAGAGAAATAGCCAAATTTAGTGCCATGCACCTGTAATACCAGCATTTGGGAGGTATGGGCAGGAGGATCAAGAGTACAAGGCTACCCTCAGCTACAGAGCAAGTTTGAGGTCAGCCTTGGATACTTAAGACTGTGTCTCAGAAAAATAAAAGGAAAGGAAAGAAGGAAGGGAGGGAGAGAGGGAGGGAGGGAGGAAGGAAGGAAGGAAGGAAGGAAGGAAGGAAGGAAGGAAGGAAGGAAGGAAGGAAGGAAGGGGAGAGAGGGGAAAGGAGAGGGGAGAAAGAACCATCCTGGGTTTTGCACTGATGTGTGATGCTTAATTTCAACTGTCAACTTGATAAGACCCAGAATGCCTGAGAAACATGCCTCTGGCAGCTGTGGGTCATTCCCATGCTTTGGTTAACTGAGCCGAGAACACCTGCCTGTGGTGGGTGGCCCCATTCCATGTGCTGGGGTCCTACATTGAGGAAAACTGTGACAATGGCTGAACATTAGCATTTGCTGAACGCTAGTGTTCAGCCCATTTAACCAAATTAAAATAAGGGAGAAAGGGCTTGCTTTGGCTCACAGTTTTCAAATATTGTTCTTTCGGCCAAGGACATCTGGTGGCGGAAGCTTGAGGTGACTGGTCAGCTGCTTTTGTGGAGTATTTCATCGCAACAGCGGCAAATGTAATGAAGACAATGTAGCATTTCTAAATTGCAGAGCCCTCTTTATTCCAAACTTCATTTCTTCGTTAACTTGCTGTTTAAGCTTGGTATAAGGATTCTAGGTCCCTCCCTTCCTTGCTTACTTTATTTTTTAAGAGTTATTTATTTATTATGTATAGTGTTCTGTCTGCATGTATGCCTGCACACCAGAAGAGGGCACCAGATCTCATTACAGGTGGCTATGAGCCACTATGTGTTTGATGGGAATTGAACTCAGGACCCTTGGAAGAGCAGCCAGTGCTCTTAACCTCTGAGCCATCTCTCCAGCTACCTCCCTCCTACCCCCATCCCCAGCCCCTCACCATTTTTTCCAATGCCTTCCATAGATTATTAGGTCTCAAAAAAATAATAATAAAATGTCTCACTGAGGAGCCTGTTAACTTATCAAAGCTGACTCTGGTCACCAGGTCTCTCAGCATAGCAAGCACCTGGTCCAGAGACCTGGCTCCTATCAGTGCTTCTCACCCTCACCCCCACTAAACCTCTCCAGCCTGAGCTTCCTGTCCCCAGCTTCTCTTTTCCTTTAAAGCAGCCGTGTTGGCCAGCGCTCTCTTGGTGCCTCTCCTGGTCCCCTCTTCTCTTCTTCTCTTGCTCTCCTCTTCCCCCTCTCCTTTCATGGCCTGGTTGCCATATTCAGTCTGGACTTTTCTCTCCTTTGTATCTACGATAGATAGATAGGATAGATAGATAGATAGATAGATAGATAGATAGATAGATAGATAGATAGATAGATAGATAGATAGATAGATAGATAGGAAAAGTCATGTCCTCATTTTCATTCATAGCCCACCCAGCCATGTTCTTCCTCACATTAGTGAGACATGCCGCTTCAATTTAACAGGTTTTAATACATGGATTTCAGCAGGAGCCTGGATGTCCACCATTTCCTCCACTCCCACCCAACTCCTAGCCACCCCCACCTCTCACATATGTTTAAAGCCCCCTCAAGATTCCTACAAGTCATGGGAAGCCTGGAACTCCCAGGCCCAACTCTTCCTCTACCAGGCGAGAAACACAAGCCTTGGCACAGAACAAAGAAATGAGAGAAACACAAGCATTCACTGATTCACCGATGCTGAGCTTCCCAAACATTACAAAGGAAGAGTTTCTGGAGCGGTATTTCCATCAAGGGGAAAACAACAACAACAACAACAAAAAGACTTTCCTAAGGTTAAAGAAAATTCTTCACATTGTAGCACATTACCCACAAGAGTGGAAAAAAGAATCAATACTGGATCACCCTGGCCCAGTCAGAGAGGAGTTCCGTGATGCTCCCTCTTGAGCATTCCATCTGCAGTTTCTGTGGCAGCTGAGGAAGTGCCTGTGGCATAAAACCAGCCAACCTCCAGCCAGGATGGAAACAGAAGTGGACCCCCAGCTAAGACAGACTGACTGCCCAGAGCTCAGGAGGGCTGGCTCACACCTGCTCTGATCCGCAGTGGGGCAAAGGACACCCACAAGGTGTGTTTAACTCCAGTAGAAAAGTGCAGAACAGGCCTGGCAGTGGCGGCACACAGCTTCAATCCCAGCACCTGGAAGGCAAAAGCAGGCAGATCTCTGAGTTTGAGGCCAGCCTAGTCTACAGTGTGAGTTCCAGAGTAGCTAGAGCTACACAGAGAAACTTGTGTCTCAAACAAAAAAAAAAAAGAAGAAGAAGGAGGAGGAGGCAGAGGAAGGGAGGAAGAGAAAGAGAGAAAGAGGGAGGGAGGGGAGGAAGAAAAGAAGGGAGGAAGTGAGAAAGGAAGTTCAGAATACATGAGCTGTTCCCCGCCTGCTGACACAGCTTCCATATTAGCTTCCCGAGACAGCAAGTGGCCATGACCTGGCACTTTCAAGGGCCTATGGCATTTATTTCCCCAGCATCCATGTGCCACCCAACAGCCTACACTCTGCTGTGCCCTCTAGGCTCTCTAAACAATGTCAAGAGCCAGTGCACGGGCCATGACAGACACTAAGAACCCTTAAGGATCTTCAGCAAAAGCAGGGACCACAATCCTGTTTGGAGAAGTCGGCCATCTCAAGGCAGGGACCAAACCCTGCTTGGAAGAGCCAGTCACCTCATGGCAGCTTTGTACAGTAAAGTTTTGAGAGACTCAGGGAAGTGTCCAAGTCCTCAACTGACCCAAGGTTAGATTGCCTTTGCCTCCCTTTCTCTCAAAAGCCTCCTCTCCCAGGCTGCCGTGAGCACTGGAGAAGGGAAAACAAGCAAAACAGATGCTTCTCTCCCTCTCTCCCTCTCTCTCTCTCTCTCTCTCTCTCTCTCTCTCTCTCTCTCTCTCTCTCTCTCTCTCTCTCTCTCTCTCTCCCCCTCTCTCTTCTCTCTCTCTCTCTCTCTCTCCCCTCTCTCCTCTCTCTCTCTCTCTCTCTCTCTCTCTCTCTCTTCTCTCTCTCTCTCTCTCTCTCTCTCTCTCTCTCTCTCTCCCCTCTCTCCTCTCTTCTCCTCTTTCTCTCTCTCTCTCTCTCTCTCTCTCTCTTTCTCTCTCTCTGATTATAGGCTGCAAACTAAGGGGTTTTTATTGGCACATGTAGTTATTATAGCTGTGTTAATGATATAATGGTGACTGTGTAAGATACTGTATTTGTGTGCATGCGGGGTCAGAGGACGGCTTCAGGCTCTGTCCCTCCTCGAGCATGGTGCGCTTTTGTTTCTGTTCTCTTCCAGCACTCGGGCCTTGCTGGTTAGACTAGGCGGGTTGGCCATCAAACCCTGGGGGTTTGCCTCCATCCACCTCCCCAGCACTTGGGTTACAGGAGTACCGCCATGTGCTCTCACGAGAGTACCAGCTTTTTACACGGGTGCTGAGACTCAGTGAGACTCGAACTCGGGTTCTTGGACTTGCACAGCACTTTACCACTAATGGTAAATCCCAAGATGTCAATTTCAACTTATTTTTCGTGCTGTTTTTCCCTTTTTGAATTATAAAAGTGACTCATCCTCATCACAGGAAAGGAAATGTGGCCGCCATTATGATTTACCCTTTCTTTGGTACTATTTCTTCCTTCCTTTTTTATTTTTTAGCATATGCCCTTTTTTAAAGTTAAGTAATTTAGATGTTTATACTACAAAAGTTGCCCTGTCCTCACTGCAGTCCCTCTCCTGGCCACGGCCACTTTAGTGACTTCCCTTTCCCTTACTCTGCATATGCCACCACTTTGGCAAGGAGGCTTATGCTTCTGTTTATTTAACTGACAATGAGGGCATTACCACTAACTCTCTGAAATGAAAGGGGTGGACAACGCGTTGACCCTTCTCTCCTTGTCTCCCTCCTGAGTTTAGGGGATACAGTGTTGGCGGACGCAGTGTCAGCAGACACAGTGGTACACAGCGTCAGTGGATACAGTGTTAGTGGACACAGTGTTAGTGAATACAGTGCTATTCTTTCAGCTTCCTTTTAGCAACCTCTTTGACTATTTTTTAAGACAAATTTTTATTTTTATTTTTATTTTGCTTTGCCTGTATGTATGTATATGTACCATTTGCATGTGTGGTGCCTGTGGAGACCAGAAAAGGGCATCGGGTATCTTGGGAGCAGCGTTACGATGCTGGGACCAAATTCAGGTTCTCTGAAAGATCAGACAGTGCTCTCAACTGATGAGCCATCTCTCCATGCCCACCTTTGTGACTCAAGGGTCCTGTGAGTTTCAGACTGTCCCTGTGTGCTCCTGACTCCCTCCAGCTTCCATACACCTCTCTCCACCCACTTCCATCAGACCTCTGTCCTTACATCTTCAGGCAAATCAGCGCACACACTCAGACCCACCATTACAGTTTCAGGCTTTGTTTTACGTTTATTATATGCAGATGAAACCCAAACCTCCATCTATGAGGCTGTGGAGCTACAAATTGTAGCATCATTACTACTTGCCACACAGCCAGAAATCACACAGGTGGCTCTTCACTCCTTGTCCAGGGACCTAGGATCTCAACCGCAGAGCTTTCACAGCTTAAGCAAAATGAACACTTTTTCCCTTCATTTTGCTATAAACTGATATCTATGCCCCCCACCTCCAAGTTCCTTATGTCAAAGCTTAGTCCCCAACATTACTGGGCAGTTAGGCTGTGCAGGTACAGACCCTATGACTGGATCCCACTATGTAAGAACACATCCATAACGGCCTCTTCCAGACATGGACTCAACACAGCTGTGGTCGCCTGGACAAGACCTGCACGTGACTGGACTCTTCAGCATTTCATCATGGGTTAGAGAGTGATCCAACGACGCCCCTCCCTGAGGGATTCTTGTCAGTTAACAGCTATTACGGTAGACGGTATCCATTTTCTTCATTGGTGTAGCCAAAAGGGTGTCTGTCCTCTAGCAAATAACCTCCCACTTGCTCTCTGGCAAGAACTCTAAGCTCAGTTAGTCGCTAAATAAATAAATAAGTATAGGAAAGGGACTTGCTGGAAGAGGGGTTCGGTAGGAGAGGGAGAGAGGTGAGAGAGAGGACTACGTAAGTATGTCAAACTATCAAACAATGCTTAAAAGTTTTGAAGGCGGCCATCTAAGAACCAAGAAACATGCCCTCACCAAACACTGAATCTGCTGGTCCTTTAACCTTAAACTTCCCAGCTTCCAGCATGGGGGAGTCACCAAGTCTAAGGTACTTAGTTGTCACCGTCTGGTAAACTAAAACCATTAAGACACTAAATGTCATCTGTCCGAGAGCATGTTGCCAGTGTGCTTTTTTTCGTGGGCCGTGACTTCCCAGTTGCCGTCTCCTCTGGTTTCCAGTTGCCTTGTGGAGTTTCTCTTCTAAGCAAAGAAGCCTGTGGGGTTAAATCACTAGGTGATGGAAAGCTATATATATTCAATTTGCAATGCAAGGGTGTGCATACCACTATATAACCCAGCTTCCTGTGCAATGATCTCCACAAAAATCCTTTTCTGAACACACACCCCACCCTGCCCCACCGTCCCTGCCTCTCTAAAGATACAGTATTCAGGCTCCTGAATGCTTCTTCCTTTTCTAAGGTTAGTGGTTATTCTGCAAGTTTTTTTCTTCCTCATCTTTCACACTAGGAATAGTCCTCATACTGTGGTGAGTTTATCACCTTAGAAATAAAAGACCAGGTTCATCTGTAGCTCTGACTGGCCTGCTTCCGGTCACATGTCCACCTCTTTCAACAGTCACTGTGTCCAGGGTGACCTCATCCACAAGAACTAAAGGCTTAAAGCAAAGAACCCTCTGACACGTCGATTCTGAGGAGTTAGTCGGTGTTTGTGTGACTTAATCAGAGGACTCCACTTCCTCCGAACATTTCAGAGGGTGTCACCTACGGGATGGTCACAGGCCTGTCTCCCTTTCCTCCGAACATTTCAGAGGGTGTCACCTACGGGATGGTCACAGGCCTGTCTCCCTTTCCTCCGAACATTTCAGAGGGTGTCACCTACGGGATGGTCACAGGCCTGTCTCCCTTTCCTCCGAACATTTCAGAGGGTGTCACCTACGGGATGGTCACAGGCCTGTCTCCCTTTCCTCCGAACATTTCAGAGGGTGTCACCTACGGGATGGTCACAGGCCTGTCTCCCTTTCCTCCGAACATTTCAGAGGGTGTCACCTACGGGATGGTCACAGGCCTGTCTCCCTTTCCTCCGAACATTTCAGAGGGTGTCACCTACGGTATGGTCACAGGCCTGTCTCCCTTCCCCTCATGTCCTCGACCTTGTCTCACTGGAATTCTCCCGGGGTTCCAAACCTGCCCCGTAACCACACCCTCTCATGCTAGTCCCCCGGGTCTTGTCCATCACCCCTGTGAGCTAAGCCACACTGCAATTGCGGCCCTGTAAGAGCCTCCTGCTGTTCAGAGCTTTGGAGGACTGCACACAAGAGGCTCATGGTGTGAAGAGACAAGGACCATGCAGGTCCGTAGTCACACAGCCACACTGTGGTAAGTAGGTATGAGATTTTGAAGCACCGCCAGGAGCCCATGGAAACGAGAAAGACAGTTGCCCTGGAAATGAGGGGCACAGCAGCAGAAAGGCAAGAGGGTGCAAGGACCAACTGGCCTCCCAACCCTCCTCTGGGCACTCGGGACTTACAGCCCCTTTGTAACTACCCCCCAGTCCTGCTGGACTCACCAGCTTCATGCAGCTGGCCTCCTCCACTAGCTCCATGAACAGTCAGGCAAGGGAGGTAGGGGGCTCTATTGTCAGCTCCCCTGAGCCCAGGCCAGGCCCTATGACAGTGGGCCTGGGATGAAAACTGGCCCTGAGGGAGGATGAGGTGGGGGGGGGGGCAGACTTAGCCTCAGAGTATACAGACACTGGTCACTAGGACCCTCTCCAGGCCTGAGGCTGAGGGGAAGGCCCACACAGACAGAGGAAGAGCTGACATGCAGAGGACAGGCTGGGGCCCATATTCAGGGAAGCCTGGACAGGGTTCAGCTTCAGCTGACTTCTCCAGCAGCCAGTCCGCCAGGAGCCTGACACCAGCTTCTCCTCACTCCAGGACCCACCTCCCAGCCACTCTCTTTCCTGCTGGCACACCTAGCCTTCAATGATACTGACACTGTGACACAAAGTGTCCCCTGAGACATTATTTCAAATGGACTAGCCCTGTGTAGCAGTTTCTGCCACTGTCTGAGTTTTCCAGATGAAACGACTCCCAAAGAAAACAAGAACATTTACCAAGAGCACATAGCTAGTGAGACAGCGGGGGTTCAAGCCCAAGTCTCTGAGTCTGCCCCAGAGGGTGGGCATCCAGAGCCGAGCCCCTTGCTGCCCCCTTGCCAGCCTTCTCTCCTCCTACTAACCTCATTTCTCACCCAGGAAGGCCCCTGGAGGAGACAACCCTGAGACCTCCCAATGGTAATTCCATCTGTTCACTCATTCTCCAGACCTCAATGCCACTGGAAGCTAAATATTTTCACTGCTTCCATTACAGTGGAAGGTAAAGGGAATACATTTCTAAGCTTTCTAGAGGGGCTTTTGGTCCTCTATGAAGAATTTTCTAGGCAGGAGGTTAGCCCCAAAGCAAACAATAAACCTATCCTCGCCTCAAGAAAAAGACATTCTGGGATTGTTCAGAGAGAGAGAGAGAGAGTTGTGTGTTTCGAGGACAGCATTTGTTTCCACCTCACCCCCACAGAGGAGGAGAGCAGGCACTATCCCGCAGACCAAGTGAGAGGCTCACAAGAGAACCTCTCAACTGACTTGAACTGGGACATGTAAGGGAAAAATACAGGAAATAGTTCCTGAGTAGTGTGTAAAACATCTCTGAAAATGAGAGGTTGCCTGCCCGAAGCCAATGAGGAGAAATGGCCGTACAGGAGTCAGCTACACTGCCACGTGATGTCGGAAGCAATTTTTGAAACCCCAGGGTCAGATAAAGATTTCCTAAAGGGTGCCAAGCATTTGGGAGGCAGAGACAGGAGAATCTCTGTGAGTTCGAGGCCAGCCTGGTTACAAAGTGAGTTCCAGGACAGCCAGGACTGTTACACAGAGAAACTCTGTCTTGAAAAACAAAAACAAATAAGCAAACAAAAACTCCCTGAGAGGACCCACAAAAAACTGACTGCTGAACTTGCCAAAAGAAGGTGAGACAGTCCTTCAGGGTTCCTGTTCCATTAAAGAGTCTGCCAGACATTGGGCAGGACACAGAAGAAAGTGACTGACAAATTGCCAATAGAAGTGAAACAGTCTTTCAAATTCGCTACTTTGTGGAAAAGTCTGCTAGATACTATGGGCCTGTAGGCTGAAAATGGATGCCCAAACAAAACAAAAGAACTTTGGGTTACTGTCCAGGCAGCAAGATGTCTCTGTAATTTCTAGAACTTTGGAGGTTGCTTAAATGCACTTATTGTTTACTTAGGTAATATTATATCCTTGTTGGATCTTTGATGGAGTTGAAGACATACAGTTAATGTTATAGTTTCCCTTAGTTATGATAAAAATAAATTAGATATAAAATTTTAGACTCACAAAGATAAAGTAGAATATTTTCTTTTATTCTGTTAGATACAAATAGACTCAAGATTGTAACTGTGATTCTTGCTTGATACCTGTTTTGTTATATGTAATTTTACTATGTTAAAGTTAAAACCTTTCTTTTTATTTAGACAGAAAAGAGGAGTTGATGTAGGATTCCCCTCTGTATGCTGTGAATATTTTTTATTGCCATTGGTTAATAAAGAAGTTGCTTTGGCCAAAAAAAAAAAAAAAAAAAAAAAAACCAACTCCCTGAAAAATAGGGCCTACCTATAGGACAACTTAACCCCAGCAGAGTCTGCATGGAGATGTCAGCTGGATCCTGGTGGGGACTGTCACAAGGGGTCAGTGAAAGAGGTGTCCTCTCCACCGAGAGGCCGTGAGTAGGAGAACTGGAAAAGCCCTCAGCAGTCAACCACCTTGAGGATTATAAGGGTGATGGTCAGAAAACCTGGAATGGCTTGTGTCTCCACTCCCCCTACCTAGAAGAGCAAGTGGACACGTAGTGATGGGGGCAACTGGATGAGAGTGAGGAGGCTTCCCACGTGCCCCTCCCCACTGCAGGGCAGGCCCAGCGGGAGCAGTAGAAGCCCTTAGACTGGAGCTGGAATGAGGACCTTCAGATAGACTTCCCACCACCTGGAAGTCATGACCTCAGAGACGCTAAAAAGACTATGGGGCCAGCCATGATTTCATCCAGGGTAAGGAATGATGGCTGGAAGGCTACTGTGTGAAGAGAACAAGGTTTCCTCTGCGTTTGCTCCTCATTAGTCAGGGGTTGTGACTCACAGGCACCTGCTCTACCTGACTCGGGAACACAGCAATGAATACAGCATTCAGGACTGAGGCCCCAGGTATCCACGAGACAATGACTCACAGGCACCGCTGCCCCGTGACCCCAGTCTCAGAGACACACCCTGGCGGCTAGTCTCACAAGCTTCACCTTCTGGGCTCATCCTCTGGGATGTTCATGATCGTGTTTCTACCTAAAAGCCCCCTCCCATAAGCTCTCCTTCCCTGAGTCCTTTACCCCACATCCCCCCTCAGTGTGAACAAAGATTTACTGAGCACCCACTATATGGCAGGACTTACACTAAATGAAGAGGAGGGTGAGAAGTATCTCAGTTCAGATTCAAGGGAGATGTATGGAGGAAGAAGGGGGAACAGTCGTGCAAACCAGCGTCAGACTGTTACAGAGGACAGCAGGAGAGACAGCAGAGAGCCCAGGACCAGAGATGTCACTCAGTAGATGACATGTAGCTGAGTATAGAAGATTGGGAGAGTTGAAACATGACAGAAAAGCCGCATGCCTGAACCATGGAGGCGGGAAGGATGCAGGATCAGAAGAGGGCAGTCCCTAAGGCGGCATGAGCTGGGCTCCATTGCCAGCAGCAGTGCAGCGTAGGCTGGGTTCTAGGGAGCGAGGTCAGCTGATGCCTGGGCTCCAGTTCAGTGCTCTCGTGGCTCAGTTTTCTCCTAAAACACCTGTTGCTACATTGCAACAAATTGCAACAAAATTTTCTACATGAAAGATACACATTCTCCCATTAATATGCCACCAGCCTCCTCTTTGTAAAGTATTTGCACTGGCTTTATTATGTCCAAGTGCAGTGTTTACTTGTTTTCAACAGTTAATCTCTCAGAGGACTGCAACGCCTCTGCCTGCACCATCAGGCAAAAGGCACCTTGCCCATCCATCCCACCATGATAACTGACAGGAAAAAAAATTGTTTTTTTTTGTTGGGGGGTGTTTGGGGGTTGGGGGTGTGTTTGGGAGTCTTTGGTTTGATTTATGTGTGTGCCCAGGAATATTTCTGCCCAACTGTAAACTTTGGCCCAGAGAGGAGAAAAAAAAAAAAAGCTGCAGCAAATGAACCAGAAGACGCAGAGACACAGCTGCCGAGGGCTGTGCAGACTCAGCACCCGGCCCCTGACCAAAGCCCATACAGGGATTGCATTATAGGATGAGTTTGGTTTGTGAAAACAAAAGCACATTCAGTGGCACAGAAAAGCTTAGCTCAGCTCTTGGCTGTGGGAGCCGACATTGTGCTGTACCCAGTGACTTAGCCCTAAGAGGAGCTCACTGGTCTGGCCTACGTTCTGCTGTACCCAGTGACTTAGCCCTAAGAGGAGCTCACTGGTCTGGCCTACGTTCTGCTGTACCCAGTGACTTAGCCCTAAGAGGAGCTCACTGGTCTGGCCTCTGCTCCAGACAGCTGTTGTCCAAAGCTAGCTGGCCACTAGGCTCCCCCAGCAATCCCTTAGCTACCTGACCTCCTCTGACCACTCTCCTGGAAGGACCACAATGAATGGGAATGGAATGGCCAGCAGGAGGCGCCAAAGGATGGGTAATGAGACACCTTCAGTCCATCAGCTTCCCCTGTCTTGTAGAAAAGAGGAAGGCAGCCTCCTCGCCTGTGCGGACCCTGTGGTCCATCATTGCTGCCCTCAGGCTCTGAGCTCAGATGGGGGTGCAAAGCAGAAAGGGGCGTCTTTCACCCAGGAGAGAAGCCACCCCTATGTTACAGATCTACAAGATGGACTGGCTGCTCAGACCTTTGTGATTAAAGCCCTGGAACTCTGCAGATCTAGAGCCCAACTGTCCTGCCAGTTCCCTGGATAGGCATTCATTTCCACCCCTGTGTTTGGCTGAACTTCCTTATGACTGTCACATAAGCCCTTTGGAAACCTAGTGACAGACACTAGTTCCTACTTACCCAAAGCTAAGCGCATGATCAAATAGCATCTGAAAGTCACAAGAGATTTGTTGCCGCTCAGCTGATGTCCCCCCCCCACAGTCTCAGAGGAAACTTCCTGTCCCTCTGGCTCTTATAATCTTTCCACCCCCTCTTCCGAAATGATCCCTAAACCTTAGGAGTTGTATTGTAGATGTGAATCTGTTCCGACTGAGAAACCCTTTTTTTAGATGGGTTTCTCAATGGCTTGGGGCTTGTTAAGTAGGCTCAGGTGACAGGTGACGGGACAGGGAGTACCAGGGAATCCCTACGGCTTGTCACCTCCCCAGTTCTGGGATTCTAAACACTCACCACCACACCCAGCTTTTTAAGCGGGTTTTGGGGATCCCACCTGAGTGGTCCCCTCGCTCCACCTTCGAGTAGTTTGTACTTGCCAAATTTGTAAATCAACAAGTAGTCAAGATTCAAACTGTTAGACATGAGTGTCCCTAAACTAACTCTGTGGCTCTGGGTTGCAGAAATGGCTTGTCAAAACAAAATGACAAACCAGGACTCAGCATAAGCCACAGAAGTGAGAGAGCCAATGATGCCACCCAGAAGGCCGCTGCTGCAGTGAAGCTGCTTCCGTTAATACCTTCTCCACAAGCCCTCGGCGATTGAGAGATGCGCAGCCGGACACAGGCCCAAGTGTCCAAAAGGAAGGGGCACTGGCAAACACTGCAGAGCAGCAACAGCTCTTTCTGGCGATAAAATGGCAATTATACTTTCTTAGGAAGACTTGAGGAAACAAGAGTGCTGTCTTCCCGGTCTGGAGGACAGGCTGCAGTACAAGGGCAGAGGGAGCACCTCTCACCTGAGCAAGAGAAAGTAGTACATGGACTTCTTGCTTAGTTGAAGATGGAGGATTATTTTTTGCCTTTTATGTGATGTTTTATAGTATCTTTCTAATTTTTTTTCAAAAATGTATTAAGTATGTTGTTCCAGTCACTTAATAGGTTCTGGAAACTTCTACATAAAATACAAATATCCAGGAGAAGATGGAGAGAGAGCACGAGCAAGGAACTCAGGTCTGCGAGGGGTGCACCCACACACTGAGACAATGGGGATGTCCTATCGGGAACTCACCAAGGCCAGCTGACCTGGGTCTGAAAAAGCCTGGGATAAAACCGGTCTTGGGAAAAAACAGAGAGACAATGAGGACTACTGAGAACTCAAGAACAAGGGCAATGGGTTTTTGATCCTACTGCACGTATGGGCTTTGTGGGAGCCTAGGCAGTTTGGATACTCACCTTACTAGACCTGGATGGAGGTGGGTGGTCCTTGGACTTCCCACAGGACAGGGAACCCTGATGGCTCTTTGGGCCGAAGAGGGAGGGGGACTTGACTGGGGGAGGGGGAGGGAAATGGGAGGCAGCGGTGGGGAAGAGACATAAATCTTTAATAAATAAATAAATATATTAAAAAAATACAAATATCCATCCATATATTGCTACCGTGTGAAATATAAACATACAAGTGTTGACCTTTTGCCCAATGTAACAGTCACTAAGGATGAGGCCTTCCAGGCTCGATCAGCTTTTCCATTGCTTTCTGTGGTGGAGGAAAAGGAATCAGGGGTTGTCAGGAGAAAACCAGAAAAGGAGCACTATGCAGGAGCCCCTGGTACAGTGGGCTCACAGCCCCACCTCGGCGGGAGGTGGCTGACTCCACTCGGTTGTTGATTTTTGCTCTTATTGTTTACAGCAAAAAGAATCGACAGTTAGTGACAGATGGAGTGGTCTCCCGCTCTGTGGGCCCTGTGGCTGATTCTTTGAACTGTTTCTGAATGACATTCTTCTGGGGACAACTTCTATTTGTGTTTACTCCTCTGCTACTCCATCCATCAGCTTTCTGGTGTTGGTGTTGTGTTCACAAGGAACTCCAGTGTCCTATAAGGAAATGACTTTCTTCACCCTGGCTCCTAGTTCCACTTCAACCCTTCTGGTCTCAGACCCAGGCTTGGCCACTTCAGCCTGACGGTCACCAGAACCCTGGTAGCTTCTCTGCCAGTCACCAACCTGTATCTTTCTCCTCCGGAGAAGCGATGGCTGCTTAGCTCCCAGCTGCCTATGCCCCCAACCCATCCCAAGCTTTGAGGGATCTAACTGTGGAATAACACTGCTTTTGTCTTTCGATCTACTCTAAGCACTTCCTAATAAGTATTTACCATACTAACTAGTAACATGTTTACCACGCTAATAATAGTTATCATCATTAACTCCATTGCAATGCTAAGGCCTGCAAAGGCATTCTTTCCTTTCAGTCTCAAAACATCTCTAACAGGAAGCTCTGTGCATCTCGGTTTAAAGATGACCAAACTAGGCTTGTGGATTTTCTCAGCCTCCATGTTACTATGCCCACAGCTTAGGCAAAGGGAGGGTTTGGTATGGTTTGGTTGAAATCTGGGGTTGTCTTGTTTCTGTGGGCTTGGTGTACGAACGCTTTCTTTTATTTTGTTTGCACATGTTGAGGTAGTTTTGGTTGGTTTGGTTTGGTTTGGTTTTAAACTCTCAGTAGCACTGGGGTGCTAACTCTGGGGACTGCTAAACCCCAAAGGCTGGAGGCCTTCGGATGCCAACACCGGTGTCATGCAGAGCAGCATCGCAATAACAGAAGCAGGTCTCAGAAAAGGTCGAAGGTCTCCAGAGCAATGGGTTTTCAAAGCCTGTCTGGAGCAATGGGTCTCCAAAGTCCGACTGGAGCAATGGATCTCCAAAGCTGGTCTGGAAGTTTGGAACTGCCGAGCTCAGACGCCGGGTCTCAGAGAGTAAAAGCCGCTGCAGAGGGAATTCCCCTCTGGAGCCCACCACGTGACAAGAGTCTTGGTGGCTGAGACAAGCGCAAGGCCCTCACCTGTGGCTGCTCATCGGATTGTGGAATCCAGCAAGCTTCCTGCCCAGGGCAGAAGCCTTGGACCCAAGGACCTTCAACTCTCTGTCCCTGGTGATTCTGGAAGGCACTCTTCCTTCTCCGATGAGCAAGCCAGCTATGAGCCAGACCCTGAAGTCTGCAGTGAAGATCTCAGAAGCAAGCAGAAACATCTGAAGTCAGGCCAGGGCCAGAGGGCAGGCTTTGAAGTCTCCCTTCCCTTCTTCCTTGGTGGGCTCCTGCAGCACCTGGATGCAAGGAATCAGAGATGTGCCAGGTGGCCAGCTAGGCCTCGCAAGCTGCATATGGGTGTGCGAATAAGTGAAAAAAGTAGCTCCAATCAGAGAAGAGATGCCAAACCTGGGAAGGGAGGGGAAGCAACCTGAGCAGCCAAGGGTTGCCCAAAGTTCACCAAGAGGTTCACAGGTCTTTGTCTCTGAAGAGGCCGGCAAACTCTATGAAAGGCTCTGTTTCTGGTTGCTATGGTGATCTTGGAAGACTGCCTGCAACCTCCGAGCTGCTGGGTTCACTAGGGGATTTCACTCAGCAGGTGTTTTTTGTTTCATGGGACTTTTGTTTCTTTTTGCAGCTTCTGTGACAATACTAACACAGCAGAGCTGGGGGCTCCTTTGCCCTCCCAGCTTCGAAAGCTCTAGGCACGTGGTTGTGGCATCTACATAACACTTGCGCCAAGCCTGGCAAGGACCACTGTGCTAGGGGAAGATGCCCCAAGGACATGAGCTAACCAACCATTTCCATGTTGTGGCGGTGTGAGCCGAGGACCCCAGGCCTGGTGAGCTGTGCTTCTCAGCTCTACCCACAGACCAGACAGCTGGATTTTCCTGAGTCACAGAGAAACAGGTCTTCCCTCCTCTGCTCAGAAGAAATGGCAACTGGACATGGTATTTGGAGATGGAGCCAAATGCCCTGTTAGTGGAGGCAGAATTGTACAGCAGTAATGAGGTTGACCCTGGTAAGAAGCTCACAGGAAACCTAGGGCCACAGTGTTGCCCGTGTTGCTACTTCACAATGATGTGAGAAGCCATGCAGTTTGGGCTGGAGAGATGGCTCAGAAGTTAAGAGCATTGCTTGCTCTTCCAAAGGTCCTGAGTTCAATTCCCGGCAACCACATGGTGACTCTTCTGGCCTGCAGGCATACATGGAAGGAATGCTGTATACATAATTAATAAATAAATAAATTTTAAAAATATACTAACTTTTAAAAAAAGAAAAAAAATCATGCAATTTGCTTTCTGCGAGCAAGAAGGAGCTCACCCATGCCTGCGTATGTCCCTGAACAAAAGAATTAAAAATGCATCTGCACAAAACCTCTGTGAACACTCACGCTTTGTCCTGCTTCCATGATGTGCAATTTTTTTCATGTAGAAATAACCCGATGCTCATAAGCTGCTGTTCATATCTACACCCTGTGTATGTACATATGACGGGGTACTAGCGTGTGCTGAGCAGAATATGCTGTGTGCTGCTGCAGAGGAGCTGAACACGGTGAAGCATCGTGAGCGCTTCCTGGGTGCTCTCATTTGTCCGCAATACCCAGAGCCCACAGATGCAGAGACGGAAGTGTGTTAGGGGCTTCCAGAGGCCAGAGGGAAGGACTGCCAATGGGCATCAGGTTCCTAAAGGGATTAAAATGATCTGAAATCAAATCATGGTAAAGGTTATTATAGAATACCAAGCTTATTAACTCCTCTGAATTGGAGCTGGAGAGGGGCTCAGCAGGTGAGAGCAGAGAACACAGATTTGTTCCCAGCCCCCACATAGTAGCACACAGTTACACATACAAGCGAAACACCAAAACACTTTTTAAAAAATAGACCCCTAAATTAAACATTTTGGGGGGCCTAGATTTAGGGGTGCTTTTTGAGGCAGGATCTCATTACCTGTCCTTGGGTGGCCTGACACTCACTGTGTAGCCTAGGCTGGCCTCTACTGTGCCCTTCTCCTCCCACTTCCCCTCGCAAGTGCTAGGGTTACAGGTGTGAGCCTCACACTCAGCGCTGACTTCTGAGCACTTTTAAAGGGGCGGTTTGGTGGCAGGTGAGTAAAACCCGAAAACGGATATTTTTACAAAAAGAAAAGAGGAAAACTCGGCTCATTTTCTCTTAGGAAGAAAACAGAGAAGATACTCCCTGGCCATTGTGTGCACACTGAAAGGGGCCCACATGAGGCGTTTTGGCTTTGTTAAAAGAAGGGGCCAGAGAGATGGTTCCATGGGTAAAGGTGCCTACAGACAAATTTAATGATCTGAGTTCAACCCTGGAACCACATGGCAGAAGGCAACAACTCTCCAAAGTTTCTCTCTCTCTCTCTCTCCCTCTCTCCCTCTCTCCCTCTCTCCCTCTCTCCCTCTCTCTCTCTCTGTCTCTCTCTCTCTCCCTCTCTCCCTCTCTCCCTCTCTCCTTTCTCTCTCTCTCTCTCTCTCTCTCTCCCTCTCTCCCTCTCTCCCTCTCTCCCTCTCTCCCTCTCTCCCTCTCTCTCTCTCTCCCTCTCTCCCTCTCTCCCTCTCCCTCTCTCTCTCTCTCCCTCTCTCTCTCTCTCTCTCTCTCTCTCTCTCTCTCTCTCTCCCTCTCTCTCCCTCTCTCTCTCTCTCTTTCTCTCTCCCCCCTCCCTCCCTGCCTCCCTCTTTCTGTATTCCTCTCTGTCTCTATGCGTGTCTCACACACATACACACACTCACACATCCACAAAAATAAATCAGTATATGATAGAAAAAGAAGCTATAATAGTGGATTGTGACATTTTGGCTTACTAATTCTTTTCCCTGAAGGAAATAACCCACAGGGAAAAGTGCATGGAGCAGGTAGAAGTCAGAGTGGACCTTCCTCTAGACAGTTCAAGAGGAAATCAGTAACAGCCTTCATCCAGGAAAGGAGAATCGGGACCAGTGTGCCGACCATCCTCCACTGGGGGGGGGGGGTCTAGGCAAAGCATCATGGGAAAGCCCCATGAGCCTTCACTCTAACACACCAGGGACAGCAGCCAGAACGAATGTGAGTAGGCAGAGCTTTAGGTTTGAAGACGGAGGAGAGGTGGCACTGACAGGAAGCACCGTGTGAGACCCTCCCATCCGGCAGAATAGGGTCTTGCTCGTGTCTTCCTCTGGAAGGATGGGAGCAAAAGCCCTCAGCTTCACCACTCCTCCTTCTTCTGAGCACAGAAATGAGTTGCCCAGGCTCTGAAAGGGCACAGTTAGGTATGGGCACTAGGAGAACTCCTTGGACATGTCCCTGCAATGGCCAGTGGCTCCCAGGTCCCTCGGTGCTCCCAGTTCACCCACCATACCTTCAAGAAGAGCTCCACAACAAGTTTCTCACCCACCCCTTTGTTATACCAAATCCGCAAAGTCCCCCCAAAAGCCAACAAGGAGACTGAGTCCCGTATGTAAGTGCAAAGAGCCTTTATTTTAATCAAGTTTGCAAAATCTGTCTCTCCGCATGTCCAACATATTGGAATAAATGAAGAGCCCCGAGCTCAGTTAGAATTGGGTTTTATAGTAGTAAAGGTTGGGGTGAGGGGTTTCTAAGATTTAAGACCCCTGATTGGCTGACATTTGTCTAGGGATGTCCTGGTGAGTGTGCGCTGGCAGGTGACCCTATCTACAGCGGTTGGAATGTTAGGCATTTCCTTTGAATGGTCTGTTTTTGAGTGGTGGTTGGGTAATCTCTGCTTGTGGTTCTTTCTGCAACCAGGTATTGCTTCGGGGTAAACTACTGAGACTCAGGCCTCTTATTAAATTTATTGATGACCGAGTTCTACTCTGGCAGGTGATAAGTAAAGTAAAGAACTTCCTTTGGGTGACCTGCCCATTCTTAGCTTATCATGGCTGGCCCCCACATTTCCCCCTTCACAAGCACCGATGACAGGACCCAATCTTGGGTTCTGCTTGCCTCTGGTTTTAAGGAGGCATGGAGCTACTTAAATTAATAAATCCATTAATTGACAACTCTGGACCTAGTATATTTACAGGCACTATAGGTAGTTATCTTGTCCCCCATGCCAGGGAGTTTCCCCTTTCAACCTATTTTGGGCAGAGGGCATGGGATGATGTGTTCTACTTTCTGCAACTACTTTAAGCTGACATTGGGGCGTTGTTATCTTGGGCCTACCCAAGCAGGTTGAAAGGCTAGCCACAGGGAGGAGCATTTAGGCAATGGGGCACTCATCAGACTCCATTGAAGGGACAGGGAGTGTTCATATCAGCTGGACTGGTCCACATCAGCTTTCAGGAAGTTCAGGGTTCGTCACCATCCAGAGCAGGTTGGAGTCGGCAACTGATGCTAAGATGCATCTGCCAGCCAAGTGGAAGCCTATTGGAATAAGTTTAAACTAGGAACAGAAGTTAAAATTTGTTTAAAGAAAAACTCATATTGTAGAAAAAGAGCAGATAACAAGTATCTGTAAACAGAAGGAATAGACTCATACCTTTGGGTCCTAGCAAAAACTTCAGATTTGTTAGAAACATATTTTTCTGCTGTCCAGAAAACCATGTATGGTTTGGACAGAGATGTCTTTGGCCCAATGAGAAACACCTTTAAGTTCATATTTAAATGGCAACCAGAATAGGTCTAAAATTTGAGTTTGTGACCCACACAGTAAGTAGTCATTGCTCTATTAGCTTATTAGAACTACCATGGTGGCAGCGGGGGGGGGGGGATTAGAAGCATTTTTTATATCTTAAGTCATTTTTAAACCCTCAAAGCTTAAGAACTTTCATCTGGATACCTTTTGCTGCTAAACTGACATTATAACTGCCCTAGCTATTAATACTATTAGAGATCTCAGAAGAATAAATAAAGTATATCTGAGTACAAACCAAATTGTTTCTGAATCTATTAAAAATGACAGGGACCAGAGTCCATATACAGTTAGTCATACCCAGGTCTCCACAGCATTGGAGGCAGAAATATCCAGAACAGCAGTCTTACTGTCTCAGCCAGGCCCACAAGGTGAACATTTTTCTTTTTCTGTGGAAGAGGGACATGGAAAAGACTGACCATATTTTGTCTAGGCAAAAGTGGTGCAATCCATTCTCCAAGGTCCTGCTGTTTGTCCACAGTCTGGACTGGGTCCTGACAGCTGGTATTACCCTGGGGGTCACCTCGCCCAGTGGTCAGCGTCATCGCAATCCAGGTGGAGACATCATGGTGTCTCATAATCTTCTCTAGAGATCTTGGGTTACTGCTAGGATCTCGGAGTCTCTGTCTAATATAATAAGCTTTTTAGTCATTATTTTAAATGCCATATTCTGCAGATCTCTGAAGTATGAGGGCTGCCTAGGTATGTCTGATTAGACAAACTTTGTTTTTTTATTACTTGCTTTAAGTTTGACTTTGAAAACATATACAGGGAACTAAATAAGGTTTATTCCTGTAACTAATCATATTGGTACTTTAAGGATGATTGACTAACTTGTATTTTTTTAAAGTCTATAATAAGTTAGTAGCTTTCACAAGACTAGAACTCCATACTCTGTAATGATTTTGTATTAAAGCTAATAAATAAACTGAATTAGTCATTCCAAGGGTAAACACAGAACAAGTTTATATCTAGCTGTTAATGCTGTCTCCTGCAAAGGCAAGGAACAGGTCCCAGGGTGAAATGGGAACAGGAGGGAGTCTAAGAACTAGCAATGCCCTAGGGTAAACTCAGGTCTACCTTCCTGCTGATCTATAGAACCCATCTTAGCAGGTGTGTACAAAGTTGACCTGAGAAAGCTGCCCTGGGCCCAACATTTCCCCCCCTTCTCCCCAAGGTCTACCTAGGAGGGGTGGGACCATCTGGCTTCTGAGGGCGTGGGGGGTTGTAGATATCTATCAGACTGGCCTTGAACTCACAGTAAAATCCAGAATGGCCTCACAGTTGTAGGAGTCCTCCTGCCTCTACCTCTTGAGTACTGAGACTACAAGCTTGTGCTACCACACCAGACTCTGCATGCTTCCTAAGGTAAGTATAAGTACTGTTTTGAGAACGATTCATCTGCTAACTTCCTTGTTGCAGAGCCCTTGCCTGCTTCATGGTTTTCCACTGAAAGCAATTAATAATTTCACTGAAGGGTTGATATATTTGCATCTTTAAGGAATGATGCTTTTATTTCGATGATATGGATCCCAGGAGTGAAGTTGCTGGGTGCTGGGCACATGTATATTTAATTGAAGTAGCTCTTGCTGCAGTCCTTTCCCGCACAGTAATAGCAGTTCACGCCACCATTAGCAGTCAATGAGAGCAGCCTTTCCTGGCACCTCTGGCTTCTCTACGCAGCAGCTTCCTCTTAAAAAGCTTGACACTCTAATGGAGTTTGAAAGTCCCAGTTTCCAGGCGGAGGGTGAGGAAGAGCTTGGGAGGACTTTCAAAAGGTGGGACCTTGAAGGCGGTGACAACAAGGACGTCTGGAGCCTGAGGAGGGTGGGCGGAGGCAAGTTCTACCAGCTGCTGGTGAGCCCCTCCATAACCCTGGTGGGCGGAGGCAAGTTCTACCAGCTGCTGGTGAGACCCTCTATAACCTTAGTGGACTGCAGGGGAATGGGGGGCAGGAAGAAGGCAGGAGTACTAGCAAAGAGCATTTGGAGGCTTTGCTGGACACAAGCCAAAAATGGCAGGGCTTGGTGGGGCTTGGCTCCTGGGAGGGTGGAACACTAGCAGTGGCAGTGACCTTGGGTTTATCATAGGGATCCAGAGCAGGTTGTGTGCACAGGGACAAACTTGGTGGGGGACAAATAAATAAATAAATATTTTTAAACCCAAGATTTTCACTTTAGGGTCCAGCTCAGTGGTGGAATGCTTGCCTAACACACACACACACACCACGGGAAATAGAGACTCTAGTGAGAGCTCTTCTCATCGATGGGAATATACCCTTAAAGGGAATATTGAGGCCCCACCCCTCCTCTTCTCTTTCACATCTAAATCATGAGGCAAGTGGTTTCCCCACATGCTCCCATTACAATACACTCTCTTGTCACAGGCCCAGAAGCAATAGGGCCAACCTACCGTGGATCTAAGTCTTCAAAACTGAGAACCAAAAGAAACCTTTCTTCTTAAGTTGACTGCCTCACTTCTTTTGTTATAGTAATGAAAAGCTAATACAAGTTCTTATAGATTAGATTGGATAACATGTCATTCAAAGGTACTAAAGATATTCCTTTAAAATGAAGAGATAAGTCAGGCATGGTAGCACACACCTTTAATTCGAGCACTTGAAAGGCAGAGACAGACAGATCTCTTGAGTTTGAGGCCAGCATGATCTACAGAACTAGTTCCAAGATAGCTAGGGCTACACAGAGAAACACTCAAAAAACAAACAAAAAAGAGAGATAAATCACGTCCATGTACTTGAAGAATCAATATTCTCCAAAATTTGCTCTACAGAATCAATGCAATGCCAATCAAAATTTGAACATCCCACACTGAAATATATACTTTTTCATATTTATTTACTTAGGGAGGGTGTTTGGGTTTGGTTTGGTTTGGTTTTGAGAAAAGGTCTCCCTGCATAGCCTCAGATAGACTGGAACTCACAGAGATCTGCCTGCCTCTACCTTCTGAGTGCTAGATTAAGGGCCTCTGCCACCATGCTTGGCTTACCCATTTTTGTATTATGTGTATTGGTGTTTTGCTGGCATGTGTAAGTGCACCACATGCATGCAGTGCTCACGGAGGCCAGAAGATGGCGTCATCTTCTCCTGGAACTGGAGCTTCAGGCCTTTGTGAGCCACCATGTAGTACTGGGCACAGAACCCAAGCTCACCGTAAGAATGGCAGGCACTCTTAACCATCTCTCCAGTCCCCTAAAGTGTATATCTTAAAGTAGAGGCCAATAATAGATAAAATATCCTGCAAAAGAAGAACAAGTGGGAGATTTGCTTTAGCAGATCTCAAAGATTATTGTAAGGTATGCCAGGATGTATTGTATTGGCACTGAAATAGATCAGTTGACAAAAAGGAAAAGAAAGTCAGAAAGAGCCTTACTGTGACATTGTGAAATGTGTATATTTTCTTCCTCTCCTTCCAGGCACATGGCTTCTAGAACCCTCGGAATCTACAGAGTGATAAGGAAGTTTTTGTATATGTACAGGCTAGTTTTATGTCAACTTGACACAAGCTAGAGTCATCTGAGAGGAGGGAACCTCAACTGAGAAAATAACCCCATAAGACTGAGCTATAGCCAGAAATTGATGATGAAGGTCTTTAATCCCAGCATTCAGGAGGCAGAGGCAGGCGGATCTCTGTGAGTTCAAGGCCAGCCTGGTCTACAGAGTGAGTTCCATGATGGCCAGAGTGGTTACACAGAGAAACCCTGTCTCAAAAGGGTGGCATTTTAATTAGTGACTGATGGGGGTAGGGCCCAGTCCTCGGCTGGTGGTCCTGGGTTCTATAAGAAAGCAGGTTGTGTGATGAGCAAGCCAGTAAGCAGCACTCCTCCATGGCCTCTGCATCAGCTCCTGCCTTCAGGTTCCTGCCCTGTTTGCATTCTTGCCCTGGCTTCCTTCAGTAGCGGACTATAATGTGTAAGATAAGCCAAATAAACCTTTTCCTGCCCAACTTGCTTTTGGTCATGGTGTTTCATCAGAGCAATAGTAGCCCTCACTAGACCCAGATGTTAGATGATTGACACTTTCACCCCCACCTGCTACCTTCCAGGACTGCAGGCAAACTTGGTCGGTGGCTAGGGATGTAATCATTCGTGCTTCCTAATGAAGCTCCCACAAATAACCTAAAAAAGATCAGGCTCAAGCCAGGTATAGTGACATGTACCTGTAATCCCAACACTTAGAAGGGAAAGGGAGGGACATTGAGGATTAAACCTCAAGTACATAGCAAAGCTAAGGGTTCTGGGGCTACATGACACTCTAAATAAAATAAAATAAATAAGAGGGCTCAGATGGCTGAATGTGTAGAGAATCTGTGAGTGTGGGGCACCCAAGGAGGGCAGGAGTGTGCCTTACTCCTCCTTATAGACCTGGCATCTGCATCTTTTCCATCTGGCTGTTGCTCTGCTTCTTTTTTATATCCCTAGTGAACAGTGCATAAATGGTGTCGCTCTGGCTCCTTGAGCCACTCGAACAAATTAACCAAACTCTGTATCTGCTACAGTGTTTCTCTCTTTTAAAGATTTAAGTTAATTTTTTAATCAGATGTGTTTATTTGTTGGAGGAAAAATATGTGCAATTGAGTGCACGTGCATGCAGTGGCCAGAAGGGGGCATCAGGTCCCTTGGCTCTGGAGCTCAGGCTGGTGCGAGCTACTCCCTGTGGGTGCTGGGAACCCAGTCCCAGGCCTCTGCCGTGCATCTCTCCGAGCCTGTTTCTCTTTTTTATTATATTACGTTTATTTATTTCTGTGTGCACATGCCAGTGTGCACTCTCCTTCCACCACGTGGATCCTGGGAATTTAATGCAGGTCATCAGACTAGACAGCAAATGCCTTTACCCACGGAGTCATCTCTGCCAAATAAATGTGTGTTTCTTAACCTGGGCGTTTCGTGTTGCAATATTTAGATTTTAAGTGTCATCTATAAGATGTTTACATATTAAATGTAGAACATTTAAAAGAAAGATATGAGAAAAAATAGTGAAATTGAATCTGGAAGCAGCAGAGAAAGGCGGAAATGAGCTGGCCTGGAATCAGGAGAGCTCAGCCCTCCCAGAACTCCTGTGGTCCCGCAGCTCTGTCCTTACATTCAAATGGGGTTAGTAACACACTACACACAGTTCTGGAGATGGGACCACACCTTGTACAAACGCAAGCGGTGTAGGACACCAACACTGTGGGAAGTGCCGCGGCTTTCCTGCCGGTCTCAGCCATGCTTGGCAAAGGACAAATAATGCCGCCCGAGTCAGTCTCACCCCAAACTCCAACCTGGGGGGGCAGCCCAGTTAGTGGAAACAGATGCTGCCGTGCCAGCTTCAAGGACGTAGGGATGACTAGATTATGGCATTACTGCCACGTAGGACAGGGAAAGAAAGAACAGAGCCTTGGCCACCGGAAGAGGGGTAGCAGGACCACTCCCTCCGACCAACCATCAGGAGTCTTGGGGCATCTGTGAGTCCCCCGCTCCAGCCCCTTCCTAGGAACCGAGACCATGTTCAAGGGCCAACTTGAAATCATCTGGATTCAAACCTAGTCTGTCTAGGCTGGGCAGTGTGGCATGGGCCTTTAATCCCAGCATTCAGGAGGCAGAAGCAAGAGATTCTCTCTGAGTTCAAAGCCAGCCTGGTCTACAGATCTAGTTCCCAGACAGGCTCCAAAGCTACGGCAAAACCCCGTCTCGGGGGAAAAAATTAGAAAAATTAAAAATTAAGAAAAAAACAAGAAAAAGAAAGTAGTCTACATCTGACCACACCCAATTCTACGCCCCACCTGCCGCACTCACCAAAATTACCAGCGTAATTTCTCAATTTCATTCTCAATTTCAAATTACATCCCCAACACAGACAAAATTTTATTATTTGTTTTATTTCACTTTGTTTTGTTATGTTCAAGCTCCTCCCCCTTTTTTCATTAATACTGGATCTCACTATGCAGTCCTGACTGGCCTGCTATTCGCTCTGTAGACCAGGCCAGCCCTGAACTCAACATTCATCTATCTCTGGCATTAAAGAGGTGTGCCACCACACTAGGGAGGTGACGTCTTATTTAGCAGAACAACTCTGTACCTTCTGTTCCTCTCTAGCTTTGGACTCTGCACCTTCTGTTTCTCTCCAGCTTTGACACACACACATTCTGTCGGCCTCCTGAGGGACAAAGCATCTTCCACCACCAGCCTCTGAACCCCGAGACAACACCTCCTCCAGGGGCCTCGCTGGCTCCTGGCTGTCTCCGTCTTCTAACCTGGGAAAGGATCTGAAGAAACAGCCTCGGGTTCCGCCTTGACTTGCTTGTAACAAATGTACCTCGAATGAAATCGAATTGGTTGCTAGAAGCTAAAGCATGCTCCCACCTTGGCGTTCCTTGAATAACTAATTCTGTCTCCCCTCGAACAGCCCAGTCTTGCTAAGCTTTGGCTCCCATCCCCAGCCTCATCTCCCTTGCTTCTTCCTCAGGGGCTCAAATACCAGCTATATTTTTCTCCCGCTCCCCACTAAACTCCTTTTCCCCTTTTCTGGGTGCCCCCTTCTCAGCCTCCACCCAGAATCGGCTTCCCTATCGGCAACCTGTTCTCTGTCCACAAGAGGGCGATCACTCCGCACCCCAAAGAGTCAACAACTGGGTGTGGTCGAAGACCTAAGGCATACTTTTCCAGAGCCACCAAATAGAGCCAACAGTGTAGGGCGAGCTCTGCCCTGGGACCCTCTCACGGCCTAACAGTGCGGTGAGACCAGGAGGCTACTAGAGAAGGAAGGTTTTCAAGAAATGTCACTGAATGCAAGGAAAGTCCACTTGATGCCATACGGTTGACTGGAGAAGGCGGGAGATAAGAAGAGAAACAGTCTATGGTCTCCACATGAAGTCAAGATCTTTTTCCCTCAAGTTTTGGCCAAGGTGTTGGTTGCCCAACTTGGATTAGGTCTGGTGGGGAGGAATATCAGCAAATACTGTCTCCGTGACACCCAGACACATCACAGATTTCCCCCCTCCTATGATTTAAGTCTTAATGTACACATTAGACAATAGCTCTGACAGGGATTGAGGGCTCAGCTGGGTTCCAGGGGAGTGGCCCCATGAGTCATTCTGCAGGGACAGGCTGGGTCAATAGTGGCAGAAAGGCCTGAAGCTGCATCTGGCATGTCTAAGGACCCCAACTCTGCCCTGTTTGTGAGCACCTCGTGAGTCACACATCCATGGAGCTGCCAGCTCCTCGGGTCACCACCCAACAAAAAGGGCCCTGTAAGTGAAAGTAGGGACAGACTCCTAAAGTGTGCCTCGCCTCCAACTGAAACACAGGCAGTCTGCAGAAAACTCAGTCATCCTGTGTCCTTGGTCACCCCTCCCTCATAGATACCACACAAACACACAGTGAAAAAGGTGGATTGCCCAGCGTCAGGGCCCATCTAAGACTTCCCCGCTAACCACACCCGACCAAAGCATGTCTTCCAGGAGCCGACTGGGAGCATTGTTGCTCTGCTTCTAGTGGTCCCTAACTCCATGCCACACCCCAGATCCTCTCTTCTGGAAATGATTGAGCCTTTGTTTAAAGTGGCTTTGCCTAGAGGGGCCATCTTTTCAGTGCCCATAGAGGCTCCTAGTGAGCTAACAGGCCTTCTCCGGGTAGGTCATTAACTGTGACTCAGCTGGCCCATGGTGAGCCCCCAGCAGCAAGCCAGGAAGCAGCTAGAAATCAGTGGGGAGCCAAAACACATGAGTAGACATAAGAAAAACAAATATTTATTGTACAATTCCCCACCACTGGATTTGATTGAGATAGGCCTCCAGAGGGCATCTCTGCCTTCCCATTTTATTTGAGAGCTTCATTGTAAATCATAGCCAAGGCCCCCAGGAAGGTGACATACTCCTGGAAGTTTACTTCCTGGTCCTTGTTGCGGTCCAGGTCGTCCATCAGCCTTGCGATCTCAGCATCCTGTAGCTTCTAATACATTAGAAGGAGAAGTCCATGTTCAGTGGTGGGCAGCGCCCTAGACTCCTTACCCTTCCCTGGAAGCCCTTGCTCAGGCAAGTGTTTCTGTTCTTAGCCACCAAACTTGTGTTTACCTCAACCTACTTCTCAGCCCCTGCTCCTCACTCAGGGGATAGAACAGCAGGCTGGGAGCATGCAGGCTTCTCTCCAAGGGAAGTAAGACAGGAACTGTGTGCAAAGGCCACTAGCATGGACGGAGGTGAGAGGAGGGACCCGGGCAAGGGTTACTCACAGAGCCGATGGTGAGCTCCTTCTGGATGAGCTCCTTCAGCTCCTTCTTGCTCAAGGTTTGCTTGTCGCCTTCCTTGCCAGAGTACTTGTGGAAGATGGCCACGAGCAGGCCAATGGCCTGATCCAGGGGGCATGCCATAATTGACCACTGGGCTAGAAGCTGTTTGAAACAGGGGCTAGTCAGTACCTCTGCTAGCAAAGACTTCTCTCACCATCCTGTAAGCCCGGTGACTACCTAACTACCTGCCTGAGCCAGCTAGCCTCAGGCCAACACAGGTGGCAGCCTAGCCCAACTGGGGCTTAGGGGTGCCAGGGTGGAACCGGCTTTGAGGTGTCTGAACACTGTCCTCCAGCGCTTCCAGGAGATCTGGAGAATATGACTGAGCAGAGGACGGGATGGAGGATGCCTCTGGGCACCTCCTGACAGGGCCACACACTGCGATGACAATGACACACCCAGGACAAACCCTCCCGCACCCCAGAAGAGCAGTGTCGGGGAGCCGCCCCAAAGGGATGCCTTAGCCTCGGGGTTTCCTGGCTTTCCCTGGCTCCCCCAGACTCGACAGACTTAGATCCCAGTGCAGACCACCCGCGGAGCCCGTAGTGGCTGGCTATGGCCGGAAGTGGCTTGACACCCAGCCCAGGAGCACGCCGACCCTAGAAGGACCTAAGGCTACCCCAGCGAGAGCTCACCGCACCGTAGACAGCGAAAAGCCAAAGGAGTGGCCGAGGGGGATGGACTGTGTCGCGGTCCGGCTGGCCTTATAGCGGCCAGCATCCGGGAGGCGCGCCCAAGGAGTGCCGACCCGCCCCGAGCCCCACCCTGCGCCTGAGGCCAGCAGAACACACCCCCAGTCCCCCTCAGTTTTCCACGCCTCTGCCCGGACTGGGAGCGGCCTGAGGGAGCCTAGTGACCCTGTTCCAAGAGACCAGCGCAAACCGGAGACTTCGAGTTTTTCCTAATTTCCATAGTTCAATTTGCCCTTCTGGCACGTGACTCTGGCAGGTATGCTGGGCTTTCTGCCAGCCAGAGCACAATGCGTCCCTAAAATTAGCATCCGTGTGAGGGGGAGTGGGAATCTCACTGAGGCTGTCGCCCCCTAGTGACAAGGTCAGCTCCAGGTAAAGGAGGGGGACGCAGCCAGTGGTCTGCTAGACTAAGACCGGCTTTCTCAAAGTCATGCGGACAGCTAAGGTGAATACCCTAGACCAGTGGTTCTTAACCTTCCTAATGCTGCGACCCTTTAATGCAGTTCCTCATGTTATGGTGACCTCTCTCAATCATAAAATTATTTTCGCTGCTGCTTCATAACTGTAATTTTGCTACTGTTATGAATCGTAATGAAAATATCTGTGTTTTCTGATAGTCTAACGGGATATAGTTCAATAGGTTGATCCCACGAGGCAGAATTTTGAGCCAACTTGGGCTCAGAAAAAGGGGAGGAACACAGCAAAGGATTTCGGACACCATCCCCCACCACCAATTAATTTCTGTCTAACACTCACTTCCTCTTGCTCACTGCCGGGAATGTCATCCTTAGAGCAGCTTAGGCATTGATGTGCCCACAATGGAGCCAAGCCCAGCGAGCGTGCTTAGCTACTCATCTCACTTAAAAGTTTTTGAACCTTTTTTTTTCTGAAGACGTCTTGAAAAGAGGAAGTTGGGCGGGGGGGGGGGGGGGGGGGGGGATTAGCCTCCTGAAGTCACTCAGTGGGAAGGGTGCTAAGTCCCTGCCTCCCCTTTTACTAGGGCTGCCAGCGCGGCCTCCCCAAACGTGACCCACTGGCTCATCACTGAGCTGCTCTAACAGCCCCAACCAGCACCGACCATCGCTCCGGCCTCCTCGCTCCCTAAGTGCTTTTTCTCATCGCTTCTTCTGCATCTTTGCTGCCTGGGGAAGCATGCAATTGCCTGGGCCAGCTTTGTCATTTGATACTGCGGAACAAAGCCAGGACAAGGACGGCCCGTGGAGTGGGGTGAAAGCCCCCCAACACACACACACCTAAAGGCCACTTGTGTGTGACCTGAGGCTGAATGGCTCAAAATTTCTGTTCTCCCCGCCTCCGCCAACGGAGACAAATCATTCCTGTTCTCCCTGCCTCCGCCAACGGAGACAAATCATTTCAGGACCAACACATGGAAAGGGGAAAAGGCTTTATTTCTCTACTGGAAGAATCCATCTGTGAGAAAGGGAAGGGCCAGGGTGTCTGAGGGGCAGTTAAAGAGGCTGCAGGGAGCAGAGCAAGGGACTGCAGGTGAGGATAGGGAGGAGCCTGGTTACTTGTCCTCTAGGAAGAAGTCATTGTAGGCCATGCACAGCGTGGTGAGGAACACGGAGTACTCCTTGAAGTCGATCTCCTGGTCACTGTTCTTGTCCAGGCTCTTCATCAGGTTATCGATGCTGCTCTCCTTCATCTTCTGCAAGGGTCCAGGGGGCGGAGACTGCTCAGCGGCTCGGCCCCAACCCACACCCTTACCACAGGACCTGACACCAATGGGGGCATCACCTGAGTGCTGATTCCAAAGAAGGCTGAATGGCTCCCTACCTAGCCTTTGCCCCTGGGACATCCTCCCATCCACAGAAATTAGAATCATAACTCATACCAATACCTACTAAAAACAGCTTGAGTCCTGGCTCCCCAGCCCTGAGCCTCATCCAAGCCCCAGGCTTAGCCTGCCCGTATTGTAAGGCCAAGCTGGGAGAGAACCCAGACATCACTAGATTCTTCTCTGTAGATCAGTACACTGGAGCTGAAAAGCCAGCATGTCCCCAGCCCCAGCCTGGCACCAGATGTCCTCTCAATTTGGTCCCTGCACCTTGGATGCTCTTGTTTAAGACAGAGCCTTAGGGTGGAGCAAGGAAGTGGAGGCGGGCAGACCCTGCTCTCTCTCCCTTTGCTGCACTCAGTTCCAGGTCTCCCTGGGATACCGGATGTTGATATCCAGGATGCTAGAAACTGCCTCTCTGTAACATGATCCTGGTCCCCAGATTAGGCTCCTCCCCTGGGTCCCTGCCCCCCAGTAATTAGCACCTGATGGACCAGCGGCCCTTCCTTCTACCTTCATTAAATCCAGGATAGCTGAGCGGCTTCTGGTATTGAATATGTATATGCCAGGCCAGGCATAGTGGCACTCAGGCAGTAGAGGCAGGTGGATCTCTGAGAGATGGAGGCCAGCCTGGTCCAGAACAGCAGAATGAGTTCCAGGACAACAAAGGCTACACAGAGAAACCTTATCTCAAAAAGAAAAGAAAATGTATATGCCATGGTAATCTTCACATGCCTTGGGGAAGCCACAAATAGGCCTAGGGAACGTGGCACCTGCTTCATTCCTGCCTAGGAACCTTCTCCATAGGGAACAATGGAATTCTGGACTTTATTGTAAAGATACATAGGAGGTTGGTGCAGGGACCTGGCCTGGAATTCCAGCTCAGCCTCAATGGACAAGTTCTCAACGTATGGAAGCTCAGTTACTCTATCTCATAGACCTTTAGATTAGCCAGCCACCACTCCTATCATGTCCGTGGAATTGGAATCAACGCTCTCTCCTTCCTACCCCATGTTCGTAAATTAACATGTTAGTTGACCTGACAATATCTCTTAGGACCTTGTCTGTGTCAGGCAGATTCGAGATTCGAGAAGGATCCCTATCCTTGAATTGTGCACAGCCAAACCTGGCACCCCACATCTCTCAGAGCCTCAAGATCCCTAACACAGGCTATGGAAGCCATGGTCAAATCTCCTCTACCTGATCACAAAGCCTCGCACAGGCAGTGGTGTGCCCCAGGTTCCCTCCTTTGCCTGTTTTCCATCAGAGAGGGCTAGAGCCTCGGTAGCAGAGATTCCCACCTCTTCCTCTGCCTCGGCCCTTGCTTAGGCTGGAGTGCCCTGCAGTAGGTGGGCATCCCCTGGGCGGGCGCTCAGAGCATGTAGTGGAGCCTATGAGAACGGCCACCTACCTCTGCAAGACTCAACTCTGTCTTGATCAGTTCCTTCAGTTCCTTCCTGCTCAGGGTCAGCTTGCTCCCCTCTCTCCCTGAATATTTATGGAAAGTGGTGACCATGGTGGTCAGGGCCTTCTCAAGAGGAGTCTCCATCACGAGGCTTGCTCTGGAGTGGGAGAGGAGACAATCACAGCCCTGGAGAAGCTAGACTTAATCCAGTCATATACAAAAGCCCTCTTGCAAACCACTATTGACAGGAGCCCACAGTGAGACCAAACTCCACCAGCAAGAAGACCCCTGTATATACAGATAGCTTGTAATGAGAGCCATGACAAATACTGAGACAGCCGAAGCAGTGAGGGTGTCCAGCCCCAAAGAGGCTGTGGGCTTTCCTGATCAAAAGGTGCTGACCAGAGGGCATAGGTCAGCCTTTTCCAAGAACTGCTACAGCAGATGAAGGAGTCAGGACTTTTCTTTTCCCCCTGCAATTTAGGCTCTGTCTTTCCAGCCACCGTTCCCACCTAGTCACCCTCCCTTCTGAGCCTCTGAGTCACTAGAGATGAAGGAGTGTCTCACTGTGGTGGGGAGGGGGAGCAAAAAGAAGTCCAGGGGCCAGAGTGAATTGGGGCTGAAAGTGGGAGATAAGATCTCAGCAGGAAGCAGAAGAGAGGTGGCTGGACTTGCCCAGTGACCTGCAGCCTAGTGCCCAGAGAGCTTCCCCACAGCCTGACAAGGGCAGGGTCGGGCATGAGATATGGCTCCAGAGGTTGGGTGTGAATGATGGCCTCGATTCTGTCAGTATAACCAAAAGAGCAGACAGCTAAAGCTTGAGGGACTTAGACTGAAAAACCACTTCCCCTTTAAGAGGAAAGAAACAGTGCCCACAGAACTGGGGCTTCTGAAGATCCTGCGGAGAACCCTGGGCTGACTAGGAGGGTGGGGAGAAATTGCTGCCTCCTACCTCCAAACTCAAGAAGTTCTTGAACTGGACTGAACCCATCATTCCTCTCTTGCCACCCAGACTCTCAGCTCCTCCCACCCCATGGAGGCTCAGTCAGACCACAGTTTAAGGCAAGGGAGGGACTCAGAGCATCTGTAGGAACATCTGGCTGAGTCTGGGAGCACAGGCTACTCCCCCACCCTGCCTACCTCCCTCCTCAGTGTCTCACAAGGTATCTAAGATGACTACTCAAAAACTCGTGATCCTCCTGCCTCAGCTTTCTTGCTCCTCGGGTTGGGTTCTCAGCAAATCCTTACAGTCACAGTTCCAAGCACTCTGCCCTCCTCCCTGAGCATGCTCCCACTTGCAAAGCCAGGCCTTCCTTCTGGAGGTTTCCACGTCTTGTCACACTCCTGCTTGCCCAGGCTGGCCCAGCAGAAATGAAGGAGGTCTTCCGGAGGAAGGACTCACCAAGGCAGAGAGAACCCGGAGAGTCTAGGCTGCAGCCACAGCCTCCCTACCAGGGCTCTCAGCTTTTATTCCCTCGTCCCTAGTGCCCAGGAGAAGCGGGAGGGCGGGGCCAATGAGAAGGGATCCGAGATGTGAGGAATTCAGAAAAGGTTGAAGGAAATCCTCTCTGGAAATTTTGATTTGCTGTTTACAAACAGAGCTGAAGGTGACCTGTGAAGTTCACCATGACGTCCATATTTTCCATACCAGAATCCATGTTTCCTACTAAACCTCACCATCTGGTGAAGCAATGGGCCGAAAAAGCTAAGCTAGGCTCTCCAGAAAAGAAAGAGCAGGAAGTGTGGACCAAACACAGGGTATACCTCCCCATATCCAAACACAGGGTATACCTCCCCATATCCTAACACAGGGTATACCTCCCATATCCAAACACAGGGTATACCTCCCATATCCTAACACAGGGTATACCTCCCCATATCCTAACACAGGGTATACCTCCCCATATCCTAACACAGGGTATACCTCCCCATATCCAAACACAGGGTATACCTCCCCATATCCAAACACAGGGTATACCTCCCCATATCCAAACACAGGGTATACCTCCCCATATCCTAACACAGGGTATACCTCCCCATATCCAAACACAGGGTATACCTCCCATATCCTAACACAGGGTATACCTCCCATATCCTAACACAGGGTATACCTCCCATATCCTAACACAGGGTATACCTCCCCATATCCTAACACAGGGTATACCTCCCCATATCCTAACACAGGGTATACCTCCCCATATCCAAACACAGGGTATACCTCCCATATCCTAACACAGGGTATACCTCCCCATATCCTAACACAGGGTATACCTCCCCATATCCAAACACAGGGTATACCTCCCCATATCCAAACACAGGGTATACCTCCCCATATCCAAACACAGGGTATACCTCCCCCATATCCTAACACAGGGTATACCTCCCCATATCCAAACACAGGGTATACCTCCCATATCCTAACACAGGGTATACCTCCCCCATATCCAAACACAGGGTATACCTCCCATATCCTAACACAGGGTATACCTCCCCATATCCAAACACAGGGTATACCTCCCCATATCCAAACACAGGGTATACCTCCCCATATCCTAACACAGGGTATACCTCCCCATATCCAAACACAGGGTATACCTCCCATATCCTAACACAGGGTATACCTCCCCATATCCAAACACAGGGTATACCTCCCATATCCTAACACAGGGTATACCTCCCCATATCCAAACACAGGGTATACCTCCCCATATCCAAACACAGGGTATACCTCCCCATATCCTAACACAGGGTATACCTCCCCATATCCTAACACAGGGTATACCTCCCATATCCTAACACAGGGTATACCTCCCCATATCCAAAAACAGGGTATACCTCCCCATATCCAAACACAGGGTATACCTCCCCATATCCTAACACAGGGTATACCTCCCCATATCCTAACACAGGGTATACCTCCCCATATCCAAACACAGGGTATACCTCCCCATATCCTAACACAGGGTATACCTCCCCATATCCAAGCACAGGGTATACCTCCCCATATCCTAACACAGGGTATACCTCCCCATATCCTAACACAGGGTATACCTCCCATATCCTAACACAGGGTATACCTCCCCATATCCAAGCACAGGGTATACCTCCCCATATCCTAACACAGGGTATACCTCCCCATATCCTAACACAGGGTATACCTCCCCATATCCTAGGCTACTTTCCGCAGTGAGATCCTCCAGCTCCAATCTATTCCAAGAGCAGAAAGGACCCATCTTGGGAGGGGCAAGTGAGGGAAGGTATTTCCTGCCAAGGACAGTCAGCTAAAACCACTAGCTAACATGGAGTAAGAAGTGGGAAATAATCACTGGAGACTCCTGGATTGAAGGACTAAGAATCCAGGGTTGAAGAAGAGGTTCAAAGGAAGGCTCAGGGCTGGATTGAGACTGAGGGAGAGGCTCGGGGCTAAGACATAGTCATGCATGGCACAGGGTTTGAGGTGTGTTTCCTGTATTCTAATAACAGAATTTGGTTAGGGGCACAGCCCCTCAGCCGGCTGAAATCCCACTTTAGCCTGCCTACATCCTCCCACTGCCCCCTTTGCCTCCCACCACAGCTACTACACTAGCGATACAGCTGAGACCTGTCTCCAGGCAACAGCAGTTTCCAAAAGTAGAGAGTGATGCAGGAGGAAGCTCCGGGGAGCACAGTCCCATGGCAGATGGGCAGATTGACTGGGGGTGTGAAAAAGAGAAGATGGGCTTAGCCTGGACCGAGGTCTCTGTGGTCCAACTCCAAGGGAACATCTGAGTCACCTACCCAGTCCTCTGAGGCTGGAGAGGAAAGTACCGTGTCATGAGCAGGGAAGGCTGAGAAGCAAATCTGTCAGCCTTGGGGCAGCTTGTGGGTACCTCTCCCTAAGTGTCACCATATCACCAGGGCTTGGCATCTAATCTCAGTCCCCAGTCTCTGCACTCTGAAGCCATTGGCCTAAGCCTACTCTGAAGGGAAGCAACATTTGCCTCATGTTCTAGCAGTGAGGGAGTGAGGAGAAGGGGATTTCGGTTTTCTTTATCAGGTAATATGGCCAAAATAACATCTCTAAAACTATGCCACCTCCCCATCAACTCCTTCTCCCTTGCCCTTCTCCAAGCAACGTGATTCTTCATAGTAGTAGTTCTTGTCCCACAGTCCTTTGAGAGCAGAGGCAGTTTGTGAGAGAATGACTATTTCAATCAGCCATGGTGGCATACGTCTCTAATCCCAGAACTTGGGAAGCTGGCTAGGAGGGTCAGCTACAGGAGTGAGACCTCTTCTCAGAGAGAGGGGGGGCTGTTCTACTACCACAAATGGCCCCTCTATACTGCCCTTCTTCATCTAGTCATGAACAGAGAAGGATCAACCCACTCTTTGAAACCAATGAGCTGGAGTGGGTAACAGGGTAGGACCTGAACTCTAAGTGTCAGGGAAGGGTGCCAGTCCACTTCCCCATCATTCTCTGGCCTTAGGACTCCCTCCTTGTGACTCAGGCCCCTTGTCTTCCCTCCAGACTCCAACCAGTAGCAGATGTGACCTTCAATCCCGTCCCAACTTCAGTTTGAGCCCAGAGGCAGTTCTGGAGAGAGGAAGGAGGGTGGTGGGCTGGCTAACTTCCCACATCTGGAGCCTTTCAAGCCAAGCCTCTGGTGGCTTTTGCCTTCAGGGTTCCCAGAGTTTGCTTTGTTGTACGTATGTGCACACACACACATAGACACACACACTTGCATGCACGCGAAGTCAGGCACTCTGCCCCTCCCCAACCTTTTCTAGTTTTATTCCTACCAAGCTTCAGCTCAACTCCCAGGAGTCCCCACCATCACCCTGTGACGTACCCTCCCTCAGCCCGCAACCCACCATCTCCAGTCTCTTCAGCAACTGCTCGTAGTTTCAAAACTCTTTATTAAACTTGCTCAGCATTGTGCGCAGAAGAAGCCAGAGTAAGGCACTATGCTCAGAGCCACCAGGGAAGAGGCCCCCTGGCAGACCACACCCCCACACTCCATCTGAAGAGTCTTCACTTCTTCCGGGGCTGTTTATCTGGGCAGCCTTCAAAGAATTCATTGCACATCATGGCAATGCAGGAGAGGAAGATGCAGTACTCCTGAAAGTCTATCTCATTATCCCTGTTGCTGTCCAGGTTGCTCATCAGCTTCTGGAATCCAGCTTCATCCGTCCTTTTCTGGAGGTAGAAGACGCACAGTTAGAAGCCAAACCCAAGCTAGATATCTGAGGAGCTCGGGAAAGCCTCCAGGAACTCCTTGGCAGCTTTGGGGCTAAGCTATATAGAAGAGGATGCTTCTTTTTTTTTTTTAAATATTTATTTATTTATTATGTATACAATATTCTGTTTGTGTGTATGCCTGAAGGCCTGAAGAGGGCGCCAGACCTCTTTACTGATGGTTGTGAGCCACCATGTGGTTGCTGGGAATTGAACTAAGGACCTTTGGAAGAGCAGGCAATGCTCTTAACCACTGAGCCATCTCTCCAGCCCCAAGAGGATGCTTCTTGGATAAGCACTTGGATTCATGGGGAAAGGGTAGGACCACACCTTCCCCATGCCTGTTTTGACTATCTCATTAGCAACAGCTAACACAAGGTGTTAGGAGGGGAGGACCTGCAGGTATTTGTGGCCTCCACAGTTGCTTCCTCACACACAGAAACTCAGTTTCTGTGGCCAACAGTCCTGATCTAGGCTGGGGCTTCAGACGCTGTCTGCCTTAGGTCTGGTTCTGGTTTTCCACTGCCTCTTCAATTGTGTTCGTCCTAAGCCTCCTCTCAGCTGAGGACTAGCGAGAGGGAGATGGTTCGCTGTGGTTCTACCCCAAGCACAAAGAGCAAGCTCTCTGGCCTCCATCTCCCACCCTAGAGATACGTACCAGCTGTAGCTAGACTAGCACCCACGAGAGCCCCATCCTCCTCCTGGGGGACAGGACCCACTCACCCCCAGGAAGCTGGGCAGCTCCCTGGTCAGAAGCTCCTTCAGTTCGGACTTGTTAAGCTTGAACTTATCCCCCTCTTTGCCCGAGTATTTGTGGAAGGTAGACACCATCATGTCCAGGGCCTGTTCCAAGGGGTATGCCATGATGCCAATTGAGACCTAGGGGCAGGAGACACAAAGGTAGCTTTGGCCAACCCACACCAACAGGGTATCAAGAACTGGCTATGTGATGCTGCACGGGGTAGCACTGCACGGGGTGGCGCTGCACGGCACCCAGGTTATAGACGTGTTCTGCCCCCATTTTAAGTGTTCCATTCCGTCCTACCCTCTGAGAGTACTTCAGGGGACTGCCCTCACTCCCAGGGGACCCACTGATGGAGAGATAGCTGTGTATGCTCTGGGCCCCAAAACATGCAGAGACTACTGCACAAGCTCTCAAGATTCGTGCCATCAGCTTTTGGGGGCCTCCCTCGGGCCTGGCCTCAACACAACAGTTTCCATCCCTCATTCAGCTCAACCACAAGCACCAGTCTCTGACCATTCTTCTCTCCCTCCAGCACTGGGCGCGGCCACTGGCTGCCTGCCCAGGGACCTACAGCGGAAAAAAACAGCTGCCTAGTGACCAGCTTAGGGAGGAGTGAGCTGAAGTGGCAAAGGCAGGGGCACAGGGGGAAGAGGGGAAAGCAGGTTTTCTTGCCCTGGGGTGCTATAAGTCCATAGGGCACTAATATGAACACAAACACACTCTGAAGATAAAAGCCTACAGGTGGGTGCTGGAGAGGTGGCTTAGTGGGGAGAGGTGCTTAGCACCAAGTTTGATGAGCTGAGTTTGGTGCCCAGAGCCCACACAACAGAAAGAGCAGACTGACTCCCACAGTTGCTCTCTGACTTCCACAAGTGCACCTTGGCATGAGCCCCCATCCCCAACCCTTGCACACATGAACACAAATAAATAACTGTAATTTAAACGTAAAGAAAAAAAAAAGCTGACAGGTCCTTTACTTTGCTTCCTGCACCTGCTTCCTGCACACACTGACTTGAATGGCCCAGCAAACACTGGTCAAGGTACCTATCACATGTCCCAAACATGAACAGACACTGTAGAAACAACACAGGTAAGCCTCGGCAGCTCAGAAACTCCTGAGACCTCAAATGCCAGCTATTCTCTCTCTCTCTCTCTCTGTTTATTTTGTTTTGTTTTCATTCTTGTGCAGCACACACACACATGAGCCTCCACATCAGAATCTCTCATCTGGATCTATTAAAAACATCTGTCTCCCCAGAAGCCTCCGTTTCTCCTGTCCCAGCCCCTGCCTCTGCCACCCGCTAACACTGCTATCAGACTAACACAACTCACCAGACCCGGGGAGAGGAAGTGATGAACAGAGAGGTTTGGGGAGAGCCCAAATGTCTGCCCTATTTATACACGGCCAGGCAGGCCCTGCCCATGCAGGGGATGGGGGGAGCACGGATACCGTGCTTCTGCTGTTGGTTGATGTAGTAAATGTCACAGCCCCCTCCACAGCCCAGCCTGGGAGCCAAATTTCCTGCTCCACAGCAGGCACAGGCAAGCAGTGAGAGCCCCCACGGCACAATAGATTGGAATGGTGTTGGTCCCACCCAGTAACCTCAGCTCAGCCAAAGTTTTAGGAAACTTTGAGACAGGGTAACCTGGGCACAGGACGTGGGCCACAGGAAAGGAGATGGAGAAGTGGTGGGCAGGAGGTGGGAAACGGCCCTGGGAATGTGTGGCCCCTGAGGTAGGAGGTTACCCCAGCCAGTCACCCCTTCTCTCCAGCCTGAACATCTCTGTCACGGTCAGTAAGACCCAGGGTGAAGACTGGCAAGTCAAGAGGGGCCTAGGGACCACCCCAGGTCTGAAGTGGGAAAGATGCCTAGTAGGTCGTGATGGAGTTAGTAGTGAGTTTTACGAGTGGGTGGAAGGTCCAGTGTGGGTGTCAGGGGTGATGGGAGCATTCAGGGTTGAACTCTCAACTTGGAGAAGAGAGTTAGAGGAAACTTAGATAAAATGGGGAGTCAGGATTAATCTCCAAGGATGGGTACAAACATGGGGATTGAGTGAGGGTCAGAACAGGGATTTGGGGCCCTAGGGACTGTGGTTTTAGAGATGGGAACTGACTCAAAGTATCCCCTCCCCCCTCCAATAAATACAAAGCCTCCCTTCCTGGCTGGGAGGTCCTAATCCTATTACTGCTGCTCCCTGGTCTCCTAACCCCACACCCACAGCCACAGCCACACCCTCCTCCCAGAGAGCCTCCTGCCCTCCTAAAAAGCCCAAGGCAAGGGCTTCCACCTCAAGATGGGGGACAGAGAGATGGAGACAATGACACCCCCCCCCAGTCTCAGCTGATGGGAGCTTGTAACGGCCACACCCGGCCACACCCTCCTATTGAACACGGAGACTTGAGCATTCTTGTGGGGTCTGACACTGCCTTAGGGGCCCCTGCCTTCAGCCTCCTTCCTCCAGTGATAAGGAACATAGAGGAATAAAGATTCCCGAGGACCCGGGTCCCAAAGTCCAAGGTGTCCCATCAGAAGAACCAAACCAAGCCAAGCTGACATTTCTTTATTAGGAGCTGAGCAGGCCCCCGCCACAGCAGTCCCAATTGTGCGCACATGACTGAGCCTCCAAAGTGTGAGCACAGATGTTGTCCTTCCATGAAGGGAAGCACAGGCTGGCTACCCTCGCTACCTTGACATCCCTAGGAAAGCTGCTAAAGCTCCTGAGTAGCCAGGGTTAGCACATCAGGAACAGCAATGGAGCAGACCCTGTCCTTCCAGGATCAGCGGCTACTGGGGGCAGGGGGGCTCAGGGGGGCAGTCTTTGAAGTACTCGTGGCAGTAGAGACAGAGGCTGGCAAGCGAGCGCACATACTCGCTGAAGTCCACCTCACAGTCCTTGTTGGTATCCAGAAGGGTCATGAACTTATTGTAGTCACACTCCCGGAACTCACTCTGTGCAAGACAAGAAGGGGTGATCAGGAAGTGAGGAGCATAAGCAAAGTCTACACCACGACCCTCCAAAGGATGGGCCTCCCCTACTCCAACCCACACCCTCCTGGGGGCCAACCTCGCCCTGCTTCTCAGCTCCCTTGCCCCTAGCCACAGAGAGCGTTATCCCAACACAGGAAGAGTGACTGTCACCCTACTTTACATCCTATTTTGCCAAGGCTCATGCAGCTATGTCAGCTCACTTCCCTATGTCCCCTCCCCACAGTCCGGTCTCTCCCTCTTGCTGCCCTATGTTGGTGTTTGACCCCAGGCCGGTCTTTGCAGAGTCCCAATGGTACCTCCCACTAGGGGGAAGAGGTTTGAGGGTGCTCACCGGGGTCCAAGTGGGCAGCTCCTTCTGCAGCAGCTCCTTGAGCTCTGACTGGCAGATCTTGTGCTTGTCCCCACAGCGCCCAGCATACTCCTGGAAGGTGCACACAATGGCGGCTACTGCCTGCTCCAGGGGCCGGGTCATCCTCACTGTCACAAAAAAAGGGTGTGACTCACAAGGAGGGCCAGGCCAGGCTTCTCCCTCAGTGTTTCCTGAGAGCTAATTCCAGACCTGTCAGTCTCCAGCATGCTGAAGTTCCCCTTCCTCTAAGCAGCCCTCCTTGACAACTACTTACATACACACACACATACACGCACATGTGCACACATGCGCACACATGCACATGTGCACACACACATACACACTCTCACGCATGCACACACACGCACATACATACACACATGTGTGTGCACATACGCACATGCACACACACCACACACATACACGCACACACACACACCAATTCACCTCCCCATTGTGCCTGTTGTGGTTTTTCTGGCCAGAAGTTTCATTTCCCCAACATTACCGTAAGTGCCTCAGGAGCAGAATATGCCACCCCATCACCTGCACCCCTCACTGTGGTTCTCCCTAAGGACTCTGATTCCCTCCAGTCCTTTCTCACCCCAACTTCTGGAAACTGTCTCCCATTGGACACCATTCCACGTGATGCAGCCCCTGGTCCTAGAAGTCTCTGCCCCTTGGGGAGCTGGAGTTCCGTCCTGTAAGAGTTTGCTCAGGAAGCCCTGCCCAGTGCTTCTTTGCCCTGGTGAGGCTAGTGCCAGCAGGGATGTGATCGTAAGGGGATCCCCTACCACCCTGCTATGCCTCCTTCCCTGACCCAAAGAAGCTGCAGCTGGGAACCCTCATCCTCTGCTCACTCTGCAGGCCTGGGTGAACTGTTTTTCTCTGGGCCTCAATTGTCTTTTCCTGTAAAGTAGGTGAATTCAGCCTTACAGGCCTAGTCAGAAACGTGGACCGGGGTTCTCTTCTGAGTCCATTGGCTCATAGTACTCGGCTATGATATGCCCTATCCTCTAGCCAGCCTCCCTTCCCGTGGCAGGGGTGGGGTCTTAAGACAGAAGGCTTTGAAAAGAGTCCTCCCCACTCTGATGGACAGAAAGTGCTTCTGAAGAGCTCTCCCCCCACCCACCCCACTTCTGTTGTCACTCTCCACTGCCCATCCAGCCTAGGCAAACCCTGGGCAGGCAGGAAAGCCATAGAGCTGTTTCCATGTGAGCCCATGACTCATTCTTGACTCCCCCAGAGGACTGGAGTCCTGCAACACAGGGCAGCCAGAGCCAAGACTTCTTGGCGAGTTCCCTCTGCGGGGAGCAAATTGTCCCCAAGGAGGTAGAGGGGTGGGAGCTGAAGTGGCAAGCATTGCTAGGGTCTACTTCTTTGTGACAGCCCAGGACTGAAACAAGGAACCACGTTCCCAAGAGAGGAAAGGGCCATGGTCACAGGAGCTCAGCACCTCAGAGCCCTTATGAGCTCCCCCAGCCTGCCTGGCGCCACCTCTGTTGCTATTTCAGAAGCTTAGGGCTTGAAGACTCACATGAATCCTCTCCTCACCTGCAGCGCTGGCCTGTCCCAACTCATCCCCAAGAATGAAGCAAAGCCGCAAGGTGCTCACTAAGGGCTGCTCCAGAACCGTAGATGCCCACTGTCCCCACATCAGCACGAAACCATGGCTGGGCACAATCCCCAGGCCAGGCCAAACTTCCTACCGGCCCCTTAGTGTTCAAGGGAACCTCTGAGCCCACCATATCCGACTTCCCTCACCCCAACACCTGCTAACGCAACCTTTCTGCTCCCATTCCCGGGCCCTGTATCCAGGAACAGAGCAGCTGTTGAGGGATTCCTGAGAGACCCCAACACCCAGCCCAAGGCAGTCCCGAGCAGCCACACTCACCTCTGCTGCTGGCGTTTCAGCTGTGAAAGCCTAACAACTGGGTGTCCCTATTTGTAGCCTGTAGAGATGAAGGGAGCAATTATAGGGACCCAAGTAGGTCAGCCCTGAAGCTGCCCCCAGGGTCTCCTGCCTTCTTCCCTCAGCAGCCTCTATTACAGGCCCACCGCCCACCTAGCAACGCACACATCAAAGGCCCAGTCCGAGTCTCAGACACCACTCCCAGCTCATCCCCCCCTTCTGCCCTTCCCCAAAGCTAAGAACTGGCAGCAGCTTCCTGGTGGCATCTTCCAGTCACACACATCCCTCTCCTGAGCTCTTGATCATCAAGAGACCCAGAATACAACATGGGAACACACCTGATTCTCTTAGGCCAGACAGCCAGAGTCCCTGTACTGGGAGACCTTGAGAACACCTGGCTCAGGCCCCTACTTACAGGTGAGACATCTAAGGACATGGGGCACCCTCTGGCCCAGCCTCCAGATCACTGAACGTTCTGTAGCCTTTGGCTGTGAATTGCTTGTTCCACTGGAGGAAATTGTTGTGAGGTATTTTTGAGACCCAGGAGGAAGGGTACTCCTCCTAGGGAGCCTCCAGCTGGCAGGGCTTGGACTTTCTTGTCTCTCGACTCCCGGTGATGTGGACGAATGTGGGTCACAGAATCATACGGGAGCTGGCGTGTCCCCAGCTCCTAAGGAAGCTGCTTCCCTAGTCAGTGCTCTGCGCAGCACCCGGGCAGTTTTCCCAGCAGTTCTGGGGGTAGAGCATTCATTTGTCCTTTGGCTGAAGAGTATTGCCCCTTGGACAGATGGTGGTGGCGCACACCTTTAATCCCAGCACTCGAGAGTCAGAGGCAGGCTGATCTCCGTGAGTTCGAGACCAGCCTGACCCACAGCGCGAGTTTCAGGACAGGCTCCCAGACTATAGGGAAACCCTGTCTTGAATCCCCCCAAAAAAGAGTATTGCCCCTTGGGGTTCAGCATCACCTCTCTACTTTTGTCCCCTCCTCTGTGAGCCCTGGGCTTCACTTGTGTCTTCCTGACCCCCCAGATCGTCTTGGCTGGAGCCCTCAGGATTCCGTGCTCAACTTCGCAGATTTTGACATCACTTAAGCTTTTTTAAAGGAGGCTTTGGTTTGTTCGTTTGTTTTCTTGTTTTTTTTTTAAGGTTTATTTTTATTTTTACTTCTGTGTCTGTCCATGAGTGTTGTGCACATGAGGTGCAGGTGCCCACATTGTCACAGGCAATGAGTCCCCATGAAGATGGGGTCACAGGTCACGGGGACAAGCTCTAGTCCTCCACAAAAGCAGTACACACCCTTAGTAGCTCAGCTGTCTCTCCAGTCATCACTTAGAATTCTGAAGGGGTTTCTTTTTCTTTCTTCTTTTTTTAATTTTGAAACTTTTTTAATTAATTTATTTATTTATTTTATGCACATTCGTGTTTAGCTTCATGTGTGTCTGTGTGGGGGTGATGAGTCCTCTGAAACTAGAGGTACAGACAGTTGTGAGCTACCATGTGGGTGCTGGGAATCGAACTCAGAACCTCTTGAAGAGCAGCCAGGGCTCTTCTAAGCCATCTCTCCAGCCTGAAATTATTTTTATTTTTTTAAGATACCTTTATTTTTATTTTATGTGTGAGTGCCCATATCTCTATATAACACGTGCCTTCTCCCAAGGAGATCAGAAGAGGGTGGTGGGTGGGTGCTGGAGACCAAAGCTGAGTCCTCAGCCAAACAGCAAGTACTCTTAACATTTGAGCCGTCTTTCCAGACACAATAGGGGCTTTTTGTTTTGTTTTGTTTTATGAGACAGAGTCTTTTTACATAGCCCCGGCTATCCTAGAGCTCCTATGTAGAACAGGCTGGCTCAAACTCACAGAGATCTGCCTGTCTCTGCCTCCTGAGTGCTGGGATTAAAGGTGTGCGGCGCCATGTCTGGTCTAGGTTTTTTCTTAATGTCTTTCAGTCCTTTCATGTTTGAAAAAGATCATTTTAACTCTGTCCAGCATTTTCTGCCATTCTTAGCTGACACAGGCGGAGACCGCCATTTCCCCAGACACGGAAATCCTCTCTTGTTGCTTCTCTGTGCTCTCCCTACCCCTAAGCTTCCCTGTTTCACAGAGAGAAAATCCAGCACCCAGAAGAGTATGGGAAGGAGAAGAGGAGCCTGGCTTCCCAGCCGGTGACAAAGCCCTTATGCCTGTACGGCCAGTCTGAAAACCCTTGACCTCATCCTAGGCCCAGCACCCAGCTTTGCTGGGCCACCATCTCCTCCTGGAGGTTGCCCGCCGTGCAGGTGAGGGGAGTAAGCAATTGTGCAGAAGGATGAACTGTGATTAATCATGTTTTATTGGCAAGAAGTTATGAGGAGTTTAGGGAAGAGGACAGAGATGGTCACACCGCAGCAGAAGGAGGGGACAGAGTGGACCAGCAATTAATTTGCTTCTAGGTCAATGACTTATTCCCACCTGCTACCAGCCACCTTAAGCGTGTCACCTCTCCTCTTGGGATCTGGTTTTCTTCACTGATAGAAATAAAAACAGTTAACCATCTCATAGGGTTGTTGTGGGTTTGAGCCAGCACAGCAAGGCTCACGGAATAAACGTTACTAAAATATCATAAGGGCTTGGTAAATATTAATGCGGAGAGGCAGTGACTGGCCCAGGGTCATATTACTAGTGGGTGGCAGGTTCACTGTGCATACAAGTAATTAGAGCGCTGATTCGAGGCATCCGGGATATAACATAAACAAAACAGGCACAGTACCTCTCAAGGGAGATGACAACCTAGTGCGAGAAACGAACAATAACAAATGAATGTTTAATAAGATGGAAGAGTCCCGCAGCCTAGCTTCTGAGTCCCCTTTCTTATCCATTAGCCCTTCATGTTTCTGGGCGCAGTCACAGGTCCTAGGAACACTGCATCGGTGTCCACGGGAGGGGGCGGGGAGCGCTAGGAGAAGCCAAGAGACTTGTTTTGGTGGAGATGTGGGGTTGGCGGAAGAACATGGAAAGAACACTTAATTGGGCCTTCACTCAAACCCCGCCCCTCCACTCAAAACCCCACCCCTCCTCATCAACTGACTTCAACATGTTTGCCCTTCACCTTGTTAGAGATTTAGTTTTTTTTCCCTCCAAAGAGGGTTTGGAAGGTTCTTACCCTGAGAATCCAAAGTGTTGGCTTAGATGGTGGAACATGTCTTTCATCCCAGTGCTTGAACGGCAGAGGCAAGCCGATGTCGGTGAGCCCAAGCCCAGCCTAGACTACACAGCAAGTTTCAGGCCAGTCACAGCCACACAGTGAGACCTTGTTAAAAAAAAAAAAAAAAAAAAAAAAAAAGGAAGGAGAGGAGAGGGAAAGGGGGGAGGGAGGAGAGAGGAACGAGGGAGAAAAAAGGACATTTCGAAACACATTGTGTTACTAGCTGTTACTGAGGCAATGCAAAAGCTCTGACCCCCCAAGTCTAACTCAACAGAAACACCCTGAGTTCCCTTGATGGAGGGAGTAGGGACCGGTCTTTCCCCACCAGACCATCTAACTCAGCTTCTGCCTCCACAAAGAAGGAGGTCAGGACTCTAAATTCTCCTCCCTTGGTTCCCAAAACCCCTTCCTAAAGTGCATGGAATCTTCCTGCCCTACTGGAAGTTTTCCAGCATCTACCCTGAACCCCTTTTCTGCAGTGACCCCCAGTGCTCAGCAGTGGACCCCAGTTCCAGGGCCTGGACTAGAACCACCCTCCTTCCCTCCCACTCTCTCCTGTCCACACACTCCATCCCCTCCCTCGGGCTGAACCTTGTACCAGGACTCCTCACCTTACATAGCTCCCCCAGGACAGGTGAGCTGACCTCCGAGGAATGCGAGAAATTCGCTGCTGCTGGAGACTGAGAAGCATTGCCTCAAAGGCTCAGCAAGATGGTGTGTGAAGGGTGACAGCAGATACTAGCCGATCTAGCAGAGCTTCTTACAAGCTGAAGCCCTGACTCTCCCTGGCTCCCTTTCTGTCTCCTCGCTATCACTGCCATCACCTAAGATCCCTGGAAAACAACCACCCCTCTAAAGGGCAGTGTCTGGTCCTGCACCCCAGGGGCAAATAGAGGCTCCCAAGAATCTGGAAATTCTATTTACTTCTGGCAAAGGGGCCTGAGTCCTAGGGCCAGAATGATCACCCAAATCCAATAGCCCTGTGAAGTTAAATGAACTTGACCAAAACAATCATCCTCCTCTTTGATCTTCTGAGCCAAGTAGGAAGAACATATGGGAGGGGGTATCTGGTTACTGGGACCAGCACTGGGGCCAGGGAGAAAGCTGGAGGCCAGAGTCAAAGCTATGGAATTGGAGCTGGGGAATAGGAAGAGAATCTAAACTGGGACCAAGAAGAACCTGCAGAGGTCAGATCTGCTGCTTGCTTTGACTACCAAACCAATAGCTGGTTGTGTCCACTGCACAGAAGAGAACAGTGAGCTGGTAGAGAGATCAGGTGACCCATATGGGAGCTGTGGAGTGGGGTACCAGTTCACTGCATTGACCCAGAACCCATAATGAGTGCCATGTGGGGGCTGAGAACCAACCCCGGTTCCCCAGCACAAACAGTAGATGCTCTTAAGTGTGGAGCCATCTCTGCTTGCTCTTAGTTGACTCAGAAAATCAGTAGCATTGGCGGTGATGAGCTGAGCAAGTCTCCTAGCTCAATTGACATCTCTGATGCTTGATTTAAAATGAGAAAAGTCACCTAGGTGCTGGACAGTGGTGGCACACACCTTTAATCCCAGAACTCAGGAGGCAGAGGCAGGCGGATCTCTGTGAGTTCGAGACCGACCTGGTCTATCGAGCTAGTTCCAGAACAGCCAGGGATACACAGAGAAACCCTGTCTCAAAAACAAAACAGATCACCTATGGTATTTTTCAAGCACTGGCTTGAAAGCCACTTTACCTTATCCACTGCCCTCTGGCCCACAGGAACAAGATGAAGTCAAACTTGGCACTGTGTGTCTGTACTCTTAGAAGGCTGAGGCAGGATGATGGCTGAAAGTCTGAGCCCAGCCTAGGTTTCACAGCAATGCCTTGTCGCAAATAACTAAATAAGGGTGAAAACTGTAGGAACTTCCGCCGTGTGTCCTTGTCTCCTTTGCTACCTTAACCTCCGGGTCAGATCCTGCTGAACTGTGCATGTAGACACATTAGTCATTTAAAGAGTGTTTGTCTGGACTCCCAGGACAGGAGCAACTCACCCCAACCCTCTCCTCCCCAGTCAAGGCTAAAGACGCCGAGATAAGAGTAACTAAGACGTTTTCAAGATCACAGCCACGTCACTGCCTTGTGACCAACCACACGTATATCAACCTCGTTTCTCCATGTCCTATTCCAGATCACAGAAAAGGCACAGGGAAGTCTCAAGCCATCCCTAGTCTAAGACCCTCGTCTTCCCCTTGTTTAAGGTAGAAAGGCATTGACTGCTGGGTTAAGGGGATGTCTATTTATCGTATTCCCATTTCCCTGGGTTTCTGGATTAGATCTTTTTACTTGTTCCCTAGGCTCCATTCTGAGTGGCTGAGTGAGCAATCATCTTAGATTTGGTAACTAACTCACGCTGGCCTCAGTCTCCCTTTCCACAGAGCACTAGAGAGCTTTCTGAGCCACACCATAAAATGGTGGTCTGACCGGAGGTGTGGTTGCTACAATTCTCATCCCAGCAGCAATTCCAGGAGGAATGGGGAGATCCAGTCACAGGTCCTTGACAAGCAAGTGATGTCCAGGGGCTGGAGAGATGGCTCAGTGGTTAAGAGCACTGACTGCTCTTCCAGAGGACCCGGGTTCAATTCCCAGCACCTACATGGCAGCTCACAACTGTCTGAAGATCCAGTTGCAGGGGATCTGACACTTCACACCCATGCACATAAAACAAAGTTAATAAACCATAAAAAAAAATTTAAAAAATTGTTAAAAAAAAAAGTTATGTCCAGACCCTCCTCCGCCTTAGCACAAAGAATGGGGAAGCTTGTTCGTTTGCATTCAGCCTTTTGATGTTGGTTATTCTGTCCAATACCAAATGGAGTGGTTAGCCTCTCCGAGTCGGGGAAACCTCAGAGGCAACAAGATAAGTCTGGTCTTGCTAGCCCAACTGACTGTCCAAATCCAAAACTGAGAAGCCCACTTCTATGTAGCACCAAAAGAAATCAGAGTTCACAGAGCCAACCCCCTGCAAGGAGGCCCCATCTCCCTGCGACTTGGGCCGATGTGCCAGGTACAATTGAACCATATTCAGGCAGGTCCCCTCCAGGTCACACAAAGTCCAAAGCTCTGGAGATGGCTTCAGAAAGAGGAGAGAGGCCCAGTCTGCCGGCCCAGGGTCCCAGAGGGATGAGGAGTTCTCTAACAGACATGGGTCAAGGCCAGACACTAGCCCTTAACATCCCCGGTCTCTGTTTCCTCATCTGCGAGGTGTGGACACAGGCAGGATTAAACAGCTGGAGCATGAGTGGACCAAGCACAAATGGCCGGAGCTGCCCCCTCCGCTTTCCCATCTGTAAAAAGGTTTAATAATAGCCTCTTTTGGGTTACCATGAGGCCGAAATGACAGTGTGCCTGCAAGGAGCTTTGAGAACTGCCCTGGGACATTAATTACTGGCATCATGACTCCCTGGCCCATACTTACCAGATTCCTCTCCAACAGGGTGTCAGGAAAGTGGGCTTCTGTCTTTTTATTGCCATGGAAAGCGACCATTTCTTCCAGGGGACCTGCCTGGCCTTGCCTCCCAGCCCTAGGAGTGTGGGGAGGGCAGAATGCTGAGAGCCAGAGGCTGTCACATGGCCTCTCACCGGCTCCTTCTTTCTCTTCAGAACTCTGATCTACTCTGCAAGTGGCCCACACACATCAGAGTTTCCCAGGGAAGAAAGATCCAACTTATGGTCTCCCCACGTACCTTGGGCTTCTCAGAGCATGGCCTCTAGCTTCCAACACATTCTGACATCTTAGCATGAGCATTGCAAGAGGCTCCATTGGAAGCTGAAAGGTTCCTAAGATGTATTTCAGAATTCCCAGGGCATCATTTCTGCTGCGTTTCATTCAACAAGAAATCATTAAGATTGACTCAGCTTCAGGAGAACCATGCATGAAGGAGCTGCCATCTGATCTCCATACGAATGCCATAGCATAGCCTCACTCTCGCACACACACACATGCATGCACACACATGCGCACACAGAGAAATATGCACAGTGTCAAATTCTTTACTAATCTGTAGTTTACTCAGCAGTAAATTGCAGAAAACTTGTCTGACTTCAATCACTTTACATAACAAGTCTGCTGTAGGTAGTTTGGGGTTGGGTTGAGGGCCCAGGGAATGTCCTGTCCTTGTGTTTTTTCTTTAAACCCACAGCACAGCATCCCCTACACTGTGTTTGTGATTCCTGGTCACAACATGGCTGCTATGCCTCCAGGGCTCAGTGTCCATGCTCTAGGTGACAGAGTGAGTGAAGATGAGATCGGAAAAGCTTTGTCCCCAGAACCTTTGCCTTGTTAACACGGCAGTCGTGACCCTGTGTACAGGGCTTTGCCCTGTCTTGTGGGGCTCAGCAAGGTAATATGGCTACTCCTAGCTGGGTATGCTGACACCTTGGCTTTTTTTAATGAAAAGAGGAGATGGATAATAATTATAACAACACAAAAGCGATGTTCTCCTGGCTGTTTTGTTGCTTTCTCAGGAAACTCTGATGTGCGGGGGTCTCCTGCAGAGTAGATCAGAGTTCTGAAGAGGAGGAAGGAGCAGGTGAGAGACCATGTGACAGCTCTGTCCTCTCTGCTCAGCTAGGGCCGGGACAGGCCCCATCTGGAACAAATGGTCTCTTTTCATGGTAATAAAAAGAGAGAAGCCCACTTTCTTGACACCCTGCTGGAGTGTCAAGAGGGATCCAGGAAGCTGATTGTCTCGGTCAGGTTTTCTGTTGCTGTGACAAACACCATGAGAACTGCATGTGGGGAAGAGTTTGTTGTGCTCACACTTGTGCTCTGTGGTCCAGCACTGAAGTCAGGACAGGAACTCAAACAGGGCTGGATCCTGGAGGCAGGAACAGATGCAGAGGCCATGCTTACTGCCTCCCTCCCCACGACTTGCTCAGCCTGCTTTCTTATAGAACCCTAGACTACCAGCCCAGGAATGGCCCCGCCCCCAATGGGTTTGGCTCTCCCCACCAATCACTAAGAAAATAGGCTTGCCCACAGCCGGATCTTTTTCTCAGTCAAGGTTCCCTCCTCTCAGATGACTGCGGTTGGTGTCAAATTGGCATAAATCCAGCAGCACATTGATGGTTCTGTGTGACTTTCAGCCACACAACTAACACCAAGTGCAAAGCACGCTGAGCGAGCCCCTTGAGGGACGGTAGCCTGCAACTGCCCGAGACCCCCACAACCATTTCCAGCCTACCCACAGAACCATGAGAGATTTAAATGTATGTTTTCACCTAGCATGTCTTAGAGTGGTTCATTCTACAGCAACAGGTAGCTAGGAGGCCATCTGAGTCACTGAACCAAACTTGAACTGACCATCAAGACGTCTAATGCTCAGGTGCCAGTTTAGTTAAGTCATCACAGATCGGGCCTTGCGTAACCTCCAAATGCTTGTATGACTGGTACAAAATCCAGTAGCTATCAAAACCTCTCAAGAACAGTAAATTAAAAGATAAAATTGGACGGAGGTAAGAAGAGTGAACTCTGGGGCCTGGTGTTTATAGGCTGGAAAGCTGGTGAACCACGTGCTCAACTATCACCCGATTACCATGGGATGCAGGACATATAGCAGCTTAGGTTACAGTTTTAGGGGAAATGGCAAAAAATAAGAATTCTTTCCTTGAGCTGGCTCCTAAGAGGTTTTAGCAGAGTTCAACAGGGAGAGAGTGCACTCAGAACTGAGCTAGCCACCTTGGAAGTGGGTAGGATAATGAAGCTTTCTGAAAACGAGAACCCGGCCCCAGGCCTGGGATCTGACAAGGAGCCCTTAATGAAACTCGGGGCTGGCTAGGCCAGCGCTGCTCCCTGAGCGGCTCTTGGGACCACTCACCCTTCAGTCCCAAATGTGCTATATTCTGAGATTTTAACCTCCCTTCTCTGTTGAAACTGGGGAGGGAGGTGAAATGATTGTAGTTGTAGGCGGTATTCGTCTTTTTGTGGTTTTGGGAGGTTTTGTGTGTTTTGTTTTGTTTTGTTGTTTTGAGGCAGGGCCTTACTATGTAGACCAGGTTGGCCTCAAACTCTGGAGACCTGCCCCTGCCCATGTCCCTGCCTCTGCCCCTTGCCCCTGCCTCTGTCCCCTCCCCCCCGGCCCTGCCTCTGCCCATACCCCTGCCCTGACTCTGCCCCCTGGCCCTGCCTCCTGAGTGCTGGGATTAAAGATTATACTACCATGCCCAACCTGCCTTTTAAGATATTTTTCTTAGCGAAATAAAATGTTATCAGCATACCCCAACTCCCCAAATCTCATTTTGTGAACTCCCAAAGAGTAGACCCTTCGACCTCAGGAGAGTCGGAGAGCAGAAGGTGTGGGAAACCAGAGCACTTTCTGTCTCCAGCCCTTTAACTGATCCATCCAGGGCACAGAGCGTCACTGAGTCATCACGATGTTGTCCATAAATGAACAAACAAAAGTTTATTTAGTACAAAATTTAAAAAAAATAGAGAGAGAGAGCCCTATGGGCTCAGGAGACACACGGCAGGGTGTGGAGCGCTCTGCTTTCAGGGCCGGGCTGGGGACCCCTGGAAAAAGTCATTGCACATGATGGTGACCAGTGCCAGAAACACGGCGTACTCCTGGAAGTCCACCTGCTGGTCGCTGTCCTCATCAAGGTCGCCCATCAGCTTCTTTAGTCCTTCCTCATCCACCTTCTCCTGAAAGTGGCAGGGAGTGGAGTTATCACCCAGCTCCTGCCCGACCCACAGCCAAAACCTCCCCTTTACATTAGTATCCAGCATCTCCTCCCCACTGGGCAGCTAGGTGCACGGTGGCAGGAGACCCCATGAGGTACCAAGAAGGCCCAGTGAGGAAGCACAGATAGACTATGATGTAAGAGTCTCCACATTGCCAAGTGGTGGTGGCAATGCCTTTAATCCCAGCACTCAGGAGGCAGAGGCAGGTGCATCTCTGTTAGTTCGAGGCCAGCCTGGTCTACAAGAGCTAGTTCCAGGACAGGTTCCAAAGCTACAGAGAGATCCTGTCTCAATCCAGCATGCTTGCTGGAGTGGGGGATGCTGGGTGCTGGGTGTTCCTCAGACTAGGTATGAACTCTAATCTCTGCTAGATCCCAGCTTCATCTTGATGATGAGAAAAATCAAAGCTTACTGCCCCCTACATCAGCTGGCTCAATTCAGAAAAGACGAACTTTTTAATACCAGCCAAAACAATAGGAGAGAATTAACCCGAAATGGAGAAAAAAGAAAAAGTAAGCCCTGCCTCATATTAAGGCCTGAGACCTGAGTCTCTAGGATTACCCGTTAGTCTGTTCAAGACAAGAAGCAAACCGAGACCTAGCTACACCTCGCTGCCAAATGCCCCAGGATGCATGCCTTAGCTGGAATCCATTCTTTCTGCATGCTTTCTTGGCTTATTATACAAATGTGTAAAATAAAAGGAGAAACTAATGCCCTAGTAATATCCCTATGCAACCCTGGGCCAGCTGCCTCCCGTCCCTGAGTTTGGGACTATTCAACTAGCAAATAACAAGATTCTACCAATGGACTCTGAAGGCCCCACAGCAGTGTGCTCAGGAATACTGAAGGGGCTAGCCATTGATAAGTCCATTCACACACAGACCTAACTGCCACCCCAGGGACCGGGGAGTGGAAGCTGATACGGAGATCCTCAGCCCCACCCTGGAACAAGCACCAGGATTTACCCTGTGTGTCCACCTACTGCTCCTCGCCTCCCCTTGGTTCCCCTCCTGGCCTGCCTCACTTACCCCCACAAAGCTCGGCAGTTCCTTATGCAAAAGCTCCTTCATCTCCCCCTTGCTGAGTTTGAACTTGTCACCCTCTTGACCAGAGTACTTGTGGAAGGTGGAGACCATCACAGCCAGAGCCTCTTCCAGTGGACTGGACATCTTGAATCTGGAGACACAAAAGAACACCATCGAGGATCTTGGGGCCTCAAGTCCAGTCTACAAGGTCTGCTTCTGCTCCACCAAGTTTACCCTCTCGGAATGGCAAGGCAATGTCTGACCCTGCTCTGGAAGTGTGCTCCCTGAGGAGCAGGGTTCACACAGCCACTTCACACTGCACTCAGATGTTAAACCTCTACTGTGGTCTGGAGCCACCTAAAACAGGACCTCATATTCTAGAGACACACCTCTTTGGGGAGGCCTCCCTACTCGAGTGTCTACGGGAGGCAGAGAGGGGGATGGGAGGAGGCTGCAGGGTGTCTAGAAGCTCAATTTTACTCCTGTCTGTGCCAGGAATGTAGAGCATAAATGTGTCCATGGGCTCCCGGGATTGCTTGGCAGCAGCCATGGGAACAGTCCAAGAGTATGAGGCCCCGTGCAGGGGTCAAAGCTTTCATTGACCCTAGTCTCCTGAAGTCAGAGTCTCTGCCATCCTTCCGACAGGGGCTCTCCTAGCGTGACAGACTGCGAGCTGTGCCGCACATGCTGGTTCTTTGCAGACAGGGAGCAGGATGGAGACAACTGGTCACCCTCCCCATCAAGAAGGGTTCTGTTGGGGTTAGAACTAAAAAATATTAAATGCCCAGTGTCTTGGGATTGGCTAAAAGCTGAAGAGATGAGGTCGGAGTTCAGAGGTCACTTTTTCCAAATTCCTCTAAGAATATTGGGTGGGTTCCAGGCTAAGCCAGAGAAGCCAGTGCTGGAGGCAGGGAAAGTTCCCTGCCTCCGCAAGCCCCACCCTCACCCGCTTAGAACAGCACAGTAAGCAGCCTTGGGCAAGACTCTGCCGCTACACGGGCACAGGACCCAGGCGGGGCTAAGCACTGAGACCCTGTCTCTGGCTTCTTATTTCTAATAGATCCCAGTACTGACTGCTTTTGCGACCTCTCACTGTGCAGCCCAGTCAGACCCTGACCTCATGACTTTCCTACCTCAGTCTCCTAAGTGGGGGATTTCAGATACACTTCATGGCAATTACATCCGCCTCTACCTCCACATATCCATGGCCTACTCCTAGGCCTAAACCCCAAAAATGAGGCCCTAGACAGACATATCTAAACTAAGAAACAGAGACCTCAGACCCAGAGATGAGAGAACAGGCCACAGAGTAACCTAAACCCTCGCAGGGGATTCTGGGGAAGGTCCTTCCATCCAAAACTTCACAGAGGGTCTCTTCAAATGGGAAGTCCCACTAGGAAGTCAGAGAAAACTACAAGAACAAGGATTGAGGTAGTGGAACAAAGATCGAAACCCAGGTCCTGTGCAGGACAGAGGTACTCACCAAACCAGGTGGTGGAGAGACCTAGGAGGGAATACAGCGGCCAAGACACTCAGGGTAGGGATTTATATGCGAACCCTACTGGCCTCCAATTTGTCATTTTTGGGAAACAGAACCTGTCCCAACCTGATCTTGATAAAATCTGGCCTCCTGCCACCCCACACACTTCCTCTTGGCCCATCCCTCTCAGAAAACACTGGCTTCAGCACCAGCTGGAGGAGCCTCCTGTTCCAGCTAAGGGCATCCCTGAGCTCATCTGGGCCTCAACATGGAAACAAAGGCATTGTGGGAAAGGGGAGCCTGGTCAGGGAAGAGGGGAGGCAGCTTCTGTCCTGGGGCCTAGAGACTCATTCCAAGCCTGGTTCTCATATTATGCCTGTGAGTCACAGTTTCCTCCTGTGTCAGAAGATGCAGGGAACACAGGGTGGGTGGGAACTTCACAGCCTATGCTCATGGATATGTGTGGTGTGTGGTATGTGTGTGGTGTGTGTGTGTGTGTGTGTATGTATGTGTGGTGTGTGTATGTGTGGTGTGTGTGTGTATGTGGTGTGTGTGTGTGTGTGTGTGTGTGTGTGTGTGTGTGTGTAAGGTAAGAGAGATAGAAAGAGACAGAGAGAAGCTGTCCAGGCACCCCAGAAAGCTGGGGTTCAAAAGAGCAGCAGGAGACATCTAGAGGATGTCAGGAGGTCTAAGAAATCTTTTGTTGTTGTTTGTTTTGTTTTGTTTTAAAAGCCTGGCACCAGAATCCCTCTTAAAGAGATAGGGAGGCGGCTGGGTTTGTTTAAACTACTTCAAAATGAGCAAGGGCAATGGTTTCGTACCAGACCCAGATGCAGTAAGCAGCAGTCTGTGTGAGACGCAAAAGAGGAAAAAAGGGAGACATGAACCTCCTCTTCTTCCTTCTACAGATAGTTGAATGGGTGGGAATGACTCCTCTAGCCAGAGCTGAAAACAGGGGCCTGGACTCAGCCAAGGCCCTCACCACCCCCCACTGTGTCTTCTCCATGAAGAAGGACACTGTGTCCTTCAACTGGGCCCAAGGGAGGGGTCTTCAGGAAAGAGCTGACCTCAAGACTGCCCCCTTCTGTTCTTTATCCCATCCCCCCACTTGGACACCGCCCTTCCTGTGGGCCCAGCTCTCTTCCCCTGCAGACATCAGGCACCCTCTCTCTGCTCCCCCTGTGCTGGGTGACTCACATGGTTCCAGGCCCAGATGCCCAGGTGGTGACTCAGAGGCACACCCTGCTCCCCAAGGCCAGAGCAGCAGCCGGAAACCCCAACCCACAAGTGCCAGCGTGGAGCCCCTCACCAGGCAGCACCGAGGGAGGTGAGGATGGTGACCCCACGGAAACCTGTGAGCGAGCAGAATCAGACCCCCAGGGCTCTGCTTCGGGGTCACTGTGGCAACCAGCTGCAGAGCACAGATAAAGTGGGTCTTGGGTCCTCAATGTCCTCTTCTCTGTCTTTGCAAGGCACCCAGAGTCCCCCCTCCTCTCCAAGGCACCTGAGTGTCCCCCTCCTCCACTCCTCATGATGCTTCCCTTCCCTTCACAACCTACTTAAGTAGAAGTAAAAACTTTAGGTAGAGGTAAAAGCTCTCCACCCTGGGGAGGAGCCCACGGGGAACAAAGTCCTGCCACTCACAGTGACTTCACTTTACTCACATGAAATCCCTCTCCACTCAGAAACTACATGGTGTCTCTTCTGTAAAGTGCACAGTGGAGCACCCTGCGTGCTAAGTGCACAGGGAAACACCCTTCGCACTAACACCCACTGCTTTCCAGCCTCCCTGCCAGTCGTGGTTCTCTGAACAAGTGTACAAACACATGCTGAAGCCAAGGCCCTTGGCTTCACTGACAGCCCTGCTCAGAATTTGCCCACACCCCCACGTGTGTCTCCTTCTCCTGAGATCCCATCTACCCTTTGAAGGCCACTTGAAAGGGCTCCTCTAACCCAGCTAGACTCCATTTCTACCTGTCCTGGCACATATGCCACTCTCCCGGTGCCCTCCCTCTGTCCTGAGCGTCTCCTTATTTACACAGATCCACTGTGCACTGGCGTTCTCTCACCCTGGCCTTGTGGTGAGCTCACTGATGAATACTGGGTCCTATTCATTTCTGCATGAGCACAGAATCTCGCCCACGCCAGGTGCCTCCCAGCGTTTATGGCTGCTGACTGGCAACAGAGGTCACTGGGGCTGGTGGGTAGGTAGGAGCCAGGGGACTCTCTTTGCTCCCTGCCTGAAAGCACACCACTGAACACGCCAGTAAATAATAACGTCTCCTCTGAGCCCCAGGAGCAGCAATGAGACAGAGTTGGAAAACAGAGCCTCTGAGAGCTACAAATCCCTGAGGAGTGACCACAGGAAACATCCTGCCATGGGGACCCAGAAAAGGACCCAAGTCCCCAGAGGACAGGAATGGAGGCTGACAAAGAGGGCAGAGAAACAGTCAGGTGGAAGAGTCAGGAAGAAAACAGATTGGAGGAATGGATCAATGAGAGCATAATAGTGGCAGCGGAACCAGGGAGACAGGGACAAGATGAGAGAGGGGGCGGGACAGAGGCATCTCAGAGATGCAGGCCACATCTGTGCCCCATCCAATAGCTATGCTCCTGAAACTTCCCAAAGCAGACTGACTTGCCTCTGACTTTCTGTGTGACCTTGAGCATCTGCATTTAGAACATCAGGACTGATAACACCGGGTGGATGAGCCCACCCCACCCCAGCTCCCCCTCCTCCCCGACCCAATCTGTTCTGACATTCTCCAACAGAGAATCCAGGACAGAAGCAGGCGGTGGAGCACCCCAGGCACTGACTGCCCACATTCCATCCACCCCCTCCCAAGCTCTGAGTGCCAGCCCTGGCCAGCTCCGGTTTTGCCTGTCTCTTTTCTGCCTTCTAGTGGTGGAGATTTATCATTGCAATGCAGCTCTCGGGCTCCCTCAGGTCCACCAGCAAACTGTTCCCAAGCCCCGAGTGTGATTCACCAAGGAGGCGGCAGCGGTGATTCATCTCCAAGGAGCCTTCCCACGCCCACACCTGCTTCACATAGAAGGGGTTTCCTGGACAGCCCCTGCTGAGAAGCCTAGGTGGAAACCCGAAACCGGGAACCTGTTTCAAATGCCTGGGGTAGGATTAGGGGCTGCCAGAGGTGTCAGAAATGAGAACCTGAGCATTGCCCAAGTCACCGATTTTGGGGGGCAGCTCAGTGAAAAAAGAAATGACCTCACTCTCAGCTTCCCAGGTATGTCTGGGTGCTGTCCCTGACTCACCCTGCAATGTTGGGTAAGTGGTACCACACCTCAGAGTCTCTTTGCCACGAGGATCACTTTTAGTATCCCCTGCACCCTAAAATAAACTTTGAAGTTCTTTTTCTTATCAAACTGCTGAAGTCATTCACGATCTGTTCTACAAATCTTAGCCGTGGCTCTCCCCTTGCAGCACGGTCATTACAGGAGAAGCCACGCCTCGCATTCTTAATTGCCGTTCCTAAGAAGTATGTGCATTCCTGTGGCTGCGGAGGACCTACTGTGTGCCAAGTTTTTCCATAGATTCTCCCACCTAGTTCATAAGACAATCCCAGGAAGGTGGCCCATCTCACCCTACTTTATAGAAATGAAAATTGGGGCTCCAGGACATCTTCACACCCAACAAATAAGGGAGGAAAGAAAACTTAAAGACGGGTGATTTTGCAGTGTTAAACGTCTGTGTGCTCCAGTCACCAGTGTTGCCAAGAGGCCTTAAGGATAGTTACTGCTCCTTCTGTCCAGCAAATTAGCCTCAAGTGTCGGCCACACTGGGGTCCAGGAACCCCTTTTCTCAGCATCTCCACTTCTGGCACCTTTTCCTGTTGACTTCAAATATTCTGTGGCCCGAATTTGAAATAAACTAAAAAGCAACCTTTGTGAGCACCCCCACCTTCCAGTAAAGACTGGGTCTTATTCATTTCTGCGCGCAAAGGATCTCACCCACGTCAGGTGCTGCTGCGTGACACCGGGGTGGAGGCGGGGGTACTAGGGACGGGAGCCCTCCCTCTCCTCACTGCCTGAAAGCCCACCAGTCATTACACCAGCAAATAAAGACAGGGTTGGGAAACAGAGCCTCGGAGAGCTACAAATCCCCAAGGAATGACCACAGGAAACATCCTGCCATGGGGACCAGAGAAGGGGAGCTGTGCAGAATCTCCGGGGGGGCTGGAGGGGGAGAAGAATGGAGCCTGGAGGCAGACAGATGGAAGAACCAGGCTTCCCGTGTGCCACAAAAAGCACTACCATCCACCCAGTGGCCCAAACCAGACGCTTGGCTTCCTCCCAGCCTCCGCTTCCCTGGCTGCAAACCAGATATCTGGTCAGCCTGCTGATTTCTAAGCAGGCCTGGTCCCTGTCCACACTGCTTTAGGCCTCATTCAAATCATCTGGTCCTGCTGTAGATGCGCTCCCACCCCTGCTCCTGGGCCTCACTCCAACCCTCCTCAACTCTGCCTCCAGGGTGACTCTTGAGAAGTTCAGATCTCTCCAGATTAGAGCATTTGGCGAATTCTCACCACTTTTAGGATACCAAGGGATGGCATGCTATCCTTGACACGCTGACTTTGCTGTGGTATATCATACTTTCTCGTGCCCCCAAACCTGCGCCCATGCCCTGTACTCTCGTGGAAAGCCTTCAATGGAGCCACCCACCAGCCTCTGATTTCTTTTCTTTTCTCTTTTTTTTTGGGGGGGGGGATTTTATTTATTATTTTATGTGGATGAGTGTTTATCTGAATGTATGTTTGTGTGCTACATTCATACGGTCCCAAGAAAACCAAAAAATGGTGTCAGATCCCCAGGGACTGGGGTTACAGACTCTTGTGAGCCATCGAACCTGGGTCCTCTGGAAGAGCAGCCATGTGCTCTCAACCACAAAGCCATCCCTCCAGCCCCATCACAAGCCTCTTAATCACCCTTCCAGCTCAGCTCAAAGGTTATTTCCTCCAGGTACGTCCCCATATCTATTTCCCGGGTCTCCTGCGTGCTCCAGCTTGCTTGAGAAGTGTTTGACGGATGGTGGATAGAGGCTCAAGGGCTGTCCCTCACTGCCAGAATCTTCTCCCCTTCCTGTATTATCCCACCTCCAGATACACACAACCCCTGAACCTTTCGAAAACCATCTCATTTGCATTCTATGGAATCAGCTCTCTCCAGTGCTAGCAGAAGCTCCCGTCTTGGTATTGCTAGCGATGGAGAGGGAGCGGCTTAAAGCCCCCTTCTTGGAAGATGACTCCCTCCACTGCCCTCTAGACCTGCATGAGAAGACTCTGTTCTCCCCTCACCACTGATGCTGCTCCCTCCCATCCAAGCTTCTGTGTTCCCTTCCTCCACTAAGGGCCCACCACCCCCATGGGTCCTGCTGGGCAGCGTCTGTCCATGGTGAGGTGTGGAGAAGGACCATGCTGGGTGACTTTCCTGGGGAGACAAATATCTGATGAGTTTGTTGGGGTTCCATGCTGGAGCTTGGATGACTCAAAGGCAGTTGCATTACCAAACCCCCACCCCCACCCACCCCTGCACCCCAGGCACCAATAACAATTAGTTACCTTGAGCTGCCTGCAGGCAGCTCAGCAAATCAACAAATCTCCTCTCCCCAGAAGTCCTCTCTGCTTCTATACTTTCAGGGAGACACCTCTGGATCCTGTTTTAGGAGCTTCCTGAGACAGGGAAGTTTTGTTTACTGCCTGCGCTTTAGAGGGATGTTTAAATTTTGAAGAAATGGCTACACACCTGTCCATGGTATATATAATGATCTTGGGGCTGGAAAGATGATGGTTCAGCAGTTGAGAGCACTGGGTGTTCTTCCAGAGACACCAGGGTTCTAAAACCCACGGGACAACTTTAATTCCATTTCCAGGGGATCCGGTGCCCTCTTCTGGCCTCCTTGAGCACTGCATGCTCACATAGCAGAGACCTATATACAGGCAAAACACTCATAAACCTAAAGCAACACAAAGATCTTATTGGCCTAGTTACTTTTCCCATCACCAGGATGAAAACTCCTAAAGGAAGAAACTCAAGAGAGGAAGGGTGTGTTTGACTCACTACTCGAGATAGCACAGCTCATCATGAGGAAAGCTCGGATGCATGAGCAGCTCCATGTGGGGGTAGAAGGACCCTTGGGCACGTCATGTCATCAGCCAGAAATCAAAGAAGTCAACCAGACGCTGGGCAAGGCTGCAACTCCTTAAGGCCTACCTCCCAGTGACCCACTTCCTCTAGCTAAGTCCCACCTTCTAAAGATTTCTTACTTTCCTGAAACAACACTACCTGCTGTGGACCAAGTTTGTAAACACATGAGCCTGTGGGGCGCAGTTCCCATCCAAACCACAACATCCTGTGCCTAGCTGGATGGTCTTACAGTCAGCCCATGACACAGGACGCATTCACGTATTCAGGACAACCTTAAAAGCCCCCGGGGTTGCTGGGGGATGGCTCAGTCCAGAAAGTAACTGCTGCTCAAACAATATGAACCTGAGTTTGAGTGGCCAGAAGTCATATAAATAGTTGGGCATGGCAACACATACGTGTAATCCTGCTGCTGTGGGGCAGGAGACGGGAGATTGTCACAGCTTGTTGGTCAGTGTAGCCAATTGATGAGCTCTGGGTTCAGAGGAGACCCTGCCTCAGGCAGTAAGTTAGACAGGGATTAAAGAAAACATTCCTACTTAACCTCTGGCTTCATATGGATGCACACACACACACACACACACACTCATATTAAATATATACACATATTATATATTATATAAGTTTATCATCATAAGAATAAAAAGTAAATAAAGACCAAAAAGTCTCTGTGCTCTTAGAGTTCCAACGCTGTTCAGAAGTCCAAAGTCTCTTCTGAGACTCAAAACAAACCCTTAACTAAGAGCCCATGGAAAATCAAATATCAACTTTCCCCCTTCTCCCCCCCTCCAATTTCCCTCCCACTACATACTTCCAGTGTACAGTGATACAAACATATCCATTCTAAAACAAAAGAATGGAAAAATATCAAAAGAATAGCACACTAAAGAAAGTCTAGAATTCAAACAGGCTCCAAAGTTTATCTGCAAAACCCCTATCTGCCCTTTCTGCAGCTTCACCTTGACTCACGGTCCTGTGCACGTCAAATGTTCATCTTCCCCATTTTCCCTCTCCACTATCTGATAGCTCAGAATTCTGACTGCAGACCTAGCTAAAGGCAGTGATTAATAACCCCGTGACAATCAGAATGCTGTGCAACAGCTCCACACCCAGCATCTGGGCCGAGACAGCATCTCCCGGGCTCCATCGCGTCTGTACAGTCCTGTCCCTACAGCCCTGCATCCTGCAGCACGTGTGCTCTCTCTTGGCCTGGGCCTTTTCAGTGCCTGCTTAAAAGTCCAAATTTCTGCCATCTTCTGCATCCTGGGATCTCCCTTGAAATTTCATGCACAACGCCCTCACGCAAGGACTCCCTGCCGAGAATGTAGCATTGCTACAGATTGCCAGACCTCAGCAACTTTGGGTAACCTTGGTGTAAACTTCCATCAGCCCATGAGTCTGGAGTTTTGTTTGCCTGCCAAACCAGTACTACATGGAAAATAACACCAATTCTTACTGCCAACTTGAAATGTAGCCTGACCCACTTGGACTGTGGCCGCAGTATCCAAGGGCCTAAGTGACTTCATCAGGGGAAGTTTCCCTGGGCAGCCATTTTTAAGCAAGACACCCCCAGGAGGAGACACTCTTCAAATGAGGGCTTTCAGCTAGGTTTCAGCTTTATGCCCTGAGGCCTTCAGTGGGTAAGATCTCGCCTTTACTGCGCCAATCCCACCGTCCCAAAGCAAGCTGCACAGTCGGTCCTTAGTTGCGCTCCTGTCCGTGCGGCTGTAGCTGCTTTCTCTGCAAAACCCTTATCTGTCCTCCCTGCAGCTTCACCTCGACTCCTGGCCCTGTGCACAGCAAACTCTTCATCTTCCACATTTTTTCTCTCCACTATATAATGGTTCAGAATTCTCACCAGAACCCTAGCTAAATCACGTGGCAACCTGAATGCTGTGCTGTCTGGCAATGTTCTCCACAGAACAAATCTGTCCATTGCTTCTGAAAGCAACAGCACTCAAATTGTTAGGACACAACACACAACCAGCTTCTTTATCTGAATGTAACATAAATGGCATCTAGCCCAGTGTCTGCTGCAGTCTAGCTTTATTTTTAGGTGTATTTGGTTTTGTTTGTTTTTCCTTGCTTTTCATTGTTCTCTTTTTTCTCTTTTTTGACATTTCATTGTGTAGTTCAAGCTGGCCAACTTGCTATGTAGCCAAGGATAACCTTGAACTCCCAGTCCTGGTACCTCCACCTTCTAAGAACTTGGATCACAGGCATGCACTGCCACTCCCAGCCAGTTCTTCCTCTCTACACCCTCATGAATCCAAACCGTGTCCATCTTTCTGGCAATAGTATGGTCTCCCAAACACTTATCAGAATGGCCCAGGAAACTCTGACTACGGTGTTAGGGCCTCTCTGATCCACAATTCTAAATTCCTCTACCTTCATCCCAAAAACCAAAAAAAAAAAAAAAAAAAAAAATAGAATCAGTTTTTTTGGTTTTGTTTTGCTTTGTTTTGCTCCTGTTTTTCGAGATAGGATTTCTCTGTTCTGGAACTCACTCTGTAGACCAGGCTAGCCTCAAACTCAGAGGTCCACCTGCCTCTGCCTCCCAAGTGCCATGGTCAGTTTTATGACAGCAACAGCTTTCTGCATTAGTTAGCTCTTCATCACTCTAACGGGCCCTTGACAGCTTCTAGAAGAAAGGATTTATCTGAGTTCATGACTTGTGTGGTGATAATCCATCTCAGAGGAGGGTGTGACTGTGGGTGGCCTCATGGCTGTAGGAGATGAGGCAGTTGCTTGCCCCAGGGTGCCATCCAGGAAGCAGAGCATGCATGGTGTGCCTGAGGAGGCTATGAGGCCTACTCCTGTACCTCAAGTCTGTAATAGGCCCCAAGTCCAAGGGTCTCTCAATCTCTCGAGATGAGCAACCACCTGAGAACCAACTCTTCAGACATATGAACCTGCAGGAGAGAGTTAACTCAAACCACAGCATGGCCTCCGCTCCAAACTACACCATCTAGTCCATGGCTGTGTGGGAGCCCTGCCTGAGTCCTCCTCAGAGCTTCAAAGGGAAGAAGGAGGGAATAACTAGCACCCTCCAAACCCCAGACTCTTCCCCTTCTCAGCCTCTCTGTGGCCATTTACAACCATTTGCTGGAGTCATTTTTCAGGGGGTGTGGTCAGGAAATACAAACTCTCTTGTTTCCCCAACCTCTAGCCACCAAAACCGCCACTGCATCCCCGTGAAAGCCAGTTAGAAGGAACACAGTGAAATGGACTGTGCAGAAGTCCCTAGAGTATGGTCCAATCAGGGGGCCCTAGAAATTCCAGGCCCTTTCCCTGCCCTTAACCCTATTCGTCTCTTCATCGGCAACCTTTTCAATAAACAAGATAAAAGATAATAAGGTAAATAGCCTTGAAAATATAAAAAGAAGAGTAAGGTAGCTGTGGTTCGGTGGTAGAGCATTCTCCTGGAGAGAGCAAGGACCTGGGTTCCATTCCCAAAAAGGGAGAAAGAGATTGTGAAATAGGCTCCAATAACCAATACCTTCCTGATAGTCAATAAACAAATTCTAAATACTTAATGGATAGCCTTTTTGAAGAAGCTCAGAAGGCTGGCGTCAAGGGCTTGCCTTAACCTGGACAGCAGAAACGGCAGATTCAGGATATAAAATTATGGGAAAGTGGGGCTAGTGAGAAAGCTTAGCAGGTGAAGGTGCTTGCTGCCAACCCGAGCCCCACATGGTGGAGAGAGAAGGGATTCCCACAGCTGTCCTCTGACACCCACATGGCCATGTGGGTGTCCACACACAGATAGGTAAATAGGAACAATCTAAAGGAAGAGACACTGCCTTAGCCACAAGGTTAATAAGTAACAGAAAGGGGACGGATGGGGGGGGGGAGCTCCAGGACTTTCCTAGGACGGTCACAGGCTGGGAATGAACCTTAGAAAACTGTTTCTGAAGTTGAAGAAACATTGTTGTCCTTCGACACAATTTGGTTGACTATTTTGTTCTATTCTGGATTTTTGTTCTCTCTCTCTCCTCCTTATTAACAGGGCCTCACTATGCAACTTAGGGTAGCCTCCACCGCAAGTTCCTCCTGTCTCAGACTCCCAAGTGATGGGGTTGCCAGCAGCTGTCACTACACAACTTAAAAACCATCATTTGTGTTCAGATCCAGTCAATCAGTGGTGCAGGCCATCTACAAGTGCGATATTCCTCAGAGTACTGGACTTCCATATTCCACTGTCACTGCAATCTGTGTCAGAGACTCCATCTGAAAATACAACACATCTAAACAAAAACAGAAACTCCCTTTTCCCTGGCAACAGCTCTTCTTCTCCTTAAATTGCTAAGGAACACAGCCTGCAAGGAAATGAGCTTAGAGGCTGCTGTGACATTTGAGGGACTCCAACTCCTGCTGAACCATCCAAAGAACTTTCTGAGCATTGAATTTTTTTTTACAGGCTAACTGGAAAATTTGCATAGGAATGGTGATGTGAGTACACAAACCAGATTAGGGAGGGACATCAGGGTCACCGGGCACTTGTTTAAAATACTAATCCATCTCTCGCAATGAGACTCTTAAGTCGATTTCCTAATACTAGTTGGGAAAGGAGCATATACGATGTACTTTTTCTAAAAGGCTCTCCAGAAAGAAAAGTAGACTTATTTTCTAATATTAATAAATCAATATATATTAAATACCTGCCTCTATTAGAATCTTCAAATAATACAAAATAGCAAACGCTTTTATAACATAAAACATTTTCCAAACATCATCCTCTCTTCCTCCCCACCCCCCAATGCTAGAGATAGAACCCAAGACTCCAAGACCTGCACATTCTAGGCAAGCACCCTACCACTGATCTACAATTTACCCACAAATACGAATGACTAGCTTGGAATAATCTTTTTGTACACTGTGAAGATGTGTCTCTGCCAAGGCACCTTCTGATTGGTTTAATAAAGAGCTGAGCAGCCAATAGCTAGGCAGAAGAAGCTAGGTGGGAATTCCAGGGAGAGAGAGGAACTCTGGGAGCAAGAGAGGTGGGGCTAGTCAGTGAGCTGAACATACAGTACTGCATGAAGGTAAAAAGCCAAGCAACAGAATGCAGATTAAGGCTGGGAGATGGTGGCGCACGCCTTTAATCCCAGCACTCGGGAGGCAGAGGCAAGCGGATCTCTGTGAGTTCGAGACCAGCCTGGTCTACAGAGCTAGTTCCAGGACAGGCTCCAGAATGCAGATTAATATAAACGGGTTAATTTAAGGTATAAGAGCTCGTTGGGAACAAGCCTATGCTAAGGTCAAACTTTAATAATTAATAACAAGTCTTCATGTCATAATTTGGGCACTGGTGGTCCAAAGAAAGGCCAATAACAGCTGACATACATCGTTGCCAAATAGTATAAATGTGTTTAAATGTCAGAGTTTCAAAATTTGCAATACATTCTAGTTCTACATAGCATATTAAATGTTCTGCGTAATTATTTTATAACAGTTACCATCAAAATACTAGAAGGGCCTGCTTCCTCCACAGCTGTGCCTCTGATTGTCTGGTTTGGTGTGCAATGGCAAGACAGACTCCAATATTAATCTGGGTGGCATATCTTCCTTTTCTTTCTGTATTTGTTTTGTGGTTTAGGGCATGGAACCCAGGATTTCACACATGATAGCTCTACCATGGAGCTACACACCAGCCTATATTTTTGTTTAAGAATTAAATTGGTCACTTAGTATATTAGCAGCATTAATCTCCCTATTCACGTTTATGCAGTTCTAGAACTATGCATTTTATAAATTCTTTCCCCAAAGAATTCCAGTTCATCTCCTTTTTGTTTTATTTTCTTTTAGAACCTGATTATTCTTGGGTAAGATTTGTGATTATGCATCCACTTGCCACTGCTCACGGTCCATAGCTGTGCTCATACCTCAGAGTGTTCTCATTTTTCAGTTTGCAATGGCAAGATAGACTCCAATATTAATCTGGATGGAGCCACTAAAAAATACTTCCTTTCAGCTCGGATCAGGGCGCCACACCACGGGCTAGAGAACATTCTTTCAGTGGTTTCCCATGTCATAGATCAGTCAGCCCGGGCACACATGAGAGGGTGGTTTATTACATTCCGTGTCACAAGGGGAACATTTTCTACTTCAAACTGAAACCAGTTAGACTTCTGTATCCGGCTGTTGTTTTAACTCCCTGCCTGTGAGGAGGTCCCTGTCGGCACCATCACCCCTCCACACCACAGCTCTCAGGACTGGAGGCAGGCTTCCACCTCCCACCGGTCCTTACTCAGGTACAGAGGCCCCGCAGTTCCAGAGTTCTGACCCCTGGGGCCTGAAGAGTTCAGGACATCTGCGCCCTGGACGTCAACTCCTCGTGGTCTCCCCTAGCCAGAGGCCATCAACTCCTCATGGCCTCCCCTAGCCAGAGACCGTCAACTCCTCGTGGCCTCCCCTAGCCAGAGGCTGGCTGCTGTCCTAGCAAACACACAAGCCTCGGTGTCAGGCAGCCTTGAGGCTGAAGCCGGGCTCCCGTTGCCAGAAGAGAGGGCCAAACACAGTGTAACTCGTGACAGTGTTGCTTGGTGACACCGATGCTGAGCAGAATCTACGTAAATGAGCGTGATTAGCATTCCTCACAGAAGTGTCTACCGCAAGGGCTACGTCCGGTGTGTTCGATGAACTCAGGGAAGTTCCTCATTCCAGAAAAAGACAATAGCCAGTTTCGGGAGCAGAGACAGGTGACACAAGGCAGGGCATTACTCACGAGGAAGTGGTTTCAGAGATCAGTTATGGTAAAAGAGTTAAGACTTTGGGATCTGGACTTGAATCTCAACCCAATGATTAGCATTAATTCTATTAATTATGACCTTTCAGAGGCTGAAGAGATCACTCAAAGGTTGAGAGTTTGGGCTGCTCTTGCACAAGAGGACTAACGTTCAGGTCCCAGCACCAACACCAGGTGGCTGACAACTGCTTAAAACTCCAGTTCCAGAGCATCCGAAGCCTCTTCTGCTCATACACGTGTGCACACTCAAACATACAGAGATAAAAACATTTATTATATTTTTACTTTATCTTATTATTCCCGTTCTTGTTCATTTATTTATTCAGACAAAGTCTCACCGTATCATGTCTCCATGCCTGGCCAGCTACTCACTCTGCAGGTCATCCAGGCTTTAAACTTAGAGATCCATCTGCCTCTGCCTCATAAGTGCTGACTAACAGTGTGCACCACCACACTCAGCCAAGGTGGTTTTAATCTTTCGGGAGCTGCAGAAATGACCAGTTAAGAGTCTGTACCTGTAGAGGACCAGAATTGAATTCCCAGAATTGAATTCTTACAACCATCAGTTCCATGGGGATCCTAAACTTCCCTCTTCTGACCACCACATATGCACATATACCTGCATCTCTCTCTCTCTCTCTCTCTCTCTCTCTCTCTCTCTCTCTCTCTCTCTCTCTCTCTCTCTCTCCCACCCACTCACACACACCCACACACCTGCCCATCAAACACAAACCCTAAGTTTAATCTTCAGTGTTATGATGGGAAATGTCCCCATTGACCCCCATCTGGCTGCCCTGTTTGGGAAAACTATAGAACTTTTAGGATGTGGGGCCCACCTGGAGGAAGTAGAACAGGTCTTGAGGTTAGAGCCAGGCCCAACACCCATTCACCCCTCTGCTTCTGGGCTTGCTGACCGAATCAAGCGTACATGATCTGCCCTGCTCTCCCTCTGTCCCAGGATGATTGGCCGGGAAACCAATCATTCAACCGCAAATCCAAAAGGAATCCTTCCTCCTGTGAGTTATGGCTCTCAGGCTTTTTGTCGCTGCTATTACATTCAGTGCTTCAGCTAAGAGACCAGCTCACCTCAAGCTCACGGGATCACGAAAAGTGTGTTGACAAAGTTCCTTTGGTAACCTGCTTGCCTAGCATTCAAGAACTCCTGGGTTTAACCTCCAGCACCCCATAAACTGGTGTAGTGGTATACTTCTCACCCAGGGGAAGTGGAGGCAGGAGGATCGAGACTTCAAAATAATCCTCAGCTACATAGTAAGTTCGAGTCAGTCTGGGATACGTAAGCCCCTATCTCAAATGAATAAACCTGTTCTCATGGAGTGTTGAAGTAATTCGCAGGATCAGTGATCCAGCCTCAGAGCCCACAAGGAATTAAACATCACCCATCGATTCGCTGGCCACATGTTCTTCCAGCCTTGTAAACCCAGGAGAAAGCCCTGATTGGCCCTGCTTGGTTCAGCCATTCTGCCATTGCCCAATCCCTGTAGCCAGAGAGACAAAGGGCTATGATTAACCAGGGTAAGGTCAGATTCTAGGTCCCTTACTAAAATAAGCAAGTGTCACAGTAGCCACACTGTGTGCTCTTGCACAGTAGGTCCCTGCAATCACCACTCTACTCCTCTGTGCAGAGTCCTACCCCATCCCACAGATCAAATGAGCAGACCTGTGATCTTCACACGAACTCAGTGCGTGTTAGTAGAAGCATCTCTGTGATACACATGGAACATACACATGAACTCAAGCGTGTTATTAAAAAGCAGTTTTGTGATACACATGGGATATATACATGAACTCAATGCATGTTATTAGAAGCAGCACTGTGATATACATGAGATATACCCAAGAACTCACGCATGGTATTAGAAGCAGCCATGGAAAGAAGAAACCAGGGCTGCAGAGATGGCTCCATGGTTAAGAACACTGGCTGTTCTTGCAAAGGACCTGGGTTCAATTTCCAGCACCCATGTGGTGGCTCACAACTGACTATCTCTATTTCTAAGGGCTTCACTGCCCTTCACTGACCTCCATGGGCACCGGGCACATGGGTACATACAGGCAAAAGAAAGCACTAGTGCCCATAAAAATTTAAGAAACAAAGAAAAAAGAAAAAAGAAATATTTCCTACCAGGAGAGACATACACCTTTGTCAGGCTTACTTACATGGCCGGAGTCTATCGGTGTAGCCCTGCAATTCCAGGACTTGAGCTAGGAGGATCAGAAGGTCGCTTCAAGGCTAGCCTTGACTACATAGCAAGTTCAAAACTAGCCTGGGTTATATGAAAATGAGGATCTGTCTCGGAAAGAAAAGGAGGAGGGGAGGGAGAGAGAAATCTTATTCACATCCAGTTATTTCCCACCACCTCCAGATTCACAGAGGGACTTTCCTTCTGGGAAGACACAAAGCTAATTCCTGGAATACAGGAATAGGGAATTGACCTCACTGTCACAGAACCAGTCTCTTGGGACAGGACCATCCCTGAATGAAGTGATGAAGGGCAGGCAACCTGAACCTGCCTAACTTTAAAACACAGAAGCATTTCCTTCTGTCAAGGAAAGAAGGCAAGCAGCAGGCAGGTGAGAAGAAATTCAAAGTTCTGAGTACTGTTCACATGTTATCTAATTCCTAGACTTTCAAACCGTGAGTTACAACCCTATGTAGGTCACAACTGGTGTGCGTGAGCACGAGTGCGTGTGCGTGTGTGTGTGTGTGTGTGTGTGTGTTTACAGGGGGTTGTCATGAAAACTTTCGCAACAGTAAAAGACTTCAGAACAAGCAAACAATGATTGATTCCAAAGCTAACACACACGAACCGAGTTTAGGGTCACACAGCTTCACTGCAGCCTTAGGGGTTACGAGCACAGACAAACAAACAAGCCCTTTGCATTGTGGGACCCATCGTCCCTCACAGAACGACGAACACTGTGGGAGAAGGTTGTGTGCAAGGGCCCTCAGAAACCTTGCCTCAGAGGAAAACTGGATTCCCTGAAACTGGAGTCACAGGTGGTGCTGGGTACTGGATCTCAGTCCTCTGGAAGAACAGGCAATGCTCTTTTAACTACTAAACCATCTCTCCAGCCTGGAAAACAAAGACTGTCATCGTTCTTCAGCAAATTAGTAACAAACTAGTATATTTTTGGGAACGTGTTATGTTTAGATGTTTGATTTTAAGAATTGCCGCTTGAGACTGTGTGATGGTGGCGCACCCCTTTAATCCTAGCCCTCAGAAGGCAGAGGCAGACTAATCTCTGAGTTCAAGGCCAGCCTAATCTACAGATTGAGTTCCAGGACAGCCAGGACTATGTACAGTCAGTCTCAAGCAAAAATTAAAAAATCAATTTGAAAAATGGTGGTTTGAGGACCCTGGGTACCGTTTAGTTGGTAAAGTCCACCTGCTTCCCATGCGCAGTCTTGGTTTTAGATCCTGGCACTGCATAAGCCTGGTGTGGTGGAGCAAGCAGGAGGCTCAGCTCAAGGCCACACTGTAAATTCAAGGCCAGTCCAGCGTCTGTGAGAGCCTGTGGGGTGGGGGCAGTGAAAGGTAGAGGAGATGGCTCACCAGGTAAAGGTAGAAGAGATGGCTCACCAGGTAAAGGTAGAGGAGATGGCTCACCAGGTAAAGGTAGAGGAGATGGCTCACCAGGTAAAGGTAGAGGAGATGGCTCACCAGGTAAAGGTAGAGGAGATGGCTCACCAGGTAAAGGTAGAGGAGATGGCTCACCAGGTAAAGGCTCTTGCAGCTGTATATTAAAAAAAAAAAAAGGTTTTATGGAAACTATGGGAGTTGGTGGCACAGACCTGTAAGGCAGGTGGATCTCTGTGACTTCAAGGTCAGCCTGGTCTATACAGGGAGTTCCAGGTTAGCCGGAGCTACATACTCGGTGAGGGGGGAGGGTGAAGCCTATTGAAACCCACTACTTTGTAAGCCACTTTTTTTAAAGTTTGAACACAGGTACCCTCCATGAGTGGACAGTGTGTTCCTAGAGGACATGGGTTACTAACTGAAAATCTCAATGTCAAGTATAGGCTATGCCCCTATGGTTACTGGTCTGGGAAGCCCCAGAGCCCCCTAAAAGAGTACAGGGTATCGCCATCGCTCTTGTTTGCCTACCTCGGCTGGGTGGTAAGATGCTATTGCTGAAGACATCACACACTTCTGTTCAAACCTGGAGAAATCAAGATGGAACTGATCTAGATGTTTCCTCCCTCCTAGCTTTCAGGATGACAGAAGGTGCCATACAGGCCACTGGAGAAGAAATGATACCAATGATGCTACCCACCAGGGGATCATGCATGCTAGGATAATTAACTGCCTAGCAAGATACCATAGTGGCATGACAGTTATTGGACTAACCAGTCACTTGCTAGGTGGGCTGGAGGCTGATCCACAGCAGGAGATTTATGTCTGGTACTATATACCTAGTCGAGAACCTCTGTCTAGGAAACTTGTAGGCCCTGGGGTGGGGGTGGGGGAGAACGACTACGTTTTCCTGCTAAACTGACGTGTCAAAGTGCCTTCAAAATACTTACATTCACGGGCTGGAAAGATGGCTCAGAGGTTAAGAGCATTGTCTGCTCTTCCAAAGGTTCTGAGTTCAATTCCCAGCAACCACATGGTGGTTCACAACCATCTGTAATGAGGTCTGGTGCCCTCTTCTGTCCTGCAGACATACACACAGACAATTGTATACATAATAAATAAATATTTAAAAAAAATACTTACATTCACAACTAGTCTATAGTTGCTCAGAGACACTTCATTTTCCAGGGGACAGCACACTCATAACTGGTGAAGGAGATGACAATAAAAGGCTTTTCAGTGCCCCTCCCTAAAGGGGACATTTACATCAAATCACAACACTTCCCCTCCCTTCACCAAGGCTCTGAGAGCACAAAGGAAGGGGATGCGGGCTGCAAGGAAAGGAATACAGGCAGAGACGCTGTGCAGAGAGGCTATGCAGAGATGATGCTGTGCAGAGATGCTGTGCAGTGATGCTGTGCAGTGATGCTGTGCAGAGAGGCTGTGCAGAGATGATGCTGTGCAGAGATGCTGTGCAGAGAGGCTGTGTAGAGATGATGCTGTGCAGAGATGCTGTGCAGAGATGCTGTGCAGAGATGCTGTGCAGAGATGCTGTGCAGAGATGCTATGCAGAGATGCTGTGCAGAGATGCTGTGCAGAGATGCTATGCAGAGATGCTGTTCAGAGATGCTGTGCAGAGATGCTATGCAGAGATGCTGTGCAGAGATGCTGTGCAGAGATGCTATGCAGAGAGGCTGTTCAGAGATGCTGTGCAGAGATGCTGTGCAGAGATGTTGTATCTTCTGCACATGACAAGTCTCTGCACTCCTGAACTCATGATAGCTATGATTATCTTCAGGAGATCCAGCCAGTCAGCATTCCACACAGATGCAAGAGGAACTCATGAGGCTTCACCCAGCAGACAATCTTGGGCAACTGATGACTGCTGCAAGAGGAAGAGCTTTTTCTCTTCAGGACAGGTGGCTTCTGGTAGACTGCCCATGATACCATAGAGCACCCACCCCTCACGCATGAGCACACAAGCTGCACTCATTGGCTCATTGGATTCAGTGGGGAGGAAGAAGAAGAAGAAGAAGAAGAAGAAGAAGAAGAAGAAGAAGAAGAAGAAGAAGAAGAAGAAGAAGAAGAAGAGAAGAAGGAGGAGGAGGAGAGAGGGAGGAGATGGGAAGGGAAAATATGGGAGGGTCTGAAGGGAATGGTGTTAAGTTGGGAGTGTAGACCCCAGCCCCTCGCATTTATCCTAGCCCCCAGGCCTGAAAGTTGTGTTGGTCTGGACTCCAAATCCCAGCATGCCAAGTCCCACAGGGTATTTAAGTGAACTCCCAAAAAAGGAACACGTGGTCTCTTTTCCTTCCTCCTGGTGATCGCATTCATGGCCTCCCAGTTCCCCCTAAGGACCACCTGAGAGTGCAGGAATCTCATTAAACTTGGATATTTCTTAATTTGAATTGTTTTGATTTGGCTTGATTGGAATTTTGTGTCAGCAGAGAGATTGAGTTAGGAAAAATTCCTAACAAATGGGATAGGTGATTTGAGTTGAATATGATCAAAATACACTATATGAATATATATGATCAAATCAAATGAAGATTTAATAAATAAATAAAATATTTAAAAATTAAATATTGCCTTTGCATTGCTGACTTGCTCTTGAAAATATCAAATATTCAGCCAAGATTGCCTGTGCATAATGGTACATACCATTAATCCCAGCACTAGGAATGCAGAGACAAATGAATCTCTATTAGTTTGTGTTGCGGGAGCTCCTTCCGCTCCTTCAGCCAATAGCCGCTGAGATACCAGCCCATTGGGGCATGGTCTCTCTCCCTTTAAAAAAGCAGCCACTTCCCTCCGCTAGCTCTCTGGCTTCCAGCTCCGCTTCTGGCAACTAGGCTCCCTTCCTGATTGCGCAGAGGGCTGTTGTCTGGGATGGTGATCTGTAAGTTTTTCCCCCTTAAATAAATAACCATTCTATTAATCATAATTCCAAACTGGTGTGGAATTGTTTGTGACTTACGCCTTCAAGTTTGAGGCCAGTCTTATCTACAAGTAGTGTGTTCCATGACAACCAGGAATATACAGTGAGACCCTGTCTCAAAAAAAAAAAGTATCAGATAATATTTAATTCTTTATGTAAGATTAAACAAGCATGTTACCCTTGGTTACCCCCAAGAGGTAGAAGGTAAATGCCTATTGCTGAAGACACCAAACATTTCAGAAACAGGTTCCAGAGACCCCTGAGCTGGAACTGACCTAAATGCCACCTCCAAGAAGGCAAACTTTGATGGCACTAGAAGGCACCATACAAGCTTCCAAAGGAGGGAGGCAACCAGCAGTCCTACCTAGTTATGCCACCTATGATCCACATCAACAACCAGCATCTCAGTGTGGGGGCCGTGGATGGCGATGGAAAGAATGGCGGGTGTGGAACTGAAGGTCAGCAGGAGCCTTTGATAGAATGCGGAGCACAGAAGTGTGGATTTTATTCTAAATCCAATAGGAAGGGATTGGAGGCTTTCAAATAATGGAGTAACATAACCTGATTTAGATCTTAAGAATTCCTCTGGGACCTCCACACAAAATGGCAGAGTTGAGTGTGGAGACACACCGGTATTCCCAGCACTTGGGAGGTAGCGGCAGGAGGACCAATGTGCAGGGCCATTCTACATAACAAGTTCAAAGCCAGACTGAGCTACATGAGACCAAAGGGGGAGGGGGGCTCCAAGAATGAACAAGTTTAAATGCCATAAAATTAAATGGGGGGGGGGGATGCAGATTTATGATACAGCTCAGTGACGAGGCACCTATATGTACAAGGCCCTGGGTTTGGCAGCCATCACCGCAAAAAAATAAATACCCAGGTAAAGTGGTACATGCTGGTAATTCCTACACTCAAAAGACAAAGGCAGAAAAATGGAGAAATCTGGGCCAGCCTGGGCTACAGAAAGACTTGAGCCAATCTGGAATACAGAGAAAGAGCTATCACAAAGAAAGGATAGAAGGAAGGGAAACAAAGACAGAAGGAAGAGAGGGAGGGAAAGAGGGAGGGAGGGATGGAAGGAGGGAGGGAGGGAGAGAGGGAGGGACGGAGGGAGGGAAGGAAGGAAGGAAGAAATAACAATCTCTAGCCCAGATGGTGGCTCACACCTATGATCCCGGCACTCAGGAGACTGAGGCAGAAGGAGTTATAGTTTCAGGTCAGTCTGGGCTACCCAGCTCTCTAGACCCCATCTCAAAACAAGAAAACAATATATAATTGCTATTCCTGAGAACCAATCATAAAGGTGATAATCTAAAATAAATACTTCATTCTCCAGAGTTAATGAGCACACCACCACATTCCAGAAAAAGAAAATGATCCAGATTATTAAGACAAGAAAAAAAGTTAGGGGCTAGAGTGATAACTCCATAGTTAGAGCAGGACTCCTCTTGCAGGACCTGAGTTCCAGCACCCACACCAGACAGATCACAACCACCTGCAGTTCCAGATCCAGGGAGACCCAATGCCCTCTTCTGGCCTCCAAGGGCTCCTGCATTCCCACGAACATACCAACACACAGTCACACTTTCATACACATGATAAAAAATAGGATATTTAAAATAAAGAAAAGAAAAAAAATAAAACTTACCCGGCAGGGGAGAACCCGTTATCAGAAAGGTGGCTTTCACAGGATGAGGTTCATCCTGTGATGACCCCTACAATGTTGCCGAACATTAGTTTAAGATGTGTTACATTTGTGTTTGCTGCAGGATGTTTGTTTAATGTTTGCAACAAAGATGTGTTGCATTCTTTTCTGTTGTATTTATTTAACTCTGTAAAGCTGTGTTACTTTGCCTGTCTAAAACATCTGATTGATCTAATAAAGAGCTGAACAGCCAATAGCTAGGCAGGAAAAAGGACAGGCAGGCTGCCAGATAGGGAGAATAAATAGGAGAAGAGGAAGGAGAAAAAGAGCAGAGAGGGAAGAATGAGAAAAGGAGGAGAGAGGGCGCCAGGGACCAGTCACCCAGCTACACAGTAAGAAGAAAAGAAAGAAATAGAGAACAGAGAAAGGTAAACGCCCAGAGGCACAAGGTAGATAGGATAATTTAAGTTAAGAAAAGCTGGCTAGAAATAGGTTAAGGCTGGGCATTCATAAGTAAGAATATGTCTCTGTACATTTATTTGGGAGCTGGGTGGTGGACCCCCAAAGACCAAGGAGTGGGAAAAAAAACAATTATACTGCAGCTTTCCCAAATGTAGGGAGATTCAACCGCGTAACTGTGTAGTGGGGGACGGCACTTACAACCTCCCCAGAAATAAAAGGAAAAAATAGATTCCCATTACCGTCTGGCTAAAACATGACAATGATACCTTTTTTATAGTCTGTAGCTAAATTCAGATGGAAGTCAAGGGAATTATCCAAGGTCCCCCGCAAAGGGGGAGCTATAAAGAACAGCGTGAGTGTATGAACACTACAGCTGGGCGCTTTGGGAGACAGAGGGCCTCAGTTACATCTACAAGCAGCTGGGAAACAGGAAGCCCCTGCCTGGTACAAGAATCCCCGAAGGGCTGTCCCTGTGCGAGAGACCGAGCTAACAGAAATCACCAGTCTGCATTCTAACTGGGAGAAAAATGGCTGTCCTAGGGACAGGTAACCTGGACCCACCTTCCGAGGTAGTTGAGGTTTTGCTTGCATGGCTGGTGTTGTTCAGACAAGCCAAGAACCCAGTGTAGAAGGGGCTGGTGATGTGACTCATTGATAGGGTGCTTACCTCGCATGCTCTGGGTTTAACTGGGAGAGATAGAAAGAGACAGAGAGAGGGAAGGAGAGAAATGGAGAGACAGAGACAGACAGAAAGAACATAGGAATTTTGAATTTAGTATAGTTACGTGCACACATAATCCCTGAACCCAGTACTTGGGAGATGAAGGCAGAAGGATCAGGAGTTCAAATTCAACCTCAACTACATAGAAAGTTTGAGGCCATTCCCAGCTGCCTGAGACCCAAACTTAAACATCTTAAATACTAAAGTCAATTGTGTTGAGTGCTGCCAAACTGGTAATGCCCTTGGCACTTTAAGCCAGACTAACCAGTTTTTCTCTAAAGCTGAGATTCAGGGCTTTTGTTTTGTTTTTAATTATCTAAAATCAGCATATCTACAGAGAAAACACGTCTCCCTGGCCAACACTGAAGACTCATAACCACTAGAGAGATCAACCAGCCACATAAATCTACCCAATGAAGATAAAATGGGGGATGGGGTGGAGAGATTGACCAGTGGCTAAGAGCCCTTGCTACTCCTGTAGAGAACCCTCGGTTCAGCTCCCAGCACCCATGTGGCAGCTGATGACTGTAATTCCAGTGCCAGGGGATGGATCTGAGGCCCTTTTCCGTCCTCCAGAGGCACCAGGCGTGCTTATGGCACACAGACCTTCACTCATACACATTAATAAGGAAAAGATAAACACTGGAAGTAACAAGGCATGAAGGCACAGGGCTGTAATTGGAGCACTTGGGGGTATCCTGGAATTATCTATTTCAGAAGCAGCAGGGAGAGGATGCATGCCTCAGAGACACCCTCCCGCTCTGAAGAGTCGCAGGAAGGATGCTCGGCTGCCAGACCAGTCCGCTCCTCTGTCCTCAGCCTCTTATCCTGGGAAGACTTGTGTCCAGTCCTTTGTGTTTTTATTATGGAGGTGAAAATATCTTTTAAATTTTCCCAGTCACTAGAATGTCACCCAGCAAAGTGGCAGGAAACAGGCAGGACACTGGTTCTTGGTGCCTTTGGTCATCCATTACCATACCGTATGTAGTAGCTGATAATGCCAGGTCTTGACATCTAAGTTCACCAGCCAAATAAGGGAGCCTGAGAGGTGCAGCGATGGTACTGAAGTATGTTCAAAGGCTGTTATAAATTATGAGGAGCATTATTTTTTTTAAATATTTATTTATTTAGTATACAATAGTCTGTCTGTGTGTATGCCTGCAAGGCAGAAGAGGGCACCAGACCCCATTACAGATGGTTGTGAGCCACCATGTGGTTCCTGGGAATTGAACTCAGGACCTTTGGAAGAGCAGGCAATGCTCTTAACCTCTGAGCCATCTCTCCAGCCCTGAGGAGCATTATTATAGACACAGATGAACCAGGAAATTTATCCTCTAAAGATAAAGGAGAGATTGGTGACATCACTAAAGATACTGAAGTGAGGAGAGGGGAGATGCCGCAGGCCTGAGGACCTGAGTTCTGTCCTGGGAAACTGCACACTGTCCTCCGCCCTCCACATGCAGTTGCAGCATGCTCATGTGTGCATGAACACACATGAACATATGCACACTAGTGTTGTGGGTACTCCCCAGGGAAAACTGCTCGGAGAAAATAAAATAAAATTACAGTTAGCATAAAGAACACAACTGGGGCCAGGCGGTGGAGGCGCACGCCTTTAATCCCAGCACTTGGGAGGCAGAAGCAGACGGATCTCAGCGAGTTCGAGGTCAGCCTAGTCTACAAAGTGTGCACTAGGATAGCCAGGGCTACACGGAGAAACCCTCCCTCGAAAAACAAACAAACAAACAAAAAAGAGCACAACTGGGAAGAACCTAAGGGGCTATACACAGAGAACACAGAAGGAAATTATAAAAAGGTTGATTATTTCTTTTCAAGATGGGATTCTCATGGTGCTCAGGCTGGCTTTGAACTTTCTGTGCAAAAAAAAATGACTCTGAGCTCCTGTTCTTCTGCCTCTGCCTTTCAGTTGCCGAGAAGACTGGCATGGGATACGATGCCTGTCCAGACTGAATTCATTTGTTTGTTTTGTTTTGTTTTCCAAGACAGGGTTTCTCTGTGTAGCCCCAGCTCTCCTGGAACTTACCCTGTAGATCTGGCTGGCCTCGAACTCACAGAGATCCACCTGCCTCTTCCTCCCAAGTGCTGGGATTAAAGGCCTGTGCCACCAACACCCAGCTAGACTCATTATATTCAAACTGAAGAATATAAAGTCGGATCAAACTCTAAAGCAGCAAAGATCCTACAAAGGAGCCCTGAAGCGGGCTCACTGTGCATCAGCTTCTCTGGGTGAGCTGGAGCACTCAAATGCAGGCTACATAAGTAAGCACGAGAGAGGCCAAGGAGGGCAAAGCCTGAGGTTCGTGAGAAGCCCATTCCCTCTGCTCCAAAGGCTGCGGGGGACACATGGAAACTGCTGAGTTGAGTAACTCCAGCTGAGAAACCCCAGAAAGTATCCAGCCTTGGTCTTATGCAACACCTTGGCACTTACAGAGTTTTCCTCTTGTAGACACTGAGCCACAGGGCATGTGGAAGCTTAAGTCACACTTCCTGTAGCAGGGCTTCTCACCCCTGCAGTTTGGTGGTCCATGCCTCTGTGAGAGCAAACAGATTGGGAGTGTGACCGGAAGTGGGTAAACACTACACCCTGAGAGGACCTAAGACGGGACAGACTTGCAAATGCATTTGTCTAATTGAGTTCAAGAGAAGTACGTAGAAAATGGGCTCTCGTGATTCAATGATATCAACAAAAAATAATAATGCTGCCGGGTGGTGGTGGCGGCGCATGCCTTTAAGCCCAGCACTCGGGAGGCAGAGGCAGGCAGATCTCTGTGGGTTCAAGACCAGCCTGGTCTACAAAGTGAGTTCCAGGATAGGCTCCAAAGCTACAGAGAAAGCTTATCTCGAAAAAGCCAGAAAAATAAATAAATAAATAAATAAATAAATAAATAAATAAATAATCCAAGTATTAGTGCCGGTCGATGGTGGTGCACGCCTTTAATCCCAGCACTCGGGAGGCAGAGGCAGGCAGACCTCTGTGAGTTCGAGGCCAGCCTTGTCTAGAAGAGCTAGTTCCAGGACAGGAACCAAAAAAGCTATGGAGAAACCCTGTCTCGGAAAAAAAAAAATAGTCCAAGTATCGACTCTAAGGCCCCCTGTGAGTTAGCTCCTGCCAGCCTTTGCTTCTAGCTTCCCAGGAGCCGTGGGACAGGGCAGTCCTACCACACAGGAGTACATTGAGATGGTGTGAAATTTGAGACTGAAAGAGTGTTTGTTTTGTAGCACTCTACATCTCAGACTTGAACTCACTGCATAGTTAAGGATGGCCTTGAACTTCTGACCCCTGTCTCCACCTCTCAAGTGCTGGAGTTGCCAGCATGCACCACGACACTGGTTTAGTGATAGACCATTTGTGGAAAGTACAAAGAAATGCAATGTAAAATAATATGTTGCTTAGGAATACGTATGTGTGTGATCCAGTCATCTTTTTAGACATAAAGCTGCCTTATATGTTCAAGGGCCTGAGTTCTAACCCCTGGATTACAATAATCTTTTTCAATAGTGGAAACAAGCATAGATTCTAATTCAGGACGAGAATCACAGATGCGGGGAGCATGACTACAGTACGTGGTTGTACACACAAAAGCTTTCAGCTGGACCTGTGAGCTTTAGCTATTTAGGTATCTACTGTGAGATTTGAAGTAAACACAGAAAAGCATTCAAATTCAACAAAACTTATTTGAATATCATATTTTTTTTTTACTTTTCGATACAACTAAAATATTCACTCACTAAAATAGTAGAAAAGGGGGAGAATTTAAGAAGAGAGAGAGGATCAGTAGAAAGAAAGACAGCTGCTTACAGGAAAGGAAATGGGGTTGAGGGAGCCTTTCCCAGGAGCCGCCCGAGGGCCGCAGACAGTGCAGCAGTGTGTCCCAGGCGGAGAGAAGAATGAGTGAGCAAGAGCTATATTCCCTGCCAAGCAGGAACGGCCTCAAGCTGAAAGGACGCTGAACCTCATGAGCCAAGAGCCTTTGAAATCCAACCCACCAAATAATGAGCCAAATAAAGGGTGCGGAGATGAAGAGGCCAAGCTAAGAGGTCTGCTTGTGAACCCCGAATTCAGAGAACCGAAGCTCAGCATGCATGCATATCACCATGGCAAACAGGATGCAACTGGTGTGTGCTCCAGCATTCTGACGTAAGGAGCACAGCCATCAGGATGCGCAGGAGTGAAAGCAAATTCACTATTTTCCCAGCTTCCTAAATGAGTCCATAGGTACCTGCCGCTGAAGAATTGTTCTCTCTGCTGGATTTTTGAGAAACTAATGTTTCTCAATCTCTGAAGTTCAGATATTTGTTCACTTTTCTCTCTGGGTAAAGTACAGGTAATATTTAAATGAAACATTTAATAATGAATAGTGTGGACCACAATCGCATGTTTGTGCCTTCTGCTGTGTAGATGCATCTCAGAGCGTATTTAACTGGACTCTTGGCATTCTCTCGGTACCCTCAGATTCTTAGGCCTTGGCGAATACCAAAACCCACAGTTGTCTAGTCCTTTATGTGAAATGAGGTAGTGTTTGCCTAAAACCCACATACATGTTCACAGATGCTGTAGGTTAACACTAGAGTCTTTATAATACTTGGTACATATAAATTCTACATGAATAGCCATTATGCAGTATATTTGGGGACTAATAACAAGAAAATTTGATATTCGATACAGAAAAAAAAATGCTTAACATTTCAACCTACAGTTTGTTGAATCTGAGGATATGGAGCTGTCTGTTGTGGAGAGCCAACTGTCTACTCAGAGAGAAAACTCAAATGATGTCCATCAAATGATGTTTGTTTCTGGGGGCTGGGACAGTGAGTTAGGTATCTTAGTCAGTGTTCATTTGCTTTGATGAGACACCATGACCACAGCAACTCTTATAAAGGAAGGCATTTAGTTGGAACTGGTTTACAGTTCAGAGGTTTAGTCTATTATCCTCAAGACAGGGAGCATCAGTCGGACATGGTCGGACAGATATGGTGCTGGAGAAGGAGCCAAAAGTTCTACACCCTGAGCAGCAGGCAGCAGGAAAAACCTGTAACACCCCCAGTAACACCCACCCAACAAGGATCTCTCTCCTAATAGTGCCACTCCCTGGTGACCAAGAATTCCAATCTATGAGCCTATGGGGGATATTCTTATTCGAACCACCACATCCCACTTCCTGGCCCCCTGAGGCTTGTAGCCATATCAAAATGCATGAATGTTGTGTGGGGTGTGGGTTCATGCGGGCCTGTAGAAAGAAGACATAGAGGGTTTGCAAAAGGTGCTGGACCTAAAAGGTAGCAGACACAAAAGGTAGATCAAAGCTAGGTGCTAACACTCGGGAATCAAACCAGCTGCAGCTCTGCAGGAGTCTCCATACCGAAAACACACTCAGTCCAACTTCAAAGGTCCCCATGGTCTGTAAGTCTCAACACGGTTTCAAAGTCCTAATCCTCTTCTGAGATTCATGGCAATCTCTTAGCTGGAACCCCCTGTAAAATCAAAATTAAAAAGCAGATCACATACTTCCAACATAACAAGGCACAGAATGCATAGTACCATTCCAAAGGGGAACCAAGGCGGCATAACACTGAACCAAAGCCAGACCAAAAACCACGTGGGTAAACCCCACACTCTGTATCTCCATGTCTGATGTCTAAATGCTCTTCAGCTCTCCAGTTCCTTTCAGCTTTGGTGACTGCAACCCATTTCTCTCTCTCTTGGGCTGGTTCCACTTCCTATTAGCAGCTCTCCTGGGCAGGCATCCCATAGCTATGGATCTCCAAAATCTTGGGGTCTCCAAGGCAATCCAGGTTTTACCTTCATGCAAAGGACTCTCTGGGCCTCCTTGCAGGGACACCCCAACCACACACCTGGCCTCAGCAGCTTTCCTTACCCCCACAGAGTGAGATTCCACAACCCCTTTCTTGTACCCTTGACTCCAGAGCCGGAACGATGTGGCCGAAGTTGTCAAATTCTTCTGTTTGCTGGAGCTAGAACATGGCGCCCTCACTCAATTATGTTTTCACCAGCTTTCTGTTTTCAATGAATCCTCACTGCCTAAGCTTAGGTGTCCTGGAACTCACTCTATAAACCAGGCTGGCCATGAACTCAGAGATCCTCCTGCCTCTGCCTCCCAAGTACTCAACCCAAGTTGAGTGCCACCAGAACTCACCCTGGTGGGGAAGACAGGAGAGAGCTGGCCAGCTTACCGTCCATGCAACTACCCAAGCCAAGAACCAGGATTAAGTGTTGGCCCACCCCAACATACGCCCCATCAGTGATCTGCTGGAGCACTGGGCAGGGGTGGGGGGTCCTGTGGACCGAGGGTTACAGGATCTCCATTTCCCAGGGCAGCAACGGGATGTCCAGGAAGAGTCCCAGTGCCGGGCGATGGTGGCGCACACCTTTAATCCCAGCACTCGGGAGGCAGAGGCAGGCAGATCTTTGTGAGTTCGAGACCAGCCTGGTCTACAGAGCTAGTTCCAGGACAGGCTCCAAAGCCACAGAGAAACCCTATCTCGAAAAAAAAACAAAAAGAGTCCCAGTGAGGGCCTAGTGTTGACAGTGTGGCAGAGAACAGGGATTTTTGAACCAAACCTATGAATGATTCCTTTCAGTGAACACCTGCATGTAAAGATGTATGGATAAAGGGGTTTACTGTGTGACTCACTGTGTCACACACAGCTTCTATGACAAGATTTTCCCTTCCTTCCTCTTTTTTTCATTAAATATTATTTTGTTTTATATTGGGGGAAGGTTGCAGAAGCAAAGGGTAGGTGCAAGGAGACAGAAGAAGGGTAGGATCAGGACGTATGATGTGAAAGATTTATTAAATTATTATAAATAAAATAAATAAAGGTGTGTGCCACCACACCCAGCCCTAAGTTATTTTTGGTTTTGGCTTGGTTTGGTTTTGGTTTTGGTTTTTCCAGACAAGATTTCTCTGTGTAGCTCTGACTGTCCTGGAACTTGCTCCGTAGACCAGACTGGCCTCGAACTCAGACATCTGCCTGCCACTGCCTCCTAAGTGCGGAGATTAAAGACATGTGTCACCACCACCCGGCTCCTCGAGCTCTTCTTTACTTCCTTTTCACAGGTCCTGCTCTGAGCCCACCAGTCCCCTTTTCCCTTTAGTGCCAGGCTTTTCTTTAAACGTTTTATCTTGTGCACTGGACTCAGCTCCATTACACTTCTAGGCGTCTCTTTTCTCCTCAAACTGTACGTTTTTTTTTTTTTTTTTCTTGCTCAGCTTGCTCCTTTTCATTATAAAAACTGGCCCCGCGACCCAATCAATACTAGACTGCTTTGAAATCTCTGCCAACACCATTAGTCCAAAATCCTTCAATTTTGCCTCAGGCAGACTTTTCAGACTAGGGCAAAAGACAGTCACATTCTTCATCAAAATAACGTGAAAATAATCTCTAGGCCACTTAACAATATTCTCCCCTCTGACCCTCTGGAGCTGGGCCATCATAACCTACACTGCTCTCAGCACCACCATCTCCCATGTTTCTACTGGGATGGCACATTAAACCTCACTTAAAGTGTTCAGCCGCCTCCCTAATCTGAAGTACCAATGTTCGTATTCCAGCAACAAGAAGCATGGCTAGGCCTGTCACAGCTACCAACTTGTCTTAGCCTTCTATTGCTGTGCAGAGACACCACGACCGTGGCAACTCTTATAAAGGAAAGCATTTAATTGGAGCTGGCTTATGGTATTTCAGAGATTTATTCCACTATCCTCAATGCAAGGAGCCGGGTGGCATAACCCCACCTCCTCCAAACTGACAAGCTTCCTCCAACAAGCCTGTGCCTCCCTAATAGGGTCCCTCCCTGGTGACCAAGTAATTCAAATCTATAAGCCTTAGCGGGGAGCATTCCTATTTAAACCACCATAGTAGGGTTCTTGGTGGTTGTTTTTTTGTATTGTTTTGTTTCTTTTGTTATTTTGTTTTTGTTCCTACTTTGTTTCTTCTGTTGCTACTGTTACTTAAAGGAGTGGTCAGAGTCCTGAGTCTTGCACAAAAGAAGCAGAAAAGGTGGCGCATGCTTTTAATCCCAGCATACTGGAAAGGCAAAACCTGGCAGATAACTGTAAATTCAGTCATCAGCCTATTCTACATTTGAGTTCCAGGACAGTGAGACCCTTGATTTCTCATCCTCCCGCCTCAGCCTCTCAAGTGCTGAGTTAACAGCACGCACCACACATTGAGCCTGTCAGCTACTTCTGCAAGAGTGAAGCAAGGCTGAAGAGATGTTTTGGTGGGTATGAGCACCTAGTGTTCTTGCAGAGGACCAGGGCTCAGTTTCCAGCACCCACGTGGTGGTTCACAGCCATCTGTAACTCCAGTACCAGAGCATTTGACTCTCTCCTCTGCTCTCCAAAGGCACCAGGCATGCATATAGTGCACAGACATTTGTGCAAGCAAAACAACAGGACACATAAAATAAACCTAAAGAAAAACTTAAGAAATCAAAGTACACAATGTTGGCAGCAAAGGATCCGTCTCCTGGGACTATGGTGTCCTGGAGATAGTGGTTTAAGATAGAGTTGGAGGCAGTCAAGATGGGAAAATGCAGACATCTGTAGCCCAGGCTAGCCTCAACTCACAGCAATCTTCTTGCCCCGCCTCCCAAGTTCTTGAATTGTAAGCACCACACCTGGTGGAGATTTACTTTTCGTTGGGTCCCAGGGATGAGCAAATAAGGGAACAGACCACCAAAGTCTATCAACCAGAAGCAAACTTTCGTCCAGACACCACGGGGCAAGAAGACTTCCAGCTCGCTTGGTCACAGCGCTTCGGGCTTCTGACCTGTGACAGTGGGAGGAGACTTCGAGCTTCTTACACAAAAACCAAGCACAAGGGAGTGGGCCAAAAGACGGTTTACAATAGTGAGGTTAGACTTGGGGAAATTAGAGGAATTTTTACAATCTTGAGTTTAAGACTAGGGTCGCATTACATTTTAAGATTTACAGTTTTTGATTGTAGGGTGTTAGTGCAAGATATTAAAGATATAATAATAGATATTAATACTACATATATGCTTTATATATAAAGATATATACTTAATATGAGCATATATAGCATATATGTAGTATATTAGATAGATGATAGATAGATAGATAGATAGATAGATAGATAGATAGATAGATAGATGATGATAGATAGATAGATAGATAGATAGATAGATAGATAGATAGATAGACTCTGTGTGTGTGTGTGTGTGTGTGTGTGTGTGTGTGTGTGTGTGTGACTGTCTTGATACAGCTGCATTCCCCTTACTTAGCTGGGAAGAGCACAAGACAGGGAGTCACGCAGAGGCAGCAGTTGAAGGAATGTAAGGCGAGGGTCACGTCGCGGCAGCTGTCAAAGGTTAACCTTTGTCAGCAGTGACTGTCAGCTATACGGCAGGGAGCAATTGTTAAAAGTTACCCTCTGTCCACAGTGGCTGCCAGCTTCAGTTTCCCCAGATTATGAGCATAGGCTTACAATGTTTATAATTCTGGGCTCTTCACTTTTGAGATAAAAGCAGTAGATTTTGTTGATCAGCTGGACATGAGAAGAAAGGGGTAAGGAGAACCCAGGAAGACTCCTGGGACTTTGGGGGGCTAGGTTTATGTCAACTTGACACAAACCAGAGTTATGTTGGAAGAGGGACCCCCCAACTGAGAAAATATCCCCACAAGACTGGCTTGTTGCATTTTCTTGATTGATAATTGATGAAGCAAAGCCCAGCTTATTGTGGGCAGGGCCCCCCTGGGCTGGTAGTTCTGGGGTCTATAAGAAAGCCGGCTAAGCAAGACATGGAGAGCAAGCCAGTAAACAGCATCCTCCATGCCTCTGCATGTGCTGTAATACAGAAATCAATAAACAAGCAAAACACATAGCATTTTAGAGATTGATAAATGACGTGTCAAAAAACAAAGCAGAATGGTTGCAAGTGCTATCAAGGTCCCAGCTATCAAGGAGGCTGAGACTGGCGCATCATGAGTTCAAGGCCGACGAGGGAAACCTCAAAAGAGCCTGCCTCAAGTAAAACTGAAGATGAAGAGTCAGAATGCAGTTCAGTGGGAGGATACTTGTAAGGCCCTGGGTTCAATAGCCAGGCATAGGGACGCGTGCTCCAAGTGAGCAGAGCACGCCTGATAAGACAAGTAGGGGCATCTCAGGGGTGAGTCACCATTGTGTTCCTGTGCAGATGGTGTTTATGGGATCTTGGTCGCCCTCGAGTACATCTCTAAAGGTTGCTAAGAAACCACTTCCTTTCTCTCTGACTTTAACTAAGGAGTATAATTTGTATGGAGGTTCAAAGTTAAGAGGTTTTCTCAGTAAACAGAGTGGTAAGGTGGATTGGAGGGCAGCAGCACAGTCTAAGAGGAAGAAGTGCCAGGACAAGAAGGTCATACATCACTTTAGCCCTCAGTAAGCTTTGTCTAGTTACTGTCATTGCTATCTTTGATGGTGGGATCTTGAGAAACGCATCATCTGGCCCTATATGAAAGCAACTTACTTATTGCCTTCGAACAGATGTCTTTTGGAAAACACAGATTGTCTGTGGTCGTGAGGTCCTTCAGTGGAGTCTGAAGTCCCCACCATTCTCAGCATTAAAGCAGATGGGGAGCTTTCTTCCTCCCCAAGCCTGTTCTCCATATGTCACCATCAACCCCTGCCTTTCTCTCCTGCCTCAGCTTCTCCCTAGGGAAACTGGAAAGCACTAAGGTTTGAGTAGAGGAAGGACATGATCCATACTTGCGTCTGGGTGTGGGAGAGCACACCTGTGATCCCTGTGCTTGGGGTTGCTGCAGATTCAAAGGCCAGGCCAGAGAGACCTGGAAGGTGAACTGTCTACAAGTCAGGCTCACTCCAGTTGCTGTGTGGCCATAAAGGGAGTGCGTAGCCTCTGGCCTCCGTGATTCTGACAGTGATAATGATCCAGATGGCGGAAATAAGGGGCTGACTCTGCAGCACGTGAAGACTCGCTGGCGAGACCTAAAGACAGACTCCCAGGGACACGAGGTGGGGAAAGGAGCCAGAGGTGCTCAAGCAGTGGGGAGAAGGGAGTTGGTGCAGAGGTGGAGGGCCTTCCAGAATGTGGATTTACACATGTTCATTTTGAAATGCCTTTAAACAAGACCCTCTTTGCTGCTTGCTCTATGTTCTAGTCCCTTGACAAACCCATCCATGTTCAACACTTAGGTTACTATCTTCTTGATTGTCCCCTTGTTTGGATCTGGAGTCAACTAAGACACGCGCCTCTGGATGAGGCTGAGGGTGATTCCTAGAATGATTGACTGAGAAGGGAAGGTTCTCAGCAGATCAGGCAGCACCTTCCAAAGTAACCCAGATAGAAAGAGGCCCAAAGGAGAAGCAGTGCTGCTTTTGCCTTCTGACCTTTACTCCTTACTGGTGAGTACATCTACTCTGTAGCTGCTGTTGTTAATGTTACCCTTCCCTGACATCAGAGCCCAGCTTCTGGGTCTGGAAAAATAGCTCAGAGGTTAAGAGCATTGACTGCTCTTCCAGAGGACCTAGGTTTGATTGATTCCTAGACCACACATGGTGGCTCATCACTATCTGTGACTCCACTTCAGGAGTGAGAAGGCAGTAGTAGTTTGAATGTAATTGGCCACCATAAACTCATAGGGAGTGGCACTATTGGTAGGTGTGGCCTTGTTGAGTTAGGCATGGCCTTGTTGAAGAAACTGTGTCATTGTGGGGAAGGCTTTGAGGGCTCATACATGGCCAAGCTATGCCCAGTGCCTCAGTCCACTTCCTGCTGCCTTCTGATCAAGATGTAGCCAGCACCATGTCTGCCTGCAGGCCATGATGATAATGGATTGAACCTCAGAAATTATAAGATGTCACCTTAATTAAATGCTTTCTTTTATAGGAGTTGCCATGGCCATGGTGTCTCTTCACAGCCATAGAAACCGTAACTAAGACAAGGACCGACAAATGCTCTTCCCTCCCAGGACATCGCAATCGGTGGTGCACAGACACACGTGTAGGCAAAACACTCATACACATAAATGTTTGAAAAGCAAAACGGACTCAGCTTCCAGCTTCTTTGGGGAGAAAGGGGGATTGACACAGGCTACGATGTAGTCCTGGATGTTCTAGAGCTTACTGTGTAAATGAGACTGGCCTTGAACTCACTCTGCCTTACTCTGCCTCCCAAGCAGTGGAATTAAGGACATGGGTCACCATGCACCACTGTTCCAGCTTATTTTAAAAAAAAAGGTATAAAGTGTATGTATGTGTCTGCATTTTGGTGAGTGCATGTACATGCTCATGTCTGAGGAAACTAGATGCATTGAGGCCCCTGGAGCTAGAATTATAAGCAATTGTAAGTCACCCAATATGGGCAATTGGGAACTGAAGTCAGGCCCTCTGGAAGAGCAAGCAGTTCCTGCTCTCAACCACTGAGCCATCTCTCCAGCCTACAGTCCAGCTCCTGCAGGCTTCAGTGTGCACTGAAGACCAGTAGCTCTCCAGCAACCTCTGGCCCTTCTCACCAGAACAGGACTGCAGAGACATCAGCCCTGTGACTGAGCAACTAGTGGGTTCTAAGCCTCTCCAGCACACAGACAACCATCGCCGGACCACCCAGCCCATAGCACGGAAGACATCTAAGTCCTCTTTGGGATAAATGTCCATTCTGTCCCTTCCACTCCTCTACAGACCCTAATACACCATTTAAACATTTCTGACTCCCGAGCTATCAATCCAGCCCATCCCTCTGAACTCCAGGTGTATGAACATCACCATGTGTCCAAACTAGACTTCCAATATTCACATACCCTCTTCTCCACCAAAGGAAAACATCCAGGCCTCTTCCAAGTTGTCTGTCAGCACACAGCACCACCATTCTGGCTCCCAAACATCTTTCCCTCCCTGTCCCGTCAGACCCATCCCATCTTCAAGGCCACTTTACGTGTGTCACTGGCAAATCTGTCCCTTCTTACATCATCCACCTGCCCCACTTCTGCAAGGACACTCTCCACATCAAGGCTACTCCAGACTACTTTGTTAGGAACGCCCTCAGTGGGTAATTCCCCAGGTGTGTGTATAATCATGCGTCTTCTTTCTGTCTTCTTCACTGGAGCTGTGAGTCCCATAAAAACAGACAATGCCTCCATATGTTCTTTTCTGGGGGACCCTCCGTAAGCCTGGCACAAAATAGATACCACATTCTTTTTGCTTTTGGCTTGTACACATATGACTTGTATCTATATGTGTATGTACACCCTGGTTGTGTGTATGCACGCACATGTGCCAGAGATTGGTGCTGGGTGTCATCCACAATCCCGCAATCACTCTTTTTTTTTTTTTGAGGTCTCCTCTGAACCTGCACCTCACCAAATCAGCTGGACAGCCTAGACGGCAAGCACTCGGCACCCCGCATGCACACACCACCGTCCCTGTTTGAATTTGTTTGTTCTTTTTTTTTTTTTTTTTTTTTTTTTTGGTTTTTCAAGACAGGGTTTCTCTGTGGCTTTGGAGCCTGTCCTGGAACTAGCTCTGTAGACCAGGCTGGTCTCGAACTCACAGAGATCCGCCTGCCTCTGCCTCCCGAGTGCTGGGATTAAAGGCGTGCGCCACCACCACCCGGCTGTTTGTTTGTTCTTATATTCATTATATTATTTCCATCCTCCTGCTCCTGCAGCAGACACTGAGCTGTCTCCTCACCTCGGGTCACCCCTTCTCACCAGCCTGCAGAGAACCACCTGTAGAGAACACGCTTGGTTCTCCACTGTATTGGCATCAAACTATAGTCAATTGTTCCTGGCCTCTGCTCAACCCACAGAGTTAGTGAAAGAAGGGATCTGAGCGGCAGATCTTTTGGCCATAAGCAGCACGTCCTTGGGAAGTCACATCATGTCCTGAGCTCCGTGTCTCCTACTGTGAAGTGTGGCACTGATTCCTGCCTCACAGGGCTACCAGACGGAGCAAACTTTTGATGCTGGGCAAGAGAAAGGGTTGTAATTTTTCAAAGGGGATTTTTCTAGGAATCGAAACAGCAACCAAAAGCTGATGTAAGAGGCTAAGGAGACAGCTCGGCTATTAAACACACTCACTTGCTGTCTTGCAGAGGATCCAGGTTAGGTTGCCAGCAGCAGGTGCTAGCTCACAGCCATCTGTAACTCCAGTTCCAGGGCATCCAACATCATCTTCTGGTCTCCATGGCATTGGGCACACATATGGTGCACATATACAGAAGCAGGCCAAGCACTCATACACATCCAAGTAAACAAATAAACTTGATTTTTAAGGCTGGCATAAGGTTTTTAGGTATTTGCCTCATGTCACACAATACTCTAGGTTTTAAAGAATGACAAGTCAAGTCCCTGATGGCTTCAATAGACATAATTCATAGTTCGCCAACTTCAGTCCTAGGTGGTATGGACACTGAGGTAGGGCAGCGTTAAACTCTGGACAGAGGGGCTGGGAAAGCCAGCTCTCCAAGGCTCGCTGCTTGTCCTCTGGCCTGCTCAGATTACATTAGCAGACCTTTCTTTTCTCTCCCCACACGTTCCAAGGAGCCCTAAGTCCTACCAAGTGGCCTGACCTTATTTTAGCTGTATTTGCCCCTCTGGGACCTCTCTGGTTCAAGCCCTAAGGCAAAACCCAGACAGCCACTGAAGTTTCTGACCTCTTCAAAAATTCAGCATCCTGGGCTGGAGAGATGGCTCAGTGGTTAAGAGCATTGCCTGCTCTTCCAAAGGTCCTGAGTTCAATTCCCAGCAACCACATGGTGGCTCACAACCATCTGTAAAGAGGTCTGGCGCCCTCTTCTGGCCTTCAGACATACAGACAGAATATTGTATACATAATAAATAAATAAATATTTAAAAAAAAAATTCAACATCCTCCCATAACTCTAGATTTGAACTTAGACCCTCTAACTATGGGCTTCCAAAGGCTTAGTAATTGTGAGCACAGTAACCCACACTTACAGCCCCAACCCTCAAGAGTCTGAGGATTTAAGGCCAGCCTGAGCTTGAATGAGATCCTATGTCAAAAAAGGCATCAAGACAGGAGCAGAGGAGGGGCTTGATGCCACAAAAATTAAAAGGATTATAGGAGATGTCTTTGAATAATTATATGCCAAAAAAAAAGTGCTGGTGTAGCCAAAATGGCTGAATTATATAGAAATCAGAGAAACTGAGGGAGGGGGAGCCCAGCCCTGGGCTGGAGTTTAGGGTAGGCGGCCAGGCAGGCATGCCAACCAGGATGACGGGAGCACCTGGTGGACAGCATCGGCTTTGATATGTTAATAGGCACTTCAGCCATTTGTCCCGGGTTTGAGACCTCACATTAAAAAACTGAATATCCTTTAATAAATAGATAAATTTCTAAAAACATATAGATCATAATAAAGACTGAATCATAACAAAACAGAAAATTTCTATGGGCATGTTTGCCACACCTGTAATCCATGCACTTAGAGGTGGAGGCAGAAAACTCAGGAGTTCAGGATCATCCTCAGCTACTTAGTAAGTTTGAAGTCAAACTCACTTACATAAAATTCTAATCAGAGAACGGGGGAGAAGGGAATGAGGGAGAGGAGAAGGGAGGAGATGGGAGGGAAAGAGAGAGAAAGAAAGAGAAGAGGAGAGGGGAGGAGAGGAGAGGAGAGGAGGAGGAGAGGAGAGGAGAGGAGAGGAGAGGAGAGAAGAGGTGGTGGTATACACCTAGACACCCAGCACTTGGAGGTAGAGGCAAGAAGATCAGGAGTTCAAGCCAGACTTGCAAAGAAAGATCCTACCTCAAGAACAAACAAAACAACTAATATTTTTCCAAAGCCTTCTAAAAACTGAAGTAAAGGAAAGGTTCTGAGTCATTATATGAAGCCATCGCCGACTCTGATCCATAACCAGATCAAGACACTGCAAGGGAACAGACTGAAACCCCTAATGGACACTAATGCAAAGCAATCAACAAGCCCAAGCAAATTAAATTCAACAGCACATCAAGACAGCTATAAACCATAACCAAGTAGATTCATCCCTGGAATGCAAGAATTCAATATATAAAAATTAATAAATGAAATGGACCATATAAGCAGACCGAAGGACAGAAACCACATGATCATCTCAGTTGATACAGAAAAAGTATTTGATATGAATTCAATACCTTTTCATGATTAAAAAAAACATATCACAACGCTCAAAACTAGGGATAGGAGAAAAGAGTTTCCACATAATATAGGCCCAGATATGCCAAGCACACAGCTGCCGTTCTACAGTGAAAGCCCGTACTTTCCTCTAAGACCGGGGACAAGACAGGAAAGCTATCTCCCCACCATTCCTTTTTGTTGTTGTTGTTTTAGTTTGGTTTTATTTTTAGTTTCCAAGACAGGGTTTCCCTGTGTAGCCCTGGCTGTCCTGGAACTCACTCTGTAGGCTAGGCTGGACTTGAACTCACAGAGACCTGCCTACTTCTGCCTCCTGAATGTCAGGATTAAAGGCATGCGCCACCACCCAGCTATTCTGACCATTTCTGTTTAGCATAATACTGGAATTCTTAGAGAAATGAGACTAGGTTTTAAAAAAAAATAGAGTACATTCAAACTGAAAAGGAAAAAGTAAAATTATCAGGGGGTGAGGAGTGACACACTCCTGTAATCCCAAGACTTGGGCAGCTGAGGTGAGAGCATCCGGATGTTGATCACGGGCTAGCAGAGTGACGTCCTAGGGTCAGTGCCCGGGGAGAGTGAAGTGTTCAAACAGACAAACTGAATTACAGCTTCTTCTTGTCAATTCAGGAGGATTCTGGAGGCCACCTGGTCCTGGTGATTCAGAAGGGGAGCCCATTAAAGAAAGCCAGGCTCCTGATTGAAGATAGGTTATCAGGATCAACCCATTTAAATATATATATATTAAGGGTTTATTAATTTCTACTTTAAGTGTATATATGAGTATTTTGCCTTCATGTATGTAAGTTCACTGTGAACATTCCTGATGCCTGTGGGGGCCAGAAGAAAACATCAGATCCTCAGACCTGGAGTTAGAGACGGTTACAAGTCACCATGTGGGTGCTGGGAACAGAACCTCTGCAAGAGCAACAAGAGCTCTTAATGGTTGAGCCATCTCTACCCCAACAAACCGCTTTTTTTTTTTTCTAATGAGAAAAAGAATCTGAGTAGACATTTCTCTACAGGGTACACACAACTGGTCCCCAGGCACAAGGGAAGACACTCAGCACCATCATCCATAGGGAAATGGAGTCAGATGTGTAAGGAAAGATGGGGACAGGGACAGGCAGAAGATCTGCTTTGTGGCTTCAAATACACTTAAGCAGGAGAAAGTTGTAGTACTTGTATGCATTGCAGAGTGTCTTAGGGCTGTGCTCGCTTCAACAGCAGAATACCAAACTGCAATAATACAGAGAAGGTGAGCATGGCCCCTACACATGGATGACATGTGAATTCATGAATGGTCAATCAATACTTTTTTAATGTCTTACTGTAGCACCAATAATAAAAACCCAGAGACAGATATTGGGGTTCAACCTGAAGATCAGAATAGCAAAGCAATCAGCCACTGGCTCTTACCTCTACCTCAGACCGAAAATAGGCGAGATCCTGTCTCCACAAACCCCAAAGACTCCACACCCCACACTCACTCCGAGTTCCTGTCTCTTCCCCTTTCTGTTCCTCTTCCCACACAGCCATACCATCCCTGTCTCCACCTCCCTAGGGCTGGGATTAAAGGTGTGTGATACCAAGTTCTGGGGTCAAATTGGTGTGAGCTGTTTCTCTTTTAGACAGATTCAATCTTGTGTAGCCTTGAATTCACAGAGATCCTCTGCCTCTGTCTGAGTCCTGGGATTAGTGTGCACCACCACTCCCTGCTCTGTATGGCAACTAGTATGGCTGCTTTGCCCTCTGATCTTCAGGCAAACTATATTTATTAAAACACAAATAATACGCCACTGTATCTTACCATTGCTTTGATTCTGAGACAGTCTTGTATGTAACCTCACCTGACCTGCTCTTGATCTATAGTTCTGGATGGTCTCTCCGACTCACAGCAGTCCCTCTGCCTCAGTTTCCTGCCTTGGCCTGAGGAATTCTGCGAGTATGGATGAGCAATGAGCGTCACCACATGCAGCTGCTGCCGCTGCTTCCTCCTCCTCCCCTTCCTCCTCCTCCCCTTCCTCCTCCTCCTCCCCCTTCCTCCTCCTCCTCCCCTTCCTCCTCCTCCTCCCCCTTCCTCCTCCTCCCCTTCCTCCTCCTCCTCCCCTTCCTCCTCCTCCCCTTCCTCCTCCTCCTCCCCTTCCTCCTCCTCCTCCCCTTCCTTCTCCTCCTCCCCTTCCTCCTCCTCCCCTTCCTCCTCCTCCTCCCCTTCCTCCTCCTCCTCCCCTTCCTCCTCCTCCTCCCCTTCCTCCTCCTCCCCTTCCTCCTCCTCCCCTTCCTCCTCCTCCTCCCCTTCCTCCTCCTCCCCTTTCTTCTTTATCTTCTTTTAATTTTTTGAAACAGGGTCTCATTATTACTCTAGGCTGACCTCAAACTCATAGCAATCCTCCTGTCTTGATCTCCCAAATGCTGGGATTATACATGCCATTAAATTTAGCTTGAAAAATATGTAGAGGAGAGGTTTTTTTAATATTTCCAACAAAGAAATGATTAAGAATATTGGGTATCTTTGAGAACAATGCAGCCTTTATCTGCTTGGAGAATTAGGACTACTAAAGACACCCCTAACCATTAGCTTTTGGATTCTTGTCTTGCAAATTCACAGACCACAGGAGGTAAAGTGTGTGTGTGTGTGTGTGTGTGTGTGTGTGTGTGTGTGTGTGTGTGTGTGTGTGTTAAATCTGGTTTATTTCACTTAATACAAAGAATTTCAGTTTCTGCAAATAACACAATGTCAATTTTCTTTTTTTTTTCTTTGTTTATTGTTTTTATTGAGCTATACATTTTTCTTCACTCCCTGGAGAGATGGCTCAGCCATGAAAGGCTAGGCTCACAACCAAAAACAAAGCAGAAGGTAAATATTTTTGAGAGAAATGTTTACTGGTAGAAGCTCAAGAGGAAGAGAACAAAACAGATAGAGACAGAGACCAATAGACAGAGATGAAGTGCAGATAGCAGGAGGGGTCTCAGGAAACAGGACACCATCAAGATGCTAGTCTGGGGCTTTATTTATTTGTTTACTCCTATGTTCGTATATTCCAGGACAGGCTCCAAAGCTACAGAGAAACTCTGTCTCAAAACACACACACACAAAAAAAAAATAAAAAATAAAAAAATAAAACACAAAAAATGTGATAGGTAAACAGAGGAGGGAGCTAAGGGAAGAAAGGGAACCAGGTAGGTGGGATGTGACGTGAGAGAGCAGAGAACCTGCCTCATGAGGTTAAAAAAAGACACAAACTGGAGACGATTGTTCTATTGGACAGCACTTGCTTGGCACAGTTGAGACTGTAGGTTCAAATCCCACTACTACAGAAGGAGAAAGAGGAGGAGAAGTGTTGATAAAGGTGCAGAGCCGGAGGTGGTAGTGCAGGAGGTGACGGTGCACGCCTTTAATCCCAGGAAGCAGAAGCAGAGGCAAGCAGATCTCTGCATTCGAGGCCAGTCTAGTCTACAGAGTGAGTTCCAGGACAGCCAGGACTGTTACACAGAGAAACGCTGTCTCGTACCACCCCCTCCAAAAAAAATAAAACTAAAACAGGGTTGCTATCAATGGATACAGGCTCACAGCCAGGCAAGAAGAAACAGTTCTAGAGATCTGTCATCCCGGCAGAGCACCGGCGCAGGCAGACAGCGGGGGACCGGCGCACAACACCAAGAGCAGATGCCCCGCTACAATTAAAGCAAAGAGGTAAGCCTTTGGTTGGCAAGATCCCTAGCAAGGAAGGAGCCAGGTCCTGTTCCTGAAGACCCTTCTGAGGGGCGAGAGGGAACTTGGCCCCTGGCAGGAGCCAGGAAACAGAACGACAGCATTTTGTAAGAGGAGCCCCTGGCCAACAGGGAAACCTGATCAGGTTTTAAAAGACCCATTAGATAGCTTCGATAGGAGGAGATGGGCAGGCGTCAAGGCAAGAATTCACCCAATAATCTGAGATCTGTCATCCCACAGTGCACATCATACAGGGCAAGGTGGGACACACCTGTAGTCCCCAACACTTAGGACACCGAGGGAGGAGGATCACTTGAAGCCAAGAGTTCAAAACCAGCCTGGACAACAAATTGAAAGTGTTCTCTGTCTACCTACATACCTATCTCTCTATCTCTCCTCTCAAGGACCTCTATATAGTAGCCTTGAACTTGCAACAATCCTCCTGCATCAACTTTCCCACTACTAAGAGCACATGTGTACAGCACTAAACTTATAAAACACTGTCTCAGGTCTTATGTGGGGCTGGAAAGGAGGCTCAGTGGTTAAGATCACTGTCTGCTCTTTATTTTTGTTTGCTTTGTTTCATTTTAGTTTAGTTTTTCAAAACAAGATTTCTCTGCAGCTTTCTCCTGGAGCCTGTACTAGAACTTGCTCTGTAGACCAGGCTGGCCTCGAACTCATAGAGACCCACCTGCCTCTGCCTCCCGAGTGCTGGGATTAAATGTGCTCCACCATCGCCAGGCAGGTGCTGGCTGCTCCATTTTACTTCCCAGCACTCATAGCAGCTCAACCATCGTGACTCCAGTTCCAATGCATCCAATGCCCTCTTCGGCCTCTAAGGGCCCCAAGCATACAGATGGTACACAGACACACATGTAGGCAACGGATATATAGACATAAAAAGGGTTTGGGCAGTGAATCCCAGTACTTGGGAGGCAGAGGCAAGCGGATCTCTGTGAGTTCAAAGCCAACCTGGTCTACAGAGTGAGTTCCTGGACAACCAGGGGTACACAGAGAAACCCTAGCTTGAAAAAACCCAAAAAAAAGTACATAGCATTAATAATAATATATTGTGTTAGTATACTAAAAAGTAGAGGACATTAATTTAAAAAATAGTAAACACACCTTCAGTACTACCACTTAAGAGGTAGAGGCAGCTGGATCATTGTGAGTTCGAGCTCAGCCTGGTCTACATAGTGAGTTCTGGACCAGTCAGAAATACATAGAGAGACCATATAGCAAAAACAAGCAAACAAAAAAACCCTTATGCTGTGTGTTGTCATGGTTGATAGTGGATGGTAGATGGATGGACTGTGTAAGATTGACATCAAAAAATGTACGAGCGAGTTCTTTGCCATTCAGTTAGGCAGTGTTACTCTCTGGAGGAGGCACAGGTGTTGCCTCGCCTTTTGTTTTGACTGGAAAAGGACTACTGTGGCTCTCTGTTCCCCGAACAGACAAGTCCCTCAGGCAACAGAACACCAGCTGCAGCCCCCCACCCCCATGCCCACGCCTCCTGTGGATACCACAAACCACCCCTTCATAATTTGCTCCCCGACTCATTGCTGTATCCCAGCCTCCACCACTCACAGGCCCTCCCTGTGAACACACCAGCTGAGCAGGCCAGCAACACAGACAAAAGACAGCCACCACATTCTCAAAATCCAGAGAGGGAACAGAACACCCACCCAACAAGACAAACCCAGGAATCAGCACCTACACCTATAGCTCTCCCAAACCTAAATGCCAGGGTAAGAACACAATCAATAACAGCCAGGACAATATGTCTCCACCAGAGCCCAGCTAGCCTACCACAGCAGGCCCTGAATATTCCGACATAGCTGAAGTACAAGAAAAAGACCTTAAAGGCAACCATATGAAGCTGATAGAAGTTCCTAAGGAGAAAATAATAAATCCCTCAAGGAAATCCAGGAAAATACAAGCAATTGGAAGAAATCAATACATCCCTTAAAGAAAGCCAAGAAAAGGCAGGGCAGTGGTAGCACATGCATTTAATCCCAGCACTCAGTAGGCAGAGGCAAGTGGATGGATCTCTGTGAGTTTGAGGCCAGCCTGGTCTATAGAGCAAGTGCCAGGACAGGCTCTAAAGCTACGGAGAAACCCTGTCTCAAAACACAAAAAAAAAAAAAGTCAAGAAAAAAAAAACAGTTGAAGAAAATGAATAAAACTGTTCAAGACCTGAAAATGGAAATAGAAGCAATAAAAAAAAAAAAAAAACCCACGGGCTGGAGAGATGGCTCAGAGGTTAAGAGCCCTGCCTGCTCTTCCAAAGGTCCTGAGTTCAATTCCCAGCAACCACGTGGTGGCTCACAGCCATCTGTAATGAGGTCTGGTGCCCTCTTCTGGCCTGCAGGCATACACACAGACAGAATATTGTATACATAATAAATAAATAAAATATTTAAAAAAAAAAAACCCACAAACTGAAGGAATTTTGGAAATAAAAAATTTAGGAATCCAAACAGAAACTACAGAGACAAGCTTCACCAACAGAATACAAAAGATGGTGAGCTGGGCGGTGGTGGCACACGCCTTTCATCCCAGCACTCGGGAGGCAGAGGCAGGCGGATCTCTGTGAGTTCAAGGCCAGCCTGGTCTACAAGAGCTAGTTCCAAGACAGGTTCCAAAACTACAGAGAAACCCTGTCTCAAAAAAAAACAAAAAAAAATATGAGAGAATCTCAGCCATTGAAAATAGGACAGAACAAATGGATACATAGGTGTCAAGGAAAATGTTAAATCTAAAAAATTCCTGACACAAAAAAATCCAGAAAATCTGGGACACTATAAAAAAACCAAACCTAAGAATAAGAAAAATCTCAGATCAAAGGCACAGAAAATATAGTCAACAAAATCAAAGAAGAAAATTTTCCTAACCTAAAGAAGACGCCTATTTAAAAAAAAAAAATCCAAAAAGCATAGAGAACACCAAATAGATTGGACCAGTAAAGAAAGTTCCCCTTGTCACACAACAATCAAAACACTAAACATACAGAACAAAGAAAAAGTATTAAAAGCTACAGTGGAAAAAGACCAAGTAACAAATAAAATATAACAGGTTTATAAACTTATTAGAATTACCCCTGTCTTCTACACGGAGACTCTAAAAGCCAGAAGGGCCTGGATAGATGTGCTGCAGACTCTAAGAGACCACAGATGCCAGCCCAGACTACTGTACCCAGCACATTTTTCTGTGGTTTTTTTTTTTTCCTTTGGTTTTTCGAGACAGGGTTTCTCTGTGGCTTTAGAGCCTGTCCTGGAACTAGCTCTTGTAGACCAGGCTGGTCTCGAACTCACAGAGATCCACCTGCCTCTGCCTCCCGAGTGCTGGGATTAAAGGCGTGCGCCACCACCGCCCGGCCCCAGCACATTTTTCAATCACCATAGATGGAGAAAATAAGATATCACATGATAAATCAAATTTAAGCAACATCTATCTACAAATCCAGCCCTTACAGAATGTGCTAGAAGGAAAATACCAACCAAAGGAGGTTACCCACACCCATGAAAATACAGGAAATAAATCATCTTACACCAGCAAAACCAAATGAAGGGAAGAACACACACACAGTCATACATACTCACACACACACACCAACAACAGCAACAATAAAATAACAGGAATGAACAATCATTGGTCACTGATATCTCTCAATATCGATGGTCTCAAATCCCCAATAAAAAGATACAAACTAACAGAATGGATGTGAAAACAGGACCCATCCTTCTGCTGCATACAAGGAATACAATTCAACTTCAAAGATAGATATTATCTCAGCATAAAGAGTTATAAAAAGATATTCCAAACAAATGTACCTAAGGAGCAAGCTGGTGTAGCCATTTTAATATCTAACAAAAACAACAAGCCGGACAGTGGTGGTGCACGCCTTTAATCCCAGCACTCGGGAGGCAGAGGTAGACAGATCTCTGTGAGTTCGAGGCCAGCCTGGTCTACAAAGGGAGTTCCAGTACAGGCTCCAAAGCTACAGAGAAACCCTGTCTTGAAAAACCAAAAAAAAAAAAAAAACCAACAGAAAGCTTATAAATTCATAAATTCATGGAAACTGAACAACTCTCTACTGAATGAAAAATGGGTCAAGACAAAAATAAATTAATTGATTAAAGGCTTTCTAGAATTCAATGAAACTTAACACATTGCATACTCAGATTATGGGACACAGTGAAAGTGGTGCTAAGAGGAAAGTTCACAGCACTGTCTACATAAAAAAACTGGAGAGATCTCATACTAGGCACTTAACAGCACACCTGAAAGTTTTTGAACAAAAAGAAGCAAGCACACAGAAGAGGAATAGATGGCAAGAAATAATCAAACAGTGGGCTGAAACCAATATAATAGAAACAAAGAGAACAATATCAAAGAATCAATGAAACAGAGAATTGGTTCTTGGAGACAGATGGACAAAACTTTATCCAAACTAACTAAAAGATGAAGAAAGACTATCCAAAATAACAAATCAGAAGTTAAAAGGGCATTTAATAACAGACATTGAAGAAATTCAGAGAATCATAAAGTGTCTTAGCTAGGGTTTCTATTGATGTGAAGAGACATCGTGACTGTGGCAACTCTTATAAAGGAAAACGTTTAACTGGGGTTGGCTTACAGTTCAGAGGTTCAGTCCATTATCATCATGGTGGGACATGGCAACATGCAGACAGACGTCGTATTGGAGAAGCAGCTGGGAGTCCTACATGCTGCAGGCAACAGGAAGAGGTTTGAGACTCTGGGTGATATCTTGAGCACCTGTGAGGCCTAAAAGCCACCTCCACAGTGACACACTTCCTCCGGGGAGACCACACCTATCCCTACAAGGCCACACCTCCTAACAGTGCCGCTCCAATTTCCTTCAGTCCACCACGTAAGGACATGCTTTAGAAACCTGTACTCCACCAATCTGGAAATCTAAGAAATGGATAACTTTCTTGATAGGTACCACTTACCAATGTGTAAACAATTAAATAGACTTGGCTAAGATACTTTATGATTCTCTGAATTTCTTCAATGTCTGTTATTATATGCCCCTTTTAACTTCTGATTTGTTAATTTGGATATTCTTTCTCCATCTTTTAGTTAGTTTGGATAAAGGTTTGTCTATCTATCTCCAAGAACCAATATAGATTCTACTTCTAGTGAAGTAGAAGCAGTTGTTTAAAGTCTCCCAATGCAAAAAAAGGCCAATACTGCTCAAATTATTCCACAAAATAGGCACAGAAAGAACATTGTCTAGTTCATTTTATGAGACCACAGATACTCTGATTTCCGAAACATATAAAGACTCAACAACAAGAATCACAAACCAATTTCCTTTATGAACATATATGTAAAAATACTCATTTTTTTCTTATTGGTTTTTCAAGACAGGGTTTCTCTGTGTAGCCCCAGCTATCCTGGAACTCACTTTGTAGACCATACTGGCCTAAAACTCATGAAGAAACACTTGCCTCTGCCTCCTGAAAGCTGGGACTAAAGGTGTGTGCCGCCACAGCCTGACTTAGGCATGAATATCTGTTCAGCAGATATTTCCTTTCTTTTCATTTCTTTCTTTTTTTTTTTTTTTGAGATGGGGTTTCTCTGTGTAGCCTTGGCTGTTCTGGAACTAGCTTTGTAGACCAGGCTGGCCTTGAACTCACAGAGATCCACCTGCCTCAGTCTTTCAAGTGCTGGGATTAAAAGTGTGCACCACCACTGCCCAGCAAAAATACTTAATAAATGCTTGCAAATTGCATCCAAGAACTCATAAAAAAAAAAAATCATCCGGGCTGGAGAGATGGCTCAGAGGTTAAGAGCACTGACTGCTCTTCCTGAGGTCCTGAGTTCAATTCCCAGCAACCACATGGTGGCTTACAACCATCTGTACTGAGATCTGGCGCCCTCCTCTGGTGTGCGGGCATACATCTAGGCCAAATGTTGTATACATAATAAATAAATAAATCTTTAAAAAAAAAAATCATCCACTATGGTCAAGTTAGGCTTCATCCCAGAGATGCTGGGATGGTTCAACACACAAAAATCAGTAAATGGGAGGCTGGAGAGATGGCTCAGCGGTTAAGAGCATTGCCTGCTCTTCCAAAGGTCCTGAGTTCAATTCCCAGCAACCACATGGTGGCTCACAACCATCCGTAATGAGGTCTGGTGCCCTCTTCTGGCCTGCAGACATACACACAGACAGAATATTGTATACATAATAAATAAATAAAATGTTTTAAAAAAAAATCAATAAATGGTACTCACCATATAAACAAACTGAAAGAAACAAACTTCATGATCATCTCATTAGATGCAGAAAAGGTCTTTGACAAAATCTAACACTCCTTCATGATAAAAGTCCCGGAAAGATTAAGGATACAAGCAACTAATAGGTTTTCTGTCCCCTGATAATAGGCATCTCCGCCAATGCAGTATCAAGCAGAATTGAAAAATGTAACAACAGGTTTATTTGAGCAAAGCAACTCCTGGGTGGCTTCTCCAGTCCCAGAGACAGAAGTGGGAGAAGCTGAACACCCAAACTAAAGTAGGGCGATTATATAGCTTGTATGCAAGGAATGAAGTCTGATCAAAAGCTAAATGCTTTAGGCAGGGACTTGGGCTGCTGGCAACTTCAGGGGAGGAGCTGCCAGTAGCCACCAAGAATTCAGAACGGGTTTCTTGGTGCCTTTCCTTTGTTCAGACATTCTCTGAGGATGGGGTTTGGAAAGAGAGAAAGTAGGGGGGAGGAGGGTCAGGCTTTCCAGATGAAGCAGGAGTGAGCCGAAGTTTCCAAACCAAAAGTGACATACCTAAACTAATAGAGACAGTTCACAGCCAGCATCAAACTAAATGGAGAGAAACTCGGCCATTCCACTAACATCAAGAACAAGACAAGGCTGTCCTCTCCATATCTTTTCGATATAGTACTTGAAGTTTTAGCTACAGCTGAAAGACAACTAAAGGAGATCAAGGGGATACAAAATGAAACGGAAGAAATCAAAGTATCATTATTAGCATATGGTATATAAATGACCCTAAAAATTCCGCGAGGGAACTCCTACAGCATATAAACTCAGGGAAGTGGCCAGAAAAAAGATTAACTTAAAAAAAAATCAGTAGCCCTTCTATATACAAATGACAAATGGGGCTGTGTTCGATTGGGTAGTCTAACCAGAAGTGGGCAGCCTTCTTCTCGGAAGGTGCAGGACTCCATAGCGGCAAAGCAGACTACAGTCTATCCACCGACTGCCCGCAGGATAGTGACGCAGGTGTAGAGTGCCCTGGACTCCCGCTTCGAGCGGCAGCTGCAGGTCTGGGAACCATCCCGGACCCCAGGTCCAGAGCCAGAAACCAAGGAAGAGGCCCCAACACCTGTATGCACACCGAGTGCTGAAGACCTTAAGGAACTGGAGTTTCTGACCCAGGCACTGGAAAAGGCTGTACGGGTGAGGAAAGGCCCGTCTAAACCTGGATAAAGAGACAGTACCCCAAGCCTGACTTCTGCAACTAATGCAGTCATTTCTGGTGCCACTGCCCCTACCCCTTCTCAGGCCTCTAGCCAGGCTGGCAGCCGTGCATCGAGTGCAAGATCCACTAAGGACGTACAACTGGCCACACTCCCTGCCAAGGATTGCTCCAAGTGCAGACTTCTGTCAAGGGAAGATAGGACCCACATGAGAACAGGAGCCCAACCGGGTGGTGGTGGCGCAGGCCTTTAATCCCAGCACTCAGGAGGCAGAGGCAGGTAGATCTGTGAGTTCAAGGCCAGCCTGGTCTACAAGAGCTAGTTCCAGGACAAGAAAAGAAAGAAAGACAGAAAGACGGGAGGGAGGGAGGGAGGGAGGGAGGGAGGGAGAGAGGGAGGGAGGGAGGGAGGGAGGGAAGGAGGGAAGGAGGGAAGGAGGGAAGGAGGGAAGGAGGGAGGACAGGAGCCCAAGCTGCCGGGTCTGGTCCAGGCCTCAAGGACCAACAAATGGTCCCATCAGCTGTTCCTCATGCCCTAGAAGTCTTCACACTGAAAGAAAAAGGGACCCTCAGGAAGACAGCTTCCCAGAATTCACGCCTGTGGGCCCAGTTCAGCACTGTACAAGCCAGTGACTCCACAGATGACACCAGAGATACCAAAATCAGTTCCTTGACAAACTCCAGATGGCTTCCGGCTGGGTCCAGATGCTGCGGAAGTGGAGGCTCATGCCCAGAGCCTGGAGAAGGCCCGTACACTGCTGAGATCGCCGGTGCTGGAAGGGCTGCAGACCACTGCTGGACAGTGGCTCCACGGTCCACAGTCCAGCTGTGACAGAACTACCAGGACCACGCTTCCTGGAGAAGCCCACCCAGGCCTCGTCACTCTTCCTGCAGCCCTGGGCTCCTTCTCTACTCTAGCACCAAGGAGCTGCAGACCTTGGCTACCTTAAGGCTTCGTGTGGCCATGCTAGCCCAGCAGATCCATCTAGAAAAGGTTCTGATGGCTGAACTCCTCCCTCTGATAAACACCCAGGAGCCAGGAGGGCCACCTTGCCTGGAGGTGAGCATTTCCTCACAGCCCTTGGAGATGACCATGTAGGCTGGGCAGAAGCCTCCTCTCTGGGAGAGTCTCCCTCCTCTCAGCTGGAGTGAAGTGAGCAGGGATTGAGGGGGATTTTCCTGTTTGGAGGAAGCTAAGAGCACACAGTCAGCTGTGACTTCCATGAGAAAGCTGGTGGTCAGGATGTGTGTGTTTATATTGTATCAAAGCCAGGCTTGGTGAGGAGCTTTTCATGGTCCTGCTTCTTCTTGGTGGTTTGAAGGATTTTATTAATTAAGGGCTTGGGCACACCTATAATCTCACCGCTGGGGAAGCTGAGGCAAGGGGGTTCTAAGTTTAAGGACAGCCTGAAACCCTGTCTAGATTAAATAAATAAAGGAAAGAATATATCAACCAAACAAAACAAAAAAACAAAAAAAAATGGCAAATGGGCTGAGAAAAAAATCAGGGAAACAATACCCTTCATGACAGCTTCAAATAATATAAAATGTCTTGGGGTAACTCTAACCCAGCAAGTGATACACAAAAACTTCTTTCTTTGAAGAAAGAAGCTGAAGAAGATAACAGAAGATAGAAAGATCTCCCATGCTCATGGATTGAGCAATCTACAGATTCAGTGCAATCCCCATCAAAATTCCAACACAATTCTTTATTTTTTTTTTTTTTTGGTTTTTCTAGACAGGGTTTCTCTGTAGCTTTGGAGCCTGTCCTGGAACTAGCTCTTGTAGACCAGGCTGGCCTCGAACTCACAGAGATCCGCCTGCCTCTGCCTCCCAAGTGCTGGGATTAAAGGCGTGCACCACCACCGCCCCACATCACAATTGTTTATAGACCTTGAAAGGCCAATTCTCACACAGAAAAACAGAAACCCAGAGTAGATAAAACAATACTGAATAATAAAGGAACTGCTAGAGGCATCACCATCCCTGATTTCAAGCTGTACCACAGAGGTATAGTAATAAAAACTGTGTGGTATTGGCATAAAATCAGACATGTGAATCAGTGGAATCAGACTGAAGACCCAGACAAATCTACATACCTACGGACACCTGACTTTTGATAAAGAAGCCAAAAACACACAATAGAAAAAAGACAACATTGCTGTCAGAAATCACCTTCCAGCCACTTCCTCCTTCCCCAAAAATAAGTGCTGGCTTGATCAGCTAGGTCCACTGTTGTGAGCTTTCCCTAAGTGCAACTGTATGGTGTACACTGTGTCTTACTTGGCTTCTTTGCCCTAGAAAAGAATACAAGGGCTCTCTGGTGCTGATTACATAGGTGCATTCGTTTTATGAATATTTACCAACCTGTACCAACAATCATGCTTTGTGCACTGTTCTATGTATGTAAATACAGCTAAATAAAAATGTTTAGTTATAAAAAAAGAAAAAGACAACATCTTCAACAAATGGCGCTGGTCAAAATGGATATCTGCATGTGGAAGAATGCAACTAAATTCATATTTATAACCTTACAGAAACTCAAGCCCATGTGGATCAAGACCTCAACATAACACCAGATCCGCTGAACCAGACAGAAGAGAAAGCGGGGATACTTTTGAACTCATTGGCACAGGAGAGAACTTCCTGAGCAGAACACCAATAGCACAAGCACTAAGATCAACAACTAATAAATGGGACCTCATGCTGTGGGATGACCTTCTGTGCACTGTGAATATGTGTTGCTCTCACTGGTAGGTAATATAAGCTGATTTGGCCTATAGCCAGGCAGAATAAGCCTGGGCAGGAAAGCCAAACAGAGATACATGGAGAAGGAAGGGCATAGTCAGAGAGACATGTGAGCCAGTCTCCCAAGAAGCAAGATGCCAGAGGACTGGTAAGGCCACAGCCATGTGACAGTACATAGATTAATAGAAATGGGTTAATGTCAATGTAAGAGCTAGTTAGTAATAAGCCTGAGCTATCAGACAAACATTCTATAGTTGACAGTAAACCTCTAAGTGATTATTTAAAAGCAACTGCTGGATGGGGTGGGACAGAAAAACTGTTTACAGCCTCATGAAACTGAACAGTTTCTGTAAGGCAAAAGACACCGTCAATAGGACAAAGCAGTAGCCTACAGAATGGGAAAAGATTATTGCTAACTCTACGTCTGATGGAGGGCTAATATCCAAATATATAAAGAACTGAAGAAACTTGATATCAAATAAACCAAGTGATGCAATTTAAAAATGGGGTACAGATCTAAGCAGAGAATTCTCAATGGAGGAATTTCAAATGGCCAAGAGATAGTCTTTAAAAAGTTTAACATCCTTAGCCATCAGGAAAATGCAAATTACATCAAAACTACTTTGAGATTCTATTTTACATCTGTCAGAATGGCCAAGATCAGTAATACAAGTGACAGCTCATACTGGTGAGGCTGTGGATCAAAGGGAACACTCCTCTATTGCTAGTGGAAGTGCAAACTTGTACACTATGGAAATCAATATGGCAGTTCCTAAAAAAATTGGGAATCAATCTACTTCAAGACCAAGCTATATGGGGGTTGAAGAAATGGCTCAGTGGTTAAGAGCACTGACTGCTCTGTCAGAGGACCCAGGTTCAATTCCCAGCACCCACATGGTAGCTCACAACTGTCTGTAACTCCAAGATTTGACACCAGTGCACATAAAATAATAAAAATAAATAATTTTTAAAAAGACCCAGCTATACAACTCTTGGGCATATACCCAAAGGACATTCCATCCTACTACAAGGATGCTCACTCAACTACACTCATTGTGGCTTTATTCATAATAGACAGAAACTGGAAGCAACCTAGATGCCCCTCAACCAAAGAATGGATAAAGAAAAAGTGGTACACTTACAAAATGGAGTATTATCCATCTGCTTAAAAAAAATGACATCATGAAACTTTCAAGCAAATAGATGGAACTAGAAAAAAATCATCCTGAGAAAGGTAATCCAGACCCAGAAAGACAAATATGTCATGTATTCACTTATAAGTGGATATTCGTCATTATGTAAATGATAATCAAGCTACAATTTATAGACCTAGGGATGCTAGGTAAAGAGGAGGGCTTGAGGGGGGACATATGGATCTCTCTGGAAAGGGGAAATAGAATAGCATTTGAAGGTGGATTGGGGTGGGAGGGGATGGGGAGAGGGAGGGGCTGGGATGGAGAAAGAGTGCAGGGAGAAACAGCTGGAGTTGGGCTGCATTGCGGGATGGTGTGGAACCTGCACAGTGGAAGCTATGAAGACGGTCCTCAGGAGGACTCCTAAGTAATGGGAAATACAGAGTCTGAACTGGCCATCTTCTGGAGCCAAGCAGGCCTCTCATTGGCGGGACTAGGCTGCATTTGGTTGACTTGTTGGCCCAGTCGGCCTGTGGAGATCCCCAAACAACCAAGGCTGATGCTAGGACAGAGCAATGCTGACTGCAAACTGGCAGTGAAACCCCATAGCTGAGGACAACAGCCACACAGCTCACTGAATGTGGGGAGGTCAAGTGGGTGCCTGCAGGGAGCCTTCATCTCTATGCTCTAGTCTCTTTGGTGTGGAAGATACTTGGCAGGCCCCAGAGTACCTTCTTACCAAAAGAAACCTGGACACCCATCCAACCATGAAACCTTTGGCCTGCATCCTGCCTGCAAGATGTCCTGGAGCAACAGCGCTACAGAACTTGTGGAAGTGGCCAACCATGTCTGATTTAACCTGAGGCCCACTCAGTGAGAGGGAGTCCATGCCAGACATTGGTTGACTGGCCGGGAACCAGAAACCTAAGGTAGAACTAAACAGAACTGGTATTTTTTAAAAAAATCGATTAAATAATTCCTAATGATATTCTGCTATGCTCATAGGTCACTGCCTTTGTCCAGTGGTCAAAAGAGAGGCTTTCTCTGGCAGGAACAGATGCAGAGACCCCACAGCCAGGCATCATGTGGCAAGAGAGTCTATATTTGAAGTCTCCATCTGATTCGTCCCATCAGAGCTCAGAGAACTACGAGGAAGAGGGGAAGAAAGACTGTAGGACTCAGAGGGGATGGAGCGCACCAGGAGAACATGGCCCACTGAATCAACTAAGCAAGGCTCACATGGGCTCACAGAGACTGAAGCAGCAAGCTTGGGGCCTGCATGGATCTGTACAAAGTCCTCTACATAAGCCGAGCGATGGTGGCGCACGCCTTTAATCCCAGCACTCGGGAGGCAGAAGCAGGCAGATCTCTGTGAGTTCAAGACCAGCCTGGTCTACAGAGCTAGTTCCAGGACAGGAACCAAAGCCCAGAGAAACCCTGTCTCGAAAAACCAAAAAAAAAAAACAAAAAACAAAGTCCTCTGCATATATGTTGTTACTGTTAGCTTGGTATTTTTGAGGAACTTGTAACTGTGGGAGCAGGTGTGTCTCTGACTCTTTTGTCTGATCTTGGGATTATTCTTCTCCTATCAGGTTGCCTTGTCCAGCTTCAGTGTAAGTGTTCTTTCCTTGCCTTTTTGTGTTTTGTTGTGTTGTGTTTGGTTGTTGTCTCTTGAAGACTTTCTCTTTTCTTAAGGGAAAGTGAAGCAGAGCGGATCCAGGAGAGAGGAGAGGTAGGGGGAGCTGGGAGGAATGGGGGGAGGAGGAACCAGAGTCAGGATGTATTGATGAGAGAAGTATCTACTTTCAATAAAAAGATAGATGATAGATAGATAGATAGATAGATAGATAGATAGATAGATAGATAGATAGATAGATAGATAGATAAAGGGAGGCCAGCAGTGCCTTGAACCAGCCAGTCTGAGGCACACCAGTTTCACAAAGCTGAAAATCCTTACATGAACTCTAATAAAAAGTCTCTGCACCTGGGCATGGTGGTGGCCCACGCCCTTAATCCCAGCAGTTCAGAGGCACAGACACTTGGATCCCTGTGAGTTCAAGGCCAGTCTGGTCTTCATAGTGAGACCCTGTCTAAAAAAATAAACAAAAAGCAATGGGGGGGGGGGCAAAGCACTCTCTGCCCCTGTGCTTCTCTGGGGCAATCTTAAACTGTGGGACAGGCTGGGTTTCCTGCCATGTGCGTATTGAGGGCTCCTCGGTGCAGGAACAGAGGGAGATGGAGAAGCTGGCATTGCTCCCAGCAGCTGAAAACTGTGGTTCCTTTCTGTCTCTGGCTTCCCACACCTTTACACCGTTCCTCACCCAACGTCTCTGCACATTAGAATCATCCTCTGAGGAGGATCTCAGCCTTCCATGCAACTCATGGCTCAAGACTGAGGTTCCTAGCCCTCTCGTTTAACTGCAGTGTTAAGTGACACCTACTATACACCTAGATGTTGAGATTGAGTCTGAGAATAGGTTATGAGAGCCTTTGGGGATTGCAGGCAAACCACACTCTGCTGAGCTACATATCCCAGACTGTCCTCAAACTCCAGACCCTTGTGTTTCAGCCTGGATTCTAGGGTTACATGTATGTGCCATCGAGGCCATTTTAACTTCTGGCTTTCTTTTTTCCCTTGCTTTGTTTGTATATGAGGTTTGCTTGTAAGATTCCCTGGAGCCTCAGAGTCCAGGACAAAGACCACTGACATGGGATAAAAACCCAAGGAGTGTGGAAAAGTTAAAGAACATCACAAAGGAACCAGCCAAGAGTTACAAATTCCAATTCCAGCCTTTATTTCAATGGCAGAGCAGAGAGGAGGCTCAACCCAGGTTAGGTCATTCCCAGACAGAGAGAGCTGGACAGGAGCCCCTGGGAATGCCTCTCCACCCAGCTAAGAGGTTGGGGAGGAAAAGAAGAAGATAATACTGGTGCTGCCACTTCCACAGCTGCCACAGCCAGGAGCTGGGACACCTCAAGCAGCAAGCTGACCTCCAGAGGTCAAGGCAGAACCAGAATCAGGCAAGGATCAGACAGGAACAGCAGACATTGCAAGAGTGTACAGACTCAACAAATGAGGAAACTCTTGGGGGCCCCCAAACAGCATTGATATTTCACAAAGGGGACTCCCAGGGCCTGCAGGCTCCAGGGACTGAATGCTCAGGGAAGCTTGACCACAGTGAGACACTCACAAAGAGACTTCGATAGCCACCCCCAACCCCCGTGTGTTGTTCTGTAAGAGTAGGAACAGGTCTGGAGGGAGGAGGGCGAAAAGAGTCAACGAAAAGCATGGGAAGAACGCTGGCGCTGGCGGGACATGAAAAGGAACCCGAGAAGGGCCTCTAGCTGCTGCCCTGCCCCTGCTGCTCCTGCTGGCACTCCTGCTGGCGGATGAGGTTGGCCATGGGGCTGGTGATACCACCTATCATGGTCCAGTATTCATCAAAACTGATGCGCCCATCATGGTTGGCGTCCAGGTTCTGGATGAGCTTGTCAGCTGCCTTTCGGTTCCCTGTGTCCTGTAGAAGAAGTGGAGTCAGTAAAACTTGAGATAACCCAGACAGGACCCTAGGCAGAGTCCCTGAAGCAGCCCTGACAGCTGCTGCCTTAGCCAGGCAGGCAGGGCATGGGCGGGGGGGGGGGGGGGGGGGGATAGAGGGGATAGGGGGGAGTGCTGAGAGGCCTGTGAGGAGCAGAGGAGACAGGGAGAGCAGAAGCTGGGTACCGTCAGCATGTGGTTCAGCTCTCTCTGGAGCATCTTGCGGAAGCCACTCTTGCTGATCTTGTTCTTGACCAGGCTGTGCTTGGATACGTATTTATAGAAGTTCTCCACCAGCACGACAACTGCCTTCTCCAGCTCCGTGTAGCACTCAGCCATCTCACTGCCTCAGCTCCTAGGAACCAGAAAGAGGGGAGATGAGGAGAGACATCCCCACACACAGCTCCCAGCACCCCTCAAGACTGCTTGTCTCCTGAGCAGGGAGAGGAGCAGGCATGGAAGAGCAAAGGGAGTGCGGGGGCGGCCCTGGAAGGAGAGTTAAGCCCTCCTCTAATCCAGGTGTTCCCCAGCCAGGCTGCCAACTGCCAAAACAGGTTCTCCAGGTCCTTCGTGCCCTAGGCAGCCATGCTGCCTGTCAGAGCCCTCAGAGTTGGAGGCTCCTGTGGGTCGCCTACACACACCAGGGTCGCCTGTTCTAGGGAACCACAGCTGGGAAGAGTTGAGAGAGAAAAGGCCAAAGACTTTTATCTTCCATCCCAAGAACTGGCTGAGACCCCAGCCCTAGGCCACAAAGCAGGACTAGAAGCCCTTGGCCCACTTCAACCCCTTGCACGGGCTCTACAACAGTGAGTTCAGGGGCTCAGGCCACCACCATCCCTCTCCATCAGAATAGATTTTGTGTGGCTCCCCTCCTGGCCACACCCTGTCAGCCTCTCCTCTCTCATAACCATCCCTAAGTAGACATCATGACCCAACAACACCCTTCACCCCATTACCTAAGAAGATGCAGGCCCAGTTCTGCCCCGGCTGGAGACAGACTCTGGGCCTCTGGACGCAGCGGCGGCTGCCTAGCAGAGGCCAGATGCATCACCCCCTCACCCCAGAACAAAAGGCACTCTCAGTCCAAGCGGATATAGCCTTTTGAATAACAGGATATGAGGGGAGCAGGCGGATCCACTCTGCAAGTCGCCGCCCATGCCCAGAGCCCCTCCAAGTCAGCCTGGCAAATCAGACTCCCTCCCACCCTCAAACATAAGAGTGAAGTCCTGCTACCCTCCCCCAGCTGGCCCCAGGAAGGGAAAGTGGACACAAAGGACACAGCCACTTGGGCAGGCCTGTGCACCCACAATCAGATTCACAAAGGCCCCACCAGGCCCTCTGTCCTTACCACCTCCTTTCTATCCTTGGCAGTGCAGGGTCCTCTCAGCTGCAGGCCTGACACTCTGGTCCTCCCCAAACTGTAGCTGCAGGAAAACTCGCCTTGACCTCTGTCATTGCTACACTCTTTCTGGACTCCCACAGCCTTGTCTGTCTTCACCACATCAACACCAGCTGGGGCCATTAGCTAGTTTGATTAGTCTCCGGCTCTTATCTCTCCATCTATGGAGCCTGCATAGTGTTTCTTACATTCAGCTGCTGTTCTCTGATCCAAATAGGAGACTACGTAGATGTGAGGGCAAGGTTTTCTAATCCTGAATGCACCACTACCCTCTTCTTAATCTCTGAAACTTGCCTGGCCTACAATGCCTGGGCAAGTGCCCTGCTCAGAGGAGATGTTCCAATATTCCATCTCCTTCCAGCCCTAATGCCCAGCATCCAATGTCCCTCCTACCCTTCTACACTTTTATGCATCTTTTTCTTAAGGAATGATCAGAACAAGAGGAAGGAGGCCAGGATGCAGGAAGGAAGGAGAGCTGAGAGGGTCAGGCTGCGGCATCTCTGATGGGAAATCCTCCCCTGCTGACCACTCTGGTCTGTGGCTAGAAGGATGACACACGGTGCCAGACCCACAGGAAACTATATTCTTCCCCATACTCTGTTTGTGAAGGGTGTAACAGTGTGGTTTAATGTTTGAAAGATACTCAGACAATTTCTCTAACATACACAAATAAGGAAGAAAAAAGGTTTTCTGCCCTAATGCCCTCAGGTGAGGTGAGGATGGCCTGTGACCAGCGTTCCTGGAGGTTCTAGAACCTGAGCCGGGATCAGGGAGGGTGGCTTCCCTCACCCAAGCCTTGAGAGCAAGAGAGGAAATGGGGAACCCCCACACACACCCCACAGGGAAGAGTTCTATAGGAAACAATCAAAGAAAAGATAGGGAACAAGTAGATAATTGGGTTGCTGTGCCGCTGTTGCTGTCCCCAAAGGCCAGTCCAGCTCTCCCTCTGTCTGCCTTAAGTCTTGTTCTTCCAAGGTAGCTTCCTCCTGCCCCCTTAGTTCTATGCCCAATCCCTACCTGGCCTCTTGCAGCAGTTAAGCAAGCAAATGACAGAGGAACACCCAACAGATGATGCAGACACCTGTCCCAGGAGCACGGGGCCACCAGGAGACGCAGCCTTGATGTGCTGACTCTTTCCCAGGCTGTCCTCCCCTAGATCTGCCTCCTCCCCAGGTTCTTATAAAATGGACAGCTCTGAGATAACCATCAGGACAAGTGCTTTTCTGGAGCTTTGTCTGAAGACAGAGCCTCAGAGTGAGGCAGTCAGGTGTCATTACCCTCCTCCTCCACCCTCCCCTGGGGGGCAGAAGACAGGCTCAGCTGCCCCACCCATTCACAGCCACCTGCTCCTCAGCCGTCCCATCCTTCAACCAGTCAGGCCTGAGGACTTCCAGGCATGGGGGGTGGTACTCTTCCCTTCCTGGGCAGATCTATCCAGGAGGCAATTTCATCACAAGCAAGTCTTGGAAAGGGAGTTGGGGGTCATATGGGGGTACGCCAGTATACACTAAAGCTTTCCAAAAAAAAAAAAAAAAGCAGAAATCAGGAAAACACCTGCCCTCCAAAGGGCCCTTCCCTAAAGGGGCCATTCATCCTGGGCCGCACCCTTCCCCAATGTTCTCTTAGTCTCCTGGACTGATTCATCATTGAGCAACCAGAAAGCTCCCATCTCCCCTCCCCCCATCCCCGCCCACCTAAGCCCAGCTTGCTGACTTTTCCAAAAGCCCAAATTGCCCTGACTCCATGCCCCTGGATCTCAGCCACTCTAGCACCACCCTCCCACCCCCAAGTCCTGGGTGCCACCCCTTTGGAAGAGCCTGCTCACCACCATCCCTTAGTCCACCTGGTCTGGACCTCCGGAAGCCTGCCACACCCACCAAGGTTCACCTCACATACACTTAATTCGCAGCTATTTCCAGATGTTGAATATGTCCCTACTCTTACCTCTCCTACTCAGGATCCTCACCAAAGCCTACAAGAGTTTCACTTTTAGCTCTGGCATGCTCCGTGTCCCCTCAGCTGCCTCGGATGGACCCCTGCTTCACCATTTGTCTGGGTACTCATTCGCCAATGGCCTCATTGACTCACTTCCATTCATTCGAGTTTACATTCAGCCAGACACTCACACTCTCATTCATTCAGCCATTCCCTCCCTGAGAAGCTCGTTCCTCCCAACGGCCATCAATATGCAGGGATAGTAAAATAACGAGCGGGGCTAGGAGTCTGTTCTCAAGGCTCTATGGTGACTCCCTCCAGCCTCCCAGGCCCAGTCTCTGTCCCTCCGTGCTTCTCCCATGTTGGAGGATAATGGCACAGAGGTGCTCCTACCTCCGCACCCTCACAAGATTCACGACATCACACCCACATATGAACATCCATGAACCGAGCAGAGAGCTCTGCCAGTCCTCATCTGCTTGGGGACCCCATTTATCCCCAGACAACTTCTGCTGAAGCAAGAACCCCTTTGCATTTTTCCACCTTGTAAAGTTGTAAGAGGGGGGTGTGCACGCACATACCTCTACCCCAGGCCTCCCCAACCTTCAGAGGGCTCCTCTCCTGGGGGAAGCTGAGCCCACCTTCCCATCACCCTTACCCTTGCCCCCACCTCAATTGGGCTGGGCAGGCAAACACTCCTACAGCTCAGGTGGCTCTGTCAGGCAAACCCAGTCAAGCTGGGACCTGCCTAGGACCTAGCGTGGAAAAGCTGCCAGTTTGAAACTCCACTCCTCTCTCTTTCCCTCTCCCCATCCAGGGGACCTCCCAGGCCTCCCCAGGCCCCTCCCAAGGAGCACTACCCAGTGCAAATGAGCAAATGAGGCCTGCATCCGGACCCTGCCTGTGCCTCAGGTAAAGGAGAAGCCACCTCAGCCCCTGCCTCTCTTCCCTGGCTTCTTAGGAGCTCTGGACCCTCTCTAGTTCCTCCCGGACCCCATTTTCTCTCCTAGGTCGCAGTTACCATAGTTCAGTGAGGCCTGTGTCTACAGTCCAACCACCCCCAACACCCACCAAGAAACACTCGCTCTGTTCCTGTTCAGAGAGGACAAGGACGCAACAGCTGTGGGCAAGGCCCTGGAATGTTCTGCCCAGAGTCCCAGCCCCTGGAGACAAGCCAGGTCAGCTGCTTGGCCAGGGAGAGGGGCTTACTACCCTGCCTAGTCCTCTAAAGCTTTCGCAAAGCCACTAGGGTTCCTCTTTCCCTAACTAGCCTTTGGAGAGAGTTCATTACCAAAATCTTCTGCCCTGAGTCTGCTAGGCACCTCTCTCCCCAGGCTCCCTTCCGTGACCCTTCTTCTGACCCGCCAAGGCTTCAGGGTCCCCCCAGCCACCCCAGACCTCCTCAGTTGGGGCTGGAGTGCTTACCTGCCTCCCCGTTGTCCACCTCCTCCAGCAGGGCTCTGAGGCCTGGGCTCTGGCACTGACAGCCAGGCAGCTCCTGCTCAGCCGAGCCAGGACTCCTCCCCACGGCACTCCAGAATCTGTCCCACTCCCTTTGCCTGGCTGAGCTGGCTGTGGGAAGGTAGTGACTGAACTCTTGACTTGGCCCTGGGGTTGGGCCCTTGTTAAAGGGGTACACACCTTTTTTTTAAACACCCCTCTACCCTCACCCTAGAGGGAGTGGTAGAAGCTGGCACTCCTCCAACCCCACCCTCCTAACCCCACAGGCTCTGAGCAGAGCCCAACAGGATAGAGGAGAGAAAGGGAAGGCTCATCACCTGCCCTTCTCACCTCGGTCACTGAAAGCCAGGTTTCAGGGCAGCCTTCACCAAAGACGAGTTCAGTTAGATTCCCAGGCAGCCTACCTGGCCACAGGACTTCTTCGCTGTTGGGATTTAAGGGATCTATCACCCGATTTCTGTTGGTTAGAGTAAGAGGGCAGACAGCAGCTCTTTCTGGTTTTGCCTCTCCAGCTCAGCCACCCTGAGTTCGAAGTACATTCCTAAGACCCTCCTGCATGTCAGGTGCCTCCTCTGCACATCCTAATCCTGTCCACACCTTTCCTTCAGGTACCCAAAGAAACTGTCCAGCTCGACCTCCTTCTAGAGGACGGCAGCCAAAACAGAGAGGCCTACCACGATGACTTCTGTCAGGTCCCAAAGAGCACCCCCCCAAATAAATAAATAAATAAAAGGGTGACTAGCTAAGCTGCCTATGGGCATATCAAAGCGCATGCCGGGTTCTCTCAGCACCTGTTACAGAGTCCTGGCTCCTCTCAGTATCTCTTACCCCACACCCTACCCTAAACCTCTCCAGCTTCACTTCCCTTCCCTTCCCTTCCCTTCCCTTCCCTTCCCTTCCCTTCCCTTCCCCAGCTTCTGATTCCTGTATAACCTAGCCATTTTGGTCATCCGCAGTCTGGGGTTTCTTTGTCCTTTTGGCTTCTCTCTTGATCCTCCATTCGCAGCTCCTGGTCCCCTCTCTCTTCCTCCCTCTTGTTATCCCCTAACACCCAGCCTCCTCTCAAGTCTTTGTCTTTGTCCTAGTCTGCTCTGCTGCCACGCTCGGTCTGGACTCTTCCAGTTGCTTCTGGCTGTTTTCTTCCTCCCATCTACAATAAAACCCTTCTCCTCAGCCATACCTAGGAGCAGTCAGTGTCCTCATTTTCATTCACGTGATGCTCGAGACCCAGGAGGGACACATAGGAGCCTCCTTCCAAGGGGCTCAGCCTCTCTCTTAACAGAAGCAACCTACTGATTTGACTCTACTAGACTGTAAGAATCATTTGTTTCTGCTGACTTCTGCCACCCACCAAATTGACTCCCAATTCTACAGTCGGCCTCTTCAGCTGTTTCTTCCCTCCACCTGCTTTAAGCATCTCTCCTCATCTGCTCAGTGTCTCTCTGACTCCTGGACCTGCTGTGCCCTCCAGGGCGTCCCCACATAAGCATCCCTCTCTCCCTCTGTTGTAGCGGTTCTCAACCCATGGGTTGAACAACCCCTTCATGGGGATCACCTAAGACCATCAGAAAACACAGACTTAAGCCGGGCGGTGGTGGCGCATGCCTTTAATCCCAGCACTCGGGAGGCAGAGGCAGGCAGAGCTCTGTGAGTTCGAGGCCAGCCTGGTCTACAAGAGCTAGTTCCAGGACAGGAACCAAAAGCTACGGAGAAACCCTGTCTTGAAAAAATCAAAAAAAAAAAAAAAAAAAAAAAAGAAAGAAGAAAAAGAAAACACAGACTTTTACATTATGATTCATAATAATAGCAAAATTACAGTTATGAAGTAGCAATGAAAATAATTTTATGACTGAGGGGTCAGCACAACATGAGGAACTGTTAAAGGGTGGCAGCACTGGCAAGCTGGCAACCACTGCTCTATCCGAACCTTCCCCTCTCCCAGAAGCCCCTCCCAGTCCACCTCCAGGGCTGTTTTCTTCTCTCCCTGCTCTGACCACGCTCTCTCCTCCTCCTCTACTGAGTAAGCGGCATCATAATTTGTCTGTTATTACTACAAAAGCCACATTGGTGTACCAGAAAACTTCATCATGCTCACGTGGAAAATGTGATTTGGGTCATTGCTCTCTGATAAGACTCTCAGTCCCTTAGGGATGCTCCAGGCTGAAATCCTGGTCACCTTGCTTCTGTCCTGCTCCCTTTGTTCTCAACTCCTTCCTGGAATTTCCTCACCTCTCCCTAGGAGCTGCTGTCCCAGGGTTTCCTTTCCTCCTGGGCCTCTAGATATTGGAATCCTCCCTCAGGCAGAGTTCCTGTCTGTGACCCTTATCCCTTCTGTCTCTCAGCTCCCTCCTGGCAGAGCCACTGCTTCCTATGCCCTGGGTCTCTGGCTTCCTTACACCCACCCAGGCCTTAGAAGACCCTTTCTCTCTTCTTCCTCACACTCAGATTTCTGTGTAGCACACTTTTAAACCCAGCCCTGGGGAGGCAGAAGCAGGCAGATGGCAGATCTTTGTGAGTTCAAGGGCAGACTTGTCTACAGAGTGAGTTCCAGTCAGAGTTACACAGAGAACTCCAGCCTCAAAAAACAAAAACAAACAAGAAATAAACAAAAAAGGATCAAGAAAATAAGGATCCCAGTCCCTCTGTCAATTGTGTTTATGGTTTTGTAAAGTCCCCAGTCTCTCTGTGGACTTTATTTATGGTTTAAAGTTTATTTGATGCTAAATAATCTTAAGCTCCAATTTCGAAGACTCAAACTACTAACTTGTAACCTGTTAGATATTTAAGACATGTTAGTTAACGATCAGCCACCTTTTTTTTTCTGGTTTTTGGAGACACGGTTTCTCTATAGCTAGTTCTCTGGAACTATCTTTGTTAACCAGGCTGGCCTCGAACTCACAGAGATCCAATTGCCTCTGCCTCCTGAGTGCTGGGATTAAAGGCATGCACCACCATTGCCTGGCTACAAATTCTTTAATGTACTCAAAACTATTCTCATAAGCTACATTAAGTACAAATGTAATTCGTTTATAGGGACAAGCTTTTTTTTTTTTTTTTTTTTTTTTGTTTTTTTCGAGATAGGGTTTCTCTGTGGTTTTGGAGCCTGTCCTGGAACTAGCTCTGTAGACCAGGCTGGTCTCGAACTCACAGAGATCCACCTGTCTCTGCCTCCCAAGTGCACTTAACCTTGAAAAACACACAGGAGGCTAAATAGGGACAAGCTTTATTTAGCCTCCTCTGTGTTTTTCAAGGTTAAGCCCAAAGCAAGTAACTAAAAACAAGTAAAGTTTTCTTAACTCGGGTATACTTACTAGATGATGGTTCTCAAACTCCTCAGAGATCTGCTGAATATGCCATTTAAAATGTTTAATGGAAAGAGCTTCCTGTGATGGAGAGAACCGCTACTCCTAGCGGTGACCGTAAGGTCGAACTGACCCATGCCTCACCCACCACCAGGGTTCCCTACCCCAAACCTCTCCAACCCCTGAGCGTTGTTTCCCTTCACCTAGCTTGATCCCTATATAACCAGCCATTTTACCACATGCTCTCTTGAGTTTTCTTTGTCCTCTGGTCATCGGGCCTTTCCTAGTCTCATTTCTTGCCTCTCTCTCCTCTCCCTCCCTCTCTCCTCTCATGGCCCGGTCTAGTCTGCTGTCCATGTTCAGTCTGGACTCTTCCAGATGCCTCTGGCTGTTCTCTCCCTCACATCTACCATAAAAACCTCTCCCCAGCCACACCAACGTCCTCATTTTTATTCAGCTTCCACTGTGTCGAGCTTTCTGGTAGGTACTTCCTTAAGGGGTCACATCCTCCTCCTATGAGAAGACCATTCACACCCCCATGAGAATGCCCAGAGTTCAAAGCCATAAGTTACGATCCAAACTCCAGTCACTCAACCTGTTTCTCAGTGCCTATTTCCCTTGACATTAGTCAGCTGTGCCCCAGGACACGTGGTTCCTCCCTTCCCCCAGGTACGAACACAGCTTTCATCTCCTAGCAGAGGACCAGCCCAAGCAAGGAGAAGCCTGTCTCTGAGAGCAATACTTCTCTAGTTTTAGGCCTGGGACCACGCTCAACCCAAGTCCACGGAGGGAAGCGAACCCCTAATCTCTCCCACAGCCAACCACTCCATCCTCATACCTCCTACCCACCAATGACCCCGCCATATGCCCCAAAGACCCCCTTATCCCTGGACCCTGAATACTGGGCAGAGGAACAAACAGTCAAGACAACATAGTTTATTTTTTCCAATATTTTTATTAATCAAATATTATAAAATAACTATCATCCACAAATGCCCAAGCACCTAGCTAGTCCTCTCACCCCGAAGTCCTGAAGCCACGCCCTCCTTCACCCCTTTTGCTGCTCTGCTCCTGTTTGCCCCTGATCCTACTGGGAGGAGGATGGGGCAGAGCTGGAAACAGCAAGGACGGCACAAGGCAGACAGCTACAGCTTCACTGGACAACCCTGGAAGGGGTCGGTTCTCAGATGCCCGGCCAGCTTCCCCGCCCACTCTTCATATCACTTCCCATATTCCATTCTGCCCTTCCCCTACAACCAAAGGCTTGGCCCTTCCCCCACCAGGATCCCTGCATACCTTTCCAGCCCCAGCCCACCCCCTGAGCTCCCCTGGGATGAGGACTTTGGACCCAGGAGCTCCTCAGAGCACCCTAGAGGAGGGCACAGAGCCCAAGGGAAGGTTGTCCTGAGCCTGAACCTCACAGCAATGAGGAGAGGTGCAGGCTGGCGAGTGGAGGGGGGGGCGGGTAGAGAGAAGTTTTATTTCCATGCCCAGGACCTCTAAAATCCCCTACCTCCAATACCCCCAAAATCCCCAACAAGTTCCAAGCAGAAGCTCTCAGCTCCGAGCAACAGGGCTCTCCATCTTCACACTCTTGGCTGCTTCTCCAATCAGCTCCCAGAAGCTTCCAAACTCCAGTTTCGAGTCATTACAGTTGCCCAGGTTGGCAATTTTCTCTTCTAGCCCACAGTTGCTCTGAGAACAGGAAAGACACCACAACTCAGCAAGACAGCCGCTCCAAATCTTCCTGCCCCACCCTGGCCTAGGGCGAATAGGAGGACCGGAGGCTACCAGGGCGTTGGCAAAGAGAAAGGCAAGGGGTAACCAGGGCCAGGTGGGTGGGGTCTTGGAGCACCAGCTTGGGAAGTCAGGGGTCTGGGTGGGGTGGGGTCCACTCCCTCAGTACCGGCATGAGGTGAGGCAGCTGCTGGGTAACCAGGTCTCGGAGTTCAGTAGGGGTCAGCGTCTCCTTTCCGCCCTCCACCGAGTACTGATGGAAGTTCTTGATGAGAGTCTCAATGGCCCTCTCTACATCACTGAATTCTTGGGCATCCTGAAGATAGGAGACACAGGCCGTGTCAGGAGGACCCACCCACCCTGCAGAACCCTTCTCAAGAGTCTTGGAAAATCACCAGGATAGAAAGCTCTTGAGTCCAGAATCCTGCCCCCACTCCTTCTTTACCTACCCAGCCCCCAGGCCACAGTGACCTCTGCCCTAAGCCACAGATTAGGTAAGCCTCACCACCCCAAATCCTAGGCAGGGCAGGCCCCAGCATGTGCCTAGACATCCTATTTCCAAAAGAACTCCTTTTGCATCACCCTGTGGAACCCTAGGGAGGAGACTTGGGGCTTTCTGGGAGTATCTCCAGGGCAAGGCCTAAAAAAGAAGCAGAAGTCATGGGGGGGGGGGAGGCATGAATCCCCATAAGAAGAAGAGAAGAGCGTAGGAACAAAAAGACCAGCCAGATGAATGGGCCCACCTCAGCGTTGGCTGACCGACACTGTCCCATGGTGTCTGGTACACAGGTCCTCCGGTTGAGTTACTTTTGTCCTCTGTCCTATAGCCTGCCCCACAGGAGCTGATGGCTCATGATCTGCCTAGAGCAGGGAGGACTGAATGAGGGGAGAGAGAGCTCATCATTCTCTTTCTCTTGCCCGTTTTTGGCTTCACCCAACATATACATTCACCTAAGCCATTGGAGTCTACACCCCACAGATCCAGTCCCTGTCCAAACTCCAGCAGCTAAGGGCACAGCCCCCAGGCCAAGCCACTCAGAGGGAACCCCCCTGGGCCTCACCTCAGCCTCATTCTTCCCACCTCCTCCAGCCAACCCGAGAAACTTGGGCAAGAGAGACATGGAGTACTCCCTGAGAAGAGACAGCCCATCTAGGTTGAAGGAGCTGGGCTTTCTTACCTGCTGGCAGCTGCAGAGACAGGATGGAGGAGCCAGCTCACCTGAGCTCAGCTCTTATACCTGGGGGAAGGGAGGGGCAGGCAGGGGCAGGGCCAGGGCCAGGGCCTTATCCCTCAGCCACCCCAACTATTGCAGCCTCCTGGGCTGGGAGCCAGCTTTGTGCGCCCCACCCTCCCTCTAGAGTTCTAGACTCAATCACCACCCAGACAGCGAGGAGGAAGTCATGGAGGGCTGGGTATGGGATACCCCTGGCACAAGATTGCCTTGCAGGGTCACAGGGAGGGGAGAGAAGAGAATGAAGGCAAGGGGTGCAGAAGGAATCACACCTGGGAGGGAGGGAACCTAGCAGCCAGGAGGCAGGGAAGAAGGGGGAGTCTACAAGGAGAGGAGAAGGAAGGGTTGCTAAGGGTGGGTTTGCTGGATGAGGAGCCTGAAAGAGATCCCCAGGGTCTCTGTGCTTTGACTCTTCTCTCCTCTCCCTCCCAACCAGAGCTAATTTGGCTAGGAACGCTGGACCTGCTGAAGCCCAGAGCCAAGCTAGTCCTGACAGCATACAGATGAAAGGGCTGAAAGGAAGGCCAGAGCAGTGCACTCTGGGACTGGGAACCAAGTGCTCTGAGCCTTCACCTGATGTCCTGCCAGCGCCTTGCAGCAGCCCAGGGTACACATGGGCAAGGCTCAAAGGCGTTCCCTGGCAGGTAACAACCTCTCCAAACTGGTTGGGCTACTACCTCCTCCCTCCCTCAAAAATCCTACCCCCCTTCCCTGAATAGCATGTCAACACCAGCCCTCCAATCTACTACCCAGGAACCCCCAGGTGAGTCTAAACTGTTCTTCATGGGACTATGACCAACCCACCTACCCTCCTCACCTGCCCAGGACCTAGGACCTATAGTCATGGGGAAGGACAGACCATGGTGAAAGGACTGGGGGTCAACAGAAGGAATGCATGGGCCTAGAGTCAAAATTCCCTTCTAAGGCTGACTTCAGAGCACATATCCAGCCTCTCTTCTGTGTCACCTGCTGGAGGGCTCAATTGGGGACCCTTCCACAACAGTGGCATTTGGAGAGTTCCTCTGAGGGCTTCTCTGGAGACTCTACAAGGGTCTCGCCATCAGAGGGCTTCTCAGAGTCCCTCAGCCTGGGTTCCCACTGAGGAGTCTGGAAATCTCTCAAATTCTCTGCCAACGTCCCCTCGGAGAGCCCAGGATGCCTTCGGAGGTCCCTCTGGGGCTTCTTTCCTGGTACATGATGACTAATTTGTCTCTGCTGATCTTCCTCTGGCTAACTAGCTGCCCCAAGTGGACACCCACAGGTACAGCAGTGGCAACCCAATAGGCATACACCATTTCCACACCCCTACCCTCTCTAGCGGTGAGTTGTACAAACCACTTGCCCCTCAAGTCAGAAAGCAGGGTGGGGACAACTCTGTCCCTAAGTGCTCTCTCTCCCTGTCATATTTGAGCAGCATTTCTCCAGGCCAGCTCTAGCTTTGTTACCTTAACCTCCCTAAAAATGTTTCCTCAAAGCCAGGAGAGGTAACACACCTGCTATCGACCCCAGTGCCTGTGAGGCTGAGGAAGGAAGATTGCTGAAGACAGTGAGACTCTATCTCAAAACAGTGACAAGGGGGCTGGAGAGGTGGCTCAGCAGTCAGGAGCACCGACTGCTTGTCTTCCAGAGCACCCACACGGCAGCTCACAATTGTCTATAACTCCAAGATCTGACAGCCCCACACAGACACACATGTGTGCAAATCACCAATGCACAGAAAATGAAAATAAATATTAAAACAATAACAACACAAGAAGAAAGAAAAAAGCTAAAAGAGGGCTGGGGGTATGACTCCTCCCAATGGCCTAACATGTGCAAGATCTTAAGTTAACACTCAAAAGTTAATTGAATTGATTAACCTTAACCGCCATGAGAGTTAACGAAGGTAATATGGGTAAAAGGTTTAGCAGGTATTCGTATTATCATTATCAACCAAAGAACAAACTCCAGGAATTATATGGGGAAAACTAGGAGCTGAAGCCACAGAGCTGAGCCCTAGGAGCTGCCTGCCTCAAATCTCTGTTTGTTTTGTTTTGTTTTGGTTTTTCGAGACAGGGTTTCTCTGTGGTTTTGGAGCCTGTCCTGCAACTAGCTCTTGTAGATCAGGCTGGTCTCGAACTCACAGAGATCCGCCTGCCTGCCTCCCACGTGCTAAATACTAAATACTAATACTAAAGACGTGCGCCACCACCGCCCGGCTCTCTGTATTTATTGAGCACCTACTTAATACAAGGCCTACGCCACACATGCTCAAGGACCTGAGTTCTGTCCTTAACCCCAAAGGGATGAAAACCATCACACAGTTGGCAGGATGCTGATGCTGTGGGTAGGAGAGGATGAATCTCACTCCTTGCCTTCAAAGTGTCTTTGATTTTCATGTTTTCACTTCAGGTAAAGACAGAGCTTTCCTGCTTCCTGGTGTCCAGAAAAGGAATCCGGGTAGAGTATAAGAACATGCATCTGTGTTTCAAGAAGGAAGCTTTATTAGGGGGAGTGACGTTCTGCCGGGCCCTGCCCAGCAGGCCCTGCTGGGCCCCCATCCCAACAAGCAGGCTTTATTTCTTCCTGATCTCCAGGGCTTTCTCCTTCCTGATTTCCTTTGCCAGTTCCCCAATCAGTCTCCAGTACTCATTGAACTTCAGCTCCGAGTCCTGGTTCACATCCAAGCTCTTCATCTTCTCATCCAGAGAGCCCACATCCTAAGATGTAAAAGGGTTAGAAACGAGCAGGAAGAGAGAAGGACCATCAGGCGCACCAACACCGGCACGTAGGGTGAGGCTACGGACCCAGGACTGCACTGCCGGAGGTCGCGTAGCGAGGGACACAGGCAGACAGTGTGGCTGATCATAAACTACCCTCATCCTCCACAATCCACTCCTGCTCATCTGCATCATCCTAATATCTCCTCAATTTTGTCATCACCTGCCAGGTCAGCGGAATAGCAAAAATGCTGGGTTATCTGGTTTACTAGGGTGCTCTTGACAAAACATCTCAGGGCTATAAGAGCAATGACTTCTGTAAGCCTGACTTCATGATAAAAGGATTCGTTGCCAGATAAACAATTACAACCATAAATGTCACTGCTGAATAACTCACGGATGTCTAATGGAAAGATGTCTTACATAGAGCTTGATTCTCAAGACTGAGGTTTTGGGGGCTAGATTCATTCATTTTATTTTGTATGTGTGAGCATTTTGCCAACATGTGATATGCATGTATACCACATATATGCCTGGTGCCCACAGAGGTCAGAAAAGAATTGTCTTAGTTAGGGTTTCAATTACCGTGAAGAGATACCATGACCACGGTAACTCTTATAAAGGAAAACATTTAATTGAGGTGGCAGCTTATAGTTCAGAGGTTCAGTCTATTATCATCATGGCAAGGAGCATGGTGTCATGCAGGCAAACATGGTACTGGCTACATCTTGATCAGAAGGCAACAGGAAGCAGACAGTCTCACTGGGCATGGCTTGAGCATATATGAACCCTCAAAGCCCGCCTCCACAGTGACATATTTCCTCCAACAAAGCCAAATAGTGCCACTCCCTTTGGGGGCCATTTTCTTTCAAACCACCCAAGGATGCTATCTGAAGAGAAGTTACAGATGGATTTGAGCTACTACTTGGGTGCTGGGAACTGAATCTAGGTCCTTTGCAAGAGCATCTCTCCAGCGCCCATGCTCAACATTTGGGTCAACATCTTGACAAAGATCTGCCAAACAAATCTCTAGATGACACGTAGCAAATTCATAGAGGCCTTTAGTTTTGTTTGGTTTTGGGAGTGTTTTGATTTGTTTTGTTTTTCAGCAGAGTCGTAAGCTCACTCATTCATTGCACAGTGCCTCTACTACCAGTGGAAGGGAAGGTGGCAGGGCCATCCCTTACGTCCTGGACTCCAGGCATTGTGATATTATACTATCTTTTATTTCATTTGATCCTCGTGATCCACTAGAATGATGGCTTCTGTGGCACAAGGACCTTGTCTGTCTTGTTCAACACTATACTTTTAATCCCAACACTGGAGAGGCAGAGGTAGGCAGATCTCTGTGAGTTCGAAGCCAGCCTGGTCTACAAGAGCTAGTTCTAAGACAGGCACCAAAGCTACGGAGTAAACCCTGTCTCAAAAAACCAGAAAGAAAGAAAGAAAGAAAGAAAGAAAGGAAGGAAGGAAGGAAGGAAGGAAGGAAGGAAGGAAGGAAGGAAGGAAGGAAAGAAAGAAACCTAAACCCCAGAGAGGCCAGGTACTGGCACCAAGCACAGATGAACAGCTAGAAACTGTATTTGAGTCCAGGTTGCTTTTTCTTTTTTATTTTATCTTAAATGTATGTGTGCTTTGTACCATGTGTGTGCCTGGAGCCTGCTGAGGTCGAAAGAGGGTGTGGACCCCCAGAACTGGAGAGTGAACAGTGATGAGCCACCATGCTGGCAGTGGAACAGAAACCTGGTCCTCTGGATGGGAAGTCAGTGTTCTTAACCATTAAGTCAACGATCCAGCACAAACCCAGATTTTCTAAATCAGGCTCCATTTTTAGCTACTGCTCTGTGTCTTTCTCCCCTGCCTGCACCTGCCCCCACCACACACACACACACAAAAAAAAAAAACAGAAATGATGCAAATGATGCAGGCCTGTTGGTGCTAGACAGTAACCACAGCTACCGGAGACAAGACTGCAGGATCCTCAGTTCAAATGATGCAGGCCTGTTGGTGCTAGACAGTAACCACAGCTACCGGAGACAAGGCTGCAGCATCCTCAGTTCAAGAGCTATTTAATGAGTGTGTATTTCCAAAACAAAAGGGGAGGGAGCTAAAGAGACATCTCAGTTCTTGGGAGTTTACCTAACATGCCCTGGCTTTCAATCTCTAGTGCCATACACACAAAAACTATTACTAATAGGTAAACTTGGCATAGTGGCTTGTAATTTTAGCATTTGGAAGGGGGAAGCAGGAAAATCAGAAATTCAAGATCATTCATAGCTACATAGCAAGTTTGAGGCGAGCCTGGGCTACATATTAAGCCCATGTTTCAAAAATAATTTTAATAGCTTTTAGTTATGAGACCAGAGGGCTGGAGAGATGGCTCAGTGGTTAAGAGCACTGGCTGCTCTTTCTAAGGGTCAGAGTTTAGTACCTAGCACCCATATGATGCTAACAACAGTCTATAACTCTAGTTCCAGGGGATCTGATGCCCTCTTCCATCCCCCACCAAGACTGTACACACGAAGCACAGACATGCATGCTGGCAAAGCACCCACACACATCAAACAAAGGCAGTATTAAAAATACAGAAGCAGAAGCTTTCTGTGCTGATGGCACTCCCAAGAACATCTTGAAGTTTCTAAGACCTGTCTGACTTTCACAAGAAATATGGCAAGCATGAACCCTGCTGTGGTGGGATATCTTGATCGCCCTCTGACACCCCCCAGATTGCTTAATAAAGTTATACCTTGGAATAGGGGGTGGAGCCAGTGACTAGCTGACCAGAATTGGCCATAGGGAAGCCAAACAGAGAGAGTGAAAGATGGAAGAGAGGTAGTGTCAAAAGGTTCATTAAAATAAATGAGTTAATTTAAGTTATAAAAGCTAGTTGGGGGGCTGGAGAGGTGGCTCAGAGGTTAAGAGCACTGATTGCTTTTCCAGAGTTCCTGAGTTCAATTCCCAGCAACCACATGGTGGCTCACAACCATCTGTAATGAGATCAGGTGCCCTCTTCTGGCCAGCAAGCATACAGACAGACAGAATATTGTATACATAATAAATAAATAAATCTTTAAAAGAAGGAGGAGGAGGAGGAAGAAAAAGAGCTAGTTGGACCAGCCTAAGCTAATGGCCAAGTTTTTATAAATAAGACTCCATGTAATCATTTGGGAGCTGGCTGGCAGGACAGAAAAAGACTCACTACACCCCACAAAGTGACACAGTACAGAAAAGCAAGGATTCTCCGTGTGCCCTGGGAAAATGGCTCTATGACGGGCTATGGTGGGCAGACTAAGCACACTTTCCTCAAAAATGTTAAAACTACCAAGAAGATTTCACTACCAGTGCTTGGTGTTGAGTCTATTATGGATCTAAGAGGATGCTGGCTCTTAACATATAAAAGCATTTTGAGTTGGGAGGTAAAAAGAGGAGAAAGGGCCAAGTAATGGAGTTCTTAGCTGGTTCTGTCATGAATTCCAGCACACTGTACTAATACAGATGACCCAGAGGAAGGAAACGGAATCACTGCAGGAACGAGCATTCTAAGTAGGTGAGAGGGAATGGGATCCAGGACACCAGCAGAGAGCTGACCTTAGCCGCACGGACAGCTCATTTGTGAGCACCACAAGGAAGGCACAGTATACGCTGACCCAGTAGAAGATCTGGGGATGGGCGAAGCACATAAAACCTTCTTGGTTGTTTATTTTCAAAGCAAGTCGATTTCTTGGTGGCAGGGAGAATGTGGAAAGAGGAACTAGACTCCGAGGAAGGAAAAGTTCTGACCTGACCATCCACAGGGGATGCAGAATTGCTCATCATGGCCAAGGGCACTTTGGAGTTTGGAGTTACAACTCCGGTGAAACAAGCCGACCTGGCTGTGTGTCCCCTAGGTAGAGTCAGCTCTCCAAGTGCAGACACGGGGGAGGATTGAGGCAGAAATGGAGGCCTGTGGGGGTCCTGACTGACAAAATAGGGACAGGATCAAGGGGCTCACAAGCATGATTGGAATGATGTCATGTTATTATAGAACATGAACCAATCGAGAAGAGCCACGAGGAGCGGAGTGGATGGGAGGAAATGAAAATGGAGCAGTCAAGAGACTGCAGGTCCTGATGAAGTCGAGACACTCACGAATGGATCCTACCTGACACTGCCCAGGCCAAAACAAGAGAGCTTCAAAGGACTTCAAGGCTACCTTGAACTAGACAATTTCTTTTAATCCTGTCCCAAAAACACAAAAAGGAGAGCTGGAGAGATGGCTCACCAGTTAAGAGCACTTGCTGCCCTTGTAAAGAACATGGGTTTTTGTTCCCAGCACCTGCGTGGCAGTTTACAGGCATCTGTAACTCCAGTTCCAGGGATCCAAAGCCCTCCTCTGGCCTCCTTGGGCACCAGGCACACACATGTTGCACATACATTCATATAGGCAATCCTATACATAAAATTAAAAGAATGATAAATCTTTTAAAAAGGCACACACACACAAATTAACCAAGAAGAAGAAGAGGAGGAGAAGGAAGAGGCTGGGCAATAGTGCACGACTTTGATCCCAGAACTTGGGAGGCAGAGACAGGCGGATCTCTGTGAGTTTGAGGCCAGCCTGGTCTACAAAGTGAACTCTAGGACAGCCAGGGCTATACAAAGAAACCCTGTCTCAAAAAAACAAAATAAGTTAGTAAATAATAAAAAGGGAAAAAAAAACAAAAAACAAAAACAAAAAACAAAATATGTGGCTTCAAATGGTGGTATATTCCTTTAACCCTGGCATCCACTGTGATCCCAGTCCCGTCCCCCCCACCCCCCGTCCCCCCCGTCCCCCCCCAGGGGATCTGTCGCCCTTTTCTGACCCTGCAGGCACCAGGATATGTTTTCTGGCTCATGACGCACAGACGTTTGAATCGAATACTGAAATGGCTGCTGGAATAAGGACTGTTGAGTGGAACGCTGCAGTGCACCGCAGATCTTTAGAAGAGAGAAATGTAATGAACTAATTTTGCTTTGTTTTGGTTTCGGTTTCCCCGTGTAGCCCTGGCTGTCTTGTAACTTGTGCTATGGGCCAGACTGGACTGGAATACAGAAGTCTGCCTGCTTCTGAGGGCTGGGATTAACAATGTGTGCCCAGCAGGTCTCTGTTTCAGTTCCCAGCACCCACATGGCAGTTCACAACCACCTGTGACTCCAGTTTCAGATGACCTGATGATACCCTCTGCTGGTTTCTATAGGCACCAAGCACACAAATGTTGCACACAGATATAACTGCAGGCACAACACCCATATATGTAAAGTAAAAATGGAAAAACTGTGAATCCATATTCATGTTGGGACTGGTGGCACACACCTGTAATCTCAGCACTTGTGAAGTAGAGATGGGAGAATCAAGAGTTTGAGGCCACCCTTAGCTACTACATGAAACCATCTTTAAAAAAAGAGTTCAAAAGCTCGGCATGCCAGTATAATCACAATCCCAGACCTGGAGAAGCTGAGGCAGGCTAGGCCAGCCCAGACTACATAGCAAGTTCCAGGTTTTCAGACCCTGTCTCAAAAAAACAAAAACAAAAACAAAACAAAACAAAAAAACAAAAACAAAAAACTCCATATTCACATACTCTTTTTCGTTGTTGTGTTTTAAGACAGGGTTTCTCTGTGTAGCCCTGGCTGTCCTGGAACTTGCTCTGTAGACCAAGATTCTGCCTGCTTCCATCTCCTGAGTGCTGGGACCACAGCTATCTCCATATACTTTTATGTGCCTGTGGATTTTCATAAAGGATTAAAATAAACTGTTAACAGACTAGAATAGCAAACAAACTCAGAGTCGACAAATCAGAAGCCCCAGTCACTTCTGTAGAATGAGCCTAACTGAGGAAACCCTCATAGGCAGCTGAAGTAATCAAAGAAGCTCCTCATAGACCCGGGTACACTGAGAGTATAGCTCCCTATGACGTTATGTCTTGTTTGTTGAGAACGGGTCTCCCTAACCTGGTTTCAGCCTCCTGAGTGCTGGGCTTACAGACACACAGGCAGGCGGCACCATGTCTGGGTGCAGTTTGATTTTTTTTAAAGCCTTCTTCTAGTTCTTACTGTAAATCTCTGGGAATCCACCTCTGGGTTCAGCAATGTGTTGAGAAAATGAGACTAGAGAGACACAGGCAGACTCAAGCACTCAAGGGCATTGTCCAACAGGAGGACAGACCCCAACAAGAACACATTCCCAATTACACGTCATAGCATCTTTGCTCATCGAGTTCACATACGAGCGTGCACACACACGGGCACACACATGCACACATACACACATGCACACGCGCGCACACACGGCAGGGAAGCACAGAACCACCTACACACGCAGCACTCACAATCTTTTCCGTCACCCTATCTATTCAGGGTCATCACCTGGTATACACAGAAAGCTCAGTCCCAGAGACCTCTACCAACCTTTAGCAAATGAGGCAACTGCTGGGTGACCAGTTCCTTAAACTCATTGAGGCTCAGGCTGCCTTTCCGTCCTTCCCGCCCTGCAAAGGTGAAGAAAGTGGTGACCACAGTCTCGATGGCCGCCTCCAGTTCACTCAGTGGCTCTGCTGCCATCAGTACTGCAAAGCAGGAGCTGATGTCCTCACAAACCAACCTGATGAGAAGAAAGAGACCAAGAGAGTTAAGGATCCAAGAACAGGTGAGGTGACTGCCTGGGCGGGTCAGCGTGGAAAGATGAAGGGTCCAGAACAGGCAGTGGTATTTAGTTTGCATTCACTTCCAGAAGTTATTTTTCTCTGACTCTCCCGTCTGTGTGTCCTTCTCAAGTGTCTGTCTTAGGGACACCTCTGTAGTGGTCTCTCTATCTTCGGAGGTTTTTCTTTGGAATCTTCTGAGTGTGGTAATACCAGGTATGGGGCCTCTGCTCTAATGGCCCTTTCTTGTTGTCATTCCCTGTCTTAGGGTCAGGAAGCTGTTTGTCTCCAATGCTTGTTTTTGTTGAGTCTCCACCCTCCCACAGACTAGCTGCTGCTCCTAGTAGAGCAGCCTAGGGTTGGCAAAGGCCCAGCTGAGGTCAGGTCTGGTTCAATCAGGCCAGACCCATCTTCTCTGCTCCACACCCACCTCGTCTAAGGCAGTCAGAGGGTGCTCAGCCCCAGACCCCACCGGACTTCCTCACTCCTGCCCATGGTTGACAAGGTCCAGAAAGGGACTCTTCAAACTCCTCAGACCCATAGCTCACAAACTATTTGGCATGGACACCCAGTGCCCCTGGGGCTCCAGGAAGGGAAGAAATTCATCTGCTGATGCCCCTCATTTCTGTTCACCCACCCACAGACTCCTGCAAGGACCTTTGCCTGCTTTCCGAAAGTCACTTCCTGAATCTCTGCCCGAATAAATCCACTTGGAAGGAGGAACCTGAAAACTGATAAAGAAAAGAAGGTCTCCTCCAGGCTCTCTGCAGAGTCAGGCAAAGTAACTCACCCGGGGAAGGGAGGTGGGATGCGGCGAGCTGAGCTGGAGCCTCGAGGCTGAAGTTTTTAAGCACCAGGGAAGAAGAGAGCCACTCCCAAGTCCAAAGTGTCAAGTTTCCGCCTCCGCTGATTCGGAAAAGAGGGGACCGCCCCCCTGCTGTCACTAGCCATCCCAACACTGTCGCGACCAGGACACAGCCTGATGAGGAGGGATCAGAGGGTCCCATCACACCCCATTACTGTGGCTAATCAGGAATCTTGTCAGAAGGGCTGCTAGTGTTGTTGTTTAGAATAATTAAAATAAAAACAGATGGGGAATTCAGTACTGGAAAGCCCGGCCTCAGAAACCAGAGACCCTGCAAAAGACCCTACAGTCCAAGGACACTCGGAAAGCCCCAGGCTGAGGCCCCCATAACGAAATCCCAACTGAAATTCTTCGCTGAGCTCCGAGACAGAAGTCCCTCACGGAGGCGGAGGCGCATAGACTAAGCAACCCTGGGCAGAATTTTCCCCTTTCCCTGCTCAGCCCGCACCACTGCACACTTCCCAGGGCTTCTCTTCCACCTCCTTCCTGCTGGGCTCGGGGAGGGGGTGCAACCAAGAAAAACATAGGGCAGCCAGTTGCCGTCCGGGAGACAGAGGGCGCCTCTGTCCACTCCTGGCCCCTGGCCCTTGACGGTGTCGTTTGTGAAGGGGTGGAGCCGGCGGGGAGGAGGGTCGGCAGGGAAAGACAGCAAAAGACAGGTTTCCCCTCACCGCTCCAGGTGCCACATTTGCAGCCTGCCTGTCTGTAGAGAACTTGCTGCCACCTCAGGCCCAGTCAACCGTGAGTACCCTACCCTGACTAGGATATGTCCCTGGCTTAGCCAGTCTGGAGAAAAGGGGGCCTCAGAAAGACCCCCAAGAGTCCTAGAAAAGGATACAGCGGTGCCACGAGGCTCTGGCAAGGGTCTGGGAGAGTCAAGGGAAAGGGCGTTTGGGATCTAGGAGAGATAAGGTTTGGAAAGTGGGGAGAGGAGGTGAGTGAAGGTCAGAGAACTAAGAGCTTGTGAATGAAGACGCCACCCAACTCCCAGGCCACCAGACCTTCCTATACAGGACCCTGTGCTTCTTGCCAGACACCACAGTCTAGATGTGGAGAGGGAGGAGAGACAGTCCTGCTCCTTTAGGGTAAGAATAAGAAAGGCTGTTCCTGCCCCCTGGCCAGCCTCAGTCTCTCGCATCCCTAACCAGCCTTGTCAAGAACAGGATCCCAGGGAAGTCTGGGAGCCGCAGGGCATAGGCCATGGAACATCATGAAAAGGGGGTCTGTGGCACTGTGCCCTGTCCCATCTCTGCCTTCACAAAACCTCCTCCTTATTCCTATATTTTCAACCTTGAACCCCACTTCTATCTTCCCAAATTTTTTCCTCTTTATTTCCACCCCTAGGTCCTCCCTTCATAAAATTCCAATCTGCTGGAAGGCAAACCTCCAGATTCCCCCATATATGAGGATGGTAACTGAGCCACCCAAATTCCTCCCTTGAGCACCCCCTTATCCCTTTCATCAGCCAGGCTTGGGTTCTATCTCCCCGTCTCTGTGACAACTGCTTATTGTGACTGGATTCAGGTGACAGTCACAAGGGCTCCATTGAAGAGCTGGGATGTCATCTAATCGGAACCTATTGTCCAGTCTACACAGTGGTGAGGAAGGATGAGGACACCTGATCTGAGACATCTGAGCTACCCCCGAGGCTGTGGGAAGCATGACCCTCCCAGAGCCAAGGGACTGAGGCCCCCTAGCTTAGCGGTCCATTCTCCTGCTCTCGCCCAGCCCATGGAGCTCAAATGACATCCTGCGCCCTGTCCTTTATCTCCACACAAACCAGCCCTATCCTGCTCCCACTGTAGCCACAGAAAGAGAGCCGACCTGAGGCAGGCACAAACAGCACCAGAGACACCGCCTTCAGGTTAGCTCCCTCCTTAGAAGCTGTCTCCAAAGAAAAACCTCAGACATTTCCCTCTCCCTTCCTTCTGCCTTATCTAACGGAAAGGGGTGGTTTTGCAGAGGAGATAAGCAGAACAGGAGGCTTGGGAAGCATGCCCCAGAGAAGAAAAAATGACATACTGAGGAGAGAAGAAAGCCAGGCATGGCAGCTCACATCAGTAATCCCAGCACATGGAGACAGGACTGCCCACAAGTTGAGGGCCAGCCAGAGCTAGTTCCAGGATAGCCTAGGTTATAGGATATAACCCTGCTATAAATAAATAAATAAATCCCAAGTACAAAAAGATGGAGACATAACCAATTGACCTGGGTTTAGTCATCGGTGCCTAAAGAGGAAGAGCCAGACTGCTGACAGGAAGCTGGCAAACAGTGAAACTCCCCTCTCCAACAACTCTTGAATCTCCCACCTTGACTGCCACACCCCTACACCCCTGAATCAGCTCACCAAAGATAGCAGACTTCTTCCTGGGATGGGCAGCAACCTCAGCTCACAATAACAGTAAAGCTTGCCTATGACAGGCCTGGAAGGTAAAAATAGAGCTAGAAGGCTGCCCGGTCCTGTGTCCACCCATGCCTGCCCCACCCCACCCCACCCCGTCTCTGCCCAGGCAGCCAGGAGCCAGCTACTGCAGAAGTCTGTTGCATGCTCAAGACCGCCAGTTTCTATTGCTCCATCTCCATGCCCATCCCTGACTCCCTCTGGAGAGACCAGAATGCTAGGCTGATTTACGTGTGCTAGGTCTCTCCCACATTACCAAATCTCAATGAAAAAGTACAAGGGAGAAGGGACCTATCCTGTAGCTATTTGAGCTGTGAAACCAGGGTCAAGCCTGAAGATCCCCCTTACCCAGACCCCAGATATCCCGAACCCGGTTTACAATTCACTTCCGTCATTGTGGGGTTGGGTAGGTGTGCTGCTGAAATGGGCTCTGAGCTGGAGACTGCCATGGAGACTCTCATCAACGTGTTCCATGCCCATTCGGGCAAGGAAGGGGACAAATACAAGCTGAGCAAGAAGGAGTTGAAAGACCTGCTACAAACTGAACTCTCCGGCTTTCTGGATGTGAGCAGAGGGTTGAGGTACAGGGTGGAGGAAGGGATGGGTGCCCCTGCTATATCCCTGCCTCTCGCCAAGCTCAGCCCAACCAGCTTCCTCTTCCATTCTTTACTAGGTTTTTCCAGGCTCCCTTCACTCCTCCCTGGTAAAGCCAAAACGCCCTAGTTTACTGACCACCTGTCAATACTAGGCACTGCAGATTTATCCAGAACACAGCATAGAATGGAGTCATGGCCAGGCCGTGGTGGCACACACCTTTAATCCCAGCACTCAAGAGGCAGAGGCAGGAGGATCTCTGTGAGTCTGAAGCCAGCCTGGTTTACAGAGTAAATTCTAGGACAGCCAAGAAGAACCCTGTGTCGGGAAAAAAAAAAAAAAAAACCAGAAAAAGTAAAACCATGAACTGAAAGAAATACGGAACCTCAGAACTGTGGAGGTTAGTTCTCTGAAGTGTATGGCTTCTCTACTGAGGTGGCACGTGAGGCACAGGTTTCCACGGGAAGACTGTAGGTAAATTAAGACTTCGTAGGAGGTGTCCGTGGGAAAAAAAAGCATGGGAGGAAGGGTGGGAAGTAGGCTCAGTAGCTTCCTTTGATTGGAGGATGCAGAGTAGAGACAGACTGCTGGGCTTCATGAAGCTGCGGCCCTGCTATTTTGTTGCTGTATAACTTTTGTTTATACCCTGGTTGTCAATTTGTTTCTTCTCTATAATGGAAGCAGTGGAAATGTCTCCACATTATTTGCATTAGTGTTAAAGCCAGGCTTGGTGGCACATATCTGCAATACTGGCACTAACAAGGCAGACCCAGGAAGACCTCAGGTGCCCAGCCAGCTTGGGTCAAGAGGCAAAAACCAGAAGTTTTGGTTCTTTTGTTTTGTTTTGAGACAGGGACTCACTGTGTAGCCCCAACTGGCCCTGAACTTCAATAGATCACCTGTTTCTTTCCCCCACTGAGAGCTGGGATTAAAGCCATCTGCCACCGAGCCCTAAGTTATTTTGTGTATCTTTTGTTAAAACTCTGTAAGGTCTAGGGTAGCACTTGTTACATTGTAGACCATCATGTACGGCAACTGGTGTTAGTATTATCTCTGCTAGTTTCTGCAGGCAAGAGGAGTGCACCATTCTGTAGTGCTGCAGAAGACTCCCATACATAGTAGTCTCACTTGCTCATTTCTGCCTCTCAACCACTGTGCAGGCTCTAACTTAGTGGTATAAATTTCCATCTTCTCCTTCCACAGGTCCAGAAGGATGCAGATGCTGTGGACAAGGTAATGAAGGAACTGGATGAAAACGGAGACGGGGAGGTGGACTTCCAGGAGTATGTCGTGCTGGTAGCTGCTCTCACAGTGGCTTGTAACAACTTCTTCTGGGAGAACAGTTGAGCACATGGCCCCAGTGGGCAGTGCCCTTCCTCTCCACCTTGTCAGGCTTCCCCCTTTAGCCCATTTCTCCTCACCCCACCTGTACCTCCCCATGTCTCTATCCTTACCCAGTCTCTCACCAAGGGCACAAGAGTAGTGGTCCAGGTCTGCCGCTCACTCTAATAAATAGGTTTCCCTCACCAGCTGTCAATGTCTGTCTCCTCTGGTCTGGATACGTGTCAAGTATGAGGGCTCACTCCTAACTCCTTATCTTGGAGAGTTTATCTTATTTAAGGAACACCCAAGACCCAAAAATGTAGGGGTCCAAACTTTTAGCTGAAATTGAAGTGCCAATGGCTTCTCAAGAAATTATATAAGCAACTGGCAATCCCAGCACTTGAAGGATGAGGCAGGAAGATTCTGAGTTCCAAGCCAGCCCGTACTACATAGCCAGAGCCTAGCTCCAAAAACAAAAACACACAAGCCATCAAAAAAGTGAAGAAAATTCAGGGCAGTGGTGGCACACTTTTAATCCTAGCACTCAGGAGGCAGAGGTAGGCAGATCTCTGTAAATTCTAGGCCAACCTGGTCTATAGAATGAGCTTCAGGACAGCCAAGGATACACAGAGAACCCCTGGGACAGTGGTGGAGGGAACCAAAACAAAACAAATGAAAGAAAGGAAAATACATCAAAGTCAGCCTTTACAGCCATATACAGTTCTGAACACAGGGACTGAGTGGGGGGGATTTAGCTCAATGGGTTCAAACCCAGCACAGTGCGTGGATTGGGGGGTGGGGGTGGCTTGAACTAGGGCATGGTAAAATACACCTTTAATCCCAGCCCTCTGAGGTAGAGGCAAGAGGATCTCTGAGAGTTCAGGGCCAGCTAGGGCTCCACAGTAAGACATCCTGTATAATGGGCTAATCCTAGTTGTCAACCTGACTACTTCTGGAATCAACTAAAACTAAATACTTCTGGAATAAAACTAAAACAGGGCTAGGCACACCTGTGACAGATGATGTGCTTTATTGGATAATTCAAGATGAGAAGACCCACCTGAAAACTAGCCACAGCTTCTAATGGCAGCCCATATAAAAGGACACGGAAGAGCTGGTTGTCCACGCCAATAATCCCAGCACTAGGAAGGCAGAGGCAGGAGGATCTTTGAGTTCAGTTCAATGTCAGCCTGATCTACTTAGCTAGTTCCAGGAGCGCCAAGGCTACACACGGTCTCTAAAAACAAAAACAAGAAAGCAACAATAAAAACAAAACATATTGCCTGGCATGGTGGCACACCCTTTAATCCCAGCACTTGGGAGCCTGAGGCAGGCAGATCTTTGTAAATTCAAAGATAGCATGGTCAAACCCTGTTTCAAAGAACTAAAACCACACACCACAAATAGGGATGAGTAGAGGGCCAGAGCAAATCACCCAGGCTCTTAAGTTCTAATAAAGACTTTAGAGTTACCTTTTAGAGCTTAGGGATTGGGGATAACAATACAAACATTGCTTCCAATCAAACCTAAGCTGCTCTTTGAAATCAGAAACCCCCTCAAAGTGGGGCGTAAACTCGTCCAGAAGGTAATTTATTAGGTACCCTAGCGATTAAGGCCACCGACCACTGCCCAACGGGCGGAGCACCACACCTAACTGCAGGGACCTTCGCCGAGGTCCCCGGGGATTCGCCTGCGAATCCTGCGCCGGCCAAAGCACCTACCACGCCCCTGCTTGCGCGCGCAATGACGCAAGTGCGTCGACGCCATTTTAGCCAGTCACGCTGCACTAATGCCTGGCAGCCATTTTGTTTTGGGCACCAAGCGGGAGTTGGCGGCACCGGCCGTGGTGGCACAAACGAAGGGAAGGAAAGGGCAGGCCTGACGAGCGGGAGGAGCGGCCGACTAGGTACTCAGCGGCAAGGAGTGAGCCTCGCGTCATACCGTTTAAGCATCTAACCCAACCGCTCAGCTAGTTGACCCGAGCGGGCCCCATCAGCTCAGCTTCGGCCGGCCCTCGGCCCGCCCGCCGCAGCCGTGGTGGCAGCCCCGGGAGGAGCGCTGGCGTCCGTCTCCTTCGGTGAGTTTCTGCGGGGAAGCCGAGGCGGGGCGGGCGCGGGCGGCGGGCCGGGCGGCGCGGGCGGCAGGTGTGGACCGAGCCGCGGGGCGCGCAGGCCGGGGAGGGGGCGGAGCCGGGAGGCGGGGGCTGAGCCGGAACCGCGGCGGGCGGGCGAGCGGGTCGGCGGCGGCGGCGGTGCTGGCCCCGCTGGTCCTGTATGGTTCCGGTGGTTTGGTTCTGGCTTTTCGGTCCCGAGCCTTGCTTATCTAGACGAGCGCCCACGCCGGAGCCCCAGCCCCCCCCCCCAGGGTGGTGGTGGTGGTGGGTAGGGGTAACAACGGAAATAAGCAACTGACCAGTGGCGCCTTGAGAGGCTTTGAGAATGGGATGGAAGGTTAAATGTAAGGACTACGGGATTTAGCGGCCGCTCTAGGTGTTTGCTTTTGCGGCACCGAAATGGGACCCCAAACCCTGCTTTGGCTAGACAAGCGCTCCGAGTTAACGTCCCCAACCTTTATTTTAAAAAACCTTTAGTTTGAGGCAGGACCTCTCAAGTAACCCAGGCTAGCCCTGAGCTTGCCATCAGGTCTGGCTACGGTTAAATTTTGTGGCGTGCTTTTCAGAGAACTCTCAGGTTGAATACCCGAAGTAAACCTTTTCTGACTTTACCCTGCCGTATCTTACTAGAACTTCACTTGCATTCAGAGTTGAAAATCGGTTTTGAAATCAGGCATTTGTTCCTTTTGATTTGTCTGTGTGAGAGAGAGTTCGTGCCTCAGTGTCAAGTGTAATCCACAATGACCTCACCCTTCCCCTGTCTCAGATGGGAATTGAACTTAGGGCTTCATTAGTGCTAGACAATCCCTGCACCGCTGAGCTGTGTTAAATTCCCGGCTCCTGCACGCTTCCTGATCCATGTCTTTCAGTTTTCTATAGACACCTAAGATGCACCTAGGTAGCTCTCCCTCCAACCCCAGTTGCTGTTCCCCAGCCCTCGTGGCCAGATTGTAGTTTAATTGGTCCAAATCCAGGCATTAAGGTAAATTAAGTTTGGTGTGGGGTCTTTTTCTTTAATATTCCTTGGCTAAATCAGTCTAGGATGAAAAGAAGAGTGAAAGCCAAGCTCCTAGGCCTTGGCTACATCTGATTCTGCCATTTTGGAGACTTTGGCAGACATTGTCCATACTGGGGCTTTGACATTTTAATAAATTGACAGACTTGTAATGTAAACTTAAGTTCTTAAAATGAACTTTAATATGATCTTCAAGAGTTTGTAATATAGGCCAGCCTTTCATTGGTTTATGCCTTGTTCTTCAGGAGACTGTAATCAGCTGGGCTGACGTGGTGTCTCAGGCCTTTTAATCACTTGGGTGCAGAAGTAGCTGGTCTACTGGTCGAGTTCCAGGACGGCCAAGGCTACACAAAGGAGCTCGGTCTCAAAAAAAGCCAAAAGAAAAAAAAGGAAATAAAACAAGATCTTGATTATTCTGATTTAATTTATTCATTATGCATATTGTCCTTTGTAGATTCTCGGGATTTGAAGATGGCTGCTCAGTCAGCGCCGAAAGTCGTGCTAAAAAGCACCACCAAGATGTCTCTAAACGAGCGGTGAGGCAGCCAACAGCAACTTCAGCTCCTTCCTAAGGAAACAGTACTTAAGTTGGCCCTGGGGTCCAATAACAAAAACCAGTTGTAAGCTAAATAACAGAAGGCTTCAGACTTCTGTTCTTAATTGCATCTAATGTGGTACACAAAACAAATTGGGCGGTTGTTTCAAAACCCCTTATCAGTAGATAAGCTGTCTGAACTATTTACCTGGTGGGATATATTTTTTTGAAGGACTCCTCACACTCTTCTTTTTTTAAACATTGATACAGGTGGTGCAGCATGATGATACGGTGTATCCTGGCTGCAGTAGGCTTGCTGCCTAGTCCAAGACCAGCAATGTTGTGTCTGGCCTGTAAGAGGCAGGTAGCAAGCCGTAACTATGTCCAAAGGCCCCTGAATGTCATTCTTGGGCCTTGTAAGAGGCACTGGCTTTGCTCCATTTCACTTTCTTTCCATTCTGCTTTTTAGTTTGTTTTGTTTTGAATTCTTTTGACAACTGTGTGTTTTCTTCCATAAAACTTAACAGAAATGATAGAATGTCCTCATAGGCTCTTAAGTGGTTGCATTAATTTGAATTTCTCAGAAGTACTGAGTTAGAAAAAGTGATTATTTGAAGACTGAGAAAAATTAATTTATTTAAAGGCAGTTTTTGTTTCTGAGAGTTTCATTTATTTGGTGTCGTTCACCATTTTATCATGTTGTTGCTAGAAGTCCCAAGGCATTTAATGTCTGTTTTTGCTTCTAAAGCAAATGTACTTCTCTGCTCATATTTTAAGATATGATACGTTAATTACCTGTGTTCGTGTGTTACTAAGTAACATGTTAGAATGTAATAAATTTACATAATTTGTCTGTACTATTTCAGTGGACTTTAAAGGTGTTCTGGTTTCCTCCTGTTTGTCCTTAGAATGAACCCTTCCCTCTCCAAAGTTGTAGGCATTTTGTTTGTCTTTGTAACTGCATCTCTGTCTCTTGTCATCATACTTGCTTAATGCGTGTTTTTCATACTTTCCACTTCTCTAAGAGCTGTTATCTGAGCCCTTGTTATCACTTTTAATTGTGCTGCACTTGACTGCATTCTGAATTTCTGGTTCTTGCAAGTTTGTGGAAACAGAGGAGTCTTTAACCCACATCCACCTTGATCCAAATGTGCCACTTTAAAGTTCGTGGGATCTGGAGCTCCTGGTCTAGCAAGCCATGAAAATGCCAATAAGTGTTTTATAATAAAGCTTTTATTTAAACACCCATTTTGTTCGACCTTGAAGCTTTACTAATATGCTGAAGAACAAACAGCCGATGCCAGTGAATATTCGGGCTTCGATGCAGCAGCAGCAGCAGCTAGCCAGTGCCAGAAACAGAAGACTGGCCCAGCAGATGGAGAATAGACCCTCTGTCCAGGCAGCATTGAAACTTAAGCAGGTGAGAGAATGTGTTTTGGCAGTCTGTCAGGATATAATGGATGATTAGAAGATGGCTCAGGCAAAAGCTGAAACTTCTCTGAACAAATGCTCAAAGAATTCCAGTTTGGGCAGGTACCAATTAAGTAACTTTTTTTGGTTTTGTTGTCTTTTCTCTTTGGGACAGCGTTTCTCTGTATCCCTGGCTGTCTGGCATTCACTCTGTAGATCAGGCTGGCATTGAACTCAGAGATACATCTGCCTCTGCTTCCTAAGTGCTGGGATTAAAGGTCTGTGCCACCACCACCCGGCTTAAGTAACTTTTTAGTACTTTTTTCCTTTCGGGAGTTTGACACCTCTGTAGGTTTATCAGTGAGAATTAATTGATTATTTTCTGATCCTTGCTCTTGAAATAGAATTTTTTTTTAATCTTTTTCTACAAAGAACTTTTGTTTAGTCTGGGAGTGTTGTTCATTGGTAGAGCACTTTCCTAGCAAGCACAAGGTCCCCCTGATTCAGTTCTCACCACTTCCCAAAAAACAGGAGAATAACTTTGTTTTAGTTGCTTAGCTATATATAAAATGATTTCCAAGCTAGAATAATCTTAGTCTATCTAGTGCAGAGTCTGAATGGCCTGGGTCTAAGGTTTTCAGTGTTTTTACGTCACAGTAGAACAAGCATACAGGATGATCAAACGTTAGTTCTCTTTCACATTTCCAGTACGAGGTAATCCTGTTCAGGCCTGAAATAAATCCTGCTCTTTATCATTCGTAGACTTTATATGCAAGTCCGGAGAGTGGCTGTGGAAGGATATGTCCAAGCTGTGGCTGGGCGTCCAGAGGGCGGTGCCATGCAACTGTAAGGACTTTAACTGGTAGCACTGCATGGCTGTGCATAGAGTCAAGCACTTATAACACCCACCTCTCACTCTGAACCTTTGGGCTCACTGACTGAAAATAAGCAAGGCTTTCTGCTTTGTCTACCTTTTAGCCATGGAGTGGTTAGGTTCATCCGTGACTCAGGAGAGCAATAAGCCATAGGCCCACCGTTTTCCAAGAGTAAATAAAATTTATGACATCTCTGATAACGCTGTGCCAGGTCCTTTCAACAGGCTAATCTCTAAAACAGCAGCAAACATGAGCTTCAGCATTGGTGGGACACTTTGAATCTGTTCAGTAGCCCTATATCCTGTAAAGAACTTGCAGTGTGGCTCGTGCGATGGAGGGGCTTTTTTTCTTTTACTTATGTTAAGGCCAGATGAAGGGTATACAGCGGTTATCTCAGAATTTAGAGGCATTATGAGTTCAAGGCCAACCCAAATTTTGTTTAGTTTTTGGTTTTTGTTATTGTTTGGTGTGCTTTTGAGGCTAGTGTCTCAATATGTAGCCTGAACTCTATATGTAGACCAGGGTGGTCCCAGACTCACAGAAATGTAACTACTTGTACCTCCAGAATACTGGGATTAAAGGTGTATGCCACCCACCACACCCAGATCAAAAACTAAATTGTTTTTTTAATTTAAGTATATATGTGTATGTGTGGTTAGTAGCTACTTTATTATGCAGCACAGCTCTGGAGTAAAAACGGAATAGTGCTATGAGTATTCTATGAGTGTCCAGGATGGGTAGAGACTAAGGATGGTGACGGACTCCCTGCTCTACTGTTCAGGAGAACGAGTATACTCAGTAATTGAACATGTGAATGCAGTTGTGACTTCATAGTAGTCTGGAGGTACAGTTCAGTGGTAAAATATATGAATTTCATGCCCACGCACCACAAAAAATAATTACTGTGGTAATTGGGGGAGTAACAAGACAGGCCCTTGAGGTTGCTTTCGCCTACCTGTGCTAAGTGCCTAATGATAAGAGCCTTTCTCCTCTAATTGGAAGCATTTTAAGATTTTGTGTCTGAAAGCTAATGTTTCAGCATCTTTTGCAGAGCTCTTAATTGAGGGAAAGTGTATATGCACAGGCATTTGTATATGTCTGTGCCATTAGTGTGTGACAGAAGTGGATTGTGTGCAAGAAGACCATTTTCATTAATATTGACTGGCTTTATGGAAGACCAGAATGCTAGTCTTGGTTATATTCGAGGCTATATTGTCTCCTTTTCCTTTGAAGAAATCTGTCTGAGATGTGATCTTCAGAGCCTTTGGAGAAACTAATTATTGAAAATTAAAAATCTAGTATGTACTTATTCTCTGTGTGGTCCTTTGTGGTTAATAGATGTTTTAATTTTAACATGAATTTAACTGACTCTCTATGAAGATACATTTGGATTGTGTGTTCAAGGCCATTCTTCTGGCTTAAGAAAACTGTTGGCAATGGGAAATGTGGAATTTACAGATTTTTAAGAAATGAAAGGAGAGGATTGTTGATTTTGTTTGTTTATTTGCATCTTAAGGTAAAAAAATAAAATAAAAAGGATCGTCTGGCGATAGATACTCAAAGGAAAACTGGAACACACTGGCCTCTTTGACTGAGAAGCCAATCTTGTCCTTAAGTCTCAAGAATTCAAGTGAACTTGTAATTTAAGTTTACCAGAATGTGATGCACTTCCAGTGGTGTGTGAGTAAGCCTTTCCAAACAGTGTAGTTATTGGGCAGGTATGGATGAAGACACGTGATTGTCAACCTGTGTGTTTAAGAAGCATCAGGCTTGCAGCTACTGCTGTGTGACTTGAGTAGTCGTTTTAGTAAGGTTGTCTGCGCTGGTGCCAGTGTTGTACACCATGCTAGAACTTCTAGAGCTTTTTTTCTGGATCAGAATTCTGCTTTATCCATATTTTGAGGTAAATAAGTCTTTTTTGTTTGGGATTCTATGTTACCCACAACAGACTTATACCCTCCACACCAGGTGCCTCACTTGCCTCTTTTGTCCCTATACTTTAAACTGCCTAATCCCACTGAATTGCTTTTTTTGATCTCAATCCTCTAACACCTTTTTTTTCCAGAAGAGCTTAAAGCAGCGCCTGGGTAAGAGTAACATCCAGGCACGTTTAGGCCGACCCATAGGTGCCCTGGCCAGGGGAGCAATTGGAGGAAGAGGTCTACCCATAATCCAAAGAGGCTTGCCCCGAGGAGGAGGACTACGTGGGGGACGTGCCACCAGAACTCTGCTTAGGGGCGGGATGTCTCTCCGAGGTCAGTGTTTGTAGCTGATAGTGGTTGAATTCTATCCTCTTCCCCTTTCTCTTGAGCTGCTTATGGTCATATTTGTTTAGCATCTTTAATCCTAAATTTGTATTAATCTAATTAATAACTTTTGAAAATCACATTTTTAGTATGCTGCATGTGTTTTATCGATATCATTCCTTTTCTGATAATGTGCAATGGTGAGAGGCTATGACCTGCATAGCAACAGGTAATTCATGTCATCTCCATTCCATTTGAAAACACCTGCTGCTGCTGCTTGAATCAAAGCACATTCAAGTTCTGGAAATAAGTCTTAAGAAATGTGTGGTTAGCATGTGTGAGGCCCTGGGTTGAATATCCTCAATACCAAGAAAAAAAGTATGGGTTTTTTGACCTGTGTCATGACTAACTGACTGCCTTCCTGAAGCGAAAAACTATTAATCTGGAAGAGAGGGGACAGTGTGATCCGTAGTGTCTACCCTGTTCCCTTTTGTAAAGTTCTTACCCCTCAAGAATATATTGAAAACAGGAATTAACATTTATTTTTAAATCTACCATAATGCCAGGCATCTGATTGTTAGCTTCTTAAATTCATGAACTTAAGTCCCAGCTTTTTTTTTCCCCAAAGATGGCTATGATCAGAATTACTAAATTGAATAAACTGCTTAATCTGCTCACACACACTGTGCAGTTTGCCCCACCCACTAAACATTAACTAATTATTATTATTTAACCCTCACCGCCTTCCTTTGGTTAGAATCTACTTTGTCTCTCTTGGATTTACCTGCATATACATTGTATGCCTCCTCTCCAAGGTCAAAACCTGCTCCGAGGTGGACGAGCCGTAGCTCCCCGAATGGGCTTAAGAAGAGGTGGTGTTCGAGGTCGTGGAGGTCCTGGGAGAGGGGGCCTAGGGCGTGGAGCTATGGGTCGTGGCGGAATCGGTGGTAGAGGTTAGTCAGCTACCAACTTCAGAGAGTAGCTCCCCTTATTTTCCTCCCTTCAAAACTCAGAGCCACCTTTCTGCACAGCTTCAAGTCAGGCAGGCTTGTTTGTTTGTCTTGTTTGTTGTTTTGAAACTGGCTTGTTTTCTAAATTAACATGCTGATAATGCAAAGGTCTGTTAGGATTAACAGTCGGGTACATTTTCCAGAGCCACATTTTAGCATTCTCCAGGTTTTTAGAAATTTAAATTGTTTATTAAAATGATGCAGTGACCGGCTTGGAATTTTTCCTTTTTCTGTATCTACCTGCTGTTGCCACCACCACCACCACCATTACATACCCATTCTATAGGCCAAAGCCAGTTTAACGGAGATAGGTGAAGTGGAACTGAGGTGAAGCACAGTGAACACATACTGGCATATGTGAGGTGATGGGTTCAATCTTACACCCCTAGAAACAAAGTAAGAGGGAGATAAAGGTGAAGGATGTAGCTCTATGCTTAGTCTGCATGAGACTCCATCCAGATCCAGTCCAACAGTGCTGTGTGGTAATGGGATGAGACCTGGCACCTGTTGTTGGCACTGAAACCAAGGATTTATGAAGAACTAAACACAGTTTTCCTGATCGATGCTGAAAGATGTGTTCCTACCAGTTAGCTGGCTGTTGTTAGTAATCTTACCTTGGTGCCTTAATTCTTGTCTTGTGATCTCATGGACCAAATCAGAAGAGTTTAATGACGGTGGTGTCAGTACCAAATTTCATGGGAGGTTTTCTGGCTTAAGAGCTTAACAAGAAACTCCCAACACCTACCTGTTGATGGATTGAACAACTTAACTCTAGTAAGCTCTATAGATAATTGTTCTTGTTCTTTCTAAAGTGTGGGATAGGTCTTCATAATCCACAACATTGATGGTGCTGAAGAATAACTTAGGACATGTGATAACAAGGGTGTATTTCTTTTCTCAGCCATTCTGTGTCACTTGGCTTATTGATTGAAGTATGAACTTGTATGAGTTTCAGGATTTCCAAGACAATTTCCAGATTGTCATGACATGGTTTCTGAGAGAGATTTCAGAGGTTAGGAAAGACTAGTCGATTTTGAGAAAGCTGAGTGTTAGGTTACTGAATTGAAATTATTTCTCAGATAATAGTTGTCCTAAGGTGACCAGTCAGAGAAGTAGCAGCTAAGTTTTTTCTCTAGAATAACAGATGAGGTGATACAGAAGAATACTGTGAATACCCTGGATTCTCTGTGCCCTTTTTACTGCCTCCTAACTAACTAGGATTATATATTTTAATTTAATGTATTTTAATTATGAACTTAGTAAGTTCCAAACTTTTGGTGGTTCCTTTGTCTTAGGAATCTTTGCTAATGTTGTTTAATTTTTTTCAGCTAATTATACACACCTATAATCCCAGCAACTGGGAGGCTCTCGTTTTTGAGAAAGGGTCTCCTGTAACCCTGACTGGCCTTGCTTTTGCCTCCCAGATGCTAGAATTACAGGTGTTCGTTATGTGGTGCTGAGGATTGAACCCAGGGCTTCGTCCATACTAGACAAGCACCCTACCGACTGAGCTACACTACTGCCCAGGAGTGCAAGTTTAAAATAAGGCTAGCTGGTCTGCATGGCAAGACCCTGTCTCAGAGTGGGAGGGGCAGATTTTTTTTTCTTTTAGTAGCATTTAAAGATGAATACATAAGAGGGACTCATTGTGTGTGCTTTCCATGTATTGCTTTCTACCCAGTGTGGTTTTTTGTTTTTCCATACTTCTCCTCTTTACCCTGAGCTCATCTCAGCTAGGCCCCCAAAGTATAACGGGGCACTTTTTCTAGGAACCATCAAACCTATGTGTAACTATCTTCTTTATTTTTTTTTTCTTTTTCAATTTGGCCAGGTCGGGGTATGATAGGTCGGGGAAGAGGGGGCTTTGGAGGCCGAGGTCGTGGCCGTGGCCGAGGGAGAGGTGCCCTCACTCGCCCTGTATTGACCAAGGAGCAGCTGGACAACCAACTGGATGCGTACATGTCAAAAACTAAAGGACACCTGGATGCCGAGTTGGATGCCTACATGGCACAGACAGATCCTGAAACGAATGATTGAAGCCTGCCTGCCTACCCACTGTTAGACTCTTGTTAAAGTCACCACATCTATATATAAAAAAAAAAAAAAAAAAAAAAAAACCTTGAGAAAACATGAGAAAAAATCTGATTGATGCTGGAAGGACCTATCACAATAGGTTGTGGACTTGCCTGCTACCAGATGGAGCATTTAGTCTGTTCCGTCTACTTTTTGATACTGTGTTACATGAAACCCTATTTTTCTTTGATTTGGTTGAGTTTGTTTTGTTGTTTATCCAGTCACCCAGACTTCTAATTCAACAAGAATGCTTTGGCTTTGTGAGTAGAACCTTTTTCCAGTCTGCTTCACCTGCCATGTACGCTGTCATTTTAATATTTCTTCTGTTCATCTTTATGATCCCAGAAAAAGTTCCCAGAAGGAGGCAGTGGGCTCTGGGATAGAATTCTACATCTTCCTTAAAAGCTTTCTGGTTGTAGCTAAAACTCTATAAAGGTGTGTGTCTGCTAGGTTTGATGGTGAAGTGGTCATCTGGAGATACTGCTCCTGCTGCTGGGCCAGGAAAGGCTTACACGAGGTAGCACTGGGTTTGCTCATTGACGTTGCATACGTGGCAGCTGACTTGCTGAGGTGGATATGTACAGTTTCTACCCTAAAATAAGATTTTTAAGTTTTTTTGACTTTGTGTCATGTCCAAGAGGCCTGTACACATTTAGTATAGAAGCCATTTGATGTGGCAGAAGATACAAGGGTGGGAGACTGTTTACAAACTAACTGCTGGGAATACTGAAATGCAGTTACCTATGTCCAGAACCAATCTTGGTCTAATCCACATAACTGCCTTTATTTGACCCTCTTGAAGGTTTAATTTCAACTATGTTTTGTCAGCTGTTCAGTTTCAGTGGAATCTTGTATTTCTGGTTCATTATAACAAATTGTTCTCTCAAATTCAACTCAAGCTTTCTGTTTATTTTTTGAATTCCTTAAAATGGCCATATAACCAATTTTTGTGGTGTATTAATGTACCTTTTATAGTTGAAAATTCTCGTGTTAAAATTCTGGGGGTGGGACCCTCAGTGGTGTTGAATGCCTTTAATCTCAGGAGAGGCAGGCAGGTTTCTGTGAGTTCCAGTACAGCCAGGGCTACACAAAGAAAGCCGGGCGGTGGTGGCGCACACCTTTAATCAATCCCAGCTCTCAGGAGGCAGAGGCAGGCAGATCTCTGAGTTCGAAGCCAGTCTGGTCCACAAAATCAGTTCCATGACAGGCACCAAAGCTACAGAGAAACCCGGTCTTGAAAAACAAAACACAAAAAATCTAGGGTGAGGGTAGTAAAACGTTTGCTTTCTTTTGATTAAGCTTTTAGAAAGGATTACCCACCTAGAAAGTACTGCTGTATTGGTGCATGGCAGTTTTTGTTTTTTTTTAATTTATTTGAACTTTATGTGCATTGCTGTAAAGGTGTCAGCTTGCAGGGAACTGAAGCTACAGGCAGTTGTGAGCTGCCATGTGGGTGCTGAGACTTGAACCCGGGTCCTCTGGAAGAGCAGTGAGTGCTCTTAACCATTGAGCCATCTCTCCAGCCCCCATGGTACTGTTTCTTTTTTCTGTTTGAGAAAAAAGATGTTTTTTGTTTTTTTTTTTTTTAATATTTATTTATTTATTATGTATACAATATTCTTTCTACATGTATGCCTGAAGGCCAGAAGAGGGCACCAGACCTCCTTACAGATGGTTGTGAGCCACCATGTGGTTTTTGGGAATTGAACTCAGGACCTTTGGAAGAGCAGGCAATGTTCTTAACCACTGAGCCATCTCTCCATCCCCAGAAAAAAGATGTTTTAAGAGCCAGGAAGGGCATACTGAACATACTCCTCTACCTTGAATCCTTACTTGTTTGAGGTCTCTGGAGAGTCTGAGGGGCCAGGCAAGGACTTTGGTGTGTAGGAGGCTAGTACTTGGGGGTAGTACTTGGGGGTAGCAAAGGAAAATGACTCTAGGCCCCCTTTCTACCTCATGAAGAGGTTCAATTCCTCTACCAGCCATAGGCCCTTCAGCCCCACCTGCTGCATACAGCTGCGGGGAGGTCTCTCCTAAGGTTTGTTTCTGCCTCTGCCGCCCTCATGGTCATGCCCCAGCCGGGCCAGGGTGAGCCTGACTCCTGAGCTGCCATCTACTGAGGACTTGCCTTCCAGAATCAAACAAGGCCTCATTGTGTCACAAGTGCACTGCGAGCCTAGGCAGAAGATTTGATCAGTGGAAGCTTTACTGAAATTTGAAGCTGAAGAAAGTTTAAAGATAGGGCAAAAGGATCCTTTAATCCCAGCACTCTGGAGACTGAGGCAAGAGGCTTACATACAAGTTGGGTCGAGTCTGGGCTATGTGTCAAAAATTATAAGATGAGGCAGTAAGCGTGCAGTTAGAGCAAATACGTTAAGTATCCTGGAGCCATATGTGTGCCTGAGAGATTTGTGTGTTTTGTCTTTGTGTGTCCACCATGTGCCTGTTACCGTAAGGTCAGAAGTAAGCCATCAAATCACCCAGAACTAGAGTTACAGATGGTTGTTAGCCGCAACAGCTGAAGCACTGCCCCCATTCAAATATCACAGTCCTGTGGGAGATGGGGCAACAGGGACAAAACCCTAGCTACCCAGTCACTGTGGTAAGAGCCCTAAAGTACCTCCTATCCTTGGGTGTCTTGGGACTTTTAGCACTAATGCACTGGCTCTGAGAGTACAAGAGGCAGGGCTAAGGAGGCAAGGGCCCTTAAAATGCCTGGGATCTGGAGAGGGCCACACTTGGCCTCTATCTCCTCTTCCTGCTCAGCTGAATGAAGCCCCAGCTTTCCCATTATCCAAGATTCAAATTTTCTTTTTTTTCTTCGAGACAGGGTTTCTCTATAACAGTCCTGGCTGCCCTGGAACTCTTGTCTAGGCTGGACTGGCCTTGAACTCAGCCTCCCAAGAGCTAAGTGTGTGTCGCCACTACCCAGCTCAAGCCTCATTTTCATTGCCTCAGATAACCATTGCAAACATTGTCATGAGAACTCTGGACTCTGGTCCCATACCTCATCCCATGCCCAACACTTAACTAGGAATCCACATCCAGATGTGTGATGGTCTACCTCCTGTTTTGTTTTCTGAGATTTGATTTTTGTTTGTTTTGTTTTTTGAGATGGGGCTTCACTGTGTAGCCCTGGCTGTTCTGGAACTCACTCTAGACCAGGCTGGCTCGAACCCAGAGATCTGCCTGCCTCTGATCCTAGGAATAAAGGACTAAAGGCATGCACCACCACCGCTGCCTGGTGGTAAAACTAGTTCTTAATAATACAGCATAAACTGACCTTGAACTCATGGTCCTGCCTCACCCTCCTGAATGTTGGGATTACAGGTCTGTGCCACCATGTCTGTCTTGTTTCCACAATTTTTTCGCTTGATATGCCAATGGGGTGGTTCTGGTGCCCTCTGCTTACTATAGATGGCAGAGTGGGTAGGGATGGAAGTTCCCACTCTTTGGGTGGGCTCCAACTCCACACCTTAGCTAATGATTCAACCAAGCATGCTGGGGATCCAGGCTGACCACATTGCTCAGGGGCAATGTAAGGATAGAGGGATAATATAAAGTAGGCCAAAATAACACATAGATGATGTGGAATTCCCCTCTGTATGCTATAAATATGTTTTATTTCCATTGGTTATTAAAGAAGCTGTTTAGGCCAATGGCTTAGTAGAGTAAAGCCAGGCAGGAAATCAGAACAGAGATTATAAAATAGGCGGAGTCAAAGAGATGCCATATAACTGTCAAAGCAGACAGACTCCAGATCCTTACCAGTAAGCCACAGCCTTGTGCGAATACATCGGTTAATGGAAATGGGTTAATTCAAAATGTAAGAGCTAGCTAGAAATATGCCTAAGCTACTGGCCAAAACAGCTTTATTAACCAATGAAAGCATCACATATACAGAAGAACATCCCACATGAGGGAATAGAGGCAGGCCAAGGGCAATTGTGCTGATGGCAACAAATGCCCAGCAGGTCCAGGCCATAACTGAGGGGTGTTTTTGATGCCTTTTAAGGGACTCACTTCATTTAAGTTTGACTTGTGTTTAGCTTTTTTACCTTATCAGCTCAATATAAACATCCATGGGAAAGGGATGCAATGGAAAAGCTTTCTGGAAGTTTGATGGGAAGGGTTCTCCAAAAATGCCCTACAATCTTAAATTCACTCACACATTCTCTAAAGGGATGAAAAAAAAAAAAAAAACAGGCTTGAGAATGGATAAGGGAAGGCCAAGGCCAGGAACACAACTTCTTTTCTCATCCTTTGTGATTAGCAGGAGTCCTTAGCAGCTGAGATTTCACCCAAGCAGATGGCTACTCTCCAGGAATAGCTGTCAGTAAGCAACTAGAACCACAAGCTGCCTGCCTGACTGCTTAATCCTTTCCAAAGCTCACCCTCCACTCAAATGCTGGGTACTTTAAGTTCTGGTCTCCTAGAAGAGCAAGCCCGGAATATCCACATCCTTGTTCTTTGGACTTGTCAAGAGACCTGATGCTGTTGGGGGAGGGGAGAGGGAAATGGGAGGCGGCGGTGGGGAAGAGACAGAAATCTTTAATAAATTAAAAAAAATTAATTAAAAAAAAAGAGAAGCCGGGCGATGGTGGCGCACGCCTTTAATCCCAGCACTCGGGAGGCAGAGGCAGGCGGATCTCTGTGAGTTCGAGACCAGCCTGGTCTACAGAGCTAGTTCCAGGACAAGCTCCAAAGCCACAGAGAAACCCTGTCTCAAAAAACCAAAAAAAAAAAAAAAGAGAGAGACCTGATGCTGAAGTCCTTGGGTAAAGCTAGGCATCATTCTTGTGCACCCTCCCACAAGTGCACATCGTCTCACCCAGGTAAAGTACAGGGTACAGGTAGCCTCTAGGTAAAGGCACTGTTTGCTACCTGAGCCAACACAAGTATTTCTTCAAAGCTACCTTATGCACCTACCTTAAGGCAACCAAGACAAGTTAAGCAAGTCAGCCTAACCACTATTGAAGGAGTGGGTGAGTGAAGTCAGAAGAGGGAGCTTGAAGTGAGGCAGGGCCAGACCCTCCAGGACATAACTAAAACATGGAGGCATTTGGCTCCATCAGCACCAGCACAGCTGATGAGAAATATAGGCAGAAGGGAAGGCTGACCACGAGAGCACAATTAGGTTAGCAGGGTATACTGTGCATGAGTCTGCTTACAGGTTTGTGTGTGTCAACTGACCCACTACTTATACACTGACTCTGGAGGAATCATCCCTGCCATGACTGGAGAGAGAGGCACTGGATTGAGGTTGTTGGGGAGCAGTGGGGTTACCTAGCAGACCATCGGTGTTGGAAGAAGTCCAAAGACACCTGTTCAGGCTGAAGGTGACTTGCTTGGGTAGTTCTGATACAGGGGATTCTTGAGTTAAAAGTCAGGAAGAAAATGAAATGTGACGTTGAAGAACTGAGGCCCAAGTTGGAGGCTAGGAAGTCAAAGTCACCCAGGATGGAGCCCCTCCACCACCTGGACTTTAAGCAGCTGCTGGCATTGTGACAGGTGATGGACAGTACCTATGAGCCCTCTGCCTAAGCAATGGCAGCAGATCATCACTGACAACCTCAGTGGAGGTCCCACCGAGATCAGGAACTAGGGATCGCTGAGAGGTCGCCCTCGGGAATGGTGAGGGTGGAGTAAAGATCGGCATGTGTGTTTTCATCCCCAGAGACACTCTGAGGGGTGCCCTCCGAAACAGAAGGTCAGAGGGTGAATTGAAAGGCCTCAAAAAGGAAAAGAGTAAAAAGAGTACAAAAGGAATGAAAAAAAAAAATGACAGAGTATATATAGCCCCAGAGACGAAGGAAAAGAGGAAGTTTAAAAGAGACAGATTAAAAGGAGTACCCCCAAGAATGCAGCACTCCCGCTCAGCAGGAAGCAGCCAGACAGATCGACAACTCCCAAATTCCCTAAAAGGTTGTTGAAGAAAAGAAAGAAAAAAGGGGGGGGGGATGAGATGTTGGGAGCTGTGAACCCCCCAGATCCTGAATTTCTGGTAAACAACTTGTAATGCTTGTAGCTGCTCTGAGCACAAGAGACCCTCAGAAGTTCCTGATGGCAGGAGAGTGGTTTCTGGTGGGTTTGGCTGGGGCGTGGCATCAGTTAAGGATCTCTATATAAGCGGCTCTGGTACACAGTAAGGGGGGCATTCCTGTTTCAAGGATGACTTGTGTGTCTTTGTGTGTTTCAATCTCCAGCCCCTTGCCTGGTTCACAAACTGTATGGTAGCGCATAGAGCACAGACAGGCATGGTATGATACAACAACCAGCCTGAGCACATGCTGTTGTACCAGGTGCCGTTGCTGCTGTGCTGGGTGTTGAACACCTTGCTCAAGCTCGTCCTAGTGGCCAACACCCTGCAGTCTGCTGTCTGCAAGCACCATGCAGATTCCAGAGTGAGAAGACTGATAAACCACAAATGCCCCGTGCTGGACACCATGGGAAAAAAAAACACAAAGACCCACAAAAAAAAAGTGAGTTTGCAAAGGACCACAGGGGGTTAGTTACCAGGATGGGAGAGGATCATGATCTCTGCATTTTCTTGTGCAACTCCCTGGCTAATTCTGCCTTTTTCTTCCTTCCCCTCGCCTGTCTCTGCCGTTTTCATATTTTGTAAACATTTGATACAGTTCTCTCTAAGAAAAACTGTCAAAATGTGGTGTGTGCCTTTAATCTCAGCACTTACAAGGGAGGGGCAGTTGGATCTCTGAGTTCAAGGCCCACCTGGTCTACAAAGGGAGCTCCAGGCCAGTCATAAATACATAGTGATACCTTGTCTCAAACAAATGAAAGAAAGATACTCTCACAATTAACTCTTTCTGTCTACTCAGTAAAAATAGTTCTGGATCTCTTGAATGTTTCCTTTACCATCTGACAGGGCTGGAAAAGCAGAAGGAGATGCTGCTTTCTGGCTCTGGTGGCTTCTCGCACAACTAAGGTCCTGGGATGCAGAACAGCCAGTGGCACCCAGTGTCCTCAGGCTGTTATCAGCATGCTAAGAGGGTCATCTCCCATAAACAGCTTTAGCAGCAACTCCCGGGCACAGAATCCAGCACAGCCCACCAACATAGCGTTACAGTAATTTCTGTGCCATTCAGTAAGCTTGCTATGCCCTTTTCAACAATATCTGTACCTCAGATCAGGGGTACAGGACTTCAAAACTCTAGTGGCTGCTGCTATTCTGCTTATCTGTTTCCCCTGTATGCTTGATTTCTGTGGGTGCCAGGCCAGCCAAGCTACATAGTGAGACCTGCCTCAAAAACAAAGCCAGAAGTGTGCATAACACAATTCACCTTAAGTATGTTTAAATATAGAGTTCGGTAGCAGCAAGTGCATACCCGTGTATCTTCCCAAACGGGACTCTTTACCCATCAAGCAATCCTACTCTTCACTCCACCCTATCCAACTTCCGTTGTTTTTCAGTGCTGATAATCTAACTCGGAGCCTCAGGTATGATATACAAGTGCCTCCACACAGAGCTATACCTCAGCCCCACCCTACATTTTTATATCCATGAATTTGGCCATTCGTATATGTGAAACCAGATGATATTTGTCCTTTGGAGGCCAGGTTATTTTGTGTAACAGAAATGTCCTTAAGGGACACCCATGGCCTAGCCTATACCAGGATTTCATTCTTAAATCCATTTCTTTTAAAGGCATATTCAGTTTTGTGCATATTTGATGCCATTAAAAATATTCTTGGGAGCCGGGCGATGGTGGCACATGCCTTTAATCCCAGCACTCGGGAGGCAGAGGCAGGCGGATCTCTGTGAGTTCGAGACCAGCCTGGTCTACAGAGCTAGTTCCAGGACAGGAACCAAAGCCACAGAGAAACCCTGTCTCGAAAAACTATATATATATATATATATATATATATATATATATATATATATATATATATATATATTCTTGGGTGGGGAGATGTAGTAAGGAGGAGCAGGTCACGTCCTGCTGCCGGCTAGCTTAACCCCCGAAATAACCACACAGAAATTGTATTAATTTAAACACTGCCTGGCCCATTATATCTAGCCCCTTCTTGGCTAACTCTTACATCTTGGTTTAACTCATTTCTATTAATCTGTGTGTCACCACGAGGTCGTCGCTTACCAGGAAAGATTCAGCATGTCTGACCTGGTAGCTCCATGGTGGCTCTCTGTCTCCCCTTCTTCCCAGCATCCAGTTCTGTCTACTCCACCTACCTAATTGCTGCCCTCTCAAAAGGCCAAGGCAGTCTATTCATTCAACCAATGAAAGCAACACAAATACAGAAGCACCTCCTACACCAGGGAGAGGTTGAAGAGATGGCTCAGTGGGTAAGAGTACTTAGTGCACTTGCAGAGGTCCCCAGATGGGTTCCCACAGCAGGAAGCTCATAACCAACTGTAACTCCAGCTCTAGGGGATCCAACACCTCTGGCCCCAAAGCTCCAGGGAATCTTATGCCTCACTGAACCCATATATACACACATGCATGCACCCACACATAGGTTTTAAGTGATAATTTGGGGGCTGGAGAGATGGCTTAGCAGTTAAGAGCACATAACGGTTTTCCAGAGAACTGGAATTTGGCTTCTTGTACCCATGTCAGGCAGCTTACAACTGCCTATAACTCCAACACTTCTGATCTCCCTAGGCACCTGCACTCAGGGACCCACGTGCTGGAAGGAGAGAACTGACCTCTCACAAGTTGTCCTCTGACCTCCACACATACGCCATGGCACAGGTATCTACACACATACACATGAACACACACTATGTAAAACTGAAAAACAAATCGGAAACTTCTTTTGAGCCAGACGTGGTATAAGCCTGTTCCTGAAGCAGGAGGAGCGCATATTCAAGGCCTGCAAATTCAAGTCCACTTCAGCAATTTAGTGAAACTTAATCTCAAAATAAAAAGTGGAGGTGGGAGGTAAGGTACTGTGGGGATATAGCTCAGCAGAGAGTATTTGTCTAGCAATCGCGATGCCCTGCTAGGTTCAAACCCCAGGGATCCTCTCCTGCCCCCCCCCCAAAAAAAATCAGCATAAAAAATCTTTAAAAGCCTGTTATGATGGCACAGGCCTATAACTCCAGCACTAGAGAGACTGAGACAAAAAGACTGTGAGCCCGAGGATAACTTAGGCAACATGGCAAGAATTTGCTTAACAAAAATAAATAATACAATCTTTAGAAATATAAAATTCACTGGGCAGTGGTGGTACAAGCCTTTGATCGCAGAGGCAGGCAGAAATCTGAGTTCAAAGCCAGCCTGGTCTACATCACTAGTTCTAGGACAGCAGGGCTACACAACAAAACAAAACAACAAAAATAAAAAAAGGAGAAATATAAAACTTTAACATGAACATCAACTGGCTTTCTCATCGATTCCCATGGGGAGGCTATGGACAACAGCACTTAGTTTCACTTTTCAAAAAAGAAAAAAAAAAAAAAAAGCCTTAATCCCAGCACTCGGGAGGCAGAGGGAGGCGAATCTCGGTGAGTTCGAGACCATCCTGGTCTACATAGTACTAAGCCACCCAGGACTATATAAAGAGACCCTGCCTTTAAAAAAAATAAAGTAAATTTTAAAAATAGCCAATCCAAAAACATGGTTCCTGAGGGTTCCTGAAGTTTGGATCCCGCTCCTTCAGGTCCGCTAAAGAACTGCAATTTCCAGGGGACTAACTAGCACGCTCGCCCAGGGCTCTCTGAGGACTCCATTTCCCAGCTAGCCCATCGCCGGGCGGACTGTGCACCTTAGCGCCCCCTAGCGGCACACCGCCGCACGCTGCCGTTCCCGGCGGCCCTCGCGGCAGGCTGCAGGCGTCAGGGCAGTTGGTGATGGCGGCGGCAGGTTCCGCTGCCGTGTCAGGGGCAGGGACCCCGGTGGCGGGGCCCACGGGCCGCGACCTCTTTGCCGAGGGGCTCCTGGAGTTCCTGCGACCCGCTGTGCAGCAGCTCGACTCTCACGTGCACGCGGTCAGGTGCTGGACCGGGAGGGCTGGGGGCGGGGCCTGTGGAACTGGCTTTGTAGGGGCTGGGCCGCGAGAGGTAAAGACCCGGTAAGTTCTTGAGACTCTTCTGGGTCAAAGAGGCGGAGGTGAGGCCTTTGAGAGGCTTGTCTCAGTACTTGAGGAATAAGTAGAATTAGTTTCCCGCGTCCCATTCACTGACCGTGCAGGCCTTTGTACCTCTTTGCAGAGAAAGCCAGGTAGAGCTCCGGGAACAAATTGACAACCTAGCTACAGGTGAGTGAGCACCCGGAATACCTAGAACCCTTGAACTCACTTTTACGAGCTTTGGTTTCCTCAATATCAGAACTACTCACGGACTCTAATTTCTGGGTATATCTTAGGACAATGAAAGGGAGTGAAGGGTAGGTATCTGTGGTCACACAAGACTGCAAGAGTGTTTTTCATCTTGTTCCTCTTTTATATTCCCTAAGAACAAAAAATGAGCCATTAGATGTTGGTTGCCCATTTGCTCTTCTCAGAACTATGCCGGATCAATGAGGATCAGAAGGTGGCCTTGGATCTGGACCCCTATGTTAAGAAGCTGCTTAATGCCAGGCGACGAGTTGTCTTGGTGAACAATATTTTACAGAATGCCCAGGTAATTAATTAAAAATGAAAGTTTTCTTAGCAGAGCATGTTGACACATACTGAAATTTCAGCATTTGGTGGGCTAAGGCAAGAAGGATGGTTGGGACTTGGAGCATAGCCTGGACTACACAGGGACTCTTAGATCAGCCAGGGCTACATAGCAGAACCCTGGATCAAAAAAGCAAAACAGGCCGGGCGGTGGTGGTATGCGCCTTTAATCCCAGCACTCAGGAGGTAGAGGCAGGCGGATCTCTATGAGTTCAAGACCACCCTGGTCTACAAGAGTTAGTTCCAGAACAGGCTCTAAAACTATAAAAACTACAGAGAAACCCTGTCTCAAAAAAAAAAAAAAAAAAAGTTTTAACAGTTCTTTATCCTATTTTATGTCTTCAACACAGTGAAAGCCACCAAACATTTTAACCACCAGGAAAGGGCGGTGTTAATCCCACTCCCACACTAGACCTCAGCCTCAGGTCCTCTAAAGTACTAGACAAGTATTCTTAATATCTAGTGGATGTCATTTACAAGCTTATATATACTTAAAGGATTTGCCTGAACCAGCCCTGTGGTGGTGGCACACACCTTTAATCCCAGCACTTGGGAGGCAGTCAAGCAGATCTGAGTTCAAGGCCAGTTTGGTCTACAGAGTGAGTTCCAGGACAGCCAGGAGAAACCCTGTCTTGAAAAAAACAAAAATAAAATAGGATAAAGAGTCCAACCTAAGGAACCGCTCAGTGTCTTCTTAACTCGGGTAAACTTTTTACAGTGGTCATTAGATTCCGTCTTCCTGTCTTGTAGGAACGGCTAAGGCGGCTAAACCACAGTGTTGCCAAGGAGACAGCTCGAAGGAGAGCAATGCTGGATTCAGGAGTTTACCCTCCTGGTTCTCCAAGCAAATAAGTTGGGCCTGTGACCTGAATGTACAAGTACTGTTCTCCAGCTGCTTTTTTTGGTAGCCATGAGAAGATCCCAGAAGTTTCTGTCGACCTTAGGTTTGTTTGAATTGTGTACTCGTTCATGTAGTGGCCTCAAGAAACATGCATACTGCAGACTTTCCTAAAGAGCTTCCGTTACAGCTTGTGCTTCCAAGAATAAGCTTCTCACTGTGTAGCCCAGGCTGGCTGAATGCTGAGATTACAGGCATGTACCAGGGTGCCTGACTCCCACCTACACATTTCCCCACAGAGAATGTTAAGGTTAAGCATCATGTGGTAGAAAGTTCCAAACACACCAGAGAGTTAATGCAGGAATATTTCCACTCCTCTCCCTCTGCTTTACCACAGTTCCTCTCATGGTCATGACTCTTCCAGACTCTTCTTTACATATATATCCTATTTTAATTTTAAAACATATTTTAATGTTTGCTTCTTAGCAAGGGTCACAACTGTTGCCTTCATCAGTGCTGCCCCAGGAGAGCACAACAGATGACATGAAGATCTGAGGTCAAGGGTAGAGCACCTTGATAGTTCAGATCCCTAAGCTTTTGTGGTTTGCTGTTTTTTTTTTTTTTTTTAAGCTATTTTAAGGGCTGGAGGGATGGCTCAGTGATTCAAGAGCACTGACTGTTCTTCCAGATGATGTTCAGTTCCCAGCACCCAAGGGGTGGCTCATAGCAATCTACAGTTCCAGGGGATCCAATGCCCTCTTCTGGCCTTTTGGGGCACAACACACATACAAGATGCAGACAAAACATCCATTCACATAAAATAAAACTTAAAGCTTCATAGTTGGAGTTCCATCCTTTCCAGGCCTACTTAACCAATGTTGACCATCCTGTCACTTACTGTCTTAGAGGGATTCCCTCTACGTGTGATTTCACTTGTTTTCTTTACAACTGAGGACTTTAAGCAAAGTCAAGGTAAATAATTTATCCCCTTGACTACCCTGGCTTGAATGTTGATAGTATTGGTCAACATTATTAAATGCTTGTTATCGGTTATTAACAAAAAAGGATTTATCTTGCTTTGTGGTCTCAAAGGGTTCAGAACATGGTCACCGTGACCCATGTTTCTGGGCTTATTGTCAGACATGAGTGTGTGGTAACCAAGCTTCTCCATCTCCTGCTGGCCAAGAGAAGGGAATGCTGGGATTCTGCCTGCTTTGTCTTTTATCCCTTTATTCTGTCTAGGTACCCAGCTCGTAGAATGATTTCATCCACATCTAGGTGATCTTGCTCAGTTAATCCTCCGCAGAAAACTAGGCATGTCTCACCAACCTCCTAAGCCATACTGACATGAAAATTAGCCATCACAATATTGGTGTACAAAAAGTTCTACAATAGTCCAGAATAGTAGAGTCCCACATCACAAGGCTTAAATGTATTCCAGTTTACTCTCTAACATTAATTTATATAGGCTGAAATTGCAATCTCAGGGTTTATAATAAAAGATTCAACTTCATTTAGAATTAAGTGTATAGAAGGCAGAAATGACTGCTACATGTTGAAAAATAAAACCAAAAGCCCGGCTAGGAAGTAGTTTACTCATTTTTCGTAGAAAAAAAAAAAAATCCCAGACACTCTACAACATTTCAACAGAGAGTATACTGGTTGGGAGTGGTTAGGTTTAAATATTGGGAATGTGCTTCATTCAGATGGACGAATGGCATATACAGTCACAAATGGGAGACATCTCGCTGCTTAGCCACTATCAAATCAGTAACTAGCCCCCTTTCCTTTAGTTTGTTTTCCTTCCATCTCCCTATGACACAGAAATGCCACCATACAAAGCCCATGGCAGCTGGCTTAGCCCCATCTTCCCTTGGGCAGCAAGGAGTAAAGGGGAGTTCACTCCTGAGTCTCCATACTTTCTTCTTCTTCCCCTTGAGGTGGCTCTTCTGTGTTTTCCTCTTCCTCTTCTCCCTCCTTCTTCTCAGGCGGCTTCTCATAAGCCTTTTCTGAAGGTGTCACAATGACTCCATCCCAGGTAGATATTTCAGAAGCAAGATCTAGAAGAGAAGAAAAAAACGTGTTTCATACAAACAGTCAGTAAACAAAATAAGCTATACCCAGAAATATTAGGGCACCTTAAGATACAGTGTCTCTATAGATCAGAACTCCTGGACCACACCACAGGGAGAACTCACAGCTGGCATCCCCCTCCTGGCCAAGAATCTTCCTAAAGCCTCCATGGGAGAGAATTCGAACCAGAGTCTGAGCTGTGTAGCACACCATGTCCTGCTGTTCTAGGGTCATGACTGTGTGTACTCTGAAGTTGCCACTCTCACAGGGGTCAGTGATGCCCACTGACCCTGGCAGGAACAGTCCTGCAGCCAGAATCTGCAAGCAACGCCTAGAACACAAAGACATTTACTTAGAAAGCACACAAAACAGCTTATACCCCAAACCTAAAGAAGCATGCTATACCTGTATGCCACATTTAGGGCCAAAGGCTGTCTGGTAGGGTTATTCATCACAGCATAGTGCCCCTGGAAGAGAGTAAGTCTGCTAGGTGTGCTACCAACTGGCAGATCTAGGATCAAACAAACTAAAACTTCAAGTCAGGAGGAAAACTAGCTGTAATGATGAGCTGACAGTAATGAGAGCACAGAGTACTTTCACCGAGCACTAAAAACGTCAGTGAAGCAGTAAACTTCCAGTCTTCCTAAATAAACTTCGGTGTTTTTTTTAGGACAGGGTCTCCCTAAGACTATCCTTGAACCCCAAATGCTCCTGTCTCAGTCTGTCGAAGACTGACTACAATATCTTTTAGGCCTCATTGGATTTCTGATGTTGGTAGGTTTGGGAGTAAATCAAGCTGGGTATGGTGGCGCATCCTTTTAATCCAAAGCACTTAGAGACAGAGGCAGTCGGACCTGAGCTCAGTGCCAGACTGGTCTACAGAGTAAGTTTCACCATAGCCAGGGCTACACAGAGAAAACCCTGTCTCAAAACTAACTAAATATAGACGAAGAGTGACTCCAACTGCACCACGACCTCTCACATACTAGACAAGCACTCTACACAGAGCTACATCCTCACCGCCCTTTTTTGTTAAACTTACAAGTAGGTCAAGGATCCAGGGTGTAAGAGGCTCGAAGCCAGGAAAACGAATCCTCAAGTCCTTTAGCAATCTGATGAGAACTTTAACTCTGAATGTAAGAGACCCATAGGTTAGAGGTAATAACATCCGGTAGTTCCACACGGAGCAGTCAATCTAAATAGTCTATACTATTTAGAGAACTACATGTACAGTGGCCACCAGCTGGATCAACAGAGAAAGGCATTTGTTCCTAAGTCTGACAAACCTGAAATGAGAAAATTCCTTAAAGTTGTTCTGAGACTAGGTATCCAACTGTGACCTGTGTATGTGCACTCACACACACAATAAAATATTAACACCCTCCCCAACCTTGTTTATTTAGGTAAAAATCAAAACCCAGACATCACATCTGAAACAGTTCTGTGGGGAGGGGGGGGGGGGTCTTGTTCATGGTGGCTGGATCACAGGCCAGAACCACTACACTCCTTCTACAAACAACCAATGAGACTCACGTGGACTGAGAAGCATTTTCTTCAAACCAGCGGGCATGCCGGATGGCTGCTAAGGCGCTCTGCAACACCTTGATGTCCACTGGAGACAAGCATAACAGGCTAAGAAACTTTCCTATTAAATGTGCAATAGAGTCAATCCCAGTGCCTGTCCAGGAGTACGGCAAGCCACTTGTCCAAACACTATGGTTGCCCCCCCCAGCTAAATCTGAAAACAGGCAATATCTGCCAATAATCTACTTCCCGTCTAAGTATTTACACACACTTTTACTTTTTTTGGTTTTTTTTTTTTTCGAGACAGGGTTTCTCTGTAGCTTTGGAGCCTCCTGGAACTTGCTTTGTAGACCAGGCTGGCCTCGAACTCACGGAGATCCGCCTGCCTCTGCCTCCCGAGTGCTGGGATTAAAGGCGTGCGCCACCGCCGCCCAGCTACGCTTTTTACTTTTTTTTTTTTTTTTTTTGGTTTTTCGAGACAGGGTTTCTCTGTGGTTTTGGAGCCTGTCCAGGAACTAGCTCTTGTAGACCAGGTTGGCGTCGAACTCACAGAGATTCACCAGCCTCTGCCTCCCTGGTGCTGGGATTAAAGGCGTGCGCCACCACCGCCCGGCTCGCTTTTACTTTTTTAAAAAATTTTCTTCCAAGTTTTTTTCTTCTGCAATCCTTTTTAAGGCTTTGAAAATCTTACTAGGAAGCTGGTAAAGCAGTTGACAAATCATGGAGAAAGTAACCCTTCACAGTTAACGCAGTACTAAAACTTCCAGAAAGCGCCAAAGCCTTGGCTCCCGTCACAAATGGGGACAGAAGACTCACAATGGAGTTCCGGGTCCAGTTTCCGGAGATTGGGCGGGACTGTGGTAATGAGAATTTTCACTGTAGCATCAGAAGAGCTGATTTCAAAGCCAGTTTCATTAGTCAGCATGGTCAAAACTAAAAGAACAAAATAATCAAAATATGTAACACATATTCTGTTTTGCTTTTATTATTAAATTATATTTATTTAGAGCGTGTGTATGAGTGGGCCAAAGGACAACCTTTTAGGAATAAGTTCTCTCCTTCCACCATGTAGGCCCAGGGAACAAACTCAGGGCATCAGGCTTAGTGGCAAGCACCTTTACCCACTGTGTCATCTTGCTAACCCGTTTTGCTTTTGAGACAAGATCTCATTTAGCTCAGGCTGCCTTCCAACTCATTGTATAGCCAAAGATGACTGACCTGCTGATCCTCCTTCCTCTGCCTCACTAGCTAAGCATATGTAAGTGTGCCACCAAATCTGCCGGATATAATGCTGAGTACTGGTCTCAGAACTTCACACGCTAGACATGGACCCTGACAGCTAAGCTCTATCTACCCAGCCTTCATTTTGTTTTGGGAATAAGGTTTTACTAAGTATATAGCTCAGGCTGGTCTTAAATTATCAAACCCCCTTCCCTAGCTTCTCAAATGTTGGGGTTATAAGTATGCCATACCTGGTTAACAGGTGGGTTTTCTGGCAGTGAGCTATTTAATTTTTGAGACAAGCTGTATATGTAGCAAAGGCTGGTCTCAAACATCAATAAGAGCTTGGATACCAGTAAGTGGAAGGTGGCAGTAAGAAGATCATCAGGAGTGCTAGACCAACCTGACATGACACCCCATCTCAAAAGTAGGGGAGCAGAGGATAGTGCACGCTGAAGAGATGAGGTCTGGAGGTGAAGCTCAGTGGCCGACTGATCACCTAGCACGTATGAGAGGCGCTGTGCTCAACCTCAACACCTCATATACAAACTTAAGCTTAGGGCTAGTTCTACATTACGGAGCTTTAAAACAGATCAGAATTCAGTGGTGCACACCCATCTATGATCCTTTAAAACAGATCAGAATTCAGTGGTGCACACCCATCTATGATCCTTTAAAACAGATCAGAATTCAGTGGTGCATACCCATCTATGATCCTAGCACTTGGGAGGCTGAGGGAGAGGAACAGAGGAAATCTCTCTCTCATAACCCACCCTTCACAATAAAAGAAAATAAACTGTGACTGCCTGAGACTCCTGCTAGACGCTGCTCCACACAGCCCTGACTATGTAAGCGCAGCTGCTGTTGCCACTACTTAGATATTCAGAGCAGACGCAGACCTTCCGAGGGGTCCTGGGCTCTCAGGCTTTCCACAACCTTGTTCCCCAGGGCAGCAACAGCTTCCACTAGATGGGAAAAAGGACAAATTAATGTTACAGTACACGTTTTGTGTAGACTTCTATCAGTAAACACACAGAAATGTGGCAATTCCATTTCTACAATAAGTTGAAGCTTATTCAACTAAAATGAACTCTTGCTGGGGGAATGGAAGTCTGGACAGAGTATCTGGAAGTCTCAAGCAACAGGCACCCCCAGGCATATACATCTTTTTACTTTTTCTTCTTCTTCTTTTTTTTTTTTTTTTTTTTTGCGGCAGAGTTTTCTTTGGCCTTGGCTGTCCTGGAACTCACTCTGTAGTGAGGCTTACATGCCTTCTTTGCACAGCAGTGTCCCCAGGTCACTAGCACTTAGGACGTGGGCTGGGTTATTCTCTTCAGTGAGGATGGGGTCTGTCTTAGCACACCTGGCCCCTTTCCCTACTCACGCCAGTAGCACCTCTGATTGAAATACTCAAACATGTGTCTAGACACAACCAATGTCTCACAGGGAGCAAAACTGATTCCAGTTAATGGATGTGGACTTTAATGCTGGCCATAACTTCTAGACATGCACTACAGTTAGTCCCATATCACTCCAATTGCATTAAAAAATAAAATAAAATAAAAAAACCAAAGAGCCCAGTGTGATGGTAAACACCTTTAATCCCAGCACTCAGGAAGCAGAGGCAAGCAAATCTGAGTTGTAGACCAGCCTGCTCTACATAGTGAATTCCAGGATAGCCAAAGCTACATAGTGAGACCCTGTCTCAAACAAAGAAAAATAAGTAATAAATTTACTATTTCCCTTCCACTCACAAATGGATGGATGGATAAACAGATGGATGGTCTGGACTTTAAATTATTACCAGCCCTACAACTAACCTGATGTTTAGGAAAGTGGGCTAGAGGGCTGGCTCAGTGGTTAAGAGTACTTGTTCCTCTTGCAGAGGACCTGGGTTCAGTTTCCAACACCTATTTGGTTGTTCACTACCATCTATAACTCCATTTCCAGGGGATCCAAAGCCCTCTTCTGACCTCTGTGAGCACCAGGCATGTGCATGGTATTCATGCATTCATACAAGCATAACACTAATAGAAATAAAATATAAAAATCTTTTTTTTGTTTTTGTTTTTCAAGACAGGGTTTCTCTGTAGCTTTGGAGCCTGACCTGGAACTAGCTCCTGTAGACCAGGCTGGCCTCGAACTCACAGATCCACCTATCTCTGTCTCCCAAGTGCTGGGATTAAAGGCGTGTGTCAACACCGCCCGGCTAAAAATCTTTAAAAAAAGGTTGGGTTGAGACTCCTGCTAGATGCTGCCCCACATAGCCCTGACTCTTTATGTAAGCACAGCTGCTGTTGCCACTACATAAGATATTCAGAGCAGACGCAGACCTTCTGAGGGGTCCTGGCTCTCAGACATCCCATGACAAGTTAACATGCCCAACGCCATGTCCCATCCCCAACAGAGAAAAACACTTACATGTTGGCAGGATCTTCAGTATGACCACCAAGTCAGCCACATTGTGTCCTGTAGTCATTGTCCCCTTTTTATAGGATCCGACCTGTCGGACTTCTTCAATTTGCTATTGAAAAAGGGATTTCCGGGAAATGGAGAAAAATGAAGGTGGCGAGTCCCCACAGGCCTATTTCAGCAGCCTTACTACCAGATCTGGAAGCCCCCGTGACCAAATCACACCCCAGACAACCACACAGGACTAGACCAGGGACACAATCTTGTCCTTAGATCACAAAGTTCCAGAATGCCCCAGTACTTTTCCACTTAGGGCTTTGATCTGGAAAGCAGACAACTGAAAGATTAACAGGCAAGGGCCAAGGAAATTTCCATCCCACCAAGGCTGCCCTTTCTTAGGGCTAATCCATTAAACTCACCACTTCAAATGTCCCTGGAGCCACAATCAAGTTGTCAATCACATTGTTTATTTTTGTCACCAAAGAAAGGATAGAAGCCTGAAAATGTCACAAAGCAAAAATACCTACTAAGGCCAAAAATTACACAAAATAACATATCTGTTTGCATCATCACCAGACTCTCCCTACAGTAAGAAGGGGGGTGAATTTGGGGTCCAATAACCCAGACCCTTAAGTGTGCTCGGTAAGTGGTCTATCAGTGGCCTACAATCCTAGGCAAGACAATACTCTTAATAATCAGATGGATTATTAACTCTTCAATTTATTTTTTAACTTTATTTCATAGACACATTGGTGTTCTGCCTGCATGCATGTCTGTGTGAGGGTGTCAGATCCCCTGGAACTGGAGCTACAGGCAGCTGTGAGCTATCATGTGGGCGCTCTGGAAGAACAGCCAGTGCTCTTAACCTCTGAGCCATCTCTCCAGCCCAACTCTTAACTCTTTAGGCCCTTAGCACAGACTTAGGAAAGAACATACCTGCTCCGCAGAATTGGGGGCAAGGTCCTGATTCCTCTTCAGCAAAGCTTCGCTGAAGGATGTTTCATCGGGTGCAGGCTTGACGCGAGGAAAAGCCATTTCACACTAAACCAGAAATTAAACTGTTATTTACCAAAAATAACATACAGAAGAATATACTGTTGAGTAACAGAAATAAAATTGTTATGCACTTGTAATCCCAGCACTTCCAAGACAGAGGCAGGAGAATCAACAGTTCAGCACCAGCCTAGGCTACAATAAGACCCGGTCTCAAAAATATATGAACAAGATCCAGGGAGATGGCTTGACAATAAAGGCCCTGAATTATGAACTTCTGGGACCCACACAGAGCCAAATCCTGCAAGTCATCCTCTCGCCTTCACACATTTGCTACGGTATACGTATGATAATAAATGTAATAAAAATACCACTATTGCCGGGCAGTGGTGCCGCACGCCTTTAATCCCAGCACTCGGGAAGCAGAGGCAGGCGGATCTCTGTGAGTTCGAGACCAGCCTGGTCTACAAGAGCTAGTTCCAGGACAGGCTCCAAAACCACAGAGAAACCCTGTCTTGAAAAACCAAAAAAAAAAAAAAAAAAAAAAAACTACTATTATTTATTACTTGTTTTTTTTTAAGATGGGGCTTTCCTATGTAGTCCTTGCTGCCCTAGAACTCACTCTGTAGACTAGGCTGGTCTTGAACTCAGAAATCCGACTGCCTTCTGCCTCCCAACTGCTGGAATTAAGTGTGCATCACCATTCCTTAGTTATAAAAACATTTAAAAAATTAAAAATAGGAGGGCTAGAGAGATGATGACTCAGGGGTTAAGAGCACAGGGTCTTCCAGAGGTCCCAGGTTCAATTCCCAGCAACCACATGGCAGCTAACAACTGTCTATAACTCCAGTTCCAGAGGATCTGACATCCTCATAGACATATGCAGGCAAAACACTAATGCACGTAAAATAAAATCATTTTAATAATAATAGAGGCTAGAAGTCAAGTGTGGTGGTGCACACCTTTAGTCCCAGCACTCAAGAGGCAGACGATCTGAATTCAATGTCACTCTACAGAGAGTTCCAGGATGCTACACACACAGAGAAACCCTGTCTCAAAACAAGAAAAGGGGGAAAGGGGGCTGGAGAGATGGCTCAGCAGTTATTCTTACAGAGAGCCCAGGTTCAATTCACAACCCACACGGGGCTCACAACCACCTGTAAACTTCAGTTCCAAGGAATCTCACTCCTTCTTCAGCCTCCACTAGTACCAGTACTAGGCATGTGTATGGTGCACACACATACAGACACACACACACACAAATCTTTATAGTAAGCCCACCTCTCACCCCCACACAGGAAAGTCTGTATTTGATCCTGTTTTTCCATCTACTCTGTTATTTAAAAGCCGTTACACCCAACTTGGAACCCTTGCTTTTAACTCCTTCAAGTTCAAGTCCAAATATAAATAGGAAGAACCTAATTCAAGTTCTCATACCTTGTTGCTCTGTTAATTCTTTGTGATAGAGGGCCTACTGTATCATAGGCTGGCCTGAACTTGCTGGGTAGCTGATGCTGACATAGCCTCCTGTGTGCTTGGATTACAGGTGTGATACATAAAATGCCCTGGGCTCTGTGCATACTAGACAAGCACTCTACCAGCTGAGCTACACTACCGGCCACACTATTATTATAACCCTGAGGCTGGAGAGATGGCTCAGCAACTAAGAACACTAGGTGTTCTTGCAGAAGGCCCAGGTTGGTTCCTAGGGCACACACGGCAACTCACAACCTCTGAAAACCTCTTCTAGCCTCTAAGTGGACCAGGCATGCATGAGGGTAAACATACACATACATGAAATAAAAATAATTCATTGTGGGCTGGAGAGATGGCTCAGTGGTTAAGAGCATTGCCTGCTCTTCCAAAGGTTCTGAGTTCAATTCCCAGCAACCACATGGTGGCTCACAACCATCTGTAATGAGGTCTGGTGCCCTCTTCTGACCTGCAGACATACACACAGACAGAACATTGTATACATAATAAATAAATAAATATTTAAAAAAAAAATTCATTGTGAAGTCAGGGTATGGTGGCGGTGGCACATACTTATAATCCTAACACTGTGTTGGGTGGGGGAGGCAGGTGGATCTCTGAGTTCCTGGGCAGTCAAAGATACACAGAGAGACTCAGTGGGGGTGGGGGATCCAGTGTGGTAGCACACTTTTAGCACTCAGGAGGCAGAAGCAGGCAGAGTTCTGTAAATTCTAGGCCAGCCAAATTATATATACAGGTCGTCTCAAAAATAAATAAACCCGCTGGGCAGTGGTGGCACACGCCTTTAATCCCAGCACTTGGGAGGCAGAGGCAGGCGGATCTCTGTGAGTTCGAGACCAGCCTGGTCTACAGAGCTAGTTCCAGGAAAGGCTCCAAAAACCACAGAGAAACCCTGTCTCAAAAAACCAAAAACTAAATAAACCCTAAAAATTATTCATTTATATTATATTCAAACAGTAAAGGAATTCTCTTCCCCGCTCTGTTTATACTGTTTTCTTGTTCACTATTAGTAGCCCAGGCTGGCTTTGGGCCTCAGGCTTCCAGTCCCAGGATTACAAAGGGATCACAGTCACTTTGAAGACTGGCTAGCCAATTGGTTTGTTTTTTGTTTGGTTGTTTTGTTTTCCATTCATAAATCTACTCCGAACAATATACAACTTCATTAACAAGGAGATTCAAGGCTCCATTTCTTCATCTGAGCAATGGCCAGGAAAGTCCTCGAAAGCCAAATACTCACCAAATAGAAATCAAAAGGGATATGGGGCACAAAAGGCCTGAACCTAAAACACAAAAACAATCCAGAATTATTCCAACAGAAAGCAAGTGCACCAGCTTTGTCTTTTACGGATTCGAGAGTTTCTGAGCTGCATTAAATTCACTTAGGACATCAAGAAAGAAATGCTTCATGGGACTTCCACAAAATCAAGTAGAGCAGGGCTGTGGTGGGCCTGTCTCTAATTCTAGCACTCAGGGAGACGGAGGCAGGCGGCTTTCTGTAAGTTTGAGGCCAGCCTGGTCTACAGAGTGAGTTGTGGACAGCCAGAGCTACACAGAGAAAACCTGTCTCGAAAAAAATCAAAACAAAACAAAAATAAAAACGAAAACAAAAAAAACCAAAATCAGGTATAACAGCCCACTCCAAACCCCCATCTAAATGACTGGATCAAACCAGGCCAAAGATGCAAAGAGCCACACTTACCCTCCTCCAGGCCCTCCTCTGGAACCAAAGCGCCCTCCACGACCACGTCCTCTGTCACCCCTAAAAATACGTACATTTCCATGACCTCGCTGGAAACGTCTCCATCATACCAGCCATGCTGTTCCCATCTAATTGACTTTACCGTGGCCAACTACAGAAGTCACTTTCCCCCATTCCAACGGTGCCCAGCCCCACCCCCATGACGTCCTAATTCTGAATTTGTTTTTGAGAGGGGTCTCATGTATTCCTGGCTACCCTAGAACTCCGGACCGTGCTGCCTTACCTCCCCAGTGCTGTGACTGCGGCGTGCGACACTACACCCGACTTCTAATTCTGGATTTTATCAAAGCTCACATCAGGAAAATACAAGGTTCAGACCCGATTCACAAGACCCTACTAAGCAGCCCGACCGGGAGGCACACCAATCCTAACAGAGTAAAGTGACTTCTCTTTATCAGCAGAACCTAACAGCTGCCAGGCACTGGTCAAACACTAGGCACCAGGAAAACGCGCAGCGCCCCGGTCCTCTCGCTGCACCCCGAGGATGCCCGCTCTGGTCCTCTAGTCCCGAGGGCTAGGTGCTAACCCAGCGCCCTGCCGGGCCCCAGCCCCTCCAGGCCCGGCTCCCCGCCTCCACCAGCCTCCTCCAGCTCCATTCTCGGCGGCCAGGCTTCCCGTCAGCCGCCCAGACACAGGCCCTTGGCCCTCCGCCTCCGCTGCAGCCCGCCCTCCCGAGGTTTCGGGAGGAACTTTCAAGCACCACTGTCCACTTACCTCATGGCCCGCTTAATCCTGAACAATGGAGGCCACTCAACCGCCCTTTCCCTGAAAGAATCAGGTCCGCAGAGAAGCGTCGGCCGGTGCGTCCCAACAAACGCAGGCGCGATAGGCTCCCGCCTCGCTCCCTCCCTCCTGATTATTGGTTAATGCAGCAACCAATGAAAAACCTCCTATAAGGAGCCAACCAATACGAAGACATAACGAGGATGAATGAAATTTTCCCCACTAACGAAAGGGGGCGTGCTGAATTCGGGCTGTGCACTACGAAACCTCTTCTATAATAATAGCTACAAGTTAAGCAGTAGGTAGCAGAGTGGCGCAGCGGAAGCGTGCTGGGCCCATAACCCAGAGGTCGATGGATCGAAACCATCCTCTGCTATCGGAGGCTTTGTTTTGTGTCTGGACTCCCGCCTTCGTTTTCGTGATAAACTTGCTTTTCTACAATAGGAAACCTAATTGCATTTTCTTCTCCAACTGTTTTTGGTTTTGCTTTTTCCAGATAGGGTCTTTCTTGGTCACCCCGGCTTACACAGTACTCGTTAATATAGCCCAAGCTGTCCGCACTCTCTGCAATATTCACGCCTCAGTCTCGCAACTGCCGGCATTTCGGTTGTGTGCCACCTCACCTGGAAACATAACTTTTACCCTATGAAAACACCAGGAAGAATTTAGTTTCATTTACCACAGTTTCCTTCAATATTATTGTTATATAATTCCTTTTATTGAAATTTTTTTCATACATTTTAATCATGTATTTCCTCTCCATCAGTTCCATCCAGATCCTCCCAGCTTCCCTATGTTACGTGATTTCTGACAGGTACTCGTGTATTGATTACTTTTGTGGGCATGTATTCCTTCCAAGTAACCTAACCCCACCTTGAATAAAATAAAGAATATTTTATCAGGTCCGCAAGGCGGCTCAGCAGGTAGAACCTGAGTTCGACGTTTGAGGCCCACGTGGTAGGAGAGCAGCCTTCTGCATTTGTCCTCCAACCTCGCTCCATGTGCTGTGGGTTTGATGACACCCATAAAGATAACCTAAATAAATTTACAGAATTTTTTTTTCAAAAGGATTATTTTGCCCGAGCATAGTGTCTGCACTCTGGTTCCAAAGGTCCAAAGTGGTCTTCTGACCGCCACAGGCATTGGACATGCACGTGGTACACAGACATACATGTAAGAAAACCACTCATATACATAAGTAAATCTAAAAACTATTTTTAAGCTGTTGCAAAAAAATGTTTATTCATTTTTATGTGTGTATGATTTGAGGTGGGGGCTGGGGAGAACTGTAACAGCCATGTCCCAGTGGGTCTTCTGCCTTTACTTTCCTCCACATAGTCTCTCTATCTACACCTGGGCCTGGAACTCGCTGTGTAGACCAAATTAGCCCAATAGTCATAACTCCTCCAGCTGCAGCCTGACAGATGCGAAGTTACAACCCAGCTTGTGTGATTATACCCAGCTTTGTCTATTATTTTCTTTTAATTTTTAAAGTATTATATTTATTTTTCTATACTTTGTGTGTGTGTGCGTGCTAACAGAGCTAGAGGACCACTTGCAGGAGCTGATTCTCTGCTTCCACCCTATAGGTCCTGGAGACAGAACTCAAGTCCTCAAACTCTGCAGCAGTACCTTAGGACTCTATGGCCCAGCTTTTGGGAGGGAGGGGCAGGTGGAGGTGGGGTGGGGGCGGGACTTCTTGCTTCCTTCACTTGTTCCACGGAGAGAGTCTGAGTTTGGCATTTTATTTTGTCTTTGTTTTGTTTTGTTTAATTAATTTATTTTTTTAAGTGCATTGGTATTTTGCCTGCATGTATGAGCCATCTCTCCTGCTCAGTTTTTTGGAGAGTGTCGTTGTTTGTTTGTTTGTGGGGTGATTGTTTTTATTTTTTCAAGATAGAGTTTTTCTATGTAGCCTTGGATGTCCTGGAAGTCCCTCTGAAGATCAGACTGGCCTTGAACTCACAGAGATCCACCTCCTCTGCCTCCTAAGTGCTAGGAGTTAAGCATGTACTACCATTCTTAGCATTCTTTGTTCTTCTTGTTTCACCAGATATCTATAAAATAAAACAATAATGCTCAGTGCAGTGCTTACCTAATTTTTAGCTTATGTGGGAAAGTGACCAGACCTGGTGTCTCTTCCTGCTCACTTTGCCTCCTAACCTGGGCACCGTGCAGGGGTGCATCTCTGTCCACACTGGCCAGATGCCAAGTGACAAGACCATTGGGGAAGGGGATGACTTCAACATCTCCTTTAGTGAGACAGGCGCTGACAAGCGTGCTAGCAGCAGCCACTGAAGTTTGTAGTGGTGCATCTCCAGCTTTCCCGCCCTGAGCAGTTTGTCACAGGCAAGTGAGACGTTGACAGCAACTATGCCCAGAACTCCCCATGGACCATGGGACTGATGACCTTGTCTTGGATTTAATTTACAAGCTAGCTAGCAGGTGCCCAAGCCTTATTTCTCCATACCTTTGTAGGAAACTGGCTCTAGGTCCTATTGCTGCTGCTGAAGTATCACCTGCCCAGCCAGAGTCCTCACTTAGCCAGCCCCGGGTTTCCACAGCCTTCTTTAACCCGACAACCCCACCTTCACTACACTACCCTGCAGAACCCTCAATGTGTCTTCATGATAGACAGTGAGGTCATCTATAACATCTGTCATGAAAACCTCAATGTTGCCAGGTGGTGGTGGTACATGCCTTCAATTCCAGAGGAGGCAGAGGCAGGCTGATTTCTGTGAGTTCAAGACCAGCCTGGTCTATAGAGCGAGTTCCAGGACAGCCAGGACTACACACAAACCATGTCCCAGAAAGAAAAAAGAAAGAGAGAAAGAGAGAAAGAAAGAAAGAAAGAAAGAAAGAAAGAAAGAAGAAAGAAAGAAAGAAAGAAAGAAAGAAAGAAAGAAAGAAAGAAAGAAAGAAAGAAACCTCAATATTGAGTACCCAACCTACATTAACCTTACAACCTTTTTAACCAGAAGGTATCTTCCCTCTGCTTTGAGGGCTTTCCACCCCACCTCTGCAGCTACACACGCCCCGCCCCCCAGCCCCCTATTTCCCCCCCATCCCAGGTTTTCTCTGCCCTCCCACTTCAGCTGCACACGCCCCGCCCCCCCCGCCCCCATCCCAGGTCTTCTTGCCCTCCCACTTCTGCAGCTGCACACACACCCCCCATCTTCTCTGCCCAAAAAGCTTCTGAGGAGCAGGTTTCTTTGGTCACCAGTGCTTATCCTAAGCTAGCCAACAAGATGGTAGAAAATGTGACCTCACTACAGTAAACACATGGCTTTGGTGCCCGCTGTACCATGGTGATGAGGCTCCTAAGGAGGTCAATGCTGCTGTTGCCACCATTAAAGCCATGTACAGCATGGAGTTTGTGTTCCCATATCTGATGGCCTCAAGGCTGGCATACGCCTCTCCCAGTGTTACCTGATGGAGACCTGGAACAGCTACAGGGAGCTGTGTGCATGCTGAGGCCTGGGGTTGCCGAGACTACAAGCTTGACCTGCTATGTGCCTTTGCCCACTGGCATATGGATGAGGGGAGGGAGGAAGAAGGAAGAGAATACTAACTATCCATTCCTTACACCGCAGCTGCAGACCTCCTTCCTGGAACTTTACTTCAACCCTAGCTGACAGCTATTAAAAGCTTCCTCATTAGATTATCTTCATTTATCTTTAAAAAAAAAAAATTCAAAAAAAAAAAAAAAAAAAGCCGGGCGGTGGTGGCACACGCCTTTAATCCCAGCACTCGGGAGGCAGAGGCAGGCGGATCTCTGCGAGTTCAAGACCAGCCTGGTCTACAAGAGCTAGTGCCAGGACAGGCTCCAAAACCACAGAGAAACCCTGTCTCAAAAAACCAAAAAAAAAAAAAAAAAATTCATCCATTGGTCTGGAGAGATGGCTCAGTGGTTAAACACCACAGGTTGCCTTCCAAAGGTCCTGAGTTCTATCCCCAGCAACCACGTGGTGGCTCACAACCATCTGTAGTGGGATCAGATGCCCTCTTCTGGCATAAAGTTGCACATGCAGACAGAGCATGCCTTTAATCCCAGCAATCAGGAGGCAGAGGCCAGCGGTCTCTTTGAGTTCAAGGTCAACCTGGTCTACAGAGTGAGTTCCAGGACAGCCAAGGCTACAGGGAATAACCCTGTCTCGAAAAACAACAAAAAAGTAATCCAACATTTTTAGTGTTTGCAGCTCCAGATTTAGTTCAACAACCTAACGCTGTTTCTAGTCCAGCCGTTTCCTCTGAGCTGCAGCTTCACCAGAAACTTAAGGGAGCCTCTACCTGGGTACCTACAGGCACCTGAGATTCAACCACCTCGCCACCATCCACCCCAACCCCTAGAGTTAGCTTCTTAACTAAAGAGGTCACTATCCCTTAGATCCTTATCTTCCAGAGTGCAGTTGATCCTACTGATAAGCCAGCTTCCATCTCCCATGCACCCCTACATGTGGGCTCTACTTATCACTGCATAGCAAACACCTTACACCTGTCCCACAAAAGCCTTCCTGATCTCATTTCCTCTGCCCCATTTCCTGCTCAGTCATTCCCACTTCCCAGAAGTAGAAAAACAACTGTCATGACAGCAAGGTCACTATTGAGTGAAATAAGGTGAGTAGAAGCTGTGCCCACAGACTGTGCGAAGGGATGCAGAGCCCATGCTGCTAGCGTTTTCAATATTTCAGGGAAAGCAGGGGGCTAGAGAAATGGCTCCGTGGTTAAGAGAGCATGCTGCTGTTTCAGAAGCCCCGGGTCCAGGTAACAGCACCTGTATGGGGAGGCTCACAACTACTTGTAACTCTAGGCCTAAGGCCTCTAAGGGCACACACACACACACACACACACACACACACACAAGACATACCTCCGGTACTGGCTGGCTGCAGTTCGGGTCCCAGGTGCTGCCTGAAACTCCAGCTCCAGGGGATCCCATGGCTTCTGGCTCACCAGGGCACATGAACTTAACCCCCATGGATATACCCACCCAGACTTAAAACTAAAGAAAAACTATTTAAAAAAAAAAACACAAATAGTCATGAACCATCAACTATTTAGATTTTAGAGACAGGATTTCTCTCTGTAACCCTGGCTATCCTGGAACTCTGTGGGTCAGGGTAGCCTTGAACTACAAGATTTGCCTACCTCTGCCTCTGCCTCCGAAGTTCTGTGATTAGAGGAATGACCCTCCCACCCAGCCCCCCCCACAACATCTGGCCATCTGTGTTTTTTAAGCACAGACAAATAAATACTAGAGATACTGAAAGCTTGCCTCCTTAAAACAAGATTCTCCTGACACTTCCTGTCTGGAAAACAGACTTCAACATTTTGCTCTCTCCACACAAAACCCTTTCTTTCCAGGTCAGAGTTATTGGGACCCTGGAGCTGAATTACAGTTAAGTGTGAGTCACTTACTTTGGTAGCTGGTCCTCTGGAAGGGCAGTACACGGTCTTAACCACTTAGCCATATCTCCAACCCCAAATACCCTTTATCATCCTTTTATCCTTACTGAGTTTTTTCTCTTTGGAGCTTTTCCTGGCTCCAGCCCAGGTAGAATTAATAGCCCTCATCTTGGTCTCTCAGCACATCCCTGTCTTCTTCGCAGTGCTTAAAGTATATTGTACTGTGGTTATTTGTCCTCAGAATCATATATATACATTTTATCATCATGCCATCCACATTTGACTGGCCCTTGACACAGAGAGTCCTCTGGAAATGCTTGCTGATCTTAGATTCAGTTTAGGCTTAAAAGCGAGCAAAGTTGATGGCGCAATATGGTTAATGAATCCGGATGGCCATTAGAGGGCAGACTAATCCCACGGCGCTTAGGCGCAACGGCCCAGCAGTTTGGTGTCCCCAGACTCCTCGCTCCTTCATTTATTCTTCCCATGTTCATTTCCAACTACAACCTCTCAGGTCCCATTTTAATAATCTTCCACGCAAAACACTCACATGAAGTTACAGCTCTTCTCTAACCACCCACTCCCCTCCGCCCCCACTTTCCATCATTACTTGGGAACTAAAGAGTTAACTCCACCCTCCCACCTGGTCATTTTGCTCTGTTAATCTGCTCGATCTGGGAGGCGGCTAAGAAGAAAGGGGAGGTTCTCATTGATGGACTGGGTAACCCGGACTCTGGCTCGCCTCCACTAGATTGCCTTTTCCAGAAACCCTCCCAAACTCCCAAAAGCCACACACACACACACACACACACACACACACACACACACACACACCTTTTCCGGCCAACATTTAAACAAGCCTCTACTTCCCTCTTCCCCAGAAGGAGCCAGGTAGGAGAGGAGACCCCAGGAGGGGCGCCAGGGTCAGGGAACAGCTCCTTACACCTCCCTCCTTAGCCTTGCTCTCCCCACGGCCTGTGCGCCCGGCCTGCGGAGGGAAACCTCGCAGAGGCGACAGGCGGGAAGAGGGGTCAGCAATAACCGCGCTGACGCCGGGGGTGGGGGCCAGTCGTAGCCTAGGCTGGGAGGAAGGAGTTAAAGAGCCGGGATTGGCTCCCTGGGCTCTCTTGTCACCGAATCTGGAAGGGGAGGATTCGCAGCCTGGCTTGGGACCTTGTGGTCCCGTGTGTCGTGCCCCCCCCCTTTTCCTCCTCCCCCCCACAACGCCTGCCCGCCTCCGGAACGGCCGGAGACTTGAGCCAGCCGGACGCCCCTTCTGGCACACTCTTGGGGCAAGCGCGAGCGCACACTCCCCTTTCCTCGCTGGCTCTCCCTCTTCGCCCCGCTCTCCCTAGATCACCCGCTCGCTCTCTCTCCACCGACTCCCTTCGGGCGCTGCGCTCGCTCCCACCTGCTCCAAGGCGCCCTCCGCTCCCGGACGCGCCCAGCTTAGCGTGTTCACTCGACGGCCGGACCCAGCTTAGCGTGTTCACTCGTCGCAGCCCCGCAGGCAGCGTGCTCTCGGGACTGTGGCTACGACCCACCCCCGCCCTTGCTCCCACTCTGGCGCTCTGGATGTCCACGACTAGTCCTTGAGCCCGAGGACGGCGAGCAGAACATGGTGACAGCGCTGTCCCGTAGCTGCGCTCGCTGAGGCCATGCCCGGCTCCCGACGCGTCCGTCCGCGCCTCCGGGCGCTGCTGCTGCTGCCGCCTCTGCTGCTGCTCCGGGGCGGGCACGCGGGCGACCTGACGGTGGCCGTGGTATTACCGCTGGCCAACACCTCGTACCCGTGGTCGTGGGCGCGCGTGGGGCCAGCCGTGGAACTGGCTCTCGAGAAGGTGAAGGCGCGGCCGGACTTGCTGCCCGGCTGGACGGTCCGCACGGTGCTGGGCAGCAGCGAGAACGCGGCGGGCGTCTGCTCCGACACCGCTGCACCGCTTGCCGCGGTGGACCTCAAGTGGGAGCACAGCCCCGCGATGTTCCTGGGCCCCGGCTGCGTGTACTCCGCTGCCCCAGTGGGGCGCTTCACCGCGCATTGGCGGGTGCCGCTGCTCACCGCCGGCGCCCCGGCTCTGGGCATCGGGGTCAAGGACGAATACGCCCTGACCACGCGCGCGGGGCCCAGCCACGTCAAGCTGGGCGATTTCGTGGCAGCGCTGCATCGACGGCTGGGCTGGGAGCATCAGGCGCTGGTGCTCTATGCAGATCGGCTGGGCGGCGACCGGCCTTGCTTCTTCATAGTGGAGGGGCTGTACATGCGGGTGCGTGAGCGCCTCAACATCACAGTGCATCACCAGGAGTTCGTCGAGGACGACCCCGACCACTACGCCAAGCTGCTGCGGGCCGTGCGGCGCAAGGGCAGAGGTGAGGCGGGCACCCACCCGGACGCCTGGCTCGCGCGGCCTTCTCTCCCGCCTGTCCACGGCCTGACACTCCTCCCTCCTCTGGCATCCTCCTGGCTGATTTCTCTGAAAGTCTTGCCCTACAGACTTTCCTACCTCGGGGTTTCTAGTTCCCTCTCTTATAACCCTTCGGTGCCGGGTTTGCATTTCTACCCTCTCCCTCTCCCCCACCCCTTTCCTCCGGTCTCCCGGTGACCTTCCTGCTGCGCGGACCTTTCCTGAGTTAAGCTTTAAGCGCGGAAGGGCCTAGTTCTAGCGCTACCGCATCCTCCGCTTGGTGCCCTGCTCTTCCTCCTGTTTTCGCTCTACCCTACCGCGTTCTCTCTCCAGTTTCTTCTATTGCTCCCACGCGAGCTCTCGGGTTCCTTCTCCCGCTGGCCCTTTTCTGATTCCTCCTGCACTCTTGGTTCCCCACCTTCTGTTCCCTCTTCCTCCCACTTCTCCCTCCCTACTCTGCACACCTCCTTTTCCCATCTTTCACGTTCCCTTGCCAAGGCCCAGACTGATGGAGAAAGGAGTTGGGGCCATTTAAAGATTACAGACTCAGAATTCCCTTCCTTACAATGCCTTGTGTTCATTCGTGTTCTCTCTCTCTCTCTCTCCCTCTCTCTCTCTCTCTCTCTCTCTCTCTCTCTCTCTCTCTCCCTCCCTCCCTCCTTCTCCCCTCCCCCCACTCCGCCCCCCCCCCCTTTCCCTCCTTTCTCTCCAGTTATCTATATCTGCAGCTCTCCGGACGCCTTCAGGAGCCTGATGCTTCTGGCCGTAGACGCTGGCCTGACTGGGGAGGACTATGTTTTCTTCCACTTGGATGTGTTTGGGCAAAGCCTTCAGGGTGCGAAAGGCCCTGCTCCCCAAAAGCCCTGGGAAAGAGGAGATGGGCAGGACAGCAGTGCCCGCCAGGCATTTCACGTGAGTGCTGGGGTTTGAAGTCCTTGTGTAGGGCTCTGAACTGTTGACACTTCGTTTCGGGGTGCTATGCCCCTACATGTCCGAAATGATTCCAGAAAACTGGGTTTTGATAGTCAGATAGTTGTGACTACATGGGATTTGAACTATGTGGAATTTGGGGTCTTCAGAGCCGGAAGGCTGAGCAGATGACAGAACAGGTCTGAAGCAGGAGGATAGTAAAGACCCGTGGACCAGACAATTCTTGAATCTTTTGCTCAAGCACAGGGCCACCCCATAAAAGACCCAGGGTTCAATCTGATCTTTTTGTTGTTTAATATTTATTGTTTATTTTTTGTTTTTGTTTCTCTGTATTCCTGGTTGTTGTCCTAAAATGCACTACATAGACCAGGCTGACCTCAAACTCAGAGATTCTCTTGCTTCTGCCTCCTGGGTGCTAGGATTAAAGGCCTGTGTGCCCCCACACCCAGTCATTCAGTTTGATCTTGACCTAAGCAGAGAGGCTGGTCTGGGAGGTAGGACCCCAGGATACAGGGAGAACTGGAATCAACCCCCAGCACTCTCCCTCTCACTGATTCCTTCCTCAGGCTGCCAAAATCATTTCTTACAAAGAGCCAGATAATCCGGAGTACCTGGAGTTCCTGCAGCAGTTGAAACTCTTGGCTGACAAGCAGTTCAACTTCACCGTAGAGGATGGCCTGGTAGGAGCGGGTCCTGGACCTCCAGTGTGGATCTCCAGACCTAATCCAAGTCTCTCTGCCACGTCTCTCACTCTCTCAGGCATCCTCGTCTTCCACCTCCCTTCTTCCTATTATTTCTGTATCTCTCCTGATGATGGAGGGGTGCAGTGACAAATTCTTGAACCTAAAGCCCTCATCAGGGAAACGGGAATGACATGCCCTGCCCTATCTACCTCGCGTGACTCTGAGCAGGGGGCCATGGTAGACGCAAAAGCATCTTTTCAGCAGTCACTTCTCTGTAGAATATGCTTGTTGTCTGTGTCCTCTTCTGAAATCCCAGTCCCACCCCCCAGTTTCCTACCTACAGCACTGTTTCCCTCTGTGCCCTGTATCCATCATCCTGTCTGAGCTCTGCTTGCTTCTATAGGAGAATATCATCCCAGCATCCTTCCATGATGGGCTCCTGCTCTATGTCCAGGCAGTGACAGAGACTTTGGCACAGGGGGGAGCCATCACTGATGGGGAGGACATCACTCAGCGGATGTGGAACCGGAGCTTCCAAGGTCAGGGCCTAGAATGATCTGGAATGGGCTGCTTTGGGGGTGGGAGTGAGAGTGAGCCCCAGGTGGCCCAGCAGGAGACCACAAAATGCCTGTTATCCATCCAGATCTCCTAAATTCCATAAAATTCTGTGTGCCATATCTGCCATTCTTATGGCCATATGGCTTTTCCTCGTTATGTACATATTGATGTCTGTGTCTACATCTCTGTCTCTATGCAGAGAGAGAGAGAGAGAGGGTTGGGATGAAGAGAGGCATCTCTGAACCTACCCTATGTCCCTAGGTGTGACAGGATACCTGAAAATCGATAGCAATGGAGATCGGGAGACTGACTTCTCCCTCTGGGATATGGATCCAGAAACAGGCACCTTCAGGGTAAGTTCATGCATGCACCAAGAAGACAGTGCCAGGCAAGAATGGTGTCTCATCCTCCTACCCCCTGTAAATGGAAGTGGAGTTTTTTCCTGTCTCAACTGCCTGGTCCCAAATAACTGACTCAAAGGCTAAATATGAATTATGAATGTTCAGCCAGTAGCTCAGGCTTGTTACTGACAAGCTCTTACATTTAAATTAATCCATTTCTATTAAACTATGTATTGCCACGTAAAAACCTTGTGCCACCACACCTGGCTTCTACCTCATTCTTGGTTTTTTGTTTGTTTGTTTGTTTTGATAGGGTTTCTCTGTGTAACAGTCCAGGCTGGCCTTGAACTCACAGAGATCCTCCTGCCTCTGAGATGTATTGCCACATGGTTCCTAACTTTACCTGTCCTCTACCATCTTGCTTCTTGGGCAGCTTGCTGGTGTCTCTTTCAACTCTGCCCTTCTTCATCCCAGTCCTCAGTTTGATGGTCCTGCCTAACTTTATCCTGCCCTGCTATAGGCCAAACAACTTTATCATTAACCAGAGATAGTAATACATATTCAGAGTACAGAAAGGTGATCCACAGCACACACATGCCCTACCCCTGCCAGGTATCTGCTTGTTCTTTGGACAGCTATGAGAGTACTGGATAAGTCAGGCTCAACTCCTCAGTCTGGGGAACAACCCAGATGATCAGGATGCACAGGCTTGCCCGCTCAGGGAACCTCAGGTCTAAGAGGTAACCTAGAGTCCTTCCCTTGAGGAGTTCCTAAGACAGTTGGAACCCATCCTAGCAGAGACAGTCACTCAGGGCCAAAAGAATAGGTATGTGTAGCTGTGTAAATGCAGCAGCGACAGGAAGGGACAGAGGTTCAAAGACATCAAGATTCAGATCTATCAGGGAAGGCCACCTGGATGAGACATGCAAGGATGAGTCTGGAAGTAGAACCTGGAGTGCTGTTTCTGTCTTGCAACCAATGCCAGCCCCCTGAGTATAGAGTTGGGGTTTCCAGTGGGATTTCCTATGGACACGTCTCTACAAAGCCTTTTAGTGTTCAAACTTTTGCCTCTTTTTGCCTTGGGCATGGATTTAAAGACTCTCTGGATAGTCACAGCAGGAACCTGGTGAGTAGTTGGCAGCCTAGACACAGGTCCTGGAAACAGAGGAGACTACAGGCTCTCACCATTCCTGATCTTCCTCAGGTCGTCCTGAACTATAATGGGACCTCCCAGGAGCTGATGGCTGTGTCAGACCGCAAATTATACTGGCCCTTGGGATACCCACCTCCTGACATCCCAAAATGTGGCTTTGACAATGAGGACCCTGCCTGCAACCAAGGTGACTGGCCCATGCTTCCAAAGTCCTGTTGTCAAGCCACTGCCTTCTTCCAGGGAGCTAGAGGCTCCTTCCCACCCGACGTCACCTCCCTTCATCTGTCATCACAGCGGACTAGTAGGCAATCCCCCCTCCTGTTGTCTAACACCAGTCTCTCTTCTACAACTCGGACCCTCCCACAGACCACTTTTCCACTCTGGAGGTCCTGGCTCTGGTGGGCAGCCTCTCTCTGCTTAGCTTTCTGATTGTGTCCTTCTTCATATACAGGTAAGTTATGGGCTAGGGCTGGCTGCTAAGTGAGAATGGGGAGACTTGGGAGCACAGAGGAGAGAGCAGGAGAGCAGGTCTGGGAGGGAGCCTCATGTGGGAAGAGAATACTTATTTCATTCCCTCCGGGAGGAGGCAGAAGCTCCGGAGTGGAGTCTGGAAAGCATGGACCAGTCAGAGTGGTTCAGGCTGGGCTACAAAGCCATATCTAGGAAGCTCAGGGGAACAGAGAAGTTGAGGGTGACATGATAGCAGAGGAGATGTGGATGTAGAACTAGCATCCCTTGCTGAGGCCAGGTGGAAAGCAGCAGTTCAAAACCTTCAGGTATGGGCACAAAGTAGTTGGTCCTGCTGGTGAATCCTGCTGTGGGCTAGGTGCTGACCCTGAGCTGGAAGAGCGGGGTGAGGGAGCCCACCCCTGTCCTGCAGTGCAGGTGGAAATGGAAGTTCAGGGCAGGCTAAGGAGACAGGAAGAGAGGGAGGAGAACAGTGCTGAGGCACGTCCTATGGGCCAGGCACTTCATCCTTGTGATAATTGAGAATGAAGGAGCCGGGCGGTGGTGGCTCACACTTTAATCCCAGCACTCAGGAAGGAGTCTGAGGCCAGCCTGGTCTACAGAGGAAGTTCCAGTACAGCCATGACTACACAGAGAAACCCTATCTCGAAAAAAACAAACAAACAAAAAATGAAGAATGAAGTAGAAGCCAGGTGGTGGTAGTACACGCTTTAATCCCAGCATCTAGGAGGCAGTGGCAGGTAGAATTTCCTTGAGTTCAAGGCCAGCCTGATCTACAGAAGTGAGTTCCAGGACAGCTAGGGCTACTTAGTGAGACCCTATCTCAAAAAGAGAGAGAGAGAGAGAGAGAGATAAAAGTCAATGTAGAGGCTTCCAGTTTTTTGTTGGTTTTTTTTTTTTTTTTTTTTTAAAGATTTATTTATTTATTATGTGTACAGCATTTCTTCCATGTGTGCCTGCAGGCCAGAAGGGGGCGCCAGGTCTCATTATAGATGGCTGTGAGCCACCATGTGGTTGCTGGGAATTGAACTCAGGACCTCTGGAAGAGCAGTTAGTGCTCTTAACCACTGAGCCATTTCTCCAGCCCCTGGTTTTTTTTTTTTTTTTAAAAAAAAAAAAAAAAAAACCTGAAGTACCTGTGAGGTGAATTTCCCTCAGGCCCCAGGCCTCACCACGCTCAACTCAGAGAACAGAGAACAGGACTCCCTCACTCATCCCTTAGCACCCAGAATGTCCCAGGGCTCTGAGGGGCTGCTGAGCAACCAAGGGCTCAGGTGCAGACTTCATATCTCAGGAAGATGCAGTTGGAGAAGGAGCTGGCCTCAGAGTTGTGGCGGGTACGCTGGGAGGACCTGCAGCCCAGCAGCCTGGAGAGGCACCTTCGGAGCACGGGCAGCCGGCTGACGCTGAGCGGGGTGAGAACACCGTTGTCTCTGGAGGGTGGGAAGAGCTGAATACCAGGGCAATGCCTGAGGAGTAAGTAGAAGGTGGGTCTAAGCTAGATGAGGTGGCTCATGCCTGAACCCAGGACTTGGGAAGTTAAGACAGGAAGATTGCTGAAGGTCTGAGGCTAGCCTGTGCTACATACGAATGAGACCCTGTCTTAGAAAACCAAAACTCAAGCTGGGTGGTGGCGGCACATGCTTTTAATTTCTGGACTGGAGAGGCAGAGGCAGGCAGATCTCTATGAGTTCAAGGCCAGCCTGTTCTACAGAGTGAGTTCCAGGACAGCCTGGGCTACATGAAGAAACCCTGTCTCAAAAAAAAATTAATGAATTAATTAATCAGTTAATAATAATAAAAGCAAAACCACACAAAAGAACAAGACTACTCCCAGCCTTGCCTTCACTTGCTTACTCTGACACAGTCAGATGAGAGCTGCAGCTACAGCCTCCCTGACAAGGCTACTTCAAAGGTCAAAGCTAATGGTCCAAGTAAATATACAGCTATGATTCTAATATACTCTTTTTTTGTTTGTTTGTTTGTTTGTTTTTTGGATTTTTCGAGACCGGGTTTCTCTGTAGTTTTTGGTTCCTGTCCTGGAACTAGCTCTTGTAGACCAGGCTGGCCTCGAACTCACAGAGATCCGCCTGCCTCTGCCTCCCGAGTGCTGGGATTAAAGGCGTGCGCCACCACCGCCCGGCTCTAATATACTCTTTTTTTTTTTTTTTTTTTGGTTTTTCGAGACAGGGTTTCTCTGTGGCTTTGGAGCCTGTCCTGGAACTAGCTCTGTAGACCAGGCTGGTCTCGAACTCACAGAGATCCACCTGCCTCTGCCTCCCGAGTGCTGGGATTAAAGGCGTGTGCCACCATCGCCCGGCTTCTAATATACTCTTTAAAGGAGGTGAAGGCTAGCCTGGAAGGCTGAGGCAGTAACACTGCTATGAGTTCCAGGGTAGCCTGGGCTAAAGAGTGATACCCTATCTCAGGAGGGTGACACAGATGCGGGCAGTGTGACAGAACTTCCAGGGTGTAGACTGACCCCTGAGCTGACCACGCACTCTCCTGTTCACTTCCACAGCGAGGCTCCAATTATGGCTCCCTGCTGACCACAGAGGGCCAGTTCCAAGTCTTTGCCAAGACAGCATACTACAAGGTAAGTCTGGGGAAAGATTGCTGATCCTGGGGACCCAGGTGGATTAAGAGATGGTTCTGAGGTGGGGTAGCAGAGGACAAGGGTGGTCCCAGGGGCAGGGGTCGGCTTTCAGAAGGAGCTGGGTGTTTTAGGGCCATACCCTGCATGACAAATCTCCATTTCTTGCTCAGGGCAACCTCGTGGCTGTGAAACGTGTCAACCGGAAACGCATTGAGTTAACACGAAAAGTCCTGTTTGAACTTAAGCATGTAATGTAGGGGGTGAGGCCGTGACCTGGGAAGGGACCCCTGGGTACTCCAGGAGAGTTGTCCGCAGAACTGGTTATGGAGGATCTGTAGACCTGGGATGGGACCTTGAGTCTTGAGGGTAGGAAGAGGGGGATCAGTCATAACCCGAGAGACTGCTGGGTCCTCACAGCTGCACAGCCTGGAGGACAAGAGGTTAGGGAGCAAGCGCATGTAAACCTGTGACTTGAGGAACAAACAAAGCCAGGGCCTTGATGCTGCCCCTACCTGCAGATGCGAGATGTGCAGAATGAACACTTAACCAGGTTTGTGGGTGCCTGTACCGACCCCCCCAACATCTGTATCCTCACAGAGTACTGTCCCCGTGGGAGCCTACAGGTGAGTGGAACAGGGGCATGGGGTCGGGCAGTGGCAGAACACTTGGCTCTTATCCCACTGACCATATGGGCCCAGACAGATCTCTTTTTCTGGCTTTTCTTGGCCCTCTCTGTTGGGAGTTGGGGGCAGGCATGGTGATGGCACTAGAGTAAAATCCAAGTGTTCTGTTATACCAGTTTATGCCAGTAGCTCCCTTGTACCCTCCTCCTACACCCAGGGGGTTCTGACTCTTGCTGCCCCAGCAGGACATTCTAGAGAATGAGAGTATAACTTTGGACTGGATGTTTCGGTACTCACTCACCAACGACATTGTCAAGGTGAGTTCAGGGGAGCTCACTGGATACCAGGCAAGGGCTGGGCATGGTTGGAAGCACTCATGCTCAAGCCCTCTGCCTTCCTAAATTTCCCAGGGGATGCTCTTTCTACACAATGGGGCCATTTGTTCCCATGGGAACCTCAAGTCATCCAACTGTGTGGTAGATGGGCGCTTCGTGTTAAAGATCACCGACTATGGGCTCGAGAGCTTCAGAGACCCGGAGCCTGAGCAAGGACACACCCTCTTTGCCAGTGAGCCTGACTCCTGACCCCTAGGCTTTTGCTGCCCGCACAGCCCAGAAGCAACTGAGGCCTAGGCTCTGTTTGGCTTGGGTCCATCTCACCTCAAGGCTCAACCTTCATTGGTTAAAGAGGTCAGATTAGGTGGCCTCTAGTTCCGTGGCTCTCAGTGCTGTGCAGTGTCCACAGGAGCCCTAGCCGCTGCCTCGTTCCCAGCTGACCTTAAACTGTATGACCCTTTCTTTTCCTGGTATTATCAGACCATGCTGTCTTACTTTTATTATTGCATTTATTACCCATGAGATATGATATTCATTTGCTAGTTTTCCTTCTCCTATCAGAATGTAAAGTGCCTTATCCCTTAGCTTTGGGGCCCCTCCTTCTCTGACTCCTCACTTCTGATCCACAGAGAAATTGTGGACCGCACCTGAACTCCTGCGGATGGCTTCGCCGCCTGCCCGTGGCTCGCAAGCCGGTGATGTGTACAGCTTTGGTATCATCCTTCAGGAGATCGCCCTCAGGAGTGGAGTCTTCCATGTGGAGGGTTTAGACCTCAGCCCGAAAGGTGAGGCTCACGTGGCCTGTGCCCCCAGAGAGGGAAGCCCTGCAAACACCCCTACGCTTCCTTCTGGAGTGGGGCACCAACCACCATCCTTCGCTCCGTGGCTGCTGAGACCAGTCCATTCTGTGCTCTGGTCTGGACTTGTCCCAGCTGCCCCCAGCTGGTGATGTCACTCCTCGGCGCATACCGCTCCCACACAGAGATCATCGAGCGTGTGACTCGGGGCGAGCAGCCCCCATTCCGACCCTCCATGACTCTGCAAAGTCACCTGGAGGAACTGGGGCAGCTGATGCAGCGGTGCTGGGCAGAGGACCCACAGGAGCGGCCACCCTTCCAGCAGATCCGCCTGGCGCTACGCAAATTTAACAAGTTAGTGGTCTCTTCCCGCCACACTTACACCTGTCTCTCCAGTGGCAGAGGGAGCCCACCGCAGCCCACCGCAGCTCCACAAGCATCTGCATGTGTAACATGGCTGACCCCAAAGCGCTCTACCCTTCACGGCTCTTTCCTCTGCCAACACCGACGCCCCACACCCTTTCTGCCCGCAGCCCTATACTGACCCCCAGACTTATGATAAATAGGAGTGCATGCACCAGATGCCCCAGCCTCTTTCCACCTCCCCCCTTAGTCTCAATCCTAATCAAAAGCTCCGACCGCAGCCTTTCTGTCTCCCTCTTCCAGTAGGCCCACGATAATCTAGTTCTCCCAGACATGTCTCTCCTGCCTGTGTGCCCATCACTGTCCTCAGCTCATCCTGTCCCTCTTCCTCTCCACCTCCTTCCAACTCACTTGTGTTCAATAAGAATAAATAAGATCTCCAGCTGGGCTCGGAGGCAGGTGGATGTCTGTGAGTTCGAGGCCAGCCTGGTCTACATAGCAAGTTCCAGGACAACTAGGACCCTGACTCAAAGGGTCATCTCATCTCATCTGTGTCCCCACGTGCCCCACGACCCTCAGGGAGAATAGCAGCAACATTCTGGACAACCTGCTATCGCGCATGGAGCAGTACGCCAACAACCTGGAGGAACTGGTAGAGGAGAGAACTCAGGCTTACCTGGAGGAGAAGCGCAAAGCTGAGGCCTTGCTCTACCAAATTCTGCCCCAGTGAGTGCTGGGCTGTGGGTGCGTGCGCGCACCCCCCCCCCACACACACACGGACGCACATGCGCGCACACAATCACATAGCCCAGCCCCTCACCTCACCTCTGGTCATCTGCACTTCCCCCTTAGCTCCGTGGCTGAGCAGCTGAAGAGAGGCGAGACCGTCCAGGCTGAGGCCTTCGACAGTGTCACCATCTACTTCAGTGACATCGTGGGCTTTACAGCCCTCTCAGCAGAGAGCACGCCCATGCAGGTGAGGGGTTCAGCCTCAGGCAGTGGGTCAGGTAGTTCAGCTCCGCCTTCGGGTTAGTAGTTCCCATCCGTCCCTGATGGGAGCCCACACTCCCCATTTCTTTCGGTTTCCCTTGCCTTCCAGGTGGTAACCCTGCTCAATGATCTGTACACCTGCTTTGATGCTGTCATCGACAACTTTGATGTGTACAAGGTGAGGTTGTGACTGGGTACAGGAAGGACGTGGACAGAGTCGAAGAATGTTCAAATGAAAAAAAAAAAAAAAAGACCAGGCTGTAGTCACGCCTTTAATCCCCACACCCGGGAGCAGAGGCAGGCTGATCTATGTGAATGCGAGGCCAGCCTGGTCTACAGAGTGAGTTCCAAGGCAGCCAGAGCTACACAGAGAAACCATGCCTTGAAAAACCAAAAGGAAACAATGACCAAGGACATGGGCGAATAGATACAGGGGACTCAGGAACAGACGGAGAAACGGGATGGAAGACGGGTACAGAGACGGGCAGGCTGATAGGGACAGAATGAGGGATGATGCACATGGTTTGGCGGGCCCACAAGCATGCCATCCCCACAGGTGGAGACCATTGGTGACGCTTACATGGTAGTGTCAGGGCTCCCGGTACGGAATGGACAGCTCCACGCCCGAGAGGTGGCCCGAATGGCACTTGCTCTCCTAGATGCTGTACGTTCCTTCCGCATCCGCCACAGGCCTCAGGAGCAGCTGCGCTTGCGCATTGGCATCCACACAGGTCAGACCGTGGACAGCGGCTAGAGTCAGATCTGGGAGACTAAACTAGGGAACAAGCAGTTGTCTCTGTGTCTAGTCCCCTTATCCACTGCCTCTCCTTACACATCCTGGGACCACATAGCCCAACTCCTACCTCTTCTGGAGTGCCCAGCTAACTCCTCTAACATCCTTGGGTTCTGTTCGCTTCTTTTCACTTCCCAGGTCCCGTGTGTGCTGGTGTTGTAGGGCTGAAGATGCCCCGATACTGTCTCTTTGGAGACACAGTCAACACTGCTTCAAGAATGGAGTCCAATGGGGAAGGTAGGAAGCCCCCCCCCCCACTCCCCACAGAGGGAATGAGAAGGGTAGCTGGCCAAGGCATCCTGCTACTTATGCCTACATAGTTTCTCAGCTAGCTCCCTGCCTTCTCTCCTCCTACACTGCCTTCTCATAACACACATATCCCCCACATTGTAAATTGAGACTATTGCTGAGTGTGTGTGTCTCTGTGTGCACCTAGACACACACACACAGTGGATTGTAAATGCACTAAGCCCACTCTACCTATGAACATCATAGCTTAGTTACGGTTCCTGAATTGTTTTCAAGGCACTTTCATTAACTGAGCAACGCACTCTAACCCAGTCCCTTCCCCCTGGGCGTGCTATTAGAGCTTTAACAAATGCTAGCATACCTAACACTGAGGTATGTGATATAAGATATTTATATTCTTTGTTTTAATGTGGATCTCATTAAGTTGCTCAGACTAATCTTGAACTTATAATTCTCTTGCTGTAGTCTCCACATAACTAGGATTACAGGCCTAAGCCACCAGCCTGGAAAACAGAGTTTATTTTATAATAATAAAATATTGAATGTGCTCATGCACCCACAAAGATAGATAGGCGTTTTGCTCAGTGGGTTAAGGTGCTTGCTGGCCAAGCCTGATGACCTGAGGTTGATCCCTGAGACCCACATGGTGCCAGGGGAGAATGGATTCCTACAAGTTGTCCTCTGACGGCCATATAAATACCCACACACATATGTACACATATGATAGAAGAATAAGGCCAGGCAGCGGTGACACACACCTTTCTAGCACTCAAGAGGCAGAGGCAAGTGGATCTCTGTGAGTTCTACGGCAGCCTGGTCCACAGAGTAAGTTCCAGGATAGACAAAGTTACACAGAGAAACCATATCTCTTTTTTTTTCCTTTTTTTAAATTTTCTATGGTTTATTTAACTTTATTTTATGTGCATTGATGTAAGGGTGTCAGATCGCTGGAATTGGATTTTCAGACAGTTGTGAACTGCCATGTGGTTGCTGGGAATTGAACCCGGGTCCTCAGGAAGAGCAGTCAATGCTCTTAACCGCTGAGCCATCTCTCCAGCCCCCGAGAAACCATATCTCAAAAACACCAAAAAAAAAAAAATGAAAGTAAAAACCACAGTGTGCCAGGAGTGTTGGAGCACATCTTTAGTCCCAGCACTCAGGAAGCAGAGACAGGCAGATCTCTAAATTCAAGGCCAGTCTGATCTACACAGTGAGTCAGGACAGCCAGAGCTACCTAGTGAAACCCTGCTTGAAAACAAAACAAAAAGCAAACACCCACACACACAATGGCTAAAAATGTCCTCCACCCACAATACATAAATAGATGTAATTTAAATTTAAAGACTTATGAGAAAATGCAGTATAAAATGCCAAGCATGTAACTGTCATTCATCTTTCCTGGGCCTCAACTACTTCTCCATATAGTATTCCTGTTTGTGGGTTGGAAAAGACTTAGCACACTCTGGGGAGGTAGTAGGCAGCTAACAAATGCTTGTTTCCACCCCTCCCCTTGCTCTTGCCTCCTGCTTCCTCTATATCTGTCTGCTAGGTGGTCGTTTGAAATAGTATCTCAAGTTGCCACAGCTGACTTAAACTCCTGATCCATCCATCCACCAGCCCTAACCTGAGCACTGAGATCACATGATTGTGTCCTGTTTGTTTGCTTTGTTTTTAATTTATATGCATTGGTGTTTTGCCTGCGTCTATATCTGTATGACGGTGTCAGATCCCTTGTAACAAGAATTACAAACAGTTGCAAACTGCCATGTGGGTTTTGGGAATTGAACCCAGATCCTCTGAAAAAGCAGCCAGTGTTCTTAACTGCTGAGCCGACTCTCCAGCCCCTGGGTCCGGTTTTGAAGCAACTACCAGGCTGCGTGAGCTCAGAAGGCCATGTGACCCTCACCCGAGCCTCGTGGTAGGAAACCTGCCCCCAAAGCCCAGAGAACTGTTCAGCTGATAACGTTTGCACCTATATTTGGGGCTGAGGGGGGAAGAATCCTCTCTTAGATCATTTTTCACAGAGCTCATTCTCAGAAGTGGGTCAGCGACACAGGATAGCACAGACATAGATCAGAGCAGCTGTGGGACAGTGGGTGGCCACTGACCTCCCAGACAGCTTGAGCAGACCTCCTGCCATCAAGAGAGAGTACTGACCCCTGCAGGTGTTGCATACCTATAATCCCAGCAGGAGGAAGGCTGCGGCAGGATTCCAAGTTTCAGGCTAGCCTTGTCTACAGAGTGAAACTACGCTTCACAAAATGTATATGAGGGGGGTGTAGGGTATCTAGAGAGATGGCTTACTGGGAGGACTTGAGTTTGATCCCCAGATGGACATTACAGCATGTAACCCCAGCACTACCAGCAGAGACAAAAACAGGCAGATTCCTGGAGTTCACTGCCAGCCAAGTCTAGCCCACACAGGGATCGCCACAGTGAGGCTCAGACTCGGTGAGTCCCTGTGTCAAACATTAAAGTGGGGAGTGGCAGGAAATTCAAAATTCACCTCTGCCTCCAGGTGTGTACACTCACACATGCACACACACACGCGCACACACACACACACACACACACACACACACACACACACACACGGTATTTAGTCAAGTAACTGATCACAACAGCTAAGATAGGGTTTCCTGAGTGCCACGCTGTGTCCGGATACTTTGTGAATGTTTTGCTTATTTGCAGTGATGAGTGGGGTGAACTCCTCATACAGCAGCCACACTTTAAAATGAGCACTGTCGCTGGTAGCCTTTTACGGATTAGGGAGACAGAACATGTTTATCTCAGTTACCTAAGGAGTCCAAGCTAAATTGGACTTATCTGCAGTCTGGGTTCGTCCCCAATGCTGTGCGTGCCCTCGGGAGCTGGTTGGGTCTCAAAAGCAGTGCTGAGTGACAGTTTTCCACCATCGCAAAGATACTCTGTAACCTGTAGGTACAAGTGTTGTAGTCTTGAGTCTCGTCTGCCAATTGATGGCGTTAAGAGCTAGCCAGTGAGCTGAGGTATAACTTAGTCCTTAGAGTGCTGGTCTAGCAGCAGAAAGCCCTGGGCTCCATCCCTGACACCACATACACCAGACTTGGTGTTAGTCAGCCATTCCAGCTCTTGGAACGAGGAGGCAGGAAGATCAGGAGGTAAAAGTCAGCTGAAGTAACAAAATCTTATCTCAAAAGAGAGGTGAAGAGGGCTTGAGGGCTTGGAAGGGTCAGAGTGATGGCTCAGCAGGTAAGAGCACAGACTGATCTTGTGGAGAACCCAGATTATGTGGCCACAGTCTACAGGGACAGTCTAGGGCTTCCTGAACTAAAGGGAGCTATTAGGCCCACATGCGTGGTCTTACCCGCCTGTACCCTCCTGCCCCCTCCCCCAGCACTCAACTTCCTCCACCCCTTGTCCTCTCCAGCCCTCAAGATCCACTTGTCTTCTGAGACCAAGGCTGTGCTGGAGGAGTTCGATGGCTTCGAGCTGGAGCTTCGAGGGGATGTGGAAATGAAGGTAGAAAAGGAATTGCCTTAGATCCCAGAGGGTCCCAAGGCCACTCCCATACTTAAACTTTTCAAGCAACTAGGGCAAAAGTGGGGGTGCCATTCCCTACCCAGCCTTCTCTTTTATTTCTTCCAGGGCAAAGGCAAGGTTCGGACCTATTGGCTGCTGGGGGAGCGGGGGTGTAGCATAAGAGGCTGACTTACCTGCTGTCCCTCCATCACCTCCCTTTCCTGTGCTGGAGATGATGGAGGCACCCAGCTTCCACCTCTCCCACAGCGACCCAAGCAGAGTCACCAGATGTGACCTCTGAGAGGATGGAGATGGTGGGGCCTGGAGGGGCCTGCTGGAGCTGTAGGGCTGACCGAAACATGCCGTCACTCCCAGGGGCACACTTGTACCCTGTCCCACCCTTACTCACCTGCCTGGGTCGGGAAGGTGATTCCTTCTCTCCCTCAACTTTGTGACACTGTAGCTTTTAGAGAGAGGGAAATTGCCACATGAGGGGACCAGACAAAGAGGCTCCAGGACTTTGCAGGAGGTGAGCGGACTGCCACATGTCACAAATACTCCCCTCACTCCCACTCCACCCCACAGACCTTGGACACAGTGCATTGAGGAGAAGAATGCCTTGCTTCTCCTTTGAGCAAAAAACATTAAAGTCTTTCTTCCTGTGCACAGCGTCTTCTTGGGTTGCTGGGAAACGGCCATGTTCTTTCTCTACCCTCTGCTTCCGAAAGAATTCCCTTCAACTTTGTTTCCTTGTTGTTGTTGTTGTTGTTGTTGTTACAAACTTTACACATTTAATTGAAGGGACCTCGGAATTTCCAATTTTGAGCAGTGCTAAAAATTTTAAGTGTCACAACTAACATTTGTTTATGTGACTTGTGTCTCTGGTCTTGTTAAAAATTAAAACAAAAGGAGGCAGGCCTAATCCTAGCTACTTACTGAAGCTGACACAGGAACATCAAGGGTTCAAAGCCAACCAGGGCTATAAAATTACTTCAAGTCCAGCCTGGGCAACTTAATGAGCTTATCTTAAAAAAATAAATAAACTGCCCTCAGATGTTGGCTCATACTTGTAATCTCAATATTTTGGAGGCCGAATCAGGATGATTGTTAAGAGTATAAGGCCACCCTGGGCTATATTCCAAGCCAGCCAGAGACCTAGTCTCAAAAAAATTAAAGAGGCTGAGCGTGTGCTTCCCTAAGGTGCATCAAACTCTGAGTTCAGTCTTAGAGGTAGAGGCAGGAAGATCGTAAGTTCTAGGTCATTCTTGGTCGGTCACATTGTGAGTTCAAGGTCAGCTTGAGCTACTGAGGTTTTTTTTTTTTTAAAAAAAATCCAAATGAAATATTGAGATATCTCAGTGGTAGAAGGCTTGCCCAGCATGCACAAATCCCTATGTCAATTCCCTATATCCCTTAAAAAAACAAAAAACAAGCCCTTATTTATTCATGTATTTGACTTCATAATAAACCCTATATATGTGTCTCTGTGTGTTTCAACACGGTTTCTCTGTGTAACTTTAGGCTGTTCTAGAACTCACTCTATAGACCAGGTTGGCCTCAAACTCACAGAGATCTGCCTGCCTCTGCCTACCGAGTGGAATTAAAGACGTGCCCTACCACTGCCAGCCGTGTGTGTGTGTGTGTGTGTGTGTGTGTGTGTGTGTGTGTTTGTACTATTTTACAAGGACATTCTTGGCTTTGATTTTGGCTTTTTCAAGACAGGGCTTTTGTGTATCCCTGGCTGTCCTTGACTTCAATTTGTAGATGAGGCTGGTATCAAACTCACAGAGATCCATCTGCCTCTGCCACCCAAGTGCTGGGATTAAAGGCGTGCACTACCACTATCACTGGCTTATTTTTTTGAGACAGGACATCATTGCAACTCAGGCTGGCTTTGAACACTTAGCAATCTTCCTCCTTGAACCTCCCAATTAGAAGTGTGAGCCCCACGCCTGGCTTTAGCAAGGATGTTCTTGTTGCTTTTTAAGTAACTGTGTGCAGAAGCCAGAAAACACTCTGTCACCCTCAGAAACACTATTCACCTCTCTTTAATTAATTTTGCATTTTTTTTTTTAAATTTAGGCAGGTCTGTGAGTTTGAGGCCAGCCTGGTCTACAAGAGCTAGTTCCAGGTCAGGCTTCAAAGCTACAGAGAAACCCTGTCTCGAAAAAAAAAAAAATTAATTTTGTGTTCTATGCATTGAGTGTTTTGCTTGTCTGTGCGTCTGTGCACATTTCTATGTCTGATGCCCTGGAACAGAGGCCAGAAGAGGGCAATGGATGTTTTTGAAACTGGAGTGACAGGTGGTTGTGAGTCACCATGTGGATTCGGGGAGCTGAAGCTGGGTCCTCTGCTAGAGCAGCACACGTACTCACCTGCTGGGCCCTATCCTATCCTATCCGCATGCATCTCCTGCACTCACCTCTTCTAAGTTAGTCTCTCTTTAGCCTGGAGCTTCACCATGAGGCTCCAGGACAGGCTAGTGGGAGTTCCAGCTCCCTCCAGCTCCCCACAGCTAGAAGAGCAAACATTGGACAGAATAGGCTGTCCCCCTACACCGACAAGGACATTCTCAAGAGAAACAGGCTTTTTCAGTGGGTCACCATGATTAGCCACCCGCGCTCTTAACTACTGAGCCACCTTTTTGGCTCCTCACAGAGCCTTTCCTTCTGTTTTAGGTAATTATTTTGAGTGTGCTCTGGTAAGGGCAGGCCCACATAATCCGCAGTATATATGTGGAGGTCAGAGGGCAACTCAGGATTCATTTTTCTGCTTCCACCACCAAGCTCCTTCACTGTTGTAACCTCCTCTTCCCTACACACTATTCCCTGTGTTGGAGCGGGCAAATGTGATGTCACCCACTCCCCTCGGGAGGACTGGAAATGCCCCAGCGCTGGTAGGATGCTTGCCTAGTATGCGTGAGGCCCAGGTTCCAGCTCTGACACTGAATTCTGAAGCCACCACCATTCCAGAGGGATGAAGATCACCCTTGGCGCTCAACTTGGAGGACAGTCTGTCAAAAATAATAAAGAACAGGTCAGAGCTAGACCCAGAATCCTCCTTTCCCAGCTCCAGCCACCTAGCACCCTTCGAAGCGGTCAGGCAAGGAATGTGGGGGAGAGGTGTAACTTCGCTTCCCCCACAGGGAAGGAAAGTGCCAGACATTTCTTCATTACCATCCATCAAATGCAGACAGGCCTCTTCCTGGAGTCCCTGCCAAGTGGAACCCGGTGGTACGGTGGAACACCAGGGGCTTAAAGATCTGGCTACCAGACAGTCGGTGTTCTTTTGTATACCAAAGGTGGCTTTGGAGAGCTGATGAGATTTATTGAGAGCGTGTGCAGACACTCACCAGCCATGCTTCCGACGAAAAGTTTAAGGAAGGATGGAAGGATGGTTGTCCTGGCAACCACAGCACTCTCAACTTTCTGTGGGCCCTGATCGCCATGTTAACTCCCATGCTCAGTTCCTCTTTCCAGGACCGGTAGACAGTCCCCCAAAGAGAGGCTATGGTGTAACTATGGGAGCCTATGAGATGATACACCGGGCCTGGGCCATCCAGAGAGACTGGCGTTGGGGGAGACTGAGACGAGGTGGGGGTGGGGAGCTGGATGACTGAGGAGCTCCAGCAAGACAATTCTAGGAAATGGCCGGTCAGATCCTTCCGGGGCAGCCAGGCTCCAGCGGGCACTGGGAAGGAGGGGGCTGGGAGGGGACCCAGAGGAGACGCCAAAGGAGTAGATGATTTCGGCAACCCCAGAACTTTCACTGGAACCGAGGAGATTTCCTTCCGGAGTTAGGCCTCTGAAGCCAGGAAGAACTGGGAAAGCCATTACTGGGAGGAAAGTCGGGGAGCAAGACGGCCCCTCCCCCAAGCAGTGGCTCCTGCCCACGTGGGAGGGACTGTCTAGCCTCGGCGTTTCCTGGGCTGTCCAGCCTAGTGGGCTAGAAGGAGGGGTGGAGGAGGGCAACAGGGTTTCCCTGGAGTAAGATTTGTGTAATAACAACAGCAACAATTGGCATTCAGCTATGCTTTACAGCTGACAAAGGCTCTCACACACGTTAGCTCATCAGCCCACGTGACAGCCCCCGAAAGCAGAGGGCAGACCAAGGAGGCCACTCCACTGCGGGTAGGAAGGCCCAGCAGAGGTCCAGCTGTAGACCCGCAGCTCCTCAAGGCCAGGCAGGACCTGGAAAAGACAGAGCTGACATAAGCAGACAAATATCCTCCCCCACCCCCCAGCGTCTGTTTTCTCTACGTCAAAGCGCTCCGGTAATTTATCATAGTGCTACATTTATTTGCTGCAAAATAATTTATACCTTTGAGGACAGACCTATGGAACCTAATTAATGGCAGAGACCAATTTTGCAGCCTTGAAGCCATTTTTAAATTAAGTTGCAGAAGCCATAAAAATATATCTTTTTTAAATTAACCATAAAAAAAATGCCTTTCAAGAAGATTTAATCTCTCTGGGTTGGAACGCAAGGAAGGAAGGACTAGGATGCTGACAAGTTCGTGCTGCACAAAACTGATGAGGGGGTTCATGCAAGGGTGAGGCTGCGTACTGCTGGGGACTCAGCTCTGCACTGTCGCCAACCGGGAAGAGGTCCCTTCCCTGGTAGGGACCTCGACTCAGCTAGTGTTGGATCCTCAACTGCTTGGCTGAAAAGAGTTTCCAGATAACCCAAGGGGAAGCAAAGTGAGTTTGTTCAAGTTACAGGAAAAGGGCCACATGCAATCCAAAGGCCCCAGCATGGCTGTGTGGAGGCCGTTGACTGTCTTTCCAATGGCTATGTAGTCAGGCAGTGGTGACTCAGGAAGCAGAGGCAGGAGGATCGCTGAGTTTGAAGACAACCTGGTCTACAAAGTGAGTTCTAGGACAGCCAGAGTTAAACAGTGAAACCCTGTCTCAAACACACACACACACACACACACAAAACCCAAAAAAATCAATGGCTATGTGAATGTATATTTAATGAGTATATATATGTGTGTGTGTATATATATATACATATATACATATATATATGTGTATATATATATATACACATTGCTCAAAGGATGTATTTACAACACAGGTTAAAGATTAGATAAAGCTTAAAATTTAAATTTAAAAGTTAAAAATATAGAAGCTATTTCTTTGTGTAAGAGTTCAGCTTACTTCAGTGTCAATATGTAATCAGGGTGACCTTTAACTTCTGATTCCCCTGTCTCAATCCCTCTCAAATGTTGGGGTTACAGGTGCACACCAGCTCACCAGTTTACAGCACATGGAAGGTAGAACCAAGGTTTCATGCATACTCAGTAAGCATTCCACCCAGTGAAGCACAGTCTCTGAAAGATTTGGCAGGTACCCATGACCGGTGAGGAACGCAGGCAGGAAACAGAATACGTCATGCAGAGAGAGCTTGGGTATGGAGCGTTTATTTAGTGGGTATTGGAGGGGGGGTATGTGAGGGTATGGGGGGGAAAGGGGGAATGGAAAGGGAGGATGGGGTTAGGACAGGATGGACACAGGACAGAGAGAGCTGCCTCTTCAGGAGAGAGAGAGAGAGAGAGAGAGAGAGAGAGAGAGAGAATGGGAGTGAATGAAACTTGTCTCTTAAGGGGACTGGGTACTGTATTTACCTGGTTCATACTGACAGGTGACAGGGAAAGGCAACATAATCATAACAGTCTCCCTACAATTTTTTTCCCTTAGTTTTTTGTGCTCTAGAGAGATGAGCCAGTGAGCTTTGCTGAGCAGGCGCTGAGTACCCTGGGAAGCCTGGAGCAGCAGCACTACCTGTAACTGTAGTGCTGGGGTTAGATGGGAGGTAACTGGCCATACAACCCAGCTCAGTCTGCAAGCTCAGGGTGTAGCGAAGAGACCCCAGACAATGAGGGTGGTAGAGGAGGCCACTGAAGCCAACCTCTGTCGTCCAGCGCATGCCACACTCAAGTCTAAGCACTCACACACAGACCACAGGCAGAGACCCACAAAAGAATTCGGGGCCTGAGGACGTGGCTCTGTGGTAGACTGCATGCTGAGCACATGTAAGAGCCTGGAGTCAGCACAGCACTAGGGAAATAATTCATTTTGTAAAACAGTTTGTGTTTGTGACAGGCTCATAAATTTGAATGCTCAGTCATTAGGAAGTGGCAGTACTTGAGGAGGATTAGAGGTGTGGCCTTGTTGGAGTAGGTGTGGAGGAAGTGAGTCACTGGGGGGGGGAGCTTTGAGATTTCTTTCTTTTTTTTCTTTTGTTTTGTTTTTATTCGAGACAGGGTTTCTCTGTAGCTTTGGAGCCTGTCCTGGAACTAGCTCTTGTAGACCAGGCTGGCCTTAAACTTACAAAGATCAGCCTGCCTCTGCCTCCTGAGGGCTGGGATTAAAGGTGTGAGCCACCACAGCTTGGGCTTTGAGATTTCAAATGCGCCAGCCAACCCCAGTGACTTTCTCTTCCTGCTGGATCCAGATGTAGAACTCTCAGCTACTTCTCTGGCACCATGTCTGCCAGCTTCCTGCCATGTTGATAATGGATTAAACATCTGAAACTTCAAGCCAGCCCAATTTTTCCTTTGTAAGAGTTGCCTTGGGGGCTGGAGAGTTGGCTCAGTGGGTAAGAGCACTGACTGCTCTTCCAGAGGATCCACGTTCAATTCCCAGCACCCATATCACAGTGACTCACAGCCATCTGTAACTCCAGTTCCAAGGGACCCAATGCCTTCCCCAGGCATACATGAGGCAAAAATACCAATGCACATTAAAAAAAGTTTAAAAAAAAAAAAAGAGTTACCTTGGTCCTGGAGTCTCTTTACAGTAATCAGAACACTAAGACACAGGTTCACAAGATGTGGCTTAGGTTTAGAGTAGGGAGCAGCGCTAACACAGCAAAGCTCACCTTGCAAACATTCTGGCCCTGAGGAAGCATAGCTTCTGATTTTATCATCCTTGTTTGACATTTCTTTAGAAGAAGGCACATTGTCGCTTCAGAAGGTTTGGCTTTCTCAGCTACGGTGCCGTGTTCTGTCAGTAACCACAAAAGGCTATCTAGACTTCACAGTAAGAGGCTTAGTTCCTTCTGCATATCTCTTTCATTGCATCCATTGCCTGGCTACACCAGGAAAAGGGGGAAGGGAACAGGAAGGAGCTCCAACCCACTATTAGGAAAAAAAATCACTGCTCACCTACTTTCATCCCACACACACTGGCTCCAGTGAGAAAGACAGACACGCAGATCAATTGTCCTTTAAGAAACTTTGCAAAGATTCTGTAAGTGTGTAAACAGAGGCAGAGTTTTTCCTTTGTTTTGACTACCTGAACCCAAATAAAAATTTCAAAATTTCAAATACAATTTTCAAAATGATCAGCTCAGGCTTATTACTAACTAGCTCTTAGAACTTAAATTAACTCATTTCTATTAATCTATATTTTGCCACATGGCTCATGGCTATACTTGTTCTCTGGTATGTTTTGTTCCTCTGGCAACTGGTTTGCATCTCTCTCTCTGAATCTGCCTTCTTCCTCTCTGTATTTTCAGTTTGGCTTTCCTGCCTAGCCTTATTCTACCTTGCTATAGGCCAAATAAGCTTGTTTGTTTGTTTGTTTATTAACCAATGAGAGTAAAACACATTCACAGGTACAGAGGAATTATTCCACAACATTTTCCCCTTTTTGTCTAATTAACTAATTAAAAAGCAAGGTTTTAACTTTAACAAAGTAAGATGATATCCAACAAAACAGTCATCAAGCAAGAATTACAGTTATAATATCTAGTCTTTTTGTATTTGATAAAACCAAGAAAATACTCAATTATCTATTCTATTTTGGTGAGTCCAAAGTTTTTGTTTTTCTTTATTTATTTGCTATCTATCTGCATGTATACCTTTATCATAGAAGAGGGCATTAAATCCCTCTGTAGATGGTTGTGAGCCACCATGTGGTTGCTGGGAATTGAACTCAGGACCTCTGGAAGAGTAGCCAGAGCTCTTAACCGCTGAGCCATCTCTCCAGCCTGAGTCCAAAGTTTTATAACTAATTTACCCTCCATTATAACTAAGAAAAGCTGTTATTATTGGTTTTTCAAGACATTCTCTGTGTAGTCCTTGTCCTAGAACTCACTCTATAGACCAAGATGGCCTTTGCCTCTGCTGAGATTAAAGGTGTGTGTCACCACTGCCTGGCCTAGATTTAGTTTATTTATTTACTTTTGTTTTTGTTTGAGGCAGGGTTGCTCTACATAGTCCTGGCTGTACTGGAACTCATCTGTAGACCATGCTGGCCTCAAACTCCAACCTGTTCCAGCCTCCAAAGAGCTGGGATTAAATGTGTGCGCCACCTTAACATTTATTTTTAATTATGTGTATATGTGGATATCTGCACATGAGTTCAAGTGCCAGAAGAGGGAAAATAAGATGTCAGAGCCCCTGGAGTTGGAGTTACAGGTGGTTGTGAATGCCTAACATGGGTTCTGTGTTCTGGGAATTGAATTCAAGCCCTCTGGAAGAACAGTATTCCCTCTTTACCTTTCTTTTGTTATGTGAGACAGGACATGGTCTCAGTACAAAGCTCTGGCTAACCAGGAACTAGCTATGTAGATGAACCTGGTCTCTAACTCACAGAGGAGGCCTGCCTCTGCCTCCTGAGCGCTTGGACTAGGGACATGTGCTACCATGCCTGGCCAGTATTCACTCTTAACTCCTGAGCCACCTTTTAGCCCTACGTGTATCCCAGGAACTGTAGCAAACCCTGGACTTGATGCTGCCAGCTCAGTGGCACTGCTTTGGCTTCCAGATGTGGGCAGTTGATGGTCTCTGTTGGCTGTTGTTTTAGTCCTGTGATCAGATCGGCTTGTATTGTCTCAGCCCAACAATTCCCAGCAGGTAAAATTAAACCAAAGTGCCATTTCAGTGTGGATACATCCATCCTTCTCTTCCAGTGTGCTTCAGAAATTGTCACTTAGAGCACTCTACATGCATACGGTGCGGCACTGTAGTGGTCTGAATAAGAACAGCCCCTATAGGCTCATAGATTTGGCTCCTTAAGCACCAGAGAATGGCACTGTTTGAAAGTAGTCTAAGGACTAGGAGGTGTGGCCTTGTTGGAGGGGAGTGACACTGGGGAGTAGGGGGGAGCAGGCTTTAAGGTTTCAAAAGCCCACACCAGGCTCAGTCTCTGCCTTTCTGCCAATGGCTCAGGATGTTCTCACCTATTGCCCCAGTGTCTGCCTACCTTCTGCCATTCTTTCTGCCACAGTAACAGACTAAACCTCTAAAACTATAAGCAAGCCCCCAGTCAGTGATTTCTTTTATAAAAGTCTCCATGGCTATGTTGCCTCTTCAAGGCAGCAGAACAGAGACTAAGACAGGCAATATGTATTAATTTCCAGTCAATCAGGTCGCGAGCTTAGAGGTAACGTGCACATGTTTACTGTTACAGTGCTTACATTGCTTGCTTGCCTGTTTTGTTTTGTTTTTTTTTTTGGTTTTTGTTTTTTTGGGGTTTTTTTTTTTTTTTTTTTTTTTTGGTTTTTCGAGACAGGGCTTCTCTGTGGCTTTGGAGCCTGTCCTGGAACTAGCTCTGAAGACCAGGTTGGTCTCGAACTCACAGAGATCCGCCTGCCTCTGCCTCCCGAGTGCTGGGATTAAAGGCGTGCACCACCATCACCCGGCTATGCCTGTTTGTTTTCTTAGACAAAGTCTCACTGTGTAGCCCTGGCTGTGCTGGAACTCACTATGCAGACCAGGTGGGCTGTGAACTCACAGATCTGCTGGCTTCCACCTCCTGAGTGCTGGAATGGAAGGCGTGCACCACCGGGTTTGTGTTTTTATCTTTTTAAGGACCATTATAGTTTGTGGTATGCATTATAATATCTGATAACATTATACTTGTTGGGGAGGCCCAGAATTATGGCCCCAAAATGAAGTCACTTAAGACCCAGCCCCTTCCAGGAAGTGGAAACTGAACACTACGCACTTCTCAGACGCTCAGAACAGCTCGGCCACAACCTCCTGCTATCCTATCAGCCAGAGTTCCCCAGATTCCACCTCGTAAAATCTGGCTTTTGCAGGCCCTTTTGCCTGTGACAGTTCCTTTTCCTGAACCATCCCTCTAGTCTCCCACTGACTAAAACCACCCTCTAAAACCTAAACTCCTCCCCCCCCACTTTTTTTTTTTTTTTTCAGTTTCAAGACAGGGTTTCTCTATGTAGTCCTGGCTGTCCTGGAACTCACTCTGTAGACCCAGGGCCAGGGTTAGAGTGCACACTGCACCTAGTTTGCTCTTCACGACAAAGACTCAGGCCCAAGCTGGTTTGTACCTTTGTAGCTGAGGATGGCCTTGAACTTCTGGTCCTCACACCTCTACCTCGCGAGCGCCGTGTGTGTGTGTGTGTGTGTGTGTGTGTGTGTGTGTGTGTGTGTGTGTGTATGTGTGTAACACCATGCCGTTATACCTGTTTATTATTTCTGTGCTGGGATTGCTCTGTGCGTGCTACCAACTGAGCCACATCCCTAACCCAGATTACACTATTTTTAAACAGCTGTGACTAGAATCTTCTTCCTGAATTAAGGAGATACTGAAGTCCTTTAAAGTTTCTTTGGAAAGAATGTTTCTGTTTACAGAAGAGAAGTCATAAACCTGGTGTGGTTGGTGTCATCCGCCTTTAATACCAGTGGTGTGGGGGAGGGCAGGCAATCTCTATGCATTCTTGACCAGCCTGGTCTACAGAGCAGAGTTCCAGGACAGTCAGAGAAACCACGTCTCAAAAACCAAACCAAAACCAAACAAAAAAGAAAATGAGGGGGTTTATTGTCTTTCCGTTTGTCAGTACTGGGTATTGAATTTAGAGCCAGCCCAGCCCACAATAGTTTATAATGTAATTCCGGCTTTGCTAGTTGAATATCCTGACAAGTATTTTGTGATTATCTCATTCTAAGAGGGAAAAGAATTCCTGCAGTATCACAGCAGAGTTAAATGAAGTTAACTTGTTTGGAAGGGACTACTGGGAACTTAACGCAGGCTAGGCAACCACTCTGCCGCTCAGCCCCATGCCGTGTCCTTATTGTACTTTTATATTGAGACAGGACCTCACTAATGTGCCTAACTTGGCTTTGAACTAACTTAACTAACTCCATAGCCCAAGTAGTTCTACAAACACCAAACTATGGAGCAACAAAATATACAAAAATAAAAATAAAAAATAATAAATGAGATGGAAAATCCCAGGTATGGTGGAATAAGCCTATAATGCCCACATTTAGGAGGCTGAAGAAGAGAGATTTTGAAGACCAGCACAGGCTACATAGCAAGGCTTATGTATCTTTTAAAAAAAGTGCTCTCTCTCTGTGTCCCTTTCTTCTGAAGAGGCAGGCTCTGCCTCTCCCCCGCTTCTTTCCTCTCATAACCCCCTTACCCTTATATATTCCCAATACCCATTAAATAAAGTTGATACCCCCCAAAAGAAACAAGTGTGTAATGACTCCATGTCCCAGCAGTCATCACTGCGGAAGAGCATCTGTATCCCAGCTTCTACCCATACTTCCAGCCAGGTTTGTTCTCTGCTCACCATGCATTCTGCTGAGAGTGGCAGCTTTTGGTCGGGAACTACCCTCATGCCTGTCTTATTCCTCAGGAGTAGAATATTCCCGGGAAACTTTTTTTTTTTTAAGATTTATTTTTATTTTATATGCATTAGTGTTTTTGCCTTTGTGTATGTCTGTGCGAGGGTATCAGATCCCCTGGAAATGAGTTACAGACAGTTGTGAGCTGCCAAGTGGGTGCTGCGAATTGAACCTGGGTCCTCTGGAACACCAGCCACTGCTCTTAACCATTGAACCATCTCTCCAGGCCGTCCTTTAAACTTCCTATGTGGGAGTGGGAACATCTCCATACAAGCACTCACACTTGGCCACTAAGTAAATGTGTACCTAACTTGTCTAATTGTCCATTTTAATTTATACTGAAATGCCTGAGGCTTGGTATAGAGAAAAGACTTGGGGTGGAGACTTGGTTTAGCTTGTGGTTGGGAGCACTGACTGCTCTCCCAGAGGACCGGGGTTCTACTCCCAGCACCCACATGTAGCTCACAACCATCTGAAAATCTATGCTCCCAACTTGACATGCTCCAGGCTCCAGGCTTTGAACTCCAGCATTGCAAAGAAATGAAAAGAAGACTTAAATAAAGTTGTTTTTGTTTTTGAGACAGGGTCTCTTGTAGTCCAGGCTGGCTTGGAACTCTCATGTAGCTAAGAATGTCCATGAATTCCTGATCCTGTGAGTCTGCCGCACAAGTGTGGATAAATAGGTATGCGTATTTTGCTGGGTTTTACATCTTATTATTGTTGTTGTTGTGTATGTGTGTGCATGTGTACGTGCCATAGTACATGTGTGGATGTGAGAGGTCAACTTTATGGGCTTGGTTCTCTCCTTCCTCCTTTGGATCCAGCTCAGGTCATCAGGTTTGAGAGCCAGCACCTATGCCCACCTCGCTAACTCACTGACCCCACTTCTTTTAAAAGATCCGCCTGCTTCTGCTTCCTGAGTGCTGGGACTAAAGGTGTGAGCCACCACCACCTAGCTTACCTTTTTATTTCTATTTGACATATAATTATCTCACATATTTATGGGGTAGTATTTTTCCTTTCTTTGGAGAGACCCGGCTACTTATGATACACATGCAGCTGCTAGCATGACCTCTAGTTGTGAAGTGGTGACTAGGATGCTAGTCAAGTATGGGTTACCCTGCATTTTGTTTTGGATATAGCATTTCTACATGATGAACTTATCTATGTGAAGAGCTGAGTAGTTAAGGCAGCAAAGTGAACAAGCACAGTGTGGAAGACTTAGCGACTTAGCAATCCTCCAGTCCACTGCACAGCTGCAGGCCCTAGTGAGCTGCAGGCCCTAGTGAGCTGCAGGCCCTAGTGAGCTGCAGGCCCTAGTGAGCTGCAGGCCCTAGTGAACAGCCAGCATTTTCAACTAAAAAGGCCTTCGAGTTCCTCAATTTTTTAAAATAAAAGATCAATGTTTATTACAACTTTAACTATAAATAACTAAAAAAAAAAAGTCATCTGCTCTGCTTTGACTCAAACTTCCAGGTCCTCTGTTCCTTGCCCTTCGGAGAAAACACTGCGTTGTAAGGCTGCCGTCTTTTGGGACGAGGGCAAAGTGTAACCTCTTTCCAGAAATGTCTGAGTAGAAGGAAAACTAACTTCCCAGAAATTCTCTGGTGTGCAGGGTGGAATGTAGCGGAATTGGTGTCAGGAGCAGGAAGCCAACTTCTTTTCTCTTCCTTCTGCTGGCATATCTGTTTAGTAAATTTCATACTCTACATGTTTGCCCAAGCGATTTCCTTCTCTCTTCTTTTTTCTGAACTACCTCAATATGAGGAAAATTCTGTATGCTACTTTCTCTCTCTCTTTATCTTTAAAATATGGCTCCACAAATGCTTCCTGCTTGACTCCATCTTGTTTATCGCCAGGTATGTTTGGTTTCTTTGTGGCAGCAGACACTTGTTCCTCATCTGGTACCTGGGGAAAATTACCTGCCAAACAAGATTCATACTCTTCATGTGCTGTCTGATCCAACATTTCTTCCAAGCTATCATTCATTTTTATGTCTCCTTTTGGACTTTTTTCTTTTTGCGCTTGTTTCATTAGTCAATGAAACCATGCTCTTAAAAATGAAGAAACAAGACTTCCTCAAAATTAACCTCTTATTGCCAACCCAGATAGGATGCTGAGGCAGGAGGATCTTAAGTTCAAAGCCAGTCACAACTACATGGCTTGTGGCAGGTCATCCTGAGCTATGAACGTGGGATTGATACGCGAAGTCTTCTTTTCAGGTGGAAGAACAGCAACCTTTATTTTGCCCTGAGCTAAAACCTTTTATACCTCTACTGCTTCTGTGGAAAACCATGGGCCAGAAAGAACACAAACATCCTTGTCAATTACAGACCCCAAGGAAGTTCCGCTGTCAGTCATGGGGAGTGAAGGGGGCTGAATCACAATACCCTAGGTGCAACAAAACAAAAACGCAAATAAAACACTAAACAAAGATAAAAACACAGGGCTGTCCCTAAGGAATACCACCAAAGGCTGAATGACCACCACACATATGAACAAACATATGCTCAGGCATTCATAAATATGCACACATGCGTGCGCGCACACACACACACCTAAACACACACACACACATATAAAAATTAAAGAACTATGAACTCACAGAGCTCCACCAGCCTCTGCCTTCTGTGTGCTCTGATTATAGATGGCCAGCACTCCTACCTGGCTTTTACATGGGCTCTGGAGATCCAAAGTCCAGTTTTTGTATTTCCAGGACAAGCAATTTTTTTCACTGAGCCATCTCTCCAGCACCACCCCTTTAATTTTTACTTTTTTATGAGACAGGGTCTTGTGGGGGTATTCACCAGAAAATAATGTTCTGACATAGATTTGAGCCAATAGAAAGTCTTTATTAGCCGGCCCAACTACACTAGGTGTTTCAGGATCCCAGTGTAGTACTAAACGTTTCTCAGGGTGAGCTCATAAGCACAAAAGCCATGACCTGGGTTGACATACTTTAGTTAACAAGAACAGTTAGCCAGAGGCAGGTTATATACAGAAGCGAAAAAGGTCACCACATCTAGAGACTTTCCCAGAATTATAAGGACTTCGATGGATTAGGTCTTTGTTTTCATTTTGGCTGGTGGTTCTGTCTACATGCTAATTTTACAGCCTGAATGACACTTCCATCATGGAGTCAGTTGTGCTAAGGTCTGGGGCTTTGTTTCCTAGCTCAAGATAGTCTAGAGCTCACAGTATAATCCAGTCTGGCCTTGAATTTTCAGCAATCCTGCCTCAGCCTCTAAAGTCCTAGGATTACAGGAATGAGTTGCACTGAGCTTGCTTGTTTCTCAGTTCCATTATCTGTAAAGAAGAGAGTGTTTACTCGGGTGTAGATGAATTAAAAGTGTCCCTGCATGCAGCAAGCCTTTGGCAATGTCAGTTTGGATATATATATATATATATATATATATATATATATATATATATATATGAATTGTAGTGAAGCACGAATAATGAAAACCTGGAGACAAATACTGGGGTTCAACCTGAAGATCAGAGAAGCAAAGCAGCCAACCACTAGAGAGCTCTCACAATGAGAACGAGGTTCCCCTCTCATCCTGCCTTATATTCCTCGCTGGTGCTGGGATTAAAGGCTTGCACCATCACCACCCGGCCTCTATGGATAACCAGTGTGGCTGCTGGGATTAAAGGTGTGTCACCACTGCCTGGCCTGTATGGCTGACTAGTGCAGCTGCAATCTTTACTTATTAAAATGAAATATCACTACATTGTAGTTTATTTCCTGATACAAGCACAGGGAAGGGGAATTCCTATAAAAATCTTTTCAAGTCAGGCAGTTGTTTTTTGTTAAAATCTTTCTTTTTTAAAACACACACTTGAAAAAATTTGCATGGTGGTGGCACATGCTTTTAATCCCAGCACTAGGGAGGCAGAGGCAGGTGGATTTCTGTGAGTTCAAGGCCAATCTGGTCTACAAGATCTAGTTCTAGGACAGGCTCCAAAGCCACAGAGAAACCCTGTCTGTGTGTGTGTGTGTGGGGGGGGGACAAACAAAAATTTGCATGGTGTTTTTATTTATTTGAGGGTGCTGAGGACTTTGCAGGATCACTAAATTCTGTGCGGAACTTTTTTTAAATAAACTTTTTTATTTATTATGTATACAATATTCTGTCTGTATGTATGCCTGCAGGCCAGAAGAGGACATCAGACCTCATTACAGATGGTTGTGAGCCACCATGTGGTTGCTGGGAATTGAACTCAGGACCTTTGGAAGAGCAGGCGACGCTCTTAACCGCTGAGCCATTTCTCCAACTCCCAGAGCTTTTTTTAAAAAAGTAAAAAAGTAGCCGGGCGATGGTGGCGCACGCCTTTAATCCCAGCACTCGGGAGGCAGAGGCAGGCGGATCTCTGTGAGTTCGAGACCAGCCTGGTCTACAAGAGCTAGTTCCAGGACAGGCTCCAAAACCACAGAGAAACCCTGTCTCGAAAAACCAAAAAAAAAAAAAAAAAAAAAAAAAAGTAAACCGGGCGGTGGTGGCACACGCCTTTAATCACAGTACTCAGAAGGCAGAGGCAGGCGAATCTCTGTGAGTTTGAGGTCAACCTGGGCTACAAGAGGACAGGCTCCAAATCTACAGAGAAACTCTGACTCAAAAACAAACAACAACAATAATAAAAAACAAAACAAAAGAAATGAAGATGCTACAAGGCAGTCAGCTGTGGTGTTGTAGAGCTGCAGTCTTAAGACCGGGGAGGACCAGGAATTCAAGGTCATCTTTGTCTACGTCGCGAGGAACAAGTGTAGCAGAAAAACGATAAAGGAATTTTTGAAAGGTTAAAAAGGGTGAGGAAGCTCACTGCAGGGTATTTACCGAGTTTGAATCCCTGGGATCTATCTTTGGTGTGGAAAAACAAACCTAGAACACTTCAAACAAATGGGGGCTTAATATGAAGCGTTGTACATCTTTTTTTCTTTTCATTTAATACATGTTCCCAAGGACATAAGTCTATTGTAATGACTTGTTTGTATTTCAGAGGATAAAACAGTCCCATACACCTAGAAAGAATCCAAAACATACTCAGGAGAATTGAGGAGTAAGTGCCGGAAGTGTATTTGGAGATCAGCCAGTCCGGAAAAGGAGAACAGGCCTGTACCTAAGGGTGGGGGAACGGAGGGAAGTATGAACTGGATGGCCCAACCTCCCAAGGGTTGGGATTACAGGCATGTACCACGCCCGGTTTGGAGCTTTATACAGCAATCGGTTCATATGCCTAAAAATGAAAGGTTCCATGGAGACGCACAGTGAAAGAACGAAGAAATGGACTCACATACAGTCAAACTCTACGATGATCATAACTATAACATTCTCAATGGGTTGTACGTGTAACTACGATAGACTGAAGTGATATTTGCCAGTCGCAGGGTCTCAAAGGATGAAAAGAGCCCATCATTTGGTAAACTGTGTAAAGTTAGTGTTGGCGCTGCTAATGATTGGTTCGCACTAGCGGATCAACGAACGCACTTTTTTTGTTGCTATTTTCAAAAAGTCTTACTGATAATTGCACACTTGGCTGCGTGTTGCACTCGCAGTTCAGGAAGTAGCTTCAGACCCTGAGGGCGTTTGCTAAGTGTTGGGGCTCCGCTGCTCCTGCCCCCGCAGAAACTTTCAAAGGAGCCGTCTCCGAGACTACCCAAGGCCAACGTCCGAACACCTGTAGGGAGTGGGGCGCGGGGAGACGTCGCGCATGCGCGCTGGAGCGCGCAGGCGCAGCCCGGCTTTTTCCGGATCGCCCAGCGCTCGCACCTACTCCGTACCTCCCGTCCCGCCTCCTGATGCGGAGGAAGGATGCGATAGGGCACACTTGTTGCCCATCAGACCAGTCTCAGTTCTTCTCCCTACAATTGGCAGCCCGGGAAAAGGCCAGTCTGTCGTCGGCGGCTTACTCCTTAGAGACCTGGCGCCACCGCGGAAGCCGCGATTGGCGGACGCCCGGGACCGCGACTGCTCACTTCCGGCGCCGGCGACGACTCTGCCTGCTCGGGCGCTCTCAGCCTCCCCCGCCCTTCCACCATGGCCGCCTCTGTGTGGTGTGGGGAAAAGCTGGTCCTTCCATAGCGCTCCTGCTGCATCCGCACCCGCTAGGGGCCGGATCCCAAGGAACCGCGTTTCCCAACCCCGCCGGGAAGGTTTTCCACCCTCACTTCAGGGCCAGGACTCCTTTCCACACCTCGAGAGGCAGAAACTTAGGGTTTCCCCTCCTTTCAGGATAAGAAGCCAGAGGGTTCCCGGTCCACTTCTGCAAGGGTGGCAGCCTTGCCCACCTCCTGCAGGTTACAGACTCTAAGTCTACCGTGCTTCTACGCTAAGGCTTTGCCCCAGCACGGCCACTCCAGAGGGAGCATCTAGAGAACCCGCGCCTTCCCCCTCCGCAGGACAGGAGGCAAGAGTGCGGAAAGCCGGGCCTGTGGCCTCCTTCCCACTTGTTCCTCTTGCTCCTTGTCCTTGGCAAGCCAGAGTTCTCCATTTCTAGGACTTAACACCCGTCCACTCCCTTGACCTCTTCCGGTCTCCTGGCTGCAGCCATGGAGTTACAGAAGGGAAAGGGGACCGTAGCAGCTGCTGCATCAGGAGCAGCGGGAGGTGGAGGAGGAGGAGGAGCGGGAGCAGGAGCCCCAGGAGGGGGGAGGCTGCTACTTTCAACCAGTTTGGATGCCAAGGATGAGTTAGAGGAGGTATGTGTGGGGGGTGGGGAAGGGAGCTAAGGAATTGGGTTGAGGGATGCTGGAGCGGATATGGGGTGGGGGTGGGGAGAAGAGGCCTTCAAGTTTTTTCCAAGGCAGAAACATTGCTCTGGCTTCCTGCTTCTGGAGGAAAAGTGTGGGTCAATTTCCTGAACAGGTTGCCCTAGTAACAGCTGCCGCTATTATGAAAATGTGTCAGGGGCGTTGGTTACAGAAGGGATGTAGCATCCCTATTTACCAAAGTTATTTTCATTCCTTCCCATATACACACTAATAGTCATCTAGAATATCCACCCTATTTGAGTGTGTTAAGTTGAAAAGTATATACGTGTTTACAGGCAGGTGTGAGGTTTGGCAACTTCCTACAGACTTGGCCCCTCTTCTTAGGTAGCATCATTGACTGTGTGTGGATACAGTGGGCAGTGGTTTTAACCAGGCATTTAGAGTGAGTAAGTAGTGTCTAGTTTGCTACAGTCAGCCGTAGTAGAGGGGTGAGCCAGGATATAGGACTGCTTTCTTCAGAACCAGAGAGTAAACACAAAAAATGGAGAGAGCAAGGACATGAGTGAGGAGTCTTGTTCCTCCTCCTTTCCCTCACTTCTCACCCTGTCCTTGACTAGCAAAAGATGACCCAGTGATCCCCTCCTACTACACACACAGGAAGACTTAGGATGTGCTACAGAGCTGAGGCGTGATCGCTGAACTTTGCAAAGCCTAATGCATTTATTTCAGTGTCTAGGGATGGGAAGGAAACCAACAGGCCCTGGCTCTTCACGGGCTCGGCTGTGGTGAATTCCTTTACCAGATGCTGGAGTCGCAGGTTAAACTCAGAGTTAAATAACGTTAGATTGCCAGCTGTGGGGGCTCATGTAACCCTAGCTCTAGGAGGGCTGAGTCAGGAAGATTCTGTGTGTGTGTCAGAGAGAGAGTTAGGATGTGTGTGTGTGTGGTGAGTTCTAGGCTAGCCAGGGGCATCATTAACAAGAACCTGGCCTCTAGAAACAAAAGACAGAAGAAAAGAAACTATGTATGTTAGGTCACAAGCTTTGTGGCTCAGCACTCAGGCAGAGGCAGGTGGATCTCTGTGGGTCTGAGTCCAGCCTGGTCTACATAGCAAGCTTTAGGATGGCCAGATCGACTGTAGACAAGACTCTGTCCCAAAAAGAGAGGTGAACTTGAATCAAAGTGGCCTTATAGCAACTTTGTTGCTTACCCCCCAGCAGATTCACTGTATAATTCTATGTGCATTTGGAGAAAACTTGCTATCTTTTTTAATCAACTAAGATAGGCAATTCCAACAATCCAAAGAGGCTGAGGGAAGAAGTGTGTGTGTATGATATATTTGAGGGAAAGTGTGTGTATGCTGTGTGTGGGAAGTGTGTATGGTGTGTGTGGGGAGTGTGTATGATGTGTGTGGGGAGTGTGTGTGGAAGTGTATGGTGTGTGTGGGGAATGTGTATGGTGTGTGTGGAAGTGTGTATGATGTGTGTGGAAGTGTGTATGGTGTGTGTGGAAGTGTATGGTGTGTGTGGGGAATGTGTATGCTGTGTGTGGAAGTGTGTATGATGTGTGTGGGGAGTGTGTATGCTGTGTGTGGGGAGTGTGTGGGGAATGTGTATGCTGTGTGTGGAAGTGTGTATGATGTGTGTGGAAGTGTGTATGATGTGTGTGGAAGTGTGTATGGTGTGTGGGGGAAGTGTGTATGGTGTGTGTGGTGTGTGTGGGGAGTGTGTATGATGTGTGTGGTGTGTGTGGGGAGTGTGTATGATGTGTGTGGAAGTGTGTATGATGTGTGTGGAAGTGTGTATGGTGTGTGGGGAAGTGTGTATGATGTGTGTGGGGGAGTGTGTGTGGGGAGTGTGTATGGTGTGTGTGTGTGGAAGTGTGTATGCTGTGTGTGGAAGTATGTATGATGTGTGGGGAAGTGTGTATGGTGTGTGTGTGGTGTGTGTATGGTGTGTGTGGGGAAGTGTGATGATGTGTGTGGTGTGGGGGGAGTGTGTGTGGTGTGTGTGGGGGAGTGTGTATGGTGTGTGTGGGGAAGTGTGTATGCTGTGTGTGGAAGTGTGTATGATGTGTGTGTGGTGTGTGTGGGGAGTGTGTATGATGTGTGTGGGAAGTGTGTATGGTGTGTGTGGAAGTGTGTATGGTGTGTGGGGAAGTGTGTATGCTGTGTGTGGAAGTGTGTATGATGTGTGTGTGGTGTGTGTGGGGAAGTGTGTATGATGTGTGTGGTGTGTGTGGGGAGTGTGTATGATGTGTGTGGGGAGTGTGTATGATGTGTGTGAGAAGTGTGTATGGTGTGTGTGGAAGTGTGTGTGATGTGTGGGGAGTGTGTATGATGTGTGTGGGAAGTGTGTATGGTGTGTGTGATGTGTGGGGAGGGTGTATGATGTGTGTGCTGTGTGTGGGGAGTGTGCATGCTGAAATGTGTGCACAGGTCAGAGGATATCTTTATGGAGTTGGTTCTCTCCCTCCACTGTTTACAGACTTGGTTACAGGATTGAATTCAGCTTTCTAGGCTCGCACAGCAAGCCTCTTTATCTGCTGAGCCTCTCCCCAGCCCTGTATTATTTTTTGAGATAATTTTTTTGGAAGGGGGGAGTTGGGTTTTGGAGACAGGGCTTCACTGTGTAGTCCTAGCTGTCCAAGAACTCACTCTGTAGACCAGGCTGGCCTCAAACTCAAGAGATCTGCCTGCGTCTGCCTCCCAAGTGCTGTGATTAAAGGCGTGTGCCACCATCGCCTGGGTAGGTCTGGAACTTATCACCAGTTTGACTGTCAAATGTTGAGCATGGTGTGTTAGCACTGGAGCTTTAGGAAGGGAGAAGTCAGTAGGTGACTGGCCACCGTTGATCCCTCCACCAGAGCAAGGTTGGATGAGAGTCTGTTGATTCCCATCCTTACTCCTACAGGACGCAGGTACAGATTCTTTTTCTGGGCAGTAGGTGATCTGGCTGGGGGAGATCATGAGCAAGGAAGCCTTTATGTTCATTCTCGCTTACTTAGACTCAGAACGAACTTTTAGCTTCCTAGGGAGAAATGGGAGGGTTTGTTTTCTCCTTTCTGATCTCTTTTATGGTGTGGATGCCTCCAGTATGTCTCAGGCTCCCCGTCCACATTTTCTTTGCCCTTTGTCCTTTGCGTCTTAGTTTCCAGCAAGTCTTGCTACACTAGCACCCCCCCCCCATGGGTGTGGTTCTGTTATCCCTGCTAGGTCATCGTGTCTGAGGGCCAGGCTTGCTGGCCTCTTCTTCCTCTGTGCCTCTCCACAGATCTTTGCACACAGAAGTTATCAACACCTTCTGTTGACCAACTGACCTCTGCTCATTCTGACTTGGTTATTTTCCACCGTAAGCCTACCAGTGGTCCAGGAAAATGGGTCAGCTTTTTGACTCTGCTTAAAGTGTGCTGAGTCTGATAGGAAAATGGGAGGAGGATGTAAGGTGTGCCACCTAGAAGTTTATCATCCAAAGACAAAGTATCACGCCACCAGAAGTCCTGAAAAAAATAGATGAGGGTGGTGAAGGCGTGGGCATAGTTGGGCATGATTAGCAAAGGCCACTCACAGTCTGCAGTGGGACGCACTCAGGACCATCCTGGGCAGGACTGTGACTCTGCTCTCCTGGGAGTGTTTGCTGTATCCTTTCTTCTCCTTGACCCTGTTCCTCCCTTTGAAGACTGAAATCTTCTTTCCCATCCCCATCCTAGTTTGGGAGGGAGGGAGATAAAAATAGTGGCAGAGGTTGGAGGAGTTCAGGACGTGTAGTTCCTGGTCTCATGAGGCTTCCCAGTCCTGGCTCTTCCTTTGCCAAGGAAGGCAGGCCAAGAGCAGGAGCTGTGGCCCAGAGAAATCAGAATACCTTTAAGATAGGTCTCAGAATTATGTTTGGCAAAATAGAGGTGTGTCCCCACCATGTTTACTCTGAGAGATAACTCAGCCTCTCTGAGAAATGTCCACGGGCTGACCTTTGAGTCATTCTAAATTTTTTTCTCCCTTAAATCATCATTTTACATATCCTTGACTGTAGAATATAGGTCATTCCTTGGACTCTGTAGGGTATTTGTCCTAGGTCCCTGGGAGGATACTGGAGTCTGTTCTCTCTGTGTACACCGGTAGCAAAGGCTGGCTGTACTAGGAACCCAGCATGGTCAGTCCCTTCTTATTGATGTGGGTTCTTAGAAATTGTGCAGGTGGGATCACATTTTCCTTTCCTGAAGACAGCAGAATGAGTGTTTCTAGGCTACTCACCTTCTATAAGGGAGCTGTGCACTGTACGCTTAGCAGAGTGTCTCCTCTCACCAGGCCCAGGACAGGGAAAAGGGGTGCGTGCATCTCTAACTCCTGCCTCCCGCTTCAGGTGTCTACTGAGAAGCTGGAAGGCTCCCCTCTCTTCCCCGTGCCATCCACTGCTGTTGTCAGGTGGTTTCAGTACGAGAAGAATGAGTTCCAGAGATCCTGGAGATGATAAATATTTACTCATCTCTCTGAGGTGCTGTCATAGAGAGCTTATTCTGAACAGAGCCATCCTGCCAGCAATTGCTGGCAGCTGTGTGTGTGATTTCATCTTTTCTGAGGACCTTCAGAGACTATGGGGAAAGGGTACTGTAACCCTATTATACATCTGGTTTCCTGTGGCCTTTGAGGAGAGTGGTCCTTTTTTGTTTTGTTTTTGCGACAGGGTTTCTCTACATAGCCCTGGCTGTCCTGAAACTTGCTCCGTAGACCAGGCTGGCCTCAGACTCACAGATCAGCTTGCCTCTGCCTCCCAGTGGCTGGGATTAAAGGGCTCACAACCACACTCAGTTGAGGAGAGAGTCCTTTTGTCACTCCGAATGATTCCTGGTTATTTCTTTTCGTTTGCTTATTTGTCTTTGGTTTGTTTTAAACAGGCTGTCTTTGAACTTCTGATGAAGTTACAGATAATGTACCACCAGGAGCAGTTTTAGATAAAAGTTTTCTTCTGAACCTCAACAAAAATGAATGTGTGTCCACCCATTCAAATTCTGGCCTCCACTTTCTACAGCCTTCATAGGGCCTCCCTGTTTCAAGAGGCCACTTTTCTTGACTGGGCAGTGTCCTGTAGTCAGGCCTCTGATCAGAGCTTAGAACATGGGGAGGAGCCTAGAGAAACTTTGCTCAACCCAAAGCCTCGGGAATGTTAAACCACACCAAGACACTTAGCCAGTGCGTAGGGCCTTGGAGTGGGATTTGCAGACTCTTGGTTTTGGATCCGTTACGCCTCCTCCCTCCTCCCTTCTCTTTGCTATGTTCTCATGCACACACTCTGTTTTGTTTTCTTTTTTTCAAGATAGTGTTGCTCTTTTAACCCTGGCAGTCCTGAGATTTGCTCTGGCCTCAAACTCTTTGAGATCTACCTGCCTCTGCCTCCCGAGTACTGGGATAAAAGCATGTACCACCACCGCCTGGTGATTCCTCTGTTCTCTTAACGGCAAAATAAGAGAAGCCTTTCACGAGTTGGGAAATTATCTCTGTCCTGTGGCAGAGGGTTTGGTTTTCAGGAACCTTTAAGGACATAACATGAGAAGTAGTGGCAGGGGCTAGCAAGATGGCTGACTGTGGAGTAAAAGTTACTTGCTGTGACCCCCCCTGATGGTGGAAGATTGCTGACTCCCATGAGCTGACCTCTGGCCTACACACTGTGCCCACACGCACACCCCCCACATACAAGTAAATAAGTGGAATTTAAATCTTAAACAAAGAAATGGCAGGAGATTGGAGCCAGGTCTTCAAGGTTAGATTTGTGCAATTGCTGAGCTTGACAAATAGCACAGATTCTAATTAACTGAGATCGTGTGCGTGGTGCAACTTCATGATATAGCCGTTATCTCTGGGCTTTTGTTTGCTTTGTTTTTTTTTTTTTTTTCCCCAGATAAAACCAGGGTTTACAGAGGCTCAGCCAAGGTGAGCCTCGGCCTGGCTAGCAAGGACCAGTTCAGTCCATACTCACTTCCCGGTGGCTTCTGTTGCCGGGCTGCTGCTTGGCTTCCCTTTGGTGATTCAACAAAGATGTGTCTATATTTGATACGAGCAGTGTGTGAAGCTTTAGGTTGCTGCTGCTCACCATCTCCCTTCACTCTGAAGCTGCAGTTAACCTAGGCTGGAGACAGGGTGCCAGCAAGACTTAACCATTGGCTAGGTTGGTCTCCAGTCCCTGGTGACTGTCTTTTGTAGACAGGGACAAGGTTTGATAAGAGAGGAAGCCCAAGCCGGGCGGTGGTGGCGCATGCCTTTAATCCCAGCACTTGGAAGGCAGAGGCAGGCGGATCTCTGTGAGTTCGAGACCAGCCTGGTCTACAGAGCTAGTTCCAGGACAGGCTCCAAAGCCACAGAGAAACCATGTCTCGAAAAACCAAAGAAAAAAAAGAGAGGAAGCCCAGCCTCAGGTTTTCCTCCCACACTTTTCTTATACAGGAGCAAAATTGGGTGATAATGGCTCCCAGAGCTCATGGGTCGTCTTCCATGTGACCACACAGTCCCTTTTCACACGTATGTCCTTGCTGTGTATTAAGGCTGAACCTGCTGGTCTGCCCTGATTTGAAGCTAGGCCTGCTGTTAGAGTGGCGGATGTCACACCCAGGCAGTCTTAGGTTTGGACCCATCAGAACACAAGTCTACCCTTTGTTACCTTTTTTTTTTAATATTTATTTCTTTATTATGTATACAATATTTTGTCCACATGTGTGTCTGCAGGTCAGAAGAGGGCACCAGACCTCATTACAGATGGTTGTGAACCACCATGTGGTTGCTGGGATTTGAACTCAGGACCTTTGGAAGAGCAGGCAATGCTCTTAACTGCTGAGCCATCTCTCCAGCGCCTACCCTTTGTTACCTTAAACTCTTTTCCAAGATTTACTATTATTGCTGGGCATGGTTGGGAACACTGTTAATCCCAGCACTCAGGAAGCAGAATGAGTGGATCTCTGAGTTCAAGGCCAGTCTTGTCTAAATTGTGAGTTCCAGGACAGCCAGGACTGCACAAAGAAACCCTGTAAGAAAAAAACCAAAAGCAACAAAAAAGGTTTATTAATAGTATATTGTTTTGTTTTTGAGACAAGGTCTCACTTTGTAGACTGAGCTATTCTGGAACTTAAGATTTATTTTTATTTTATGCATATGAGTGTTTTGCCTTCATGGCTGTCTACACTGTGTCGGTGCAGGGAACTGAACCTGCGTCCTCAACAAAAGCAGCCAGATTGCTAAACTGCTGAGCCAGCTCTTCAGTCCCATCACTTTGGGCTCTTACCAGGGTGGACACAGATAACCTCTGTCTTTTCTGTTCACCTTTCTCGTGGTGTTTGTCATAGCCGCAGAACGTGGCCAGCAGGATCGTCGTCATTATTACTGCAGTGCTTTTTCTTTGCAGCTTAGGGCTCGAGCCCAAAGTCTCAAGTATGTTCAGGTTGTTTTGGGTTCCTTTGTTTGGTTTTTCAAGAGCGTTGCTCTTAGTAAAAGCTCTGGCTGTGCTGGAACTTGCTTTGTAAACCAGTTGAACTCACAGAGATCCCTGCCTCTGCCTCCCAAGTGTTGGGATTAAAGGTGTGCGCCACCACTGCCTGGCCCTTAGGGTTTTGTTGTTGTTCTTTTAAGTTTTTGTTTCTTTTGATGTTGTGAGATGGGATCTCACATAACTCAGGCTGTCTTGAATGCTTTGTAGCAAAAAATGACCTTGCATTCCTGATGCTCTTGCCTGAAGGATGATCCCCCATGCATTGCTGTTCCAACTCAGTGTTTTGTTCTTACATTGTTGTTACTGTTTCTTTTCCTACACAGTCTCACTTTGGTGGTCCAGCTGGCAGTCTTCCTGCTTTTGTCCTGAGTGCTGGGCTAACAGGTGTCACCACCACACCCAGCTCCCTCACTGGTGCTCACTTGTTAGTCTCACTGCTGAGCTCCAGCCTTAAATTTCTCCTTTTGTTCCTTTTTCTCTTTATATACTTTTTCCCCTTTCTTTCTTTTTTCTTTCTTTTTTTTTTTATTTTTGGATTTTTTTTCGAGACAGGGTTTCTCTGTAGTTTTTGGTGCCTGTCCTGGAATTAGCTCTTGTGGACCAGGCTGGCCTTGAACTCACAGAGATCCGCCTGCCTCTGCCTCCCGAGTGCTGGGATTAAAGGCGTGCACTGGCCTTTTTCCCCTTTCTTTCTTTATTTTTTTTTATGCTTTATTTAACTTTATTTTATGTGCATTGGTGTGAAGGTATCAGATCCCCTGCAACTGGATCTTCAGACAGTTGTGAGCTGCCATGTGGGTGCTGGGAATTGAACCCGGGTCCTCTGGAAGAGCAGTCAGTGCTCTTAACCACTGAGCCATATCTCCAGCCCCGAGATAGGGTTTCTTTACTTAACCCTGAACTCAGAGAGATTCACTTGCCTCTGCCTCCCAAATGCTGAAGCTAAGAGCATGCACAACCTTTGATTATGTTTTAAATTCTTTTTATAAAGTTGGCTTGTTCAGTTCTGAAATGAAAACAAGTCCCATACCTTATGTTTAACTGTTACGAGTCTTAGGTTTTTGGTAACTTTATATTTAAAATTTAAAGAAAAATTATACAAAATTTTGCTATGCAGCCCAGGCTGACCTTGAACTCAAAATCCCCCTGCCTTGGTTTCTTGAGTACCCAGATTACAGGTGTGCACTTTCATGTTTATTTATTTATTTTTGGACAGACGATGACCATACTGTGTTACTAGGTTGTTCTTAACGCCTGGGCTCAAGTAATCCTCCCATCCCAGCCTCCTAGTTACCTGGGACTACAGCCAACACCACTTACCTGACTTTCCTAGTCTTAGAGGCAAACGGTGTCAGTTTGCCTCACTGTGCCTTTTGTGACGTCCTCCAGCCTGTCCTCCGTGTGCTATTTTCCTGTGAAAGTCGGCATTGTTAATTTTTATGACTTTGTCCTTCCTGGAGGTGTTGTCCACTAGCTGTAGGCGGTGGTGGTGCTGGTCAGAGTCAGCTGTTACTGCTGCTGTTCTCACAGTTGTTAGTGGCCATTCGACGTGACGTGCAGCGTGTTTCTTTTTTAAGCAATAGCAGAAGAATGATCAAGCTTGAAGTGTTAAAATGTTTTGGGTGAGAAGTACTTCATAGGCTGTGTTATAACGCACTCCCCACTTGTTCCCATCCCTCCCCACAGAGGTTGGAAAGGTGTATGAGTATTGTGACATCGATGACGACTGGTGTGTCTGAGCGAGAAGCCAACGATGCCCTTAACGCTTATGTGAGTACCATGTCCTTAATCCGTTCTGCTTGGGGAAGCTCTGAGATGCAGACCGGAAGGAGGAAAGATGGTGGCCAGGACTTAAGGGACTGAATTCATATCTTGGTTCCTTAAGTGAGGTTTTACTCTCCCACTAGGATAGTTTATTTCTTGGAGCCTTTTTTTCTGAGATCAGGCCAGCATCATACTCAGGGTCCTGCCTCAGCCTCCCAAGTATGTGATCACAGCTTATCCTATCTTGCCTGACTTATATAACAACTCAGTGTTTGACCAGGTGGCTCAGTCAGTCTAGGGCTTTGCACGCATCCCCAACAGTCTTGAGTTCTCATTTCTGGATTCTATAGGATGGCGAGAGAGGATTGGCTCTCAAGAATAGTCCTCTGATTTTCTTTGACAATTTGTAAACTTTTATTTATTTAGACTTGGTCTCAGCCCTGGCTCACCTGGAACTTGATGTGTAGATTGTGCTGGCTGAACTTAGAGAGATCTGCATATGTCTGTTTCTCAAGTACTGGCATTAAAGGCATGTGCCAAACCAAGAGAGAGAGAGAGAGAGAGAGAGAGAGAGAGAGAGAGAGAGAGAGCGCGCACCAGGCGGCAGTGGTGGTGCACCACTCCTTTAATCCCAACATTTGGAAGGCAGAGGCAGACTGATCTTTGAGTTTGAGGCCAGCCTGGTCTTATAGAGCGAGTTCCAGGACAGAGAGGGATACACAGAGAAACCCTGTTTCTGAAAACAAAAAGGCATATGCCACTATACCTGGCAAAAATTTTTTCAAGATTTAAAAAAAAATATTGACTCATGGGACCAACAATATGGTTCAGCAGATAGTGATTCCTGCTGTCAAGTGTAACAGCGTGTTTGTTCCCTGGGGCCCACATGGTGGAAGGTGAGAAGTCACACTAGCAAATCTTCCTCTGACCTCTGTATGCTTCATCATGTATGTACGTGCGCGTGTGCACATGCGCACGCGCACACACACAAGTTTTTAAATGAAAGAAATGCTTGTCTTATAATTTCTTTGCAAATCTTTGGCTGTCCTGGAACTCACTGTGTAAACCAGGCTAGCCTCGAACTCAGAGATCCTCCTGCCTCTCCCGAGTGCCGGGATTAAAGCCGTGCGCTACCACCACCTGGCCTACAAATCCTTCTTACATGTGTTTTATCTTTTTCCTCTTTGTAAATCTGTGCAGTTAAAATAATTTTAACTAGCACATGTGAGGAATTTATATAGCAGCGATATACAAGGTTGCTTACAAAGATCAGGGTATCTGTCTCCAGGTTTCACTGCCTGAGTCCTGAGAGCCACTTCCTCCAAGTTGTCCTGGACCTCCATGGGCATGCTGTGACATTGTGTGTGTGCGCACACACACCACAGAAATTAATTAATTAATGAAAAAGAATTTAGGTAATGTGGGTAGATTGATGGCTCAGTCAAGCATGGCAGTCTGAGCTTGGGTCCTTGGTTATCTCTAAAAAGAGTGGCAACACATACATGTAACAGTAGCCTGGGAATGAGGTGTGGTGGGTACAGTTGGATTCCTCAGGCTCATTGGCTGGCCAGCATAGCCAAATCTGTGAGCTTCATATTTGGTGAGAAACCTTATTTCAGAAGCTACAGGTAGAGACTGAGTGAGAAAAATACCCAACATCTACCTCGGGCCTCCTTGAACATATGCATACAACACACACATGTATAACACATATTACCTTCTGTATGTATGTATAACACATATTTCCTTATGTATGTATGTATATTACCTTATGTATATATGGTGTTATATATGTGAAAATTTAAATAGTGAAATATGTGTGAAGATGCTGTAGTAAATCCTATTGCTTTGTATGTTAACTGAAAAAAATACTTTAAATAATAGTTACTGGGCCGGGCGGTGGTGGCGCACGCCTTTAATCCCAGCACTCGGGAGGCAGAGGCAGGCGGATCTCTGTGAGTTCGAGACCAGCCTGGTCTACAGAGCTAGTTCCAGGACAAGCTCCAAAGCCACAGAGAAACCCTGTCTCAAAAAAACAAAACAAAACAAAACAAAAAAAAAGTAGTTACTGGGCAGTGGTAGCACACAACTTTAATCCCAGCACTCAGGAGGCAGAGGCAGGCAGATCTCTGAGTTCGAAGCCAAACTGGTCTCCAGAGCTCGTTCTAGGACAGGCTCCAAAGCTACATAGAGAAATCCTATCTTGAAAAAACAAAAATAGGGCTGGAGAGATGGCTCAGTGGTTAAGAGCACTGACTGCTTTTCCAGAGGACCCAGGTTCAATTCCCAGCACCCACATGGCAGCTCACAACTGTCTGAAGATCCAGTTGCAGGGGGTCTGACACCTTCACACCGATGCATATAAAATAAAGTTAAATGGACCATAAAAAAAAAATTTAAAAAAAAAAGAAAGAAAAACCCCAAACCCAAAATAAATAAATAAATAATAGTTGAAAATAATTTAGAGGGCTCTTGCAGAGTCAATATTTAGATATTACTTGTGAATTATCAGGAATCATCGTTGCTGTGCTGAAGTGCCAGAGGTTCTGTGCTTGCACTTCCTACATGTGAGTGACAGCTAATTGTTTCCTCTCTTCCCTCCCAGGTGTGCAAAGGACCCCCCCAGCACGAGGAGGTCTGTCTAGGCCTGTTTACTCTTGTCCTCACTGAGCCTGCCCAAGCCCAGAAGGTAAGGCTCTCTTCCCTGGGTCCTGATGAATCTGTGTGACCTTTACCCTTTAACTGAAGTTGCATCACATTCTAGACAAGAGCTTCATCACCTTCTCCAAATGTGATCTCAAGTCTCTTCTCAACGAATTCACTGGTCTCTGGCTAGAGTCCTGTCAGTCCTCATGTTCTAAAGCTGAAAGGCAAGAAAAGGCAGTTAGGAGAATAAGAATAACATGAATGTTAGGTTTTTTTGTGTAAAACATGAAGCTCAAAGGTCGGCAATTGGGGAGATGGAAGAGATAAAGGACAGCCGGGTCTGTGAGAGCTCTTACCCAGAGAACAGACAGAGAGCAGGCTGTGAATCGTAGCATGTAACCTTTAGATTAACTAGCTTAATGTACTGATTAAGAAAACATGGGAGCACAGTGGAGTCTGACTTCCTAATGAGTATTGCCAGAGACCAGTGTGGCCTTTTCATAAACAGAAGAGGCTCCTGGGAGGCTCAGGACCAGGCAAGATAGTTCCTCAGGATTCTGTTCTTTTTATAAATTAATTCTTCTGTTTCTCCAGATAGTCCCTGTCCAGCAACTTTGTATCTATTGAGTCTTGGCATAATAGTTAAAGTTTGGGTCTTGCTGGAACCATCTGAAGGAAGTGAGAAGAGTGAGGGACTTGGCTCTTGGCCCCTCACTGAGCACAGCTGGTGTGGAAGGAAACAGAAGCGCTCTTTGTCTTTGCCTATTGTGTTCCGCTCTATCAGTTGATCTGTCTGAAACCTGTATGGCGTTTGTAGCTTTTCCCTCCCTCTAGACTGAGTCCCTCTTCTAGTTCCTCTATAAGGAACCTTGGAACCTAGATATGCTGTCATTTGTTCAGGGATAACCAAAGGAAACTCATTCGAAGGAATACAGACGGGATGCTTCTGGTACCCTGGTAGTGATGCTTACATCAGTGAAGTATCTGTGGATGTGGGAACCTGCTGTGTTTGTACTTCTCTGATGCCAGCTTGGGTGCCCTTGGAAATGAAGGGGTAGAACAGCAGCTCTTCACGTATCTTGCTTTCCCAGGAGAAAGACCAGTCATTTTGAACTTCATTAGGTAGAATTCTATTTGTGCTTTCTGGCTTTCTCTTCTTTCTCCTTTTGACATGTGTCCCAGGCTGACCTAGAACTCCTTTCCTCAGTCTCTCAAGTGCTGGGATTTCTTCTCAGGCTGAATCTATCACCCAGATTCTTAGAGATAAATGGGTGATGTTGATTTAATGGTGCTGAGCCGTAACATGAGCTCACTGATTTTAAAGAAATTGTTGGCAAAGAAGAAGGTGGGTAAGTGAGGACTATGAGTTTATTTCCTCTTGTATATATTTTTATAGATATTATAATTAAAATCTGACTGAAGGGCAGACGAGATGGCTCAGCTGATAGATGTACTTGTCAGATAAGCCTGATGACCCCTCTCTCTCTCTCTCTCTCTCTCTCTCTCTCTCTCTCTCTCTCTCTCTCTCACACACACACACACACACACACACACACACTGTATACACACTACATACAATTCTTAAAGATCTGATTGGATGTTGTTCAGTGTTAGTGCTGTGTGAGGCCCTGGGTGTGAGCCCATAAACTGAGAAACTGAGCTCCCATAAAACTGGGCGTGGTGATACATGCCTGTAAGATCAGTAGTTGAGAAGTTAAGATAGGAGGATTGCCTTGAGTTCAAGACCAGTTAGAGCTACATATCAAATGCCAAGCCAATAAGTTAAATAAGTAAATCTTGAAAACTAAAAATGGCTGAGTGATGATGACGCACGCCTTTAATGCAGCACTTGGGAGGCAGAGGCCTGTGAATTTGAGACCAGCCTGGTCTACAGAGCAAGTTCCAGAACAGCCAGGACTACACAAAGAAACCCTGTATCCAAACAAAACAAACAAATAAATAGGAAATGACTGACAAGATGGCTCAGTAATTAAGAGCATTTATCGTTCTTGCAGAAAACCCAGCTTCAGTTTCCAGAATCCATATCACAGTTCACAACTGCCTATAACTCCAGTTCCGGGGGATCTGACCTCCAAGAGATGGCACATACACGGTGTACGTAAACTCATAGGCAAACATGTATACAAATAAAGAAATAAGAAGCTCCAGGCCAGTCTGCATTACAGAGTCAAACTTAGCTTACAGCAGACAAACGAAACAATAAAGTCGAAGTCTTCTCAGTGCAGATTAGCCTTGGCTTCTGGAGAGGGCTTTTTCATGTGAGGTCCAAGTCTGCCAGGGGAAGTCAGGGAGCCTCCTCCAGGAGGGATCCGGCGGGGTATGCTGCCTTTGTTTTCTTACCATGAGTTTGGCCACCGAGTCTGGTAAGGGCTAGAATAGTCTACTCCTTTGACACTGTGGCAGGCCTGTACTCTGAAGGGAGCTGAACCATCTCACTGGCTTTTATAACTGATGGCTGCGCCAGCTTCGTCAAATGCTGAAGGTTTCTAAGTCAATCCTCTCCTTGTGGGTTCCCAGGTCAGACCTCTTCAGGCAAGCATGTTACAGTTAGGAGCACAGTTTTAGATGAGGGAGGATCTATCAGGTGAAGAAGTCATTTGGAGACTTGAGTTGGGTCAGGCTGGTGGAAGAATTAGTGGCAGGTCTGCCCAGTTGTTTATCCTTCTCTTAGAGTTCGAGGCCAGCCTGGTCTACAAGAGCTAGCTCCAGGACAGGCTCCAAAATTACAGAGAAACCCTGTCTTGAAAAACCAAAAAAATAAATAAATAAATAAATAAATAAAAAGGAAGAAAAAGAAAAAAAGCATAAAATCTGTTTGATTTTGGTTTTTCAAGACAGGATTTCTGTCTGGCCTTGCCTGTCCTAGACTTGCTCTGTAGACCAAGATGGCCTTGAATTCAGAGATCTGTTTTCCTGAGTACTGTGATTAAAGGTGTGCACCACCACTCGAGGTGTGCAAATAACTTTTTAGTTAGGGATGGGACCCTGTGTCACTATTATGATATATTTTTTCTTCTGTCTCCCTTCCTCCCTTTCTTTTTTGGCTGTGTGTCATGTGGCTCTGAATGCCCTCAAACTTACTACGTAGTTGAGGATGGTCTTGAACTTCTGATCCTCCTTCCTGCCCAAATGCTGAGGTTGCAGGCTCAAACCTTCACACCCTGCTTTTTGTTAATCTTTTTTGTTGATAGTGGTGATGATGGTAGGTTTTGTTTTGGCTTTTTTCAAGACAAGGTTTCTTTGTATAGGCCTCGAACTCACAGAGATCCACCTGCCTCCGCCTCCTGAGTGCTGGGGTTAAAGGCGTGTGCCACCACCACCTGGCTTGTTGTTAATCTGAGCCACCTCTGCACCAGCCTTCTGAGGTTTCTCTCTGGCTAAGAACCTGTCTACAGAAGTTTTGCCCTTTGACTGAGACCAGGATAGAACTCAGCAGGCACAGGAGGCAGCGAATGAGGTTCCCTAAGGCCTGGCCTCATTGAAGAAGCATTATGGGGAAAGTTCTAAGGGGAAGGGAAGCAGTGCCTCAGAAGAAACTTCTGCACTCCCTTATCTCCCCCACCTCCCATTCCCCACCCCCGGGCTGAGGATGCTGAAAGACCTCCCCTGCTTCAGTACTTAGCATTCAAGAGAAAAGAAGAAAGGCATTTAGTTAATAAAATTCATGTTTAGGGACCGGCAAGTGGACTGAGTGGGCAAAAGCAATTGCCGCACAAGCCTGGTAATTTCTGTCTCAGACAAGTTCAGAGTTCAGTCTCTGGAATGTAAGAAAAGGTAGAAGAAACTGATTCCATAGAGTTTTCCTGTGACCTACACACACACACACACACAATCACACAATCACTCACAATCACACACACCATCACACAAAGTAAATAATAAAAAAATGAAAGTTTGTTTTGTTTGTTTTTTCCTGTGTAGCCCTGGGTGGCCTGAAACTCACTCTGTAGACCAGGCTGGCTTTACAGAGATCCACCTGCCTCTGCCTCCTGAGTGCTGGGGTTAAACGTGTGCCACCGGGGCTGGAGAAATGGTTCAGTGGGTTAGGAGCATTGGCTGCTCTTCCAGAGGACCTGGGTCCAATTCCCAGCACCTACATGGCAGCTTACAACTGTGTTACTCTAGTTCTGGGCGACCTGATGCCCTCAGACATACATGTAATCAAAACACCATGCAGATAAAATAAAAATAAATCAATTATGTGGGAAAAAAAAGTTGTGCATCACCATGTCTGGTTTTGAGTGACTGTAATAGTTCATACCTGCGATCTCAGTAGGCTGAGACAGAAGAATTGCCATACATAGTGAGTTCCAGGATAGCCTGAGCTACAATGTAAGGCTCTAGGTCAAACAAACAGGAAAGTGTTTGGTTTTGGTTTTGTTTTTTTTTTTTTTTTAATTTTATTTTATTTTTTTTTAATATTTATTTATTATGTATACAATATTCTGTCTGTGTGTATGCCTGAAGGCCAGAAGAGGGCGCCAGACCTCTTTACAGATGGTTATGAGCCACCATGTGGTTGCTGGGAATTGAACTCAGGACCTTTGGAAGAGCAGGCAATGCTCTTAACCACTGAGCCATCTCTCCAGCCCTTGGTTTTGGTTTTAAGCAAGGGTCTCACTTTATAGCTCAGGCTGGCCTTGAACTTGTGATTTATGTCCCTTACCCGCCAACTGTTGGGATAATAAGCATGTGCCACTATATCAAGCTAGAAAGTGTGAGACCCTGGCCCCTTAGCAAAATTCCCTTTGCTACATCTGGCTGAGTTAGAGCAAGCCTGAAAACCTCTGGGTTTCTCTTTGACTTTCACCCAGACCCATTTCTCAGTGAACTCTGCTGGCAGATGGAACACAGATGGCTTCCACCTGGCTTTGCTCAGCTTGTGGCATCAAACAGTCTTGACACTTCCTGAAGAGGGAGGTTGGGGGACAGGGACAGAGCTAGCAGCTTTGCCCAGCAGCCTTTCTTGAAAGCCTTATTAGAGACTCTTGAGTCATTTTCCCTACCCCAAGAGGCAGAATGGAGGGTCGTTTTGGAATGGAGGAGCCTGTAGAAGGAAGAATCCAGAGTGCAATGTGTCTGTTGCCACCCAGTATCCCACTGCTGTTAATAAGAGCCAGGCTCGGGTTGGCTGGGTGACTGTGGGGTCAGGATCTTGCTCACAAACCTTACTTGTCACAGTGTTACCGGGACCTGGCGCTGGTGAGTCGCGATGGCATGAACATTGTCCTGAATAAAATCAACCAGCTACTCATGGAGAAGTACTTGAAGTTGCAAGACACATGCCGGACTCAGGTAAGGCCAGGAAAGACGGAGGACGGCTGGAGTGTGACTCAGTGTTAGAGCATGTGCTTAGCATGCACAAGGAGGGGCCAGTCCCCAACCCCAGACAAGAAAGGAAAAGAACTCCATGGTATAGGCTGGAGAGGGTGTGGGCTGCAGCCATTATTGTGCACCTATGTTGTGGGTGACCTAGTTAGCTCCTTCCTCACCCTCACACCTGTGCCCTGTATGTCTGTTTCTCCCCATTAGTTGGTGTGGTTGGTTCGGGAACTGGTGAAGGGTGGAGTTCTAGGAGCCGACGGTGTTTGCATGACATTTATGAAGCAGATTGCAGGTAAGCTTGTGGGCAGGAGCGTGTGAAGAAAGGGAAGGAGCCAGAGATAAGCTTAGGCGATGAAGGGCGCTTAAGTACCCAGGGAACGTGATTGATGGGTTCTTGGACCCCAGTGTAGAGATCTGGCCACATATGTTGCAGGAAAAAACTGGATTGAAAAATCACAGAGGGCTTTACAATCAGTTTTGCCTTGATTTCTTTCCTGCTAAATTAAGACCTGACCAGGTGTTCGGCCTGTGTTAGCCATTGCCACTCTGGAGTGAGGAGCGCGCTAGATCAGGAAGCTGGGCAGGGAGAAACAAGGGAAGCCATTTGCTCTCTGCCTTTCTGCTTTCCCTGGCTCCACCCCTGTTCTGAACACTGGCTCCCTAGTCATTTTGGCAACTAGCTGGGGCCAGTTTGAGGAACAGTGTCATAGAACAGTCCCTGACATTTAAGGTTTTTCTAATTTCGGCATTCGTGACATCTGTCTGAAATATTGGATATGGAAAGATCTGCCCAAATCATCTCTTCTGCTTTTGGGATTGCTTGTAGGGTTTTTTTTATTTGTTTGGTTTTTCGTTGTTGTTGTTTTGGTTTGGGTTTTTTTTCTGTTAAAAACAAGACAGGAAACAAAATATTAATGACAAATAAATAATAAGTAAAAATGAGGCTGACCCTGCAGCTCCACTTCCCCAGTACCCACCAGTGCCTGTGGTTTTGTTTTGTTTCTTACGGTGGTAAGAATTGACCCTAAGGCCTCACTTGTTTAGGCAGGCACTCTACCACCAAATTGTACCATGCCCTGCTCTACTCCACCTTGCCTTTTTTTTTTTTTTTTTTTTTTCCTTTTTAAATGAAAAAGTCTTGCAATGTAGCCTGGGCTGGCCTCAAATTCGCAATCCTCCTGCATCAGCTTCCTTGATGCTGATGGTCCAGGCATGCACCATCATACCTGGCTATGCCTTGCCCTTCGTTTAGGATTTTCTCTAACACTGATATTCCTGCTTGGTACATATGGCCCTAGCCTTTGTGATGTGACAGTGTGAACACTGAGCTTTCTCACTGAGACCCAGGGCGGTGTGTAGCATTGGTGTGCTGTGTATTTTTATTCTCACTGAGACCCAGGGCGGTGTGTAGCATTGGTGTGCTGTGTATTTTTATTCTCACTGAGACCCAGGGCGGTGTGTAGCATTGGTGTGCTGTGTATTTTTATTCTCACTGAGACCCAGGGCGGTGTGTAGCATTGGTGTGCTGTGTATTTTTATTCTCACTGAGACCCAGGGCGGTGTGCAGCATTGGTGTGCTGTGTATTTTTATTCTCACTGAGACCCAGGGCGGTGTGCAGCATTGGTGTGCTGTGTATTTTTATTCTCACTGAGACCCAGGGCGGTGTGCAGCATTGGTGTGCTGTGTATTTTTATTCTCACTGAGACCCAGGGCGGTGTGCAGCATTGGTGTGCTGTGTATTTTTATTCTCACTGAGACCCAGGGCGGTGTGCAGCATTGGTGTGCTGTGTATTTTTATTCTCACTGAGACCCAGGGCGGTGTGCAGCATTGGTGTGCTGTGTATTTTTATTCTCACTGAGACCCAGGGCGGTGTGCAGCATTGGTGTGCTGTGTATTTTTATTCTTTCGTGCCACTTCCTTCTCATCCCAATATTTTTGTCTGGCAACACTGTGTGTTCAGTAGCAAGATCTAAAGACTGATGTCTCGAGATAACCCCCAAGCCTGTCGGGGTCCGAATCCCACCCTCACATCCGGGCACTAGACTGCAGCCATGCCCGGCACCGCATCTCTTTGCCCTAGTCCAGATCACACCTTTGATTTTCAACTGGGGCTTCTGACTGTCTCAGACATCACTTTTCACAGAGAAAGCATTCCCTCTGCATTTCTTGGTGGTTAGAAAAGTCCCAGCTCTGGTAAAGTAGCAGTTCTAGAAGAATGGAACTTTCTTTTCCTTTCTTTCTCAAGGCAAAGGGGAAACTAAAACCTAAAAGAAGAGAGAAGGGCATTCAGGGCAGTAGTGATGGGATAGCTGGGTGGACCGGCAGGATGAGGTTTGTTCAATTAGCTGAGTTGCTAATAGAGCTACTGTATTCTGATTCTTCCCCTTCCCACCCCCTTGAAATCAGGTGGCGATGTTACAGCCAAAAATATCTGGTTGGCAGAAAGTGTTCTGGATATCCTGACGGAGCAGAGGTAGAGTCTACCGTGAAGGGTGGGGCAAGAGCCAGACACAGCCATGAGGGGTGTGGGTATGGGACGTGGGGAAGAAAGGCTCATGGCTGTAGCATACTCTGGTGCAGTGGGAAGGTGGCAGATGCCACAGTGTGTCCCAGGGGATGAGGAGTGGGAAAGAAGGAGCTCGCTAAAATATCTCAGAGCCCAGGAAAATCTGGTTTCATCTGATAAGCGTTTATTTTTGACCCAGACCTCCTTGGAATGTTTATATTTTGGGGAAGCTGAGGGGGAATGAGCTCAGTAGAGGGGGCCAGCCAACCACACAAGCCTGGCAGGTACCTCGCCCTCAGTCCAGCACATGCTCTTTTTTGGAATGGCACAGGGGCAGTGTGGTGCAGAAGCAATATAGAGCAGAGACGCACGTTAGAAGGCGATGCGGGGACGCATTTGCTCTCTGCTCTCCCCCCCCACCCCACACACACAGTGAAATGGTGTGAGGGCAGCCCTAGTGTGGGCATTTGCCTGTGCTTTCCCTTGGCGCTCTGATCCCAGTTTCCACATCTTCATTTAGCATCTCTTCCAGAGAAAGGACATCAAGTCGCCAAATGACTGGGGGCCTATTATTGTCCATATTTGTTTCAATTTAAAAGAATGGTTCTCTTCTAAGCAGAGTTGTACTCTGCCCAGGTGGCTGTGCAGCGCCACCTACTGCCCTGAGCTCTGTTATGCAGCTGCCCTGGGGCCGGCATCATCACAGTAGCAGTGGAACTTTATTACTTGGCCTCTGCTTCTCTTTAGATCTCATTTCTTTGCTTCCTTTGGCTAGAGAGCCTTACTTCCATCTCCTCTTCTCTTCATTGCGCCATCCTAGTGGTCAGGTTTGTCCTTTCCTTCTGCTGGTAATCTTCCTCAAATTGATTTCTGTCATGTTCCTCGTGCCAGATTCTGTCCCGTCATCCCTTAAAGCTGGATTTCCCTCACAGGTGTCACCTAGCAGTCCCTTTGCTGCCCGGCCCCTTCACAGTTTTGGTGAAAGTGAACACCTTGCATTTTAAACTGCTTGCCTTCCTGTTTCCCTAACCTTTCCGAGTATTATTAGGGGTGTTGGGGGAAAGGGAAGTATGTGTCCTTGGCTAGCATTTCCATTCATGAAAGCAAGGACAGTGCTGGGCATAGCAGTGCATGTCTGTAATCCTGGCATTTGGGAAACTCAGGCAGAAAGATTGCTGTGAATTCAAGTCTAGCCTGGGCTAGATATATAACAAGACCATGTCTCAAAAAACAAGAGAAGACATCAAAAGAGAAGAAAAGGCCATAATCTTTTAGTCAATTAAGTGGCTTGATGACTGTTCCTGAATCAGGATGTTGCCTGGTTATATTAATTAATCTCTTCCTCCAGTTCTCAGCCTTCCAGCAGGGGTGTCAAAGCAATTACAAACTCGTTGGCACTGGAGGCAGCATTAGAGAGTTGGGAACCTCCCCGCTGTGTCTTTTCCCTTTGCCCCTTTTGAACAGATAGTGCTTTCATTGCTGTTTTCCAGGGAAAATCTAAAATGCTAGGGAAATGGGCTTTACCATCTAAATTCAGCTGTCGCACACACCACCCCATCCCGCAACAACCTCCCAGATTTTGGTTTAGGGCTTAGGGCAGGTGACTCATTATCTAAGGGTGGGGTTGGTAGCGTGGTTGACCATAATAAGCCTAATAGAGGGCTAGCACAATGTGTTCTGAGAACTCCAGGTCCTCAAAGGGTCCTGAAATCCCCAGAGGTCCTTGCGTCACACTTAGAGAACTACGGACACGGAGAGCATTTTCCGTGGCAGAGCAGGAGAGGTGTAGCTTGCCTCTGTCCCAAGTGCCTCACATGGGGTGGGCCTTTGTGCTTGAATGAGTCAACCAACACAGTTACCCCATTGGCAGCTACGAAAGTTCTTAGATTATAGGAGGTTGATTTCATTCAGCACCCACCTTTGTTGGGCATCTGTCTGGTAAAGAAAATCTGTCACCTTTGCCTTAGTCAACTCTTAGAATAGCAGCCTGAGGAAAACCCTCACAGGACAGAGCCGTTTCCAGTGTGTGGTCACTGATGAGCGTGAGGTGCAGGTCTGGTCTAGGCGGGAGGTAGGTGCAGTGTCTTCCTTTCTGCAGGGAGTGGGTCCTGAAGAGCAGCATCCTCATCGCCATGGCTGTGTACACATACCTCCGACTTATCGTGGACCACCATGGGACTGCCCAGCTCCAGACCCTTCGGCAGAAGGAAGTTGACTTCTGTGTCTCTTTGCTTCGGGAACGGGTAAGGGAACGGGACGAGATCAGTATGAGGATGTGGTCTTTGCATCATCATCCCCAGACAGCTCAGGAACAAAGGACAGGGAGCCGGTGTGGAATACCCCTTGCTCTTAGAAATGTCACAAATAATGCTGGCATCCAGGGTTTTTCTGGTCGGTTTCGATTTACATTGTTGTACAACAGACAGCAGCTGTTCTTGTGTGTCCACTGTTACATCAACACCACCTGTTCCAGTAATTGACATGTTTACTTGTGTGGATTATGAATTTTTTGCTGTAGTTTCTCCCAAGAGAGATATTCTAAATCTAAGCTACTATGAGGCTATTGGCCATATTGAAAAATTTAAATTAAAAGCAGTTATTGGATAGGTTCAGTAGTTACAGCAGATGCTACTCATGCAGAGGACATGGATTTGATTCCCAGCACCTACGTGGTGACTCACAGCATATGTAATTCCTGTTCCAGGGGATCTAGGACTCTTATGGCCTCTGGGCACATAGTGCTTATGTACATGTGGGCAAAACACTGATACACATAAGAGTAAACCTTGCCAGGCATTGGTGGCGCATGCCTTAAATCCCAGTACTTGGGAGGCAGAGGCCCATGGATCTCTGTGAGTTCGAGGCCAGCCTGGTCTATAAGAGCTACCAGGACAGTGAGAGCTACACAGTGAAACCTTGTCTTGTAAAAACAAATACATATACACATATATACGTAATATACATTCATATACACATATATACATATGTGTATATGAAAAAACAAATCTTAAAAAAAACAACTTCAAAGCATACCTCTTTTTTTTTTTTTTATTTTTTATTTTTTGGTTTTTCGAGACAGGGTTTCTCTGTGGCTTTGGAGCCTGTCCTGGAACTAGCTCTTGTAGACCAGGCTGGTCTCGAACTCACAGAGATCCGCCTGCCTCTGCCTCCCGAGTGCTGGGATTAAAGGCGTGCGCCACCATCGCCCGGCTCAAAGCATACCTCTTTAATCCCAGTATTTTGGGGGTGGGGGTAGGCAGATCTCTGATTTTCAGCAAGTTCCAGGGCAGCCAAGACTGCACGGAGAAACCCTGTCTTGAAAACCCCCAGAATCAGCCAGGCCATGGTGGCGCACACCTTTTATCCCAGCACTCAGGAGGCAGAGGCAGGCGGATCTCTGAGTTTCAGGACAGCCAGGACTGTTATATAGAAAAACTGTGTCTTGAAAAACAGCAACAACAACCAAAGAAAACTTCCCAAAATCTTGGAAATGTGTCCATATAATTGTGTAACACATGATTTTAATCAATATTGTTTGGACCACACAGTTACACAGATCATTTCCTTTATCACAACTGTTTCTTCTGTTAGCCAGAATGAACTTCGCTGTAGGATGCATGGAGTGCTACTTCTGGGCCCCAAACTTTTGGAATTCAGTTTCCTTGAACTGAATCAGAGCAGCCCCATGTGGGGAGGGGCTTGATTGATGTGAGAGCCTCAGGGCTCTCAGCCTCAGCCTTTTCCTGAGCAGCTGCAGCCAGCGCCTTGACTCCAGAGGCAAACTTGCTATGATCCCTTCAGCTATCTTCTCTCCCGCCACAGAGCATGCTGTATTGGCCTCCCTCTAGGAGGTGAGCAGTACATGGTTTTATCCTCCTGCTCCCATTCTCCGTCCTCTCTCCCTTTCAGTTCATGGAATGTTTGATGATTGGCCGCGACCTTGTAAGATTACTTCAGAATGTTGCTAGGATACCAGAATTTGAACTGCTCTGGAAAGATATCATCCATAACCCTCAGGCTTTGAGTCCTCAGTTTACAGGTGAGTAAGTCCCTCGGTGTGCCCTGTCCTTGTATGTTCTGAGTGGATTTGAAGGGGTGGATGTTAATTGGCAGGAGAGATTTAGTCAGAGAAAGCTTGGGGTAGGACACACTTTGCTGGGTGCAACTGGGCACGGGAGGGGAAGAAGCACAGAACGGTTCATGTAGTTTCTGGCTAGGTCCTACTTGCTTGACTCCAGCTGCCAGTGCTTCTTAAAAAAAAAAAAATCATACAAGGCCTCAAGATAGTTCAGTTGGTAAAGGCAGTTGCTGCCAAGCCTAGTGCCCTGAATTCAGTCTCCAGAGCCCTGCATGGTAGAAGAAAAGAACTGGCTCCCCAAGTTAGCCTCTGACCTCCAGATATACCACTATGACACCTGTGAGTCCACACATGAACTTCAGTAAGATAAAATGTAGTCAAAAACTTTAAACACAGATGTGGACAGAGAACTGTGATCTTCTTCCCACAGCTCCTTGACAAGGTGAGGGCCAGACTCCAGCTTCACTGTGCTTGTGGTTGACAGGGGGGTCACTGGCCAATTCCTGAAGCGGAGTCAGCAGAAGGTCCTCTTAGTCCTAGAAGAATGGCCCGCAGGATGTAGCTTAGTGATAAAGCACTTATAGTGTCCTGAGTTTGATTCCTGGAGCTATAGAGAAGAAAAAGAAACGCTCTTGCCTCTCACTACAAGGGTCTAGTTTGGTCAGAAGCCTCTGTAGGTTTTTTTGTTGTGTGTGTGTTCATATGTCTTTGACATTCCCAGAATCCTGTTGTATTCTATAGCTTCATTTCCCCCCCCCACACACACGTCCACACCTATGCACAACACGAGCTAAGGGAGTGAGGGTGAGGAGAGCAGAGTGCGTGCGACTGTATGCGTTCTCAGCTTGTGCTGTGTGCTCGGGCTGCTCTGCAGCGGAGGGTGTGCCAGCACAGCCCTTAAGATGAGTGTTTCACTTTCTGCACAGGAAAATGAGGGTCAAAGAGATTAAGTCACGCACTGAAGGACCATATAGGTAGTAAATGCCAGGCAGGGTTTGGATACAGACCTTTCTGACTACAGCGTCTCTGGCTGTGCTATTCAGGCACACTGGTCCTAGGATTTCATAGTGTCACCCTTAGGAGTAGGAAGGCAGGCTAAAATTTCACGTATTAGTTGGGGGGTGCGGGTGGCGCATGCCTTTAATCTCAGCACTCGGGAGGCAGAGGCAGGAGGATCTCTGTGAGTTCGAAGCCAGTCTGGTCTACAGAGTGAGTTCCAGGACAACCTGGACTATTATACAGAGAAACCCTGTCTCAAACAAACAAACAAGCAAACAAAAAATAAGAAGAAGAAAATGAATTTTCCATCTATTTCTAGCTATAAAAACGTGGGTATCAATTTGGGAGGCCAGCAGAAGGGAAGCGCTGCAGTTGGCATGACTGGAGGCAACCCTGTGTGCCTTTGCTGGGCTTCTTTCTCGGGCTTGCCATAGAATAGGCCCGTGAGCAAAACCACACCTGCTCTGACCCGGTTCCCTCTTCTGCCTTCCGTTTCTCTGGTCTCATACTTCTCTTGTCCCCTCGGTTCAGGTATCCTACAACTGCTTCAGTCAAGAACGTCCCGAAAGTTTCTAGCCTGTCGTCTAACCCCAGACATGGAAACCAAGCTCCTCTTCATGACGTCCCGGGTGAGACAGTCTGTGTGTGGTGTCAGCTGAGCTCACTGCAGATTTGTCACCGCTGATGGCTGACACGCACAGTAGTGGCTACATCCTGACCTTTTTTGGTGCTTTCCTTGGTTCAGTCTATACCTGCACATTGCACAGTACATGGAAATAATGTTTGGAGAAAGCACTCGAGGTGTAGTGTTAAATAAGCAAGACTTGTTTCTGAAGTTTTGTTACAAAAGCGGCCGTTACAGTGGTTGTACACAGGTGACTGTCTACAGTGTAGGCTGTGGCCTTTGGTTTCCAAATGTGGTTGCATTGTAGTAAAAATGTTGGAGGACTGTGGTTTTTCTATCTCTGAGGATGTTTATGGAATCTACAGTGGACTAACAAGCGTGGAGGCTCCTGCCTGTAATTCCAGCACTCAGAGGTGACGAAGGAGGACCTGCTACAGGGTCAGAGACAGCCTGGGTACGGGAGACCTGTCTTCTTTCAAAGAAAAACAATGACAGGAAGTGCTGGGCATGGTGGTGTACACGCTACATTTTAATCCCAACACATGAGAAATGGGCACATCTTTATGTATTCAAAGCCAGCTAGGACTACCTACTGGGACTGTGTCTCGAAAGAAAGAGGTAAAAGAAAAGAAACAAATTGTAATGGGATGTGATGGCATATGCATTGGGACCCTGAGGCGAGAGGTTCTCAATTCCATGCTAGCTTCAGCTACTTAGCAGCAACATTATGTCTCTAACAAGGCCACATTTAGAGTATATACATACTGTCTTAGTTAGGGTTTCTGTTATTGTCATAAAACACCACGAGCAGAAGCACCTTGGAGAAGGAATAGTTTGTTTTATCTTACACTTCCAGGTCACCCCATCCATCACTGAGGGGAGTCAGAACAGGAACTCCAGCAGGGCAGGAAGCTGGAGGCAGGGCTGAAGCAGAGGTCATGGGGCCTGCTGCTTACTGGCTAACTCTCACGGCTTGCTCAGCCTGTTCTCTGTCATGCCTGCCAAACACTCACCAATCAAGAAAATGCACCACAGCTTTCCTAGTCCACAAGCCAGTCTGGCGGGGACCTTTTTCCAATGTCACCCCATTTTCCAAAACTATTCTAGTTTATGTTATAAAATTAGCCATTACATGTACACACACACAAACACATATGTTAAAATTTAGTATCTTTGCCACAATTGTTAGAGTTCAGGTGTTCAGCCACTGTTGCTGCTACAAGTTCTGTTTCACAGTGTTGACCTAGGAGCAGCTTGTTAACCGTTTTGATATATTTTGATGTCTTCTGAGAGGGCACTAGAAGAGAGTGTAAGATCTGCCCTATCTAGCGCTGCTGTTTGGGTGGCTGGATTGAGACAGGCTCTGACTGTGCAGCCCAGCCATCTTTGAACTATTGGCAGTCCTCCCCCAGCAGCTTTGGGAGTGCTGGGATTTCAGGTATGGGCCACCACATCTGGCTCTAGTGTAAATATTTGAGGTGTGTTTGGACTTGCGGCCAGGTCTGGAGAGTCTGTGCCTTGGCTAACAGTCCTGTTCAGGCCACCCTGTATCAGGAGGCAGTCAGCGCTGAGTGGGCCAGGGTTGGCTCTGACTCTCCAGGAGCAGTCTTTGCTGTTCAGCAGTAGCTCCAGAAAAGGAGAAGCTTCCAGCCAGAGAGCCAGTGACAGGCGTGAGAGGTAGTGGCCAGAAAGAGCTGCAGCTGTTTCAGAGGTCGGTGAGCATGAGGCCTGCTGCAGGAGCGAGCAGACTGCTGATGCACAAGGGAAGCCAGAAAGAGCTTCACGGTGGTTAAGACCAGGGTGTCCCCAAAGGAGAGGGCACTTGAGAGACAAAGAGCTTACTGAAGTTGTCACAGCACCTGGTCCAAGACTAGCTTCACCAGCCCACCCTCCCCTTCACTTCTTCCTCCCCCAGGTGCGATTTGGCCAGCAAAAGCGATACCAGGATTGGTTCCAGCGCCAGTACCTCTCAACCCCTGACAGTCAGTCTCTGCGCTGTGACCTCATTCGATACATCTGTGGGGTGGTCCACCCTTCGAACGAAGTGCTGAGTTCAGATATCTTGCCTCGATGGGCCATCATTGGCTGGCTCCTGACCACGTGCACGGTAAAGGACCATGCAGCAGGGCAGAGACTGCTGGGTGGTGAACAGCACCTCTTCTAGCGTGTTCCTGGACTTCCCTTCTGATTCTAGGGCCATGTGAACCCTAATGGACCTTTCACCGGGTCTTCTGAATGCCTCAGGCTCGCTACCTCCCTTTCTTCATCTCTAGAAATTGATGGTTCTCATCTGAGCTTGCGTTTGATGAGGCTCACCATCTTCCCTACTGCCAAGCCTCCAAACCCCGATTTCTGTTTTTTTGTTTGTTTGTTTGATACAAGACCTTATTGTATAACTCTGGCTAGCCTTGAGCTACAATCCTCCTGTCTCAGTCTCCTCAGTCCTGGGATTAGGTGTGTACCAACCACTGTGCCCAACTCAAAATTCTGGATTCTTGAGGCATTCCTACTTGGGTCCCTGAGGGACCCTCTTAGGCCTGAGTCTCAGAGACATCTCTGTGTTTTTCCTTGTTGTTTCTGTTGTTTCTAGAAGCCATAATAGTTATTCTCTTTTTTTTTAATTCATTTTTATTTTGTGTACATTGGTGTGCATGTATGTCTGTATGAGGGTGTCAGATCTTGGAGTTACAGACAGTTGTGAGCTGCCACGTGTGTGTGGTGAATTGAACCTGGGTCTTCTAGGAGAGCAACCAGTTCTCTTAACTGCCGAGCCATCTCTCCAAACCCAATAGTTATTCTCATGAGCTGTTCCTTATTCATATCCAGGGTTTTCATTTTTCTGTTTTATTTCATTTACTTATTTATTTTATGATATATGTGTATGCCTGAGTGTGTGTGTGCTGGTGTGTATGCCTGAGTGTGTGAATATCTGTGTTCTGATGTGTGTGCTTGAGTGTGTGTGTGTGTGTGCTGGAGGCCCAGAAGTGAGAAGAGGGAACTGAGACATAGCTGGTTGTGCATCACCGTGTTGGTGCTAAAATAAACACACGTTCTTTGCAAGAACTCATTAACCACTGAGTTTTGAGACAAGGTGTTGGAGTGTTGCCTGAATTGGCCTCAAACTTGTAGCAATCCTCCTGTCTCAGCCTCCTAAGTGCTATAATTGTAGACATATGTCATTATCCCCCCCTGACTCTGTTCAGTTGTTCTCAATTTGGGGATTGAGTATCAAATATCTGCATACCAGATATTTACATTATGATTCATAGCAGTAGCAGAATTACAGTTATGAAGTGGCAGTGAAATAGTTTTATAGTTGGGGTCACCACAACATGAGGAGCTGTGTTAAAGGTCGTAGCGTTGGGGAGGTTGAGAACCGCTGCTCTAGATGCTTCTATCCACGACGTCGGCATCAGCTTTAGAGACTTCCTTTCCCCAAACACAGAAACTAAGAGAGCTGCCATCTTCTGTTTCCTTTTTCTGTGCTCGGCTAACACTGTTCTTAAACATTTCACACCCTTCCCCCATTTTATGGTGTTCCTGGAATGTGCTGGTTCAGGCTGCAGGCCTTTCCTAGGGGGTCTGTAGGGAGGTGCCTGGGTTGTTCAACAAAGGCAACTGTAGGCTATCATACCAACTTGTGATTGGTCAGTGTTCCTGTGCTGATCTTCTTATAGAGAGTAGGCATGTGTACTACATGATACATGAAAAACCCAGGCCGGTTCCTGTATAATAGACTGTGTGCCTTACCCCATGGGGTTATGCCATCTCTCACTGGGAACTGAATTTCAAAGATGAAACAACCAAGAGGGCCCTGCAAATCCCCTTGGCTCTGGAACGATGGGAGCCAACTGATGGAACTAGCCCTCTCCCTGTCTCTTTTCCAGTCCAACGTTGCTGCCTCTAATGCCAAGCTGGCTCTGTTTTATGACTGGCTGTTCTTTAGCCCAGAAAAGGATAGCATTATGAACATAGGTATGTGATTGTGACCAGTCAGCACCACCCTCCCGTCCCCGAAGCCCCCACCCTTGTCATCAAGTCTCATGGGAGTGGGGGGTGGAAGTGCCTGTTTATCCAGAAGGAATTCGCTTGTTCCCCTTCAGTTTTCCCTTGACCTAGAGGGAAAGTTGCTTTGATGAGGCCAACCAGTTGCTGCTGCCTTCTCCTGTAGCCTTGGGCTCCGAGTGGGGAGGGCCTAGGCAGAAGTCTGTCCTCCCTTCCCATCTCCTTTTTTTTTCCAAGCGGAGTACTGGTACAAAGGGAGATGAGGACTGAATGCAGTTGGGGAGGGTTCCCTGCCTGGTCCCAGCTAGGGAGTACACACAGCAGCACTTCCTGGGGGCTTCACAGATACTGAGAAACTTTTAGACATGGAAATGGTGTCCGGTGTGTGGGTGGGGGGGGGGTAGTTCATTTTTCCCTCACCCTCTCCAGAGCCTGCCATCCTGGTCATGCACCACTCCATGAAGCCCCACCCAGCCATCACTGCTACGCTCCTGGACTTCATGTGCCGAGTAAGTGCCACCGCAGCTTTCCTGCCCCCCCATCCTGAATGAGCAGTGTTCAGTTCCTGTTAGTCTCCTGGTGTGCCTCGACTGTGGTCCTGGCCCTGATAGCAAGCGCTGTAGCCAGTGGAATGGCTCCGCAGCCATACCGCCACTGTCACTCGCGGAAACTAAGGCAGCTGCTTAGTTCTCTCCAACAGAGCTTTGTAGTTACTCCTCCTCCTCTTCCCTTCTAGATTATTCCAAACTTCTACCCACCTTTGGAAGGCCATGTGCGTCAGGGTGTCTTTTCTTCCCTCAACCACATTGTGGAGAAACGAGTCTTAGCGTAAGGAATTTGTGTTGTGGGAGGGGATTCTCCATTGTCATTAGGTCCAGTCCCTCTAGCTCAGATGTTGTTGCCCCACTTTGACTCCTTGCCGCCTACTGGACAGAAGACCAGTGTCCCCTTGACGCACAAGTCCCATGCGGACTCTGGAGTGTCTGAAGCTGTGCTAGCCGACCTGTGTTAGCAGTGAGTAGCTCTGATGTTGACCGTCATCTTTGTTCTCTGTTAGACACTTGGCTCCCCTATTTGACAACCCTAAGTTGGATAAAGAGCTGCGGGCCATGCTTCGAGAGAAATTCCCTGAGTTCTGCAGCTCGCCCTCCCCGCCCGTGGAAGGTATGGACCTCACAGGGGATCATCTGGTCTTAACTGAGTTTCCACTCTTTGCTCTTGTTCCCGGGATGCTTGCCGCACAGCGGTCACTCGCCTGCCGCCTGTCTTCCCAGTCCTTAGTCCAGGCCCTAGCAGATCTTGTCATGGTCATTTTGTCCCTGAGTTCACACTGCCTTTTGCCACATTGGCTTCCACAATTTTTTGTTGTGGAATAAGAGCTTAAGCCAAGTACTCCTTTCCAACTTGGTTTTAAATTAAAGAACACTAATAAATATCCCTTGTGCTGAGCTTGGTGGTGCAAGTCTGTTATCTTTGTACCTGGGAGGCAGAAGCAGGAAGACCGGGGGACCCAGGAAGGCCTGGGATACATAAAGCCCCGTTTCAGAAAAGAAGGTGATACTCCGCTCATCATCCTGAGCTGACATGGGTCACAGAGAGCTAGAAGGCAAATTCGTCCATCTATGGCCAAGCTGCATTCTCCCACTTGCCCACTAGTCTCATCCCCAGAAGCATGGGGCGTACTGGGGGACACAGGAGGCCATCAGGAATCTTTTTCTCTTTACTCACAAGTCAAAATTGAAGAGCCTGTTTCCATGGAAATGGACAATCATCTGTCAGATAAGGACGAGAGTTGCTATGATAATGCAGAGGCAGCCTTCAGTGATGATGAAGAGGATCTCAATAGCAAAGGTAAGATTAGCAGCGGGGAGTGTTTGACTTGTGATAACCCTAGAGGCCTAGTTCTCAGGTAGCCTGTCTGCAGTCTTTCTAGCCTTCCTCTTTGTCCGTGAGATTTGAGTTTTGTTTATTATCCGATGAGGCTCAATAGTCCACTAAAGGCAGGAGAATAGATAGCAGGATGTGAGCTGGGATTCAGCACACTGAGTGAACAGGGACATAGGTGTGAGGAGGGCGCAGGTAGCTCATGGCGACAAACCACCCTCAGGGAAGAAGAGAGAGTTCCGCTTCCACCCCATCAAGGAGACCGTTGTGGAGGAACCAGTTGATGTGACCCCCTACCTCGATCAGTTGGATGAGTCCCTAAGGGACAAAGTTCTGCAGCTACAGAAGGGAAGGTGGGTACAGACCCTGCTCCCCGCCTTAGGTCCAGGTACTTCCTGCTACCTAGATGGTGTACAGGTGAGGGGGGGTGGAGGGGCACTTGAAGCTTCATGAGAAATGTCTTTGGCTGATGTTGGGAAGCATGGGCTGAGAATAGGGGAGCCCCTGCTTTCTGGATTCTGAAGGTAAGAGCAGGGAGGATTGGGGATTGTCCTGGACTTCTTTGGGCCTCTGCCCACAAAATGGCACTTGCTAGCCAGATGTCCTCCCTCTGAGCTGGGAGCTCATAGCTCCCTTGTAGGTTTGCACGTGCCTGTGCACAGCTTGGGAGGTGCCGTACCCCTGCTCTTCCTAATCTCTCGCTTCTACGCTGTAGTGACACAGAGGCCCAGTGTGAGGTCATGCAGGAAATTGTGGACCAGGTCCTAGAGGTAAGGGGGAACCAAGTTCTCAGAGAAAGCAGTCCCAAGCGTTCCCAGCTTACAGTGCTCACACACGCCTCACGGGCAGTCGAGCTCCTACCTTCCCTTCCCCCGATGAAGCCCTTCTGAGCAGGGAACAGGAGTGAGCTGAGCTGGGAGGCAGACGCAGGTGGGGACAATGAGGCTGGGTCTGGGTCAAAATGTCTCCTCCCTCTGTCTTGTCACCAGGAAGACTTCGATTCGGAGCAGCTCTCTGTCCTTGCTTCCTGCCTACAGGAGCTCTTCAAAGCCCACTTTCGAGGGGAAGTGTTGCCTGAAGAGGTCACTGAAGAGTAAGGCTCCTCTCTGACACCCTAGGCCTCAAGCCAGAGTGTGCTCTTCCAGCCCAGACCCCAGGCGCTCTTCCTGTAGACTTGGGCAGAGTCCTCTTCACATGGCGCTTCCATGTTTCCATGTACTAATGGGCCCTGAGAGTACTGGGCCGTGGCCCAGTGTCCCTGCCCTGTTTTTCCAGGCCTGCTGCCAGGCCTGTGACCCCAAGCTTTGCTGATCTCCAGGGATTGGCCCCTGATCTGGACTTGGCTGAAGGGCAAGAGTCTGATCCCCAGTGAGGGTGACATTCTCAGATTGTGCATCTGTGTTGGGAACCTGTTTCTCTATTGCTAAGCACTAGGCAGCAGAAGTTTGCCTTTGGTAGGAAGGGAGCAGGCGGGATACCTGGTCTTCCGTATCTTTCCATGCATGTAGACTTTCACATGGAACCTTCCTCTTTTAGGTCCCTGGAGGAATCTGTAGGGAAACCTCTCTACCTAATATTTAGGTAAGCCCTCAGCTGAAGAGCTGTCTGCCTGCCATCTTTCCTGATGCTACACAGTTATCTCTGTGTTTGGTGGGGAGCCAACCCTTAGAGTGTGCGCTAGGTGATAGCTTTCTGCACCCCGTCCAGGAACCTGTGCCAGATGCAGGAGGACAACAGCAGCTTTTCGCTGCTTCTGGACCTTCTCTCCGAGCTGTATCAAAAGCAACCCAAGATCGGCTACCACCTGCTCTACTACCTGAGGGCAAGGTGGGTGTGGTCTGTGTCGCCTCTGTGATGTTGGTGTTCTGGAGAGGCAGCCTCTCTGGTACACAAGCCAGTCCCCTCCGCTTTTGGCTATCAATAGCAGCACAATCCATTTTGTACATTAGTTTGGGTGCCAGGGGTTTAACCCAGGGTCCATAGCCGGGCGACCATGGCGCATGCCTTTAATCCCAGCACTCAGGAGGCAGAGGCAGAGGCAGACGGATCTCTGTGAGTTAGAGGCCAGCCTAACTAAAGTGAGTACTGCCAGGACTGTTATACAGAGAAACCCTGTCTCAAACAACAACAAAAAAAAACAAACAAAACAAAAAACCCCAAGGTTTGTACATCCTGTGTTAGTAAGTTTTTTATCATTGTGACACAGAGAGACTTAGAGGAAAGATGTGTGCTGGCTCTTGTTCCCAGATAGCCCAGCACAGGGTCTGCTGGACCTGTTCTTTCAGGCCTGTGTGAAACAGAACTTTGTAGCAGTGGGCATCACGGACATGTGGACATTGTAGTGGTGGGCATCACAGGCATGTGGACATTGTAGCAGCGGGCATCACGGGCAAGTGGACATTGTAGCAGCAGGCTTCATGGGCATGTGGATATTGTAGCGGCGGGCATGTGGACATTGTAGCAGCGGGCATGTGGACATTGTAGCAGCAGGCATCATGGGCATGTGGGCATTGTAGCGGCGGGCATGTGGATATTGTAGCAGCGGGCATCACGGGCATGTGGACATTGTAGCAGCAGGCATCACAGGCATGTGGACATTGTAGTGGCGGGCATGTGGACATTGTAGAAGCGGGTATCACAGGCATGTGGACATTGTAGCAGCAGGTATTGTGAGCATGTGGACATTGTAGCAGTGGGTATCGCGAGCATGTCGACATTGTAGCAGCAGGCATCACGGGCAAATGGGCATTGTAGCAGTGGGTATCTCGAGCATGTGGACATTGTAGCAGTGGGCATCATGGGCAAGTGGCAGAGGAAGTTCATCTTAGAACAGTCAAGAAGATGTGACAGGGAAGGGCCAGGAGCAAATTTTGTGAATACATGACCCAGTGCCTCCCACTAGGCTCCAGGCTCCAGGAAATTTCTCCTGCCTCCGAATCTTGCCATCAGATCATGAATCCCTTAGTTCCCTCAAGGTCTAAACTCTTGAACTCAGGACCTTGGGAAGATCAGGCAAAGCTCTTTACCACTGAGCCATCTCTCTAGCCCCACCCAGCCTTTTTTAGACATTTTCAAATTATCTCTTTATTCCTGTTTTATATGCATTGATGTTTTCCCTTCATGTATGTCTATGTGAAGGTGTCAGACCCCTGGAACTGGAGTTATGGACAGTTGTGAGCCGCCATGTAGGTGTTGGGAATTGAACCTGAGTCTCTTTAGCCACTGAGCCATCTCTCTGGCCCTTGTCTTTTTTTGTTTTTTTGGTTTTTTTTCTAAGACAAAGTTTCTCTGTGTAGACTCAGGAGTAGCCTGGTTGTCCTAGAGCTCACTGTGTAGACGAGGCTGGCCTTGAACCCAGAGATCTCCTGCCTTTGCCTCCTGAGGGCTGGGATTAAAGGCATGCACCACCATGCCCAGCTTATTTTGTTTATTCACATGTTGAAGTTGGTCTCGAACTTGCTTTGCCAAGGATAGCGTTGAACTCCTGATCCTCCTGCCTCCACCTCCCAAGTACTGACTGGCCTACTTAGAGTTCTTATTGTTTGTTTGGTTTCATTTTGAGTCAGGTTCTCAGAACCTCCAAAGATCCTCCTGCCTCATCCTCCTGAGTGCTGAGATTATAAACATGTGCTACCATACCCAACTTCATGAGTTTTGTCTGAGCGCCACATGGTTTTAACTCTTACATTTAAGCCTAAGTTCCAACTTAGGCTTTGTACATGGTGTTAGTTGCTACTTCTCCAGCTTGACAGGACTTCTTCCCTCTTCTCTCAGGGGTCAGTACAGTCACTGCTGGTGGTCAGAGCATTGGGGAAGCTGGACATAGTGGCACACTCTTTTAACACTAGCATTCTTTGGAAGGTGGAGGCAAGTAGATCTCCATAAGTTCAAGGTCAGCCAGGGATATACAGTGGGACCCTGTTTCAAATAAAAAAACAAAAAGTCTCCTGACCCTGAAATTGCTGAACTCTTGGTGAAGGCAAGGAGCGATATGGGGTCCCTAAGCACAGCTTGCAGGGTAGAATAGGCACCTCCCTGAGGCTGGTTGAAGCCCTGGTGCTGGGTTGTACTGCTGGCTTACATCTGACTTGTTTTGTAGCAAAGCTGCGGCAGGGAAGATGAACCTGTACGAGTCATTTGCCCAGGCTACCCAGCTGGGTGACCTGCACACCTGCCTAATGATGGACATGAAGGCTTGCCAAGAGGATGATGTGCGTCTGCTATGCCACCTCACACCGTCCATCTACACAGAGGTCAGTGCCACCTCACACCGTCCATCTACACAGAGGTCAGTGCCACCTCACACCGTCCATCTACACAGAGGTCAGTGCCACCTCACACCGTCCATCTACACAGAGGTCAGTGCCACCTCACACTGTCTATGTACACAGAGGTCAGTATCTCCACAGGGTCCATGTGGGTGGAAGATAGCAGCAGTACAGGGCTCACAAGAGACCCCACCTCAATAGACCCTCATTTGTATATTTTAAGATAGTCTCATTCTGTAACCATGACTGGCTTAAAATTCACTATGAAGCCCAGGTTGACTATAGGCTAATGGGTAATCCCCCCGCCTCAGCCTCCCAAGTGCTACTTGAGTTGGTGTCGATGCACCCACTGACGTTAGTGGTCACTGCTTCCCATACATGGCTGTCTCCTTCCACCTGTTGAAGCTTTTCTCAACTGTAATGTGAGTTTCAGTCTTTCCCTATTCACTTGGATTCTCAGGTTTAACTGTATCTTCTAGGCCAGCACAGGTTTCCTGAACCAGAGAGGTCCCTGTTCGTATCTCCCAAGCTTCTCTGATGATTAAGAGGCCCACGCTTCTCTAGTAGAGACCCAGTTTCATTTCCCTGTTGACGAGGTCTCACAGAGAGAGCTGGATACAGGAGAAGAGATGAGCTCTTCCTCCTCTTGGCAGAAGTTCCCAGGAAGAGGGAAATGAGGGCTCAGGGTGTGGGCATAGCAGGAGGAACTGTGATCACCACCAGGCCTGGAGGGAGGAGGGTACAGGTGGCACCCCTCCCTGTTCTCTCTCTCCATGGGACCTCACCCATCCCCAGACATGGCTGAGACTGTTCAGGTTGGGTCTCTCTATTGCCAGGCATGCAGAGGTTGGTTTAGTTGCACTCCCCACAGAACTGGCCATCGTGTCCTGTCCCAGTCAGCTTTGGCTTCATCTCCCAGCCCCCCACTCCTTTTTTACACAGATATTGGAACAAGGCTCGGATTCCAGATTTGTAGCCGTTTGCTTCTGTGCTTGACCAGGACCCTAGTCTGTCTAAGGGGTGGAGCAGGATAGATGAAAGCCGGGGGGGGGGGTCCAGCTCACCTTCCTGCCTAAATCACCTTTCTTTCTTTCTCTGTCTAGTTTCCAGACGAGACCTTGAGGAGTGGGGAGCTGTTGAACATGATCGTGGCTGTTATTGACTCTGCACAGGTGAGCACTGGGCTTTGGTGTCTCCAGCAAGTCCTAGAGAGCCGGGCTGGGGAAGCCAGGCTCTGTATTCTCTAAGCCTGTATACGACAGCCCACACCCCTCAGGCATTCTGCCTCCCGCGCATGCGGGTGCCCTTCAGGCCATTAGGCTAGGAAGGGAAAGCAAAGCCCAAGAAAGAAGCTGGTATTTCTCCATGTTCTATGGAAGTTCATATTTGCACAGAGAAAGCTGAGGGTGGGCAAGAGCATGCGTGTGTACACGCTCATACATATGTGTTTTGTTCTTGCCTGACCTCTTTGGCTCAAAATAAAAATGTTTGGGCCATTTCTCCTTGACCTTCTCCATGCACAGGACTCCTAGAGATTGTAACTTCTGTGCACTGCCCCCACCCCCACCCCAGTTTTTTGAGACAGGGTTTCTCTTTGCAGCCCTGGCTGTCCTGGCTCTCATTTCTGCTCATATCCACTCAGAGCAACTTAGCACTGAGAATCCTTCTTATGCCTTTCCCTACCCACACTAGGTCAGAGCCCAGCCTCCAGGGTCTTTTCACTTCAGGCCAGACAGAGATGGTTCCTTTCCTTTATATCAGGGTGTGGGGAGTTTTTCCACAACAGGCCTGTTCCCCTACAAACCTGTTGCTGTTGTAGCCGACCTGTCTACCCTTCCAAACTGTGTCATGCCTTTTCCTCCTGACCTTCGGCCTCTCATAGAGCTAATGGGTCTGATGTTTTCTTTCCCAGCTCCAGGAGCTGGTGTGCCACGTGATGATGGGGAACCTGGTCATGTTTCGGAAGGACTCGGTCCTCAACATACTCAGTAAGTAACCAGGTCTTCAGGTACCTGGGAGCGAAAGGGGCCTCAGCTATTTCACAGTGACAGAAAAGTTGTTCTGGGCATAGAACATTGGGAGGTAGAACGCCGTGTCTCCTGATCTCTGTGCTCACTCTGTAGCATCAAGGGTCCTTACCCTCACCTCTCTAGCCCTTGGGTTGCAGGGAATATGGCAGTCCTCAGAGATGGTAGCAGTGGTGTTGTCTGGGAAGAGAAAGGATCTAGATTTTTAGCTCCATCTGTTGGGGTTCTGCTAGTGAGTGTATCAACCATGTGTATGTTTGAGAGAGACAGCAGGCAGACAGGAGTTTCTTCCATCTCTTCTAGTTCAGAGCCTAGACTGGGAAACCTTTGAGCAGTACTGTGCCTGGCAGCTCTTCCTGGCCCATAACATCCCCTTGGAGACCATTATCCCCATCCTGCAGCACCTCAAATACAAGGGTGAGTAGGACTGGGCCACAGGCGAGAGGAAGGTGAGCCTTCTGTGAGCAGGGCACCAGGCCTCAGCAGCTCCAGACTGCTGAGCGAGGCACTGGTTCTTCCTGGCTCCTGGAACAAGGCTGTCTTCTGTCCTGGTGGTTGGCTGGGGTAGGAAAGGTGCTCACTGCTCGTGTTAACTCCTGAAGTGATACGTTCCCTGAACAACCTCTCCTCCCCACAGAGCACCCAGAGGCCCTGTCCTGTCTCCTGCTTCAGCTGCGAAGAGAGAAGTGAGTTCCAAACCAGGTGGCTCCAGGTCCCAACATGCCTTTGATCCTGCTTTCCTGTCATGGCCGTCCACCTATCCCCTGCCCTCTTCCTATCCCTGCCCTCCTCTGTATGACTTAGAAACAAGCAGCTCCCTGCACTGCCCTCAGAGGTGGGAGGTCGGGACTGGACACACCTGTTTTCTTCCCTACACTCCTCAGACTGGCACAGGTTCATTAAAAGGGAAGAATCAGGGGCAAGGGACCACACCCGCCCTAACCCCCCTAACAGAAGAGCCGTTGCTTGACGGAGGTGTAGTGGCAGAGGCAGAAGGCCCCATTCCATCTTAGCTGCACCTCTGGAAGCTCCTTGGATAAATGAGGCAACAGTCAAGTGCCTCTTCCTATGTTTTTGCTTTTGTCTGTTTTTGTTTTGGTTTGTTTTTGAGACAGGGTTCTCGTAATTTTGTGGCCAGAGGTCACTCAGCTGCTGATTCTTCTGCCCCTGTTTGGGCATTACAGCATTCTTGTCTTAATCTTGTCTTGCCTGAAACCCTAGAGAAAGTGGTGATATAGCTTCTCATCTCCCTCAGGCTGGATGCTAAGCTGGCCTAAGGCTATAGCAGAACGGGGCTAAAGGGCATATTAAGCATGCTGTGCCCCTTTGCTTCTTGGGACTTCTCCCACCTGCTCTGGGGAGAGTCGGGCCTCATTCTCAGCATACCTCGTGTCTCCTACCAGCACAGAAGTAGAGCAATCTCACTTCTCATGTAGCTTCTGCAGAGAATGATACCAGGAATTCCTTGGCCCAAAGAGAAGGGGGAGAAGGATGTGAGAGTAGGAAGCCACTGGGGTAAGGAGGCCAGGGTTTGGAGAGAGTTGTAGCTGTTCTCGAGGTCAGGCAGCTCCATATACATGACACCAGCTTGCTTTCCTTCACAGGCCCAGTGAAGAGATGGTGAAGATGGTGCTGAGCAGGCCCTGCCATCCCGACGACCAGTTCACCACCAGCATCCTGAGGCACTGGTGCATGAAGCACGATGAGCTGCTGGCAGAGCACATCAAGGCCCTGCTCATCAAGAACAACAGCCTTCCCCGCAAGAGGCAAAGGTAGCGCTGGCACCGTCCCTGCCTCCTGTGCGCCCCAGTGACTGCTGCCCCGGGTGGTGGGCTGCTGGTGCTATACCAGCCGGGTTTGTGGGTGACATCTAATACAGGACCACACCCCCTGAGCCCTCCCTAGCCTTGGGTGCTTTAGGACTGCCTCTGACATAGAGAGGGACCCCAGTGGAGTGGGGAGTATTTGATTCTCTGCCTCCCCATACAGCCTCAGGAGCTCTAGCAGCAAGCTGGCCCAGCTGACCCTGGAGCAGATCTTGGAGCACCTGGACAACCTGAGACTCAACCTCGCCAATACCAAGCAGAACTGTATGCCGCCTCCCGTCCTGCTCCCTTTTCTTTGGCCATTTGGGGGGCGGTGCTGCCCTGGTTCAAATCCCCTCCTGCCAGTCAGTGGACAAGGATGAGATACCAAGACCACTGTTCAAACCTGCAGGAGAAAGGCTTTTGGTGCTGTGTAGTAAGCCTCCTGACATTAACTGAGCTTCCCTGTCTCCCTTCCTTAGTTTTCAGCCAGACACCAATCCTCCAGGCACTGCAGCATGTCCAGGCGAGCTGCGATGAAGCCCACAAGATGAAGTGAGCTTCCTTCTACCTGGGCTGTGGAAAGTAGTGGGGAGGAGAAGTCTCCTGGGGTCGAGAAACAGACTGGGTTCGGTGCTGAGAACATGGTGAGGGACCTTGAGTGGGCTGCTCATCTCAGGAAGTACGTTCCTCTTAGGTTCAGCGACCTCTTCTCCCTGGCGGAGGAATACGAGGACTCTTCCACTAAGCCACCCAAGAGCCGGAGGAAGGCAGCCCTGTCCAGCCCTCGAAGTCGAAAGAATGCCGCACAGCCCCCCAATGCTGAAGAAGAGTCGGGCTCCAGCAGTGCCTCGGTGAGTCCCATAGCCAGTGTGCAGGAGGAGGGGAGTGATGGGCACGGGTGAGGTGTGGCCAGCCACTGCCCACCAGCCACTGCCCAGGCTGGTCATTGCCTTCTGCCCCTCATTTCTTCAGGAGGAAGAAGATACGAAGCCCAAGCCCACCAAACGGAAACGAAAAGGTTCCTCTGCCGTGGGTTCTGACAGTGACTGAGGCCTGGTGTTCCCACCCCGCCCCAGCCTGAGAGATGCAAGGGTATACCCTTCCTAGCCCCCTCACCTGGGGGAGGATCGAGCTGCTTCCCGTGGCCCAGCCTGAGAAACTTCCCTGCAGCCCCCCCCTTCCTCCTCTCCGGGCCTCCAGCTCTTTTCACCCCTCTCCACTGCTGCTCCACTGGTAGGTTCTCACAGCAGCCGGAGGCTGCAAAACCAGATCATGGCCGAAGTCCTTAGCCTTTGGCTCCTCCCCCAGTCTCCAAAGAGCCATTTGGACAGAGAAGGGAGCAATCAAGAGGCTGCTGGACAGAGAAGCTAGGCCGACAGAAGTGCGGCGTGAATGGGTCCTGCTTCCGTTCAGTGTGCATTTGTTCTGAACAGACTTGTAGTCTGTGGACAGTGGTCTGTACACCAGTGTGACGTGGGCAGTGCCCATCTGGACAGATGCCACAGCCATCAGAAAAGAACCCGATGACAGCGCGAGAGCCTCTTGCTGCACCTGGGATGCTTGGGTTGGCCCATCATTGGCACTTCAAGCTGAGCCAGAGCCCAGGGGAGTCCCAGAGGCAAGCTCCTCAGAACTGTCAAATGGCCTGATTTCTGTGGTTCTGTTTTTGCTTTTTCTTTTGGCAAAGATAATCGAGTTTTAAAATTGTTTTTAAGTGATAATGAAGCAAGTCAGAGCATCTTTTGAGCCTGTGTTATCTGTGTTCAGCTGTGGTAGGTGCCTCTGTTTAATTTGATGCCTCTACTAGTGCCTTCCCCCTCCCCCAACAAAATGTCTACAAGAGGGACTTGGCTGCCCTTCCACTAAAAGTGTGAGTCAGGCATCTGACCTTTCTACTCAGAAGCTGATGCTGGCACCAACTCCCCGCAGGATGGCCTTGCCTATTGCTTCTCAGGAACCTCATCTTTTGGAGGGTGCAGGGGAGATGGTTCAGTAGATCCACACTTGGCATCCAAGCGTGAGGACCAGATTTCCAGCCCCAGAACCCATGTCAATGCTAGGTGGATGTGGTAGCCTGCCCGTGATCACAAAGCTCAGAGGGCAGTAAGGTGGCTAGCGAGCTACACTCAGTGTTGGTGAGCTCAGGGTTCAGGAGTGAGTTCTGGGAGGATCCTGGTCCTCCCCACCCACGAATACACATGCGCTCACATGCAAACATGCACGTACTCCACACATTCCATTCCAGATTGTCCAAAAGCTAGTATTTGTCTCTGCTTTGTTAGGTGTGTGCTTTCTAAGCGAGCAGGGAAGGATGCTCCACGCTGAGTTTTGAAGGAGAGAGGACCAAAGTTCTAATACCAGGGATAGGAGACGCTCCTCCTGGTCTGACCACTGATGTCACCATGTAGCAGCAGAGAATCCCAGGCAGGCCTTGCTTCCGGTGGAGGAGTGTGCAGACAGTTCAGTGCATATGCTTCCTTGGTTCAGCCTAGACTCCAGAACGTCCGTGCTCCTTTAAAGCCACTACTCCTTTTTAGACTCTTTTAACCACCAGAGGCCTCTTTCTTCCTCCTCCCATCCCCAGTTTCCACTGCACCCATTAAAACCAGGATGGGAAGCGTTTGCTGGCTGGTCCCAATTATTGTATCCTTGCCTAAAATGGAGGGCCTCCTTCCAAAACTCTGGCAGTCTGGCCTCCACCTTTCCCCTACTTAACTCTCAGGCCCCCACCCATTCCCTGGGGTTGCTACTGCTGCTGGTAGCTGAACGTCCTGCCTGGGCTTGCAGAACTGAACGGGCCAGGGTCCAAATTATTTAGTCTCCTTGGAAAGAGAGCAATGGTACCATCCTATCACGGGTGATAAAGAACCACCAAGGGAAAGAATGACAGACGCGCCCTGGCTCCTGAACCAGGACTCCCTCAGCCAGCCAGTAGTTTAGATGGCTCTGAAAATCCCTGCTCTGGGGTTGAGGGTAGGTACCACTTAAGCCCCAACAGGCTGCTGGCCACCAGCAGTCAAATTCCACAGCGAGTGCGCCTAGGGCGGGGCCTGGGCTGTGGGGAGGGCCGAGCCGCCCCCCACTCCTGGCTCCCGCGCCACACTGCAGAAGCTGGGTGGGAAGGGCGGGTGCCAGCGCACGCGCGCCACGCTCCCGGAGACAGCGTTCTCGGGAGCCCGGCCGAGATCAGTGTTTCAGGAAGGGACCACCCGGAGTGTATGCGAGCCACAGGGGCAGACCAGAGGAAGAGGGCACCATGGCGGCTCTCCTCTTGCTGCTGCCCCTACTCTTGCTGCTGCCTCTGCTGCTGAAGTTGGACCTCTGGCCTCAGCTGCGCTGGCTGCCGGCAGACCTGGCCTTCACAGTGCGCGCCCTCCGCTGCAAAAGGGCCCTTAGAGATCGCGCGCTGGCCGCGGCGGCTGCAGACCCGGAAAGCCCCGAGGGCGGCTGCAGCCTGGCCTGGCGCCTTGCGCACCTGGCCCGGGAGCGCCCGACGCACACTTTCCTCATTCACGGAGCTCGGCGCTTCAGCTACGCAGACGCCGAGCGTGAGAGCAACCGGGCTGCTCGCGCTTTCCTGCGCGCACGCGGCTGGGCCGGGAGCCGAGGCGACTCGGACACCCGCAGCACCAAGGAAGGCGCAGGCGCGGCGCCTGTGGCCGGAGACCCGGAGACTGGAGGGGAGACGACCGCACCCCCTCTGGCACCCGGGGCGACTGTGGCGCTGCTCCTCCCCTCGGGCCCGGAATTCCTATGGCTTTGGTTCGGACTGGCCAAAGCCGGCCTGCGCACGGCCTTCGTGCCCACCGCCCTCCGCCGAGGGCCCTTGCTGCATTGCCTCCGCAGCTGCCATGCAAGCGCGCTCGTGCTGGCCTCAGGTAGGACTGGGGAGCCAGAGGGGGCGGGTCTGGTCCCGGACCGAGTTCCCGAAGTGAGTGAGAAAAAGAGGCCCCTGGTCTGGGAAGGGATGGTGCTTGAATCCAAAGGATTCCCAGGCCTTCGGATTACAGGTCCCAGGCGCAACATGGGTGGGATACCCATAGTGCCACCCTTACCCTAGAGGGACAGAGAGCAAGCCAACGGTGCTGAAGAGTTTAGCGTAGCTGGAGAGCCATAATGCTCGATCTGCCCATCTTTGTAGAGTTTCTGGAATCCCTGGAGCCAGATCTGCCCGCCCTGAGAGCCATGGGGCTCCACCTGTGGGCGACCGGCCCCGAAGCTCATCTTGCTGGAATCAGCAATTTGCTGTCCGAGGCTGCAGCCCAAGTAGATGAGCCAGTGCCTGGGTACCTCTCTGCCCCCCAGAGCATGATGGACACCTGCCTGTACATCTTCACCTCTGGGACTACTGGTGAGATGCCGAGGCAGAGCTGGGAAGGTCTAGGGAGAGGACTTTCAGGTCACTCTGGCCACCATCCCAGGCAGTTTCGCTCTTCCACTCCCCAAACCACCCACTTTTCCAGGACATGGAACTCCTCAGCTGACTGTGCCCCTCTTTGCCACCCTTCAGGCCTGCCCAAGGCTGCTCGCATCAGTCACCTGAAGGTCCTGCAATGCCAGGGGTTCTACCAGCTGTGTGGAGTTCACCAGGAGGATGTGATCTACCTCGCGCTCCCCCTGTACCACATGTCTGGCTCCCTGCTGGGCATCGTGGGCTGCTTGGGCATTGGTCAGTCTCCCTCACATATTCCTCTAGCACAGGGATCCCCAACCTTCCTAATGCTGTGCCCTTTAATACAGTTCCATCTGTCGTGGTGACCCCCCAGCCATAAAATGATTTCATTGCTACTTCATAACTGTAATGTTGCTACTGTTATGAATCATGATGTAAACATCTGGGATGCGACCCCACTGGCTGAGAGCCACTCTTCAGCAAGTGCAGAAGGACCTCCTATGCCTGCCTTGCCAGGAGGAACTCCTGGTGGATGGCAGGAAACGTTATCCACTCGGGGCCACAGGCTGAGCCAGTATGGAGGATCCAGACTTCAGGGAGGACAAAGAGAAGGGCTGTGTCAGTCCCTAAGGAGTGTTAGCCTCACCAGACACAAGTGGGGAAAGATTCATCCACTAGCCTGTCTCAGAACTAGCTCTCATAGACCAGGCTGGCCTCGAACTCAGAGATCCGCCTGCCTCTGCCTCCTGAGTGCACCACCATTGCCCGGCTCATCCACCGTTCTTAAGGCAGGTCCTTCCCTGGGAGCAGAGGTGCTTAGGGTCATCTCTTGACCTTCTCTCCCTTTTCTGGCAGGTGCCACGGTGGTACTCAAGCCCAGGTTCTCAGCTAGCCAGTTCTGGGAAGATTGCCAGAAGCACGGTGTGACAGTATTCCAGTACATTGGGGAGTTGTGCCGATACCTCGTCAATCAGCCCCCGGTGAGTAGGCACAGAGCAGGCCAGACAGCAGGGGGACGCTGAGCCTGACTTCTGGAAACTGGAGAGAGGAAGCTGGGAGAAGAAATAGCACCGTGCCAGTAGCCCACAGTTGAACACGGCCTCTGACACCTAGGGAGAGAGAGAGAGCACAGTGGAGGGAGGGACAGAGCTTCACTCTGGGGACCTGGAAACTTGAAGCTGCTGTCCTGTTTCTCTCACTCATCCCAGAGCCAGGCAGAATGTGGCCACAAGGTCCGGCTGGCAGTGGGCAGTGGGCTGCGCCCGGACACCTGGGAGCGTTTTGTGCGGCGCTTTGGGCCTCTGCAGATCCTGGAGACATATGGAATGACAGAGGGCAACGTGGCTACTTTCAACTACACGGGACAACAGGGTGCCGTGGGGCGCGCGTCCTGGCTATACAAGGTGAGAGGCAGAAGGGACATGAGAGCCCTCAGAGCAGCAGGGGAAGTGAGAAGGAAGGCTCCTGAAGCTGGTGGCCCAGCGTGGCTCTCCTCTTCCCCAGCACCTCTTCCCCTTCTCCTTGATTCGATATGATGTCCTGACAGGGGAGCCTGTTCGGAATGCCCAGGGGCGTTGTGTGGCCACAGCTCCAGGTTTGTACTTGGGTTGGGGTGAAGCTGGCAGGCAAGGTTGGACTTGGCAGCTGAAGCGGGGTGGGGCCTGGAGGTCTGGGTGACATTGGGTAACTCACTCCTGACCCCAGAATTTTTCCAGGTGAGCCAGGGCTATTGGTGGCCCCGGTGAGCCAGCAGTCCCCTTTTCTGGGCTACGCTGGGGCTCCAGAACTGGCCCAGGGGAAGCTGCTGAAGGATGTCTTCTGGCCTGGGGACGTTTTCTTTAATACTGGGGACCTCTTGGTCTGTGATAAGCAAGGCTTTCTTCATTTCCATGATCGTACGGGAGACACCTTCAGGTATCTGTAACTTTCCAGTCGACTTCCAAACTCAGTGATTCAGAACTCAGAAAGCCAGCGCTATGCCCTCCCACCTCACCCCACATCCAGCCCTACCTCTTTCTCAGGCTTGGCAGCAGCCTTTTTCCCTGGCCTCTTTCTCTCCTCAGCAGAATTCTAGGCCCTTAACCCTTCTCCGCGCGTCTCTGTCTTCAACAGGTGGAAGGGGGAGAATGTGGCCACTACGGAAGTGGCAGAAGTCTTGGAGGCCTTGGACTTCCTGCAGGAGGTGAACGTCTATGGAGTCAGTGTGCCAGGTACCCAGCGTGGGGGGCGGGGAGTGCCAGGTACCCAGCGTGAGGGGCGGGGAGGGCCCTGAACACCTCACACAGCCCTGCTCGGGCACAGGTATTAGAAGGGCTTCCGTGTCTCCCACCCACCAGGGCACGAAGGCAGGGCTGGCATGGCAGCCTTGGCCCTGCGACCCCCACAGGCTTTGGACCTTGTTCAGCTGTACACCCATGTTTCTGAGAACTTACCACCATATGCGCGACCCCGATTCCTCAGGCTCCAGGTAACCAGCCACTCCTGCCCCAACCCCCAGCGCGTCTGCCACTGTTAGTGGTTCTGCTTTTATATCTCAACTCTTGCTGTTTTCTTTCTTCTTTTTGTTTATTGATTTTATTGAACTATATATTTTTCTCTGCTCATCTCCCTTTCTATCCTCCCCTGTGATCCCCACACTCACAACTTACTCAGGAGATCTTGTCTTTTTAAACCCCACAAAGGAATCCCAGGCAGGACACTCCAGGAAGAAAAAGGAAAGGACACTTGCCCCTTGCTAGACATGCTTCTCCTCCCCCTCCCTTTTGCTCTCATGTGTGTGTGTGCGCGTGTGCGCACGCGTGCTGCTTTGGCTGCTATCCTCAGGGTCCCCAGCCACCTCCTTTGAGGCAGGGTCCCTATTGGCTTGCATGCTTGCCAGTTAGGGTAGATTGACCAGTGAATCCCAGAGGGGCTCCCGCCCGCCCCACCTTCTCCCAGCGTTCTTCACAGGTCCTGTTGACTGACTTCAGGTCTTCATGCTTTGCTGACTGGGTTGGCCCCTTCAGCCCCTCCTTCAGGCTTCTCACTTCTTTCTCTCTGGCCCTCACCTTACTATGTGTATATGTGTTCAGCATGCCCACAAGGCTGTGCCCTTCTGGCCGGCAGCGGGCCTGCACTAAACGGACAAAGTTCTTTCCTCCAGCTCTCTTTGAAAACCCCCTTCTCTCCCCAGGAGTCTCTGGCCACTACCGAGACCTTCAAACAGCAGAAGGTTCGGATGGCGAATGAGGGCTTTGACCCCAGCGCGCTGCCAGACCCTCTTTATGTCCTAGACCAGGAAGTGGGTGCCTACCTGCCCCTCACACCTGCCCGCTACAATGCCCTCCTCTCTGGAGACCTTAGAATCTGAGACCTTCCACTTAAGGGAGGGCTCTGGGGGTACAGCCACCATGACTGTACCAGGGGTTTGGGGATCTTTTGTATATGGAGTGATTATCATTTTGTAATAAACAGCTGGAGCTTATCTGGTTCATCTTCCTGGTCGGTGGGGCTGCTTTCCCGTGGAGCCCCAAGCTCCGCATTCCTGTCCTGACCTTATGTGACCCTGAGCTGTGGCTGAGCCTTTCTGATAATTGCGTCTGACCCTGCTGGGTCCTGGAGAAGCCCTGGTGGCTGATGTTTGTGCTCTTGATTGTTCATTTACACTGCTGTCTCAAGAGCTGTAGGATTCCAGAGGATTGACTGGGCTGGCAGAAGCAGATAGAGAAACACAGCCTCCCTCCACCCCCTCCGCTACCACCCCACCCCCACCCACCCCCTCCTGCTGACCCCACCACAGCCTGAGGAAGTCTCAACCATGGAAAACAAATGTGGGCAGGGGTGGGGAACACTGAGAATCAGACAGGGAGGGAGCCCTCAGCCTCAAGACCACTAGTCAGACTTCCAGAAGGAGAGTTGGCTTCCACGGCCCATTAGGGTGGGGCTCAAGAAACTGCAGGCAGGGATGAGGCAGGGTGGGAAGCTGAGAGGGCTCCTTTCATCTCCTGAAGGACGAGTCCAGAAAATTCACCATCTGGGAAGGTTAAGTGTTGAAACTCTTGTCTCCCAGGAACCGAGGTGCCTCTAGTTTTCCTTCTCCTGACTCCGCCCCCCACCATGAGTAGTCAGAGGCTGGGGACTCAGTGGCAGAGAGCACCTCCTGCCACCGCTGCTGCGTAGTTCTGACGCCATCACCAGGCAGCTCCCAGCTGTGAGAACCAAACCCCTCTCTGGCCTTGGTGGGCACCAAGCTTGTGTGCATGTTGTACACACACATACATGAAGATGTGCACAAACACAAACACCTCACCTCCAAAGCCTGGACCCCTACTACCAGCCCTCTTGCCAAAGCCTGCATACCGCACTGTGTCCACCAGCAAACTCGGTTCAGCCTTCCTGACGGCAGAGGCCAGTCAACATCCACACACATTAGGAGCTTTCCCAGTCTGCCCCAGAAAGAGCACGGGTTGAGGTAAACCTGGCTGGGAAGGTAGGCAGATGTGCCCACTGGCTCCTCTAAGACAACTCTGCCACCTCTGCCCAGGTCTTCCACCTCCTCCCTTGGGGAATCACCACTGACTGCTAGGGCGGCTGCTAGCCACATGAGAGAGGCTGAACTGCATGCGGTCCAAAGTGGGACCTGCTCTAGCTATGCACATGGCACATGAGAAAACTACTCTAGCTATGCATACAGCACATGCACACGAGAAAACTGGGACGCAGATTCATTAACTGTTTTTTTTTTTTAATTTTTTTTTTGTTTGTTTGTTTGTTTGTTTTTTTTGGTTTTTTGAGACAGGGTTTCTCTGTGGCTTTGGAGCCTGTCCTGGAACTAGCTCTGTAGACCAGGCTGGTCTCGAACTCACAGAGATCCGCCTGCCTCTGCCTCCCAAGTGCTGGGATTAAAGGCGTGCGACACCACCGCCCGGCGTCATTAACTGTTTTAGAGTCGAGTAAAGTGATATTCACTTGGGAGAATTACTTGAGACTAGGGGTTTGAGGCCAGCATGGGAAACAGCAGAAACCATCTCAAAAACAATATGGGGGGCCGGGCGGTGGTGGCGCACGCCTTTAATCCCAGCACTTAGGAGGCAGAGGCAGGCAGATCTCTATGAGTTCGAGGCCAGCCTGGTCTACAAGAGCTAGTTCCAGGACAGGCACCAAAAACTTCAGAGAAACCCTGTCTCGAAAATCCAAAAAAAAAAAACAAAAAAAAACAAAAACAACATGGGGACGGAGATGTAGCCCAGTCAGTAGAATGTTTGCCTCGCCTTCAGGAAGCCCAAGGATTGATTCTCAGCACCACATAAAACCATAAGCCTGGTGTGGTAGCACATGCCTGTAATCCCAGGATCCCTGCCTGCAGAGTGAGCTTGAGTCCAGCTTATAAGACCCTTCTCCAAAAAATAAACAAAATGGTTTATTTATTTATTTGAGACAGGGTTTCTCTGTGGCTTTGGAGCCTGTCCTGGAACTTGCTCTGTAGCCCAGGCTGGGCTCGAACTCACAGAGATCTGCCTGCCTCTGCCTCCTGAGTGCTGGGATTAAAGGCGTGTGCCGCCACCACCACCCAGCTTAAATAGAATGTTTTAGCGTTATATATTGCTTACATGAGGAGAGACAATCTTGACTATGTGTAGTTAAAATCTTAGGGGGCTGGAGAGATGGCTCAGTGGTTAAGAGCATTGCCTGCTCTTCCAAAGGTCCTGAGTTCAATTTCCAGCAACCACATGGTGGCTCACAATCATCTGTAAAGAGGTCTGGCGCCCTCTTCTGGTCTTCAGGCATACACACAGATAATAAATAAATAAATAAATATTTTAAAAAAAACAAGCAAAAAAAAAAGAAGTTGGCTAAGTTACTCAATGATTATTGTTTAAAATCTTTTTTTTTTTTAATATTTATTTATTTATTATGTATACAATATTCTGTCTGTATGCCTGAAGGCCAGAAGAGGGCACCAGACCTCTTTACAGATGGTTGTGAGCCACCATATGGTTGCTGGGAATTGAACTCAGGACCTTTGGAAGAGCAGGCAATGCTCTTAACCACTGAGCCATCTCTCCAGCTCCGTGTTTAAAATCTTAATATTGTTTTGTTAGAGCGTTGCTATTTTAGAATTATATGGCTCACTTGCTCCCTCTCAATCTTCCAAATCAGTTATTTAGTGTGTCCCCTGGTTTTCTCGTTATGGCTCACACACTTCTACTGAACAATGCCAGTCGAAATGCTGACCTCACTTCTCTCGGTAGTAAAACATCAGCTGGGGGTGCAGGATGCCTGCACTTACCCACAGACTGCGAGAAAGGGGAGTCTGTCCAGAAGGCTGACCCAGGGGTGGCCTCCCAGAGGCTACAACTAGAGATAAAAGGACAGGCTTGGGGTGCAGGCCTCACTGTTTTACAGTGGGAGAGACCTTTCAAACAGACTCTCTCCAGTAGCCCAGGCCGGCCTTGAACCTCCCCTGCCTCAGGCTGATTTAATTCAAAAGAATTAGGTTTTCCTACAGGAGCAAAAAAACAAAAAAAGTTGAAACAAAGTCAAACAGGATTATGAGATAACTACAAGTGTGCTGGCTGCTGCCCTTTATCTGCAGGGATGGTCACCGCCCTGAAAGCCGCAGTGGAAAGAACCGCAGTACACAGTGTCTATGTGCTTTTTTTTTCTTTTCTTTTTTTTTTTTTTTTTGGTTTTTCGAGACAGGGTTTCTCTGTGGCTTTGGAGCCTGTCCTGGAACTAGCTCTGTAGACCAGGCTGGTCTCGAACTCACAGAGATCCGCCTGCCTCTGCCTCCCGAGTGCTGGGATTAAAGGCGTGCGCCACCACCGGCCGGCTTTCTTTTTCTTTTCTAAACTGGGGCAGAAGCAAAGCCACAGGGTGCATGTGGAGGTCAAGGGACAACTTGCCAGAGCCAGTTTTCTCCTTCTACCGCATAGGTCTTGGGGATCAAACTTGGATCATCCAGCCAGGCAACTGGCCTTTATCAACCGAGCCACCCCCACTCTGCCATCGCTGTGTCTGTGACATCTTTGCTGGACACTTAAGGGCACCCCATCTCAGGGCAGGAATCCGAAAACTGTGACCTCTGCTTTTGTATGGAAGTCACACAAAAGTTTTTGTATTAATCAAAGAAGTGTAAGATTCTAGGAGCTCAATTTTCAATGTCCCTAAGCAAAGACACCGCCACTTCCACGTCTTTGTAGCTGCCTGCGATTTCTTCCATGCCGCACAGGCCTGCAAAGTTTCATCATGTGGAAGTGTCCTTGACATTTTCCCAGCTCCTGGGCCTCAGCTCTCCAGAAGATTTTGGTCACCCGGGAGACGACAGCCAAGAGTACCAAAGCAAGCCCAGGCTCACGCGCAAGTGCACACAGTGCCAGGAAGGCGGGAGGCGTCCTCTTGCTCCACGCTTGGTGGAGCAAGCTACTCACCTGACTTCTTTGGAGCTTCCCCTCCCCTAGCTGGCCCTGAAGCTGAGAGATGAACAGAGGGGCAGGACAGACAGAAGCATCGGGCGGCTCCTCCCTAGGTCTTTAAGGGCTTAAGATGCAGATGCAGCATCATTTGTGGAGTGAGGTGGCATCTCCGGCCTCAGGAATGTACACAGAGTTCACGGAGCTCTGTTCCCGGCCAGCCGCGGCTCCACGGTACTAGTCTACCCTTCCAGGGGAGCCCTGGGGTGCGCCTGTCCTAGCCGTGCCAGGAGCTGTAATGGGAAGACCCAGGACGCAGTGGTTCCCCATTTCAAAACAAAACAAGGAAAATGAACTCTTTAGAATATTTTCATCATCCCAGAAAGAACAATCTATCCATTGCCAGTCATTACCTACTCTTTCTTCGTAGTGTCCTGGAAGTCACGCATCTATTGTCTGTCTGTGTAGACCTCTGCATTCTAGAAACTGGTGTTTGTTTTAGTTACAGCATAACCTCACTAGGGAAGTCACTGTGTAGCCCAAGCTGCTGTGGAACAGGCATCAGCTAGCACACCCAGATTAGTCATATTATGGATCATAGACTATGTGGTCTTTTATATGTCTTTTTTCACTTAGCATATTTTACTTTTTATTATTATTATTACTATTAGAGTTTTTTGTTTTGTTTTGTTTTGAGACAGGATTTCTGTAATGGTTTAAGTAAAATGCTGCAGGTCACCTAGTGGCTGCAAGCAGACAGCTGGTCCCGGGCAGGGGATTGCACAGTTCCCCAAGTGGCTGTACCAGGGTCCCAGTTCCAGGCAGGGAGCCGTGCGGTGGGTGAGAGACCTCGATGGGGCAGTCAGTCGCATGAGAAGAGACAGATGGGCATGCCACGAGACCATGCCGCAAGTCTCCAAAGGCGGCTGGTCCCGGGCAGGGAGTCAGGCCACAGGGGAGAGACAGAGACATGAATAGGCATTCCATGCAGAGTGAGATTGGATATTTATTTACTGGGTTATGGAGGGGAAAGGGGAGAAGAGCAGAAAGAAAGGCAGAGAGAGAGAGAGAAGGGAAGGGGAGAAGTGGGGAGAAGGGAGAGACAGAAGCTGCTTCTTCAAGAAAGATGGAAAGGGGGGCTGGAGAGATGGCTCAGTGGTTAAGAGCATTGCCTGCTCTTCCAAAGTTCCTGAGTTCAATTCCCAGCAACCACATGGTGGCTCACAACCATCTGTAATGAGGTCTGGTGCCCTCTTCTGGCCTGCAGACATACACACAGACAGAACATTGTATACATAATAAATAAATAAATATTTAAAAAAAAAAAGAAAGATGGAAAGGGAGAGACTCAGGCTGGAAGCTGGAGCTCAGCTTGCTTCAGTGGACAGGGACAGGGGAGGGAGTGAGCATGGCTTGTCTCTTTTTTTTTTTTTTTTTTGGTTTTTCGAGACAGGGTTTCTCTGTGGCGTTGGAGCCTGTCCTGGAACTAGCTCTTGTAGACCAGGATGGTCTCGAACTCACAGAGATCCGCCTGCCTCTGCCTCCCAAGTGCTGGGATTAAAGGCGTGCGCCACCACCGCCCGGCTATGGCTTGTCTCTTAAAGGGACAGAGCAGACCATTACAGTTTCTCTGTGTAGCCCTGGCTGTCCTGGAATCACAGATGCCTCTGCCTCCTGAGTGCTGGGATCAAAGTCAGGCATGTGCCACCCATGCCTGGTTTCACTTAGCGTATTTTAGATTGATGTATCCATGTCTCATTCCACTTTATAGATGAATGTATTCCAGTGTGTGTGTCTTTGAGACAGGATCTCAAGTAGCCCAGGCTGTCCTTGAACTTACTATAATGGTGGACTTGAGCAGGACCTTAAACTTCTGATCCTCCTGCTTCCACTTCCTGAGTACTGGGATTACAGGCACAAGCCACCCTGCCCCAGCAAGGCCTTTGTGCGTGCCAGATGGGCACTTACTGGGTGCACAGCACCTACTGGGTGCACAACCCTCCAGCTCAGGACTTGCCTCTGTGCTGCTGCTGTATCCCCACCTCCTCCACATGACGATTCCCTGTTGCTTTTGTATCAGATACAAGATTTTGGTTGGGGATTTTGTATTTCAGTCCCAGGGTCTTGTTCTAGTAAACCAGGCTGGACTAATGATCCTCCTGCCTCGGGCAGCCAACTGGTGCAGACACAACTCTGGACTCTGGGATCTGGCTTTTTGTCTCTGGAGCATTTCTTGTTCAACCACAAGCCCAATATTACGAGAACAGTTTGCAAAGCTCCCAGTCACTTTGTGAAATGCCGTTTCAGTTCCTTGTGGGAGAGTGTCTTTTGTTGTTGTTTGTTTTTCAAGTCAGGGTTTCCCCGCATAGGCTTGACCAGCCTGGACCTCCCTCTGTAGACCCGGCTGGCCTTAAACTCAGAGATATGCTGCTTCTACCTCCTGAGTGCTCCAATTAAAGGTGTGAGCCACCATGCCCTGCTTTTGGAAATGCTCCCCCTTAACCATAAATATATGGCGTTTATATTTTATTTATTTATCTTCACATGTCAGGGTGTTTTGCCTACCATATGCATGCCCGATGCCTGTGGAGTGCGGGACTCTCTGAAATAAGTGCCGGAAAACAGAGAGAGCAAAGAAAAGAACACAAGGGTGGGGGGGGGCTTCTGTTGACCTGCTGCCAGGGGCAGTTTGATCATTTGATCAGTGAGTGCACTGTAGATACTGAGGGGTTAAAGAGTGTGGTCTGAGAGTGAAACTAGAGAGAGGCAGAGAGAGGAGCAGCTAAGGAGAGAACAAAGCCTTAGCCCCTTCTGTGGGAACTCTGGGAGTCACTAGGTTGTCCTAGAGGGTAAGAGGGTAAGAGATCATTCTTCCTGTCTTCTTCTTCCTCCTCCTCTTCCTCTTCTTCTTCTTCTTTTTCTTCTTCTTCTTCTTCTTCTTCTTCTTCTTCTTCTTCTTCTTCTTCTTCTTCTTCTTCTTCTTCTTCTTCTTCTTCTTCGTCCTCCTCCTCCTCTTCCTCTTTCTCTTCTTCTTCTTCTTCTTCGTCTTCTTCTTCTTTTCTCCTTCTCCTCCTCCTCCTCCTCCCCCTCCACTTCTTCCTCTCTCTCTCTCTCTCTCTCTCTCTCTCTCTCTCTCTCTCTCTCTCCCTTTCCACAGAGTTTCTCTGTGTAGAATTGGCTGTTCTGGAACTCACTCTGTAGACCAGGCTGGCTTGAGCTCAGAGATCTGCCTGCCTCTGCCTCCCAAAAGGCTGATCCACCACTGCCCCAACTAGTGCTTGGCTTTTCTATGCATGCTGGACGTCAAACTTGCCCCCCCCCCCGGCTCCTGTGGCAAGCACTTCAGGCCTGAGCCATCTCCCTGGCCCTGGAAAGCTCTTACTTATGACAGAATTACAGTTAACAGCTGGAGGGATAGTTCTCAGTGGTTAAAAGCACTGGCTGCCCTTGCAGAGTGTAGGACCCAGCCATGACAAGTTCAATAGAGGCCCGAAGTCTCAGTAGTTTACCCTTAGACAAATCCTGGTTTCAAGAAAGACCACAAACTGAAGAGACAGGCAGATCTCTGTGAGCTCGAGGCCAGCCTGGTCTACAAGAACTAGTTCCAGGACAGGCACCAAAGCTACAGAGAAACCCTGTCTCGGAAAAAAAAAAAAAAAAAAAAAAAAAAAAAAGACCACAAACTGAGACCACCCAGGCACCACCCAGGAACAGACCATCCAAAAAAAATTCCTAACGTTCCAACCCTTGTAGATAGGATCACCTGCCAGCACACACCCATAGCTTTTCACCAGGACACCCCTAGACAGACGTCAGTCAATCAGGGGTCCTGAACCTTAGAAACTCCTTACCCCCTACCTTTGCTACTATAAAAACCCCACCCACCTGAGCTCAGAGCTCTGCAATTACTCCAATACATTGGACACAGGGAGAGTCCGAGTTTCAGGACTCAGTTTTCTTTTTTTTTTTTTTTTTTTTTTTTTTTTTGGTTTTTCAAGACAGGGTTTCTCTGTGGTTTTGGAGCCTGTCCTGGAACTAGCTCTTGTAGACCAGGCTGGTCTCGAACTCACAGAGATCCGCCTGCCTCTGCCTCCCGAGTGCTGGGATTAAAGGCGTGCGCCACCACTGCCCGGCGAGGACTCAGTTTTCTAGTTGGTTTTTGGGGGACTCCATGATCTGGGCCTAACACAAAAGAGTGGGTTCATGGCCATCTGTAACTCTGGTTCCCTAGTTACATGTCTCTGGGGTACCAGGCAGGCAAGTGGGGTACAGATACATTTTTTTCTTTCTTCTCTCTCTCTCTCTCTCCCTCCCTCCCTCCCTCCCTCCCTCCCTCCCTCTCTCTCTCCCTCCCTCCCTCCCTCCCTCCCTCTCTCTCTCTCTCTCTTTCTCTCTCTCTCTTTTTGAGACATGGTCTCTCTATGTAGGTGTGACTGTCTTGAAACCAGGCTGGCCTCAACCTCACAGAGATCTCAGCCTCCTGAGTGCTGGATTAAAGGTGTGCGCCACCACGCCTAACATTTTCTTGATTGATGATTAATGTGGGTGAACCCAGCTTACTGTGGGTAATGCCACCCCTGGGCTGCTGGGTGCTATTAGAAAGTAGACTGAGGGCTGGAGAGATGGCTCAGTGGTTAAGAACACAGACTGCTCTTCCAGAGGACCTGAGTTCAAATCCCAGCAACCACATGGTGGCTCACAACCATCTGTAGCGGAATCTGATGTCCTCGTCTGGCATAAAGTCATGCAAATAGAGCATTCATAAATAAAATAAATAAATCTTAAAAAAGAAAGTAATTAAACGAGGTCTGAGTAACGAACCAGTGAGCAACATTACTCAGTGGCGTCTGCATCAGTTTCTGCCTCAGGTTCCTGCCCTAAATTCTTGTCCTGCCTTTGCTCAGTAATTGGCTTATAATCTATAAGGTAAAAATAAAACTCTTTTCTCCCCAAGTTACTTTTTTTTCTCTCCCAAGACATGGTTTCTCCGTGTAGCCGAAGCTGTCCTAGAACTCGCTCTGTAGACCAGGCTGGCCTAGTACTCACAGAGATCCTCCTGCCTCTGCCTCTGAGTGTTGAGATTAAAAATGTACTTGACCCCTCAGGGGTGGGAACACTCAAGAGAGGCGCAGGATAGTGAAATGTGTTAGGGTCTGCGAGAAGTCCCCCAAAGACCCCCAGTCACGATGCAACCAGCAAGAGTGTTTATTATACCACATGTATGTGGGGTCACACACCTGTGCAGAATGGCAGCGACCCTGAGAGGGATGCTAAACTCCTTCTAAGCACAGCTACCGGAAATTTAAAAGCAGTGTGACCGTTCTACTTAGGATTGGCTTACATGAGTGGCAATCATATTATTATATTTCTAATTGGTTAGGGCTAATAGGGGTGGGCTAAGGCTATAGCTTTTCCATTCTCGGGCAGGTCTGGACAGGTCCCAGGCTTTGTCCTTATTTATTATCAGCTGTCAGTGGTGGTGGTGGTGGTGGTGGTGGTGGTGGTGGTGGGTTCACCAGCCTTGTACGAGCCTCGTCCAGTGTCGGGCCCTTTGTTTATGAACTGAGGAACTGAGTCCAGTTCTTTCTTTCTTTCTTTCTTTCTTTCTTTCTTTCTTTCTTTCTTTCTTTCTTTCTTTCTTTCTTTCGTTTTATTTATTTATTATGTATACAATATTCTGTCTGTGTGTATGCCTGCAGGCCAGAAGAGGGCACCAGACCCCATTATAGATGGTTGTGAGCCACCATGTGGTTGCTGGGAATTGAACTCAGGACCTTTGGAAGAGCAGGCAATGCTCTTAACCTCTGAGCCGTCTCTCCAGCCCTGTTTTTTGTTTTTCAAGACAGGGTTTCTCTGTAGTTTTTGAAACCTGTCCTGGAACTCACTCTGTACACGGGTCTGGCCTTGAACTCACAGAGATCCACGGGTCTCTGCCTCCCAAGTGCTAGGATTAAAGGCCTGGGCCACCACTGCCCAGGTCCTAGTTCTTAGCTGAGTTATTATGGACCTATCATGATATTTGCCTAGCCCTCTCAAAATCCAGGGCGAAGGGATGAAGTCAGGGTTAGGGAGGCCTGGAATGCAGCCCCTGAGGATGGTTTTTAGTCAGGGGCCTCCTCCCAGCCCTCTGGCATCCATCTTTCTTTGGAATCCAGGGCAGGAAACTCTATTTCAAGCCCCCTCCCCTGAGAGTTGCCTTAGTCCAAACTCCACCTCTGAGAAAACATAGACCCCAGGGAAGGTGGGGTCCACTCCCGCAGGCTATTTAAACTGCCCCCTAGAGAACGAACATGTGGTCTCCGGGTTTTGCATGGTCTCCCCCTTTTTTCTTTTTTCCTCTCCCATACTTTCCAGGGGGAGACATTCTTAGGGCCCAGAGGGCTGGAAGGGGAGCTGAAGGGTCATATGGCCAGCACTTAGGACTGAGGGTGGGGAAGAGCATCCCTGGCAGAGTCGCAGGCCTGAAGGCCTTCGAAGGCCGCTGTTGCCCACCCCTCTGTCCCACCCCACTTGCAGGTTTGTGATGTTTGTGGAAGGGTGTCTGTGGCCTTGGGCTTTTGTATTAGACTTTGAATCTGTAGAAGCATCTCCCGGTATCTGTGTCTTCTTTGACGTCCACGTTGTCTACGCCCTGGAGTCAGATGGGCTGTATGGGTGTAATTTCTAGCACAGGTGTGTACTGTGGAATAACACTTTAACTATGTAAAGACGTGTTACATTGTTTCTGTTGCAGAATATCACTTTAGCTATGTAAAGGGTGTTCCATTTGTTTATGATGCATTTGTTTAATTATGTAACCATAAGTTGCTAGTTCACCTTGCCTGCCTAAGGTCTAATAAAAAACTGAATAGCCAATAGCTGGACAGTAGAAGTCTAGGCAGGGCTGGCATAGGTAGAGAGAATAAGTGTAAGAAGGAATTTAGGCTCAGGAAGAGAGAAAGAAAGGAGAGAATGAGGAGAAAAAGAGGGAGATGCCTGGAGCTAACCAGACACGGAGTAGGGCTTACAGAATAAAAAAGGTAAAAAGCCCTGAAGTAAATCATAGATAGAGAGTAAAGGGAAAAAGCTAGCTAGAAATGAGCATCACTAGTAATAAGTCTGCATCATGATTTGGGGTGGAGGGCTGAGAAAGCCAGCTACAGGTGTGTGCTGTGTGAGCCTGAGCATCTGAGCACGTTCCTTCCCCTAGACAGAGGCTGCTGCTAGTGGCAGGAGGGGCGAAGGGAAAGCCAGGAGTCCTGGGAAGCTGACCTCATGGGTAGATAGGCAGATGGGCCCACTGGAGAAAGGAGGAGGTGACTCCATTGTCTCCAAGGGAACACAATGCCCAGGCCTCAGTCCCTAATCTCTCTATTGTGTCTGCCCTGGCCCCTGGCCTGCTGCCAGGGCTCAGCTGAATGAGGCCATCAATCAGGCCTGTCAGACATCAGCCCTGGTGATCTATCTGTGGGAGAGCAGCCAGCTCTGATGACAACTCCCAGCTCCTCTCTTGGTACCTAGATTCCTCAAAGCCAAGTTCCTTGGTCCCATCCTCGGGCACAGAATAAGTCAACTGAGGGTAGAGGGAGCGCGGTCCAGGCAGCACTGACTGTCTCCACAGGCTGAACTACAGGAGCTGAGCTGCCTTCATGAGTCCAGGAGCTTGGTGGCCATGTGGGAGCACCCACTGGTGCTACCCTGCCAGGTGGAAGGGAGCTGCCTGCAGCCATCTCCTGACAGTAGAGTGGGCTGACCTTGGCCAGTGACGGCAATGCCATCCTGATGTCACATGACTGCCCCCTCTGAACACCCTCAGTAAGACCCAGGACCCCCAGGACCCCCAGTGACTGGGGAGCCGCAGGCCTGTGCCCAGCTGGAAAGAGATAGGGCTCCTGTGGGACAGAAGATGGGGAGACATGGAAGCACCCAGGATGGTACCCACAGTAGACCACGGCAGGAAAAGCTCAGCCACTAGACTGCATGCACAGTGCCTTGGGCCTGTACTTTTTTTTTTTTTTAACATTTTATTTTATTTATTTATTTTTTATATAGAGTGCTCTGCCTGCATGTACACCTACAGGCCAGAAGAGGGCGCCAGATCTCATTACAGATGGTTGTGAGCCACCATGTGGTTGCTGGGAATTGAACTCAGGACCTCTGGAAGAGCAATCAGTGCTCTTAACCTCTGAGCCATCTCTCCAGCCCGGGCCTGTACTTTTGAGTACTTTTGTTCATCCAGAGAACCTGAGTTCAATGCCCAGCACCTGCGTCAAGTCCCTGGCCTCACAATCGCTGTGTAACTAAGGATGCTCTTGCATTCTGATCCTCCTTGCTTCTACCTCCAGAGTAGTTATATACCTGGGTTATAGGTGTGTACCACCACATCTGGTCTACGTTACAGGTGTGCAGCACCACATCTGGTCTATGTTACAGGTGTGCACCACCACATCTGGTCTACGTTACAGGTGTGTACCACCACATCTGGTCTATGTGACAGGTGTGCGCCACTACATCTGGTCTATGTGACAGACATGCACCACATCTGGTCTATGTGACAGACATGCACCACATCTGGTCTACGTGACAGGCGTGCGCCACCACATCTGGTCTATGTTACAGACATGCACCACCACATCTGGTCTATGTTACAGGCGTGCGCCACCACATCTGGTCTATGTTACAGACATGCACCACATCTGGTCTATGTTACAGGCGTGCACCACCGCATCTGGTCTACGTTACAGGCGTGCACCACCACATCTGGTCTACGTTACAGGTGTGCACCACCACATCTGGTCTACATGACAGGTGTGCACCACCACATCTGGTCTACATGACAGGTGTACACCACCACATCTGGTCTACGTTACAGGTGTGCAGCACCACATCTGGTCTATGTTACAGGCGTGCACCACATCTGGTCTACGTTACAGGCGTGCACCACCACATCTGGTCTACGTAACAGGTGTGCAGCACCACATCTGGTTTTCGCGATGGGGACTAAACCCAGAGCTTTGTGCAAGCTAGGCAAGCACTCTATCAACTCCACATCGTGAGCTTCATAATTTCATTACAACAAGAACTGGAAATAGGATAACGGGTGTGTGATGTGTCAGCTTAGAGTACGTTTGACTTTATACCAACACAACTGTAATGTGTAATTTTTAAAAAATCAAGGAGCAAAGATTGGCTGTAATCCCAAGATCCTGGAGGTTGAGGAAGGACTTTAAATCCGGTTGTCTTGGTTACAAACCAAGTAACTTATTTATATATTTATTTGTTTGTTTTTAATTTTTTTTTTTTTTTTTTTGGTTTTTCGAGACAGGGTTTCTCTGTGGTTTTGGAGCCTGTCCTGGAACTAGCTCTTGTAGACCAGGCTGGCCTCGAACTCACAGAGATCCACCTGCCTCTGCCTCCCAAGTGCTGGGATTAAAGGCATGCGCCACCATCGCCCGGCAGTTTTTTTTTTTTGGAAATTTATTTATTTATTTATTATGTATACAATATTCTGTCTGTGTGTACACCTGCTGGCCAGAAGAGGGCACCAGACCCATTACAGATGGTTGTGAGCCACCATGTGGTTGCTGGGAATTGAACTCAGGACCTGTGGAAGAGCAGGCAATGCTCTTAACCTCTGAGCCATCTCTCCAGCCCGGCTTGTTTGTTTTTTGAAACAGGGTTTCTCTATAGCTTTGGAGCCTGTCCTGGAACTCGCTCTGTAGACCAGATAGGCCTTAAATCCACAGAGATTCATTCACTTGACTCTGCCTCCTGAGTGCTGTGGTTAAGGGAGTGTGCCACCACCGCCCAGCTAAACTAAGAAATTTTAGCGAAGGGAATAAAAGCGTTCAGATGCCCCAGAGTCTCAGAAGAGACTATTTAACGAGGTAGTGATGAGATCAACGCGAAGTGGCAGGTCTGATGTGCAGATGCTCTCACGCCACCCAACCCCAAGGCTGCCCAAGGTGGAGCGGGTAGTGCTGGCTGCTTCAAATGCCTGCCTAATGGTCCATTTCTGGCAGCACAGTGGTGTAGTTCTGGCCACCACTGAGCTGGGTGTGGGGTGCCGGCTGTGGATTTGCGACTTCTGCACCCTCTGGGTCACACTGCTGTCTGGTGGTATCCTCCACATTACCAGCGTGAGCCAGGCTGATGTGATCACCTACCACTGTAGGGCATAAAGTGTGGCCAGTATCTGCAATAGCCAGGGTACCCAGCTGGCCCTAATTAAGTAAGAACCAGGATGGGCTCTGGACACAGGGAGAGTGTCTACCTGGTTGTTCAGGAAAGAGAATGCTTTGGAATTCTGACCATCCAACTTTCTGCACAGACCAGAGGGGTCCTGCTAATTCGTGGGGCTTCCAATAGCTCAGCACCTGCTAGAAGTGCAGTGGGAAGCAGGCCTGGACTTGGGCAAGGGATGGACAGGGGCTTTCAGGGCTAGGCTGGGTCAAGCTAGGTGCTGGAGGGTGAACAGAAAGAGGCAGGAGGAGGTGAGAGAGGCAAATGCCCAGGAGATAACAGCACACTGCCTGCAGGCAGCAGAGATGCTGACTCCAGAAACGGGTGCTGAGAAAAGCAAAGGCCAGAATGGGATCCATACTTGATTCAGAGGACAGTAGGCTCTAGGTGAGGTAGGGAGCGGGCTCAGTCAGCCTGTATGAGTTCTTGCATCTGCAACTCTGTGTGCACTAGCGAGTGCCTCCTGCGGGTGAGGAGAGGGAACATTCTGGGTGGTCAAACGGGGCGGGAGATATCGTTTCCTAAAAGAGGGCTGCAGCTGAACCTCTAAGGACAAAACGGGAAGCGGGACACATGGGTGCTGTTTGTTGGTGAGGGCAGTCATGCCTTAATCAGCCACTAGGGGGCTCCTATGACCAACTAAGCAGGCATGGGCAGGAAACTGTAGCCATAGCCACTCAATGCAGTCTCACCAAAGGATACATAACTGAAAAAAAAAAAAAAAAAAAAAAGTAAAAACTAGAAGCCAGGGGGTGCTGCTCACCTTAAGGCCAGCACTCGGGAGGCAGAGGCAGGTGGAGCTCTGAGTTCAAGGCTAACCTGATCTACAGAGGGAGGTCCAGGATGGCCAAGGAAGAGGGCCTGTGCAGGGTAAGAGCTCTCTGCCTGGATCGAGGTTTTGTGCAGTTTGTGTAGTTTTATGTAGTGTGCTCCATTCCCTTAATCACCCGAAGCCCCCTTCAAGTCCCATCCATATATCCTTCCCAGTCGGCCACCCTGCCCAAGACACTCTTCTCTCCTGGAACAAGCCAGGAACTCCCAGGATGGGGAGACTGCAGAGACGGGATGAAAACTCTTCCAGCTGGGCCAGGTTTGCCAGTTAATCTTAAAATAATTTTAAAAAGAAAGAAAATAAATGAAAAAGAGGCCTAGTGTGGTGGTGCAAGCGCTGGTCAGAGGGACATGTCAGGATCATGGGGTCCCCTTGTCGCAGCAGCAGAAAAGAGACTTAGATGCTCTCGCCTGTGGATGACTCTTCTAATAAAGTCCTTATTCCCCCAGGGGGTGGGGGTGGGGAAAGCAGACGAAGAGGCTCAGCAGGAAAAAGCCCTTGAGGCCACCGCAAAGGACCTGGGTTCAATCCCAGGGAGAGAAGAGACTCCTGCAGCTGTCCTTTCCCGAAAGCAAATGTGATTAAGAAACAACCACAGAAAACAAAACAAAGTTGGGGTGGGAGAGTCATTTTTATTTTTGGCACAAGTTAGCCTCAATCTCCCTCCTTCAGTCACCTGGGCACTGCCATTATAGCTGTGTACCTCCACCCCTAGAGTTAATAATAATTTTAAAATTAAAGGTTGAGAAGGGAAAGGAGACACTGGGATCTCTGATCTGGAACTGACTTAGAAAGGCAAAGCAAAGGATGGGGGGTGGGTTCCTCTAAGAAAGTAGGAGAAGCCCAATGGGGTCCCCCATTCTCTGCTATCCCACCTTCCCATGTGGGATTAGAGGACCAGCAGAACCTCAGTATCTGTCTCTGGGTTTTTATTATTCACGCTACAGCACTGTGCTGTCTTATGGTGCTGGGAATTTAGTCTACGGCCTCATACATGCTAGGCTCTATCACTCAGAGTTAGACTACCAGCCCCTGATGGGCTTCGGACTTGAGATCCTCCTGCTTCAGCCTCCTAAGTAGCTAGTGTTGGGCCCTAAAGGAGGCCAATGGGGGAGGCCCCCCATATAGGATCTCATAGGGAGTAAGTCCAAGCCAAGAAGGGGTGTTCCGCACCCGGAACAGGGCTAGGGGACGGAGCTATACCCAGTCTCTAACGCCAGATTCCAAAGCTAATTTGGATAAAGTCTCCTTTATGGTTTTATTCATCCTTTCTACCTGTCCTGAACTCTGGGGTCTGTATGCACAATGTAATTTCCAATTAATCCCCAGTGTCTTGGCCACACCCTGACTTACCTGGGAGACAAAGACTGGGCCGTTGTCAGTCCCGATTACCTTGGGCAGGCCAAACCGAGGAAAAATATCTTCTAGTATCTTCTTCACCACCATTTGAGCTGTTTCTCGTTTGGTGGGGAAAGCTTCAGTCCAACCAGAGAAGGTGTCTATAAAAACTAGAAGTTCGAGACCAGCCTGGTCTACAGACCTAGTTCCAGGACAGGCTCCAAAACCACTGAGAAACCCTGTCTCGAAAAACCAAAAAAAAAAAAAAAAACTAGGAGATATTTATTACCATATTTTCCTGGCCTTATTTCAGTAAAGTCCACTTCCTAATGAGTACCAGGCCGGTCTCCCCTTATTCTTATGCCCTCCGGGGCACTTTGCCGTTTTGCGTTTACCTTGGCACAGGGGATACAAGTTGATGTCACTTGCTGTATGAGTGAGTTAAGACCTGGAATATAAGAGATTTAATCTTTTTATGTCCTAAATGAGTCCATCGATGCATTTGAGTGACCAGCTCAAAAGCATCTTTCTTGGGCAACATGGTTTTGCCTTGATATTTTCAAGCTTTTTGTTGTTCATCAAAGTCTGCATTAAGTTTCTGAATAGTCTCTAGATCCTGGGTTGAGTATTGGAAATGATCTTCTGTGGAGGGTACCATACATGGGTCGGAGGCAGGGTACTTAAGAGATTATAAGGATTGGGCACCGTAGGATGAATGTCTAGAGTGTGGCGATTAACTCCCCTTAAGTCCTGGACTGGTCTGTAGTCCCCTGTGCCTGGCTTCTTTACTGGGAGAAGAGGTGTGTTCCAGGGGGAATGGCAGGCCTTTAAGATGCCCAGTGTTAAAAGTCTCTGAATGTGGGGCCTGATTCCTTCTCGGGCCTCGCGGTTCATGGGGTATTGTCTTATGGAAACTGGAGTGGCTGATGGTTTTAACTCTATTATCAAAGGAGGCTGATTGCTTGCCAGCCCCATACCTGCGTTTCCGCCCAGGCCTGGGGGAAATCACGGAGCCATTGGTCATCAATGGGCAGCCCCGAGGGAGGAGGCAGTTCAAACAGTCTATGTTCGTCCTCTAATCTTAAAGGTAGAATTTGAAGAGCCTGGCCAGTTTCTGAGAAGTGAATTTGTGCCCCAACTTTGGACAGGAGGTCTCTGCCCAGCAGTGGGTAGGGGCATTCCGGCACCATGAGGAACGAATGAGTCACTTGACCAGTGTTTAAATTAACTTTTCTTTCTGTGGTCCATCGGTATATTTTTCCCCCGGTGGCCCCCTGAACCCAAGAGGTTTTTGAACTCAAAGGTCCATTTGCTTGTGTGAGGACCGAATGTTGGGCTCCAGTATCTACCAAAAAGGTGGTAGGGTGCCCCCCCCCCCACTAGAAGGGTTACCCGGGGCTCGGGGGGGGGGGCTCTGAGCCCTGACCGTCCTAATCACTGTCTTCCAGGGCTAGGACAGGAACTGGCTTTTTCTTGGGTTCAGCTGGACGTTTTGGGCATTCCTTGATCCAATGCCCTCTCTCTCTGCAATAGGCACACTGATCTCGGTGCACTCGTGGCCGCCTTTGTCTCCCCTATCCTTGTCCTGGTGCTTCTTAGGTTGCTCTACACTGCGTACTGTTGTGGCCAAGATCTTACTTAACTCACGGCTACGCCTTTTATCTCGTTTGTCCTCTCTCTCTTCCTGTTCCTTGCGCCTTCTTTCTTCCTTTTCCTCTGGTGTCTCTTCTTTTGTTAAAAATTCTCTCTGCCTCCTTTACTAAATCTTGGAGGGAGTAACCCTGCAGTCCCTCCATCCTCTGCAGCTTGCTACGAATGTCAGGTGCTGACTGGCTTATAAAAGACATTATTATATCAGCCTGGCGATCCGTTGCCATGGGATAAAAGGGGTGTACATTCTGTACCCCTCGAATAGCCTTTTTAGAAATCCTGCAGGTGTTTCCTCAGGCCCCTGTATTATTGCTCTTACCTTAGCCAAATTAGTGGGCCGTCTGCCAGCCCCTTGGAGACCCACTAATAGAATCTGAGGGTAAAGACGAAGTCGCTCCCTACCAGCTGGAGTATTGAAGTCCCAATTGGGTCGGGTCAAAGGGAAGGCATCCTCTATCTCATTTGGCAACTGGGTTGGCCTTCCGTCAGCTCCCAGGACATTCTTCCGAGCTTCAAGGAAAACACGCTGTTTTTCCTCTGTAGTGAGAAGTATCTGCAAAAGCTGTTGGCAATCATCCCAAGTGGGCTGGTGAGTAATCAGAACAGATTCTGTAAGGGCAGTCAGGGCCTGGGGATCCTGGGAAAAAGAAGGGTTATGAAGTTTCCAGTTATAAAGATCAGAGGCTGAAAAAGGCCAGTATTGAAACTGGTCAGCCATTGAGCGGAGGGGGAGTGCTTGGGAAGTCCACCTTTCCCTTGCAGATGTCCCGCGCAGCAGGCCGGCAGCAGTATCAGTCGTGTCAGGGCTAGGGGGCCTGTCAGGGTCTATATCAGGTTCAGCAGGTTCCTCAGGAGCAGGCGCAAGAGGGGTTGCCTCGGCCTGGGGCAGAAGAGGCTGGGGATAGAGAGGAGGAGGGTCAAAAAGCAGGAGGTCTGACTGATTGTCAGAGAGAATTGGTGGTGTCTGGGTCTGGGACTTCCGTTTCGGTCGCTCCTGCATGGGGAAGAGAGAGGACAACGGGTCCAGGGGAGGGGCAGTTGGGGTTGCTGCCGTCCTCGGAGTCAAAGGGGTGGTGGAGGGCCAGGGAGCGGGTACTGGGTTTCCGGCTCCCGCAGGCAGGACAAATGGTTTGACCCAGGGCGGAGGGTCTCTGGACAAGCTTTCCCAAGTTACGATGTAAGGAACTTGATCAGGATGGCCCTGCTGGCCAGGCTGAAAGACTCTTGACTTAACCTGCAAAATAGTATTCAGATTAAATGTTCCTTTAAAAGAGCTTGTAATAGACAAAGCAGGGGTCCTTCTCCTCTCGAGGCTGAGGGACCTCTGCCGTGGCAGAATAAAAATTCCTCTTGCTATTGCATCAACCGTGCTGTGAGTGTCTCTTGGGGCGACCTCCTCCTTGGTGGGGCTTTAGGGCCCAACACTAGGATTTATAGGCCTGAACCATAAGATCCTGCTAAGATTCTCATGCCAGACACTCGAGTCAAATCTGTGTAGTTCTAAGTGAAGGGCACTTATGAAAAGTTAAGTTCCTGTTAGAAAGGGCCAGACAATATAAGCTTTAAGAAGACAAGTGAGGGGCTGGAGAGATGGCTCAGTGGTTAAGAGCACTGACTGCTCTTCCAGAGGACCCAGGTTCAGTTCCCAGCACCCACATGGCAGCTCACAAGTGTCTGAAGATCCAATTCCAGGGGATCTGACACCTTCACACCAATGCACATAAAATAAAGTTAAATAAACCATAAAAAATTAAAAAAAAAAAAGAAGAAGACAAGTGAGAGTGGCGGGGGGGGGGAGGGGGGAGGGGAAGGCAAGGCTAGTTTACAGCCCAAGGCAGCAGCTCTCCACCTGTGGGTCAGGACCCGTTTGGGGGTCCTAGATCAGATGTTTATATTACGATTCATATCAGTAGCAAAATTACAGTTCGGAAGTAGCAACAAAATAATGTTACGGCTGGCTGGGGTCACCCCAGCACGAGGGGCTGTGTGAAGGGACACAGCACTGGGAGAAACGGGAGCCGCCGCCGTAAGCTGGGGACAGTTGCCAGGCACACAGTAGCCCCCATGGCGGCTTTCAGTTTTCCATAATAAATGGGGGGTCACATAATGAACATGTGTTCTAGGTGCAGAGTGGTGGTGTTTGGGAAAACATTTCTCTCATCTGAATATCCTGACACTTGTCCCGCGGGGAGTCTTGGGAGACCCTTAGGGAAAGCGATGCAAGCTCCATCCCTGCCTGTTCCTTCTCGAACCCCAGCTGGCTTAAACGTGGTCTGTGGTCCAGACTAGCCTCCGGCTCACGAATGCCCTGGTGATCCTCTATGCAAGGATCCAGCCATGCATTACCATGACCAGTGTTGTGCGGGTCGTTTTACCTGATGAAGCAGCAGCCACGATGGGGCAGAAGCCATGTGGGAGATGGCAAGGGTTCACCCATCCTTGCTTTAGCCTGTTTCCCCTCAGTGGGCTTTGGCCTGGCCTCAGTATCTAATTCCCACAGTGCACTAGACCCGGGTGTTAGAAACCGACCCAGTGCCCTCTGCCTCCCACGGCCACTTGTTCCCTGAGCCTCCTGGGTAAGAGGTGCCTTCCTCCCATCCTAACCAGGCCACTGCCCTCACCTTCATGCTTTCCCATAAATGGCTGCTCCCTCAAGTGTAGAGGGCATCCAGGTTCTGTGTACTGGGACCCTGGTGATGTCTGTTTCTGTCCCCAGCATTTGAGGTCTATGTCTGTGGCCCTAATCAGTGAAGCACCAGGGTATTCTCCGTGTGTGGGGTGAGCCTCCAGGCCTGAGGCACTTGGCAGCCTAGGTCAGGAGATGGCCCAAATGGTAGTGGGAATAAGCCGGGGTGTCAGGGCCATTTCTTCTCTTCCTTGCCTGCCTAGCTCCCCTAATTTGTCCACGATCCCTGTGGGGCTCAGTGCACTGACCCTAGACTGGTTCAGTTGGGAAGTTGGAAATACAATCAAGCAACTTCCCAACAGGTACCCCACACCCCACCCACCTCTCACCACCGGATTTTTCTCTGGGCTGCCAGCTCACAACAACACGGAGACATTTTTTAAAATTATTTTATTTAATTTCTTGTGTATTGGTCTTTGCCTCCATGTATGTCTGTACGAGGGTGTCAGATCACCTGGAAGTGGAGTTACAGTTATGAGCTGCCATGTGGGTGCTGGGGATTGAACCCAGGTCCTCTGGAAGAGTAGACAGTGCTCTTAACCACTGAGCCATCTCTTCAGTCCCGACACGGAGACTTATTAACTATGAAAAATTGGCTTTTTTTTTTTTTTTTGGTTTCTCGAGACAGGGTTTCTCTGTGGTTTTGGAGCCTGTCCTGGAACTAGCTCTTGTAGACCAGGCTGGTCTCGAACTCACAGAGATCCGCCTGCCTCTGCCTCCCGAGTGCTGGGATTAAAGGTGTGCAACACCATAGCCCAGCTAAACTAACCCATTTCTATTAATCTACATTCTTTCAGGTACTCCCTAACCTGCTTCTTCCATGTCTCCTCCCATCCCTCATCCACTTAGATTCCTCCTCCTACTTTTCTTTCTCCCCACCTTCACACAGTGTACAAATAATCCACCACACACACACACACACACACACACACACACACACACACACACACACGAACACACACAGAGCCTTCCCTTTCCACCAAGCACCTCCACCCACCCATGGCTCTGCCCCCTGCCTGCTGTACCATACAAGTGATTGCCCTTCTTTGTCTGAGCAGGTCTCAGCTGCATCTTCAGGACCCCTCTTTTAGCCTGTGAGTTTTGGCTGTTTGTTTTTCTTTACACACCAAGTCTCTGTTGAAGATGAGGCTATTTACCAATTCAAGGCGGAAAACAGCATGGGTTCCAAACAAGCCAGTGCCCAGAAGGCTATGATAGGGAACCCAGAGCCATGCCCAACTCCCAGGGATCTGCAGGTATGGCTTTGTTCAGTTCTGCCAGTGTCCTAAGAGCTACCCCTCTGGTGGACATGGCCAGTGCAAGCTGGGTGTGGATGTGCGGGTGAGAAAGGCCTTCACTCACACTCACCTTGGGCACAAAGGTGTGGGTACTTGGCTGTACTGGCAAAGTCAGTCTTGGGCCCTAGCGACCTGAGTCAACCCCTTCTAGACTCTTGACAGGTTTCTGGGACCGTACTCCAGAAGACTGCCTCTGCCACGCTCTCAGGCTTCCTCGCTGCTCTCCAGTCTGGCAGACTGCTCCAGTAGCCTCCTCTGCATTCCTTGGAGACCTGGATGGGCCAGCCAGGTATCAAGAGGGGTCTAAGTTTCCTTATGGAGCTGGGGTCATGTGGCTGGGGAGAGGGGATCCTGAGATGCCAAGTAGGTCTCCAAGAGGCTGTGAGGAAAGGCACACTTGAGAACGTCTTTAACCTGGAGGCAGCCACAGCCTACACCCCATGCAAGGCCCACTGCACCAGAGCGGCCGGCACCCAGGCTCTGACCCCATCCTGGTTTCCAGCACTGGTAGCAGTGTGACGGTTGCCTCAATGTTGTCGAGTCCCTGACTTCAGGTGAGCTAGGGCTGTCATCTGTTTTGTTTTTCTCTGCAATCCTGTTACCCTGGGCTTCTCCAAAGTGTGCAGTGTCACCTCTGTGCCGCTGAGAGCCATTGCCCTTGCTGGGCCGCTGAACAGGTGGGTTTTATGTCAACATAACACAAGCTATTTGAACTGAGAGGAGGGAACTACAGGTGAGAAAATGCCTCCATAAGACTAGGCTGTAGGCAGACGTTGTCTATTTAGTGAGTGTAGGGCGGGTGGTCCTGGGTTCTCTAAGAAAGCAGACTAAGCCATGGAGAACAAGCCAGTAAGCAGCACCCCTCTATGGCCCGTGCATCAATTCACAGGCCTCCTTCAGTGATGGGCTATGATGTGGAAGTATAAGGCAAATAAACGTCTTCCTTCCAACTTGCTTTTGGTCAGGTATTTCATCAGAGCAATAGGAACGGTGATTAAGATGCCAAGGCTTCCTTGCCCTCAGCAGCCAAGGGCTCGTTTTTGGCAAGCAGTGATCTTTCTCCACACAGACCTGAGTGAATTGCTAACATTGCTTATTATTTACCTATTTGAAAAGTGCCTTGTTACATAAATGGTCTAGGTTGGATTTGAACTTCTAGGCTGAGCTACATGTACGTATTGTAGTGCCCGAGTGCCTGGTATTCCTTTATTCTTTTGTTTTTCAAGACAGGGTTTCTTTGTCAAGACCAGACAGGCCTCAAACTCACAGATATCCACCTGCCTCCCGAGAGCTGGGAATAAAGGTGTGCACCACTACTGCCTGGCTTTTTTTTTTTTTAAGTTTTTAATGTATATAGGTGCTTTGTCTGCATGTCTGTGAAGGACATGTGCTTGGTGTCTGTGGAAGTCAACCTGAGAGAATCAGAGCCCTCCTGGAGTTACAGGCTACCACACGGGTCCTAGGAATTGAACCCAGGTCTTCTGGAAGAACAGCCAGTGCTCCTAACTACCGAGGAGCCATCTTCTCAACCCCAATGTCTGTTTCAGTTTTATTTTTTTTTTTTTTCTTCCAAGACAGGGTTTCTCTGGGTAGCACTGGCTGTTCTGGAACTCAGAAATCTGCCAGCTCTGCATGTGCCACCAACGCCCGGGAGTTTGTATTTTTAAAGATTTGGCTGAGCAGTGGTAGCATGTGCACATAATCCCAGCATTAGGGAGGTAGAGATAGGCAGATCTCAGAGTTCAAGGTTAGCCTGGTCTCTATAGGATGAGTTCCAGGACAGCCAGGGTTACACAAAGTGTCTCAAAAAAAATTTTTTTATGTGAATGCATGTTTTGCCTGATGTACATGTGTGTGCTGTGTGTATGGCTGGCACTCTTGGCAAGTCCACATGGATGCTAGGAATTGAACCCAAGTCCTCTACAGTAAGATCAAGTGATCTTAATCTCAAGCCATCTCTACAAACCCTTGATTTCTATTCCTTGTTTTTCATGCCATGTTTCTATATGTAACAACAGCCTTGGCTGTCCTCGAATGCAGAAAGATCTGGCACCTACTTCTGCCTCCCAACTTCTGGATTAAAAGCGTGCACCACCAGGCAAGACAGATTGATTTCTACTTCTAAAGGGATTAGTCTGATTGACAGTTTCAGTCCGAGAATCTCCTGTTAAAAAAAGCAACACCTCAAAACTGTGATGCCTCCCTTTCCCAGCCTGTTAATGAGCAGCAAATGGCCACTCGTCACCTTTGTCATCCTTTGTAAAGATCAAACCCTTCCACTACCTCAGCCAACCTTTCCCTTTGTCCCACAGTGTAAACCAAAATGGTCTCGGAGGAAGAAAAGCCCATGGGTTATGTTCCCACAAATACTGTCTCTTCTGTGCTCAGGTAGCGTCGACACCAGGATTGGTAACAAGCTTCCAGTGCGGCTCCTCTACATAAAGGGTATAAAGTGTGGCAGAGCATTAAGGAGCTAGACAGAGTCCTGACTTTCAAGTATTCTTTAGCTGGGAGTCATCTAAAAAGTTTGTTAGAAATAAAACGCAGAGCTGGAGAGACGGCTCAGTGTTAAGAGCACCGGGTGCTCTTCCAGAGGACCTGGAATTGACTCCTAGCACTCACGTAGCACCTCACAACTGTCTAACTCCAGTTTTAGGGGATCTGGTACCCTTACACCAAATACAATTAAATAATGAAAACACAGAATGACTGATGCTTTGTGTTGAGAGACCAATTCTAGGCCTTTTTGGGGGTGACGCATTCTGAATGTTAAGGTTTGGTGTGAATCTCTGATGCTGATATGACTGTCTAGAGAAACCAGCTACCAATAATTATACTCTACTAGACTAGTACAAGTGTGTGTGAGGGTGGGGCAGGTAGGGAAAGTCCGATTCCTACTCCTAATACCTCAGACTCTACGTCATCAGATAGCTGAAGAAGGGTCCTAGAGGAGAGGAACAGCAGCAGAGGTAGGTAAGAATTTCAATAGTTCTACAAGAGGGAGAGGGAGAAAAAAAAAGGGAGAGGGAGAGGAAGAGAGGGAGGGAGGGAGGGAGGGACAGAGCCAGGCAAGGGAGCAGTCGCCAAAGGTATCATGGTGGGACTGTAGAGCATAGCCATAGCTTATCCATCAATACTCCTCAGATTCTCTCACCAAACCACTCCCTCTCCCACCACAGCCACCACTAAAGCACAAGCAACAGGAAAGCTTAGAAACCATTCCTTTCTTTATTAAACATAGCTTGCAAGTGATAAATATTACAAAGTTTTTTCTTTTTATCCTTTCTCCAAAAATTAGCTTATTATTTGAATCCTCACTGCTGAAATTCTCAGCAGTCTCTGAAACAGATGGGAGTGTATTTACCTTTTGAAAACCAGTTCCTATTGGTCTTAGTTTTTCCATTTTATTTCCCAAACACAATGCAGAAAATTAGAATGAGTTATTTTTAAAAAAGAAAGAAAAAAAAGGAAACTTAAAGAGAGTTGTGCAAAAGGGTCTTGTTCCCCTCCCACCCACCCCTATTCAGGGAAGGCCATTGCCCACCCCACCTCCCTGCTCCCCGCCACCCACCCCAATCTATCCTCCACCTTCACCAAGGCCTCACCCATCAACCTATGCTCTCTCCAGGAGTCAGAGTCAATAACTTAAGAGAGTAGAAACACTCAGCCCAGGAAATGAGGAATAAACTGGGCCTCTGAAGGAGACGGACTGTCAACAGTTGCCTGTGGGGGCTCAGACGAGATCTGAGGGAAGGAGATGTGGGCCACATCTGTGCTCTCCTCATCACCAAGATGAGGTAAATTCCACACCTATAGCTCACAAAGACAGCAACTTGGCTACCAACCTGGTGGGCATTCACTGGTTAACCATTCTTAAGGATTCTGAGTACAAGGTGAGGCTTGGAGCCTGGTCCCTGTGGTGACATGGCTAGAACACAAGGACCAAGATGTCACTGGTTTAATAGCCTACACATCCTGCCACCTCTCCCCACATCAATACTGAAGCAGGGACTGGCAACTTTCCAAAGACACTGCCAACAGCAGACCAAGTCCCTTTCAGTTCCTCCCTTGTCTTGCAGTCCAGTACTTCCCTCACCTCAGGCGCTTTTTGGTTTTGGGCAGGTGGGAAAAGAACTGTAGGATCCTAAGTGTGGAGGCCAGTGGTTTCTCCCTCACATCACAGGCTGAAGGCACTGAGCTCCACCAAAGATCACACAGCAAGTCTGTAGGTTCCAGGCATCCACACCGTGCCTTCGTGTGTCTTGGATTCTTATTTTCTACAATCCTGGCCCTGGAGCCCTGTTAATTCACAGGAGCAAGCCTCACCTCAATGCACACAACCTGGAATGGTGTAGGTAACTTCCTTAGGACGCCTAAAACCCTTCCTTCCTACTATCTCTTGACAATCCACCCTTTCAGAGGTCCATGAGGTTCTTTTTCTGAAGGTTGGGGGAAATCCCTTGCATAAGAAAGCTTTGACACTGGATTTTGTTATATAGGTATATTGTATATATGCTGATGCAATCAGAGGGGGAAAAACAGTGCAAATACAATTACAATTCATAATAATACTTGGTTTCGATGCCCCCAGGAACTGCCCCATTCCTCGGCTACCTCCCAACCTCCAGCACTTCCCCACAGTATCAACCTAATGCTGGGGGTAGGAAGAGTGGGCAGGTTAGGGTAGGGAGTGGGCTCTGCCAAGGCAGTGCTGGTGACCTGGAGGGATTACTCCAGGGTGGGGAGGGCAAGGCACAAATTAGGGGCGGGTGGTGGGGGAGGTGGCATCTTTAAGGAGAGATGGGGTTGGAGCAGCTGCCAGTCTCAGTGTGCTGGGCCCGGCCCACTCCTCTCCCACCCTCCACAGCCCTGTCTCCCTACACCCTCCCCTTCCCCAGAAACCCTTTTGCACGGATCATACACAAACGAGCACATTACAAAATGACATAACACAGTTTCACAATATCCATGGCTAGGGCTTTTTTTTTCTCTTTTTCAGTTTTTTTTTTCTACACAATGTACAATTCCTTTTAAATGGATCAAGAAATAGCTTATATACATGAATGAGTCCTTGTTATAACATCTTGGCAGCAAATATCATAAGCTAATGAAGATCTTGATGAAAAGGAAGGGAACCTAGGATGAGCTGGGGAAGGGGCTGTGGAGAGAAGGGTTATGCCTTCTAGAAAAAAGGGAGGAATGGGAACGGCTTAGGGAAAGGAACAAAAGTAAAATATCAAGAAGCATCTTTACAAAGCAGTTCTATAGCTAATTCCTTTTAAAGGGGCGAGGAAAGGTAACCAAGGCAGGAGAACATTTATCTTGGTGTCTTTAAAAAGAAATGTCTACCATACATATATCCCAAAATGCAAGAAAAATACTTATTCAGCGATGGAGGGAGTTCAGATGCTACGGTCAGTGACAAAATAAAATGACAAATAAGGACCTCTGTCTCCTAATTTTACCCCAGCCTTGCCACTAATCCACCCTTTCCAGGTTTCTACAGAGTAAGACACCGTGCTGAGTGACTGCTTTTAGTGTCTCAGGGTCTAGAGGAAGCCAGAGTGTACTGGTTGGATCCTCACTCTACTGACACCTGGGAGCCAAAGTCCAATGGTAAAGGACAGCTGAACTCAGGGCCTTTCCCCCTATCCTTTGGGCATGAGGGTTAGTATCTAAAGGCCGGTGGCCTGAGAGTGAGAGTTAAAAAAAGGGTTGGAAGGACACAAGGCAATCAACGATGTAAAATGTAGAGGCTTAAGAAAGGGGACCGGAGCAGGATTAAGGGAGGAGATGGAGGCTAACACTTTACCATGATTAAGAAAGATCTCATCCCTCTCACTAGTTCCTGGGAAGGACATGAAGATGGGGAAAAAGAGGAGAAATCAAACCTCAGCAACTGAGCAAAGGGCCACAGAGCTATACTAGTCAATAAGCAGCTTCTATGTAACTGACCCTGAAGGGATAAAAACAGGGAAGACTCTCCCCTCTCCCCTATGGCCTCAGCACCCAAACAGGCACTGTATTATATGGGCTTTCCTTCCCCACCATTCCCCATTTCTATAATCTTACTTCCAAACCCTACTCAAAGTGGCCTGGCTCCCAGGGAGAGCCTAGCTCGGGCAGGGACAGCCCAGCCGGACAGTATAGTATTGCACACTCTCTGTTCCTTTACATCTCAACTGACAAACTTGGGCACCTTGTACCTATGAGCACCTCTGAGCTGGGGGTCAGGGAGACTTAACAGAAATGGCACTTCATCATGGGGTAGGGAGAGGTTAGACAGACATGCCACAAGGCAAGATGACTGCTAAGAAAAACATTTAAAAAGTGGAGGGAAAAAAACTTCCCATTTTGTGGAAGAGAAAAACAAGGTCAATTTATCCAGTGCTTTCAAAGCACAGAGGGCAAAGAAAAGATGTAAGAATATATCTTTATTATATATATATATGTATATAATTTTAAAATAATCCCAGACCCAGCTCCATTAGCCCCCCCTCCCTCCCCACCACTTACAGTCAGGGGCACCACATTCCCCAGAAAAATACTTGAAATGACCTGCTCAAACTACTTGTTACTAGCATCTAGCTTCCAGGTCACTTCCCCACTGGGGAGCCCAGACACAGCTGTGTCTCCGCTCCTTTATTAAGTGCTCAATGAATCTGAAGGAAAGGAAAAGCCAGGGAGGCCCGTGGGGCCAGTATAATCCCCACAGTGGCACTGGAGTATGTGAGAAGACCAGAGTAGGGGACTGAGCTTCATTTCAGCTCCCTTCCCACCCTACCCCCAAAGTTTATGGGAAAGGTGTGCAGTTTGTGTGTGAATAATTTTAAAAGTGCCTTCTTACTTTAAAAAAATTATTTAGTTTTTAAAAATAAAAATGAGGGAATTTCCTCAGGTGGCTATCAAGGGCAAAATATCACACAACTCCTCATACACCTGCTCAGAGCGTCCCCAGTACACTCTGGCGGCATCTAGCGCTGTAGCGGCAGGTGCGTGCACACACTGAGGAGAACAGAAACCCTTCATTTTCAGGCTTCCCTTACCTCACAACAGCTTGGTCCCCACCTCCTTGCCACAGTGTGGGCAAACAGGATGCTAACCTCCCTAACCCCACAACAGCAACATTGCACAACTCAATTCATTCTCTACATTAGTAGCGCCTAAGAAAAAAATAAAAATAAAAAACAAAAACAGCAAAATTATTAAAATTTTGGGGAAATGAGCTTGGGGAAGACAATACTTGTACAGCTGAGGTCCAAAGCTGGTTTGACAAAAGTTGCTTGGCTCTGAGGAGTTGGATCTATAGTCAGCATAGCAAAGGCGGAACAGGACACCAACCTGATTAGGGGCTACAGCCATATCTCTCAGCATTCAAGAGGGCAAAGGGATAGAAAAATGCAAGGATCTTGACTGCTGGGAGAAACCTCTCCTTCTGTCACGTGATTCACTTACACCTATTCCAACTTCTAGGACAGCCAGCCACCTGCAGCTGGAAGCAGCCACTCCTCTGGGACTACAGTTAGAAGGAAGATTAACATTTGTTAAGAGGGTAGGAAGATGTGATGGGAGACAATTTTTACAAAGAAAATAAAATGGACAATCTTGGGATGGTTGGCCTGGAGCAGACTTCTGTGTCCTCACGGGGTCAGAAGGTCATCTTATCCCCGGCCGCAGTCCTCTTTGGGACACTATTAATTTATGTCACACCCTTCCCCCAATCTCCCTACAGGTAGTTTTTTGTTTTAAGCTTCTCCCTCCAAGCTCTTTTCCTTATTCTTAAAGAGCCTCTCACACTGTCCAGATCCTGACCAACCACAGCTGGGATGCTAGTCCTACTTGCACGATGATGATACCTATTCCACAACCCAGGTTGAGTGTCCCTAACACTCTCAGTTATGCCCACAGGGCAGCCGAGGATCCATTGCACTCTGCATGTGGTCACTGAACTGTATATCATTTGTATTTTTTTTTTTTTAAGAGGGAGCATTAGCAGAATGGAGGTAGGGAAGGAAAGAAAGCAGAAGATGGGGGGTGTTAACCGTCCACAGAACAAAGGGAAGACACACAATATAATTAAAAATGATAATAATAATTATAGCATAAACAAACTTTAGAAACACACATCAAAGAACTTAGATTCTCCCCAGGACCTCATTCAGACCTCTATCAGAGGTAAAGATCCACCTCACCGTTAAAGGAAATCGAAGAGAGAAGACAGAGCAGCAGGAGGATAGGTCGCAGCAGTGTGAAAAAGAGGGGAGGTGGCAGGGCGGGACGCGTTTTCTTGTTGATGTCTATTTTTGTCTTCTGTTTTTTCGGTTTTGCTTTCCGTGTATGGTAGGCACCAGTACAGGCACTGCATGCGACGGAAGTTGGGGGGCAATAGGAGAAATGGGCAAAGGGTTCAAGGATGGGCAGCACAAGTGGACAGGCGTTATTTCTGTCCACTGATGGACTGAGATATAGACCGGGGAGGGATCATGTCTAAAAGGTATTCACGTTGCCGGTCTGCCAAACTGGGGGCTTTATGTCCTCCGATGCCAGTGTTCAAATACGCAATGTTGACACCTAGATTCGGGAGACAAAAGAAGAGGACAGGTATTAAGAAAAGAAATGGCACTGCACAGGAGGAGATTGCGAGGAAACATGCAATTTCCTGCACTTGTCTAGCCTGAGCTAGCTTCGTTTCAACAGCAGCTACACTCTTACTCCCAAGCTTCAGAGAAAGAGCTCCTTCAGACATGTCAGCCCTAACTGGGCAGTGGTGGCACACACCTTAGTCCCAGCACTTAGGATGAAGACTGGTGGATCTCTGTGAGTTCGAGGCCAGCCTGGGCTACAAAGCGAGTTCCAGGCCAGCCAGAACTGTTATACAGAGAAACCCTGTCTCGAAAAACCAAAAAAGGTCAGCCCTACCAGGAATAATGAACAGTCTTTACAATACAGTATAGAAGAAAGAGGTTAAACAGCAGTAAGAGAAAAATGGTTGAAAGGAAGAGGAGGGGCTTGGAGAGATGGCTCAGCGGTTAAGAGCATTGCTTGCTATTCCAAAGGTCCTGAGTTCAATTCCCAGCAACCACATGGTAGCTCACAACCATCTGTAATGAGGTCTGGTGCCCTCTTCTGGCCTGCAGGCATATATTGTATACATAATAAATAAATAAATATTAAAAAAAAAAAGGAAGAGAAAAAAAAAACAATCTGCTCTGATTTGGGAATCACTGAGTGTGAAAAAGAATCCTAGATCATTCATACTAGACAGCAGACCCTGCTGTTTTAGCCAACAGAAATAAAAACTCACATGCCCAACAAAAGCACATCAGAATTTTATAATGGTGGGGACCCTGCTGTTTTCACCAGAGTACTAGTGCACATGTAAGACTTAATAAAAATTCATGTGCAGAATAATAAGCATAGTTATAATGTCCTGAAGAGAAAATAGAAAGCAAAGGAACAATGGGCCTAAAGGGGCTGCTAAAAATTTGTGCATAGGGACTAGAGAAGGCTCAGCAATTTAAGAGCACTGGTTGCTTTTTCAGAGGACCAATGTTTGACTCCCAGGACCCACATGATGGGTCACAACTGTATGTTAACTATACGTCTGGGTGATCAAGACACCCTACTATGGTCTCTATGGGTACCAGGTATACAAGTGGTATACAGACATACATGCAGGTAAAATACTCATATACACTAACGAAAGAAAAGAACTGTGCGCTAGACAGAAAGCTCAGGCAGCAAAGCGCTTGCCATGCACATATGAGGACCTGAACTTGATTCCCCAGCAGCCACAGAAAAAAGCTGGGTTTTGGTGGTGCATGCTCATAATCCTAGCAATGGGAGCCAGATCTCTGAAGTTTCTGGCCAGCCAACCTACTTCATCAGCTGGAGGCCAGTAAAGGACCCTATCTCAAAAAACAAGTAGACAGTGCCTGAGGAATGACACTCAGGACTGACTTCTAACCTCTATACATACACCTATGTACACAGAAAGAACTGTGCACTAAAGCTAGTGGTACACACCTGTAATTTCAGCACTTGTGATGGAGGAGTTCACAGAAGTAGCAGCCTTGGTTACACAGCAAGCTCAGAGTCAACCTGAGCTATACATGACCCTTAAAGCAGAGACTAGTCAACTCTGAGGTAAGTTCTGAAATTAATCCATCTTACCTGGCATACCAAGGAGGCCACCTGGCACAGACAACTGGGGTGCCTGTGCAAAATTTGAAAGCATGGATCGGGCAGATGTGGGAATACCACGCTGGAGGCTGCTCTGGGGCTGTGGCGCCTGCAACAAGGGGACAATTGATGAAACCTTACCATTACAGAAGTTCAAGTAGAAGACAAAAGCACAGGAGTAAAAGAGAACAGAACCATTTCATGCAGAAGTACAGCCCCCAAGAGAAAGCAGGGTTGGGGAGAAGTTCCTCACCTGCCGAAGTGTATGATGTCTCATGATGGTCTCTTGTTTACTGACACTGGATACAGCTGGAGCTGTAGTAGGGGAGAGTGCTGCCTGCTGCTGTAATCGCTGTTCAATTTCCTGTTGGGAGTTATTAGATGAGATTGAACAAGACAGCACCTAATTTTCTAACTAGAAAACCAAGGTCTTATTTCTGTAATGACGCCAGTTAGTTACAATCATTCGGAAAAGGCAAAAAGTATGGTGAGATGGTTACACTGAGATCTCCAGGTACAAGCAGCCAACATGTCTTATTGATTAAAAGCATTCGCTTCTCTCCAGAATACTGGCTTTCATAAGGATAACTGGAGGACAATGGATGGTAATGTAATTAAAGCTAATGAATCATCGAGGTCCTATTTATCTCTGTAATTTTTTAATGAGATTCATTCATACATTCATATCTGCATGTAACTACCATGCAGTGCTGGAGATTGAAACCAGAGCCTTAGATGTGGAAGCAAGTGCTCTTCCATTAAAGTAGGAATCTTAGTTTTGATTCCTATTTTCCACAAGGCTCATGATGTTCCCTAAGGTACTCTGATGGTTAACAGAGTGGGAAATGGGACAGATACAGGATCTGAGCATCATAACTCACCCTGCCCTTTGGAGAAACTAACCCTATAACTGTGATCTATGAATGCTCACACGATTCTGACACCACTGACTGGTCTTCACCGGACCACCTGATCATCTACCTATCCTTTCCTTTGCCATTTAACCACAGATGGCAGATGTGGAAGTATGCAGCAAATTCCATTTCTCTGACAAGAAAATCAAGTGGAGAATAGAGAGCCCAGATGTTGTGATGGGTGCTAGTAATCCCAGCTCTCAAGAGGCAGATGGGAGGAACACAAGTTCTAGGTTATTCAGAGCTAACGGTGAGACTTTCTTCAGAGCTATGGAAAAGTCAAATTTCAAGCTTTCAGAGTCCTGGGACTAAAGGCATGTGTCACCATACTTGAGAAGAAAAGGTGTTGGTTTTTTTTTGTTGTTGTTGTTACTGCTGTTTCTTGAATCCTCCCCCTGACCTCAGACACACACACAGGGTTTCTTTGTATAGCTTGGCTGCCCCAGAACTTGCACTATAGATTAGTCTGGCCTTGAACTCACAGAGATCCACTTGTTTCTGCCTCCCGAATGCTGGGATTAAAGACATTTGAGACCACACTTTGCTTTATTTTTTAAATAAACCTAGGTTTCCAGACCCAGAGGTCTATGGCAACCACATGGTTAATCCCCCCAAACTACAAGCAACAACCTCTGGGAAAACCAAACCCGTTGAGATGACTGTGGAGTAGGAGCCGGAATTCTCACCTGTTCTTGCTGTAGAGCTTTAACAAAAGCATTTTTCAGCCGGTTGGTGTGTTCAGCTTTTAGAGCCTTTTTCTGGTTTGAAGTCATACACTGCTCACAGAGGATCTTCCCATTCTTTTCTTGCTTCCAGTGAGGGGTGAAATCTGTACGGCACTGGGCACATACAAAGGGTTCGACCCTCAGAAGTGAGGCACAGTTTTTGCCTAGATACCAATAAAAAGAATAATTAATGGAGTCACATCTCCCACTCTTCTGTTTCTCTTCATTTAAGTATTTTCCCTACAAGTCAGTTCTGTTATCTCAGAGACTATACAGCAGGGTCAGTGGGAGGGCTCAGAGCATGAAAGTGTTTCATGCGCAATCCTAAAGGAACTATGTTTCATCTTTGAAACCCATGTAAAGGTGGAAGGAAAGAAACAATCTCGCAAAGCTGTCTGGGCCTCCCGATGCGTTCGTTGGCACCCTCCACCCTGTTCTCCCACCCCACCCCAACACCAACAAAACAACAAGAAACTATACAAAAACAAACAAACCAAACCAATTCAGGGAACTGGAGTTCAACAGTTAAAAGCACTTTGTTGCCCTTACAGAGGACTGGAGTTCCACTCCCTGCACCCATACAGTGGCTCAAAACCACCTGTAACTCCAGTTCAGAGACTCTGATGCACTCTTCTGAAGTGAGGGCACCAGGCAAACATGTGGTAAACATACATATTTGCAGGAAAAACACTCATCAAAATTAATAAATATTTTGACTTGATAATCAGAACAGTTGGGAGGCTAGTGAAGGAGGCTCTTAAGCTTGAGGTAAGGCTGGGCTACAGAATAAGGCTGAACCCTACCTGGCTATACTGTGTAATCCTGTTACAAAAACCTCATAATAAATTCAGAATCAAAGGGCTCCACTTAACCAATGCTTTGTTTTTATTTTATTTTTTTTCCCCGAGACAGGGTTTGTCTTTGTATTCCTGGCCATTCTAGAATTTCCGCTGTAGACCAGGCTAGCTTTGAACTCAAGAGATCTGCCTGCCTCTGCCTCCCATTAAAGGTGTGTACCACCACTGCTTGGTTGCTTTCTGTTTATTTTTCTTTTCTTTTCTTTTTGCTTTGTTTCTTCATTTTATACTGAACTTTCCCTTTACATAAATACATATTTACAACACCCATTTATCAGGGTCTAAATAGTTACTTTGTGCAGACTTTTTGAGACAAACCTTTACATTGTAGCTCAGACTGGCCTAGAACTCATGACAACACTCTTTGCATCAGTATTCCAAATGTAATTATAGGCATAAGCCACCTTACCTGGCTGAATTAAAGCACTCTGATCTGTTCACAGCTAATGTTAGTCAGTCCCCTAGGGACTTTCAGATACTATTTGGAAATTTAAGCTTATTAATGCCTGTTAGCATCACACTGCATGGAATGAATGTCTGGTTCAATACCGGATTGCAATTTTCTTTTTTTTTTTTTAAAATATTTATTTATTATGCAATATTGTCTGTGTGTATGGCCAGAAGAGGGCACCAGACCCATTACAGATGGTTGTGAGCCACCATGTGGTTGCTGGGAATTGAACTCAGGACCTTTGGAAGAACAGGCAATGCTCTTAACCACTGAGCCATCTCTCCAGCCCCCGGATTGCAATTTTCATGTGATGACGCTTGGTTATTTATTTATATTAGTATATACAGTTTTTCCAGCAGAAGCATTAAAAGGACATTGTTTGTGTAGATCAGGTTGGCCTTGGATTTGGTGTGATTCTCCTGCCTCTCCCTACAAAGTGGTGGGATTATATCAGGCCAGGATTAAGAGCAGTTTTGTTGTTGTTGCTGCTGTTTTGTGGGACAAGGTGTCTCTGTGTTGCCCTGGCTGTACTACAGGTTAGCCTCTGTCTCTCAATGTTGGAATTAAAGATGTGGGTCACCACCACCAGGTTTTAAGGGAGTTATAATACGACACAGTTACCTATGATACTAAATTCTCTGCCAAAGGCTTAGCAACCCCTTGCTTAGAGACTTAACTAGAAGGAAGTGTTACCTTGGCTGTCAATGACACTCTGGACAACTTCTTCCAAGCCTACCATGTAGATGAACTCGCTATTGGCTGCACTAGGCAGGAAGTGAAGCAAGGGAGCAGGAGGCTTTGGAGGTGGTATCTCCAGCAATGTCTTTTCCAGCTGTTTTCGAAGAGCCAGTTTGGCTGCAGCCTGTGAGTTGGCAGCATCGCTCATGGCACTGGGGCTAGGAAGTGGTGAGGACACTCGGTTCACAGTCCCTGGTTGGATATGGGAGGCGAGGTTCATATAGATGGCAGAAGATGTTGTGCGCTGACAGGGAACAGAAGAACTTGACTGCTGAAACAGAACAGGGGACAGGGGGCTGGTAAGTATGAGAAGACTAATTCTCGATTGTCTATATAATCCTGATCTGGACGATTTAGTTTCTTCAAAATAGGAAACACTCAACTCATCACTGAAAGATAACATAAGAAAACAGAATGATGACACTTGAAGCTAAAGTTGTTTGAAAAAGAGATCGGGTGTGCTTTCTGTCAGGTACCTATGCTTTTATCACATACACACCTTCATCTCCTTTTTCACGCATGTATTTATTTTGAGCCTCTCACACACGAGTACTGTATTATGTCATTTCCATCCCACTCTCACCTCTAGGCTAAGATCTCTTTTTCTTTCTTTCTTTTTTTTTTTTAAATATTTATTTATTTGTTATGTATACAATATTCTGTCTGTGTGTATGTCTGCAGGCCAGAAGAGGGCACCAGACCTCATTCCAGATGGTTGTGATCCACCATGTGGTTGCCGGGAATTGAACTCAGGACCTTTGGAAGAGCAGGCAATGCTCTTAACCACTGAGCCATCTCTCCAGCCCCCTCTTTTTCTTTCTGAGACAGGGTTTCTCTGTGGCTTTGGAGCCTGTCCTGGAACTCAGAGATCTGCCCACCTCTGCTTTCAGGGTGCTGGGGTTAAAGTGTGTGCCAACACTGCCCGGTCTAAGCTCTCTTTTTCTAAAGGCACATTTTAGCTAATTTACCTCTGCTCTACAACATATTACTTTTTCTAACACCATTTCTATATAATCCCTTAAAGTATCCATTTTGGGGAATGCTCTCTATTCAGACAAAACTTAAAACCTGTGGCTCTTTGAATAAGAAAAGCAAATAAAGGATTTTCTTCTATTTCTATACCAGTGCTCGCTCTTACTGGTTGATAACTGATGGCGGGATTCATGTTAGGTGTTGTGGTGCGTACAATGCCAGGCTTCGGTGGCCCCCGTTGACTCTGAAGCTGGGCTGGATTTGGTGCAATAACACGTTGAGACATCAACATGTGTGGAAGGGTAGTGTTGGTTGCTGAACGGATGACACTATGACCCTACAGGGAAGAACAGGAAAAGAACTCACAGATAGCATAATACCCATAAAATGCAAAATGAAAACACTGCTTATAATGAATAGCTAGTAGAATCATGGGAACACACATCTGATAATTTTGTACAGCAATCAATAGGATAAATCTACCAGTACTCTAGTTTAATATATATATGTGTGTGTGTATGTATGCATATATGTATATATAAAATTTTACTTATTTTCATTTTATGTGGATGAATTTTTTTTAAAAGATTTATTTATTTATAATGTGTACAATATTCTAAGTATTCTGTCTGCATGTATCCCTGCAGGGCAGAAGAGGGTGCCAAATCTCATTACAGACGGTTGTGAGCCACCATGTGGGTGCTGGGAATTGAACTCAGGACCTCTGGAAGACCAATCAGTGCTCTTAACCTCTGAGCCATCTCTCCAGCCCGAAGATTATTTTTTTTAAAGATTTATTTATTTGCCGGGTGGTGGTGACGCACACCTTTAATCCCAGCACTTAAGAGGCAGAGGCAGAGGCCTCTTCTGGCCTGCAGGCACACATGCAGACAGAACACTGTAAACAAAATAAATAAATAAATAAATAAATCTTTTAAAAAATGTTCAGAAAAGCCCCCAAGGCCGGGCGATGGTGGCGCACGCCTTTAATCCCAGCACTCGGGAGGCAGAGGCAGGCGGATCTCTGTGAGTTCGAGACCAGCCTGGTCTACAAGAGCTAGTTCCAGGACAGGCTCCAAAGCCACAGAGAAACCCTGTCTCGAAAAACCAAAAAAAAAAAAAAAGAAAAGCCCCCAAATAAAGACAGGAGAGACAGACTGGTCCAATAGTAATATCCCACTATGGGTCACATACCTGTAATGTTCTCAAATTCTGAGGTTCAATCCCTTGAGCCCCAGGCCGGGAAGGAAGCTTAGATAAGCCTTGCTGTCCCACATGTGCAGGAGATGGCTGAACAATAGATGCTGCATTCTGTACAACTGGAGTCTGAGAAGGGAAACAGAAAATGAGACCATAAAACAAACAAACAAACAAAAAAACCCAACCACCCCCAACAAAACAAACCAACCCAGAAACCAGTTTAAAATTCAGCAAAGTTCTAGGCTCTAAAATTTCCTTGTGCGTATAAGGAACTAATGTGAAGAACTTATTGATAAGGAAGAACGATGAGAAAAATGAAGTTAAGGCTTTTTAATTTTTGTTGTTGAGATTCAGTCTTGTTATATGCAGCCTAGGTTGACCTAGACCTCAATATGTATGCCAGGCTAGCCTCAAATTCACAGAGATCTACTCACCACTAGTTCCCAATTGCTAGGATTAAAGGTATGTCACTATGCCAGGTGTTTTCTTTGCCCCCCCCCCCGCCACCTTCAGACAGGGTCTCATATGGCCATCTTAACTACTCTATATAAAAACATTTTTTATTTTTTTGTGTATGATTGTTTTGTCTTCATTTATGTCTGTGTACCATGTGGCCTCTGGTGGCACTAGAGGGCCAAAAGGTCAGGAGGGCATCATATTCCTTGAAACTGCAATAACAGCTGGTTCTAAGCTGCCATGTGGGTGCTGGGAACCAGCAGAGTTCAGGTCATATATGTACAGTAAGTGCTCTTAATTGCTGAGCCATCTCTCCAGCACCCTCAACCTTTTTTTCCCCTTCTTCTTCAAGACAGTGTTTCTGTGTATAGCTCAGACTTCCTGGGATTCACTCTATAGATTAGACTGGCCTTGAACCCAGAGTTCACCTGTCTCTGCCTCATGAGTACCCCATCATGCCTAGCATGAATTTTACTTATAACAGACGTGTACTACCATGCCCACTTAAGATCTTTCTTGATTAATGCCTAAGGTTAAAATAAAACAAAAGCACCAAACAAAAGTACTTGTAGTGACTACAAACCAGAACCCTCCAGAACCATAAAGAATGGCTCACAAAGTTGAATCTACCTCAAATTAGACTTTCCCCCCTTTCTAGAAACTTTTCTTTAAAACTTTTTCTTTTTTTTTTTTAATTTTTTTTTTAAAGATATATTTATTTATTATGTATACAACTTTCTGCCTCCATGTATACCCAAACGCCAGAGGAGGGCGCCAGATCTCATTACAGATGGTTTGGAGCCACCATGTGGTTGCTGGGAATTGAACTCAGGACCTCTGGAAAAACAGAGGGCGCTCTTAACCACTGAGCCATCTCTCCAGCCCTTTAAAACTTTTTCTTAAAAACATGACTTACTTATTTTTACTGCATGTACATTAGTGTTCTGCCTGCATGCATGTCTATGTGAGAGTGTCAGATCCCCTAGAACTGAACTATAGAAAGTTGTGAGCTGCCATGTGGGTGCTGGAAATTGAACCTGAGTACTTTGGAAAAGTAAGTAGTCAGTGCTCTTAACCTCTGAGCTATCTCTTTACCCCAAAATACTACCTTTTGGACCACATTCTCTTTCTGTAGCTGACTCTGTCTCAGTTTCTTTAACAGCACCAGACGAGCCTCTTCCAATCGTAGTTCATCCCTCAGCTGCTTGATAAGCTGCTGCCGTTCCTCAATGCCTTTCCCCTAAGGAAACACGGAGACTGTAAGTCAGCAAAAGTACCCAGAAACCCTTTCTGTAAGAAATGATCTAGATCTCTCTTCTGAAACCTTCAACTTCTATAAGAAGCAGAAGTGAAGATATGATTGTATCTTTGTAGCCCTTTAGAATAGCATTCAGGAGTACTCAAAAAGTATTTATAGGACTATAAATAAATTATTGTCAATCAGTGTATTCTTGACAAAACAGATGACTGACAAAAGGAACAATATTTTCTTTTAAATCTTTAAAAATCATATTTGATATAGATGTAATAAACAAATAAGAATTCCTCTATATTTTGAGACTCTGGATAGTATAAAGGATATCATCATACCCAATGGTTTATTTTATGACTTATACAACGAAGTTCTCTTTCATTTTTTAAAGATGAATAATATTGGATATGACATGCTTTAGCAAACTATTTTTTCTGCTTCGTTGAACAGCTACCTCTCAAAAGGACACACTGTGGAGAATCAGTATGAAGAAGTTATCAAGTAGGTGGTTATTCAGATCCAGAAAGCAAGTTAAAATAATAACAATACAAAACCAAACCAGGGAATTAAAGAGAATGTAATGAAAAAAAAAAAAAAAGAAAGAAAAAAATTTAAAAAAAAGAAGAGGAAGATGAGGAGGAAGAAAAAAAAAACCAACATCCTTTCTTTTTTACCTTAAACATCTCTAAGTTGGCTGCTTTGAGTCTTTCTTCCATCCGGAGTTGGACCGGGGACTGGAAGCTTCATTATCAGACAAAACAATTATGTCTGGGGAAGGAGTTAGCCTTCCTCGGTCTGGCTCACTAGATGAGAAAAAGAAAAGATTACAGTATTTCCAACAGTGACAGTTCTTTAAAAAGGTAAAAATATTTCTTTACTACAACAAACAAAGAAATCCAAAGGAACTTAAGTCTTTCCTGACTCAGCAAGAGAAAGACAGACAATTCCTAGAATAAAGACACCAAGACGTAAGAGAGGGCAAAAGCTTAGCAAAGTACTTTTTTAATCTCAATCTGTCAGTCTTGCAATGCAGGCACACAAATATATGAAGTAATGAGAACTTTAAAAATTAGTGAATGGAAGGGGGAGAGCTGACTAGGAAGTTAGCTCCTCCACAAGACCCAGGTTCAATTCCCAGCACCCACATGGTAGCTCACAACTGTCTGTAACTCCAGTCCGAGTGGATCTTCCGGCCACCATGTACTATATACACGTAGTACACAGACATCCATGCAAGCAAAACACCCACATACATAAAAATAATTCAAAAAAAAAATTTTGAGATGCTCGGTGTGGTGGCTCACACTTTAATCCCAGCACTTAAGGTCAGTCTAGTATACATAATGAACTCAAGGCCAGTCGGGCTATATAATGAACGTCTTAAAAACAAAATTAAAAACTGAAGTGCTCTAATTCAATATTTTAATTGTAACTGGTTTTCCTATTATCACATCATTGAGCTGTCACTATTATGTTATTAGTTATCTAGAGGACTGGAGAAAGAGCAAAGCCATTAGAATCTAGTCATCTACTGATGAACCAAAAGGAAACAGCTCACTCTAATAACATGGTTCTGATAAGTGATAATGTATCCTGTCAAGAGTTGAGTCATAAAGAAAACACAAAAGAAGGTGTGGATAATGGCTTGAGAAAATGAATAGTATCAACTATAAAGTACAGTCTCTTGGAAAAGGACTAATCAAAGGCACATTAGCCAGAGTATCTAGCTAGCATCTTCCCTGAAAAAGAAACTATCCAGGAAGTACTTTGACATCTAAAATCCTTCACATAGACTTCTCTTACTTTCAAATCTATTCATTAGATAACCTTTGTTTTTATATTTCTGCAGCTCAAATATAAAGGATCTTGAACAATCTAATCAACACATGTATCTTCCACCTCCATTTTTTTTTTTTTTTTGGTTTTTCGAGACAGGGTTTCTCTGTGGCTTTAGAGCCTGTCCTGGAACTAGCTCTGTAGACCAGGTTGGTCTCGAACTCACAGAGATCCACCTACCTCTGCCTCCCGAGTGCTGGGATTAAAGGCATGCGCCACCATCGCCCAGCCACCTCCATTAATTTTTAAATGTGAGACATCTCACGTAACTGACTGGCTTTAAGATCTCCCTGCCTTGACAGGTGGTGGTGGCGCATGCCTTTAATCCTAGCACTAGGTAGGCAGAGGCAGGCGGATCTCTGTAAGTTTGAGGCCAGCCTGGTCTATAGAGCGAGTTCCATTCCAGGACAGGCTCCAAAGCTTTATGGAGAAACACTGCCTTAAAATAAAACAAACAAAACAAACCAATTCTGGCCTATACTTTCCAAGTACTATGATCTCAACAATGTACCATTGTGCCTGGCTGAAGTTATTTCCTCCCCCTTTTATTTGTGGTTAGATCTGGGGATAGAACTCAATGCCTGACAGACACCTAAGCACACCTATCACCGAGAACAGCAATAGATTTCTGTGACAAAATAGCTGGGAGTATATAGGGCTAGGTTAGGTTGGTGTGGTTATAGGTCTTATTCAATGTGGACCTTAAAACCTAAAAGCTCATAGATCATTAGTTTTAAGACCCTAAAGGTTTCTTTGTTGGTTTTTTGATTTTTTGGTCTCAGATCCTTGGGGATATATGAGCATTTGTATGTTACTGGAAATCCAACCTAGAACCGACCATGCGAGTGCTAGAGAAATAGTCTACCATCAAGTAATACTTCTAGCCTCACAAGAAGCCTTTTTTGTTTTTAATTTTAATTAATTTAGTGTCTGTACATGCATGTACATATGTGCCAGGGTACTGATGTGGTCAAAGGACAACTTTGTGGAGTCAGTTTTCTCCTTCCATTGTGGGAGTTCTAGAAATCAAATTACAGTCATTAGCCTTGGTTATAGGTGCTTTTACCCAGTGAACCATCTTGCTGGCCTTTATGGCTCAAGCTAACTCTGAACTTACAGTGAGCACCCTATGCTTATGCTTCCTAAGTTATACTACAAGCATAGTGCACCACCAGTCCAGACTTCACCTAAAGGAACAAGGTATCCTGATGACTGAGATAACTCACAGGGTAAATGTGAGTTACTAATAAGTTTGGCCAAGAAAAAGAACAGGAGGAGAGAAGTAAGGAAAATGACTACTTTGTGGACTAGTAAATGTGTATGAGCTGCACTGGAGCCACAGTCAGACAGCAAACTGAGAATATGGAATTACAGGAAAAAAAGCCACTAGAGGGAGAAAGAGCTTTTAGTTCTCTAGACCAAACAGAATTAACTAAACAAAGCGCCTGGATTTAATTTTGTGTTCATGTTTTACTTGTCACTTCTACACTCCTTCATCCTTCCACACTGAAGACTGCCGTAAGTGAGCAATGATGAGGTCTGGAAATTCCCTCGATTCAGTAGTATTTAATGTCACCAAGCAGCAGCTTTATGAAATTCCAGTCCTGGGAAGGTAAGTATATTCTCTAAGACTATTTCTAAGGTAAAACATCATTCCTACACAAATGATTGCCATCTATTGCTTAGAGACTGCTTAATACCAAGCTGGGCAGAAATATTCCCAAACGAATATGTTGGAACTGTGTGACATCAGTAACTTACACTAGAAACAATACTTTATGCTTAGATACAATCCAGATACACATTAGACAGATGGAATAGATAAGACAAAGCCTAAATCAAGTCTTCATTCCAGTTTGTTTATTTTGGTTTTTTTTCCAGAGTCTGTGTCCTGAGTTCAATTCCCAGCAACCACATGATGGCTCACAACCATCTGTAATGAGATCTGGCGCCCTCTTCTGGCATGCGGGCATACATGGAGGCAGAATGTTGTATACATAATAAATAAATCTTTAAAAAAAGTTGTTTCTCTACCATTTTAAAACAGTAGTTATACTAGTTTTCACTTTACACATTTATTTCACAAATACTAGAATGCACCCCATTAGTGGTATTTAGGCAACAAAGACAAAAGGTCTCATGTTATAAATTTCATCTTCCGTATTTTTTTAATTCTTTTGTTCTCTTTTAAAGACTTGTTTAGCCGGGTGGTGGTGGCGCACGCCTTTAATCCCAGCACTTGGGAGGCAGAGGCAGGTGGATCTCTGTGAGTTCGAAACCAGCCTGGTCTACAAGAGCTAGTGCCAGGACAGGCTCCAAAACCACAGAGAAACCCTGTCTCGAAAAACCAAAAAAATAAAAAAATAAAGACTTGTTTATTTAATGTGTTGCCGATATACATTTATGTTTACCACATGCATGCCTGGAAGTCAGAAGAGGGAGTTCAATCTATTGGAATTGAAGTTTCAGAAGATTGTTACCCAGGTCCTCCGCAAGGGCAACAAGTACTTTTAACCACTGAGTTGCTTTAATTCATATCAAAGAGATCATGTCTCTGCTTAGTTCATTCTTACAGAACAACTTGTGAAGATGTGGAAGCTACAGGTAGATTTGGAGAAATGTTGTGTAAGTAGATCGATCACCCTTATATTCTTCAGGACGGCTAGTGTCATGTAATGGCATTTCAATTGTATTTTAATAAATAAAGACTGCCGGATGATCTGAGACTAAAACAGTCCCACTGGTCAGCCTTAAACACCAGATTATGGTAACACGCACCTTTACTCCCAGTAGCCACAATGACACGCACCTTTAATCTCACTAGCCATAACGACACACACCTTTAATCCTAGTAGCCACACTAGTTGCCATAGAAACTGGGTGGTGCATGATTTTAATGACGGTGGTGCACGCATTTAATTCCAGCTCTAGAGAGGATTATAAATTGGGAGGAAACAGCTCTCAACACACAGTCTCATTCTGAGAGGCAGGATCGCCATTTCAGACTGAGGTGGAGCTAAGAGCCAGTGGCTGGCTGTTTTGCTTTTCAGAGCTTTAGGTTGAACCCCAATTTCTGTCTCTGAGTTTTTATTTATTTATTTATTTTTTTTTTGGTTTTTCGAGACAGGGTTTCTCTGTGGTTTTGGAGCCTGTCCTGGAACTAGCTCTTGTAGACCAGGCTGGTCTCGAACTCACAGAGATCTGCCTGTCTCTGCCTCCCGAGTGCTGGGATTAAAGGCGTGCGCCACCACCGCCCGGCCTGAGTTTTTATTAATTGTGTTTCATTTGGCACCCAACATGGGGCTCGAATCCATGACCCCAAGATTAAGAGTCTCATGCTCTACTGACTGAGCTAGAAAAATGCCACCACCACCCAGCAATCTGCATGCCTCTGCCAACTGAGTGTTGGGACTATAGGCATCACCACCATGTCTGGCGAATGACTCCCCCCATCCTCCTAAGATTTAAGCTCCAGTTCTTTTTTTTTTTTTTTTTTTTTTTTTGGTTTTTCGAGACAGGGTTTCTCTGTGGTTTTTGGAGCCTGTCCTGGAACTAGCTCTTATAGACCAGGCTGGTCTCGAACTCACAGAGATCCGCCTGCCTCTGCCTCCCGAGTGCTGGGATTAAAGGCGTGCGCCACCACTGCCCGGCTTAAGCTCCAGTTCTTATGACTGTGTAGCAAGCATCATTCATTACTTTGTCATATCTCTGGTCCCCAGAAATAATCAGTTTATCTTAGGTAATAACTGTGACTTTCCATGTGAGCTACCTAGCTTCATCTGGAAATGAGAGGAATTCATGGTCAACTTAAGCCAGAGGACACAGATCTTCTTTCAAGAAGACATCATCATGTGGTAGTTCACATAAGTAATCCCAACACTGAGATACTGAGGCAAGAGGACTGCCAAAAGTTCAAGACCAGCATGGCTATAGTGTGAGACCCTGCTGCAAAACAACAAAACAGAAAAAAAAAAAACAAGAAAGGCAGCTTTAGGATGAAAATCACCTCCCTTTCACTGGAATTCATACCATTTTCACAAGCTTGTTTACAAAAGACCCTACTTCTGGAGGCAGCTAATTGCACCATACCTCCGTCTAGCACTCATATCCACAGGCTCATCATTGATATTTTCTTTGCCTGGCCTTCCAGCAGTCCTGTTGTCTCCATGAGGCCTGAGATTCCCATTGAGTTTCTCTTCATAACCCTTGACACCACTGCCATCTTGTTTGGTAGGTAACTCATGTGGCACCTCAAGGTTTGCCAAATCTTTCCTTTTAAGAAGGGCCAACATTTTCAGACGTTCCATGGCCTCATGACCCTCCATTTTGAGGCGTTTTGCCAGGACATCATCTCGCTCATCTGCCGGGTCCAAACTCCTCTTCAAAAGATTCAGGCGAAGAGCATCTTCTGTCATTCTATCCATTCTATGGAAAAAACACAAAGAATGATCAGAATAAAGTTCCTTATGCAAACTAAAAAGCAGGTGTGAAATATTAATAATAAAAAATGTAGTGGCATTTCATTTGTGAAACAGCCCCACTGGTCAGCCTTACAGACCAGGCAGTGGTAACATACACCTTTAATACTAAAAGCCACACTAGCTGCCGTCGAAACCAGGCGCATGCCTTTAATTTCTGTGGTGCACGCCTTTAATCCCAGCCCTAGAAAGGATTATAAAATGGAGGAGACAGCTCTCAGTCTCATTCTGAGATTCCTAAAGACCATTTCAGACCAAGGTAGAGGTAAGAGCCAGTGGCTAGCTGCTTTGCTTTTCTAACCTTTAGGTTGAACCCCATTTTTGTCTATTGAGCTTTTGTTAGTCATGCTCCAAAAAAATAATTCATATAACATATGTTTAAAGTTACAGATAACAGAGCTAACTTCCAATGCTATTATTGTCCTACAACATCTATATTATTTCTCCAGTAACTTTAGCAATGAAAATAACTTCAAATACACTGCAGTCACCAAGGCCTTTAATTATAAAAGGGACACGAAATCCACACTATACTCATGTAGACCAGGCTGGTCTCGAACTTATAAAGATTCGCCTGCCTCTGCCTCTCCCAAGTGCTGGGATTAAAGGCGTGCGCCACCACCACCGGTGTCAGAGAAATAGTCTTAACCTGAAAAGAGCACACCAACTGGTTATCCAATACCAATGGTCAGTCCCAAAAATGTATATTCAAATAACATTATACAGATGAGCCCTTTTATCAACCCTCAATTCTACATAGATCTAGGTAAAAAAAAAAAAACCTTTAAACTTTAAAGAAATTATTTAACTATAATTTTTATTTGCATATGTATGAAGATGTCAAATGCCCTGGAACCAGAGTCACAGACAGTTGTGAGATGCCATGTGGGTGCTGAGGATTGAACCTGGGTCCTCTGGGAAGAACAGCCAGTGCCCTTAACCTCTGAACCATCTCTTTTTTTCCCCTATATAACCCCACTAGTATCACCAAAATCTCTTCTCCACCTTTCTCCATAGTATATAAGCAGTACAGGCTACAGAGAGCTGATCCAGACGAGTCAAACTGCCTGGAAGCAGAGACCAAAAGAACTGCACTGCCTAATGCGGTGACCCTTTAATATAGTTCCTCATGTTGTGGTGACCCCAGTCATAAAACTATTTCACTGCTTCTTCATAACTGTAATTTTGCTACTATTATGAATCATAATGTAAATATCTTGTTTTTTTTTTTTAAATATTTATTTACTTATTATGTATACAATATTCTGTCTGCGTATATGCCTGCCGGCCAGAAGAGGGCACCAGACCTCATTACAGATGGTTGTGAGCCACCATGTGGTTGCCGGGAATTGAACTCAGGACCTTTGGAAGAGCAGGCAATGCTCTTAACTGCTGAGCCATCTCTCCAGCCCCCATATCTTGTGTTTTTTGATAGTCTTAAGTGACCCCTGCAAAAGGACTGTTAGCCCCCCCAAAGGGGTCACATCCCACAGGTTGAGAACCACTGCCCTGGCCTTGGAAGAAACAAAAAAAAAAAAAAATCAGGTGAGCGCCTGGAAGAGGCTCAGACCAATTGAGCCACCAGAAAGGACACTTCCAACCTAACCTGTTGAGCTGCTGCAGGCTGTGCACTGTGCTCCAGGTTTCCAGCTTTGCAAGCCATAACCACTACAACTAACACCTCACCATATTCCTTCCTCTAAGTGACCCCACTAAGGTGAACTTTGGTGTGTCAACAGGTTTCCTATCCAGGATGAGCAGATGTGTGTGTGTGTGTTGTATCTTCTCAAGAAAAGGTGTCACATAACACTTTCCAATCCTGCAATAAAAAAAATTATACAGGCTAGGCAGTGGTGGTGCATGCCATTAACCCCAGCATTCAGACACGGGAGCAGGCAGCTCTTTATGAGTTCCATGTCAGCCTGGTCTATAGAATGAGATCCAGGACAGGCAAAGATACACAGTGAAACCAAGAGAGAGAATTATACAGTATATCTTCCCAATAAAATCAAATAGTACATCTTCCTAGTACTCTCTTGCCCATCTAATCAACCCATAAATGTTAACTATATAACACATCATGTTCAGGGTTTAGGGAGTAGAAAAAAAAATTTTTTTGGTATATTAACACACTCCTGTAATCCCAGGACTTGAGAGGCCAAGGAATGTAGATTACCACATACTGATGTCATCCTGAGTGTGGTTCAGGCCAGCCTGTGTTACAGAATGAGACCTCATCTTAAAAAAAATTAGAGCGAGTTCTAAGACAGCCAGGGCTACACAGAGAAAGTCTGTTGAAGCACTATTAATAAAAACTCAGAGAAATTGGGGTTCAATTGGAGATCTGAAAAGCAAAGCATTCAGCAGCTACCTTACCTTGACCTCAGTCCAAAGGTATCCTCAGTCCTCAAAAGTCCTCAGTTCAAGGGACGATCCTGTCCCTTCAGGAATCTCAGAATGATATTGAGAGCTGTCTCCTCCTAACTTTTTATTTTTATTTTTTTAGATTTATTTATTTATTATGTATTCGGTGGTCTGCCTGCATGTATCCCTGCAGACCAGAAGAGGGCACCAAATCTCATTAGAAATGGTTGTGAGCCACCATGTGGTTGCTGGGAATTGAACTCAGGACCTTCAGAAGAGCAGGAAAAGCTCTTAACCACTGAGCCATCTCTCCAGCACCCTCTTCCCGTTTTATAATCCTCTCTAGGGCTGGGATTAAAGGTGTGCACCACTGGAAATAAAGGCACGCGCTGCCCAGTTTCTATGGCAACTAGTGTTGCTATTAGGATTGAAGGTGTCTGTTATCAATGCCTGGTCTGTAAGGCTGACCAGTGGGGCTGTTTCACTCTCTGATCTTCAGACAGCTTTATTTATTAAAATACAAATTAAATGCCATCTGTTTTGAAAAGCAAACAAACAAGAAAGAATCAACTGGCTGGTTGTTGGTGGTGTTTAATACCAGAGGAGTCAGCCAGGCGATGGTGGCGCACGCCTTTAATCCCAGCACTCGGGAGGCAGAGGCAGGTGGATCTCTGTGAGTTCGAGACCAGCCTGGTCTACAGAGCAAGTTCCAGGACAGGCTCCAAAGCCACAGAGAAACCCTGTCTCGAAAAAAAAAAAAAAAAAAAAACCAGAGGAGTCAGAAGCAGCGAGTTCGAGGCTAGCCTGGTCTACAAAGCAAGTTCCAGAACAATCAGAGCTGTTACAGAGAATTCCTGTCTCGAAAACAAAAACGAACCAAAAAAAAACCAAACAAAAATCAAAATCAGAGGGCAGAATTGCATTTAACCTACCTAATTACCTTACTTTATGTACTATGTTGCTAACTATCAGCTGTCTTCCCTGATCTTACTGTCTGTCTGGGAGCTGGGGCTTGCTGCCATTCTTCAGTAACTACCAGGATTATCATGTTGCTAGTCATCAATAAAGACCAAAATTCAAAAATTTAAGCTTGATTTTTACTGACTACACATTGTTTTACATAATGTATAAAAACTGTTTTTTAAACCATAAAAAGTTAAGAGACGATGCATCTGTATACTTCTTATCCTAACTCAGACTGAGAACTTCAACTATTCAATGGCAAAAACACAAAACTACTTCTTTGACTTCTCTGACTCTTTTTCTTGGGAGGGGGGTAGGAGGTTTCGAGACAGAGTTTCTCTATGTAACAGCATTGGCTATCTTGGAACTAGCTATTATAGACCAGGCTGGTCTCAAACTCACAGAGAACCGCCTGCCTCTGCTGGAATCAAAGGCGTGTGACTCCACCACCCCGTCCATCTCTATGTTTTGCACTTGTGGTTCTTTCTCCAGCACACGTCCAGTGCTCTCCATTCTCTGTTGGGTCTTGGCTTCAAAGTCAACGAGCATGTCCTCAGTTAGCATTTCTAGCCTCCCTGGTCACACTGCAGTTGCCTGTCACAGGCCTCCCTGTTTTGTTTTTGTTTGTTTGTTTGTTTGTTTTGAGGTAGGATCCCACGAAGCTGGCCTGAAATTTGCAACAGATCCTTTAACAGAATCTCTAAAAATCAGAGATCCGCCTGCCTCTGCAGGAGTGCGCCACCATCACAGAGCAAAATTCACTTGATTTCTAAAAATGATTTCTTACCAGATGTGGTGGCACACACCTTAAATTCTAGCACTTGAGAGGCAGAGATAGGTAAACCTGTTCTACAAAGTAAGTTCCAGGATAACTAGGGCTACACAGAGAAACACTGTCTCAAAAACAAAACAAAACAAAAAAGATTTATTTTATATATTTGTGTGTGAGTGCCTGCATATATTTACGTGCACGGAGTATGCACCTGGTGCTCATGGAGGCCGCTCTGAAACTGGAGGTAAAGATGTCATGTGGGTGCTGGCAAATGAACGTAAGTCCTCTGCAAGGTCCCCTTAACAATTTTGATCCAAATGACATAAGCAAACAAAGCAAATGTTTATCAATCAAAGCTACATATTGAGACCCTATCTCAATAAAAACATACAGATAGACAGACAATTCTAGGCAGGGTTTGGTGGTCCCTGTCTATAATCTCAGTTTCCTAGAGGTAAAGACAAGAGAATAAAGAATTTAATAACAGCTTTGACTATACAGGGAATTCAAAGTCAGCCTGACCTACAGAAACCCATGACTTAAATCAATCAATAAAATAAAACATTGTAACACAAAATAAACTAGTCTGAAGAGGCAGGTGGATCTCAGAGTTTTAGGCCACCCTGGTCTACATACTGAGTTCCAGGACAGCCAGAGCTAAATAGTGAGACCCTGTCTCAAAACAAAACAAAGTAAAGATACACTAGTATGAAGCTTGTTTGTTGAGGAATGATGGTAAGAAAATACTATAAAAGTCTTGGTTTTCAGCTCGGCAATGGTGGTGCACGCCTTTAATCCCAGCACTTGGGAGGCAGAGGCAGGTGGATCTTTAAGTTAGAGGCCAGCCTGGTCTACACAGTGAGTTCCAGGACAGCCAAGATGGTTTCACACAGAAACCCTTTTTCAAACAACAACAACAAAAACAAAAAACAAGTCTTCGTTTTCTGTAAGAAGAGCAGGAAACTGTATGTGTAGTAAAAACACTGTGTCTTAACACACAACAGCCTCCATTCAGAGCTCAGGTGTTTTGGCCAGTGCTCACTGGTGTTCCTTGGAGTAACCGCCATGGAGTTTCACGTTGCTCAGAACCAAGACTGCAGGGAAGGTGCAGAGTACATCATAGGCAATGCTGCAGAAACACCTAAGCCTATTGTAACTTCTGATGCTCAGACGTTCAGTCCTGCAGTGGAGAGCAGCAAGTGCTCTTAACTGCTGAGGCATTTCTCCAGCCCCCACTTGTTTTTGTTTTTTTTGTTGTTGTTTTGTTTTTTTTGAGAATGGAGTGGAGGTGTGAGGTCCAGCCATGATAATCTAAGTCTGGGCAGAAAGGAAGTTCTTTACTTTCTCCAACCATTATCACCTGGGACTCTGGCCCTGGACAACGGAGTCTGGAGTCTCAATAGTTTACCCTGAGACAATGCCTGGCAGGCCGAGATTACCCGACCCCTACACCCAAGAGCAGACCATTCAAAGGAAATTCCTGGCATTCCAAGCACTATAGATAGAAACACCTGCCAGCACTTCACCAGGACACCCCTAGACAAATGTCAGCCAGTCAGGGGTCCTGAACCTCAGAGACCCCTCACCCCCACCTTTACTACTATAAAAACCCAATTCTAATTGAGCTCAGGGCTCTCCGGATATTCCAATATGTTGGACATGCAGAGAGACCGAGTTTGCAAACTTGGTTAAAATAAAGGCTCTTTGCTTTTACATATGGGACTCCTTTGTTGGCTTTTGTGGGGACCCATGGATTTGGGCATAACAGAGGTCTCTCTATGCAGCCCAGATTGACCTAGAACTTCCAATATATCCAAACTAGTTTTGAATTCTCCATTCTTACACTTCAGCCTCTTCTAAGTGCTGGGGTTACAGGGGTACATCCCAATGTCCAGCTTCTCCAAATAATTACTAGTTTAATTATTTAACTTTCACAAAAGACACAGAGAAGAAGCTGAACTGTATAAAAGTAAAAGGTCTCTCTCAGGATGGCCTTGAAATTGTGATTCTGTCTCAGTCTTCTAAGTAATACTATGTCCAGCTAAATATTATTTTAAATAAAAGGAAAACAAGAAATTCTTGATATTTCATACCTCAATAATGAACAATAGGTGAAAAAAAGCATGGAGAATCTTTCAGTCTGCTCTTGGAAATTATTTTCTCCTAAGTACACACAAAAGAAAGACTCCTCCAACAATGTGCATTCCAAGTGACATGTTACCACAGTCAGATGCAAAAAAGTACACTAAGCAGGAAGAAATATAAAAGAAATATGTGACTAAGGAAATAAGGACAAGGAAGATAGAAGAGATCAATATTTGAACAAATGCTAGAATGGGCTAAGAAGCACACACACAAAATCATTTTATTCTCACATTCCTATGGAATTCAGGTTATTCTCATTGTGTGAAACTGTGACCAAAAAATCCACAAAAAACAAACAAAAACTTCCCTAAGAGCACACAACAAATGAGAGTGACAAGTAGAGTCTAGACGCGCTTCTAACAACCACAACACTGTCCTTCCTCTCCTATATCAAGGCTGGAAATGGGTTTCCAACTCTCAAGCAATGGGACAACTTATGCTATAGGGAGTACGCTTCTCTACATTCTGCTTTGACAGTAAAAACTTCAGTCTTATTTGCTATTGATACAATACATGAAGACAGCAATGTACATTTTAGACCATACATTTCCCAAATTTACTCTCATAACCAGACTAATAATGCCGGGGAGTTGAAAACTGTAATCTTCGGGAAAATATGCTGGGAAGTGGTTGTGACAGAGCAAAAAAGTAATCATTTAAACCTTAGAAAAGTCTCATTCATACACACACACACACACACACACACACACACCCTCAATCTCAGTGGTTCCCTCATATCCATTCCCTCTCTCTGTCCTCCTCCCACTCCACTACCGGCCGATTTCCCCTTTCCCACTATGTGAAGCCCTTACCTAAATTTCGACCAAGAGGTAACTAAGAGGCCAACAAACAGACTGTCTTTTTTTTTCTTCGGTTTTTCAAGACAGGGTTTCTCTGTAGATACGGAGCCTGTCCTTGTAGACCAGGCTGGCCTCGAACTCACAAAGATCCGCCTGTCTCTGCCTCCCGAGTGCTGGGATTAAAGGCGTGCGCCACCACCGCCCGGCTAGATAGAGTCTTTAAGTGTATTTTTAAAAATATTTTTTAAGCTTGGGCTGAGTGGTGGCTCAGGCCTTTAATCCCAGAACTTGGGAGTTCAAGTCCAGCCTGGTCTATCTACAAATCCAAGTTCCAGGCCAGCCAGGACTATTACACAGATAAACCCTGTTTTGAAAAAAAAAAAAAAGAAAAAATAAAAAAATTTAAACTTTATATTTTTCTGTATGAGTGCTCCACATATATATGGACATGTATGAAGATTACATCAGATCCTACTATAGATGGTTGTGAGCTGCCATGTGGTTGCTGGGGATTGAACTCAAGACCTCTGAAAGAGAAGCCAGTGCTTCTCTGAAGCAACTGAACTATCTCTCCAGCCCCAAATCATTAATCTTGGACTCTAAAATAGTGAACTGTAACAAACTTCTTTTTAATATTATAAAGTTTTTAAAAAGTTCTCAAGAGTGAACTCAGAATGGTGATGGTGAAATGCCTATCATCCCAGCATTTGGGAAGCAGAAGCAGTAGGATTGCTGCAAGTTTCAGCTCAGCTAGGCCCACACAGTGAGCCCTTGTCTCTAGAAAATAAATAAAAACAGTAATAATAACAAAAAAGAACCAATCAGGTGGTGGTGCACACCTTTGATTCCAGTACTCAGGGGAAGAGGTGGGCAGATCTCTTGTGAATTCAAAGTCAGCCTGGTCAACGCACATTCAAAGAAAGCTACAGAGAAACCCTATCTCAAAACAAACAATTCCCAAGTTGTTTTCTGACCTTACCCCAAGCACAAAGGCACATACACAACCTCCTCACAAAATGGAAAAATAGGGGCTGGAGAGATGGCTCAGAGGTTAAGAACATTGCCTACTCTTCCAAAGGTCCTGAGTTCAATCCCCAGCAACCACATGGTGGCTCACAACCATCTGTAATGGGGTCTGGTGCCCTCTTCTGGCCTGCAGGCACACACACAGACAGAATATTGTACACATAATAAATAAATAAATATTTTAAAAAAATGGAAAAATAAATGTAACTAAATTCTTTACAACAAAACCTAGGGCAAAAAGGGAAAAAGGAAAATGATACAATTTTATTAACATCTCAAAAAATTAAAAAAAAAAAAAGTTAAAACCAACAATGGCTAGCAAGATGGCTCAGTGGGTAAAGGTACCTAACTGCTGGGAAGTCTGATGACCTGAATTCAATCCTTAGTACCTATGTAGTAGAAGGCGAGAGGCAACTCTCAAAATGATCACCTGATCTCCATATGCTCTGGTAACCACAGATATGTGTACACACACACACACACACACACACGCTAATAAAAAAAATTTTAAGGGTTGAATAAATGGCTCAGTGGTTAGAGAACCCAAGTTCACTTCCCACATCAGGGAAGGTTGGTGGCTTACAACTGCCTTTAACTCCAGAGGATCCAATACCTTCTTTGGGCCCCCAGACACCTGAACATACACAATGGCATATACTCACTCAAACACAAACATACAGTGTTTGTTGTTGTTGTTTTGTGACAGGGTTTCTCTGTGTAGGATAGCCAAGGTAGAACAGGCTAGCCTTGAACTCACAAAGATCTCCTGTCTCTGCCTCTAGGGTGCTGGGATTAAAGGCGTGTGCCCTCATTGTCCAGTCTCAACTTTAAAAATTTTAAATAATAGGGGCTGGAGAGGAAGGCTTAGTGGTTAAGGGCACTGGCTGCTCTTCCAGAGGTCCTGAGTTCAATTCCCAGCAACCACATGGTGGCTCATAACTATCTGTAATGAGATCTGGTGCTCTCTTCTGCACTGCAGGTATACATGCAGACAGAACGCTGTATACATAATAAATAAATCTTTAAAAAATTTAAATAATAATCATGGCTCCAGTAATAGCAGCTTTAGATAGATGTGCACTATACAGAATGGACCTAGCACTTCTCTCTTTTTAATATTTATTTATTAATTATGTATACAGTATTCTATCTGTGGGTATGCCTGCAGGCCAGAAGAGGGTACCCAACCTCATTACAGATGGTTGTGAGCCACCATGTGGTTGCTGGGAATCGAACTCAGGACCTTTGGAAGAGCAGGCAATGCTCTTAACCACTGAGCCATCTCTCCAGCCCCACTTCTCTTAATTTAGTGACAATTGTCTTAGGGTTTTTATTGCTGTGAACAGACACTATGATGACCATTGCAACTCTTTTTTTTTTTTTTTGGTTTTTCGAAACAGGGTTTCTCTGTGGTTTTTTGGAGCCTGTCCTGGAACTAGCTCTTGTAGACCAGGCTGGTCTTGAACTCACAGAGATCCGCCTGCCTCTGCCTCCCAAGTGCTGGGATTAAAGGCGTGCGCCACCACCACCCGGCTCCATTGCAACTCTTATAAAGAAAAAGATTTAATTGTGGTGTCTTGCTTACAGTTTCAGAGAAACACCAAGTAGGCTAGGCTGGCTGGCCAGCAAGCCCCAGGAATCTGTGTCCTTCTCTCCCAGTGCTAGGGTTACTGGTGGGAACTACCACGCCCAGCATTTTTCACAAGTCCTGGAGACTGAAGTAAAATCTGAGCTATTACAGACTGAGCTATTATCCAACAACCTGTTTTTGTTTTGAGATAGGGTCTCACTGCTTGCTATGTCACCCAAACTGACATGGAACTCACTCTTCTTTTTCTTGAGAGATAGTATCAGTGTAGCTCTGGCCTGTCTGGAACTCCTTATGTAGACTTGAACTCAAAGAGAAACACCTGCCTCAGCCTCACAAATGCTGGGATTAAAGGGGTGAGCCACCATGCTCTGCCAGTATGGAGCTCATTCTGTAGCCCAAATGGTCTACAAACTCTAGAAGCTTCTGCTTCACAAAGACTAGAATTTGAAGGCTGTATAATTTACACCTGACCAATTCACATATTTTAAAGATATAAATATAATTATTACACAAATATTATGTCTCAATTGGTCTTTTAGATATTAGTAAATCTGTGACCTCTACTTTCAAACTTCCACATAAAGAACCTGGGTGTGGTTCAGCTGTAGAGCACTTGCTAGTATGTGCAAGACCTATAGTTGATTCCTAGTGTGCACAAGTACAGAGAGAGAGAGAGAGAGAGAGAGAGAGAGAGAGAGAGAGAGAGAAAAGAGAGAGAGAGAGAGATCACAAAACAAAACAAAACATTTCAATTAAATGAAAGACCATGTTTTCTACCAAAGCAGAAACAATATATTTTTCATGTCCTGGCAAATACTACAGAATAATGATTCCATCCTGCACCATTTCCCACCTACCCTAATGCAGAACAGATAGCTGAGCTCCTTCCAAATTTAACTAATCCCAGCAATGAACTATGTGCTTCCCAGGAATATAAGCTCTCCATTTCATTTCCCTAAAGGAGCTTAAACATACACAAACAAACCTGCAGAACAAATTCCTCAAATGGGGCTATAAAAGCCCCTAATAGAAAGCAAACTAGAGAAAGAACAAGTTTCATTTCATAGTCTATAAGGAATGAAATTATCTCTAAATGTACTGTTTTAATGAGATAACTTTAGAGGTTGTTTCTATACCATCCTAGAAGTAGTAATCTCTGGAACTTAGCAATTGTCAGAGTGAAATATTGACAATTCCCTGCGAAAAGCATGGTACCAAGTGTGCTACTGTGAGTGCTACTGTTTCTCATTAAGAAGAGATTTACTCAACAAGTTAACAGAAGAAATTACCCTGGTCTCTGTTCAAGATAGTAATATAAAGGACATAAGCCCAAAGTGCTGCTTATATTATAATTGGCAAGGAGCTGGGCATGGTGGCTCACGCCTGTAAACCCAGCACTTGGGGCAGGTAAGGCAAGAGGATTGCTGTTAAGTTCTTGACCTGCCTAGATTACTTAAGTGAGTTCCAGAACAAGTCGTATCTCAAAAACACAACACAATACCATTACTTGGCAATGATATTTTGGCGATTTGAATTAAGAATGGCCCCATAGGCCAGGCGGTGGTGGCGCACGCCTTTAATCCCAGCACTTGGGAGGCAGAGGCAGGCGGATCTCTGTGAGTTCGAGACCAGCCTGGTCTACAAGAGCTAGTTCCAGGACAGGCTCCAAAACCACAGAGAAACCCTGTCTCGAAAAAACAAAACAAAAAAATAAATAAATGGCTGGGCGATGGTGGCGCACGCCTTTAATCCCAGCACTTGGGAGGCAGAGGCAGGCGGATCTCTGTGAGTTCGAGACCAGCCTGGTCTACAGAGCTAGTTCCAGGACAGGCTCCAAAGCCACAGAGAAACCCTGTCTCGAAAAAGAAAAAACAAAAATAAATAAATAAATAAAATAAAAGAATGGCCCCAAAGGCTCACAGATTTGAATACTTGGTCACCAAGAAATGAGAGTATTTGAAAGGATTAGGAGGTGTGTCCTTGTTGGAAGAGTGTCAATGGGGTTGGCATTGAGATTTCAGAAAACCAAGCTAAGCCCAATGGACCTCTCTTCCTGCTGCTTGCAGATCTGGATGTAGAAATGTCCAGCTACTTCTCCAGCACCATGTCTGCCTACATGCTCCCATGCTCCCTGCCCTTTTGACAATGGACTCACCCTCTGAACTGTAAGCCTGCACAAATTAAATGCTTTCCTTTATAAGCTGCTGTGGTCATGGTGTCTCTTCACAGCAATAGAACAGTGACTAAGACAGATAATAACCAAGGTAAAAATAAACTTGGTAGGCGGAGACTGTAGTTCAGTGATGTTGTACATATACATCTGATACCTTGGTTTTGATCCTTGGCACAATAGAAGGGAGAAAAGGAAGAAAAAAGAGATTTGGCAAATCTAAACAAAAAAAAGAAATAATAATAATAATAACCTGGCACAAGTATGGAAGATAGGGGCTGGAGAGATGGCTCACTGATTACTCTTCCAGAGGGCCCTGGCTCAACTCCTAGCACCCACATGGCAGCTCACAACTGTCTGCAATTCCAGTTTTGGGGACCCAACCTCCTCACACAAACATACACACCAATGCACATAAAATAAAAATACATTATTAAAAAGAAAGTATGGAAGATATTGGCAAACTGCTACAAATATCACCAGAGCTATAAGGTATCAACCCTAAGTGCTAACTCTAAAGAGAAGTACAATTTAATTAACTCTCTTCTGAGACAAACAGTACTTCTCCAAAATTAAGTAGACATATAAGAAGCTGTTTTAGAATCAATCTGTCTTAGGTTCTTACACAGACTAGTTATCAATGGTCCTATTTAAACTGAAGCACACAGGGCTGGAGAGATGGCTCAGTGGTTAAGAGTGCTGCCTGCTCTTCCAAAGGTCCTGAGTTCAATTCCCAGCAACCACATGATGGCTCACAACCATCTGTACTGAGATCTGGTGCCCTCTACTGGCCTGCAGGCATGCATACAGAACACTGTATACCTAATAAATAAATAAATAAATAAATAAATAAATAAATAAATAAATAAATAAATAAATAAATCTTAAAAAAAAAATAAACTGAAGCACACAGAAAATAATGATTCCTTTTTCATAAACACCCTACTCTCCACCCCAACCCCTCTTCCCTCCCCCCACTAAATGTATTTGATTGAACTGAGTTTTGATCAAACAGTCATATTTGGAGCAACTAAGACCAAGGTATTAAGAGCCCACAGACGTTTTTTATTTTTAATTACATGCACATATATGCCTGTGTCTATGTGGGGGTATGTGTACATGAATGCAGGTGCCCATGGAAGCCACAAGAGGATGTTAGATACCCTTAAGCTGGAGCTACAGGAGGCTGTAAGACACTTGTGTGGGTGCTAGGAAGTGAACTCAAGCCCTCTGAAAGGGCAGTACATGCTCTTAACTGCTGAGCGGTCTCTCCAGACTCCTAAATGGCTTTTGTGACTATGACTTAAGGGAGAAAATAATTATACAGAGTACTACCAGAAACCTCAAGACCACAAGGACAGAATAGATTCTCAGTGACTTTCCTTGCTATTTCAATTTAATAAAACTAAGACTTCTCTTGAGATATTTTTGTTTAAATTTTTTTCTCCTGCCCCGCTCTAGGCCCTCTTTCAAAGTTTTTAATAGTTTCATTCTAACTTATTGCCTAGGCTCCATTTTACTCTGCTAATCAAACTTGTCTATCTCAATCTTCCGTAGGCAGCGTCACTCCTACAGGGTGGCATATACTACCACCCTTGGCCCCTACCACCCCTTAGTGTGCTTCCACATAAACACCACCTGATAAAACATAATCCTAATAAAATGTGTATTCTAGCCAGGCAGTGGTGGCACATGCCTTTAATCCTAGCACTCAGGACACATGGACAGGTGGATCTCTGTGAGTTCAAGGCCAGCCTGGTCTAAAGAGCAAATTCCAGAACAGGCTCAAAAGCTACAGAGAGGGCTGGAGAGATGGCTCAGAGGTTAAGAGCATTGCCTGCTCTTCCAAACGTCCTGAGTTCAATTCCCAGCAACCACATGGTGGCTCACAGCCATCTGTAATGAGGTCTGGTGCCCTCTTCTGGCCTTCAGGCATACACACAGAATACTGTATACATAAAAAAAAAAAAAAAAGCTACAGAGAAACCCTGTCTTAAAAATAAATAAATAAATAAAATAAAATAAAATAAAAATAAATAACAATAAAAATGTGTATTCTCCCAATTTTTAAATAATACTGTTGCTCACTGCCAATATTATAATTAACTTCCTGAGCCAACAAGATGGTTCAGTGGGTAAAAGGTTCTTGGGACTAGCTTGGTGCTTCCCAGGGCTCACATGGTAGGACAAAATTCAGAATGTTGTCTTATGACCTCCACATGTATACCACTCCTCTACTTCAATACTAAACAACAACAAAATAAAAGAAAAAAAACGAGGGGCTGGAGAGATGGCTCAGTGGTTAAGAGCATTGCCTGCTCTTCCAAAGGTCCTGAGTTCAATTCCCGGCAACCACATGGTGGCTCACAACCATCTGGAATGAGGTCTGGTGCCCTCTTCTGGCCTGCAGACATACACACAGACAGAATATTGTATATATAATAAATAAATAAAAAAGAAAAAAAAGAAAAAAAACGAAAACTCCCCACTTAAACTCAATAAAATCTAAGGGAAAAAATATGGTTCCTATGTGAATATACCTTTGGAAAAATTCTCCCAGTTCTACAATTCCACTTACCTCAAGTGCCTGTTCTGCAGAACAACTTCTGCGCTCTCTCTCTCTCGTTCTCGCTCACACACACCCACACAAACACATACGCACAGACTAACAAGCCCTGGAACGTGAACTCCTACTACTGGTAGTGGGGGAATCTGTGCCACCCCACCCTTTCCACCACCTTCCCAAACTTTTGGGGTATACAAATTCTTAAGCTCCATTCCAGACACAGGGAATTCTGTATTCAATCCTCAGAATCCATCCAAAAAAAAAAAGAAAAAAAGAAAAAGGAAAGAAGTCAGTCTACAAAGTTGTTCTCTGACCTCCACACCAGTGCCATGGTTCATACACATAAACAAACCATACACAAACACACAAAAGCAATAATAAAGGGGGCTGGAGAGATGGTTCAGTGGTTAAGAGCACTTGCTGCTCTTGAAGAGGACCCAGGTTTGGTTCCCATCTACATGGTGGTTTCCATCTATCTGTCTTAACTCTAGTTCCATGAAATCTGGCATCCTCTTCTGACCTCCACAGGCATCAGGCACAAATGTGGTGCAAATACAAACATGGAGGCAAAACACTCATATACATAAAAATAAATCTAAAATAGCAAACATTTAAAAAATTACAACAGGCATACACACATATTATTTTTTTGTCTAAACATCTAGGAGGTATAAGCAGGATTATCAGGAGTTAAAGACCACATGAGATCACACTTAAAGGTGTGTGTAGAAGCAGTGACAGTTGGAGAGATGGATCATCAGTTAAGAGCAGTGGCTGCTCTTGCAGAGGATCCCAGTTCAATTCTCAGCATCCACATGGCGGTTTACAACCATCCCTTAAGCCCAGTTCCAGGGGATCCTGGTGCATATACATGCATGCAGGCAAAACATTCATACACATATAGTAAAATAAATCTAAAAAAAAAGGTAAACATCAAGGAACACCTCCACACTCCAGGCTAGAGACATGGCTCTGTACTTGTGCACCTGATATACAAAGGACCCTAGAATCAATTCCCAGCGCCAGGAGGCCCACAAATAGATTCAGTTTGTAGGCTATAGCTAAAATAATATAGCAAGTCAGAAAAAGAATCAAACAGAAATTTTGTTTGGCTTAGTTTTTCAAGACAGGGTTTCTCTGTGTAGCTCTGGCTGGCCTGGAACTTACTTTGTAGACCAGGCTCACCTCAAAGTCAGAGATTCTGCCTGCCTCTGCCTTCTGAATGCTGGGATTAAAGATGTGCCACCAGGCTGGGCATCTACTAGACCTGTAAAGAAGAGTCAACACTAGTAATTCTCAAATTGTTCCATCAAATAGAAAAGAAGCCATTCTTTGAAGTCAGTATTAGCCTGATACCAAACCGAGAAGCTTAATCAAAAAAGAAGAGAGAAAGAGAAAAAAAAAAGTGGCTATCTACAAGCCAAAGAGACAGCTCAGTGGATAAACATGCCTGCTGTCCTGACTAAAGACCTGAGTTTGGTCCCCAGGGACCTGAAGAGAGAACTAAGTCCTCTGAGTTGTCTTCTGACCTCCACACACATGCGATGATGGAACTTGGAAGACTGAGCTCTAGCAAATTAGGGTGCGAGTAAAACTAACTGGACAGCTTAGGGAATGAGCAGGCAGCCCTTCTAGTCAGTCCTGTGCTAAAATCCTAAAAGTTTAACCTCAGACTAGGCATGTAACTCAGTGGTAGAGTTCTTACCAACCATGCACAAAGCCCCGTTTGATCTCCAATACTAACAGAAAACAAAATGTGGTGCAGGAGAATTGTCTGTAATCTGTCAATCATGTTATAAATAAAGGCAGGAGCCGGGCGGTGGTGGCGCACGCCTTTAATCCCAGCACTTGGGAGGCAGAGGCAGGCGGATCTCTGTGAGTTCGAGACCAGCCTGGTCTACAAGAGCTAGTGCCAGGACAGGCTCCAAAACCACAGAGAAACCCTGTCTCGAAAAACCAAACAAATAAACAAACAAACAAACAAATAAATAAAGGCAGGAAATATAGGTGGGAAAACCAGACAGGAAGTAGAAATGATGTAATGAGAGCAGGAGAATTCTGGGAAGGAGGAAGTTGATTCCTCCCATTCCTGCCTAGACCACTGAAGCAGCAGGATGTGACCTGCTCCACTGAAAAAGGTACTGAGCCACATGGCTAACATAGATCAGAAAAATGGGCTAATCAAGATATGAGAGTTAGCCAGTGAGAGGCTAGAGCTAATGGGCCAATCAGCTTTATAACTTATAGAAATCTATGTGCGATTTTCTTTGGGGCTAAACAGCTGGGTGACCTGGTGGGAGGACAGAAAACACAAAACAAGCAGGCCCTTCATGTTACAAAAATGGGTTAGGTGCTAAAAAGCACAACTTCACCTTACCTACAACTTCATATTACTAACAAAAGAAGTCTATGTCAAAACCTAAGACACCAAAGACAGACATTTAAATCTGTGCAAGAACAGAGATTTATAAAACCAGACCCAGTAGTAATCCCAATACTTGAAAGACAGAAGCAAAAGGATCACAAGTTCAAGTCCAGTGTGGGAAACATAGTGATTTTGAGGTTAGCCTAGGCTATAGAGTGATGAGACCTTGACTCAAAGGGGAAAAAAAAGTGAATTTTTTTTAACAAAAAGATACAAGAGTGCCCACTCAATTAAGGCACTCCACAGAAATCTAATAAACCCTTATTATATGATATATCAGTTTAAATTTCTTTTTCTTTTTTTTTTTTTTTTTTTTTTTTTTTGGTTTTTTCGAGACAGGGTTTCTCTGTGGTTTTAGAGCCTGTCCTGGAACTAGCTCTTGTAGACCAGGCTGGTCTCGAACTCACAGAGATCCACCTGCCTCTGCCTCCCAAGTGCTGGGATTAAAGGCGTGCGCCACCACCGCCCGGCCAGTTTAAATTTCTTCCCACTCTAAAAGGTCTCTCAATCCTTGTACATCAGTGCCATTATTCTGAAAAATCAGATAGGAACAATCATAAACTCACAGAAAAACCAGCTGTAAATAGTGTAACCTTTTGGCTAACATACTTTCTCATTTCCAAAACAAAGCTACTTCATACATACCACATCTAGGAAGCAAATACACAGAATGTAAGCAAAAGAACAGTGAATTAAATGACAGAACTATTAATTTTTAAATGAATGTAGATCTTATAGTCAGTGAAAGATACAATCACTCCAAATGAATTTCAAGGTTGGAACACTTAAGTGTTTAGATGCTTAGTACAATTTCAAACTTATCCTTACGTCTACACAGTGTATTTCCTCGTATAGAATCCTACAGCAGATAGCAAAAACACCATATTAAATACAAATTTTTTTAAAAATTCAAAAGAATACATTAGAGATACTAATGGCTTTATTATCTGGCTTTTTTACTTCTTGGTTATGTGCAATCCCTTTCACCCCCTCCTCCAGAAACCTATGGAATTCTTTTAGAAACAGTACCAATTCCTCAAAAGTATCTGAAAAGCCGGGCGGTGGTGGTGCACGCCTTTAATCCCAGCACTCGGGAGGCAGAGGCAGGCGGATCTCTGTGAGTTCGAGGCCAGCCTGGTCTACAAAGGGAGTTCCAGGACAGGCTCCAAAGCTACAGAGAAACCCTGTCTCGAAAAACCAAAAAAAAAAAAAAAAAAAAAAGTATCTGAAAAAATTATACCTGTTCAATCTCTAACGCTAATTTCTCTTCTAGTTATGTCCTTCTCAAGTAAAAACACCTCTGAATGAAAGCAGAAAAAGACCCAGAACAAACTGCCTCACACTTCTCCCTTTTTCTTTGATTTTTAGTTTAGTTTTTCAAGACAGAGTTTCTCTGTGTAACAGCTCTGGCTGTCTTAGAACTTGCTTTATAGACCAAGCTGGTGGCTTTGAACTCACAGAGATCCTCCTGTCTCTGCCTTCTGAGTGCTGGGATTAAAAGCATGCACCACCACTGCCCAGCCCTGACTCACCTTAAAGTTATTACGGCCCCCATGTATATGGTTGCTACTATCTGTACACAGCAGTGCATTCTCATTTGCTGCAACACAAATACCTGCTGTTTTAAGACAGCAAAGAAAAATATGTGTGCATGTGTTTTAAAAAGATATCCTTCTATGCTCTAAGCCTCCTTCATCTCTTTGCCCATAGCACAAGCAAGCAGAGATGACGTAGACTTCCTTATATAAGAGTCTGTGATTTCCTAGACTGCAGGCCTTCCCTTTGTGTTCTGTATATGCTTACACACACGAGAGCGCGCACATTCTCATTTCTTCTCACAAGCCCCTGGCATGATGCCAGCACTCAGTCAGCTGGTTGATTCCATTCACAGAGCAGGGTTGGAGTTAACATGTAAGGGGGAGTAGCAGGGTAAGGGGAGCTAGAACCATCCTGCTGCAGACAAAAGACATTTTTTAAAATGAAGGGGGAACGAGCGGGGAGGAGAAGGAAAGAGGTTAAGGAGGGAGGCAGGAGGCTCCAGAGAAAATGAACCTTAACATTATTCTGCTTATGGCATCATCCTCTGTACTGGAGCCAAAACCCTCACCATTACAGCAAATGGATAAGGCAGAAGGGAAGGGGATCCAAACAGAAAAGATATTTGTATGAGAAAAAATTATTCCATAACAGATTTTAAAAAGCAACAGTGTTTTATTACTTCAATTCCACCAGAAACCACACAGTGAGGAAACTGTTGTGAAGAACTCAAAACAACTGAGCTTCTACTTTTAGATAAAGAAAAAGGTGTGGTGGGGGCGGACAGTTAAGGTACTTATATAATCTCTACTCTCTCCCCTAGCTGCCAAGAAAACTGAAGACAAAAAAGGGATATATAAACATAAAAGGAAGAAAAGGAAAGATGGATTTAGACTGCACATTTCCTTCCCCTCCTGGAGTGTGTGGGGTCCGTCATTCTCTTTCCTATTGTGTCTTTCCTACAGGAAGAGAAGCTCTCAGAGGTGGCCCCATGCAAAGCAGCCCCTATGAGACCTGCACAAACCTGGTCTCCAATCCGGTACAATGCTCTGCCAATCACAAGGCGTACTGTTATATTAAACAAAAGAAACGGAGGGATGCTTACTTTTACCCATGATGCCTAGCGGGGGGGAGCTAGTTGTAGCCGGTTTATAACCTCAGGACATGGGATTTTCTCTTAATTTTAAGAAGTCATTTGTGGTAGAAAAGTCAGTTATTTTTCCCACCCTAACTACCCCCTCCCCATTATTCTGGCCTATTGCCAAAGTTTGCCTTCATTCATGAGAGCTAGTTTCCTCTGAAATCATGATGCTTTAACTGTTTAGTTTCCAGAGTCAATATCCAAGGCTACAAAAAACAAAACCAAAAACCAAACAAAAACACCCACAAAATCAATACCAAAGTATGACCCCCCCCCAAATACCACAAAACAAAGACACACTATTAACCTCCTTATTTAAGCCCCCCTTACCACCACCACCCCACTACAACCCTCAAACTCAATCTTTGTAAATACTGAATTACAGGAGTGTGCCTTCAAGTCAGACTCAAGCTAATTTTCTCCATCCTTACTCAAAGTGCAGTGTGTAGGACAGATACTGATAAAGCAGCAGACATGGTCAAACTTTGTTTGAGATAGGGTTTCACTATGTAGCTCTGGATATCCTGGAACTCACTATGTAAACCAGGATGGTCTCAAACGCCAAGATTAGGCAGTCTCTGCTTCCCAGTGCTAGGATTAAACACACATGCCACCACATCCAGCTCAAACATTAAAAAAAAGAAAAAGAAAAAAAAAAAAAGACATCACAATGGAGCCCAAACTGGCCTTGAACTGTCAGCTTTAGCATCATCCTGAATGCTAGAACTACAGGTGTTTAACCACCACACCCAGTTTCATCAAAATTTTTTTCTCTAAAGCTGTCCTACAGGTAATTGCTGACATAGCCCTATCAATTCACACCATTCGTGACAATTGAAGGCCGATCTAACACTACCACAGCAAAGTTTTACAGCACTATGTGTAATAGTATATGCACAACCACACTGAGTTTGGAGTTTTACATTTAGCAGACTGATGTGACATAAATGTCATAAGTGCTAGACAAGTACCCTGCCAATGAGCTATACCCTCATCCCCCTTTTTGTTTGTTTGTGTGTGTGTGTGTCGGGGAGGGGTGCTGCTGCGGATTGAAAACCCAAAGTCTTTTACATGTTAAATGTACCTTCAGTTCTGTGAACACTTTTTAGAAGGTACGGATTACCCTGAAGATGCAGTTACAGGTCACTTTGAGCTGCCTAATATGGGTGCTGGGAACCAAAACAGGGCCCTCTGTAGAATAGTAAGAGCACGTAACCACCGAACCATCTCTCCAGTACCCCAGGCACATGCTTTGAAAATGGTTTATGATGAGGCTGAAGAGATGGCTCAGCAATTAAGAGCACTGGCTGTTCTTGCAGAGGACCCAGGTTCAATTCCCAGCACCCACAAAGGCAGTTCACAGTTGTCTGTAACTCCAGTTCCAGGGTACCTGACACCCTCGTGCAGGCTAAACACCAATGCACAAGAAAAAAAAAGTTTATCAATGGCTCAACAGTAAGAGTACTTACTGCTCTTGCAGTGGACCCAGGTTTGGTTCCTAGCACCCACATGATGGTTCTCAACCATTTGTAATTCTAGTTCCAGAGGATCCAACACTCCTTCTGACCTCTGAGGGCTACTGTATGCATATACATGGCGCAGACATACACTCACACAACACACACACACGTATAAAAAAAATAAAAATGGTTTATGCAGAATAGGGGTGTAGTTCTGTAACAGCTATTTTTAAAAACCTAAATGTGAAGTACACATGTGAAGAGCTTAAAAAAAAAATCAAGGCCCCTATATAGCGAGTTAGAGGCTAGTCTTATCTACAAGAAACCCTGTCTCCCCCTAACCAAGACAGCAGGGATTAAAGGCCACCACACTGATCTCTTAACTAAGGGTGTTTGTTTTAAGATCTCTGTCTACCCAGGAACTAAAACTTTTATAAACAACTACAAGGGGTGTGAGTGCCTCTTCAGTTGATAACATACCATCAATATTCTAATATGAAGAGATTGCTTCATTTGATTATGTGAAAATCAAAATACAATTACGAAGCCTGTCGGTGGTGGTGCACGCCTTTAATGCCAGCACTTAGGAGGCAGAGGCAGGTGGATCTCAGTGAGTTTGAGGCCAGCCTAGTTTACAAATTGAGTTCTAAGACAGTCAGGACTGTTACACAGAGAAACCCTGTCTCGAAAAACAAACAAAATGCAAATCAAGGCCTATATGAGAATGTCTCACAAAACTCTTTATTCCTCCCCAAGAGTAAGGTTCCTAAAAAGTGGGTAAACAGAAAATTATACTCAGGAGATATTTTCTATATTAATAGTTTCCAAAACAATACATTGAACTTAAAATTTCAGAAAAACTGGGAAACGACATATAGCTCATTAATACTGTTTTACCTAGCACATAAAGGAGACCCAGGACTTGTCTCAGGAGGGTTGAGAGGTAGAAGACCAAGAAGAGAGACACACTGGGGGGGGGAGGGGGGCAGATACAAGGTCTGACTATGGAATGTTGGGTAGGTATAAACCAGTATGTATACTCAGATCTGCCTGCCTCTGCCTCTTGAGTGCTGGGATTTAAAGACAAGCACTGCTGGGGATTATTATTTTAAGGTGTGTTCTTTTTGTTTATGCAGCCATTTGTTTAACTCTGTGAAGCTGTGATTCTTTGCGTGACTAAAACACCTGACTGGCCAATAGCAAGGCAGGAGTAAGGATAGGCGGGGCTGGCAGGCAGAGTGTACAATTAGAGAAATGAGGAAGACGGGGAGCAAGGAGAAAACAAGGTGAGGAGGATGTCAGGGGCCCAACCACCCAGCCAGGCAAGGAGTAAGAGTGAAAGTAAAATATACAGAAGAAAAGGAAAAAACCCAGAGGCAAAAGGTAGTCTGTATAATTTAAATAAAGCTTGCAAGAAACAAGCCAAACTAAGGCCAGCTTGAATAAGATTAAGCCTCTGTGTGTGAGTTGGGTGATGGGCCCATCAAAAAGCCAAAGAGTAAAACATTGCACACAAAAAAAGCACCACCGCTCCAGTTTTTCTTTTAGTTATGTGTATGTGTACATCTGCATGTAGGTTTGTGGACATTTACAGTACCCTGGAGGCCACACTGAGAGTGTCAGATCCTGGAGCCTGGAGTTACAGGCCGTTATGAACCACCCAATGTGGATGTTAGGCAGGCCCAAAACTATAGTCCTCTGCAAAAGTGGTATAGCATGCTTAACTACAGAGCTATCTCTTCAGTCCCTCAGCAATTAAACAAAATCCTTTATCTACATCAAGTGACAGCCACCTGCTAGCCACCAAGTGATTGATGTAAATCTCATTCATGACAGGTCTCCAGTCCCAGGTACGGCTCTCATTTAAAAAGACGAGAGAGTGCACACATTTAATCCCAGAATTCAGGAGACACAGGCAAGCAGATCTCTGTGGGTCAGAGGCCAGCCTGTCTATATAGCAAGTTCCAAGCTAGTCAGGGCTCCAGGAGACCCTGCATCAAAGGGGACTTTCATACGGATTAAAAAAAAAAAAAAAAAAGGAAGTCGATGAAGGACTGAGAGATAAGGCTTACTGACAGTCACTTACTAGGACTCGTGCCAGGCCCTGGTTCTAACTCCAGCATTCTGAGTGCTTAAGTAAACAAACAGTAGCATTTTCTTAAAAGGAGTCTCCCTTAATGTGCTCATTCAATAAGCCTTAAACATGCAGCTGAGGCTAGAGTTCAGTAGGCAGAGTATCTACCTGGTCCTGGTTCAATCCCTAGCACCACGTAAAACTGGACACCCCTGTAATTTCAGGACCTAGGGTAAGTGGGGGGTCATCCTTCTACATAGTTAGCTTGTGGACAGTCTGAGTTGAAAGGAACCCTGACTGGAAACAACAACAAAAGGATTTACAGGGCTAACAAGATGGCTCAGAAGTTTAAGAGCATTGGTTGCTCTTCTAGGGGACCCAAGTTCAGTTCCAAGCACCCACATGGTGACTCACAGCCATCTGTAAGTCTAGTTCCAGGGAATCCAATACCCTTTTCTGGCCTCTGAGGACACCAAGCATGAAAGTGGTACACAGACATAATGAAGGCAAAACACCCATATACATAAAATAACTTTTTAGAAATAGTTGGCCATATTCTACTCAATGAATTCATCACTATATAGGAATAAAGAGATTATGGCAGGTATACTTCATCTTTCATTTAATAGACATTTCTGTGAGGGTGTTTTCTTTCCCAAAAGAACTGAGGAATTCACTGTATACCCCTAGAAAACAGAAACATAATGATCACCTACAGCATTAATTAACATCCATAAAATTGTAATTAATCTTATCAGTTCAGAGTCCACAAGATGGGGTAGTACTAAATTTCTGATCTAGTCGGGCGATGGTGGCGCACACCTTTAATCCCAGCACTCGGGAGGCAGAGGCAGGCAGATCTCTGTGAGTTCGAGACAAATAATAATAGTGTTATAAATAAAATATTTTTATTTTAGGTAAATGGGTGTTTTTCTTATATGTATGTCTGTGTGCCACTTGTATTTAGTGCCCACAAAAGCCAGAAGAGGGTGTCTGATACCCTGTAGACCAGACTGGCCTTGAAATCACTCCAAGTGCTGGGATTAATGGTATGGGGCACCTCCACCCGGCTAAAGATGGCTTAGCTGTCATATAGGTGCTGGGTCTTCTGGAAAAGCAGACAGTGCTCATAATCACTGAGCCATTTCTTTGGCCCCTTAATATTCAAAAAATTTAATTAAAATTTTAAAAAGGTTGTTAGGTTTATTTTTTTCTTTTTGAACAGGTGTAGTAGTATATACCTTTAATATCAATACTTACGAGGTAAAGGCAGGCAGATCCCTGTGAGTTCAAGGCCAGCCTGGACTACAGAGCAAGTACCAAGTTAGCTGGGGTGTCACACTAAGATTCTGTCTTAAAAACTGCCAGGTGGTGGTGGTGGTGCACACCTTTAATCCTAGCACTCAGAGGAGGCAGAGACAGGCGGATCTTTGTGAGTTCGAGGCTAGCCTGGTCTACAAGAGACAGTTCCAGGACAGGCTCCAAAGCTACAGAGAAATCCTGTCTTGAAACACCGAAAAACCAAAAAATAAACAACAACAAAAATGAATAATTTAAATTTTTTAATTTAAATATAGGGAGGGTCTAAGGAAATAGCTCAGTGATTTAAAAAAAAAAATACTTGCTGCTCTTGCACTGCCTGGTTGGAACTTTATTATAATGAAGGAAAAAATATAATCATGGCTAGGCATGGCACGATGACTCAAAACACTTACTATTCCAGCACTAGAGACTGAAGCAGAGGGCTTGCTACAAGTTTAAGGCCATCCTGGGCTACAATGAATTCCAGACCAGCCTGAGCTGCAGAGTGAAATTGTCTCAAAACAAAACAAATAAACAAACAAGGAGTTTTACTGGGGCTGGAGAGATGGGTCAGAGGTTAAGAGCACTGGTTGCTCTTCCAGAGGACCTGAGTTCAATTCCCAGCAACCACATGGTGACTCACAACCATCTATGAGATCTGGGGCTCTCTTTGGGGGTACAGGCATACATGCAGGCAGAGTATTATATAGATAATAAATACATTTTTTAAAGCGTTTACTGGTAAGAGCTGCTCAAACACAAATTTTGTTTCTTTCGAAGAGTTGCTTTGTTTTGCTGAGCAGGCTTCCATTTTGTGTCCCAAATTTGGCCTGAAATTCTCAATCCTTTTGTCTCAGCCTCCTGACTGGGATCATACAAACAGATTTTTTGGTGAAGAGTTCCCACAAAAAATTCCAAAAGACTGGGTTTTCAATAAGTACCAATTATTGCTATAATACAATGTGTTCTAGCCAATCAGAACAGGTTTTAAACCTCAGTCCTAGTAACTTTGGGAAGCAAAGTTCTTTGTTGTAGAAGAATGTCCTAGGTACTCTGTTAAGCAGCACCTCTGGCCTCTAGACACCAGATGACAACAGCACCAACAATTCTAGCACTAAGAACAAAAAGGTCCCTTTCTCCCATACAATACCAAATATCTACTGAAAGAGAAACTCCTCCCAGATGAGAATCACTCTATTAAACAACACTGATATCATTCTGCTCTCAAGAAATTTGATTTTGTCCAACAATCTCAACCTTGCAAATGAACATGAATACTACCCAGAGGAGGCACTCTACAAATGGTTAGCACGTGGTATTTACACAACACACCAAACTAAAGCAGTAGTTCCCTTCTGGAGATAGATGACAAGAAAGGGGACATACAAAGATTTCTGGGTTGAGTGAGACAGCTCAGCTCATCAATGCACTTGCTGCCAAGCATGATGACCCAAGTTCAATTCCAGAGGAGAGAATTCATTCCCACAAGTTGTCTTCTAACCTCCACAAGCATAACATGGCACATGCATATTATGCACAAAATAAATGAATAAACATAATTTTAAAAAAGATTTCTGGGCAGATTCTGTATCTCTAGCTAAGTAATTTTTTCCTGTATATACATTGTATTTTGGGGACTGTTTTAACAAAATTTAAGTTAGGCACGGTAGTGTACACCTTTAATCTGGGAGGATGCAAGAGGATCTCTGTGAATAATACAAAGCCAGCCTGGTCCGCATAGTGAGTTCCAGGACAATCAGAACTATGAGAGACTCCAGTCTCCCAAAAAGAAATTAATTTTTTGATAAGCAGAGACCGACAGCAATGAGGTATAGAACTGAGGAATCTAAAAAGCAGGGCTATATGTCACTAAACATTTTTTAATGTTTTACCCTTGAAATTCAAGACAGTGGCAGTATTCTGATCCTCCCTTTCTTTATCCATACAGTTCCAGTTACCTACTCTTTTTTATGCAAAAACTTTTTAAGCTTGATCTCAGTCAGTACCAAGTATCCTGCTCATCTGTAAAAAGAAAAGAAGGGAAGGAGGGAATTCTAATTGGCCAAGATAATTTGGGGGAAAAAATTTTTTTTTTTTTAAATATTTATTTATTTATTATGTATACAATGTTCTGTCTGTGTGTGTTCCTGCAGGCCAGGAGAGGGCACCAGACCTCATTACAGATGGTTGTGAGCCACCATGTGGTTGCTGGGAATTGAACTCAGGACCTTTGGAAGAGCAGGCAATGCTCTTAACCGCTGAGCCATCTCTCCAGCCCCCTGGGGGAAAAATTTAAAAATCTAAAATCTAAACCTAAAAAAGCACCTCTCAAAAGAAGTAGATTCTACATTCTAACAGGGAAGTAAAATAAAGGGGACAATATAAAGCAGTGGTTTGAAACCTTCCTAGTACTGTGACCCTTTAATATAGTTCATGACCCCCCCAACTATAAAATGACTCCATTGCTATTTCTTAACTGCAATTTTGCTACTGTTATGAATCCTAATGTAAATATATGATATGCAGGATATCTGATATTAGACAATCAAAGGGGTCAAAATCCACAGGTTGAGAACCACTGATCTCAAGCAAATTAAAACTAAAAGGGACAACAAAGAAAATAACTCAAAGGCTTAAGAAATAGAAGTATTTTTTGGGCTGGAGAGACTGCTCTACCAGAGGTGCTGAGTTCAATTCCCAGCAACCACATGGTAGCTCACAACCATCTGTAATGCATTCTGGTGCCCTCTTTCAGCCTGCATTGCAGACATACATTCAGGCAGAACACTGTATACATAATAAATTAAAATAAACCTTAAAAAAATAGAAGTATTTTCATAGGCAAATTCCAAACAGCAACTGAAATACTAACTTTTGAGGAATCCAAAAGAATCATGTTGTTCCATTTATACATTCATATATTTCATGCCAGGCATAGTGACACACACGCCTTTAATCCCAGCACTGAGGAGACAGAGGCAGGTGGATCTCTATGAATTCTAACCAGCCAAAGATATATAGTCAGACCCTTCTTAAAACAAAACAACAACAAAAAAAAAACCTGCAAAACACCCATAGTTTCTTTTTTTTTATTTTTTTTTAATATTTACTTATTATGTATACAATATTCTGTCTGTGTGTATACCTGCTGGCCAGAAGAGGGCACCATACCCCATTACAGATGGTTGCGAGCCACCATGTGGTTGCTGGGAATTGAACTCAGGACCTTTGGAAGAGCAGGCAATGCTCTTAACCACTGAGCCATCTCTCCAGCCCCCTGCTATTAATTATTTTAAAAAACAAAATCTCTATTTGGCATGGCTGCCTACCCCTTTAACTGCAGCAGAGACAGGGAGCTCTCTGTGAGGTCATCCTGATCTCCATAGTGAATCAGATACCAGGCAGAGCCACATAATGGGACTGTGTCTCGTGAAAACAAACCATAAAGTTAAACTGTCAGTTTCCAAAGGCTTCCTTACATGGCAGATCGTGATTATACAAGCCTGGAGACCTGAGTTTGACTCCTGGAATCCATGAGGAAAGAATTAACAACCTCCCCTACCAACAACACCAAGGCACTCATGCACCTGAACTCATATACATAATTCATACACAAACACAGTAAAAAAAATTACAAACTCTTAGTTCCCTCTTTTTCATGTCTCCAACTTAACTAAATCTAGAACAAAAAGCAAAGCCAGAATGGTGACAAAGCTGTGATCCCTGCATTTGAGAGGTGGAGACAGATTAGTTCAAGGGAAACCTTAGGTACACAGCAAAGTTCAATTCCAGCCTGGGCTACAACCCAGTCTCAAAGCAAACTAAAAATTAAAAAACTAAAAGCAAAACAAAACAACTAAGAATGGAGACATGGTTCGAGCACACACTTACTAACTGCACTTGCAGAGGTTTGAGTTTAATTCCCAGCATCCATATAGGATGACTCACTACACCCATAACTCCAGTTCTAAAGGAATCAAGTATCTCTGGCCTTTGCTGGCACCTACACTCACGTGCACACAGCTCACACAGAAACATAAGAGATAACACATAATTTAAAAATATATACTTTTTAAAAACAATTAGTCTGGCAGTGGTGGCACATGTCTTTAATCCCCAGCATTTAGGGAGGCAGAGGCAAGCAGATCTCTATGAGTTCAAGGCCAGCCTGGTCCACAAAGTGGATTTCAGGACAGCCAGAGCTACACTAACCCTGTCTTGAAAAACTATAATAATAATAATAATAACAACAACAACAACAACAGACATTTGAATTTGGTTTTTGTTTGTTCTATTTTATTTCTGAGAAAAGCCTCAACTCATTATGCATACCAAGCTAATCTCAAGTGTATGCCTCAATTTTTCATTTTCTTAAGATTTTGCCAGGGGGCTGGAAAGATGTTTCAGTGGTTAAGAGCACTGACTGCTCTTCCAGAGGTCCTGAGTTCAATTCCCAGCAACCACATGGTGACTCACAACCATCTGTAATGAGATCTGGTGTCCTCTTCTGACATGTGGGCATACATGGAGGCAGAATTTTGTATGCACAATAAAAATAAACAAATTTTTTAAAAAAAGATTTTGCCAGGTGGTAGTAGTGCATGCTTTTAATGCAAGCACTTGGGAGACAGAGGCAGATGGATCTCTGAGTTCAATCAAGGCCAGCCTGGTCTGAGTTCAGGAGAACCAGGGCTACAAAGAGAAACCTGTCTCAAAAAAAAAAAAAAATCAAAAAGAAAAAGATTTATTATTTGTGTGTCTGTCTCTATGCGTGTCCACATGCCCATATGAAGGAAGTGTGGAAGCCAGTAGAGAGAGAATGCCTGGAACTAAAATTATAGGCAGTTATGAGCTGCTTATGGTGGTTTGTGGGAACAAAACACAGGTCCTGATACAACAAGCCCTATTAACCACTAAGCCATTTCTTCGGCCCTTGTTTTTGTTTTATAAAGTTCTATGCCGGGTGGTGGTGGCGCACACCTTTAATCCCAGCACTTGGGAGGCAGAGGCAGGTGGATCTCTGGGAGTTCGAGACCAGCCTGGTCTACAAGAGCTAGTTCCAGGACAGGCTCCAAAACCACAGAGAAACCCTGTCTCGAAAAACCAGAAAAAAAAAAAAAAAAAGTTCTATTTAATACATATGGTATATATGTAAAACGCCTCATTAGATCTGATCTCAAATAAATCACCACTGTTTAGTATTCCTTAGAACCCATAAGGTTCTTCAAGACACCGCTCTTTTCTATATTCCTGCCAACTGCAAAATACAACTGTAAAAGGTCATTTTCTAATTATCCATATTCATTGAAAGCTTTCAGTATTAATACATTATACAAAGCCAAGTGGGAATAGCCACCAAAGCAGAAGATGCAGAGTTAAGTATCACTTTAAAACATTCTAGAAAGAAATGAGGTAAGCCAGCCATAATGGATGACCCTGACACTCAGGAAGTTGAGATAAGAGGCCCACAAGTTCAAAAACAATCTAGGTGGGACCAGCAAGACAGCTGCTGGTCAGCCTGATGGCCTGAGTTCAATCCCTAAAACTCTGGAAGAGAATTAACTCCTATAAGTTGTCCTATGCCCCCATACAAGCACACACCCTGCCCCGACTTCCCAACTAAATAAATTTAATAAGAAAGAAAAAAAGAATCTCTTTTTTTTTTTGTGTATACACACAGTAAAACCATGAATCAAACATACAAGTCAGGCATAGTGGTGCATTTATTTAGTCCCAGCACTGGTAGACAGAAGCAGGCAGATCTCTTTGAGTTTAAAGCTAGCCTAAAACTACATAGAGAATTCCAGGCTAGCAAAGGTTACATCCAAAACTACATACTGATATCCTAGCTCAAAGGCTGGGGGGGGGGGCGGGGACTGGGGGGTTGTTTCCGTGGGACGGGGAGCTGAAGAGGTAGCTCAGCAGTTATACACACTTGCTGTTATTGCCAGAGGGCCTGAGTTCAGTCCCAGCACCCACTTTAAGTACTTCACAACTGCTTGTAATTTCACTTCTAATGGATCCAATGCTCTCCCCTAATCTCAGCAGGTCTGCTGACTCCAGTTCCAGGGGACTTACTGTCCTGTTCTAGACACTGGGAGCACTTGCACACATGTGGCATGCACACAAATACATACACATACATATACACACACAAAATCTTTAGAAACAAAACAAGATATAAGAAATCCTTGAGCCGGGCGGTGGTGGCGCACGCCTTTAATCCCAGCACTCGGGAGGCAGAGGCAGGCGGATCTCTGGGAGTTCGAGGCCAGCCTGGTCTACAAGAGCTAGTGCCAGGACAGGCACCAAAGCTAACAGAGAAACCCTGTCTCGAAAAACCAAAAAAAAAAAAAAAAAAAAAAAATCCTTGAGAAGGCCAATAATCTCTGCATGAACAGGAAGTGCTTTTAACTGGAGTCATGTCTTCAGCCTTTTCTAAAATGTATTTAGTTCAGAACCTTTTTTTTTTTTCCGAGACAGAGTTTCTCTGTAGCTTTTGGTTCCTGGTTAGGGTTAGGGTTAGGTTTTCTCAATGGAGGCTCCCCTCCTTTCTGGTGACTTTAGCTTATGTCGAGTTGACATAAAACTAGGCAGCACAATCGACCCCATATCAACTTGACACACAAACACAACACTGTTAAGCCACAACCTTTCTTTTCTTGTTCATACCCCCAATTCAAAAATTAATAAGCTTTAAAAAGTCCCACAACCCTACAAACTCAAACACTTCAAATTGTCTCTTTAGCACACGCTTTTAATCCCAGCACTTGGGAGACAGAGGCAGGCAGATCTCAGTGAGTTGGAGGTCAGCCTGGTCTACAAACAAAGCAAATACAAACAAACTGGGTAAAATAACTCAATGTCCAGCATCTGGGCTTCTCCTTCAAGGGGCTTGGGTCACTTATCTGGCTCTGCCCTCTGGAGACACACAGCTTGTCTTCAAAATTCAGGCAGGTTCCACGAAACCATTAACACAGCTCTTAGTGGTCATCCCATGATACTGCCATCTCCAAAATGCTGAGAGGGTTTTCTACTGTAAATAGGCTACACTTTTCACCAATAGCCTCTCCTGGGTTTCTTCATGGTGCTAAATATCAATGAATTTCTCTACATGACTCCTTTAACACTGGTAGTCTTTGCTTCCCTCTAAAACCTCATAATCCAAGCCTTCATCCTCTACATTTCTCTCAACATTCAGATCTTCCAAGCTCCCACAGAACTCACTAAACTTTGAACACTCAACGGTTTTTTTAGGCTAAAGTTCCAAAGTCCTTCCACAATCCTCCCAAAAAGGCATGGTCAGGTCTGCCACAGCAACACTCCACTATCCTAGTACCAGTATCCGTCCTAGTTAGGGTTACTACTGCTGTAAACACCATGACCAAAAGTAAGTTGAAGAAGGCCGGGCGGTGGTGGCACACGCCTTTAATCCCAGCACTCGGGAGGCAGAGGCAGGCAGATCTCTGTGAGTTCGAGGCCAGCCTGGTCTACAAGAGCTAGTTCCAGGGCTGGAGAGATGGCTCAGTGGTTTAGAGCACCATCTGCTCTTCCAGAGGCTCTGAGTTCAATTCCCAGCAACCACATGGTGGCTCACAACCATCTGTAATGAGATCTGGCGCCCTCCTCTGGCGTGTGGGCATACATGGAAGCAGAATGTTGTTTACATAATAAATAAATAAATCTTTAAGAAAAAAAAAAAAAGAGCTAGTTCCAGGACAGGAACCAAAAGCTACAGAGAAACCCTGTCTCGAAAAATCCAAAAAAAAAAAAAAAGTAAGTTGAAGAGAAAAGGGTTTATTTGGCTTACATTTACATACCACTGTTCATCACTTGAAGGAAGAAAGGGCAGAAATTCAAACACAGCATGAACCTGGAGACCAGCAGCCAAGGAGGAGTACTGCTTAGTGGCTTGCTCAGACTGCTTTCTTATAGAACCAGGGGTGGCATTACCCACAATGGGCTGGGCCCTCCACAACCAATTAAAAACGTTCTACAGGCTTGTAAGCAGTCCAATCTTATGATTTCCTCAAATGAGGTTCCCTCCGCTCTCAAGATGGCATAAAACTAGCCAGCATACTAGACAAGTGAGCTTTCCATCTTTCTATCATTCAATCAACTGAGCTACATCCCCACAGAAAAAAAGGGATTTTTCTTTGGGGTTAGGGGGGAGGGGAGACAGACTATAAAGTGTCTGCTAAGCAAAACATGAAGACCAGTGTTCAGATCCAATGTAACTGGGAAAGAAGTTGCAGTATAAATATGTACTCTAGCTCTGGTGGTGGTGGTGGAAGGCTGGGAAAGACATGGGGACACAGGACATGGGATAGACAGAAAGAGAATCCCTGAAGATCACTGGCCAGGCAAATTCAATGAGAGACCCTATCTCAAAAACATGAAGAGCAATAGAGAAAAAAAACGTTCAATGTAGACCTCTGGGGCTATACACACCCCACATCATACACATGTGTACACCAACACATACACTATGTGTGCACACACAAAGGTACCTTTAATATGTACAAGAAAAATTATGACTCAAAAGTTCTACATTATACCAGGCATGTTGCTGCATGCCTTTGATCCCAGAACTCAGGAGGCAGAGGCAGGTGGATTTGTGTTGAGTTTGGGGCCAGTCTGGTCTACAGAAAGACTTTCAGGACAACCATGACTGTTACATAGACAAACTCTGTCTTGAAAAACCAAAAAGAAAAAAAAGAGAGAAGTTCTAAGTAAGGCTGGAGAGGGCTCAGCAGTTAAGAGCACATACTGGTCTTAAGTTGGTTCCCCATACATCCACTGGGCAGTTTACAACTGCCTTTAACTCCAGCTCCAGAAGGATTCGACACCTCTAGCCTCTACAGGCACCTGTATCCATGCAGACAGGCAAAGACACAGACACACAAACAAAATTTTTTTTAAAAAAAGATTTTTTTTATCTGTCTGTGTGTGCCACATGTGTGCAGAGATCAGAAGGTATCAGATCTCCTGGTGTTGAATTACAGGTGCTGAGAAACCCAATACAGGTGCTGAGAACCAAACACAGGCCCTCTGAAAAAGCAACAAATGTTCTTAACTGCTAAGCCATTTCTCCAGCACTATATGCAGATAACTAAAAATAAAAATCTTCAGGTGCCTTGTAGTTTTCAAAACAACTCTACATGCATAATCCTTTTTTTAACACAGAAACTTAAGTAAAACAAAGTAGCCATCAGTTCTGTGTTTAGGAAATTAAGGCTTAAAGATATCAAGTGACTCCAACAGGTCAACACCAACTGTAGATGAACTAACACTGCATCTTCAGAAGGGGTATCTTCTAAATTATGTAGCATTTTCTAGCCTACAGAGATGCTACTGAGTATCTTTTAGAAAACAGCATTTTAGGCACTGCAAATACATTGCTTTTTAAATTTTATATTTTATTATTTTAGGTGTGTGGGTGTTTTGCTGGCATTAATGGCTGTGCAGTATTGCATACAATGCCCAAGGAAACCAAAAGGGCATTAGATCCCCTGGGAATGGAGTTAAAGACAGTTAGTTGTGAGCCACCTTGTGGGTTCTGGCAATTAAACTAGAGTCCCCTGGAAGTGCAGCTAATGTTTTAATCACTGAGCTACTCCAGCCACTGTATTTTGCTTTGAGGATACTAATAGACCACTGAGAGATTATAAAGTATAGTGAGGTCAAATAAAATGTATTTAAATCTTTATGGGCAAGTAAGAAGGCTTTCCAGAGGAAGCAGCATTTGAGATGAGATTTGGAGACTGATTTGGGAACTAAAAACTGTATTTGTTCACATATTAATTGTGAAAATGAGAAGACATATTGAATAATTAAGATCATAAATGGCCTTGAATGCTAAGCAAGTTTAAATTTTATCATTTAATGACTGGAAACTATGATTTTTAACAAAAGTAGAATGTTCAGGTATTTAGAACATTTTGAAGGCAATATAATTAGAGTTTAAAAGATAACAAGAGGGCTGGAGAGATGACTCAGCAGTCAAGAGCACTGGCTGCTATTCCAGAAGTCCTGAGTTCAATTCCCAGCACCCACACAGTGGCTCACAACCATCTGTAATGAGATATGGCACTCTCTTCTGACCTGCAGGAACACATGAAGACAAAACATTGTATATATAATAAATAAATCTTTAAAAAAATGTCTTTAATCCCAGCACTCTGGTGTTAGAGGACAGGCTCCAAAGATACAGAGAAACCCTGTCTCAAAGAGCGAGAGAGAGCGAGAGAGAGCGAGAGAGCAAACACGAACCAGAACAAGAATAAATCAGGCACAGTGGTCCATGCTTGCAATCCCAGAACTCAGGAGGTCAAGGTAAGAGGACTCTGTTAAATGTTAAAAGATGACCTGGCAATATAGAGCTCTAAGCCTGCCTGGAACTATAGTAAGAATCTACCTCGAAAAAGAACAAAAATGGGGAGTCAACAAGATTTAAAAGGATTATAAAAGATCATGGCACCCAGTCTGGTAATAATACAAACATTCAGGAAACAGCCAAACAGACTGCTCCAAGTTTGAGGCCAGCCCGCTCTACATAATCAATTCTAAACAAGCCTGATCTAAAAATGAAATCAAAACATCCAGCCAGCCAGAACCTATGAGGACACATCTACAAATCCAGTAGATGGAAGTAGAGGAAGGAAGATCAGAAGGGTGAGGTTATTCACCTCCACACATCCATCCTGGGCTTACAGGAGAACCTATCTCAAAACAAACAGGGCAGGCATGATGGCATATGACTTTAATCCTAACACTTGTGAGGCAAGGGCAGGTGATCTCTAGGAGTTCCAGGCCCAAAGCTACACAGCAAGACTGTCTCAAAAATAAACAACAGCAGGACTCACAAAAGACAGACAACAGGTGGTGATATAATCCTTTAATCCAGTCATTAATCCCAGCACTCAGGAGACAGAGGCAGGCAGATCTCTGAGTTACAGACCAGGCTGAACTATGGAATGAGTTCCAGGACAGCAAGGGCTACACAGAAAAACCATGATTTGAAACCCTGTCCACCCCCCCCCTGAAAAAAAATATTAACACACAAAAGACTTTGTGACAATATTCTATATCAGAGTTTCAGTGATGGACATGAATTAGTGAACCAGCAGGAAAAAGTCAAAAGAAACCAAAGATTGAGAAATATACACAAAACAATAAAAATGGGCCTAGTGGCACATGTAAACTAAACAATTCTAGCATTTAAGAGGCTGAGGCAAAAGGACTATGAATTCAAGACCAGCCTGGTTAATATAGCTGGTAAAAGAAAAAACAGAGAGGGAAGTTGTAGGGGAGAAATGGAAGGTGGTTATGATAAAAATACATTGCATACATCTTCAAAAAATACATAAAAATTATTACTTAAAAAAAGGAGGGGCTGGTGAGATGGCTCAGTGGGTAAGAGCACTGACTGCTCTTACACCAGAGGACCTGGATTCGGTTCCCAGCACCCACATGGCAGCTCACAGCTATCTGTAACTCCAATTCCAGAGAATCTGACATCATTATACCAATGCACATAAAATAAAGAAAAAAGAATAAGTGACGGTGATGCTCACATTTCTGGCTTATATGACTCAATGACTCACAAAGGGAAACAATGTTATTGGGAGTATAGTATTTGGAATAACAGTAGAATATGGAGGCAGACATGTCTAGCTGTAGGTGGGATGTAATAATGTATGAAACACACAAAGAGTTTTCTTAGTAATTAAATATCATTATTTCAACCAGAAGACAATCATTCTGTCACTATTTATAAAATTTTTTAAAGTTTACAATTTTGCAGGGGCTAGAGAGAAGGCTCAGTGGTTAAGTGCATATACAACTCTTTCAGTTCCCAGTATCCACATCTGGCATCTTGCAAGCAGATACAACTCCCTTTCCAGGGGATCCAACACTCTCTTCTAGTCTTTCTGAGTACTGCATGCATAATAAGCACACATGCAAAAAAAAAAATGTTTCAAGTAAAATAAAATTTTATAACATTTTGCAATCCCATATTATATTTATCACATTTCATACTTTGTTGTAAATAAAATTTACATAAAGTTTGGAAGAGAGGCTCTCATTCCGATTTAATCAACAAATAAGTTAGTTGTGGTGGCAGAATCCTTTAATCCCAGCACTCGGGAGTGGGGAGGGAGGCAGAGACAATCAGATCTCTGTGACTTAGAGGCCAGTCTGGTCTACAGAGTGAGTTCCAGGACAGTTACACAGAAATACCCTGACGCGAAAAATAAAACAAAACATAAATATTTGAGTATCAACTGTATGATAGGAATTATATTAGGCATTAAACAAAATACCAAAATAAATGCCATGGATATGAATCCATGCCTCCAAAACCTTTATCATAAGAGGAAACAACCAATAAATGTAACAAGTGAATTTTTTGTAATAAATAAATACAGCACAAGTAAATGCTTTTAAGTTATGAAGTGCCATGAAAAAGAAAACAGAGCAAAGGAAGACTACAAGGTATAAAGAAGAGATAGGAACTGAAGGTAGGGTTCTTAAGAGTTAGGAAAACTTGCTGGGCAGTGGTAGCACACACCTTTAATCCCAGCATTCGGGAGGCAGAGACAGATAGATCTCTGTGAGTTTGAGGCCAGCCTGGTCTACAGAGCTTTTTCCAGGACAATTAGTGCTATTCCATAGAAAAACACTGTCTCGGGGGCTGGAGAGATGGCTCAGAGGTTAAGAGCATTGCCTCCTCTTCCAAAGGTCCTGAGTTCAATTCCCAGCAACCACATGGTGGCTCACAACCATCTGTAATGGGGTCTGCTGCCCTCTTCTGGCCTGCAGGCATACACACAGACAGAATATTGTATACATAATAAATAAATATTTGAAAAAAAAAAAAAAAACACTATCTCGAAAAACAAAAAAAGCTGGGCGACGGTGGTGCACGCCTTTAATCCCAGCACTCGGGAGGCAGAGGCCGGCGGATCTCTGTGAGTTCGAGACCAGCCTGGTCTACAGAGCTAGTTCCAGAACAGGCTCCAAAGCCACAGAGAAACCATGTCTCGAATAACCAAAAAAAAAAAAAAAAGAAAGAAAGAAAGAAAGAAAAAGAATTAGGAAAACTTGATGTAGTGGTGCATGGCTGTTCCGCAGTAAATTTAAGGGCAGCCTAAGAAAGCCAAGACCCTGTCAAAAATTAACTGAATAAATGAATGAATGGGCCAGTGAGATGACTCAGTAAATAAAGGCACCTGAGAGACACACAGAGAGAACTCAACACTTTTTCTTTCAGGAGATGTGCATTCAGTTCCTATCACCTACATGGTGGCTCCTGTCTGTAATTCTAGTTTCAGGGAACCCAATGACTTCTCTTGGCCTCCACAGACACCAGGTACACATAGTCCACATAAATACAGAGACAAAACACTTATATGCACAAAATAAAAAGTAAAAATAAATGACAAGAAGTAAGGCTTCGTTGAAAAGATGACATTTAGTCAGTGGCTCAAGTCTGTAATCCCAGTACTTCAGAGGCTGAAGCAGTAAGATAAGTTCCAGGCTACCTCAGGCAAAATAGGGGATTTGGCCTACAGAGTGAACCCTTGCTTCAAAAATAAATACATACTCGAAAAACCAAAAAAATAAAAAATAAATACATAGATAAATAATTAAGTTCATACATACATAAAGCAAGGGACTGGAGAGGTGGCTCAGTTGTTGCAAACACTGGCTGTTTATTGCATGGGACCCAGATTCAATTCTCAGCACTCACAAGACAGCTGGGGGGAGGGGGATCCTAACTCCCTCTTCTGGCCTTCAAGGGCATCAGGGATATAAGTAGTACACAGACATTTATGCTGGCAAGATACACACACACATAAAGTAAAAAGAAAATATGGCACTGAAGCAATTATTTGAAAGAAATGTGGCAATTAGCTGTATCTCAGAGTAGAAAACTAGCTATTTTCTGACAGGCACTCATCTCAGCATTTGGGAGACTGAGGCAGGAAGATGAGGAATTCCCGGCCAGCAAGACCGGAATTTGCGGCCAGCACGAACTCTGTGTTGAGTCACAAACAAACCACAGTTTATGCAAAAGAGGATTAACAGTAGGAGAGGCTAGAGATTTAGCTCAATCGTAGGGCACTAACCTAGTATAGGACAGGCCAGGGTTCCGCCCCAAACACATTCAAAAAAGAGGGAAAAAAGAAAGCACGGTGGGAGTTCCAGGCCAGCCTGGTCCACACCCAGAAACCCAGTCTCAAAAAAAACAAAAAACAACACACACACACACAAAAAAAAACTTTGTTGAGTCTGTTTTATTTGGGATGTGTGGGGGAGAGTAATAATCCCAGAGTTTATAATCTCAGAATTTGGGAGGCTGAGACAGACACAGGTGCATCTCTGTGAAACCTTGTCTCAAAAAAAAAAAAAAAAAAAAAAAGAAAGAAAGAAAAGAAAAAAATTCTCTAAGAGCATTGCCTGCTCTTCCAAAGGTCCTGAGTTCAATTCCCGGCAACCACATGGTGGCTCACAACCATTTGTAATGAGGTCTGGTGCCCTCTTGTGGCCTGCAGACATACACACAGACAGAATATTGTATACATAACAAATAAATATTAAAAAAAAATTCTCTATGTTTAGTGTTCACTTTGTTCCTTAGTTTATTCTCTTCTTCCAGAATTTTACATCTTATACTCTCAAAAACTCACTATAAATAAGCCCTCCAGCTAATACTTGCAATCCATCACAATTATACTAAAAATTTATTATTCTTGACACCTAAATTCTCCTCTCATCCCAGTATGTATTTTAGAAGATTATAAATTTTACTCTCCCCTATACAGCACAAATAAGACAGACTCAACAAAGTTTTTTTGGTTTTTCGAGACACGGTTTCTCTGTACTCAATCTGTAGACCAGGCTGGCCTTGAACTCCCAGAGATAAACCTAAATCTGCTGGGATTAAAGGCCTATGCCACCATCACCACAACCACTGGCTGATCAGGGATCTTAAAGTAGTAAGTCTGTCAGGTTCAGGTAACAGTTAACATGAGTTATCTAAAAAATGTTTATCAGTCAGGTATAATATACAATAAGAGACAATTTCAACAACTAACATTTTGCTTAATTTCTTTAGCAACCTACTGAAAAATATTTTTAAAAATTGCCAGTTATTGTTTCGGACACCTTTAGTCCCAGCACTAAGAAGGCAAAGTTGAACACGCCTCTATGACTTTGAGGCTAGCCTGGTCTACACAATGAGTTCTAGGCATGAGACCTTGTCTCAAATTCTAATATTACTACTAATAAATTAAAATTGAAGGTGAGTGTAGGCACATACACCTGTAATCCCAGAATTTGGGAGGCTGTATCCGGAGAAGCAGGAGTCTCAGGCCAGCCTGGACTATGCAGCAAAATCCTAACTCAAAACCTAAATAAGTTAAGTAAATAAAAAAATAAGCAAACACACTGGGCTGGGAAGATGGCTCAGAGGTTAAGAGCATTGACTGTTCTTCCAGAAGTCCTGAGTTCAATTCCCAGCAACCACATGGTGACTCCCAACCATCTATAATGAGATCTGGTTCCCTCTTCTACCCTACAGGAAATACATGTAAGCAGAACACTATATACATAATAAATAAATCTTTTTTTTTTTTTTTTTTTTTTGGTTTTTCGAGACAGGGTTTCTCAGTAGCTTTGGTGCCTGTCCCGGAACTAGCTCTTGTAGACCAGGCTGGCCTCGAACTCCCAGAGATCCGCCTGCCTCCGGCAATAAATAAATCTTAAAAAAAAAAAATACGCAAACACTCCAGGCAGTGGTGGTGCACTCCTTTAATTCCAGTACTCAGGAAGTAGATGTAGGTAAATCTCAGCGAGTTCAAAGTCAGCTTGGTCTATAAAGCAAGTTCCAGGACAGCCAGAGTTGTTACACAGAGAAACCCTGTCTTGAAACTTCCCCTCTTAAAACAAAAAAGACAAACATACCAGGTGGGATGGCACACACCTTTAATCTTAACACTGGGAAGAAAGCTAAAGCAGAAAGATCATATTGGGATTGAAGACTAGCATGGGCTACAGTAAGAAACTGTTCCAAAAAGTTCACATAGCAAAGATGTACAATTATCTTTCATATCTGGGATTTTAACATTTCATACCTCAAAAAAAAAAAAAAAAAAAACTGCCAGGCATGGTGGCATAGGCTTTTAACCCCAGTGCTCAGAAGGCATATGCAAGTCAATCTCTGAGAATTCCAGGCCAGATTCTGTCTCAAAAAAAGAAAGAAGGAAAGAGAGGGAGGGAGGGAGGGAGGGAGGGAGGGAGGGAGGGAGAGAGAGAGAGAGAGAGAGAGAGAGAGAGAGAGAGAGAGAGAGAGAAAGCATACAAGATTGTAGTAGATTGCTACTACAATCCCAAACTCTTGATAGTTTCTGGCCAGTAGCAAGCAATCCAAAGCAGTGGCAAATTAAGGGATTCTGAGGAAAACACTGCACACGACAGAGCCAACCTGTTAAACCTTAATGACCATGTGTCATTGCTCTCCTATTTGATGAACTCAGGTTGCACTGAGGCATTGCATTAATCCACCAGAGAAGGGGTCTACTTCAAATCCAGACCTATTCACAGGGATTTTTGTCGTTACAAAAGGATCCCTGCTTCATCAATTGAAGTCACCAAAAGTTCCCAAATAGCATATAGAAAACACTTCAGACTACTGAATATAAACAAGAACAGACACTTTCTTCCCCAAAACCAGACATTTTCACAAAAAACAATTTCCTTTCTATGCTTAATAAAAAGCAAGTGAATTGTAACTGTGTGGTATCATCTTGGTAGGATTTTTCCTAAGCAACACAATAGGTGGACAGTTTTATGCCAGAACTAGATTTGGAATCTGGGGTATATCTTTTTTTTTTCTCCTTTCCTTTCAATATGCCTCAGAAAGTGCTTGGTAGTGTATGTTGACGTCTAAGGACACTGGGTTGTAAGTCCTGCAAAGGTCTGAAAAACAAAGCCATTTACGGCTCAAGCAGCTGTTTTCATCAACCAAACCTATTTGGTTTTTCTCAGTAAGTCAAGCAGCATGAGACTCCTGAGCTAGTGCAGAAGGGCTGCTTGTTAGCAAGTCTCCTAATAGGGTGGCTGTAACATAGAATGTGCTCCAGAGTCTAAAGACTAGTACAGCACAGCTGTTTCCCTACACAGCTCGGAGAGCAAGAAAGAAAACAATCAGTTAAACTGAGGTAAGAGGTCTGTTTGGCAAACAGCATGTATAGTTCACTGCTTAAAGCAAGGAGAGCAAGCAGTGGTGGCCCACCAGGCCAGGCTGATCTACAGAGAGTTCTAGGACAGTCAGGAATACACAGAGAAACCATGGGGGGTAGGGGGGGATGGATCCTGAGACACCACCATAGATTAAAATTTTACAGGCATCAACGACACCTTTTCAACCCTGCTGCTGTGCTCTTTCTAGATAGGACTGACTAATGGAACCAAGAGAGGTGATAAGAGACTCCACTGCCCACAACAAAGAGAGGTAAACATACAGACTTTATGCCTCAAATTCTCTAATTTGATATAAAACAGAGAATGATAACCTTGAACTCCTGATCCCTTGCTAAGGATAAAAGGCCTGAACCAGTTTTTTTGTTTTGTTTGGATTTTTTAGTTGGGTTTTGTTTTTTGTTTGTTTGTTTGGTTTTTTGAGACAGGGTTTCTTTGTGTAGCTTTTGGACCTATCCTACACTCGCTCCGTAGCCCAGGCTGGCCTTGAACTCAGAGATCCTGTCTGCCTCTGCCTGCCTTTGCCTCCCAAGTGCTGGGATTAAATGTGTGTACCACCACTGCCGGCTCACTGGTTGTTGTTTTAAGAAACGGTTTTAACTCAGTAGCTCTAGTTATCCTGATTTGTTCTAGCTATCCATGTTGCCTCTAACTGTCACAGTCCTCTGTTTCCCGAGTGTTGGGATTACAGTCACCAGCTCAGGGACCAGATTTTGTAATTTAGAGCCGTGAGGGTCAGAAAAACTTCCTCATATGTCTGTCTCCCTGTGGCCCTATCCTAAACACAGTTTAAGATAGCTCTGCTTCTAAAACAAGTATTTAATGTAGCGTCTATTCCAACCCTGTTGAGACGATATCTAAACAGGAAGTTAACAGACATGACACAGTCAAAGGAAGCAAACCACACTGCCATAAAGATGGATGCTGCTGTCAAGCACAAATCACTCTCACCTCATTAAAAATGTTCTGAACTAAAGAACAGGTAGCATGAAAGTCTAAAAACCTCATCTCTTCTCAAACTAGGTCATTCAACCTACAGGTCCAGCCTTCTGATTCCTATTAATACCTACCTACCTCTTTCCACAATGACTTTCACTGGTACCAGACTGAGAAGTCTATCATCAGTCTTACCGGACCAACAGTCACCATGAACTATTTATATATCTACCTTCTTAAAAAGCCTAAGCAAAGTCTAAGCCTGGCCAAGACCAGTATCTGTGGTGGACTAACAGACTGCCAACAGGTAAGTCTTCCCTCAAAATGAGCTTAACCCCACCACTATCTTTGATATCACCTGAAGATGCCTCCTTACCAATCAAAAAGGCACACAAACAAATGTTACTACTATTCTAGAACATAATTCTGTGTGTGTGTGTGTGTGTGTGTGAGAGAGAGAGAGAGAAAGACAGACAGACAGACCAACTGACTCTGGACATGTAGTTATAGACATTCATGTGGGTGCTGGGAATTGAACTTGGGTCCTCTGAGAAAAGCAGCCAGTGCTCTTAATCACTGAGCCGTCACCAGTCTCCCTCTAGGACTTTTAATTTAATTTAATTTTTTGTTTTGTTTTTTGAGACAGGGTTTCTCTGTAGCTTTGGAATCTGTCCTTGAACTAGCTTTTGTAGACCTGGTTGGCCTCGAACTCACAGAGATCCCCCTGCCTCTGCCTCCCCAGTGCTGAGATTTAAAGACGTGTAACACCACCACCCTGATCTAGGACAATTCTTATCAAGACTTCTCCCACACCAAAGATATAAATTAAAGTGGCTATCAGACTTCAAGAAGAGGCGGTCGTGGCGTGTGCCTTTAATCCCAGCACTTGGGAGGCAGAGTCAGGTGGATCTCTGTGAGTTCTAAGCCAGCTTGGTCTATGAGTGCTAGTTCCAGGACAGGCTCCAAATCTACACAGAAACCTTGTCTCTAAAAAACAAAAATAAAAAATAAAAACAGATTTCAAGGAAGAATTTAAATCCACGTAGTAAAGAAACAGCAATAAAAGAAAACACTCAATTCTCAAACAGGACGATCTCCAACAGCATACAGATACTATAGGGATGCCAAGAAGAACATCAGTATCGTGCTGCAGGGGGGGACACTGGATGGCTGAAGGACAGAGGTGGGAGGGGAAGGTTTATTTTCACTTTGTACCACATTCATCCGTTGCTACTCAAATTATAAATTTCTAGAAAATAAAATGTCCTAAAACTACAAAAGCACCAGCTCTTCTCCAACTCACATGGTTTGTAAAATCTACTTTTACTCCAGCATCAAGCTCGAATTCAAATCTTTTGGATACTGGCATGAAAACACTGCCTCCTTGCTAAAATAGGTTTTAATTGGTATTATTCCCACCTCTAACACACACACAAAAGTCCTTCAAGTAATCATTTACCAGATGAGAAAACTGGTTCTCAGGAAGCGACCTTACTTTCCAGAAGAGAACAGGGAAACACTGTTAACTTCGACATCCACATGCTACCCACCAGTAAAGCCTCCATCTCCACGTCAGTGCCAGGCCTTACGAGTTAACATCCTAAGTTTGAAGGGAATTCGGTGCTGGGGATGCACTCAGAAGGCACTATACCTTTACAAAGTGGGGAAGCTATCCCGGGACAGCGATGAACACCTAAATCCCCACGTTCACGGGAGTAACTAGCTTCTTCAGAAACTGAGCTCAAGGAGGCAAAAAGTACTCTAAGTTCTGGTTTGGTCGGGAAAGGTAAGTTCCAGTTCCATCAACCCGCAGGAACGAGCTGGAAGAAAACCAGTGTGTCCGAGAAGCCCAGCTGAGCAAATGGGTAGTTCAGTTGCTTTACAAGGTAAGTAACCCACACAAGTCAGGACAATTTCCTTTTCCTACGGAGGGCAAGGGAATGGGGGACGACGAAATAAAGGGGTAGGTTCTGCACTCCTGATCCTTTCCCCAAATAAAGACAATTATTCTGTGCTCCCTTCACCCTTAAGAATCCCCCTTTCGTCCCATCCGCCGTCAAACACAAGACTCAGTGCAGGGCAGGGAGCGGCCCCCGCACCCTGAGGGCACCGTTGGGGGCGGAGAGTTAAAAACACGGAGGGGAAGACGCTCCGATGGAAAAGAGGGGAGCATGGCGGGCATGAGGTACTGAGTGAAATGGGGGATGGCGAGGGAAACGGGGAGCGAGGGAGGGGAGAAAGAGTAAAAAAAGGAGACACGAAGGGACAGCAGCCGGGTCGCGCGAGGCCTAAGTGAAAGACCCGGGCGCGCGCGCGGAGGGGGAGGGGAAGAGGTGAAGGGGAGCGCGAGGCGGGGGCGCGCGGGCCGGGCTGGGGGAGGGGACGCCAGGCGGGGGCGCGCGGGCGGGCGTCGGCTCGCGGGCGCTTCCCCTCCCCCCCGCCCTCCACCTTTCCCTTCCCCCACCGCCGCCTCCTCGCAGCCTCGCTCCCTCCGTCGCTCCCCACCGCCCCCGGGCGGGCTGGCGGCCAGGCTGGCCTAGGCCAGAGCTCCTCACCTGGCAGCGGCAGCGGAACTCCCGACTAGGTCGCCTCTACAGGCGGCGGCGAAGGCGTCGAAAAAAGAGGCGGCGACGGCACAGTGGGATCCAGACCCCACTGGCGGGTCCAGGAACGGGGGTGGGGGAGGGGGCGGGCCGGGTCGGGGAGGGCGGGCGGGCGGAGCAGACACTGCGGTACAGACAGGGGCAGCAGCGGCGGCGGCGGCTGCACCGGCGGCGGCGGCACCACACAAACAAGGACGCTGATTGGGCAGCTGCCAAGCGCCTCGACTCCGCCTTAACCACACGCCACGACGCCCATTGGAGGACTCTAGCCGGCTACCCGCCCTCCTCGTCTTGCTCGTACCAATAGAATGCGGAATACCGAGACTTCACCCCACCCTTGAGGAGTGGGTGGCTGGAGAAGTTGTGATTGGCGTCAAGAAGGCCCAATAAGAAAAGAAGAAGGGGGATGGTCTAGCGGGGGCGCGTTAATGGGTACCTCGGCCAGTCCCAGACACATCCGGGTCTTCGACAGCCCATTAAGTGTCGGGGGTCAAAAAATCGCTTCAGGCTGCAACTTTACCTTGGAGACGTTTTGGTCCCCAGGCAGCCGCCGTACCACCTAATCTCTTAAAAAACCGGGATTCTCCTTTGGCCAGCACTCATTCTTTCACGTCTAAAGATGGAGACTGGGATCGGTGCGGTGCTCTGCGTTTGGGTGGGTGGTGTTTCATCGCGACAGAATCCATGAATTTAAGGACAGAACTCGCTTTAGGGGATCGGGCCTTGTCTCTCTGGGGTGTGGCCTGCCTTATACTGCCAAGGCCTTGGGCTCCTGTGTTAATTCACTCCTGGTCGGTCCTTAATTGACTGTACCATAACAGCAGGGAAAAAAATCAAAACCTAACAATTAGCTAAATGCACTGATAAATTACGGTATTCATAGCGTGTTCTCTGGGATCTGGTCTTTTTCTGTTCACTGAGAGCAGACAGTTTCCCACCCCACCCGACTGCAGTAACCAAGTCAGGGCCCAGCTTCTCTTGCTAGCCTGGCGACCTCCTCCTACTTCCTCGAAGCAGTTAGGCCCGCCTACATTCAGCGTTTTAGAGCACTTAACCATAAGTATTCATTCGAGTGCCTTAGAGATGAGAACTAATTATCACAAAAATAAGCATGTTTAAAGTATAATATTTCGGGAAGCCAGAGATTGTGTGCGTGGCACTGTGCTGAGAGCTTCAGATGAATTCTTACTCTGAGAAGTAGGTAGTGGTCATCGTAGTTTACATACAGATGAGGGAAATGAGGTGTAGATCGAAGACTTAAGCCTATGTGTATTGAAGTGTAAGAAATTAAGCCATTTGCCAACGGTAGACTGCTAACCACCAAGCACTGGTTAAGAGCCAGAAATAACTAGTTCCAGAGACAGTTGAACCTTTTTGTTGTTTCTTGGTTTTGTGTGTGTGTGTTTTTTTTTTTTTTTGTAACAGAGTTTCTCTGTGTACTCTTGGCTGTCCTGAAACTCATTCTGTAGACCAGGCTGACCTCAGACTCAGAGATCTGCCTGCTTCTGCCTCCGTAGTGCTGGGATTGAAGTCGTTCATCGCCATCACCACCACTACCACCACCTGGCTAGAACACATTTTTTTTTTAATATTTATTTATTATGTGTACAATGTTCTGTCTGTGTGTATGCCTGCAGGCCAGAAGAGGGCACCAGACCTCATTACAGATGGCTGTGAGCCACCATGTGGCTGCTGGGAACCGAACTCAGGACGTTTGGAAGAACAGGCAATGCTCTTAACCTCTGAGCCATCTCTCCAGCCCTAGAACACATTTTTTAAAATCACTATGGAAATGGAATTGTAAGGCTGGCACGGTGGTACACAGGGGCAATCACAGGACTTGGGGCTGAGGCTTCAGGTTAGCCTAGACTAAGTATGAAAACGCTGTTTCAAAACTTTTTTAAATGGGTCCTCAGTGACCTAAACACTTGCTACTCTTTTTTTTTTTTTTTTTTTTTTGGTTTTTCGAGACAGGGTTTCTCTGTGGTTTTTGAAGCCTGTCCTGGAACTAGCTCTTGTAGACCAGGCTGGTCTCGAACTCACAGAGATCCGCCTGCCTCTGCCTCCCGAGTGCTGGGATTACACTTGCTACTCTTCTAGAGAATCTAGGCTCTGTTCCCAGCACCCACGTGCTAGTTCACCACCATTTTGTTAACTCCACTTGAGAAGAAGCCCTCCTCTGACTTCCCTGAGCACCAGACACTCACATTATGGTACATATACATATATGCAAGCATAAAATAATTTGTTTGTTTTGTTTTTTGAAACAGGATTTTTCTATGTCGCTCTGGCTATCCTGGAACTCACTCTGTAGACCAGGCTGACCTCGAACTCAGATTTCCAATCTGCTTGCCTCTGCTTCCTGAGTTGCTGAGATTAAAGGCGTGCACCACTACTGCCCGACCTCAAAATAATTTCTTTCTTTCTTTCTTTCTTTCTTTCTTTCTTTTTTTTAGACCAGACTGGCCTCAAACTCACAAAGGTCCGCCTGCCTCTGCCTCCCGAGTGCGGGATTAAAGGAGTGCGCCACCACCAACCAGCTAATAATTTCTTTTAGTACCTAAAATATTTTCCTCTTTTTTTTTTTTTTTTTTTTTTTTTTTTTTGGTTTTTCGAGTCAGGGTTTCTCTGTAGCTTTTAGTACCTGTCCTGGAACTAGCTCTGTAGACCAGGCTGGTCTCGAACTCACAGAGATCCGCCTGCCTCTGCCTCCCGAGTGCTGGGATTAAAGGCGTGCGCCACCACCGCCCGGCTTTCCTCATTTTTTTAAAAAGTTGGACTGGAGCCGGGCGGTGGTGGCGCACGCCTTTAATCCCAGCACTTGGGAGGCAGAGGCAGGTGGATCTTTGTGAGTTCGAGACCAGCCTGGTCTACAAGAGCTAGTTCCAGGACGGGACGGGCTCCAAAGCCACAGAGAAACCCTGTCTCGAAAAACCAAAAAAAAAAAAAAAAAAAAAAAAAAAGTTGGACTGGGAAATATAGCTAAGTGGTAGAATACTAGTCAGCATGTTCAAACCTTAGTAATGCAAAATATATAGATAAATAAAAAAGTTAATCAAAAATTATGATGGAGAAGGACAGTGGTGGTGCACGCTTTTAATCCCAGCACTTGGGAGGCAAAGGGACTTCTATGAGTTCGAGGCCAACCTGGTCTGATAGGAATAAGAGCACCTCCTCCAGCGCAAGAAATCCAATTAGGTCAAATCAAACCAAATCGAAATGCCCATCGTTTTTGTTTGTTTGTTTGTTTGTTGTTTTGGTTTTTCAAGACAGGGTTTCTCTGTAGCTTTGGAGCCTGTCCTGGAACTAGCTCTTGCAGCCCAGGCTGGCCTCAAACTTAGAGATCCACCTGCCTCTGCCTCCCGAGTGCTGGAATTAAAGGCATGCTCCACCACCGCCTGGCCCCATCGTTTTATTAAGAATGCCTGTCTCAGGTAGCCCTACACGAGCACTGGCAGGGAGACGGCACAGCAGGGAGCCTATGCAGACCCAAAAACCACGTGTTCCTCCTCTAGGAGGCCCCTGAAATACCCTGTGGGAGTGGTATGCTGGGATTTGGAGTCCAGAGCAAAGCAACTCCCAGGCCAGGGGCTGGGACTATGCTCCCAGCTTAACAAGGTCTACAAGAGCTACAGTGAAACCCCATCTCAAAAAAGAAAAAAAAAAAGAAAAAAAAAAAAATATATATATATATATATATATATATATATATATATATATATATATGATGGAGGCCTGGCTGCATGCCTTCAGTTCCAACACTTGGGAGGCAGAGGCAGGCAGATCTCTGAATTCATGGCCAGCCTGATCTACATAGCAAGTTCCAGGAGAAATAGTTCTACACAGAGAAACTATGTCTTGAAAAACAAAGAAAAACATATATAGATCCACCTGAAAATTGGAAACAGACAAGATTGCCTGAGAAAATTGGGAACATGGGGGTAATGGGGTAGAAGGAAGGGGAAAAGGGGAAGATGAGGGGAGAAGGGGAGGGTTGAGGAGAACTTGAGGGAATGGGATAGTCGAGATGAAGGAAGGACAAATATGAGAGCAAGGAAAGGCATATCTTTTTTCTTTTTTTAATATTTATTTATTATGTATATAGTATTCTGTGTGTATGCCTGCAGGCCAGAAGAGGGCACCAGACCTCATTACAGATGGTTGTGAGCCACCATGTGGTTGCTGGGAATTGAATTCAGGACCTTTGGAAGAGCAGGCAATGCTCTTAACCACTGACCCATCTCTCCAGCCCCGGAAAGAGGTATCTTGATTGAGGGAGCCATTATGGGGTTAGCAAGAAACCTGGCTCTAGAAAAATTCCCAGGAATCCACAAGGATGACCCCAGCTAAGACCCTAAGCAGTAGAGGAGAGGGTGCCCGAACTGGCCTTGCCCTGTAGTCAGACTGATGATTACCTTAAATATCACTATAGAGCCTTCATCCCACCACAGATGGAAACAGAGGCAGAGACCCACATTGGAGCACTGGACTGAGCTCCCAAGGTCCAGTTGAAGAGTGGAAGGAATGAGAATATGAGCAAAGAGGTCAAGACCTGATGGGTTCACCCACTGAAACAGTTTACCTGAGCTAATAGGAGCTCACGAACTCTAGCTGGACTGGGAAGAAACAAGCATAGGACCAAACTAGTCCCTCTGAATGTGGTTGACAGTTGCATGGTTGGGGCAGACTGAGGGGCCACTGGCAGTGGCACTGGGATTTATCTCTACAGCGCGTACTGGCTTTTTGGGATCCTATTCTCTTTGGATGTATACCTTGCTCAGCCTGGATGTAGTAGGGAGGACTCTGGACCTTCCACAAAGCAAAGTGCCTTACCCTCTCTCAGGATTAGATGGACGTGGGGTGGGAGGGTGTGAGGAGGGAATAGGAGGAGGGGAGGAAGTGGGAATTTGGATTGGTATTTTTTTTAAAAGATTTATTTATTTATTATGCATACAGTATTCTCAGTATTCTGTCTACAAACCAGAAGAGGGCACCAGATCTCATTACAGATGGTTGTGAGCCACCATGTGGTTGCTGGGAATTGAACTCAGGACCTTCGGTAGAGCAGGCAGTGCTCTTAACCGCTGAGCCATCTCTCCAGCCCTGGTATTTTTTTTTTTAATATTTATTTATTTATTTATTTTTATTTTTATTTTTTTTTTTGGTTTTTCGAGACAGGGTTTCTCAGTGGTTTTGGAGCCTGTCCTGGAACTAGCTCTTGTAGACCAGGCTGGTCTCGAACTCACAGAGATCCACCTGCCTCTGCCTCCCAAGTGCTGGGACTTTGCTGACTCTTTTGAGTCACTAAACACGTGATAAAACACCTAGTGTACAAGTGTACATCTTGTGTTTGTGGTTAGCAGAGTTTTACACTAAGCCAGGCACTTGCTCCTGTTATTCCATTTGGTGGGGGTATTGCAGGGAATGACACAAAACCATTGTTCTTACAGAATAAATTCTTTATTAATTTGTAGGTGGTGGGGCGAACATGCCACCATGTGGATGTGGATGTCAGAGGGCTCTGTGGGTGTCAACTCCCTCTTTCCTTCATGTGGATCCTGGCTATCAAACTTGGGCCCTCGGGCTGGTCAGGAACCTCTACCTGCTGGGCCACCTTGAATAAATGTGTTTTTTTTTTTTTTTAAGATTTATTTATATGTGTATGACTGCAGGCCAGAAGAGGGCACCAGACCTCATTACAGATGGTTGTGAGCCACCATGTGGTTACTGGGAATTGAACTCAGGACCTCCTGAAGATCAGCCAGTGCTTTTAACCTCTGAGCCATCTCTCTAGCCCCCTTGAATAAATTCTTAACTACGAGCTTTATCCATCGTCACTAACTGCTGTCTGAAGGACTGGACCATCCTCTGGAATCCAGTTCTTCCCCCACCTCTCCCAGGACTACCCCTTCTTTGCCTCCCCACCCAAAAAAGAACAAGCCTCCCAAAGACATCAGGCAGGCAAGGGCACAACAAGGTACAATGAAACTAGGCACAAAATAAACAAAGGAGACATAACAATAGATTAGGCAGAAAACCCCACAGCAGGGCTGAATGAGCCAACCCAGCATAAGGAAATGAATCCCAAGAGCAGGCAAAAGAGTCAGAGACACCGCACCCCGTAAGGTTTATCATGTTGATCTGAGGACCTTGGAATGCCACAACAGACCTCACACAGTGGGGGGTCATGAAAGGCCTAAGTGGGCATGAGAGAGGACCACGATGGCAAGGGTTTTTTTTGTTGTTGTTGTTGTTTTCTGGGTTTTTTTTATTTTTTTGAATTTTCAAGACAGGGTTTCTCCGTAGCTTTTGGTTCCTGTCCTGGAACTAGCTCTTGTAGACCAGGCTGGCCTTGAACTCACAGAGATCTGCCTGCCTCTGCCTCCCAAGTGCTGGGATTAAAGGCGTGTGCCACCACCGCCCGGCCAGCCCCAGCTCTCTTTTAAGTAGTTTTGTGGATTTTATTTTATTTGAGACAAGAGTGGTACTAAGATGCCCAGATTAGCCTGGCACTTCATATGGAGACTAGGCAGACACCTGAAAACTTGTAATCCTGCTACCCAGCCTCTGGAGTAGCTGAGGTCACAGGTCTGAAGCACCAGGTCCAACTTTCATGCAAACTATATAATTCTTCTTTAAATGACAAAATATTCCCTTCATTATTTTCACACAAGGAAGAGCTGAGACACCGAGGCAATATGTCCGATTAGCAAACAACGATTCGCCTCAAATCTGTTGTCTTTGGTCTGTATATTCCAAAGTGTGGAGACAGAAGTTGAGTCCAGTGATTTGAGAATATCCTTGCCCTCAATGCAACTTCTAAACCACAGTTATCCCTTTAGTTAAGAACCCCTGTAGTTCTCTCTGGAAGACTTATTAACTCCAGCACTCGGAGGGAGTCAGGATCTGATGATGATCATCAGGATCAAGGTCATCTTGACCATGGAGCAAGTTCAGGGCCAGCCTGCACTCAGAAGAGTACTCTAGACCAGTCAGACTCTGCAGTCTCTAAGTGATGGTGGCCCATGCCTTTTAACTCCAGTACCTAAAATTAGAAAAATGATGCCTAGGGAGGCTGAGGCAGGTGGATCTGAGTTCAAGGCTACCCTGGTCTACAGAGTGAGTTCCAGGACAGCCAGGGCTACACAGAGAAACCCTGTCTCAAAAAAAACAATAAATAAACAAGTTAAATAAATAAAATTTAAAAACTATTTTGCTATATCCCAGTGAAGAATGCTTAGCATACTATAATCAGAAACTTATTTTAAGAGGGCACATAAAGGCTACGGATATAGTTCAGTGGTGGAGTTTAGCATTCAGAAGGCCCCAAGTTCAATCTCTGCTTTAAAAAACATGGATGGAAGCCGGGCGGTGGTGGCACATGCCTTTAATCCCAGCACCTGAGAGGCAGAGGCAGGTGGATCTCTGTGAGTTCGAGGCCAGCCTGGTCTACAAGAGCTAGTTCCAGGATAGGAACCAAAAAAGCTACGTAGAAACCCTGTCTCGAAAAATCCAAAAAAAAAAAACAAACAAACAAAAAAAAAGGATGGACAGGGGCTGGAGAGATGGTTCAGAGGTTAAGAGCACTGACTGCTCTTCCAGAGGTCCTGAGTTCAATTCCCAGTAACCACATGGTGGCTCACAACCATCTGTACTGAGATCTGGCGCCCTCCTCTGGCGAGCAGGCATACATGGAGGCAGAATGTTGTGTACATAATAAATAAATAAATCTTAAAAAATGGATGGACAGCTGGGATGTAGCATAGGTTCAGAACAGGGTAAAAACGTTTGCCTAGTAAGTATAAGGTCTTAGATTTCATCACCAGTAAAACACACAAACACACACAGACATGCACACACAATGTGGTTTGATTAGAAATTGGGTACAATAAGAGTAAGACAATTTATTTAATTTTATTCTTTATTTTTATTATTAGTTTTTTTTGGGTTTTTTTTTTTTGTTTTTTGTTTTTTTGATACAGGGTTTCTCTGTGTAGCTTTTGGTTTCTGTCCTGGAACTAGCTCTTGTAGACCAGGCTGGCCTCAAACTCACAGAGATCCGTCTGCCTCTGCCTCCTGAGTGCTGGGATTAAAGGTGTGTGCCACCACCGCCTGGCCCCTTTATTCCTTCTTTATGCCTTTAGGACACTGGAAAAACATCCTCAGGAAAGAATGGGAAGGATTCTTTGACTACTAAGTCCTAAGAATTAGAAGTAATGCTTAAAAAAAAAAAAAAAAAAAAAGACAGGGTCTCACTAAAGTGCCATAGCTAGCCTGGAATTCCTAATATAATATAGACCAGGCTGGCCCAGAGCTCACAGAATGCCTGCCTCTAAGCAGATGGTAGGATTAAAAGGTGTCCTGCCAACCCTAGCCTGAGTTACTTCTTTGGCCACTCACTACTCCTAGGGATTTGCACTGACATTTTATGTAAATCCTGTCCTCCAAGGTTGCCCCTGCCCTTCTTCCCCAAGGCATTTGTTTTCTTAGCTCATTCCCTTTGGTAACTGGTTCTGTAGCTCCTAGGAGTTGCTTCCTGTGTTTATTTCAATACACAAGAAAAAAGAGAGAAAATTCTAGATGGGCCTGAGATTAGAAAAATGATGCCTGAGGAGCTAGATAGACAGCGCAATAGTTAAGGTTCCAGCACCTGCATCAGGCAGCTCACAACTGCCTGCTTCAAGGGATCCACTGTGGGTACCTGCATATTTCACACACGCACACATGCACACAAGCACGCATGCACACAATTTTCAAGTTTAAAAGGAGTTGAAAACTGGAGATATACAGCTCAATAGTTAAAAGCACTTGCTTCTCTTGCAGAGGACCTGAGTTCTGTTCCTAGAATCCACAAGGTAACTCTAGTTCCAAGATATTCAACACCCTCTTCTGGCCTCTGTGGGTACTGCATATATATTCTACGACACGCACACAACCCACATATACACATAAAATAATCTAAAAAGTAAACTAAGGAAAAATGATGCCCATCTCCCTGGCACTCACACACGGAAGACTGTTACTCCTTGCTTCTTTCTTTCCATTGTTGTCTCCAAGGTTAGATCACAGTGAGGAGCACTCTCTGGAGCTAGAGCCACTAAGGGGAGCTGGGAGGACAGCCAGAGCTTCTGATACACAAGAGGGCTGGAAATGGCAACAAGTGAGGAGAGCTATCATCTTTGTGAAGGTACAGAAGAAGCTGGGGTCAGGGAGGGAACAGGAGGAGAGGAAATAAGGCAAAGATGAGCTCAGGGCCCCCAGAGAATGGAGTCTTTGTGTGGGGTACAGATGAGGGACAAGGGGGTGATTGTGTGGGAGGGCCGGAAGTGCCACGCAGGCTGGCACCACCATAGTCAGCACTGGATTCACCCTTCTGCGCCAAGAGCTTCCTATAAACCAAGTTGCGAGGATGTACCTGATGGTTACAAAGAAAGGAAACACAGCGGAGAGAATGTGCAGCAAGGAAAGATAAGGTACCACCCCAAATCCAGAGAACGGGAGGCAGAGGGAAAAAAGACAGAAGCAGCTTTTACTATATTTACATCCAACAAAACTTTGCAGAGAACAATCCTTATTGCACAGGTCAAAGCCATGGACCGGAGAGGCATTTCCCAAGGTGGAGTGGACAAGAAGGATTGGAACTAGAAGAGGCACCAATTCTTCCCAAGGGAAGCTTGGGACTCCTCTGGGTCCCAGTGCATGGCTCTCAAGGAGTTACAAACTTAATTCCCTTCTCTTTCTTACGCTCCTTGAGAATCTAATAAGTGTAGGAGCTGTGGCCTCAGAATAAATAACTAAATAAAATAAAACGCTAGGATTGCCTTGGGCTCCTTTAGCAATGCCAGAGAAGAGAAGTGGGGATGAGACTCCTCCCATGGGGCAAAGGCTCAGGAGCTCGAAATCTTTCCAGTTGTTTTTTAAAACAAAAACTACTAAGTCTCCCAGTGCACTGCAGATCTGAGGATACCCTGGGAAGGAGGCCCTGGAATAGGATGGAGAAAGAATGGACTTGTGCCAACTTCCCTAGCTCTCCTCAAAATCAGCATGAACAAATTGGGCAGGCTGGAGATAGGGGAATTGTGACTTTTGGTATCAGTGAGTCCCTCTTCCTGCTATTTCCACTTGGAGCCTATGGCTGAGCAGCCTGATTCAAATTCTTCCATGAAAGGAAGAGGGAGTCAGGCTATGTCTAGAATCCACTCTACCTCTCCTCTCCACCCAAGGCAGAAGAGGGGGGCTTAAGGGTCCCTAGCATTCCAAAGGTGCTCCAAAACATTTTCGACAGTCAATGGCCTTGGGAGTAGGCATCTGTGCCCGCCGCAGCCTCAGCTCCTCCTTGCCCATGCTGCTGGCCAGTTTATTAAAGGCAGACTTGTACTTCTTGTCGAAGGCCACTAGGGTAGAGGATGGAAATTGATGCATTAGGACCTCCTCTCATGTCTGGTCCCACATCCCTTCTCTTCAGCATCCGATTGCACCTTTACCTATGTCCACGTGATCCTTGCCCAGAGCAGCCATTGTCAGGAATAAGATCTCACGGTAGATTCCCCTGTAATAAACATAGAAGAGTATCAAAGAAAAGAGGTGCCAAGGCCAGGCCGAGGGCCCCCAGGTGAGCGCATCATACCTCTGCAGGTGCAGGCCAGTGGGAGGGGGCCCTAGGGTTTCCAGCAGGAGCCCAACAGCTTTATGAACCTCGTTAAGTCCAACATGGCGCATCACTGACTCCAGCAATGTCAAGCTAAGACATGAGGGCACTGGGCCTGGCCAGACTACTCGTTGTGGGATCTGGCCTGGATGAAAGGAAGGAAGGGTTACCAGGATCACCAAGCTCTCCAGATGAAGAGCCCGGCCCTTTCACTCCTAGATCAAGTACCAACTCACTGTGGACCCTCCAGAGAACATAGAGAGGTGGGCAGCTGTTGGGATCAGGGGTCAGGACATCCCACAGCAGACGAACATGCACAGAGGCTGGGTCAGGGGTTAGCCTAGGAGATGGTCCCTGGGAGGGCTGAGATAAGAAGAAAAAGTCAGAATGAGGCAGAGGACAAGAAAAGGACAGACGGACAATGTTCAAAGGAACAAAGGGACATTACAGGACATAATAAAAGAGAAAGGGAAAGAACTTATTTGTGGTGTTATTGGTATTTGAGACAGGGTCTCACTATGCAGAGTAGGCAGGCCTGGAATTCACAGAGATCTACCCCACCATATCCTGAGGAAAGAAATTCTCATCTACCAGTTCTTACGAATGAGGACTTTGTTTACTTTATTACATACCTAGCCCTGGGCCCTAGGATATATGATGAATACTGGTGGAACAAACAGGAAAACATTAAGCCATTTTTTTAGGGACGAGTCACTACATCAAGCACGTATTCCATTAGGTTCCTGATTATGCCATTTGACGGATGACGACATGGAGGGTCAGAGAGGCAAATGTGCCTGGTAAAATGGTTTTTCTTCCCTGCTAGGGACAGAGAGGACTAGAAGACATAGAGCCCTCAGGAGACAAGGACTGCACAAGGACACTGACCTGGCCGGACGGGGGCTCATCGCGGGAGGTCAACACCAAGCCTGGTAGAATACTAGGCAGGCGTAGGCGTTGGAAATACCACAGGAGGTTCCAGAAGATGATGGGGTGGGCAGCGGGCAATTCAGGCAATGCCAACACCTCACTGCCTTCATTCTCCACCAGAGACTCCAGTTCCTTCCGCAGTACCAAGGGGCTCAGGTATGCCCATGCCCCTTTCTCAACTCTCCGGGAAGCACTCTGTGGGCAAGCAGGAAAGTGGTCAGAACATATATACTAATGGCCCTCACCCAGAGGTTATCTCCCAATAACTCAGCAAGTCCAAAAGCCTCTTGCATGCCCCTTGTCCACTACCTAGCACCCATTTGATCTCCCCTCAACAGACAACACACTCCCACCTCCTCATGTTCCTCTGGCTCAGCCCTTACCCCCACATAGCCATTGCAGAGCTGGGGTTCATCCAGGGCAAGGCAGAGCCTCCGGTCACTGAGCACAGGGCCGGGACCCCCAGGGACAGGGGCATCTTGACTGCCACTGGCACCAGCAAGGGCAGACTGCGGGCTAGGGGCACTGCAGGGAAACAGCAGGAGGTGTCAGCTCTTTGAGCACCATCTGCCTGTCCCTCCCACAGCGCTTTTCCTGCTTTGGGCACCTGGGTCGAGAATCAAGGGTCTGGACACTGAGCAGGGGCACAAAGGAAGAGGCGCAGAAGGGGCAAGTTGTATTGAGGTTAGAGTCATCGGGTGCCCAGCCAGCCATGATTTCTTCATCATACACCAGGGAGTCACAGGCACGGCACAAGGAGCAGCTGGACAGCAGAATCTGTGGGCAAGGAGACCCCAAGAAATGAGTCTTATTTGATTCCAGGGCCCCAAAGCCCATGACCTTCCGTGCCCCTTCCATCTTGAAACCTCAGCCAGGCCTCCTTCCACCTCCTCCCCTTCCCCTGCCTTTGGGGGTGGGTGAATATGAGCTGTGTGTGTTCCAGCACAATGGTGTGGATGGGGTATGCTCACTTCTAGGGAAGGAGGCTGGAAAGGTCCAGGGGTGTCACTGAGACGCTCTGAGGAACGGCGAAGGCTCAGGCTGCTAAGAGAAGACTCTGAAAGATCCCACTCACTGCCCAGAGAGGCGGAACTCTGCCATTACAAGAGAAAGCACAGTCAGCTAGTCCTCGGCTCCTCTCCCTTAGGATGCTGCTTTCAGCCACTCTCAGAGTCACTTGGGGGCATTCTCCCAGTCAGCAGCCCTCCTCTCCCTTTCTCATTGGCTACCTCAGAAGCAGTGGATCCAGGGCGTTCTCGGGGCCACAGCAGGCTATCCATGGGACTTCGGCGGGCCGCAGGAGGAAGGTCAGTGGGCAACTCAGGTGGGGGGATGCGGGAGACAGAGGAGCGGCGGGAAGGGGTGAGCAGCTGTTGTAGGCGGGCACCCAGCCCTTTTCTGGGGGTGCCCACCTCCTGACAGCCACTAGTTTTGGGACCCCGCCCACTTATCCCTTCTAGGGCCTCAGTGGAGCGGGTACTGAGGGCTGAGCCAGATCCCCCTGGGCTTCCTCCAGGTGCCAGTTCTTCCCCCGTCAGACTTAGGTCTGACAGACTTCCATCCTGCCAAGGCACAGGTGATCCACGGGGTTCGAGGACCCCCAAGGCCTCTATCACTGCAGGTCAAAGAGAATGGAGAGATGGAGTCCTGCGCTCCTCCCGCTGCTCTACCACAAGTAAACACAACTCCTTCAGCGGAACTCAGAAGTCAGGAGCACTGCCTGCTTGCCCTGAGGACCCACATGGCAGCTCACGACCAAGTGTAACTCCAGTTCCAGGGGCTCGGGTACCCTCCCTTGCCTCCATGAGTACCAGGGATACAGGTGACACACTGACATACATGCAGGCAAACACCCATACACATACAATACAATGTCTAGAATGCAAACTGTATAAACCGACAAACCCGAGTATCACAACTCACCATAACACTTAGGCAAGATTGCCTTAAGGGCCTATAGGCCCACTAAGGTACAGGGAGCTGCCCTAAAGACGGCCCCAGTCTCCCTTTCTCTACTGAAGAGTTGTTAGGAGAGTTCAATGGGAAGATGAAGGAAGGTCAGATAAGGGTACTTACTGTGCGCTACACCAGCCTCCACAGTGGGCTGTGTCCCTCGAGCACTGCCTAGGCTGCCACTCTTGACCAGGCGCCCGGTGGGTGAGGATGGCTCCCGCAGACTTCGCCCTGCCCAAGTCGTCTGGCGCTGAAGAGGACGTGTTGGGGAGGGGCGCTCCAGACAGGGTTCTGTAGAAAGCACAGACTGAAGCGGCCCCTTGGGTGGACCTGGGTTTTGCAGGGTTTCTCCCCTGTAGAACTTTATCCCTCTGCTACCAAACAAATGTAGGTTATCCACACACAGAAAGGCCTGCCAGGCCTAGTTGTCCGTGTCTCTCCTGGAACTCACTCTGTAGACCAGGCTGGTCTTGAATGCACAGAGATCTGTCCCCCTCTGCCTCAGGAGTGCTGGGATCAAAGGATTGTGCCACCACTACCTCCTCCCACTTTTTTTTTTCTTTTAATACAAATTCCCACTGTGTATTCCAATCTGGCCTGGAAGTCACTATGTAGCGCAAAGTGGCCTTGAATTTGCAACAGTCAATCATCCTGTCTTAGTTTCCCAAGTGGCAGGACTTCAGGTGTGAACCATCACGTCTGGCACCGCAGCTATCTGGCCAGTCCCTACCCACCTGTCTGAGAGCTGCCCGACTCTTGATGCACAGCCATCTGCTGCTGCTGCTGCTGCTGCTGCTGCTGCTGCTGCTGCCGTCTGTCTTTCAAGGGCTGGCGGAACTGAGCAGCCCCCAAGACAACATTCCGGAGCTTGGCCCAGCGTAGGCGTCCACCCGGTGTACCAGATGGCCATTTGCTTTCCAGCACAGCCTATCAATCACAATGCCCACTTAGTGATGCCTTATCTCCCGTCCTGATCCCAGGGACCACCTTTTTCTCTAAACATGCTGGCTAGGACTATCTAGCCAATAGCTCACCCAGAAAGAAAAGCCCCAATTGAGGCATTATCAGTAACAATGGAGTAATGGAGAAAAGTGTATCTAGTCTCTACTATTCATCCATTATCTGTCTGTCTATCTATCTATCTATCTATCTATCTATCTATCTATCTATCTATCTATCTATCTATCATCTATCGATATAGGGTCCCACTATGTAGCCCTGGCTGCACTGGAACTCACTCTGTAGACCAAGGATGGCCTTGAACTCACAGAGATCCTCCTGCCTCTGCCTCCTAAATGCCGGTATTAAAGGTGTGCATCATCATGCCCAGCTAGACTCCATTTGTAAACTGAATGGCTTTGAAGAAATAATCTCAACAGCTTGACTATTCCTTATCTGAAAAACAGGAGGCAGTTTGTATTATGGTTAAGAGGCTGAATTCTGGATATAATTTTGCTTATACTCTGACTCACTAACTTGCTTACTGTGGGACTTGGGAAAAATTACAAATTCTCTGCAACCTCAATTCCTGTAATGGGGGGAATGACCATTCTATGCCCTGTGGCACTGTGGGGATAAAATGAATTAAAATATGTATCTGGAACAGTGTCTGGCATGGAGTTTAACACCGTTGTAAATAAGAATCAAAGTAGCTAAATCTGAAAAACCAAAACCCAAAACTAAACAAAAAGCCTTCTGTCTATGCAAAGGCAACACGAAAGCACAGAAGATGACAGTGACTACAGGACCAGAGAATGGGGACAGCAGCAGCTGTCAAAGAACAGCATTCTCTCTAAACCAGGTCCCAGCATAGACTGCCATCCTACCCAAATTAAGTACCTTGTTGTAGTAGCCGTAGGTGATGGTGTTGGGCACAATGCCTGCCCGCCGCATGTCTAGCATGACTTTCACAGACAGCACGGGCTGCCCATAGTGTGAGCAGAGCTGCATCAACACCCGGTAACACACCTAGGCCAAGAGAAGCACAGGATGTCAGGATGTAAGGGGTTTACTGCGACCCAAGTCACCAAGTCTCAGCAAGCACCCTCTTCCAGCCTCCCAATTCCCGGAGGACTCACTGGCTCCCGGCAGCTCCTTTCTGCAGCTCTGGATGCCCTGCAGTCTCCACGGCTTAACCCTGCACATGCTCATGCCCTCTGATTGTGGCGGAGCAGCTCCTCAACTCTGGCTGCCCCTCCACTCTACCCGGTCTCCAGCAAGTTTCCCTCTGTCCCTAGAGCTGCACACCCTTGCTGGGATTAGGGGTGGGTAGGAAATGCCAACCTCATCAGGGAGCACCACCTTGCGGCTCTCCATCTCACGCAATACATGGTAGGCTTTGTGCAGGGCTCGCACCCGGGAGGGCGCCGAACGCACATAGGCAGGCAGGCACAGGAACCACAGTCCATAGCAGTGACCTAGTAGGCACCGGGCCCACAGCTCAGGCACAGTTGCTGACTTCTGGGCCATTCGCTGTGCGACCTTCATCTCCTAGGTGGGGCAAGGGAAGAGGTAAAGACCATGCCCCAAGGCCAGCACAAATTTTTATTTCTTTTGGTTTGTTTGAGATGGGGTTTCTCTGTGTAACAGCTCTGGCTGTCCTGGAACTCGCTCTGTAGACCAGGCTGACCTTGAACTCAAAAAGATCCCCTACTTCTGCCTCCCGAATGCTGGAATTGAAGGTATGTGCCACCACTGCCTGGCACAAATATTTTTTTCTCTTGATATTTTTCTGAGATAGTGTCTTGTCGTGTGGCCTAGACTGGATTCAAACACCAGTTCTTGCCTCAACCTCCTGAGTGCAGGACAATGTGAGAAGCGGCACTCTCCTGAGACACTGTCTGTGTTCTAAGGATGTATGAGGGCTGAGGCACTGCCTAACTTACAACCTCCTGGGTGCCTCCATAGGGCAGGGTAGCCTGGCCCTGGATCATGGGTGGGCACCCTGCAAGATGTAGCCGGCTCCTCCTGATGGCAATCACAATGGTAACAAAGGCTAGTTTTTGTACAGCATTTGTTGTTTTTTTTCTTTGTTTGTTTTTGGAGACAGGATCTTACTATGTAGCTTTGACTGTCCTGGAACTCACTACGTAGACCAGGCTGGCCTCGAACTCAGAGATCTGCCTTTCTCTGCCTCCTGACTGCTGAAGTCATGCATCACTATGCCCAGCTGTAGAGTGTGGGGTTTGTTTGTTTGTTTATGTACCAAGCTTATGTAAACCTCCCAGCAGTTTTATGGGATAAGCACCATTAGTAACCTCACGAAGCAATAACCACTGTACCAGGTCAGGTTCCCCTATGCGGCCTAATGCTAGTTACCTGTTTGGTTCGGCGAGGCGCAGGACTGCTAGGGGCACTACGGGATGGGCCGGGCACAGGCAGCGCTCCCTGTTGTTCCTGAGGAGACTCAAATAGTTCAGCTCTTAGCTCTGGAAACCCATCATAACTGAAGAGAAGAGGCAACATGGGGGCAGTTAGCACAGGGCCAAGCGTGGGCCTTGGGACAGGCGAGAGGAGGAGACAGTCTTACCAGTACTGGGGAGCAGATTCACTGCCTTCCAGTACTGGGGGATCCTCTGGGGGTGTGATGAAGACAGTGAGCTCACTTCCTGAGAGCTCCTCCAGTTCCACTAAGGGTGTTGGCTCAGGCTTCTCCTGCTCTGGGTGGACCTGGAACAGGATGGGAAAAAGGATTAGTGTTAGCAGAGCCAGGGACCCCAAAAGATGGTGTCTCCCAGAAAAACACGTTCATGGGGAAGAAGTCCTGGAGAGCCATCTGGAGGGGAAAAGTCAAGAATGAAAGGACAGTAAAGCAGAAGAAGCCGACCATGTCTGGCTGCACAAGTTGTATTGTCTGTGCTTTGTCTAATTCCAGCTGTCCATCACAGCCACGCTGAGAAATACAGTTAACAGTGGAGTGGAGATAACCAAGACAACCAGGAGGAACCCGGTGGCAGTTGGTACATACAGAAGGGACAAGGCTCAATACCTTATCGACACAAGAGTCAAAGAACTCAAGGGCAGCATGGCGGGTAGAGCCAAAAGAGCATTCCTCGATGAACTGTGAGAACATCTGTGTGTGCAGCAGCTGGGAGTACAGCTTGTGGCTCGAGCGTTCCCGGGACTTGAGGAAACCTGGGGGGTCAGGCTGGGTCACAAGGGGGTTACCACAGTTCTCTATCTGCCACAGCCCTCTCCCCCTTGTACCCAGCTCTTAGCTCTCGTCATTCAGGATCTATGGCTCTCAAAGTCACACTTCTCCCTCAGACCAGCTCAGTTCTCCAACACCACAGCTGTCCTTCAACAGACCTGTACCTGACTACTGCTCCCCGCCAGGGCCACTACGTCCACCTTACATCAAGGGCTCCCAGACAGCAGGACACATTCACCTGCATGCCCTTATCCTCCAAGACCAGAGGAGGGGAGGAACACTCAGTCCCTCTCGCTTTCCTCATGGAGCCCAGCCCCTAACCACGCCCTCCCTCATGGAGCCCAGCCCCTAACCACACCCTCCCTCATGGAGCCCAGCCCCTAACCACGCCCTCCCTCAAATCTCTTTACAAAGACAGGCTGTCTTATTTACCCTGAAGGTAGAAAAGGTTGTCGACGTCACGAGACCCCTCAGAGGGGGCCTCGGTGAGGGGACGCAGGAAGTCCCTGTAGCCTTTGAGCAGACAAGCCATGAAGCGCAGAAAGGCTCCCTGGACTTCCCGCTCTAGGCGTGTCCGGCGGCCACACACTGCCTCGTAGTCTGTCAGCAGGAATTCCAGGGAGGCCTCCTCTTCTGGTCCAGTGTAAGCTGGGAATCAAAACATCTAAGAGTCAAGGTTAGCACCCACAGGGCTGGCCTCATCCTGTTTTTCACACAGATGTCTTCATCCCCAAAAACATTTTTCTCTGCTCCCCTCCCTGCCTCTCCCCTCCAACCCTCTCCCAAGGTTCTCATGCTCCCAATTTACTCAGGAGATCTCGTCTTTTTCTACTTCCCATGTAGATTAGATCCTTGTACGTCTCTCTTAGGGTCCTCATTGTTGTCTAGGTTCTCTGGGATTGTGAATTGCAGGCTCACCTTTCTTGATGGGCTCAGAAATGCTGCTCCCCTGCCCCTCCTCCTTTATTTCACTCCCACCAAACCCAACTCCTCTAATCACTTCAGAGATCTATTGGTCCCTGGACTCTCCCCTCAGTTTGGAGATTGGAGGCCAACAACAGCCTCCAGCCTCTCAAGCCCATAGGCTTCTTACTCTGGTCCAGCTGCTGGTACAGATTCGTCAGTGTGGCCAGCAAAAGCTTGTATGGTCTGCGGGGCAGGGTCCTAGCAGAGAGGGGCTTCTTCTCCTCTGTTCTAAGAGATAACATAAGGAGAAAGGATGATGAAGCTTCTACGAGGTCTTTTTTGAGCCAATATGAACTCACACACCAGCCCTTGCATGCTCTCCTCCCTCGCCCACAAATGATACTTAGCCTCATACTGGAAGAGTGTGTTGGTATCGAGATCAACACAGATGACATCAGGAGGTGGGTCGTGCAGATCGAAATAACTGGAGTGGATACCCACAATGAAGGGCACAGGGGCGCTCAGCACATCCGCCAGCACCAGCGGGCACAGCGGAATGTAGGGGCACTGCCAGTGCAGTGGGAAGATCATCTAAAGCACCAACCAGTGAGAACCAGTGAGCACAGGGCCCTGACCTTGAGGAGGTGGGGCTAAGCCCCAAGAAAACCCTGTCTCTAACAACCACACCCAGACAGAGACCAAGGACCCTCTCCCTATGGAGAGAAAAGGAGAAGAACCCAGGTCTGAATGAAGGGACACCAGAAAAGAGCAACTTTGGAGAAGTAGACTAGATAAGGTGGCACTCACTGAGACAAGGGCCTCGCAGACACTGGTGAGCAGATCTGGCCGCAGCGAGTGGACCAGCAGTTTGTGCTCCGTGAGCACAGCCAGCAGCAACGTAATAGCCAATTCTGGGCCCAGGTTCTGCAGCAGCTGCAGAAAGCTAGCACCACTGTGGGACGTGAAGGGAGAGAAGGACCAGCAGGAGACTCGGGAGCTGGACACAGACGCCACCGGGGCCAGTCTGCCACGGTCTCAGCAGCCATATCCATACCTCTTATTATACCCATGTCACCAACCCCCCCCCAATTTAGGCACATACCTGAGGGGCAGGGGTGAGGAGACAGGCTGACAGAGGAGCAGGTTGTCATAGGGAGACATCTGGAGAGGAGCCACAGGTCAGGATACTCATGGCCAGCTCCTGCCGACTCCTCTCCTTCCATCAGCCCAGCCCCAGGCTCACCTCTCACCTGCACTAGGATGCGTGGTCTCTGTGGAGAAGGGAACGGGACGTTGTGAATGAAGTGGGAGATGTGCCTAGGGAGAGAGGGAGAAGGTGAGGCTGACTCCTCGGTCTGTCCCTGACCAATCCTGCCATGCATTCTCAAGACCTCACTGCTCCCTGAACCCCGCCCCTTGTCTTGGATCAGCTTTATACATAGGTCTTACTTAGATAGAAGAGCGAGTGATCCCCTTGCCTGAAATTCCCTCATCTACACAATGAGTTCCAGGCCAGCCAGGGCTACCATGGGAACATCTTTAAAAAGAATAAAAAAATAAATAAACTGAGGCAGAGGTAGGCGGATCTCTGTGAGTTCAAGACCAGCCTGGTCTATAAGAGCTAGTTCCAGGACAGGCTCCAAAACCACAGAGAAACCCAGTCTCGAAAAACAACAAAACAAAACAAAACAAAAATAAATAAATAAATAAATAAACTGGGCGTGGTGGAGCACGCCTTTAATTCCAAGGCTCAGGAAGTCACCTCTGTAACTTCGAGGCCAGCCTGGTCTATATGGAGTTCCAGGCCACCCGGGGCTGGAAGGAAATAAACAGTAAGTCCTGTTTCATAAGTAAATAAACAAATAAATAAAAATAAGAACAGATCTGTGCTGAGCATACATAGACCTAGCCAAGCCCCAACTAACAAGTTCAGGCTAGATTCCAGGCTCCACTTACCCATAGCCAGTAGCTTAAATGGACAAACTATATAACAACAGAGCAGCCCTGTCTCCTGGGGGCTCAGCGTACCCCCAATTCCATTCTAGTGTCTCCCATTTATCCTCTCTAATGCCTCACAACTCCCCAGTGTCAGGAAAGCCATGCTCACGCTTCCAAGGGCAGACGGTGGGGGCCTGAGACGGAGTAGCGGTAAAGGAAGGTGAGGAAGGCTCTGAAGGCTGGGAAGGCTGGCCAGCGGGACAGCACAGCAATGGCACGCCGGCTGCGCACGGCTCGGCCTCCCAGTGCCCGGCCCCGTTCCACAGCACTCAACAGGCCCAGTGCCCGTGCCTGCCTCTCTGACAGCCTGGCCCTCGGGAACGCTTCATAGAACTGCAAGGCGGCACCATACACCTGGCAGGGGTATAGGGATGATCAGACGGGTTCTTGTATTGTGAGGCCCCCGTACCACACCCCACACACCCACCTTATCACCGGCAGCCCCTGTGAGCACAAAGGTGGAGAAGACGGGCACCGGGTACTTGGTCTGGGCAGGCCAGCACTCAATAGTGGCTCCCATGGGCAGGCAGAAGACTGGCACTGACTCGGGCAGCGGGAATGCCTCATTGTCTTCCTGTGGGTAGCGGCCCAGCAGCTCTGTACCCCAGCAGAAAAGCACACATTAGAGTGAAGCGATCCGTTAGATTCCAAGTAAAGAAACTAGAGGATCCCAGAGAAGGGCTACATGGCAAAGGGAAGTCAGTTCTGGGGTCACTGAACTTACCAAGAGGCACCATGGAGGGTCAAAGGATAGGAAGGACAAAAGGGCCACTCACCTGCCTCATACACCAGCGTGTTGGCCTTGGCCAGGCCCACCTTGTAGCACAGGTACACTGCTGGGCCCCACTGCCCCAGAAACGACAAGAGATAAGTAGACACATCACTAACAAAGGTTTCTGGGGCCCATCTTCTCTCTCTACTACCCTTTGGGTGTCTTTTGTCTTCCAAGCTCCCCCTAATTCCAATCCTCCCAGCCAAGCCACCTCTCATCTGGCTCTGGTGTCAGTGGCCTTGGTTCCCAAATACCCTTTGTTTCCCATGTCCCCTACACCAATGGCCCAGGTTTTAGCTATCAATACCGCAGTACCACTCACCATGCCAGGGTTGAGGTTGCGTGGCAACCGGCAGTAAGTATGAGGAGTGCCCTCACCCTTGCTGGGCAGAACCAGGCAAAGGTCAGTGATGCCCAGGGCATGCAACCCTGCCCCCTCTGCTGCCCGCCGGTACATGAGGTAGGTGCGAGGATGCCCAGGGCCTGGAGGGGCCAAGTTGGCTGAGTGACTATATGGTGTCGTGTCAAGCACTTGGAAGCCAGGTTTAGGACGTTCCTTCCCTTCATATAACACCCTTAGCACAGAGAGCACAGACATCAAGAGGTCAGCATAGAAAGACCGGATCTACCTACCTGCTCTCCTAAACTTGCCATGTTCTCTCACCCTTGTCAAAGGCTAGTAGTACAGCCCACCATTTCCTACATATTCTGTCTTCTAGGATCCTTGCCTTCCTTCTTTCACCCTTGGCTCTACCTCTCAATCAATAACCATCCCTGAGCCGGGCGGTGGTGGCGCACGCTTTTAATCCCAGCACTCGGGAGGCAGAGGCAGGTGGATCTCTGTGAGTTCGAGGCCAGCCTGGTCTACAAAAGCTAGTTCCAGGACAGGAACCAAAAAAACTACAGAGAAACCCTGTCTCGAAAAAAAAAAAATAACCATCCCTGCAAGCCATGCCCTCTCCAGTTCTTTTTTTTTTGTTTGTTTGGTTTTTTTTTTTGATTTTTTTGAGACAGTGTTTCTCTGTAGCTTTGGAGCCTGTCCTGGAACTAGCTCACAGAGATCCACCTGCCTCTGCCTCCCGAGTGCTGGGATTAAAGGCATGAGCCACCACCACCCGGCTGCCCTCCCCAGTTCTTGAGTAAGCACCAAAACTGTCAGACTCTTGGCGAAGTTCCTCACATGGTTTATCCACTTGATATCCCAAACCAGCTGGTGAGGAGTTGCTAAAGAAACACTCATTGGCTAGTAAGCAGCAGCACAGGCAGTAAGCCCCTCCTCTCAGACCTCTAGCCCATCCCATGTGCCTCCTCTCAACCCTTATCACTACCTCTTCTTAGTTTACTCAACAGTCCCTCCCAGCTCCCCCCAGTGCCAGCATGGATAGGGGTACACACCCCAGCTCAACGAGGGGGGGCTTGTCACGCCCCCTGCGGTAGCAGATGACTGGCTGAGTTCCACCCAGGAGCCCGGCACTGAGCTCCAAGGGGTGGCCACCAGCAGATGTCTGGATGCACGTGTAGCCCTGGGGCACCTCCTCGCCCAGTGCTCTAGCAATGACTGCCACATCTGTAATAGGTTCCGCTGGCCTAGGAGGGCGCTGGGGCCCAGTAGGTTCAGGAACCCAGGTCTCCTCAGGCATAGGTGCTCCATCTCCTGCAAGCCCAGCCACCACGAAATAATCCACCAATCGGGGAGGCCGCTCCTCAGCCATGGCCCCCCCTTCACTCACGGCATCTGGAATGGTCAATTGAGAAAAAGGTGAAGCAAGAGAAGCTAGTGTTCCCATGGCAACCAGAGGCTAGTGTTCCCATGGTTCCCACGGACCCCCCCCCCTTTCCTCTTCCTAGTTCTTCTAAGGAAAGGTAGATGATCAGCCAATCCTGATCTCTCCCAGCTGTGACATCACCAGACTCTCACATCCCACCACGGCTCCTTAGAGACCACTAGGTCCCTCCTTCTTAGTGACATCAGCTCCCTCTTCCCAAAGAACCCAAACTCCACTCTACAACACACAAATGCCACTGCTCACCTAGCCCTTTAAAGGCCTGCTCCTCTTCACCCCTCCAGTTAGATCTCAGAGAACACAGTGTTTTCTGGAAAGGCCTGAAGTCCCATCATTCACTCTGGCCACCCCAACCTTAACTTAGTCTTTTCACAGGTCTCTGGCCTTCCTGCTCTGGTAGCAACTCCACAAGAACCTTCTGACACGGCTAATGCTCTTAAGTCACCATCCTCACATTTTTAGAAGACCCCACAGGTTTCTGGGAAGGCTTGTAAAACCCAAGATTTAGATTTTGTTCAGACTTCAAGTATCCTTTTCTTTCCTAGCTTAACTTTACCACGTTGGCCAAGCTCTCAACTCCAGACCCTTAGGTGTCTGTAAGTTAGGTACAAAGGGACTATGGGAGATAGCTCCAGCCATTCCATGCCAATACCACCCAGACCCAGACAGAATCAGGCCCACAACAGCCTACTGGTAACTTTTCTCACCTGCCTTCATGGCCTGACCCTGAGGAGTGGGAGCCCCAAGAGTCCTGAGGTGCCCCAGGGTGCTGAAGGTGGGAAGAAGCCTGGTGGGTGGCTTGCAAGGGGCTAGAGGCTGGGAGAGTGCTTCAGAGGGGAAGGGAGGTTACTTCCTGGAGCGGGTGCAAAGGGGAAGCTGCAGCTCAGCAGAAGTCAGCCTATGGGTGTGTGGTAGTGATGGGAGGGGGAGAGCACCGCGGAAGAAGCCCGCAGAGCATCAGACCAAGGCAAACCCCACACTGAGGACCCTGGGCAAGGCAAGGGAAACTCCCAACGTCTCCAGGATGCATAGTCTATTCAACCTCCCTCAGAGAACCGGAGCCAAGTGAGCTCTCTTCTTAACCTGGCCTCTGGACACACATGCCCCAACTCAAGCTAAATTTAGCTTGAGCTTTTCCACATCTGAGGTGAAGCCAGGAGTCAGCGTCAGCCTCCTGATTTAACTCCACGACACAGCTCCCTCTCTCATCCACTGTAGGGCCAATAGGAGCTCTGTGCCCCCAGTCAGCAGGCAAAAGCCGTTAGATGAGACCCTTTATAGTTAAGTGGGTGGCTCCGGACCAACAGGACTTGTGCAAACAAGCCTACCCTCACCTAGCCAGGAGAGAGTCCTATAAAATGCAGCCCCTTCTCCCTTGGGGAAAACAACGGCAGTGGAGCCACACTAGGTCCCAGCACCCACATGCCGGATGTTGGGAAGTCCGGGCTGGGGCAGAGGGCGCGCAGCGGGGGAGGTGGCTGAGCAAGGGGCCAGAGGGCCGAGAGGAGCGCGCGCAGACTGCTGAGAACGTGACGGTAGCAGCGCCAGCAGCCGCGTGACCCTAGCGGGAAGGAGGGGTGCTCTGGCTTGAGAGCCCGCGGGAGCTCCAGGGTATAGGGTGCCGGGCACAGCTAGCTAGCTCCGGGTGGCGCCCTCCCCTCCACTTTCACTTCCCTGGGAGGGAGGAAGCGGAACCAGATGCGCAGCGCAGAAGAACAGCTGGGGACAGTCCCTGGCGCCGACCGCCCTCCGCCCGCCCTTCCCCGCCCGCCGCCCCGCCCGGTCCGGCCCCTACCTGCCTGCCCTGGGACTCCCCAGCCGGCCCGCTGGCGGGTGGCTTGGAGGGCGGGCTGGCGGGCCGGCGGGCGGCCGGGCTGCTATCCAGCCCCGGACATGGCGCGCTCGACTTGGGAGCCGCTCGCGCCTGGGCTGAAGGAAGATGAGGCGGGCGAGAGCGCCGGGCACGGTGGAGAGATCTGGGCGGTCCCAGCGTCCCCGCGCGGCGCCACGCGGGGACTGCTGCCGCGCCGCTAGCTCCGGCCGCGCGGTCCTCCGGCTGCCCCGGTGCTGGGGACCCCGCGCTCTTCCGCGCGCCCTGCTTTCTCCACTCACCACCCCCCCCAACCCGAGAGCCGCGAGCACCGCCGCTATTCCACCCCCCCCCCCACTTGGGCCCGCGGCCGTGACCCTGGCTAGCTCCGGCCCAGCACCCTGCCGCCTGCAGCGCGACCCCTGGTGGCTGGGAGGGCCCCCTGCAACCAAGCGGATCCTCACCACCCAGCGGACGAGCAAGACACTGACCCCAAGTGGCCCCCAAGTCAGAGCCGGTGCTCCCGTCTTGCCCTCCGTCCAACAATCAGATGTGGCCACTGTGCCACGGTGAAGGCCCTGAAGACCTAGACCTGGAAAACCCAGGTGACTCCCCACTTCCAGGTTTAGAACCCACTAACCAGAGCCAGGAGTTCTCAGTTCTCCTTTTGAGAAATGACAAGAGCATTGAAAAAGAGGAAGAGAGGCAAGAAGCCGAATAGAGGAGGTGGGGGAAAGCAGCACTCTTTTCAACCATGCTGGGTGAAGGCTGACAAACCTACATTAAACGGTTGTCTTCCAAGTGAGGTGGGTGAGTTCATATACAATAATGCCCTGGGAACATGGACCAGGGGAACCAGCTAGACCTACTTCCTTGGAGATTACGGTTATACTGGGAATAGCTACCCCCAAGAGAGTTGAGGTTATTATACCAGAAACACACGTGACCGGGGCGACAGCCATCTCCTTACCCCAGGCCTGAGGTTGAGGAAGAGTAACTTGTCTGGCCAGTCAGGGTGCCCCCTCCCCTGGACAAACATGAGGGCACATAAGGTGACTTCCTGCTGCCATCGGTGAAGTCTCTTTTGGCTCTAGGACCTGTCCAATTTGGGTCACAAATCTAAGGCTGGTGGTCCTCCACAAACCATAACAGCGCTGAAAGGATGAAAGCGTGACTATAATCCTGAGCACTCAGGAAACCGAGGCAAGAAAATCAGGCAGAACTTCCAGGTAGCCCAGAATATGTAAAAGAAATCTGCCTCAGAAAAAAAAAAAAAAAAAAGGCTGGGCAGTGGTGCCTTGGTGGATCTCTGAGTCTCTGAGTTCCAGGCCAGCCTGGCCAGAGTTGTTACACAGAGAAACTGTCTCAAGAAAAGAAAAGAAAAAAAAAAAAAAAAAAAAAAAAGGAAAAGAAAAAATGGGCTGGAGAGATGGCTCAGTGGTTAAGAGCACTGACTGTTCTTCCAGAGGACCTGGATTCAATTCCCAGCACCTACATGGTGTTCACAACTGTCTGTAATTCCTGTTCCAGGTGACCCAACACCCATAGGAAAATATGAATGCACATAAAATAAAAATCAAGCCGGGCAGTGGTGGCGCACGCCTTTAATCCCAGCACTCGGGAGGCAGAGGCAGGCGGATCTCTGTGAGTTCGAGACCAGCCTGGTCTACAGAGCTAGTTCCAGGACAGGCTCCAAAGCCACAGAGAAACCCTGTCTCGAAAAATCAAAAAAAAAAATAAATAAATAAATAAAATAAAAAATAAAAATCAATTAATTAAAAAAAAGCAACATAAAAGAAGAGTTTATGGCATCAACCCTCCTTAGGTGCCCAGTTACCTACCAAACAGCCAAACACACAAAAGGTTTGTTAGGATTTTTTATTAACATATAATATATTTAATAAAAAATAATATCCACTCTGGCTCTCTCCTCCATTGCAAGGGGAAGAGAGATGGGGAAGGGCTGGTAACGCTCACCCTCATCTGGACAAGCCCTACCTCCAAGAGTCCCCTCTATGCCTTGCTTTCCAACAGGCTCTGCCCTCCAGACAGACGGTTTTCAAAGTTCCAAGTGCTGCAGCCTCCCTTGAGCCCCAGGCCCACCGATGTACAGTACTCTGTACAGTACAGGAGCCACCTGCTCAGGCCCCTTCCCTTTCCTCATTTTTAGGATCCTTCATTCATATTAGAAAAAGGATCTGGGGGCAGAGAGTAGTCTCTACTGGCCAGGGGGAAGGGATGAAAAGGACAGTGATGGGGACAGGGCCATGAAGAAGGATGGCAGTAAAGTCCCCTCACTGTAGCCGGTCACTACGGAATGAATCTTCCACAGCAGGGTCAGGCAGCAGGGCACAGGGGTCACTCAGCATGGTCAGTCCTTCCAGGCCCAATGGCTCCATGCGCAGCTCATCTTCCAGCCCCAGCCCCAGCTCCAACCCAGATGCCGACACCTCAAAGCCAGGTACTCCAGCCAAGGCTGCTGCGATCTCCTTAGAGAAACCTGGGGAGGAGTCTCCTGTGTGTAGAAGAGGTAGGCAGGTAGGTAAGGATCCCATGCCACACACCTCCAAACCCCTCAGTCTCCTACCACACCGGTGAAGCTGTCAATTCTTCCAATCTCTTCCACCACCCACGTCTCCTCACCTGGGAGTATGATATTGGGTCCTGAGCCATGGCGGGAGCAGTGGGTCAAGTTCTGGTGGTTGAGGACTTGAGGATCCTGGGGACCACTCACTGATCCCTCACTCCCTAAAAATCCAGGCCCTTCGGGAAAGGCAGGGGGATCCAGCACCAGGCTGGTTGATGGGTTCTCCACGTTGAACTGCTCCAGCTAGGGATACACAGACAGACCTTAAAGAAGTGAGCTTCAGAACAGGGTGTCCTGCCTTACAAGCCCCAACCACCCCAGGAAGAAAAGCAAAGACAGAGGGAGGTGACAGCAAGCAGAGCAACAGAAGCGAGCACGGGGCCCGAATTACGTGTGGGCACCGTACCTGCTGGGCCAGAGCATGTGCATGCCAGGAAGAGAACGGGTCAAGGCAGGAGTCATCAAAGAGCAAGCTGAGCGGAAACAGAGGGGCAGGAGTAGGGGGTCAAACACAGGAAGACAGGAGCCCCAAGCTGGCAGTGCTATGTTACCTGGGGAGAAAAGGAGGTCCCACCCCATCTCCCGATTCAGTGCGCTGGAGACCCCTCACGTCCCTGGCCCTCCCTCAGCCCCCCAACTTCAGAGCTATGAGTCTGTGTACTCACACTCCCCAAGCTGAAGTCATTTATTGGCTGGTGGTAAGGCTGTTGCCCATGCCCGCCGGGCCCAGGTGGGTACAGTGCCCCGTAATGTGGCGGCCTGCCTGGGGGCTGTCCCCCTGAGGACTGCACCAAGCAGGCCTGAGAGGGCAACTGCTGTAGAGATTTTGGGGTGGATGGATGGGTAGGTATAACCAGACTTGGGGGGCTATATGGGTATGGGGGCAATCGCTGATCAGTAGGCAATTTACTGGTATCCAAGGGGACGCCCTGAAAAGAAAAAAAGGGGGGAATTTATTGTGACCCCTCAAAGAACTCTCAGTCAGAGCTCCCCACCCTCTAAGCTAGGCCACCTGTCCACAACACAAACATGGCAGTGCTCCGAGCCAGGCGCACTGGGGCAACGCCTGGAAAATCAGCACTCAGGAGCTTGAGGAAGGAAGACTGAGCCTGGACCTACCATGCTGAAAGTGGGAGCTGTCTCCCCACTCTCACCCCAAAAACAACACCCTATGCTCCCATGGCATTCTGGGAGTTGGTGGAAATTATACAAAATGCATATCAAAACTTAGGTGCTAATGCGGCTAACAATAGACAACTCAAATTCACTCTAAAGTAAGCGTTCATAAACTGGGTATTTAACTATCAGGAGGATGAGCTGCTGTTCTGAAGCCCTGGAGAGGCCAGAGGGAGCCAGAGGAAGGAAGTAAAAGAGATGCAGAGGGCAAACTGCCCTTGTTGGCATGGCTAGTCCTCCCTACCGGAGAGTGTAAAGATGCAACACAGAGCACACATCCAGGAAACAGTAATGGAGCAGGACAGAGGAGGGCAGAGAGGAAAGGAATAGGATGAAGGAAAAGTTGGAGAACTATTTTATTTTTTTTAGATGGAGAGGGAGGGAAGAACTCCCTTAGCATGGAGGCAAGCTTGAAAAGAAAAAAGAAAAGAAAAGAAAGCTTGGCATGGGAGGTCATGCCTGTAATCCAAGCTCTTAGAAGGCAGAGGCAGGAAGGATCAGATGTTCCAGGCCAGCTTCAACTAATTCGTGAACTCAAGCCCAGATGAGCTACATGAGAGAGAAACTGTCTCAGCCACCTCTTCATCACTTGCTGTGTAAACCTTGGGAAGTGATTGTCACTGCAGGCACCAGGTTTTCATCTACACAATGTGAAAGGACTGAGTTCTGTGGTCGGAGATTCTTGGACTCTGAATTCTAGTAAAGAAGAAGAGGAAATGGTAGAGGGATGGGACAGGACAGAAGTGACTGGGGATATGGTGAACTAGCAAAGAGGAGGGAGATAAGAACAAAGAAAGGAGAAGGGCAAACGGGTAAGCTATACTGGTGCCTGTGCTATGCATGATGGTAAATACTTTGTGTATGTTATTGTATCTGGTGCTTACAAAACCACCTTTGTTTTCTAAATGAGACCGCTGAGGCTCAGAGAAGTTCAGTAACTTCTGAATGGAGGAAAGTCAAGAGGCAGAACTAAGATGTGAAATCAAAGGCTTAATGCCAGAGTTCGCACTCTTAGGCAAAGAGGGGACAAGATAGATAAAAGATGGGTTGGGACAGAGCAGAGGAATGGAAGGGGATGGAAGAGACAAGGGGCACAGCACAGGAAGGAGAAGAAGGGAAACAAATGCAGGGGAGGTAGCCACGCATACCTGAGTGATGGAAGACAAGGTGGGTGACATTGTTGGCGAAAACTGTTTGGGCAGCTGCTGTTGGGACCTTCTGGCGTCGGCTGGGCCCGCGGGCAAGCTCAGGGGGCTGAGGGGCACACGGCGGTGGCGGGGAGAGGCCCCAGGAGTAGAAGCTGGGTAAGGGGGGGCGCTCAGGACAGGAGATGAAGTGGACGAAGAGGAAGAGGAGGAGGAAAGGGCTGGGGCACTAAGTGACGGGTGGCCCAGGGAAGTGGTGGGCAGTGCATGGTGGGCCAAGGAGGAGGCAGGCAGTGATGGGTGACTATGGGACCCCTGGAGCTGGGGTTGAGGACTGCTTAGGGAAGCCTGGAGGTTGGGATTACTTAGGGAGGACTGCAGGGATGGGTGGCTAAGAGGTGAGTGAAGTCCTGCAGACACAGACAAAAAACCAGAGATGCCAACATTACTGATGGGAACTGGGCCCCTTTCCACCCAGAATGGGTAGCAGTGACCAGACTATGGCAACACAAGGTCCTCCCTATTCTGTCTCTAACAGTGAGATTGGCACTACCCATTTGGGGGTTATTCTCCATCTTTCGCCTATCCATTCTTGCTGGGTAAAAATTGCAATGAGGGGTTCTGGGGTGTGGGGATTGATGGGCAGTCACAGGATCCCAGATCAAGCAAGCCTCCTTCCCCTTTACCCTCTAGCCAGGCAGCAGCTGATAGTCACACGATCAGAACAAGGTAGCCACTCACCTGGTACATCATAACTGGGGCCCAAGCCCAGACCTCCACTGATGCCCAAATGGGTCATAGTGTGGGTCAAATTGGAGGTACTGTTGCCCCCACTCAGGTTGGGGTAGACTGTCTCCTCAGGGTCCAGGGGAGTGGGCAACGGAGGGGGGAAGTGCAGGTTGGAGAGGTCAGGTAGGGAACCTCCCGTGTTCATGGCAGGTGGGAGGACAGGCACACTGGCAGGCTGATCAGGAGATGGAAAGATGCTAGGGAGGACAGAAGATCGACGTGAAGAGAAAGTGGTCAGAGAAGAGCAGATGCCAGTCTTCCACATCTCCTTCCTCCCTCAATGTCACTCCAGCTGTGTAGTGGTACTTACTTGATTCCAGGGACTTCACAGGATCGAGGTCGAGAGGAGGATGAGGACAGCTGAGGAGAGAAGGAAGAGGATTAGAAATGAGGACAGATCTCAGTGGGAGCCCTGGAAGGCCTGTCCCAGGGATAGTGGAAGACACCCAGTGGCCCTTACCTACCTTCTTAGCATCCCAAGGTTTCAGCAAATGCTTGTCATCTACCAAGTTCTCCTCAATAGCAGGGACTTGAAAGAGAGAGACTGGTGATGGGGAGGTTGGAGGAGGAGCCAGTAAGGCAGGACAAGAAGCAGAGGCAGGCAAGAGGGAATCCTATTCCCTGACCCCATATAAAGTCCCTGATATCTGGCATTCATGACCCATAATTGGTAAAGAGCACATACCTTTAGCATCCATTTCACCATCCAGAAAACCTGCATGGGATGCAATGGGGTTGGTTACAGTGCCTACTTGTTTGCCTGCTTTAGTAAAAAGCTCCACAGCTACTCCCTAGGAACACCTACCTCCTCGGCGGCTGGGCAGGACACTGGGAGGTGTGGGGCCTGGATAAGTGTCTTGGGGGTTGGGGTTCATTACACTTGTGTGAAGAGCAGAGTCAGAGCTTGTCCTGTTGGAGGAGCAGAGATGAGCAGCAGTACCAAACACTGCCCAGCAGTGGATATTTAAGCTGGGCTAGAAAGGGGATGAAGTAGAGTAGGGCCCCAGAAAGAACAGGAAAGAGATGTGAACTAAAGAAGTCAAGGACCATCACCTGTTAAGTGCAGTCGGCAGTCGGAACAACTGCCCCTTCTCAGCTGGGAGGTTGCCCCAGGGCATCATCCTAGGACAGAAAAGTTATGAGGAGGAAGAAGGTGGCTGAAGATGGGCATGAAAGGCATGGGGTGGGAAAGTGTGCGGCAGCAAGGTGGATGTGAAAAGGCCTTGGTACCCAGTATCATGCCTCTTTCTTTCTGGTTCTTCTAATGCCTCTGATCCATAAATCCCCACCCCTCCTCAATCTAAGATCTGGAAACAGAAACTCTCCACCAAGGTAAGCTGAGTGGAAATGCTGAAGCCTAGCAAGTTTTCTGAATGCAAGTATTTCAGCTGAGACAGAGAAAGGAGGGGTTCAAAGATCTAACAGTTACTACACCTGGGATCCACCACTGTGAGAAAGGAGCCATTCTCCCCTGCCACCCTGCCATCCTCCCCTCCCCCATTTACACACACGCCAGCTTGGCTATAGTTCCATTGGTTCTGCTAGCTGGACTCAGAGGCTTGGCCACTCGTGTCAACATGGCCAAGACTGGACTCTGACCACCTACCCAGCTGCTCCACCCTCCCAGCTTGGCCCTTAGGAAACGAGGTACTGCTAAAACCTCAGCCTAGTAGCTAGCCCTAGCCCACCTCAGCCCCCACACCCCGAAACATGTTAGAGACCAAATGGGTGGGAAGTTCCACCTGCACTGAACTCACCTTCGCCAGCCAGACTCTGGGGGAGGAGATAAGTAGGCAGGGCTATAGGGAGAACTGTCAATGTAAATAGCTGTGGTTAAGGAAACAGCAGAGACAGATGAGAGAATAGGGGAGCCATCAGATAGTCACACAAGTACAGTGCTGGTGGCTCGGGCCTGTCATCCCAGCAGCTGGAAGGAGGAAGCACAGGGAATTTTCAGCTCTACGCCAGTCAGAGATACATAGTGAGATGCTGTCTCAAACACACACACACACACCCTGCGCACACAAGGAAGGGAAGAAGAGAAGTCAGAGGCTGTATATCAATGAAGAAGGCTACCTAACTTTTTAGGCCCAGCATCACAAAAACAAGCAAACAAACAACAAAATGGAACTAAAATAGGCAAGGATTACAACAACTGTAGTCTCAATACTCAAGAGGCAGTGCAAGGAGATCTCCAAAAGTTTGAACCTACCTGATTTACCCATCAAGTTCCAGAAAAGTCTAGATTACACAATGAAGCCCCCCTCAAAAAAAAAAAAAAGAAAAGAAAAAGAAAAAAAAAGAGCAGGACTGGCACTGGCCTTTAATCTCAGCACTCAGGAAGCAGAGCCAGGCAGATATCCATCTGGTCTATACAGGTCAGCCTGGTCTACACAGCAAACTCCAGGACAACACAGAGAAACCCACCCCCAGAAAGAAAAAAAAAATCAGACCAAGCTTAGTACAAACTGGAACAATCTAAACCAATGCCTGGCCAGGGTGATGGAGATAAACATGATAGAGGTCTCTAGGAACGAAGTTCACGGAAGAATGGGAGAAGAACCAAATCTCCTTCCCAGGTAACAGGGAGCCCTGCTTTACAATTAAGTGAGCGGAAGTAAGGCCAGCACCAAAGAGGGCAGAGCCACAAGAACACCAAACGCCTGTCACAAGAGTGTGCGCTGACACACAGGTTGTGATCACATTTCAAGAAGACTGGGTAAAAGAAGTGAACAAAGATGAAACGAAGCTCCTTCCCACCATGAGTCTCTCGAGAGCCCCTTCCATCAGTCCTTCGCCCTTAAATCATTTGTGAAGGATATGTGGCGCGGGTATCGGCGAAGAGGGGACACCATCCTGCGGGGATCTCGTTGTACCCGTTCCACCAACCCGTGGTGCCTAGTGCTCCGAGATGAATCCAAAGGTGAATGGAGGGGACTCTGCCAAAAAGGACAGGTGAATCAGCAGGGGAAGCAGCCTGAGAGCCTACACTCCTCCTTGGCTGGTGTCCACTCACCTGGAACTCAGCCAGGCCACAGCCAATCTGGTTAACATTGGGCAGAGAACCACCATAATGGGAGCTCCTTGTATAAGCCAGTCGCAGTTTCTGGGCCTGTAACTGAGATAAAAGAGACAAACGGGTATGTCAGGGAAGGTCCTGAGCATTTGTCATTCCTGTCACCAGAATATACGACTGTTTTCAAGATATCTGCCAGTACAAAGACGTGGCACCAGAATATACGACTGCTTTCAAGGTATCTGCCAGTACAAAGACGTGGCACAAACAACCCACCTTTGCAGCTTTCTAACCAGCTCCCAGTGAGCTCCCACACCTGACAGAACCATGCGAGGCAGGGCCAACACTGCTCAAGGCCCGTCTCTCTGTCTGTTGGTATCCCCACTGAGGCAGGTCACGGGATGATGGACCATCAGGCACTTCTGCTCTCATTTCAAGGCAACGTCACCAAGACTAATTAGAAGATGAGGGAATAGCCGGGCGATGGTGGCGCACGCCTTTAATCCCAGCACTCGGGAGGCAGAGGCAGGCGAATCTTTGTGAGTTCGAGACCAGCCTGGTCTACAGAGCTAGTTCCAGGACAGGCTCCAAACCACAGAGAAACCCTGTCTCGAAAAACCAAAAAAAAAAAAAAGAAGATGAGGGAAGACCAAAAGCCAATGCCAAAGATCCATTATTGCCAGTTTCTTCCCTTCACACTCTGAGGAGCATAAGCTTCGGGATCTGCTGCTGCTCCAGGTTTAGCACAGGTTGCACAGAGTCTGCGCATCCCAAACTATACAACCTGAGAAGTGATGACTCTTCTGCTAAAAGAGAGGTGCCCAAACCAAGTATTCTTCTACTGAATGTGAAGATGCCTGAATTGGCACAGGAGCCTAGTCCAACTTGGGTAGGGCCATCTCCTGCCAGTTCATGGAGATGATTGCTAAGGAAATAAGACAAATTAACCCTCAGTTTTAGTCTCTACATATCGCATGTCCCTCTGTGTGAGATATAAGTAGCTACTTCCAAGACTCAGACTCTGCCTACAGCCAAATAAATAGAGCTGGGGAGGGATGGGAATGAGGAGAGCTCAGAAAGTCACACTGCAGCACAGCACTAGTCAGAACTGGCTTTCTGTCCAGATCAGCTCCGTGATTCCAGTGGGTGATGCTGACCTTGGCTTAAGGGATAGAACCTCCAAGTCCTCTGGTGGTCTATGGCCCATGGGTGTATCTGCCTCCAGCCTGCCCTCCCAGCTACCCAGGTAACAAACTAAACATGCCACTCCAAACTCAAGATCCTTGGATCTCCAGGTCTGGCCACGTAGGCTCTTTACAGTTTGCTGTTTATCAGAGAAGTTAATCAGCAAAAGAAAAGGAGGTGGAAAGGCTTTGATAGCCAGTGTGTCACAAAGACAGAAGCCCCAGCTCTGCATTCCTCACAGCTTTCAGCTTGCACACAGCTCTGAAAGAAACATGGTCCAGAGGACAGAGCCTCAACTGGAAATAAGTCTCTCTCTCTCCCATCTTCTTTCTCCGACCCCCACTATGATCCAAAGCTCTTAAAGGGAGCGAGCAGTCAAGGGCTCATAATCCTCATGGTGGTTAAGAGCAGGTTATACGAGTGGGCGCACACACACCAGATTTGCCTCCCCACTTATCTTTCTTGAACGTGCACAAACTAGAGCATGTGGTCCCTAGAAAAATAGAGGAAACACAGACAAACAGACACACACACACACACAACAACAACAACTCAAAGAGTCAAGGGAGATACACACAAAAGATACAATCGGTCACAGTCATATATAGAACCCAAAGCCTTGTAATGTGGTATTTATGCTCCACCATCTCCCCTTAGAGCTTCCAATTCTTCACCACGACAGATCACTGTGTCCCTAAATTAGGGCTGTTTACCTGTAAACTCCTGCCAGTCCACCCATCCCTCTCACATGCAGCCCTAGAAAGCAAGAAACTAAGGGGGGGGGGGTTGTTTCCAAAACAACTTGGCATAGGCCTGAACATTCTTTGTGGAACTTCCTAGGAATGAGTATTTCCCACACACAGAGGGCTCTAAAAGCACTGCAGAAACTGACTCACGGGTAGCACCATCTCCCTAGAAAGTTCAGCACATCACCGGCGAAAGGATAGGTGATCCTTTACCCAATTTGGCGATTCAAAGCTCTACCTTTCCTCCCAGGCGGCCAGCGCCAAACACCAAGAACCATTCTGTGAGCAATGGTCCTCACCTTGACTCAAGTCAGGAAACCACACGAAATATATGAAAAAGGAAGCAAAGGGACGGGACACAGGAGGGGACTTCCTGTCCCAATATACCCAGCACAGCTAGATCAAACCACTCGAGGGGCCCTTTCCCCTAGGAACCAAGACACCGTGAATGTCCCAACAGAGCAAAGGCACTAGTCTGGCGATCACAAGCTCAGAAAGGGACAAGCAGACTATGCTTCCAAACTATAATCCATAATTAAGGATGCTTCAGTGGAGTCCGTGAAAGGACTCGGCCGGAGATGCACAAGAACCGTTCCACCGGCGCTGGACTTCGGCAGTCCATCTCCCCTCTTCCGCCAATCCTGCTTCACACATAAATAACTCGAACCCAATCTTTCCTACTCCCCCAACCTCTCCGGTGTTCCTATCTTCCCGGCAAAATTCGTTTAGCTGACCCTCGGCCCTCACCCGGAGCCACCCAGACGGCGGCGCCCGCTGCCCTAGCCGCGTTCCGCCTCCTGCCCAGCGGCTCCCGCCCCCGCCCCGCCTATCCGCTTGGCGACCGCTCCTCCGTGCTCGGGCTCCCCGGCACGGTCCCTTACCCGTGTGGAGCCGATGTCCATCATCACCTCCTCGAAGGCCGCCGTCTCCTCGGCCTGACGCTGCTTTTGCAGCGCGATCTTCTCACTAAACTTGCGTGGATTGGACGCTGACGCTGTGGCGGAGCCCGGCCCGTTCGCCCCCGACGTCGCCATCTTACACCCGCGTCGGTCCCCGCCACCTTTCCAGTTCCAGCCACGGCCTCCGCCGCGGGCCCGGCCCGGCTCCTCCAGCCGTAGCAGCCGCCTCCGCGAGCCCGGCGGCTCGGCCCCAGCCTAGTCCTGACCCGCGATGCACTGCCTGCCGGGACTTGTAGTTTGTTTACGGACCTCCTCCACGTCCGCAGCCATGCAACGAGGGGAGGAAGCGGACTCCACTTCCCAGCAGTCCTTCCGACACCCGGAGGCCAGCAGCGCACCACCCCTCACCTACTCCCGGCGGCGCCGCAAGCCGGGAAAGGTAGTTCTACCACAGTCCGGAGCCTACGAACGGGAAGGGGCGAGGGATTCGCAAAGGAAGACGGAGAAAACCGAGAGGAAGGGAAGGGGTGGAGACAGAAAGGGAAGAAGGAAGAAACAAAAGAAAAAGTTGGACATCCTCAGGAAAAGCGACAAGTGTGGCGAATGAAAACAAGGACCTTAAAGCAAGTGAAAGGCATCTGGGATTCAGGTCCTCTCAGATTGGTCACAACACACACACCACCACACCCCTCCCACCAAATGAATCAGATACCTTACGGGGGTATAGAAACATCTTTTATTTGGGTAACACGTCCCAAAACAGGTCAGTTAGTAAAATAGATTCTACAGAGTACGGCCCTATGCACAGCCCTCCCTCCCCCAAAAATAATCCTGGGGGGTTCTGCCCCCCCCGATATAAAAAGTTTTGGCAGGTTAATGTTTGTTATATAGGGCACCATTCCACTTTCTGTAGTGGTTGGTGTCAAAAGTACCTCGTTTCCCTTCACTCCTGACTAGTTCAGCAAACATTTCTGCTCCACCCAAACTGTGGGGCCCAAATTCAGAGAAAGTAGGTCTCTTCCACTGAGATGCCGGGTGTGCCACACCACTGTGCTTTCAGAAAAGGAGCAGGTGAGCCATGCATGGTGGCATACACCTTTAATCCTAGTGCTCAGGAAGCAGAGGCAGGTGGATCTCTGAGTTCAAGGTCAGCCTGGTCCTCACAGCTAGGTCCAGGACAGCCAGGGTTATACAGAGAAACCTTGTTTCGAAGAAACTAAAAAAGAAGGGGGCAGGTGGGTGTTTGGCACTTTAAAAATACAGGCGTGAGCTGGGTGTGGTAGCACACCCCTTTAAACCCAGCACTTGGTAGGCAGAGGCAGGCAGATCTGAGTTAGAGGCCAGTCTGGCCTACAGAATAAGTGCCAGGACAGTCAGGGATAGAGAGAAACCATGTCTCAAAAAAAAAAAAAAAAAAGAGTGAGCAGGACACTCACTCAAAGCCAGATAGATTACGAAAACTGGCAGAGACCATTTGGCACTAGTCCCTCAGTAGAAAAGACATACAGAAGAGGAGGAGGAAGAAAGTGGGAGGAAGCACTTCCACTGGCAGAGTGCTGAAATGGGCTAGAACCAACAGGACTTTGACTTATCCCAAAGCCATGGGATGCCTATCTGCAGTTTTGTCAGCTTGTCTCCAGGTGTAGTGTCTGACCTCTGATTGTAGCAGTGTGCTCATTCTTAATGTCACCTGATTGTATCTCTAGTGGCTTGGCTAGTTCTTGTCCTTTGGGCCTGCGGCTAGCCTCTTACCTGCCCTTTTCCTTCTCATTATTCATAATCCAAATGTCCCATCCCTACCTCTCAGAGAACTCTTTGGTCCTCACTACTTCTCTACCTCCCACAAACTGGGAAGGACAGGGAGGACAGGGGCACCTGACAGTCAGCATCCCCTGCCCTTTCTATCTGAGCACCTTAGATCTGGATAAAGAGCAGGCCAGTGAGCAGGGCAAAGCCTGCTAGGAGCAGGATGACCTTGAGAATCCGCTGCTCAGAAGTGGCCAGCTCTTGGGGTAGAATTTCCAGGAAGGTGATATAGAGGAAGGTGCCAGCTGCCATTCCCTCCAGCACAGATTGGGCCAACTGGTGCAGCGGCCCAGCTGACTCTGATAGAGCTGCCCCGAGCCCGATACCCAGAGGTGTCATACATGAGAAGAGGATCCCACAGCCAGCCACCACCTGTACCCGAAGGTGGCTCTGGAGCAGCCTCAGGGACAGGCTGACTGCCAAGATTCCCTTGTGGAGCAGCAGAGCTAGGCACAGCTCCATTGCCCGAGCTCTGTCTCGCTGTAAGCCCACAGCCAAGCCCTCAAACACAGAGTGCAAGGCTAGAGAGAAGACCAGTACACAGGCACGCAGGGCTGAGGGCGCTGCTGGAGTTCCGCTGGCCTGGGGGAGCCCTGGTCCATCATGCCAGTGTTGAGGCCCTCCATTCACTGCTCCCAGCAGAGCCCTCGTCTCTTCTGGATGTGGCGGACTGGACTGCTCCTTGTAAGCCAGTGTGATCTGCTCCATCACCAAGACCAGGAAGAAACCCATGGCCAGGATGAACTCTTGCAAGGGAAACTGAAGCTGTGAACAGAGGTGGCGACAGGAGTTCAGGAAACAGGACAAGAATGGGAAGGAGTCAGATTCAAAGCCCGGCAGAGGCCCAGAATACACATCTGAAGTCCCACACCGACCCAGGGTCCCTATTGGTCACAGAGCGATGAAGTCGTTTGGTGACACAGACACAGAACAACACATAATGGAACAGATGTGGTATCACACATGCCACGTTAAATGCAGACCATTTATGCAAAATGTCTCAACTCTGGCACTAATAACACTTCGGGATAAATAATTCTGTCTTCACTGCCGTACACAGAGTGAGCAGCTCCTCTGACTTCCCCCACCAGATCAATAGCAAGCACGATGTTCCTCCACCACCACCAAGACTGCCTCCACACATTACCCAGCCAGTGTTTCCTAAGGGGCAAAACTTCCCCTGGCTGAGGGTCATGGATGTAGGTGCACACAGTGCTACATGTAAGCATACAAAGGATCACCACAAATCTACATGTCACAGGGACATTCACAGTCATGTGGAGACACAGGTCACTCAGTCACAGGGAAAAAACGGAAGAGCTTGAGATGACTCTGCCGAACCCAGCTGTCTCAGGTTTTTCTACAATATGGTTTTTTTTTTTTTTTTTTTTTTTTTTGGAATGTTTTGTCTGGGAGGCAGACGGAGTTGAGACGGGCCTCACTCTGAAACCCAGACTGGCCTCCAAATTCTCACGATCACCTTGCCTCAGCCTTGCACGTGGTAGAATACACTACTTCCAGCTTCACAGTGAGTTTCTATGCCTTGGACCTAACCACTTCCCTGAGAACAGCAGGCCCTTGGAGATTACTTCCTACCCTCCCAGATCTGCAGCGAGCTTTCTCAGCCTCCAAGTGAGGATGAACCAGCTATGCTGCTGCACACCCGTATCCATGGAATTACTGCAGGAGAACTCAGAGCCTGAGTAGTCTGGACTAGCTGGACTACACAGCTAGACCCCATCAAAAGAAAGGGCCGTCAGTCATGCTCATGTGAGCAACCCTAATTAAACTCATGGGGTCAAGGCTAGACTTAGATACACACACTGAGGAAAACAGAAGAAGGCTAGCTGGTAGATGGGGAGGAAGATGATGTGGGTGGGAGACAAGAATGGAAGTGAATATAGCCAAGATGCTTTATATGTATGAAATGTAATAATAAAATTCATTACTATGCATAATATATGCAAATAGACATAAAATATAGCCTGGGGGTGGTGGCGCATGCAGAGGCAGGTGGATCTCTGAATTCAAGGCCATCCTGGTCTACAGAGTGAGTTCCAGGACAGCCAGGACTACATAATAAAGAGATCATGTCCTGAAAAAAAATAAAATAAAAAAGAACAAGAATTCTGGGTGAGGTGGCACAAACCTGTAATTTGGGAGGCAGAGACAGGAAGATCACTACAAATTTGAGGCAAGTAGCAAGTCTTCATAACAAGTACCAGGCCAGCCAGAGCTACACACTGAGAACCTGTCTCAAAAAGACAGAAGAGGCCGGGCGGTGGTGGCGCACGCCTTTAATCACAGCACTCGGGAGGCAGAGGCAGGCGAATCTCTGTGAGTTCTAGAACAGCCTGGTCTAGTTCCAGGACAGGCTCCAAAGTCACAGAGAAACCCTGTCTCGAAAAACCAAAAAAAAACCAGAAGGGCCGGGTGGTGGTGGTGCACGCCTTTAATCCCAGCACTCGGGAGGCAGAGGCAGGCGGATCTCTGTGAGTTCGAGACCAGCCTGGTCTACAAGAGCTAGTTCCAGGACAGGCTCCAAAACCACAGAGAAACCCTGTCTTGAAAAACCAAAAAAAAAAAAAAAACCAGAAGAGGAGAAAAGGAAAAGGGAGGGAGAAAGGGAAGGAAGGAGGGACAAAGGGATAATGGCCAAAACATGATTCTTAGAGCATTGTTAGCTTCCTGGTAACTACAACTGCAAAACCCAGAGTAGTTCATACACCTGATAAGGGTCCTCACTGTCCTGAGCACAGTGGGTCACACCAGGTCCAGCATCCAGGAAAAAATGCACAGAAAATTATACCCTGTTCCTGAAATCCTTAACTCACAGGCTCGACTAAGGCCGTTCACAGTCACGAGTGAGCCATGAAGATACCTAAATAACCATGTTCTGCTCTGGGTCACATGTTAAGGTCAGTGCTCACCGTCACATGCAGGGCCGCCAAGGCCTCGTCTATGGCAGCTAGGTAGTCGGGCAGCAGGTCCAGAAGACAAGTAGCCAAAAAGACACCTCCTGCGAAGCAGCTCACTAGACTTAGGGCTTTCTGGCCCGAGGCTGCGCAAGAGTGAAATACAAACGGGATTACAACCAAATCAAACTCTGCAAAGTCCCACGCCAACAGAAGCAGTGTCCACTCCTGCCTTCTGCTCCTCCTCAGTCACCTCCCCCAGCTCCAGAGCCGCAAAGACTCACGCGAGGATTCATGGCTAGCGCCTGGCCTTCGAAGCACGCAGACAGGCACCAGGCTACAGACGAGGGTCAGCAGCAGCAGCAGTACCAGGGCCCCCAGCTTCACCTCCAGCCCCACCGGCACTGAGGGCTCAGAAGCTATTGCTTCTGGGCGCCACACCAGGAGCTCTGGCTCCCCCCAGGGCCCCATGGTGCTTGTGGTATCAGTGACTGTCAGACCTATGAAGAAAAAACTAGCACGGGTGAGAACGGTCACACAGGAAAGAAGGGGTCAAGGGAAAGGGAAGGCTGGTCAGCAAAACGTACTTCCCTCGGCCCAGCCACTTTCTGGCCTTTCCAGGCTGGAGTGACTCATCTACTCCAACACCAGGACATTGCATTTCCTCCTTCGAATTTATCTCTCCCAGTTCAGCGAGCCATCAAGGAGGAAACTGAGGCCCGAGAAGGCCAACACAGATATGTCATTACCCTTTTCACCTGGAGCCCGCAGAAAACTAGGGGCAAACTCCAAGTTAGACCTGGAGCTGTGGTCCCCTAAGAAAGGTAGAGACCACTCGCTCACACACAGTCCACTAAGAGCATGCAGCGGAGAGGTTGGAGCTGTGGGAAGAAGTCCGGGGTGGCTTCACGGACGATCTGAAACCGGGCGAACTTGGGTGCTGGATGCCTCTCTCGCTGCCCACTCCCCAGAGCCATCTCCCGGAAATAACAGGTAGTCAAGGCAGACAGCCAGAGGAGAGGGGCTTGGGACAGGCTAAGACGGCACTGAGGACAGTGTCTGGAAGTCTCGAAAAGTGAGGTCAGAGGTCGCCTGCGTCACAGGACGCGGATGAAGAATGTTAAAACAGAGACCCCCAGCTCCTACCCTGGGAGGCCTTGGAAGCTGCCTTAGAACCAGAGCCCGGAGGGGCCGCACTCACCTCCCGAGGGTCTCACTCCATTGCAGACGCTCGGTTCCGGCCTGGCGTCGGGAATTCCCGCCCCCCCCCCCACCCCCCCCCCCCCCCCCCCGCCGCCTCCGCGCACCCGCACCAGACTGCCAATGACCGCACTGGGTGGGAGGAGCTTAGCCTGGAGTGACGTGAGTTAAGAGCAATTAGAACCTGGGGATAGGAGAGGGCTGGGCAGGCGACGAGCTGAGCCTGTGCCAAGTCCGGGAGGGGACTAGCGGGAAGACCCGAGGGCGGTGGGTCTGGCGCGCGTCTACGAAGGAGCTGGCCGCAGGAGTCGGTCAGTCACAAAGACTTTGATAAAAGTGGGAGCTTGAAAGTCTGCAGGCCCGTTCCCTATCCATACTCTCAAGTATTTCTCCCCACATCTCTTAGTATATCTGCCTGGCCTTGGCCCCGGAGTTTTCTATCTCAGGCTGCATCAGTGCGCAACTGGGCCAGAGGGGAATCATTACCTTTTTGGGACAAATTTCTTTGCCTGGCTTGCCTAGCCAGTCCACACAAAAAAGATGAGGCAGGACTGGAAAAGAATGAAGGCATGATTTAAAAGCGATCCTTTAAAAAAACTAATTAAAATAAAACGATCCTTTCTAGACTGCCTGCGGTCCATTTGACTTCTAAGCAGCCTCCTTGCTTCTCAGAGTAGGTGCAGAAATGGTGGGACACAGGTTAGAAGTTGCTGAAACCCCACGAAGAAGCATACGTCAATTTCCTATTGATCGTGCCTTTGGATTTTCTCCTTGTCTTCCAGCTCACCCCCACCCCCTATTCTGTTCCTTGCATGCACTGCCGTTTTCTTCCTTTGGTTTCTTCTACTTATTTATTTATTGTCTTAGATCTTGTTCACACTTGCAAATCATCATGTAGCCAAACTGTTCTCAAAGTTAGGAAAGGCAGGACAGTCAAGCCTCAGCCTCTCAAGTGTCACTGCCATACCAGCTCGCCAATGCCCTTTTCTCTCCATACCTTCACTGTTTGCTCTACCTGGATTCTCCTGACCCCACAACCTAGTGTTCTATGAATCCCTTTCTTGGCCGCTGAGGAGATGCCTCAAGCCTGTGTTTTTTAACTGAATTCTCCCCGCCCCCAACCAAGATGGTGGAAGGAGAGGTCCAAGTGCCACAAGTTTTCCTCTGGCTTCCACATATGTGTCCAGTGGTACCACACAAACAGACAGACAATAAAAATAAGTGAAAATTTGCTGGGTGATCTTTGAATTTGTTATGCCCGACTCACGGAATCCCCCAAAACCAACTAGGAGACCGAGTCCTGTATGTAAAAGCAAAGAGCCTTTATTCTTACACAAGTTTGGAAACTTGGTTTCTCTGTGTCCAACGTATTGGAGTGATCGGAGAGCCCCGAGCTCAGTTAGAGTTGAGTTTTTATAGGAGTAAAGGTGGGGGTGAGAGATCTCTAAGGTTCAGGACTCCTGTCTAGGGGTGTCCTGGTGAATGTGTGCTGGCAGGTGATCCTATCTACAATGGTTGGAATGTTAAGAATTTCCTTCCCTGTTCTTGGGTGGTGCCTGGGAAATCTCAGTTTATGGACTTTCTTGGAACCAGGTATTGCCTTAAGGTAAATTACTGAGAGTCTGGCCTCCAATTGAGCTAGTCCAGGCTGGGTCCTACAGAGTTCAAGGCCAGCTTGGGCTCAGCAGTTACTAGTGTGTTGCGGCCAGCACCAGCACCCGCATCACTGTCATGCAATTCACAACTGCTTGTAACTATGGTTCCCCGGGACCAAAGGAATCTGGCCTCCTCCTGACTATGTACATACCCACATATGTGTGTACACATTTAAAATAAAATAAATCTTTAAAAAGTTGAATAGGAAACTAAAGAGATAGCAGTTCAATGTTTAAGAGCATTTGCTGTTCTCCCAGAGGACCCAAATTCGATTCTCAGCGACCAAATCAGTCTCTAAGTTCTGCTCCAGGGCATGCAACACCTCTGACCTCTGTAGCCACTTGCACTCATGTGTGCATACCGACATGCAGACAGACATACCTACACTTAACTAAAAACAATACAATTTGTAGTTATGTATTTATATGTCTAAGTTTTGCCTGTGTGGATGTAGATCTAGGCAGCATGTAATGCAATGCCTGCAGATGCAGAGGACGGTATCAGATGCTCTGGAACTGGAGTTACAGACAGTTGTGAGCTGCCATGTGGGTGTTGGGAATGAAACCAGGGTCCTCTTGAAGAGCAAACAGTGCTCTTAACCACTGACCCATTTCTCCAGCCCCGGATTTTAGGTTAGACGTTCAATGTGACAGGAAATGGTGGCACAGGCAGCTAGATCTCTGTAAGTTAGATGTCACCCTGATCAACAGAGTGAGTTCCAGAACAGCCAGGGCTACACACAGAAACCTTGTCTCAAACCGCCCCTCTGGCCAAAAAATGTAACTTGTATTTATGGTATATAAGATGATTCTTTGAAATATATGGTGTTTGTATATCTACACACTGCAAAATGGCTAGCTCAAGCTAATCAACTTATCTATTACCTTACATATCAACTTATAATGAGAACACTTAAAGTGCACTCTGAGAAATTGATTTCCAGTAGATCAAACATAGACTGATTAAGGAAAAGTTGGGCAGGATTCGTGAGAGTGGGAGGCGCTCCCAGTGACTTTGAGCTGTAAGAACATTCATCATTACTGACTCTAGTCACCATGCTATAACACAGATCTGTTGACTTTACTTTCATCTGACATGGGACTAGGGAAGTTATTTTTTCCTTTGCAAAATTTGATTAATCGAGGTAAAGGGGGAAGCTAAGGGAGATGAAGCAGAACTTCCTTCCAGGCCTAGCACAAACAGCAGATGACTATTGCCCACTCTACCATCTCTGCCTGCAGCAGCATGCTGGAAAGTCCCTGCAAACCCATTTAACCACCTTTCTTGGTCTCCAAAGATGTCAACAAAAACAATTCTGCTTTCTTCTGAGCCCTGCATTAACCTAAGCAATCTGCTTTCACCAAGCTACAGCCTGAACAGGAGAGATGGGCTTGGGAAGTTCAAGAAAACCCAGCCAGGCTGTTTGGTTTATATCTGGGGCTGGAGAGGATAGGAGGGCTTTCCGTTCTTAGAGAGGACCTGAGTTCAGGTCTCGGGTCCCACATGGGGAAGGGGAGGTTCACAACCACCTGTAACTCCAAGTGGACATCTACATACACACACAATTAAGAAAAAATACATCTTGGGCCGGGCGATGGTGGCGCACGCCTTTAAACCCAGCACTCGGGAGGCAGAGGCAGGCGGATCTCTGTGAGTTCAAGACCAGCCTGGTCTACAAGAGCTAGTTCCAGGACAGGCTCCAAAGCCACAGAGAAACCCTGTCTCGAAAAACCAAAAAAAAAAAAAAGAAAAAAAAAAGAAAAAATACATCTTGAGTGACTGGAGACATGGCTCAGAGGTTAAGAGCACTGGCTGCAGCCAGGCAGCAGTGGCTGCAAGCCTTTAAATTCTGAGCATTAGGGAGGCAGAGGCAGGCAGATCTCTGTGAGTTCAAGACCAGCCTGGTCTACAAGAGCTAGTTCCAGGACACACTCCAAAGCTACAGAGAAACCCTGTCTCCAAACAAACAAACAAAAGACCAGCCTGGCCTACAATTGAATTCCAAGACAGCCAAAACTATTACACAGAGAAACTCTGTCTCAAAAAACAAACAAACAAAAAAGGCCAATGTTTGGTTCATATATCAATATCTTTCCTTCCTTCCTTCCTTCCTTCCTTTCTTTTTAAAAACTATTTATTTATTTATTTTTATGTGCACTGGTATCTTATCTGTGAGAAGGTGTTGGGTCCCTGGAACTGTAGTTGCACGCAGTTGTGAGCTGCTATGTGGGTGCTGAGAATTGAACCAGGGACCTCTGGAAGAGAATCAGTGCTCTTAACCACTGAGCCATCTGTCCAGCACCTCTTCTTTCTTTCATTTGCTTGAGACAAGGTTTCACTACATAGTCCTTGCTGTCCTAGAACTCTGTAAGTAGACCAGGCTAGCCTGGAACTCAGAGATGCCCCTGCCTCTGCTTCCAGAGTGCTGGGACTAAAGGTGTGGCCACCTGGTTAGAGTACAGAGTAATCTGAGAGAAGTTAACTTGCCCTCTCTGGGTTGCCAAGAGCCAATATGAGAGATGTGGAAATATGTGTATATATATATATATGTACCCCCCCACACACAATAGCTGTTCTAGTTGTTAGTACATGCTAGCATCTTCCCAGTTCATACCAATGTCTTAGTCAAATATTCATAAGCAAAACTAGCACACATCTGAATTCTGAATCACCTCCCAATGTGTCCTGAAAGGAAGGCACACAGGGCTCATACCTGTGTTAGCACAGTTTCACTGTCTACTTGAAGTACACTCCTGGACCATCAGACACTAGACCAAGGCAAAACAATCTTTGAAATTTTGAAATTACTATTTTTTAGCCAAGAACATCTGACTCCTTTTGTTTGTTTGTTTGAGTTTTTGTTTGTTTGTTTGTTTCCAAGACAGGGTTTCTCTGTGTAATAGCTCTGGCTGTCCTAGAACTCTCTTTGTAGACCAGGCTGGCCTCAGACTCACTGAGATCCACCTGCCTCTGCCTCCCAAGAGCAGGAATCAAAGGTGTGTGCCACCATGGCCCAGCGAGCATCTGACTCCTTATCAGTAAAACTGGCAAAATATTATCTGCTCTGTGAGCCTGAGAGCTGACACACAGCACATCATGTGATAGAAGAAACCTTTCAGACAGGTGTGGTGCTCACTCTTTGGGAGGCTGAAGCCAGAGAAATTCCAACATGAAGCTGCCTTTAGTAACAGAGTAAGACCTTGTCTCAAAAGAACCAAATAAGCAAGTAGAAAAGATAGATAAATGGCAGGGAAGTTCAGTGGGTAAAGACACTAAACTGACCAGTCCCAGGACCTATGGGAGCAGAAGAGAGAGCTGACTTCTGGGTGTTGTCCTCTGGTGTCCACAGCTGGGCAGGGACATGTGACCCTATGACTGCCTGTCTGTTCTCACAGGAAGAGAAAGAAAGGAAAAGAGAATTATAGATATTTTTAATCCCAGCAGAGACGGAAGGATCTCTGTGAGTTCGAGGTCAACCTTATCTATAAAGTGAACTCCAGAACAGGTTCCAAAGCTACAGAGAAACCCTGTCTTGAAAAAAAAAAAAAAGAGAGAGAGAGAGAGAGAGAGAGAGAGAAAGAAAAAGAAAAGAAAGAAAGAAAAGAAAGGAAAAAACAAAATTATAAATATTTCACAAGTTCAGTAATACCCTGTCTCAACAAACAAGACCAGAAGACACAGTGAGACCCTTTTTCAAATAAACAAACAAGATCTCACAACCTGTCGTGAGATGAGCCAGGTGTAACAAATTTGAGTCAACACCTCATACCTACCTCAAGGCTGTAGGCAGGGACACATCCAAACCACTTTCTGTAGCAAACTGTGTACTGTGAACACGCTGGTGGCTCTGCTAAATAGATTAAAAGTTAAAAGACGAATCTTCAACTTTCTTACAGTGTTCCACCATCTCATAGTTCCTGCTCCTCAGAAGACAGCTTTAAGTGAAACGTGAAGACAGATAGAATTTATTGGACATATCACTAGATACACTGTTCTTGCGTTTTGTCAGTTTTTGTTTTTGAGGCAGGATCTTCTGTAGCCCAGGCGACCTCAGGGACACTCCTGCGCTGAGATTACAGGCGTGAACTCCTACACCAGGACAGCTTTCGAGCAACACTGATATACTCACTATCAGGAGGCCGCCCTGGGCAATAAGACTTCCTCACTCCAATTTCAAAACGCAAAATAAAACATATAACCAGTAATTATTGGAAAATAATAAGACCCCAAACCAAAAACGTTTGGATAATGCGTGGCAGTTTTCCTGCCCTGCGTCTCTGCGTGGGTTAACAGGGTCCGCAGATTCACAAGGCCGCGATTGCGCAACTAGCTGCCAGGAGGTGGAGGTCTGGTCCACGGGGTACAGGTACTGTCTGTCTGCGTAAGAAATAACTTGGGACCTCGAAATCGGAAGATAAACAAACCCAAATCCAGAGACTTCTACCCTCAGCCCGTAAGTTTCCACTCAACTTTTCTACAATGGTTTCTTTCTTTTTTTAATATTTATTTATTTATTATGTGTGTATGCCTGCAGGCAGAAGAGGGCACCAGACCTCATTACAGATGGTTGTGAGCCACCATGTAGTTGTTGGAAATTGAACTCAAGACCTTTGGAAGAGCAGGCAATGCTCTTAACCTCTGAGCCATCTCTCCAGCCCCCCTACAATGGTTTCTTGCTGGAACCGGGAGCCTCTGCCAAACTTCTGCGACCCCTCTGTTGGTCTTTTGTCGCCAATCACGAGGGCGTGGGCCTCGAAGTAGTCCGCTATTGGCTGGAAGCCCTGCCGTAAATCTTCAATGTTCCAATTAGGATTCACGGGTAGAAGAATGCCACGCGGCTATGGGGTGGACGGGGCGGGAGCGCCTCCAAATCTTGGCTTGGTTCTCCACCCTAAAATGGTTTGTTTCCCTCTTATAAAGACTGTGCCTTCGAAATAGAAAGCTCAGGTATCCCGTGTGCTTGTCACTCCCATCGCAGCTCTTTGCTGAGAGACATCAAGCCCTCAGCAAGATCTGTTAGCACTGGGGGACTCTGACAAAAGGGGCGTGGGTGCCTATAATCTCATTTCAGTTTGCATATGGGCAGCGCCTTAATGCTACTCTCAGATCCAGGTCGCGACAATGGTTCCTGGCCAGGTGCAACCCAGCCCCCCCTCCCCTCCCCCAAACTCCATGGACGGCGTAGGCGGGGCTTGATTGGGCAGGACCAGGATACAAGATCCTGGAGGAAAGAAAAGGTGTAGTGTTTGGGACTTCAGCGGGCTAGGTTGGTTTGGCAAGGCAAAGCTCTCCGAACAAAACCCAGGTAATACTTAGGGGGTTGTTTGCATGAGCCCGAACTGAACTTTTGCGAGGGGCTCTGCATGTGAGCGGAGAATGCACGGGAGCCAGAAGCTTGGGACTTTCTATAACCACCCCACTACCCCCACTACCTTCCTACAGAAGCATGGAGTCCGGGTGCCCTGAGTTGCTGGAGCCCCCAGAAGATATTTTCTCAACAGGATCCTTCCTGGAGCTGGGGCTCGACTGTCCTCCGTCAAAGGTTCTGTGGCTTAGGCTTCAAGATCAGGGCCCGCGAGACTGGGAGATGAGGAGGGGCTGGGGCTGAGTGAGTTTGTTGAATCCAAGTGGGAATGAGATTAAGCCTTAGGTGACTTCAGTTCTCACAAGGAAAGAGGTCTGCTAAGAGCCCACAAAATAGATATGAACTTTAACTATGTTCATACATACGTCTAAGAAGGAAAAACACCAAAATTGAAGCATAAAGGATGCAAGACTAATGTCAGGTAGGACTTTCAAAAATTTTCTCGGACACTCACACTCTCCTTCTATAGGGCCTTCAGAAGAGCGAACCTGACGATTTCCTGAACCTCTTCATTGATCCCAATATGGTATACTGCTCAGAAACAGCTCCTGGTAGTGACAGTGGTGTCTCGGAAGACCCTAGCTCCCCCGCCCCACAGGCGCCCGACTCCCCTGCCCTCTATGAGGTTGTCTATGAGGCAGGGGCCCTGCAGAGCACTCAGCAGGAAGCGGGGCCAGCCTTCGGACTCATCTCCATCCAGATAGGTCAGTGTCCCTTTTGGACCCAGTCCTGGCCGTGAGACTTAGGGGAGAAGGTCCCCAAACTGTGCACTGCCCAGTCACTGCTGATTCCTCCGTGTCTCTCTATCCGCCTTAGAGCAATGGAGCTCTGCATTCATGGCGCCTGAGACCTGCACGGTCAGTGGGCTACCCTCTGAGGCTCATAGACACATCCTGCCTCGAGCCAGCACTGGAGCTCCAGCAGCTCCTGACGCCCTGGTAAGTCGTGAGACCCGCTAGAACTGGCGCTCCTCGGAACACGTGTCCTTACATAAATGGGGGCACAGGGGAAAAGGGAGGGGAAACTAATGAGGAACAGGTTTGTCCCACTTTTGGTGCTGGTGGGTTTGAAGGCCAAGGAGAAACAAGCAATTCTAAGAACAAGGAAGCGTGGGGAGGAGAATTATGGGGGGGTGGGGGGGCCAGAGTGATAAGGACTCACTTAAGTGTGATGAGGGAAGCTGCAGACAGAGCTCTAGAGACACCTAGACATAGAGTGCACTTATACGCCACCAGAGCTGCTCTCAGCCTTGGGTCAGGAAAGGGAATTAGGACAGGACACCTGGGAATCCACTAATGAGGACAGGGTGATAGAGAAACAGTAGCAAGTGTTCGCGCTGGAACAGTTGCCTATGGCCAGTGCTGCAGTGATGTGCAGAGCACCCTATCTTCTCGAGATGGGTTAACGCTCACACCTGCTGGGCAGACCAATAGAGGCCAAACTCAGGCCATGTTCCTCTCTGTGCCTGAAGCTGGGACCAGAAGCCTTGCTAGGGGCTTGTAGATCAGCACAGGATTTGTGCTTGTTTTATTTTTAGACAAAGCCCTCTGTGCTCCATTCTCAGAGATTTTGGTTAGAGAGATTGGAAGAAACACTCCATGAAAACATTTGGAGGAAAAGGGGCGGATCAGGAAAGGAAATAGGAAATGGTTTAGCCAAGAGCCAAAGGCAAAAGCCAGAGGCGGGATGGGTCTGTGAGAAAAAGCAATCACTATGTGGGCATGAGGGCCTGAGCTGGGGGTTCATATCCCCAGCACCCACATAAACAGCTACAGATCCCAGACCCCATGCTCTGAGGGCTGAAGCAGGGGGCTCACGGGACTTGCTGAGCACCAGCCTAGCTCCAGGTCTGGTGAGAAACTCAGTCTCAGAGGAAGGGTGGAGGGTGCTAGAACAGGACACCTGTATTGCCACTATGGCCTCTAGTCATGTGTACCACACCTGCACATACATGTACAACTACATCTCTCTGACTCTCTTACACACACACCACACAAAGTAAAAAACCAGGGCTGGAGAGATGGCTCAGTGGTTAAGAGTGCCTGCTCTTAACCTGCTCTTCCAAAGGTCCTGAGTTCAATTCCCAGCAACCACATGGTGGCTCACAACCATCTGTAATGAGATCTGGTGCCCCCTTCTGGCCTGCAGGCATACACGCAGACAGAATATTGTTTACGTAATAAATAAATAAATATATAAAAAAAAGAAAAAAAAACAAAGTAAAAAACCAAATTATCCTCGTAAAAAATTTTTTTTAATTCACAGCCAGAGGGCGGTGGTGGCACACGCCTTTAATCCCAGCACTTGGGAGGCAGAAGCAGGCGGATCTCTGTGAGTTCAAGACCAGCCTGGTCTACAAGAGCTAGTTCCAGGACAGGCTCCAAAACCACAGAGAAACCGTGTCTCGAAAAACCAAAAAAAAAAAAAAAAATTCACAGCCAGAACATTCTTTTTTTTTTAAGATTTATTTATTTATTATGTGTACAGCATTCCTTCCATGTGTGCCCGCATGCCAGAAGGGGAGGGGACGCCAGGTCTTATTATAGATGGCTGTGAGCCACCATGTGGTTGCTGGGAATTGAACTCAGGACCTCTGGAAGAGCAGTCAGTGCTCTTAACCACTGAGCCATCTCTCCAGATCCCTCGTAAAAGTTTTTTATTATTGTGTATACAAGTGAGGGAGAAGGACGGTGCACTGTGTCATGGCTTACGTGGTGGTCAGAGAAAGACGATACATTTGTGTCATGGCTTATGTGGAGGTCATAGAAGGATGGTGTACTGTGTCATGGCTTATATGAATGTCAGAGAAGGATGGTGCACTGTGTCATGGCTATGTGGAGGTCAGAGGACAACTTTGTAGCACTGGTTCTCTCTTTCCTACTCTATGTGGGTTCCAAAGATTAAACTCAGACTTTGAGTCTTGTGTGGCAAGTGCTTTATCTGCTGAGCCATCTTACCAGCTACAGACTAAGATAGTCTTAAGTGAAACATAAGCTGGGTGTGGTGGCACACCAGAAATCTCTGCGCTCAGGAGGCAGGGCAGGAAGAGGACCACAGACTCAAGGCCAGCCTAGTCTACTAGTGACATCCTGTCTCAAAAAAAAAAAAAAAAAGAAAAGAAAAAAAATCCAGGGACCAGAGTGTTGGCTCAGTGGTTAAGAGCACTAGCTGCTTTGCCAGGGGTCCCAAGTTCAAGTCCTAGCTCACAATTGTCTATAACTCCAGTTCCAAGGGATCCAACATCCTCTTCCAGCTTCTGTGAGCACCAGGCATGCAAGCAAACACCTACACACTACACACATAATTAAAAATAATGATAAAACACGAAAACATAAAAACAAAAACAAAAACAGGGGCTGGAGAGATGGCTGAGCAGTTAAGAGCACTGGCTGCTCTTCCAGAGGACTCAGGTTCAATTCCCAGCACACACCTGGCAGCTCACAACTGTCTGTAACTCTGTTCCAGGGGATCTGACACCTTCATATCAATGAATATAAAATAAAATTAAACATTATTAAAAAAAAAAACAGGGGCTGGAGAGATGGCTCAGTGGTTAAGAGCATTGCCTGCTCTTCCAAAGGTCCTGAGTTCAATTCCCAGCAACCACATGGTGGCTCACAACCATCTGTAATGAGATCTGGTGCCCTCTTCTGGCCTGCAGATGTACACACAGACAGAATATTGTATACATAATAAATAAATAAATATTAAAAAAAAAAAAAAACAATACTCGGGAGGCAAAGGCAGGCAGATCTCTTGAGTTCCAGGTCACCCTGGTCTACAGAGCAAGTTCCATGACAGTCAAGACTATACAGAAAGACCCTATATCCAAAAACCAACCACCTCTAAAAAAATAAATAAAAAAAAATTCCAAAGTGTAAATCTTTTAAAAAGAAATACTAGGATCAGCAAGATGGCTTATTGGACAAAGCCATTAGCCATTAGCTGCCAAACCTGCCAACTTCAGTTTGATCCCAAGAACCTACATGGTGGGCTGGAGAGATGGCTCAGTGGTTAAGGGCATTGCCTGCTCTTCCAAAGGTCCTGAGTTCAATTCCCAGCAACCACATGGTGGCTCACAACCATCTGTAATGAGGTCTGGCGCCCTCTTCTGGCCTTCAGGCACATACACAGGCAGAATATTGTGTACATAATAAATAAATATTTGAAAAAAAAAAAAAAGAAGAACCTACATGGTGCGATAAAGCTACTCCTGGGAGTTATCTTTTGACCTTCACACATGCACTGGACACAAGCTTGTCCACACAGATCAGCACACACCTCCACACGTGCACTGGACACAAGCTTGTCCACACAGATCAACACAAACACACACACCTCCACACGTGCACTGGACACAAGCTTGTCCACACAGATCAACACAAACACACACACCTCCACACGTGCACTGGACACAAGCTTGTCCACACAGATCAACACAAACACACACCTCCACACGTGCACTGGACACAACTCACCCACACAGAACGACACAAACACACACCATAAATAAATGGATGCCAGTGAGAAGGCAGGGTCCTCAGCTCACAGGCTCAGCTTAACCAGACACCATCTATCCTTCCCACACACTTCGCTTGAGAGGTCAGCCTAACTGTCCTTACAAACTCCATGTCTGGGAGTCACAGCTTGAACTGACAGTTGGAGCTTAGAACCTGATGATTCACACGTCCCTGTGGCTGACAGGCAACCAAATATTTCACCAAATGTAAAGTAATAGCCAAATGATTTACCTGACAAGGAAATTCAACAAAGCCCATCATAGTGCCTTCTGAGTGCCCCAAGGTCTGGGGACACAGAGCAGAGCAGGCCCTCTCTGACTTCTGAGTGCTCTGAGGTCTGAGGAGACAAAGCACAGCAGGCCCTCTCTAACTTGATCAATAATGTCAAGTTTCTATATGTGGATAGAAAACTTCACTCTGCCTCCTCAGCTTCGGGTAGGCCTCTGGCCACAGAGCCTGTCTGAATGAGCTTTCCGCCCCTGACCTCACTCACCACTCAGCACAAACGGGAGCCCCTCTCCTGAAAGAGTTCTGGGGCTGGAGAGGCAGCCTGGGTGCTGGAAGCAGGCAACCTTGACCCTGCTCATCTTCTGCCTCTCTTCCCAGCTGTCCTGCCAACGTCTGTTCCTGACAGATGAAGAGAAGCATCTGCTGGGGCAAGAAGGGGTTTCTCTGCCCTCTCACCTGCCCCTCACTAAGGTAAGAACTGTCCCCAAAGGGTGTTCCATCCCAGGAGCTCCATTCAACCTCCAAAGAGCCTGGTTTGCAGGGGCAGTGGGGAGTTAAGGGAGGCTAAGGGCTCAGCCCTGCACGCCCTGGGCATTTAGGCAGAGGAACGAGTACTCAAGAAGGTCAGGAGGAAAATCCGCAACAAGCAGTCAGCGCAGGACAGCCGACGGCGGAAGAAAGAATACATAGGAGGGCTGGAGAGCAGGTGTGTCTGGGCACCGCCCCCTTCCTCACCTAGGCAAGCATTTTAAGGGACCAGCTGCCAAGCGTGGTCTCCTCTATACTCCCTAGAGTGGCAGCCTGTTCTGCACAGAATCAGGAACTACAGAGAAAAGTCCAGGAGCTGGAGAGGCAGAACACGTAAGTAGAAGCAGTGTCCGGAGGGAGGATGCAGCTCCAGGCAAGCTGTAAGAACTTGGGCTAACTCTCCATTCTTCTCCTAGCTCCTTGGTGGCACAGGTCCATCAGTTACAGATGCTCACTGCTCAGACCTCCAGCAGAGCTGCCCAGACCAGTACCTGTGTTCTGGTACATCAGGATGTTCTATACTTCTCTCCCCGCCTCTCCTCCGCCATCCTCCACACTTTCACCTAATACCCCCACTACCTAGCCCTGTTTCCCAAACCCTGATAACCGTACCGACACTGTTGATGCTGTCTCCTCCTCTGCTGTCCCCAACGCCCCTATGCCCCCTTGCTCCTTTCAGATTCTCCTCTTTTCACTGGCTCTCATCATCCTGCCCAGCTTCAGCCCCTTCCAGGGTCAACCAGAAGGCAGACCTAAGGCTTACCAGCCTCATGGAGGTAAGAAGCCAGAAAAGGATTCTCTGAAACAATCCAACAGTGGGAATACTCTTGGTGAGTCTCCCACATGCACAAATGCTGTACTACGTTTTCTCCTCAGTGATTTCCAGAAATATCTTGACTCACAAGGACATGACAGAAAGCCCAGAGATTCCCGCGGTGAAGTCCCAACTGGAGGGGGGACTGCCTGAAGTCCCAGCTGCAAATGGCTCTACGAAGACACAGTTAAAGCTGGGGACAAGGAACAGACCGACTGGGCAGATCAGAGGGATGCTGCATGCGGATGAGATGTAAGCCTTTCCAATCACACAAGAACCCAGAGGCTTCCCTGACTATTCCATCTGGAATTCCCGTTTAGGCGTCCATACCCTGGAGTTCTAACTCACTCAAGATTCCACAGATCCACAGAAGCCAGGCTGCTTACATGGCAGGGCTTCTCATACACTTCTCTCCTATATTTGTGATTTCTTCTTTGGGGATGGGACTAACGGGAAGCAAGTTTTGACTCAGAAATAAACTTTCTAGCTAAAATTCAATCCCAGAAAATTTTACTGCTTCAGACAAGTTCCTACTATAGAGCCTAAACTGGTCTCAAACTCTGGTTCCCTCCCAAGTGCTAGTACTACAAGTATGAAGGACCACATTTAGCTTAGCTTTTTATTACTGTATATAAGTATGATATGTAAGTATTATTTTATGTATAATACTCCTGTGAAGGTCAGGGGCAACTTTTTTGATTTTTCGAGACAGGGTTGCTCACTGGAACTCACTCTAACAGAGATCTGCCTGCCTCTGCCTCCCGGTGCTGAGATTAAAGCTGTGCACCAGCATCTCCTGGCTCATGGCAACTTTTTAGCTTTCTTTCCTCTCACTATGCAGTCTAGGGACTTCAAACTCCTATCTTAGGCTTATGAAGCAAACACTTCTTGAATTCGTTGTTTGGAGACAGGTTTCTTTGTGTAGCCCTGGCTGTCTTAAAACTTGCTCTGTAGACCAGGCTGGCCTTGAACTCAAGAGATCTGCCTGCCTCTGTCTCACAAGTGCCAGGACTAAAGAAGTGTGCCATCACTGTCAAAATGTTTATGTATGTATCTATGTGCGTACGTGTGGGTGTCCATAGAGGGCAATGGATCCCTGGAGCTGGCAGTTGTGAGCTCTGCCAGACACAGGTACTGGAACTAAACAAAATCCTCTGGAAAAGCAGCAAGTTCTCTTAATTGCGGAGCCATCTTTCCAGCCGCTGCACCAAGCTAACACCTAAGCCACTTTACCAGCCCAGAAATTTTAAATAAGAGTAAATGATTGAGCCTGGGAAGATGAATCAGTGGTTAAGAACATCTGTTGTTCATGCAGAGGACCTGAGTTCCACTCCTAGTACTTACATGGCAACTCACAGCCATGTACAATTCCAGTTTAGGGGACCCAACATCCTCTTCTGACCTGAGGATACCAGGCAGACACATGGTGCATGCACACGCAGGTAAACCAATCACACAAATAAAATACAAGATAAATAAAAAAAAAAAATTAAGAGTAAAAGAAGGAAGAGAATTGTCACCTGATAAATCACCATTCCCTACCACCACTCGGCTCAAATTATTTTTTAAAAAAGACGTATTCACTTTGGGGCTGCAGTGGTTCAGTGGTTAAGAGCACTTGTTGGACCAGTGTTCGATGCCCTGTGCCGTGTGGCAGCACAGGACCTGGCATCCTCTCCTGCTCTCCAAGGGCACTGACAGGCAGAGTGCACAAACATACATGCAGTCTCTTATACACATGGGGAAAATTTTTAAAAAGAAAAGGATTTATTCGTTTTCCTGTGAATATCTGTCTATTTCTGTATGAGTTTGTGCACTGCTTGCCTGCAGGTACCCAGAGACTGCAGTGCATCAGATCTCCTGATGTTAGAATTATAAGTGGATGTAAATCACCTGATTGGGATGCTAGCAACAGAATCCAGATCCTACGAGCAGCAAGTACTCTTAATCACTAAGCAAACTCACCAACCTCTTAATTTAATTTAATTTTTTTTTTTTTTTTTTTTTTTTTTTTTTTTTGGTTTTTCGAGACAGGGTTTCTCTGTGGTTTTGGAGCCCGTCCTAGAACTAGCTCTTATAGACCAGGCTGGTCTCGAACTCACAGAGATCCGCCTGCCTCTGCCTCCCAAGTGCTGGGATTAAAGGCGTGCGCCACCACTGCCCGGCTTAATTTAATTTTTTTGAGATGTAGTCTCACTACATATCCTTGGCTGGCTGGGAGCTCCTTGTGTAGAAAAGCTGGTCTTGAACTCAGAGATCTGCCTGTCACCCAAGTTTGGGATTCAAGGGATGCGCCACCACACCAAACTATCATAGGGAAGGAAATTGTGTTACTCCTTTATTATTTTTTTTTTTTGCTTTTTAGAGACAGTCTTGTTATGTAGCTCAGGCTAGCCTGCCTATAAATTTACCCAGGATCCTCCTGCCTCACTCTCTCAAGGGCTGCGGTTACAAGTGTGTGCCACTATACCCAACTCTACTTTACTTTTTATTGTGCTCATTAATAGTCTGGAAGTCAGGGAAAGGTGCTACTACCACAGGCGTATGAGTGCAAATTAGCCCACTGGCCCTTCTCCATCTGAGATACAGTCCGTAAGAGCCGGCATAATACAGTGGAATTCGGCTATATGGATTCAATTTGCTTCCGGACTTTCTCAAGAGCCTTTCTGTCCAGCTGTCGCTGACGAAGGATGACAAGGCACGCGAAGACTAAAGCCACACCCACCATGGTGCCTTCAAACTTCCAGAACAGGCGCTGTTCCATCAGAGCTGACCGGCAGCTGAGGGCAGAAGAAGGACAGTCATTCACAGAAGCAGCCAGTCTCTCTTAACTACTGTCCTCTACTTCAGCCTACCCAAGATGCTATCCAAACAGAAGGGAAACTGGAGTCAGTCATGCTTTAAAGTGGCATTAACCAATTTTTTTTTTTTTTTTCGAGACAGGGTTTCTCTGTGGCTTTGGAGCCTGTCTGGAACTAGCTCTGTGGACCAGGCTGGTCTCGAACTCACAGAGATCCGCCTGTCTCTGCCTCCCGAGTGCTGGGATTAAAGGCATTAACCAATTTGATTACTAAAATAAAACAAATAAAGTCAGGTGTGGTGACGCACCTTTAATCCCAGCTCTCCAGAGGCAGAGGCAGGGGAACCTCTGTGAGTTCAAGGTCAGCCTGGTCAACAGAGTAAGTAGAGTTCCAGGACAGCCAAGACTGTTTACATAGAGCAACCCTGTCTTGAACCCCCCCATACCTCAAAAAGCCTACTTTTTTGTTAGACTGTGTGTGCACACTCATAAAAGAAGAGGTTGCCATCTTCTCCCCATCCCATAGGACAGACAGTCAGAAGACACCTTGCTGGAGTGAGTCTTGGTTCTCATCTGGGTTCTGAGTATCAAACTCAAGTTGTTGTTTTTTAAAGATTTATTTATTTATTTTTGGTTTTTCGAGACAGGGTTTCTCTGTAGCTTTGGAGCCTGTCCTGGAACTAGCTCTTGTAGACCAGGCTGGTCTCGAACTCACAGAGATCCGCCTGCCTCTGCCTCCCAAGTGCTGTGATTAAAGGCGTGTGCCACCACCGCCCGGCTCAAGATTTATTTATTTTATATCTGACTGCTTTCTTGTATGTATGCATATGTACCATATGTGTACCTGGTGCCCAACAAGGCCAGAAGAGGGTCCCTGGAACAGGAGTTACAGACTATGTGGGTGTTGGGAACTGAGTCAGGTCCTCTGCAAGAGTAGTAAGTGCTTTTAACCTCTGCATCACCACTCCAGTCCCCCACGTTCTCAGGTTTGGCAGGAAGTTCCTCTACCTACCATGACATCTAATTTCTCTCTTAGAGGTCTGCCTCTGTTTCTAAATGCTGGGATCAAAGATGTGTGTCATTACATCTGGCTTAACTAGTTATTTAACAATCACTACGCAGCCTTGGCTGACCTGAGCTCCCTATGTAGATAAAGCTGTCTTGAACTCAGAGAGCTAAGCCTATCTCCTGAGTGCTGGGATTCAAGGCACGATACGCCCCCATCTCCTGAACCTTTATTTTCCTTTTAAGCAACACTGCAGATTAGACTCAGCCTCATACATACTAGGCAAGTACTCTACCAATGAGTTATATTCTCCACCTGGCCAAACTATTTGATCAGAAAACATGGCTAATGACATAGAACTGAAGACTAGGAGTTAGGAGTAATTTGGCTCAAATCCCCTCCTCTTTCCTGTGTGTCAAACTGCACCGCAGCCAGGAGAGGGCTACCTATGGTAAGGGGATCAGGTCACCTCAAAGCAGAGAAGCGGTCCCTACCTTTTGAATTCGTTCCTTTTAGAGGAGCGGCATGTGATTTTCTCCACATAGCCCGTAGAACCACACTCAGGCGTAGTTTTCTGCCAAAGGAAAGGTCCAAAAGCACACGTTAGGGAGGAGGAGTAGAAGAAACAGAAGACCTGATGATATTCAAAAAGGGCCAGCGGCAGTGGACAGCAGACAGCTGATGGAGAGCACTGATGTGGATGGTGGTGACATAATTAGGAAGGCAACAATCTAGAAGGTAAGGAAAAACTCCTGTCTACTGTATTACACACACCTTTAATCCTAGAAGGCAGAGACAGGTGGATCTCTGTGAGTTCGAGGCCAGCCTGGTCTACAGAGTTCCAGGACATCTAAGGCTACACAGTGAAACCCTGTTTGAAAAACAAAAACAAAAACTTGGGGACTGGAGAGATGGCCCAATGTCTAATAGCACTGGCTGCTCTTCCAGAGGACGAGGGTTCAATTCCCAGCATCCACATGGCAGCTCACAACTGTCTGTAACTTCGGTACCAGGGGACCTGACACCCTCACACAGACGTACATGCGGGCAGAACACCAAAATAAGCAAAAAACTCACAATCTGGAAGTTAGAACACGGAGTACACTCTTCAGTCACCACAAACTCTTCCACCAGCCAACATGGCAAAGTTGAGGTGCTCACTAAAAGGAGAGAGAGAAAAATGGCCAGCCGAAGACTATTCAAAAACATTTCTCTCTAAGGGTCTACCCATCCAGCTTCCCAGCGCCTGCCCTCATTCAATGTGGCGCTTCCTTTTCTATCTGTGCTCTTGCTACACTAAAAAAAAAAAAAAAAAAAAAAAGACATTCAAAATCAAAACAAACTAGAGAGGTACGGGGTTCCCGGGCAATCACACACCTGACAGCTTCTCATCGCGCACGGGAGCCTCTGCTTCACTGCAGACAGGGAAAGGGGGTGAGAACATCAGTGAGAACGCAGAACACAGGGCACACCCACTTCAGTGGCTGAGCAGTCCGGGTTCATGGGGGCGAGGACCATCGGGTCCGCCTGAGCGCCCCCTTTTCCTCCCTCGGTACCCACTTACCAGAGCTTCAAGGTGAAAGCACACAGCAACCAGCAGAGGTAGCGGCCCCGGGGGAGGCCATGCCTCCCCGCACCCACAAGCATGGAGCAGTCAGTATCGCACCTGTTGCAGCAGACCTCCCTGAGGTTCCAGCTCAGAGCAGCGCTGTGCCAGAGTTCTCTCCCTGGGCCAACTAAGGCTCTATTGGAACGGCCTCACGACCACAGCGAGAATAATCCATGGGGATTTGATGGCGAGAAGCGCGAGGTCTTTATGGGGGCGCAAGGCTAGAGGAAGGGCGCGCGGGTCCGGACTCAGAGCCGGCGCCCCTCGGCCTGGGTCTCGGGAGCGGCCATCTTGCTCGCGGAGGCTCTTGGTCCCGCACTAGCGTCGCCGACTCGCCCGTGTGTGCTGTCGTCTCCTGCTGGGGCTTGTAGTCGTTCCGGACTCGGGCCGCTGGATCTCACTGCGTTTGCGCAGCAACACGAGACTGATTAGTTGGCGCCGCGCGGCATTATGGTCCTTGTAGTATTTGCACAGCCGACTGGAAAGGCCGTTAGGGAGATTTTGTTTGTTCTCGCTTCGCTTCTCGCTGGTATCGCCTGTTTGTCCATTTAAAACTAATTGAGCAGGGAGACATAAAAAGGGGACTTAAACACGCCGCTCTGTCTGGACTTAGGGTATTCATTAAAATTGTGGGTTCAGCATTAGGCTCTTTGATACCACCTCCCCTCCCTGCGCACCACCCTGGACAGCCTTGAAGACTTGGGTCCGGGGAACCTACTGATGGACGCGGGACTGGATCAGAGTTGAAACTTGCTCTTGTCCCTGCTCCACACAAATGAACCGTGTCCGTGGGAGATTTTTATTATTTGTTTGTTTGTTTGAGACAGGGTTTCTCTGTGTCCCCCTGGCTGTGCTGGAACTTATTCTGTAGAACAGTTTTCAAACTCAGAGTTCTGCTTGCCTCTGCTTGCCTCTGCTTCCCAAGAATGGGGATTAAATGGCTTGTGACACCACAACTGTCTAGAGCATGGAGATTTTAAGTTGAAAGCAGTAGTTTTCAGCTACACGACTTCAGAACAACATCTGGCCTGGCCTGGCCTTTAGTCCCAGCAGAGGCAGGTGGGTCTCTGTGAGTTTGGTTTTTTTTTTTTTTTTTGCTATATTATTTATTAAAGATTTCTGTCTATAGAGTGAGTTCTAGGACAGCCAGAGATACACAGAGAAACCCTGTCTCAGAGAAAATAAAGGAACCTCATCCACGCAGTAGCTCACAGGCACAGCCACGTTGCTTTGGAATTCCCTGATTTTCTGTATTACCAGGAAAGAGTAACTACGACTCTTCTACCTCTGTTCTAAGCAGGAGTTCCCTAACAGTGGGGCTTCTCTCTCTTCCTAAACCTCCTGTCCTCACCATGTCTTTTCAGGCTTAAACTGAGTGGCTTCTTTTTTTCTTTCTCCTCCTCCCGGAAGCTGCTGAGACAACTCTGCCCCAGGAAGCGATTTTCTTCTTTAACTCTAGTAGATTTGCCCATGACACTTAGGAAGGCTGGCAAGCTAAATGTGTGTTGTCATTTTCGTCCCCCACCCTGCAAAACACTGTAAAGCATTTGGCTATCATATTACAACACACTATTGTTGATCTCCGGCCCCAAGGGGAAGGAGATTTGCAAGTTTTTGAGATGGGTTTTTAATTTTTTTATAAAGAATTTGAATAATTTTAAATGTATTTTTAGAGCTGGTCATGGTGGTGCCCCAGCACTCAAGAGGCAGAGGCAGGCAGATATGCTTAGTGAGATCATTGTCTCCAAAAAATATATATACATATATTTTTATCTTGTGTATGTTCATATACGTCTGTGAGTGCTTTTGTGCCATGCTGTGCTTGTGGAGGTCCAAAGACAATTTTCTAGAAGTTTTTTTTCACTTTTTTTTTTTTTTTTTTTGCTTTGTTATCGAGACAAGTGTAGCCCTGGCTGACCTGGAACTCCCTCTGTAAACCAGGCTGGCCTCAAATTCAGACACCCATCTGCCTCTGTCTCCCAAGTGCTGCGATTTAAAGACTTATGCCAGCACTGTCCAGCTTCTTTTCACTTATTTATTTATTTATTATTTTTTGGATTTATTATGTATACAGTGTTCTACCTGCATATATGCCTACAGTCCAGAGGAAGGCGCCAGATCTCATTATAGATGGTTTAGAGCCATCATGTGGTTGCTGGGAATTGAACTCAGGACTCCTGGAAGAGCAGCCAGTGCTCTTAACCTCTGAGCCATCTCCCTAAGGCTGGATCTTTTGCTGCTGCTGCGCTCTCTACCCCAGGTTAGCTGGCCTGTGGGCTTCCTGGCGATTCTCCTGTCTCCAGCTCTCATGTCATTTCGGAGTGCTGTTTATAGATGTGACACCACATCAGGCATTTACAGAGGTTCTGTCAGGCTTCATAGCTAATAACCTGTCTCGGAGAAACAATAAAATAAAAAGATTGCATCTCACTGTGTAGTCCAGGCTAAGATACATAGCTGAGGTAGGGTATCCCATGAATATGAGGCAGACTAGCCTATGGAGGGAAACCTTGCCTCAAGGGAAGGGAGGTATGTGGGAAAGAGGGTAAAATATAGATAAGGACAGTATATCAACCTGAATATTCTGGTTGTACTTTTTTTATTCCCCCTGAGACAGGGTTTCTCTGTAGCTTTGGAGTCTTTCCTGGAACTCACTCTGTAGACCAGGCTGACCTCACACTCAAATCTGCTTGTCTTGTCTCTGTATACCAAGTGCAGGGATTTAAGGCAAAGGCATGCACACCACTGCCTGGCTGGTTGTACTTCTGTGTGTCAGTAGTTTTATCTCCTTTATTTTTCAGGAGTTAATTGTTGTTTATGTCACAAGGACCACTGCAAGCTCAGGGCTAGTCTGCCTGGTCTACAGGTGAGACCCAGTGGGATGCTCTGACTGAGAATGTTTGAGAAGGATTCAGAGGTGTGGCCTTGTTGAAGGACGTGTCACTAGGGTTGGCTTTAAGGTTTCAAATGCCAGCACCATTTCCAGTTAACTGTCTCTGTCCTGCTGCTTCCACGTTCCCCACCATAATGACCATGGACTCTAACCCTTTGGGGTGATGAGCAAGCCCCAGATAAACTCCTCTTTGATGCCTTGGTCATGCTGCCCCTTTACTGCAATGGAAAAGTAGCGAAGACACAAAATTGCATGAAATCTAAAAGATGGCAGATGAGACTGCTCCTCAGGTAAGTGTTAGCCATGCAGGCCTGATGACCCGAGTCCCGTTCCCGGGACCCCGTGGGAGGAGCATATTGCCCACAAGAGCTGTTCTCCACATTACACAAACAGTCACACATGTAATACAATAATAAAAAAAAAAAACTTCATTTATTAAAAAAAAAAAAAACCCTTTTATTTATTTTTAGACAGGTCTCACTATTATGGTCCTGGCTGGCGTAGAACTCACAGAGATTCACCTGCCTACTGAGCGCCAAGATTAAAGACATGAATCCACCATGCCCGGCAAAAACCAAAACTTAAAAACAAAACCTAATAAGAGTGTTTTTCTTTTAAGATTTTGTCTATTTCCTGGCCGGGCGGTGGTGGCGCACACCTTTAACCCCAGCTCTTGTGAGGCAGAGGCAGGCGGATCTCTGTGAGTTCGAGGCCAGCCTGGTCTACAAGAGCTAGTTCCAGGACAGGCTCCAAAGCTACAGAGAAACCCTGTCTCGAAAAACCAAGATTTTGTCTATTCCTCTGCTTACATGTGCCACCAAAAAGCTGTTAGCAATCACTTATTGTCTGTCATAGAGCAAATGCTCAGAAAATACTGATAAATATGTGAATCTCTCCCATGTCTCTTCCTCCCTTCAAACTGTGAGAAAAGTTGGTTTTCGTCTTTATATCAAAAGATGGCTAGCCCATGAATGGCCAATATTTCACAAATCTCCCCTACCTCATAAAACTACTATATAGCAAGGAATCCAAATCTCTTTACTCACCTGGTAATACTCTGTTTACAAAAAGCCTTGCTGGCTGGGTGGTGGTGGCGCATGCCTTTAATCCCAGCAGAGGCAGGCGGATCTTTGTGAGTTCGAGGCCGGCCTGGTCTACAGAGCTAGTTCCAGGGCAGTTTCCAAAGCTACAGAGAAACCCTGTCTCAAAAAAAAAAAAAAAAAAAAAAAAAAAGCAAAAAGCCTTGCTGTGGCCGGGCAGTGGTTGTGCTCCTTTAATCCCAGTACCAGGCAGGCAGATCTCTGTGAGTTCAAGGCCAGCCTGGTCTACAGAGTGAGTTCCAGGACAGCTAGGGCTACTGTTATACAGAGAAACCCTGTCTCAGACAAACCAAAGGGTTGGGGAGGGTGGACAACAAAAAACTCTTGCAGCATTTCCAGCACTTGCTGGTCTGCACACGGCTGACCCCCTTCCCTCTTTCTCTCATTTCCTTTTTGAGGAATCTGTTTGTTTTGTTTTTGAAGGCAGGGTTTCTCTGTAGTTTTGAAGAGTGTGAAGCTGAGCTCTCACGGATGGGGTGAGGCAGAGTAGGTCACCCCTTGCATTAGAACAAAAACTAAGTGACTGTCCAGTCTGGCTGTAGCACACCGTTTTTGTTAAAAGAAATTGGTTTGCCAGGTTACTTTTTTTGTTTTGTTTTCAAGACAGGGTTTCTCTGTGTAACCTTGGCTGTCCTGGAAATCACCCTATAGACCAGACTGGCCTTGAACTAACAGAGAGTCACCTACCTCTGCCTCCCTAGTGCTGGGATTGAAGCTGAGCTACCACTGCCAGGCTTCTCCTTGCAGTTAAGGGAGCAGGGGCAAGGAAGGGGAACCCAGGCAGATGCAGGTGAAGCAGCATCTTGATGTGACAAGAACTGGATCTGCGTGGAGAGCAGTCTGACAGAATACAAGTCATGTGAGGTAAAACAGTGGAACATCCGTGTAAAACAGTGGCCTTTAATACCAACAAAGACCATGCATGAGCGAGTGACCTCCAGAGCAGTGCTGAGCTGGCCTCTCTGGGCCCTAAATCTGAACCAGTAATGGAGAAATCAACATATTTACATTAATGTTTGACTTTGAACCCAAGGACAGTCCAGGACCTGAGACCATTATTCTTCCTTTCCTCTTCTCAAACCCTTTCCACCTTTCCCATCCTTGATTCCTCTCCCTTCCTCTCCCCTGCCCCTTTCTTCCTTTTCTTCATCCTCATTCTCCTGATCATCAGTTCATCTGCCCCTCTAGGTCTCACCGGTTTCTCCCCTGTGCAGCCAACCCCACAGCCCACCTCTCTCAGGTCTAGCCTCCAGGTTCAGTGCAAGGAGGCAAGGACTGTCCTTCAGCCCAGGGAGCACTGTGGGGAGGAGGCAAGGACTGTCCCTCAGCCCAGGGAGCACTGTGGGGAGGAGGCAAGGACTCCCCTTCAGCCCAGGGAGCACTTGTTGGTGTTTTTCTTGTCAGATGGTTTCAGGTCAGCACTGGAGGACTTGCCATTGTTTCCCTAGAGCCAGGAAGGTAGAAGAAGGGTCAGTGTGTGAAGGGGTGCTTGGAGTAGGAGCCTATAAACTCAAGGCAATCTGGCCTTTATGAGAAACCCTGGCATTGTTCTTCCTCCTCTTCAACTGGCCTGCTTATTTATTTATTTATTTATTTATTTATTTATTTATTTATTTATTTATTTGAGACAGGGTTTCTCTGTGTAGACCTGGCTGTCCTGGAACTCACTCTGTAGACCAGGCTGGCCTCGAACTCACAGAGATCCGCCTGCCACTGTGTTGCCTCAAACTCAGAGATCCAGCTGCTTTTGCTTCCTGAGTGATGGGATAAAAGGCGTCCTATAGTCCAGTCCCGTGCTGCCCCCCCTCCCACCCCAGTGGGTTTTTGTTTAGATAGAGTAGCTGAGGATGGCCTTGACCTCCTGATCTTCCTGCTCCCATCCCTCAGTGCTGGGGTCTGGGTTCTGCATCTCTGCACTGCAGTTCTCGCAGACACACGTAGTGGTACCCAGCAAGTAGAACCAACTCACCGATCTCCGGCCTCCCGACTTGAGCAAGATGTCACGCGCCAGGGAATTGAAAGCCTAAAGGGGAAACTGGTTAGGACAAGTTGGAGGAGAATGTAAAACTATTAGGACTTTTATGTCTTGGAAGGTGAATCTCACCTCATCCACATTCATACTGGATTTGGCACTTGTCTCAAAAAATCGAATTCCATGCTCTCGAGCCAACTGTAGGGGGTGAGGAGGGAAGGAGAGAGCTGGATGATGGGCAGAAGCAAAGCATTCAGCACCCCCTGCTCACACTGGTTCTCCTGGTCTGAGGCAAACAGCCGGGTCCTCTGCCCCTCACCTTGTCTGCCTGCTCTTTCTGCACCTTCCTCTTGGCCTCCATGTCACACTTGTTCCCCAGCAGAAGACGCTCCACGCCAGCAGAAGCATTCTGAAGACCAGAGCAGAACAAGAAAAAGCTGACTCTCTCACGTGACTCACACCTATAACTTCTGCACTTGAAAAGCTGAGGCAGAAGGATGGCTGTGAGTTCAAGACCACAGGGAGTTTGGGATACACAGTGAGTTTCACAACAGCTGGGGCTACAGAGTGAGAAGAAAGAACAAAAAAGGTGCAGTTGGGACTGGAGAGAAGGCTTTAGCAGTTAAGAACACAGACTGTTCTCCCAGAGGACCTGAGTTCAATTCCCAGCATCCACTTGGTGGCTCACAACCATATATCACTAAAGTCCCAGGGGTCCACCACTCCCTTCTGACCTCTGAGGGCACCTGGTTCACAGATGTACATATGTAGACAAAACACCCACACACATAAATTTAAATAAATTAATTAAAATTGAATCCTGCCCATTCTCACATCCACCACCCTCCAGGAGCACCTTGCTCCCCCATCTCTTTTGGAGGTGTCTTACCTCTTTGATGCTTTTCATCCAGTTCTGAATATTCTCGAAGGATTTTTCATCTGTGATGTCATATACTAGGATAATACCCTAAGGGATGACAGATTTCACCTGGGACCATATTCCCGTTAGCTTTCTATTGTCCTCTAAGTGACCCTTCCCAGTCCCACCCATGGGTCTAAACACAGGCCCTATGGGGCTTGCTACAACACACCTTACCCTTCTTCATCCCCCACCCCGTGCTCATCACCCTCCGTACTCACGAAACCATGACTTTAGCCCATGTCCATATCACACTCATACCATGGCGCCTCGGTAATAGGCTGTAGTTATTGTCTTGAATCGTTCTTGGCCAGCCGTGTCCCTGAAGCAGAAGTTTTCACAGGGTGAAATGGAAGCAAGAAGCTCCAAGAGGGAGGGAAAGTCTTTTCCTAAGAGCTTAGCTTTTGCAGCACTGGGGGTGGGGCTGAAAGGAAAAGAGTCAGGAAACAGTAAAGGAGAAACGGACCAAGGACAGTCGGGCTGCTGCTCAGAGCTGAAGGGCTGGGAAACAGGATGTCTCTTGTTTACTCATAGATGCCAAGCACTGTCCTGAGTATCACTTTGTGTGTGTGTGAGAGATCCTATCTAACCCTCACTGTATCATTATGAAGCATGTCTCATTGTCCCCATTTTATAAATGAAACAAACGTGGGGAGGCTGGGTAACTGATGAAGGTCAAGCCGAACAGTGTTTAGACCCCATCTGCTGCTGTTTATCTGCCACACCACAATGCTTCAGCGAAAGCCTCAGCGCCTCCATACCTGCAGTGCCTTCACACCTGCGGCGTCTCCACACCTTCAGCGTCTCCACCCTTACAGCACCTCCACACCTGCAGTGCCTCCACACCTGCAGACACATGCAGTACCTCCAAACCTGCAGCATCTATACACCTGCAGTGTCTCCACACCTGCAGCGTCTCCACCCTTGCAGTGCCACCAAACCTGCAGCATCTATACACCTGCAGCGCCTCCACATCTGCAGTGTCTCTACACCTGCAGCGCCTCCAAACCTGCAGACACATGCAGTGTCTCCACACCTGCAGCGCTTCCGCACCTGCAGCATCTTCACACCTGCAATGCCTCCACACCTGCAGCATCTATACACCTGCAATGCCTCCACAACTGCAGTGCCTCCACACCTGCAGCGTCTATACACCTGCAGCATCTCCACATCTGCTGCGCCTCCATTCCTGCAGCGTCTCCACACCTGCAGTGCCTCCACTCCTGCAGTGTCTATACACCTATATCGTCTCCACACCTGTAGCGTCTATATACCTACAGCGTCTCCACACCTGCAATGCCTCCATACTTGTAATTCCTCTACACCTGCAGCATCTATACACCTGCAGTGCCTCCACACCTGCAGCACCTTTGCACCTGCAGCGCCTTCACACCTGCAGCACCTTTGCACCTGCAGCACCTCCACACCCGCAGGGCCTCCACACCTGCAGCGTCTCTACACCTGCAGTGTCTCCATATCTGTAGTGTCTCCACCTCCTTACAACAGTCAAGCCACACTTCTGAATGTGACCTCCTGTGCTCTCAAAAGGTTTAAGTTTTGGAGGCAGAGGCAGGCGGATCTCTGTGAGTTCGAGACCAGCCTGGTCTACAGGAGCTAGTTCCAGGATAGGCTCCAAAACCACAGAGAAACCCTGTCTCGAAAAACCAAAAAAAAAAAAAAAAAAAAAGTTTAAGTTTTATTATTATACTATTATTATTATTATTATAGACAGAGTCTCTCTACGCAACCCTGGCTTTTCTGAAATTCACCATGTAGCCCAGGCTGGCCTCAGACTCTCAGAGATCCACCTGCCTTCGCATCCTAAATGCTGAAATAAAGTTGCTCTCTAAAACTTAGAGAAAGCAATTGACTGCAAGTCAAATTTATAATTCTGGAACTTGTCTTTTTTTTAAGCACTTAGAACCTGTTTCTACATCATAGCTCAAAAGACGTTTGTTTTGAAGTCCAAAGAATGCTCCGGGTGAGGAAAAAGCACAAACTAAAAGTGGGACACCAGGGACAGAATGGAAGGACAGCTGAGTAAGCAAGATGATAAATTAGGAGGCGTACTGGACAGAATAAAAAGGGAAAGAAATAAAGCAAAACAGGAAGACTGACATGGTACCACATTGTGGGAGATAGAAGCAGCAGGATCAGGAGCTGAAGGTCATTCTCAGCTACATGGTGAGTTCCAGGCCAGCCTGGGCTACAGAGTGAGTTCCAGGACAGCTAGGGCTGTTATACAGAGAAACCCTGTCTCGAAAAACCAAAAGAAGAAGGAGGAGGAGAATTAGGAGAAGGAGAACTGGAAGGAGAAAAAGTTAGGAAGAAGAAATGAGGGATGAAGGGGCAGGACGTGGGTGCAGAGCAGGCCCACATGGCAGCCTGATCTAGGGAGCCGGGGAGCTGGGGAGCTGACTTACCAGACTTGCAATTTGATCCTCTTCCCCTCAATTTCCACAGTTCGGATCTTGAAATCAATTCCTGGAGCGAAAGGCGTGAGCCCAGGTGACTATGTGTATGAATGTGAAAAGTATGGTGGGAGGGGGCGGGGGCTGCACCGGGAACTCTGCCGGGCAGACACTTGGGGTGACCTTGTTGGACGTGTAAACAGGGAGAACTTTCCCAAAGCTTTATTCCTATAGTAAGCACACTGTTTGTCCTTAGAATTGATGACGTTTCGGAGAAGTGATGAAACGCTCTTTAGGGGCTTAAAAGCGTGCCCCAGACAGCTTTCACTTCCAACCGATCTCACTCTCCCAGTCTTCTTTCCCCCTCCCCAACACACTCAGACTATTGGTCCTCCAACCAGCCAGCTCGCCCTCCAGGGTAAAGAGGAACGGAAAAGGCAGCTGATTCACGACTCTGTGACTTAACTAGTGGGCCAGGCTTGGAACTGACGGACTGGGGCTCCATAAGATTCCTCTGGGGAATCAGTTCATTGGGAGAAGCGGTTTCTTTCTTTCCCTTTATCACCAGACTTGAGCGTCTCCGTCAAGCGGAGATAAAGATGAAGAGGGAGGAAAAAGAAAGGCCACTCTTTTTACTGGAAATCTGGGCAGATCTCCTGGGGCTCTTAGGGGCCCCAGAGAGAAAGATGAGTCAGGAAGCTTACTCAGAGACCCCAAGGGCCCTCACTTCCACCCTCCTCACCCGGGGCACTCGGCCACTCTCTGCAGTGCCCTGTTAAGGGAGGGAGGCTGGGAAGAGGATTAGAAAGGGAGGAGGGTGCAGGGGAAGTCTGAAGCCCTGTGGATCAGAAGGAGAACAACAGAACTGGGAAGCAGGGGGAAAGCGAAATTGTGAAGAACTGGGAATGAATCTAGAGTTTAGATGGATGCGGTGAAGGATGCGGGGTGTGTGTGTGTTGGGGGGGGGTGACAAGAGCCTATGTGAATCTGGGGAGACCAGGGGGCTATTACCAAGAACGGGACGGGTGGCAGCAACTGGAGTTACCTGGAGGCCTCAGAAAGGTTAGAAGTTTTGAGAGTTAGTCAGGGACATTATGGGGGATGGGTCTGGGACAGTGGTCGAGAGACAGGAAGCTAATGCTTTACTCCAAGAGGACCAAAAAGTAGGGTCCCTATTCATTCAGGAGGGTGGGCGGGGGCAGGGGAGGCAGGGGAGGCAGGGGATGGGTCTGGGATATAGTCAGGGGGCTCACCGATGGTGGAGATGTAAGTGCTGTTGAAGTTGTCCTCTGCAAAGCGAATAATCAGACAGGTCTTGCCCACCCCTGAGTCCCCAATCAGCAGTAACTTGAAGAGGTGGTCGTAGGCTTTGGCCATGGCGGACTCTGGGGGCGCCGGGGGAGGGGTCGGGAAGAGCCAATACTGGTAGGCGGGATCGGAGAGCTGGCAGGCAAAAACCGCCAGAGTCCCAGCCAGGAAGTTTACCTCCCTCTCCGCCCAGGCCCCGGGAAAGAAGAGAGGCGGCCCTGCTCGGGGCTCCACCCCTCTTCGCCAGTGGAGAGGCCTGTCCAGTTCCCGTGGTCCGGGCGCTGCTTCTCCAGCCTCGGCGAGACCGTCTCCATAGACCTTCCCGCTGTCTTTGCCTAGCTGTCTTTCCTCTCTTTCGACCGAAGTGGAAAGAGGAATTTTAAAGAGATTAGAGGAAGCGGGAAAGAATTTGCCAATAAGGGTGGAGATGGGGGTGCCACTGGAAATTGATTAAAAAAAAAAAAAAGCTGAGGCGCTATTCAAAGGCTTTTTGAGTTTGAGATAAAGGTTCTTAGGACCTTAGTGTCAGCGTTGAGCGCCCTAAGTATTCAAATCCCTTTGAAAAGAAGCGCGTTGAGAGATTAATATACTGGTCGACCTGCCCCCTGGTGGAGCACGATGAAAAATTGAAATGATAAAAATACGTCCCAACAACAACACTCAAAACACACACAACCTATTCTCTTTCTGGAGATCAGCCTGGAACTCAGTAGCGCACCGGGCCTCCAATTCGTGGTAACCCTCCTGTTTCAATCTCGCAGGTATGAAGACTACAGGTGTGAGCTACCATGCCCAGCTTTCTATCTGCTTTCTTTTATTGTTTTTTCGAGACAGGGTTTCTCTGTGTAGCCCTGGGTGTCCTGGAACTCGCTGTGTAGACCAGGCTGGCCTCGAACTCATAGATCTGCCTGCCCCTGCCTCTCGGAGTGCTGGGGTTAAGGGAGTAAGCCACCTCTGCTCAGCTACTTGTTCTTTTACCTTTTTCTTTGCTGGAAAACAAACAAACAAACAAACTTACAGAAACATTTTTTGTTTGTTTGTTCGTTTTTGGTTTTTTGAGACAAGGTTTCTCTGTAGTTTTAGTGCCTGTGTTGGCACTAGTGTCTTCTCGTAGACCAACCAGGCTGGCCTCAAACTCACAGAGATCTGCCTGCCTCTCTCTCTCGGGTGCTGGGATTAAAGGCCTGCGCCACCACTGCCCGGCTGAGAAACAATTTATTAGGAAAGACGAGGCTTGTTGTGGCTCTGAGAAGGTGCAGTCCATGCGGCAGCAGGAGCCTGGTGTAGCTGGTCACTTTTAGTCCACACTCAGGAGGTAGAGAGGGATGCGTGCTGGCGCTCAGCTCACTTTCACCGTTTTATCCAGGAGACTGAGTGGTGTTGCTCACTGGTAGATAGATTTTCCCACCTCAATTAACCCAATCTAGAAACTTCGGTCCAGACAAGCCCAGAGATTGGACTCCTAGCTGATTCTAGATCCTGCCAAATTGACAACCCATATTGACCATCACACAGAACTAACTATTCCGGTTAATTTATTGACTAATTTATTCATTTATTACATTCATATTAGTGTAGGTACATGCCATAGTAAAACTTTGGAGGTCAGAGGACAAGCTGTAGGCTGTCCCACCAAACTACCCAGGCCATCTCACCAGCCTAAATTATTTATTTGAGGCAAGGTCTCTACATATTGCCCAGGCCAGTCTCAAATTTGTATGATCATGTGATCATCTGGACTCAGCCTCCTCAATAGCTAGAACTACAATCATGTGCAAACACCACTAGCTCACTATTTTTTTGTAATTTATTTATTTTTTATTTTCTGTGCATTGGTGTGTTTGCCTGCATGTATGTTCATGTGAGACTGTAAAATCTTGGAGTCACAGATAGTTGCTAGCTATAATGTGGAATTGAACGTGGGTCCTCTGGAACAGCAATCAGTACTCTTCTTCTTGTTTTATTTATTTATTTATTTATTTATTTTTACCAGAAAATGTATAAACTTTATTTCATTTAAAATCATTCTTTAGAATTAAATTTTATTTATTTATTTATTTATTTTTAATTTTTTGAGACAGGGTTTCTCTGTGGCTTTGGAGCCTGTCCTGGAACTAGCTCTGTGGACCAGGCTGGTCTCGAACTCACAGAGATCCGCCTGCCTCTGCCTCCCGAGTGCTGGGATTAAAGGCGTGCGCCACCACCGCCCGGCTTAGAATTAAATTTTAAATATTGGAGAAAAATCCAATTTCATTCTTTGTACAAAAGTTGATTAACAAGACGAAAAGCACACAAGCTTTATAGTGTAGGAGTTCCTTCTGTTTGTGTGTGTGTGTTTTTTTTTTTTTTCGAGACAGGGTTTCTCTGTAGCTTTGGAGCTTGTCCTAGAACTCACTTGGTAGACCAGGCTGGCCTCAAACTCACAGAGATTCACCTGCCTCTGATTCCTGAGTGCAGGGATTAAAGACGTGCTCCACCACCGCTCAGTGTGATGGTCAATCTTAGTTGCCCACTTGACTTAACCGAGGAATTGCTTCTATCAGATTGGACTGTGGGCATATCTGGAGGGGGGCATTTGCTTTCTTTTTTTATTTTTTAGATAGGGTCCTCCTATCTCTACGTAGATTTATTTATGAATATCTTTACGTGTGTGGATATTCTGCCCTTGCATGCTTGTAGGCTTGTGAGTATACTATATGCATACCAGGTACCCTTGGGACAAAATGTTGGTGTTGGATCTTCTGAAACTGGAGTTACAGACAGTTGTGAGCCTCCGTGGTTGTTAGGTGGGAATCAAACCCCTGGTTCTAGCCGGGCGGTGGTGGCGCACGCCTTTAATCCCAGCACTCGGGAGGCAGAGGCAGGCGGATCTCTGTGAGTTCGAGACCAGCCTGGTCTACAGAGCTAGTTCCAGGACAGGCTCCAAAGCCACAGAGAAACCCTGTCTCGAAAAAACCAAAAAAAAAAAAAAAAAAAAACAAAAAACCCTGGTTCTCTGAAAGAGCAGCCAGTGCTCTCAACTAGAGTCAGCTCTATTTAGCCTTAGGCATTTTCCTGGTTGCTATTTGAAGTCAGAGGGCAGAGCTTTGTGTGGGAGGTATCACCCCTGAGAGGTAGAGCTGTTGTATGAGAAAGGGAGCTGAGCTAGGGGGTGGTGGCACAAGTCTTTAATCCCAGCACTCGAGAGGCAGAGGCAGGCGGATCTCTGTGAGTTTGAGGTCAACCTGGTCTACAGAGGGAGTTCCAGGACAGCCAGAGCTACACAGAGAAACCCTGTCCTGAAAAAAAACAAAAGGAAAAAAGGGGAGGGGAGCTGAATGTGAGCCCCCTGGGAATAAGGCAATGGTCTTCCTTGGTTTTGCTTTCGACTTCTGCCTTGAGCTCCCTCAATAATGAACTGTAACCTATAAGCCAAATAAACCCATTTTCTCACCGGTTGCTATTGGTCAGAATGTTTATCACAGCATCAGGAAGCAAACCAGCACACATGGAAGGGTGGAGAAAGTGGTAGTGAAGACCTTGAAGCCCCACATGTAAACTGACCAATCCATGGGATAGTAAAGGGGAAAGGCTTTTTTTTTTAAAATCTTTATTTATTATGTATACAGTGTTCTGTCTGTGTATGCCTGTAGGTCAGAAGAGGGCGCCAGATCTCACTACAGATGGTTGTGAGCTGGGAATTGAACTCAGGACCTCTGGAAGAATAGCCAGTGCTCTTAACTTCTTGAGCCATCTCTCCAGCCCCGGGAAAGACTTTTTTTGTTCTTTGTCTGTGTTTGTTTTTCGAGACAGGGTTTCTCTGTGTAGCCCCAGCTGTTCTGGAACTCAGAGATCTGCCTACTTCTGCCTCTCGCATGCCTAGCTAAGGGGAAGGATTTTATTATGAGAAGGAACAGCCAGGGGTATATGGAAGAGTCAGAACAAAGAAAGACGCAGACTGAACAGGGATGGGGTGTCTTGAGAATGGGGAGACTAGCAGGAGATAGAGACTAGAGAGATGGCAGCGAGAGGCAGGAGCATAGGGAGAACCCAGTGAGAGCAGCAGGTTAGAAGAATGGGAGCAGTTGGAGGGAGGGGGCCCATGGGCTGGAGAGTTTAGGACAGAGGAGGTGAGAAGGGCTAGGAAGGGAGCAGGACTTTGAGGTGTGTAACAGGCACTGTGGTAAGGCAGCCTGGAGGCCAGCATGAGCACAGGTAAGGGACATGACTCCTTTTGGTAAAAGGGAACCAGTTTCACAAGTTCCTGAGGAAGACTGGCTTTTATCAAACCAAGAGAAATCCTTTAACAGTCCAGGTTGAGTTCATTTCTGGATATTTGGTCTGTCCCTTGGAGCTTGGGGAACTGGAGTGTCTTTTGGACCTGACAGTGCTCCCAGAGGCAAGAGGCCGATCTCTGTGGGTTCAAGGCCAGCCAGCGCTCTGCAGTGAGAGCTATTTCCAGTAAGTAAATAAGAATAAATAACAGCACTGGGTGTGTCATAGATGGAGGTCAGGTAAGCCCAAAGAGCAGGGCCAGCCCCTTGACAGACAGGTATTGACACCTGATGGTTCCTGGGGAGAGAAGATATCATTGGCTTTAGTGGCGTAGCCACTGATGACTTAGCCGAGCCCATGGACAACCATGCCCTGTTGACATCCTGGTTAAACTAGCGCCACAGAACAAATCCCAAACAAGAACAAAACAAAGACGGGGTGACAGGTTAGACTAGCGCCACAGAACAAATCCCAAACAAGAACAAAACAAAGACGTGACTGCTTGTGAGGACAGCTTTTCCGAGAGAGGGTAGTGTAGCTAAGGGAATGTATTATGTGCAGATAACGAAAATATTTTTTTAAAGATTTATTTATTTACTCTGTATACAGTTTTCTGCCTCTACACCATGACACCAGATATCATTACAGATGGTTGTGAGTTGTGGTTGCTGGGAATTGAGACATGGTTTCTCTCTCTCTTTTATTTTTTAAAGATTTATTTATTTACTCTGTATACAGTTTTCTGCCTGCACACCAGAAGAGGGCACCAGATCTCATTACAGATGGTTGTGAGCCACCATGTAGTTGCTGGGAATTGAACTCAGGATCTTTGGAAGAGCAGGCAATGCTCTTAACCTCTGAGCCATCTCTCCAGCCCCCACCAGGTTCTCTTTTTAAAAAATTATTTTCAGGGCTGGAGAGATGGCTCAGTGGTTAAGAGCATTGCCTGCTCTTCCAAAGATCCTGAGTTCAATTCCCAGCAACCACATGGTGGCTCACAACCATCTATAATGGGGTCTGGTGCCCTCTTCTGGCCTGCAGGCATACACACAGACAGAATATTGTATACAAAATAAATAAATATTTAAAAAAAAAAAGAGAGAGAAGCTGGTGATGGGCGTGGTGGTGGGTGCCTTTGATCCCAGCACTCAGGAGGCGAGGCAGGTGGAGCTCTGTGAGTTTGAGGCCAGCAGGTCTACGTACTGAATTCCAGGATAGCCAGGGCTCCATATAAAGATGTCTCAATCTCCACCCTCACTGCCCCCAAAAAGAGAGAGCTAGGGAGGGAGAGGGAGTTAGAGAGGGAAGGCGGTGAGCGGATAAGGGTGCATGCACCACACCTAATGACCTGCCTTTATTGCGCAGGACTCACGTGGGAGGAATTAACTCACTCCTGGAAGTGATCCTCTTATCTGTCTCACAAAACACAAGTTAACTAAAATGTAATAAAAAGTTAAAAAGAAATAAGTAAATAAATCACTGTTTAGTTTTCATGGGTGGTTCTGACAAAAGCTCATAAATTCTTTCTCCCTCATTCTATTTTTTTCCCCTTGTATCAGGGTTTTTAATTCCAAGCAAAGTGTTCTGTCTGCTCTCATCTCCGGTGGGGGAAAAGGAGATCTTTTCTCCCGATTCAGTGCGCTGGAGACCCCTCACGTCTCTGGCCCTCCCTCAGCCCCCCAACTTCAGAGCTATGAGTCTGTGTACTCACACTCCCCAAGCTGAAGTCATTTATTGGCTGGTGGTAAGGCTGTTGCCCATGCCCGCCGGGCCCAGGTGGGTACAGTGCCCCGTAATGTGGCGGCCTGCCTGGGGGCTGTCCCCCTGAGGACTGCACTAAGCAGGCCTGAGAGGGCAACTGCTGTAGAGATTTTGGGGTGGATGGATGGGTAGGTATAACCAGACTTGGGGGGCTATATGGGTATGGGGGCAATCGCTGGGATCAGTAGGCAATTTACTGGTATCCAAGGGGACGCCCTGAAAAGAAAAAAAGGGGGGAATTTATTGTGACCCACACTAGCTGGTGTACTTCACTGCAGTCTCATCTCCGGTACTCTAGCTGGTGTACTTCACTGCAGTCTCATCTCCGGTACTCTAGCTGGTGTACTTCACTGCAGTCTCATCTCCGGTACTCTAGCTGGTGTACTTCACTGCAGTCTCATCTCCGGTACTCTAGCTGGTGTACTTCACTGCAGTCTCATCTCCTCACATCCTCTCCTTAGCTGTCTCTCAAAGCTGCTGCAAGGATGACTTTTACCTCCGCCCCATCTTTTGGAACTTAGTTTACTTTATTCATTTTTTTTAATTTTATTTTTTTAATATTTATTTATTTATTTATTTATTTATTATGTATACAACACTTGGCCTCCATGTATCCCTGCAGTCCAGCAGAGGGCACCAGACCCCATTACAGATGGTTGTGAACCACCATGTGGTTGCTGGGAATTGAACTCAGGACCTTTGGTAGAGCAGGCAATGCTCTTAACCTCTGAGCCATCTCTCCAGCCCCCCCCCCCATTTTTTAAATTTTTATTTCATTCTGGGACTCTAACCCATGGCCTCACACACGTTAGAGAAGACTTCTACCAACTAAGTTATAATCTTTTTTTTTTTTTTTTTTTTTTTTTTTGTTTTTCGAGACAGGGTTTCTCTGTGGCTTTGGAGCCTGTCCTGGAACTAGCTCTGTAGACCAGGCTGGTCTCGAACTCACAGAGATCCGCCTGCCTCTGCCTCCCGAGTGCTGGGATTAAAGGCGTGCGCCACCACCGCCCGGCTCTAAGTTATAATCTTGGCCTCTGAATATTTCTACCCTTTGGAACACCGCTACCCAGGGACCGAGAAGAAAGGAAAGATAAAGATCAAAGCATACTCCTCCTGGAATGAATAAAGGTTGGGAATGTCCACCTGCTGGAGCTGCAGAGATGGCTCAGCAGTTAAGGGCTGAGGATGCTTCTGCAGAGGACCCGAGCTCCATTCCCAGCACCCTGTTGGTAATTTACAACCACCTGTAACTCAGCTCCAGCGAAATCAGACGCTCCTGGCCTCTTCCAACATCTGCATGCATGTGTCTCACAGCGGCATGGACCCAATTTTTTTTAGATTTGTTTATTTATTATGTGTACAGTATTCTGTCTGCATGTATGTCTGCAGGTCAGAAGAGAACATCAGATCTCATTACAGATGGTTTTTTTTTTAATATTTATTTATTTATTTATTATGTATACAATGTTCTGTCTGTATGCCTGCAGGCCAGAAGAGGGCGCCAGACCTCATTACAGATGGTTGTGAGCCACCATGTGGTTGCTGGGAATTGAACTCAGGACCTTTGGAAGAGCAGGCAATGCTCTTAACCACTGAGCCATCTCTCCAGCCCCCCTGAAGGTTTTGACCCACCAAGTAGTTGCTGGGAATTGAACTCAGGACCTTTGGAAGAGCAGGCAGTACTCTTAACCGCTGAGCCATCTCTCCAGCCCATGGACACAATTTTTTAAACGTCACAAAAAATAAGAATCTTTACAATGTCTACTTGTTTATTGCATGGAGGAAGAAAGATAAGCAAATGGCTTTGTTAATCCTCCTGGAGAAGGATGCAGCGAGGTACCTGAATTCACATTAGGCGTGGGCTGACAAAGGATCAACAACCAGTTTCTCACAGGAAAGCCCCGTGCGTGTAGTTAATCTCACTGATGTGCATAGACTCACCATGGCTGATACCAAAATCTAGTGTTGGGAATCGGTGAGAACTGGTTCCAGCTGATTTCTCCTGGAACAGAGTAATTTCGGAGGCAATGGCATTCAGGCTGGAAGACAATGTGCAAACATCTAGCTGAAGAAAGATACTGTGAATGCAAAACTGAAGGGCTGAGGCTGTAGCACAGTACCACCCGGCTGGCTTAGGTTCTTTTCTTTTCCTTTTTTTCTGGCTTAGGTTCTTTTTTTTTTTTTTTTTTTTTTTAAATTTTGGAAACCAGAACATTTATTTTATGACAGATTGAAATCCTCAAGATGAACTGGACGCTGCAACAGCTGCCCTCTTGGGTTTAGGGGTTGTCCCTTCACGGAATCCATGCCTGAATCTTCGGTAGACAATTTTTTTTTTAAAAAATATTTATTTATTTATTATGTATACAATATTCTGTCCGTGTGTATGTCTGCAGGCCAGAAGAGGGCACCAGACCTCATTACAGATGGTTGTGAGCCATCATGTGGTCGCTGGGAATTGAACTCAGGACCTTTGGAAGAGCAGGCAATGCTCTTAACCTCTGAGCCATCTCTCCAGCCCTTCGTTAGACAATTTTAAGGTGCCTCATCCGCCCAGTCCCGGTAGTGTTTCGTCTCTTAGCCTTGGCACTCCAGTTATACTTTCTCTTGCGCTTGGCAGGGTAGCCACATTTGCCACAGGTAGACTTCTGAAGGTGGTAGGCCTTAGAGCCACAGCGGCGGCACAACGTGTGCGTCTTGTTGCGACGCTTTCCGAAGGATGACGTTCCTTTCGTCATCTTGCTTCTGCCGCCGAGGCCAAAGAGCCTGGCTTAGGTTCTTAACACGGTACCTTCTCCACAGCACACACACCAGCTATCACAGCATGCCTGTCACCTCTCAAGGTGGGAGGTCAGCTTGGGAGGAGAAACACTGTCCTCCTTAGTACTGGGATTAAATGTGTGCACCAGTTGGGTGGTGGTGGTGCACATCTTTAATCCCAGCACTCGGGAGGCAGAGGCAGGCGGATCTCTGTGAGTTCAAGGCCAGCCTGGTCTACAAGAGCTAGTTCCAGGACAGGCTCCAAAGCAACAGAGAAACCCTGTCTCGAAAAACATAAAAAGAAAAAAAAAGTCTGCGCCACAAACTAGGTGGTGGAGGCTCAATCCTTTAGTCCCAGCACTCAAGGGAGGCAGAGACAGGTGGAGTTCTGTGATTTCAAGTCCAGCCTGGTCTACAGAGTGAATTTCAGGGCAGCCAGATACACAGAGAAACTCTGCCTCAAAATAAATAGGTGAATAAATAAATAAATACATGTGTGTGCCACTATCCCCTGGCAGAGACACCATCTTTTTTTTAATTATGTATACAATATTCTGTCTGTGTGCATATCTGCAGGCCATAAGAGGGCATCAGACCTCTTTACAGATGGTTGTGAGCCACCATGTGGTTGCTGGGAATTGAACTCAGGACCTTTGGAAGAGCAGACAATGCTCTTAACCACTGAGCCATCTCTCCAGCCCATAGAGACACCATCTTAAAAAACAAAAAAGCCCTCCACCAGTGGTGGTGGAGCAGGTCTTTAATCCCAGTACTCGGAAGGCAGAGGAAGGTGGATTTCTGTGACTTGAAAACAAACGTCTTTTGAGCTATGACGTAGAATCAGTTTCTAAGTGCTTAAAAGACAAGTTCGAAACCAGGTGGTGGTGGAGCATGCCTTTAATCTCAGCACTTGGGAGGCAGAGGTAGGTAGATCTCTGTGAGTTCGAGGCCAGCCTGGTCTACAAGAGGTAGTTCCAGAACAGCTAGGGCTGTTTACACTGAGAAACACTGACTCAAAAAAACCAAAACCAAAACAAAACCCAAAAAGCCTTGTAGTGGTGGGAAATATTTGTGTTTTGCCTACACGTCTCTGAGATACTTCTGTATGAGGGTGTGAAATCAACTGGAGATGGATTGCATACAGTTGTGAGCTGCCATGTGGGTGCTGGGAACTGAACCCTGGTCCTCTGGCAGGATAGGCAGTGTTCTTAATTGCTGAGCTATTTCTCCAGCCCCAGTAAATGTCTTTTATTTTAATCCCAGTAGAGGCAGGCGGAACTCAACTCTCTGAGTTCAAGACCAGCCTGGTCTACAGAGTGAGTTTCAGGACAGCCAGGGCTACACAGAGAAACCCTGTCTTAAAAAAAAAAAATAAATTCACAAATTGCAGATACACTACAATAATTGTAGGGAATTATTTTCAGTATTTGGTGTATAGCAAAGGAATAAATTTCACTTTTAGACCTAGAACCTATTTCCAAAGATATCTTTATTATATATATTGCAAATATGCTAAAACCCAAAATTATTCTGCGCAATCCGTACGTACACATATGAAGAGTGACATGTTCATTTAAGCTTGGAAAAGCCTTTATTTGTTTTTGTTTTTATGTTATTTATTTATTTATTGTTTTTTCGAGACAGGGTTTCTCTGTGGCTTTGGAGCCTGTCCTGGAACTAGCTCTTGTAGACCAGGCTGGCCTCAAACTCACAGAGATCCACCTGGCTCTGCCTCCCAAGTGCTTGGATTAAAGACCTGAGCTACCAGCACCCAGCTTTTGTTTTTATTTTATTTTATTTTTTTTTTATTTTTTTTTGGTTTTTCGAGACAGGGTTTCTCTGTGGCTTTGGAGCCTGTCCTGGAACTAGATCTGTAGACCAGGCTGGTCTCGAACTCACAGAGATCCGCCTGCCTCTGCCTCCCGAGTGCTGGGATTTTATTTTTATTTTTAAGACAGTTTTTTTTTTTTTTTTTTTTGGTGTAGCCCTGGCTATCCTAGAACTAGCTCTGTAGTTAAAAAAAAAAAATTGCTAGGTTGGACTGGAACTCAGAGATCTGCCTGTCTCTGAGACACTGGAATTCACAGTCCACCTGTCTCTGCCTCCCCAGTGCTGGGATTAAAGGGGCCACCACGCTGCCTGGCTTGGACAATTTAATTTCTCTAAACAACACAAAAATCTGTACAATAGCCGGGCGATGGTGGCGCATGCCTTTAATCCCAGCAGTCGGGAGGCAGAGTCAGGCAGATCTCTTTGAGTTCGAGACCAGCCTGGTCTACAGAGCTAGTTTCAGGACAGGCTCCAAAGCCACAGGGAAACCCTGTCTCGAAAAACCAAAAAAAAGAAAAAAAAAAGAAAAAAAATCTGTACAATAACAGTAACAGGGGCTGGAGAAATGGCTCAGAGGTTAAGAGCATTGCCTGCTCTTCCAAAGGTCCTGAGTTCAATTCCCAGCAACCACATGGTGGCTCACAACCATCTGTAATGGGGTTTGGTGCCCTCTTCTGGCCTTCAGGCATCAACACAGGCAGAATATTGTATACATAATAAATAAATATTTAAAAAAAATAACAGTAACAGTTTACTCATGGCTAATTAGCAGACTTGTTTCATTTTAATTTGGTTTTTAGAGACACAATCAGTCCGTGTGGTTCCCGCTGTCCTAAACTCCCTAATTCAGGCAGGCTGGAACTCAGTCCTCTCCACTCTGCTGCCAGAGGGCAGCGGTAAAAGGCGTGGCCAATCACGTGCGGCCTTTAATTAGTATGTTCAAAACCAATGCTCACGTCAAGAGCTACACACACACTTGATTTTATTCTTCTTTTTTTTTTTTTTTTTTTTTTTTTTTTTTTGGTTTTTCGAGACAGGGTTTCTCTGTGGCTTTGGAGCCTGTCCTGGAACTAGCTCTGTAGACCAGGCTGGTCTCGAACTCACAGAGATCCGCCTGCCTCTGCCTCCCGAGTGCTGGGATTAAAGGCGTGCGCCACCACCACCCGGCTGATTTTATTCTTCTTTAAAGGGAAAGAATTGTAAGAATACAAAATCTGGTGCTACCCTTCGCTCTGGAAAACAGCACTAACTAAACCATGGTTAACAATGGTTAGCTGTAGAGGAGCAAATATGAACAGGATTCCCCCCCCCCCCCCCCCCCCCCCCCCCCCCCCGCAGACCGGACTCCTGTAGTCCACACTTGACCTCACATTTGCTATGGAGCCCAGGATGATTTTGAATTTTTTATTCTCCCGCCTTCGAAGCGTTGCGACTACAGCTTTGAGTCCCTGACAGCACTACTGTGCACTGCCTGCCCTGTCCTGGCCGGTTTACAAAACGCTGGGAATTCAATCCAGGGCTTTGTGCATGCTAAGGAATCAGTCTAACGTAGTACACAACTCCAAGAAAACATTTGTTAATCAGGGTAAATCGTACGGAATCCCAGTTAATGACGTCCTTTATTAAGCTCCTGGCTGGTGTTCACCTCTGCTGTTCCCATTCCACTCCAGCTGTCAAAGCTCAGGAAGAAAATTTTAACCTCTGCATTTTTCTTTTGACAGCAGCAAAACCATGAACTCAAAATAGAAGCTAACTCTCTCACCATGGTTATGCACCCGTGACACGAGGAGCCTTGACAGACCTTCTGAAAATGGCAGCCCACGGCTCAACCGCTAGCATTCGAACGGCAAGGAGGACCTTCCCAAGATGGCAGAACAATACGCCCTCGTCACTTCCTGTGCCATAGCGGATATAAGGAACAGGATTTCCGCTTTCGCTCCTTTCCGGCGGTGACGACCTCCCTACGAGAACATGCCTGTGAGTTGCTTGGCCCGGGTTTCGGCGGAGCGCTCGCGCTGGTGTCTGTACGCCCCTCTCGTGCTAATTACAGACCGTAGCGGGTCCTTACTCACGCCCCGCGTTGTCGTAGGACGGCAATTCCGGAGCCGCGGCGGCCGGCCGGCCACCCGCGGAGACGGGAGCGGAGAGGAGATAAGATGGCGGCCCAGCTACGCAGACACCAGGGGCGGCGAGGGGAGCGTTCTCCTCGGTGTGTGGCATGGGGACCGTTTTCCACCATCTCTTTTCACGTTAGCTCTGCATTTCTGTCCCTCATAGCTCGCAAAGGATCTCCTTCATCCCTCTCCAGAGGAGGAAAAGAGGAAACACAAGAAAAAGCGCCTGGTGCAGAGCCCTAATTCCTACTTTATGGATGTGAAGTGCCCAGGTGAGGAGTGTCTGCCGACTCTGAGACTCGGGGAAGAGCTAGTCCTGGGGTGTAGCATGGTATTTCCTTAGAACTCAGAAGGAAGACTTGGAGCTCCGTCCTAGGATGCTCCTAGATTAGCGATAGAGACCGCGCAGTTTGTGTTACGGAACAGTAAGGGGATGGCAGCATGGCGAGCAGTGAAAGCAATGACCGTGATTGTTGAATTGTCTATTTCCAGGATGCTATAAAATCACCACGGTCTTTAGCCATGCACAGACGGTAGTCCTGTGTGTCGGCTGCTCCACTGTCCTCTGTCAGCCTACAGGCGGGAAAGCAAGACTGACAGAAGGTAAGTGGCCTCATGTTGGGCTTTTGGCCTTTGGATCCTACGGTGACAGGCTTGCTAGTCACTCACTGTATTGCTCTCAAAGCCCTAGTGCTTAAAGATAAGGGTGGGCTGGTTTTGTTGAAAGTTTTTCAGTTGTCCCCAGGCGATGAGTGTGGTGAACTTGAATCACTGGACTGAGAGCAGATGCTCAGGTGAAGGGTCAGTGCAGGCTATGGGGTGAGTAATACTTTGGACCTGTTTCTTCCAGGATGCTCCTTCAGGAGGAAGCAGCACTGAAACACCGGATTCGAGATGAGTGGGAACCATCCCAATAAACACATTTTGGATATATAGTGTTTGTCTTGTTTAACTTGTAGGAAGTTGTGCCTCAAGTATCCCAGGGCAACCAGAAGAGTGGTCCTTTGGGTCAAGTAAGTGACCAAATACCCAAGAGTTCATTTCGGCATTTGTAGCTAGGTTCACTGGGAGACTCTTAGACCGTGGTTTAAAGCTAGTGATACTGTATAATTATAATTGGGCTTTGTGTTCTTGGTATGGAAACACTAGTTCTTAGCAGGAAGCATTAGCTGGGTGGTGCGCGCCTTTAATCCCAGCTCTTGGGAAGTAGGAGCAAGCTGACCTCTGTGAGTTCAAGGTCAGCCTTGTTCTACCAGAACTAGTTCCCAGGACAACTAGAACTGTCATACTGAGAAACCCTGTCGGGGGTGGGGGGGTGAGGTAGAGTGGGGTAGGGGAACAAGGACAGGAAGAATTGTGTCATACAAAGATGTGGGACAGTGGGTCTTATCATTCAGGGAATGGTGGTACACATTCCTACTTGAAAGAAGCAGGCAAATTCAGAACAGCTGGGGTTACTGGTGTAGGTGTGTTGTTTTAGACAGGGTCTTACCTAGCTTCAAGTCTTCTGTAGCAGGGGATCCCCCTCCCCTAGCACCACCTTATCAATTTACGTGGTGCTAGAAACAGAAACCCAGGGCTTGTTGTGGCCTCAGAAACTTTACAAAACATGACTTTGAATAAAACTACTTAAGATTCTTTATTTATAGCACATAGAAAAACTTGTTTTGGAGCTTTAGTGTAAAGTTGGCTACTAGGCTTCTGCAGAATTAGGTATCCCCTCCATTCTGCAGTACAGGGGATGTGTCCATATTGAAGTTAGTGCTTTATACTCCATAACCAGTGTTGTAGCCGACTCTGTGCCAGTGGTGGTTGTGGCCTCAGGAAGTGAGGGGGAGAACATGTGGTTGTGTAAGAACCTGGAAGAAAAGAAACAACTAGGCAAGTAAGCGAAGCACATGGCTGAAGTTCTGAAAGATGAGGGCGGTGGTTCTTTACCTGGCTGAGCTGTTCCTATAGTTGGTACATAAACAACTGGAATAGTCTGTATCCTGTTCAGGAAGGCATTGTATGCTGGAAAAAGGAAACACCACAAAAAGCTTTATGTGATTTTGATTGCAGGAAGGCCTTGAAGATTAAAGTCCAATCAAAAATGAGATTTAAAGGGCGGCAAGATGATTCAGCCAGCAGACTCTTGACAAGTTGTCTTAAGTTCCCAGAACCTACACAGTGGAAGGAGAGAACAGACTCCCTCAAGTTGCCTCTGACTTACACACTTGAGTCAGGGCATAATTGTGCTTCCTCCTTAACCCAAGCAAATATGTAAGAAATAAATAAAATGAAATTTAAGTATTAGTATAAAGGTTATGTTTCCAGTTAGTCTGCCTTCAAAAAACACTGCCCTGTGTACTAATACTGGTAATTCCTTAACTAGTACAGTGCAGCTATGCCATTTGTAGCTGTGGGTAAAGATGATTTAAGTATATGAGTAGATGTATAGATTAAGTGGCAATGCTCTTGAATGCTGGAAGTTTCAGTAATTGCTATGGGTCCTGGAACTGCCTCTCTGTAGTACTGAAGGGGAGATACGATGATACGCATCTTAGAGGTATTTTCTTTGCACTTTTGGCTAAAAGTGCATGTGTATGCGGTAGTGCTATCTCTTGATTTTTTTTTTTTTTTTTTTTTTTGAGATAGTTTCTCTGTGTAACACAACCCTGAAGCAAGTCCTGGAGCTTGCTTCATAGACCAGGCTGCCTGCTTCTTCCCAAGTGCTGGGATTAAATGTGTGGGCCATCATGCCCAGCAAGTTGACCTTTAGTCAACTAGGCTCACTCAGTGTTAACTACATGTCGTAGATTGGTTTGTGAAGAGTCAAAAGTCTACCATGTAGACTCCTTACCTAGGAAGATGAAAGCAGTTGATGCCAGCACAGCAAAGAGGGTAAATAGGAGGATCTGGTAAGAACCAGCAACATTCTTGAAGACACCTGAATCTTCACAGTGATCTGCATTGCCATAATGGGATGAGATCATACATTAATAACATCCAGAGGAGATGGTGGCTTTAATCCTAGTGCAGAGACAGCTGGATCTTTTGACTAGTTCAAGGCAGTACTGATACTGCCCACTTGGGATGATGAAGTTAGAAGACAGTGATATCTCAAATCCCATGCCGCCCTGCAAATGGAATTCAACCCAATGCTGGTGTGTCAATGGATATTAGTGGACTTTCTACCATTTTACCAGCCTGCTAACTCAGTTTCTGACCCTTCTCTCTCACTTGTATGCATGCCATTTCTGTCTCAGCTGTTTTGCCCCCACACTAAAAAGTCCTAGATACCACATTTTGAAGAACGACCTTGATGTCTTGCTCCATCCTTTGGTCCCACCTGTAGTGCTGGGACTATAGGCCTGAGGGTTACAAGCTAGGCATTAAGCCCAGGGCTTCACACACACTTGTATCACATGAATTATACACCCTTAGCCAAAGCTTGTTTTCTTTTTCATTGGTTTTTCAAGGTGGTTTCTCTAACAGCCCTAGCTGTCCTAGCCTTGAACTCAGCTTCTTGCCTCATCCCCCTGAGTAATGTGCCACCATGTTTGTTTTTTTGTAAGCACATTTGTCTATATTTGATTATTTCAGAGGCCCTCAGCTCTAGCATAGTCTTCCTCAAGCATGTTATTTATTCTGGGTTGTTGAAGGTGCTGGGACATAATTGAAGTAGTGTTTGGTCAAGCACAAGGAACAGGATTTCTTTGCCTCTAGACATGTGCGACCACTGCCCAGCTAAGAGCTGAGTTTTGTATATACACACAGGCCCATGTGGTTTCCTGTTATTCCAGTTGCACATGGGCCAGCCATCCTAGCCTATATTTCCTTCTAGCCAAGTGAGAACAGGTTGATGGTTCCTGGGGTGGCACTGGAGGGTGACTGCTTCAGTCCACACTTAGTGTGTGTACCCTGCCATGAACAAACCACTGCAGTAATCTGATCATCATACCCTGCTGTTTATGTAGATAGTTTCTGGATGGGGTCAAAGTAAGATTTGGACATAATGTTACTTGTAGCATTTGCCTGTGCCCACGTATTTTGACTATTGTAACCTAACACTTGATTTATGCAGGTTTCCCACCTCCTGACAGGGTTTCTCTATAGACCAGGCTGGCCTGGAACTCGAGAGATACTTGCTGCCTTCCCAAGTGCGTGAGGTGGGGAGATGAGAAGTCAGGGGATCCAGCCTTCTATAGTCCAATACCTGTTACTATAAAAAGGTGACTGGGTGTAGACTAGGTAGCTAGAGGCAGGAGGCCAACCTGGTCTACATAACAAAATCTGGACTGGCCAAACTGTAGGCCAAAGTGTTGGGGGGCGGGGATTCGCCATTCCTAATACATTCTTTCCCCGTGTAGATTAAAAATAGTCCCCAGTGCTCACCTGAACCAGATAGGTCTTTGGCTCTGACCACCACAGCCTCATGCTGACTGGTGAGTGCACAGGAAACGTTAATGAAAACCGGTGAGGACCGCTGGAAGGCGGTGAAGTTGACGGCTCTTACTAGGTAGATAACCAGGCCTGTCATGAGGGTAGAGTGTCTGTGGCCAGAGACTGCTAGAAATGGGGAGCTGGAAAAGACCTTGGAGAAAAGAGGAAATGACACCTGTTGTTTCAGTCAGTACAGGAATTTCCCGGTATCCAGCTGATAAATCACTAGCTTTTTTCACCACTTCGGATACAGTGAAAAAGGAACAAGAGAGAGCTTGCTTTGCCCTCATTTAAAAAGCTGGTCATAGACGGGCTCATGCCTTTAATCCCAGCACTCAGGAGGCAGAGGCTGGCGGATCTCTGTGTTTTACAGAGCCAGTTCCAGGATCCAGGACAGGCTCCAAATCTACAGAGACCCTGTCTCCAGAAAACAAAACAAAACAAAAAAACCAAAAAACAAAACTGGTCATGGTTGTGCTGCATGGCTTTAATTCTAGCAGAGGCAGCCTGGTTTACGCAGCCAGGGCAATGAGAAGCTCTATGCTGAAGTAAAAGCTGGCTGTGTGTGCCTGTGGCCACAGACAGGATTCCTGAGGCAGGCTCCAGTTCAGTGAGGTCATCTCAAAAAGCAAGGTGGGTATGTATTGAGTCCCAGCACTCAGGAGGCAGGAGGGTGTCAGAGTTTGAGGCTAGCTACATAGCAAGCTCCAGGACTAAGACCTCCACCACCAAAAAGTGGGGGAGGGCTATAGAGAAGGTTCCAGCGGTTAAGAGTCCCTGTTGTACAATCAGGAGGCCTGGCGTTTGGATCCCAGCATCTAGGTAACTCTCCCATGTATATCAGCAACTCCGGCTCTGAGAGGAATTGAGACTGGTTTATTTTCTGGGGCTCATTTTTAGCCTAGTCAAGGAAAGTCAGCTTCAAAGAGTGGGTGGTGAGCCGGGCGGTGGTGGCGCACGCCTTTAATCCCAGCACTGGGAGTTCAAGGCCAGCCTGGTCTACAACAGCTAGTCCCAGGACAGGCACCAAAGCTACAGAGAAACCCTGTCTTGAAAAACCAAAAAAAAAAAAAAAAAAAAGTGGGTGGTGAACCTGTGGGGTGGCTCAGGTAAAGTTGCCTATTTCCAAACTTGATGCCATGAATTAGGGACTTGCATGACAAAAAGAAAAAAATGACCCTTAGAAAGTCTCTGACCTCCATATGTGCTGTGTGGCAAGGATGCGTCTACATACAAGATGAATAAAAATGTGATTTAAAATGTGGAGAAAGACAGCTGGAGAGTGACAGTCACCAGCCCTCTTCTGGTCTCCACACGTGCGCGTGCACTTACATCTCGAGGAAAACAAGGTGCAGGTGGGCATGGTGGCAGACCTGACTCCCCGTACGTACTCAAGGGTGAGGGTAGGTGGGTAGGTGCATGTGGAAGGTCCAGGCCAGCCAGGGCTACATAATGATTTGTCTTCAAAGGTAGTGAGCTAGGAATGGGAGCACACACCTTTAATCCCAACACTTGGAAAGCAGAGGCAGGGTCATCTCCTGAGGCAGAGGCCAGCCTGCCTAGAGTGAGGTCCAGGACAGCCAAGGTTGTACAAAGAAACCCTGTCTTGGGAAACCAAAAATAAGAACATAAAAAATGTGAGCAATTTAGGAAGAACTCTGGCCTCCACACTGTGTGTACAAAAGAATAAAATCATGTAAGCTAAAGGCGAGGACGTGTTAAAGGCTGACTTTGAATGTGCTTTGAGGCTAGGGGTGAGACTTGCCTCTCCTGAGTACGAGGGTCTCAGATGTGACATGAGGTAGACTTGGAGTCGGTCTCATTGTGTAGCCCAGGCTGGCCTGGAACTCCTAGCAGTTCTGTTTTAACTTCTTCAATGCTGGGATTATAGGCTCACAACATCGTATCTGCCTTCAGTTTGTTTTGACATTTATTGGGTTGGAGAGGTGACTTAGCAGTTAAGAGCTGGCTGTTCTCCCAGAGGACCTGAGTTCAATTCCCAGCATCCAAATGGCAGCTCACAAATGTCTGTAAGTCCAGTTCCAGGGCTTCTGACACCCTCAGACACATATACAGGTAAAATACCAATGAACATAAATGTTAAAAAGTAAATAAAATTAACAGTGGTCAACAAACTTGTGTCCAGCCTTGTGAGGAGAGTTCATTTAACATAAGAGTCTCCAGTGGTTGGCCAGAGAGACCTAGCTTAAGAGGTATGTGATGCACAGAGAGACATACATGGTTAAAAATAAAAATGTATCTCCAAGTATTTAAGCTACTTTCCAGTGGTAACTTTAAAGAAGGCATCAGGTTCCCTAGGGTTGGCGTTTCAGGAATTCTGAGCCTTTTGATGTGGGTTTCAGCAGCCAAACTCTGTCTTCTGGAGAACAACTGGTGTTCCTAACTGTTGAGCCATCTCTACAGTCCCCATAGTAACTTTAATTAGGTTACACAGTAACATTTTTACCCTTGGAATGAGAATGACAAGTCTTTTCAAATCCCTTGTCTTTCAGCCATGGTAGTGCATGTCCAGTGGTGCCCGGGCTTGGAAGATAGGTGGTACACGGCTTCAAGGTAGCCTGGGTTACACTGTCTTAACAGCAAAACTGAGTTCTCATGACCGCACAAACCCAGGTTAGCGGCACACGTCTTAATTGCAGCACTTGGAAGGCAGGAGGCCCATCTTGACTATGTAGGGACTTCACTGCCAGCACAACCTAGACCCCCGACCCAGGACTGCTGTTACCTCTAGACTCTCGAGAACTCTTTCCACTCCCAGGACGCTGAGCTCGCCAACGTCTTTGTGGCTAATAACCAGCTCTGACTGGTTCATGTAAAAACCAGGGATGAAAGGGATGAGGATTCTTTGCATTCCATTCTTGCTCCGTTCACTGACCAGAGTTGCCCACCCGTATACCGAGGTGTCAGCCACACTTAGGGCTTGGCGCAGCTCATCGGAATTCTGTCGAACCTTGATTAGGCAGACATAGGCCCCTAAAAAAAAGAAAGACAGCAGGAAGGCTGAGAGGCTCTACTAAGATAACCAAGGTAAGGTAGAAGAAAACATGTGAACTCAGTTCAGTTTAAGGGCACACTATTGCCATTATGGGGGAAATACCAAGAAGGAACACTGGCCTGAGGGAGCCCCGCTGGACTCAACAGTGCTGGTCCCAGAAAGTCAGCGCTCAGTGAATGGCCAAGCAGCTAAGGAGTGGCAAGGAGGCAGAATGGAGGCAAAGTCTCGGGGACACCCCCACTTCCCTAGCTCCCCTTGGTTGCTGGTCCAGTGCTGTGCTATCTGCATTTTGTTCTGGAACTTTCTACAATGTACAGCTTTAGTGTGACGGAACCTTCCTTCAGTGCTTGCCATTCAAGCTGCGAGGCCTCGATTCCGAGCTCAAATCGTGTAGCATTAGCCTGCTTTTCCTTCCCTACGTCTCCCTCTCCCCTGCTTTCCTGCCTCCCACAGTTGTGTTCGCAATATTTGAACTAGGCCTGCCACCTGCCAGGTGATCTCTCCCACTGAGCGTCCCCAGCCTTTTTACGTTCTTTGTGATCTTCCTGCCTCAGTTCTTCCAAGTATTAGGATTACAGGTTTATGCCCTAAGGCCTAGCAGAATCCTCTCATTTTATGTTCATTTATATCCAGCCATCTGAATGTCATACTGTTTCTTGTTATGACATTTGTCTGGAATACTCAAACACAGCGATGCTGTTGGAGATAGAAGAGTAAGCCTGGGCATGATGGTCCATGCCTCCAATCCCAGACTCTGAGGCTGAGGTCCATGCCTCTGATCCCAGCACTCAGGACCTCTGAGGTCGAGGCCAGCCTAGCCTACATAGTGAGACCCTGTCTCAAAACACATAACAGTGAGACACAATCTAACCTTTCCTAGAGCAGGAACAAAAAAGAAAAGGGTAAACTATGGGGGCACAGCTTGCATTCCTAGCTCTCTCGAGGTGGAGGCATCAGTTCAAGGTCGTTCTTGGTTGAGACCAGCCAGGGATACAGGATACCCCAAACAGAAAACAGCCCTTTGTTGGACCAGTTGAGAAAGGCTCTAGAGGTAGAGGAAATGCAAATAAACTGTCGCCACAAGAGGGCGGCAGTTGTAGAACAGGCAAAAGGAAGCTACTGAGCTGCTGAATCCTACCTCTCTCCATGCTGAACTCGGAATGGATGTGGAAGACTTTACTTGCTGGGATGTCTAGTAAAGTATTACTGAACTGCACGTGGCATAGCATGAGTGTCTCGGGAAGAAGAACTTTTGCAACAGCGGAAGCCTGACTTGGGGTACAGGACCCTAAGAAGAAGAGAGTTAAATAACCGTTATCAACATAGGTTTGTAAAAGGAGAAATTATGGGGACTGGAGGGAGGACCCGGTGCTTAAGAGCATTTGTTCCTATACAGGACTGTTGTGGAATAATGGCTTTTTCTTCCTTCCTCCCTCCCTCCCTCCCTCCCTCCCTCCCTCCCTCCCTCCCTCCCTCCCTCTCTCCCTCCTTCCCTTCCCTCCCTTCCTCCCTCCCTCCCTTCCTCTCTGTCTTTTTTTTTTATGTTTTTGTTTTTTGAGATTATTTCTCTAGCTTTGAAGCCTGTTCTGTAACTAGCTCTTGTAGACCAGGCTGGCCTCGAACTCATAGAAATCTGCCTGCCTCTGCCTCCAAGTGCTGGGATTAAAGGCATGCGCCACCACTGCTGGGCTTGTGGAATAATGTTTTTGTGCACTGTGATGATGTGTCACTCAGATTGGTTTAATAAAAAGCCGAACAGCCAATAGGTAGGCAGGATTTTCAGGGCAGAGACCCGGATGTAACATAAACGTAACATGTATGAGATGAGGTGTAAAGAGCCATGAGACTCATGGCAGTACATAAATCAATAGAAAAGGGTGAAATTCTAACAGCTAAAAAATAAGCCGAAGTTATTGGCAAAGCTCTCATAATTAATAAAAAGTATCTGCGTTGTGATTTGGGAGCTGGCTGGCAGGACAGAGAAAGACTAGCTACAGAGGACCTGAGTTCAGTTCCCGCTGTGGGCAGCTCACAGCCGTCTGTAACTCAAATTCTAGGGTATTTGACATCTTTGTATGGTCTTTAAGGGAACCTGAACACAAGGTAGCCACACACATATGAATAAAAATCCTTTAAAAAGAAACATAACATGACATCAGTGCCAGAGATGTGTCTGCTTCTGCCCCCTAAGTGCTAGGATTAAAGGCATGTACCATACCACCCGACTATAAAAATCTAAACTTTAATCCAGTCATAATTTTTGAAATCTCATTGATTTCAGTTTCTGTGCTAGGATGGAGTTAAGGGCTAGAGCAGTGGTTCTCAACCTTCCCAGTGCTACAGCCATTAAATACAGGTCCTCATGTGGTGACCCTCATCCTAAAATTATTTTTGTTGTTACTTCATAACTAGTTCTGCTACTGTTATGAATTGTAATGTAGATTATCTGTGTTTTCCACGACTCTTAGGTGACCCTATGAAAGGGTTGTTTGACCCCAAGGGGGTCCCAGCTCCTAGGTTGAGAACCACTGTGTTAGAGAGATGGCTCAACATAAGCTATTGGCTCTTCTAGAGGACCAAGTTTAGTTCCAAGTACCCATGTCAGGTGTCTGGCCACCAAGGGCACCTGTACCCATGTGCATATACCCATATACCTACACATAATTAAAAATAATAAAAATCTTTATAAAAATTGGAGTCAATTTTGAAGTAAAATGAATTTTTTTTTTTTTTTTTTTTTTTTTTTTTTTGGTTTTTCGAGACAGGGTTTCTCTGTGGCTTTGGAGCCTGTCCTGGAACTAGCTCTGTAGACCAGGCTGGTCTCGAACTCACAGAGATCCGCCTGCCTCTGCCTCCCGAGTGCTGGGATTAAAGGCGTGCGCCACCACCGCCCGGCAAAATGAATTTTTTGTTGCCTTAGGTTTTTTTTTTTTTTTTTTTTTTTTTTTTTGAGACAGGCTTTCTCTGTGTAACACTCCTAGCTGTCCTGAAACTAGTTCTTGAAGATCAGGTTGGACTCGAACTCACAGAGATTCCTCTGCCTCCTGCCTCTGCCTCCCGAGTGCTGGGATTAAAGGTGTGTGCCACCACCACCCAGCTGTTGTTTTAGTTTTTTGAGAGAATCAGCATGTCCTTGAACATGCTTCAAAGGTTGTGTCTTAGCTTTTCACATGTTAGCATTACGGGTATGTGCTACTCTGCACAGCCAATAAAATAAAACATATTAATTTAAAGGAATAAAATAACTGAGGGACACATAGGAAGATGGACATAATCAGGAGACCTGCAGAGAGGTTCCTTACCTTTAAGGTTGACGTCATTTCTGCCGGTGCTGATGAAGAGTTTGAACACAGTTGCATTGGGGGTATTTGTGAGGTAAGTCTTGAGGTCATAGTTGAATGTTAATCTTGACGAAGCATTGACTACCACCTGCCAGCAAACCAAGGGGAAAGCTGGTTCCCTCCATCCTTACCCCCAATAACTTATTTCAACCAAGAGTATCTATTTCATACAACTACAAATTGGCATTCTGATTATTTGAGAAACAAAAAAAAATTGTGTAGGTAGACTTTTCTTTCCTGATAACCAGTTCCCAAAAAACCAATATGCGGGCGGTGGTGGCGCATACCTTTAATCAGCACTCAGGAGGCAGAGGCAGGCAGATCTCTGTGAGTTCGAGGCCAGCCTTGTCTACAGGAACTAGTTCTAGGACAGGCTCTAAAACTACAGTGAAAACCTGTCTCAAAAAACCAACCAAACAAACAAACAAACAAAAAAAATCCCAAATAACCAATATAGAGACTTAATATTAATTATAGCTATTTGGCTGATAGCTCAGGCTTATTACTAACTAGCTCTTACAACTTAAATTAACCCATTTCTATTAATCTGTGCTGTCACATAGCTCATGGTGTATTACCTCATTTTTATATATGCTTTTTTTCCATCTAGCTGGTGACCCTGACTCGGCCCTTCTTTTTCGCAGCATCCTCCTAGTCTGGTTCTCCTGCCCAATCTCTTCCTACCCAGCTATAGGTCAGTTAGCTATTTATTTATTTATTTTTTTTTTTTGTTTTTTTCGAGACAGGGTTTCTCTGTGGCTTTGGAGCCTGTCCTGGAACTAGCTTTTGTAGACCAGGCTGGTCTCGAACTCACAGAGATCCGCCTGTCTCTGCCTCCCAAGTGCTGGGATTAAAGGCGTGCACCACCACTGCCTGGCGCAGTTAGCTATTTATAACCAATGAGAGAAATACATATTTACAGTGTACAAAGGTTGTTCCACAGCATTTTCCCCTTTTGCCTAATTAAAAAAGGTTTTAACTTCAACATAGTAAAATTATATAAAAAACAGTTATTAATTAGAAAAAATGTGGAATATTTTTAAAAAATTTTTTGGAATATTTCTTATATTATATGAATATATGTTGCTGTGATTGGCTTAATAAAGAAGCTGACAGGCCAGTTGCTGAACGGGAGTGTTAAACAAGAGAACCACATTGAGAATGCTGGCAGAAAGAAGGGCAGAGTCAGAGAAGTGGTGAGTGGACCCAGAGCATGCTGTAATGAGAAAAGGTATTAAGTCACATAGCAAAGCATAGGTAAGAAATATTGGTTAATTTAAATGTAAGAGTTAGCTATTCATTAGCCTGAGTTATTGGCCAAGCATTTATATTTAATATTAAGTCTTTGTGTGGTTACTTGGGAGTGGCTTGTGGGACAGAAGCTTTTTTCTACAAAATCATTTACTTGTGAAATGATTTTTTTAAAAAAAATTTTTTAGGGGCCGGGCGGTGGTGGCGCACGCCTTTAAACCCAGCACTCGGGAGGCAGAGGCAGGCGGATCTCTGTGAGTTCGAGACCAGCCTGGTCTACAAGAGCTAGTGCCAGGATAGGCTCCAAAGCTACAGAGAAACCCTGTCTCAAAAAAAAAAATTTTTAGGGCTGGGGAGATGGCGCAGTGGTTAAGAGCACTGCCTGCTCTTCCAAAGGTTCTGAGTTCAATTCCCAGCAACCACATGGTGGCTCACAACCATCTGTAATGAGATCTGGCGCCCTCCTCTGACATGTGGACATATATGGAGGTAGAATGTTGTATACATAATAAATAAATAAATCTTTAAAAAAATTTTTCTGTATATATATTTATTTATTTATGTATTTATTTATTATGTATACAATATTCTGTCTGCAGGCCAGAAGAGGGCACCAGACCTCATTACAGATGGTTGTGAGCCACCATGTGGTTGCTGGGAATTGAACTCAGGACCTCTGGAAGAGCAGCCGGTGCTCTTAACCATTGAGCCATCTCTCCAGCCCCTTATTTTTTTCTTTTAAATTTTGAGACAGGTCTTGGATATAAAAAGACTAGCCAGAATCTCTCTTTATAGCTTAAGATGACCTTGAACTTCTGATCTTCCAGCCTCCACCGCCACATCTCCAGTGTTGAGATTAAAGACACACCTGGTTTGTGTGGTGGGAGTTGAACCCAGGAATCCATGCATGTTATAAAGTGTACTTCCATCCTAGCATGTCTCTGCATGTATAACCTATAAATGCAATCACCCTGGTCCTTTCAGCTGCGGTGCACGTAGCTGTACCTCTCGAAATGTCTTCACAACTCCAGGGATGTCATGAAAGATGGTTGCAGTTCCTGGGCTCCTAGCCACTCCTACTCCAGTGGCTGTGTCTGTCTGTATAATATTGTTGGGAGAAATCATCCACAGCCCAGGCTCACCTAAGAAAATACGAGAGAATGTGCCTGGCTGCGATTTTCAATATAAATGAATAAATTACTTCAGTCAAAGCCTCAATCAGTGGGCACTCAAGACCACTCTTTATCAAGAACGTAAGTAGCTTTCCTGAATGTCTGTTTTACCTGACACCTACCAGATTTCAGGTCCTGACGCAGCCGTTCTGCTTCCTCATCTTTTACTAGTATGCACTTGGTTGTCCTGGCACAAACTCAACTAAAAAGCCTCGCCTCTGCAGCCTGCAAGCCAGCAGGCAAAGGCACTTGCTACGAAGCCAGACAGCCTGAGCTAATCTCCAGGACCCACATGGTGGGAGAGAAGACCCCATGCCCTTTACATGTGTATCATGACACGTGTGCCCCACGCCCTTCATATGTGTATCATGACATGTATGCCCCGTGCCCTTCATATGTGTACCATGACATGTCTGTCCTATGCCCTTTATATGCGTATCATGACATGTGTGCCCCACGCCCTTTACATGTGTATCATGACATGTGTGCCCCATGCCCTTTACATGTGTATCATGACATGTGTGCCCCACGCCCTTCATATGTGTACCATGACATGTCTGTCCCATGCCCTTTATATGTGTATCATGACATGTGTGCCCCCATGCCCTTTTTTTAAAATTTTGTTTTTGAGACAGGGTTTCTCTGTATCTTTGGTGCTTGTCCTGGAGCTAGCTCTTTTTTTTTTTTTTTTTTTTTTTTTTTGGTTTTTCGAGACAGGGTTTCTCTGTGGCTTTGGAGCCTGTCCTGGAACTAGCTCTGTAGATCAGGCTGGTCTCGAACTCACAGAGATCCGCCTGCCTCTGCCTCCCGAGTGCTGGGATTAAAGGCGTGCGCCACCACTGCCCGGCTGGAGCTAGCTCTTGTAGACCAGGCTGACCTCGAACTCACAGGGATCCGCCTGCCTCTGCCTCCCGAGTGCTGGGATTAAAGGCGTGTGCCACCACCGCCCAGCTCCCCATGCCCTTCATATGCATATCATTACATGTGTGCTCCATGTCCTTCATATGTATATCATAACATATATACCCCCATGACCATAAATGCTTAAAGATAAAGTTTGCTTCATCGAGAGGTTTCTAACTGTGGAATTGTAACTTTCATTACTGGCTTTGAGGGCAGTTTAGCTCACAGACCTTGGAGTTTACACTGGTCATCCATCACAAGTCAGCTCCAAGGCTGATTAGAACTACCTTTGTAGCCAGGCAGTGGTGGTGCACACCTTTAATCCCAGCACTGGAGAGGCACAGGTGGATCTCAATGAGTCTGAGGCTAGCCTGGTCTACAGAGAGAGTTCCAGGATTAGTTGCAGTGTTGTCACCTAACTCAGCACGTATCCATAGTTCCCAGAAAAGAGGCCAAAGTCCTTCACAGCCCTGGACCCCACAGCGAGTCAGTTGTATGTGGATGGTTGCAGGATGGAGGAATTCTTCCCTGGGAAGACAGATACCTCCATATAGGCTACCAGTGACAAACCAAATTAAAGTCCAACTTGGGAAACTAATAAGTTTATTGGGCTTTATTATAGAGCACAGTTAAGGGGTTACAGGTGTATGGGTGACCCCAAAGCTGCCACACTACTGGTAAGTCTCACCCCACCATGGCTGCACAGACGGAGTCCCTCCTTCAGTTAGACTTACACACCGTGTCTGTTCTCTAGCACCTCCCAAGACTAGGGGGCTGTATGCAATCAGAACAGAAACACACACACACACACACACACACTGACACAGTCATCTACTGGACATTAGATTAGGCCTTGGCTGCTGCCTCAGAGAACAGCGATTTAATACTTGTGTCCCAGAACTAAAGTCTCATTGCATTTTGTTCTTTCTTATATTTATATTTCATCTACATTTATAAGTTTAAATTTTAAATATTTTTATATGTTCTGCCTATATGCACACATGTGCCCTCCATGTGTGCCTGTTGCTGTGGAGGTCAGAAGAGGAGTATACAGATGGCTGAGAGCCACCATGTGCATGGTGGGCATCGAACCCAGGGCCTCTCAAGAAGTGCGCTCGTCATGAAACCATCTCTCTGGTCCAGCTTTTATTACTCTTCACCTAGCAGTTAGTTAGTTACCTTCCTTCAAAAGCTGGGATGGAGAGACAGTGCCCCAGATCATCTAATTATAGAACACAAGGTTGTATTCAGTAGGCAGATGATAAGTGCTACAAGTCAACTTCTAATTGGCTATTGAGAAAAATGGTCATTCAGCTGAGAATTATCAGCTAACATGACAATCGCTTTGGGGCCATCAAGATGGCTTAGCAGGTAAGGGGTCCTGCTACTAAGTCTGATGCCCTAAGTTCAATCCCTAGGGCCCAACTGGTAAAAGATGAGAACTAACTCATCCACGTTCTTTGCTCCCACACACAAATAAATAAAATGTCATAAGAAATCAAAAATAAGCAAGGCAGTGGTGGTGCATGCCTTTAATTTCAGCACTTGGGAGGCAGAGGCAGGCAGATCTCTATGAGTTCAAGGCCAGCCTGGTCTACAAAGTGAGGTCCAGGACAAGCTCCGAAGATACAGAGAAACCCTGCCTTGAAAAAACAAAAACAAAAACAAAATCAACCAACCAAAAAAAAATCAAAATAAAAGAATACTTTTTTTGGGGTGGGGGTAAGGGTCTTACTATGTAGCCCTGGCTAATCTGGTACTGGTTATAAGATGAGACTAGCTGGGTGGTGGTGGTGCACACCTTTAATCTCAACACTTGGGAGGTTGAGGCAGTTGGATCTCTGTGAGTTCAAGGCCAGCCTGGTCTATGAGGAGAGCTAGTTCCAGGACAAGCTCCAAAGCTACAGAGAAACCTTGTCTTGAAAAACAAACAACAACAACAAATCAGGCTACCCTCAAACTCACAGAGATCCGCCTTCCTCTGCCTCCCCAGTGCTGGGATTAAGAGTGTGCGCCACTTGGCTGAAGAGATGGCTCAGCAGTTAAGAGCATTGCCTGTTCTTCCTGAGTTCAGTTCCCGGCAACCACATGGTGGCTCACAACCATCTGTGATGAGGTCTGGTGCCCTCTTCTGGCCTGCAGGCAGACACACAGACAGAATATTGTATACATAATAAGTAAATAAATATTTTTTTAAAAAAAGAGTGTGCGCCACCACACGTGACAGAAGTGTCTTTTGTGTGGTTAAGGACAGGCACACCTACCATGCTGATTGACCAGGTGAGTGCTGAAGCAGATGACATCGCCAACAAAGGTAAGGTTGGTGTCTGGCTCAATGGCGTGGTCTACAGCAACAGGAATATAGTCCGCCATGCCAGGATGCCGCTGGTCCCAGAGTCCCACAACCGTCACCCCTCTGTTCACAGCCTGGGCCATGTATGTATAGTTTCTGTTTCCTGGTCCAATGAGCAGCAAGTCATCTCTAAGGAAGACACAAAATGCAGGAGTGTCTGAGAAGGACAGCTGACCATGTAACTTGGTGCTGGGTTGTTTAGCCGGCATGCACAAGGCCCTGGCTGCCAGTGAAAAGTCTCACTCCTGTGTGCCCAGCATCCATGCTGCCAAGTTCTAAGCCAGTTTGGGCTATATAGTGAGTACTAGGCTAGCCAGAGCAACAGACAGACAAACAATTTCTGTAAAGAGATACTACAATGAGCCAGGTGGTGGTGGCGCACGCCTTTAATCCCAGCACTTGGGAGGCAGAGGTAGGTGGATCTCTGTGAGTTCGAGTCCAGCCTGGTTTACGGAGCAAATTCTAGGACAGGCTCTAAAGCTACAGAGAAATCTTGTCTCAGAGATTTAAAAAAAAATTGTTTTATTTGTGTGTGTATACCCTCAGAGGCCCCAGAGGGCGTTGGATCTCTTAGAACCGGGCTGGGAACTGAAGTCAGCTTTCTGCAAGTGTTGTCAGCACGCTGAACGGCTGAGCCATCTCTCTAGCCACTTTGTTTGTGGAGAGAGTTTCAGTTTGTTGTCCAGGCTGGCCTGGAGCTTCCTTGATCTTAGGACAATTCTCCTAGGTCAATTTTCTAAGGACTGTGATTACAGGTACCAAGCCCAGCTGACAATACTACTTTTTAACTGGTCTGGCTGTGTGTGTGTGTGTGTGTGTGTGTGAGAGAGAGAGAGAGAGAGACAGAGAGACAGAGAGAGAGTGTGTATGTGTGTGTGTGTGTGTGTGTGTGTTGCTGAGGCTCAGACCAAATGCTTTGCACATGTTAGGAGTGTTCTATCTCTTAGTTATGTCCCTGGTCATCCCTCAGCCCCTCTGCCTTAAAACAGGGTCCACTCTAGCCCACACCAGCCTGGAACTCTCTGCTCTGATGGAGCCCAGGCTGGCTCTGCATCTGAGATGGTTCCCTCTTTACATTCCTTCTTAGAGGGATGTACACCGCACATGGGCACATGGCTCAGGCTTTAATCTTGAGTAAAAAAATAGAAACCAGCCGGGCGTTGGTGGCGCTCGCCTTTAATCCCAGCACTTGGGAGGCAGAGGCAGGCGGATCTCTGTGAGTTCGAGACCAGCCTGGTCTACAAGAGCTAGTTCCAGGACATGCTCCAAAACCACAGAGAAACCCTGTCTCGAAAAACCAAAAAAAAAAAAAAATTGAGACCAGATTCCAAGTTCTGAGTGAAGAGACGCCCGCCGAAACTGCTGTCAGACACGCCCTTAACTGAAGGCTTCCAAAGCGGCCCAGCACCCCTCACCTCCATACCTGTTCAGAGCCACATAAAGTTGAGTATTGTGGGTGTGGAATTTCTCTCCAATGTTGTTATAAAACTCAACGATAAAGGTGAGAGACATGCCCAAGGGAAAGGCTGATAGGGTCCTTCCTTGGCCTGTGTACAGCTTGGGGTAGCTGCTCATTCGAAGGTACGTCACTGGTGCTACCTGCGGGAGACAAAACCACTGGTCCAGGGACTGCAGCTCTGGAGAAGGGCTGCTGTCATACCTACAACCTGTAGTCAAGGTTACAAGCCGGTGTGCGTGCGTGCGTGTGTGTGTGTGTGTGTGTGTGTGTGTGTGTGTGTGCAGAGCATGGCTGTCTGCTGTTGATCCCCGCATTCTGATCTTGACCAGGCCTCCTCACTCTTGTGTGAGTCAAGCCAGCCGGCCCTTGGGCTTCTAGACTTTCTCCTGTCTCTGTCTCCCATTTCTTGTGGATTACACAAGCTTGCACTCTGCACTGGGCTCTTCTGTGGGTTACGGGGATCTGAATTCAGGCTTGTACCTGTGCCCCATTCCTTTATAGGAAAGAGCTTTGGACTTGACACGCTTGTGGTGAAGGCTACGATGGCGCAGGCAATGGCTACTTCATTATCCAAACTGTCAGGTGAAGAGGGTAATACTTGGGACCTATCACTACACGACTGTCAGGAATACGGCTCGTTTTCCCTGTGGTGTGAAGGCTACACTACAGTAAGAAACACAATCTGACCCCAGTTTGTCACTTCATAGCGTTGTGTAGTCCTGGGTCTCATCTTCCTTCTCAATTGCATGCACCCTGTACAGTTCTTAAAGTAGGAAGAAGAGGAGTGCACACAGCAGAACTAGATATGGGCTGGAATATAGTATATATCTAATGTCCAAAAGATTCTTGTTAGATTAACATGCCTCTGAGGCCTTTTCTACATTTAATCTTAGCCGGAAGGCCAAGAAGCATTCTGAAACCTCTTTCCACCCTAAAATGTTTAATTCTATACAAAGTCAGACATTTTCTTCTTTGAGACACAGTCTCACTCCACAGCCCCTGCTGGCCTTGAACTTTGAAGTCCTGCACTACCACACCCAGCTTCAGAAGTAGATTCTGGTAGAAGCAGTTCTGTGCTCTTGCCACACTAGCGGAAGGCTGATCCCTCTCTTCAGGGCCGTACCATCCCTCCTTTATGCTGCCCTGAAGCCGCTCTCAGGATGTTGGAATCTGCTCTTAGAGGCTTCCTTGTCTTCTAGAGAAGCGCCTAGTTCTCAGGAGGACACTGCCTTTCAGCGCCAGGCCCTCCGCCTACTTAGTTATACTTATTTATTTTACTTGTAGGGTTTTTGAGGGGCTGGGATCAGATCCAGAGTTTTTGCACGCTAAGCAAACGCTCCACTCCTGAGCTATATCACGGACCCCATTGTTTGATTGCTTTACTCCCGGACTCACCTGGACTCCAGTTATGGTTGTTTGATTGACTCCAAAAGGTTCTATAGAAGTGACTTCTAACACTGCAGTGCCTGCAATGGACCCAGATCTCAGGAGCCCTTGGCCCTCTTCTTCAATGACTGAGGAGTTTGGGAAACACTTGAGAACACGGGAACTCACAAAGGCGGCGCCTTCTCTAGGGGACAAACAGAACAAGTGCGCACTCTGGGCTGTCCGACCACAGAGAAGCAGGTGAAGACCGACAAGGCACTGGCGGCTGACAAAGAGGACTGTTCTGAAGTTTGCAACCAGCCTAGTCCTCAGAGTGAACTCTAGCCTAGCTTGGCTCTACATGGAAACCCTGTCTTAGAACACTAAAACTTTCAAGCAGAGAGACAGTTTGGAGGCCTATCGTTGGAGTCTGTGTTCTGGCGCTGTGTGCATTCTCCATGTTGTATGCTCCTCAGGAAAAGGCAGCCACAGCTAAGGCTTGGGCTTTCCCTTCTTCTCCTACTTCACTACCCTCTCCTCTTCTTTCCCTTATCATTTTCTTCCTTGGTTTTATTCTTTTTTGTTTCTATATTCAAGACAGGGTTTCTCTGTGGCTTTGGAGCCTGTCCTGGAACTAGCTCTTGTAGACCAGGCTGGCCTCAAACTCACAAGAGATCAGAGATCCGCCTGCCTCTGCCTCCCGAGTGCTAGGATTAAAGTCGTGCATCACCCTGCCCAGCTTCTGTGTTTATAAAAATTTTACATTTTAAACCTTATTATAAAAACTGAGAAGCTGAGAGTGGTGCACGCCTTTAATTACAGCACTTGGAAGGCAGAGACAGGAGGATCTCTGTGAGTTCGAGGCTAGCCTGGTCTACAGAACGAGTTCCAAGACAGGCTCCAAAGTTACACAGAAAAACCCTGTCTCCAATAACAACAACAAAACAAAAAACAAAACAAAAACAGCAAAACAAAACAACACTTCCTAAGTAGTCAAGGATGATCTTGAATTCCCGACCTTCCTGTTTTTTCTTCGGTTTCTGTTGCTGTGAGGCAACACCACAAGCAATGTGGGGAGGAAAATGTTTATTTGGTTTACATTTTCAGCAAGAGTCCACCATTGAGGGAAGGCAGGGAAGAAACTCAAGCAGGGCAGGAAGGAGCAAATGCAGAGAGGCCATGGAGGGGAGCTGCTTACTGGCTTGTTCCCCTTGGCTTGCTCAGCCTGCTTTCTTTTTTTTTTTTTTTTTGGTTTTTCGAGACAGGGTTTCTCTGTGGCTTTGGAACCTGTCCTGGAACTAGCTCTGAGACCAGGCTGGTCTCGAACTCACAGAGATCCGCCTGCCTCTGCCTCCCGAGTGCTTCAGCCTGCTTTCTTATAGAACCCAGGGCCACCATCTTTGGGATGGCACCAGACACAATGGGCTGGGCCCTCCTGCATTAATCATTAAATAAGAAAATGTCCTACAGGATTGCCTACAGCCCGATTGTACAGAGGCATTTCTCAGCTGAGAGTTCCTCCTCTCAGATGACTCTAGCCTAGCTTGGCTCTACATGGAAACCCTGTCTTAGAACACTAAAACTTTCAAGCAGACAGACAGTTAGCCAGCCCATGTCTCTACCTCCCCACACGCTGGGACAACAGGCATCAACCACTAGCCCCAGGCTTATGCTTTTCTCTTTAAAAACAAACCCTGTTGTATATTAGAAAATTCTTTGAACAAAATAACTGAAAACAGATATTCAAACAAGTACTCATATATGAATGTCTACAGCATCAATATTCATAATAGTCAAAAAGCAAAAATACATGAGGTGTGGTAGTGTACACCTAGGGAGCTGGGGAGGGGGATCAAGATGTTGAGACCCAGCCGGGCGGTGGTGGCGCACACCTTTAATCCCAGCACTCGGGAGGCAGAGGCAGGCGGATCTCTGTGAGTTCGAGACCAGCCTGGTCTACAAGAGCTAGTTCCAGGACACTCTCCAAAGCCACGGAGAAACCCTGTCTTGAAAAACCAAAAAAAAAAAAAAAAAAAAAAAAAGATGTTGAGACCCTCTCTCCTAAACACACGTGGAAAGTCAGGCATGGCTGCACATACCTGTACTCCTGGCACTGAGGAGGCAGAAACAGGAACAGCAGGAGGCCATAGTCACCCTCATAAGGAGTTGAAATAGCAAATTGGGTAAAAGTATTTGTCAGAAAAGCCCACCTTGAGTTTGATCCTAGGATCCCATCAGCGAAAGAGAACTGACTGCTGAAGGTTGAACTCTGTCCTCCACATGCTACCACAGTGTGTGCCTGGACACAGACACACACAGACACACACACACACACTCACTCACACACACATACACACACTCATACACAGTCTCACACACACGCACATACATGCAATAATAAGTGAGCCTTTTGGTTATTTTTATGTTGTATGAATTATTTCATCTTTGAAAAACTATTTAGATTAGAAAAATCATTTGAGAGTAAACGGTAGCTGCTGTGGGATGGTGCTCTTGTGTACAGTAAAGATTTGTCACTTGTACTGGCTTAATAAAACACTGATGGGCCAGCAGCCAGGCAGTGAGTATAGGCGGAGCAACCAGACTAAGAGAATTCTGGGAAGAGGAAAGGCAGAGAGTCAGTCACCAGCCAGATGCAGAGGAAGCAAGATGAGAATGCCTTACTGAGAAAAGGTACCAAGTCATGTGGCTCAACATAAGTAAGAATTATGGATGAATTTAAGTTGTAAGAGCTAGTTAGTAATAAGCCTGAGCTAACAGGCCCAACAGTTTAAAATTAATGTAAGTCTGTGATTAATTATTTTAATTAAATTAATTTTAATGTAATTAAAATTAATGTAAGTCATTTGGGACTGAATGTCTGCAGGACTGGGTGGGACAGAAACTTCTGTCTACAAATGGCATGTGTTACCACGGCCTGGTCTCTAAGGCTGACTGACCAGGGCTGCTGTTTTACTCACTGATCTTCAGGTAAGCTTTATTAATTAAAATACAAATGAAATATCACTACAGGTAGCTCTTTCCATATGCGATTTGAATTTTTAAAATTATTATTAATGTGTGTGTGCAGGTGTGCACTTGTCTCTTTGCTGAGATGGGGCCTCTTGTTTTTGCTGCTGCACTTCCTACTTCAAGCCAGATGGCCCACATCTTGCTTTTTCCCTTGGTTCTGGGACTGAACTCAGGTCATCAGGCTTGTGCCCTAAGCATCTTTATAAACTGAGTGTCTTGCCATCTTGCCAGCTCTGAAACTTCATTTATCAGAGGGTGTGTGTGTGTGAAAGAGAGAGAGGGAGAGAGAGAGAGAGAGAGAGGTGTCAGAGGACGGTTTTGTAGTTTGTATTCCAGTGGCCTGCAAGGCGGTGTCCAGATGAGCTGCCCCCCCCAGCATCCTGCCCCCGTGTGTGACAGTGTGACATCTTACTGGGGTTCCCTCACTTAAGAACTCACTTTTCTTCCTTACCTGTTGGTGTGGAGCCTGAGCTGAGAATTCATAGGCATCAGAATTTGCTCAGGTTGGCAGTCCGCATAGAAGAGTTGGAGTTTCTCAAACACCTATAGGGAGAAAATGACTTCCCCTCATTTCATGAGAAGACAGGTTATAATATTTATTCCCATATGGATGGATTTCAGGACAGTGCAATGGGACTGTGTGCTGAACATTGGTAGTCTAAACAGCCTTTCACATCCCTCCCTACAACAAGTCAGGTGCATGCTATGTATGTGGTAGTTTAGAGTATACGATCTACACCTGGACTCGTGACACCACCTTTAACCCCAGCCCTCGGGGCAGAGGCACGTGGCAGAGTCTGTGACTCTGAGGCCAGCCTGATCTATTTAGGGAGTTCCAGAACAGCCAGGACTACATAGAGAGATCCTGTCTCCAAAAAATATTATTAAAATTGATATTATTATACATTATACATTATATATTATTAAAAATAATGTATTATTTAAAGTATATTTTCACAGCTCTATTCCTGAAGTACTGGCCATGCGGCAAACCTCACTGGCTACAGTCTCTGTGGTAGATTAAAGTCACTAGAGACCCAGTTTCAGCTCTGCTCACTGAACTGAGGTCTGGGAGCAAAGACTCTGATACTAAGTCAGGAGAGGTACCATCTAGTGTTAGGGATATTGTGTTAAGTGTGTGGCTTTTGTTTATGCTGCATTTGTTTAACTGTGAAGCGGTGTTACTGTGCCTGTCTAAAACACCTGAGGGTCTAATAAAGGGCTGAACGGCCAATAGTGAGGCAGGAGCAAGGGTAAGGGAAAGGAACAGGAGAAGGGAGAGAGGAGTAGGCGGGACTGGCAGGCAGAGAGGAGAAATCTGGATGGGGGATCTGAGAATCTAGGAACAAGAGAGAAGGAGGAAGATCTTCAGGAGCCAGCCGCCCATCCGCCCATCTGCCCAGCCACACAACCATACATGGAGTAAGAGGAAAGAAAAAGTATACAGGAATAGAGAAAGATAAATGTCCTGAGACCAAAGATAGATGGGATAATTTAAATTAAGAAAAGATAGCAAGAAACAAGGCAAGCTAAAGCCGGGTGCTCAAAACTAAGAATAAGCCTCCATGTGTGATTTATTTGGGAGCTGGGTGGTGGGCCCCCCAAAAGCCAAAGATTAAAAGAACAAAACCACCACACTACAATCCAGCTCCTCTGCTTCCTACTTAAGGGTCCTTTCTTTTGTCTCTATACCGAGTCACGGAACCAAGAACAAAATAAAGGGAAAGACTGTCTTTTACTTATTTACCCACTAATTGGACTTTTTTTCTACTTTTCCTTCTTAGGGTTGTTTATGCTTACTGTGTGTGTGTATGAGACACATGGACACATGCGTGTGCGAGACACGTGGGCATATGCTCGCGTGTGCGAGACACGTGGACACATGCGTGTGCGAGACACATGGACACATGCTTGTGTGTGCGACACACGTGGACACATGCATGTGTGAGACACGTGGGCACATGCTTGTGTGTGCGAGACACGTGGACACATGCGTGTGAGGCACATGAGCATATGCTTGCATGTGCGAGACACGTGGACACATGCTGCATGTGTGAGACATGTGGGCACATGCTGGATGTGTGAGACATGTGGGCACATGCTTGTGTGTGTGACACATGGGCACATGCTTGCATGTGCGAGACACGTGGACACATGCATGTGTGAGACACGTGGGCACATGCTTGCGTGTGTGAGACACGTGGGCACATGCTCGTATGTGCCACTGTATTTGTGTGGTCAGAGGACAACAGGTTTTTTTTAAGTTTAAGTGAGAGGAGAGCTTTCTAAAGTTGGCAGAGCTGCAGTAGTAGTATGTCTCTCCTCTCCGCCATGCCAATGTATGCACCAGCCCAGGGCCTGTCGGGGCCCTAGGATTAGAGACGTGCACCACCATCTCTGTCTCTTTCAGGTAGGCTCTAGGAACTAAATTCAGGTCCCCAGGCTTGGCAGCGAGCACTTCACCTTCTGCGCCCCACCCGGGTTTTCCTCTGCACTGTGTGATAAGGCGGGCACGTTTAGAGCTGCAGACTGAGCTGTTGCCAGTAGCAGCTTCTGGACTGACAGACGCGGGACTTAGGTGGGTGCTCACCAGGATTTGGATCTCGTCAGACAGTTCCAGCATACTCCCCTCAAACTGCCCAAAGGAGTTGCTCCCGCTGCGGACAATGACCTTGATCGTTGTTCTGCCAGCTGCTTTTGTGTGAACAACCATGGCAAAGTTGTTCTCTGCTGGAAGCTGCAGAGACACCTAGACAGTAAAGGGATGCGCTGAAAATAACAGATTTAACTTTATGTCCATTGGTGTGAAGGTGCCAGATCCCTTGGAACTTGAGCTACAGACAGTTGTGAGCTGCCAGAGGGGTGCTGGGAACTGAACCTGGGTCCTCTGGAAGAGAAGCCAGTGCTCTTAACCACTGAGCCATCTCTCCAGTCTCTTTTCTGTCTTTTTTGGGCTTTAGTGTGAGCGGTTTGACGGAACGGGCATGAAAACCATTTTCAAAAACTTACAAGTCTTGTTCTTCTTATTAATTTTGAGACAAGGTATCACAGTATATAGTCTTGGAAGGTGTGAAATTTGTGTAGACCAAGTAGACTAGAACTCAGAGACCTGCCTGCCTCTGCCTCCCAAAGAGTTCTGGGATCAAAGAGTGCATCATTATGCCCAGCTTAAAGATAGTCTTATTATTATTTTTTTATTATTTATTTTTATTGCTGGGAGGTGGTGGTTCACACCTTTCATCCCAGAACTCTTTTGAAGGCAGAGACAGGTGAATCTCTGTGAGTTCAAGGCCAACCTGGTCTACAGAGGGAGTTCCAGGACATCCAGGACTATTACAAAGAGAAACCCTGTGTCAAAAACAACAACAGAGAGCTGGAGAAATGGCTCAGAGGTTAAGAGCCCTGGCTGCTTATCCAGAGGTCCTGCATTCAATTCCAGACCACATGATGGCTCACAACCATCTATAATAAAATCTGGTGCCGTCTCTGGCATGCAGGCATGCATACACTATATATATAAAATACATAAATAAAATTTTAAAAACAACAGAAATAAACAAAGAAAAATATTAATTTTATAGACATTAATGTTTTGCCTGCATATATGTCTGTACACCATTTGCATGTAGTACCCCCTGAGGCCAGGAGAGGGCCTTGGATCCCCTTGAGCAGGATTTACAGGTAGTTATGAGCAGCCAAGTGGGTGTTGGGAATCAAACCCAGGTCCTCTGGAAGAGCAGTGAGTGCTTTAACTGCTGAGCCAATTCTGCTAGTCAGAGACATAGTCTTAAGTAGTATTGTTCAATTTCTCTGTGTCCATCCAGATCCACCAGAGACCAGAGGCAACCATGGAGGGGCAGTTTGGTCAGCCACCCTTAAAGCAAGGTACTCAACCCAGATCTAGCTGCCAAGCAGTGGGCTGTAGCAGCTGGGTGACACCCACGGTACCTGACATCCCCACCGAGGGGTTCCAGGCTCAAAATCTGTATCTGTGAATGTGGTTTGTAAATACACATAAATTGGGCACACACGTGTGGTCACGGGATAACTTACACAGCTGTTCCTCCCTGTCTACCTTGTGTGTAAACTAGAAGTCCATGCTGGACACCTTCTTCGATAGCTCTGCACCTGACTTTCTGAAACTGAGGCCGGAGGTCATCAACTGGACTCGGCTAGCTGGCCAGAGGCCCCAACACTGGGACTTTTTACATGGCTCCTGGGATTCCAAAGCAGGGTCTCATGCTTGCACTATGGATAGTACCAAAGTATTAACGTTCTCGAGATGCCATGAAATGCCCTCAGCAAACAAAAAAGACTCTGAAAATGCAGAATCTCAGATGTGAATGTACAAATCTAGAAAAGAGCCAGGTGGAGGTGGTGCACACCTTTAATCCCAGCACTTGAGAGGCAGGCGGATCTCTGTGAGTTTGAGGCCAGTCTGGTCTACAGAACGAGTTTCAGGACAGCCAGGGCTACACAGAGAAACCCTGCAAACAAACCAAAACAAATCTAGAAAAACTGAGATTTCCGTCATTCCAGACTGAATTATAAATTCCTGGGCAAAAATAAATCCAGGACACAGGACACTTGTGTCACTTTTATTATTTTTTCCTGATTTTTGTATTTCATTTGAAGTATAAATAAATTACATTTTCCTGATTTACTTTTAAATTATAATTTTTTTTTGTTTTTTGAGACAGGGTTTCACTGTGTAGTCCTGGCTGTCCTGGAACTCGCTCTGTAGATCAGGCTGGTCTCGAACTCACAGAGATCGGCCTGCCTCTGCCTCCTGAGTGCTGGGATTAAAGGCTTGCGCCACCACTGTCTGGCTAAATGATAAACTTTTGCATAAATAAAATTATGTCAATTTAGTCCAAGTAATGGAAGAATGAACAAGTCATGAAAACCTTAGACAACAAGAAGGTTCCTAAGGCAGGCTAGACTTGATGGGAGAGAGGCAGAGGGATCACTGCAAGTTCGAGGCCAACCTGGTCTACATAGTAAGTTCCAGGACAGCCAGTACTAAATAATGGAATCCTGTCAAAAACACTTGTGGGGGTTCAGGTGAAGGGCCAGAGAGATGCATTTGCTCCTGCAGGAACCTTGGCTCACAAGTGCCTGTGATGGATCCGATACTTCTTGTCTCAAGGACTCCTGCACACATGTATACTCCCTTAACTAATAATTAAACATAAATCTTAAAACTCCCACAGCAATATAAACAGATAAGTCCATACCTCTGAATGCCTGGGTATCAGATCCAGCACATCCCGCTTACTCATGGACCAGTGGAAAGTGAGCATGGGGCTGGCATTGCTGAAGGAGAAAGGAGTCTGGGTACTAGTCACTCCCATGACGTAAACTGGCATCTGAAAACCAAGTGTGACATTGTGCTTTATACCCTGCTTACCCAGCATTATCAGAGCAGTGAGCCCAGAACATGGCTCTCATACCAGCCTCAGAGCTGGCCATGGCGGCACATACATGCCCGGAATCTCAGAATTTTGGAGGCTGAGGCACAGGATTTTCTTTGGTTTCAGGCAAGCCCAGGCTACATAGCAAGACTCTGTATCAGGAAAACAGCATACATAGGAGCTAAGAGCCATTAAGAGCACTGGGTTCTCTTCAAAAGGACCCAGGTTCCATTCCCAGCACCCACATGGTTGCTTACAACTGTCTATAACTCCAGGTTCAGGGGATCCAATGCCTTCTTCTGGCCTCCATGGGCATCAGGCATGCATGTGCTATTCAGACACGCATGCAGGAAAACATCCATATGTTGGGGACTGCAGACCCTTGACCCCTTGACTTTCTCTGCCTGCCTCAGACCCTGTGCTTGCTGGAGTGAATTGAGCAAAACAACTTGTTTTCCTGTGCCTGCAGCTGCTCTGAGCATGAGACCCTCATGAGTTCTTGATGGCAGGGAGTGAATTCTGGTGGGTTTTACAGCTGGAAATCCCAAGAGCTGGGGCATGGTTATCAGTTAAGGATCCCTATATAAGCTTCCCTGGAGTACAATAAAGTTGGCATTCTTGTTTCAAGGATGACCTGTGGCCTCAAGTCTGTGTGTGTGTGTGTGCGTGTGTGTGTGTGTGTGTGTGTGTGTTTAAGTCTCCAGCCTAGTTCCCGGCTTGCTTACCGCCCCATAGTGCAGTCGCTACACCCATGAGACAGGGTTTCTCTGTGTTGCCCTGGCTGTCCTTGAACTTTCTCTGTAGACCAGGCTGGTCTTGAACTCACAGAGATCTGCCTGCCTCTGCCTCTGCCTCCTAAGTGCTGGGATTAAAGATGTGAGCTACCATGCCTGGCAATAATAAATAAATCCTAGAAAAAAAAAATAAAACCAGATTTGGGGAGGGAGAGAGAAAGGAAGGAGAACCCACATGCTCTGTACAACTGACCTCAGTGGCTGTGACGAGTCGGGTTGCAGCCGCCAGGATCCTCACAGCCCGTAGCTGGACAACTTCAATCTGGACTTCATCCTGCACAAGTGGAGAGCGAGCTTAGCTAAGGGAGTTTCCGTGCTGACAGAGGTGCTTACAGCTGGCTCGTTAGACATACTGTTTCTGATGTTCAACGGCAACGAAAAGCCCGACCACATATGTTTGATTTTGTTCTTTAGAAAAGTTCTGAAGGGTTCGGGACCACACATTACAACAATGCCAAGAGCTCTGTGGGTTCTCTGCCAGAGCCCACGTGTTTTCTACACCAGATGAGGGGAGCTGGAAGAACATTCCTGGTCTGCTGGCATCCTCCTCGTCACCTGTGCCCATCACCCCAAGATTTAAGAGCAGAGCACAGCTTATCAAGAAATACCTGGGAAAACACGATGACTTTGCCAGTGTCTTCATTCACTGTCTGGATGGTGCCGTGCACGACGGCTGTGCCAACCACTTTCCCTGTGACTTGTCCCCGCCTGGTAACAGCAGCTACCGTCTGATTGCTGATGGAGAAGTGGATGATGGACTGCGGCTGAGGACCGCCTTCAGACATTATCTGCAATTCAAACACCAGTGAGCGCCTGCAGTGTGGCAATCACATCTTTTCTCCATCTCCTGGACAGCATACACCACATCAGTTCAAATGTGTGTACAAGAACTGTGTGCTACAAACGGCCCACGAGACTCCCAAGAATACCACGTGTATCGTGGATCAGAGACCTGACTTTCTTCTTCATCAGCCCAGCTGCCCTGGGTGTACAGGAGATGTGTATGCATAGAAAACAGAAACAGCAAATCATGTTATGCTTTAAAAGTATCTATATTGGGGTCTGAAGGATGGTTCAGTGGTTAAGAGAACTGGCTGCCCTTCCAGAGGACCAGATTCAATTCCCAGTACCCACATCACAGGTAGCACTTATGTCCAGTTCAGGGGACCTGATGCCCTCTTCTGGCATCCTTGAGTATTGCATGTGGTATACATAGAGACAAAACACTCATGCACACAAAATAACTAAATCTCAACTAGGTGGTGGTGGCGCATGCCTTTAATCCCAGCACTCAGGAGGCAGAGGCAGGTGAATCCCTGTGAGTCTGAGGTCAGCCTGGTCTACAAAGATAGTTTTAGGACAGCCAGGGCTGTCTCAAAAACAAAAGCAAAAACAAAAACACAAAAAAATCTGAACAATAAAAATCATCTAAATCACTGATCTAGATTGGCATATATTACTGGCATATGCCTGTAATTCTAGGACATGAACGACTGAGGCTGAAGGGTTGTCAGGAGTTCGAAGCTAGTGTGGGCTACATAGTAAGGCCTTGTCTCAAAACCCAAGCCAGGCAGTGGTGGCACACACCTTTAATGTAGGTAGAGGCAGGCAGATCTCTGTGAGATCAAGGCCAGCCTGATCTATAAGAGCTAGTTCCATGACAGACTCCAAAGCTGCAGAAAAACCCTGTCTCAAAAAACCAAAACCAAACCAAACCAAACCAAAAACAAAAACAAAAAAAACACCCAACCCCCCAGAAAAACCCCAAGAGAGTCACCTGCATCATGTTAGTTGTAATCAGCGTCATTTTCTCCGGAACAAGTCTGAATGGAGGAAATACCTAGAGGGGAACAAAAGGTGACAGTAGCCACGGTCAGCTCTGCTGTTGTGGCCGTATCCTAAGGAACACTGCTTGCTGTGCACAAACTAGAAACACAGACATGTGCACTGTGGTCTGACTTAGATTAGTAAACAACTCAACTCGGTTAAGCAGCTTACTCTGCTTGCCACCAAGACTGACAAGCCTGGTTGATTCCACTGACCTCACATCCTGGCTGTGGCTTTAGTACCCTCCACACACAAAATAAATAAAGTAAATGTAAAAAACAGTTAAGATTATATTTTAATTTCTTTTTTGAACATAAACTATAGAAAACAAAATATCTCATTCTCGGGCATATGCCACCGAGTGTCAAAAATGTAAAGATAAGGGACCCGAAGAGATGGCTCAGCAGTTAAGAGCACTGGCTGCCCTTCCAGAGGACCCGGGTTCAATTCCCAGCATCTACACGGCAGCTCACAACTGTCTGTAGCTCCAGATGACCAACACTCTTACAAAGACATATCTGCAGGCAAAACACAACAAATGTTCATGAAATAAAAATAAATAAATTAGGCTGGGCTGTGGTGGCGCACGCCTTTAATTCCAGCACTTGGGAAGGCAGAGGCAGGTGGATCTCTCTGAGTTAAAGGCCAGCCTGATCTACAAGAACTAGTTCCAGGACAGGGTCTAAAGCTACACAGAATAACCCTATCTTAGAAAACAAACAAACAAACAAACAAAAAATAAACAACCTCCCCACAGATCCCCAAAAAATAAAAAGGAAAAAAAAAACAAAAATACATTAAAAAAAATGTAAAGGTATGTTTGCAAACCACCTTCTTACTCTTTTCCATGCTGGGTATAGAACCCAGGGTCTCAGAGATGCTACGCAAGAACTTTACCACTGTTTAGCCAACTTTAGCCCCTATCTTTTGATTATCTATTCATGTTTTTTTTTTTTGTTGTTGCTGTTGTTTTTTGTCTTTTTTTGTCTTTTTGTTTTCTTTTCTTTTTTGAGACAGGGTTTCTCTGTGTAGCCCAGGCTGGCCTCAAACTCAGAGATCTGCCTGCCTCTGCCTCCCGAGTGCTGGGACTAAAGGTGTGCACCACCACTGTCTGACTTCTCTTGTTTTTCGTAGATGATGTCACAATGCAGTTCTGGTTTGCCAGAATAGGCAGACCAGGCTGGCTTTGAACCTGCAACACTCCTCCTACTTTTGTCCCCATGCTTGTGCTGTAATCATTTTACTGACCCAGCCTTCTTCTCAGCCCTGAGAAATAACTTTTAATATAAGACTAAGATGAGGGGGCTGAAGAGATGGCTCAGTGGTTAAGAGCACTGGCTGCTCTTCCAGAGGTCCTGAGTTCAATTCCCAGCAACCACATGGTGGCTCACAACCATCTGTAATGAGATCTGGCGCCCTCTTCTCGCCTCAGGCATACATGGAGGCAGATGCTGTATCCATAATAAATAAATCTAAAATAAAACAGACCAAGATGAAGAGCCTGGATAGGGATGGGCTGTAGCTCAGATGGTAGAGTGCTTGCCACGACACTAGTACAGAGTCCTGGGCTCAGGCTCCACTTCCACATGAAATGGGACTTGGGTAGCAGATGCCTGTAGTCTCAGCCCCCAGGACAATGAGTTCAAAGCCAGCATGGAGTACATGAGACACTATCTCAAAAACAAACAAGGTAGTATTACTTATTTATGTTAAAATAGTCAAAGAGGCCAGGCAAGGTGATGCATGTCTTTAATACCAAGACTTGGAAGGCAGAAGTAGGTAGATATCTCTGGATTCAAGGGCAGTTTAATCTACATAGTGAATTCCAGGCCAGTCTGGGCTACAGAGTGAGACCCTGTCATAACAAACAAACAAAATACCCATCTGGGAGCAGCTGGGAATGTTGCTACACACTTAAACACTTTACACCTGTGTACTCAGGAGGAGCTGGGAATGCTGCTACACACTTACACTGTGTACTCAGAAGCTGGGAATGCTGCTACACACTTACACTTGTGTACTCAGGAGCTGGGAATGCTGCTACACACTTACACTGTGTACTCAGGAGCTGGGAATGCTGCTACACACTTACACTTGTGTACTCAGGAGGAGCTGGGAATGCTGCTACACACTTACATCTGTGTACTCAGGAGGAGCTGGGAATGCTGCTACACACTTACACCTGTGTACTCAGGAGCTGGGAATGCTGCTACACACTTACACCTGTGTACTCAGGAGCTGGGAATGCTGCTACACACTTACACCTGTGTACTCAGGAGCTGGGAATGCTGCTACACACTTATACTCGTGTACTCAGGAGCTGGGAATGCTGTTACACACTTACACTTGTGTACTCAGGAGCTGGGAATGCTGCTACACACTTACACCTGTGTACTCAGGAGCTGGGAATGCTGCTACACACTTACACCTGTGTACTCAGGAGGAGCTGGGAATGCTGCTACACACTTACACCTGTGTACTCAGGAGGAGCTGGGAATGCTGCTACACACTTACACCTGTGTACTCAGGAGGAGCTGGGAATGCTGCTACACACTTACACCTGTGTACTCAGGAGCTGGGAATGCTGCTACACACTTACACCTGTGTACTCAGGAGGAGCTGGGAATGCTGCTACACACTTATACCTGTGTACTCAGGAGGAGCTGGGAATGCTGCTACACACTTACACCTGTGTACTCAGGAGCTGGGAATGCTGCTACACACTTACACCTGTGTACTCAGGAGCTGGGAATGCTGTTACACATTTACACTTGTGTATTCAGGAGCTGGGAATGCTGCTACACACTTATACCTGTGTACTCAGGAGGAGCTGGGAATGCTGCTACACACTTACACCTGTGTACTCAGGAGCTGGGAATGCTGCTACACACTTACACCTGTGTACTCAGGAGGAGCTGGGAATGCTGTTACACACTTACACCTATGTACTCAGGAGCAGCTGAGAATGCTGTTACACACTTACACTGTGTACTCAGGAGGAGCTGGGAATGCTGCTACACACTTACACTATGTACTCAGAAGCCCAAAGCAGGAGAATCACTGAGCTTAGGAGTTTGATGCCAGGAGATAGACGGGGAGGGAGAAACTGGGGAGATAGGTTAAGAGCACTGGCTACAGTTGTCATCAGAGAGGCTTCCTCTGGCAGTGGATGGGAGCAGATATAGAGACCCACAGCTAAACTCTATGCAGAGAGAGCCCAACCTGGAGATCTCCATCAGGTGCCCTCCTCATGGAGCTTGGGGAACTCCACAGGCAGGGGGAAGAAGAACTGTAGGAGCCAGAGGATAAATGACACCAGGAGAATATACAGGGCGGGGCTCCTCTGTGGGTCTGCGCGAGGTCCTCTGCATGTATGTTCTGGTTGTTTAGCTTGATCTTTTCTGAGACTCCTAACAGTGGGAGTGTGGAGGTGTCTCTAACTCTCCTGCCTACTCTCGAGACCCTTTTCCTCTTACTGGGCTGCCTTGTCCAGCCTTGATATGCGAGTCTGTGTCTAGTTTTATTGTATCTTGCTGTCATGTGAAGCTGACATCCCTGGGAGGCCTGCTCTTTTCTGAAGGGAACAGAAAGAGTGGACCTGGGTGGGTGGGGCCTGGCAGGTGTGGAGGGGGGAACTGCAGTCGGGATGTATTGTATAAGAGGAGAATAAATTAAGAAAAAAGGGCATTGGCTGTTCTTCTAGAGGACCTGGCTTTGATTCCCAGCTCTCATGTGGTGGCTCACAACTGTGTGTGACTAGTTCCTGAGGATCTGACACGCTCTCGGGCCTACTTTCTCTGCTTTCTACATGGTACACAGACACACAGATATACAGGCAAAACACACACACAAAATTTTTAAAAAAGGAAAAGTTGAGAGGAAGTGAATAGAATTAAAAAGGGAAGAAACCCTACTATTTTAATTTTGAGTTATTTATTTAATTTTGAACTTTTGAGATAGGGTTTCTCTGTGTAACAGTACTGACTATTGTGGAACTTGCTTTGTAGACCAGGCTGGCCTCGAACTCACAGAGATCTACCTGCCTCTGACTCCCTGGGATTAAAGGTGTGCTCCACCACTACCCAGTTACTTTTAAAGTTTTTTTTTAAAGATTTATTTTATGTATATGGTACTCTCTCTGTATGTACACCTGCAGGGTAGAGAGGCACCAGACCCCATTACAGATGGTTGTGAGACACCGTGTGGTTGCTGGGAATTGAACTCAGGACCTCTGGAAGGGCAGTCAGTGCTCTTAACCACTGAGCCATCTCTCTAGCCCCAGAAACTATACTTTTGTATGTTTGCTTATTAAATCAGGGTCTAATTGTGAAGCTCTGGAGGGGTGTGGGTCTTAAACTCTCTAGATAGACCAGGCTGGTCTCAAACTTGCCACAATTCTCCTGTCTCCGCCTATTGAGTTCTGATGTTACAGAAAGCACTACCATAAAGAAAAGCTTGATAATGGTAGAGTCCGAGACAGGGTTTCTCTGTGTAACAGCCCTAACTGTCCTGGAACTAGCTCTGTAGACCAGCCTGGTCTCAAACTCATAGAGATCAGTCTTACTTTGCCTCCTGAGTGCTGGGATTAAAGGCGTGCGCCACCACTGCCTGGCACAGATTTCTTATTCCATTTATTGATAAATTATTTTTAGTGATTTTTGAGACAAGGTCTCACTACGATTCTTTTGCTGTCTTGGAACTTGCTATGTAGTCCAGCCTGAAACTCGTGGCTAACCACCTGCTTCTGCCTCCCCAGGGCTAGGACTAAAGGTGTGTGCTACCACACCAGGCTTATTAATTTATTTTTATTAGTGTGTGTGCATGTCATGTGTGTGAAAGCCAGGGACAGCTTTCAGGCGTCAGATTCTGCTTCCACCATGTGTTCAGGGATCAAGCTCATGGGACAATGGGGCTTTGCTAGCAAGCACTGTATCAGCTAAGCCGTCTCACCTGCCCATGAATACATTAGTGTGTGTGTGTATGTGTGTATGTGTGTGTGTGGTGTGCCCACTTTACCCTGACATTTCTAAATCCTGGGGGAAAGGAGACAGTTAATTGTAAACAGAAAAATCTCAAGAAAGCCTGTCATGTGTAAACAGAAGGAACGGACGACGCTAAGTGAGGACCTGCACAGATGGCAGCGTCTACTCACCTCGATGTGCCGCGGTGTGGATGTGAACGTTCTTCCCATCCTGTCTGTGGCAGTGGCCACAAGTGTGGTTTGCCCAACGGTGACGGCCCGGAGCACGTAGTTTTCAGAGTACTCATCCTGATCCTCCATTAACCTGCAAAGGTCAGTGTGGGGGTGAGGAAGACCAGGTGGCTCTGGTAGTGGTTTGGCTTAGCTTATTTTGTTTTCCTTTCCTTTCCTTTCTTTTCTTTTTTGTTTTGTTTTTTTTTTGAGACAGGCTTCGGAGTTCTGTGGCTTTGGAGACTGTCCTGGAACTAGCTCTGTAGACCAGGCTGACCTCAAACTCACAGAGATCTGCCTGCCTCTGCCTCCTAAGTGCTGGGATTAAAGGCGTGTGCCACCACTGCCCAGCGGTTTATTTTGTTTTCCAAAACAGGGTCTCTCTCTATAGTCCTGGCTGTCCTGGAACTCTACATAGGGCGGACTGGCTTTGAATTCACAGAGATCTTCCTGCCTCTGCTTTTTCAATGCTGGGTTTAAGTCATGCACCACTAAGTCCTACTAAGATCTGGTTTTGAGAAAGACTAGTAATTATTCTTTCTAAGATGCTCAATACATTCTAATTCTGGCTAGAGGGACCTTCCGGAAAATGCATCTCCAAAGTCAAGCCTAGGCTCCCGCAATGATGGCTGTGCCAGGGGAGCAAAGCCTTTTTTAAGGCTGACAAGGAGTGAGTGCAATGAAAACAGAGGGGCAGAACTGGGAATACTAAATCTGTAGCACTTTTTCTTCGTATTTTAAGACAGAATCTCATATAACCTAGGCTGGCCTTGAACTCCCAATCCTGTCTCCCAAGTGCTGGGATGACAGAAGTAAGCTACTGTGCCCAGGAAATCCTTGTATCTCTTTGTTTTCAAAGAAGAATACCAAGAGTGTTCATTGGCCAACACAGTTTCGAAGGTCTTCCAGGCAGAAGCACTCCCAAAAGATAACATCCCAAGAGAGTTTCAGAAAAAAAATGACCTATTTTAGTGCTCAAACAAGACAGTTAGGGCTATTGACTTTTTAAATTTTAATATTTAATTTTATAATTTTAGTTTATATGAGTTTGTGCCCATGTCTGTGTACCCCTTGTGTGTCTGGTGTCCACGGAGGCCAGAAGAGGGCATTGGAGCCCCTGGAATTGGAGTTATGTATGGTCGTGAGACACCATGTAGGTGCTGGGAATCAAACTCTTAACCACTGAGCCATCTCCCCAGCCCCTACTTTCATTTTTTTGAGAGAGTCCTATGGAGCATAGGCTGGCCTCAAACCTGTGGTCTTTGTGTCTCAGCCTCTGGAACGCCGGGCTTACAGGTACACACCACAGCACCCAGCTTGAATGAATACAGACACGGACTGTGGGAAAGAGCATGGACTGAGTAAACTACCAAAAGGACAGGAGGGAACCCTTTTGGTAAGGGAAGCTGACCAGGCCACCAGGAGGGAGACTGTCGGTACTGAGCAGAACTTACCTCAGGGTGACAATGGCAGACGCCAGTTGAAGTCTGACATCCATGTTTCTGAAGTACTTGTTCCGAAAAGGGTGTTTGGAAGAGCCAAGAACCCTCACAACCACTAACACGGTTTTGCCGATCTCAACCTAGCAGTTGAAAAAGGTAGCATGTAGCATATGCACTCCATGGAGTAAGGACGGGGACATTTCTGTGCATCCAGATGCTCCTGGTAGGCCTCTGAACAATGATCTCGAAGCTGTGTGCGATATTTGTAGCCCCCCCATTCATTCCTTTCTTTATATGTTTATTTTTGTGTGCACACTTGTATATACCACAGTGTGCCAGGGAGGTCAGAGCACGACTTGCAGGAGTTAGCCCTCTTCTCCCACCATGTGGGTCCTAGGGAAGTCAGGTTCTCAGACTTGGCAGTAGGCACTCTCACCCAGTTACGGGGTTGGTGAAGATCTTCTCCCAGTCAGTGGGTTGCCTTTCTGTCTTAGTGACAGTGTCCTTTGCTTTACAGAAGCTTCTCAGTCTCAGGAGATTACTCTTTTTTAAAAAATTAAGTCAGAGCCGGGTGGTGGTGGAGCATGCCTTTAATCCCAGCACTTGGGAGGCAGAGGCAGAGGCAGAGGCAGAGGCAGAGGCAGAGGCAGGTGGATCTCTGTGAGTTCGAGACCAGCCTGGTCTACAAGAGCTAGTTCCAGGACAGGCTCCAAAACCACAGAGAAACCCTGTCTTGAAAAAAAAAAATTAAGTCAGCCAGGTGGTGATGGCGCACACTGGTTTTTTTTGTCTTTTAAGATTTATTTATTTATTATATATATAGTGTTCTGCCTGCATGTATGCTGCAGGCCAGAAGAGGGCTCCAGGTCTCATTACAGATGGCTGTGAGCCACCATGTGGGTGCTGGGAATTGAACTCAGGACCTCTGGAAGAGCAGCCAGTGCTCTTAACCTCTGAGCCATCTCTCTAGTCTGATGTGCACTTTTTTTTGTTTGTTTGTTTTTGGAGACAGGGTTACTCTGTGTAGTCCTGACTGTCCTGGAACTTACTCTTTAGACCAGGCTGACTTTGAACTCACAGAGATCCTCCTGTCTCTGTGCTGGATTAAGGGTGTTGCATTAGTCTAAGGCCTGCAGGAGCTGAGTGGAGGAGATACTCGTAAATGCACTGGGGGAGTGAATCAGGCCTGTGCCACTCCTGACACGAAACAGTGCTCACCTTGTTGATCAGATCCAGCTCCACCTCCTGTATGTCTGACACCCTGAGCCAGGCAGTTGCTGGACCCAAGAAAGCCAAGCACAGGTCGTACACTTCCAAGGTTAGAAATCCAGGATGGACTGGAACCACCTAGAAGGAAGTAGATGGTGTTTAGTGCGAGGCAGAACCACAGACCTGTATTAGCAGACTCTAACACACACCCCGGGCTCCCTAGTCACCAGCAGGGAAAGCTTTCATGAAGAAAACACATATGTATGGGCTCTGACTGCAGGTGGAGGTGGTGGTGAAAATGGATGACACTTGGCTTCTGTCTTTGTACCAAAGCTACCTACTGTGCAGCAGCAGCCGTGGTCACCCTGTGTCTGCTGTCAGCGGCTGTGGTCACCCTGTGTCGTCTCCTAGTGTCAGCAGTTGTGATCACTCCTAGTGTCAGCGGCCGTGGTCACCCTGTGTCCACTGTCAGCAGCCGTGATCACTGTGTCCACACCTAGTGTCAGCGGCTGTGATCACCCTGTGTCCACTGTCAGCAGCCGTGATCACTGTGTCCACACCTAGTGTCAGCGGCTGTGATCACCCTGTGTCCACTCCCAGTGTCAGTGGCTGTGATCACTCCCAGTGTCAGCGGCCGTGATCACCCTGTGTCCACTGTCAGCAGCCGTGATCACTGTGTCCACACCTAGTGTCAGCGGCTGTGATCACCCTGTGTCCACTCCCAGTGTCAGTGGCTGTGATCACTCCCAGTGTCAGCGGCCGTGATCACCCTGTGTCTGCTGTCAGCGGCCGTGATCACTGTGTCCACTCCCAGTGTCAGCTGCCGTGATCACCCTGTGTCCACTCCCAGTGTCAGTGGCCCTGATCACCCTGTGTCTGCTGTCAGCAGCCCTGATCACCCTGTGTCTGCTGTCAGCGATCGTGATAACTGTGTCCAGAGCACCCAGTTCAATTCCCAGCACCCATATCCCACGTGCCACAGGCACTGTGTCTCCAGCTCCGGGGATCAGATGCCTTTCTCTGGCCCTGGCTGCCACTTGCACTCATAATTTAAAAACTAGTAGAATAAAACATTTATTAAAAACAAATCTGGGCGGTGGTGGAGCATGCCTTTAATCTCAGCACTTGGGAGACAGAGGCAGGCAGATCTCTGTGAGTTTGAGGCCAGCCTGGTCTACAGAGCAAGTTCTAGGACAGCCAAGACTACCCAGAGAAACTCTGTCTTGAAGAAACAACAACAACAACAACAACAAAAATAAATAAATACTGTAGGTAGGCATGGTGGTTCGTGTCTCTACTCCCAGTACCCGTGGGACAGAGGCAGAGATGAGACAAGCCTTGAACTCTAGGAGCAGCCTGGTCTACATACTGAGTACCAGGCTACCCAGGGCAAACAGTGACACCTTATCTTAAAAACTACCTTTAAAAAAAAAACCCAAAAATAAAACCCCAAAACCTTGTAAACCAAACTTAAGAACACATCAAACTGGAAGGGGTAACCCATGCCTTAATCCCAGCACTAGGAAGGCAGGGGCGGGCAGATCTCTGTGAGTTTGAGGCTAACCTGGTCTACACAGTGAGTGCCAGGACATCCAGGACTACATAGGTAGACCCTGTCTCAGAAAAAAAAAATAAAAAAACAAACAACAACAAAAAATCCCAACACATCAAAAAGATTGTTGAGCCAGGCAGTGGTGGTTCACACCTTTAATCCCAGCACTCAGGAGGCAGAGGCAGGTCTCTGAGTTTGAGGCCAGGCTCTTCTACAAAGTGAGTTCCAAGATAGCCAGGATTGTTACACAGAGAGACGCTGTCTCACAAAATGAAAAAGAAAACAACAACAACAACGAAGATTGTTCCCTGTAACTGAACTGGCTTCATTCCAGATATGCAGGCTGGTTCCATGTATTAATAAATGTGATTCATAATCTACATGGACTCAGGACAGAAATCATATAATTATTTCAGTTGATGCAGAAAACATATTTGACAAAATCCAATATTCCTTCGTGATAATAGCTGTGATATGAATTATACTGATAAACTGTCATGTGATGTGTAATCTTCAGAGGCCAGAGAATCCCTGGAACTAGTTACAGACAGTTGTGAATGTGGGTGTTGGGACTCAAACCCAGGTCCTCTAGAAGAGCAGCCAGTGTTTTTAACCACTGAGCCATCTCTTGTTGTGGAATATTCGTTTAACTATGTAGAGGTGTGTTGCTTTTGTTTATGCTTCATTTGTAAAGATGTATAAAGATATAGATTAGACACACACAGAGACATATACACAGACACTAACACACAGACACATACACACAGACAGACACACACACACTAAATAATGTGATAAAAAGTTCAAAACACCAAATCAAAACAAAAAAGCACTTTGACCTGAGACCTTGAGCTTGGAAAGCTCACCAACCCACCTGCATAGAGCTTTCTGCTTCCGCGTAAACGATGGTGACGATATCTTGCTCACTGCTGTTGACTAGGAAGTAGCCAGACCCTTCCACAAGGTGAAATACTTCCTGTAGAAAAATCAGACAAACAATGCTCCATTCTTTTGGTTTATAGCCCACAGGAGATGACTTCTTCTTCTTCTTTTTTTTTTTTTGAGAATATTTACTTATTATGTATACAATAGTCTGTCTCCATGTATGTCTGCAGGCCAGAAGAGCCACCAGACCTCATTACAGATGGTTGTGAGCCACCATGTGGTTGCTGGGAATTGAACTCAGGACCTTTGGAAGAGCAGGCAATGCTCTTAACCACTGAGCCATCTCTCCAGCCCCCCAGGAGATGACTTCTATGTAACAAAAGAGCAGTGTGCAGACAGAAGACAACAAGACAGGACCGCCACAGACTGGCTTTAAGGACACTGCAGCTTGTCCTTCCACGTCCTGAGTGCTTGACTGTCAGCAGGTGAAGTCCCTCGCCTTACCGCAGGCAGGCATCTCCTCACCTTCACGTCAGGATGGTTGTAGATGGTAGCGTTCTCGGGCCTCACAGTGACATCCTCCACCAGGAGCAGCTCCGCCACTGCAGATCTGGGCGAGTTGGAGATTTCCTAACCAGGGAGTGAGCACAGAGGACAGCAGAAACTGATCCAAGGAGAAAATTCCACCTAGTGACTTCTAGAGAGGAACTTTACATTTGAGTTCATTCTATTTCTTTCCCTTTTCCTCCCTCTCCTTCTTCCCCTTCGTTCCTTCCTTCTTTATTTTTATTTATTAATAATAATAATTATTATTAGAGACAGGGTTTTTCTGTGTAGCTCTGGCTGTCCTGGAGTTCACTCTGTAGACCAGGCTGGCCTCGAACTCACAGAGATTAACCTAACCTGTCTCTGCTTCCTGAGAGCTGGGATTAAAGGTGTGCGTCACCACCGCCCGGTCCTTCTTTAATTTTATTAGTTCTTTGAGAATTTCATACAACATATTTTGATCATATCCTCCCCTCCCCCAACTCTTCCTAGACCCCCCCTTTCCCTGCCTGCTTATCTTTGTAGACTCTCTCTTTTTTATAAACTTTGAGTTTTGGAAAAGGATCTCATTCCGTAGCCCAGGCTAGCATTGCAGGCATGTGTGGCGGCCGTGCCAGGCCCTAATCTAGATCCCTGTAATGAGAATTTTCACTCACCTCTGGGCTTTTCTTTCCTGAATAGCCCATGAAGTTGACTGCAATGAGCACAGTCCCCTTCGTTCGATGGACTTTAAGGGTCTGATGGCCTAAAGCAGGAAAACACTGTAAGAGACAGTAACACCCTCTGCAAAGTGGTCTCCGGAAAACCAAAGTCTGTCTCAGTGTTTTCCAACATTTACTGTGGAGAGAAAAGCGCTGAAAGGGGGAAGTCAAAAAAAAAAAAAGGAGAACACTTTCACATCTGTCCTTCTGAAAAAAAGAAGAGAGAACACTGGGTTTGCATGACTTGAGCAAAAATTGACCTCTCATGTCCTTTATTAAATGAGAAATTAGACCAGGCAAAACCTAAAATTCTTTCTTCCTGTAGTGGCCTATAATTCCAAAAATGGACAGAAAGCAAAAGCATGGGGTCATTTTGTATATAAGTTTTCAATTTATAAATAGCAGTGGCGGGGAGTCTTTTGGGGCTTTCTCTTGGCTCCCTTATCCTTATACACATGACAATCAGTCCCTCAAAGAATTGAAAGGGTGCATCGCTACTGTCTTTAGTTTAACGCGTGTGCGTGCGGTGGTGCGGTACATGTGTCCGAGGGTATTTGTGGGCTCAGTTACCTTCCAACACGTTGGTCGTGGGGATTGAACTAGGTCATCATCACACACCTTTTCCTGCTGAGTCAATTTGCTGTACCTCTTTGTCTGTCTGTCTGTCTTGCTCTCTCATTTCTTTTTGAGACAGGTTCTCATTGCATAACCCTGGCTGGCCTCAGACTCACAGAGATCCACCAGTTTCTGTCTCCTGAGTGTTCGGTTAAAGACCTGTGCCACCACGGCCAACCCTCTTTCTTTTCCTTTCCTTAAACAAAGTCTCACATCCCCCGGCTGGCCCTGACTTGCTATAGCCTAGGCTGTCCCAGGACTTGGGCCGCTCCGCCCTCTGCCTCCTGTCACTGAGATTATAGCATACACTACCACCTGATGCTCAGAATGTCTACTTCAGACTAGGAGCAGAGAAAGACCGGAAGTTCCCAGTCTCCTGAGAGACAGTTTATAGTTCAGTGATGAGGAACATCTAAAGGAACATGGTGTTTGTGTATAAAGCCAGGGGCAGGAGAGATACTGCCATAGTTAACGATCAGAGTTCCTGGGAACGTAGGGCAGCTCGATGTTGGAGCACTTATGTGACATCTGAGGCTAGTGTGTAACACTGAGCTCTGTCTGCAGATCCTTCATGTTCACTTTCTATTTTATTTCAAAGATTTGTTTTGTTTTTTGAGGCAGGGTTTCTCTGTGTAACAGCTCTGACTGTTCCGGAACTAATTCACTCCGTAGATCACACTGACCTCCAAACTCACAGAGATCCCCCTGCCTCTGCCTCCTGAGTGCTGGGATTAAAGGTGTGCACCCAGCATGCCTGGCTGTTTCATGGTTTTGTTATTTTGACTCAGGGTCTTGTGCAGCTAGAGCTTATCTTGAACTTGGAGGCTGGAAGATGGCCAGGAACTCCGATCTCCTGCTTTGGATGCTCGGACGGCAGAGCTTATCACACCCTCTTTACGCGCTGTTGGAGATCAAACAGGCTTTGTGCAGGTTGAGAGGGCAGTCTCCCTGCTCTCCATCCCAGACCCGTGTTTTAGGACAATCACTGAGGACATTAGTGTGGAGGGTGAGGCAGAGAATGGTAGAGAGGATGCTGTCAGGAAGGGATGAGCCCCTGGATGGAGGTGGTTGTTTCCTAATTTTTTGAGAAATTGCCACACTGACATCCAAAGGGGTTGGACCAGCTTGCATTCCCACCAGCAATGCAGAAGTGTTCCCTTTTCCCCACAACCTCTCCTGCATAAGTTGTCATCAGTGTTTTTGATCTTGGCCATTCTTACAGGTGTAAGATGGAATCTGTTGTTTTGATTTGCACTTCTCTGATGACTAAGGATGTTGAACATTTCCTTAAGTGTCTTTCAGCCATTTTAGATTCCTCTGTTGAGAGTTCTCTGTTTAGGTCTGTACTCCATTTTTTTTATTGGATTATGTGATCTTTTGGTGTCCAATTTCTTGAGTTCTTTGTATATTTTGGAGATCAGACCTCTGATGTTGAGGTCTTTGATCTATTTGAGTTTTGTGCATGGTGATAGATATGGGTCTATTTTCATTCTTCTACATGTTGATATCCAGTTATGCCAGCACCACGTGTTAAATATGCTTTCTTTTTTCCATTTGATATTTTTTGCTTCTTTATCAAAGATCAGGTGTTTGAAGATGTGTGGATTGATATCTGGTTCTTCTATTCAGTTCCATTGGTCCTCCTGTCTGTTCTTATGCCAATACCAGGCTGTTTTCAGTACTGTAGCTCTGTAGTAGAGTTTGAAGTCAGGGGTTGTGATGTCTCCAGAAGTTCTTTTATTGTACAGGATTGTTTTGGCTATCCTGGTTTCTTTGCTTTTCTAAATGAAGTTGAGTACCGTTCTTTTGAGGTCTTTGAAGAATTTTGCTGGGATTTTGATGGGCATAGTTCAAGCCATTTTAAAATTAATTTTCAAAAAAATAAAATTAATTTTCTTCTTTGTTGTCTTGAGGGTCTCATGCAGTTCAGGCTGGCCTTGAACACAATAGGCATCATCCTGCACTTCCCAGACACCTGAGTGCTGGAATAAAGGTTTGTGTCACCATGCCCAGTTTTAATGTTTTTTTCTTATTTATTTATTTTTTTTCTATTTTATGTGCATTGATGTGTTGCTCACATGTATGTTTGTGTAAGGGTGTTGGGTGCCCTGGAACTGGAGTTATAGTCAGTTGTGAGCTGCCAAGTGTATGCTGGGAATTGAACCCTGGGTCCTCTGGAAGAACAGCCAGTGCTCTTAACAGCTGAGCCATCTCTCCAGCCCCCATTTATTTGTTTACTTTTTTATTTTGTGTGTACACAGATAAGTGATGGACCGACCTGACTCCAGTTTAAGATTTAAGAGGCCATATTGTTACGAAGTCAAAAACACTTCATCCCTGTTTTCTGTAAAACTCAAGTTTGACCTTCTCTTGATCCATTTTCTGGAGTTTGACATCATGTGTCACAGCCTACACTGTGACCAAACCCTGATCTCACCCTGAGGAGATGTTCTGCCCAGTTCCTGCACAACTAAAACCCCTTGGGACCTTCCAGTCTTGCAGGTTTTGATCTATATGAGCCCCACTTTCTTCTGTGTTCTGGGCTGTTCTTTCAATCCTGCCTTAAAGAGAGTTCTGTCTGATAGAAAATGAACCTTGTTTAAGTCTACTGAAAGACTTTGGGAAACAGTCTCTATTCTTGTTCGGTGGACTCACAGTAAGAGGACAGCTTTAGGAACTGGTTCACTCCTTCTGCCACATGATATTATCTTGGGTTGTCAGGCTTCCCTGCAAGTTTCTTTCCCTGCAGCGCCTTCTCCCTGCCCTTTCCCTTCCTGTTTGTTTTGAGACATGGTCTTACCCCATAGCCCAGGCTTGCCTCTTGCTATAGACCCCAGTTCTGGGGTTAGAGCTGTAAGGAACCATGCCTGGGTTTCTTTCTTCTCCTCCCCATCTGGCTTAGTTACTTTCCTATCATTATGACCAAGAAAATCTATAAAAGAAGCATTTAGGCCGGGCGACGGTGGCGCACGCCTTTAATCCCAGCACTCGGGAGGCAGAGGCCGGCGGATCTCTGTGAGTTCGAGACCAGCCTGGTCTACAAGAGCTAGTTCCAGGACAGGCTCCAAAGCCACAGAGAAACCCTGTCTCGAAAAACCAAAAAAAAAAAAAAAAAAAAAAAAAAAAAGAAGCATTTAATCTGGGGCTCACAGTTCCATGATCACTACAGTGGGGAACATGGCTGTAAGCAGGCAGGCTGGGTGCTGAAGTCGTAGCTGAGGGCTTAAATCTCATCCACAAACATCAGTCAGAGAGAGCTAGCTGGGGATGGTGTGGGCTTTGAAAACCTTAAGTCCCCTAGTGACACATCTCCAGCAAGATCATGCTGCCTGACCCTTCTTAAACAAGTAGCCCACCAACTGGGAACCAAACATTCAGGTACATGAGTCTATGGGGTCCACACCCTTTCAGACCCCCTCACCATCTGTGTGGCACTATTCAAGGGGATGTGGAAACAAAGATCCACTCACTCCAGATACAGACCCAACAACAGACCACAAAGCATGCCACCAAAGCCCACCTTGGTGAACCACTGAGTTTTATTGGGATTTCTTACATGAATATTGATGAGGAGTTACTTATAGGAGTAGAAATAATTTGAAGACAATTGAATCAAAAAGCCCACCCCAGCATAGGTGACAGCTCCCAGATGCTGGAAACTTGGAGTGTATGCCCAGTCTGCAGGCAGCATCACAGGCTGGAGAGTGTCCTTACCCAGGAGCTCACTAGGTCTCAGCCCTTCACAGTTTGGCTTATCTCTGCTTCTCCCAGGCTGTTTGGTCTGTGCCTCTTCCAAGCACAGAGGCACAAGGCAGCTCAGCTTGTCTGAAGTCACTTTCAGCTGTCTTTATTGTTTATTCTTGGTAAGGGAGGGACCTAGTGAACCTGGTCAGTTTTAGGAACTTCCTGAAGCTATTCTGAGTTGTTTACTTTTTGTCTTAAGGAGGGGTTGTTTTACCTCCCTGGATACATTCTGTACTGAGGTTTCACTTCTTTTTTCTTTTCCATATTTACTATCCCACATTTCTTTTTTCCTTCCTCCTCTCTCTTTTTCTTCCTTTTTTTCTTTTTCTCTTTCTTTCTTTCTTTCTTTCTTTCTTTCTTTCTTTTCTTTCTTTCTTTTTTTTTCAAGACAGAGTTTCTCTGTGTAGTTGGAACTCACTTTGTAGACCAGGCTGGCCTTGAACTCACTGGAATCTGCCTGCCTCTGCCTCCCGAGTGCCTCTTTCTCTGTCTCTCTCTCCTTCCTTCCTTCCTTCTTTTGGTTTTTGTTATACCACGATGACCTCAAACTAGTGGTGTAGTTGAGGATGACCTCAACTTCTCCTCCTTCTTTTTTTAATCTTACCTGTGTGTTTGAAGTGTGTGAGGGGACATGCCACGGGACACTGTGGACCTCAGCGGACTTTTTCCCCCCAGTGTTCAGTTTCCTTTGATGACCCTTCACTCCCTGAAGTGAGTGCAGGGTCATCAAAGGAAATGATGCAGGGGGGGGGGTGCAGGCAGCTAGATGACAGTGAGAGGTGCTCACTTGAAGAGTTTGCCTTGATTGGCGGCTTTGCAGACATGCTGGAAGCCCCTCCCATGAAAAGTACTCAGGGACTGGGCTGGGGCTCTTTGCTGGGAGGATACAGTTTCTACCACATATAGACTCAAAGTCCACCTGCCAATTGTACTCTAGAAAGGCAAGCTTCTGACCCTGGAAGACCACAGTCCGGAGAGGAGCCAAGGAGGAAAGAGTCCAGTGGCTGGAACATTCCAGCAATGAAGCTGCAGCTGAGGGAGAGAGCTCTTCAGAGAAGCAGTGTTCAGAGCAGCACAGGGACCAGCCATCCTCATCAATTACTCCCCCAAACACAGCACCTACAGCCACCTGTGCGACACAAAGGCACTCCTGGGTGGAGGGGGGTCCCAGGAGCTGGGGCAGCAAGCACTCCTGGGCGGAGGCTCTTGATTCTCTGCCCATAAGTCCTTTTGTAGGCAGGCTATCTGCAAACTTCTTAGCAAGCATCACACTGGTCCATCTGTCACCTTTCGCCTCCCCCAAGACAGCTCTGTACCAGAGGTGGTTAATACAAGTAAGGAACCAGTGGTGAACTCTCGGGCAGCCCAGCAAAGGAAGAGCCATAGCAGGGTATAAACAGCTGTGAAATCAGCCAGTGTCACTTGGCACCCGCTAGAAAAGTCCTCATGTTCATGCGAGCACACTGCGGCCGCAGGATTCCCCTACCTCCTCTGCGGTTCCAGTCTGTTGTGGGTAGGATGCCCAAGGCTGGTGAGACAATGTCACCATCAGCAAAGCGCAACCACGACAGACTCAGCTGTGGCCTCTGAAGTATTTCCAAATCTCCTTGTTTGGTACATAGCGGCAGCATTGCTCCAAAGCGCAGACTTCGCTGTCCCTCTCAATGCTGGAGCCTTGCCAGCAGGAAACCTGGGAAGATGTTTGCGCAGTTGCTTTGCCCAAAGTGAAGTGTCTGGTGCAAAGGGCACACCGACCTGAGCCTCCCTAGTGGTGATGAGGGCCTCGGGGGGGGGGGGCCTCTAGTTTTCAGGATATGTATGCACAGCCTCTGCCACCATAGTGATTCTGCAGAATCAGGGAATGGGACTGTAGGGTCAGAGAAGATCTTTGAGGGGTCATCTCTCCTTCCACACTTCAATGGGCTCTGTGGGTTCAAATGAAGTCTCCAATCTTCAGTGGCAAGCACCTTTAACTACAGAGGCATCTCATGGGCCCAGGCCAGTGATCCTCCTGCCTCTTCCTCCAGAGTGCTGAGATTACAGGTGTGAGAGCCACCATGCTGTTTATCTAGTGCTAAAGACCGAATCTAGGGCTTCCAGTTAGGCAAACACTACCAAACGGCCGACATTCCCAGATACTCCCGATTTCTCAGCACTGGTAGGGGGGTGGGGCGGGGCGGGGCGGCCCCAGGGCTCACACAGGCTACATATATGGTCTCTCACTGAGTGGCACTGCCAATCCTACCTTTAGGTTTTTCTATTAAAAAAGCACAAATAGATGGGCAGTGGTGGCACACGCCTTTAATCCCAGCACTCAGGAGGCAGAGCAGGCGGATCTCTTTTTTTTTTTTTAATATTTATTTATTTATTGTGTATACCGTATTCTGCCTGCATATATGCCTGCAGGCCAGAAGAGGGCACCAGATCTCATTACAGATGGTTGTGAGCCACCACGTGGTTGCTGGGACTTGAACTCAGGACCTCTGGAAGAGCAGTCAGTGCTCTTAACCACTGAGCCATCTCTACAGCCCACAGGCAGATCTCTTGAGTTTGATGGAGGTCAGCCTCATCTACGGAGAGTTCCAGGACAGCCAGGGCTACACAGAGAAACTCTGTCTTGAAAGACAAAATATAAAAAAGCACATATATCAAAGATGAAGGGCAACATCTTACAGTACCGTGTAAATGGGTCTGTCCACTGCCATCATCGTTGGCTACCATCTTCATCGACTTAGAATCTTCAAAATGGGCTAGCGTCTCATTGGAAGATTTCCATTCGAGTATTAATGAACTGAAATTATCAAACTTCCTCCCATGTTGATCAAATACTGCCAGTTCCAGGACCGAGTCCCTCAGGCTGGACACAGGAATCTACATGAAAAGAAAAGGTCAGAAAGGACTTTTTATAAAAACTTGAGGCCATCAGATCAGCTCAGTGGGTGAAGTCCCTCGCTATAAAATCCTGGATGGATTTTATCCCTGGAACTAACAAAAGATGCAAAGAGAGAATCAGCTTCATAAAGTAGTCCTCTGATTTCCACACACAAAACATGGCACACATATTTGCACACACACACAAAACACATGAACACACACAATAATTTAGTTAATTCAGTAGCCTCAGGGGTTGTTGAATGAGCTGTGGGCTGCGTTCCTGCCACCCAGCTCCTGGCCGCCTGACTAAATATGCTCCAAAATAACGACACACAAACTGTATTCATATAAACACTGTTTGGCCCATTTCTATTAATGTGTGTAGCACCCCAAGGTGTGCTTACCAGGAAGATTCTAGCCTACGTCCATCCTGGGTTGGAGCTTCATCGTGTCTGCCCTGGGGAGCAGCGGCCTTGCATCTGAGCTCACTTCCTCTTCCTTCCAGCATTCTGTTCTGTTTACTGCACCCACGTATGTTCTAACCAATCAGGCCAAGCAGTTTTTTTTATTAACCAATGACCTTCCTCCATCAAGGGGTGGCAAGCTATGCTTGAAGACCGAATTACATCTCCTCTCAGTCTTCCACTTTGACAGTTTTTAAGTTGACCTGGTCCAGTGCTTGTTAACTTAGGGTGTATGTGCTTCCTCTTCCCTTTATTCCTCGGCTTCAGGGCTTGGGGGCAGTGGTGTGGGAGTCCCCTATGTGTGCTGTGATTACCATTAATGAATAAAGAAACTGCCTTGGCCTGTTGATAGGGCAGAACTTAGGTAGGCAGGAAAGACTAAACTGAATGCTGGGATAAAGAAGGGCAGAGTCAGAGAGATGCCATGGAGCCGCCAGAGTCAGGCATGCTGAAACCTTGCCAGTAAGCCACTGCCACGTGGCGATATACAGATTACTAGAAATGGGTTAAATTAATATAAGAGTTAGCCAATAAGAAGCTAGAGCTAATGGGCCAAACAATGATTTAATTAATACAGTTTCTGTGTGATTATTTAGTGGCGGGGTGGCTGGGACCAACAAGCAGCTCCCTCTTCCAACAAGGCAGGTATTTTGTTAGCTGCATTTTGATTTCTGAATGATGTAACTATTATGGCACTTTACCCCACCCCAAATATTTCATCATGTATTTCCTGTGAAAGAGAACATTTTCAAAAAAAAAAAAAGAACATTTTCTATGTAAACAAACAAAACAATAATACTGTACTTAAGAAAAATATCCTTTAGTTTTATTTTTGGCTATGTGGATGTGTATGTCCATGTGGGTATCCATGCCCACGCATGCAGGCACCCACTGGTTATGTGCATGTGTATGTCCACGTGTGTATCCATGCCCACGCATGCAGGCACCCACTGGCTATGTGCATGTGTATGCCCATGTATGTCCATGTGTGTATCCATGCCCACGCATGCAGGCACCCACAGGTTATGTGCATGTGTATGCCCATGTATGTCCACGTGTGTATCCATGCCCACGCATGCAGGCACCCACTGGCTATGTGCATGTGTATGCCCATGTATGTCCACGTGTGTATCCATGCCCACGCATGCAGGCACCCGCTGAGATTAGAAGGAGTCATCGAATTCTCTGGAGCTGGAGTTACAGGTGATTACGAGCTGCTGGATGTGGGTGCTGGGAACTGAACTCAGGTCTGCACAAGAACTTAATCACTTGTCCATCTCTCCACCAGCCCTGTGCTTAAGAATGCCAACATAAGTTCTGGAGAGATAGCTCAGAGGGCTTTAGAGCACTTGTGCTGTGAGCATGAGCACCCGAGTTCAGATTCCCAGAAAGGCAGCTAGTTTAGCACATGCAAGGGTGAAGAAGAAAGATCCTGTTTCAAACATGATGGAAGGAAAGGGCTGATACTTGTGGTTGCTCTCTGACCTCCACTTGTGCATCACAGCCCAAGCATGCGTGTGCATGCACACACACATGCACACACACACACACACACATTAATGTAGTGTCATTAAATACATAGTCAAGCCGGGCGGTGGTGGCGCACGCCTTTAATCCCAGCACTCGGGAGGCAGAGGCAGGCGGATCTCTGTGAGTTCGAGACCAGCCTGGTCTACAGAGCTAGTTCCAGGACAGGCTCCAAAGCCACAGAGAAACCCTGTCTCGAAAAACCAAAAAATAAAATAAAATAAAATAAAATAAATACATAGTCAATATCTCAATTTCCCCTATATATTCCACCAAATGTTTTTTAAGTCTTTTTAGGATTTTTGTTGATTCATTATTTTCAAAAGGACTTCATTGGGGTTGGAGAGATGGCTCAGAGGTTAAGAGCACTGGCTGCTCTCCCAGTGGTCCTGAGTTCAATTCCTAGCACCCACATGGTGGCTCAAAACCATCTGTAATAAGATCTGGCGCCCTCTTCTGGTGTGCAGGTAGAGCAATGTATGCATAGTAAATAAATTTTAAAAAAAAAAGGACTTCATCTTTATCTATGTGTATTCATGTATACCTAAGTGTGTGTGTGTGTGAGCCATGTATGTGCCGGTGCCCAAGAAGGCCAGAAGAGGGTGTTGGATCTTGTGAACTGTGGTTACAGGAGTGAGCCTCCTGACATGGTTGCTGGGAATTGAACTCAGGTCCTCTGGAAGAGCAGCCAGTGCTCTTAATTGTTGAACTACCTTTCTAGCCTTGATTTGACTGAATGTAAGGACACTTAGTCCCTGGGCTGCCTAGTTTTATGTCAACTTGACACAAACTCTGGTCACTCAAGAGGAGGGCTCTAGATGTGAGACAATGCCTATACTCAAACTGGTTTCAGTAACAGGGCCATCAGGAAGGGAGGGGAAGAAGCCGCGGTAATAGGGCTGTCAGGCACTGGAGAGTAGGAAGAGAGGGGTGGGGGAATCGTGGTAACAGGGCTGTCAGGCACTGGAGAGTAGGAAGAGAGGGGTGGGGGGAGCCGTGGTAACAGGGCTGTCAGGCACTGGAGAGTAGGAAGAGAGTGGAGGGAGGCGTGGTAGCACACACCTGTAATCCCAGCACTCAGGAGGCTGAGGCAGGAGGAGTTAATGTTTGAGTGCCTGGTTCACCTAGAGAGTGAGTTCACCTCTGTGTCACTGTGCTGGACTTTGTTTACCATGGGTCATCGAGGTACTTGTGCCGCAGAAGTAATTTCCCTTACTTATTTATAATGCTAGCAAAAGGTTTGACAGGGGAGATGTCGGTAAAACAATTTAGACACTATTCAGGGGCTCATTTGTCTTCGGCCACAATTTCCTAGTACAGTAGACAGTTGTGCTACTAAATGTTCCCAACTGTAACGTAGTTCCTCCTCTGTCATCTGAGTACAAGTACAGCAGTGCCTCTCACCTGACAGCCGGAAGCAGTGTTTCAGATCCCTTATCTTGCAGACACTTGAGACAAAAGCGCCTATGTCTTTGGAGGACAGTCTGCACTTACCAGTTGCTTGTTGTACTGTGGCAGAGGACACGGCTGAGTGCCAGTTGCCACCTTGTACACTGGTGTCACCAGCATGCTGGCAGGGTGGGCACAGATGAAGCGCACCTGCACTGTTTCCACAGAGGGACTAGGGTTCAGGACACCTGGGCGATTCCCAATCTGTACAGTGAGGACCTTTAAGGAAACATCAGAGGGTTATTGACATGTGGGCCCTCGATGGCCACTGTGCCCAACTACACAAGTCAGAATGAACCTAACGCCACTGTAGAGGAGCCCTTCTGAATATAATAATCAGACAAATCTCTTAAAGGTATATGCCTTCCCCACTACACATTAAATAATCTATTTTTTTATGTGCACTGTTTTGCCTATATGTGTGTGTGAGAGCAAGATCTTCCGGGACTGGAGTTGCACACAGTGGGTTGTCATGTGGGTGCTGGGATTAAACCCAGGTCCTCTGGAAGAGCTGCCAGTACTATTAACTGTTGAGCCAAATCTCCAGCCCAAATAATCTATTTTTCAAATGGCAGAAAGCAATCAAGAAAGGCACTAGGGCTACCAGTCTCGAAAAACCAAAACCAAAAAAGTATTAATTTATAATATAAATTAAAATGAAGCATAAATTGCATTTTAAAAAAGTACTGAAAGCAATGCCCACTCCCTCCCAAGTTCTGAGCAGACCACCCACTATCAATGACTCCGGTGTGGCGTAACAACAGCAAGTTCATTTCCTTGTAGGAAGAATGAAAATACCTAAGTTTGTGACTTCAGGATGGACAAGCCATTCATTCCTCTACTCTTTGGAACTTCTTGTTTTTTGTCTTTTTGAAAAAAATTATTATTTTTAAGATTTTTAAAATTAGGGCTAGAGAGATAGCTCAGCTGTTAAGAGCACCGGCTGCTCCTCCACAGACCCTGGGTTCAATTCCCAGCACCCACATGGCAGCTAACAACTGTCTATAACTACAGTTTCAGGGGATCCGACACCCATGGCAAAACACCAATGTACATAAAATAAAGTTAAACAAAAAATATTTTAAAAAAGATTCATGCCAGGCAGTGGCGGCGCACACCTTTAATCCCAGCACTCAGGAGGCAGAGGCAAGCGGATCTCTGTAAATTTGAGGCCAGCCTGGTCTATAAGAGCTAGTTCCAGGACAGACTGTATTACACAAAGAAATCCTGTCTCGAAAAACCAAAAAAATAAAAAAAGAAGAAGATTCTTAAAATTGTGTGTGTGTGTGTGTATGTGTGTATGTACACGCGCGAGTGCACGCATGCGCGCATGTAGTGGGTGGATGTGCCCACAGAGGCCATAGGCATAGGGATCCTCTGGAGCTAAAGCTATAGACAGTTGTGAGCCAATTGACATAGGTGCTGGGAACCAAACTTGGGTACTCTGAGAGAGCAGTATGCTCTCCTTAATCACTGAGACAACTCTCTAGCCATGAAGACCTCTGTGTGTGTGTGTGTGTGTGTGTGTGTGTGTGTGTGTGTGTGTGTAAACCCTGTGTATACAGGAACCCACAGAGACCAGGGGATGATCTCTTGGAGCTGCAATTACAGGCAATTGTGAACCACAGCTACTCAGCAGCCGTGGTCACTTGTGCAGTCAAAATTAGTGTGGAAAAGCCGGGCGGTGGTGGCGCACGCCTTTAATCCCAGCACTCGGGAGGCAGAGGCAGGCGGATCTCTGTGAGTTCGAGGCCAGCCTGGTCTACAAGAGCTAGTTCCAGGACAGGAACCAAAAGCTACGGAGAAACCCTGTCTTGAAAAATCCAAAAAAAAAAAAAAAATACAGTGTGGAAATAGCATAAAATATCTCAGAGTAACTCTAACATACAGGTGGAAGACTTGTATGACAAGAACTTTACATCTTTGAAGAAAGAAATTGAAGAAGACACTAGAAAGTGGAAAGATCTCCCATGCTCTTCGGTAGGCAGAATTAACATAGTAAAAATGGCAATCTTAACAAAAGCAATCTACAAACTCAATGCAATGCCTATCTAAATCCCAGCAAAATTCTTCAAAGACCTTGAAAGAATGGTATTCAACTTCATATGGAAAAGCAAAAAACCCAGGATAGCCAAAACAATCCTGTACAATAAAAGAAGTTCTGGAGGCATCACAATCCTTGACTTCAAACTCTACTACAGAGCTACAGTACTGAAAACAGTCTGGTATTGGCATAAGAACAGACAGGAGGACCAATAAAACCAAATAGAAGACCCAGATATCAATCCATACATCTTCGAACACCTGATTTTTGACAAGGAAGCAAAAAATATCAAATGGAAAAAAGAAAGCATATTTAACAAGTGGTGCTGGTATAATTGGATATCAACATGTAGAAGAATGAAAATAGACCCATATCTATCACCATGCACAAAACTCAAGTCCAAATGGATCAAAGACCTCAACATTTAGCCAGCCACACTGAACCTCATAAAAGAGAAAGTGGGAAGTACACTTGAACACATTGGCACAGAGAACTACTTCCTAAATAGAACCCTAGCAGCACAGACACTGAGAAAAACAATTAATAAATGGGACCTCCTGAAACTGAAAAGCTTCTGTAAAGCAAAGGACATGGTCAACAAGACAAAACGACAGCCTACAAAATGGGAAAAGATCTTTACTATTCCCACATCAGACAGAGGTCTGAGCTCCAAAATATACAAAGAACTCAAGAAATTGGTCACCAAAGGATCACATAATCCAATAAAAAATGGAGTACAGATCTAAACAGAGAACTCTCAACAAAGGAATCTAAAATGGCTGAAAGACACTTAAGGAAATGTTCAACATCCTTAGTCATCAGAGAAATGCAAATTAAAACAACTCTGAGATTCCATCTAACACCTGTAAGAATGGCCAACATCAAAAACACTGATGACAACTTATCCTGGGGAGGTTTTGGGGAAAGGGGAACACTTCTGCATTGCTGGTGGGAATACAAGCTGGTACAAATCCTTTGGATGTCAGTGTGGCGATTTCTCAGAAAATTAGGAAACAACCTTCCTCAAGAACCAGTAATACCACTTTTGGATATATATCCAAAGGATGCTCAATTGTGCCACAAGGACATGTGCTCAACTATGTTCATAGCAGCTTTGTCATAGCCAGAAGCTGGAAACAACCTAAATGCCCCTTGACCAAAGAATGGATGAAGAAAATGTGGTACATTTACACAATGGAGTACTACACAGCAGAAAAAAATAAGGACATCTTGAATTTTGCAGGAAAATGGATGGAGCTAGAAAACATTATTTTGAGTGAGGTAACCCAGACACAGAAAGACAATTATCACATGTACTCACTCATAGGTGGTTTTTAAACATAAAGCAAAGAAAGCCAGCCTACAAACCACAATCCCAGAGAACTTAGACAACAATGGGGACACTAAGAGAGACTTACATAGATCTAATCTACATGGGAAGTAGAAAGTATAAAAAGACAAGATCTCCTGAGTAAATTGGGAGCATGGGGACCTTGTGGGAGGATTGAAGGGGTTAGGGGAGAGGCAGGAAGGGGAGCAGAGAAAAATGTAGAGCTCAATAAATATCAATAAAAAATTTAGCCGGGCGGTGGTGGCGCACGCCTTTAATCCCAGCACTTGGGAGGCAGAGGCAGGTGGATCTCTGGGAGTTCGAGGCCAGCCTGGTCTACAAGAGCTAGTGCCAGGACAGGCACCAAAGCTAACAGAGAAACCCTGTCTCGAAAAAAAAAATTATTAAGTTTATTTATTGTATTATATCTTATTTACTTACTTTGGTTTAAAGAAATTACAGTGTGGATGTGAACGGGACCTCAAGGCCCCATAGCTCCATAGAGGAGCCGTTGGCAGTTAACCGCTACTGAGGGAGGAAGAATCCCTCTTCTCTGGAGATATGGTTGTTCATGCCCTAGTGGACACCCCATGTGACTATGGGTGCTACCAATTGGACCCACTGAGTAACTAACATTACTTCACACAGAGGCCACTGGAGGGCAAGAGGCAGCTCCCTCCACCTCTCTGCTCTATTCCTTTGAGGCAGTCTTCCTCTGAACCGGGAGCCCTGGAAGAGGGTAGGATGGTATGTGCTTGTTTTTTTCCAGTTAAGTCGGAAGTTGGGTTACAGGTGTGGGTGGGACTGTGTCTGGCTTATTGCATGGGCGCTAGGACCAGAGGTTTCAGACTCTCAGATCAGATCAGAATTTAGTAGCTAAACATGGAAGCAACCAAAGTGTCCATCAATGGATGAATGCATGAACATTCAACACACAGATACACATACACACACACACACACGAATGTATATACATACACACATACACACAAATATGTATGCACTGGGATATTATATATCATAACTGGGATTAGAACTCTCCAGAACTCCTCATGCTTGTAGACAGAGAAAGTGCTCTTAACCCCTGAGTTTAGTTTTTCTAGTCCCTGAAGCTTATTTTTATTAGAAAAACCTTAGCAGACATGGTAGTGAACGGAAATGCTTTTGCTAGTGAGGACAGAGAAAGGGACAGTGCACATTGCTGGCAGGAGTGAGCGGTTCCGACGTGCAGAGAAGTGTAGCACCCTCAGAACCCTGAACGGAATCACATACTGTAGGAGTCAGCAAGTCCACTTCTTGATAGTTGCGGGGGGGGGGGGGGGGGGAGAAGAGTCTTTTGTTTTGTTCTTGTTTTTTGAGACAGGGTTTCTCTGTGTAGCCCTGGCTAGGGGCTGGGGAGATAGCTGAGTGTGCAAATGTGGGGGACTGGAGTTTGGGTCTCTAGAACCTACCTAAAAGCCAAAAAGGCATGGTAGCCATCTGTAATCCCAGGACCAGAGATGGCACACAGGAGCAAGCTGGCAAGCAAGACTAGCAAGATCCAGGCTCAGCAAGAGACCTTGTCTCAATAAATAACACGGAGAGCGATTAGGGAAGGCACCCAATGTCAATTTCAGGCTATATGGGCATCTGCACGTGTGTGTCCACACATGTCTCAATATAATCTACACATGGCACACAGGGCACATGTGAAGAAGGAAATCAGGCTAAGGAAGCTAGTGAAACCCAGAAGAAAGTTATACGGGCCTGGTTTGGTGGCACACACCTTCAGTCACAAAACTGGAGGCAGTGGCTGGTAGGTCTCTCTGAGTTCAAGGCAGCCTGGTCTGCACAGCAAGTTCCAGGATAGATAGGGCTGAGTCAAGACTATCTCAAAAAGCCAAACCAAACAAAATATAGATAAGTAAGTATCCAAAAGTTAAAAACAAAAAAAAACTGGGGGGAAGGAGAGATGACTTAGTGGTTGAGAGCATAGTGCACTTACACACATGAAGGCAAATACAAGTACACATAAATAAAACGAATCTTTGTTTCTTGTTTTTAAGATTTATTTATTATGTATACAACATTCTGCCTCGATGTATGCCCGCACGCCAGAAGAGGGCGCCAGACCTCAGTACAGATGGTTGTGAGCCACCACGTGGTTGCTAGGAATTGAACTCAGGACCTCTGGAAGAGCAGCCAGTGCTCTCAACCTCTAAGCCATCTCTCCAGCCCCCTCTTTGTTTCTTAAAGAAACAAACATTGCAACATCATACCAAAGTCAGGCAATGATGATGCACACCTTTAATCCCAGCACTCAGAGAGGCAGAGGCAGTGTGATTTCTGAGTTCAAGGCCAGTCTGGTCTACAAGACAGCCAGGGATGAACAGAGAAACCCTGTCTCAAAAAACAAACAAGTAAGGAAGGATAGGAAGGAAGGAAGGAAGAAAGGAAGAAAGGAAGGAAGGAAGGAAGGAAGGGGCTATTTTCCTTACTTGTTCTCCTAGTTCCAGGCACAGGACTCGGTAGACATACTGGTTCTGCTTCCTCTTAGCTGGCAGCCGGGCCTCTGTTACCCTAATGCCCTCTGGCTTCTCCATGCTCAGTTCCAAAAAAAATCGGGAAGGCTCCAAGATCCATGGATGAGGGCCCCCTTCAAATACCATCTCCTTCACAGACTGCCATGTCACCAAGGCCACTTCCACAGGATTCACAGCCTGAAACAGATTCATCTTACATAGTTAGGGAATTGTTTTATTACTATCTCTTTAGAAAGAGTCGGGTCTCCCATACTCCTGGATCTGGTCCTCTTGCCTCCACCTCCCCAGTGCCTGGATTAAATATTTATCAGTCAGGTGCTGGTGGTGCACACCTTTAATCCCAGCACTCAGGAGGCAGAGGCAGGCGGATCTCTGTGAGTTCAAGTCCAGCCTGGTCTACAGAGAGAGTTCCAGGACAGGCTCCAAAGTACACAGAGAAACTCTGTCTCGAAAAACAAAAAATCTATCTCTCACCTGTCTGTCTGTCTCTCTGCCTGTCTGTCTATCCACCTCTTTCCCTTCCCCTCTCCTCTCAATGTTCTCCTATGTATCCCCCTTTCTCTCTTTCAAATTCATAACCCCTTTCTCTGATTGCTGTTACTCACACCTTTTCTCTATAATATTTTTTTGAGACAGGGTCTCTTCTTTATTATAATTTTTATTTTATGTGCATTGGTGTTTGGCTTACATGTATGTCTGTGTGAGGGTATAGGGCCCCTTAGAACTGGAATAACAGGCAGCTGTGAGCAGTCATGGCGGTGCTGGGAATTGAACCCCAGGTTCTCTGGAAGAATAGTTAGTGCCCTTAACCTCTGAGCCACCTCCCCAGCCCCTATAATTTTTGTTTTGAGATTATAATCTTTTAACTTTATTTTTATTATTTACTTATTTTGAAAACAGGTTCTCAGTTATGTAGCCTTGGCTGCCCTGGAGCTTCCTCTGTAGATCAGGTTGACGTCAAACTTGAGACTCACCAGCCTCAGCATCCTTAGTGCTGGAATTAATGCATGTGCTATCATGCCTGGCACCAGCCTCGGCATCCTTAGTGCTGGGATTAATGCATGTGCTATCATGCCTGGCACCAGCCTCGGCATCCTTAGTGCTGGGATTAATGCCTGTGCTATCATGCCTGGCTGAGAATATAACACATTTATATACTTTTTTCCCTTCCCTCTCCTCCCTCCAACTCCTCTTGTTCTCTCTCAAGTTCATGGCTTCTTTCTCTTTGCTGTTACACACACACACACACACACACATACACACACACATATATTTGTGTATATATAAATATATATCCCTAAGTACACAAATACAGCCTGTCCAGTCTGTATAATGTGTGTTTTCAGGGCTGACCATCTGGCATTGGAGACTGTGCTGGTTAGTTTATGTCAACCTGAGAGGAGGAAACCTCAGCTAAGAAAATGCCTCCAGCCTGGCGGTGGTGGCTCAAGCCTTTAATCCCAGCACTCGAGAGGCAGAGGCAGGTGGGTCTCTATGAGTTCGAGGCCTGGTCTACAAGAGCTAGTTCCAGGACAGGCATCAAAGCTGTACAGAGAAATCCTGTCTTGAAAAAAAAATGCTTCCACAGCTGGGCAGTGGTGGCACATGCCTTTAATCCAGTACTTGGAGGCAGAGGGCAGAGGTTGGTGGATCTTTATAAGTTCAAGACCAGCCTGGCCGGGCGGTGGTGGCGCACGCCTTTAATCCCAGCACTCGGGAGGCAGAGGCAGGCGGATCTCTGGGAGTTCGAGGCCAGCCTGGTCTACAAGAGCTAGTGCCAGGACAGGCACCAAAGCTAACAGAGAAACCCTGTCTCGAAAAACCAAAAAAAAAAAAAAAAAAAAAAGACCAGCCTGGTTTACACAGTGAGTTCCAGGACAGTCAGGGCGACACAGAGAAACCCTGTCTTGAAAAACCAAAAAGAAAAAAAATGCCTCAACAGGATAGAGCTGTAAGACATTTTCTTAATTAGTGATTGATGGGAAGGGCTCAGCCCATTGTGGGTGGTGCCATCCCTGGGCTGGTGCTGGGGTCTGAAAGAAAGCAGGCTGAGCAAGCTGTGGGAAACAAGGCGATAAGAAGCCCCTCTTCAAGGCCTCTGCATCAGCTCCTGCCTCCCAGGTTCCTTCCTGTTTGAGATCCTGTCATGACTTCCTTTGATGATGTGGAAATATAAGCCAGAAAAACCATTTCCTTCCCAACATGCTTTTTTGTGATGGTGTTTCCTCATAGCAACAGTAACCATAGCTAAGACAAGAACCAGCTGGTGTGCTCTTCCGTGGAGGGGACTTTTGCTCCTGCTTTCAGCATCCTTAGTTGCCTGTAGGGCTTTTGTGTGGGGCTGAGGCCCTGTGAGCTTCTCCCTCTTCTGCCTTAGGACAGATCCCCTCGCTCAGGTCACGTCTGGGCAGTTCTAAGGCTCGCCCTGCTTTTATTTTGAACCACTTGTCATAATATTTAATGGACTAATCCTAATGGCCCCAAATAATGGCTGCTATTCTGAAAATACAGAAACATGAGGGGTAAATACGACTGACCCCTCTTCCATAGGACAGGAGGTTGCAGAGAGGTAGCTATCTTCAAAAGGAACTGTGTTACTAGTCTGTGTGAGTGGCGCCTACAGAGATATATACATATGTAAAAATCAGCTATTACCTTAAAATTATGTGATTAATTTCCTATAGCTTATACCTCATTATTAAATAAGAAAGTTAAATACCTAAAATTTGCTAATGCAAGATAAAGATAATATTATTATATTATTTCTACTGACAGGTGGGGATGTGATTTAGTTGGGGGCAGGGTTATTTGCTTATTCATTGGTTGGTTGGAAGCTTGCCTAGCATGCATGAGGCCTGAGTTCCAACCCGCAGGGCATGAACTGAGTGTGACTGAACACTGTTGTAACCCCACACTTGTGATGTAGAAACTGGAGGAGCAGAAGTCAAGATCATCCTTGGATACGTGTCTAATTGAAGTTCAGCCTGGGCTCCATGAGACTCTCTGTCTAAAAACAAACAGACAAACAAAAAGAAAGAAAGAAAGAAAGAAAGAAAGAAAGAAAGAAAGAAAGAAAGAAAGAAAGAAAGAAAGAAAGAAAGAGAAGAAAAGCTGCACCTGAATGAGTTCATTCAGGAAGCTTGGGGGATAAACTCCCACACCACAGAGGTCTGATGCGAACTGAGATCTAAACTGAGACAACAGTAAAAAGGCCACAGATCCTGACCGCTGAGCCTTCGTGGAGAGAACGGATGGCGAGCAGCCAGGGTTTACCAGGCCCAGCGACAGACAGCTCACCTTTAGAGGCTCGTACGCGGCAAATGTGGCGCTGCTCCCAACCTGCTCTTCATGCCCAGTCACGCTGACTGTCACCACAGTGTGGCCTGGAGACGTGGCTGCTATGTGCACACTAGAACAGTGCTCTGGTCCAGGGCTTCTAATACCTTTCAGTCAAAAGACATGGTTTCAAACAGACATGGTGGCTCCAGAAGAATCCAGAGTTCAAAGCCAGCCTCAGCTACAAAGCAACCTTAAGGCAAGGCTGGGCTACAGGAAACCCTGTCCCAACAACAAACAAATACCCACCCAAAGCTTACCATAACTCAGAGTAATAAGCAGCTGTTTTTTTTTTTTTTTTTTAGAAATTAGGCTATAGAAAGAAAATAATTTTAACCCATTAGAAGTATAACCTAGGGCTGGACAAATGTCTCAGTCAGACTAAGAGTACTGACTGTTCTTCAGTTCCCAGCACCCACATGTCCACTTACTACCACTCTGATCTACAGGTCCGGACTATCCAACAGTGCTGGCCTCTGTAGGACCAGCTCTCAAGTACGCATGTCCACATGCTGACATACACACCTGAGAGAAAATACTGAAAAGATTTGGCTGATCATGACGACACCTTTAGTATCATCACTTCAGAGGTTCAAGGCCAGCCTGGTCTACATAGTGAGTTCCAGGCCAGTCGAAAACTATATAGTGAGACCCTGTCTCAAAAAACCCTTCTTATCTATTTATTTATGTACTTTATTATATGGATGTTTTATCTTCAGCACACCAAAAGAGGGTATCAGATTTCATCATAGACGATTGTGAGCCACCATGTGGTTGCTGGGAATTGAACTCAGGACCTCTGAAAGAGTAGCCAGTGCTCTTAACAGCTGAGCCATCTCTCCAAATTCCCCCATCCCCCCCAAAAATCTTAAAACCATAACCTTCTCTGGGTATGGTGGCATGTGCCCGTCATCTTAGTACTTGGCTCAGGCAGAGTATTCTCCCAAGCTGCGCAGAGCAACTCCTGCCTCAAACAAAACAAACATAATGCCTTCACATGCCCACAAGGGCCCATTGCTTCTATTGAGTTGATGTGCACCTTCCTACTGTAGCCCAGACCGGACTGCTCATCATTCTATACAAGGCCCTGAGTTCAATTACCAGCAAAGCCAATAAATAAGGCACAGGGTAGAGGTGTTACAGAGAAGGTGCAGGGTACAGATGTTATAGAGAAGGTGCAGGGTAGAGGTGTTAGAGAGAAGGTGTAGAGTAGAGGTGTTACAGAGAAGGTGTAGGGTAGAGGTGTTAGAGAGAAGGTGTAGGGTACAGGTGTTACAGAGAAGGTGTAGGGGAGGTGTTACAGAGAAGGTGTAGGGTAGAGGTGTTACAGAGAAGGTGTAGGGTAGAGGTGTTACAGAGAAGGTGTAGGGTACAGGTGTTACAGAGAAGGTGTCGGGTAGAGGTGTTAGAGAGAAGGTACAGGGTACAGGGGTTACAGAGAAGGTGTAGGGGAGGTGTTACAGAGAAGGTGTAGGGTACAGGTGTTACAGAGAAGGTGTAGGGTACAGGTGTTTGTTGCGGGAGGTCTTTCCGCCCCTCCAACCAATAGCTGCTGAGATACCAGCCCATTGGGGCGTGGTTTCTCTCCATTCAAAAAGCTTCTACTTCCTCCGCGCTCCCTCTTGGCTTCCTGCGCATCTGGCGACTAGACTCCCTTTCTAGTTGTGCAGAGAGCTGTTGTCTGGGATCGTGATCTGTAAGTTTTTCCTCTTTAAATAAATACTACCCTAATAATAATTCTAAACTGGTGTGGCATTGTTCGTGGTTTACGCCTTTAGGTGTTAGAGAGAAAGTGCAGGGTAGAGGTGTTAGAGAGAAGGTGTAGGGTACAGGTGTTAGAGAGAAGGTGTAGGGTAGAGGTGTTAGAGAGAAGGTGTAGGGTAGAGGTGTTAGAGAGAAGGTGTAGGGTACAGGTGTTAGAGAGAAGGTGTAGGGTACAGGTGTTAGAGAGAAGGTGCAGGGTAGAGGTGTTAGAGAGAAGGTACAGGGTAGAGGTGTTAGAGAGAAGGTGTAGGGTAGAGGTGTTAGAGAGAAGGTGTAGGGTAGAGGTGTTAGAGAGAAGGTACAGGGTACAGGTGTTAGAGAGAAGGTGTAGGGTAGAGGTGTTAGAGAGAAGGTGCAGGGTAGAGGTGTTACAGAGAAGGTGTAGGGTAGAGGTGTTAGAGAGAAGGTGCAGGGTACAGGTGTTAGAGAGAAGGTGCAGGGTAGAGGTGTTAGAGAGAAGGTGTAGGGTAGAGGTGTTACAGAGAAGGTGTAGGGTAGAGGTGTTAGAGAGAAGGTGTAGGGTACAGGTGTTACAAAGAAGGTACAGGGTAGAGGTGTTACAGAGAAGGTGTAGGGTAGAGGTGTTAGAGAGAAGGTGTAGGGTACAGGTGTTACAGAGAAGGTGTAGGGTACATGTGTTAGAGAGAAGGTGCAGGGTAGAGGTGTTAGAGAGAAGGTGCAGGGTAGAGGTGTTAGAGAGAAGGTGCAGGGTAGAGGTGTTAGAGAGAAGGTGTAGAGTAGAGGTGTTACAGAGAAGGTGTAGGGTAGAGGTGTTAGAGAGAAGGTGTAGGGTACAGGTGTTACAAAGAAGGTACAGGGTAGAGGTGTTACAGAGAAGGTGTAGGGTAGAGGTGTTACAGAGAAGGTGTAGGGTACAGGTGTTACAGAGAAGGTGTAGGGTAGAGGTGTTAGAGAGAAGGTGCAGGGTAGAGGTGTTAGAGAGAAGGTGTAGGGTACAGGTGTTAGAGAGAAGGTGTAGGGTAGAGGTGTTAGAGAGAAGGTGTAGGGTAGAGGTGTTAGAGAGAAGGTGTAGGGTAGAGGTGTTAGAGAGAAGGTGTAGGGTACAGGTGTTAGAGAGAAGGTGCAGGGTAGAGGTGTTACAGAGAAGGTACAGGGTAGAGGTGTTAGAGAGAAGGTGTAGGGTAGAGGTGTTAGAGAGAAGGTGCAGGGTAGAGGTGTTACAGAGAAGGTGTAGGGTAGAGGTGTTAGAGAGAAGGTGCAGGGTACAGGTGTTAGAGAGAAGGTGCAGGGTAGAGGTGTTAGAGAGAAGGTGTAGAGTAGAGGTGTTACAGAGAAGGTGTAGGGTAGAGGTGTTAGAGAGAAGGTGTAGGGTACAGGTGTTACAAAGAAGGTACAGGGTAGAGGTGTTACAGAGAAGGTGTAGGGTAGAGGTGTTACAGAGAAGGTGTAGGGTACAGGTGTTACAGAGAAGGTGTAGGGTACATGTGTTAGAGAGAAGGTGCAGGGTAGAGGTGTTAGAGAGAAGGTGCAGGGTAGAGGTGTTAGAGAGAAGGTGCAGGGTAGAGGTGTTAGAGAGAAGGTGTAGAGTAGAGGTGTTACAGAGAAGGTGTAGGGTAGAGGTGTTAGAGAGAAGGTGTAGGGTACAGGTGTTACAAAGAAGGTACAGGGTAGAGGTGTTACAGAGAAGGTGTAGGGTAGAGGTGTTACAGAGAAGGTGTAGGGTACAGGTGTTACAGAGAAGGTGTAGGGTAGAGGTGTTAGAGAGAAGGTGCAGGGTAGAGGTGTTAGAGAGAAGGTGTAGGGTACAGGTGTTAGAGAGAAGGTGTAGGGTACAGGTATTAGAGAGAAGGTGCAGGGTAGAGGTGTTAGAGAGAAGGTGCAGGGTAGAGGTGTTAGAGAGAAGGTGTACAGTAGAGGTGTTACAGAGAAGGTGTAGGGTAGAGGTGTTAGAGAGAAGGTGTAGGGTACAGGTGTTACAAAGAAGGTACAGGGTAGAGGTGTTACAGAGAAGGTGTAGGGTAGAGGTGTTACAAAGAAGCACATGTCTTTCATGTCAGTATTCAGGAGGCTTAGACAAGAAGGTTATTAATTTAGTGAAAACAAAAAAAAAGAAGGTTATTAATTCAAGGTCAGCCTAGGCCACATAGCAGGGTCATGAATGTGTGTGTGTGTTTGTGTGCGCACATGCGTGTGTGTGTGTTTGTCTGTGTGTGTTAAAGAGAAAAAGAGAGAGAGGAAAGGAGGGAATTATATAAATTAACCTACAGAGGTGATTGGTCCCTTAATTCAAGGACGAAGGAGAAAAGTAGAAGGATCTTAGCCTTGCCTTCTTTATAAAGAGTGAAGACTCCTTGCTTATCCGAGTTGAGATCCAGGGGTAGGTGAGAGCAGTCGGTGAATGCGATGGTCTCTTTGGTCTCTGTATTTACATGATACATTGCAATGGGGACCTCAATAATCTGACCAATTTCTACATCAGCTTGAAATGGTAACAGTTCCATTTTGTTCAGCTTCATGACATATATCTTGAGGAAAAGCAATTAACCTTTAGCAAAGTCTTAGAAGAGATATGTAAATGCATGCATAATCACGTGCTACATGTATATGCACATGTAATATATACATAAACATGCAATTTAGGTGTGGTTGCACAAAACTGATTCTAGCCCTTAGAAGCTGAGACCAGACGATAGTCAAGTGCAGGCTGGGTCATGGAGTGAGACCCTGTCTCAACAGCCATGTGTATATGCTCTCTCTACATTGTTACTTACATAGTTTACTTTAGGTCCCCTGTTCTTCCTTTTTTTTTTTTTGGTGGCGATGCTAGGCTTTGAACCTAAATCCTTGTTCATAAGAGGAAAGCCCACTATGCCAAGCTAGGTCTCCAGTTAGTTAAAAACATATGATTATTTATATTATAGATAAAATATATAATTACATAAATGATATATGTAATTAACATATAATTTTGTTATATTATATACAAATTATATAATAACTTGGGTTAGATAACACAAAGTTATTCTCTAACATATATTATTTTGGGTTCTTTTTGAGACAGGGTTTCTCTGTGTAACCCTAGCTGTCCTAGAATTCACTATGTAGACCAGACTGGCCTTGAACTCAGAGACTGCCTGCCTCTGCCTACCAAGTGCTGGGATTAAAGGTGTGCACCACCATGACCAACTTCAGTTGGTATATATTTTAATATAAAACATATACACATGCTTTAGGGTTTCTATTGCTGTGATGAAAACTCCATGGCCAAAGTGACTTGAGGATAAAGTGCATGATACACAGAAGTTAGGGCGGGAACTGGAAAAGGGAGCTGAAGCAGAGCCATGGAGAAAAACAGGTTACTGGCTTGCTCTTGTGGCTTCTCAGCTTGCTTTCTTACAGCGTCTAGGACCACCAGCGCAGGTGCTATAAGCCCAAATGCTATAATTACAATGGCTGGGCCGTCCCACATCAACCATTAATTAAGAAAATGTCCCATTGGCTTCCACAAAGATCCATATGGTCAGGGCAGTTTCTTTCTTTCTTTCTTTTTTTTAAAGATTTATTTACTTATTATGTATACAACATTCTGCCTCGATGAATGCCCGCACACCAGAGGAGGGCGCCAGACCTCAGTACAGATGGTTGTGAGCCACCACGTGGTTGCTGGGAATTGAACTCAGGACCTCTAGAAGAGCAGCCAGTGCTCTTAACCTTTGAGCCATCTCTCCAGCCCCCTCAGAGCAGTTTCTTAACTGTGGTTCCCTCTTCTAAATGACTCTAAGCCTGTATCAAGCTGCCAAAAATCTAACCAGGACAAGAGAGAATCAGCCATTCATATACATGGGTTATGCATCTACAGACTCAACTGACTAGTAATAATTGGGAAAAACACATCTGCACTGAAAATGTACACCTTTTTCCTTGTTTGGCTTGAGATAGGTTTTATGTCACCCAGGCTGGCCTTGAGTTAACTCTGTGGCCGAGATGGCTTGGATTCCACAGCCTCTGTCCCTGAGTTCTGGGGAATCACAGGGTACACTGCACTTAGATGCCCTTCTTTTCTTGTCGCGATTCTCTGCACAGTGACCGACAGCTGGACACAGTGGCCCTTAAGAGGTGGATGCAAGAGAACTGCCATGAGCCGGGCGATGGTGGCGCACGCCTTTAATCCCAGCACTCGGGAGGCAGAGGCAGGCAGATCTCGGTGAGTTCGAGACCAGCCTGGTCTACAGAGCTAGTTCCAGGACAGGCTCCAAAGCCACAGAGAAACCCTGTCTCGAAAAACCAAAAAAAAAAAAAAAAAAAAAAAAAGAGAACTGCCATGAATTTGAAGCCACCCTGGGCCACAGATAGAGGCCCTGTCAAAAAACAAAACAAAACAAAAAAACAAACAAAAAAAAACATACCCAAGAACAAAACACAGTGCAGCCTAACAACACATTGACATGGCACCAGAGATAGCGGTAAGTAAGAATCCCACGCAATGCATCTTTTTCCTGTGTTCCCTAGGTACACTGCTGTCAGAACTAGAAACCTCTGCACCATCTCTGTAGCTTAATATCCAACTTCCCTTATCCAACTGCTAATCAAATCTTTAACCCTACAGTCCTAGCATTTGGGCTGAGCCAGGAGAATGGCCAAGAGTTAGAGGCCAGACTGTTGTTCTTTTTTTAAAAAAATATTGCAAGATCCCCGAGGCAGTAGGCAGCAGAAATGCTGTAGGTCCCAAATGGTGGTAGCGGGCCATGTGGCGGCAGACAGCAGGCTCTGGGAGCAGCCAGTCCCAGGCAGAAATGGCTGCCGATCCCAGAGCGGTGGCCTGAGTGGTGGTGGCGGGCCATGTGGCGGCAGACAGCGGGCCCTGGGAGCAGCCAGTCCCAGGCAGAAACGCTGGTCTCAGATGGCTGGTCCCAGGCAGGGAGACACATGGCGGGCGGGCAGAAGACAGAAACATGGATAGACACGACAGGCAGGGTGAGGTTGAATGTTTATTCAGGGGGTTATGGAGGAGGAAGGGTGAAGGGGGGGACAGAGAGAGAGAGAGAGAGAGAGAGAGAGAGAGAGAGAGAGAGAGAGAGAGAAGAGGAGAAAGAGACAGAGAAGTGGGGAGAGAGGCAGAAGCGAAGCTGCCTCTCCGAGAGGAAGATGGAAAAGAGAGCTAACTCAGGCCGGAAGCTGAAGATCAGCCTGCCTCAGCTGATGGGGAGGGAGTGGGCGTGGCTTGTCTCTTAAAGGGACCAATACCATAACACAGACTGAGCTATATAACTTGAGTTTGAGGGGCTGGAGAGATGGCTCAGAGGTTAAGAGCATTGCCTGCTCTTCCAAAGGTCCTGAGTTCAATTCCCAGCAACCACATGGTGGCTCACAACCATCTGTAATGAGGTCTGGTGCCCTCTTCTGGCCTTCAGGCATACATGTAGGCAGAATATTGTATACATAATAAATAAATAAATATTTAAAAAAAAAAAATGAATAACTTGAGTTTGAGGCAAACTTTGGTTATAGAATAAGACCCTGTCTCAACCAATCCTTCTCCCCAAGTAAGACCTGCTGTGGAATGTTATTATAACTATTTAAGATGTGTTGTATTTGTTTATGTTGTGTAATATTTGTTTAACTATCTAAAGATGTGTTTAATTATGTAAAGCAGTGTTGCTGTTTTACCTTGTCTGCCTAAGGCACCTGCTTGGTGCATGGCCGATAGCAAGGGAGGAGGTGTAGGCAGGACTTCTGGGCAGGGAGTAGGAGAAGGAATCTAGGCTTGAGAGAGACAGAGGAAGACAAGGGAGAGATGAAGATACCAGGGGTACCAGGGATATGCCAGGGCCCAGCCAGCCAGCCCTGGAAGAAGCAGGAAAGCAGGACACACAGAATAAAAGAAAGGTAAAAAGCCCTGAGGCAAAATGCAGATGAATAGAAACTATTAAATTAAGTTAGAAGAGCTAGTGGGACAAGCATAAGCTAAGGCTGAGCATTCATAATTAATAAGTCTCTGTGTCCTTATTGGGAGCTGGTTGGTGGCCCAAAGAAATTTCCAACTACAAGATCCTCTCAATCTCTCCACTTTTTGTTGTTGTTTTAAGACAGGGTCTTTTTCTTTTTTTTTTTTTTTTTGGTTTTTTGAGACAGGGTTTCTCTGTGGCTTTGGAGCCTGTCCTGGAACTAGCTCTGTAGACCAGGCTGGGCTCGAACTCACAGAGATCCGCCTGCCTCTGCCTCCCGAGTGCTGGGATTAAAGGCGTGTGCCACCATCGCCCGGTGGTGGTGGCGCACGCCTTTAATCCTAGCACTCGGGAGACAGAGGCAGGTGGATCACCATGAGTTCCAGGTCTACAAGAGCTAGTTCCGGGACAGCTAGGACTGTTATACAGAGAAACCCTGTCTCAAAAAACAAACAATGTCAAGTCACACAAGAAAAAGCATCGTATGCCATACACTGAAGAAAAAAGAAAAACGGTCATACAATTAATCTAAGAAAAAAGCCTTGTTTTTTGTTTAAGACAGGGTCTCAGGGCTGGAGAAATGGCTCAGAGGTTAAGAGCACCGACTGCTCTTCCAGGGGTCCTGAGTTCAAGTCCCAGCAACCACATGGTGGCTCACAACCATCTATGAGATCTGGTTCCCTCTTCTGGCCTGCAGGTGTACTTGCAGGCAGAACACTATATATAATAAATAAAATCTTTAAAAAATAACCACATTCCTAATCCTTCTGCCTTTAACTCTGTAGACCAGGTTGGCCTCGAACTCACAGAGATCCGCCTGTCTCTGCCCCCGAAGTGCTGGGATTAAAGGCATGTGCACCAATTCCTGGTGTATATGGCTTTTTCTTTGTTTGCTTGTTTTGTTTTTCTTTTTCTTTTTTTTTAATATTTATTTTATTTATTTATCATGTATACAATATTCTGTCTGTGTGTATGCCTGCAGGCCAGAAGAGGGCACCAGACCTCTTTACAGATGGTTGTGAGCCACCATGTGGTTGCCGGGAATTGAACTCAGGACCTTTGGAAGAGCAGGCAATGCTCTTAACCACTGAGCCATCTCTCCAGCCCCCGCTTGTTTTGTTTTTCAAGACAGACTTTCTCTGTGTAGCCCTGGCTGTCCTGGAACTTGCTCTGTAGACAAGGCTGGCCTTGAACTAACAGAGATTCATCTCCTTCTGAGCGCTGAAGGGACTGAAGGCGGCACCACTACCACCTGGCTAAATACAGGACTCTTAAGTAGGAGTCAACCTATATTCAGAAATATTTAAGGAGTATGTACTTTCAGGTTGGATTTCATAACATTTGAATTTTTTTAAATATTTATTTATTTTTATTTTTTTATTATTTATTTATTTATTTTGGTTTTTCGAGACAGGGTTTCTCTGTGGTTTTGGAGCCTGTCCTGGAACTAGCTCTTGTAGACCAGGCTGGTCTCGAACTCACAGAGATCCGCCTGCCTCTGCCTCCCGAGTGCTGGGATTAAAGGCATGCGCCACCACCGCCCAGCCATATTTATTTATTTTTTATGTATACAATATTCTGTGTGTATGCCTGAAGGCCAGAAGAGGGCGCCAGACCTCTTTACAGATGGTTGTGAGCCACCATGTGGTTGCTGGGAATTGAACTCAGGACCTTTGGAAGAGCAGGCAATGCTCTTAACCACTGAGCCATCTCTCCAGCCCCCCCATAACATTTGAATTTACTTTACTTCTATTTACTGAGATAGGATTTCATGTAGTTGAAGATGGTGCTGGATTGCTGCTGTCCTGGTTCCACCTCCTGAGTGCTGGATTACAGGCATGGCCTCCATGCCCAGTTTTGTGGGCGCTAAGGGCTGAACCTAGCTTTCGTGCATGATAATCACTCTACCAGCTGAGCCATGACCTCAGACCTTGAGTAAAATTTTCAAATAGTCAAGTTGGATTAGATGTAATTTTGAACATGTCCTGAACTTAAATTTAGAAATCGTAGCCTGGTGGTGGCGGCTCACATATTTAATCCCAGCAGTTGAGAGGCAGAGGCAGGTGGATCTCTGTGAGTTCAAGGTCAGCCTGGTCTATAGAGTAAGTTCCAGGACAGTCAGGGCTACATAGAAAATCCTGTCTCAAAGAAGAAAAAAAGAAAAGAAAAAAACCCAAACAAACAATTTAGAAACCATGGGGCTGGAGAAATTGCTCAGCAGTTAAGAGTTCTTGCTGTTCTTGCGGAGGCTGGAGGTTCAATTCCCGGGATCCACATGGCAATTCACAGCTGCCTGCAACTCCAGTTCCATGGGATCCACTGCCCTCCTATGACTTCCATGATACTAGGCACAAAAGTGGTGCACAGATACACAGATATACATCGAGGCAAAACACTCATACGTGTAATTTATTTACAAAAAAAATAAATAAATTTAGACAGCGGTGTCCCAAAGATACTCAGTTTTCAAGAGACACTTACCTTAATTTCTCCATATCGAAAAGGATTTTGTACATCTCGTGCCAAAATGGTACTGTTCCCTCTCACCTGACCGGCAGTGACCACTCCTTTGGTGGTGACCATGGCTACCGTTTCATTAGAAGAGGTCCAGGTAAAGTTGCCACTACCTCCCTCCACCTGTGAAAAACCACAACCTATGTTGAACTCTCTGGGAGGAAAGGGGAATCTAAGTGACAATGTAGAACTGGTGAAGTCAAGTTTAGAAACTAATAAAATGATATAATAAATGATCTCTGCACCTGTCAAGCGACCCTGAAGGAGGAAAGGATTAAAGGGAGGGTAAGTAGCTCTCCTGCCACACAAGGTCACAGGGGCTTCAGGGAATAGGACGAAGCACCATAAAACTCACAAGGAAATGACAGACGGCCACACAGAGAGCATGGCAGTTCTTAGGTTTGGTGGGGAGGTAAAAGTCAACAATGAATCTGGGACTGGGCTGCAGCTCCGCAGGCAGAGTGGAGTCTGGGTCTGATCCCCGCACTGCATGGCCAGGTTGTGCATCCCATGTGGTGCAGTCAGGACAACCTGAGGTTACACGGGGGTTCAAGGCCCATCTGAACCATGCATCACAACTTTTTCAACAAAGCACCCTACTAGGGAAACATTTATTTCTGTGTGAATTCCACTATTAGAGGATGTCATACCTGAACTTTGTAACGATTTGCTATGCCCAGAGGATAATGGGGAAACGCCAGAAAGCTGGGGGTAAGCTGGATGGGAAAATAGATCTTCACTTCTTGCTGGTGACTGATTTCATACTTTTTAGGCTGAGCACTGTTGCTCTGCAGGAACAAGAAAAAAAAAATGTCAAAATAGATCTCCTGAGACACTTTCTCGTTTTATTTTGGTTTGTGACAGGGTTTCTCTGTGTAATATCTCGGACTGTCCTGGAACTCGCTTTGTAGACCAGGCTAGCCTCAAACTCACAGAGATCTGCCTGCCTCTGCCCAGCTTTGTGGTGGTGCACGCCTTTAATCCCAGCACTTGGGAGGCAGAGGCAGGGGAATCTCTGTGAGTTCGAGACCAGCCTGGTCTACAGAGCTAGTTCCAGGACAGGCTCCAAAGCCACAGAGAAACCCTGTCTCGAAAAAACAAAACAAACAAAAAAAAAAAAAAAAGGAAAAGTTTCTTAAAGGAACTGTGTGCTCTTTGCACTGGAAGGACAGTCTGTAGAAGCACGCAGTACTGTGTGGCGTGACAGAGGAAGATGGCATGTCACAGCTGCTTTAAATTGCAGCAGCCCGCCCTGCCAGGGCTCCCAGGGATTGGCCAGCTGGTGAGACACCTACCTCCTGAATGCTGGAAGTCAGGGTTGCATCGATCATCGCAACCCCATCTTTCAGGGCTTTCAACACATGGTAAGATCCATTGGAAGTACTTAGTTGCTCTTCAAAATATTCCTTCAGAAACTGGAACGTGATCTTGAGATTCTGAAACCAGTCCAATGGCAAAACAAATCTGAAGATGTATTTTTCCCCAAATACAATTTCCCTAAAACCATTTTAATGCCAAGCCACATAAGACTGTAGCTATGTACTCAAGGGATGAAGACCTAAGAACAGGAGGTGGGTGTGTGCTGGGGAGATGGCTCAGTCATTAAGAGCAGTTGTTGCTCTTGTAGAAGGCTCAATTCAGTTCTCAGCATCCACAAGGCAACTCACAATCACCCATATAGGTCTAGCTCCGGGTTCCAACACATCTGGTCTCTGGGCACCTGCACGCGCATGTACACACCCACAAACACATAATTAAAATTAAATAAATAGAAGCTGGGCCATGGTGGCACACACCTTTAGTCTTAGAGACAGAAGCAGGCAGGTCTCTGAGTTTGAAGCTACCTCCATCCGGTCTAGAGAGCAAGTTCCAGGACAGGCAAGGCTACACAGAGAAGCCCTGTCACAAAATAAAACAAAACAAAACACCCAACCCAAAAATAAATAAATAAACAGGAGCTGGAGAGATGGCTCAGTCCTGCTTTTCCAGAAGATCCCGGGTTAGTTTCCAGTACCGACATGGCAGCTCACAACCATGGAACTCTAGTTCCAGAGGATCCTGTGCCCTCTTCTGGCCTCTGTTCAGTATCAGGAATACATATATGCAGAAAACCACTGTACACACCAAGTTTTTTCTCTGTGAAATAGCCAAGCTGTCCTGGAACTCACTCTGTAGACCAGGCTGGCCTCAAACTCACAGAGATCCGCCTGCCTCTGCCTCCTGAGTCCTGGGATTAAAGGTGTGCGCCACCACCGCACTAAGCTATAATTAATTGATTCAAAAAATAAGTACAAAACTTTTGCTTTCCCTCATGGGAAGTCTGTCAGAAAGGTGTGATTTAAGATGGTATTCGTGATGCATAGTGCCTGACTCTCATCCCAGTCAGTCCTGGGCAGGAAACAGAAGTTTGGTGTGCGGAGAGAGGCTTGTCCCCAGCTGTTACTGGGCTCTTCAGCTCCTGCCTGTAATCCCGACCATATTATGATTTCTAGGTTAGCATTCCCGAAGGACAGCACTAGTTAATGGTAATAATAATCACAACTAATAACTTGCATTTACAAAGGTAAAGATTCAGAGCAAAGGAAGAAAGACGGCTTTCTCCCACTCAGACGGCCCACGCCAGGAGCTGTCCACAGAGGACCTAAGAAAATAAGAGAGGGCTGCGGTGTGGCTCAGCTGGGAGAGTGCTTATCTTGTGTACTCGAGGCCCTGGATTCGAAGCCTAGAAGCACATGAAACTGGACATGGGAACACATCCTAGCACTCTCCTGAGTAGATGCAGAAAGGTCAGGAGTTCAAAGTCATTGTCTTCTACACAGCTAGCTAAAAGTCCAGTGTGGACTATGTGAGATCCTGTCTCAGACAGGGAGCAAAAACAGAGCAAAAACCAAAGAGAGACTCACGTCTGAAATATGAACCCTTGTGCTGCTTTTATCAAACACATCAACTGTAACGACATACACCTGGCCCACCTCGAGACTCCATCGGCCGCCAGGATGAACCGTGAAACCTGCATGCAAAGCAAGAAACATGAGACTGGGAAGAGGTCCGTGTCCTCCTACTGCGAGGTAACAACTACGAACTTAAAAACAAAAGACGCATCACATAGTTACTCTCTACTGTTATAAACACCGGGGCCAAGCATAGTGGTTTGAATGAGACGTCCCCTCAACAAGTTTCAGGCATTTCTTGGTCCCACTCCTGGCTGCTTGGGGAGGAATACTAGGAGTAGCCTTATCGGAGGAAGCTTGTCACTGTGAGCAGGCTTAAGGTTCCAACAGCCTCCACCTTCTGCTTGTGGGCACAGCCATGTGTGCCCAGCTGCTGCTCCAGTGCACACCTGCCAGGTGCCATGCTCCCGTCATGACAATGATTGATTTCTAGCCCTCTGGAAATGTCAGCCCCAAATATAAATCCTTCCTCCCCTCAGGTGCCATGGCCATGGTGTCTCGTCAGAGCAGCAGAGAAAACAAGTAGGGTGGGGCTCGCTTGTCACCTCAGCACTCGGAGGTGGATCTTTGTGAGTTCAAGGCCAGCCTGGTATTCAGAGCAGATTCCAGGACAGCCAGGGCTACACAGAGAGACCTTGTCTTAGAAAAACAAAACAAAACAAAAAAACAAAAGAAAGAAGGAAAGTAAGGGAACGAATCAAAGTCAGGTAGAATTCAAAGTCTGAGACTTCGGCAGTCCTTTTATGTTTAATGTATTCATTTAAATTATTCAACTCTCTGAAAGCCATTATCTAAAATTACCTAAATATCCAGGCTCTATGACACATATGGTAGCGTTTGGCAGTCCAGATACAGAGCGCATATGGACATCTTAATTTTTGCTAAGGAAGTTATCTGAGCCAGTACTGGGTACAAAAAGAAAGATGAGCCACCGAAGAAAAACGTAAATGTACAAACAAAACTACACACACACACACACATACACACACACACACGCCTGTGTTTCATTTTCTTTGGAAAGCCAAAACTTAAATATGAACACTTCTGAGAAAGCCTGAGGACAGCCCAGCAAGCTGGCTCAACAGTAACATGCAGCTGCTGCTAAGTCTGAAGCTAAGCTTGATCCCCAGGACCCACACGGTAGGAGAAGGCTGGCTCCCACAGCTGTCACCTGACTACACACACACACACACACACACACACACACACACTGCTGTGAGGACACGCACACACACTGCTGTGAGAACACTCACACACACACTTCTGTGAGAACACACACACACTTCTGTGAGAACATGCACACACACTGCTGTGAGAACACGCATGGCCGTCTGGTTCACACTCCACTGCCCTCCCCCAGCAAACTTGCTGCCATCGGCTCCCTACAGCTCCACTTCCTCCTCTTCAACATGCAGTCATGTGCAAGTTTCTCTTCTCTTAGGTTCTCTCTGGCAGAGGATGTCGATCAGCTGTCAGACTTGCCCAGCAAGATGAAACCTTGGGATCCATCCCCAGCACCACCTAACCCAAAGTGGTGGTGCCCACCTGCAGCTGTAGCGCTTGGGAGATGGGGAGGATAAAAACTCCTGGATATCATCTGCTACATCATGAGGCCAGCCTGGGCTACATGAGGCCTGTCTCTCCGTGTCTTTTTCTACCTGCTTTTCTTCTTTTCAAAACTGAGCACTTTTACTGCCAATGTGATCCAGACGTCCTATACTAGTCTTTTACTTTTATTTATTTATTTTCTTATTTTAGTTATTTTCATTTTATGCATATGAGTGTCTGCATGTATAGTATGTCTGTGTCCCGTGTGCAAGAAGTGCCTGAGGAGGCCAGAAGAGACGATCAGATCCCTTGAAACTGAAGTTATAGCCACCCTGAGAATACAGGAATCGAACCTGGGTCCTCTGAAAGAGCAGCCAGTGTTCTTAACCACTGAGCCACGCCTCTAGTTCCATGTTTGTTTGTTTGTTTGACAGTCTTGCAATGTAACAGCCCAGGCTGGCTGAGCGAACAGCAGTCCTGCCCTGGCCACCAGGAGTACCGTGCTTGGCGCCACAACCAGCTTAGGCTTTCAGCCATTTTTGGATTAGTCAGGAACTTGACATATATATATATAATTCTGCTAGGGAATCAGGGACACACCTGCCACTCAGATGGCGTCCAGGAAGCAACCATTCTTTTGTAGGTATGACATTTTAGATGCTTTAAGATGACTAACAGCTGGCCATGCTGACAAAGGAATACAATCCTAATATTAGAAAGTGAAACCGTGTCTCAAAAAAGAAAATTGTGTGTGGGTGTGCAAGTGTGGGTGCAGGTGCCCTCAGAGCCTGGAAGAAGGCAGATGCCCTGACGCTGCAGTTGCAGGTGTTCGGAAGCTACCTGACACGGGCGCTGACCTCAGGTCTTCTGGACCAGCAGCAAGTCTGTTAACTGCTGAGTCATTTCTCCAGTCTTATCATCACTTTTTTTTTTTCTTTGGTTTTTCGAGACAGGGTTTCTCTGTAGCTTTGGTGCCCGTCCCGGAACTAGCTCTTGTAGACCAGGCTGGCCTCGAACTCCCAAAGATCCACCTGTCTCTGCCTCCCGAGTGCTGGGATTAAAGGCGTGCGCCACCACCGCCCGGCTTTATCATCACTTTTTTTTTTTTTTTTTTGTTTTTTGTTTTTCAAGACAGGGTTTCTCTGTGGTTTTGGAGCCTATCCTGGAACTAGCTCTGTAGACCAGGCTGGTCTCAAACTCACATAGATCCGCCTGCCTCTGCCTCCCGAGTGCTGGGATTAAAGGCATGCGCCACCACCGCCCGGCTTTCATCACTTTTTAAGAATTAATTTATTTATTTAATGTGCACTGGTGTTTTGCCTGCATGCATGTCTGTGTGAGAGAGCTGGAGTCCCTGGAACTGGACTTACAACAGTTGTGAGCTGCCATGAAGGGGCTGGAATCGAACCCAGGTCCTCTGAAAGGGCAGCAGGAGCTCTTAGCCATCCCTTCAGTCCCAGCCCATAATCATTTTTAATAAGGTATTTTACCAAGAACCATGCCTACTATGCTCAGAGAAGTTTAGACTGGCCACTAAAATTGACAAAAGGATACTTTTGTGGACAAAGACCAGGTTAGTTTGGCCCAGCTGGAGAGCGGTGACCGTGGCTGTTTTCTCATCCAGCAGAGCCACTTTCCCAGAAGTAGAGCGGTTATTCGCGCATCTGTGGTCCTGCAATTCCAATGTGTAATGTTCCAGGGGAAATTTCACCTCTGCAAGACATGAAAGATGAATGAACCGTCCAAGACAGTGGTGTCCAGTGTAGTGTGAGGGAGACAGACAGACACCTGTAACCATCCAGGACAGTGGTGTCCAGTGTAGTGTGAGGGAGACAGACAGATGTCCAGGACAGTGGTGTCCAGTGTAGTGTGAGGGAGACAGACAGACGTCCAGGACAGTAATGTCCATTGTAGTGTAGTGTGAGGGAGACAGACAGACAGCTGTAACCATCCAGGACAACAGTGGTGTCCACTGTAGTGTGAGGGAGACAGACAGGCACCTGTAACCGTGTCCAGGACAGTGGTGTCCTAGACTAAACCCATAGCAGGATCCCTTTCTGGTCCCTTCTTTCTCTTTTTCTTTCTTTCTTTCTTTCTTTCTTTCTTTCTTTCTTTCTTTCTTTCTTTCTTTCTTTCTCCCTCTCTCCCTCCCTCTCTCTCTCTCTCTCTTTCTTTCTTTCTTTTTTTTTTCAAGACAGGGTTTCTTTGTAGCTTTGAAGCTTATCCTGGATCTAGCTCTTGAAGACCAGGCTGGCCTTGGATTCACAGATCCACCTGTGAATTAAAGGCATGTGCCATTACCTCCTGGGTTCTGGTCCCTTTTTCACAAGGATGAATCCGCACGGCCACTGGCAAGAAGGGATGCTCTGACCTAACTGGTAACTTATACACTTGAAAACTAGTGAGCCACTGAGTTTGTGGCTGCACCCTTGTAATCCCAGCACCTAGAAGGAGTGACCAGAAGATCAGGAGTTCAAGGCTAGCCAGGTTACCTGGGGAGTTTGAGGTCACCTGAGTTTAGCTGAGATACTGTCTCAAATGACAGCAACAGCTGGGCACAGTAATGCGCACCTTTCATCCAAGTATACAGGAGGGAGGCAGGTGGGTCTTGTGAGCTCAAGGCCAGCCTGGTCTACAGAAAGAGTTCCAAGACAGTCAGGGCTGTGTAAAGAAGAAATAAACAAACAAGGCAATATAGGGGCTAAAGAGATGACTCAGTGGTTGAAGGTGTGCACTGCTCTTCCAGAGGAGCAGGGTTCAGGACACAGTATCCACTTCACAACAACCTGTACTCCAGCTCCAGGGGATCTACTGCCCTCTTCAGGACTCTGTGTGCACCTACACTCACATAACCACACACAGATATATACATATATACATAATTAAGATTAAAATACATCTTTGTAAAAACAAAGGACTAAGTTAACAGAGATCAGATAACTTTTTCTTTTTTCTTTTTTCTTTTTCTTTCTTTCTTTTTTTTTTTTTTTTTTTTTTTTTTGCTTTTCGAGACAGGATTTCTCTGCATAACAGTCCTAGCTGTCCTGGAACTAGCTCTTGTAGACCAAGCTGGCCTCGAACTCACAGAGATCCGCCTGCCTCTGCCTCTCGAATGCTGGGATTAAAGGTGTGCGCCACCACCGCCAGGCCAGATAAGCTTTTCTCACTTCCCCTATCAGCTGAAAATTCTGGGCTGTCACCTTAACAGTGGGTGCAAATGCTGAAGCTAAATGTCATAACTAAAGCTGAATTATGTCAATAAGCTCTTTGGAATATGCAGACTTCAGGTACTTAGAAGCATTTTCCCACAACATCTGAAACGCAAAGAAGTGGCCGTGGTTTGTGCACCAGGAAGAGGCATGAGTCCGAGGGAAAGCTACGCCGTCTTACCTGTCATTCTTCCCTGAACCATTTTTGCAACCTGGTATTTAATATAGGCTCCTACTAAGAGATACGTATCGTGAGATGGTATAAGAAATATGTTCTCCAGAACAAGCAGACGGATCAAGGCTGCCGAGACTTTCTAAAAGAGGAAGGAGAAGAAAATTTCCATAGGCAAAAGTCATTACGCTCCCACCCTTGTTCAGAGCCTACTTTTTAAAAAACGATTTATTTATTTGTATGTTATATGCATTGGTGTTTTGCCTGCATGTCCGTGTGAGGGTGTCAGATCCCCTGGAACTGGAACTACAGACAGTTGTGAGCTGCCATGTGGGGGCTGGGAATTGAACCCAGGTCCTCTGGAAGAATAGCAGTGCTCTTACTTAGCCTCTGAGCCATGTCTCCAGCCCCACAGCTTACTTTTAATAAGCTAAAAAGTAGCTTTTACACTTATTTGTTTGTTTTTATGTGTGTGGAAATGTGGCTGTCACAGGGCAACTTGCAGAAATCAGTTCTCTCCTTCCGCCACGTGGTGCTCAGGATCAAACGCAGGTTGTTAGGCTTGGCAGCGAAGTGCTCTTACCCACTGAGAGATCTCATCTGCCCCCTCTTTCTTTTAATAAGTTTAAAAAATATATAAAGAGCAAAAAAATTTCCTAATAATCACAAATCATTTCAGGTTAACCTGGAAGTGGCCATGAAACCATCTAACAGAGATGCAGTCTATTAATCCAGAGCTCTTGGGTTCTAGCTCTGTCTGTCTGTCCGTCTCTTTCTCCCTCTCCCTCTCCATCTCTTTAGTCCCCCACACACACCCCACTGACAGGCCCTGTGCAGATTAAAGCAAAAGGGAGGCAGGCGCAAAAGGCAAGTGCAGCACCCCTCACCCCCTTTTCTTTCTTAAAGAGTTTACTGTTTATTTTAGCCAAGCAGTGGTGCACACCTCTAATCCCAGCACTCCAGAGACAGAGGCAGGGGGATCTCTGAGTTTGAGGCCAGCCTTGTGTACAGAATGAGTTCCAGGACAGTCAGGGCTACACAGAGAAATCCTGTCTGGGAGGGGGTGGGTTTTAATGTGCATGGGTATTTTACTTGCATGTATGTCTGTGAACTATGTGTGTGCCTGAGTCCTTTGGAGGTGAGAAGAGGGTGTTGGATCCCCTGAGAATGAGATCGTAGATGGTTGTGAGCTGCCATCTGGGTGCTGGGAATTGAACCTGGGTCCTTTGGAAGAGCAGCTAATGCTTTTAACTGCTGGGCCAGCTCTACAGCCCGATTCTTATTAAAAGCCAGCATTGTTCTACCCCAGCATCAGTTTATTGGGTTGTCTAGTAGGATGCACACACAGTTGTTCTTTGGTCATGTAAATTAAATGCTTACCTAAGTTAAATGTATCTAATACATTACTATATATATATGGTCTTTTGAGACAGGGCTTCTCTGTCCTGGAACTTGCTCTGTAGGCCAGGCAGGCCTGGAACTCACAGAGATCTGCCTGCCTCTGCTTCCTGAGTGCTGAGCTTAAAGGCCTGTGCCACCACTGCCTAGCTGTTAGTTATAATTTATAAATACATTACAACAGGAATCTGGGTATGATGCTACAAGGCTATAATTCCACTATTTAAGATCCTGAGACAGGAGGATCAGAAGTTTGAGGCCAGTTTGGCTACAAAGAGGGACTCTACCATAAAACCAAAATAGACCCAGAGCTGGGGAGATGGCTTAGCCAGCACAGCCCTTGCAGACAAGCATGAGGAGCTGAGGGCATACTGGTGTGTTTGTCATCCAAGCTCAAGGGAGTGAACAGCTGGATCCCCAGGAACAACCTGATCAGTGAGCCTCAGGTCACTGAGATTCTGACTCCAGAAAGAGGGGGAGTGGCTCCTGAAGGGCATCTAAGGACGCCTCTGGTCTTCAAAACCACACCAGAGGAAAACCCACACTAAAACAAGTAAGTAAGTAAATAACAGTTGAGGGTGTAGCTTAGTAGTAGAGTACATGCATGCAATCCCAGTACTAGGTGGCTGAGCTTGGAGGATCACTGTAAGTCCGAGGCCAGCCTGGGCTACAAAGTGAATTCCAGGCTAGTCTGGACTACAAAGGTAGATCCTGTCTGGAAAACCTATGGACACAGTGACACACGCCTTTAATTCTAACACTTGGGAGACAGAGGCATGAGGCTCTCTGTGAGTTCAAGGCTAGCCTGATCTATACAGTGAGCTAAGAACAACCAGAGCTACAGAGAGGGACCCTGTCTCAAAAGAAAAACAAAACAAAAACCTAAAAAACAGAGGCTGAGAAATGGCTCAGTTGTTACATGCTTGCTGTGCAAACTTGAAGATCTAAGTTCAGTTCCCAGTACCCATGTAAAACAGTTGGGCACAGTGGATTGCAGAGCTAGGGAGGCAGAAAGTCAGGAGGATGTCTGGGCCTTGCAGGGCCCAGCAAGTCTAGCCAACCCAGTGAGCTCTAGTCTCAGTGAGAGAGACTCTGTCTCAAAAACTACGGTGGAGAAATGACTGCGGAAAGACACCCTAACATCCACTTCTGGCATCCACACACGTCAGCACAAACACACACCTACATTAAATCAATTAGTTAATCTTTGGGTAAATATAAGTACACTGCAACAAAACTAAGGATTCAAAAGAGGCTCATGAAGCTATGAGCTGACCCAGTGAGTAAGGCTCCTGTCGAGCAAGCCTGCGGGATCTAAGTTTGAGCCCTTCAACCCACATAAAGATGGGCAGAAAGGGACAGACGCCACAACACTGTCCTCCGACCTTCACACAAGTGCTACTAACAAACAAACAAATTAAAACATTTTAAAATGTTTAAAACAAGCCGGGCGGTGGTGGCGCACGCCTTTAATCCCAGCACTCGGGAGGCAGAGGCAGGTGGATCTCTGTGAGTTCGAGACCAGCCTGGTCTACAAGAGCTAGTTCCAGGACATGCTCCAAAGCCACAGAGAAACCCTGTCTCGAAAAACCAAAAAAAAAAAAAAAAATGTTTAAAACAGAAGTTTAGAGAAAAATGAAGGGGGGCTGGTGAGATGGCTCAGTAGTTAAGAGCACTGACTGCTCCTCCAGAGGACCCGGGTTCAATTCCCAGCACCCACATGGTGGCTAGCAACTGTCTATAACTCCAGTTCCAGAGAATCTGACATCGTTATACCAATGCGCATGAAATAAAGTTAAATAAAGAAAAAAAAAAGAAAAATGAAGGGGGCTGGAGAGATGGCTCAGTGGTTAAGAGCATTGCCTGCCTTTCCAAAGGTCCTGAGTTCAATTCCCAGCAACCACATGGTGGCTCACAACCATCTGTAATGAGGTCTGGTGCCCTCTTCTGGCCTGCAGACATACACACAGACAGAATATTGTATACAAAATAAATAAATAAATATTTAAAAAAAGAAAAATGAAATTATGCTGGAGAGATAGCTCAGAGGTTAAAGAGCACTGGCTGCCCTTCCAGAGGTGCTGAGTTCAATTCCCAGCAACCATATGGTGGCTCACAACCATCTACAGTGGGGTCTGGTGCCTGCAGGCATACATGCAGACAGAATACTGAATACATAATAAATTTTAAAAAAAAGAAAGAAAACTGAAGTTAATGGCAAGTCACTAATAAATGCCAGCAAACCAAATAAAGGTGAAACAGGCAAAGACCGGAGTTCTTGGAAGATGCAGCACCCCGTGTTCAAAGTCCTTTCATTTGACCACAAAAGATAAAGTTCCAGATGGCAACTTATGCAATACAGCGTACATCGCTTTGTATCTTTTGTTTTGGATAGGCTCTCACTTATGTGGCCCAGACTTCAAACTCACTATGCAGTCGTCCATCTGGATTTATTTATTATGTATACAGTGTTCTGTATGCATATATGCCTATGCACCAGAAGAGGGCACCAGATCTTCCTACAGATGGTTGCAAACCACCATGTGGTTGCTGGGAATTGAACTCAGGAACTCTGGAAGGGCAGCCAGTGCTCTTAACCACTGAGCCATCTCTCCTGGCACGATCGTCTGGATTTCTAAGCTGCATCCAAGGTTAAAACACTGATGGAGGGAGCCGGGCGGTGGTGGCGCACGCCTTTAATCCCAGCACTTGGGAGGCAGAGGCAGGCGGATCTTTGTGAGTTCGAGACCAGCCTGGTCTACAAGAGCTAGTTCCTGGAGAGGCTCCAAAACCACAGAGAAACCCTGTCTCGAAAAACCAAAAAAAAAAAAAAAAAAAAAAAAACCACTGATGGAGGAGATATCTCAGCAGAGTGCTGATGTACAAGCATCAGGACCTAAATTTGAACCCAGTTGGGTTCAGTGGCACACTCCTGTAATCTCAGCACTGGGGAGATGGAGAAAGGAGTTTCCCTGGAATTCACCAGCTAGCTGAGCAGAAGAGCCCCAGGTTCAGTGAGAGAGCCTGTCTCAAAAGATGAGGTAGAGCGCTGGCTACTGTTTCCCTCTCATAAAGTCTCCCAGATGCCATAAGCAAGCAGCTCTCTTGTTGTGGGATATTATTGTAAGATGTGTTCATTTGTTCACACTGTGGAACATTTGTTTAATGATGCAAAGATGTGGTGCGCTGTTTTATGTTGCACTTGCTTAACTCTGAAGCTGTGTTACTTGGCCTGTCTAAACACCTGACTGGTCTAATAAAGAGCTGAACGGTCAATAGCTAGGCAGGAGAGAGGATAGGCAGGGTTGGTAGGCAGAGAATAAATAGGAAGAGCAATCTAGGCTGCTGGGCAATATTATTTTAAGCTGTGTGACTTTTGTTTATGCTGCATTTGTTTGACTTGGTGAAGCTGTGATTCTTTGCCCATCTAAAAGAGCTGATGGTCCTAATAAAGAGCTGAAAGCCCACTGGCAAGGCAGGAGCAAGGATGGGCGGGGCAGGCAGACAGAGAGGATAAGCAGAAGGAAAAACAAGGAAGAGGAGGAGCAAGGAGAGAACAAGGGGAAGAGGCCGGTCAGCCATGGAGTGAGAGTGAAAGTAAAATACACAGGAGTAAGGGAAGGAAAATGCCAGAGACAAGAGGTGGCTGGGTAATGAGAAAAGCAGACTATAAACAAACCAAGCTAAAGCCGGGCATGCATAACTAAGAATAAGCTCAGTGTGTGATTTATTCGGGAGCTATGTAGTGGTCCCTGCCAAAAGAGTATCACACTATACTAGGCTCTAAAGAAAAGGAGAAGAGAAAGAGAACGCTAGGCTGGGGCCAGCCACCCAACCACACAACCAGCCAGAGTAAGAAGGGAAGACAGATATATAGAACAAAGAAAGGTTAAAAAACCCGGAGCCAAATGATAAATGGGAGCTGGGCCGTGGTGGTGGGGCACACTTTTAATCCCAGCACTCGGGAGGCAGAGGCAGGTGGATCTCTGAGTTGAGGCCAGCCTGGTCTACAGAGTGAATTCCAGGCCAGTCTGGGCTACACAGAGAAACCCTGTCTCAAAAAAAAAAAAAGATAGATGGGGTGATTTAAGAAAAGCTGGCTAGAAATAAGCTAAGCTAAGGTCAAGCATTCATAAGTAAGAATAAGTCTCCATGTATTTATTTGGGGGCTGAGTGGCAGGCCCCCAAAGAGTAAAAAAGAAAAAAATCCCAACTATATTCTCCTCTCCATGCTCCCCCCATCATGGTTTCTGCCTCATCACAGGCTATAGAAATGGATTGATTCTTCAGCTGATTGGAGACTAAAACCAATTAGTGACCAAAACAATTATTTTTCCTATACTGAAAAATAAAAGGGGACCGGATTGATGTCTAGTGGTTAAGAACACTAGTCGCTCATGCAGGGGACCTGGGTTCAATTCCCAGAATCCTCTGTAACTCCAGTCCCTGGCATCTTCCTGCTTCCAAGAACATCAGGCACACATGTGGTGCACACACATGTGCATGCAAACACCCGTAACTTTAAATTAAAGACATTTTAAAATAATTTTTAAAAATTTAAATAACAAAAGCTTTGGACTGGGCATAGTAGTGCACACCTTTTTAAAAAAATTTTTTCATGCCCACTGGTTGCCTGTGTGAGGGCATTGAATCCTCTGCAACAGGAGCTGCAGACAATTATGATCTGTCATGTGGGTGCTGAGAACTGAACCTGAGCCCTCTGGAAGAGCAGCCAGTGCTCCTAACTACTGAGCCATTTCTCCAGCCCTGGTAGTGCACACCTTTAATCCTAGTACTCAGAAGGCAAAAGCTAAAGGATCTGTAGGTTGGAGACCAGCTTGGTCTACACAGTGAACTTTAAGCCATCCAGGACATCATAGAGAGACCCTATCTCAAAAAAAAAAAAAAAAAAAAAGTAGATATTTTTATTTTATTATTTTTTTGTTTTTGTTTTTTGAGACAGGGTTTCTCTGTGTAGCTTTGGAACCTGTCCTGGAACTCTGTAGACCAGGCTGGCCTCAAACTCACAGAGATTCGCCTGCTCTGCCTCCCTAGTGCTGGGATCAAAGGCGTGCGCCACCACCGCCTGGAGCAGTTAGCTATTTTTAACGGAGAATGTCAGTATATGGGGCGGCTCGGTGGTGAAGCACTGCCTACCATGTACAAGGCATGGATTTGATCCTCAGTATCAAAGTCACACTGTGTAGCCCCGGCTGGCCTGGAATTCACTCTGTAGACCAGACTGACCTCAAACTCACAGAGATCCAGGCTTTGTCTCCTGAGTGCTGGGATTAGAGGGGTGTGACATCACAGGAGTTGTGAAACGGCTTCTTCAAAATGATGCCTATTGGCCCAGATAACAGCAAGTTAGCGGTGTCTACTCTATTCCCCATGGGAAGATTCCGGAAGGCTGTTTCTAGTGCCGCTGTTTACCTTGTAGAATGGCTCATAAATTCGGACTTTCACAACTGCAGCTCCAGTTCTCATCCCAGACACCAAAACCACGTCTCCTTGTCGCTCCTCTTTTTCCATCTCAACTATATAGTCAGGGGGAGAATATTCTGCTTCAGAGAATTTCAGGATCCTAGACACAAAGTAAGATTTGTCTCTAGTAGGAGTAATAGTCTTCTAAACTTTAGTTTCTATGAAGTCTGTTCATGTAAACAGTTCTGAAATACCTTTGCTTACTTGTGGGCTTTTTGAAACAGTATAACACAGGCTGGCCTCGAACTTGGATTTGAAACAGTATAACCCAGACTGGCCTCGGACTTGGATTTGAAACAGTGTAACCCAGGCTGGCCTCCACCGATTTGCTATGTAGCAGAGGCTCGCCCTGGAGGACTACTACTTTCTTTTTTCAAGACAGGTTTTCTCTGTGTAGCCCTGGCTGTCCTGGAACTTGATCTATAGACCAGGCTGGCCTCAAACTCAGAGATTCACCTGCCTTTGCCTCCTGAGTGGTAAAATTAAAAGTGTGCTTCACCACTGTCCAGCTCACCCTGAAACCTTCAATCCCCCTGCTTCAGCACCTCCACCCCTCACTCCCAGTATTAGGATTATAGTTCTGTGCCACCGAGGCTGATTTGAGTTTTTTTTTTTTTGTTTTGTTTTGTTTGGGTTTTTTTTTGGTTTTTCAAGACAGGGTTCTGATTTGAGTTTTTAATTTCTGATTTCCAGAAGGACTAGCCTATGGTTAAGACTGTTCTCGAACTATAATTTAGGCTGTCTGTGATATGTTCTTTGGTACTGAAAACAGAATGTTGTTGTTTTAATTTTTTTAAGGTGTTCTGACTGTGTAGCCCTGGCTGGTCTGGAACTCACTATGTAAACCAAGTTAGTTTTGAACTCACAGAGATCAGCTTGCCTCTGCCTTCTGAATGCTGGGACTAAAGGTGCTTGCTAAATCAACGGGCTAATGATCTCACTCAGTTTCAGCATGTGCCAAGAGCTTGAGCTCACGGATCTCCCAACAGAGGCTCAAGGGAACTCTCATGTAGGTTCCCACATTTACCCCCTCTATCTTTCTACCAAAGATATTTGCCCTAATGAATGTCTCTGTTTAAAACTTTCCAGACAGCAGGCTTATCAAGGTCCACACAGACGGCTGCTGTGCACAGGGTTTCATAGGGACACGTTGTCGTCAGAGCCAGGTGGCTTATGTCGGGGTTCAGCTTTACCTAATTTTGCTAAACAGCTCTTCTCTGGCTGACTCGTTATCCTGGGCAATGCTCCACTCAAACACCATGCCTGCCAGAGTGCTGAACGTGTTCCCTGCAGAGCAAGCCAAAAGCAGTGAGATAGAGTCACATATTCCAAAACATTCCAGTGATGACTCCACTGAAACACACGCATGAAGAAGACCCTTACAAGACAATGTGAGTGCGGCTTCCAACAGACTGGCATTTAATTATTTATTTAGGTTTTCGAGACAGGGTTTCTCTGTGTAACCCTGGCTGTCCTGGAACTAGCTGTGTAGACTAGGCTGGCCTCAAATTCACAGACCCACCTGCCTCTGCCCCCTGAGTGTTGGAATAAAGGTGTGCACCCCCATGGCCTGGCTCCAACAGACTTTCTAGAGTAGAATGGACCCATGTAGACTCACTGCCAGCTGCAGGCATACTTAACCCTGGTTCCTTCAAAACAAGTTGTCATAAAACTAGATTCTAAAAGTTATTTTTTCATGTCTTAAAAATTAGTCCAGTCTTGGGCTATGAGGTGGTGGGAAGGCAACTCACAGTGGGAGCCTGACCGCCTGAGTGCCATTTAGTAATGGTGGAAGGAGAGGGCTGTCCTCCAACCTCCACATGCACACCATAGCGTACATGCATGCCATAGCATACATGTGCATATGTGCACTCACACAGACAACACAGTAAAAGAAATTTTAAAACCTGTTTACTGAATAATTTACAAGTATAGCAGTGATGACTTTTTAAATATCGTTTTACATCAGTATAGCATATTTAAGGCAATGTATCAGGTGGTGGTGGCACAGTGGTGGGCTGATCTCTGTACATTGGAGGACAGCCTGGTCTACATAGTGAGTTCAGCCAATAGCTGCTGAGATACCAGCCCATTGGGGCGTGGTCTCTCTCTCTTTAAAAAAGCTGCCACTGCCCTCCGCTTGCTCTCTGGCTTCAGCGACTAGCCTCCCTTCCTGATTGCACAGAGGGCTGTTGTCTGGGATGGTGATCTGTAAATTTTTCCCACTTAAATAAATAACCATTCTACTAATCATAATCCCATACTGGTGGGGGATTGTTTGTGACTTACGCCTTCACAGACCCAACCAATTTTTTTTTTGTTGTTTTTGTTTTTTCAAGACAGGGTTTCACTGTAGCTTTAGAGCCTGTCCTGGAACTAGCTCTTGTAGACCAGGCTGACCTCGAACTCACAGAGATCCGCCTGCCTCTGCCTCCCGAGTGCTGGCATTAAAGGTGTGTACCACCACTGCCCAGCCTGACTAACTTCTTTTTTTTTAAACTTTTAATGATTTATTTAACTCTATTCCATGTACATTGGTGTGAAGGTGTCAGATCTTGTGGAACTGCATTTTCAGACAGCTGTGAGCTGCCATGTGGGCGCTGGAAACCGAACCCGGGTCCTCTGGAAGAACTGCTGAGCCATATCTCGAGCCCTCTGACTTGTAGTTTTGTTTTTGTTTTTTGTAAGAAGGCAGCTAATACACTGAACTACTTTCCGCACGGCCACGCCTCCTGCATGTGAGCCCAGAGAAAACAGGTCATGTTCACAATCTGCTGGCAGTTTCCGAGCTCAGCCCTCCTCCGGCCCCTTACCTTGAGCATCCAGAGCCCTCACCATCAGCTCCAGGGGCCCGTCGTCCACATACAGCTCCCGGGTGCGAGACACAATTTCTATGCTGTCTATCACATCGACCTTAACATCACAGCGCAGCTCATGGTCAGTCACTGCAAGGGACAAAGAGCTGACTATTTAAGGAAACTTGTCACCAATCAATAGATGTCTCAAATACTCAGAGTTTAAAGGTTATACAAGGTAAGCAGCCAGAGCTATGTAGAGAGACTGCCTCAAAAAGTCAAAAAAAAGAAGCTCTGTTTCATGACAGGGCTGCGTGGGGAAATGTCCTGCCGAGCCTGAGGATGAGAGAACTGAATTTTTTTTTTAATTTTAAATTTTATTTTATGTGGATAGGTGTTTTGGCTGCATGTAAGTCTATGTACTATGTTCATGCAGTGCCTCAGGAGGCCAGAAGGAGATTTTGGATCCCCTGGAATTGGAGTGCAGGTAGCTGCTCTTCCAGAGGTTCTGAGTTCAATTTTCAGCAAACACATGATGGCTCCCAAATGTCTCTAATGAGATCTAGTGCCCTCTTCTGGCATGCAAGCATAATGCAGTCAGAAAGACAGTATATATAATAAATAAATATATATTAAAGAGAGAGAGGGATGCTTCTCCGCTAAGAGCTGTGTGTCAGGCCCATCCCTGAATTCCTGCAGAATTATATGCTAATGTTTCTTGTATGCCAAGTTCCTAACCAATTGAAAAAGGCCTGAAAGATATACTGGTTGCAGTGACTGACACCTAGAATCCTGGCATCTTAGAGGCTAAGGCAGGAAGATTGCTGCCTGTTCAACCAGCCTGAGCTGCTATACAGCAAGGCCCTGTCACAGAAAATCCCACAGCGTGTGTCACTGAGGGACCTGTTTTACTCCTTGTCGTTTTTTTCTTCAACACATGATGTGGTTCATTTAATGCAGCAGTGATTTTTTTCTTTTGCAACAAAACTTGGTGGTGAGAGTTCTTTAAAACATATATTTAAATAACTTTACATTTACATATAACATCTTAGAAAAAAAAGCAGAGAACTCAATCCCACACACCTCAGAACCCCAAGCACACATTGCAAAACAGAATAACACATTATTAAACGAGACAAAGGACTCAACAGATTTTGTCTGTTGGTTTGTTAATGGGGAGGGGATGCCACAGGTGGCTCACATTTTGGGTTGAGGAGGGCTCTTTATTATCACTTTTGTGTTTGTCAAAACTAATATATAAAAATTATATATATAAGTTTTGAAGGAAACCAGACTTTGAATTTCCATACAGTTCCTGATTTTTACAAGAGTTCCTTCTGAGTTCAGGCTCCCGTACCAATGCCTGGGCCAGAGAGGGAGAAGAGTCAAGGTTGTGGAGAGGAAGCAGTAGGCTTTGGGCAGTATGTACCAGGAAGTGACAGTTAACAATGGTGTGGACTACGTGAATAGTAAGGGGGAGGTGCCGCAATGGCTTCTTTCCTGAGGGGCTCAAGTCTACACAGTTGTCTCTGGGGGCAGGGCTCCCTTGTTTGGATATACAGTCTTCTGGAAGCTTAAAGATGTCATGGAATCATAATGTAGAAAACTGAACTCCTAGTGGCACTGAAGAAGCAGGGACGACAGAGCACACAGACCTTCCCACAATGTGCCGGCTCGAGGGGACTTAGGAACGAGCAGAGGGAGCAAGAGTGACGCTGGTGGGGAAAGCAAGGTCACCGAGCTGAGATCTAGAGAGGCCTGGAGCTGAAATCAAACCTGACAGGCTGCAGGGATCAAAGGGAGCAGCTCCACTTATTAGACATCTTATCCAAATCCCAGCACTTGAGAGGCAGAGGCAGGCAGACCTCTGAGTTTGAGTCCAACCTGGTCTACAGAGTGAGTTCCCAGGACAGTCTGGGCTACACAGAAAACCCCTGCTTCAAAAAAAAAAAAAAAAAAAAAAAAAAAAAAACAAGCCTAAACCAAACCCAAACCAACCAAACAACTCCCCTGCCCCCGAGAAAGACATCTTATCTTATAAGTCATTGCAGTGTTTCTAGTGGAAGGACTGTGACTTAGGTCACCCACGTGGGGCAGTGGACAAGTGCAGCGAGGTCTGTCAGGAGGATTTGCTAAGAGGCACAGGGATGGACTAGGGGGACCGTAGCAATGCAGAATAGTTATGAAATTGAGATTCCTTTTGGGGTGTGAAGCATCTGAAGGGAAGAGATGCCAGCCTCATGGGTAGAGGGTTTGAGGATGGGTAGAGCTGAGAAGCAATGTTTGATATTCCTTGTCCTTTTTTTAAATATTTATTTATTTTATTATGTATACAATATTCTGTCTGTGTGTCTGCCTGCAGGCCAGAAGAGGGCACCAGATTTCATTACAGATGGTTGTGAGCCACCATGTGGTTGCTGGGAATTGAACTCAGGACCTTTGGAAGAGCAGGCAATGCTCTTAACTGCTGAGTCATCTCTCCAGCCCCCTATTCCTTGTCTTTTTAAGTGGAATTTTGTTTTGTTTTGTTTTTGAGACAGGGTTTCTCCATTGCTTTTGGAGCCTGTCCTGGAACTAGCTCTTGTAGCCCAGGCTGGCCTCGAACTCACAGAGATCCACCTGTCTCTGCCTCCCGAGTGCTAGGATTAAAGGTTGACCACCACCACCCAATGGTTGTTTTTTAAAATTTATTTATTTAGATAAGTAAAATGGCGGTACTGTATGGGAACTGTACTAATGAGCCTCTAATCTGTGTATAGCGGTCAGAGGACAACTTGAAAGCATGGGCTCCTTCCCACACGTGGATGCCTGAGATCAAACTCAAGCTGTCAGACTTGGCAGCAAAGACCTCTGCCCACTGCGCCACCTGACCAGCCCCCTGGGGTTTTTTTTGTTTGTTTGTTTGTTGTTCCCACCTCTTTGGACTCTGAATTCCGATTTTTGTTTTGTTTTTAGTTGCTTTATTTCCTTAAGACAGGGTCTCGATGCTGGGCAGTGGTGGTGCACGCCTTTAATTCCAGCACTAAGGATGCAGAGGCAGGAGGATCTCTATGAGTTCGAGGCCAGGCTGGTACAAGAGCCAGTTTCAGGACAGTCTCTAAAGCAATACAGAGAAACCTTGTCTTGAAAAACAAAACAAAACAAACAAACAAAAAGACAGGGTCTCAATGTGCAGCCCTGGCTGACTGGGAATTCAAAGAGCCTCTGGTGTGTGTTGTTTAGGTTTTTGAGACAGTCTCACTATGGAGTCCAGGGTTGGATCTCCATAGTGATTTATGATCCTCCTGCCTCTGTTTCCTGAGTGCTGGGATTACAGGCCCATGATACCATGCCCGGTAACAGATTTTTACTTCAGAAAACACTGTCTTTTTTTTTTTACACAAGAGACATTAAGAACTGAATTTAACTGTAACTCCAGCACCCAGGGAAGAAGCATGTGGACCTCAAGTTAAAGGGCACCCTGAGTTACACACACACAATAAATCCTAGGCCAACCTGGTAACATAAACTAAGACCCCAGTACAAAAAAGAAATTGAATTTGCCATATTGAAACTACTTTATGTGTTTGGGTGTTTTGCCTGAATATATGCTTTCTGCCATGGACAAGCACTACCCTTGGAGGCCAAAAAGGAACAAAGGCCCCTGGAACTGGAGTTATGGAAGGCTCTGAAGTGCCCTGTGAGTGCTGTGAATTGAATCTTGAGCCTCAAAAGAGCAGCCAATGCTCTGGCTTCTTAGCTGCCTCTCCAGCCCTAAAATGGCTTTTCATGTGGACGGGGCTGGACAAACAAGAGGACACACAAAAGATGATGAAGCTCAGGCTTTGACGAAAACTATTCCTACGTGTGTGGACATGTGTGATAGCAGGCATGTAGATGTTAGTGGACAATTCTGTGACTTGGTTCTCTCCTTCTGCCCTTACACGGGTTCTAGAAATCAAACTTAGGCTGTCAGGCTTGGTGCCTTTACTCACCAAGCCATCTCACCAGCCCAGGTCTGCCTTTCTGACAGTAAAGTTACAAATAAACAAGGAGAGATGTCTAGAATGAGCCCAGACTGGAGCTGAAGATATCAGCATGAGTCCCCACCATTTTAATCATATATATGCAGCTAGACACATACAGAAATAAGTACAGAGACGTGCAAACACAGGCTGGCATGTGCAAGTTTCTCCCTTAGCTCTGTCTTATAGGAGAACCTAGAAACGGAGACACTCCCTTAGCAACAAGCACACTAGCATCTAGAACTTGCTGTCTAAATATAACTCTAGAGCTCAAAAGCAAGGAAGTGCTGTGCTAGGAATATAGCTTAGTTGCTAGAGTTTTTGACTAGCATGAAAGAAGCCTAGGGTTTGATCTCCAGCACTGCAAAAATACACATTCCAAGTGGTGCACACTTGGAATCCTAGGGCTGGGGATGGGGAGGCAAAAGGACCAGAAGTTCAAGGTCAAGTTTAGCTATATAGTAAAACAGAGGCCAGAAGTAGCTATATGAGACCTTATCTTTAAAAGGGGGGGGGGAGAGTTCCATAAAAAAATACCAAAAATAAGGGCACATTCAAAGGACACAGGAGCTAACCTACAGGACACCACAAGTAGAAAATATGAATTCCCACAGTATTAGTTTTCTTTCCAAGGCTGTGACAAATCACCAAGACCAAAAGCAACTAAAGGGCAGGAAAGACGTTTTCATCTTATAGACTATAAATCCATCATTGAGAGCAGTCTAAACAGGAACCTAAGTAGGAATCTGAACCAGAAATCATGAAGGAACATTGACTCACAGGCTCATACAGAGGATGGGACCATTGCCCAGGGGATTGTGTCACCCACAGAGGTCTGGTCCCTCAGACATCAATTAACAACCTAGACAGGACAATCTGAGTAGGCAGTCCTTCAGCTGATTCCCTTCTCAGCTTGGGCCGTGTCAAGCTGACAGTTAAAACTAACTAGGACCCTGTCCCCACATAGCTAAGTCCACACTGATGCAAGTAGCGAGAAAGGTTCTCAATGGGGAGATGCTATATGGAAGATGTAAGACTTCTTTCTTTCATTATACTAACCACTAAACAGAGAAGAGATGACGGAAAGGAAGTGACCATCTAAACAGCACAGCACGAAGATGCATGGAGGACAGGTATGGTGGTATACACCTGTAATCTCAGTATTTGGGAGACAGAGGTAGGAGGATTGCTACAAGTTATAGGTAGACCTGGGCTACACAGTGAGATAACCTGTTTCAAAAACCAACTGAACAAACAAAAAGATCCACCTGGAGCAGTGGTTCTCAACCTCCCTGAAGCTGTAAACTTTCAATATGATTCCTCATGTTGTAATCCCCAATTATAAAATTATTTCTGTTACTACTTCATAACTGTAATTTTGCTATGGTTATGAATTGTAATATATTTGTGTTTTCTTATGGTCTTAGGCAGCTCCTACACACTGAGTTCCTGATTCAAGGAGAGACCCTGTCTCAAAAATAAACAAATAAACAAAACTGAAACAAAAAGAAAACCCAAGAACAGACTCGATGTAATGCCCATCAAAATCCCAGCAAAATTCTTCAAAGACCTCAAAAGAACAGTACTCAACTTCATATGGAAAAGCAATAAACCCAGGATAGCCAAAACAATCCTGTACAATAAAATAACTTCTTTTTGTTGTTGTTCTTTTTGAGACAGGGATTCTCAGTGTAGCTTTTAGAACCTGTCTTAGCACTAGCTCTTATAGACCAGGCTGGCCTCGAACTCACAGAGATCCACCTGCCTCTGCCTCCCGAGTGATGGGATTAAAGGCGTGAGCCACCACCGCCTGGCTATAAAAGAACTTCTGGAGGCACCACAATCCCTGACTTCAAACTCTACTACAGAGCTACAGTACTGAAAACAGCCTGGTATTGGCATAAGAACAGACAGGGGGACCAATGGAACCGAATAGAAGACCTGGATATCAATCCACACATCTTCGAACACCTGATCTTTGATAAAGAAGCAAAAAATATCAAATGGAAAAAAGAAAGCATATTTAACAAGTGGTGCTGGTATAATTGGATATCAACATGTAGAAGAATGAAAATAGACCCATATCTATCACCATGCACAAAACTCAAGTCCAAATGGATCAAAAACCTCAACATAAAGCCAGCCACACTGAACTTTATAGAAGAGAAAGTGGGAAGTACACTTGAACGCATTGGCACAGGGAACCACTTCCTAAATAGAACCCTAGCAGCACAGACACTGAGAAAAACAATTAATAAATGGGACCTCCTGAAACTGAAAAGCTTCTGTAAAGCAAAGGACATGGTCAACAAGACAAAACCACAGCCTACAGAATGGGAAAAGATCTTTACTATTCCCACATCAGACAGAGGTCTGAGCTCCAAAATATACAAAGAACTCAAGAAAAACACCAAAAGATCACATAATCTAATAAAAAAATGGAATACAGACCTAAAGAGAGAACTCTCAACAAAGGAATCTAAAATGGCTGAAAGACACTTAAGGAAATGTTCAACATCCTTAGTCATCAGAGAAATGCAAATTAAAACAACTCTGAGATTCCATCTAACACCTGTAAGAATGGCCAACATCAAAAACAATGATGACAACTTATGCTGGGGAGGTTTTGGGGAAAAGGGAACACTTCTGCATTGATGGTGGGAATGCAAGCTGGTACAACCCATTTGGATGTCAGTGTGGCAATTTCTCAGAAAATTAGGAAACAACCTTCCTCAAGACCCAGTAATACCACTTTTGGGTATATATCCAAAAGATGCTCAATCATGCCACAAGGACATGTGCTCAACTATGTTCATAACAGCTTTGTTTGTCATAGCCAGAACTGGAAACAATCTAAATGCCCCCGACCAAAAAATGGATAAGGAAAATGTGGTATATTTACACAATGGAGTACTACACAGCAGAAAAAAATAACGGCAGCTTGAATTTTTGCAGAAAAATGGATGGAGCTAGAAAACATTATTTTGAGTGAGGTAACCCAGACACAGAAAGACAATTATCACATGTACTCACTCATAGGTGGTTTTTAAACATAAAGCAAAGAAAGCCAGCCTACAAACCACAATCCCAGAGAACTTAGACAACAATGTGGACACTAAGAGAGACTTACATAGATCTAATCTACATGTGAAGTAGAAAGTAGAAAAAGACAAGATCTCCTGAGTAAATTGGGAGCATGGGGACCTTGGGGGAGGATTGAAGGGGGGAGGCAGGTAGGGGAGCAGAGAAAAATGTAGAGCTCAATAAATATCAATAAAAAAATGTATAAAAATTAAAAAAAGAGCTAGTGGAACAAGCACAAACCAAGGCTGAGTATTCATAATTTAAAAAAAAAAATCAAGAACCAGGAAGTAGTGGTGCATGCCTCGAGTCCCAGGGGACAGAGGCAGGTGGATCTCGTGAGTTCAAGACCAGCTTGGCCTACAGAGTGAGTTCCAGGAAAGAAAGGAACACACAGAGAAACCCTGCTTCGAAAAGCCAAGCAAACAAAAGAAACCCAGGTATGGCTGTGCATGCCTTCAATTTTAGCACTTGGGATGCAGAGGCAGGAAGATCTCTGTGAATTTCTACTTAGGGAGTTTTCGGCTAGTCAGGGTTATGTAGTGAAACCCTGTCTAAAAACAAAAAACAAAAACCACAACACACACACACACACAAACACACACATAAAACCATAGGTAAGCTTGCTCCCCAACTTGACAATCTGAGCTCAAGTCTGGGGGCCCACATGGTACAAGGCAAGAAGCAACTCCTAACAGCTGTCCTGTAACCTCCACACGCATGTCATTTCCTACACACCACCTCCCCACACACGTAAATGTAACTAAAAATGCTTAGAGGCAAAGTATGACACATGTCTTTATTCCAGCACCTGGGCGTCAGAGACAGGTAGATCTCTATGAGTTTGGGAGAAACCTGGTCTACATAAGTGAAACTGTGTCTCAAAAATCAAACAAACACACACAAAAAAAAACAACCAAAATTAATAGAATGGAAAATTATGCCATGAAGTTTTAAAACCATATTCATTTTACATGTGTGTGCACACACGAGCATGCACAGGGGCACATGTCATGTCTGTTGTCCACGAGGAAGGAGAGCGACACCTGTGGCTCCAAAGACTTTAATAACTCGCCACATCAGTGCTCTCTGATCCTTGCAGCCCTGACCAGTCAGGACAAGGACTCAGGAGCCTCACTTCCCCTGACAGCCCGGGCAGGGACAGAAGTGGGGTTTATAAGCAGAAAAGCCACAAACATTTGTTGCCAAGTTACAGCTTTCACCCCTCAAGAGCCAAAGCCTGGGGACTTTCCCTATGTTCCGTCACTGTCAACCAAGACAGAGTGCCCAGCCAATCAGCCTCATTCCTCCTGTTGTTAGAAACAACTGTAATGTTTTAGAGAACTAGAGGCATAACAGACGGTTTCTAGTGTCTAAGGCGGGGTTGATCAGCCATTGGAAAGCTCCCAGTTCCCCTAGGGCTTGGGAACCTGAACTTTGTTTCACCCTACAGGTAAAATGGAGTCTCCTGTCAAAATGGCAGTACTTAAGTCAAAATGTTTTTGCCTGCTCCCTTCAGAGATCAGAGCACAACATTTAGGATTTGGTTCTTTTCCTTCTCCCTCAGGTTGTCAGGATGGACAGCAAGCATCTACTGGCCCACAGTATTATGATTTATATCAGAAATCTCTTTTCTTCAGGTTCTTAATACTTGAAGCACAATTGTGTCAATCATTTATATAAGACATTATCTTACTCATCTTTGCTTTTTTTTAATTAATTAATTTATAATTAACACATGCCAGAAGAGGGCACCAGATCTTATTATTGATGGTTGTGAGCCACCATGTGGTCGCTGGGAATTGAACTCAGGACTTCTGGAAGAACAACCAGATGGCTTAACCACTGAGCCATCTCTCCAGTCCCTCATCTTTGCTTTTAACATAGCCTTTTTTTTTAAATATTTATTTATTTATTATGTATACAATATTCTGTCTGCATGTGTGCCTGCAGGCCAGTAGAGGGCACCAGACCCCATTCCAGATGGTTGTGAGCCACCATGTGGTTGCCGGGAATTGAACTCAGGACCTTTGGAAGAGCAGGCAGTGCTCTTAACCACTGAGCCATCTCTCCAGCCCCAACATAGCCTTTTTTTTGCCAGGCATGGTGATGTACATCTTTAATCTCTGCATACCCGAGGGTAATGCAGGAGCACCTATGAATTCAAGGCCAGCCTGGGTTACACAATGTGTACCAGGGCTAGGCAGGCCATTTCAAAACTCCAAATAAATGGCTGGACATGGTAGTGCCCACCCACCTTTGATCTTAGCACTCAATAGGCAGAGGCCAGCCTGGTCTACATACTGAACTCCAAGCCAGCCAGGGCTACATAGTGAGACCCTGTCTCAAGGAAACAATAGTCACAAAACCAAACAAACAAGTCCCATAACATACCTACTTCTCGAGCAAGAATAATGCTGCTGAGGCGGATTGGTTGGGTGGATTCAGCAACAAGAACAGCTCTTTGGGAACAAGAGGTGCCGTTTTCATAAGAAGGCTCAATGGTTACTACATCGTGGTGAGTGGAATGCCTGCCAAAGCAAACAGTTTAGAGCATGAAATGCGAGCCAAGCAATGATGGCACAGGCCTCTAATCCTAGCACTCAGGGGCTGGAGAGATGGCTCAGAGGTTAAGAGCACTGGCTGCTCTTCCAGAGGTCCTGAGTTCAATTCCCACCAACCACATGGTGGCTCACAGCCATCTGTACTGAGATCTCGTGCCCTCTTCTGGCATGTGGGCATGCATGGAGGCAGAATGTTGAATACATAATAAATAAATAAAATCTTAGCGCTTGGGAGGCAGAGGTGGACGGATTTCTGTGTGTTCGAGGCCAGCCTGGTGTAAAAGAGCTAGTTCCAGGACAGCTAACCCTGTCTTGAAAAACCAAAGAAAAAAAAAGAACATGAAATGCTTGGGTCAAGGCAACATCTGGAAGAAAGGTCTGCACTTCTCCCATGCTACGTATGACTAGATATACCTTAAAGACACTCTGGAAAACTGTCAGAGGACACAAGATTAAAACAGGAGAGTGATCTGTACCTTTTCCCAGTGGTTTCTCCTGCAAAGATCTAAAATGCTATATTCCTCCCAGGATGGCTAATAAAAAGACTCGCCAGACGGTGGAGGCACACACAATTAATCTCCAGCAGTTAGGAGACAGAGGCAGGTGAGTCTCGAGTTCGAGAGACCAGCCTAGTCTACAGAGTGTGTTCCTAGATGCCCAGGGCTACACAGAGAAACCCTGCCTCAAAACAAAACAAAAAGACTCACACTGTGGGAAATAACACTGGGGCTATGTTTGCAACAAGATAGGACTTCTCTTATCCTGAGAAATGATTTCCTGAAAGCCCCAAAATTGAGGTGCTATCTAAGATGGAAAAGTTGCCTACTTCCTGAGACCAAACGAAAATACAACTCGCCTGGATGAAAAGCTCTCAGATTCCAGTTCCTCTATAAGCCTAAGTTCCTTATCCTTCCTCATGAACTGAGACTTGAAATTCTTGTACTCTGAGATAAAAACCTCACTGCTTCTCATGGAAGGCAGGAAAGGGGCTGGGGAAGCAGTTCCTCAGCAGAGGGTTTGCCTAGCGTGTGCAAAGCCATAGTCCAACCCTCCGTTCTGCAAAGATACAGAAAGGGGAAATCTCTTTCATTTAGGATTATTTTAGTTAAACTCCCTTACAATTCTGGTAGCCGCATGACCTGCTATTGGGTTCTCTTAGAGTCAGGAAGGTCATTAACCCAGGACAGACTACCCTGTTTTCTTCCCTCTTCCGTTGCACCAGGGAAGGGAGCTCTCCTCACACGGGCTGATCTCATTTTCAGGCATGATGATCGTTGTCTTGTTACTCTAGTTTTGTCGTTGCTCTCAGGGTCTTCTAATGTGGCTCTCACTTTACCTGTCTTTGTTTCCATTATAAATCACTCAAATTGGGGGAAATACATGGCGGCAGTGTCGGGCATAGGGCTTGCCTGTGCCGACAGTTGCTTACACGGGCTGTCTCAGCACGGAGGCAGATTCGCATGCTAGTACATTTCTTACTTAAAAGAGCCTCCAATTTAGGGTCTATTCCATCAAAGGATGCCACATCCAGGCCCCTGTACACTGTGGGACCACACCTCATTCCTGTAAGCCCGTCCCTCTTCACTGTGGGAGGGGGGACAAGATCCTGCGACCTCTGGCGCCCCTCACCAGGTGTAGCAGCCGCGCTGCGCCTCCAGCAAGAAGGGCACCCGGCCTGGCTCCCGGCTGAACGGCAGTAACACTTGCGGCACATTGAGTTTGTTGGCCAAGGTCCCAACTAAAAACAGGAAGAGGTGGTGTAGGGTCAAGCAGAAAAGGTGCCTGAAGCTTTGGGTTGCAGGAGCCCTAAAGACAATCATGGCTACCGCCTTGGTCTCAGCTTCCCACTCAACTACTGCCCCCGCCCCTGCAACACCAACCAATCCGCAGCCACAACGTCAGCGGATGCTTTCTCACTAGGAATTGTGGGTACTTTTTTAAGTGCTTCCAAGCTAACATGTAAATTTCGGGCACAGGACCAAAGGGTCTCTTTACTATATATTTGATGTTAAACTTTACTAGCTAAGAACCAGAAAGAAAGGTCCAAAAACCCAGCGGTCTCCCATCTCAGCCCCACACGTGGCTATTGTTTGGTTCGATTTTAATGTTTTCAATAAAAAAGGGCAGAAAGATTGGGGTGAAACTCATGACTCACATGCACAAGGGTCTGGGTTCACGCCCTCCAATACTAAACACAGAAACAAGTTATTTGCCGGGCGATGGTGGCACACGCCTTTAATCCCAGTACTCGGGAGGCAGAGGCAGGCGGATCTCTGTGAGTTCGAGGCCAGCCTGGACTACAAGAGCTAGTTCCAGGACAAGAACCAAAAGCTACGGAGAAACCCTGTCTCGAAAAAATCCCCCCCCCAAAAAAAAAAAGAAAAGAAAAAAAGAAAGAAAAGAAACAAGTTATTTAACTTTAAAAAATTGAAGAAATTTCCAGTCAGCATTAGTCTCAGGCTATAAGTGGAAAAAATCCCAGTCTCTAGCATGAACAGCTGGCTTTAGTGAAGGTATGTATGTTATTTTTCCTAGGATTTATGTCCTGCTTCCACACCACGATGCAGGGAATACCTGACGCTGGCCTCAGAAGCAACTGAGAAAGTCATTGTCTCACACAACCTGACTTGGGAATAGAAACCCTGGGCACTCTTGTGTGTTACGGGCTGTGGTGGCACATATCCATAATCCCAGGAAGCAGGAGGCTGAGGCAGGAGGATCAAGAAGCTTAGTCTAGGGGACTACAGAGTAAGAGCACTGGCTGCTCTTCCAGAGGACCCAGGTTTGATTCCCAGCACCCACATGGCAGCTAACAGCTCCCTGAAACTCCAGTTCCAGGGGATTTGACACCTTCACACCAATGCACATAAAATAAAGTTAAATAAATTATATATATAAAAGCCTAGTCTACAAAATAAACCCTCTCAAAGAAGCTGGAGATCTGGTGTGCTTGTCTTGAGTTCCCAGCATCCACATTAAAGTGCAGGCACAGCACGCCTCTCATCTCAGCACACTGGGGAGGCGAAAAAGCACTTGAGTGCCCAGCAGTCTAGCTGATCTGTGAACAATGGGTTCACCTGAGACTCCACCGCAAAAACAAGTGAACTGTGATTGAGGAAGGCAACTGGTATCGGCCCATGGCCTCCAAAATCCCCTCACACAAGAGCAAAAACAAAACAAATGTAAAAAACCCTTGTTTTCTCAAAAGAGTAGTCAGGAGTATAAGCAGTATGACGTATTAAGAAGTCTAAGTCTGGGCTGGAGAGATGGCTCAGTGGTTAAGAGCATTGCCTGCTCTTCCAAAGGTCCTGAGTTCAATTCCCGGCAACCACATGGTGGCTCACAACCATCTGTAAAGAGGTCTGGTCCCCTCTTCTGGCCTGCAGACATGCACACAGACAGAATATTGTATACATAATAAATAAATAAATATTTAAAAAAAAAAAAAGAAAGGACAGTACCTCATGAGCGCCATCACTGCTCGGCTTAAATAAATCTCAAAAAAAAAAAAAAAAAAAAAAAAAGAAGTCTAAGTCTATGGAGTTCACATGGTTGTCATGACGTAAGTGTAGTTCAGTCTGTTAGATTATGTGGCCTGTCTTCACGTTGTCTCCACTGTACAGGTGATGGTGTTAAAGGATTTACATCCAGACATTTGGGTGTGCCTGTGAGTACACGTTGTCACATGGGTCCACAGCATGGGCATAGTGGCCAGAAGCTCATCAGCAGGAGTCAATTCTCCTTTCACTACGTAGACCCTGGGGACCAGCGTCCTTAGGCTCAGCCAGCCACTGAGCCATCTCCCTGGTCCCCTTGGTGTGAAGCTGTTTCACTTTGTAGTGAAGGCTGGTCTGGAACTTATTACACATCCCAGAATAGCCTCAGGCTTTGCCCTGACCTCCTACCCTTACTGGAATTATGGTTATGAGTCATCATGTCTGGAGTACCCAAGAATTTAGGAGCTAAGTTTTTTTTTTTTTTTTTTTTTGTTTAGTAAATATTTTGAGCCAGGCATGGTGCCACACACCTTTAATCGAAGCAGGCCAGCCTGGTCTACAAAATGAGTTCTAGGACAGTCAAGACTATGCAGAAAAACTGTCAGTCACCATCAGGACTACCCTGTCTTGAAAACTCAAATAAAATAGAGAAAGAGAACGACTTTAAAACTGAGTATTGCCAGGCCGCACTGGCGCATGCCTTTAATTCCAGCATTCAAGAAGCAGAGGCAGGTGGATCTCTTCAGTTTGAGGCCAGCCTGGTCTACAGAGTGAGCTCCAGGACAGTCGGGGCTACAGAGAAACCCTGTCTCGAAAAACAAACAAAAGAATTTAAAAAAGGTGGGTGGGGGGGGGCTGGAGAGATGGCTCAGAGGTTAAGAGCATTGCCTGCTCTTCCAAAGGTCCTGAGTTTAATTCCCAGAAACCACATAGTGGCTCACAACCATCTGTAATGGGGTCTGGTGCCCTCTTGTGGCCTGCAGGCATACACACAGACAGAATATTGTATACATAATAAATAAATATTTTTTAAAAAAAGAATTTTAAAAAGGGTGTGGAGAGACGGCTCAGCAGTTAAAAGCTCTTGCTGCCCTTTCAGATGACCTGGGTTCAATTCTCAGCACCTACACGGCAGCTCACAAATGTCTGTAACTTGAGTTCCAGAGAATCCAGCACCCTCATAGACAACGTGCAATCAAAACACCAATGCACAAAGAAAAAGCTGGGCATGGTAGCTTGTACCTTTAATCCCAGAACTTGGGAGGCAGACACTGGTGGCTCTTTGAGTTCAAGGCCAGCCTGGCCAGGGCTATATTGAGACCATCACACACAAAAGTTAAAAAATGAGTGTGTAAGCTGGGCGGTGGTGGCACACACCTTTAATCCCAACACTCGGGAAGCAGAGGCAGGTGGATCTCTGAGTTTGAAAGACCAAAAAAATTTAAAAAAAAAAATTGCAAGTATGTAGAAGTCAAACGTCGGGCTGGAGAGGTGGCTCAGAGGTTAGGAACACTGGCTGCTCTTCCAGAGGTCCTGAGTTCAATTCCCAGCAACCACATGGTGGCTCACAACCATCTGTAATGAGATCTGATGCCCTCTTCTGGCATGTGGTCACACATGGAAGCATAATGTTGTATACATAATAAATAAATATTAAAAAAAAGTCAAACATCAACCTAGGAGATCTTCCTGAAATGCTACCTTAATTTTAAAAAAAAATTTTTTTTTAGACCAAGCTGGTCTCAAACTCACCACCTGCCTCTGCCTCCCGAGTGTTAGGATTAAAGGCGTGCACCACCACCACCTAGCAAAAAAAAAAAAAATTGTTTTTTTTTTTTGGGCGGGGGGACACTGGCCTAGTTTTTGTTTTGTTTTTTTTGAGGCAGGGTTTCTCTGTAGCTTTGAAGCCTGTCCTGGAAACTAGCTCTTGTAGACCAGGCTGGCCTCGAACTCATAAAGGTGTGCACTTCCACCAATTTTTTTTAATTGAGCACTACATTTTTCTCTGCTCTTCTCTCCCTCTCAACCCCCTCCCAAGGTCCCCGTGCTCCCAATTTACTCAGGAGATCTTGTCTTTTTCTACTTCCCATGTAGATTAGATCCATGTATGTCTCTCTTAGGGTCCTCATTGTTGTCTAGGTTCTCTGGAGAACACACTTTTAATCCCAGCACTAGGGAAACAGCAAAGGCAAGTGAAACTTTGTTTTTTCGAAACACAGTTTCTCTGTAGCTTTGGAGCCTATCTTGAAGCTAGCTCTTATAGACCAGACTGGCCTGGAACTCACAAAGATCCGCCTGCCTCTGCCTCCCGAATGCTGAGATTAAAGGCATGCGCCACTGCCGCCCAGGCTACAGGCAGAACTTTTGAGGTCAGCCTTGTGTACATAGTGAGTTTTTGAGTTTCAGGATAACCAGGCCTATTTATAGAAACCGTCTCATGAAACAAAATGGAATTTTTTTTCTTTTGGTTTTTGAGACAGGGTTTCTCTGTAGCCCTGGCTATCTTAGAACTCACTCTGTGAACCAGGCTAGCCACAAACTCAAAAATCTGCCTGCCTCGGGCTGGAGAGATGGCTCAGTGGTTAAGAGCACTGACTGCTCTTCCAGAGGTCGAGTTCAATTCCCAGCAACCACATGGTGGCTTACAGCCATCTATAATGAGACCTGGCGGGGCGCCTTCTGGCTTGTGGGCACACATGGAAGAAATGCTGTATACATAATAAATAAATATTTAAAAAAAAATCTGCCTGCCTTGAGTGCTGGGATTTAAAGGTATGCACCACCACTGCCAAGCTTATTTTAAGTTTTACAAATTATGTCTGTATGTGAGCTTTCCGAGTGTAAGTGGAACACACGTGCAAAAGCCCTCGGACACCTGGAACTGGAGTCAAGTCACCATTGATGCTGGCGACCCACTCCAGCCGCCCCGCCCCCCCCAAGCAGATGCTCCCAATTCCCAGGCCACATCTACAGCACATTGTGTTTTTGGAGATGAGTCTTTATTTTTTTCAAGACAGGGTTTTTGTGTAGTCCTGGCTGTCCAGTAACTTGTTCTATAGACCAAGCTGGCCTGAAATTCAAGAGATCCAACCGTCTCTGCCTCTTGAGTATTAGAACTAAAGGCACATAACAAACACCATGTCTGACCATTTGAGACAGGGTCTAAACTGAACTTGAAGCTTATTGATTTGGCCACTGGCTGGCCAGCATGGCATAGGGATGTTCCTGTCTCTGCCTGGCTGGTGGGCTGGGGCTGTGGATGATGCTCCAGAGCTGAAGTCCTCACACCTAGGAGAGCGCTCTCCCATGGGTGCCATCTCCCTAATCCCAGTCACGCTCTGAGCCTGTTTTTACTTTTGTCTGTTTCCAGTGTGTGTGCTGTGTTAAATCCTGAGGCTTTCAGGCACGAAGACCTGACTTTTAGCCCGGTCTGTGGAGCCCTGTGGAGGAGAAAGCACACTTGGTTTAACAGAGTCAAGTCGGGCTGAGGGTTGAAGGACTGGTTCTTTATTTCAAAATGTCACATGTTGATATTCAGTATCAAAACAGTTGCACTATGGGGTTCTCTCTGGACAGGAGTACAAACAAGCCAGTAAGCTGCAGCATGTCCACCTGGAACAGGCCTTGAAGAGACTGCCTGAACACGGTGACTGGGCGGGGACACTCGAAAGATCGGCACACCGCCAGCCCACAGACTGCAAAGGATTCTCACAGCCAATGGGTTGACCAAGATAACCCAAGTCCCCAAAAGCAAAATTTCAAAATAATATAAAATTTAAAAAGTTTTTTACATAAGCTATTCAAGATTCCTCCAGCACTGGCTGATACGAAGCACAACGAGATGGCACTTTAAGAGACAGCAGCTTCAGGAAAGGCAATGAGATGACATCCACGGTAAATCAGTGGCACGAACATAATCTTCCTTTTCTTTCTCCCTGGGGCAGGTGAACACTAAGGGGCAGCATGATCCGTGTGAGCAGTTAGGAAGGGGCAGAGGGGAGACCAGTAGGGCTGGGGCTGGGGCCGCGCAGTAGCATGCTTGCCTGGCATGCACAAGGCCTGGGGGTGAGGTATCGCAGACACCTCACCGGCTCATTTGGTCACGACTGATGGAAAAAGTAAAACATAAAAAACAAGATTAAAGTTGTTCAAAGATATCAAAGATGGAACCTTCACGGCCCGGAAGAGTTTTTTGTTTCTGGCTAACTTCCTAGAATTCCCTGTTGTTTGGCTAGGACTTGCTGCAGAGAACTGAGGTGTCCCACAGTGGAGCCTGCTGGGCTCTGCTGGCTGTCCTGTGTTCCTCCTCTATGGAGAGAGCAGTATCCATTAGGCCGGCATGTCACCTTCCAACAGTGACAAGGAATTGGGCTGCTGCTCCAAGCTGTGGAAGCGCTTGGAATGTTACAATGGTCGCTAAGACAAAAGGAATCACAATGTGCAGATCCCAAGTGCACTGAAGACAAATGCATTGTGCTCACACTCCCTTAAATATTGTTCCCAAAGGTGCTCAGCCCCTCCAGCTGGGAACTCTGGGAAGAGGCTGACACAGTTTTATGAAAAAGACATGAAGGGTAGAGGGGTGGCAGGAGGGAAAGCAGCCTTCAGTTAAAAAGATCAGCCCTCGGTTTCAAGGTCAGCTTCAGGCAGGCTGGCCTCAGGCGGAGTCAGGGTCAGAGGGAGGAGCAGTGGCAGGGCGGGGACTAGGGGGTGCTCTACATCTCGTTCAGGTCCAGGAGGGTCTGGTCCAGCATCCTTTGTGTACAGAGGTGTTCCTCTTTGGTGCACTTCAGCTTATCTAGTGGGAACAGAGAGGAATTACACAAAGTCAGTTTCGAGCTCTCCCTATTCTGAGACTTGCCCAGTCGCACGGAAGCTATAGAAGGCAGCTATGGCATCGCTGGGTTCTGTGGGGACTCTGGCATACCTACTGAAGCAGAGGCATTTCTCTGCTGCCTGGGGGAGGGAACTGGGGCTTGTCGGCCATTCCCTCTCCCTCCCACGGTCTCCACAGAATCAGGCAAAAGCACCAGGCACCCACTCTGCCCACAGGTCAGTATCTCCTTGAAATGTCACACTAGAGCGTGACTGCTGTGGATGAGGACAAACACCAATACCTCACAGTAAAGAGCACAGGAAGATCCCCCTGCGGTAGGTACTTTCTCCACAGAGCAGGGAGACAGGGGTCCTCAGGTTTAAGTCAAGAATACTACCCAGACACATTCTTGCGAGCAAAGCCCCATTGAGATTTCAGCAGAGGCATCAACAGAGTAGGCCCCAGACAGTGATAGACAACGAAACCCAAAAGCAGCAAGAAGGAAACTATCGGGAAGAAAGCCAGTGGTAGGACACCAAGCAGTTAACCTGCGGGTAACTACAGCGCTTCATGGAAGGGAGGAAAACTCGCAGGTCAGTGACGTTCATGCTACGCACCCTTCCTTCCCACCCGTTTCCACCCAGTCAGAAGAGCCCATCTCTGGCCTGAAGATGAAGCAGCTACAACATCTTGTCAAGTCAGTCTTTTTATTGTTAGAAAATATCCATGCAAAAGTGCCAACCCTAAAGCGGGCGCACAGGGGAGAAAGCTGCAGCTAAGGCTTCCCAAGTCCCCCACTAAATTTCCAGGCCCCTTCCTTCATCATCTACAATTTCTCCTAAAATAGAGAATTGCAGCGTCATGGAGGCTGTCAGGAAATGAACAGTATTCTAACTGCCCTCAATAAAAACTAACTTGCTCAGGGCAAAACAATAACTTTTTAAAAAGACAATCAGCTTTTTGCTGGGGTCCAGGTCAGTGGTGTGGGTTTACTGGGCACAGGGAGCCCTGCCCATCAGTCACACAGATCATGCAGCGTTAGCTTCAGTTCATTAGAAAGCAGGCGGTTTCGCTCAAGTTGGCTGTAGAGACGCTCTGCAGCAGCAACAGAGAAGAGGGAAGAGGAAAGGAGGAACAGGAGGAGAGAGAGAGAAGGGGAGGTTAGTACAAGGCCGAGGCAAGTGTGTCTTTCAGCTAGATGGTCTATGTAACATGCACCGTGTGGCAGGAGGGCATGGGGACTCGGCAGGAAGAGTCAGGCAGTTGGTGGAAAGACCAGCTGTAGGGCCATTCTGAATGTTAAAACAATCCCTTCCCATGATTTGTCCCCTGGGCTAAGACAGTCACAAGGCAGATATAGTGAGCTTACAAAGAGCCATTCAGCCACGAGAGGTTGGAAAAACCAATGGCAATACTTCAACTTTCCCAGGTCAGAGGATTCAATACAACACCATGCTTAACTATCTCGTCCAGTCAATCCTTCATTCTCAAATGCTTCTTACTGTCGTGTTATCTACCAAACACATCCTCAAGTCGTCCCCAGCTCACGTTCATGTCTCCCTTTATATAAGAAATTTGGCCTATTAGGGTCACCAGGACATGCAGCAGTCAAAAGGACATCAGCCAATTATAACTACTGTAGAGGCTGGCTGCTCTTCCAAAGGACCTGGGTTCCTTTGGAAACCAGCACCCACATGGCAGCTCACAACAACCTGGAACCTGGAACTCTAGTTCCAGGGAATCCAATGCCCTTATCCGGCCTCTGCAGGCACCAGGCATGTATGTGGCGCACACACATACAGGCAGGCAAACACCCACACAAAGTAGTATGTTACAATTAATCTAAAGAATAATTACGCTGTCTCCTTGGTCAGGGAAGTCATGATTCTAATTCAGGCCAGTGAAAAGAGGGGGAAGCCTAGGCTAGGGAGAAAATTTTAGCTTTCCATCTTGCTTTGAATATGAATGTGAAGTCCAGCGCTATGTATTTCAATCTTTTTTTTTTTTTTTTTTTTTTTTTTTTTGGTTTTTCGAGACAGGGTTTCTCTGTGGCTTTGGAGCCTGTCCTGGAACTAGCTCTGTAGACCAGGCTGGTCTCGAACTCACAGAGATCCCCCTGCCTCTGCCTCCCAAGTGCTGGGATTAAAGGCGTGCGCCACCACCGCCCGGCCCTATTTCAATCTTAAGAAAACAAAGTAACTCTAGTTTTCATAGGCTACAGCTACTCATCAGTGGCTAGACTCCTTAGCTGCTGTGTTTTCATCTCAAAGTGAAAACAGTACTCAGGTGAACACTTAACCAGTGCTCAGACCCCCCTGCCTTCCTCAGAGTACATCTTAAGGAAGAAATGAAGATTTTCGTCCCCACTCCACCCCCCTAAGGAGATAAGATTTTGCTCACTGGTTTGTCTCAAGTTTGATCTTGCAGCTGTGGCCTCCCAAATGACTGGGATTAAAGGTGTGCGCCCCCGCCCCAAGCTATAGATGCATCTTAAGCACAGGTAACAAATGTTTGGCAATACGAAAGCTAAATTATTCTTGGGCCACCCTTCTATCAGTCTCTGAAGTTCAGGTTATTTTATTTATTTATTTTTATTTTTTTCTTAGACAGAGTCTCACTATGCAGCCCTGGCTGTCCTGGAACTCACCATGTAGACCAGGCTGGCCTCAAACTCAGATCTGCCTGCCTCTGCCTCCTAAGTGCTGGAATTAAAGGTGTGTGCATACATGCCTGGCTCAGAAGTTCCAAATTTTAAGTTCAACTTCCTGTTTCAATGTGAGACAAGGTCTTAGTTTAGAAACAGGCCTTGCTCTCTTGCTGGGACTGACTGTGTGGACGAAGTGCTCAGCCAAAGCAGAGGGTCTTAGAAAGCTGCACTGTCCCTCCTCCCTCCCAGGAAGCGTGGGAATGTGTACAGGTATGTTTCAAAGCTCTGTTTTGCTGAGAGACTGTATTTCAGACTGGCTTCAGACTGGTGTGCTCCTCCTCCCTCTGCCTTCCAATTACTTTTAATTAATTTGAATTTTAAAAAATACGTGTATATCTTTAATTATAGATGTGTGCCTCTATACCTGGCTATGCAGAGTTTTTGACTGATAGTGAGAGAAGGTCAGAGGGCAGCAATATGCTAACATGCAGAATCTTCCTGTGTACAATTACCCTTACATGACAAAACAGGAGTGGTCAGTAGGCTCCACGAGGCTTGGTGTTGGTGTCTGATTCAGGAGACACGCCTGACAAGTAGCAAGCCCTCCAACCCAAAAGCTCTCACCTCTCAAGCTGGTTTACTACGGCTATTTCCCACCCTAGAGGGGCAGTGCCTAGCAGTCGTCCTCTGACCTCCGTATCTGCATATGCCCGCAACACCCACTCATATAGTGCATGTGATTTATCCCAGGGAGCTGCAGTGTGGCTATTCCTGAGGAGGAACGACATCCACTGCTAGGTGACAGGGGCCCCGAGCACGTTTGTTCCTCACTCAACAGTGGCAACAAGGGAGGAGTAAACCAACTGCCACTGCCTAAGGGGCCAAGTCCTTTCTTCCTTGGCCCCAGCAAGAACCAGGATGAGAGTTGTGACACGAGACTTTGAAAGAAAGGAAACAACCTAGCACGGCCTGGCAGCAGCTCATACTTCATTAAGATAGTCTCACTTTTCTTGTAGAAAGAACCCACCAATGGGGTGAGGCGGGAGCCAGCAGGAAGCAGAGACCAGTTCCCTCTTTCTCAGGCCCCCGCTGTCCCTAGCTCACTCTTCTGCTCTTTAAATATGCTTGGGGTTAATTCTAGGATCCTGCAGGCACACTAGGCAAACAATCTACTATTTAGTGGTACACTAAATAAGCCCCAGCCTGCTTTTAACTTATTCTGAATCAAGGTCTCACTACATTCTCAGCCTGGTCTGATACTAAATGTCTGTAACCGCTGAGCAATAGTTATCTAGTTATCCTATCACTGCAATGACTTAAATGGAAATGAATTTTATTCAGTTACAAAATCCTAGCCTTTCCACAAGACATGTTTAAGAGTCAAAGAAGTGACTACCACACTGCGTATCAGTGCCCAAATTCTAAACATTCTCTCCTGTCTCTTGAATATGTTATCTCCTTGTCCTTGACCATAATCAAAACAGACCCTCAAATTCCTAAAGCAGCAGGGTTACCATCCTTCTAGGTATGTCTGCTGAAGGTCAAAAGCCACCAGCCCTGAGCCACAGTACAAACAAGTTCACTTGGCTTCCTGTCAGCTAAGCTTCCCCACACCCCACGTGGGGGTTTCTGGCAGTCCTGGAACTGGCTCTACAGACTGGCCACGCCTCTCTTTAATTATTCCTTTTCACATCTGCAGTTGTTGATTCTGTTGTTCTGTTTGTTTTTTTTTTTGTATGTGAGACAGGGTCTGTTTTTTTTTTTTGTGTGTGTGTGTATGTGTGTGAGATAGGGTCTGTTTGTGTGTGTGTGTGTGTGTGTGTGTGAGACAGGGTCTCTCAATGGAGCCCAGACTGTCCTCAAACTCACGGAGATCCTCCTGCCTCTGCCTGAGTGCGGGGATTTAAAAGGTGTGCGCTATGACTGTCACCTGTACATGTTCTTTATGGTTGTGAGGTGTATTACTTAAGCTGTAATCCCTCTGGATTCCAAAATCTCTCCTATCCTCTCCTTCCAGCTTCGGGATCTTGTTTGCACCTGCGCACATTTCCGGGTCACCCCTGAACCAGGATGTCACCTCCTTGTGCCTTCAACACCATCAGTTTTTTGGTACCAAACTCAGTAACTGAACTTTACTTCCACACACTCAGCTGTCAGGCCCTGAAGTGTCCATCTCACCAGCAGGGCTGCACATGACTGGAACCCAGCATCCGAGGACTGTTGAGATGCTAGCAGATGAATAAGAAGGCAGCTTCAGTGTCACCTTCCTCCCATTACCACTGGAGCACAAATCCCAGTCACCCCAGTCACTGCAGCCTCACCTAGTACTTCCTAAAGCATGGCATATCCACGGCTAATGGTGTGTGCACTCATAGCATGCCTGTGTGGACTTTAAAGAACACATGCTCCAAGAGTGATTTTGAAGAGAACACGGGTAACAGGCCAACGTGACAGTGACCACAGAAACTGACATGCAAATGTCTGCAACTTGGGGCCGGCACATTCTGCTAATGTGTTCTCACTCCAATATACCCACACATATATATACACAAATAGACTAATTTTTAATTGGAAAAGTTAGTTTTTGTTTTTAAAGACAGAGTCTCACCAGAGATCCAGTGCTGGGATTAAAGGTACAGAACACCATACCCCGCCTTTTGGATTTTGATTCAGGGTCTTGTTACATAGTTTGATGTAGCCTTGAAGCTTCCTTTATTTATCTGTGTGTGCACTGGTGTTTTGCCTGCAGGTACGTTTGTGTTACTGCCACACGGGTGCTGGGGAGTGAACCCAGTTCTCTGGAAGAGCAATCAGTACTCTTACCCACTGAGCCATCTCTCCAGCCCATTTTAATAGATTTCGTCTTTTTTTTTGTTTTGTTTTTTTTTTTTTTCAGAGATAGGATTTCTCTGTGTAGTACTGGCTGTCCAGAAACTCATTCAGGCTGGCCTTGAACTCACAGAGATCTGCCTCCCTCTGGTGTGTTGGGATTACAGGCTTGCTCAGATTCAATCTTCTCCTAGCTTTCAGATGAACTCTTCTTAGGAGGGAGGTGCACACGTATTCACACACCACCGTGGTATTTCCATCTCCTGTCCAACCACAAAGCTTCCCAGCAGCACTTTTAGCAAATCTGCCTCCCAAATCTCCCTTCGCAGCAGCTGTGTCTTTCCCTAGCTCTCTGTATGTGTTGAAGCTTGTTTCTGCTCATTATAAATCAGTCTTGAGGCTGGTGATATAGTTCAGAGGTAAAGGCTGTGTTCAGAATTCTTTATCACCAGACAACATGAACAAATCTCATCTAAATCTGGCACAGTGGTGGTGCAGGTCTTGGAAGGGCAGAGGCAGGACCGCCAGGAGCCAAGAGCAGCTTGGGCACATACTGTTCTAGGACAGCCTGGGCTAGTGCAAAACTATCTCAAAAATTCCAATTTGGGAGCAATCATAGAATCGGTCAGTGCCCCTCCCATTCAGCTCCCAAACTCTCCTATCTGCAGCGCGACTTTGGGCTTGTCCTCTCCCCTTAGAGCTTGCAGGCAGTTCCCCATCCAGAGTTATTCGCCACGTCAGTGCCTGCTTGACTAAGCCAACCTGTACCTCACTCTCCAAGGCCATGTGGCAGGAAGACAGTAAAGGTAATGGGATGTGCTTTGCTAGAGACTTACACTATGGAACACTTCTCCACCTGGCGCTATCTTTCCTTTCTCTTCCTCCCCTCCCCTCTTTCTTTGTAGTACTAGGGTTCAAGCTCAGCTTCGCACACATTGAGTGAGTGTTCTCCCGCTGTGCTGCATCAATCGCACTGGATACTAAGAAGAAAAATAAGTTTCTAATCCTACTTTGATAAGAAACTGAAATACTATGCAACATTTATCTATAATGTCAAATGTATCTGCTGTATAGAACGAACTCTGAAGTGCTGACATTCAATTCTACAACAAATACCCAGAATTTCTCTAGTAGAAATTTAATAGTAAGTCATTATCCCCATGTGTACGTGACTGTCTTCATTTTTCCAATCGTCTATGTGTGTCCCGGTGATCTCCCATTAGAAGACAAAGCTGAACCAATGTAGCAGCTCAAATAAGTAAGAGAGGCTTAAAGACGAAAGGTCATCTACTGAGAATTCAACCCGGCATGTTACATGTTTAAATGTAAGAATGGATCACACAGAACACACATGTCCTCTGAGGATGTAATGTCTGAATCTTTAGCAAAAGGGTGGCATATTAGGAAAGAATTCATTGGTCTGCCGACCGTACTACATGGGAAAGGGGCCTAAAGAGGTGAAAATGCTCCAGATTGACTGTTTAAGAACTCGGAAGTCAAAGGCGTGAGATGGCCATAAGGAGTAACATTAGACTTCCTGCCACGAGGAGCCTTTACCAGTTCCACTGACAAGACTCCAGTCAGCAAGTTTAAGTGTCAGGAAGAAACACACGCACAAATGTAGCTTTGATTATACATCATCAGAATGCCCTTCCACCACACCCGCAGGGCTCCTGAACAGCTCTGGCAATAACAAGTGCAGGAGGGCATGAGGCTTCTGGCAGCTCATTTTAATTTGGGATGGGGGTGAAAGCAAATATGTAAATTGCTTTGTCCCCCCACCCCCAGCCCTAAGGCTTTGGGAACCAGCCAGGCTGACCCAAATGGAATCCAGAGCAAGTGGGGCGTTGGGTTCCCCAAGGAAAGGGGTAGATCCAGAGCAGAGCAGAAACGGTGACAGTTTATCTGCGTGAAAAAGGACACTCCAGGTGAGAAGGGCTCAGCTCAGGAGAGAGAAAAGGTAAAGAGCAGTGGAGAGCCAGACGCTTCAGGCTGCAATACTCAGCTACTTCTGGGTTAGTGGGCAGAAGAGGCAGATTAGCATTAGGGATCAGATAAAGTCCCCCAAAACTTTTGGTGCTGTTCACTGGTTGGCTTGCTTAGGGACTCAGCTCAATTCTTAAATTGGCTGCTTCTCATCCTGGTCACATTAGCGTTCATTTCAGGGTAGAAATCAGGGTTCGTGTGTATGTGTTCTTGTTTGTTTTTTAAGATAGGGTCTCTATGTAACCCTGGCTGTTTTGGAACTTACTTTATAGACCAGGCTGTCCTAGAACTCAGAAATTTGCCTATGCCAGGATTAAAAGTTCACGCCACCACATCCATTCAGTATATTAGGTGGCCTTGAACCTGCATCAATCCTTCTGCCTTAGCATCTTGATCGCAAAGGTTACAGTTGTGTGCCACCACACCTAGCACTGAGAAAAAAAGTGAAAATGCAGTGCAAAGGAGAGCTGGGTACAATGGCACATGGCTGTGATTTTAGCGGTAAGGGGAGCTGGGCACAATGGCACATGCTGTGATCTTAGCGGTGAGAGCTGGGCACAATGGCACATGGCTGTGATCTTAGCGGTAAGGGTAAGTCAGAAGAATTGAGTTTAAGGTGGTTTTCAGAATTAGACCCTGTTAGAACTAGACGGACGAATGAGAGAACACAAATTATATCCAAAATTAGATGCCTCCCCAGGTTCTGCCAAACAAGTAAGCAGCACCAACGTTTTTAAGTGGGCGGAGGTTGCGATTCAAGGGCAAACCCAAGCACACTCTGCGCAGCAGCCTGCACCCTCACCCGAACCAGGAAGCCAACCCCACACTGCTGCCTGATAGTTACATAGAGGTCATGTCATTGAGGGCGTGGTCCAGCTCGTCGCTAATGGCCTTGTACTTCAGTTTCTGGGCATAGAGCTCGTCTGGATAGGCACAGGAACCACGGGGATGATGGAGGGGACAAAGTGAAAGGTATCAGAAGCAGATGAAGAAAGGGAATCATTAGAAAATAGAAAAAATGTGACAGTGGGTCTAAAACCAGGGAGGAGAAAGACAAAACTATTCTGGCAGCTGTGACTGGCCATTTTCAGTTGTGTGGGAATTCATTCAGCCAATAGCCTTTTAGATACCAGCCCATTAGGGCGTGGCCTAAGGTACTATAAGCACATCCCTTATTATGCCATTTGGCTTGGTTGGTGGTCCGAGTTTGATGGTTTGGCTGGTAGCTCCTAGTGCCCACAGAGCAGAAGAATGCAGTGGCCTTCTTATTGTGAGTGTTCCCCAATAAACATGTTATCCTTAATTACGGGCTCTCATGAACTTTCTTTAATTACATGACATTCAGTCTACTTTTCCTCAACAGCCAACAGTTCTTCCTGCCGTCTCCAAGTGAGCGTATCAAGAACGGAGAGCCCGAGCGCAAGCCAGATACTACAGGCTCCCAGAGACTGCTCCCACCCAGTTCCGAACCAGCAATAACACTGAAGGAAGACAGACAAGGGAGCAGGCACATGCACGGGGCCACTTCTCTGTTTACTCAATGTGATCATTATTCATGGGCCCTTTGCTCCACAGGCACCTCCTCGAGCCCTTCCAGAAAACAGCCAGTTACTAAGAGCGTATCCAGGGAGTTCTCAAGGGAAAAGACCTGTTCCCCTCGGTTTGGACAAACTGCCGAACGTCAACAAGAAGCTTTGAGATTAGTCCTGGACAAGTGTCCTGCAACTTGAGTGATAAAAAGAGCTCCCAAAAGTGGCCACAGGGTGACATACAGGACTTCAATATCTCCTGAAAAATTCATGGCTTCCATTTCAACTAAGACTCAAGATTTAAGACTACTAAACTAGAGATAAAGATAGTCCTTCAATTTTTTCAAAGGAGAGATGGCAGATTCCAGAAACAGGTAAAGTCTTATTGAAGGAAAAGATTAAAAATGAAACGCTCAAGTTTGACCACTTTGCCTAGCTGCTATGACATAGGACAGGACACATCACAGCTTCCAAGTCGCTACCAATTCCCTCGGACGAATGGAGAGAAGTCTCAAGATGAATGGGCCAGGCCTTCCTCTTCCTCCTTCCCTCCCATGCTCCATACCTTCCAAGTCATCAATGGTCTTTTCCAGTTTGGCTACCGATCTTTCAGCAAACTCGGCACGGGTCTCTGCCTGAGGAAACAGAAGATCAGTCAGAAGGGAAGATGGTCACACCCGCAGGCCACCGAGAGCCAAGCAAGCAAGGCTACTTATTACTGTAAGGTAATGCCTTCTCCCTTCCTCAGCTCACCTCCTTGAGTTTGTCAGTAAGAATCTTTATCTCCTCTTCATACTTGTCTTCTTTCTGAGAGTACTGTGAAGAGAAGTAGATACAAATGTCAGAGCAGAAAGGGTCTCACAAACAGCAGCCATGTTAATCTTGCATCAGTCACAGACATTCTCCTAGACTTGATTGATGTACAAACGCTCCAGGACCAGTGTTTAACAATGGGTCTCAAGACCCAGTCACTTCCACACATAAAACATGCAGAGTGAACTCTGCCAGGATCGTTTTTTGTTGACAGACCTAACTTGGATCTTATTTCTATCATCCTAAAGTGTTTGCCTTTGTCCAATTTAACCAGCAGGAATCCACGGCTGAAACATTCCCCCAGGATGCTACACGGCAGCCATCTGTCCTGACTGCTGCTAGGTAGGTCTCGAGAGCTGGTGCTCTGCTGACCTCACCTCATTCTTCAAGTCCACACAGCCCCTTTAACTGCCTTTAAGCACAGCACTATTGGTTGGAGGAGCACTTGACTCCAGGCCCACACCAGACCACAAAGTTATTTGAACCTAAGCAATGAAGGTAGATGGGAGTTAGCATTAAACCTACAATCTGGATGGACAGAGGTAGGGAGAAACACGTCACAGGTTTATAAGGAATGGGTGTGTCTACTCTTTCACTAAGGGCAGGGCTGGGCCCAGGCCCCAAGCCTGTCATCTTCACAAACCAGCCCCTACCTTCTCCGCCTGAGCCTCAAGAGACTTGAGGTTGTTGGTGACATTCTTCAGCTCCTCCTCCAGCTCAGAACACTTACTGTGAATATTTTAAATACCGCAGGAGAGGAAAGGGGAAGAGAAATAAAAAAAGGAGAGAGACACACAGATGTGAATTGAACCTATGTGTAGAGAGTTGGACTGCATATCAAGGAAGAAAGTTTCTGGGGAACCTGAGCAAGCATCAGCCCACCTCCCTCTACCATGGAACATGTACAGCAGGAGCTGGCCCTTCTGTGCTCACAAGGTGTGGCTTTAAGAAAGAAACAACACTTGAGAGAAATCACTCACTACCGGAACAAGTTACATCTGCTCCTTGGGTGTGGAGGTAGGGACAGATGCCCAACCCAAACAACCCCCCAAGTCACCCAAGGGAGGCAGAGACCCTTGGGGGAGGCAGTGAAGCAACTAGGAAAGAAGAGGTAAGAGATGCAAGTAAGTGGGAAGGAATGGAGCATTCCATGAAGATGAGAAAGCACTCAACAAATCAGCTGGCGGAGGGGAGGCAGCTGCAAAACAAAACCAAACTCAAAACCGATACACACGCACGGACTTCTCCGTGGCTATGGTTAGTACCTTTTCCTCAGCAGCACTCAGACACTTCAGGCTCTGGTCCATCAGTCTGATCTGCTCGTCCATCTCTCGGCAACGGCTGTTAGTGACAGTCACGGGAATGGCACAAGCCAGGTTGTGGGGAAAAGGTTAAAAAAGGAACAGCAAGAAAACAAGCCGCAAAATGGGGTGTGGGAGTGGGTAAAAATAAACAAACAAATGGGAGGAAAACACCACCATGGTCATGATATGTCATGTCTGAAGAGGAGCAGCAAGGCAAGCACAAACATATACTCATCCATGCTGACTTTGTTACACAAGGCCAAGCTGGTACCAATGGGCAGAAGGTGATTTCTCTAAAGCCTTTGCTCTCAAGTTCCCAGGCAGATTGGCAAAGTGATAAAAACAGAGACCAGGTCTGAAGTCAGTACAGGCCAAGGGAGAAGAGATTGCAGGTGGAAGGACCCAACAGGATCTTCCTATTAGCTGTATGCCATATTATTCTCAAGCTCCCCTCAATGTGAGAATCTTCCCAAGAATAAGCAAGCCTTGTTACCAGTTACTAGTCAAGAGGAGAAAAAGCCCAAAGCCACTCTTAGAGGCTGAAGCACGAGCTGCGCCCCACCCCACCAGGCCTGTCTAACAAGGTCGAAGAATGCTAGTTTACTCAAATTAGTGCCCAAGCAGGGAGAACAGTCTGACAAGATCTGGAGACAAAATACTCACGACTCTGCCAGCTCGGCCCGTTCCTCTGTGCGTTCCAAGTCTCCTTCAATAATCACCAACTTACGAGCCACCTGTAAGAAGAGGCTGGTACAGCTCAAGCGAGCAAGGGCAATACCCTTTCCCGACTGTCTTTGCAGAGGCTGCGAGTCACTGCAGAGCGCCTCACCTCTTCATACTTCCTGTCTGCCTCTTCGGCAATGTGCTTTGCTTCCTTTAGCTGGATCTCCTGAAGTTCCATCTTCTCTTCATCTTTTAGAGCTCGGTTTTCAATCACCTTCATACCTCTGCCAGAAACAGGACGAGCACAGCAATGACACCGAGGTGTGTGTCCAGCTCCGTGCCAACGACTCAAAAATCACACCCTTTTAAAGTCCATTTCTGTTTGCCACCCAAATGGAAATTTAATTGCACTTGAGTGCCTGTACCATTTAATTTAAATTTTTTTTTTTCCTTTTCAGGTTTTTTCTGTGTAGTCCTGGCTGCCCTTAAATTCAGAGATCCAACTGCCTCTGCCCTCAATGCTGAGATTAAAGGCATTTGCCACCACTGCCTGGTTAAAATTTTTTTTCTTATAAAACAAACAAACAACAACAACAACAACAAAAAAAAAACCCCAAAAGATAATGCAAAGGATTCACAATAAAGCAGATGCCTAGCAAGTACAAGGTCCAGTTCAACTCCTACATGAAGCAGATACTAGTAACACACAAATCACTACCATTTAAAAGTAGACCTTGGGACTGGGAATACAACTCAGTGCTAGAGGACGTGCTTAGCATGTAAGGGAGATGCTGGGTTCAAGCTGCAAAAACAAAAACGAGTTTAGAACAGGATGTGGTAGCACAGGCCTGTCATACCAGCACTTGGAAAGTGGAAGTGGGAGGATCAAGAGTCTAAAGCCAGTCTGAGCTACAAGAGACCATGTATGTCTCAAAAAAAAAAAAAAAAAAAAAAAAAAAAAAACCAGATCTAGAGTGAACAGGTCTAAGAGAGAGCCACAATCAACTACTCTGTCTGCAGGGCTGGGAATGGAACCTAGGACATCTCAGGCCAGTAGCTGATGCTCCACCCCTCAGCTACCCACTGGCAGATGCTTATGGAATCCACACCCCCATATACCTCTCGCTCTCATCAGCAGCCTTTTCTGCTTCCTCTAGCTTCTGCAGAGCAGTGGCAAGGCGCTCCTGAGCACGGTCCAGCTCCTCTTCAACCAGCTGGATCCTACGGTTCAAGGAGGCCACCTCGGCTTCAGCCTTAAGTCAGTGGGGAAAAGAAAGAGATTGGATGAAAAGAACCAGAAGCGAGAATTCACTATTACAGAGAAGCCAGAGTCAATTAATAAAGATCCTGTCTTGGCTCAAATGTCTAACAGATTAACACACAAGAGTATAAACCAATTTCTTCCTTTCCATCTAAGAACTCCCATTTGTACTACATGAAATGTTTGTGTGAACCAATCTCATGTGTCCAAAGCTGGCCTCTGCTGGGATTAGTCATGTACTGCAAGGTCCAGTTATGCTATGCTAGCAATGAAAGCTAGGACTCATGTATGTTAGCAGGTACTTTAACAACCCTGAAGAGTGTTTTAAAGTTCAGTTCCTTGTACAGACAGTATTATCCTCTCTCTTCTGGACTCAATTCAAATTCCAGAACCTATAAAAGTCAACAAAGCCAGGTATAATGATACACACCTTCAATCCCAGCATGCAGGAGGCAGAGGTAGGTGAGTCTCTGTGAGTCCGAGGCCAGCCTGATCTACGTGGTGAGATCCTGTCTCAAAAAGAAGCCAAAGAAGACGGTCTTCTTCTGCCTCATGCTCAACAAATTGATACCTGACTCTAGATTTCAACTCCAGATTCTCTTGCTCTCACACACACATTTTTTTTGTTTGTTTTTGTTTTCCCCAAGACAGGGATTTTCTGTGTAGCTTTGGAGTCTGACCTGGAACTTGCTTTGTAGACCAGATTGACCTCGAACTCACAGACATCCGCCTGCCTCTGCCTCCAGAGTGCTGGGGTTAAAGGTATGTGCTACCACCGCCTGGCTAGTATTTATATCATTTTATAATATTTCTCTATAGGGACTAGAGAGATGGCTCAGAGGTTAAGAGCATTGCCTGCTCTTCCAAAGGTCCTGAGTTCAATTCCCAGCAACCACATGGTGGCTCACAACCATCTGTAATGGGGTCTGGTGCCCTCTACTGGCCTGCAGGCACACATGCAGACAGAATATTGTATACATAATAAATATTTTTTTTTTTTTTTGGTTTTTCGAGACAGGGTTTCTCTTTGGTTTTGGAGCCTGTCCTGGAACTAGCTCTTGTAGACCAGGCTGGTCTCGAACTCACAGAGATCCGCCTGCCTCTGCCTCCCAAGTGCTGGGATTAAAGGCGTGCGCCACCACCGCCCAGCCCATAATAAATATTTTTAAAAAATATTTCTCTATAAATTAATTTAGGGCTGGAGAAATGGCTCAGTGGTTAAGAGCACTGACTGCTCTTTCAGAGGTCCTGAGTTCAATTCCCAGCAACCACATGGTGGCTCACAACCATCTATAATGAGACCTGGCGCCCCCTTCTGGCATGCGGACACACATGGAAGGAATGCTGTACACATAATAAATAAATAAATCTCCAAAAATTAATTAACTAATTAATTTTGTAGCTTCTGATCTCCTCACCCTAACACATCAGGAGGATGACCAACTAATGCCTTCTGGAACAGCTGTCCTGATAGGAAAGCAAAAGAATGCAAGATTGGGGTATCTGAAACTTGAAGACCGATCAGTAGAGAGAAGCAGTTTCCATAAATTGTCTTCTGACCTCCACACACCCGCTGTTGCCAGTACACTCAAGATTCACCCATTTTAAAAAAACAAACTGGGATATCTTTCCCCCACCCCAGCCCTTCAACGTTCCCTTATTCCCTTAAGAAAAATAGTACACTTTGATAACATTATAAAAACAACAAACAAGCCGGGCGATGGTGGCGCACGCCTTTAATCCCAGCACTTGGGAGGCAGAGGCAGGTGGATCTCTGTGAGTTCGAGACCAGCCTGGTCTACAGAGCTAGTTCCAGGACAGGCTCCAAAGCCACAGCGAAACCCTGTCTCGAAAAACCAAAAAACAACAAACAAGAAACGGAGCTTCCACCTTCTGCCTCTCCTCGGGCAGTCTGAACCGCCTTCTCTTACTCTAACAACCTCCTAAACTTCACTGGACTTCCGTACAATTCACAATAGTAATTTCCCGGCTTCCACACAGTAATGTAGAAGCTCAAGTCCAAGTAAGCCATGAACCAGCTATAAATGAGAAACAAACAAAAAGATGTAGGTTATATAGAAAGCATCTTCAAAAGTGTGACAGTGCATGGCCGTAATCCGAACCCTCTGGAGAACAAGAGGCAGACTGAGTTCAAGGCTAACTTTTGGGCTACCCAGGGAGGCTGTGTTTCAATAAGCAAACCAACTGTAAGGTCTTTGCTGCACACGATGATGTTCAGATGCTTATATCCTGGTGAATTCTAGCTCTCTTCTCCAGCCCAGACTGTGCCTGAATCCTATTACCCTGGTTTCCTCTTAACAGGCAAGGGGGTGGCAGCTGAGGAATCTAGGCCATTAGCCCTATAGGGAGGGATATAACCGGACAAGACTCCTGCTAACAATCAGGAGAGGAACAAAAATTTCCACATATAAACACAGGAGATTCACAAGACTGGGAAAGTAGGCAGGAGGTAAGCTATAGGAACAGAAGTCTACATAAATTGAAATTCCTAACTGTACCAATCTCAGAGTCCCACAAAGACAAGCATTCTCTAGTTGTCTTTTCCAGGAAAACAGATGTCCTGGAGTCAGGACAGCACAGACTTCTCCACACAAACCCAACAAGGCCAAGCAGTCAAGGACAAGCCAGGCTATCGGGATAGGGCTCAGAAACACCACAATACTATAGACAGTACTTACCCCCTTCAGATGCCTAAAACGGAAACGTGAAAAAATGCAGCTGGCCGGGCTGCAGCGATGGCTCAGCAGTGAAGAGCTCTTGTTTCTGTTGCAGAGAACCCAGGTTTGATTCCTAGCACCCACATGGTGGTTCATAACCATTCATAATTACAGTGCCCGAGGCTCCAAAGCTCTCTTCTGACTTCCACGGGCACCAGGCACACTCATGGTACACATATATACACACAGGTAAAACATTCATATACATAAAATAAATCTAAAAAAAAAAAAAAAAAACTAAAGAAAAGAAAAACGCAGCTGGATTTGTAGGAAGCACATGAAATGTAAGTCCCCACCCAGCTCCTAGTTACTCAAACTGGAAAAAGATAACAGGCTATGGGGGCAGGTTATAGTTTCCACGGCAACAGGCTGGCTCTGGCACTTTCTCCTACAAAACAGCATTTACAATTGAATTCCACAAGGGTGAAAAAGGAGGAAGAGAAAATACATCTTGGTCCTCTTATAATAGCAAGCCTGTTTTAAAACCAGAACCAAAGACTAGGGAGTCCCTGCAAAAGCTTCAGGCAGACAGACCAGAGGGCAGCGGGTCCAGGACAGGATGTTCCTCTTGGCCTGCAGCAGATCAGTTCTCTTTACAACAAAACAAAAGGCTGCAAAATCTAGCCCTGGTACTCCATTTAAAGGAATAAGGAAGATAACCTGACTTTCCCTTTAAGCAAGAGCTTACACACATCACTCAGGTCAACACCAAGTCCTTACGCAGACTAGCCTGATCCAGAGAAACACTACACTTAATAAATACTTTTTCAATTAATCCTAAGTTTACCTGAAAGCCCAGCAGATACTCCCTACCTCCCTGAAACTTGGAGGATACAGTACGCAGTCTTCCACTCAACAATAATAGGATTTTCCACCGTTCAGGAAGCAAAATCCTGTTGGTGGGAAGTGCTGTCATTTGGTCATGTTAAAAGACAGCTAATGCACACCTTTAATCCCAGCCGTTGGGAGTTCCAGGACAGCCTGGTCTACAGAGTGAGTTCCAAGACAGTCAAGAGCCAGGACTACACAGAGAAACCAAAAAGAAATGAAAAAGAAAAAAGCTTTGGCCATGACACAGTTTAGTTTACGTGCTACCCTGGGCTGTCCACGCGGCTCAGTGGGTAAAGATGACTGCCCTCCCGTCAATACAAAACTGACAATCTGAGCTTGATCCCCGAATCCATGTAATGGCAAGAGAAGACTCCAAGTTGTACTTGGCTCCACACACATTATGGAATGCATGCTGGCACACATACATTATATGCATACTCAGTAATAACAAGATAACTTAAAAAATGTAAAGAGGCCCAATGCATACTACATTCCTTAAAGTGAGAAGCTGATGGGGAGCTGGAAGTCAGAGTTGAGCAGGGCCAAGGACGGAGGAGATGAGTCTCAATCTGGCCCTCTGCTGCCCACCCTGGGGTTTCTCTTCTTAGATAAGTCGCAGGTGTAAATTCCAAGTAGAGAGAGACTGGAAGAGTCAGGACTGCTGAGCTCCGGAAAGAGCAATCTGTCGGCCCCAGAGTCAACAAAGGTGGGGTCTAAGCAGAGGCACTTAGAGCAAAGGGCTGTTTGCCTCTTCTGTAGGAGTGTGCTCTGAAACAGGGGGGCACAGACAGACCAGTCCAAACCTCTAAGCTTGTTACGTGTCCACCCAACACACAAACATACTGAACTAGTGCCAAACGTGCTAACCCCCTCAGAGACCACGAATCTGGGCTTCTGGCCAGAACCACAGTTCAAAGCCCACTCTCCTTCCCTCAACAGGACTTCCTATGTTTTGGACCAGAACAAAATGAGAAATACCATGGGAAATTTGAAGAGAGATAGTTTCAAAGGATAAGACGAGCCATACACTTAAAAATGTTTGCAATGGGCTATAGGGATGGCTGAGCAGGCAGAGAGCACTGGCTGCTTTTGCAGACTTTGGCCCCCACCTAGTACCTACCTATATGGTTAAGTTGGGGGACAGTGTTCATAACTGTCTGTAATTCCAGCTCCAGGGGTCAGACACACATACATGCACATAAATAAAAATAGTAATAAAAAAGGTTACAATGGAGATCCTGGCATAGCAGTGAACACCAGAGAATATCCCAAAGGCTAAAGCAAAAGGATCACTTGAGTCCAGCACTTCAAGGTCAGCCTGAACAGGCAAAATTTTATGCTATAGATAGGCATTTTTATCACTTACAATAAACACACCTGTTTTAGACACGACAGAGCGGAGGGTGTGGCTCAGTGATAGAAAAGCCTGCCTAGCACAAGGCCCTAGGTCTGATCCCAGCACCACCTAAAAAGCCAAGCAATAAAAAACCTTTACTAAATAAAAAAACTGAAAGTGAGATTTAGCAGGAGCCTGTCTCCAGGCCAAGAATGGGAACGACTGACCTCAGAACTTGCCTCTCAGCTCTGGCCTCATCCGGCATAACAGGGGCAGGCTAGGTGCCCCTACAAAGAAACCAGAAAAAGACCTGAGGGTCCACTAATATAACAGCATAGGCTCCCACCAGGCAGTGCTGGCAGGAGGAGCCTGCAAAAGTCGGCATTCCACAGTGACCCAAGAGAACAGCCGACCCAAAGGGCCCTCTTCCCACTACGACTCCACGGTCGGGGCTCAAAGTTCACAGGTGCATTAAGCCAAAAGTTCACAAAGAAAATACTAGTCTCATCAATATTTAACTACAGCCCACTTCCCCATTCTGAGGACTTCCTCAGGAGACTTCCGTGAAATGTGCACATTTGGTAAGCTCTGCACCCCTGCAAATGCTCACGCTGATGCTTATCGTCCCAGAGTCAGCCCGCAGAAGAAAGGACAGTCCAATTTTCCCTACAAGGAAAACGGCCAGATTCTGGGACAGGCAGACAGACAGACACACCCTACCTACCCTACCTAGAGCCACTCCCAGTGTAACAGCCTAAGACTTCGTAGCACGCAGCCAATTCCTTCCACCAACTCTCCATTTCTCCTTTTGAAGACTTTCTCATCTCTAGAACAATCTCACTAGATTTGATCAGAAGTTGCAGGCATACCAGGAGTGGTCAAGCAAGCCTGTAATTCCAGCACTTGGGAGGGTCAGGCAGGAGGACTGCTGGGAATACAAAAGGACACCCAGTCTCAAACAATCATACTAGATGCCTAGGAAACGGTGATGGTGAAGACAAGCCCTGGCATCTCCATGCCCATTCATAAAAGTATTTTAATAACCTCTAAACATCAACTTAGAAGGGAGCTATGCTCACTCCTTTTGGCCCTCAAAAACATTCTAAGTTTCTCCCCAAACAAGCAGCAAAGGGGAAGAAAGACACCAAAAAGAAGAGCAATGGAGAACACCAACAAGCCACAAAAGTTGTTTTCATTAGGCCTTTGGCAAGAATCCATTCATCCCAAAAACCACTGTACAGAATAACCGAAGAAAGCAGCCCCTCCCCGCCCCCCAGCACCATGGCCACTCACTAATCTCCTTCCACCCTCCACAGTGTTCAGATCAATCAGGAACCTTAAGACTGGCCTGGCATTTGACTCTCTGCTATACACTCCCTTATCAGCCCAGCTCAGAACATTTCTATGTTCTCCGTAAGTCAAGTTTGCACTGTTCACACTTCAGGCCTGAATCTGGCAGAAGTTCCTGCCTTTCAGGTCATGATGGGCAGGGCCTAGTAAGTTTGCTGGCTCCCACATTTGCTAACGTCGGAAGGAACATCATCTCATCTCCCACTTCACCAACGACTGAGGGGCGGGAGTACCAGTTAGTTACAAAAGGTCCCCAAGCTCGAGGACGGGAGGTGGCGCGGCGGCCTTAAGCTCCGCCAGTGAGGGAGGGAACCGCGCTTCCCCTCAGCCAACTGCTGGCTCATTTCCTGAGCAGGAGGAGGGAGCGGAAAAGCTGCCAGCTGGCCAGTCGGGGGCTTTCCGGCGGTTCCCACCTCCCACCCTCATCTTTCACAGGTTAGGCTCGGCCCCTCCCGGGCCAGAGGAGCACACACTTCTACCCCTCTGGCCGGAAACCTCAAACGAGAGCAAAGGGTCCCCACCCTTTGCGGAGAAGATGGGGTGGGGGAAGGGAAAGGCCGCTGAGCCCCTCCCCTAGCCGCACCCGGCGCCGAGGGACCGAATGAATGAGCTGGGGGGGTGAGGGGGGGGAGAAGAAGGGCAGCCCGCGCCGTGTGGGGCTCCGCTCTTTCCAGGGTGCAGCCTGCTCGCGTGAGCACCTAGTTTCCTCCGTGCTCGCTTACCGGGCCATCGTAATCGAGTCCCACCCAACCTCGGGGCTCCGCGCCTAGCCCGGGCCTCCAGGACGCCGTAGAGCTGAGCTCCACAGCCGAGGGGCGCCGGTCCCTTCCCTGCTGCGCCTCGCCCTCCGCGTACCTGCTCCCGGGCCCGCCTTTCTCCCTCCACTTCCCGCTGGAGGCGCTCGGCCCTCTCCTCGGCATCATCCGCCTGCTGCTGCAGAACCTGGATCTTGCGCTTCACCGCCTCGATGGTGGTGATCCCGGCCATGGTGCCCACCAAGCTGCTTCTGGAATTCGGGGTCCTACCTCCTCCGCTCGGCGTTGTAGCCGCTCCTCACCCTACTTCCGCCTGCTCCGCCCTGAAATACCGGAACTCACCCACCCGCCCGGATGTGACGCCTGCCACCGCGCGTTCCCCACCTCCCCTGCCAAGCCGGCGGGAAGGCAGTCCACTCGAGGGGCGCGGGCTAAAGTGAGGGTGGAGCCTCCCAGTCGCCCTAGGTGACCGCTCAGGGCGGTCTTTCCTCAGACCAGTAAAGGGGGGCGGGGTTGGGTAAGGCTACCATAGTAACTGAGAGGCGCCGTGGTCTAGCCTCACCCACCAGCCTGCCTCCCAACAATGGTTGGCCAATTTACAAGTATGGTGCTGTCTTTACACTTCCGCAGTTGACCCCTCTCTTCTGTGTGTCCTCTCTGCAATATAAAATAGCCCACAGCTTTCATCTTACTCACTCAACGACAGACTCCAAAGCCAGGTTCTGGGAAAAGTCAAAAGACTCTTGACTTCATCCTGCAAAGAATCCCAGGGAGCTCCCTTAAAAGTCTGTTCAGAGGGTCTGTGGCTATTGCTCAGTTTGTAGAGCACTAGCCGAGCATGCACGAAGCTCTGGGCTCGAGCTCCAGAAGCATGGAAACTGGAGTAGCCTGTAACCTCAGGACTGGGGGGCAGAAAGAGGGGGTGGAGACAGAAAGAAAAAAAAATTCAAGGTCATCCTTGGCTAAGTGGTGAATTCAAGGCTAGTTTGAGCTACCTAAAAACCTGTCTCAAAACCCAAAACTGAGCCGGGCGATGGTGGCGCACGCCTTTAATCCCAGCACTCGGGAGGCAGAGGCAGGCGGATCTCTGTGAGTTCGAGACCAGCCTGGTCTACAAGTTAGTTCCAGGATAGGCTCCAAAAGCCACAGAGAAACCCTGTCTCGAAAAACAAAAAAAAAGAGGGGGGGGGGCTGGAGAGATGGCTCAGAGGTTAGGAGCATTGCCTGCTCTTCCAAAGGTCCTGAGTTCAATTCCCAGCAACCACACAACCATCTGTAATGGGGTCTGGTGGCATACACACAGACAGAATATTGTATACATAATAAATAAAAAAAATAAATAAATATGTTTAAAAAAGAAAAACCAAAAAATAAACCTGTTCAGATAAAAATCTCTCCCTTGGGCTGGAGAGATGGCTCAGTGGTTAAGAGCATTGCCTTCTCTTCCAAAGGTCATGAGTTCAATTCCCGGCAACCACATGGTGGCTCACAACCATTTGTAAAATGAGGTCTGCTGCCCTCTTCGGGTCTGCAGACATACACACAGAATATTGTATACTGTATACATAATAAATAAATAAATATTTTTAAAAAAAAAATCTCTCCCATCTCCTGGAAGTCAATAAAGGAAGTAGAGGGGTGGGAGAGAAGGGCAAGCTGGCATTCTCTAAGGTCAGGTGTGAATTTTAGTGTTCTGTTTAGAATACCAGTCTTGTTTCCTGTTGCCTTTTTTTTTTTTTAGACAGACATAGTTCACCAGTTTTATCCAGCTTTCAGTTGCTCCAAGGAACTAAAATCTGCGTCTACAGGCCCTACCTACAGGGTCTCTAGACACACAACTGTAAAGAGGTTTACTTTATTTTCTCTTTGCTACTCTAATTTTTATTTGTTTTGTTTCTTTGCTTGCTTGCTTGCTTTGTTTTCGTTTTTTTGAGATGGTGTTTCAGGGAGTCCTGGTTGGCTTCACGTCATTTTTGTAGCCCTGGTTGGTCTTAGGCTCTGGACCCTTCTTCATCAGCTTCCTAAGTGCTGAACTTCCAGGTGTGGACTATCACAACCTATCTTTATTTCTCCTGCCTTCTTGGAAAAAAATAACCATAAATTCCTGCTCTGATAGAACTCTTCTCTTCCCTTGAGAAATGGGGTATAGAGTAGGACTTGGAAATAAAACTGTTAACATGGGCTTGGGGAATTAGCTCTGGGGAGGCTCTGGGCTCAGCAAGTCACTTAACTGCTCTCTGCGTGATCTGGTTCTCAGGTACTTCCCTTCCTTTTGGAAAGAAAAGAAAGACCTCTCGACAATGAAACTATGCAGAAGAAACAACTTGGACAAACAGTAATTTTCTCAGTAGAGTATCTCCTGTACAGGTCGATTCCCACCGAGAAGCCCGGCTCTGACACTCGGTTATAGCTGTCTTGATGACCTAAGTATTTCTTAAGCTTGTTTTAAGTCTCTTCAGCGGAGTTGCTGGTGAAAAGTTTATCATCTGAGTGCTGACCAGCAGGCAGCACTGTTAACCTCCCTGTACCCTTAGACCTCATCCTAGGCAAACCAAAAAGTTGAGCCAACACAGCACTGCGTTCCTGAGGCGTGTACAGATAATCTCTTCATCCAGGGAAGCAGATGGGTAGATTCCCCATAGCTTTTAAAGGCATGCCGGACTGGCAGGAGGGAGACCAAACAGTGCTATTGTTTTCCTGGTGACAAACAATACAAACTACCAACAGGTGTCTCTGTCCATCCCTGTTCTCTTTCCTCATCCCTCCCAACATGTGTTCCTAAAAAAAGGGTGTTACGACTCTCATGTCCTAAGTCCTACCCATTGCATTCCTCTTTCCTCTTGTTTCTCCCTAAACAGTTTCTGATTTCATCTTGGATTAAGATGATCTTATGGGTTGGAAAGACGATGTGCTATACAAGCATGAAGAGCTGAATGCAGTTCCCCAGCACCCACAAAAGCCAGGTGTGGCTCTGTGCGTCTGCCGTCCCAGAGCTGGGGGACAGAAACAGGTAGATCCTAGGCTTGGCCCGCCAGCCTAGCTAATCAGTGAACTCTGGGTTCAGTGAGAGACTCTGCCTCCACACTCTCACATACACATCCATACATGCACAAAGCAATATTACACATGGTTGCAGAAAAATGTAAACAGACACAGCTGCTGAGTGCTGGGATTAAAGGTGTGCACCACCACTGCTCTGGGAAGAAAACCCACAAGATTGGGCTGACCTTGCCACATCTTTGCCCTTTCTTTGTTCAAGCAGCCCTAGAAAATCCTATACACTCAGAAACGTTCCTCAGATAACTAAAAGTGCCAGTGTAAACATGGGGTTGTTGGCTCTCTCTCTCCCTTATACAGTCACATCAAGATAGTATGCTGCTTACTTATTTATTAATCTTGAGGTCAGAAGCTGAGCTGTGAGCCTTTTCTGTGTTAGACAAAGCACCCTCTCCACAAAGACGAGCACCTTATGATCCTCGCTCTCTACTGAAATCTCAGTCTCTTCCCAGTTCCTATACACACCGTACTTACTTTCTTGTACTTTAAATAAAGAGTCAGCAGGTTTTCAGTAAGGGGCCAGATAGAACTTTGGAGGTCATACGAACTCCGCAGCAATTATTTTATTGGAGGGAGAAAACCACTAGACAATATGTAAACGAAAGAGCATGGGTGGGTTCTAATAAAACTCTACTTACAGAACCAGGCTGTGGCAGGGCTATGCCCACAGATGGAACTTTGGAAAAAGATACTTTTCTCCCTGCTTCTGTCTCAACAACCCCCCCCCCAACACATACACACTCTTTTTTTGATTTGTTTGAAATAGGATTTCTCTATATGGCCCTGGTTGTCCCAGAACATACCATGTAGACTCAGCTGACCTCACACTCATAGAGATCCTCCTGCCTTTGCCTTCCATGTACTGGGATTAAAGGCATATGTCACCATGCCTAGCCTATTTCTTGTTCTTTTTTTTTTTTAAGATTTATTTATTATGTATACAGCGTTTTCCCTACATATATGCTGCAGGCCAGAAGAGGGCACCAGATCTCATTACAGATGGTTGTGAGCTACCATGTGGTTGCTGGGAATTGAACTCAGGACCTCTGGAAGAGCAGTCAGTGCTCTTAACCTCTGAGCCATCTCTCCAGCCCCTATTTCTTGTTCTTGTACATATCCACTCACTGACTGTGTAAGAAAAGTAACAAAGGGGACAGGGTTAGGTTGAGGATTTTAAATTTTAAAACATTTTATATATTTAAGTATTTTAGGCAGGCAGTGGTGGCACAGGTCTTTAATCCTAATACTCAGGAGGCAGAGGCAAGTGGATCTTTGAGTTTGAGGGCAGTGTGGTCTAGAACATTCAGAACTACACAGGGAAACCCTCTCTCAACAACCTAATATTTTATGGATTCCTATATAAATATAGTGGTAAGACAGGGTTTGTATAGCGTGTGAGTGTTTGCGTGTATGTATGTGTGCGTGTGTGTGTGCTGTACTACTGGGTGCAAAACATCCTAAAATCGGCAACATTCACCCCTAGGGAATTCCATTATCCTCTGAATATATTGGCATGCTTCCTGGGACTCCTTCCCTCTCCTTCTCCCACTGACCTCTTGTCCTGGTTCTGAGCTGTGTCTTTGTGGCTCAGGACCTTCCCAGGGAGGTTAACATCTAACAAAATTGCTGCTAACCTGTCATAGTGCTAGTTTGTGAAAACGTCTGTCCTTCTGCTTCCAGACTTAGGATCAGAGAGTTCTATCCATCTGTACCTGTAAGCTAGGCTAAGTGATTCAAGCACGCCTTCACGTCCTTGCTCAATCCTGGAGACAACATACTGTTGTTTTTCCAGTTTTCCTAAAACAGACATAGCAGTGTGTAAGGGACAAGACTTTTAGACACCGCGACTGTACATCACCCTGCTCACACCACCAGCCTCTGGTGTCACTTCAGACACTGTGACTATACAGTGCGCATCACCCTGCTCACAAAACCAGCCTATGGTATCATGTGCTCAACACTCACTATGTCTGAGCCTTTGGAAGTGAAGAACCAAAGGAAAGAGGGCTTGCCTCAGGGCAGAGACTGAATGTGAAGATCTAAACGCATTTGTCAGTGATCCACTTCTGTCCTTTAAGCTGTTTTCCAACAGCAAATGTGATTTTAAACAAGATCAGCTTCTATTTTTTTCCTTGTCCAGATGCTGAGAAATGCCTGTGTGACTGACATACTCTTTCATGACTTCCAAGATCCCCGTGAGCTAGGTCAGCATTGGTGGGCACTGGATTTAATCCCCAGCACCCCAAATAAGAAATAATAGCCGGGTGGTGGTGGCGCATGCCTTTAATCCCAGCACTTGGGAGGCAGAGGCAGGCAGATTTCTGTGAGTTTGAGGCCAGTCTGGGCTACAAGAGCTAGTTCCAGGACAGGCACCAAAGCCACAGAGAAACCTTGTCTCAAAAAAACAAAAATAATAATAATAAATAAGTAGAGAATCCTCTGCTACTTTTCTTCAGAACAGACGTCCTCTGTAGTCTCTCGTTTCCATGCAGAGAACATCCAGGTTGAGGATGAAGGAAAGTAGGTGCTGAACTAGAATAGGCAGTGAGTGGAGGCAGCTAATTTCAGTTTTAGAGGGGAAAGCCCTAAAGAACTATGTGATCTATTCAGGGCCATGAAATAAGGTCGAGGAAAATATATTTGCCTGCTTCTTAGTTTTTTGTCTAATCTACCCTTGATACCTCACTGCTCTTTGATGATCAGCGTTCCCTGTAGCATCTCTGTGGCGTAAGGGCAGGTGCCCACCTTGACCAGGACAAATGAACCCACATAGGGTCAGGGTCAATGTGACCTCCATTTCCTATTGTGAAATCGAAGCTGCCTTTGTTGGGTAATTGAGAGATGAGCGCTTCCCTATTAATACACACATGCACATGCCAAGCCTTGTACACAAAAGCTAACAATGTGGCATGGGGGAGGAGGTGGATACCTGATAGCATGCATCGGGACATGGGAGCCCCTCCCTTGGTTCAGGTCCTAGGAAAGGTCATTAGATTACTGGGGAGGGGGTTGGGTAGTACAGAAATGAGACTTCATATGCCTCTTTTTTTCAGTGCTTGACATAGAACCCAGGGATTCATACATATTAGGAAAGCAGTACTATCATTGAACTATGCTCTCAGCTTCAATATGCCCTTGAATAAGAAAGTATATTCCAACAGAAGAGCATGCCAGCATGCAGTACATGCAAAAGCATCATGCTGGTTATGCATCCACAGCCGTGAACCCGTAAGGAAGCCAAGTCCGTAAAAACTTACATCAGCCGCCTTCTTCTCTGCTAGCTCCAGCTTCTCCTGGGCATCTTTCAAAGCTTCAGAATACTTGTCCAGCTCATCTTCTGTTCCTTTCAGCTTCTTCTGCATGGTTGCCAATTCATCCTCTAGCTGCAGCAGCCCGAACAGGAACAGAGACATAAACATAACCATGCATGCTTGGACTCTTAAGACCTCTGAGCTCGGCCTCCACATTATCATTCCCCCCAGAGAGACACACTTTCTGCAGCCAGCGTTCCGTGTGTTAGGCTGTGGCCTGACATCAGACCCTGGCCCTAAAATGACCAAGTCTGTTGGATGGTAAACATCTAGCGGGGAAGATGTCAGTGATGCTAATGAAGAGAGTCAAAAAAAAAAAAAAAGGAACGTGGTCTTACCTTTTGCTCTAGAAGTCACACTTTCTTCATGGTCTACTTCTGCTTAAGTCAGCAGACACACTGTGGCACCAAAGAGGCCACTGGCTTTCTCAAGGTCATGTGGACAGTCTAAGGTGGATACCCTAGAGTAGTGGTTCTCAACCTTCAATGCAGTTCCTCATATCATGGTGACCCTCAACCATAAAATTATTTTATTGCAACTTCATAACCATAAATTTTTCTGCTGCCGTTATGAATGGTAATGTGTTTTCTGATAGTCTCAGGCAGCCCCTCTGAAATCCAGCAGGGTCGTGAGCCACTGCTGGTTGAGAACCGGTGCCCTAGATGTTTTCTGCCCCTCCATTTTCCCATGAAAACAATCTCTCTCTCTCTCTCTCTCTCTTCCTCTCTCTCTCTCTCTCTCTCTCTCTCTCTTTCTATTTCTCTCTCTCTCCTCTCTCTCTCATTTTCTCGCTCTCGGTCTTTCTCTCTCTGGCTGTCCTGGAATTTGCTATGTAGATCAGGCTGGTCTCTACCACCTGAGTGCGGGGTTAAATGCTCACCTCTGTTTTGTAACCAGTGAAAAAGGACCATGCCAGTGCCCACCTGTTTGCTTCTTTCTTCTGCTTGCTTCTGCTCAGCTTCAGCTTGCTCAGCCCGGTCCAGAACGTTCTCCTTATCTAACTTGAGCATCTGCATCTTCTTCTTGATGGCCTCCATCCTGAGCTGTGGCTGTTGTCGGCTCACCTGTGCACACTGAAGGATGGAGGGGCCGCCACCCGAGTGACGAGATGCTCCCCGAGTTTGGACATTTATCTGTTGTCATGGCTCCACCTCCAGTTCCTAACATGGTCTTTCTAGCTCCCTCCTGCCCCATCGTTGTTCTCGTGGGGGAGCCCAGGGTCACACGCATTGATAGACTGACATCACCAGCAAGAAAAAAATATTGAGGGACAGCTGAGGCTGATTTTAGACAATGGAAAGTGGGGGTGGTGGGAGGCTGACCTTGAAACTTTCCACTCATTCTTGGCAGCTCTATGGAACTTTCAAAAGTGGAGGGACAGGAGGGGAGAATGCTGAATGAAAGAATTCTTAGGCAGCATTAGCCATCAGAGGGTCCTAGCTGTCTTCAGCTCTCTCTTCCTGCCTTGGACTGTATTGGATATGGACCAGACTCTACTGGTTGAGCTTCATCTTTTGATTCCTGGTATTTTAGGAGTGTGAGCAACAGTGAAGAGAGGAGGTCACTCACGGGCCTTGACAATTCCCCTAGATTGCCAGTTGGAATTGCTGTGCTATTTTGGGATTCTCTAATTGGTGGGGAGACATCAGCTGCATGAGCCATAGGACAGCGCAGAAGGCTTGGGATCTGAAAGGCTCTCCTAGGGCTTCGAGTGGAATGGGAAATAAGGAGGGTCACGGTACAAGATCACGACTTCTGTTTTCTCATAATGCTCTTAAGCACGCCTCAAAGTCTGTGCTGCTTTCTGCTCCTCCTTTTCTGCTGCTGCCTTGGTAAAGCCCTGCCCAGCCTGCTGCCCACCATGCCATTATAATCATCCCCACGAGCTCTGTTTTCCCAAGTGTAGTGCCAGCCATGTTCATAATTCCACTTGGACTCTTGTTATCGACAGGTGGCAATTGATCCCATACACAGTTGCCATACACCCAGATATGCCAGAGAAGTGGACACTGTTCAAGGTGACCAGAGCTAGCGAGGGGAAAATAGAAATGGTTCTTTCTAATTAGCTCATAATGTCAAGGACAGTTAGTGTCAAGGTTAAACCGCAGCCAAGTGGTAACTGAGTCAAGCTTCAGGGTGGGGGCGGGGCAGAGCTGTCTCACTCCAGGGAGTCTCCTCATTGGGAGCAGACTGCTCCATAGAGCATCTGCTAACTGTTGGAGAAAAGCAAGGAAGCTAAGGGGCTGGAGAGATGGCTCAGTGGTTAAGAGCACTGGCTGCTCTTCCAGAGGTCCTGAGTTTAATTCCCAGCAACCACATGGTGGCTCACAACCATCTGTAATGAGACCTGGCACTCTCCTCTTGTGTGGGGGCATACATGGAGGCAGAATGTTGTATACATAATAAATAAATTAAAAAAAAAAGCAAGGAAGCTAAGCACTCCTACTTCCGAGGCCAATCAAGGAAAGGGGATAGGGGGAAAAAAAAAAGAACCAGGGAAAGATTAACATGGGCACCAGTTATTTCTCTTTTAGGGGAATTGTGGAGAGAAATTCGGTAAACAGACAGACAGCTAGTGGTAGAGCACTTGTCTAGACTCTGTGGGTCCTCAGGCTCAATTGCCAACATTTCAAAACAGCCCAAAAAACAAAAAACAACAGGTACAGGACATGGTAGCACATGCCTTTATACCTGGAAGCAGAGGCAGGAGAATCTTTGTGAGTTCAAGGCCATCCTGGTCCACATAATGAGTTCTAGGACAGCCAGAGCTACATAGAGACCCTGTCTAAAGAGAAGAAGAAGAAGACAGGCAAAAGTCTGAGAACCCCAGGGACTGAAGTAGCAAAGGGGGTGGTGCCACGTCTCCTCACTGCTGTGAGAGTATGTTTGACATTTAGTTGGTTCCTGATTTAACAACCTAATATCAAACATATCACACAGAAGCAGGTAGGTGAGCTTCCATAGTGATTCACCTTTCTCCCCGCTGTGAAGAAAGGTCAGGGAAGACAAACCAGAGCCCAGTCATGTTCGGATGGGAGCCCATCTTCTTCAAGGGCACCCTTGCTCTTTCCCTCCCAGAACATGTCCTCGCTCCTCCGTCCTTCATGCCATCCCTACCACAACCCCTCTTCCACCGTGTCCGGTGTCTGCTGGATCATGTTTGCCTACAGCAAGAACACTGGGCACAGACTCACATCTGGGCACTCACCACTTCCTTAAGCTCCCATATGAAGCTTCACGCTGTTCTGTGACAGCACCAGCTTCCAGAGGATCACCAGTGTCAACAGCTTCTCAGCAGCTCTGCCACCTGCCCCTCGGTGCCATCTGAGCTGCCCAGGACCTTCCGGGGGTAGGGTTAGGGGTTTGCAAATGCTATTTTCTCCCTTTCCAAGCAAACTTCTAACCGCCCCAGATCTCTCCCACTCAGTCTTCTCAGGGGACTCTGACTGCACAGCTTTTTGTACTGTGAGCAGTAGCCACGGGGAACTTCTGAAAGTCTGTGCTGCTACTTTTCCATCTCTCGTGCCTTGTCTCCTTCTCATGTCCTTTAGGCAACCTTCTTCAAGTTATCATTGGGTGTCCAGAATAGAAAAGCCGCTTCACTTGCAGGTTTCAATCTGGGCTCCACACAAGAAGACTAACAGCTTCTCTTGCCTGGTTAAATTGAAACTAAGGCTTTTAGATCGAGAGCAAGAGGGAGTTGCTTCTGCCAGGAAGTGGCCTGCACCCTCAGGACCCCCTTTTTTCTTCAGTTTCTTTCTTTCTTTTTTCTTTCTTCCTCCTTTCTTCTTCTTTTTTTTTTTAATCACCAGAGCTCCTGGGCTGGTTCCTTCACAGGAATTCAACCTGATTTTCTCTCTCTTTTCTTTCTTTTGGAGAGAATTGGGTCTATGCAGCATCTTTTGGCAGGCAGATGTTTCATTCACTGTGGTAGAAACTAGCCCAAGTTATAGCTGTATGGAGGGTGGGGGATTTGTATGGAAGTGCAGAGAGGGTGGGAGGACAGTTTCTATCAGTCCCCAGGCATGTTCCATGTGTCCTTGCTCCGATCGATCCTGACATCTCCCTCCCACACACACGCACTCCACAGTGACTTTGATCTAGATCGATAGCTTGTCCCATCACCAAGTCAATTCCTATCGTGTGGCACTTGCCTTCCAGGGAAAGACTAACAAATGGGCCTAAGGCCCCATAGGCATGTGTGGCCATCTTTTCTCTTTGGTGTCCCCACGTTTATGTGGTGAATACAGAGTATTTCCGTCCTTGTCCTCTGCTCACTCAGCTCTCACCTTCCAAGTTTTTTTTTTTTTCCTGAAGCCTTGGTCACAATGGGAAAACAGGAGGAAGGAAAGAGCTGGACAGGGACTAGAAAGAATAGAAGACTTGCCAAAAGCGGAGGTGATTCACACCTTTAATCCCAGTACTCAGGAAGCAAAGGCAGGTGGGTCTTTGAGTTTGAGGTATCCTGGTCTACATAGTGAGCTCCAGGACAATAGGACTACACAGAGACTCTGTCTCAAAAAAACAAAAATCACTAAGAATTGAAAACACTAGTGTTTAGGGTATATAGGAGCAAAGAAGCCTGGGAAGACACAGCAAGCCTGATAAAGTCATTTTAGTGTTCCCTTTTTTATTTTATTTATTTATTTATTTATTTATTTATTTTGGTTTTTCGAGACAGGGTTTCTCTGTGGCTTTGGAGTAGTGTTCCCTTTTTTAAAAACTACACACACACACACACACACACACACACACACACACACACATATATATATATATTATTTTTTTAAGATTTATTTATTTATTATATATACAGTGTTCTGCCTGCATGTATGCCTGCAAGTCAAAGAGGGCACCAGATCTTATCATAGATGGTTGTGAGCCACTATGTGGTTGCTAAGAATTAAACTCGGGCCCTTTTGATGTAGGAGGGTCTTCTATCTGTCTGTTGTTTCATTGGTTAATAAAGAAAACTGCTTGGCCTGATAGGTCAGAACATATGTAGGTGGGGAAGACAGAAAAGAATGCTGGGAGAAAGAAGGCAGTGAGGCAGACGCCATGGAGCCAGCTGCCAGGTCAGACATGCTGAATCTTTCCTGGTAAGCCACCACCTTGTGGTGCTACGCAGATTATTAGAAATGGGTTAATCAAGATGTGAGAATTAGCCGATAAGAGGCTAGAACTAACGGGCCAGGCAGTGTTTAAAAGAATACAATTTGTGTGTTGTTATTTCGGGTGTAAAGCTAACCATGTAGGAGCAGGGTGGGACGAAAAGCAGGCCTGCCCGCAGCTCCTTCTACACCCTTTGGAAGAGCAGGCAGTGCTTTTAACCTCTGAGTTAAATCTCTTCAGCCCACACTTTATGTTTTTGTGTGTGGTTGTGTCATTGTGCCTCTGTGAAGGTCTTTTCCCTCCTTTAAGTATGTGGAATTTAGCTTCAAGCTCAGGTCATCAGGCAATTACCTTTACCCACTGAGCCGTCTTACTGAGCCCTGGGTGTGGGTGTTTTTTTTTTTTTCTTCATCTATTTCAAATAGATCTAAGTTCTTCAAAGCCGCAAGAGCAGAGTATAACATCAGTTATAGCAGCATCAGGCTGGAGGGGCACAATTGAGTGATGTCATCAGAGCGCACAGCATCGGCAGGGAGGGTCAGGGAACATGGGTGCTATCATGGGCCAACCTGCCAATAATAGAGCCAGCCTGGCACTGACGAGCCCTGAGGTAATAGGCCAAGGTCAGAGATCCAGGCAGAGGGGATAGGGCATCTGAAGAGTCCAAATGAACAGAGAAACCAAAGAGGTTGGTTACAGAGAGTAGTGGGAGTGGAAGTAAGGGAGAAAGTATCCTGGAGCAGCAAGACAGCATCATGGCTTCCTGTTTACATTATGGGCCTAGGCAGTTTCTTTATTGATAAGAAACCACTCCCACATCACATATTAAGTATGATTTCTTCTAAGTGACTTATTTAATTCCCACAGCAACCCGTTATAAATAGGCAACCAAAACTCAGACTTAAATATTTTATGTGCATAGGCGTTTTGTTCTGCATGTCTGTCTGTGTACCATGTGCATGCCTGGTACCTGCAGAGGATCCTCTGGAACTAGACAATTGTGAGATGCCATATGGATGCTAGGATTCCAGTCTGGGTTCTCAGCAGGAGTAACCATGAGCCATCTCTCCAGCAAACCACCCACCCCAGCCCCCAATATTAAATGTGCACTTGGCCAAACAGCCAGGAAGTGGCAGGACGAAGACTGAGAACCAGACCTGTCCACTGTTCTCTACTCCAGGCCATAGTACCTGTTAATAGCAGTGGCCTGGGAGACAGGTAAGAAGGAAGGAAGCTGAGAGAGATGTGGGTGGTACAGACCAGAGTAACACAGGCCAGGGAGACAGAAGAAATGAAAATTCAGTCTTGTTTGGTGTCAAATCCAAGTGAGGTGTTTGTGGCTTCATCTCCTACAGAACTCACACTGCACCTTGAATTACTGTTTTGCAGCCTGTTTTCCCCACCAGCCTGGGAGCGTCATTTCATCTGAAGTGAGTATTCATGGCTGGTTACTAATGACGAGGGTGGGCGAAGAGGGAACTGTGTGTGGGTTAGCTACAGGACACCAAGACAGGGCTATTTTAGGCCAGTCTCTGGGCTTGTGCTCTCCTGACAACAGCCGGTGGGTCAGTCCTCTCCAGAAGAGGGTCCGATACTGTGACCCCATACCTGACCCTCAAGTCTGTGCTGTCCTTTCTGTACCTGCTGCCTCTCCATGGTCTTCCTGGGTGGGATGTGGAGGGGCTGGAGGTAGCAGCTTCCGGTGGCTAAATAAAAAATGCAGGCTTTGGCAAGAGACTAAGGATAGAGATGGGCTGGAAGGGAGACAACGAGAGTTCTGCAGCAGGAAACGATCCTGTGGCACAGACGAGGGGCAGTGGCTGCTGCTGAAAGGTGAGCGTGTAGGGGAAAGTATTAGAAATCACATCAGAGGACACATTCTCCCAGCAGCTTCTGTGAATGGGGATCTCTGGATGACATGTGTCCCTGCGGCCTACAGATGCACATGATGTTACTTTCTAGAATTTATAGTGTCCAGTACCTTGAGAGCGGGCATGTTTTCTGAGCCCCTCAAACCCACCATTTGATACTTCACATCCGCTGCAGTGCACACCCAGTGCCCAGAGGGATGGAAGTCTGGAATCTCTGTTTTGTAGAGTAGGAACTCAGGCCTAGAACAAGCCAATCCATGTTTTCACAATAATGAGATAACTTCCAAACATAAAATCAGCCCCTGACACCCAAGCACCAGAGTGCCTATCCATTAATAACCATGTTTAATGCTGTTTGTCCACAAACTCAGGAAAGACCAGTGAAACCGAGGTCCGAGGCTGTCTTACTTAGCATTTCTTTTGCTGGGACCAAACACCATGGCCAAAAAGCAAGTTGGAGAGGAAAGGGTTTATCCAGCTTACACGTCAGCATTGCTGTTCATCACAAAGGAAGTCAGCACAGGCACTCCAACAGGGCAGGAGCTGATGCAGAGGCCATGGAAGGGTGCTGCTTACTGGCTTGCTCCCTATAGCTTTCTCATAGAACCCAGGACCTAGGGAAGGCACCACCCACCGTGGGCTGGGCCCTTCCCCGTGGATCACTAGTTGAGAAAATGTCTTACAGCTGGATCTCATGGGGGCATTTCCTCACCTGAGGCTCCTTCCTCTCTTGATAACTATAGCTTGTGTCAAGTTGACACACAAAACCAGCCAGAAGAGAAACAGTGCTCAGAATCTAGGAAGTAAAATTAAGGCAGCCAAGAACAAACCAAGACTCAGGGCTGATACTAAACCCTGTGGTCTAAATCTAAATCTTTATTTGTTAAACCAAATCAGGATTTCTTTAAACCAGACATTGTGCATTCTCTCCTCTTACAACGCTGCATATCCCACCCTGACCACAAGGTGTCGCTCTTGTTTTCAGAAGCAACAGTCCCAGATCCAGACGTGTTTTGGGAAGCTTGTGGTAGAGACTAGGGGCGGGTTGGCAGGCATGATGAAGAGCAGTGTCTGGGCAGCGTCACAGTCTCTCCTCATAAAAAGCTTTGCCCAGCTGACTGAGCTCCTGCTGGTACTGCTGATGCTCCTTTGCAAACAGATGGTGTAAGGCATCTTGACGTACCTGGCAGGGAAGGCGGTAAAGTGTGGTATTGGGTGGTTAATGTTCCTTCTCAGTCTCGGGTTGCCTTCCCCGTCCCTGGGTTCCCTTGGACCTAGCCTTAGTAGGGACATAAAAAGGAGAATAAGTCAGCGGAGGGAAGCCCATCTAATTTCCCCACCCTTGGCCCAAGACTCATTGTTAACAAATATTTTGCTGAGAATGCACCATGAACTAGGACATCTGCCAGGTACTCAAGATACTAAGAGGTGACACAGCAATTTGCACCTCAGGTGGAGAAGGATCTCACCTGGATGAAAAGAACAAAGTAATGCATTGGGAACTGTAAATGTGTCAGCTGCAGGTGGGTGATGGGACATGGATATAATTTCAGCATAAAGGAAGCAAAGACAGAATGTTTGCAAGTTCCAGGCCATCTTGTGATGTAGAGCAAGACTTTGTTCCAAAAATAAACACATATGAGTGAGTACATGTGATAATTGTCTTTCTGGGTCTGGGTTACCTCACTCAATATGATGTTTTCTTTTCTTTTTTTTTAAATATTTATTTATTATGTATACAATTTTCTGTCTGTGTGTATGCCTGAAGGCCAGAAGAGGGTGCTAGACCTTTTTACAAGTGGTTGTGAGCCACCATGTGGTTGCTGGGAATCGAACTCGGGTCCTTTGGAAGAGCAGGCAATGCTCTTAACCACTGAGCCATCTCTCCAGCCCCAATATGATGTTTTCTAGCTCCATCCATTTGCCTGCAAATTTCAGGATGTCATTATTTTTTTCTGCTGTGTAGTACTCCATTGTGTAAATGTACCACACTTTCCTTTCCATTCTTCAGTCGAGGGGCATTTAGGTTGTTTCCACATTCTGGCTATGACAAACAAAGCTGCTATGAACATAGTTGAGCACGTGTCCTTATGGCACGATTGAGCATCCTGTGGATATATACCCAAAAGTGGTATTGCTGGGTCTTAAGGAAGGTATATGTGATTTTTAAACATAAAGCAAAGAAAACCAGCCTACAAATCACAATCCCAGAGAACCTAGACAACAATGAGGACCCTAAGAGAGACATACATGGATCTAATCTACATGGGAAGTAGTAAATATAAGATCTTTGAGTAAATTGGGAGCATGGGCACCTTGGGAGAGAGTTGAAGCGGGAGGGGAGAGGCAGGGAGGGGAGCAGAGAAAAATGTATAGCTCAATAAAATAAAAATAAATTAAAAAATAAGATACCAAAAAAAATTAAACATAAAATAACCCCCTGGCTGGGGGGGAGGGTGGTGGTGCACTTTAATCCCAGCATGTGGGAGGCAGAGGGAGGTAGATCTCTGAGTTCAGGGAAGCCAACCTGGTCTACATAGCAAGTTCCAGGTCATCTAGGGGTACAAAGTGAGACTCTGTTTCAAACAAAATCCAACCCAACCCAAGGAACCCAAGAAAACAAAACTTCGTTAAACCCCATCTAAACAATGCAAACAGTGTGAAAATGTACAAAACTCACTTCCTGAAAAAGAGCTTTGACATTTGATATGTTCTGATGAAAATCTCAGATGTAAACAATATGGTTAAGTCGTGACAGAGCAGGGACCCAGCAGGAAGGGGAGACTCCAGGCTGCCCTCCTAGAACTCACCGTCAGCAGCTGCTTGTTGGACAGGGCTAACTCCTGTTCCATATCGCCCTGCATCCTTAGCGTAGCATACAGGTTCCTCCGCTGGCTTAATGTCATCTGCCACATACAGTGAGTATGTGAATTCTGCCACCTGTCCCAGGTTTAGGGTGGGGATTAAGCAGGTGAGAGTCAGGAGGAGAGGTAAATCCGTACTAAAGCAGTTCCTTTGTGACCAGAACCTCTGCCACTGTCAGAAGACTGCAGTTCTTGAAAGGGTGGCCAGAACACACACAGAATCGAGGGTGTTAAGTGCACTGTTACCAACAGAGGCAAAGCAAAGCAGTGTCAGCGAGGTCATTTAGAACTGGGTCTCAGTTCACTGTTCCTAACCGGTGCCTTTTTCCCCTTTTCCCTTTGTTTCTCTGTGTAGCTCTGGCTGTCCTCGTACTCAGAGATCTGCCTGCCTCTGCCTCCTGAGTGCTGAGATTAAAAGTGTGCCCCACCGCCCAGCTACCTTTCTTAAAAGACAGTTTCATATGGCATAGGCTGGTCTCCAACTCACTTGGATGCTCTTGTCTGTATCCCCTAAATGCTGGGAAATAAACCCAAGCTCTGTGCATCTAGACAGTCTACCAGTGAGCTACCTTTGCCAGCTCCCTTCAATAATGTCTTACTATATAACCCTGTGGAAGTATGCAGACTAGCCTGGGCTCAAACTCAAGAGACCCACTTGTATCTGCTCTCTCTAGTGAAGCATATGCACCATATTGCGTCTCCCTCTGGGAGTTTTAAAGAGTACCTGTAACCTAGGCTGGCCTTAGACTCATGCTCATTCGAGTACTGGGATTATAGGTGTGAGCCCCCATGCCCTGCTTCTGCCAGAATTTAGAAAAAAAGCTTAGGGTTGGAGGTATAATGGTGGTGGAGCACCTCCGTGCACAAAGCCCTGGATTCAACACCCCAGTGCCCAGAATGAAACTCTCAGCAGGTGAAATGCGCAGTCCAGTCTTGTGGGTATCCTGTCACTCGTTCACCAAATACCTGCTACGTAATTAGTATAGAGGCAGGCGGGAACAGACAGAGCCTGGGAAGCAGGCAGAGAGAAACAGGCCCCTCTACTAGGCACTGACACACTCCTCTTGGAGCACGGATTGCTCCACAGCAAGGCTGCCCCGTCTGCTCTATTTCTTTCTTTCTTGGAGTGAGTCCCCAAAGGAGAGCTGATCTGGGCAGTGGCTCCGGAGAGGAGAGCCGAAAAGACCAATGGATGGGAGAAGATGGAAACACAGATTACCTGTTGACCATCTTCTTAAGTGCCACGGCTCTTTGCAAATTCTGCAAGAAAAGGAGTTCCATTGATTTGCCTTGATTACTAGAATCTGACCATCAGCACCTACTCTGAGGAATGAAGTAGTTTCCTATGGGAAAGTGAGAAAGTTCTTCATTTCTCAGAATAAACTGAGAAAATATAGAGGCCAGAGTGGACATATGTGAACAGCTATTGTTTGAGACGTGGTTCCCTGTCTTTGCCTACTCTCCTGTCCTCTTCCAAGGGCCTCTCTCAGGTAAACTTCGGGTAAACCCACCTGGAAACCACATCAAGGGAAACTCCTCCCACTCCTGACCGCACACCTCTCCCGCCCCCCCACTCCCGACCGCACACCTCTCCCGCCCCCCCCCACTCCCGACCGCACACCTCTCCCGCCCCCCCTACTCCCGACCGCACACCTCTCCCGCCCCCCACTCCCGACGGCACACCTCTTCTATTTTTGTCATCTTTTCCACAGACATATCTACAGACATGTTTGGTGTTTCTGAGGCTACTGGGAAGGCTCTCCTTTTTGTTTAGTTTGGTCACCAAGGTTTCAGTAGTTATAGCAACATTTAGGCGTCCAACAATGACCCTGGTCCTGGAGTCGACTGGTTACTTGGCCTGTTGCCCTAGTGACCTAAAGGGAATCTTGGTTCTCCAGCATTCTATTAGGAACCAGGTCAGGCTATGAGCATGAACTACACATTCCCTATTTCTGTTAGGATTTCTGCTGCAAATGCTTACTGTTCTAAAGCTCACTCTAAAGAGATGACTCACGGCCGGAAGGGGGTGGCGCATGCCTTTAATTGCAGCACTGGATGCAGAAGCAGGTGGATGTCCATGAGTTCAGGCCAGCCTGGTCTACAAAGCGCATTCCAGGACAGCCAGTCTCTACAAAGAGAAACCCTCCAGCCGGGCGGTGGTGGTGCACGCCTTTAATCCCAGCACTCGGGAGGCAGATCTCTGTGAGTTCAAGACCAGCCTGGTCTACAAGGGCTAGTTCCAGGACAGGCTCCAAAACCACAGAGAAACCCTGTCTTGAAAAACCAAAAAACAACAACAACAAAAAAACCCCCGGAGAAACCCACCAACAGAATAATAATAAAATCACATTTAGTAGTTAATTTTATTAATTTGTGAACTGAGACTAATACACTGACATTAGAAGAAATCACTTCACATCTCACCAACTTGGTTATGCCAAGTGCCAGAATGTTCCTATTTATTCATCATAATAGTATTAGGTGACGGTGGGACACATCTCTCCACTTCAAGAAAGTCATGTTCATGTCTTAATACATCTGTTTAAATGGAGCACCAAAATTCCAGAGGACATTCTACCCACTTTCTCATTCCCTTTTTCTCATGAGGTCCTGCCTGACTTCCACCAATCAAGTCTGAGACGCTCTAAACTCAAATATTTCTATTCAACTGAGTGCAATAGGCTAGACCTCAGTTTACATCTTTGGGACTAAACAGCATTGAACAGCGTAGGTGAATTATAGCCAAAAACAAGTGGAGGGGCTGGAGAGGTGGCTCAGAGGTTAAGAGCACTCTGGCTGATCTTCCGGAGGTCCTGAGTTCATTCAATTCCCAGCAACCACATGGTGGCTCACAACCATCTGTAATGAGATCTGGTGCTCTCTTCTGGCCTGCAGGCATACAAGGAGGCTGAACACTGTGCACACAATAAATAAATAAATAAATCTTAAAAAAAAAAAAAAAAAAAACAAGTGGAGATTTTCAAGGAAGCTTTGACAGAAACATTAATGACATCTGAATTCAAATCCAGAAAAAGTGCTTTTGGGAAATAACGAGGTCTTAGCCAGTATTTGAAAATGCCTCTAAGAAAGGACTGGGGAATGACCCTTCAGACACAGTTCTGAAGGAGCTCTGGCCTCAACAGAAGCTTTGGCTGGCAAAGTCTGGGCCTGCTGAGCCAGACGGCATGAAGGCTGCACAGGTGGCGTCTGCAGCTCCATCACAGAGTACTCTCCAGCGTGTTGTAGTTGTCTTTAAAGCTCTTCAGTTCGAGGAAGTGCTTAGGACGTTTGCTCTTCTGACTGGAGGGGAGGTATGTGACCTGGATGGTTGTTGGTGACATTTCAGGTGACTGAGTTAGGTCTTTGGCTGCCGATTGGTGTTGTTTCTGAGAGCTCCCAATTCGTGCTTTGACCCTGAAGAACACACAGAAGACATGGACAGAATGAGAGCTAGCAGAAAGGGGCTGGAGAGATGACTCAGTGGTTAAGAGCAAATACTGCTCTTCCAGAACCCAGAGTTCAATTCCTGGCAACCATGTCAGGTGCCTATAACTCTAGCTCTAGGCCAGTGTACACATAATTAAAACCAATAAAACTAATCTTTAAAAACAAGCAAAAAACAGAATACAATACAGAAATTATTCCACCCACAACATGCAGCTACAATGGTCTCTGATGTATTTTACCAGTTACTAAACCAAGCATGGAGGCAATTCCAAGAGGCAGGATTATTATAAATTCAAGGTCAGTCTAGCCTAATGATGTTTGTCCGTCTGTTAAATCCCCCCCATGACCCACCTTCACTGCCAAACAAACAAAAACCACAACAAAAACCCAAACAACTCATTACTAAAATCATTTGATGATTTAGGTATGACAGGAAAAACAAATTTTAAGTCCTTATTTCCATTATAATCTTTTCTTTTTTGAAGTGTGTGGAGGAAGAGGGGACAGAAAAGGTCTTAACTATTATACAGGCTAGGCTGGCCTTACAGGAAAGTAGGCCATCACACCCAGCTTCAACAACAAAATATCAAATGAAACACACAGGAAACGTTTCCCATACAGGGTTTCTCTATGTAGCCCTGGCTGTTTTGAAACTCATTCCGCAGACCAGGCTGGCCTTGAATTCACAGGTCTGCCTGCCTTTGCCTCCTAAGTGCTGGGATTAAATATTTGCTCTACCACGATGGCTGGAGAAACAGGTGGACTATTTTAAACTATAAGCTTTGAACTGTTAAGTACAATCACAATGTTGTACTGCCAACCTTCAAAATGTTATGCATTTCACATAATTAATTTTTTTTTTTTTTTGAGACAGGGTTTCTCTGTAGCTTTGGGGCCTATCCTGGCACTAGCTCTTGTAGACCAGGCTGGCCTCGAACTCACAGAGATCTGCCTGCCTCTGCCTTCTGAGTGCTGGGATTAAAGGCGTGCGCCACCACCACCCGGCTATACATAACTAATGGTTATGTTGATTAAATAATGCTTATCTTCTCAGGTCCTAGCAACTACCATTTTAAATCCTGAGTCTTATAGTATGGAAGAGTAGGCTGCATCCTGCTGCCCAGCTAGCTTAACCCCCAAAATAACCACAAAGAAATTATATTAACTTAATTACTGCCTGGCCCATTATATCTAACCACTTCTTGATTAACCCATTTCTATTAAAACTGTATGTCACCACGAGGTCGGGGCTTACCGGGAAAGATTCAGCATGTCTGACCTGGTGGCTGGCTCCATGGCGGCAATCTCTGACCCTGCTTTCTTCCTCCCAGAATTCAGTTGTCTACCCCGCCTACCTATGTTCTGACCTATCAGGCCAAGCAGTTTTATTAATTAACCAATAAAAGCAACACAGATAGAAGAACCTCCTACACCAGAGTCTGACTACTTAGACCATGTAAGTGAAATCAGAATTTATCTTTCAAGTGATTTCTTTCTCTTTCTTTCTTCCTTCCTTCCTTTCCTCTCTCCCCCTTCCCTTTCTTCCTTTTTTTTTTTTTGTTTGTTTTTTTTTTGTTTGTTTGTTTTTTTGAGACAGGGTTTCTCTGTGGTTTTGGAGCCTGTCCTGGAACTAGCTCTTGTAGACCAGGCTGGTCTCGAACTCACAGAGATCCGCCTGCCTCTGCCTCCCGAGTGCTGGGATTAAAGGCATGCGCCACCACAGCCCAGCTTGTTTTGTTTTTTTGAGACAGGGTTTCTACCAGGCTGGTCTCGAACTCACAGAGATCCACCCTGCCTCTGCCTCCCGAGTGCTGGGATTAAAGGTGTGCGCCACCACCGCCGGGCTTTCTTTCTTTTTTGAGACAAAGTTTCTCTGTGTAGCTTTGGCTATCCCAAAGCTTTACTCTGTAGATCAGGCTAGCTCAAACTAACAGATCTGCCTGTCTCTGCCTCCTGAGTGCTGGGATTACAGCATATACCAACTCACCCAACTCAAGTGAAATTTTATCAGGTTTCCTTCCTAGCTTTTTTCAAGACTTTTCATTTGTGTGTATGTGCACCACACATGTACAGGAGCCCAAAGACATTAGAAGTTAGCATTGTATCCCCTGATTGGCCACTGTGAGCCACCCGATGTGAGTGATAGAAAACAAGCCAGGCACTCCAGAAGAGAAGTTCTCTTTATCGCTAAACATCCCTCCAGCTCCTAAAGGTTTATTTTAAATTTTGCTTTATGTGTGTATGTCTATGTGAATGTAGGCTACCCGTGTGTAGGCCAGAATAGGTGTTGGATCCTCTGGAGCTTAAGTTACAGGAAGTTATGACTATCTAACATGGATGCTGGAAACTAAACTCTGGGCCTCTAGAAGAGTAGCAAGCACTCTTATAAACGCTGAGCCATCTCTCCAGACTCCTTGCCTAAACCAAATGTTCTTTTCTAGGCTTTTTTTTTTTTTTTTAAGATTTATTTATTTATTATGTATACAGTATTCTCAGTATTCTGTCTGAGTGTAGAAAGGTGCTGGAAATCTTCACTCCTTTGCTAGCTATACCATTTTTTTTAAGGTTTATTTTTATGTAGTGTGTATGGATGCCTGTGCTCTACATAAATGCCAGGTTCCTATGGAGGCCAGAAGAGAGCTTCAGCTCCCACTGGAACAGGAGCTGCAAATGGTTGTGAGGTCTCATGTTGATGCTGGGGATTGAACCCTGGTCATCTGCAGGAACAGCTGGTTTTCTTAACCTCTGAGTCATCTCTCCAGACCTTTTGTTTTTGAGAATGAGTTTCCTCTATATAACCCTGGGTGTCAAGAAATTAGCTATGCAGACCAGGTTTCTATCCAGCCTACAGAGATTGCTAAGTGCAGGTGTTAAAGGCCTGCACCACCATGATCAGATCATTTTGACATTTTAGTGGGTATACAAAAAACCAAAACATGACATGCCCCACCGTACTACTCACACAGTGGCTAGCTCACTCAAGGCCTCCTGATACCGCAAATACTCACTCTGGCCAAAGACCTTAGGAAAGAGAAAGGAAAAATCAGTGTCTGTCTGGAGCATTCCATCCTTTAGTTCTCTGGAGGAAAAACTGTCCAACTTACCCCTGTCCCGTAACGCGCGGTCTCATATCCATCCAGGAGGGTATCAATAAGGGCCTTGCGGACACCCTTGAAAGGAGTGCTAGTGTTTCGCAGATCCAGCAAGTAGGAGCGGAAATTCTTACCCATTAAAGAACAGGGGTGCCGGCCTTCAGCATGAAATGGGATCTCTGAGAAGATAACAGCATTAGGGTACCTCTTCTCCCTGTCTTTTTTTTCTAGTTAATTTTCCAAACTTAGAAATAACTTTTATTAGCCGGGCAGTGGTGTCGCACGCCTTTAATCCCAGCACTTGGGAGGCAGAGGCAGGCGGATCTCTGTGAGTTCGAGACCAGCCTGGTCTACAAGAGCTAGTTCCAGGGGGCTGGAGAGATGGCTCGGTGGTTGAGAGCATTGCCTGCTCTTCCAAAGATCCTGAGTTCAATTCCCAGCAACCACATGGTAGCTTACAACCATCTGTAATGAGGTTTGGTGCCCTCTTCTGACCTGTAGGCATGCACGCAGACAGAGTATTGTATACATAATTAATAAATAAATAAATAAATATTTTAGGAAAAAAAAAAAGAGCTACTTCCAGGACAGGCTCCAAAACCACAGAGAAACCCTGTCTCGATAAACAAACAAACAAAAACTTTTATTAAGTCTGGTGTGAAGGCACACACATTTAATCCTAGCACTCTGGAGGCAGAGGCAGACAGATCTGAGTTCAAAGCCTGCTTGGTTCAAGTTCCAGAACACTCAGAGCTATAGAGAAACCCTGTCTCAAAAAAAAAAAAAAACAAAAAATAGCTGGGTGGTGGTGGCGCACGTCTTTAATCCCAGCACTCGGGAGGCAGAGGCAGGTGGATCTCTGAGTCCGAGGCCAGCCTTGCCTACAGAGTGAGTTCCAGGATAGACTCCAAAGTTACACAGTGAAACCCTGTCTTGAAAGAAAAAGAAAAATGACAACAAAAACAAAAAACCCCAACTAACTGAACTAAAAACCACCCCCCCCAAATTCCCAAAACCACCCCACAAAGTTGAAAAACAAAAATATCTTCAATTTATCATCATGAAACCTTTCTTTTTTTTAAAAAAAGATTTACTTATTTATTTGGTATAAAGTGTTTTATCTGCATGTATGCCTGCAGGCCAGAAGAGGGCACCAGATTTCATTACAGATGGTTGTGAGCCACCATGTGGTTGCTGGGAATCCAACTTAGGACCTCTGGAAGAGTAGCCAGTGCTCTTAACCTCTGAACCATCTCTCCAGCCCTATCATGAAACCTATCAAGCAAAGTTTATATACACTAATAAAAAGACAACGTCTAATGACATGAATGAGTTGAAAAAGTTTCTAATAGAATTAAGATCTGAGGAACACAGCTATGTTCAAGTGGTCATTTGGTGGTGGCTACACAATTCTAAGCTCTATGTATTAACATTTTTTTATACTGTTCTACTTGGCCATCTGGCTTTAAGATATAATAAGATATAAACTTTAAGACAAGAACATGCAAGTAGTCACATAATGTGAAAAAACCCTTTAACTATGTCTTGTGGACTTAGTGAGAAAGCAGATTCTTTTGTGAGAAAACAATTATCATCACTCAATTCATGAAACTCGAGATCTCAGTAAAAAAAACCTTAAAAGCATAAATGCTAGCTGTAGTATATTGGCACATACTGATAACCCTAGCATTTGGGAGGCTAAGGCAGGAGGATGCTGAGTTCAAGGCCAATCTGAGCTACAACCTGTCTCAAACAAACACAAACAAACCTCAAACCCACAACTATACGCCGGGGATTAGAGAGATGAGAGCTCAGCACCTAAGAGCCTGACTATGACTGTAGTAGACTTGGGTTTCGAGGCTTACAACCACCCGTAATTCTAGTTTCAGGACATCTGATGCCCTCTTTGGTCCCCCGCGCACACAGTACATATAAACTCATGCAGGCACATAATACACAGCATAACATAGTAATTAAGGGCAGATGTGGTGTGTGTGCCTTTGTCCAGTTCTGGGGAGACAGAGGTAGAGGGGTTCTGTGAGTTGGAGGCCTGCCAGGGCTAATATTGAGATCCTATCTTAAAAATCCAAACAAACCAACAGTTCTCCTAAACACACAAAAACTAAAACGAAAGAAAGAAACCATAAACTGATCCGGGGATGTAGTTCAGTTGTTTGCTTAGTTAGCGTACCAGAAGCTCTGGCTTGAGTACTTAGCACCACATAAACTGGGTTTGGTAGCAAAATGCCCACAATCTAGCACTGGGAAGTAGAAGCAGGAGGCTCAGAAGTTCAAGGTGGAAACACAGTAAGTTTGTAACTATCGCCAACTTAAAAAAAATTAACCAAAAACCCAAACCAAAATAAGTCAGACTCTTGGGAGAAGAAATAATTTACCACTGGGTGGTGGTGGTGCCACGCCCCTTTCATGCCAGCATCTGGGAGACAGAGGTAGGTGGATCTCTGAGTTTGAGGCCAGCCTGGTCTACAGAATGAGTTCCAGGTCAGCCAGGGCCACTAAGAGAAACCCTGTCTTGAAAAATCATAATTAACTATCCAAGGTGATTTATCTCTTTTGAAACACTGTCTCTCTTTGTGGCTATCCCTGGATGTCCTGGAACTCTGTTGTAGACCAGGCTAGTCTTTAACTCACAGAGCTTGTGTGATTGCTTGTCTCTGTCTCCTGAGTTATGATGAGATTAGAGGTGTGCACCACCACTCCTGGATAAATGTGCACATCTTAACAAGGTGGCTCATTACTCTGTTCCCTAGTTTAGATTCTAGAGTATGCCTTATCAGCTAATTTACCTGAGGCACGGATGGCATCTAGAGCTTTCATCCTGTACAGATAGTTGTAGCAACCTGCTGGGGAAAAAAAAAAAAAAAAGACCAGTCTCAGCTATTACTCTCAAAACACCCCAGATTATAGTAAATTAGCAAACTGTCTCCTTGTATCTGGCACATATTTGATAACTGAGGTGCTGAGGGCTCTAACAGTAGAGGGTCTAAAGCTGTGGATATCTCTGCGCTGAAAACCCACCAGGAGCTTGGCACATACTTTGATTCCCTGGGATTCCAGCTGCAGTAGTCTTGTATCATCATCTGCAAGGAGCTGGGGTTCATACTTGATGTCCTGAACCCTGGATAGTCTAATATCGATCTCCTCTTTTAAGTCCTGTGCATTCAGAAGAAACAAGACAGCATCATTACCTTGTATTCTGCTTCCTAACAATCTGTAACAGATCCAGAGCATGTAAACTAAGATGAAACAAAGAAATCTAAGAATAGCTTTGAGATCCTCTGACATACAGCTCCAAGCAAATCTCAGTCTCTTGAGATATGGTCTATGTAGCTTGGTTGTCCTGAAGCCCATTCTGTAGACCAGGTTGACCTCAAATTCACAAAGAACCATCTGCCTCTGGAGTTCTGGGATTAAAGAAATGTGCCACCTCACCTGGCTTGTCTCTTTTGAAGACTTGTGTGTCTGTGTATGTGTGTGAGTTGTACATGCACCTGAATGGTTATGCATGTCTCATGTCCTCCTCTATCACTCTCCCCAGCCCAAGGGCTTGGGTTTTCTCACGGAGGCAGAAAGTCAGCAAGCCCCAGCAATCCTTTAAGTCTCTGCCACCTTCAGAGCTGGGGTTACAAGGGTACAGGGACCCCTGGTTTCTAACATATGTGTTGGGCCAAAACTCCAGCAAGAGGTCTTAACCAGTGAGCACCTCATTGGCGTCTAAGCCAGACCTTTTTTTTTTTTTAATATTTATTTATTATTATTCAATGTTCTGTCTGTGTGTATGCCTGAAAGGCCAGAAGGGATCTCTTTACAGATGGTTGTGAGCCACCATGTGGTTGCTGGGAATTGAACTCAGGACCTTTGGAAGAACAGGCAATGCTCTTACCCGCTGAGCCATCTCTCCAGCTCCAGACCTTTTTTAACTTGTCAGAATTTCTTTAGGCTGAACACCAACGTGATTTCTGATTTTAAGTCAGACTAAGAAGAATCTTGTTGTAAAGAACTTTATCCCACATGGTGTGCCAGAAAAACTTTGAGAGCTAAAGTGGGAGGGCTGCTCTAAGTTCAAGGTCAGCGTGGCCTAGGTCCAGTTCCAATCTGGGCTACAGCATAAGACCTTGTCAAGAAAAAGGAAAAAAAGTACTAAAAATTACTTAATGTGGCAGTCCTCACACATTTAGAAGTAACCATCATTATCAGTTTTGAACCTATCTAACCTTAGGGGATGCCAGAGTCCAAAGAAATTTGTTCTATTCTAGGACAGAATCTTAGGTCAAGGATTAGACAGCTATATGTACATTCTGGTTTTGTCTTTTGAGACCAGGTTTCTCTGTAGCTTTGGAGCCTGTCCTGGAACTAACTCTTGTAGACCAGGTTGGCCTCGAACTCAGACATCTGCCTGCCTCTGCCCCCGAGTGCTGGGATTAAAGGTGTGTGCCACTACCACCCAGCATATATGTACATTCTTATTACATCATGCCCAACCATTTCCCCAAGTGATTTTATTAATCTATGCTTTCAATACCAGTAGATAAAAACTTAGATTTTCTTTTTTATTCTCTCTCTCTATATGTACCTATACATACATGAATAAATTAAAAGAATTTTGACATTACATAGTCTAGAGGTTACTAAATAGCTAAGTTTTAACTGGTCATCATGTGCTAGAAACCAACCCCTGTGCTCTTTCATATGGCCAAGTGAAAAAGAGTCTTGTTGACATTGCAGTCCACTGCATCTTTCTTCAGACTTTCCACTGTGCCAGAATAAGCACATGGGAAATAGTATTGTTAAGGAATGAACACACTCTAGGATTAAAGGAATCATGTGTTAGCATTAGTTCTACTATAACCTATTTTTTTACTAAATAAAAATGACTACCTCCTATTTATAGAACCTAGTGTGATTGAGATATACCTCCAATGTGTCAGAAACCTTAAGATTTATATCAACAAAGAAAGCACATTTTAACCAACATAAAGGGCAAGCTGGTATAAGAAATTCAAGGTACCATAAGAATACAAAGAAGCTTGCATTACAATATGTAATGTGTTGGCTGTGGTGTTTCAGGTCCTTAAACTCAGCACTTTGGGAGGTAGAGGTAGGTGGATCTCTTCCAAGTTCAAGGCTGGTCTGGTCAATATAAAGCAAGTTCCAGGATAGCCCAGGCTGTTACACAGAGAAACCCTGGCTCAGAAAAACAAAATAAAAAATATGCAATATGCATTCTTCTTTTTTTAAAATATTTATTTATTTATTTATTAAGTATACAATAGTCTGTCTGTGTGTACGCCTTGCTGGCCAGAAGAGGGCACCAGACCTCATTACAGATGGTTGTGAGCCACCATGTGGTTGCTGGAAATTGAACTCAGGACCTTTGGAAGAGCAGGCAATGCTCTTAACCGCTGAGCCACCTCTCCAGCCCCGAGTTATTTCTTTTGAGTAAATAACTTTTAAACTGAGATCTAACCTAAGGAGTTGGGTAGTGCCATGCATGCCTGTAATTCCAGCAGTCAGGACTTCAAGGCAACTTTGACTACACAGTGAGTTCTGGAGGTCAGCCTGGCCTACAAGAGACCCTAGTCTCAAAATAACCACAAAGGAGTGAGTGGAATGGGCAGCCAAGTGAAGACATTTCAGGTCAGTGACAGTGTGCAAAGTTATGAGATTCAGGAAGTAGAGCTTGATGCTGGTAATGGGGAGAGTCAGAGAAGGAAGCTGGTAAAGTCAGCTGTCTCGACTACAAAGTGAAAGACTGAAAAGTACGAGGATGCCAACGGGGTACCAGGGATTCTGGTTTAGAGCTGGGGATGTTAGCTCAGTTGGGAGAGGGCACTTGTCAATCATGCGCCAGGTCCTGGGTTCAACCTCCAGCACCACCTAAACCGGGAGTGGTGGTGGCCACCTATATAATATCTGCACTTGGTGGCTGGAAGCAGGAGGATCAGGAGTTCAATGTCACGTTTACTTAGCTCTAGACCACCAAGAAAAAGACTTCAGAGTAGATGGGGGGTTATTAATGTTTTCCCTCTTCCTTTTTCTAGTGTCAGGGATCAAACCCAGAGACTTATATGTTCTAGGCAAGCACAATGAGCATTTTTTTTTTTTTTTTTTTTTTGGTTTTTCGAGACAGGCTTTGGAGCCTGTCCTGGAACTCCCTTTGTAGACCAGGCTGGCCTCGAACTCACAGAGATCCGCCTGCCTCTGCCTCCCGTGTGCTAGGATTACATACAGGCATGCGCCCGGCACAATGGGCATCTTTCAGATTCTGCAAAAGCAACAACGATTCCACAGCAGCAGTGAACTGTAACCATTCCCAACATCACGCTAAAGGAAAGCAGCACAAAACACTTGGTAACTTAAGATGGGCATGAGATACATTTTACAGTTGAATTGGCTTAGCTCTTTGACATGTGCAGCAGCAGTGAGCAAGGGAGCCAAGCCCGCAGTTAGTTTTGCTTAGTTTGTGAAGGGGAAAATGAATTGGACATAAAAATATATGAATTAAGTCATCTCTTAAAGTCAGAGCAAGTCTCCTTGTGCCTAAATAGCAAAAGAAAGAATCAGGTTTACCTTGTGCCCCAAGGACCTACCTTGGGAGCATTGTGTCCCACAGGGACATGCGGTCCCCTTCTGGATTTCATTGCAAAGCGCATGATTTGTCTCTTCACAAAAATAAACAGTAATACAAAAACCTGCCCAAAAAGATTAGAATCATCTTTAATAACAACAATTAAGTGAAAAAAACATTCTAAATGCCTGGGCTCAGGCTCTCAGAGCAGAATGCTGTGGGATAAAACTTAGGGCAAAGCCAGGTCGCTGAGGATAGGGTGGGTGTAAGGCTAATAGCAGAGAGGCGTGATATCTGGCCCTAGAATTTAAGAGGGTTTTCAGTCTGGGGCGGGCAGTCTAAGGACACCAGGCAAAAGCCTAGATAGCAAGCAAGTGGCTGAGGAATGGAACCAAGGAACAGCTCACGAGGGTCTCGGCTGGGACAGACGCCACAGCAGAAATGGGATGGGGATCTCCTCACCAGGCTCCCGTATGCCATCACAAGTACAACATTCACTCCGGACAGCCAGTTACTGCTAGACGCCATCGTCTCTCTCCGCGAAGACCTGCTAGGATATTCCCGCCGCGCTTGCGCTTTAGCCCAGCCTCAGCCAGGGCGCCTATGATCCTCGGAGTTCCCGGCCATTTCCATTTGGTTTTGGGGACAAATCAAACTAGAAACAGCCAGAAAACATGGTGGATGGGGGGCGCTAGTTAAGCACAACACCTTTCCGCTCCACCCCCGTCACGTGATCCCCGTCCGCAAGGAAACCTGGGAGTGCCGGGTGGAGAGACGCGGAACTACGCCAGTAAGAGGAAGCCGAGGCCGTCCGGGAGTCACGTGACGCAGGAGGAGCTGTCCGAGGCGGGGGCGGGCCGGGCGCGCGGAACTCCGGAGCTGTGTTTCGTGGCGTGGCGGCGCGCGCACGCTGACGTGCACGGTCCTTTCGCGTCACGTGCTGAGGGACGCAGGAAGGCAAGTGGGAGGGGGAAGGCGCGAGAGCGAGCGCGAGAGGGAAAAGGAGGGAGGGGGTGGGGAGGAGGGAATCTTCGATCACGTGACAGGGGCGGCGCGGCCCGGGGTGTCAGTGTGGAGGAGACTGAGGTAAAGTTGGGAGCGCAGCGGCGTTGGCGGCGGCGGCGGCGGCAGCGGCAACGCGGCGGGGCCGGGTATTGTCCGCGGCCCCTTTAAATCCGCGATCCCCTTCTCCCCTCCCTCCCTCGGCCCTGTCCCCTCCGTACCCCCTCCCGCGGTAGGCCCCCCCACGCCGTGTGTCTCCCCGCTGTACACCCTTCTAGTTTTGCGAACCCGGGCGTCCAGCCTCCCCCCACCCCCCGTGTTGGCCGCCGGAGGTTTTGTTTATAGTTGGGTTCGCGGCCTACTGGGCCGCGCCAGAGCCGGGGCCTCGATTTGGGAGCGTGGCCGGGGCGGGGCTTGGGGCAGCCGGAGGGGGGGGCATGCGGCTAGAGCCTGAAGGGGGAGAGCGAGAAAGAGCGCGGGCGAGCGAGGCCCGGGCCCGGCCTGAGGTAGGGTTCTCTACTAGGGCCAGTGTCTGCGGAGAAAGCCTCCTCCCTTCCCAGTCCTCTATGGGCCTCTGATCCGGATCCGGCCTGGTCTGGGGGCGCGGAGGGGGGGCGATGGGGTGGAGCTGCCCTAAACTCCCCCATGTGGCCCTCAGTTTGGAGTGCGGAGGATTAATTTGTTCCGGGTGGGAGGTAGAGAGGCGAATGGCCCCATGGGCTCTTGATGTGGCGCGGAGGGGGGTGAGGCTCCCATCCTCCGCGCGTGGGCTTCTGTCCTGTTCGTTTCCAGCCTCTTTGTCAGCTCCTCTTCCTCCCCTGCCTTCTTTCTTACCGACCCTCATCATGGAATATATGTTTAGCGGCTGTCTTTAGCTCCCTGTTGTCTTTAGTGTAGTTTTGGGTACCCCAGCCATTATATTATTTGGGAAGCTGGGCATAGAGGCCCCCATGGGTTGTATTCCGCCCGAGGGACGTCACTAAATCACTGGGCATTTGTTCATCCTTCTCATAATGGGAATGGAATTCCAGATTTCTTGAGACCCTTCACCTGCTGGACAGCCCCTAAATTGTTGTGCAAAGTGATGTCACAAACAAGAGACTGCTTTTCCACGATTCTTAAAATTTAGCCACCTCTGGTGTTGTGGAAAGACACCACAGTAAAAGGCGATTTTGTTGTTAACGTTTTTTGTCTTTTTGCCTTTGACTCGCTGTGATTATTAATTGGAGAAATCCCTTTTTGTCTCCACCTCCCATATTCTGCGTTGGGGATATCTGATGTGATTGCTGGGAGGGGATGTGGGTCAGTTTGACAACCAGCATTACTAGAGATTAAAACATTTTGGATGTGTATCTGTTGATAAAACTGTGTTGTGGTCCTACACCGTTGTTTTTAATTATTAGATTATCCCAATGATTGTTTCTGTTGAGAATGGGAGACATCGCTGTTGTGTAAAATAGTGACTAAGGGCCAAATGTACTGCTCCCTGCCCCCAAGTGTTTCTAACTCCCGGAGGCTCCTTATTAAAGTGAAGGTGGTTGGGGAATGGGACACAAGTCTTTGCAACTAAGCATCTAGGGATTAGTTGCTCTGTTAGAGATGGTAAGCCTAACCCATCCCAGTCCAACTTTAGAATGTCTGAACTGTTTCTCAAATTAGATTGTAAGCTCCCTGAGAGCAGCAACTAAGTCACAATGCTTTTGTATTTCTTGAAGTATTGGACACATAGTAGATACTCAATAAATACTCATTGTTTATTTTTTTCAGTAAAATTTCTCTGGCTATTTTTTCAAGTAGCTGGCTTTCAAAATATAGTCAAGGGCACTTCTTTGTTGAACCCTGTACTTGTTCCTGTAGCGTTCTCTTGGTTTCCAATACTTCTTTCTCATCCTATTTCCCTTAAGTACTTTTTTTTTAAGGAGTTAACAAACATGGTCATTCACTCCCACTGTGTAACTCTGGGTAATTTGTCTTTGTTTGCTATTAAAAAGCTATTAATTCTGTGCCCTTAAGTGGTCTGCCCAGATGATTTACTTTTGACCTGTTGCTCATTGTTACTAATACGGAGGTAAAATATTCTTAGTTTCACATTTTGGTGTATTACCAAAGAGGGAAATGAAAATTAAAAGCAAGAATGTAAGGATTTTTTTTCCTGCTTAGTTACGTATTTTTTAGTATGACTTTGTAATATATTTCCATCTAGCTTGTAATGTGCAGTGGTTTATACAGCTAGTCTTACAGCTTGTATTTATGGTGTAATTCTCAAAAATTGATATTATACATGGAGTAGAAATCATTCAACATTTTTAAGCTACAGGAGTAGGTTGGCATTATCTTACAGTCAATTTTAAAATATAATAGTTAAAAAGCCCTATGTTGATGATAAGGAATGTAGTAGAAGTCTTTGTTCTTGATCACATAAAAAACAAAGATCTGTGCAATCTATTGACACTACTTGGTGAAGGATTTATCCTCAGGAAAGTCCTCTTTCTCTGTGTTATCCAAGAAATAGGTGAAGTTCATGTTCCTAATATTTAGTCTTTGCATATTTCTTTAGAACTTTCATGACTTCAAAATCTAGTGTCATCTAGGCAGCCTGAAATTACCCTGAGTAGTGTTTTCGCTAGTGAAAAAAATGTAGAGCAGGAAAGTACAAATTTGTCTCCTTTCAAAAGGAATAAAACAATGAAAAGTAACCTGATTTTGAGCCCTCTATCATGGTGATGAATGTTTTCTTTGTTTACTCAAAGCAGCCGCTGAGATTACATTATAAAACTATATGAACAAAGGGAACTTGAATTTAGTAGAACACTTAACTTGATAGAAACGACAGAAACTTATGTCTAGTTTTGGGAAGGTTCTTGTGTTCTATGTTTCTTTAAAGAGTGAGACAATTCTGCAAATAGTAACTCAAAAGTCATTTCCTAGAAGCCCTTTCTAATAAAACTTGGTGATAGGTGCATTTGATTGGGGGCAGATTTGGGATTCTCTTTGTATTAAGGTGAATGGTGGAGAGTAATTGCCATTCTGTTTACTTGAAAGTGTACGGGAGACCAACTGAAGCGGCTGCAAAGGCATGTGTTGGAATTATCTAGAAAATGGATTCTGGGTAGTCAGTAGGACTAACACATGCCCTAGTAGAGTCATGAAGAGCTGAAACTGGAAAGAAAAGGCTAGTTATGAATTTGACTTTTCCCAAGTAGTAGAAGTCACACATAACAGTTGTAGGGCAGGTAAGGCTATGGCTTTTAATGTATGCTGGGTATATTGTTTTTCTCCTAGCTCCCTGTTAACGGTTATAAACAAAGGTCCTTAACTGAGTCATGCTCACAGCTCCTAAAATATTTTAAATTGTAATTACTTTGACTTATAGACTAACCTAGAAGGCTTCCCCTTCTTTTCTTCCTCCCTTTTCCTCCTTCCTTCCCCAGCCCCGTTTCTCCCTTCCTCCCACCATTCCTTCTTTCATGTCTGTCTTGTCTTTTGTGACAGGATCTTACTGTGTTGCCCAGGCTGGCCTCAAATTTGCAATCCTCTCTGGTCAGCTTTCCAAGTGCTGGGATTACAGGTATGTACTGTGCCCAACTCCTGGAAGGCATTTATTTTCTAGGGTTCGTTAATTATCTTTTTTTTTTTTTTTTTTTTTGTCAAAGACACTTCAGTTACTTTCATAAGTATGGAAAGCTTTTTAATATTGATGATGTTTTTGCTAATTTGCAAGATAACAGTAACCAAATTATGTTCTTAATATCTTTTTAAAAATAGTGACACAAGCCGGGCGGTGGTGGCGCACGCCTTTAATCCCAGCACTCGGGAGGCAGAGGCAGGCGGATCTCTGTGAGTTCGAGACCAGCCTGGTCTACAGAGCTAGTTCCAGGACAGGCTCGAAAGCTACAGAGAAACCCTGTCTCGAAAAACCAAAAAAAAAAAAAAAAAAAAAAAAAAAAAAATAGTGACACAGGCCAGCACCTGGGAGGCAGAGACAGGAGGATTGCCTTGAGTTTGAGGCCAGCCAAGGCTACATAGTGAGACTGTCTTCAAACAAACATTACACATGCTTTATATACATTTTTGGATTCAGGATTTGTTGATCTAACCTTAGACCTTATGTATGCAAAGCATATGTTTTATCACTGAGGCACACAAAAAAATGGATTAACAGCCATATTTAAACAGCAACATAAGATGTCTCAGTGGTGCTCACCTGTAGTTAAGGCACTTGGAAAGTAAAGATTAGGTTTTCAAGGTCAGCATTGCTACATTGTGTTTGAGACCAGATCCAACTAAAACAAAAATGTATCTCAAGAAGGGGAATCTTGAGTTGAGAATGTAGCTGAGTGGTAGAGAGCTTGCCTAGCATATAAAAAGGCCTGATTCTGATTTCTCAGCACCAATAGAACTGAAATTCAGAGTGGGTAAAAAAAAAAAAGTGAATTTCTTTGGTTTGTTCCTTTGAGAAAAATAAAGTGATTGGCGGTAAAGTTCTGATAAAACAGAATTAAAAACATTTTACCTACATTTAACCATCTCTTTTTTCTTCTTCAGTATTCTTCCTTGTAAATACTGTTATTTGTATATACTGTAAATGATGACGTCGGTGGGCACTAACCGAGCCCGGGGAAACTGGGAACAACCTCAAAACCAAAACCAGACACAGCACAAGCAGCGGCCACAGGTAATGAACCCAAGGATGTGAGTCCTTGAATACTAGCTAGCTGTTGGTTTCCATGAAATGTAGCATCATTCTGTACTCTGGACTGGTTATTTAGGTCCCTTAATCTTGCTATCTATTCCTTGGCTCTTTTAGTTTCAGGCCTGTGACATACTATGATATAGCACATCTACTTTTTTGTTGCTTAATATTGTGTGGTTTAGGGCTTCATTTTGAGTACTGTGTTAGGTATGTCTAACAGTGTTTTTCATTTGGTATCTGAGCTAATTAAGTAGTATATTACTTACTTCTTATTTTTTAGTCCTATGTTGTGATTTCTCAAGTATCATGATATATTTTTTTTGGGTGTTTTTCTTTTTCCTTTTTTTCTTTTTGGTTTTTCGAGACAGGGTTTCTCTGTGTAATAGCCCTAGTTGTCCTGGAACTAGTTCTTGTAGACCAGGCTGGCCTCGAACTCACAGAGATCCGCCTGCCTCTGCCTCCCGAGTGCTGGGATTAAAGGCGTGCGCCACCACTGCCCAGCCAATACCTTTTACCTCAAAGATTTTGACTTATGCTCTTATTTTCTCCTAAGGTCTTGAGACCCTACCTGAGTTTTCCTTTTCCATGAGAAGCTAGGACTTTCACTATAACCTTCTAAATTAACAAATGAGACACCATAGAGCAGTGGTTTTTTTTTTTGTAATTTACTTTTATTTCATTTGCATTGTTATTTTGCCTGCATGTATGTCTGTGTGAGAGTGTCAGATCTTGGAATTAGAGATAGTTGTGAGCTGCCATGTTGTGGGGACCTAACCATAAAAATATTCATTGCTATTTTATAACTAATTTTGCTGCTGTTATGAATTGTAATGTAAATATCTGATATGCAAGATATCTGGTATTCAACCACTGTGAAAGGGTCATTCTATACCCAAAGGGGCAGGACCCACAGGTTGAGAACCACTACCATAGACATAGTAAGTCTTAGAAAAAATAAATTAACCTTGGGTATTAAGTTTGATTTAGATGTGCTATAAATTACAAAATCCATAATTAGTGTTATGTGTGTTGGTACCAATGTGAGTTAATTACTTAAATTGAGCTATTCTCCAAATATATTGAATACATAAAACTAGATTGAAGGTTTCTCCATATGTTCCTCGACTTTCTTTTTCCCCTGTCCCTTTTCTGTTTCCAGTCTTGCTTTCTTCCAGTCTTGCTATGTAGCCTTGACTGTCTTGGGACTCAACTATGTATTCCAGGGACCTCAAACTTGGAATCTCTTGTGTCTCAGCTTAGACATGTACCGTCATCACGATCTGCTCCCTCTTTTCTCTAAATAAATAAATAAACTCCTTTTATTTTATTTTTTTCTCCTTTCTTTTTCAGAGGCTGGGTTTCTCTGTGTTGCCCTGTATGGCCTTGAACTGACGGAGGCAGGCAGATCTCTGAGTTTGAGGCCCTCCTAGTCTACAGGAGTTTTAGGACTGCTAGGACTGTTACACAGAGAAGCCCTACTTCAAAAAACAACAACAAAAAAGCTGGGTGGTTGTGGTACACACTTTTAATCCCAGCACTTGGGAGGTGAGGCAGGTGGATCTCAATGAGTTTGAGGCTAGCCTGGCTTACCAAGCGAATTCCAGGACAGCTAGGGCTGTTACACAGAGAAACCCTGTCTTGAAAAACCAAAAAATAAAAAATTAAATTAGAGTAGAAAAGAGAAACCCAAATACTTTAATGTGAATTAATGTCCAGGTATTTCAAAGTGGTAATGTAATTTCAAGATGAAAGCCCCTCAAACTATGAAACATTGTTAAAGTTCATTGCCTTTCGAGTTATAAAATAGTACTTCACTCTGTATTTGCCATTCTTTTTAAGTATCTTTTTTTTTTTTTTTTTTTTTTTTGGTTTTTCGAGACAGGGTTTCTCTGTAGCTTTGGTGCCTGTCCTGGAACTAGCTCTTGTAGACCAGGCTGGCCTCGAACTCCCAGAGATCCGCCTGCCTCTGCCTCCCTAGTGCTGGGATCAAAGGTGTGCACCACCACCGCCCGGCTCTTTTTTTTTTTTTTTTTGGTTTTTCGAGACAGGGTTTCTCTGTGGTTTTGGAGCCTGTCCTGGAACTAGCTCTTGTAGACCAGGCTGGTCTCGAACTCACAGAGATCCGCCTGCCTCTGCCTCTGCCTCCTGAGTGCTGGGATTAAAGGCGTGCGCCACCACCACCCGGCACTCTTTTTAAGTATCTTAAACATTATTATTTTGGTTTTTTTAGGTAGGGTTCTCTATCCTGGCTGTCCTGGAATACACTTTGTAGACTAGGCTGGCCATAGTTTCAGATCAGTCTGTTTCTGCCTCCTGAGTGCTGGGATTAAAGGTGTGCACCATCACTGATCTTTGTTTAGTTTTTTCTTTTTGGAGATAGGGTTTCTCATTTGTAGACTAGGCTGGTCTTGAACTCATCGAGGTCGGCCTGCCTCTTCCTCTCAGGTATTGGGATTAAAGGTGTATGTCACTACTACCCTGCCTTGTTTAATTTTTTATGTAAGTTTTTGTGGTGCTGAGAATTGATCCTACAGCTTTGAGTAGTCTGGGTGAAGAGATTCATTGGACTGTCTCCCCAGCCTTGTTTTTATTTACTGTTTTTGAAATTTTGAGACAGGATCTCATAAAGTTGTCTAGACTGCCTTGAACTCATTCTGTAGTCCAGGTCAGCCCTGAGCTCTTATTTTCTTGCCTTCACCTCTCAAGTAACTGGGATTACAGACTTGAATCAACAGACCACCTTTTTTTGCAGGGGAACTTGCATTGCTGAGGATTGAACCCAGAGCTACCAGTTGAACCTAGCTACTTGCTAGGCAAGTGCTTTACTGCTGAGCTACATCTACAGTTTACTGCTTTTTGGCGGGTTGTGGGGAGGTTTGAGACAGGGTTTCTCAGTGTTTACAGTTCTAACTGTCCTGGAATTCAATCTGTAGACCAGGCTGGCCTCAAATGCACAGAGATCCAACTGCCTCTGCCTCTGGGATTAAAGTTGTGCTACCACTGCCTGGCTCTTTTATTTTATTTCATTTCCTTTTCTTTTATTATAAGAAAAAAGAAACTAGGATGCTAGAGAGTAAAAATTTACTACTTAGGTCCCTCTTAGTTAATTTCTTATCTCTTAATTAAAGTTTCTTGATTCTATCTCAATTCCTAGGCTACTGCAGAGCAAATTCGGCTTGCACAGATGATTTCGGACCATAATGATGCTGACTTTGAGGAGAAGGTGAAACAAGTGAGTATCCAACTAGTTTTCTTTAGGCTAAGAAAATAGCAGAATGGAAGTAGTATTAAATGTTATTGATGCTCACATTGAATAAGTGTATATACATTGAGTATAATTATCCTGGGTAGGGAGATGGCTCAGTGGGGAAAGTGCTTGAGAACCAGGCTTTGAATCCCATAAAACCTGGTAAACCATTTATAGGAGTACACATCTGTGGAGACAGGAAAATCTGAGCTTTTTATACAGTGGTGAACACCCAAAGACAGGCTGTCTGAAGATGGAAATGTAGGACTGACACTAAGGCTGTCTTCTAACCTCCACATATGGACTGTGAGGAACATTCCTGCTACATATATAGAAATTTAAGTACATATGCACACACGGAAAAATAATTACATTCAGTGTTAGCTTAGACCATTAAATAATTGTTTTCATTGCTTATATACTGCATCCCTTTGAATAATTAATCTTGTCCAGAAAGTTTTATCTTAACAGTTTTATTCTGTGTGTGTTCTGATACACACAGAATCTTGTGAATACTAAATTGAATCTATGAATTCAATTTAGAAAATGATATCTAGAACAGAAGCTTGTATGTTATAGCTTGACTCTCCATTTGATGTTTAATTACTTTGAATATTTTTTACCTCATCCCTAAGCCACGAGTGTTAAATTTTTGCTTTTCATAACATTTGGATATGTTTGTAGGTTTCATGTTATGGTACTCTGTGGAGGCAATATGATAATTTGTGGGGGTTGGTTTTCTCTTCCTATCTGTAGGTCCTAGGGATTAAACTCCAGTTGTCTGACTTAGTTGGAAGTACCCTTACCTGCTTAGCCATCTTTTAGACCTTAAAAGTTTTTCTTTTGAAAGTATAATTATGTTTTATATATGTTGCTTTTTAATCTTGTTTCTTTTTCTTTTTTTTTTTTTTTTTTTTGAGACAGGGTTTCTCTGTAGCTTTGGAGTCTGTCCTGGAACTAGCTCTTGTAGACCAGGCTGGTCTCGAACTCACAGAGATCTACCTGCCTCTGCCTCCCAAGTGCTGGGATTAAAGGCATGCGCCACCATCGCCCGGCTAATCTTGTTTCTTTAAATTGTAGCTGGTGTCTCCTCCCTTCATCTGGTTTCTTTTATGGAGTATAACTTGCTTATGGTTACTGATTTTTCTCTTTCAGTTGATTGATATCACAGGCAAAAACCAGGATGAATGTGTGATTGCTTTACATGACTGCAATGGAGATGTCAATAGAGCCATCAATGTTCTTCTGGAAGGAAATCCAGATACGGTAGAGTGCTAATAAAGTGTTTAGAGGGGTCCTGGGTGGGGAATCTAGTAATTCTAAAAACATCCAGTGGGCAGATGATCTTAAACCAACATATCCTTTCGCTGAATAGAATAAGAAACTTCCATGGAGATTGTGGTAGATTACAAATATTATACTTTATATATACATATCCTCTTCATGAGAATCATAGGAAAGCAAGTGAAGTCTGGAATAAGTTGTTCATTCCACAAGACTGATTTCAAGGCTTATAAGGCTTGGGTTACTTTGAATTAGATGTATTACTTACAGTCTTGATTACTAATCATGGAAGATTTCTGTTCATTTTAGTTGCTGATAAAGAGTCACAAATTGCTAGATTCTAAATAGAGGACAAGCATTGCTTGTGTTGGAATTTAGACAAACTGCTCCCATATCTCCTTCCCACCTAATAAGACTTTTTCTTTTTGTGTTTGTCATGTTTTTAACAACAGAACACTATCACATTTGTGATATTGCTACAGCACTAGAGAACTTTTATGTGAGAAGATCATTTTGAAACATTTTCACTATATTGGTCTTACGTTGAGGATTTTTGATTGGGATAGATTTCATCCCTTAATATATCAATTAAAGGTGTTAATTTGTTTTTCTGAGATAGGGTTTCTCTGTATTCCTGGTTGTTCTGGAACTCATTCTGTAGACCAGGCCGGCCTTGAACTCAGAGATCCACCTGCCTCTGCCTCTAGAATGCTGGGATTAAAGGCGTGCATCACCACCACTGACTCAACTGTTTAAAGATATCAACTGTCAGCAAGCCACTACAAAATTATTAGTTTCTTTGGGTAAAAGCAAGTAGTGGGAAATGGGTTTACTTTTATTTTTAATTTTTACTTACTGTCTCACAATTTCTTTACATATAGTATATTTGATCATATTTCCCCCGTTAGCCTTTCTTATCTTCTACTGCCTCCTGCCAAATTTCTTTCCAACATGTCTTGCTCCTATTTTACTGCTTATGTGTGTACCTTTAATTAGACTTGGGTATGTGAAAATGGGTTGGGAGTTGCTTACTTGAACAAAGGTAATTTTTCAGTGCCACAGCACTGAGTAATATGATTCCCCCTCTTCCAGCAACCATTAACTGCCTGTATCTCCTTAGGCAGGGGTGGGGCCTTTTGAGCCCTTCTCCCATCCATGATGGAATGTTGACGGACCTAGTCTTGTGCCAAGTCACCACTGCTGATAGGAGTTAATGGTTACTTGCCATGTCATATCCAGAAGATGCTTTTCACAGCACTCTGTCCTATCCTCTTTGGCTTTTACATTCTTTCAGCCATGTTCTGACATGCTCCCTCAGTCTTGGGAGGGGTGCTGTAGATACCCTACTTGGGCTGAGTATTCAGCATTTACTTATTCTTACCACTGTGATCAATTAATGAGTCTATCAAATATTGCTCACAACAAAAAGAAAAAAAGAATTTGTTTAGAGCTTAATGTGATGCATGCTTTAATCCCAGCACTGGGTAGACAGAGGCAGACAGGTATCTGTAGGTTCTAGGCCAGTTTGGTCTACATAGTGAGTTCAAAAATAGGGCTGGGGCTGGAGAGATGGCTCATCGGTTCATCGGTTAAGGGCATTGCCTGCTTTTCCAAAGGTCCTGAGTTCAATTCCCAGCAACCACATGGTGGCTCATAACCATCTGTAATGAGGTCTGATGCCCGCTTCTGGCCCACAGGCACACATGCAGACAGAATATTGTATACATAATAAATTAAAAAAAAATAAAAAAAAATAGCTAGGGCCGGGCAGTGGTGGCGCACGCCTTTAATCCCAACACTCGGGAGGCAGAGGCAGGCGGATCTCTGTGAGTTCGAGACCAGCCTGGTCTACAAGTGCTAGTTCCAGGACAGGCTCCAAAACCACAGAGAAACCCTGTCTCGAAAAACCAAAAAAAAAAAAAAAAAAATAGCTAGGGCTGTATAGATCTTGTCACGAAAAAAGAAAAATAAATATTTAGAACTCAGTTTAATACCCTGTTCATTTAGTTGCTTTCTCCTTCCTTCCTTCCTTCCTTCCTTCCTTCCTTCCTTCCTTCCTTCCTTCCTTCCTTCCTTCCTTCTTGTGTGTATGTAATAGGGTTTTAGCGTGTGTGTATGTGTAACGGTTTTAGCCTTAAATCAATCTTCTGCCGTAGTCTCCTGAGTATTAGTGTTTTCAGTGTGTGTTCATATGTGTGGTGGGGCAGGTACAAGTGTATGAGACTAGAGAGTAACCTCTAGTGTTGTTCTCAGCCATTTATTTTGTATTATTAAGACAGGGTTTCTCTGTAGCTTTGGAGTCTTTCCTGGAACTCTGTGTAGACCATGATGTAATTAAACTCATCGAGATCCACCTTTCTCTGCCTCCCAAGTGCTGTGATTAAGGGTGCCACTACCTCCCAGCTATTGTATTTTTTGAGGCAAGGGGCTCTCTCAGAAGATCTAGAACTCAATTAGACAAGCACCAGGGATTACTAGTATATGCTACCATGTTGGACTTTTAATGTGAATACTAGGGCTCAAACTCAGGTTCTCATACTTGTGTGGCCCAGCACTTTAACTACTTGCTGTAAATGGAGATTGTTTGTTTGCTCCCGGCCGCCCAGACCTGAATAATCACACAGAAGCTATATTAATTACAACACTGTTTGACCTATTAGCTCAGGCTTCTTATTGCCTAGCTCTTAAATATTAAAATAACCCATTTCTATTATTCTGTGTATCATCATGAGGCTGTGACTTACCAAGTAAGATTCCCATGGCCATCTCCTTTGGCAGCTACATGGTGTCTTCTTGACTGTACCTACTCTCTCTGTCTTTGTTTGGATTTCCCACTTGGCTTTACTCTGCTAAGCCATTGGCCAGAACAACTTCTTTATTACCAACGGTAATAAAACATATTCACAGCATTACAAAGGTGAATCGCACATCAACTTGCTATCTCTAGAGCCCTGTACATTTACAGGAGTGAAATGTAAACCTCAAACTTGATACACTCCTGCTTCAGTTCCCACCACCATCACTCCCTGGTGCTGGGATTACAAGTGTAGACCACCATGCACCATGTCTGGCTTGAAATATTTATTTTTGTTTATGGATAGTCTTGTTTTACTATTATTTTATATTTTTAAAAAATTTACTGATTTTTTTTTTTTTTTGGTTGTGTGATATGTGTAGGGGTATATGCATATGGAAGTCTAGCAGTCGGGTTGGTTTTCAAGGCAAGTCTTCTTACCTGGGAGCTTTCTCACTGGTTGTCCCCATGCCTTTTAAAAGTTCTTACACTTGTCTTTATGGAAATTATATTTTGCTTATTTTCTCTCACCTTGTGGCTTTTGTCTAGTTCTGTAAATCTGATCTCACTATATCAAAAAGGGAAAACAAGCTACAGAATATAAGCTTAGGGCATATTTAAATCAGCTACTCCCCAATAAATCAAATGGGGAGTCAGTGCTGGTGGTGTTGAATATTTTTTAGTGGACGAGATCATAAAAACCAGTGTCTAAAGATGATCAGAGTAGTAATGAGTAGTTCTTTTTCCTTACAGAACTCAGTCTGGTGCCCGAAGCTAATAGACACACAGATAGATTTCTTTTTTCGAGACAGGGTTTCTTTTGTGTAGCCTTGGATGTTCTGCAACTCACAATGTAGACCAGTCTGGCCTTGAACTCAGATCTCTGCCTTCACCTGCCTCCTGAGTTCTGGGATTAAAGGTGTGGGCCACTACTGCCCAGCTCAAAATTTCTTAAGCTGTTGATCCTGAGAAAATAATTGTACCAGCTTTCACCTCTGGTGTACTACTTATAGTCCATATCGATCAGTCACGAGTGCTCTACCTTTCTTTAGCATTCCTGGGAGATGGTTGGGAAGAAGAAAGGAGTCTCAGGACAGAAGGATGGTGGACAAACTGAATCAAATGAAGAAGGAAAAGAAAATCGAGACCGTGACAGAGACTATAGTCGGCGACGTGGTGGGCCACCAAGACGGGGGAGAGGTGCCAGCCGTGGACGAGAGTGTATGCATGGGGCTTTATCAAAACCAGCTGTGGGTCAGTAATGTCTAGACTCCAGGGATGTGTCAGGCCCCTGCTAGGCAGGACCCTGGAACTGTTCTGTCACCTGTTTGCTTTTCTTGCCACCCATCTGTTAAGGTCTTGGCATCTTTTGCATGTAGCCTTTCCTATAACAGTCACTAATACATCCCTAAAAAACCATGTAGTCATTAGTAAAGTTACTTGACTCCGCTCTCTGTGTGTCTCATCACTATTTCTTTAGTAACCTTCATGTTCCATCCTACCAAGTCATGCTCTCTTAGTTTTGTCTCCTTGACACTGTATTCAGTATTATGTATATATCAATATAAAGTGTGTATCTTCATTGACCTTGTTCTGGCTGTGTATGTTTTATATTTCAGTTCGGGGCCAGGAAAATGGATTGGATGGCACCAAGAGTGGAGGACCTTCTGGACGAGGCACAGACAGAGGCAGAAGAGGCCGTGGCCGAGGCAGAGGTGACAGTTTGGTGGGGAGGTGATAAATAGGCATTTACCTTAGTATGGTTAACAGGCAGATATGTACTAGTGTATATATTTGTACTGGGTAGGATGGGAAAGAAAGTAGTTAGTCTTGCTATGTAATACACTTGTTTAAAGATTCAGCAGTTTGTGTGAGCATATTGTGTGTGTGTTTGTTGGTGGATGGGAAACCAGAGGTCAACCTTAAGTGACAGTGTTCCCCAAGTACTTTTTATTTTCTAGTTTTTCATTTTTTTAGTGTTATTCTATTTATTGTTTTTTGTTGTAATAGGAGCGGCGGGGCTGTGTTCCTGGCACCCAGCCACCCACATGGCTAGCTTATGCCCCGAAATAATTACACGGAAACTGTATTCTTTTAAACATTGCCTGGCCCATTAGTTCCAGCCTCTTATTGGCTAGCTCTTACATATCGATCTAACCCATTTCTAATAATCTGTGTAGCCCACGAGCTGGCTTACCAGGAAAGATCTTAACCTGCGTCTGTGTTCGGTAGGAGAATCATGGCGACCCCTGACTCAGCTTCTTTCTCCCAGCATTCTGTTCTGTTTACTCCACCCACCTAAGGGTTGGCCTATCGAATGGGCCTAGGCAGTTTCTTTATTAATAAGAAATCACTCCCACATCAGTTCTGGAAACCAAACCCAGATCTTCTATAAAGGCAGGAAGCACTCTTAACCACTGAACAATTTCCATTTAATGTTAAAAGAAGCATTTTTTTGTCTTTATTTACTTGGTTTTTCGAGGCAGGATTTCTCTGTAGCTTTGAATTTACTTTGTAGATCAAGCTGATCTTGAACTCAGAGATCTGTCTGCCTTTCCTTCCTGAGTGCTGAGATTAAAGGCATGCACCATCAGTGCCTGGCCTTCAAAGTACCATTGTAACCAATCCATAAATTTTAAATGAATGATTATTTAGGATAGTGTTGAAAAAGTGACTTAAAATGCATATGGCTTTAAGACCTTTTTTCCTTGTGGCTGGGAACTGCTGGTAAATGTCACTCCATTACTTCCCAGCTCAAGGTCTGCCCCACCATCTTACCCCATGTTAAGTAATATAAAATCACTTAATTACATTTTTATTTATTTTGTGTGCATATATGTGTGACACATAGGTGGATGGCAGAGGATCTCTCTTTCCACAGTTGAGTCCTGAAGATTAAATGCAACTCATTAGACTTGGCAACAAATATTTCTACTCCATTGAGCCATCTCACTATTCCTGTTTGTTTGTTTGGTTGGTTTTTTTTTTCGGACATGGGTTCTCTTTAGTTTTGGAACCTGTCCTAGAACTATCTCTTGTAGACCAGGCTGGCCTCAAAGTCACAGAGATTCACCTGCTTCTGCCTCCCCAGTGCTGGATTAAAGACGTGAGCCGCCACCACCCAACCTTTTTCTGCTTTTAAGACTTGTATTTTCTAGTAAGTTTTTTCTTTTTTCTTTTTTTTTTTTGTTTGTTTGTTTTTGAGACTAGGTCTCACTATGCAGCCCCTGGCTATATAGACCAGGCTGGGGCCTGAAACGCACATAGATTAACCTGTTTCTGCTTCCTGAGTGTTAGAATTGCAGATGGTGTGCCACCATGCCCTGATATGTTCAGACTTTTAATGCCCTTTACTAAGTAATTATTGTAATAGCTTAGGCAGACTTACCAATTATTCCACTCCAATTATATCAACACAGTTGACTTGGTTGTTAAAGATGAAACAAATTATTATGGACCATAAACTATTAGATTCTTAACACATTTCAGAAATACCACATTAAAGAAATAAGGAGACATAGTACTGGTAAGGAAAGAAAAATTAAAATTCTTAAAAAAAAAAAAGAAAAGCCCCTCAGCTTTTTATCAGTAAGAATCAGAAATGCTTCCTGTAAAAAGTCAAAAAAAAAAAAAAACTGGTGTTGAAGAGTGTTTGCTGTTCTTGGATAGTGTAACATGAAGGCTGCTTTTTTTGTCCTGGCCACCCAGCCCCAAAATAATTACACAGAAACTAAACTGTATTCATTAAATCACTGCTTGGTCCATTAGCTCTCGCTTCTTTTTTTTTTTTTTTTTTTTTAAATTTATTTATTTATTTATTTTTATTTATTTTTTTTTATTTTCGAGACAGGGTTTTTCTGTAGCTTTTGGTTCCTGTCCTGGAACTAGCTCTTGTAGATCAGGCTGGCCTCAAACTCACAGAGATCCGCCTGCCTCTGCCTCCCAAGTGCTGGGATTAAAGGTGTGCGCCACCACCGCCCGACTATTAGCTCTCGCTTCTTAATGGCTAACTCTTACATCTTAATTTAACCCATTTCTATTAATCTGTATATCACCACGAGGTCATGGTCTACCAGCAAAGTTTCAGCGCATCTACTTCCTGCCACAGATCCATGGTGTCTCTTGACTCTGCCTTCTTCCTCCTAGCTGTTTCCCTATAGCTCTGTTATAGGCCCAAAACCTTTATTCATTAGCCAATCAAAGAAACACATAGAAGAACCTCTCACACCACCAGAGAACTTGGGTTCTGGTCCTAGCATCCACGTAGTGCCTTACAACCATTTGTAACTCCCGTTTTAGGAGATCTCATGCTTGCTTTGACCTTCTCAAGCTCTTCTCGCACATGCGTGATGCACATATAAAAACTTTGGAATGGTGTTCCATTTCATAGCATGTTCAGTCCTGGCAAGACTGTATGTATATAGTGAGATCATGTTTCTAAAGAATAATCAAATAAAAATAAATATATTTTTTTTAAGCAGTCAAAAAAGTCACCTGGATGGTTGGTCATTCGGCTTAATGGCAAGGCTGGCCTAGCATGCATTGGGTTTGATACCTTGCACTGAGGTGGGAATTATCCAAAACAAAGAGTTTGACTAAATTCACATTCATGGATAAGCATGGCAGTCTGCTTATTTTACCAGATTTTGACAAAAACACCACCACCAACAAAAAGCCCTAAATGCTTTGTACAGAATAGTGACAGTGCCAAGGGAAAGGGTAGTCTACACTTTTTACTAAGAGTCTTTCTCTCTGGCTGGGTCAGGGGGGGGTTCAAAATTGCTTCTCTAAGGTCTTCAGTGCTGTTGTCAGCCACCTCTGGCCATTTTTTTCTGAATAACATGAATTATGTTATCTGTTAATGAGACATTGTAGGAGAAAATTTGCACAAAAACCAACGAACAAACAGAAGACCAAAACAACTTTGGGTTCAAGATTAATTTCAAAACTTGTAAAGATGATACACTTTTGTTACATATGTGTTCTGAGTTTGGCTCTAGTAAGCTTTGGTAGAAAGCTCTGGTTTCAATTGGCCTCTTTCTCCCTTTTGTTTTTCTTCACTTACTGTTCCTTCATCCTAAACAGTCCTACTTTGTATTTTGGGTGAGTTTTCTACTTTTTGAAAAGTTTGCAAAGTTATTTGGGAAATTGTTCTCTGTGTACACTTCACAACATATGTACACAGCATATATTTATTCTTAGTGCTTCATTGAGAATGGAGAGTCCATAAAGGACTCAAGGTGGTGGGGTGATTAGCACTGTTTCTCATCTCTCCTGTACATTCAGACCCACTGATTTATAATTGTCAGTTGCAATTTCATAAACCCAGTTAAAGGAACAGCTCCTATCAGCCAAAAGTGACACAGAATTTTTCTTGCTTTCTTGCTGGACCAATCATAGCACGTTGGTCTTTTTTTTTTTTTTTTTTTTGAGACAGGTTTTTATTGGCCTGGAGCTCACTAGTAGTCTGTTTGACTGGTCAGTGAATCCCAGGGATCCATCAGATTGAGGTTCTTATGCATGGATGTCAAACACTTTGTTAGGTCTCCCTAGCCTAAGACTCAGCAGTCAAAGACTTTTAAGCAGCAAATAAACAGCTGTTGACAGTAATAATTGTCCCGGGTTAAATTAACTGGTGTTAATTTAACCATAGGACTGAATGAAAGAAAATTTGGTAGCAATCACTTGCTATTTTTGTTTCTGGGCTGGTTAGGTATTCAGTATCAACTTTTAAAATATGCCTATTTTTTTCTGCAGGTAGCTCTGGTAGGAGAGGGGGAAGGTTTTCTGCTCAAGGAATGGGGTAAGTTTCATTGATTTCTAATTTTTCACCCTAAGAATCTTAGCCAAAATGAGATCAGAATGTTTGTAGACTTGCTTTTTGAAGAGAGCTCTGCTTTCTTACTAACCTGAGCTGGCTTTAAGCTCACAGTCCTCTTTGCCTCAGCCTCCCAAATGGTGGTATTATAGAGGTGTACTATGATACCTGGTTGATTTGTAGATGAATAAAAAAAGTATAGATTTGTGCTCTTTTCTCAGATTCAGGCATTTACCATCTGAGTAACTTGTGTATAGCTTAGCTTTGTTATTTTGCATTGGCTGATAAGAAAAAACAAGCATGTGAGATTATAGAAGGGGCAGTGAGTAACTCATCTCCCTTAGGAAGGAAATAGTTTTATTCTGATTGTTTTATTTGAGTTAACATTTGTTGAATCTGCTAATGCAGTTAGAAATTCAAAAGCTTTCTTTTTTTCCCCCAGAACCTTTAACCCAGCTGATTACGCAGAGCCAACCAATACTGATGATAACTATGGCAATAGTAGTGGCAATACATGGAACAACACTGGCCACTTTGAACCAGATGATGGAACAAGTGAGTGACTTTTCTGTCTTTGGGATTTTTTGGCATGGTGCTGTGGATTCAAAAATCAGGGGCTGTGCATAATAGGTAAATGCTCTACCATGGAGATGTACTCAGTCCTGGAAATAACTTGGTTTGAATCATTTCTGTTATTTTAAGGGTATAGTTAGATTTAAAGGCAGAGAGCACCCAGACAGTGGTGGTACACACCCCTTTAATTCCAGCACTCTAGAGGCAGGAGCAGGTAGATCTCTTGAGTTTAAGGCCAGCCTGGTCCACATAACGATTACCAGCACAGCCAGGGATGATCAGAGAAACCGTGTCTCAAAAAGCAAAATAGAAAAAACAAGACCAAAAAACTCGAAGTGTAATTTTTAAGGCCTGAAATATATATGATGATATAGGGATGAAGAGTTATATAAATGTTAATGTGTATATTTTTGCTTAGCCATGGTTTTGTTAACATATCTTGATCACTGTTTTATGAAGTAGCCAGCATGGTGTTGTGCTTCCTCTTCCCCCTTAATATTGTTTTGTTTTTAACATACTTGCAAGCTGGCTGGAACTCATTTTTTTGATTTCGCTTCCTAAGTGCTGGCATGATAGAGGTGTGTCAATCAATACACCTGACCTGATATCTGTCCTCGCTTAAGAAAATTTTGTGCATTTTGTTATTGACAAGACTAGATCTCCTGCTATAAACTGTGTAACTGAGGATGCTTTGAATGAACTCCTGGTCTTCCTGCCTCTACCTGTCCAGGAATTATATATAGGTGCATACACTATAACTGGCTTTAAAAGAGACTTTATCATCACCATCTTAATGATAAAGCTTAAGACTGAAAAAGAGATTATGAATTTACTTGTATTTGAATTCAGAACTATTTGACTCTAAAACCTTATATTCTTTGCATTATTTCATATGACTACTATCTCTGAATGTATTTCCTTTATTGTTCTTTATTAGAGTAGTTTCATCTTTTGTGTATAATTAAACCAATTAAGTTACTTATTGTCAAGATCAACAGGACTCAGAATCAAAGTCAACACTATTGATTTGTTTTCTGATAATAAAATAGAAATATTTCCTTATTTCCACTAAGGTTTTATTTGTTTTTTTGTTTTTTGAGACAGGTTCTCCATGTAGCCTTGACTGTCCTGGCACTCACCCTGTAAACTAGTCTTGTCTCACAGAGATCTGCCTGTCTCTGCCTCCAGAGTGCTAGGATTAAAAGTGTGTACCACAATACCCAGTTTGGAATGTCCTTTTTTTTTTTAAAAAAAAAATTTTTTTCATTTTTTGATGTATCTTAGTATCATATCAAGAAGAGTACTTCTAGTTTTCCATTAAGTGGTCACTTGTTAGAGGATTTATAGGATTTGAATAAAACCACATTTTCTGGCTGACTTTTGTACCTCATCTAGGTATCATGTAAATGTTTAATGATATGTTTAGGCTTATGGGATACATCAAGTTATGTTCAATGGCAAAAGACAATGTGCTGTTTAATGAGAGCAGCTCCAGAATCTTTAAGAATGTCTTAGCTTTTGTTTTGTTTGATACCTTCATGGTGCTGGGGATTGAACCAGGGGAGTGTGCATGCTCAACAAGAGCATTGTCCTTGGCCTCTAGAGTGAGTGCCTTCTCTTTTTTTTTTAATGTCATCTAACTTTTCCTGTCTGAGCTGACACATGAGAATTTGTTTTTTTCCTGTTTATAAAAAGGTCCGGCCGTGTGATGGTGGCACACGCCATTAGTCCTAGCATTTGGGAGGAAGAGGCAGGTAGATCTCTTGAGTCCGAGGCTAGCCTGGTCTACAAATTGAGTTCCAGGACAGCCAGAGCTACGTAGAGAAACCCTGTCTCAAAAAGAAAAAAAAAAAAAAGAGGTCTCGGTTTAACAGGGGCCTGAAATTTGTTGACATGTTACCATTAAAAGTTTAAAATTTTACCATGTGTGTGGATATGTGTACTACATATATGCATATATATGCATATACATATAAATATATAAATGTTTTGAGTGTTTTGTTTGTATGTATGTCTGTATACAGTATGTGTGTTTTTTGCCTGTAGAGTCCAGAAAATGGTGTTAGTTAGATCTCTTAGAACTGGAGATTGGATAGTTATTTACTGCTATGTGGGTGCTGGAAATTGAAACTTGTTCCTCTGGAAGAGGCCAATGTTCTTAGTCGTGGAGGCATGTTCCAGACTTTTAAAAAGTTTTAATATTTACCATGGGTGAAGGCAAAGTTGAGGTACTGAAAAATTGTGGTCATCTTGCTAGGTTTTCCTATCAATTGGCTATAAAATGATGTTTTCACTTAATACATTGTATAGACTTTAGAATTGTTCTTTATTCATTTATTAGTTTTGTAGAGGCACTGGTAGCTGTCTCAATAGAATAAAACATTACTCGTTTTTAGTTATAGTCTATTCTTGAATATTTAGCTTTTTAATCTTGGGAAGCAGAGATAGTGGAAATGAAGTGACTGTCTTTTAGTTTAGAATAGAAAACTTAGAGAAGTGTGTGTGTGTGTGTGTGTGTGTGTGTGGTGTATCAGGGACCGGGGTGAGGAAGAAATGATTCCGAGTCATTATCCATAGCTATCTTTAATTAAGAATCTGGTTAGTAAACAAGGACTGTTGTAATGATTAGAAAAGATCAGATTTTTGAAGTCTGGAGTCATAAATCAATTATGTGTGGCTAGAATGAAATGATCGGTGATGCCACTGTCATCTTGGTGCAAAGAACTGGTGGTATCTTCGTAAGCTCCTTTTATCAACTTCATGATGTGACATACCTTTATGCATGATCTCTTTTATGTTTTCATAGAACAAACTTCAAATTCCTTTTTTTAGTTTAAGAAATAATTCAAATCTACCCTTAAAATATCCACAGGTACAATGGGAATTATGTATTGGGGGCAGATGTTCTCATTCACAAGCAAAATTTCACTGGTTGTTTTTCTTTTCTTTTCTTTTTTGTTTCAGGACTTGATTTCATTGGGGTTGAGGGGTCAAATTATCCCCGAAAATTTGAGACTGCTCCTGGTATGATACATCCAGGCGCCTAATTGCCCCGGATATTTTTATAGATTTTTATGAACTGAAATATCTGTGGATATGTCATTTTTCTGTCTTTCTGCTTTTTTTCTTTCTGCCTTTTTCTTTCATTTTCTGTGCCCACTTTTCCCTCCCCAAAATATATTTGTTTTGTAAATATTTGGCATTTACATTGCCCGAGCTTTGTGCTGTGAGAATGCAAACTTGAATCTTTGTAGAACATTTCATCTTGCTGTTCCTGGCTTCCTTATCCATGATCATACTTCCAGTACAAGAAAGCATCAAGCACTAGTTTTTGTATGTTTTCTATCACATCAATTAACCAGAGTGTAGAAAGAAAATTCTTGCACAAATCATCTAGTTTACGCAACTTTTTAGTCAGGATTACGTTAAGTGCTAACTCTTTTGGGTTAGCACAGGTGTCAATGAGGAGAAAGAAAAGAACCCCCGAGTGAGAAGATATGATTTGTGATTTGTATTTCTCTGTAGAAGATTATTAAGTGCTTTGAAATTTTTAGGTTTTTTTTTTTTCCAGTGTCATTATTTTTTCCCTTTTTTTCCCCCTTAATAAGGTGGGATTTTACTATGTAGACCAGATTGACCTCAAAACTTGTGTGTATACACATTTTTGTCTGTCTGCATGTGTAAACGTGTGCACATGAAGCCTGGAGGTCACTGTTGGGTTCTTCTTCATTCTGTCGCTGTCCAGCAAGCTCTAGTAATTTTTTTTTTTTGCCTCCCTGCTACAACATTAGTCTCATGCTTGGTTTTGTTTTTGTGATGTTAAGCAAATCATGCTCCCATTGAGCCAAATGCCAACCCTGTACCCAACTTCTATGTGGTTGTTGAGAATTGAACTCAGGTTCTCATGCTTGCATAGAAAGACTTTATCATCTTTCCTTGCCTCATCCTGGCCAGTTTTGGATGTTCTTGCGTCACCGTCCGTGCACTGGGAGGAGGCATACTCAACTATTTGTTAATTATTTCTTATTTTTAGCTTGAAAATTTTATTTTATTGAGACAGGGTCTTACTGTGCAGCTTGGGCTGGCCTGGAATTTGCTATGTAGAATAGACTGCCCTAGAACTTAAAAAGATTCTCAACCTCCTGACTTGTGATATTAAAGGAATTTGCCATCGTGTCCAGCAATTACTTGTTAGTTCTTGTAGAAACTTTCTTTAGATAGGCTTCAAGACTTACTCTATATATTTTGATTTCGAGCGTTTAAAAAAAAAAAAGAGTAAGTTCTAGTTTCTGGTACAGATATATTCTTACATTAGTCTTTTAGTAGAAGGGAAGAATCCTATTTTTCAAAAATGTCATATTTTTTTCTCAGATTATATGTGAGACAAAAATTCTGAGGATAAGGAGTGTTAGAGAATGTATAACGCTCTTGCTTTTCAAACATGAGAACTGGCATTTGGATCCCCAGCACCCACGTAAAAATCAGGCAGATGTAGAGGCCTGCATATAACCTAGAACTTGAGAGGAGGAGGTGGGATCCCCAGTGCAAGCTTAAGCTGGACTACCCAACATGCTCAGCTTCTGGTCAAGCTAGAAACCCTGCCTTAGTAAAACAAAGTGATAGGGAAAGATACCTGAAATCAACTTCTAGCTTCCACATTCATCTGAACACCTACCAGCACAAACGTGTTTACACATGTGAACATAGACACAGTGCACACACACACACCAAAACACAACAAAGGTGCCAGGTAAAGTATACAGAAGTGGGTTGATTGTACATAGAAATTTTCAGTGTACACTTTCAGCTTAAAATAAGAGGAAAATGTACAGTGACCTTGGCAGGTCAAATTCTATAGTCTCTATAAGTAGGATTAGAACAGTAACTGATGTACATGTTTGATTTAATTTTGTATTGTATCTCCCAAAGAAGCAAGTCTATGTAGTGTTCCCTAGAGTTATCTGGTTTAAAACAGTAATATGGCTTAAGATCTTGACTTGTGATGATTGAGCTGTTGTTGTTCATTTCTAGTAGCAGATAGGTCTTTTTGTGTGTCTTATGTTCAGCTTTCAAACCTACTCATTCCCCTTTCACTACACGTATGTCAACCTTTTATAGTTCTCTACCATTGGTATTATTTCTCTTCAGATTACCTTGTTTTTTTGTTGTTATTTGTTTGTTTTATACAAAATAAATAGATGTAGCTTGCATGTTCTGGTTTGGATTAGTTGCAACCATCTCATTAAATGGCCACTAAGACAAAGCTGAGGTCCTTAAAGATACTGCATGGCATGCTGAATCTTGTGGGATGGAGGTAGGAAAGGGTCTTAGATATGTGTATGTATGTATGTGTATTTATAGTATGTTCTTTTATCTGTTTCTTCAACTCCTGTTGCCCCTCTGTAACCCAACTGAAAGTGGCTATGAAATAATCATAATCTTATTAAAGCCCTTTTTACTTTATGTTTCTATGTAGTCTTTCCCTACTTCTGAAGTCAACAAATTCTGATTACTAAACTCTAATCATACTATTGCTTGTCAAAATGTTAATGTAGTAGTGTTGTCTGAACATGTTTTATAATGACACTTAAATTTATTTTGCCTTTTTTTTTTTTAAATTCCTAGGTGCATGGAGAACTGCAACAGAAGAGTGGGGAACTGAAGATTGGAATGAAGATGTAGGTATTCCTGGTCTGTGCCTTACCTAATATGTTCTATCCCTAAGTCATGTTTAGGGATAGAAAATGGATGTGATTCTACTTTGTAAAATGCACTTGTAAGATTCTGACCTAAAACTTTTACATCCAAAATAGTGTTCTGAGCCAGAACATTTCACATATGTTATATGAAGGAGACTGGGCATGGACAGGACTCTGGAACCACACTATGGAAAGGGCAAGTTCAGGTGTGTAAGTCCAATACCTGATTCTCAGATTGACCCAGGAAGATAGAGTGGGTAGGGTACCAACAATGGAATTAGGACTGAGAACAAGCTAAGTAGTAGGATGCTTGACTAGTATATGTGAAATCTTGCATTCAAATCCCATCACTGCAAAAAATTGTTTTTAGTTAGGCAGATAGTAGGGGTAGTATATTGAGTAACAGCTGCTGATGGCATACAACGTACTTGAAGTTGTATTATTTGTTAAGTCCTATAATGAATTGGCAACAAATAGAGATTTATGTTATCTAAGCCTCAAGCATTCAGTCTGTTCATTGACCATGAGACTCTAATTCTGCGATTGAAATGACTATCCAATTAACTTTTTGCCAGCTTGACTCAACTTGGAAAACTCGCAGATGATTGGTTTGTAAAGAATTTTCATTAGTGTTACCTAAGTAAACGAATTTTATGTTTTCTGGTCACAGTCAAACTTTTACTTGGAAATTGTTTTCAGTGATTATGGATAAACTTATTTTAATACTTTAAATCTACTTCCCTTTATATTGGTAGGTAAGGTAGCTTTGTCAGATTATTTTGATTGTCAGTCTTAGGTTCCTAAAAATTCCAGTGTTAACAGCATCAAAGGTTAATGATTTTTCTTTTTTGTTTTTCTTTTTGATTTTTCGAGTCAAGGTTTCTCTGTGTAGCCATGGCTGGCCTTGAACTCAGAGACTCGGAGATCCACCTCCTTCTGCCTCCCAAATGCTTGGATTAAAGGCGCGTGCCACCACTGCCTGGATGGATGGGTGGATATATATAATTTTTTTTTTTTGTTATTTTTTTTTAAGGCAGACCTTCACTGTAAACCAGGCTCTCCCAGAACTCACAGAGATCTACCTGTTTTTATAGCTGTGCTAATCTGCTCTGTGAATATGAACAAGTTCTATTTTCTAAAATTTGGTTATGTTAGTAAGAAACAGTGGGTTTTCTGTTTATTAGAGATTTAAAATCAGGAATCCAAATAAACCTAAGTCAACTCTTAGGAGGAAGAGTCAGCACCTGTAATTGATTACCTAGTTATAGTCCTCAGAAGTCTAATATAGTCAATGCAAAAGTTGAATATAGTTAAAATTCCTGAAAAGATATTTCTTGACCAACACTTGGATCTGAACTCTTAATAGCCAGCAATTAATCTTATTTCTTTCTTTGTCTTGGTCGTGCTTTTCCTTTCAATGAGAGAGAGAAAATGGTGGAAGATAAATGTCCTTTGGGTAGAGGTAGAAATTGGGATTTGTAATGAAAAAAATAAAAAATTTTCTCAATATATTTTACTAGCACAGAGATCCTTCCTGTGAGTTGAATATGTGTATGATGTGACTATGTCTTAATTGCATTTCTTTGTTCTTGGATAAAGCTGTCAAGTAGACTTGATATCAATTCATTCAGGATTCCTTAGGGTAGATAGTCTTTGTACAGTTTTTCCCTTTTTCTTGGTGTTGAATTTACATTACCTGAGGCAAATTTCTGCCTTTAACCTTTCTGACACCAGAAGTAACTGATTACTCTCTTTGCAGCTTTCTGAAACCAAGATCTTTACTGCCTCTAATGTGTCTTCAGTACCTCTGCCTGCGGAGAATGTGACAATCACTGCTGGTCAGAGGCAAGTGTGTAGTAAAATTGAATATCTTTTTAAAACACATAGGTTCCTTTTGTTGGATTTAAGAGTTTTTAGTGTACTAAATAGAAGTTCATATGCTGTAGTATCAAATTTGGTTCATCCCTAAAATAGTTAATTTTATCTTTACATGTGTATGCCACATATGTGGGTGTTTATGGAGGCCAGAAGGGGGTACCAGATCTCCCTTATAGTTTGAGATATAATTGGTTTTGAGCTGTAAGATACAGGTGCAGTGAACTGAATTTGAGTCCTAAAAAAGCATCAACTACTTTTACTTAACCACTGAGCCATCTTTATAGCCGCCAACCTAAAATAGTTCTTCAATTACATAGATCAGTCAGTCTTATAACCAGCTTTGAGTATGTAACTTGTTTCAAAGTAAACCAGGGAAAGAAGAGTTAAGGAATTTTTTTAATGTAATTTTGAATTTTGCAGCAGTATTTAGTAGCTTACAATAATTCTCTTTATCTACTCAGGTCATTAAGAACAGTTCAAGCTCTGTATTTGTGGGTTCTTCATTCGTGTAGTCAACTAACCATAGTTTCAAAATACTGAGATGGCTGGGCAGGGTGGTGCATGCCTTTAATCCAGCCCTTGGGAGGCAGAGGCAGGTGGATCTCTGAGTTTGAGGGCAAACTAGTTTACAGAGTGAGTTCCAGGACATCCAGGGCTACACAGAAAAACCTTGTCTCCAGAAAGAAAAAGAGAAATGAAAAAGAGCCATATCTGCATTGAACATATGCACACTTCATTAGACATTATAAGTAATCTAAAGATGACTCAAATTGTTAGAGAGCTGTGTGGTGGTACTTGTCTTTAATTCCAGTGCTTGGGAGGCAGAGGCAGGGAGAATTCTGAGTTAGAGGCCAGCCTGGTCCACAGAGCTGTCTCCAAAACAGCAATGATAAATAAAAAAGTTTAACAAGACTGGAGAGAGAGATGGCTCATTGGTTAAAAGCTCTTGAGGGCTCGTTCACAACCACCTATACTCCAGTTCCAGGGTTTCTGAAGCACTCTTCTGGCTTCTGTGGGCACTGGGTATGCATATTGTACACAAACATAAAGAGAGAGGGCTAAGAGGAATAGAATGTTGGGAATGTCATCAAAAGAAGTAATACTGTATTTTTTTCTGTAACCAAATGCATGTTATTATTCCCAACAATTGTGCAAATCTGTGATACTTGTTCAGTGTTCAGGAGTTTTAGTTTGTAACTAGCCAGTTTATATAGACCAAAAAGCTTGAGGTCTCTGCCCTTTAAGACTGACCTACCTTTGAACCTCAGTAGTCTACTTGCCAGTTACAAACTCAGGTTCCCATGATCTTTCTCAGGTTTGGTAATTCACTGTCACGACTCAACTCAGTAAAATGTTTTACTTATTCACTATTTTATTACAATCTCAGAAATAGCCAAATGGAGAATACTATACAGGGCAGTGAAAGACAGAATGAATGTGTAAGCATGTTTGTGTGTGTGTATCTAGTGGTGCAAACAAGCATCTCTTCAGACTTCTAGAAACTCTCTAAATCTATTTTTGAGTTTTTAATAGGTGTTTAACTAATTTAAGTAGAATTTGCTATGCCATTGGCCATTGGTATTTTAATTATAGCTCATTCTCCTCCCTAGGACATGGATAGAACTTGGATAAGCTGAATATTCTGTCTTTCAATTTTAGTTTTCTAGTGGTCATACTTATATTATCCTGGGTCACTACTTGAGCATCAACTCAGGTGCTATTGAAAGAAGCTTCTTGGATAGTGTCTTGAGAGTTTTTTCTTTTCTTTGTTTTTTTTTTTTTTTTTTTTGTGGTTTGGGTATTTTTTGTTTATGTTTTTTTGAGACAGGGTTTCTCTGTAGCTTTGGAGCCTGTCCTGGAACTCTGTGTAAACCAGGCTGGCCTCAAAATGACAGCAATCTGCCTGCCTCTGCCTCTTGAGGCAAATGCAGGTATATCTCTTAAGTTTGAGGCCAACCAGAGCTACATCTCTACATTTTTATCTCAAAAATAAATAAATAAATAAATAAATAAGAAAGTAAAAACAGAGCAACAAGAAAAATGCAGCTGGATATATATCTTGGCCCATGCTTATAATCTCAACACTTGGGATACTGAGGCAAGAGAGTTGTAAATATGAGGCAAGCCTGACTATATAGTGAAACCCTTTTTCAAAAGGAAAAAAGAAAAACCAAACTCTGAAGATTGCTATTTCATTTAATTAATGCTATCAGTAAATTAAATATTTAACTATTGTTATTGGAAGCACCAGTAGGATTTCTTTGAATGCTGTAGTGGCTCTTATACTTCAGTTATTTTGGTTAACATAACATATTAAAACTTTTGAGACTCTCGCATCAGAAAATAACCTTCATAGTCATGATTCAAGTTAGGTGCAGGAAATGTCAGAATGTTCAGTCATTATTCATAAAGATCCCTTTCTCTCCCAAATTAGAATTGACCTTGCTGTTCTGTTGGGGAAGACACCGTCTTCAATGGAGAATGATTCCTCTAATCTGGATCCATCTCAGGCTCCTTCCTTGGCCCAGCCTCTGGTGTTCAGTAATTCGAAGCAGAATGCCATATCACAGCCTGCTTCAGGAAATACATTTTCTCATCATAGTATGGTAAGTAGAAAATAAACCATCACAGTAACCCCCAAAAAACACATCACACAGTCATTTCTTTGTCAAGTACTTATTTTATATTCTCACTGTGTAGGCTGAGGAGAGGTCTCTCTGCCTCTCGGGTTACAAACATGAGCACTATGCCCAGCTGCTTGCCTTATTTTCAATCCTTAGGTCGTATAGTAAGTACTTCATTCCCTAAAATGGCAATAAACATTCCAATATTCCAAGCAAAGTTTCTGGGTTTGTTTGGATTTTTGAGGCAGTCTTTCTTAGTAGGCAGGCTGCCCTTATACTCAGCAGAACTCAGTCATGCTTCCAGATTATGGTGAGTCTCCTCTCTACTGGGTGCTGGGACCACAGGTATATCATGATGCCATGAAAAAGGGTGTTTTATATACAGAAAGGGACTGATAAAAATATAAATAAGCTGGGCAGTACTTTGGAGGCATCGCAGACAGATTACTGTGAGTTCAAGCCCAGCCTGGTCTACAAAGTGAGTTTCAGGGCTACACAGAGAAACCATTTCTCAAGAATCCCCCCCCCCCCCCCCCCCCCCCACACACACACAAAATAAAAGTAGAACAATAACAGAAAAAAAACATTCGTTCTTTTGAAGTAATTTTCCTTATGAGTTCAGTAGACAGAAGAATAGAAAAGTAATTTAACCTGTTCTTTTTCTACAGAAGGGTTCATGCTAAGGAACTTGATTATTGTACTACTCAAAATCACCCTGCTTAGGAGACTTGGTTCCTCTGATTTTTCAGGTTTAAGGACAATTTGCTTTCAGTTGAAAACTTGGGAACTTAGAATAAATTTTGATTTTTGGTGTGATCTATCTGGGTGCATAACATTTTCAAAAGTAGCCAAGGTTTATAGCAGGATAAAGCCTCTTTGTCACCCTTAAAAACAGCTTCATGGATAGAGATGATGTTGGCTAATAGGTGGTCTAGCTCTAGGTGAACATGGCTGAATTGTTTTATGGATTGAGATATATTTATTGAATATTTATAGTACTGAACCTTTTCCTCCTATTACTCCCTCAACAGAAAGTGGTGTTAAACCTGTCAACAAGTTTGTGTTCTTTTTGCAGTCCTCACTAAACAGATGAAATTTTAGCAGTTTCCTATTGCTAGAAAATTGCATCATATCTTTACTTGCATACATTTGTAGACCAGACTTCCAAAAACCTAAGGTCTTTCCAGATCTGCCCGTTAGTATATGTATAGTCTCCACTTGGCCTTTAAATGGAAATGAGAGTGTTTGCTTGTCCTATCTTGTTAGACCTTAGGAAAATGAGTAAGGTAATAGATACCAGTAGCTAGCTGTTCATTGTTTTTTGAGACAGCTTCTCTTAATGTAGCTCTGACTGACCTAAAACTTACTGCATATCCCAGGTGACTTCAAACCTGAAACAGTTGATTAGAGGCATGTGCACCATTCCCACCCTAATTTTTGCTTATTTACTGTGGCATGGTCTTTAATGTATTTAATATTAATACAATGGCCTCAGACATTGTATATAATATAATAATATTGTTATTATAGTTGTATAGTGGAGGATGATCTCTTACCTCTGCCTCCTGGGGAATGGGATTACAGACCATTACAGCCAACACAGCCTGTTTTATATACTGCTGATGGTAATACACAGTGCTTGTGTGTGCTTGGGAAGCATTTTAGCAACTTGAGTTAGCCTCCTTATTTTTCATTGGGAATATGGGTTAAAGGATCAATTTTCCTTAAAATTTAATGAATCTTAGCTGGGCAGTGGTGGCACACCCTTTTAGTCCCAGCATCCAGGAGGCAGAGGCAGGTGATTCTCTGAGGCCAGCCTGCTCTACAGAGTAAGTTCCAGGACAGCCAAGGATACACAGAGAGACCCTGTCTTAAACAAGCAAAAAACCCACAAAATTTAATAGATTTGTATCATAGGCTTTTGTTTATTTTATTTGTTGGTGTACTGATATCAGAAAAGGAAGGGATAGGTTATGGGAACTGGAGTTTTTGATTTCTTAAAGATCTACATATTCACATACTTTCTTTTTTTTACTCGTTTTTCTTAGACAGTCTTACCTTACCGTGTGTGTGTGTGTGTGTGTGTGTGTGTGTGCGTGTGTGTGTATATATATATATATATATATGCTCATACACGCACACACATACACACAGTCTGGTCCTGAACCTAATTTTAAAATTCCTCCTACTTCTGCTATGAGAGTGCTGTAGTTACAGATGTGAGACGTGCCTGGCATTCTTCTGTGTTTTTGATGCTTTCTATTTGAAGAATGTTTCTAGAGAGTTGAAGTGATGGTTTAGTAGGCAAGAGTGCTTGTTACTCTTCCACAGGAACCAGCGTTCAGTTCCTGGCACTGTAAGCATCCTGTAAGTTCAGTTGTTCTTTCTTAGGTTCTGTGGACTCCCACATCGAAGGTATTCACTTACACATACAAATGTATATAACTAAAAATAAAAATAATTATTTTTCAGAAGAGTTTGATAATAATTAGTTATGTGAAGCCATCTCTTTTCCACAGTTTCTTACTTTCAAATAGATTTTTGAGGTGTTTTCTACATTTTTTTTTTTTAAAAAAAAGACTGTTCTTATTTGTTTGTGAGTTTGCATCTGCACATATACCATTATATCTGTTCAAGCACATGTGGAAGTAAAAGGACAACTTGTGGCATCCATGAGAGTCGTGGAGTCAAACTCAAGTCATCAGTAAACACTTTACCAGGGAGCCATTTCAACAGCACAACTTCTGAGGTTTTTGTTTGCAGTCTTGATATAGTGGGAAACATATTTTTTCTTGTGTTAGTCATACATTTTTGCTTTCACAGAATACCTGACTAAATCAACTTAATGGAGGCTAATTTTATTTTGGCTTGTCATCTCAGAGGGTTCTTCCATCTGTGGTTGGTTGGTTGGCTTTGCTGTGGGGATTGGAGAGAACTGTTAAGAATAAATTGTGTGAAGCCGGGCGATGGTGGCGCACGCCTTTAATCCCAGCACTCGGGAGGCAGAGGCAGGCGAATCTCTGTGAGTTCGAGACCAGCCTGGTCTACAGAGCTAGTTCCAGGACAGGCTCCAAAGCCACAGAGAAACCCTGTCTCGAAAAACCAAAAAAAAAAAAAAAAAAAAAAAAAAAAAAAAAGAATACATTGTGTGGGAGCCGTAGAGCTGGCTCAACGGTGAAGAACACTGGCTTGGCTTCTTTTCCAGAGGACTCAGCACCTACATGACAGCTCACTAACTCCAGTTCTCAGAGATATGACACCCTCACACAGACATAAATGCGGGCAAAACATCAATATACCTGGAATAAAAATAAAGAAAGAGAAACCATGAAGCACTATATCATGCATTCATTGTACACACCCAAAACAGGCCAAGTTGTGTGAACTTGGTGATCGTCTAGTGTAAAATTTGGGATGACCCCTCTTTTGTCTTAGCTAGTTAATAATATTCAAACAAGGTTCCAGTTGGTTAGTTTTGATTGTTGTTTAATATATATTGATTTTATTTTTAAAAAAGTTACTAGCGTATATCAACTTACATTGTAGACTTTGACATTTACATATGTATAATTAGTTTTGGTTATATTTGTTCCCTTCCTTTCTCTTGACCCCTTCTTATTCGCCCTCTTCCATTTTTTATTTGAGCTCTCTATGTAGTTCTGACTGTACTGGAACTCCTTATGTTGACTGTCCTCAAACTTACTGAGGTTCTCTTACTTCTGATTCCTGCCTCCTGCTGAGATTAAAGGTGTGCCCACCATGCCCGTTTTTTTTTTTTTTTTTTTGGTTTTGTTTTTTTGAGACAGGATCATTTTATTTAGCCCTGGCTGTGTTGGTTCTTACTATGTAAACCATGCTGGTTTTTGATGCGTGCTCTGAGTGCTCAGATGGAAGATACGCACCTCCCTACCCTCACCCCTTTGTCTGTTCTCTTTCCTTTTTTAACTTCTTTTTTTAACTCTTCTTCTTTCATGTCTTTTACCATCCCCCATTGCAGGATACTTCTCTGACTAAAACTGATAGCATACATAAAGTTCTTTATTTTGTCTATTTGTTTTTTCGAGACAAGGTTTCTCTGTGTAGCTTTGGAACCTGTCCTGGAATTGACTCTGTAAGCGAGGCTGTCTACCAACTCACCTCCCAAGTGCTGGTATTAAAGGCACACACCACCACCACCATCTATTGTACAATTCTTTAAAAAAAAAAATTGATAGGCACAGTATATCCATTTAGCGTAACAGTTGTTCTTCCCCTTGTGTCTTTGATTTATAGTTACCTTTTTTCTTTTTTGAATCAAGGTCTCACAGTCCAAGGTAGCCTGAACTTACCAGGTAGTATAGCTGAGGTTGACCTTGGACGGTTTTTTTTTTTTTTTTTTTTTTTTGGTATGTTTGTTTTTTGAGACAGGGTCTCATTGTAAAGACCTGGATAGCCTGAAACTCACAAAGATCCTCTTGCCTCTGCTTCCCATGTGCTGGGATTAAAGGCAATATATGTCATCATGCCTGAGGACCTTGAACTACTGATCTCCGGGTTCTTAGCTTTTAAGTATTAGTATTCCAAGCATGTGCTTTGTTTGTGCAGTGCTGGAGTCCATTTCCAGGGCTTTGTGCACTGTTACACCTGGGGCATATACTTAGGTCACCTTCATGTTAATGTAATACTCAAGTATTGGTTGATTTGAAAATGTAAAGGTTTGGAATATTCTCCACTTACCCCCGTTTATCCCTACTGGTAGTATGGTGGTAATAGGTTTTAATGGATCTCATTCATTTTGTCTCTCTATGTATCTCACACTGGCTATAAGCTCTATTCTCTTAACTCCCAAGTGCTGAAATTTCTTTTTTTTTTTTTTTAATTCTTTTGGATGGGGTACTGCCATGTATTGTGTGTTCCTTCTGCCTCAGGATTTTTTTTGAGTAATTTAATTTCAGACATATACCACCATTCTTGTCCTTAGATTTATTTTGTAACTGATATATGAAGTACATTTTTTAGTGCTTACTGTGTACCGTGTATGCTATATTTAATACAAATGTTCCATCTTCCTACAACTTAATGATGTGTATTACTGTTATTCCTATTTTACTTTATGAGTAATTTCCCCAAAAAGACAAACTCAGAATTTGGATATAGATGTTGTGACTCTAGAATGTATGTTCATAATAATAATAATGCAGCATACTTGGTCTGGTAGCTCTTAAGGTTTTGTTGTTGTTGTTGGTTTGTTTTGGAAGCGTCATACTGTCTTGTACATGGTTGATCTTAAACTCTTCTTTATTAGCTGGGACTATAGGTATTTGCCATCCTCCTTTGCTTGGTAGCATTCTTTATTTGAACTATGGGCTTTTGGTCTGTCTTTGTGTAAGGTGAGCAAGATTAATACTATAAACTTCTAATCTCTTTGTTGATATACAGGTGAGCATGTTGGGGAAAGGATTTGGTGATGTTGGGGAAGCTAAAGGTGGCAGTACAACAGGCTCCCAGTTCTTGGAGCAATTTAAAACTGCACAGGCCCTGGCTCAGCTGGCAGCTCAACATTCTCAATCTGGAAGCAACACCACCTCCTCTTGGGATATGGGCTCAACAACACAATCGCCATCACTGGTGCAATATGGTAAGATGATGAATGACAAATCTTTTACACATAAATTTGTTGTCTAGAACGTACCAGGGGGCTGTTTAATACACTCTGGAAAATTACATGGTAATAAAATTTGAGGCTATATATCAAGTTTAGCTTTAGTTCTGTGTTTCTTTATTGACCTGCAATTTTTGAGAGAATTCTCTTTAGATTTTGTGTTTTTTTGATGGCTTTGGCTGGTCTAGAATTTCTTGCATAGACCAGGGTGGCTTCCAATTCACAGAGATCTTTCTCTTTTTGCCTCCTGACTGCTGGGATTAAAGGTTGACTGCACCAGATCCTCTTATCGTGTTAAGGTGGTCTCTTAAGGAACTTGAACCTTGTTTCAGCTGAAAAGCCAGCAAACCCTAAAGATGCTTTTGTGTCTGCTTCCCCAGCACTAGGCTCATAGGCGTGTGACACTGTGCCCATCCTGTTTACATGACTACTAGGAGTTGAATTCAGGTCCATATACTTACACAGTACTTTACTGACTGAGACTGCTTACCCAGCCCTAAATTCTTCTTAGATTTATCTTCAGTTTTGAAAGGAATATTTCTTTTGGTCTCATAGCTTTGATTGTCTTAAAATTTTATACTTTAAACTTGGATGATTTGTACGTGTGGCTCTATACACGTCTATAATTAAACAGGCAGAACATTAGTATGTATTGATTTTTTTTTTCCCCTGTGTGTTTTTTAAGACAGGGTTTCTCTGTGTAGCCCTGGGTGTCTTGCGACTTGATCTGTAGACCAGACTGACCTCAAACTCAGAGCTCTGACTCACGAGTGTTGAGAGTAAAGGCATGTGCCCCCACTGCCTAGCTATTGATTTTATTGAATGTACTTCATTACTGAAATTACTCAGTGATTATTACCTGTAGAAGTAAAATGAGATTCTGTCCTAAAAGTTCCTGATTACATGCCATTTGGGTGGGTTAGTGGGTGGATGGACAGATTTGGGGTGTGTATGTGCCACGGTACATGTCTTAGTTTGCTTCTGTTGGTGTGATAAAGACACAACCAAAAGTAAATTTTGAAAGAGAGTTTACTTGGCTTAAATGTCCTCCTGATTATGGGCTATTACTGAGGAAGCCAATGCAGTAACTTGAAAGTTGGTACTAAAACAGAGACCATCTAGGAACACTGCTTACTGACTTGCTCCTCATAGCTTCTTTAGCCTGCTTTCTTATACTACCCTCTCACGTCAGTTATTAAGAAAATGTGGACCAGGTGTGATGCATGCCTTTAATCTCAGACACAGAGGCACGTGGATCTTTTTACGTTCAAGGCTGGGACAGCATGGTCTGTCTATACTAGGAGTTTTAGGGCAGTCAGTGCTACAAAGAGACCCAGTCTCAAAAAGAAGAAAAAGAGAGCGCATGAGAGAAAATGCATTGTCTGGAGAGGTGGCTCAGTAACTAAGAACAGTGACTGTTTCAGATGACCTAAATTCAATTCTAGCACCCACATAGCGGCTCACAATAATAGGTAATTGCAGCCCCAGGGTCTCAGAGGAAATCATAGACATGTGCAGACAAAAATATCTATACTCATACAATAAGTAAATCCTCCCTTTTTTTGGTTTTTAAGAAAATGCTCTACAGACTTGCCAACAGTCAGTCTGATGGAGATATTTTCTCAACTGAGGTTCTTCCAACATAACTCTAGCTTGTGTCAAGTAACTAGAATCTTTTTGAACTGAGCCATTTTGCTAGCTGGAGTCTTGAAACCTGAAGGCCTTGTTTTTAGTACTAGTATGGAACAATATCTCTGGCCTCTTATCTCTTGGATTTCTTCTTGCAGATTTGAAGAGTGCAAGTGATTCAACAGTGCACAGCCCTTTTTCAAAACGCCAGGCATTCACCCCATCTTCAACCATGATGGAGGTGTTCCTTCAGGAGAAGCCACCTGCAGTGGCTACCTCGACCGCTGCACCTCCCCCTCCCTCTTCTCCTCTGCCAAGCAAATCCACCTCGGCTCCACAGATGTCTCCGGGGTCTTCAGACAACCAATCCTCCAGCCCTCAGCCGGCTCAACAGAAACTGAAACAACAAAAGAAGAAAACCTCCTTGACATCTAAGGTACTTAAGCTTTTCAAAGATTGTTTTAAGGCAGGGAAGTTATGGGATTTAAGGAAATACAGTCTAAGGGTGTGTTTGGAGATTTAAAATAGAAAGCAATAATTTTTATTCTACAAAAAGATTGTATTAAACAATTACATCACCTTCCTTACCCCCCCGCCCCCCTTTCTTTGTAGATTCCTGCTCTGGCTGTGGAGATGCCTGGCTCAGCAGATATCTCAGGGCTAAATCTGCAGTTTGGGGCATTGCAGTTTGGGTCAGAGCCTGTCCTTTCTGATTATGAGTCCACCCCCACCACGAGCGCCTCTTCAAGCCAGGCTCCCAGTAGCCTGTATACCAGCACGGCCAGGTAGAGGAATCATCACCCAGAAGACCTCTTCTGGTAGCTTAGTTTTGTGCTTATTTCTTCATCTGGAGAGGCCATATCTCTTTGACTGGATAAAAGTAGTCAATCATCATTTTGTTGTGCGCTTTTAAAGAAATACATTCTTACTATAAGATTATCTAAGAGTTCAAACATTTAGCTAAATGCTATTTATTTATTTATTTTTTTTTTTGGTTTTTCGAGACAGGGTTTCTCTGTGGCTTTGGAGCCTGTCCTGGAACTAGCTTTGTAGACCAGGCTGGTCTCGAACTCACAGAGATCCGCCTGCCTCTGCCTCCCGAGTGCTGGGATTAAAGGCGTGCGCCACCACCGCCTGGCTTAGCTAAATGCTATTTAGGTACTTCTTGAATGTTCAAGCTCAAGTTTTTTCATGTGTGCATGTGCACTCTCTCATGTGCATGTGTTCTCTCTCTCATACACACTCATTCACTTACTCACTCATACATCGTACCTGGAGGCTAGGGGTCCACATCAGGTGTCTCTCTCACTAACTCACCACTTTATTTTCTAAGTCAGGATCTGTCACTGAACCTAGAGCTCACTAGCCCAAATTGGCTGGCTAGTAAGCTCCAGGAAATTTCATGTCTCCAATTACCCAGTGTACTGAGAATATATGCTGTCTTCTTCCCAGCTTTTATGTGGGTGCTCAGTATTAGATCAGGCCTTTACTATTACATGGCTAATGCTGTACTAACTGAGCCATCTCCCTAGATCCTCAGTCTTTGTTGGTTTTGAATCATACGATAGGGCACCTCTAACTGTACCTTGGCATATGCCACACTGAAAAGTACTATGGGACTTTGCCTGCGAAAAGAAAAATAATGAACTCAGGAAGCATTAATTTAATTATAAGTAACCATAAGAGGAAACAAAAAGGACCGTTTCTATCTCCTGGCAGTAATCAAGGATACCAGTCTTACACACAATCTTAGAGGAATATGAAAGGAACAAACATTTTTTCCTAAATCCTTGGAATTTAAAAACACAACTATCTGACTTTGGTCTAGATCAACTGAGTCATAATTTCACATAATGCATGTGAAATTTTATAATTTTCTCTGGGAGACAGTTGTGGTTCAAAAAGTGGAGAATGGGAATTTTATGATAAAGCAGGTGCTATGGTACGGGGAATAGTGAAGATCTGCTGTTGGAATAAAAACAATTTAATTGAAAATAAACTTTCAAGAAAGAAAGGCTGGGCATGGTGGTGTGCACATTTAATCCCAGCACTCAGGAGGCAAGTTCATCTCTGTAAGTTTAAAACCAACCAGCGCTATCTAGTGATATCCTGCCCCCGAAAGGGGTCTGGAGAATGAGCCTAGTGGTTAAGATCACTTGTTGGTCATATATAGGCCTGGGTTCAGTTCTCGGCACCCACATGTTGGTTCACAATCATCCATAACCCTACTTCCAAGATTCACATGACATTTGGGCATGCATGTGAGCCAAACACTGATAAACATAAAATATAATAAAATAATGTTTATTTCCCCCTCTGGAAAAAAAATCTACCAGTAATCTTTGATAAGGTTGTCAGGATTCTAAAACTCACAATAGCTTAAAATAAAATTGATCAAAAGATGGAGTGCCTGATTTTAGAAATTAACTTACTTATTACTTCCTTATTAATCTCTCTCTAGTTTTGTTTTAATTCAAATTATTTTATTCCAGTAGTAGTAGATCTCCACCATTTCCTAAGGTTTTTCTTTTCATTTTCCACAGTGAGTCTTCATCAACAGTTTCATCTAACCAGAGTCAGGAGTCTGGCTATCAGAGTGGCCCAATTCAGTCAACAACTTATACCTCCCAAAATAATGCTCAGGGCCCTCTATATGAACAGAGATCCACTCAGACGCGGCGGTATCCCAGCTCCATTTCTTCATCACCCCAAAAGGACCTGACTCAGGCTAAGGTAGTAGCTTAATGATTCCCTGGGCCTTGGTTAACAAAGTAGTGGGTAAAAGTCCCTTGAATATTACTGTTTCACTTTTCTGGAAATGGTGCTACAAAATCTTGAAGGTGCTGACTGAGATGCTGACAAAAAGCACATTTCTGTGATTGGGAAACTAAAAGTTCCTTTCAGCAAGTGAAGAACCAAAACATTTGTCTTTGCAATAAAGATTTGTTGGTTATAGCAAAAACTGTCTCAAATACCTGTCCTTTTCTCATGGAAGATCTGATTACTAGGATTTAGGGTGCATATATATTAGTAAATCTACCTTCCTCTGGTGAAAGGGATAGCATATATCAAAGATGGTGTGGAGTACCTGTCCAGCAGGATAAGTCTTAAGGATTTATTTTAAATTACTGGGTAAGGGGAGTGGTTATGTGCACATGAATGCAGAAGCCAGAGGCAAATGCCCCTGGAGCTGGAGTTCCAGGTGGTTGTTATCTGTCCAGCATGTGTGTTGGGCACTGAGCTCAGGTACTCAGATGAGTTATCTTTCCAGTTTCCCTAATATATGTTTGACCAAAATTAAACTGACTGATAACGTCTCTTTTACAAGTTTGTCTGTTCTTGCTCATTTCTTGCTCCAGAATGGTTTCAGTTCTGTGCAGGCCACGCAGTTGCAGACCACGCAATCTGTTGAAGGTAAGTGTTTTCCAGGCTTTTTCCGTTTTGGTTTCAGTGGTTTTTCTCAATGCTAATGTGGATTTGTTTTGTTTTTTTGGTAAGACAGGGCCCTGCTGTGTAGACTAAGCTTGCCTCTAATTCACAAGAGATCTACCCTCTTCTCCTAAGTGCTGGGATTAAAACCTTGTGCCACTTGCACCCAGCTTGTGTGTTTTGTTTTCTGTGTACATGTGCACCACGTGTACCTGTTGCCGTTAAGATGCCAGAAGAGAAATTGGATGTTCTAGACCAGATATTGCAGACAGTTGTAAACCATCATGAAAGCCAAGAGAAACTCATGTTACCCTCTGAGCCATTTCTCTAGTCCCTTATTTAATTTATCAAGTCTTGCTTGCTGTAAAACAAACTGGCCTTGAGTACCATAAATGCTGAGATCATAGCTTTCAGTTTCTCTATGAGTTTTTTTTTTTATGCATATGGATTTTTTTTCCTGTATGACTGACTGTTTACCAGCTGCCTGGTGCCTGAAAAGGTCCGAAGAGGGTGTCAGAGCCCCTGGAACTGGTTGCAGATGCCATGTGGCTTGTTGGAAATAGTTTGTCTGCAAGAACTGAGTGCTCTTAACCGCTGAACCATCTCTTTAGCCCCATGTTTTTGTTTCTTTTCCTTTTCTTGCTTGCCTTGAACTCAGAGATCCTCCCGCCTCCGCCTCTCAAGGTCTAGGATTAAAGGTGTGCACCACCACCGCCCGATTTAAAATTACTTTTTACGTGCATTGGATTTTAGCCTGCATTTATGTCTGTGTAAAGGTGCCAGATCCCCCACAACTGAATGTGGGTGCTGGGAATCAAGTCCAGATCCTCTGGAAGAGTATCCTTTGTTTTTAATTGTTGAACCATCTTTCCAGCCCCTGTCTTTGGGTTTTTGAAACACATTTTCATGCTGTAATCACCACTATCCTTATAATCATGGTGATTCTTGTATGTTAAGTTGCCATGAGCTAGATTATAGACATGATCCACCATATATATCAAGTTCTTTGTTTTTGTTTTTTTTTTTAAATCTAGGATTAAATTAAAATTATTTTTAGTGTGTTGTGAGCACAAGTATGCACATGCCGCAGCACTTGTGGATGCCAGATAACTTTCAGGAGTCTTTTTTTTTTCTTCATTTTCCACTGGGGTCTCGGGAATCAAACTCAGGCCATCAAATGGTTTATGTGGTGCTAAGAATGGTACTCAAGGCCTGATTTATGACTAAGAAAGCACTCTACTCCTGAGGTATCTCTCCAGCCCAAAGTTTTTGGTTAACTTTTTTCCTTTCCCCCTTAAAAATGATAAATCCACTAATATTCTTCACTGGGCAAATGAAGTTTGTGTTGTTAATTGCCTGAAATTAAAAAGTTATTCTCAGTGAATAACTTCTTTTTTTTTTTTTAAGTAGAGCTGTAAAAATTGTAGTTTTTCTTTACTCATAGATAGTGTCCCTGTTTTTTGATTAAGGGAAATCTTTTCTTATTTCTAGGTGCTACAGGCTCTGCAGTGAAATCCGATTCACCTTCCTCTTCTAGTATACCCTCTCTCAGTGAAACAGTACCTGCAGCTTCCTTACTGACGACAGCCAATCAACATTCATCCTCCTTAAGTGGCTTGAGCCACAGTGAGGAGATTCCAAATACTACCACCACACAACACAGCAGGTGATTTGGGGTGAAATTTTCAGTTGGGATCGTGAGTTTTAGTAGCTGAGCTAGCTGTCTTGTCTTATCTTAATCCCTACTTGTCGAGACTATAACAGTCCTGCTTTTGTGGGAAATAAAGACAAAGGAAATGTACTTTCTGCTTTTCCCATCTGCTCTTGCTATGATTGTTCACAACCCTGAAAACTGGCCATTTTACATGTCAATATGGTCTCAGTCTTGCTTCTGTATTCTGCTTTGTGTGTGTGTGTTTCATAACTCAAGCTCCAGGTTGCGTAACCATAGCTTTCTGTTAATGCCAACCTTTCTCCCATTATAGTGCGTTATCTACACAGCAGAATACCCTTTCTTCATCAACATCTTCTGGGCGTACTTCGACATCCACTCTTTTAGTAAGTATGATGCTTGAGAGAAAAAGAAACTTAGATTTCTAATCATAAGATTGCCCCAAGAGGAAGTTACATAGTTTTTTTGTTTGATTGGTTTTCCCTCTCTCGAGAAAGGGTCTTGCTATGTAGCCCTATGTGACTTCAAATTCATGGGTAGTTCCCCTTGCCTAGTGTTGGGATTACAGGGTTGCGTTTAGCACATCTGGCTCACTAAGTAGGGAATTCTAGGAATTTTCTTAAGAACTTAACTGAGGTTGTAGGAAAAGTAGTAAAAGGATATTGAGAAGCCAGAAGAATCCAGACGTTTTGCACTAATGAAACATAATTAAAAGTCTCAGGGTTTTTTTTGTTTTTTGTTTTTTTTTTCCCACTGAAAATAGGCCCGGGCTTTGTGTTCTCTAATAAGTGCAGAAGAACATACACCTTTTTTAAAAATGGAAGTATACTTACAGCCAGTGGTGGCACACACCTTTAATTCCAGCACTTGGGAGGTAGAGGCAGGCGGGTCTTTGTGTTGAATGATATCCTGTTCTGCAGAGAGTTCCAAGACAGGCAGGGCAGTTTGGAGGTGTAGCTCAGTGATAAATTACATCATTGGCATACAGAAGGCCCTGTGTTAGATTTCTAGAACTATAAAAGCATGGGGGAGAAAAAAAGCTAGCAACATAACAACACAAAAAATCATCTATTTTAATTGGTAGAATGATTCTTAGCCTGGGAAATGCTGAATATAAGAATCAAAGTGTGGAAAAGAAGCAGGACATCGTTATCAAAGTGTATTCAGATGAGACCTCATGGTCAAGGAATTACTTTATGGTTTATAACTTCTTTTGTGTGGAATTATCCTAGGGAGCCTAAGGGCGCTAGGGTTACAGGAGTCCAAACTTTCTTACGAGTCTTAAAAATTACACAATATCAGTTTAAGTCAGAGTCTGTACTTTCTTCTAGCAAATGAATTAGTCTTAAAAGTTGAACTAGTGAATCAAAGTGTGGAAAAGAAGGCTGTGATACACTTTTAGTTCTAAGCTTTATCCCCCTACTAACAGATGTTGGTCCCTATGGAATTTATGTCCTCACTTACTTTGCTGTTTTTCTGAACAGGTTGATGTTGGTCAGCAGGCAGTTGCAAGGAGCATGTAGCTAGAGATTTCCTTTTGCATTGACAGAGGGAATTGTACTTTGGGTTGGCTTTTTTAATTGCAAATTTGATGAGAAGATCATAGATCCTTATCTTTCCCATCTGTTGCTAATGTTGTTTCCTTCTGTCTTCCACTGCTCCCCTTTGAAGCACACAAGTGTGGAGAGTGAAGCGAGTCTCCATTCTTCCTCCAGCACTTTCTCTACCACATCCAGCACTGTCTCTGCGCCTCCCCCAGTGGTCAGTGTCTCCTCCAGTCTGAATAGTGGCAGTAGTCTAGGCCTTAGCCTGGGCAGCAACTCTACTGTCACAGCCTCAACTCGAAGCTCAGTTGCTACAACTTCAGGTAGTTTTGCATAGGTGGGTGGCATTTCCTCTGGGGTGGAGGTGATAATAAATTGTATGACAACAGAAAAATGTTCTCTTTTAGGAAAAGCTCCACCCAACCTTCCTCCTGGAGTCCCGCCATTGTTGCCTAATCCATATATTATGGCTCCAGGGCTGTTACATGCCTACCCGGTAAGTGGGACTGAAGGATCTTCTCTACAAAGCCAGGACGGTGTGACTATTCTTTGTAGCTTCAGTTTCAGATGGAGTACAATAATTAAAGCAGAATAAATGGTATCCACATACAGGCAAACAGGTTTTTAATTAATTAGTCTGTGTACCTGCTGTGTGCTAAGATCCGAAGGAACTAGACTTTGTTCTCCTTTTCACCTTTATGCAGGTTCAAGTTAGGCTTGCATGGTTGGGTGGCAATCACTAGCCAAGAAAAGTAACAGGGTTTTTGTTTACATGTATGTCTATACACCAGAGCATGCCTGGTGTCTGTAGAGGCAGCTGTAAGCACCCCCATGGGAAACAAACTTGGCTCCTTTGGAAGTATCCTTTGAGATACTTCTCTAGGCCCTACCCTCCAAATGTAGTAGTTTTTGTAGAGGAAGGGCTGAACTTTGACAAGGCCCTTTGCTGATCATTTGTTCTATGTGAAATGTGGTTTCTGGATCTTGAGCATCAACAGCCAGAATGTGTAGTATATGTTATTTCCCATGCTTTTGATTCCCTACCTCCATAGTTCTTTGCTTTTACAATTCAAATCTAGAACTTCCTGAAAGTAAAGGAGTGGCAACAGTAGTGTTTTCTCTAGTGTCTTCTGTCACCTTTAAGCAGTCAGTACTCACTGAGATGGAAACACCTATCTTTTCTGGGTGTGTTGATGAACGCCTTTAATCCTGGTACTTGGGGAGGCAGAGGCAAGTGGATCTCTGTGAGTTTGAGGCCTGCCTGGTCCACATATAATGAGTTTCAGGACAGCTAGGACTGTTACACAGAGAACCCTGTCTTGAAAAACTAAATCAACTCAAAGGAAAAAACTACCTATTCTTGGGTCGGGTGTGGTAATAAATACATTTAATCTCAGCACTATGGATGCAGAGACAAGTAGATCTGAGTTCTAGGCCAGCCAACACTATACTATGAGACTCTGTCTCAAAACAACAAAACAAAAAAGCTACCTACTTATTTCTACTTTAGGGAAGAAGTTTATAGATAATAGATATATCCAAATCTCACTCTTAAACTTTTTAGTCTTTTGAGTTAGAGTCTCACTGTGTAGTTGGCCTGGAACTCTTAGAGATCTGTCTCTGTTTTCTGAGTATTTGATTTAAAGGCCTCCAGGCTTGACTGCTTTTAAAAGTTTTCTTTTATTATTTGTTTTAATAACTTTTATTAGTTGGCAATTTCATACATAGGTTTAATATATTTCGGTCATACCACCCTTCCTTTTTTTTTTTTTTTTTTTTTTTTTTTTTGGTTTTTCGAGACAGGGTTTCTCTGTAGCTTTGGTGCCTGTTCTAGAACTAGCTCTTGTAGACCAGGCTGGCCTCGAAATCCCAGAGATCCGCCTGCCTCTTCCTCCTGAGTGCTGGGATTAAAGGCGTTGTCATTCTTTTTCTTTTTTAAATATGGTTGTTCTATCTATGCATAGAGCCTATATGCTAGGAGAGAAGAGCGCCAGATCTCATTATAGATGCTTGTGAGCTACCATATGGTGCTGGGAATTGAACTTGGGGCCTCTGAAAAGAGTTGCCAATGTTCTTAACTGCTGAGCCATCTCTTTTGCCCCTTATTATTCCTTCTTAAACTCCCCTTCTTCCCAACACTTCCCCCTTCTTTTTTTTTCCCCCTTCTTCTTAAATATCTTTTACATTGTATACTTTTTTTTAAAGAATACTTAATTTATTCATTTATTTTATGTATATGAGGGCTCTGCATATATGCTTCTATGACAGAAGAGGGCATTCGATCTCATTGTAGAGCTCTAATGTAGTTGTGAGCAACTACATGGTTGCTGGAAATTGAACTCAGCACCTCTGAAAGTGCAGCCAGCACTTTTAACTTAACCCCTACATTGTATACTTTTAAAACATTTTTTTAAGGTGTATAAATGTTTTGCTTGCATTTGTATATGTGTGCCATGCAGAAGTAGATACTTATGGAGGTCAAAAGAAAGCATCTGGTCCCTTGTAACTAAGAGTTTCTCATAGTAATGCTGGTGCTGGGAACTGAACTCAGATCCTCTAGAAGAGCAATTATTGCTCTTAATTACTGAGCCATCTCTCCAGTCCCATATTGCATACTTAAGTGTGTTTGTGTCTGTGTGTCTGTGTGTGTGTGTGTTTATTTTTTATTTGTATGAGTGTTTTGCCTGGGTGTATTTATGTTCCTATGTGTGTACTTGATACTTTTTCTTCTGGAGGCCAGAAAAAGGGAATTGGATCCCCTGAATCTTGTATTACAGATGAATGTACACCACTTTGTGGGTTCTGGGAATCAAACCTGGGTCCTGAAAGAGTAGCCAGTGCTCTTAACTATTAAAAAAAATTTTTTTGGCATACTTTTTAATGTTTCCTGGAAATATGGGTAAATAAACAAAAAAAAAAGTGAGTCCTAGAAAAGATAAATTTCAATCTAAGCTTTAAGGTCTGCCAGAGATAGTACTTGCTCAATAGAAATAAAAAGCCCGCTGTTCATGTACTTAAATCTATTAATCCTTACCAGTGCCCTAATGACAGCCTAGTCATTACATATATATAGCATGTAGTTTAAGGGACGCTTTAAAGACCTTTCATGAATCATTTACTCTCTTTGTACTTTATTGCTTTCCACATAAAGAAAACAGAAGGAAATAATCTGTCGTGAGAATGAGAATGTTATTTTAAATTTTTTCTTGTCTTTTCTACGCCATCATGACTAGTTCCTCTTAATGTTGTTAAATGTCTTTCTTGCAGCCACAAGTATATGGCTATGATGATTTACAAATGCTCCAGACAAGATTTCCATTGGTGAGTATGCGGGATTGAAATCTGGAAAAGGAACAACAAACTACGGATTTTTGAGCTTGGTTTTCACTACATAGACTACCCTGTCCTGGAACTTACTCCATACCAGGCTATCCTCAAACTCACAGAGATCCGCCTGCCTCTGCCTCCTGAGTGCTGGGAGTCAAAGCATATGCCACTACTGCCCAGCAAAAGACATTAAAATTAATGTTAAAATCAGTTGTGGCTCTTGCCTGTAATCCCAGCATGTGAGAAGTGGAGGCAGGAAAACTGGGAGTTCAAAACATGACTTGCCTATATAGTGAGTTCAAGGCCAGCTTGACTACATTAGCTCCTTTCTTTGAAAAAAAAAAAAAAGCCAAACAAAATTGATAAATGAATTTTCTGATGTTCAATATCCTAGTCTTTTTCCCCATATACTTTACCATATATATACATACACACTGGTAATTTGAATGAAAATACATGCTACATAGCTGCAGCTCAGGTGGACTAATAAAACTATTAGCATACTTTATGTCAACATCAATTTTCTGTTCTGCTTTTTTTTTTAATTGTTTGATTCCCTTATGATTGAAAGTAGGACTTTACGTGTGTTAGGCTGAATACTGCTGAACTGTATTCCTCCTGTTTCATTTTAATAATGGGAGAGCAAGCCGGGCGGTGGTGGCGCACACCTTTAATCCCAGCACTCAGGAGGCAGAGGCAGGCGGATCTCTGTGAGTTCGAGGCCAGCCTGATCTACAAGAGCTAGTTCCAGGACAGGAACCAAAAGCTACAGAAAAACCCTGTCTCGAAAAATCAAAAAAAAAAAAAAAAAAAAAAAAAATGGGAGAGCATCTCACCCTGTTTTTCAGGCTATCCTCAAACTACTGGACCTCGTATTCTCCTGCCTCTATTTCCTAAGTATCTAGAACTGTCACTGACATCTATCATTACCCCTGCCTTTTTTGTTTTTGGTGTTGAGTCAGGGTCTTTCTACGCAGTCCTAGCTGTGTATACGGAGTATTGGACTCAAAGGCATTCACCACCACACCCAACCTCCCTGGCTTTTCTTCATTTTTCTGTTTCTCTGTGTCATCTCTTTTATCTTTCTTTTTTACTAATGAGTTTCCCAGAATCCCCAGAATGGGGTACTTTAAGCATTTATTGTCTTAGGCAGTTTACAAGAGTAATTGGAATTTAGTGGGAGCTCTAGCCAGCTTATTCAGATGGTCAGGATATTTTTAATGTCTTAAGATTTTTTGTAGTTCTTGGGATCATACCTAGGGCCTCTTGTATTTTGACAAATACTCTATTTCTGAGCCTTTAGTTTCACTAAATTGCTCAGGTTGGTGTTGAGCTCTAGACTTGACTTGTGTCTCCAAGTAGTTAAATTACAGGCTTGTGTTAACAGGTCCAGCTTTGTTGTTTTGAGACAGACTCTCACTGTAGGTTATGTAGTTTAGTCTGGCCTTTGTGATTGTCCTGCTTCAGCCTTCCAAATCTTCAAATGCTGGAATTATGGGAGCACCACCACATGCAGCTTTTGTTTGGAGACAGTAGGCTGGGTGTGCTCGCACATGCTTTTATTCCCAGAATTCATTCTATTTAGTTAGGACTATATAGCCTTAGCTGGCCTAGAACTTGTTATGTAGAGGCTGATTTCAAAAAACTCTAGAGAGCCACTTGTTTCTGCTTCCTGTGCATCACCTTTTTAAGAGTATATGTGCATGCAGGTGCCAGAGGAGGATATTCTTTATATCCTGCTTTCTGTTCTGACCCATCCATATACTCTCCATGTTAGTATTACGGGCATGTCCATGATCATATCCATGGCTTTTTCATAGATGCTGGAGGTCAAAGTAGCAAGCACTCTTACCTACTAAGCCAATTTCTCTGGCCCCACAGCTTAAGCACTTTGGCAGAAGGAAGAATCTGTTTTCTCAAAATTAGCTAGAAGGATCTATGTAAGAGTCCTGCTAGACCTTGATGTGTATTCCAACAAGCATATCTGTAGACCTTGTCTGACTCTTACTCATGGCCAGGCAGGGGGGACAGTGTATGCAAGATTAATTGGTATTCATGTGATCACTAACCTGTTTAATCAGTAACGTGATAAATTGCAGTACTCAAACATTCTCTTGCTTCCTCTTGTGGTTTCCTTGCTGGGGAATGAGTGGAATTTAATCTCTACTCTTTTATTTTGGTTCTAGGATTACTACAGTATCCCGTTTCCCACACCCACCACTCCACTTACTGGGAGGGATGGTAGCCTGGCCAGCAACCCTTATTCTGGTAGGATTGGAATAGAGCTGAATACAGGGAGATGTGTAGATAGAAATGTGTTTAGTAGCAAGAAGAGTTCCATAATTAAGATTTTTAGCAGAAGTGTGATTTTTGTGGGGGTGGGGTGTCTGTTAGTCTCCACCTTTTTCTAGGAAGTTTGATTGAACTGCTCTTCTGTATTCCCTTGTGCCACTTTGCCCTGTGTATAGTGGCAATCTCATTGCCTTGCTAGTCCTTAGGTTTTTGTTTATGTATAACTGATCATTGTCTTCTCATCTTCCCTTAACTATTGTCCTTCAAGCCCTTGGAGAAGCAATGTGTAGGAAAAGGATGGGATGGAGATTAAAGAAAACAAGTTGGCAGAGGAAGATGGGGATTTTTCATTTGGGGATCCCTTTGCACATTATAGAGTATGCAGCCAGCCCTTCTTTTCTTAGGTGACCTCACCAAGTTCGGCCGCGGGGATGCCTCCTCCCCAGCCCCAGCCACAACCTTGGCCCAACCCCAACAGAACCAGACGCAGACTCATCACACCACGCAGCAGACATTCCTGAACCCGGCGCTGCCTCCTGGCTACAGTTACACCAGCCTGCCATACTATACAGGGGTCCCGGGCCTCCCCAGCACCTTTCAGTATGGGCCTGCTGTGTTCCCTGTGAGTAACTGACTGACTGGTCTTGTTGCGAAGGATCCCAATTCTGGGCATCATTCTAGCTGCTTTCAAGGCTAAATGACCCCTTAGTAATAAATGAGGGACAACTTGTACTTTTGGCCTATTTCTGGTTTAGGAAGAAGGGGTGTGAGATTTTAATTGGAACAAGGATTACCTGATCTTAGAGTTAGCCAAAGGAGGATTGTGATACATTATATCTTTGCTACCTCCTCCTTTCTCTGCTACCATTGTCTCCCCCCCCCCCCCCCCCCCCAAACTATCTCTTAACTGCTCAGGTCAGTTCTGAAGACTTTAGTGTTCTAGTTATTTTTTCGTTGTCATTTTAAAATAACATGACCAAAAGTACTCACACAAGAAAAAGTTAAGTTTTGGGGAGAGTCCATAATGGCATGGTGCCAGGAGTAGTAGGTGGAGAGAACAGGAAGATGGGCTACACTCTCAGATCTATCCCACTCATGTTCTTCCTTCAGTAAGGCTCCACCTTCTGAAGATTCTATAACCTCCTCAAGCATTTCTCATTCAACCACAATCAGTAAGGGTGATAACTACCTAAATGTCCAATCTTTGGAGTAGAACAAGTAAGACAGATGTTGTCTGTTGCTGTTTCATTCTATTTCTGTCCTTTTGTTCTTCAGGTGGCTCCTACCTCTTCCAAGCAGCATGGTGTGAATGTCAGTGTGAATGCCTCGGCCACCCCTTTCCAACAGCCAAGTGGATATGGGTCTCACGGATACAACACTGGTAAGTTCCCTTTGGCCCTTGTTCAGTGGTCTGTGTGGGATATTACTAGGTGGGAGAAAGACTTGGTATTTGAAAGTGGGTCATTGAGATAAGCTAACCCTCCACATGATTGTTAATTGTTTGATTGGCTTATAGGTCTAAGAACAGTACCAACAAAGAGCTTGTACTAGGGCGGGCATGTGTCCACTATTCACAGTGGGAATGCTCAAATGGCTAATCTGAGTTTGGGCGAAAAATGGCAGGGGCCCCAAGATTTCACTGAAATATCACTGGGGAAAATGGTAGTATGCATGGCACCAAGAGTGGAAGAGTACTGAAGAAAAGGTTTAAATATTTTTCTAGCTAGTGGACTATGTATGATAGGTTTGGCATAAGTTTGTAGTACTAATTTTGTTACATGACTTCCTTTTTAATTCCCTAGCTAGAAGATCTACATACAATGTGGAGAAAAATGAGTAGACACGACTGACTACTCTTGGGAGTGAGGCTTGAACCCTTAGGTTTCTTCTTCATTTGTTTAGCTAGTCTTCTTGCACAGACTTGTTGCACATCTGATAACAGGGAAGTAGTGTAGGGATTTTATGGACACATGTAGCCTAGCCCTTGCTTCTCTAACTGACATTGTTGCTTTCCTTTTGGACGATGGAGATGAAGAGAAAATTTTGCTTTTGTAGGTTTTTTAAACTTTAGGTGTTTTTTTTTTTCCTCGAGACAGGGTTTCTCTAGCTTTGGAGCCTGTTCTGGAACTAGCTCTTGTAGACCATGCTGGCCTCTAACTCACAGAGATCCACCTACCTCTGCCTCCTGAGTGCTAGGATTAAAGACGTGTGCCACCACCGCCCGGCCTAACTTTATGGGTTTTGTTTTTTTTTCCCATCCCACTTTATGGGTTTTTAAAATGTGATTTTGTTTTTGTTTTTTTTGAAACAGGGTCTCTTTTTATAGCCCTATCTGTCCTGACACTCAGTATGTAGACTAGGTTGGCCTGGAATCCACTCTGTCTCCAGAGTGCTGGGACTAAGGGTGTGCACCATCACATCTGTCTTACTTGTTTTCTTGTTTTGTTTTGCTTTTGAGACAAGGTCTTTATGTAGCCCAGGCTTGCCTCTAATTTGTAGCAGTCTTTGCCACTGTTGAGCACTGGGATATATACCATACCTGAGAGGGCTGGAAATAATTCCATGTAATTTTCTTAATGACTTTTGGGTGAATCTGGGGAGGTGATTGCTGCAGTTGTTAATGGGTTGGACTTGAGGGTTGTCTTTAAAAGCTTGCATCCTGGTTACAGTTCTATGGGATTTAGAGTTACCAATAAGTGTTCTTCATTCTTCTGTGGACTCTGTGGGTAAATAGCCAAGCTTTATAGTAATTAGAGAACTTAGTACAGAAGACAACAAATAGGCTTATGTATTAATAGACAGATGTTTGAACTGTGACCTATAAAACTGGGTCATGATACCCATTTTCAAAATCTTGAGGAACCTCTGAGATTTAATGCCCATACTCCTTATGGCAACTTTTCTTAATGACCAAGGCCTACCCTAATCTTTGGTTGAGTATAGAGATAAAAGCTTTTTGACTTAGAATGGCTTCACCTCCCAAATTTACCATTAGGTTAAGTGGTCCGAATCTGATTTTGAAACTCTTAGCTTCTTACCTACCCTAAAATTTCAGAAATCTGCTATAGCAGCTTTTCGAGAACCCCCAGTTGCCAACCCCCAACAGAGGGCTCTTGTCATTCTGTTCCTCATCAACCTCTAAATTCATTTATTTTTATGTATTTGATTCCTTTTAGGAAGAAAATATCCACCCCCTTACAAGCATTTCTGGACGGCTGAGAGCTAATTTGGCCCAAGCCTGGGGGCTATGTTTTGTGTGTGTGTATAAATTTGCACTGAAGTCTTGTTTCAGAAACCAGACCACTGAGGAGAGCCTGCTGAGCTGAGGCCATGGCCTGCGTGGCTTGGGGAAATGAGTTGGTGGATACCTTCTGGGCTTTTGAACTTGCCCCCCTCCCCATCTCCCTTCTCCCCCATGTGTCTGACCCTGTCTTACCCATTTCGAGTTCGAGCGGTGCAGCACCTCCGAAGCATCAATGCACACGCCTGCTGTTGCTTTTGATTTCTGGAAGGCATGTAGTTCCAACTTGTAACAAAAAATATTTGTAGTCTTCAATAAACTGTGGTATTTCTTTAGCTAACTCTGCGTTCTTTCCGTGCATGTCTTTCTGGACACTAGGAGCCAATGCTGTATTGTGGACAAAGGGTGGAGGGCGGTCTTTTCAGTCAATCCCTAGTATAGCCAAAGAGCTGTTAGTGTTTCAGTAGAGTTAAAACAGCCCTTTTCCAGCCTGTTGATTGGTTGGTAAAGCTATTACAAATAAAAACAACAAAACTGATTTCCCATGCTTTTATGTCTTTACTTTTTCATGTAGATCGTCCCCTTGCCTCTGACTCAAGCTGAGGGCAAGGGACAAGAAGTTAGTGTCACGTCATAGTGAAAGGCTAAAGCTGTTGTTAGGAAGTATTGTCCAAGGCTTAATTTCTACATCTGGTTCTCAAGGTTGACTGTCTGATTAATAATCTCATCAGGTTATTAGTGATCACTTAGTTGATGGCTCGGGCTTTGTGGAAACTGTGCTAGCCTGGAACACTGTTCGTGGTCCTTTGATGGCTTTTCAGAGATTGTGAATTTTTAGTCTTTTTTTTTTTTTTTTTTACTAGTGGATGTAGCCAAAGCTATGTGAGAGATGTTTGGTCAGACATCCTGTTGGGAAGTTTGTCCTCCATGCACTCACTAACCAGTACAGCATCAGCTGTTGGTTTATAGCAGAAACTTGAACAATTGGACAACCACCCTTGGTTAATCAGAAATCATATACTCAACTTTCCTTTAGTACAGTTCTTTACCCCTCTGGTCCTATGGAGTTTAACCAGTTTTCCAAGTTGCTGCCACGCTAAGTAAGAAATGTTTTTTTTTTTCTTCTGCCTACCACCTACATTGTTTTGTAATTTTTTTTTTTAATCACTGTTGGGTTTTTGGGGTAGGTAGGACATGTGGGATGGGAAGGAGAGCAAAACTTTAGTCTGAGGATCTCTGTAATAGCTAGTAAAAATAGGGAAATCAAAGCCTGCTATTTTTTAGGTTTTCTAATACTTACATAGAGGCTATTTTAAGCCACTATACAGGATTCTCTTTTACCCTGTTGCATTACTGGTTCTTCTATACAATTTAAAACTTGAACTAAACTTTTTATGTAAAAATTAACAAGGTAGGAGCTTGCTAGACCTAATTTCTCCTTATCACCCAGCGTGGCTCCAGTTAAGTAGTTTCTCCCACCCTGTGTAAGCATCCTAGCTTCTCTTGGCAAGAGAGTAACCAAGTCAGCTGTAGGCACTTATCTATTAAAGTCTCATTGTCTCTTTGGTTTTGTCTTGAAAATATTCTGTAACCTGGCTCATTTCCCTTCCCCATCAAACCTCACTAGCATTAGTCCTTTCCATATCTGAACTTAAAGTTATGCCTGCAACCCATTGTTCTCTCAGCTAGGCATCTGGGGTTTGAAAAGAAGAAAAATCTCTGCTACCTCTAAAAGAGTTTGATATACTGTTCCCTTTGTTTACTTTGTGCCTTCAAAGTATGCAGTTAAGGCTTTGGAGATAAGGAAGTATTTTTTCATGCTTTATTTCTATGCTTCTTTTTCTTCCCCTAGAATTGTATTTGTTCCTTTTGAAGGGTACTTAGGATTGGTAGGGTTTAAGGTTAATTTTTTTTCTCTTGGTGCTAGTGGTCAAACCCTGTTCCTTGTGCTAGCTAGAGAAGCACGTAATCACTGACTAAATCTAAAGTGATTGTGAACTTAACTCCTAAAGGCTGCCTTTCTTTTAGGCATTGGTTAGGAGAATTTGAGTTTCTGGAATTTGTATGGAGTGAATGGAAGGTTCCTTGTGATTTTATCATTAACATATCGCTTCTTTAAAAAAAAAGCCAAACAAAGCTCCCTCAGTGCTTCTCAAATAAAAGAATAATGTACTTCTGGAGGCAAGAATCTAAAAGCATAAGATGTAGTTTTCTGGTTTCCTTTTTTATTTTTACAGGAGCTAATAATGTCTATTTTTACAGGAGCTAATGTTTTTTTTTTTCAATTGTGAATTTCTAGTTTAACTTATTTTTCACATTTTGTTTAAAATGTCTCTGGTGACATGCTAGGTTATCTTATGGCTTCTGTCTTCTTGATTAATTGACCAATACTGTTAGGAAGGAAGAGTGTAGTAGTATGTTTATTTTAGCCTGAGAACAAATTAAGATGGATTATACTACTACAGGCTACTTTAAACTGTGGTGGCAGGAAAATTTTCAAGAGGAAACATGAGTTAGATATGGATTAAAACTGTTACTTGTGGGCAAGCTGAAGTGATAAAAATGACATTGCCTCTATGTTTCATATAGGTGTCCTCCCCACCCTCATACCACTAAAATTATAGAACTAGAAATTCATCTTGTGCAAGCGCTTTAAGTCACAAGGATATAAGCCTAGCATTCGTACGAAGTGCGTATGAAGTGAGGTTCATAAAGTGAATTGAGGCTCTGAGAATAAGCACTGGGGCCTCTGCGTTGAAATGTTCCTAATACTTAACAATGTAGGTTTAAGGATTTTGAGCCCCAATGTGTCATGTAGAACAGTAAGAGCCAAAACCAAGTGGAGTTTGAGTAGACTGATTCACAGTGGCCATTAAATTTATAATACCCTTTTGCTTTAAAATCATGCTACTGAAATTTTGCTCATACCTCTTGTGCTCCCATCAAAAAGAGGTTCACACATGTGTTCCACACATATTATCTAGAAAGGGCAAAGGAACTCTTAGGCAGCATTTATGTTATGAGTTCTAACATCTCAGCTGATGTAATGGAAAAAACATCAAAATTCTTTTGCAGTGCCATAGCTAGAAAGGCTGCAGACATCACGTTGTCCTAGGAACAGAGACTAGGCTGATAGCAGACAGAGCTAATCCTCTCTGTTTCCTCCTCCCCTAGGTGTATCAGTCACCTCCAGTAACACGGGCGTGCCAGATATCTCGGGTTCTGTGTACTCCAAAACCCAGGTAGGTGCCTGGTGTGGATGAAAGTAGAAAGAGATGGAGGTGGAGTTGCAGTTAGAACAACCCTCAGGAGAGGTGTCCGAAACCCATTCTACCTTTTCTAAATGAGTTATCTGTAGACTTCAGTTTCTCTAGGACTTTATGAGAAATGTCATAGGAAGGTCAAGTGTTGTAAATTATAATTTAATGTCATTTATTTACTGTGCAAATGGCCTTGGCCCCTTGACCTATACACTCAGTATTTTCATAACTTTGCAAGAGAATAAATATGGAAATGAAGGGAAACTAGTTAATTTCAGTCTTTGTAAGTTCATAACCATGAGTAGAAATGAAGTGAGTAGTTTGTTACTGAGTTATCTATAGGTATGTGTTTTCATTTTTATGTCCCAGAACCTTTCATACTCAAGATATCTCTTCAGTTTTTTATTCATTTCTTCAGAGATATCTACAAAGTTTTAATTTATGCTAAGCCATAGAGGCAGGAATGTACAATTTTATTTTTATTTATTTATTTTGAGGAAGGGTTTTATTCTTTAGTCCTGGCTAGCCTGGAAGTCACTGTATAGATCAGGCTAGTCTCAAACTGCAGAGATCCATCTGCTTCCCAAGTAATTAGAATTTATGGTGTGCAGTATCATGCCTGACTAATGTAAGATTTTATGGGTGCTTTGACAGTTATCTTTCTGCTTGATCCTTGTGACAAGGGGTCAGTAGTAGCGTTTTCTCTCTCTCTCTCTCTCTCTCTCTCTCTCTCTCTCTCTCTCTCTTATATATATATATATGTTTATTTTGAGGCAGGCTTTCTCTGTGTAGCCTTAGTTGTTCTTGGCTGTCCAGAAACTCCCTCTGTAGACTAGGCTGGCTTTGAACTCAGATTCTCCTGCTTCTGCCTCCTGAGTACTGGATTAAAGGTTTGCACCGCCATTGCCTGATTTATCTCTTTTATTTTGAGGAAACTGAAGCTGAGTGGTTAGTTAGCCTAGGATCATGGAGCTATGAAAAAAAGAAGAGTTAGGACTAAGAATTTTTTTGTTTTGTTTTGTTTTGTTTTTTCGAGACAGGGTTTCTCTGTGGCTTTGGAGCCTGTCCTGGAACTAGCTCTTGTAGACCATGCTGGTCTCGAACTCACAGAGATCCGCCTGCCTCTGCCTCCCGAGTGCTGGGATTAAAGGCGTGCGCCACCACCGCCCGGCGGACTAAGACTTTTGAATGTTTGACTTGAGGTGTGCTATTGTTTCTGACCATGCTGCTTTCTGAGGATAGAGGTACTTGGGCTCAGTAAGTTTTTCTGATGATCCCTTTTACTCTTTCTCCTCCTGTTCTCCTGGGATAGCAGTCCTTTGAGAAACAAGGGTTTCATTCCGGTACTCCTGCTGCCTCCTTCAACTTGCCTTCAGCCCTAGGAAGTGGAGGGCCCATCAATCCTGCCACAGCTGCTGCCTACCCACCTGCCCCCTTTATGCATATTCTGACCCCCATCAGCAGCCACATTCTCAGATCCTTCATCATCACCTGCAGCAGGATGGCCAGGTAATAGCCCTCCCCCCTCTCTCCTTTCCCTTCATCTTCCTTCCTATCCCTTAAAACTGCCTCCCTTTTCCTTTTCTTACCCTTCCTTACCACCACCTTCACCCAGCCCTCCCAGTGCCAGCCAGGGGCACAGCACATACAGACACAAGCGCACATAACATGAGCAGTTGGCAAAGGAAACATGAGAGAACGGGCCAGATTGAAACCCTTTTGCCCAGTTCCTTTGGTACCTTTCTCCTCCACCTCCCGTGGCACAGTTGTCCTCATCCTGTCAGACCTGGGTCACACCTTCCCTTGTAACCTCTCCCAGCCTTCTCCCTTCCCTGACATTATAGCTTTCCCTTCTAATGGTGGAGTTCTATTGTCAAAAGTTTGTCCCTTTATTTTCCATATATCCTGGTTCTGCCTCAGCTACCATATTTGCAGATGATTCTCTGTTGCCAGCGCCAGCAGGAGGAGCAGGTAATGAAACTGAATGATAATATGCTTGAACCAACTTCTCTTTAGTCCCCATTTCACCTCCACAGCCTCAGATAACTTGAAAAGCCTACCCAATCACAAATCGGGATACACAAACAGAAACACTATGCTAAGCTCTCTGGCCTCCCCATCCTCTTCCTTCCCTCTTCAACACCCTCTGTATCTTTCTACCCTTCCCCAACTCTGGAAAACACTTGGTTATCACAATGGAAAAGATTCTAGGGGCAGCATCTGGAGCCTGGTGCCTCAGATCTTTTTTGTTTGATTGGTTTCACATTAATTAATGTGTGGTGGTGGGTGGATATGAATGGTGGTAAAAGAGACCACTTAAGAACTCCAACATAGGTGGCTGGGCAACTTTCTTGCCCTCAAAGATAAAGCTTTCCATATTGAGGCATTCACAGAGGTGAGTGAGAATGTAATCATCTTGTGATCACTCACTTAAAAAAGGCCAGAATTCTCATAGTTGCCTTGTTTAGACCAGGACAATAGGTAGTGGGGAAGATAACTGACAGGAATGGAACCAACTCACCATATTATCTCCAAAGTGTTCTTATCCACTTTTCATTTTTCCTGTACTTTAAGGTTAAAAAGAAAAACGTCGCCTTGTAAAAGAGGCTATGTAGAATCAATTTTCTGTGCTTGAAATGTTGGCTTCATAGTTGGCTCTAAGTAAAGGAAATGAGAGAGTAGAACTATTTTACACATTTCCACGTCAAGATGTTACAGTTTGGTCCCACTAACTAGACACCTTTCTCCTCCCCCATAACCCTCCCATCCCTGCAGACGGGCAGCGGGCAACGTAGCCAGACCAGCTCCATCCCGCAGAAGCCCCAGACCAACAAGTCTGCCTACAACAGCTACAGCTGGGGGGCCAACTGAGGCCCTGACCCTCTTCTCCCGGTCCCATCTTCTGAGAGGGCTTCTCAGCCTGGAAACTATGGAAACAGCATCAAAGAGAGAAAAGAATGTGGGGCGATTCCGCTGCTCCACACCCCAGCGGCCCATCCCACACCTCAGCTTCATGTCTGTCCCATTCCTATACCATCCCACCCTGTTGTATGTATTATAGGATTTGTATTTTCTCTTCCCCACCCCACCCCCTTCCTCTTTGCATTCAAGATTATGAAACTTTGCTCTGGGCCCTGCCTTTCCTTCACTTCTTCCTGTTCACCCTGGTGGTGTATGGATGAGGTAGGGAGGTATCCCCCAAATATATATCAGCCCAACGGCCCTAAGTCTTCTCCTTTATTATTAGGAAAACCAAACAACACACAAAAAATGGCGTCATAAATATGAGCAGCATTGTCATATGAATTAGTTGAAGTGTTTTTTTGTACTGTGTCCTCAAACTTAATGGATTAATGTGTCTTGTATATATATACATATATATATAAAAAAAAAAGGAGAAAAAAACCAAACCTCTACCTTCAGCCTCTGCCCATTCTTGCTCCGTCTAGGATATCCTCACTCTCGTCGATGACCAGCTTGGTGAATAAGTATTATCGTACCAACTGGGCCTCTCTAGCAGGCTCGAAGGCTGTGGAATAAAGTGAAATCTTTGCCCTTTAAGAACTCTCACCTTAATGTGCTAGTATTTTGCCCTTAAGGGGATTCCCTTTCATACCCTGTGACTGGAAAGAACCACTACAAATCTTCATTTCTCCTAGAAACTGTCTCATCTACAGCAAGTTTCAGGAAGTGAAGCGGGGAGGAGTAAGAACATTTAAAGGATAAAGGACTGGGAATCCGAGCGTGCTTTTAAAGGATGCTGCAGTGTGAAGCCAACAGTAGCTGTTGACTGGCACGACTCAAGCTTAGGCCCTTTTCTCTTTATAGAGGTAGACTACAGTACTTGTCTGAACTTTTTTCAGACAGTCTTACTGTGTAACTCTGACTGACCTCTAACTTGTATGGAGACCAGGCTGGTCTCAATTGCAGAGGTCTGCCTGCCTTGCCTATTTTACGTGGCTTAGAAATGCCCAGTTTCTGGGAAAGGGGTGGATGATGGAGAGCAAGACCTGGGGTGAGGGCATGGTGTGGTAAAAGGTTTTGAACTTCAATTACATGGGAAAGGGAGTTTTATTTCCTTTATAAGAGCCTGAAACTCATCATATTGCCAAGGATTCAAGAGATTCTGCCTCGGACTTCCCAAACTGCAAGTATCCTCCTGGCTTGGGTGGGGAGGGTGTGTGTTTGAGTCAGGGTCTCGCTAGGTAACTCAGTCTAGCATGAAATTGTGTACACCAAGCCACATATAGAGTTCCGCCTGCCTCTGGAGTGCCGAATCTCAGTTACACACTCTTTGTTCCTTTCCTTTTGGGGGTGCTTCAGTAGTTTCTCTTCCCTGCCTAGTAGAAATCCAACCTTGTTGGTTGCAGTCTGTTTTCAAGTTTAAAAGAGTGCCTAGGCGCGAGGGAGGCAGAGCAGGCAGATCTCTTAAGTTTGAGGCCAGTCTCGTCTAAAGAGTTCCCAACAGCCAGGGCCACGCAGAGAAACCGTGTGTTGAATAAACACATTTAAAATAATTTTTTATGGCCAAAACTAATTCCCTACTAGCTCAGGAGGTTCTTGGTATCCTTCCTCTTCTCTGTTGAGCAGTAAGGAAATCGCTCTGGAGGGAGCTTGGTAAAACGCTGCCCAACAAAGAGTGTTGGACGTCACTTAACATCGGTCTAGAAACACAAAGTGGGGGTGTTTTCTGAGGCAGGGCTCGGGACAGGCTGCTCCCCCTGGCGGCTTACTCGGAACCATAAAGAGTTACAAAAACATCCGTTAGGACCTGGCAGATGGGCAGGAAGAAGAATCACCTAGAAGGAATGCGATCTTGGGCCGTAGGGATTCCACATGCCCACCTTCACTCAAAACTGAAAGGTGGCTTATGAGAAAGAAGCTTCGCGTCTGAGGAGCGCCGTCAACCCCGCCTTTTCCTCCTCCGGGTTACGGCCTTTTTACGACAATGCCGCGTCGCAGTCTTGGTTTCCGGCAGCGACAGCTGAGTCCGAGCTGTATCTGACAGGGTGTTCGCTCATGTCCTGCAGAAGTTTAAAGTTTCTAGTGCCCCTACGGTAATGAGCTTCTTTGACCTTTTCCGGGGCTTTTTCGGCTTTCGTGGACCTCGGAGGTGAGCGTAGTTCTTTCTGGGCTGAACATGAGGGAGGGGCGTTCTTTGGGGACGTTTGACCCCTTCGCCGTATTTTTGGAAAGCTTCCTTCCTCGCCCCCTTCAACTCCTGCTGTGAGGATAAAAATCTCTACCTTGAGTACTCGCTTCGCCACAGTGACCAGAGCGGTTCTGAAGAGAGAAACAGTGCCTGTCTCCAGTGTGGGGTGATGCAACAGGGACCTGGGCGGAGAAGACAATGGGGGTTTGGGGAAGAGGACAATGAGCAAGTGAGCAGGACCTTGGGCCAAAGGAGTGGGCAGTGAGACACTGAAGAAAAACCAGGGAGGCGTTTGCGAGATGTCGGGAGGTTGGGATAGGCTCTAATTAGAAACACACAAAACCTGAATGGATTCATCAGCGTTGTTTTGACTTGGAAGCCAGCCCTTCGGTGTTTTCTTCAGCTGCCTAGGCCCTTATCCTTGTCCCATTTTGCTGGCCTTGGGTTGATTTTATTGCTTAGACAGGTTTGTCTGCCTCCACTCGCAGCCACAGAGATCCCTTTTTTGGAGGGATGACTCGAGATGATGACGACGAAGAGGAGGAAGACAGAGGCACGTGGGGTCGAGGGAGCTATAGGTTTGATGGTTCTCAGCCTCCGGAGGAATTCGGTTTCAGCTTCAGCCCAGGAGGAGGGATGCGATTCCACGACAACTTTGGCTTTGATGATCTAGTACGAGATTTCAATAGCATCTTCAGCGAGATGGGGGCCTGGACCTTGCCTTCTCACTCTCCTGGTGTGTAGATTTCCCTGAGGGAGAACTTACTGGGTTACTGGGTGAAATACAGACCTTGTAGAGTAGTTGGGGATGGAGAGTGCAAAAGCTGATTTCACAAAGATTTAATGTGTCTTAAGTCCTTTCCTATCCCAGTATCACTTCCCAACTTTCTGCAGAACTTCCAGGTCCCGACTCAGAAACACCTAGTGAGAGACTGCGGGAAGGGCAGACGCTGCGGGACTCAATGCTTAAGTACCCTGATAGTCACCAACCCAGGATCTTTGAGGGCGTCTTGGAGAGTCATGCAAGACCTGAATCCCCCAAACCAGCTCCAGATTGGGGGTCTCAGGGACCTTTTCATTGGGTGAGTACTCTGTCTGCACCTAAAGTGCAGTGACTAGACCCTTTTCCTGAAATCTGAGTTGGAATTCTAGCTTCTCTAATTAGTGCATTTATCTGAATTTTCTTCTTTGTTGGGCTTTTTGTTTTGAGTCTTGGGACCCACTGTGTAGACTAGACTGGCCTCAACTTTAGAGACCTGCCTCTGCCTCTGGGTTAAAATGTGCTAGCACATCTAGCCTGAGGCTTATTTATTTTGTTTTATACGTATGAGTGGGGGCTGGAGAGATCGCTCAGTGGTTAAGAGCATTGCCTGCTCTTCCAAAGGTTCTGAGTTCAGTTCCCAGCAACCACATGGTGGCTCACAACCATCTGTAATGAGGTCTGGTGCCCTCTTCTGGCCTGCAGACATACACACAGACAGAATATTGTATACATAATAATAAATAAATAAATAAACAAACAAACATACGTATGAGTGTTTTGCCAGCTTGTATGTCTCTGTACCGCATGTGCCTGGTGCTTACAGAGGGCATTGAATACCCTGGAACTCAAGTTATGATGGTTGTGAGCCACCATACCGGTACTGGGAGCTATAAACTATGGTTTCCTGCAAGAGTGTTCCCTACCCTCTCTTTTATTTTATGTATGTATGTATTTTGAGACAGGGTCTCTCTCTGAGCCTTAGCTATCCTGGAACTTGCTGTGTAGATCATGCTGGACTCAAACTCAGGGACCTGTCTACCTTTATGTTTGTTAGTTTGATTTTTTGTTGCTGTTTGTTGTTTTGAAGATTTGTTTTTTTTTGCTGGGTTGTGGTGGTGCATGCCTTTAATCCCAGCTCTCAGGAGGCAGAGGCAGGCGTATTTCTGAGTTTTAGGCTAGCCTGGTCTGCAGAGGGAGTTCCAGGACTGGAGTCAAAACTACTGAAGAACCCTGTCTTGAAAAATGAAAAAAGAAAAAGCTTTATTTATTTTGTGTATGTGTGCCTGTGTGAACTTTTGTGTACCGTGTGGGTGAAGGTGCCTGCATTATGAGGTGTTGAATCTTCTGGAGCTCTGAGCTGCCTGATATCCTGTAGAAGAATAGCAAGTGTTCTTAACCTATGGACCATCTTTCCAGCCTGTTGCTTCCATTTTCTTTTTGCAGTAGAGTAGAAAAGAATACAAAGGGGAAATGGAAATATTCTGCCCATTTTTCCCCCCCATGAGACAGGTTTCTCCATGTCATTCTGGATGTCCTGGAATTCTCTCTATATAGACCAGGCTGGCCTTGAACCTGACTCTGCTTTTTTTTTTTTTATTACTAGTTTTAATTCTTTTTTTTTTAATTTATTTATTATGTATACAACATTCCTTCCATGTATGTATGCATGCCAGAAGAGGGCACCAGATCTCATTATAGATGGCTAGATAGCTGTGAGCCACCATGTGGGTGCTGGGAATTGAACTCCGGACCTCTGGAAGAGCAGTCAGTGCTCTTAACCTCTGAGCCATCTCTCCAGCCCCTAGTTTTAATTCTTTAATTTAATTCTTGGTTAAAAAGGGTCTTGAGGCTGGGCATGATATTGCATGCCTTTAATCCTAGCACTCTTGAGACAGAGTCAAGCCAGTTTCTGTGCGTTCAAGGCCATCCTGGTCTACACAGAAAAAAACCTGCCTCGAAAACTAACACACACACACGAAAGGAGAGAGGGAGGGAGGAAGGAAGGAAAGAAGAAGAAGAAAGGAAGAGAGAAAAAGAATCTTAAGTTGGACATGGTGGTGCACACCTTTGATCCCAGCACCAGGGAGGTAGAGGCAGGCAGATCTGTTTGTTCGAAGCCAGCCTGGTCTATTGAGTATGTTCCAGGATGAGAAATTCTTTCTTGAAAAAAAAAAAGATCTTAAAGATGCAAGGTGCAGGAAAGTATTTCATGAAGTCAGTTGGTAGAACTGCTGAAAGTGTGTGAACATAAGCTGCCCAGATGGAAGTGTTTGGGGTTTGGGAACTTAGGAGGAGTCTGGGCCTCTGACCCTTCAAGTTTCACCAACTCCGTGTGGCTTCTTCTGCAGCTGGATGATATATGGCCTGTCACCCCCCGTTCTAGAGCCAGAGAGGACAACGGTGAGTCTGGCGGGAGGGCACACTTGCCATGTCCTCCGCCTCCAGCTCTCTCAGGAGTCTCCTCCTCCCACTCTCTCCTGGCTGTTATCTCTCTCCCTTTTCAGATCTTGACTCCCAGGTTTCCCAGGAGGGTCTCGGTCCACTTCTTCAACCCCAACCCAAACCCTATTTCAAGAGCATCTCTGTGACCAAGATTACTAAGCCAGATGGGGTGAGTTGAGAGAGAAGAGTTAAAAAACTGGTTAGAAAATGCTCTGAAAAGAAGGACTCAACAGTGGTGTTGTCGATATGCGGACCTTCTTGCAGGCCGTGGAGGAGCGCCGCACTGTGGTGGACAGTGAGGGACGGAACGAGACCACAGTGACCCACCACGAAGCACATGACAGTTCCAGCAGTGGTACGTTAAGAGTGACTCAGAAAGGCCCATCTCTTAACTCCTTGGGGAAAGGCTATGCCTCCTTATTGACACTTTTCCTCTGTCTTGTTTATTCTGTCAATATGTATGATTTCTTCCTTAGATCCAGTCTCTGAAAGATCTTCAGCTCTGGATGATCCCTTTTCCATCCTGGATTTGCTCCTTGGGCGTTGGTTTCGGTCCCGGTAGCTTTGTTATAACCTTCAGAAGTCTTCAGGTCCTTTCCACTCCCTTCAAATTGCCCATTGCCAATAAGCTTAGCTTTGTGTGTCATCCCAAGGGTTGTAAGTGTGAGTGAAACAATGCATTGAGCTGTGCTGGTCTGTCATTCGTCCAAACTAACCAATAAAGCCAATAAAGCCTTTATTTATGCTAAAGGGCTTGGTTTTGTCGAGCTTCTTTTGCTTTCTTTACCCATCCAGGGCTTCCAAATTTTATATTGTGTGTGTACACAGGGGTGGTGTGCACATGCAGCAGTCAAGGCTACATGTGGGAATGAGTTCTCTCCACAGTGGGTTCCCACTCACGCTGTCAGGCTTGGCAGCAGTTATTCCTACCCACTGAGGTGTCTCTCTAGCCCTTCATTATTATTTTTAAATATTTTTCCATTTCCAAATCAAGACTTAATGAATTAGATGAAAGAAGAAAATGATTTTATGACTAAAGAAATAACTAGAAGTAATTCCAATAACATTTCTAGAAGAAGGGCATCTCAGACCGCCAAAAGGCATTGGCAGGGAACTAGGGTAGCTGCTCCCTTAAGTATAAGACCACCGGCTGAACAACTCTGTGGAAGATAGACAGTTCTCACTGTGTTTTTTCTGATCAGCCTGGAGTGCCCTGTGTAGACCAGGTTGGCTTTGAACTCAGATCTTCTGCTTCTGTCTCCTGAGTGCTGGGATCAAAGGTGTCTGTCTGTCTGTCTGTCTGTCTGTCTCTCTCTCTCTCTCTCTTTCTTAGGAATTTTTTTAAGATTTATTTATTTACTTATGTACGCACTGTTCTGCCTGCATGCATGCTTGCACTCCAGAAAAGGAAACCAGTGCTCTTAACCTTTGAGCCATCTCTCCAGACTGCTTTTATTTCTTTATGTTTTAATTTATTATTTTTTCCTGTTTAATTACTATTTATTGGTTTTAATTAATGTTAAAAATATACCTAGCAGTATATTTAGCTAAGCTGAAGTTTTTCTTTTTCTTGGTAACTTTTTTTGAAACAGGGTCTGACTATAGACTATGGCCCATCTGTCTTAGAACTAATTATATCATCCCAGGACAGTCAAGGCTGTGTAGAGAAACTGTCTCAAAAAACCCATAACTCTGTCTCGAAAAATTTTTTAAAAAAGCTTTATTTTGTGTATGTGTGCCTGTGTGAACTTCTGTGTACCATGTGGGTGAAGGTGCCTGCATTATGAGGTGTTGAATCCCCTGGAGCTCTGAGCTGCCTGATATCCTGTAGAAGAATAGCAAGTGTTCTTAACCTATGGGCCATAACAACAAAAATATAACAATCAAGGACAAGAGATAGTAGTTAAAAAAAAAATCTATTGAGGATTGGGAGGGGTGGTGGTGCCCACCTGTAGTCCCAGCACTTGGTAGGCAGATCTCTTAAGCTAGCATGGTCATAGAGTGAGTTCCAGGACTTCCAGGGTCACACAGAGAAACCCTGGTATAAACAAACAAAATCTGTTATTTTGTTCTCTTATTTTTGGTTGGTAGAACTTTTTGTCTATTTTACTGTACCAAAGTTATCTTTGGATATTAAACTCTTTGTTTAATGTGCATTGTTTGTTTTGAAATCTCTTCTAAGCCAAGATTAAAATGGTACTCCTCTGTGTTAGCTGCTAAGTTTTTATTGTTGTTTTTGGTTTTTCGACATGATTTCCCGGTGCAACCGTCCAGGCTGTCCTGGAACGAACTCACTTTGTAGACCAGGCTGGCCTCAAATTCACAGAGATCCACCTATCCCAAGTGCTGGGATTAAAGGCGTACGCCACCACTGCCCAGCTCTTGATAAGTTTTGTTGTTCTGAATGTGTCAAATGAACTGGGCAGTGGTGGTGTAGGCCACTGAGGCACGAACCTTGAACCTGAGCCATATTTCCAGGCCTGATGTGATTTTCATACTAGTACTTTTTAGGTTTTTAATTCTGAATTTGATCTTTATATATGGCATAAATCCTGAAAAAGGTTCGTTTTTATTTTATGTATATAGGATTTTTTTGCATCCATATATGTATGAGCACCATGCGCATGTCTGGTGCCTGCGGTGGCCAGAAGTGGGCATGGGATTCCCTGGGCCTGGAGTTACATGTGAGCCACCATGTGGGTACTAGGAAGTAAACCCAGGTCCCCCGAAAGAGCAGCCAGTGCTCTAAGCTGATGAGCCATCTTCCCAGCCCTTCTTTATAGCACTCTTAAATATGATAGGGCCAGGTATAACCTGTAACCCCAGGCCAGAGACCAGGCTGCTCTACACACTGAGGCCCTCTCAAAAATACAAATGCTATCTTGTCTTTAGTAGGTGATTTCCTACTAGTAGGGATACAATGGATTGTCCGATGTGCTTTTCAGTGTTTAATCACAAATATTAAGCCAAAGATCACCAGATATAAGGAAATCTCACACGAGTAATAGAGCTTTATACAAACAAAAGTAACTTGGCACAAACTCTATACAGAGAGAGCCTGACAAGTAAACAAGTCTCTGTGGTTTTAGAAATATGAGATAATAATATATGAAAATGTCACAAAGGAGCTACTAAATTGTCTCAGTAGATAAAGGCATTTGCTGCCTTAGTTCCACCTTCAGGACCCACACGGTAGGAAAGGACTGATTTTTTATGAGCTGTTTTCTGACCTCCAACAATGACATATGTGCCCATACACACATACAGATGTAATAAAAAATTAACATAATGATCCAACAAGATGATTCAACAAAACAAAATAAACACTTGCCACTGTGGCTGACAAGCTGAATTCAATCCCCAGGACTCACATGGTGGAAGGAGAACCATCTCACAGATTGCCCTATGACGTCTACACTGGCCCTACGGCATATGTTCCAGATAAAACAGATGAAGCTAAGTGTTCACTTAGAAAAGTTATCAAGAAAAAATAGGGCTGGAGAGATGGCTCAGTGGTTAAGAACATTGCCTGCTCTTCCAGAGGTCCTGAGTTCAATTCCCGGTAACCACATGGTGGCTCACAACCATCTGTAATGAGGTCTGGTGCCCTCTTCTAGCCTGCAGAAGTACACACAGAATATTGTATGCATAAGAAAAAATAATGAACTGGGCTGAAATGCATCAGTAGGTAGGGTGGTTGTGCAAACATGAGGCTCGAATTTGCATCTAGCGCCCACATTAAAAGGCTGGGCGTGATGTCATGCACTTGTAATCTCAAGGCTAGGGACATAGGAAGGAAGAATCTTGGGTCTGCTTGCCAGTCAATCAAGCAGAATTAGCTTCAGGTTTGCCTTAATTCTGTTTGAAAAAGTGAGGAAAAGGGGGAAAGCAATTAAGGAAATTGCCCATTGTCAACCTTTGGCCTCCATACACACGCATGCTCACTTCTTACCTCTGGCTCCGTACACACGCATGCTCTCTTCTTACCTCTGGCTCCATACACACGCATGCACACTTCTTACCACCCACTCAATTTTTTTTGTTTTATAGAAAATAATACTGCATGGACTGGAGAGCATTTGCTGCTTTTGCAGAGGACCAAGTTCATGTTCAGTCCTCAACACCCATGTTACACAGATTACGACCACCTGTAACTCCAGTTCCAGAGGATGCATACACACATAGACACAAGTGGAGGCCAGAGCAAGACCTTGACTGTCTTCCTCTATGGTTCTGTTGTCACCTTGAAACAGTCAGTCACACACACACATAGCGAGGGCTTTGGTTCTCTGCACCCACATAGTGGTTCATTTTTTATTTTTATTTTATTTTATTTATTTATTTTTTTCGAGACAGGGTTTCTCTGTGGTTTTGGAGCCTATCCTGGAACTAGCTCTTGTAGACCAGGCTGGTCTTGAACTCACAAAGATCCGCCTGCCTCTGCCTCCCGAGTGCTGGGATTAAAGGCGTGCGCCACCACCGCCCGGCTCACATAGTGGTTCATAACTATCTGTAATTCCAGTTTCAGGGGATCTAAGGCCCTTTGACTTCTGCAGGTACCAATCTTGAATGTGGTGCACAGAGTTACATGCCAACAAAACACCACAATAGAAGCATGGCAGTGGTGGTACACACCTTTAGTCCCAGAGGATTAAACTCAGAGGCCTAAGTTTTGAGCCAGCCTGGTCTACAGAGTGAGTTCTAGGACAGCCAGGTTTACACAGAGAAATCATGTCTCAAACAAAAGCACTACTATATATAAATATATTTTTTTAAAAATTTAAATACTCAGTATAAATCATTGAATTTTTTAAAAATTATTTTAAGTGTATGAATGTCTTGTCTCTACACCACTTTTGTGGTGCAGTCCCCTCAGAAAGCAGAAGAGAGAAAGCGTCAGGTCCCCTGGAACTGTAGTCCTAGGCTTAAAGGCATGCAATACTAACTCTGTTGTGGAGCAATCTTTTTTTTTTTAATAATTATTTATTATGCATACAATATTCTGTTTGTGTGTATGCCTGCAGGCCAGAAGAGGGCACCAGACCTCATTACAGATGGTTGTGAGCCACCATGTGGTTGCCGGGAATTGAACTCAGGACCTTTGGAAGAGCAGGCAATGCTCTTAACCACTGAGCGATCTCTCCAGCCCAGGAGCAATCTTTTTGTACGTTGTGAAGATGTATTTTTCCCAAGGCACCTTTTGATTGGTTTAATAAAGAGCTGAATGACCAACAGCTAGGCAGGAAGAGGTTAGGCCGGACTTGTGGGCAGAGGGAAAGAGGAGATGAATCTAAGCATGAGAGAGACACCAGAGAACATGAAAGGAAACAGGAGGTACAAGATGGGAGAAAGCTGGTGGCTTCCCTCCAAAAAAATCTACACATGGCACCCAGCATCCAGCCACATATATCCTCATAAGGCCTGAAAACGACAGTATATATCTCTGCAAGCCAGAAGAGGGCACCAGATCTCATTACAGATGGTTTTGAGCCACCATGTGGTTGCTGGGAATTGAACTCAGGACCTCTGGAAGAGCAGTCAGTGCTCTTAACCTCTGAGCCACCTCTCCAGTCCTGGCATTTAATATCATAGAACTTTCCATGCCAATGAGACACATTTGTTCCTGGTAGCACTGATAAACTTCATAAAGGATGATGGGCATCAAAGAACCCCCATATGGAGTTTGCTTTCATTATGGCAAAGTTAGTCATTTGGGCAAGAAACTGCCCCTTGCCTCAACTGCTGACAGAATGCTGTCTAAATTGGACAGGCAGGACACAAAGGAAGACAACTGCCAAACTTTGCCAAGACAAAGTATGATAGTTCTTCAAAATTCCTGCTTTACAGAAAAGTCTGTCAGATAGCTTAGGCCCATAGGCCAAATATGGTTGCCACAACATTGTAGAGGAACCTTGGGTGACTGTCCAGGCAGCCAGATGTCTCTTGTCATTTCTTAGTTTTGAAAGTTGTTTGCTTTGCACTTCCTGTTTAATCACATAATAGTTTATTCTTCACAGGGCTCTGATTGAGTTGAAGATGAGATAGGATTTTTTTGTTGTTGTTTTTTTTTTTTTTTTTTTTTTTGATTTTTTCGAGACACGGTTTCTCTGTAGCTTTTGGTTCCTGTCCTGGAACTAGCTCTTGTAGACCAGGCTGGTCTCAAACTCACAGAGATCCGCCTGCCTCTGCCTCCTGAGTGCTGTGATTAAAGGCGTGTGCCACCACCACCTGGCGAAGATGAGATAGTTATAGTTTTCTTTGTTACCAAATACAGAAAAGAAACTTACAAAAGAGATGTAAAATGTATAAGGTTGAGTGACATAAAAGCTTAAGTTGTTTATCTAAGAAAATGTTTTAAGGTCTAAAAAGGTATTTTTAGGTTGGTAATAAAAATGGTTTAGGTATAAAACTTTGGACTCACTGAGATAGGATAGATAATACAGTGCTTTCTCCAAATTTGCCAAATACATATGGGCAGGACATTGGAAATAACATTCTTACTTGAAAATTGTTTTTTTTTATTGTATATAGTTTTATGTACCATGACTTTTTCATAGTTTACTTATTTTTTTATTTTTTGCATGTCAATTCCGCTTCTCCATCCCTCCTCTTCTCTCGCTCTCTCCCTCCCCCCACTTCCATCTGCTCCTCAGAGAGGGTAAGGCCTCCCCTGGGAAGTCAACTAAGTCTGCCCCATCACCTCGTTGAGGCAGGACCAAGGCCCTCCCCTCCGTGCCTAGGCTGAGTAAAGTATCTCTCCATGATGTGGGAGTGTCATATATCAATCTGTTTATCAATCTGTTGATTTCATTGGTTAAAATAAAGACACTGCTTGGCTGGTCCTATAGGTTAGAAAATAGGTGGGTGGAGTAAACAGAATAGTATACGGACAGGAAGAGGAAGTGAGCTCAGAGAATTCATGCAGCTCCGCTCAGAGACAGCAGCCTCCTGTCTAGCGGGCAGACAGGATGGCCCAGCTCTCTGAGGCACGCACACGATGAAGCTCCAACTCAAGATGGATGTAGGCTAGAATCTTCCCGGTAAGCGCACCTTGGGGTGCAACACACTTTATAAGAAATGGGCTAGTCCAGGTGCGAGAGTTAACCAAGAAGAGACTAGAAATAATGGGCCAAGCAGTCTTTAAATGAATATAGTTTGTGTGTTGTTATTTCGGGCATAAGCTAAGCCATGCCGGCGGCCGGGTGCGGGGAGGACACAGCCACGCTGCTCCTATTTCAACATCTCCACAGAGAATGGGCTTCACAAAATCAGTTCATGCATTAGAGTTTGATCCTGGTCCCACTGCCCAAGTCACACCACTGTCACCTGTATTCAAGGGGCCTAGTTTGGTCCTATGCAGGTTCCCCAGTCTGGAGTCAGTGATCTCCCACTAGCTTGGTAAACAGATTCTGTGGGTTTCCCCTTCATGGTCCTGACCCCTTTGTTCATATTATTGCTTCTTACTCAGTTCGATTGTACTTTGGGAACTCAGCCCATTGGTTCAGCCATTGTAGATCTCTGCATCTGCTCCCATCTATTCCTAGAAGAGGGTTCTAGCTTCTCTTTTGTTGTGGACTGTAGGCTGGTTATTCTTTGTTTATGTCTGGTATCTACTTATGATACCATATCATATCTTTCTGGGCCTGGGTTACCTCACCGAGGATGTTTTTTTTTTTTTCTAGTACCATCCATTTGCCTGAAAATTTCAAGATGTCATTGTTTTTTTTACCACTGAGTTGTACTCTATTGTGTAAATGTACCAGATTTTCTTTATCCATTCTTCGGTTGAGAGGTATCTAGATTGTTTCCCGGTTCTGGCTATTGCAAATAATGCTGCTATGGGCATAATTGAGCAAATGTCCTTTTGGTGTGAGTACGTCTCCTTTGGTATATGTACAAAAGTGGTATTATGGGGTCTTTAGATGGATTGATTCCTAATTCTCTAAGAAATCACCATATTGATTTCCACAGTGGCTGTACAAGTTTGCACTCCCACCACCAATGGAGGAGTGATCCCTTTACTCCACATTGTCTCCAGCATAAACTGTCATGAGTATTTTTGAACTTAGCCATTCTGATCTGTGTAAGATGGTGCCTTACAGTTGTTTTGATTTGCATTTCCCTGATGACTAAGGATGTTGAACATTTCCTTATAATTGTCTTTCAGCCATTTGAGATTCTTCTGTTGAGAATTCTCTGTTTAGATCTGTACCCCATTTTTAAATTGGATTATTTAGTAGTTTGATGTCTAGTTTCTTGAGTTCTTTGTATATTTTAGAGATCAGCCTCGGGGGCTGGAGAGATGGCTCAGAGGTTAAGAGCACTAATTGCTGCTCTTCTAGAGGTCCTGAGCTCAATTCCCAGAAACCACATGGTGGTTCACAACCATCTGTAATGAGATCTGGTACCTTCTTCTGGTCTGTAGGCTTACATGCTGGCAGAACACTGTATACGAAATAAATAAATAAATCTTTTTTTTTTTTTTTAAAAGAGATCAGCCTCTGTCCCATGTAGGGTTGGTGAAGATCTTCTCCCATTCTGTAGGCAGGTGTTTTGTTGACCATGTCCTTTGCTTTACAGAAACTTCTCAGTTGCAGGAGGTCCCATTTCTTAATTGTTGCTCTCAGTGTCTGTGCTGCTGATGTGGGAGTTGATGTATGCTGTGAATATGTTTTATTGCCATTGGTTAATAAAGAAGCTGCTCTCAGCTAATGGCTTCACAGAGTAAAGCAGGCCAAAAGAGATATAGAGAGAAAGTAGGCAGAGTCAGGGAGAAGCCATGTAGCCCCTGCTGGAGACAGACACTGGATGGAACCTTGCTGGTAAGACACAGCCATGTGGAGATACCCAGGTTAATGGAGATGGGTTAGTTTAGGATATAAGAGCAAACTAGAAATATGCTTAAGGTATTGGCCAAACAGTATTGCAAATAATATAGTTTCTGAGTAATTATTTCATGGTCTGAGAACGAACAAATGTCCCCCCCACACACATTGCTACTGTTGTTATATTTAGGAAGTAGTCTTCTGGTAGCACAAGTTGTAGTAAGTCTTAATAATAAAAGCCTGGAGTCACATATTGGGGAAAATGCTGAGAGATCAGAGAAACCAAAGGAGCAAAACCACAGCCACAGCTGAAAAGAGACTGCTCCTGTCTCCTCCTTATCATTTTCTCTCTCCACCCAGCCATATCACTTCCTGTCTGTCTGTACATACCTCCAGACCTCTATGGTTAGCTAGTGGCTAGCTCCACCCTCTGATCTTCAGGCAGGCTTTTTTTGTACAAACAAGATATCTCCACATTTCCCTTTTTTTTTTGTCTAAAGATTAAAAAGAAAGGGTATAGCTAATATATATAAGAAAATGTACAATAAGTACAAAAATATATACAATATATATAAATAATGAATACATCAACAATGTCTAGTCCATTAACAATGAACAACTTCAGAGAAAATACTCCGTGTCTATCCTATCTTGGTGAATCTAAAAGTTGTACCTTTCTACTCTGACTCTAATTACAAAAACTATCTTTATGTTTTTCAACCTTATACACGTTACATTTCTTTTTTGAATTTTTTATGAATCTCATAATAAGGAAAACTATAACTATAAAGTCTTCAAATCCATCAGAGACCCAAGAAGGAAATAATATTACCTGTATAAGTCAGAAATGTGAACAAGTGACTTGCAAATTATGTGAGAAATGACAGAAACAGCTGGCTGCCTGGACAGTCATCCCAGGTTCCTCTATAACATTGGGGCATCCTCCTTTTGCCTATGGGTCTAGCATATCAGACAGCCTTTTCTATGAAGCAGAATATTCTGAAGGGCTCTTCTACCTTGTCTTGACAAAGTTCAGCAGTCCTTTTGTGTCCTGCTTGTCCAATTTGTACAGCATACTGTCAGCAGTTGAGGCAAGAGCACTTTTTTACCCAGTGACTAACCTTTGCCACAAAGAAAGTAAACTCCATATGGAGTTTGTTTGATGCCCATCCATCATCTCTGAATTAGATTGGTGCTGCCAGGTGATGTGGAAGTCCCCTCTGTGTGCTGTGATTACCATTGATGAATAAAGAAACTGCCTTGGCCTGTTGATAGGGCAGAACTTAGGTAGGTGGGGGGGGCGGGGAATGGACTAAATTCTCAGAGAAAGAAGGGTGGAGCCAGGGAGATGCCATCCATCTGCTGCCGGAGATAGACGTGCTGAAATTTTTCTGGTAGGCCATGACCTCATGGTATATATAGATTAATATAAATTAGTTAAATTAAGATGTAGGAGTTAGCCAATAAGAAGCTAGAGCTATTGGGCCAAGCAATGATTTAATTAATACAGTTTCTGGGCCGGGCGGTGGTGGCGCACGCCTTTAATCCCAGCACTCGGGAGGCAGAGGCAGGCAGATCTCTGTGAGTTCGAGACCAGCCTAGTCTACAAGAGCTAGTTCCAGGACAGGCTCCAAAACCACAGAGAAACCCTGTCTCGAAAAACCAAAAAAAAAAAAAAAAAATACAGTTTCTCTGTGATTATTTCAGGGCTGAGCAGCCGGGAACCAAACAAGCGACCCCCTCCTCTAAGAGCCAGGAGTAGATATGTCTCATTGTCATAAAAAAAAAAAAAAAGAACCTATGCTATTAAAACATCTTAAATGCTATTTTTTGTAAATCTCTGAAGTGTTTGAATATAACCTGTCTATCTAAAATATATGTTTGACCTTGAAAACATACCTAATATGACTACAAGTTTGATTGTTTAGGCGATCAACTACTAACCTACATTTCCTCATTATCCTAAATAGTTGCTAATAATAACTAACTTTTGAGGACTAGAAATTTGCATTACATTGTTAAATGACTTGCATAGGCACCATGTCATGACCAAGGTTAGAAATGTATGTACAGTATGTTCTAATAAAAATAATCTCAACTTTGTATCATTATACAAAAAGTCCAAGTCAATGTAAAATATTTAAAACTAGTAGTTGCTTTTTTGGTTTAAAAGTAGATCTAACAATCTACCTTTTAATCCTATTTCTATATCCCTTATTTTTTGAAATTAGATTCAATAATCTACTCTTATATCCTATTATAACTATATCCTCTCCCATTTTTTTCAAAACAAGAACTCTGAATCTAACCACCTTTGTTCAACTTTCTTCCTGACCATAACAAATAACAATTTGTAACCTCTAAACAATGACAAATATTCATAACCCATTGAATGATCAAAAACTACCCACTCCACCTCTTGGGAATGTAGGTGTCACTTTCTTCCTGCTGTCTGAGGGCAGCACCATCTTTATGGGATCCTGAAAAGAAAAATTGGGGGTAACTGTCAAGTCTTGGGAGAGGTAGCTGCATCATTTGTTGTCCAGTCTCTGCATAATGGGAAAGTGCAGGGCTTGTCTCTAGTCTAGGCTAGAGTAGTCCGTGAGGCTGGATCATCTCAGCTAGCCACCTCAGAATTGTCCTGAGCAATTTGAAGTCCAAAGCCAATCTTTAGATGGTGTTTTTCAACTTAGTAATGTTATCGTAGTCCTGATGGAATCATCATTATGGGGACCCATCCTCCTTTTGGAGACTTCGGAGGTCACTGTTAGTCATCGTCATGGTTCACTGCACAAAATTTAAGCATTTTAAATGTCATATGCAGCAGATCTTAAAGAGGTCTAAGGATCAATATTATGTACATCCAGAGTATAAAAACTTTTTTTTTGTTTGTTTGTTTTACGAGACAGGGTTTCTCTGTGGCTTTGGAGCCTGTCCTGGAACTAGCTCTGTAAACCAGGCTGGTCTCGAACTCACAGAGATCTGCCTGCCTCTGCCTCCCGAGTGCTGGGATTAAAGGCGTGCGCCACCATCGCCCGGCTCAGAGTATAAAAACTTAATACCTAGTTACCTGATACAGACTCAAACCTGAAATCATGTACAGGAAGCTAGCTAGATGCGGCCCTTTTCTAGGATTGGTTAGTACTCTATATGACCATTAATATCATGATAAAACTTTAATATATATATATATATAAATCTTATAAATATTTAGATAATATTTATGCCTCAAGAAAAGCTTCAAAGGGACTGGAGAGATAGCTCAGAGGTTAAGAGCATTGCCTGCTCTACCAAAGGTCCTGAGTTTAATTCCCAGCCACCACATGGTGGCTCACAACCATCTGTAATGGGGTCTGGCGCCCTCTTCTGGCCTCCAGGCATAGACACAGACAGAATATTGCATACATAATAAAATAAATAAATATTTTTTTTAAAAAAGAAAAGCTTCAAAGACTCAAAATAGAACCAACAGATATGAGATTAGTGGTGATAAAATAGTCCTTTAATTTTGTTTTTCTTCTGTTCTATATCAGGCGTATCTTCTGACATGAGACAGAAATTTTGGATTTTACTTTAACAAGCATGTTTAGAGACACAGAAAGTCACACTCCAACTCCAAAGCCAGCTTTAGTCTTTACTTGGACTGGGACTACAAAAGACCATTTGTATTTTATGTCTGTCATAACATAAATGTTATGTCAGCAGAAACAAACATTTGGGGAGATTTATGCAATTTTATTCTGTTGGAAATGTGATATACCAACAAGCCAATTTACTCTTTTTCTTGTTACCTCTTTTTTTCTGATTTGTTCTTTTTCTTTAGATATCTCATTTGTCCAGTGTCTTTGGACTCCTTAGCTAGATGTTAAGGAATGTCTTCTGAAAAGACAAAAACAAAACCCTTTCCCAACCCTAATTTTTGGGAGGTTCTCTTATAACAAGGTATATCTGATCAAATGAAAAGCATTTGTTAGTTTTAAAGTTAGTTTAGATTGAATGGCCTCCAGAAGTGTGCGGCTGGCTCCTCCCACAGGCACTGCGGCCATCATAAGAGACTCAAGACCAGAAAGTAACATTGGACTCTTGTGCATTCAGTGATGTGGGAATCCCCCCACCAAATTGGCACTCCAACGTGTGCCAGTTAAATCCACGTAAAACCTGAGAAAGCTTAAAAAGTAATTGTAGACACAAAAGAATAGAATTAAGCATGGCTTCTTGGTAGCCAGCATTTTGCTGGTGGTGTGCGCCAGCTTCTTTAAGAGAGGTCTTACTGATTTGTCAGTAGCAGAAAAAAAGCCACAGTTTTGAAATGGCAACTTCCTGGGCCATGATGCCAATACAGACTCTGACGAGGTCCGGCTATGGAGCATTTAAATGGGTTTTGTGAGCAACATGCTATAACTGCTTAATGGCTCAACAAAGACCCACTGCATACTTGGAACTGGGGCAGTGTGTTTGGCTTGCAGAGGCATTGAACATGCCTCCACCATGCTGGACTGGGTGAAGCAAGCATATATATGGTGGTCCTGGTCAGAAAAAGATTACAGATATGCAATAAGGACAGATTCAGACATAAAATACCTCTAAAAGAGACATAGTGTATTTAAAAATTGTATGTAGGCTTGGGAGAGAGAAGAAAATAAGAGTAGAGAGAGTTGGAAAAAGAAATAAATTGTTTAAAAAATAAAGTAAAGTCTTTAAAGAGACAGAGTACAGACAGTCATAGATTAAAAGAAGTAAGAAAAATAAATCACATAAAGATGGTACACAGAGAGTCTGGATTATGTATATTATTGTGTTTTCTTTGAATTTTTTGACTGTGAAGGAGCCAACTAAAATGGGATGCTAAGCTAAACCAGAATGCATATTATAAAGGTATCTTGATTTCAAAATTTAGGTCTAAGGATTTGTTGCTTTGGAAAAGAGGTTCTGCTTTTGTTTCCACAGAAGATGAGAACCTATAGAATCATTCCAGACTAATGTAGTTTGATGGACTAAGACTTCCCAAAAGGTCACTGTGAACACCCCCAGAAATACTTTGCCCAATAAACAGCAGGAAGTAGATTGGAGAGAACTACACCCAAATTCCCAAATATTGTCTATAAATGTTTCTTTACATTTAAAAGGGGATATGCTATAAATTTAAGGTCAATTTTGTTATATGGATAATTCTTCTCTTGATTAAGGTATTGTGTTTGTGCAGCTCATTTAAAAATGTAATGAATAATTAAAAAATATAAGTTAGGAGGCTGGAGAGATGGCTCAGCGGTTAAGAGTATTGCGTGCTCTTCCAAAGGACCCGAGTTCGAGTCCCAGCAACCACATGGTGGCTCACAACCATCTGTAATGAGGTCTGGTGTCCTCTTCTAGCCTGTAGGCATATATGCAAACAGAATATTGTATCCATAATAGATAAATATTTAATATATATATATGTATAAGTTAATAGAGAATCATCTATAATAGTCAAGCTCATAGTCATGTTAGGTTTTCTAGATATATACAAATATATTTTAGTTAGATAGATACTCTTCAGACCTTTCAAAGACCTTCAGAATATGGCATTTAAAATGTTTTAAGAACTTAGGACATTTAATGATAATGAGACACACCTGCTTTTTTGGCAGCACCAATCTACTTCAAGAGGGAGATGGGCATTGAAAAGGCTCTTCAGGGACTTTGTTAGCCATTTGGGCAAGAAACTGCTCTTGCCTGGACTGCTTGATGGTATGCTGTATCAACTGGACATGTGTTGCCCACATAAAAATGACTGCTGACGTTACCTAAAGAAGATAAGACAGTCCTTCAGGGTTCCTGCTTCATGAAAGAGTCTAACAGACATTTTGCATGTCACAGAGGAAAGCAACTGATGGACTTTGCCATTATAATGCAGAACAGATCTTCAAATTTTCTGCTTCATGGAAAGTCTGCCAGATACTATGGGCCTGTAGGCTGAAGATGGTATCCCAATGGTACAGAAGAACTTTGGGTGACAGTCCAGGCAGTGAGATGTCTCTGTCAATTCTAGAGGTTTGGAAGTTGCTTACAAAGCACTTGCTGTTAACTTAGGTAATATTATATCCATCTGGAGTCTTTTATGGAGTTGAAGAGTATATAGTTATAGCTTTCCTTAGTTATGATAAAAGATAAAGTAGATATAAATATTGTAACTGTAATTCTTGCTTGACACCTGGTTTGTTATATATAATTTTAGTATGTTAAAGTTAAAACCTTTCTTTTTATTTAAACAGAAAATGGGAGGTGATGTGGGATTCCCTTCTATAGGCTGTGAATACCATTGGTTAATAAAGGACTGTCTTGGGCCTGCACAGGGTAAAATAGAGGTAGGTGGGAAAAAGTAAACTGGATGCTGGGAGAAAGAAGGCAGAGTCAAGAGATAAGCCATGTAGCCCTGCCGGAGACAGATACCAGAACTTCACCTGGTAAACCACAGCCACATGTTGATACACAGATTAATAGAAATGGGTTAAATTAAGATGTAAGAATTAGTCAATAACCTGGGCAATGGTGGTGCACGGCTTTAATCCCAGCGCTTGGGAGGCAGAGGCAGGCGGATCTCTGTGAGTTCGAGACCAGCCTGGTCTACAGAGCTAGTTCTAGGACAGGCTCCAAAGCCACAGAGAAACCCTGTCTCGAAAAAAAAAATTAGTCAATAAGAAGCTACAGCTAATTGGCCAAGCGGTGATTTAATTAATACAGTTTCTGTTTGGTTATTTCGGAGCTGAGCAGCCGGGAACCAACAAGCAGGTTCCTACAAGTTAGAATCTTTTTTACACTTCTCCAGGCTTTATGTGGATGTATGTGGCCCCGGACATTGGGAGCTATTTGAAGGTGGAGTTTTCCTGTCCTGGCAACACTCCTGAATAACCACATAGAAACTTAATATTAATTGTAAATGCTTGACCAATAGCCCAGGCTTATTGCTAACTAGCTCTTATAAATTAAATTAACCTGTTTCTATTAATCTATGTATTGCCACATAGCTCATGGCTTTACCTGTCCTCCAGCATGTTTTTCTCCCTCTGTGTCTCTTGGTGACCCCACTTACTTTACCCTTCTTCCTCCTATCATTCTCTGTTTGGCTGTCCTGCCTATACTTCCTTCCTGGCAGCCAGACAGTCAGTTTTTTATTGACCAATGAGAGTCCTATATATTCACAGTGTAAAGAAGGATTATTTCACAGTACAGATTCCCTGGAATAGACAAGTTGTGAGCCACCATGAGCATGCTAGGAACTGAACCTGGGTCCTCTGCAATAGTAGCAAGTGCTCTTAGCCAAAGAACAATATCTCAAGTAATAACTCTTGTAATAATTTCTTTACTCCCAACAATCTATTTTAGTTTCCTCTTGAACCTTGAATCTGAGACTTTCCATAATGATTCCCCAAGATATGTCATAAGACTTCATAGTCCAGGTCCTAAAGTGCTGTATACTTGGTTTTAAGTTGTGTCCATTTGTATAACTATCATAGGTATCTTTTTATATAAACATTTGAAAGCAGAGGTTTTGGTTTTGCTCAAAAACATACAGAGATACCTTAAAATTTACAGTGTTAGTAAGTTTTAAACATATCCTCTTTTTAACAAAGTATTTGAGATAACTAAACTCTGTGATGCAATTGACTTCACAAGTTCATTTGTTTATTAAGAGATGGAAGATCTGGGTCTGGAGAGATAACTCATTAGAAGAGCACTGACTGCTCTTCCAGAGGACCTGAGTTCAATTCCCAGCATGGTGACTACAACTGCCCATAACTCTAGGATCAGGACTGCAGACTCTGCATGCACACGCTGCACAGACACACATGCATGCAAAACACCCAGATGCATAAAATAAACAAAGATTTCAAGAAAGGAGCTATAAAGTGAGCCTTTTGTGAAGGAGGCCTTTTCATTTCTTTTTATTTTTTTAAGACAAGGTTTCTCTGGGTAGCCCTTGCTGTTCTGGAACTCTCTTTGTACACCAGACTGGCCTAGATCAGAGATCTGCCTGCCTCTGACACCCGAGTGGATGTGCCACAACCCTGACAAGAAGGTGTTTTCAAAAAAAAAAAGATTCTTACATGGGGCTTTGTTAAAGATTGGTTTCAATACAGTTATAATTTAATTATAATTTCTAAGGTCAAAGTTCTGTCACACTGAGATAAAATTGGTGCCTGATTCTCTGGTCACAATAAAGGCTTCTTGAAAATTTATCATATGATACTGGTATTCACAAAAAAAAAAAACTGGCATAGAAAAAACAAGGGATTTTACTTGATCCTTTTCCTAAGAAAAATATTTAAAAGCTTGTGGTTAGATTTCTCCAAATAAGCCTTCCCTTGATAAACAAACCCTGTCTTAAAGGCAGAAAAAATAGTGTGACAAAGAAATATCCCTGGTTAAGTCATTCAACTAAGTTATATAATGATCTTAAACTTATTTTGCTGTGACAAAACTTAAATCTATATAAATTTTGCTTATAATACACAAGTTTATTGAGTTTATGATCCCCCGTCATCTGAATTAAGAGTTATGTCAACACCTCCCACTATTTATGTGAGTTCCACTGTAAACTCCCGGAGAGTAGTGGCTGTGAGTGCTCCACCGTAAACTCCCAGAGAGCAGTGGCTGTGAGTGCTCAGAGCAGTGGCTGTGAGTGCTCCACTGTAAACTCCTTGATTTTGTTAGGACTACATAGGTGAAGATGAGGGATGGAGAGATGGCTCAGCAGTTAAGAGCACTGGCTGCTCTTTCAGAGGATCTGAGTTCAATTCCCAGTACCCATGTGGCAGCTCACAACTGTCTGTGACTCTAGCTCCAGGGGATCCAACACCCTGACATACACATGCATGCAGGCAAAACAGCAATGTATATAAAATAAAAATAAAATTAAAAAAGACTATAGGTAAAGATGATACCGTGTCCTTACCTTGATCCTGTTTTTGATTTGCTCACATACAACTACCTCAATTAAGCAAAGTTTTCATATTGTAAAAGACTGAAATGCTTTCATGGTCTTTGTAAAGTAATTTTCTCTTTCAGTATAATTTGGGTAAAAGAGATCTGCACCTGTCTTGGCTGCCCAAGGTGGGCTCGGTGTAGACCCAACCCGGTGTAATGCAGAGGCTGGATGGGACATCTGCCCCAACCCAGAGAGCAGAAAGGTGTGGAAGTTGAAGTTGAAAGTTGATTTGTTTTTGAGACAGGGTTTCTCTATGTAGTCCTGGCTGTCCTGGAATTCAATCTGTAGACCAGGCTGGCCTCCAACACAGAGATCCGCCTGTCTCTGCCTTTAATGCTGGCATTAAAGGCGTGTGCACCCACTGCCTGGCTAGATAAGAGGAGCAATGGGGATAAGAGAGGGAGCTGAGCTGCACCAACTGGATCACAGGTTGGCCACATGAACTTATGATGCCACTGCCATTACTTGACCTTCTCTGCAGCAGCCAGTGTCACCATCATCCTGGCCTGGGTGGGCTCAGCACCTGTGTAGGATTAGGGAGGTGGAAAACAGAAGATATGTGTCTGCAAGGATGCCTGCCATGGTCACAAGTCACAGCTCAGCTCTCACAGCCCATGCCCAAGCTGCTGCCAGTGCAGACAGGAGTACCTCATGCTGGAGAAAGGAATCTATACACATATACCACCAATGGTTTGCCTGAGTTAACCTTCCATCCGCGTATCATTCAAGGGCTAGAGAGATGATCGGCAGTTAAGAACACTAGCGTTTCTGGGACAGGACCTGGTTGGTTGCCCAGCACTCATGATGGCTTACAATCATATGTAACTCTAGTTCAAGGGCCTCTGTGGACACCATGCACAGAAGTGGTGTGTAGAGATACGTGAAGGCAAAACACCAACACACACACACACATACATACACACACACACACATTTTGAAACAGGATTTCTCTATGTAACAGCAGCCCTGGTTGTCCTAGAATTTGCTTTGTAGATCAGGCTGGCTCCATCTCACAGACATTTGGCTGTCTCTGCCTCCCGAGTACTGGGATTAAAGGTGTGTGCCACCAGTCCTGGCTAACAGTTTTTCAATTTAAAAAATAGATGTCATTCAAATGGTAAGCTCAGGAGCAATACAAACTTAGGGACTCTGGTGTATGTGCATTGTCCCCTGCTGCACTGAGGGAAAGTGGGGTTCACCCGCCCCACAGAAAGAAGGAATTACAAGGAGGAAACCACCACCACAACAATGCCAACATGGTCCACTTGACCAGAGGGAGGGTCCATCCATGGCAGCCTCCAAGCCTGCTAAAGCTGTAAATTTGGTATGAATATACATTACCAAGTCAAGATAGCCAGGTGTGGTGGCACATGCCCGTAATACCAGCATTTGGAAGACAGAATCAGGAGACTCTGTGTGTTCTGAGGCCAGCCTGAGCTACATAGTAAGTTCCAGTTCACTCCGAGGTTCATAGTAAGCTGACGTCTCAAATAAATAAACGAATAAAGTATAAGGGACAGATAGCCAGAATGTATTTAAAATTTTGTTTTTAGGGACATCAAGATAGTTGAGTGGAGAAAGGTCACAAAAATCTAGAGGCCTGAGTTTGATTCTTCAATTCCAAATAAAGGTGTAAACGAGGATCAGTTCCACAAAGTTGTCCTCTGCCCAGCTGAAAGTATTACTTTCAATACCATTCTCCTAATGTTTATGCTATCATTGAGAGAACATTTTCTCCACGACTTTTTAAAGTAGATGTATTTTTAAATGTAATTTTATTTTTATTTTATGTATATGAGTGTTTGCCTGCATGAATGTTTATTTGTTTTAGCTTTTAGTTGTTTTTCTTTTCCTTTTTAAAATACATAACCTATTTTTTATTTTATGTTCATTGGGGTTTTGTGAGCATGTGTGTCTGTGTGAGGGAGTTACAGACAAGTGTGAGCTGCCATGTGGGTGCCGGGCATTTGACCTGGAGCCAACCAATGCTCTCAGCCTCTGAGCATCTCTCCAGCCATAGTTGTTTTTGTTTATTTTGAGACAAGCTCTTGCTATGTGGCTCTAACTGTCCTGGAACTTGCTTTGTAGACCAGGCTGACCTTGACCTCATGGAGGTACACCTTCCAGTGTTGGGATTAAAGGTGTGTGCCAGCTCATTGCCTGCACATCTGTACAGGCGTCCATGGAATGTGCCTTCACCCCCCAAACATCCCATAGGCACTGTTCTATGGTTCTTACCATCAAAGGACGACTCTTTGTTTATCCTTGGAGGCAGACATAAACCCAGAGGTCTGACAACTCCAGGGAAGAATGGCAAAGCCACTATGCCAATTCAAGCTTATCTTAAAGACACCATTTTTTATTTTCTCCTTTGGAGGCAATACCCTCTTTGGCCAAAGGCTCAAAAGAAATTAACATGGCCTGCAAAGATGGTGCAACAGTTTAGAGCACTTATTGCTCTTTAGGACCTGAGTTCACGTCCCAGTACACACAAGGTGGCTCACAACCATCCATAACTCCAGTTGCAGGAGACCTGACACCCTCTTTTGACTTTTTGAGGTATGAGGCACACGTGTGGTACACATTCGTACATGCAGGTTAAATGCCCATACACATAAATGAGTCTAAAAAATATTAACAATTATAGATGATAATCTGAAGTCACAAGGTCTTCTTAAGTCCTGCAATATTCCCTGCACCATCTCATAACAGGGGTGCAGAAACCTAAGAAGCAACTGGAGTAATAAGGTTGTGGTTCCAATCTACCCTACACTCTGTTGAGGGCTTGCCCCCAATCTGTACACTCTGTTGACTCAAATTTCTCAGGGAACTAAATGAGCCACAGTTCAAAGGTTAAGGTTAAAGTTAAAAGTTCCTTCTTTTACATTGTAATGCACCTTGGCTGCCAATATCTTTTTGCCTTCCAGGATCCTTCAGGTGCAGCTTCCCAGAGACTTGGGGTGTGTTCTGTTGTGTAGTAATTTCCTCCCTGGAGAAACCTTCCATCTCCATGGGAGATGTGTCAAAGTAAATAAAATAAAATAGCCCCTGATTGAGGCCCTTGAGCCTCCCAGTTGAAAGACTGTTCAAGGTCTGTGTGTCAGGAAGGAAAGAGATGGGTTTGGGGGTCCTGCCCATCAGCCAACTAGGAATTTAAGTAGAGAGTCTAGCTCTAATGGCCAAGGCTTTAACAGCCTGCCATAGGGCAGGCGTGCCAGCAGCTCTCTTGACCCCTGAAGTTACTAAATTAACTTTGAGAAGCAACCTATGGACAATCTTCATGGTATGTCAGACATGTTTTCCTGTAATGAACATTTGTGATTAAATGATAATCGACTCCTACGATATGAGGCATCCACTCTGGAAGGGCCGGCCATTCGGTTAAGAACTTTCCCCTCAAAGTTGGAGAGATGGTTCAGCAGTTAAGAGCACTAGATGCTTCTTCAGAAGACCTGGTTTCAATTCTCAGCACCCACATGGTAGCTCACAACCATCTGTAACTCTGCTTCTGGGCATCCAATGTCTACTTCTGAACTCTGTGGCCTTTAGGCATGCAATGGTGCACAGACATACACAAAGACAAAAAATCAATACATATAATTTTTTCTGAGACAGAGTTTCTCTGTGTAACCCTGGCTGTCTGGAACTCTGTCTGTAGACTAGACTGGCCTTGAACTCAGAGATATGTAGCAAATATCTAAATTGTTCAAGTACAGTAAAAACTCAAGAGTCAGAAATTGAGACAAAGATCTGATAAATCCAAGGACAGGGGAGAGGCGATTAGCTGACCCTCTCTCCACATTTTTCTCAAACTACCTGCTCTAAAAATCCCCTGGAAGCTCTCTTTTCTCTTTTTGTCTACTATAGCAGACCTCCTCAGTCCTCTAAGAACTCTACAGCTAATTCTGGCCAGTCAGTCCTTGACTTTATCCTTTGATTTAAGTTGGCTTTATTGTCACAGTGGAATAGCTGCATGAACAATTTTCACACATATTTTTTCCTTTTTGTCTAAATAAATAGAAAGGTTTTAACCCTAACATAGTAAAGCTAAATACAATAAGAATAATTATCTAGAAGAAATACACTTACAATGTCCAGTCCACTAGTATTTGGCAAATTCAGAGAAAATACTCTATTATCTATCTCATCTTGGTAAGTCCAAAGTTTTGTACCTAATTTACTTTCTATCATAACTAAGGAAAACTGTAACTATAACTATCTAATCTTCAACACTGTCAGAGACCCAAGAAGGATATAATATTATCTAAGTAAACAGGAAGTGCAGAGCAAGCAACTTCCAAAACGAAGAAACAAGAGACATCTGGCTGTCTGGACAGTCACCCAAGATTCCTCTGTAATGCTGGGGCATCCATCTTTGGCCGAGGGGCATAAAATATCTGACAGACTTTTCTGTGAAGCAAGAGTTTTGAAAGACTCTCCTCTTGTCTTAGCAAAGTATGGCAGTTGTTTTGTTGCGTGTCTTGTTTGTACAATTTGAACAGCATATTGTCAGCAGTTGAGGAAAGGGCAAGGATTTTTGGCCATTGCTAACTTTGTCACAAATGAAAACAAACTCCATATGGAGGTTTTCTGATCCCAAACATCCTCTTATGGAATAAATTGGTGCTGTCAGGAGCAGACATGTCTCACTGTCATAAAAAGCACTATGTTATTACAACATTAATATTTTTATGTCTCTAAAGTGTTTGTTTTTTAAATTTTTTTGATATTTATTTATTTATTATGTATGCAATATTCAGTCTGTATGCCTGAAGGCCAGAAGAGGGCGCCAGACCTCTTTACAGATGGTTGTGAGCCACCATGTGGTTGCTGGGAATTGAACTCAGGACCTTTGGTAGAGCAGGCAATGCTCTTAACCACTGAGCCATCTCTCCAGCTCCAATATTTATTTATTTATTATGTATACAATATTCTGTCTGTGTGTATGTCTGCAGGCCAGAAGAGGGCACCAGACCTCATTACAGATGGTTGTGAGCCACCATGTGGTTGCCGGGAATTGAACTCAGGACCTTTGGAAGAGCAGGCAGACATCTATCTATTTAAAATGTTTCTGACTGCCCTTAAATATACATCTAAATGACTACAAATTTGATTGTTATAGATGACTAACTACTAACCTATATTTTTTATTATCCTAAATAGCTTTCAATGACTAGAACTTTAATTACATGTTTAAATGAGCTGTAGAGGTATAACACCTTAAGCAATAAATAAAAGCATATAATACAGTATAACAAAAATAACCTTAAATTTATATCAATATACAAAAATATCTTAAACAAGAAGAGAAACATATATACAGTCTAACAAAAGCCCCTTAAATTCGTTTTGGAAGTTGTATTTATTTGGGAGCTAGGTGATAGGCCCCCAGAGAGGGAAGAGTGTAAAAACCAACTACACCCCCTTTTTCTTTTCAGAATGAGATCCTGATTCTAATTTTGTTTTTTTTTTTTTTTTTGGTTTGTTTTTAGTTCCCTTCCTGACCATGACCAGGAAGAATTTGTGACCAACCCCCAAACACTGACAAACATCCACTGAATGACCAAAAGCCACCTCTTGAGAATGTGAACATCGTGTTTTTAAAATTACTTTCTGTTGCCTGGGGGCGATAGTGTCTTTAGGGGCCCCTGAAAATTGAAATAAAGATCAAGTTTAGGGAGACTTGACTGTTGTCCACCCTGGGTGTGAGGGGAGAGTGTAAGTAAGACTTATCTGCAGTCCTGACTGGAGCAGTCTATGAGGCTGAACCATCTTTAGCTAATTGCTTTGACGTCCTGAGCAGTTTGTAGTACAAAGCTGATCTTTGGGTGGTGGTTGTCAATTTAGTAATGTTATCAGAATCAGATTCATCTTTGTGGGTCCCCAACATCCTTTTGAAGACTTCAAAGGTCACTGTTAGGAATGGTCACATTCACTGTAGGAAACTATTGAGGGCTATTGAGGGCCAACTTCAATGCCCTCTCGGATTCAGATTAGAAGCTACAAGAAGTGAAAAGAACTTTTTTCCTCTGGCTACCTGAAGGCGAACTAACAAATACTCACTCCATACTTCTTTGAGTCAGTTTCTTTATTGTTCTGCAGTGTTGCACAAACATACACACACACACACACACACACGCACATTTAACACGTATGCTTGAGTTTAGAGGAGAGAGCCAAACTCCAACTCCAAAGCCAATTTTAATTTTTAATTGAATTGGGACTATGAAAAGACCATTTGCCTTACATTTCAGTAGAGAACAGTAGAGACAAACATTTGGGAAGATATATGAGATTTTACTGTGTGGGAAATATGCTATATCATTAGACCATTTTGCTCTTTTTCTTGGGGCATTGTATAATTACAGAGTCAGCAGTTGTCCATGGAGATTCTGAATCTATGGTATGGTGCACATATTTAAATTTTCTACACTCTGTAAAATGATACACTTCCATTTGGCAAATTTTTTTGAGTACCTTGGGTCTTGTAGGTAGTGGAGTTTGGTTATACAAAGAAAACATAGGACATTTCTTTATAATTTTCTTGGCTTTTTGCCAAGTGGTATAAAAAAATCTTTTTGAAAAACATTTGTTGTTAACATAGTGTATTTTTTTAATAATTTTATTATTATTATTATTTATTAAAGATTTCTGTCTCTTCCCCACCGCCACCTCCCCTTCCCTCCCCCTCCCCCAATCAAATCCCCCTCCCTCGTCAGTCCAAAGAGCAATCAGGGTTCCCTGCCCTGTGGGAAGTCCAAGGACCACCCACCTCTATCCAGGTCTAGTAAGGTGAGCGTCCAAACTGCCTAGGCTCCCACAAAGCCAATAGGTGCAGTAGGATCAAAAACCCATTGCCATTGTTCTTGAGGTCTCAGTAGTCCTCGTTGTCCGCTATGTTCAGCGAGATCGGTTTTAACCCAGGCTTTTTCAGACCCAGGCCAGCTGGCCTTGGTGAGTTCCCGATAGAACATCCCCACTGTCTCAGTGTGTGGGTGCACCCCTCGCGGTCCTGAGTTCCTTGCTCGTGCTCTCTCTCCTTCTGGTCCTGATTCGGACCTTGAGATTTCAGTCCAGTGCTCCAATGTGGGTCTCAGTCTCTGTCTCCATTCATCGCCTGATGAAGGTTAATATTCAGGAGGATGCCTATATGTTTTTCTTTGGGTTCTCCTTCTTATTTAGCTTCTCTAAGAACCCGAATTATAGGCTCAATGTCCTCTATTTATGACTAGAAACCAAATATGAGTGAGTACATCCCATGTTCCTCTTTTTGGGTCTGGCTTACTTCACTCAGGATAGTGTTTTCAATTTCCATCCATTTGCCTGCAAACTTCAAGAAGTCCTTGTTTTTTACTGCTGAGTAGTACTCTAATATGTATATATCCCATACTTTCTTCATCCATTCTTCAATTGAAGGGCATCTAGGTTGTTTCCAGGTTCTGGCTATTACAAACAATGCTGCTATGAACATAGTAGAGCATATACTTCTGTTGAATGATACGGCCTCTCTTGGGTATATTCCCAAGAGTGGTATTGCTGGGTCCATGGTTAGGTTGATCCCGAATTTCCTGAGAAACCTCCACACTGCATAGTGTATTTTTTAATGAAATTCTGAGGTTTCTAGCACACTCCCTACCAATAGCTGATCAATTTCATCATTACCTTGTGATAGAGGGTCTGGTAGACTCACAAGGGATCTGATACTGACGTGTGATATATACAAGGAATGAATTTTGTTTGTTTTTATTTTTTATTTATTTATTTATTTTTTGGTTTTTCGAGACAGGGTTTCTCTGTGGCTTTCGAGCCTGTCCTGGAACTAGGTCTGTAGACCAGGCTGGTCTCAAACTCACAGAGATCCGCCTGCCTCTGCCTTCCGAGTGCTGGGATTAAAGGCATGTGCCACCATCACCCGGCTAAGGAATGAATTTTGATTCTTTCTTTCTTTCTTTCTTTCTTTCTTTCTTTCTTTCTTTCTTTCTTTCTTTCTTTCTTTCTTTTTCAAAATAGGGTTTCTCTATAGCTTTGGTGCCTGTCCTGGAACTAGCTCTTGTAGACCAGGCTGGCCTCAAACTCACAGAGATCCACCTGCCTCTGCTTCCTGAGTGCTGGGATTAAAGGCATGCTTGATTATTTCTTACAACTGAATAAACGGCTGATTTAATTTTGAAGCATCTGGAAACATTCGATGGTGTTAATATGTAAAACAACTTTTTTGCATATTGAAAGTCAGTAACTATATTGAAAGACTTTGAAAAATCTAATAATACCATGAGAATTATATCTGACTTTTGTATGGAATTTTAAGGGCTTTGAGTCACTTTACTTAAATTTTCTGACTTACAACCTGTTTTTTTTCTGATTTTTTTGTATCAGTATAAGATGTAGGGTCTCCAGAAATTGCTGTTCCTTGAACAATGTGAGAAAGAATCCAATTTGTTTACACACACACACACACACACACACACACACACATAAACTGAAGTCTCTTGTTTTGAGGATATTTGTGGCTATCTCTCCTAAAAAAAATTACTGCAAGCTCTTTGTCTATGTTTATTTTCTGCCCAGAATGAGGAAATGTGGTAAAAGATACTACAATTTCTGTTGGATCTAATCTTGCTAATTGATGAGGCTTCACTTTTCCTGTCAGAATCAATTTAGAAAACTTTTTTTACATAGTTCTTTAATTTTTTATTCTGTTTGTGTGGCAAAAACATTCTTCTAAAGTATTATCTTCTCTCTGCATAAGAATTTCTGTAGAGGAATGTGTAGAAGGTAGAATAACAGCAAGAACACAGTCAAGCTGTGGCGACAATCTTCTTTTTAACCAAACGTAATTTTTTAGCTTCAGATGATAATTTTCTTGAACTATTTAAGTCCTTATCACCTTGATAGGTTTGAAATACATTACTTAGTTCTTCAGTTGTTAATCTAATTGTGGGCTATAGCTAGTTAGTATCTCCCAGCAATTTTTAAAAATCATTAAGAATTCATAGTTGCGGGCGATGGTGGCGCACACCTTTAATCCCAGCACTCGGGAGGCAGAGGTAGGTGGATCTCTGTGAGTTCGAGACCAGCCTGGTCTACAGAGCTAGTTCCAGGACAGGCTCCAAAGCCACAGAGAAACCCTGTCTCGAAAAAAAAAAACAAAAACAAAAAAAAATGAGGGAAAGAATTCATAGTTGATCTCTCCTCATTTGTACTTTCTGTGGTTGAATCTCTTGTAAACCTGTTTTATATCTTTCTAAGTAATTAACAGAATCTCCTCTTCATATTTTTAGAAGCAATTTATAATCCCCAATAAAGAAAACTTTTTTACCTCTTTAAATATTTTTAAGGTACCTGAATCAGGTAGTAAGATATCTTCCATATAATGGTAAATTATAGATTGAGGAAACTGCAAATTATTTCCAATGGCTGTTGTACAACCCATTGACACAAGGTGGGGCTGTTTAACATCCTTTGTGGAAGAATTTTCTACTGATATCATTTAACAGGCTGGGAATTATTATAAGTAGGCACTGTGAAGGCAATTTCGTTCTACCCTGTTCTTGTAAAGGTATAGTTTTAAAAAGCAGTCTTTTAGATCAGTCATGATAACAGACCATCCTCGACTGTAAAGATCCCACTGGTGGGATCACCTTATTTATTCCTCTTAAATCTGTTAACAGTCTTCATTTTTTAGACTTTCTGAATAACAACTATAGCAGAATTCCAAGGACTGGCTGATTCTTTCTTGTGTTGAGCATTTAGTTGAGCCTGTAATTTTTTTGATATCAAAGGCCACTGTTCCATTTAGCATTAAATGGCCAGTTAACCATTTTAATGTTAGGATTGGCTCCCCAGTCCTGTCCAGACACTGAAGAAGAAAGATGTGACCTGTCCCACTGAAAAAGGTACCAAGCCATGTGGCTAACATATACTAGAATAATGGGTTAATATAAGTTATAAGAGTTAAAAAGAAGCCCAAGCTAAGGGGCCAATCAGTTTATAACTTATGGAGACCTCTGTATGATTTTCTTTGGGACCTTACCAGCTGTGGGAACTGGGCAGGACAGAAACCCCAAAAAGCAGGCCCTCATGTTACAAATGGTGCCAATGTGTGAACAACTGCATCCACATAAAGCCTGACAGAGCTTGGGAAGTAATTCTAGAGAAAGATAACAGCATTACACATGGTTTCTTGGTAGCAGCAATTTCTCGGTTCTGCTCTGCTTGCTAGAGGCAAGCAAGTGCTCTTATCTAAGAGAGGCTTCCTGACTCAGCTTTAGCTGCAAAACCCTGAAGCTCTTTAAGAGGTCCTGCCACGAAACACTTAAATGGTGTTGATAAAAGCTGACCACATGCTTGTTGGTTTTCAGCTGTAGCAGGAAAAAAGCTGTGCCATTTTAAAATGCCGGCTTTCTGGGCCATCGTGCTAGGGCAAACTCTGACTCTTTCAGGCAGGCAGTCCAACTATGGAGCATTTGAGTGTTGTTTGTGAGCACACTGTTGCAGCTTGTTTACTGGCAGGGACCTTGAAACACCATAGAGTTGTGGCAATAAACATGGCTCCGGTTGTACCTCCCCCATGAGCCTGGAATCTCATAAAGCTAAGGAATGGGATGGATCCAGACATCAAAGCCATGGCTTTAATCCTCTCCATATTGCCTAGCAAATTAAAGACTCATGTGGTCAGAAAAAAAGGGAGATATACAGTAAAGAGAGAGTCAAAGAGGAAGAAAACCTCTAAATGTAGGCTTAAGGTTAAGGTCATTAAAATAAAAAAAGAAAGAAAGACAGAAGTTGGGTATGTTGGTACATGCCTTTAATCCCAAAGCTTGGGAGGCAGAGGCAGAGAAACCTCTGTGAATTCAAGGTGAGGTGGCACACGCCTTTAATCCCAGCACTTGGGAGGCAGAGACAGGCAGATCTCTGTGAGTTCAAGGATAGTCTGGTCTATAGAGTGAGTCCCAGGACAAAGGTGCACAGAAACCTGGTCTCAGAATAGGCAGGAACCTGGAACCCCTGCGGGTCCGAGTGCGAGTTTGACACCTGTGAGGAAGTAAGCAGGTCCTCTGCAGGTTCGGGTGCACCTGATCCTGGGACCTCTGAGGCAGTAGATCAGAACCAGAAATCTTTCCAGGTCCAACTCTAACCCAGTGGCTCCTGCAGGCGGAAATCCAGACCAGGATTTACAGATACAGGTCAATGCTGGTAATCTCAGCCAAAGTTGCCCTGAGGCAAGGAACTCCACCTTGGGCAACAAATTCCACAGGATAGAGAGGGCCAGAGGAAACAAGCTCCTCCAGGAGCAGAAGCCAGGAGCAAATCGAGCCCTGGGAGCCAACCCAGTCCTGGGACACTGGCAGACCATGGTCTTGTGGCCAGCTGCCCACTGCCACCACTTGGGGGACCTGTAGCATTTTATTTTTACCATAACAGTTACCTTGCCTATCTCTTGTTGATCTGCATTCATTAGTCCAATGCCAGCCTTTTCCACACCTTCTGCATACTGCAGAAGGCTGGGCCTTCTGTTTAGATTATCTCAAGAAAATGCATTGATTCTAGGAATATCTTGTCGACAATTCATTTTCAAATGACCTTGTAGATGACAAAACATCTGACATTTGGATTTTTAAACAATTTCTTAGAAATTACTTCTGTCAAAGCAGTTTTATAAGTGTGAGATCTAATATCAGCTATATTCTTAATCCATCCATCTATTGGTGCTAATCTTGCCTTCAAAGGCCTAATTACCCTTTTGCATTCTGAATTAACATTTTCAAAAGTCAAAGATTCAGTTAATATCTGTCTAAATTTCTGGATCTGATATCATTCTATTTACAGCTGAAGTCAATCTTTGTAAATAATTGGTGAAGGCTTCTTTTTGGTCTTGCATAATTTTAGTAAATGACTCATACAACTTTCCTGATTCTTCAACCCTGTCCTAAGCACTCAAAGCTGCTGTGCTACATAGAACCAAGACGTGATCACCAAATGTAATCTGTCTTTGCAAATCAGCATATTGGCCTCAACAAGTAGCTGATTTGGGGAAAATTCAATACTTCTATTTCTATGTTGTTCTATGACCCTAACTTCCTCTCTTCACCATGTTTTCCATTGTAAATGAGGACCAGCTTCCAATATTGTTGTAACTAAGTCTTTCCAATCTTGTGGAAAATTTCTATTCCTAGTTGCATACAAAGGGTGTGTGCATACCTTATGAAATGACTGCTTCCTTAAATCTCTTCAAATCTAACATTTCTACAGGATCCCCATTAACTTCTGAATAGTCATGGGGATGCCTATTATCTGGAGATTGTTCTTCTTTGGACTCTGGATAAATTAAGTTTCTTTTTTAAAGAACCCTATGCCTTTCCTCTTCAGTTTCATAATTTAACAGTATGGTGGGTTCTGCTCTAAATTCCACTGTCTGAGTCTGAGTGTTTTCTTATTTTTATTAGTAGGTCTTTCTGAAGCTTGTATCTTATCAATAGTAAGTCATTCTAAGGTTTGTATCATCAGTCAAATTTTTCTTATTTTCATTAGCCAATCTTTCTAAAGCTTGTATCTTATTAATAGTAAGTCTTTCTAAAGTTTGTATCTTGTCAGTCAAATTTTCATATTTGGCACAGTTATCAAACCATTTTTAAGGATAAAATATGAATTAACAACCTGACAATAATTATGGTCAACATTATATGAATCCCAGCAAAGTTGTTTATTTCCTCATTTATCATTTTGTTCCATTTTAAGCCATTCATAGTAGCACTAAACAGGATCATAAGTCCCTGCTTTATATTTTGATTTTTAATATAGGAAAGATTTTTCTCTCTTTTTAAAAACTTAATTGCTGTGGGAGCACATACTGCTCCTTCAGCCAATAGCCTTTAGGATACCAGCCCACCTGGGCACGGTCTCTGATACTGTTAAAGCAGCTGTAAACATGTGTCTATTCTCTCTTGCTTCCGGCTCCCTCCAGCTGCTAGACTCTGTTCCTGTTCACACAGAAGACTGTTATCTAGGACAGTGATCTGTAAGTTTTCCTCTTAAATAAATAATCTTTTTTATTATTCATAATTATGAAGTGGTATGGGATTGTTTTTTTGACTTACATCATCATCTGGCACCCAATGTTTGGTTTTAGAAATCATGGCTCTGCTTCATGCTCCCAGGCTTTAAGCATGCCTGATTTGGCGTTGAGTCTTCCCTCTGTCTGCCTCGGCCATGGCCTGTGCTTGGAGCCAGCAGTTCACATAGAATTCTTGTGCAGTGGCTTTTCTTGCTACAGATCAGCTGTGGTTATTATATTATCTTATTACACACCTCGGAGCAGCTTCAAGTTCCCACACGCTTATCCCAGTGCCTGGGCCCTGCCACTGCATACCATGCAGAAATTCAGACAGGATACAGGCTTTCCCAGGAGACTTCTGTTATCTTGTTTTCCCTGTGCTCCTGCAGTTGGTGACCAATCAGGGCCCACTGCAATCCACACAGTCTGTGATTTTTGATCTAAGCATATTTTTTAGCATTTCCCTCTAAAATCAGATTCAGACCAGTCACGTGACTCCAAGTGCGCTGCTGGGCCCAGCTGGGTTCGTTTTGTAGGTGACCTGCAACACCTACTGGCACATAATGATTATTGCACCTAATCCAGCTAATAAACCACAGGTAAGATTTAAAATCTAAAATATAAATCATAAGTTTCTAATTTAAAAGGGCAATATGTCAGACAACTGTCCAAGGTTTCAATAGCTTCTTACATCATGTATGAGGTTTTACAAGACCTATATTATTACCACTCTACATCACTATTTTTGATTCTGGGGATTAGTCTTGTCCTCAATATTTTTTTCTTAAAAATATGGTTTCACAATAGGGCTAAGAATGAGGCTTTTTTAGAAATGGTACATTATTTACTGACTGATACCAGGCTTCTCAAAAAAAAAAAAGAGGTTGGAACTATGAAGAAGGATGTGACCAATTTAACTAACAAAACTCAGTCAACTGAGGTACTTTTAGAAATGGTACAGATTGACAGTAATTTATTTAAAGTAAGATTCAGCACTCTGGAGAAGGAAACAGCCGATTTGGCACATAAAACCTAATCAATGACAATGGGTGCTGAAAGATTATTTGAAAGAATTCACACTATTGAGTGTATTAATCAGACTCTGTCAAAGGGGTATGACAGATTGACTGATAGAATGTCTATCCAGGAAGATAATATGCATGCTATGAAGATTATGTCCAACGATGAGACATTATCTCTACTGGACAGACTTCATACCCTGGAATCCTCAATGTGGGCATTAGAACAGAACTCTGGACAGGAGATCCAGACATTACAAAAGGCAGTGGTAAATAGACTTGCAAAGACTGAGGAACTTATTGAATTTGATGACCAGGGACAAAAGGTACAAAAGCAAAATTTAACCTTGTTGGTATGTAAAAATCTCCAGGATAGCTTCCTCAGAGTTCTGCCTGCCTTTCCAGTAATAACATCAGAAAAAGTATCTGGCCCCAAGTACCCTAAGGTTGTCAAAGAATATACATGGGAGCCCAGATGTATGACTGATCTAAAGGAAGTTAAACAAGCAATTGTAGCTTACAGACTACATTCATCCTTTGTTAGGGAAATGGTCAAAACGTGGTATTTCAGTAACAAAGCAATGCCTCAAGATTGGGCTCAGTTAATCTCAGCAGTCCTAGAAAGTGGACCACAATTACTTTGGAGGTGCTTTTTTAAAAGGAAGCTAGAATTTTAGAGCAACAGGAAAAAGCAAAATAACTAAGATTTCCCTAGATCAAATTCTAGGAAAAGGACTTTACTCTGATTCTCAGAATCAAGCTCTTTATGAAGACCACACCTTGTCCCTATGTAGCACAGTGGCTTTAAAGGCTTGGGACAGGATTCAGGAACAAGAAAGAGAGTTGAATCATATCTTAGGTTTAAACAGGGTCAGAAAGAATCTTTTAGTGACTTTTTGCAAAGACTAACTAAGGCTGTACAAATAGGGTTAACTGCCCAGAAGCTAGACGTATCATAATTGAATCTTTAGCTTATAAGAACGCCAACATAGAATACAAAAGGATCCCTGGGCCTTTAAAGATCAGATCAGCACCCATGGATGAATGGGTCTTGCATGCAATGAATGTTGAGACACTTGATTATTGTACTGAAGCTTGGGTAGGAGAAGCAATTTTCCAATGGCAAGAGAAGACATCAAAATACCAAATTTTAATTGTGGAAGAATGGGACATCTGAGAAGGGATTGTAAACAATGGATTCCTAGGAATGATGCCTCCACTGGGAATAGCAGAAATAGGGGGACTCAGCCTTCAGGTATATGTAGGAAGTATGGCAAAGGCCAACATTAAGCCAATGAATGTAGGTCAACGAAAGATAGACAAGGCAACCGATACAATCAGGAAACAGTGTGGTGAAAGGGCATAAACAACAAGCAAATATTATTAACCCGGCTAGCTTTAATATCAGCTTTAATAAGGGGAAGAAGGGGGAGCTTACAAAACCAGGGTTCCAGCGACGAGCAGGAAATAAAAGGGGGCAAACAAGTACACATGGATGGTTTTATAGGACATTTGGGGCCCCGGGGCAAACACCCCCCCAAACAAGGTGAGTGGTTTGATGTGGGAGTGTCATATATCAATCTGTTGATTTCATTGGTTAAAATAAAGAAACTGCCTGAGCCAACCCTTAGGTTGATAGGCCAACCCTTAGGTGGGTGGAGTAGACAGAAGAGGATTCTGGGAGAAGGAAGCTGAGTCAGAAGGAGTCGCCATGATGTTCCCAGTCCCTGCAGATGCAGGCTAGAATCTCCCCGGTAAGCACACCTTGGGGTGCTACACAGATTATCAGAAATGGGTTAGGTCGATATGTAAGAGCTAGCCAATAATGGGCCAGGCAGTGATTAAAAGAAAACAGTTTTCGTGTAATTATTTCAGGGCTTAAGCTGGGCCATGCGGGCGGCCGGGTACAGGGGCACAGCCAGGCCGCTCCTCTTACAACAAATTGGCGCGCCAACGTGCTAATGAACTCCATGTAAAACCTGAGAGGGCTTAAAAAGGACATAGAAAAAATTTAAGACAGCTTTTTGCTGTTTCTGGGTTGCGTACTGCAAAGAAATTGTCCTGACTCAGCAGCAGGAAAAAACTGGCTGTTTTAAAATGCCGGCTTTCTGGGCTGTGCCGCCATTACGATTTCTGCCTGGCTCCTGTGGGAGACAGAGCTTTTGAATGGAGCATTTGGAATAAACTGCTTTGGCTTGCTTGATGATAATGTGGACTGCTTTGTGCCTGGAACTCTATGCAGCTCAGGCTCACCAAATGGCTCTGGGCAGGAGCGGCTCAGCTCTGCCATACTGCAGACTCAGGCAGTAACTACCGTAATTACCTTAATGACAGCACACTTAAGGTTTCTACTGGGCAGAATGCAGGCGGTACCGTATTAACTGTACAAGAAGCAACTTAACTTTTTAAGAACTGCTTAACATTTTAAGAAATGCTCCTGGATAGTAAAAAAATTACAGACTCACAATAAAACAGATTCAGACAGACCACTAAATGAGTCACAATGTTGGATAAATGTATGTAGGCTTGAGAGAGAAATAAATATATATAGAGATAAAATAAAGTTAATGCCTTTAAAAATAAAAAGGTAAAGTCTTTAAAGAGACAGAGTACAGATAGTTATAGATTAAGAAAAATAAAGTAAAAATAAGCCACGTAAAAATGGAAAATTCACAGAGAGTCTGGATTATGTACATTGTGTTTTCTTTAAAATTTTTGACTGTGAAGGAGCTAAGTACAGAAAGACATTTCATTATATGGGCTGCCAAATGGAACCAGAATGGATATCATGAGGGTAGGACTTCAAAATTTGGGTCTAAGGATATGATGCTTCGGAAAGGGTCTTCTTTTGTTTTCACAGAGGATGAGACCCTATGGATTTCTTCTATTCCGATTTGGTATGATAGACCACGCCCTCCTGAAAGGTTGCTGTGATCACCCTCAAAAAATTACTTCACTCAACTGCCAACTGAGATGACCCTGACACACAGGTTATACCATGAAAGACCTAATTAACGACGCCCCCGTTCAGCAGGAAGCAGTTTGGAGAGAAAACTGCGCCCATGTTCCCAAATAGGGTTTATAAACGTTTTTTTATATTTAAAGGGGGATATGTTATAGATATAAATAATTTGCATTGGTGTGGATTTTAAGGTCAATTTTGTTATATGTATATGTATTTCTGATCTTGATCAAGGTATTGTGATTGTGTAGTTCATTTTTAAAATGTAATGTATAATTAGGAAATATAGGTTGTTGATGAATAATCATAAATAATAGTCAAGCTTATAGTCATGTTAGATTTCCTAGATATATAGAGATATATTTCAATTAGATAGACATTCTTCATATCTCTCAAAGATTGAAGAATATGGCATTTAAAGTGTTTTTAAGAATTTAGGACTTTTCATGACAATGAGACACATCTGCTCCTGACAGTGCCAATCTACTTCGAGAGGAAGATGGGCATCGAAGAGGATCCTTATGGAATTAGATAGCCATTTGGGCAAGAGACTGTTCTTGCCTGGACTGTTGCATAAACTGGACACAAAGAACCCGCAGAGAGAGGACTGCTGAACTTGCCTAAAGGTGAGATGGTCTTTCGGGGTTCCTGATTCATGAAAGAGTCTACGAGACATTCTGCAGGATGCAGGACACAGCAAAAAATGACTGAACTGTCTTTGGAATTTCCTGCTTCATGGAACTGTCTGCTGGATACTATGGGCCTGAAGGCCGAAGATGGATGCCCCACTGGTACAGAGGAACTTTGGGTGACTGTCCAGGCAGCGAGATGTCTCTGTCATTTCTAGAATTTGGATTTCTTGTTTTTTTAAATAGTATTATATCCTTCTGGAGTCTTTGATGGAGTTGAAGAATGGTTAGTTATAGTTCTCCTTAGTTATGATAAAAGATAAAGTAAATATAAATATTGTAACTGTAATTCTTACTTGATAACTGTTTTGTTATATGTGATTTTACTATGTTAAAGCTTTTCTTTTTTGTTTAAACAGAAAAAGGGGAAGTGATGTGGGAGTGTCATATATCAATCTGTTGATTTCATTGGTTAAAATAAAGAAACTGCCTGAGCCCATTAATAGGCCAACCCTTAGGTGGGTGGAGTAGACAGAAGAGGATTCTGGGAGAAGGAAGCTGAGTCAGAAGGAGTCGCCATGATGTTCCCAGTCCCTGCAGATGCAGGCTAGAATCTCCCCGGTAAGCACACCTTGGGGTGCTACACAGATTATCAGAAATGGGTTAGGTCGATATGTAAGAGCTAGCCAATAATGGGCCAGGCAGTGATTAAAAGAAAACAGTTTTCGTGTAATTATTTCAGGGCTTAAGCTGGGCCATGCGGGCGGCCGGGTACAGGGGCACAGCCAGGCCGCTCCTCATACAACAGTGGTTGAGATTTCCCATCACTGTGGGGTACCTTTTGCAGGCCCCCAAGATGAATGTGGTTCAGTCATTCCCAGTTACTGTCTCACCAGGGTAATTAAAAAATTCCAATTCCTGCTGTTAACAATACTGGTCTGAATGATGGGTTATAAATGTGGAGGATGAGTCAAAAACTCCAGTGGGACAGAGAAAACATATATTCTGGAAGACTTCTATAAATGGTCAAAGACCAAATCTAAGAGTGTGTATAAATGTTTTTTTATTGAAGGCTTATTAAACATTGTTGAAATTGGGGTGCCGGGGTTTGCGTCCCCAACACCCCGGGCCGCCTGGCTAGCTTATGCCCGAAATAACAACACACAAACTATATTCATTTAAACACTGTTTGGCCCACTAGCTCTAGCCTCTTACGGGCTAACTCTCGCACCTGGTCTAACCCATTTCTAATATTCTGTGTTAGCACCCCAAGGTGCGCTTACCGGGGAGATTCTAGCCTACGTCCATCTTGGGTCGGTCGGAGCTTCATCGCGAGCATGCCTCAGAGAGCCGAGCGATCCCCTCAGGCCCGCGAGAGAGGAGGCTGACTTCTCTGAGCGGAGCTGCATCATTTTCTGAGCTCACTTCCTCTTCCTGTCCGCATACTATTCTGTTTACTCCTCCCACCTGTTTTAACCTATTAGGGCCAGCCAAGCAGTTTCTTTATTTTAACCAATGAAATCAACAGATTGATATATGACACTCCCACATCAAAACATGGGTGTGGATGTAAGTATCATTACTCCAAAATCTTGGCATCCAAATTGGCCTCTTCAAGAGGTAGATGTTCAGTTCCTGGGAATTGGAACCCTATCTTGGGTAAAACAAAGCACGAGATGGGTTGAATGCATAGGGCCTGAAGGGCAAATAGGAAGACTAAGGCCATATATAGCCAATATTGCAGTGAATTTGTAGGGTTGTGACCTATTGCAGCAATGGAATACCCAGATTAACATTTATGCAGCCTCAAAACTTATGTTTCTAAGGAAAATATTAGAAGATATTATAGACAATGGACACCAGCCATTCAGGCTATACATGAGCACAAAGCAATTGATAAACCTTCAGAGGTACCAACAGCCCTATCTTTAAAATGGTTAACTGAGAAACCAAATAGGGTTAAGCAGTGCCCTCTAGCTGAGTAAAAGTTGCAGGCTTTAGAACAACTGGTATAAGAGCAACTAGATGCTCGTCATATTGAAGACTCAACCAGTCCTTAGAATTCTCCTGTATTTGTTGTTAAAAAGAAATCTGGAAAATGGAGAATGGTGACAGATATAAGAGCTATCAACAAGGTTATTCAACCTATGGGCCTTCTACAGTCTGGAATTCCTCTGCCTTCTCTGTTACCAAAGGACAGCCTCTTATAGTTATTGATTTAAAGGATTGTTTCTTCACTCTATCCTTTACAAGAAAAGGATAGAGAAAAGTTTGCCTTCACAGTGCCTAGTTATAATAATTCTCAGCCTACTAATAGATATCAATGGACTATCCTCCCACAGGGAATGCTCAGTAGCCCTACACTGTGCCAATACTTTATCAGCCAGCCATTGGAAATAATATGTAAGCAATTTCCTAAATTGATAATCTACCATACATGGATGACATTTTGTTATCTGATTCAAATACAGATACTTTAGAAATGATGTTTGAAGAAGTAAAGAAAGTCTTGCCTAAATGGGGATTACAAATTGTTCCTGAAAAGATTCAAAGAGGAGATTCTCTCAATTACCTAGGTTACAGAATAGGATTACAGAAAATTACAACACAAAAGGCACAAATTAGGAGAGACCGATTGTGGACTCCTAATGATTTTCAAAGTTTATTAGGAGACATTTCCAGTCTATGACTGGCTGTTGGGATAACACCTGATCTAATAATTCATTTAAACAAAACCTTAGATGGTGATAAAAACTTGAGTAGTCCAAGAGAATTAACAGCTGAAATAGAAAAGGAATTGACAATTGTTGAGGAGATATTACAGGAAGCACAAGTGGACAGGGTGAATCCCAATCTTAATTGTATTCTACTCATATTGCCTTCCAGAATTTCTCCTACAGGAATTTTAATGCAGAGGGATGATATTATCTTAGAATGGTTCTTTTCACCACATAAACCAAGTAAAAAATTAAAAACTTATGGAAAGGTCTATGAATTAATTATAAAAGGTAAATTGAGACTTCATCAATTAACAGGTACAGACCCAGCAGAGATTATAGTACCTTTTACTTCTGATGAAATAAAAGTTATGGGAAGACAATGAACCCTGGCAAAGGGCTTATGCTAATTTTGGGGGAGAAATTAATAGCAATTATCCCCAAATTGATAGACTTAACCTTATAAAGAGAACTTCTTGGCTTCTTCCCTTAATTGAACATGATGTACCAATAACTGGAGTGCTTACATTTTATACTGATGCAAATAAATCAGGGAAGGCAGGTTACAAATCAGAAGAATTAAGTAAGGTAGAACAAAGACCTTATAATTCTGTCCAGAAGGAAGAATTATATGCTATTCTTATGGTATTAAAGGATTTTAAGAACCTCTCAATAAGGTTACAGATTCACAATATGCAGAAAGAGTTGTCTTGCATATTGAAACTGCTGAGTTTATACCAGATGATACAGAATTGACTTCATTATTTATCAGGTGCAAGACATAATCAAGAATAGGCTTTGTCCTATATACATAACACACATCTGATCCCATATGAGTCTGCCATGTCCTCTAGCACAAGGTAATGCAGAAATTGATCAATTATTGATTGGAAGCATGTTTCAGGCCTCTGAATTTCATAAAAAAAATCATGTCAATAGCAAAGGTTTAAAGAAAGAGTTTTCTATTACATGGCAACAAGCTAAGGAGATTATAAAGAGATGTCCTACTTGCTCTTTCTATAACCAAACACCATTGCCTGGGTACTCAAAGGAATGAAATCTGGCAGATAAATGTGTTCCACTTTACAGAATTTGGTAAATTAAAATATGTACACCACACCATAGACACGTATTCAGGTTTTCAATGGGCTACTGCCCTGAGCTCAGAAAAGTCTGATTCAGTAATCACACATTTATTGGAAGTTATGGCCATCATGGGTATAACCTGCACAAATAAAAACAGACAATAGTCTGGCATATGTATCTAAGAAAATGAAATGGTTTTTGCTTATTATAATATAAAGCACGTTACAGGTATAACAAAGAATTCTACATGTCAGGCAGTTATAGAAAGGTCAAATAGTACTATAAAGAATATGCTGAGGGGCTGGAGAGATGACTCAGTGGTTAAGAGCATTGCCTGCTCTTCCAAAGGTCCTGAGTTCAATTCCCGGCAACCACATGGTGGCTCACAACCATCTGTAAAGAGGTCTGGTGCCCTCTTCCGGCCTGCAGGCATACACACAGACAGAATATTGTATACATGATAAATAAATAAAATAAATATTAAAAAAAGAATATGCTGAACAAACAGAAAGGACTGGAAAATACCCCCAGAAATAGATTGCATAATGCTTTATTAACCTTGAATTTTCTTAACACTAATGAGAAAGGAACAACAGCAGCAGAGAGGCATTAGATAATGGAAAAAACTTCTGAATTGAATCAATCAGTATATTTCAAGGATGTATTGACCTCACAATGGAAACCAGGAGATGTGCTATGTTGGGGAAGGGGTTTCACTTTGTTTCCACAGAAGAAGAAAAATTGTGGATACCATCAAAATTAATAAATATTTACTTTGAAAAGCAGAAACCTATTGAAACAAGAAATGACACCTCATCCACAATGGTGACAACCATACAGGTGGTAAGGAAAGCCATATAGGGTTAGGGCATGGTTAAAGAGACCCCAGATGTTTGAATGCTGACAGAAGGAAAAAATAACTATCCACTAAGGATCTAGAAAACTAAATATGGATTATGAATCCAGGTACTGGTTACACTTAACATTTACACACACACATATATACACACATATTAATATATTCAGCTTGTTTTGGAGTTGGACAATGGCTCTGTACTTCTCTAAATCCAAGCATGTTGTTAAAAGAAACATTCCAAGTTTCTGTCTCATATCAGGAGCCATCTGGTATGGGACAGAAGTAAGACTTTAGGGAAAATTTTACTTTCTCCATGCCTACTTTGTCTATATCATATTCTTCATTGAATGTATGTTTATGTTGTTGGGTCCAGGGGAGTCACGCAAAGATGGGAACACCACCAAGTCTAATAAGCCAGAAGCAAACTTTATTCCAGAAACCAGATCACAGGAAAACCAGAAGCAAACTTAAAAATAAACAAACAAATAAATAAAAAACACCATGGGGCACAGAAGCTTATCAGCTAGCTAAGACCAGAGCCAGAGATGGTATTTGTTAGGCTGTGACAAAAGGCTAGTTTCTGAACACACCTTTTATAGCAGGGGCACCAAGCATTAGATCTGAGCAAAGAAATTTTTATGATCTTGCCCCCAACCCACAGATCAATCAACATAGACCCTAAAAAGGGGAGTGAGGCCTAATGTCCATGGGTAACTAGGCAGATATCATGAAGTATGTTTTAGAGTAGTTTACAGCGAAAGTCACTAATTGCAAGAAAACAGGTGTCTTTAGCAATTAGTCAGAAAAGGAACTGCTAGTAATACCAGAAGGTTAATAAATTAGAATTAATTGGTTCTAAAGCTGAGAACTTAGAAGATAGCAGAAAGTTCTTCACACTATCTCAAGGTAAAACTCAGACACAGACTGCCATTTTTTTTTTTTTTTTTTTTTGGTTTTTCGAGACAGGGTTTCTCTATGGTTTTGGAGCCTGTCCTGGAACTAGCTCTTGTAGACCAGGCTGGTCTCGAACTCACAGAGATCCGCCTGCCTCTGCCTCCCGAGTGCTGGGATTAAAGGCGTGCGCCACCACCGCCCGGCCAGACTGCCATATTTTACAACCTCCATTATCAGAGCTCATTAGTTAAACCAGGTGTTTGCACCATGGTCACTGTTTCTCCTGGTACCTCCAGGCAGTGTATACTGAAGCCCATGTCTCCCCTTTGATGGTGCCAGTTTCCCATAACAGAGACAGTGCCTAACTGAGAGGTCATGTATCTCTGTCTCCTAAAGATTAACTCAGTTCATATCTGTTGTTCATCAGGAATGGCCAGGACACTACCCTCTGTTTGCAGAGAGAAGCTCTGCCCTGTAAATAGAACAACCAGTTGTAAAATGAAATGACCTAGGCTGATGGAGGCTTCCCAAGCATCTGAGAAAATAGCTCACTGTGAATGACTGATCCTTGATCTGCTGAGAAAGCTGCTGATAGTCTGTTCTTGTTCTCCTAGACTTATAACTTTATATTTCTTTATTTCTACATTTTTATTTCTGGAACCTATATTTTTATTTTCTTATTCTTAGGCTCTTCAATATGAATGATGTTTAAGTTTTCCATGATGAACAATAGATTTTCCTACAGATCCTTTTCTTGCAGTAATCTTTGAAGTTTCCAGGAAGAAGAAGATGGGGCCCCACAGCAACAACTCCACCCAGTTTAGATGACATTGTTATGCTGACAGTGCTACTATAAGACTGTTTTTTTTTTTTTTTGGTACCAGCTGCTGAAATGGTGCACCTCCTCAGGAAATTATGGCCAGAACTCCAAATAAGAACTTTGAAAAAACAAAACAAAACAAAACCCTATTGACTGCTCAGAAATTGTTTGCAACTATACTAGACAGTAATTTTGACACCTAACCGTCACTTTACTTTTGCAGGATCCCATTAAGAGAACATTGCCCCCATGACAGCAGGAAGCAATTCTAGAGGATAATGCCCCCATCTCAAAAAAGTTTGTCCTTAGGGTTGGGAACACTGTTTAGGGGTTGTTGATTATTACTTGTACTAGATAGAGGGTTGGGATGAAAGCTGTGTTTGTTCAAAAAAAAAAGGATAATAGTGGGTAATAATAGTGGGTAATAGAGTGAACACTTGTGAGCTATTATTTATGGATAATTTGCATTACATTGGTATAGTTTTGTATGTTGATACAAGTTCAAATTATATTTGTTGTTTTCATTTACATTATTTGTACACCTATGCAAAGTTATTCTGTCAGATTGTATATATGCATGTTTCTACTTCTGTTTAGGACATTTTATACACCATACAACTTTTAGGATATACTTTCATATTGCATTATATATTACTCTTACCTCTGATCAACATACATATAGATTGTTTACATTTTGAGGTCATTGTCCTCATTTGTTGCACATTTGTTTACAGATTATTTAATATTCTAACATGAAATTTTAGTCTTTAAGTTATACAGGTATTAATTATTATAGGTCAATAGTTGTTCATGTTTGTTGTACATACAGTTAGATCAATTAGGTTCTTTAGATACATAGAGATTGTAGTCTATCTAGACAGGTAATCTTCAACCACTTCAAGGATCTGTAGAACATGGTATTTAAATAACTTAGGGTTCTGTTGACATGAGACATAATTGCTCCTGACAGTACCAATCTATTCCTGAGAGAATGTTGAGCACCGAAGACACTCCACTTGGAGCTTGTTTTCTTCTTAGTAAAACTGGCCTTTGGGCAAGGAAATAGCTAATTGTCTCCATCATATATTGCTCGCTTTGACAGCTGCTTGATTGCACTTCCTGCCTGCTCAAGTAATATTATCTCCCTTCTCAGGCCTTCGATGGGGTTGAAGATTAGATAGTTGTAGTTACTGTAGTCTTATGATCTAGCCAAACCATTTCCTTCCTTCCTTCCTTCCTTCCTTCCCTTTCTTTCTTTCTTTCTTTCTTTCTTTCTTTCTTTCTTTCTTTCTTTCCTTCTTTCTTTCTTTTCAAGACAGGGTTTCTCTGTGGCTTTGGAGCCTGTCCTGCCTCTGCCTCCCGAGTGCTGGGATTAAAGTCATGCGCCACCACCGCCTGGCACCATTTCCTATATAAGACTTAGACTCCATAGGATAGAATGTTTATTAAAATATTTAGCATATGTTCCTTGCTTAATATTGTTTATGCTGGTTATAATTCTAATTATACTTGATATCTGTTCCTAGTGTATATAGTTTTGTATTGGGTTTGGAATTCTCTTATTTAAACAAAAGGGGGAGGTGCTGTGACAGTCCAGTGAGGGAGGCTGGGGGAGGCCCACACGGTGGGAAATGAGGGCATAGCCAGTGGTGGGGTGGCTAGCCCCGCATTGTTTTAGGGCTGGGGACAGGCAGCAGCTGAAGGCTGCTGTAGAAACACTGCAACAGAAAACTCTCAAATGTGGAAAAATAGGTGTGGATGTCCTGTGGGGAGGGAGACACAGCTGGCCGCTGGAGGCAGTGGTGGTGTGGTTTAATAATACCTCAAATTGGGCACCAGATGTAACAAATATCTAAATTCTTCCAGTATAATAAAATTTGAAGTCAGAAATTGAGATAAAGACCTGATAAATTTAAAAACAAAAGAAAGCCAACTGGTTAATTCTCCCTGTTTTTACAAACCACCTGCCCCGGAAATCCTCTTTCCTCTTCCTGTCCTCTCTAGCAGACATCTTTAGTCCTCCAAGAACTCTATGGCTAATTCCAGCCAGCCAGCCATTGACTCTATCCTTTGATTCAAGGTTCCTTTATTGGCACAGTGGAATGGTTGTATGAACAATTCTCTTGCAACAGAGGTCAGCCTGCCTTGGCTTCCTCAGTGCTAGGATTAAAGGCATGTGCCATATTTTTTTTTCTTTTTTCTTTTTTTTTTGGTTTTTCAAGACAGGGTTTCTTTGTGTAGACCAGGCTGCCTTCAAAGTTACAGAGATCTGCCTGCCTCTCCTTCTCAAGGGCTGGGATTAAAGATATGAGCTGCCACCTCCTGGCCATGTAATTTATTTTTAATTGGAAAAGTAATTGTTTCCCCCAGATGAGGCTATAGGCCCAGAACATAGCTTTGAGAAAATAATCTCTTGGAGTATGTGGTGTGAGAAGATATTAAAGAGATGCCTGTAGACACGTATCTTTATGGAAGTTAATTCCTTTATGGAACAGAAAGCCACAGGGTTGGCTACAAAGTCATTATTACCCTCACTGAGACCATTCAATGGGCACCTTTCCCTTCAAGCCCAGGCTCACCTGGGAGAACTGGAGCTCAGCAAAGATCAGAGTGTTGGTATCTATGCAGATTTGGAGTGAGCCTTTCTGGTTCTCTGTGCCCGTGCCATGATGTGGAAGGAGAAACATCGTACAGCAGCCTTTGCATCTCCTAGTGCATATCACCAGGACCCTGGCCAACTTTTGGTCAACATCCTCCTTCCTTCCAAGGTTGCAGCCATGTTCTGAAAAGAACCTCAGAAGGAGATGGAAGAGGATATCAGAGGGGAACGGATTGAATGAGCAGGCAGTCAAAGTTATTGCTAGTAGCACTCCCCCTTCAGAGCCGACAGAGGCATGCCTAAGTTGGGAAGATGTTCTAGAGGGGACGGGTCCACAGTATTACCAGGAGGATAGGACTGGGACCATTCATGGGAACAGGGTAATTTCATAGAGAGAAAATAAAATTGCTCTTCCCTGGAGCTATCAATAAAAAGTTCCTAAAATTCTTCACCAGCCCTTCTATTGGGGGCAGACCAGACCTATCAGATGGCACAAAACACTTTATAATCAAGGGAAAATAAATCTTTTTAAAAAGATCATTAAACAGTTTGTCAGGAGAACAACTCATGAATAATTGTCGGTGGGAGGTACCAGGGGAGGTACCAGGGGAGGACTGGCAAATAAACCTCACATGCCCAAGCCCAGGGATGTAAGATCCTGCTTAGAATTGGCAGACACCTCCACAACAGTTTTCCCTCCCTCCTTTCCTTCCACCTCTCCCCCACTTCCTTTCTCCTCAAAGGGTAAGGCTCCCATGGGAGTCAACAAAGCATGGCATAAAATCAAGTCGAGGCAGGATTAAGCTCCTCCCCGCTGCATCAAGGCTGAATGAGACAGCCCACAAGGTGGATATTTCCAATACCTGTTCAAAGTGACCCATACCTAGGATGAGTACTCCCTAACTTATGGAAAAATACCGTCCTCCATGCATCAGAATGATTGCCACTGTGGGGCCCCTGAGATCCTGCATCTGCTGGACAGCATCTTAGTGTTGCAGAGGCAACAAGACCAAGGCAACTCTGACAAAAGAAAATCTTTATTTTGGTGATTGCTTAAAGCTTTGAATGATTAATCTGCTACTATGTCAGAGAGAACAGAATATGCATGGTGCTGGACCACTAGCTGAGAGCTGTATCCTGATGTGCAGGCAGAGAGAGAGAGAGAGAGAGAGAGAGAGAGAGAGAGAGAGAGAGAGAGAGAGAAATGAGCCTGGACCTGGCTTGGGCTTTTGAAACCTCAAAGCCCATCCCCCAGTGACACACTTCCTTCAATAAGGCCACACCTCCTAGTCCTTCTAATCCATTGGTTCATATTGTGGTGACCTCCGACTATAAAATTATTTTGTTGCTACTTGATAACTGCAAATTTTCTCCTCTTATGAACTGTAATAATATCCGATGTACAGGATATCTGATGTCACCCCTGTGAAAGAGTCATTTGACCCCCAAAGGGGTCATGATCTACAAATTGAGACCTGCTGTTCTAATCCTTTCAAACAGGTCCTGATGACTAAGCATTCAAATATAAGAGCTTATGGGGCGTTGTCATTCAATCACCACATTCCATTCCCTGACTCCCACAGGCTTGTCACCATAGCACAATACAGAGTGCAGTCAGTCCAACTTCAAAAGTTCCTGTAGTCTGTCACCATCTCAACACTTTTTAAAAGTCCAAAGGGAGACTTTGGTAATCTCTGAACTGAAACCCCATGTAAATCAAAATAAAAAAGCATATCTCTTACTTCCAACAATAACAGACCATTACCATTCCAGAAAAGAGGGCTGAGCAGTGGTGGCGCTGCCTTTAATCTCAGCACAGGGAAGCAGAGTCACGTGGATCTTTGTTCAAGCCATCCTGGTCTACAGAGTGAGCTCCAGGACAGCCAGGGTTATCCAGAGAAACCCCCGTCTCAAAAAACTAAAGAAAAAGGAGAGGAAATGGAGCATAATGAGACCAAAACAAGAACAAATATTAGCAGGGTAAACTCTGAATCTTCCTCCCTTGTCTGATGTCAAAGAGCTCTTTAGATCTCTGTCTCTTTGTTGATTGGAACACACTTCTCTCTCTTAGGCTGGTTCCCCGCCCAGTCTGCAGCTTTCTGTGAAAGGTATCTTATGACTCTGGCATCATCAACAACTTGGGGTCACCGATGCAATTGAGGTTTTACCTTCATAACTTCATATAACAGCCTCTTTGAGCAGGACTCGAATGATGCAGGGGCACCTCTGACACATACCTGGCCTCAGTGTCTTTCCTTAGCCATGGAGGGAGGTTCCATAACCCTCCTATAACCTTCTGTCGTTGACTCTAAAGCCAGAACCACATGACCAAAGATGCCTCGTTCTGCTGATTGCTGGGGCTGGAATATGGCTCCCTCCTTCATTTGCACCTGCATAAGCTCTGTTGTAGATGGTTCCCTTCACTGCTTAGGTTTGCCTTTAATTCCAGACAGGTGGTAGTGGCGCACATCTTTAATCCCTGCACTAAGGAAGCAGAGGCAGGTGGATCTCTGGGGAAAATAAGTTTTCCTCTAATTCCTTTTCACAAGTTGGAAGCTTCACTGGGTGGGGTCTTGCCCTGAGGTCCTCATTTGTTTCATTTAGCATTAGGCTTTTCTTTAAACATTTTTATCACCTTGAGTCCTGGATCTAACTCCATTACACTTCCTGGTGCTCCTTTTCTCCTCAAACTGTGCATTTTGTAATTCTCTTTGTTTAGCTTGTTCCTTTTCATTATCACAAGGGTGATTGCTAATAACCTCAGGAGATAATCAATACTTGACGGTCTTGAAATCTTCTCTGCCAGCACCAAAACGCTTCACGTTTTAGCCTCAGCAGATTTGTAGGACAAGGGCAAAAAGCAGCCACATTCTTTGTGAAAATCACTACAAGAACGGTCTCCAGGCTCCTTACTCATATTGTCTCCTCTGAACTTGTTGAGCGGAGTCCCTGCTGTTCACATTGCCCTTCCCGTTGCTGTCTGTGCTCCTACTAGGATGGCCCATTAAGCTCCACAGGAAGTCTCCTACGTTTTTCTAGCCCAAAGTCCCCAAATCTTCCATATTCTTACAACAAATAGCGTGTCAGGCCTGTCAAAGCATTATGCCACTTTTGGTACTGACTCTGTCCTAATATTCTAAATATAGGAGCCTACCAAACCATCACAGGCAGCCTCTAAATACATCATTAACCTTTAGCACCGGCTACCCCCGGAGGATGGATTGGCAGATATACTCCAGGATTTTCTTGGATGCGGGACAGAGAAAGGGAAAACTCTAGATCGCCCCACTGCTGACCAATGTTACCATGTTGCTGGACCCAAAGTGTTTACTGCTAGTATGTGGTTATATAGCTTCTGTTCTTACTCCCACTACAGGTCTAGATGATGGGATTTTGTATATTGAAACCCTTACCAAACATACACAAAACCTTTAACAAAGCTCAAGGAAATTCTCTTCTGTTAAAACGTTTTAAAATTTTTAGATTATTATTCATTTTATGTATATGAGTGTTGTACCTTCATGTATATGCACCACCTATGTGCCTAGTGTCTCTGGAAGTCAGAGAGGGCATTGGATCCCTGGGACTGCAGTTAGGATGATGTGAACCACCATGTGGACCACAGGCTCAGAAACAAAGCCTGGTCCTTTGCAAGAAAAGCAAGGACTCTTTTGGTTTTGGTTTTTTTTTTTTTTTTTTGCTTTTACGAGACTGGTTTCTCTGTCTAGCCCTGGCTGTCCTGGGGCTCACTCTGTAGACCAGGCTGGCCACAAACTCACAGAGATCCACCTGCATCTGTCTCCCAAGCGCTGAGATCAAAGGCGTGCACCAACACCACCTGGCAAAGGAAGTGCTCTTAATTGCTGAGCATCATCTGGCATCATCTCTAGCCCTTAAAACATTTTAAAAATTACATTTATTTAGTGTGTGTGTGTGGTGTGTTCCTGAGCACCATGGAGCATACGCAGAAGTAAGAGGGTGACTTTGAGGAGTCAATTCTCTCTCTCTCTCACACGCAGGTCCCAGGGATTGAAATCAGGTCATCAGGCTTGTCAGCAAGTGCCTTTACCTGAGCCATCTCACTGACCTGAATTTCCCTTAGTTCTGAAGTTCCCATGATGAGAAAATCAGTTACACAAACAGTACGGCACCAGCTGCCCCTCCTTTAGCTGAAGAGACACTTGTGGTATTTTCAAGATTGAACGCTGTGTATATATTTCTGGTAATTCTGCCAATGTCTTGTCTACAGCAGGCTTTCTCAGACCGACAGTCCCCAAATCATGACATGGAGACTTATTAATAGTTACAAATGCTTTGCCTTATCTTATGCCTGTCCCACTAGCTCGTATAACTTAATTTAACCTGTTTCTCTCTCTCTCTCTCTTTTTTTTTTTTGAAACAGGGTTTCTCTGTAGCTTTGGTGCCTGTCCCAGAACTAGCTCTTGTAGACCAGGCTGGCCTCGAACTCCCAGAGACCTGCCTGCCTCTACCTCCCGAGTGCTGGGATTAAATGCGTGCGCCACCACCGCCCAGCTAACCTGTTTCTCTTTATCTACATTTTGCCTCAGGGCTTTCTACCTTTCTTTCATTCTGTATGTCCTATTCCATATCTGCCTGGCTAGCTCTCTCTCTCTCTCTCTCTCTCTCTCTCTGAGCCGAGATTCATCCTCCTATTTATTTTCTCTGCCTACCAGCCCCACCTTTCCCTCTACTGCCTAGCTATTGGATTTTTAACTTTTTATTAGAACAACTGGATGCCACAGGCAAGAAAAGCAACACATTTTTTTTTTAAAGATTTTATTTACTTATGTATACAGTGTTCTGCCAGAAGAGGGCACCAGATCTCATTATAGATGGTTGTGAGCCACCACGTAGTTGCTGGGACTTGAACTCAGGACCTCTGGTAGAGCAATCAATGCTCTTAACCTCTGAGCCATCTCTCCAGCCCAGTAACACATCTTTATATCATTAAACAAATGCAGCTCGGAGTAACTCTAACCAAACATGTGGAAGACTCGTATGACAAGAACTTTACATCTTTGAAGAAAGAAATTGAAGAAGACACCAGAAAGTGGAAAGACCTCCTATGCTCCTGGGTAGGCAGAATTAATATAGTAAAAATGGCAATCTTACCTAAAGCAATCTACAGATTCAATGCAATGCCCTTCAAAATCACAGCAAAATTCTTCAAAGACCTTGAAAGAACGCTATTCAACTTCATTTGGAAAAGCAAAAAACCTAGGATAGCCAAAACAATCCTGTTCAAAAAAAGAACTTCTGGAGGCATCACAATCCCTGACTTCAAACTCTACTACAGAGCTACAGTACTGAAAATCAAGGGTAAGGAAGCAGAGAGAACTTTCTTTCCTCTTTCTTGCCCTGTAGATAAGCTACCACCTGAAAGTGACCCAGATTGAAAATGGATCTTCCCACCTCAAAGGTGCATCTTCCCACTTCAAATGAATCCCTCACAGGTGAACACAGCCACTTGGGTAGCCAGATGTAGTCATGATGACACCAAGATAGCCATCACAGGGTCCTTGAAAACAGGCAGTTTTGATTCTTGTCCTTGACCAAGACGTTGGAAGTGTCCTTGCTTCTATTAGCAGCTTGGTCTGGGTCTGGCCAGAGCCAGAAGTACTGATCTTGTTCTGATCTCTGATCAATTTCTTTTTAACCCAGCAGTGAGAATGAGTATGGCTACCTGGAAGTTATGTGAACAGTATGACTAAAACCCTAGGCCCTGGCATGGAGCAGTCCACTGACACCTCATGGCTGGGGCAACTGGACTAACCACCTCGCTCCCTTGACTCAACCCAACAAAGCCTGATGAATTGCTGGACAGGGCCCCGTGTGGCAGCCCATCTTTACGATATTCTCATGCTGCCAAGGAGCTCTGCTGGCTTTTTGCTCATGACATATGGGAGCTCTCACCTATGAACATATGGTAAACTCCTTTCTAAAACTCACTCCTGCTGCATTAATCTTTGAATCTTTGAGACAAAGTACATAGAAGCCCCTTGATTTATTGATCTAAGGCAAGAAAGCCTTTGCTGCTCTCAGACGCTATGCTTTGCCTTATATTATATTATATTATATTATATTATATTATATTATATTAGTGACTTGATATAAGGACTTTTTTTTTCCTTTGAGGCAGGATTTCTCTGTATAGCTTTGGAGCCTGTCCTGGAACTCACTCTGATATGGGATTTCCCTCTGTATGCTGTGAATAGCATTGGTTAATAAAGAAACTTCTTAGGCCTGTGCAGGGAATAGAGCTAGGTAGGGGAAACTAAACTGAATACTGGGAGAAAGAGGGCAGAGTCAGGGAGAAGCCATGTAGCCCCACTGGAGACAGATGGCAGAACTTTACCCGGTAAGCCACAGCCTCATGGCGATACAACAATTAATGGAGAGGGGTTAAATTAAGATGTAAGAGTTATCCAGTAAGAAGCTAGAGCTAATGGGCCAAGCAGTGATTTAAGTAATATAGTTTCTGTGTGATTATTTCAGGGCTGAGCAGCTGAGAATTAGTAAGCTGCCTTCGACAACAAATTGGCATGACAATGTAGTCTATTAAAATCCACTTAAAACTTAAAATCTGAGGGAGTTTAAAAAGGAATTCTAGGGGGGAAAAATCAGAGTTGGGCATGGCTTAATGTCGTGGCTCCTTTAAGAGAGGTTTTCCTGATTCAGGGGTAGCAGAAAAAAGCTACAGTTTTGAAATGCCAGCTTTCTGGGCCATGCTGCCAATGCGAACTCTGACTCTTTCTGGAGATCCATATATGGAGCATTAAAATGCAGTTTGTGAACAGAGTGCTACAACTTGCTTAATGGCAACATAGACTGGCTGTGCGCCTAAAAATGGGACAATGTATTTGGCTCTCAGAGGCAGCAAACAGCTCTGCCATGCTGAGCTGGGTGGGGTAGGCAGACTGTGCTGTATATACCCTAGCAATGCCACAGCTTAGTGTTGGGGGATGTAGACCCCCAGACCCTGAATTTCTTGTAAACAACTTGTTTTACCCTGCTCTGAGTGGCCTGCAGCTGAAAGATCCTGAGAGCTGGGGCGTGGCCAGAGCCCTATATAAGCTGCCCCTGAGCACAATAAAGTGGGCATTCTTGGCATTCTTGTATCAAGGATGACCTGTGCCCATGCCTCTCTCTGTCTCTGTCTCTATGTGTTTAAATCTCCAGCTCCCTTGCCCAAGACTTGTGTACCATACTGTAGAGCATGGAGCAGACATGGAACTTTACAACTTAGGTTTTTAAGAAGCACTTAGCATTTTAAGAAGCAGTCCTGGTCAGAAAATAATTATAAATACACAATAAAGACAAATTCAGATTAAAATGATCTCTAAATGGGCCATAGTGTTAGATATATGTACATAGGCTTGGGAGAGAGAGAAAAAAGAGTAGGGAGAGTTATAAAAAGAAGTAAATGATTTAAAAAGGTAAAATCTTTAAAGAGGCAGAGTACAGACAGTCATAGATTAAAGGAGTAAATATAATAAAATAAATATTAAAAAGTAATAGAGTAAAAACAAATAAGCCACATAAAGATTAAATATACTCAGAGTCTGGATTATGTATACTATTGTGTTTTCTTTGAATTTTTTGACTGCAGAGAGACATTTGACTCTGGGGATTGCTAAACTAAACCAACAAATATACTATACTTTAAAGGTATTTTGTCTTCAAAATTTGGGTCTAAGGATATGTTGCTTTAGAAAAGAGGTTCTGCTTTTGTTTCCACAGAAGATGAGGGCCTATTGCTCCTAGACTAATGTGGTTTGATGGACCACGACCCCCCAAAAGGTTGCTGTGAACACCCCCAAAAATTACTTCACCCAATAAACAGCAGGAAGCAGTTTGGAGAGAACTACACCCATATTCCCAAATATTGTTTATAAATGTTTGTTTACATTTGAAGGGGGATATGCTATAGAGATTGCATTGGTATGGATCTTGGTTTATTAATACAAATTTAAGGTCAATTTTGTTATACTGTATATACATATATGCTCTTGATTAAGGTATTATGTTTGTGCAGCTCATTTAAAATATAATATATAATTAAGAAATATAGGTTAATAGAGAATCATCTATAATAGTCAAGCTTGTAGTGATGTCAGTTAGATTCTCTAGATGGACAGAGATGTATTTCAGATAGATAGGCATTCTTCAAACCTTTCAAAGACAGAATGTGGCACTTGAAATGTTTTAAGAACTTAGGACTTTTCATGACAGTGAGACACATCTCCTGGCAGCACCAATCTACTTCAAGAGAAAGATGGGCACTGAAGAGGCTCCTTATGGAGTTGGCTAGCCATTTGGGCAAGCAACTGCTCTTGCCTGGACTGCTTGATGGTATGCTATGTGAACTGGACATGCAGGACCCACAGAGAAATGACTGCTGAACTTGCCTAAAGATGAGATGGTCCTTTGGGGTTCCTACTTCATGAAAGAGTCTGCCAGGCATTCTGTAGGACACAGAAGAAAGTGACTGATAAACTGCTAATGTAGGCAGAACTGTCTTTGAAATTTCCTGCTTCATGGAAAAGTCTGCTGGATACTATAGGCCTGTAGGCTGAAGATGGATGCCCCAACAATACAGAAGAACTTTGGGTGACTGTCTAGGCAGTGAGATGTCTCTGTCAATTCTAGAGTTTTGGAAGCTGCTTATAATGCACTTTCTGTTTACTTAGGTAATATTATATCCTTCTGGAGTCTTTGATGGACTTGAAGAATAGGTAGAAAGTAAATATAGTTTTTGTTAATTGTGATAAAAGACAAAATAGATATAAATATTGTAACTATAATTCTTGCTTGAAACCTGTTTTGTTATATGTAATTTTACTATGTTAAAGTTAAAACCTTTCTTTTTTTTTTTTTTTTTTTTTTTTTGGTTTTTCGAGACAGGGTTTCTCTGTGGTTTTGGAGCCTGTCCTGGAACTAGCTCTTGTAGACCAGGTTGGTCTCGAACTCACAGAGATCCGCCTGCCTCTCTTTCTTTTTATTTAAACAGAAAAGGGGAGGTGATGTAGGATTCCCCTCTGTATGCTGTGAATTGCATTGGTTATAAAGAAACTTCTTGGGCCTGAGCAGGGAATAGAGGTAGGTGGGGAAAACTAAACTGCATGCTGGGAGAAAGAGGGCAGAGTCAGGGAGAAGCCATGTAGCCCCACTGGAGACAGATGGCAGAACTTTACCCGGTAAGCCACAGCCTCATGGCGATACAACGATTAATTGAGAAGGGTTAAATTAAGATGTAAGAGTTAGCCAACAAGAAGCTAGAGCTAATGGGTCAAGCAGTGATTTAAATAATATAGTTTCTGTGTGGTTATTTCAGGACTGAGCAGCCAGGAACCAACAAGCAGCCTCCTTCAACATCACTCTGTAGACCAGGCTTGAACTCATAGAGATGCATCTGCCTCTGCCTCCAGAGTGCTGGGGTTAAAGGTGTATGCCACCACCATCCAGCTGATATGTAGATTTTCTACATAATGATGTTAACTGTGACTTTTTTTTTTAAATACAGGCTTTCATTATGTAGTCCTGGCTGACCTGGAACTGCTAAGACTAGGCTATACTGAGACTCATGGATAGCCAGCTGTTTCTGCTTCCCAAACATTAGAATTAAAGATGTGGGTTATCACATCCAGCCTGAGAGTCCCAAGGAGTGCTGAACTACGTGAAGATGCTCCAGTAGTGAGCATTTTCTACTGGTTCCTCACACCAACCACCCTAAATTGGGCTCTCTGGAAACACATGAGGAGATACAGGCACAAGATTTGCTGAGGAGTGTTAGGACTCAAACACACAGTGACAGCTAGTAGTCTCAACTTGACAGACAGGTTCTCTAGGTTGATCTCTGGCTGTGCCTATCAGGGATTGTCTTGATTGGGTTAAGGCCCGCCCTGAGAGGGCAGTACCACCGGCTTGAGTCCCGGATGACATAAAAAGGAGAAAGCTAGCTAAGCGGGAACATTCACTGCTCTCTGCTTTCTGACTGCAGATGCAATACCCCCTATTGCCCCCATCCTCTCAACCAGGACCTTCTAGTCACAATGGACTGTGACTTGGATGGACTGTACCCTTGAACTGTAAGATAAAATAAGCCCTTTTCTCAAGCAAGAAGGTGGGTAAGCATAGTCAGTATAGCAAAAAATTATGCTGAGAGGTATCACATAACACCCATACTCTAAGTCCTCACCATGGTCCTCAGCCTGTCTCCCCAAGGCTGCTCACCTGTGTGTAGCACACCTTAACCAAAGTCTCTCATGGTAGTTTCCAGTTCAAGGATCAGGATCCCAGGGGAGACTCTCCAGACACAGGACAGAGTGTCCCCAGCAGTCCTGAAGATGTGCAGAGCGCTGCGTTGCTCTTGGTCTCCATCTATATACTGTCTAGTGTGTGTCGTGGAGTTCTAGCCGTGTGTCTGGCTATCTTGAGTGAGTGATGTCCCTGGGATATCAGGTGCAGTGGCCAGAGATAGTGGGGCTCCTGACAGCTATGTTCACATGTATGAGAGGCATTTTTACTCTTGCTCCTCACACCCTTTCTCCCTCAAGTTGCTGTAGTCAGCTGTTTTATCACAGCACCAGGAAAAGAAACCACTGCAGTCTGTGAGGGAGTTCAGAAAGCAGGCTCAGGCCCAGGAGAAACTCAAAGTCATATCAAAAGCCTTGTGTCAATGCAAGTTCCTGTCCCACCCTGTCCCACAGTCATTTGGCCCCAAAGAAAAACAGAGGCTTATATTAATTATAAACTGTTTGGTCTATTATCTTAGGCTTATTATTAACTAGCTCTTACAAATTAAATTCACCCATAATTCTTGTCTATGTTTAGCTTTGTGACTTGGTACTTTTTCTCAGTGAGGCATTCTCATCTTGCTTCTTCTGTGTCTGGCTGGTGACTATGTCTCTTCCTTTCCTCTTCCCAGAATTCTCCTAGTCTGGTCACACCACTTTTACTTCCTGCCTGGCTACTGGCCAATCAGCGTTTTTATTAAACCAGTACAGGTGACACAGCTTCACAATGTACAAGAGCACTGTCCTGCAGTAGCCTTGGTTGGTCCTATTAACTGCACACTGTGGCAGTGGAACGGTCCTTTAGAGCTTCCCAAACAGAGGTAACAAAAGAAAGGCTACAATCACTGCCTCTTGACATGTGGGCCTTGAAGTAGGGCATAAAAGTTTGGGTGGCGAAATGTCCTGTCTTGGAAGGCACTACCCAGTGAGGGAGGGAACTGTGTGGTATCAGCAGCTGGTATTCCCAGGAGCTGGGCGTATTGGTCCCAAGAAGGGTCTATTAAGAGTGCTGTTAAACAGCACACACCTGTGCTCTTTTTGTTTGTTTTTGTTTTCAAGACAGGGTCTCTTGGCTATTCTGGAACTTGTTCTGTAGATCAGGCTGATCTCAGACTCACAGAAATCTGCCTGCCTCTGCCTCCCAAGTGCTGGGTTTAAAGGTGTGCATCACCACACTCAGCCAAACCTGTGATCTTAACACTCAAGAGGCCAAGGCAGTCTGGACTACCTGGAAAGACCTTGTCTTGCTCCTTGACCCAACTCAACAATCATTACTATAGCCAACAGTCTTCAGTCCAGTGTCTCTAGATAACTTTCGAGTTCTTCATGCATCCAAGTAGCTCAGGCTATCACATTACATATGAGAAGCACTGGAGAAAACCAGACAGATAGACCTGGATTTGAATCCACTTAGCCACTGTGTGGTCAGCATGGGTCAGTATTTTCATCTGTAGACTGGGATCTGTGGTTCTTAATGAGGAGTTTTCTATAATTTTTTAGTGACCTTGACTGAGATCAAACTAGGATTCATGGTTTTGACACAGAAAAGAATTTCAGTATGCTTTTAATCCCGGCACTCTGTTCAAGGCCAGCCTGGTCTACAGAGCGAGTTCCGGACAATCAGGGCTAACAGAGAAACCCTGTCTGGCACCACTCCCTAGAAAAAGACAGGGTCTCACTATATATCCCTGGCCACCCAGCAACTTGATGTATAGACCAGGCTGTCCTCAAATTCACAGAGGTCTGTCTGTCCATGCTGGAATGAAAGGAATGTGTCACTATACTCACTAAGTTGGAGATTTTATTAAATATTTTTAAATTATTTTGTTTTTTGAGACAGAGTCTCACTTTATAGCTTCTTTCTGGTTGTCCTGGAAGTCACTACGGAGACTGAGCTGATCTTAAACGCAGAGATCCACATCCTCTGCCTCCCAGTGCTGGGTTCCAGGTATGTGCCACTATGCCTGGCTAGTAGATATGTTAGCATGGGTGTGGGCTTCTCAAATAGAGAGTCACAAAAAGTAAAGCATGCTTAGGTGTGGGTGTGTGTTCCTTACAGGAGAGTCATAATTGTCTGAGCACTGGTTAATATGTGCATTTTCTGTGGTGCTCATGTTATATCTCAAAAGGTTGCTATAGAAACTCAACAATTTCTTTCTCTCTCTTGGTAAGCAAAGTTACAGCAGCAGAGGATTATTATAATAACCAGCAGAGGATGGAATTATAATCTGATAAAGTACAGCCAGGATCCACCAAGGTTGTACAATAGTGTCCGGTTAGAGTCCTAGAAAACGAAGGTTTTTAGCTGGGAGGAGATGAGAGCCTTAAGCAATTGCTGATTGTCTTGGGCTCTTGCTGCTTGGTTGTTGAGACGCTCCAACTAGAATCCTGGGTGAAGAACTGCTTTTCCCTCTCGGACTCCCTTACTTTGCCTTTCTAGCCTACCTCAGCACTACTTTACAGTGTTGTATTCAGGACAAGAGAATTCTGTGCGTGGAGGGTCCCCCCCGATCAGCACAGGGGAAGCCAGTCCATGAGGAACAGGGGTGATTGCAAAGACAGGGCCTCACCAGCCTCTTACACTCTAGCGTCTGCATGTCAGATAGAGCCTTTTTTTTCTAGGTTACACGTGTCACAGCAGTAACTATTATTTCAAAGCTGAGATAATTGGTTTTAAAGTCTCTCCCTTATCTCTTCCTCTGCAGGCATTAATTGTGTGTGCAGCAGTTGTGTATCTGAGCAGACGGAGGGAGCAGTGAACAGAGACAGGGGCCCACCATGGCTCGTGCTCTGAGTGAAATCAGGACCCACCTCCAGATCCGGAGCCTCATGGTCCGACAGTGCCTAGCAGAGTTTCTGGGTGTATTTGTGCTGTTGGTAAGTGGGGTAATTGAGGGAAGTGAGGGTCAGGGTTTCTTGGTGTCATTTTCCCCTGGTAACCCACTTACTTCCTTTCGCCCCAGTTTCTTCTCTTTTCCTTCTCTCATCTCTTCTTTTCTCTTTTACTCCCTCATCTTGTTTTTAAGGTCTTGTTGTATCCCAGGCTGGGTCCTCCACCAACCTCCCAGCGTAGCCTCTTTTCACCCTTCTGAAAGTTTTCTTATTTCTATACTTACTTGGCAGGGGAAAGGCCATGACCACGAAGGTGATTTTCTCAGGGCAAGGCACCCCGGATGTGCTAAACCCTGAGATGTCCCAAAATGTGGGAAACTCAAAAACTCAACTCTGTAATTTGTAATAGTGGTATCTCTGTTCATGCTGTCTCCTAAAGAAAAAAGAAATTACCTATTTTCTTACTATGTAACCTTGGTTGGTGTGGAACTTGCAGACCCTCCTGTGAGCGCCAAGACAGGGCGTGGCACCACCACCACCACCACACACACACCTGGCTGCTCCTTCTCCCTTTTGATTTTCCTCCTCTCATCCCTCACTTTTCTCCAATTCTCCTATTTCCTTCTTTCTGAGTCTCTCAGATTTGTTCACTTTTCCTGGTTCCCTGAAGCTGCTCTCTCTCTCTCTCTCTCTCTCTCTCTCTCTCTCTCTCTCTCTCTCTCTCCCCCCCCTTGGTCTCCTGGGGGCTCCCTCCCCCCATCGCCTCTCTCTCCACCAGCTCCTCACTCAGGGTTCTGTGGCCCAGTCTGTCACCAGTGAAGAACACAAAGGCAACTTCCTTACAATACTTCTGGCCAGCTCTCTGGCTGTTACAATAGCGATCGACGTGGCAGGCAATGTCTCAGGTGAGTAGGGTTGGGGCCTGAATGTGGGAATGAGTGGCGGGAAAGGCAGGTACTTTTGATGACTCAGGGCATGGGCATTACCTCCCTGAGCTTGGCCAGTGCCCGGGACTGAGATATGCCTTGGACCTCATCAAGTTCCCCTCCTTCTAGCTAACTTCCCACCAGGTCTTCTGTTAACTTGACACAATCTAGGGTTATCTGAAAGGAGGAAATCTGTTGAGACAACGCCTCCATAAGATCCAGCTGTAAGGCATTTTCTTAATTATTGATGATGAGGGAGGACCCAGTCCACCGTGGATGGAACCATCCCTGGGTTGGCGGTCCTGAGTTCTATAAGCAGGCTGAGCAAGCCATGGGGAGCAAACCAGTAATCAGTACACCCCTCCACGGCCTCTGTATCAGCGCTGCCTCCAGGTTCCTGTTCTGACTTCCTTTGGTAGTGAATGAAGCGTGATGTGAGCCAAACCCTTTCCTCCCCAAGTTGCGTTGGTTATGGTGTTTGGTCGCAACAACAGAAATCCCAACTAAGACTCCTTACAGCAGCCTCCTACCTGGCTTAGGCGGAAATCTATAGCAGAGCCCTAAGGATAATCACTGGTAGTTTGTATCTCACGCCTGAAGCCTTCATCTCTGCTCAGGACCTCAGCAGCTTGTCTCAGTACATACCCTGTTAGCGCGCCTGGCCCTGGCCCCAAGACACAGTGTGCTGCAGGGGAACCAGGAGGTCTGCTCGGGTTCAGAACCCAGGGTCACCTAGAGAAATGTATGTTTGGGTGTGTTGCCTGTATGCACGTCTGTGCAAGGGCATGAGGTGCCTGAAGAGGGCATGGGATCCCCTGGGACTGGAGTTACAGATTGTCTGGAGCTGCTACATGGGTGCTGATAACCCAAGGTCCTTTTCACGAGCAACCAGTGCTCTCAATCACTGAGCCATTCCTCCAGTCCCCGAATCATTATCTTTTTGAGACCTAATTGTTTAAACTGAATGATGCAGGGGAAAGCCTGCGGCTGTAAGAGGGTTGGCAGTGGTACTTAATCCTGTCTTTTCCCATTGCAAAGGAGCCCACCTAAACCCAGCCTTCTCTCTGGCCATGTGCTTGGTAGGACACATGCCCTGGGCCAAGGTCCCCATCTACTGCTTTGTGCAACTGTTGTCTGCTTTCTGTGCCTCAGGAGCGACCTACATTCTCTACCACGGTAACAGAGGAACACTGCCAGGGCAGTTGCTGTGGGCAGGGCTGCCTCACAGTGGTTAGGGATAAACACAGACAGAAACTCTTGAGTCTCTTTCTCTCTCTCCCTCTCCCCCTCTCTCCTGTAGATGCCCTCCAGCACTACACAGGTGGGAACCTGACAGTGACTGGTCCCAAAGAGACAGCCTCCATTTTTGCCACCTACCCTTCCCCCTATCTGTCCCTGAACAATGGCTTCTTGGATCAGGTGAGTGTGGAGGGAAGGGCCTGGGGCACTGGGTCCCAACCTTTGCCTTGTTTTCTGGGACCCCAGCCCATTATAAGGTTAGTTCTACCTTGGTATCCCTAGCTTCTGTTGGGCAGACAGCACGGAGGCAGTGGCATGAAGAGTGGGAGGGGAGAGGGAGGGAGGGAGGGAGGGAGGGCAGGTGGAGCACCTGCCTGGCCGTTGATGGATTTCCTCCTACCACCATCACAAGGTTCTGGGCACCTGAATGCTGATCGTGGGGCTGTTCGCCATCCTAGACAGACGCAATAAAGGAGTGCCTGCAGGTCTGGAACCCATGGTGGTTCTAACTGTGGCTCTCCACTCAACCCTGCCCGGGACCTGGGCCCACGGCTCTTCACCTACTTGGCTGGCTGGGGCCCTGAAGTCTTCAGGTAGGGGACAGTCTCCTTTGGTACAGTCCTCCATTCACCTCTGTTAATAGCTTTGTCTGGGCTTCTCTACTCCCCCCCCATTTTGAAACAGGGTCTCACTATGTACCAGGCTGGCCTCCCTCAGAGATCCTCCTGCCTCCCACATGCTGAGACTAAAGGCATGTGCCACCATGCCCAGTCCAAGTTCTTTTCAACTAGTGTTCCTTCAACTGGCAAAGTCTCCCTTGCTTCATGGCTCTCCTGCTCCCCAACCCTTTCCATGGGGATAGCGGATTGAGAGGTGACCTTGGCATGTCATACTAGTTCTTGGGGCTTTAGTGACCCATCCAGAAAACAAGTCTATTCAGCTAGTTCCCCTAGAGGCTGGACAAAGCTCTGCTGGGGGTCCCCTCCTAAGTGCTTTCCATTAATGAAGGTGACCCCGTGCTCACTGTGGGACCTGCCTTACTATTCCCAGCTCATAGGGGAGGTGTGTCTGAGAGAAACACCTCTGACATCTCCTGTTTGTCCGTTTGTCCTCCCATTGCAGTGCTGGTAACGGCTGGTGGTGGGTGCCGGTGGTGGCTCCTATGGTGGGGGCCACCCTCGGCACAGCCACATACCAGCTCTTGGTGGCTCTACACCACCCTGAGGATCCAGAGCCCGTTCCAAAGGTGGCAGCGGCTCAGCTCCAGGCTTCAGTCTCGGGAACTCTGGCTCAGCTGGAGTGTAAGCTGTGATTACAACCTTATCTCGCTCTGCAAGAGCACCACGAGCTGGCTGCTTGTGAGACAGATGTTCTCTGTGTTAATATGCCAGATTCCGAGACGCTTAGACTGGGGAGAACCAGAAGACAGGATCAGGCGCTTCCGTTTTCAAGCTGGTCTTTGCACCCTGAGGGCCTCTAGGCACACAGTTCCCTAAAGTGGCCGTCAGGGGGTGTGTCACACCAGGGGGTGTGCTGGCTTTGGGAAGGCTTCTAGAATCTTTTGGGTGTGGGGGGGTACTACCATCCTTTGAGGGGTAGGGCCCAGAGGCTTCGAGAGAGAAGCTTGTTTTCCAGCGCTCTGACTCCCAGCTCCCTCACCTCCATCCCCTGCCTTTTTCCGTTTAAGACAAGTCTCCCTATGAAACGCTGTAACTTTCTATGTAGATCATACTGGCCTTGACTTCACACTCCACTGTAGGAGTACTGCGTGTGACCCGACAAGAATGATTCTTTTTTTTTTTAAATCAAAAAAAAAAAAAAAACTCAACAAGAGCAATTTAATCACTAGTCGGGAGTGGTGGAGCACTCGGATCTCTGAGATGTCCAGGCCTGGCAGAGATACAGAGTGGGACCCCGTCTCAAAATAACAAATAACACAACACAAAACACACCAAAACCACTTAAAGTTCTGCGGTACTAGGGATTGAATTCAAGGCCTGGGCAAGTGCTCTTCCTCGGAGCTGTCTGTCTTCTGGCTGCCAGTCCAGACAATCTCGGCCAGACAAGGGCGCCTCCCCTGTACTCCAAAGACCGCAAGACGGTTCTTAGAGGTGTGTGTGTGTGTGTGTGTGAGAGAGAGAGAGAGAGAGAGAGAGAAAGAGAGAGAGAGAGAGAGAGAGAGAGACAGAGACAGAGACAGACAGAGACAGACAGAGACAGACAGACAGACAGAGAGACTGTTCTTAGAAAGGTGTACTCGCGCGCATCACCCAAGGGGCGTGGTAAGGGCAGAGCCATCTTCCCAGCGACTGACAACCAGGCAGAGAAACTGAGGCACAAAGCAACACCCAGGCAATGCAGGGCTGTGCCACTTATGGAGGTGAAAGGCCAGGAGACGGGCCAGGGCGAGGAGGGAAGCGCGCTAAGGGGCTCCTTCACCGCCTCTCCCGCGTCAGGCTCCTCCCAGCAGATGTTCTCTGGCTGAGACAGCAGCATTCTCTCGGTCTCAGGCTTCCAAAATAAAGAAACAGCATCCCGGCGCTCTCCAACCTCGCCGAACGCCTGCGTGTCCTGGGCTGGAGCGTGGGACCCTCCCCTCCGCACCAAAATGGCGCACGCCGCGCCCCTCACTCCCCAAAGCCCCTCCCGCCCCCCGCCCGCGGCCGCCGCCGTCACTTCCGCCCCGCGGCCGAAACTGACACAAAGTAGCGGGCCGGGGCCCGGGTGGGGAGAAGCCGGGCCGCCGCTGGGGGGCGGGAGCCTGCGGGCAGCGGAGCCGAGCGCCCCCGCCCCAGCCCCCGGCATGGGCTGGACGGGGCCGCCGGGCGGAGCGCCGAACGCTGCGCGCTGAGGTGAGGCGCCCGCCGCGGGCTGGAGGTGTGGACCCGGAGGGCCACGGGGCCACTGGGGGAGGCTGGGGCGAAGGCTTCCCCAGGATGGAGAGAGCCGGTCGCTGTGCGCAGCCTGAGAAGATGGGGCGCGCCGAGAGTTGGGGTGCGAGGAGTTACCCTGGTCCCAGCCTTTAGGTTCCCGGAAAGGGAATTTGGGGACGATCGGATTTGTCCCGCGAAGGTGGAGGGCTCTGTGCCCCAGGAAAACCAAGGGTGCCAGGGGTGTTCGCGTTGGCAGCTCAGAGCTGGGCAGTGGGTCCTGGATACTGTCCTTGGCAGCGAAGGAAAGTGGCCCCTGGCGTTCTTGTTTTCTCCTGCCTCGCCGACCTCTTCCTCGGGAAGAGACTCTTCCTCGGGAGAGACTCTTGGTTGGGAAGGAGCGGAGGCCAGACTTAGAGGAGGAGCCCTTTTCCTTAGTGGAGCGTTGCCTCCTTCTCAGGGATGGCTATTTTTATCCCAGATGTGGCTGCAGAGGGGGCTGGGGTAGGGTGACGGGGCAAGGCGACGTGGCTGATGGGCCTACCCGGTTTAGAAAACCCAGGATATCCTGAGAGGGAGACCCTGTTGCCAGTGATTTCTGTTATTGTGTTTGTCCGCTTCGAGGATTGGGGCCAAACTTGTTTTCAGTCAGTCTTCCCAGGGTCTTAGAGGTAAAAGAACTTTCCTGACCGTGTCCAGTCTTGACTCTTGATGGTCAGCTAGTTCTACTGTTAACTCTTCCAAAGGAAGAAGACTCAGATCTTAGGGCTAACGACACTTGGTAGCCTCCCACCGGGGTGGGGCTAGGTAGGAGCCAGTAATGCCCACCCTGCATCCTCTCCTTTAACCTCTGACTTCGCTCCCCACCCTCCCATGACTCACGTCTCGATTGGGTGGAGACCCTGGCTGGGGCCCTGGAAGAGGCCTTGGCATCACTGAAATGCGATTGAGGTTTCCTTCCCGAGCCAAGGGGACAGCACCGTTGCTTGCCACGGTCGTGGAGAGTTAGGAGTGAAAAGGACGTATGCCTCTCGGGATTGTCTGCTCTGAGGTCAAGGAGGGAGTGTGTGTTAGTGAAGGGAGAATTGGTGTGGGTGACTGGGCTGGGACCAGAGTCAGTAATTATAGAGATTGGGCAGACAGGCAATTAGTAGCTCTTGGGGCTGAAAGGAGGGGGAAGGTTTTCCATCTAAAGGAAGGGTTTCCTTGGCCAGGACTTGCACCTTTTTAGGAGAAAGTTCATGAAAGGGTGGAAGGAAACAGAGGCCTCCTGAGCCTGTATCTAGTGTCATACTGGCTGGACTAGACCTGGGGTGGGAGAGAAAACGGACTCTTCAGCAGGCTTGGGAAGACCTCTCTGATGGCCCCAATCGCTAGGAAGTGGTTTGGGGACTGTCTGCAGGAAGTGGTGACCATGCCTCTGATATGAACCCCTCTGGGGAGGAGGTGATAATGGGAGTCCCAGTAATGAGAGTGGGGGCGGGGAAATAATGAACTTTCTAGAAGGGTGGGACGTGCCCACCCTGTTTCCTGATGCTCTGCCAGGTGTTTCCTGGCTCGTGTTATCTCCACCTAACCTGCTGGGACAATTCTGTTTTCTAGTACAGGCCACTCGACCAGGAGGGCACATGGGACATCCTTTGTTCCTGAGGGGGATACCTTGAGGGCTGTGCGGCTTTTGTCAATATCTGGTCTCTTCTAGGTCCCTCTCTGTAGGTTTTGGTTTCTATTAATTCTGAGTTTCCTCATGTTATCCAGGACAGAGGGAAGAACCCCCCCCCCCACACACACACACACTCAGGTGTCCATATCAGCAGGAAGAGGAGAGTTTTAGTGGGGTTGGAGGCTGTGGGGGATGGCAGGGCCATAGCTAGAATAAATTCCAGAGGGGAATACAGAATTCTCGACCACGTGTGTCTGTTGCTTTCTTGCAGGGTCTCCCATGGGATTGCTGGAACCTTGCTGGGTGAGATGGCACTGTGTGCAAAAAAGCGCCCCCCAGGTAAGAGCAGCAAGGAGTGGGTCTCTGGGACCATGATCAAAGTGGCTGTCATTATGACTTAAGGAGCCAAGGGAAGAGGGGTTGCTAGTAAGGTTCTGAAGGGGGGCGCGGTTAAGGCTGCCAGGCATGGGGGGCGGTAGCCTGAGAAACCGAATTCCTCCTTTCATCCTTGGCTGGAACTCAGCCATGAGTGAGAAGCACCTGCAGATTCTACTCTTTGGTCTGGGCTCTTGGGCTCTGGCCTCCTTTGCCTACCCACCAGAGTCCTCCTCAGTTTCCCGCGGAAGGAGGGGGGTGTGGGATGAAAGCCGTTGCCCTGGACAACGCGGGCGGTTCTCTCTCCCGCATTGGCTGGGGGAGGGGGCGGGGCCGCGCACTGGCTTTCGCCTACGCGGCACTGGCAGACTTCAGCTCTGCAGTGGGAGCAGGTGGGGCGGAGCCTGGGGCGTGGGCACCATTCCGGCCACCCAAAGCTCCACCTCCCGCCTCTGTCCTGGGATTCGGGAGTGGAGCTCCTGCAGAGCTGGTGGTCCCAGGCGCAGGTGGCCGCGAGGATGGTTTGGGCTGCTGCGGGTGGCATGCGCGCCCAGCGGCCGGGGCTCCCTTCTGCGTGGCCGCAGCTCTTGCGCCTCCCCGGGGGACCGCCTATGCCCCATAAGCGCCGCTGAGGCCAACGACAGACAGTGCGCCTTCTTAAAACGGGATCATGACGGTCCCCAAGGAGATGCCTGAGAAATGGGCCCGGACCGGGGCGCCTCCATCTTGGAGTCAGAAGAAGCCCTCTTGGGGGACAGGTAAAGGGAGGCAGTGTCTGGCAGCTCTCACATCCGTGATTTCCCTCCTCTGACCTCCGCATTCCCTTGTCCTCCGCCTCCCTTCCTCCGTTGGCCCTTTGGGATCCTCCTTCCTTCGCATGGCCCTTGGCGATTAGAGTCTCAGTAGAAAGGGGACCCTCTGAGAGAAGTTTCTGATTTTCAAATGGCTCGTTTGTCTGGTGATTCTGTGGCCTGGGGTTTGCTGTTGCATTGTGCTTGTTGGGGGAAGAGGTCTGGAATATTACCTTGGATTCTCGGTCAGATAGATACAGGGTGGCAGGCTTACTACTCCCTTTTGGGTCTGAGGAGGGAACCCCACATAGGACATCTCTTATTCTTTGCGCTGAAATTGGCACCCGCAGCCTGGGTCTTCAGGGTTTCGGTTAGGTGTAACTAAATAAGGGTCGGTAACAGTGACATTTCCTTATAAGAAAAATATTTGAAAATGGTTGAGAAAGATTGCAGTTGCCTCTCCTCTTCTCTGTTCTGCTTAGTCCGCATGACCCACATCTCTGACACACACACCCCCACACTTGAAGATGCACTTTGAAATAGGATGATGTCATTGTCCACCAGTCAGAAACTGCTCACGGTGACACGTGACAGGAGGCTCCTTTAGAGACACTGCACGTGGGCCTGGGATGCTGCCGCAGAGCAGTTCCAGGGCACTGTGACCCTCTGTCTTGGCCCCACCCACCGTGCTCCTCCCCTGCTTTGGGTGAGGACAGTGCCAGGAGCAGTTTGCAGTAGTCTCCACATGGGAGGGAACTTCACACCTTAGCCCCACACCTTGACCATGATGATGGATGTGTTATAAACAAGAGCAGGGGGACCTGGGCGTGCGTGGCGGTGAGGGGGTATACACACACACACACACACACACACACACACACACACACACACCGACTGAGTTCTCTGAGTGGAAGGCCTTGGCAGTTGGCAGGAACAGAGATTTGTCCAGCACTGTGATGGTAGCACAAGGGAGGCTAAGGAGGACGGAGGCCAGCCTGTATGCCACAGTGAGACTTTGTCTCTAGAGGGGAAGTGGGGGAGCAGCATGCAGCTGTTGACAAACTGTGGACTAGAGCAAAGAGTCTAGTGATACCAAAGCTGTATTCTGGGGAGAGAAGCGTCGCTTAGTGGAACCCTCACAAAGGTTGAGACGGCCTGACATCGTTCTGACCGCAGCCTTGTTCCGTTGCAGAAGAAGAGCGGAGGGCACGGGCTAATGACCGAGAATACAATGAGAAGTTCCAGTACGCGGTAAGCGCTCCCTCTTCCAGAGCTGGGCAAGAAGAGTATCGGGAGCTGAGGCCGAGGGAAGGGGACTTGGACAAGGCAGGGAAACGGCTTTGGCCAGTTTCCATCTGCTGGGCTAAAGTTTTCAGCTCTCGCTGAAGCAAAATACATTGGCCTGGAGAGACTTTTCCTTTCCTCCTCCTCTTCCCTGTGCCACACCTGGGGTGTTGGCAGGGGAGTGTGTGCAGAAGGTTTGGGAAGTACAAAGAAGGAAGAGGCAGCCTCAGCCTGACTAGGTTGGGATGAAGGGTGCCCCCCTCATTTTCTCCTCTTCTACTGCCATAGAGTAACTGCATCAAGACCTCCAAGTACAACATCCTCACCTTCCTGCCTGTCAACCTCTTTGAGCAGTTCCAGGAGGTTGCCAACACCTACTTCCTGTTCCTTCTCATTCTGCAGGTGAGTGACCTGTCTTACATCTTCTGTCACTCACAAAACTGACTTAAGCCAAAGAAGAGGCGGGGTCAGGGGAAGAACCTCTGGACAGGGACTTCAACACAGCGCGCCTCTCTTTTCAGTTGATCCCCCAGATCTCGTCCCTGTCCTGGTTCACCACCATTGTGCCTTTGGTTCTCGTCCTCACCATCACGGCTGTTAAAGATGCCACTGATGACTACGTGAGTTGTCACCTCCACCCCAGATGCCTTTAGGGAGAGTTCCCAGGATGCTCCGAGCTCCTCTGATCTAGTTCCAGGTGGGGGGAGAGGGAAGGTGTCTCACTTTTCTCAGTTCTCCTCCAGTTCCGCCACAAGAGTGATAACCAGGTGAATAACCGGCATTCTCAGGTGCTGATCAATGGCGTGTGAGTGGCTGTTGGCGCCCAGGGCTCCTGGGAGGAAGGAGGTTTCCATGGAAACCTTGGTAGTGACTGATGGCCTCTGCTGTCTTCTCTTTGCTGTAGCCTCCAGCGAGAGCAATGGATGAATGTCTGTGTTGGTGACATTATCAAGCTAGAGAATAACCAGTTCGTGGCGGTAAGAGCCCGGGTGCCTTTTCAGTCTGCAGGGTTGTTTGTCCTCTTTGGTTGAAGGGGACAATTCCTTCCTTGTTTTCTTAACACTCATGGAAAGAGATTTTCCAGATGGTGGCTTCTGGGCCATGTTAACATGCTCAGATTAGTTTTTCATGCTTTTTGAATTAAAAACAAAAGGATATACCTCTATGCCAGTCACAATGGGCATGGGCCTTTAATCCCAGGGCAGAGGCAAAGGCAGAGACAAGGCCAGCCTGGTCTGCATAATGAATTTCAGACCAAACAGGATTGTATACAATGAGAGACACTGGGGTGATTGCCGCTAAGAGCCCACAGAGGGCAGAGGTTTGCGCGTGTGAGTTCTCATCAGGCTTTCTGTGTAGGCGGACCTCCTTCTCCTTTCCAGCAGCGAGCCCCATGGGCTGTGCTACATAGAGACGGCAGAACTGGACGGGTGAGTGGCATGCTTGCTGTCAGCATCCTTTCTCCTTGAGCCGTTAGGGGGAAATGACTTGTTTGAAGGCAGTTCCCAGGCCAGGGCTCTGTACCTTTTAGAAAACTGAGGAGTAAGAAAGGCCCTGAATGTGTCCAAGTTTTCTAGGCGGAGACATTTAGGATCAGGTGCCCAAGGATTGATTCCAGCTTCTGGGAGGGAGAGGCCAGGGCTCAAGGGTATTTATTGTTCTTCCAGAGAGACCAACATGAAAGTGCGCCAGGCTATTCCAATCACTTCGGAGCTGGGGGACATCAGTAAGCTGGCCAAGTTTGATGGTGAGCAATCCTGGAGCAACTTTGGAAGGAGACGGTGGGCTGGGGTTGGAGTCCATTATTGTATCTTCTGGATTCTGGTTGGCACAAGTCTCTGGACATTTTCTAGAGGATCATGTCTGGAATGCCAGGTGGTACCCTGAACTTTTGAACTGATGGTTATTTCAATTGAGCTTTGTGACTGATGGCGTGCTGAGAGAAATTCAGCACGTTTCTTTTACTTATCAGCCAAGAATAGTGCTTTTCTTCATTGTAACCAGTCAGCCTGTGTATGAGAAGTCCATATTCTCACTTCCTCTCCAGCTCTGCCTCCTCATAGCCATGTTAGCTGACAGTTTACTTCCATGTGTAACCTAAGAACTGTGGTCTTACTAAAATCTCTACAACATGCCTGCTTGCCTGTTAAATACATGTGTTTGATATATAATAGACCAGGCTGACTTGGAACTCAGAGATCCGCCTGCCTCTGCCCTCGGGACGCTGGCCCTGTAGCTGTTGCACCCCCGTGCCTGGCCACCACATAAGTGATCTGCCCTGTCCTCTGTAGTGACGTGGTGCTCGTAGATTGGCACTGTGTGGCCATTTAGTCTTTTGTTCCAGTGATGCTTAAGGATAAGAACAAAGTGTTGTGACCTGCTCTGTATGTGGAATAGTCTCAGCTTTGTGGTTTGGGAGCCAAGGAAATGCATAGTTGTCAGAGTCCTTACTGTACAAGCCCGAGGCCCTGAGCTCAGATGCCCGGTACTCACATTAAAAGCCAGGCGTAGCAGCACAGCTGCAGTCCCACGCCAGGAGCTTCTTAGAGTTTGTGAACATCTAGGCTGGCCAATTGGTGAGCTCCAGGTTCAGTAAGGGAGAGACTCTGCCCTAGAAAACAGGGTAGAGGCTGGTGAGGTGGCTCAGTGGGTGATTTGCTGCCAGGCTCACCTACTTGAGTTGAATTTCTGGGAAGAAAGCACTGAATCCTGCAGTGGACTCTGACCTCCACATGTGCACCATGGTCCACACATATGCACACACATGAATAAGTGTAATAGGAAGGAGTAAAGTGGGAGTGGTGGAGGAAGAGGCCCCGTGTGGACGTTGGCTCCATGTACATGTGGGTGGCGCATGCCGACATCACACACACACACACACACACACACACACACACACACACACACACACATACACTTCAGGATCTAAGTGTATGTACATTTTTTTCTGTGCTGTTAGGGATGAACCCAGGACCTAGGCAATGGTCTTCCATTGAGCTACGTCCCTGGCATGAATATGTATATTTTTAATGTTAGTTCATGCCACCCTGTTATTTTTCCCTATGTTGTGGAGGTGACCTTGAACTCCTGATTGCCTTTCTTGCCCTCTAGAGTTCTGGATTATAGGCAGGCACTACCTCACCCGGTTTATGTGGTGTTAAGTCCTGCAAGCAGTATGTCAATAGCTCATGTCTTTAGAGGCCACACACATATACACACACACAGAACTTTTTCTATTAAAACTTTTTTCTGTGTGTGAGAAGGTCTCAGTATGGAGCCCTGTGGCCTAGAATTCTATATAGATCAGGTTATCCTCAAACTCAAGAGATCCACGTGCCTCTGTTTCCCCAGTGCTGGGATTAAAAGTGTGCACCACAATTGTATTATTTAAGATTCATGAGTGTGTGTGCGTGGGTGTGGGTGTGTGCGCACGTGTGCCAGGTGTGCAGATGCCTAAAGAGGCCGAAGGGAGTATTAGATCCCCTGGATCTAGATTTATAGGTGGTTATGAGGTACCGAAGGATGCTGGGAAATACACTCGGGTCCTCTGGAAGAGCAGGAAGTATTCTTTAAGCCTCTCCCAGCCCCCTCACTACCTTTTCTGTTCCCTTATCGTATGACTGGACTCTGAGTAGTGGCACTTTTGTCTCGTGTCCAGGGGAAGTAATCTGTGAACCTCCCAACAACAAGCTGGACAAATTCAGTGGAACACTGTACTGGAAGGAAAACAAGTTCCCCCTGAGCAACCAGAATATGCTGCTGCGTGGCTGTGTGCTGAGAAACACTGAGTGGTGCTTCGGGCTGGTCATCTTTGCAGGTGAGCCTCCTGGCGTCCCTCGGGGTGTGGCTGGTAGCACACATGAGTTGCTCCTACGGAGCTACTGCCCTTCCCGCCTAGTGCTTCTGCTCCGATGGCTCCGTGTGCCACTGTGTTTATTTGACTTCCCATTATTTCCAAGGCCCTGACACCAAGCTGATGCAGAACAGTGGCAGGACAAAGTTCAAGAGAACGAGTATCGACCGCCTGATGAACACGCTAGTCCTCTGGGTGAGCTTCCCAGAGCCCCTTCTGCCCCCTTGGTTTTTTCTAGGCAGCAGCCAGGCTTGGCTTCTCAGGGGTGGTGTTTGTTTCAGACGCCTTTCAGACTTGGAAGATGTTGTTTTAAAAGCTTTAGGAACACTTAAAGAGAGCTAAGCTAAGCCACCCTCTGTGGCTTGGTTATGATGACATCTGGATACGCATGGGACCTTTTAGCCCTTGCCTGGGACAAGGAGGCCTTCATGGAGATGGAGTCAGAGTTAAAAGAAAACTTCCATGGGGAAGATGGTTAGCAGGCTTCTAAGAATGCAGGCTCCCAAGAGGAAGTCTCTGTGCTTGCTTTGGTAGTCCCTGGGCTCTCCTGTCTGTCCAGAATTGGGTTTCCTTCTTGGGCTTTCCCTCCCCATTTTGTGCCCCTCCTGCCAGTTGCCTGCTTCCAACACGCCATCTTGGGAAACCTGAGGCCAGCAGTTGAGTTGCCCCTCTTAGCTTTAAAGGTTTCCAGAAACCCAGGCTGAAGTCTGGCTGATTCCTCCTACAAAGGCTCTTCTCGCCCCCTGGTGGCTGCTGACCTGGATGATCCCTGCGTTTCAGAGTCATAACATAGGCGCAACTTTGGAAGTACTTGTTGGACACCAGACAGTGGACTCCATTGTTCCCTCCCTGTCTCTGTCTCACTCAGATAAAGTCTTGCTAGGTAGCCTTGGCTGCCCTTGAACTCTCGATCTTCCTAAACCAGGCCTGGTGGTGTACACCCGAAATCTCAGAATTTGAGGGCCTCAAATTGCCACAGATTTGAAGCCAGTCTTGTCTCAAAGCAAAAACGAGAAAAGGCTTTAGGATGTAACTTAGTAGTAGATTGGCAAGCATGCACGAGGCTCTGGGTTCAATTCCCAAGAAGGGAAAAGGGCATTCTATACAATAAATCTGTGGAGTATGCTGTTGGCCTTGTGTGTGCTAGCACAGGCCATAGATTTTTAATGTGTCAGAAGTAGCTACCCCAGTTCTAAGTCCTGGCCTTATCTGTGCTTTTAATTCCGTCTCAGATTTTTGGATTCCTGGTCTGCATGGGAGTGATCCTGGCCATCGGCAATGCCATCTGGGAGCACGAAGTCGGGACACGTTTCCAGGTCTACCTGCCCTGGGATGAGGCGGTGGACAGTGCCTTCTTCTCTGGCTTCCTCTCCTTCTGGTCCTACATCATCATCCTCAACACCGTTGTGCCCATCTCACTCTATGTCAGGTGTGTGTTCTCTGCCCGTGGCTCTCTGTCTCTCTGTCGGGTGTGTGTTCTCTGCCCGTGGCTCTCTGTCTCTCTGTATGCCAGGTGTGTGTTCTCTGCCCGTGGCTCTCTGTCTCTCTGTCGGGTGTGTGTTCTCTGCCCGTGGCTCCGTCTCTCTGTCTGTCGAGTGTGTGTTCTCTGCCCTTGGCTCTCTCCAGGAGCTCAGGGGCTTCCTTGCCAACTTCTCCATGAAGATGAAATCCTTGACAAGGAATATGGAGTCCTTTCTATACTGTGGCCATTTAATGTTACCTGTTTATTTTTTCTCAAAGTTTCCTGACTCTGGATTATAGTGGGGTAGAAACTATATTGATTTATCCAGCACCATGTGCTATTGCATGCCTATTCTGGGAAATAAGCACAAAGATGAACAAAAAATTGATTTCCTTCCCTTGTATACTTACATATGATAGAGGAGGAAAGTCCTAAACATGTCACATAATAGAAGCTGTCGCCTATGAGTCCTCTGTGGGTCGCTGGGGCTGCTAAGCTGTGTGGGTCTTCTCTGCCCTCAGAGTAGCAGGTTGGCTCACCCGGGACTAGAACCTGAGGTAGCTGCAGGCATCAGTTCTTGAGGGCAGGGAGACATAGCTCTGAGCAGTCAGGCATACATCTCAGACACGGAGATGACTGTGGGGGGGAAGGGTGGGTGGAGGCTGGGGAACAGGAGGGAAGAGGCTGGAAACGAGGGTGTACAGACGAGAAGCTGGGGTGTTAGGAGCAGTAGGGGAGAGGTCTGGAAACAAGGGTATATATCCGAGAAGCTGGGATGTTAGGAGCAGTTAGGAGCTGTAGGGGAGGGGTCTGGAAACAAGTTTCAACTGGATTGATTGGTAAGGGTCTTCAACCTTTGTCTGGGGACCTTTAGGAATGGGTTTTGGAAACCTGAAGGCTGTGATCGAAGTCTTCAGGAATGCTTTAGCAGTCGCTGGCTGGCTGTGGTGAGCAGCATGAGTAGGACGTGAAAAGGAAGGAGAATGTTAAGGCAGAGGCCAGTGAGGACAGAGGAAGGAGAGGGCGTGGAGGAGGAGGAGTGCCTTGCATTTGCAATAAGGGAGCCCATGATCTTTTGTATTCAAATCAGTTACTATGTATCCCACGCTGGTTTAGAGCTGGCAGTTCTTCTGCCTCAGCCTCAGCCTCTCTAGTGCTGGGGGCGCAGGTCTGTATGCCACACCAGGCTCGGCCTATGCGTTTTTAAGGAGGTATTTATCCAGTTGCTCAGAATTCTTCCTAGCTTTCATTTCACTTAACAAAAATGCCCAGACTGCTCAGCTCTGCTCCCCAGTCCAAATCCTAGTGATGCCAACTGTGAGAAGATGCAGGGCATCCGAGAGTCTGGGTTGACTGCTGCCTACTTAGCCATGGGACCTCAGGCTCGCCCAGTCACCTAGGGCCTCACATGCTGTCTGTTTTCCTTTCCCACGTGATGCCCATGTCTCTTTCTTCATAAGGGTGTTTTGGTAGAAGACACTGGATTGGAAAATAGATATATTTTTATTTTATTTTTTTGGTTTTTCGAGACAGGGTTTCTCTGTGGTTTTGGAGCCTGTCCTGGAACTAGCTCTTGTAGACCAGGCTGGTCTCGAACTCACAAAGATCCGCCTGCCTCTGCCTCTCGAGTGCTGGGATTAAAGGCGTGCGCCACCACCGCCCTGCTGGAAAATAGATATAAAAGGTTAGGTTACTATGTCAGTCTGGCCTGGCGCCTCATGCCTGATTCACAGCACATGGGAAAGCTGAAGCAGGAGGACCACCACAAGTTTGTGGTCAGCCTTGGCTTCAGAATGAGATCCCGCCCCCACTCCATTGCACTCCCCCCAAAAAATATAAAAAACAAAACCAACCACAACAGCACCAAATCCCTTTGCAAGTATTGGTTATTTCCCTAACGCAGTTTTGATCACTTTGCTTCTTTGCTGGTATTTAGATGTTTTGCTTAGGCCCTCATTTTGTTTTCCCACTTTGTGCTGTGCTGAACCTGTTTTTGGTAGCTGCCTGAGGAAGTTTTTTCCTGAGTTGTCAGCATTCAGGTTTGGGGGAGGTGGAAGTAGGGTTGGCTAGCTGCCTGGGACAGCCTTGACCACATTCCTACTTACCTCACTTTTCTGCCCAGTAGCAGGATCCTGATAGGAGCCTCAGTCACGTTGAAGGAAGGTTCCAGATGTGTAGCCCACTGCTTGGCCACCTGGGACCAAACACAGGGCTCTTTTCTAGGAATGTGAGCAGCCCGGATCATAAAAGTAACGATTAGCTGAAAGTCCCTCACGCTTGTGACGTGCAGTCACTGCCCACATTTCTAGCCTCTGCTCTGCAGCGCAACAGGGAAGCCCTGCCTGTGCTGGGCAGTGAGGGATGACAGGACTGGGAGCCTTCTGGCCCTGTGCGTGCACGGCACCCTCACACACTCTCTCTTCTCTTTCCCTTCTCTCTTGCACTTTCTCTTATTTTTCTCTACATGGTTTCTGTGTTTAGTTCTGAGGTAAGAACTGGCCAAGTGCCCTGTGTCCGGTCCCTCTTCCTTCTCTGCCTGTGCCGTCTGTCCTGCCTGCCCGGAGCCTGTGCCCCTTTCTGTGTGGAGAGCATCAGGAGGGTCGGGTTGGAAATTTCCTTTGTCTGTGGTCCATGGTCAGTTCCACCTGCAGGCTTCCCTGCCCCTCCCATCCAGGTTTCCTGCCCTGGTGTCTTCTTCATTCCTTTTCCTCCCAGGCCAGCGCCTGCAGCTAAGGCCCAGTGAGTGGGATATTTCCTTCCCTTCCTGCTTCCCAGGCCTCACCTCCTGTTCCCTATGCAGTGTGGAAGTCATTCGTTTGGGCCACAGCTACTTCATCAACTGGGACAAGAAGATGTTCTGCATGAAGAAGCGGACGCCTGCAGAGGCCCGTACCACCACTCTGAATGAAGAGCTGGGCCAGGTGGAGTACATCTTCTCTGATAAGACGGGCACCCTCACCCAGAACATCATGGTGTTCAACAAGTGCTCCATCAATGGCCACAGCTATGGTAAAGTGGCGCCATCACTCCGGACACTGGGTTTGACGTCTTTGGTGTTTGGGAACGAGGGACCTTGAAAGGGTGTACCTGTGCCCTGTGCCGGGATTGCACTGAGAATCCCTTTCTTGCCCTCCTTTGAGCCCTTGCACTAATATTGGGGCTTGCACCAGGGGAACGCCTTGGTTATTTGAAATGAGCCCAAGACACTGGCCTCTGGGCATCCTGGCCAGGGTAGACCTACCTTGGCTGCCCAAAGGAATACAGACTCCACTGTTGATGCAAGGGGCCCTTGTGAATCTCTGGACTGGAACTGCAGTCCTCCTGGTATGGGCCTGTCATAGTGGCCTTGAGGCTAAGCTGCTGGGATGGTGGGGGGCAGGGTGTTTGCAGGTGTGAGACCCTACAGTAGCTGGTTTTTGTATTAACCTAGACCTTGTTGTCAGGGTATAAGGCTTTATCTGCTTTCTGGGCTTGGGAGGTGCCAGGCACCTCAACAGACCTGGAGTGTTGTAGGGTCAGTTAGAGAGTTGAGAGTTGGAGCTGCCTTTGTGGGGAGAGCTACTGGGAGGTGGCTGGGATGAGCATAGTGAGCAGGGGGCCCTACGACCCTTGTGGCCAGGTTTCTGGATTCTGGGATCCAGGGTACTTGCAGGATGCGGGCGGTGGCATCTATAGGATGAGTAGGCCTGAGGGTCCTACAGACCATGGGGTCTGCACTCGAGGCTTTCCTGTGCTGCTCTGGAGCCATCCAGTGCTGATGTGCTTTTCCTTCTTTTGGGCGTGTGCAGGTGACGTGTTTGATGTCTTGGGACACAAAGCTGAACTGGGAGAGGTAAGATCCAGTCTCTGAATATTCTTTCAGTGAGTTAGATACAGTCTGGGCATCTGGCTAGCAATAACGGGCATAGATGGGAACAGTGTGCTATCTGGACAGGAAATGGAAGACACTGGGGAAGCTGATGTTTAGAGGAAAACTGGAAGCAGGGTGGGAATTGCTAGATGAGGCATGGTGCACACCCATAATCTCAGCACTCGCGAGGCTGAGGTAGGAGGACCACAAGTTTGAAGCCAGCCTGGCTTATATAGAGAATTCCAGGCCATCCCAGGCTCCATAATCAGACCCTGTTTCAAAGAAAAGGGAAAAATAAAAGTAAAGGCCAGCTAGACTTTGGAGACCCAAGGCAGCCGGGATCTTGGCTCTTTGGCCAAGAGGTGGGTAGGTAGGACAGTGACTTCCTGGGGGTCTCCTGGCAGCTCACGAGGCTGCCTGCCTTTTCCAGAGACCAGCGCCTGTTGATTTCTCCTTTAATCCTCTGGCTGACAAGACATTCTTGTTTTGGGACCCAAGCCTCTTGGAGGCTGTCAAGATGGGGGACCCACACACGCATGAGTTCTTCCGTCTCCTTTCCCTGTGTCACACCGTCATGTCAGAAGAAAAGGACGAAGGTGAGCTGAGGGCTGGCTCAGCCTCGGGCACAGCCCATTCATGCTCCTGGGCTGCTGCTCCTGCCATGCTGCTCTGTGGGCTTCCGGGACAAGGTAAGTGGCTGGACGGTGGCCACTTTCTGCACATGCTCCTCTTCCCCACCAGGAGAGCTGTACTACAAAGCTCAGTCCCCGGATGAGGGGGCTCTGGTCACCGCAGCCAGGAACTTTGGTTTTGTGTTCCGTTCCCGTACCCCTAAAACAATCACTGTCCATGAGCTCGGTACAGCCATCACCTACCAACTGCTGGCCATACTGGACTTCAACAACATTCGCAAGCGGATGTCAGTCATAGGTGAGGCCAGTGCTAGGGAACTGAGGAGACTTGGGGAAGCAGGCAGGCCTGGGTGGGGAAGGCGCTGGAGGGCTCGTGATGATACATTTAGTTTGGATTTTGTCTGAATTTTTGGCACTCTTCTCCCTTGTGTTTCACAGTGCGGAATCCAGAGGGCAAGATCCGACTCTACTGCAAAGGGGCTGACACAATCCTGCTAGACAGACTCCACCCCTGCTCGCAGGAACTGCTCAGCAGCACCACTGACCACCTGAATGTAGGTGACGGCCTGCGCTTTCTCAGTTCTCAGCACTGGGAGGTGGCCAGGGCATGCTCTCCTTATTTATTTAAAATGATTTATGTATTTTTATTTTATATGCCGTGGAGTTTTTTTTGTGTGTGTGTATTCCTATCTGTGTGAGGGTGTTGGATCCCCCAGAACTGGAGTTACAGACAGTTGTAGGCTGCCATGTGGGGGCTGGAAATTGAACCCAGGTCCTTTGAAAGAGCAACAAGTGCTCTTAACTGCTTAACAATCTATCCAACCCCATGTTGTCCTTTTAAAAATAAAAATGTGTGTGTGTGTGTGTATACATACATACACATGTTTAGTGCACGTATATATTTTGTATTTATATAAAATGTATATATTTTGTAGTTGATATATGTACTCATGTCACAGTGTACATGTGGAGATCAAAGAACAACTGGAAGGAATTGGTTCTTTCTACCGTGTGGACTCTGGGGATTAAGCTCATATCTTCAAGCTTGATAGCAAGCACCCTTATTTGCTGAGCCATCTCAGCAGCCCACAGTGTTCATCCGTCTGTCCTTCATTCCTTCCTTCCTTTCTTCTTTTCTTCCTTCCTTCCTTCCTTTCTCTTTTCCTTTTCTTCCTCCTTCCCTTCTTTCTCCTTCTCTTCCTTCTTTTTGTTTGTTTTGAGACAGGGTTTCTCTGCGTAACAGTCTTGGCTATCCTGGAATATCAGCCAGGCCTCCAGGACTGGCATCATGCCTATGATTCCAGTATTTGGCACATAGAATCAGGATGAGGAGTTTGGGGCTAGCCTGGCTTACATGAGACTTTGTCTCAACAAACCAACCAGGAAGATCATTAAAATGGCTCATGAGATCTAGGCATTTGTGGCCAACCCTAGACACAAGTCTGGTCCCAGAACCCATATGGTGGGAGGAGATGGCTTCCTTCCTTGACCTCTACACATGCACACAAATAACAAAGTCATGTTAAACATTGTCTAAAATCCGACTGAAGATATCTCAGCTGTCTGTTGCGGTTTGAGTTGCAGGTCTTTTGCTGTGTTTTCTAGAATTCCTTTCATCTGACTCCCCCACCTCTTGATCTAGGAATATGCAGGGGACGGACTGAGGACGCTGCTGCTGGCCTACAAAGACCTGGATGAAGAATACTATGAGGGGTGGACCAGGAGACGCCTCCAGGCCAGCCTGGCCCACGACAGCCGAGAGGACAGGCTGGCCAGCGTCTACGAAGAGGTTGAGAGTGACCTGATGGTATGAACAGGACAGGCAGGGTGAGGCGAGACGGTGCGGAGCACAGCTCTCCTCAGGAGCCCTTGTGGTATTTCCAGCTGCTGGGTGCCACAGCCATTGAAGACAAGCTTCAGCAGGGAGTTCCAGAGACGATTGCCCTCCTGACTCTGGCCAACATTAAGATTTGGGTGCTCACTGGAGATAAGCAAGGTGAGAGTTGGTAGCAGATGGGCACAGTGGTGCTGTCGTGCCCTTGTGTGGAGCTGGACCCCCAGGTGGGAAAGCATGCGGTCCCTGGTAGTCACCTGACGGCGCACCTTTGTTTTCTCTCGGCAGAGACAGCTGTGAACATTGGCTACTCGTGTAAGATGCTGACTGATGACATGACAGAGGTGTTCATAGTCACGGGCCACACTGTTCTGGAGGTGCGAGAGGAGCTCAGGTAAACAAGGGGCTGGGGACACAGATGCCCTGAACGTGCCCGGGGACTGGCAGGCTTTAGTTTCCTTTCTGCCACTGTCCTGGAGCCCCCCACAGTTTCATCCCTGCCTTCACAGGAAAGCCCGGGAGAAGATGGTGGACTCATCCCATACTGTGGGCAATGGCTTCACCTACCAGGGGAAACTCTCTTCTTCCAAGCTCACTTCTGTCCTGGAGGCTGTTGCTGGGGAGTATGCCTTGGTCATCAATGGGCACAGCCTGGTGAGACTCCCATCTCTTGCTTGGAGCAGGCTGTCAGCAGGAGAATGCTCAGACCTTGTTGAGTGCTTCCCACAACTCCTCTGTTCCCTCTTCAGAGAGGACGACACTGGCTATGCCCTCCCTCAGTATGGTCTTGCAGTCTTATCTTGTTCACAGCTTCCCTTGACTTGAGGGGCAGGGGTAGAATCATCAGTGACCAGAAGAGCTGAGGTGTCCCCGTGTTTCAGGCTCACGCCTTGGAGGCTGACATGGAGCTAGAATTTCTGGAGACAGCATGTGCCTGCAAAGCGGTCATCTGCTGCCGGGTGACACCCTTGCAGAAGGCACAGGTGGTGGAGCTGGTTAAGAAGTACAAGAAGGCTGTGACACTTGCCATTGGGGACGGGGCCAATGATGTCAGCATGATTAAGAGTGAGTGTGGGCCTTGCAGTGCGCGGGCTGGGCAGGAGGGCTGCAGTGAGGGGCAGGGCTATAGCTAGGAGGGAAGACTGAGGGGTGGGGTCTGTAACTAGTGGAATCTGAAGTTTATTCTTCATGTCATCTTTGTCTCTGCAGCTGCTCACATCGGTGTGGGCATCAGCGGGCAGGAAGGGATCCAGGCCGTCCTGGCTTCAGATTATTCCTTTTCCCAGTTCAAGTTCCTGCAGCGCCTCCTGCTGGTGCATGGGCGCTGGTCCTACCTGCGCATGTGCAAATTCCTCTGCTATTTCTTCTACAAGAATTTTGCATTCACCATGGTCCACTTCTGGTTTGGCTTCTTCTGTGGCTTCTCAGCACAGGTAGAAAGTGTTTCTAGAACTCTCTGCTGCATATCTAGGCTGGGGAGAGGCCAGTGCTTGTGCCGTCTTGAAGGCTTGAGTTCGGATCCCCAGAATCTCTGTAGAAGCCGCAGCGTAGGTCACTGTGCCTGTAGGAAGTGGGAGCTGGAGGTGATGGGATCTCTAGAAGCTTGTGAGCCAGCTAACTTGGCTTGCACAGTGGCAGAGACTGTGTCTCAAACAAGGCAGAAAGCTGAGGACCGAGACACACGGTTGTTCTCTGATCTTCACGCTCACCGTGGCACACGTGTTCCCAGACAGACACACTTACATTTCTCTTAAACACATGATAAATAAATAAACTCCTAGGAACAGATACTACATCTCTCCTGTTAACTGACCTCATGGTTAGTACATACAGTCAATAAATGTTTGTTTTTCTTTTCCTTCTTTTCTTCTTTTTTTTGGGGGGGGGGCATGGTTTCATGTAACACAGGCTGACTCTCTTATTTACTATGTAGCACTGGTTGACCTTGAATTCTGAATCTGGGCATGGTGTGCACACTTAAAATCCAAACACTCAGTAGGTGGAGACAGAAGGATTGAAAGTTTGAGGTCACTTTTGGCTACATAGTGAGTTCCATGTCAAGGTGAACCCTGTATTAAATAACTAACCTAAGAAAACAATGTTCATTGGGAGAGTCGAGATATTAGGACCTGGGGAAGTTGTTAGGGCTGCTTGATGGTGTGGAGCTGTCTTTCTGTGCCTGATTCCTAGAGGAGGTTGGTCACCCACTGTCTTGCCCTCTTCTCTTCCAGACTGTGTATGACCAGTATTTCATCACCCTGTACAACATCGTGTACACGTCACTCCCAGTGCTGGCCATGGGGGTCTTTGACCAGGTATAGGGGCGTCACTGTTCAGACTGGAGGGGAGGTTGTCTGACATAGCAGGTGTGGGACAATGGCCCACGGCCAGTGCACACTTCCACTTGGGGAGGGCGTCGGATTCTTTCCATTGTGGCTAGAACCTGTAATTCTCCTGGGTTGCCGAATACTGATAGGGAGAATCTGGCTTGAGCCTGAATCTGTTATCTAAGAGACTAGGAAGGAGGAGCCAGGGCTAGCATCTGTCCTTGACTGGAGAGCATCACTGTAGCATCCCTCACAGGATGTCCCTGAGCAGCGAAGCATGGAGTACCCGAAGCTGTACGAGCCAGGCCAGTTGAACCTCCTGTTCAACAAGCGAGAGTTCTTCATCTGCATCGCCCAGGGCATCTACACCTCTGTGCTCATGTTCTTCATCCCCTACGGGGTGTTCGCGGAGGCCACACGAGACGATGGCACCCAGCTGGCAGACTACCAGTCTTTTGCAGTCACCGTGGCCACATCACTGGTCATTGTGGTCAGTGTGCAGGTATGAGGCCATCCCTCAGCACTCTGTCTCTGTTCCTGACGGGTAGGGTTGGAGGTCCTCCTACCTGCGCTGCTCCTTTCCGCAGATCGGACTGGACACGGGCTACTGGACAGCCATCAACCACTTCTTCATCTGGGGCAGCCTCGCTGTTTATTTTGCCATCCTCTTCGCCATGCACAGCGATGGGCTCTTTGACATGTTTCCGAACCAGTTCCGGTTCGTGGGTGAGTACCTGAACACCCTCTTCAGTCAGTTCTGGGAACAGCAGGGTAGACAGCACGTACTATACTTTAACACCACAATGTATTACCAAGAGTAATTGACCCAGGCCCTGCTACCAAGGAGCATCTATGTCCGTGAGAGTGCTGAGCAGCCCTTGCCTGACTATGACCCCCAAGGAAGGTTAGCAGAATGAGAGCCAGTGGGGGTGGCCGGGCAGAGCCCTTTAGAGGAAACTGCTGCTAGTGAGCTGAGAGTTCAGGGTCCTTGACCTAGGGTGGGGCAAGAAGCCTGGGGAAGCAGAAGGAGAAGGAAAGGCCCCTGAATGGCAGGCTCCAAGTGTGCCTTGCTCTGCCTTGCCTGAGTCTTCATTTCCTTTAGAGCAAGGAGATCACGGCGTCAAAGGCCACTTTCTTTTTGTTACTTGTTTTGATCTTTCCAAAAGATCCCTTTAGGAAATATGTAGGCTAGCACAGGCCTCCAGTTCCAGCCCCTGAGAGGTGGAGGCTGGAGGGCCAGGAGTTCAAGGCCCTTTTCTGCTACTTAACAAGTTTCAGAATAGCCTGAATTACACAAAGTCCTGTCTCTAAAAGGAAAAAGGGGTGTGTATATAGAAAAGAGGCGTCTAGGTTTGAGGATAGAACTCAACAGAATGCTTGCCTTAAGTGCACCAAGGCCTTGCTCCGTGGAGGGTTTGAGCAGGAGCTACACAGGCCAAGTCCTATTTTTAGTCACTGCTTTACCGTATTTGGATAATAAAGTAGAGGCCGGCGCACAGGAGAAACAGATCAGTTAGGCCCTCTACCAGCAATCTCAGTGGGACAGGTGGGATCCTGGAATTCAGTGACTGTGGAATTCTTTGGATATCTAGAAAATGAAGCCAGCAGGTTAGATTGTGAGTGTGAGAGAGAGAGAGGTGTGAGCTGGGCTGTGTGGTTTCAGCCCAGGTGGGTGGCAGTCCTTCCCTAGCTGGAAAAGGCACAGAGCAGATTTGAGGTGAAGGAGGAGACTGCCTATTACTTATGCCCTACTAGCCTTGAGATAGCTTCACTGAGGTGGTTGAGGAAACAGGGCTGGTGTTTTGGGAGAGCTAGAGACCAGAGACAGATTTAGAGATAAGCCCAGAAAGAAAGGAGAAATCAAAGGTGGCTTGGGCTTTGAGGTTGAGGACATGGAACCATCAGAAATAGCAATGGGGGAAGTGAGAAGACCTCCTCTGTCAACTTCGTGACTCCTGTCCCCCAGGGAATGCCCAGAACACCCTGGCCCAGCCCACCGTGTGGCTCACCATCGTGCTCACCACGGCTGTCTGCATCATGCCTGTGGTTGCCTTCCGTTTCCTCAGGCTTAGCCTGAAGCCTGATCTCTCCGACACGGTGAGAAGCCTGGCAAAGCTGGCCGTAGACCTTGGGGGGCAGCTGCAATGTGACAGGAAAAGCCTCTCCTGCTTGGGTGCTCTAGAGCTGTGTCTGGGCTGCGGGACGCTGGGGGCTCATGCTGCACATGGCTACGGAAGTTCCTGTGATGATCCGCCATGGTACTCTGGGTCCCTGTACGTGGCGCTGCCTGCTGTTATGAGCAGACACTGAAGGATTCCCCTTCCCGGTGCCCTCCTCAGGTCCGCTACACTCAGCTGGTAAGGAAGAAACAGAAGGCTCAGCACCGTTGCATGCGGCGAGTGGGCCGCACGGGCTCCCGGCGCTCCGGCTATGCCTTCTCACACCAGGAAGGTTTTGGGGAGCTCATTATGTCTGGCAAGAACATGCGGCTGAGCTCGCTGGCCCTCTCCAGCTTTAGCACACGCTCCAGCTCCAGCTGGATCGAGAGCCTGCGCAGGAAGAAGAGCGATGGTGCCAACAGCCCCAGTGGAGGGGCTGAGAAGCCCCTCAAGGGCTAAAGACCTGGACTGGGACCCCTTGTACCCAGAACCAGAGCTCGCGGGCCAGCGTCGGGAAACTGCTGGTCCTCCCTCCCAGCAGCCTGCCTCCTCTGCCTGGTGGACTGCCCCGCAGATCTCAGCCGTTTATGGAAGGGGAGGGAGTTGGCCCCAGGGGCAGACCAGGGCTTTGGGCCTTGGACAGGGGCCACAATGAGGGACCAGCTGTGGAACCAAAAACCATGAAAACTATGAGATTGGGTCCACCCCTGTCCTGCTTGGAGTCCACAGGGAGACTATAATCTCCATATTTTTTTACTCCTACTCCCCAGAGGGGCCCTAGCGCCCTGTTCCTGAATTACACAAGAATGTATCATGCCGGGAAGCCAGAGACCTGCTGGGGCCTCCAAGCCCCTCACATCATCGTGTGTCCTCTTGGTTTGTGTTTGTGTTGTTTGATTTTGTCTTTTTTATTTGGTAAGTGGAGGAGGCCTTCATGTGACTTTATGTTATGGTTAGTGTCTCAACTCTTCTGGGAAGAGGAGACGGGTGCACACTGGGATTCCCTACCTGGTGGAGTGGCTTGGGAGGGGCCGCATCTCATGGGTCACTTTTAGGGTACCGTTGTCCTTATGGGTACAGGAGCTACCAGGTAGGGAAGAACTGTCAGGCAGAGGGTGTTGGGAAAATGGAAAGGAAGAGTGTCCTGGTTCCTGCCTCCCCAGGGCACTTGTGAGTTCTTGGATTACCTAAACCCTGTTGGTGCTGGGCGGCAGCCCAGATGGGGCCCATCGCTTTCAGTGAGCAAGCAGCTAGACCGGCGGGAGTGTCCTCAGAGTCCAGGTCCAGTCCCCAGTTCCTTAGCCACTTCCCACTTCCCTCCTTCCTCTCCTCTCCGGTGCTGTTTTTGCCTACCCTGAGGTGGGACTGAGAAGGAAGCTGGCTTCTGCTGCTTTGTCCCAGGAACCTAGGACCCTGCCCTTCTTGAGCAGTTGCTACTTTGTCGGTTCCCAGAAGAGACCTTATTTGCTAGCAGCAGAGTTAGGGGGAGGAACGGTGTGGAGCTGGGTGGACAGGAATCTAAATGTTACATGTAGGAGCCCAAAGGAGCTGGAGGGAGGTTGTAGTGAGGAGGGGCCACCTGGTTGGGGAGAAGGAAGGGGAAGGCTTGACGGGGAAATCCCTTTTGGCCACGCAGTTTACAAGCCCAGTATCATGTCTGTTTGTGTGTCTCTTAAGGGAAAAGTCTGATTTTATACCAAAGAGGAAATGAATTTTTTTTATTTTGTTTGTCTATATTATATAAATACATATATATATATATAGATAGCTATATATATTATTATTTTTGGTTCTCTCTCGTTTTTGCAGGGAGGGAGGAAAGTATGTTGCATTGAGTGCATTGAGCTGTAATTAAGGAACATTCTGTATAATTTATGACATTTCTATAATTGCAAAAATTATATCATTTTATGGATATAAAAGAAAAATGCCTTTTTATAAAATTCCAATTTCTGAGATGTGGGTAATTTGTTTCTTTTTTGATGTTTGCATAAGACTGAGGGTAAAAAACGCCCAGGCAGAAAGTCTGCAGTGGGATTTTGTGGGTGGTCTGGGGGGCAGCTGTACACACTTTTTGTGACTTTCAGCAGGACTGTGGGCAGTGCTGAGACAGTGCACGTGGACTTTGTGTTCAGCTAGTGACCACGTGATGCTTCGGACCTTGACTTACTGCCGTCATAAACAGAGACCAACTTAGTCCAGCTCCCTGGCAGACAGATGTAGCAGACACACATGCAGATAAGGCCTAGGAAGCGTTGTAAGGTTTAATTTCCAGTTCCAGAGACGACTGAAGCTAGAGTCTGGGCATGGTAAAGAGATTGAAAGTTGTGCGTGTGTGCATGCATCCATGAGTGCAGGGCCTGAGGAGGACAGGTGTTGCGTCTTTTTTTTTTTTTTTTTTTTTTTTTTTTGGTTTTTCGAGACAGGGTTTCTCAGTGGTTTTGGAGCCTGTCCTGGAACTAGCTCTGTAGACCAGGCTGGTCTCGAACTCACAGAGATCCACCTGCCTCTGCCTCCCGAGTGCTGGGATTAAAGGCGTGCGCCACCACCGCCTAGCCAGGTGTTGCGTCTTATGGGGCTCTTATGCGTGGACGTGAGCCTCCCCATGGGAGTGCTGTGAACCACTGAGCCATCTCTCTACCCCCGGCTCTTGATTCTCTCTGCCCACTCATCCTCCATATTCCCTGAGGCTTAGAGGGAGGTGATTGTCACTTCCCCTTGGTACTTTGGCTAGTTAAGAGTTTCTGTATTAACCACCACCTTAAAGAAACAACAGCAGTGTTGCCTGTCCCTAGGCTGGCCTTCAACATCACTACAGATGATCTGGAATCCTCCTGCCTCTCCTGCCCCAGTGCTCAAATCCCAGGCTGTACCACTAGGATGTTTGTGTGGTGTTTTGGCATGTTAGGCAAGACTGTCACCTGAGCTACACCCACAGCTCCAACCTTCCTTTTCAATTTTAAAACCTTTTCATTTTGAGATGGATAGAATCTCACCAAGTGGCCCAGATAAGCCCAGGTCCGTCTTGAGGTGTCTTCTTCCTTCGCAGCCTCTGAGTAGCTGGGATTGTAGGCATTCACCATGTTCTCAAGGATTATTTGTTTTAATCTTCTTTGGTTTCTTTTCCTCTGAGAGCATCATTCTAGCCTCATCGTTAACTGATTTCTCCGGTGAATATCAGCTCAACCAAGCACTGTAGGCCATGACTTCAGACCGAGTAGGCCAGGACACCAGGCACCCTCAGCCTGGTAATCTAACGTGCCCCTGGATCCACCCCTGTGTAACCTGTCTGTGCCCAGGCAGTGCTTTCTCCCGCTTAGGAGTTCCTAGCAGATGCTAAGCTCAAAGGGAAGACAAACAGTAGTGTCTTCCTTCAAGAGGGGAGAGGAAGCTTAGGCAGGAGGATTGCTTTGAGACAGACAAGTCTTGGCAATATCAGCAAGACTCTGCTACAGACAAATGGTCTAGGACAAGAAGAGGGACCACAAACCTAGGAATAGTCTGGGTTTTTTGTTTGGTCTTTGGTTTTGTTATTGTTGTTTGTTTTTGTTTTTGTTTTAGAAAGGGTCTCATGTTGACCAGGCTGTCCTTGAACTCATGACTCTACTTCCTGAGTATTGGGTTTAATGTGCCTGCCTCCAAATGGGAAGAGCCTACCTGGCCTGCAGCAGCCCTAAAGCTTTAGGCAGCACAGGGTGTCCGGCTGGCCTTATTCCCTCCACTTTCTCTGTGGTGCTTTCACCCTACCCGAAGGCTAACACTCTTGCCCGACCAATGGGCCCTCATCTCTACCTGATCTTCCTGTCCCTGGAGGCCTCTTACCAGACCTGTGGTGAGGTTTTTCAGAGTGGAGGAGGGTTGTCAGCCACAAAGAGAATTGCCCCCCCCCTTTGTTTTCTTTTTGGCGAGAGTGTCTTGTTGTGTAGCCCAGGCTGGTCTTAAACTCACAGTGAAATGCTAGGTTTACAGGCACGAGCAACCAAACCTTTTGTTTATTAAGACAGGTTCTTACCAGTAACCTAGGCTGGGCTGGAACTCCCCGAATAGTCCTTGAATTTGTAGGAGTCCTCCTGTCCCCGCTGGTTCAGAGGTGTACCTCCACACCTGGTCCAGGTGCGTTTTCCCTCTTCTGTGTGAGTTGGTGACTTCCTCTCCTTGCCTTAGCCACACTTTGGTCTCCAGGTTCCTTGTGGAAGCTGGCGTGCACTGGAGCGTTAATGTCTTCTCTGCTGTGGTCCCAAAGCCTGTTGTAACTGTGAATGCCACCTTTGATGTCTGCACTGTTCTTCAGTGGCAGCTATGTTATTGTTCCTTTTTGACTTTATTTTATTCGCATATATTTTTTGAGATAGGGTCTTACTCTGTAGCTCAGCCTGGCCTCCTTGATACTGGGAACATTAAACAATCTCGGGTAAACAATCAAATGATCACCCCTAGGCAGCCCACTGTGTTCTAGAATGGTTCCATCTCTGAGTTTCAGTCTAGAGCATGACCTCCCCTTTAAGCACTTCCTTCCATCCCATCATATTCTTTTCTTTTTTTTTTTTTGTTTTTTGTTTTTTTGTTTTTTCGAGACAGGGTTTCTCTGTGGTTTTGGAGCCTGTCCTGGAACTAGCTCTTGTAGACCAGGCTGGTCTCGAACTCACAGAGATCCACCTGCCTCTGCCTCCCAAGTGCTGGGATTAAAGGCGTGCGCCACCACCGCCCGGCCATATTCTTTTCTTATATGATGTGTGCATACCTGTATACACACCCGCACGGCCAGTGAGCGTTAGTACCTGTGCTTATAAAGTCAAAGCAGGCCTATCTCTGTTTCTCTGTACGTTACTGTCTCGAGACAGGGTCTCACTGACCCAACCCAGAAGCTTGTCCTTACAGCTGGTCAGAGAGCTCAGGATCTGTCTGTCTCTTCCCGCACCCATGCTGAGTCTCAGACACTCACAGGCTACAGCTTTTCCTGTGGTTGCTGGGGAAATAAACTCCTGTCCTTGTCTGACCCAGTGAGCTGTCTCCCCGCTCCACCTTTATCTTCACAGGGTCTTGCTTTGCCTCCCTGGCTCTAGAGTTTTTCCTCCTGGACTTGAGTACTTCAGCAGTTGGTGACCAACCACACTCAGCTGTTGGTGATCTCCACACTCAGCTGTTGGTGATCACCACACTCAGCTGTCGGTGGCCAACCACACTCAGCTATAGGTGATCGCCACACTCAGCAGTTGGTGACCAACCACACTCAGCTGTTGGTGATTGCCACTCAGCTGTTGGTGATCAACCACACTCAGCTATAGGTGATCGCCACACTCAGCAGTTGGTGACCAACCACACTCAGCTGTTGGTGATTGCCACACTCAGCTGTTGGTGATCAACCACACTCAGCTATAGGTGACCAACTACACTCAGCAGTCGGAGACCGCCACACTCAGAAGTTGACTTTCCAGCCCAGCTCAGGCTGTGACTCTGCAGTGTGAAAGGCTGGAGGGGAGCCCAGAACCTGTGCTCACGTGATGGGCTCCCCTTTCAGCCGGCCTTCAGCACAGCGGCCTTCCCTTTCCTTGTCCTCCCTTTTCCTCTCCTCCCCGCGCTTCCCATCCTCCCCTCAGCACTTGGTCTGTCCTGTCTCCTGCTTTGCAGAAGTAGCTGTTACAGTTCCTACACCAGTACCTCAGTGATTGGACCGGACCCAGTAACTCTGTCCTGAAGATGGACTGTTCATTGAATGTGTGCAGCTCCAATTTTTTTTGTCAGCTCGATACAAGCTTGGGAGGGTTGGAAAGAAAGACCCTCAACTGAGAAAATGCCTCCATCAGATTGGCCTGTAGGGAAGCCAGTGGACATTTTCTTGATTAATGATTGGTGTTGGAGGGTCTATACCACAGAGGGCAGTGCCACCCACACCTGGGCAGGTGGTCTTGGGCTGTATGAAAAGCAGACTGAGCAAGCCATGGGAGCAAGCCAGTAAGCAGTGCTCCTCCATTGTCTTCGCTTTAGCCCCCACCCTGAGTTTTTGCCCTGACTCCCCCAGTGATGAACAGTGATAGGGAAATGTAAGCCAAGCACCCTCCTTCCCAGGATGCTTTTGGTCAGGTGTGAGAAAGTGAGCTAGGACAGATAAGATGCAAAGGAAATTCTCTAAGCCGGGCCTGGTGGCTCTAACCTGCTGTCCCACAAAGAGATTGAGACCAGCCTCCGGCTACATAAAGACTTCAAGGCCAGCCTGGGCTTGAAGACCTTGTCTTAAACAAAGGGTAACTAGGACTTGATGCACCACCTTCCTGGAGAACAGACTAGAGCACCCAGGCCAGCCGGGCAGGCAGCTACAGCACCTACTATTGCCACCAAGTAGGGCACACAGGAGGGAGTCGCAGATGAAGAATCAAGACTGTAGACCTTGCTCGCCAGCCTAGAGGGAGCTAGGTGTTGGGCTCTGCTGGAGGGAGAGGCAGAATTCTCCCTCACCTCTGGTCCCGAAACTGCATCTACACCTCTGCTGCTAAGTGGCAGAGTCTGCGTTTTCAGATTTGTGTCTCCAAGGAGGCTGAGGTGAGGGAGACTGGCTCTGCCCAGCAGCAAAGGGTCCAGTACGCAACTTCAGAGAGTAGACTCCTCTGACTCACCTCTCTTTGAGACTGTGCTCTGACCTCAGTGAGGACATGGATTTGTCTGACCCTCCCAAAGCTTTCCAGCAAGCTGTCCAGTTCACAGAGTTGCCAGGAGCTGCCCCGCCCGCCCCCAGCAGAGGAGGGGTAGGTTGCCCTGGCTGAGAAAGCCTGCTGTGTAGCACACAGGGCCAGGTTGTGTCAGACCTTGGATTTAATCCCTGTGTCACAAAATGACAGCAAAAGATGTATCAGGTGTTTCTTCTCCAAAGAGGGTGTGGTGGGCGTGATTGGTTTCTAATTCCAAGAATTGGGAGCTTGAGGGAGGAGGGTCAGAAGTTCAGGGTCACCCTCCACTGCTTAGTGAGTTCAGTCAGCATGAGGATATGTCTCAAAACAGAACTAAAAACAAACCCACAAACAATATAAAGTGTGTGTGTGTGTGTGTGTGTGTGTGTGTGAGAGAGAGAGAGAGAGAGAGAGAGCGAGCCAGCGAGCTGGGTTCTGGGGATGGGGTGTGCATTTGCAGTGCAGCTCAATAGCAGACCTAGTCTGAGCTGAGTCCTAGCCTCCATCCCTAGCACCACAAATACCATCAATTTATTTGTGGACAGAGAACAAGGTTTTCTTTGGGCTAAGAGATCCTCAAGTTTGCAGACTATGTGCTGTATGTAGTCTTTCAGTGTCTCTCTGGGGCAGGCCTGGGAGACTTAAGCCATCTTGGGAAAGACTTTTCTTGTCTCCAGGCCTCAGTAGGATGGAGAGAAGGGGCGAACATGCTAGGTTTACTCAATATTCCACAGGAGGTGAGGACGTGGCAGCTGGTGGAAAGAAAGGAGTTGTTTCACCCTGCGTGTGGGCAGGGATGCCGGCCTGGTGCTGCAGTGGCTCAGGCAGGGGTGGGAGGCTGATTGTGCCCCAGCAGGCGATGGGGGCGGGGCTACTGGCCCTGGCTTCCTCAGGGCAGAGAAGAAGATAACATCTCCAGTTTGTTTCCTTCCGTCCTTCCCTGCCCGTGGCACTGTGAGGCAGCCTGCCTCTGCACAGCCTCAGCCCAGTTCAGAGGTTCACAGGCAGCTGTGCCAACTCTTACTGTTGCTAGGTATACAGCCCCGAGAGTGGGCACAAGATATCAGTACAGAACACCACCTAGGGTGAATGCCGGCTGAAGTGTGGGCAGCGCGGGGTTCCATCGCTCCACCGTAAGTAGTTTCTTTCTTTTCCCCTTTCTCTCATATATTACATCCTGTTCTCAGTTTCCCTTCCCTACCCTCCTGCCATTTCTTCTCCACACTTCCCCTCTACCCCAGATCCACCCCACCCCCACCTCTGAAGAGCAGGCCTCAGAGACATCAGACAAACATGGCCTAACGTGCTACAATAAGGTGAGAAGGCCCATACCATACATCAAGGCTGCATGAGGGACCCAGTAGGAGGCAAGAGTCAGAGACAGCCCTGCCCCCACTGCTGGGAATCCCACAAGAAGACCAAACTACTTAGCCATAACATATACGCAGAGAGCATAGGTTAGACCCCTACAGGCAAGCCCCCTGAGTCCCAGTCAGTTGATTCTGTGGGTCATGATCTAGTGGTGTCCCTGCCTCCTCTGGTTCCTCCCATCCTTCCTCCCGTTCCTCTGCATGTCTTCTGGAATTCACCTTGTAGACCAGGCTGGCCTCAAATTCATAGAGATCCACCTGTTTCTGCCTCCAAAATGCTGGCGTTAAAGGTGTGTGCCATTATGCCCAGCCTGTATTTTTGTTTTGTTTTACTTGGGGTTTTTTGTTGCAGGGTTTCTCTGTGTAGCCCTGGTTGAACTGGAACACTGTACACCAGGCTGGCCTCGAACTCACAGAGATCCACCTGCCTCTGTCTCTGCCTCTTGAGTGCTGGGATAAAAGGTGTGCACCAACACTGCCCGGCTCAGTTTCACTTCTAAAACAACAAAACAAACACAATTGGCATTTGAAGTTTTGATTTTGTTTGTTTTTTTGGGATGGTCTCTCTGCATGGCCCTAACATTCATCTCCTGTAGCTCAGGTCAGCATCAAATGTTGGTGCAGGTTTTAAAGTGTGTGTTTCTCCTGCCTAGCTGCTGCGGATGCAGAAGCCGCCCTTCGCTGGTGGATGCCGGCTTTCAAGCTCAAGGCCCACACTGTAAACAGCTCTCATGGACAGAAGGTTGTGAGTTTCGCAGGCCAGAGAGAGCCATGGTGGTGGCAGAGGTACTGCTGTAGACCAGGTCAGAGCAGAGGCCGTGCTCGCCAGGGAGAGTTGCTTCTTTGGGGATAACAGTGTTGACCTCCAGGAGAATTTGTGAAGAGGATTTGGGTTTGATTCCCAGCACCCACATGGCAGCTCACAACCGTCTGTACCTCCAGTTCCAGGGAGCCAGTGCCCTTTGTTGGACTCCGTGGGGAAAAAAACACACACATGTAGTGATGTGGGATGTCCTTCTATATATGTGTTTCTTTTATTGGTTAATGAACAAAGCTGCTTTGGCCTATGGCAGGGCAGAATATATCCAGGTTGAAAGAGATATATAGGCAGAGCCAAGGAGACGTCATGTAGCTGCCGAAAGAGAAGGACCCAGAACCTTCCTGGTAAGCCACAGCCTCGTGCATTACACAGATTAATAGAAATTCAAGATGTCAGAGCTAGCTAGAAATATGCCTGAGTCACTGACAAAATATTGTTATAATTATTTCTTTTTTAAAAAATATTTATTTATGTATTTATTTATTATGTATACAATATTCTGTCTGTGTGTATGTCTGCAGGCCAGAAGAGGGCACCAGACCTCATTACAGATGGTTGTGAGCCACCATGTGGTTGCTGGGAATTGAACTCAGGACCTTTGGAAGAGCAGGCAATGCTCTTAACCGCTGAGCCATCTCTCCAGCCCTGTTATAATTATTTCTGTGTGATTATTCAGGTCTGGGCGGCCAGGAAATGAACAAGCAGTCTCCATTTACATGTAGTACAAAGATGTACACACAGGCAAAACACCTATATGCACGAAATATTTTTTTTTTTAAATTTAAAGCAAGACATAGTGGTGTAGACCTTTAATCCTACCACTTGAGAGGCAGAGACAGGCAGATCTCTGTGAGTTCAAGGCCAGCCTGGTCTACATAGCTAAACTAGCCAGAGCTACACAGGGAGACACTGTCTCAAAAAGGCACTAACTTCAAAAATGAAAATAAAAGTGGTGGATTGGAGAGATGGCTCAGCAGTTAAGAGCACTGACTGCTCTTCCAGAGGTCAATTCCCAGCATGGTGGCTCACAACCATCTGTAATGAGATCTGGTGCCCTCTTCTGGTGTGTAGGCATACATGCAGGCAGAGTGCTCCGGCTAACCTTCAGACCAGTAGAGCAGATGCTCAGGAGCAGCCCTGTGTGTTAGAACCTGCAGAGATTGCTTTCTCAATAACATTCCATATCATGAAGGCTTTAGGATGGCCATGAGGAAGGTGTTGTCTTCGCTGGCCCCAGAGAAACTGTGCCAACCCATGGATCCTCAGTGATGAATTCTGGAAATGGACAGAGTGCTGCTGCACCGAGCACCTCTGACCCTCTCTGTGTGTTGGATGTGTCCGAAGGCTTCTCTCTTTTGCCTATAATTGCTGGAACACTTGGTGAGGTTAAGCCCTACAGTTCCGTGGAGAAAGACCAGCATTGTGTTGCTTTGGACCTCATATCTGAAGCCAATCACTTCCCTAAGGAAATACTGGAGTTTTGGCTGAGACGTATAGAAGATGAAGCTGCTGTGTTGCAAAGGCCCAAATCAGATAAATTGTGGAGCATATTAGATGTCATTGAGCCGTCTGGGCTCATTCAGCAGGAAGAATGGAAGAAGCTGCAATATCCAGATGTTTATTGCAGTCTTGATGCTCAGGATGCTCGTGGAGTCGCAGACACTGGTAGAAGAGTGCTGTTCAAGGAGCAGAGCACACTCTTGGGCTAAGCAGAGCACCTTGATTAGCCAGTTCCAGGGGCCTGCCCGTGTGTTTGGATTTCTCTTCATTGCCGTGTGTCCCTTTAAGCCAGCCAGTGGGACTCTTAAGATGAGCTCTGATGACGCCATATCTGAACACTTCCAATAGAGCAAGAAGTGAAGGTCCGCATGTGTAGATCTGGACGAGTGACTGCCGTACCGTTTTGGTTTCATTTGTGCCTTGATGATGAGGTCAGGCTGGACACCTCAGGTGAAGCCTCCCACTGGAAGCAAGCTGCCGTGGTTCTGGACACCCCCATCCAGGTGCAGGCGGGAGAGGAGCTTGTGCTCAGTGTGCAGCATCACAAGAGCAGTGTCAGCATCACAGTGAAGCCGTGAGAGAGGCTGTAATCATGGGACGAGTGCAAATTTCCTTGTCCTGGACAAGGTAAAGTGTTAATAGAGCACATGGTAACGAGCTTTTAAAAATGAAATAAAAATGGAGGGGCTGGGGAGGTGGCTCTGTGGTTAAGAGCACTGGATGCTCTTCCAGAGTACCCAGGTTCAATTTCCAGCACCCACAGAGCAGCTCACAACTGTCTGTAACTCCAGTTCAAGAGAACCTGACACCCATAGCAAAACACCAATGCACGTAAAATAAAAAAAAAATAAACTTAAAAAATAAAAAAGAAGGCACTATAGTCAGACTTTTCTGCCCTGCCTGCCAGCTCCCAAATAACCACATGGAGATTTCTTATTAATTAGGAAAGCTCGACTGATAGCTTAGGCTTGCTCCTAACTAGTTCTTATAACTTAACCCGTTTCTATTAATTTACTTTCTGCCTCATGGCTTTATTACCTCATCTCCATATGGCCCATCTCGCTTTCTCTCCATCTGGATGGTGACTCCACATTCTTCCCAGTGTTCTCTCTGCTCCCCAAATTCTCCATAGCTGCTGGCTGTTTAGCTTCTTATGAAACCAATCACAGTGACATATCTTGACATAGTGTAAAGGAATATTCCACAACCGAGCACTGGGGCACAAACCTTTAATTTCAGAACCCAGGAGGTAGAGACAGGTGGATCTCTGTGAGTTCAAGTATAGACTGGTTTATATAGGGAGTCCCAGGGCAGCCAGGGCTTCATAGTGAGACTGTGTCTTAAGAAATGCAAAAATAGTAAGTAATTAAATTAAGTAAAAATGGACTAGAGAGAAAGATGATGGTTGGAAAAGGCTGGGAATGAGCTACAGGGTCAGAGTCCCACAAAAACATCCCCAGAGGGAAGGGTGCCGCCTTCAGAGCCGGCCTTCAGAGCTGAGCAGGCATTTCCAAAGTGTGAAGCTTTTGCAATGGCCTTTTTGTTCCCACTTCCTTTCTTGCCTGCCTGCCTTGGTCAAGGTTCTACAGAGAGGCTTATCATTCTGTCTCTCTTTCTCTCTTACACATTCTCTCTCTCTCTCTCTCTCTCTCTCACACACACACACACACACACACACATACACACACACATTCTCTCTCTCACACACATTCTCTCTCAGGCACACACATTCTCACACACACGCATGTGCACACATACACACACACACACTCATTCAAGTGCACAAGAAATTGCCTTGTCCTCTTTTGGAAGCTAAACCCAGCCTGCTTTAGGTGAGTCAGCATGCAGAGCACATGTCACAGAAGGTGTCACTTCTGGCAGGTCCAGTGATCTGAGTCATGAGAACAGACAGTCTCACTTCAGTCTGAGGGTTCTGAAGGTGCTCACGGGTCATTTCAAGGCAGCCGTGGGTGGAAGAAATCTCTCTCTCAGCTCTGGGGTGCATAGGTAGGAGCAATGCTGTCTTCCTTGGGAGAGTTTCAGCTTCCTGCCTTGCTGAGACCGTCCATGGATTGGATGAGATGCATCCACAGCAGGGAGGCCTGCTGCACTCAGTCTGTTGAGTCATTGCATCCCAAACATGTTACAGACGCACTCAGAACAATGCCCGGCCCACAGTCAGGGCACCCCAGGGTAGACATGAAGATCAGAGCACCAAAGCCCTTTCTCGCCACGGTGCCACAGCAACTGACTCTTTCCAGTTGGCTACTGATTGCTACTGTGGAAGTCATGGTGGCAGGCTGGATGGAAAGCTAGAGAAAGACATGCTTTCCTCCTCTCTTGACTTGTGGCATTCTTGCACTGGTGGTGATGGTGGCAGGCACGTGTGTCCTCGACACGGGTTCATCGGTGGCAATGGCAGTGACAGTTCAACATCACAGTGACTGTACAGTGTCCAGGCCTGAAGGAATTAGCACAGTGACAGGTGTTTTGGGCCCTGTGTTCCTGCAACAAGAGCAGGAACATAGGCTCATGACACCCTGCAAAGTGCCAGTTCATGACTTCACCAGAACTAACAAGAGCGGAGGCCCGGCAGCTTTGATGGAACAAACATCGTTGGCTTGGGCTGACACCCTTTCCTCTTCATCCTTGCAGTCTCTATGGCAACACTGGGACTTCATTGCAGCTGTCTCCCCTAGGGTCAAGAAGTAGGTACTAAGACCTCCAGGAGATGCTCAAAAGTCAATTCTGAGTTCTATATGGATGTGTTTTTTTCTCTACGTGGATACTCATGATACAGTTTGACTTATAAATTAGGACTGATTGCTGCCACAAGTAGCACAACCAAGTAACTAGGGGAGGAAAGGCTTACAGGTTACAGCCCACCAAGGAAGCTAAGGAAGGAACTCAAGGCAGGAAGCTGGAGGCAGGAACTGAAGCAGAGAGTGCTGCTCATTGGCTTGTTTCTCATGGCCTCCTCAGCTACCTTTCTGCCTAGGGATGGCACTGCCCATAGTGGGCTGGGCCCTCCCACATCAATAATAATTAAGAAAGTTCTCTACAGACATGCCCACAGGCCAATCTGATAGAGGCAATTTCTCAGTTAAGGAGTTAAGGATCACTCCTCCTTGTCCTCCTTTTTTTTTTTTTTTTTTTTTTTTTTGGTTTTCTGAGACAGGGTTTCTCTGTGTGGCCCTGGCTTTCCTGGAAGGGTTACTCTTCTTAGGTGATTCTAGTTGTATCAAACTGACAACAAATAAACAAACAAACAAAACCCCAATCCATACAAATGGTAAGAACTCAACAGTGAGCCTGGCGGTGGTGGCACATGCCTTTAATCCCAGCACTTGGGAGGCAGAGGCAGGCGGATCTCTGTGAGTTCAAGGCCAGCCTGGGCTACAGAGTGAATTCCAGAACAGGCTCCAAAGCTAAAGGGAAGCCCTGTCTTGTAAAACCAAAAGAAAAAAAATCAAGAGTGATGACAATGAAATAAATCTATTATAACAGCAAAGTGTAATAGAAGAAATGAAAATGGGGGGCTGGAGAGATGGCTCAGAGGTTAAGAGTACTGGGTACTCTTCCAGAGGTCCTGAGTTCAAGTCCCACCAACCACATGGTGGCTCTCAACCATCTGTAATGAGATCTGGTACCCTCTACACACATACATGCAGACAGAGCACTGTATACATACTAAATAAATCTTAAGAAAAATAAATAAAAATGGTTTCTCATTTTTAAAGTTTATTTATTTATTTATGCATGTGTGCCTCTGCAGGTCAGAAAACAACTATCAAGAGTCAGTCCTCTTCTTTTACCTAGCGAGATCCAGTGACAGAGCTCAGGTCGCCAGACTTAGCTGAGCATTTAGTCCAATGTGACTTCTCCTGTTGAGACTGTCTCATGGCTCTGTGTTCACTCTTCTTCTTGTGAATTCATCCCTGCATGAGACAAAGAGCTTGGAGAGTCAGAGCCCCAAGGACTGAGCACTGGGCTCTTTGAATGCAAAGACTTGCATAGTACACAGCCTGGATGCACTAGACACAAGGACTATCCTTGTTCAGGATGCATGGCAATAGATGGAGAGATTCTTATTTAAAATTTAAGAATTATTGTTGGGTTGTGGTGGTGAATGCTTTTAATCCCAGCACTCAGGAGGCAGAGGCAGGCGGATCTCTGAGTTCAAGGCCAGCTTGATCTACAAAGTGAGTTCTAGGACAGTCAGGACTACACAGGGAAACCCTGCCTCAAAAACAAACAAAAAAGAATTATTTATTCTTGAAATTTCTTTCTTAGTATTTTGAGTCAAGGCTGACTTCAGGCCACAGAAGTAAAACTGTGGCTGGGGGGAGGGTAGGACTTTTTTCAGTGTTAGGGGGTCAAACCTAGATAGACTAGATAAGTAAACATATACTAGATAAGTGCTCTGTCATTGCACTGTCCCTTCATCCTAGATTCTTTTTTAACTTTTTTTGGGAAGTAGAATCTCTTAAGTAGTTCAGGCTGGTTTACAATTTGAGGAAATCTTGCCTTTACCTCCCAAGTGTGAGGATTACAGGTGTGAGCTTCCATCTGAATTATTTTTTTTAATTTTTAACATTTATTTTTATTTTGTATTATGTATATTTTATTTTGTACTATATATGTGACTGTTTTCCTAAACAATGAAGTTATGGATGGTTGTGAGCCACCAAGTTGACTTTGATTCCCCAGAATTCACATAGTAGAAAGAGAGAGTCTCCCCCTTACCTCCGTACATAATCACCATTATGAAATAATCTTCTTGTACACTGTGAAGATGTATCTTTGCCAAGGCACCTTCTGGTTGGTTTAATAAAGAGCTGAATGGCAAAGAGCTAGACAGGAAGAGGTTAAGTGGGACTTCCGAGCAGAGAGAGAAGGAGAGGTGATGTATTTTGGTAAGAGAGAGATGCCTGAAACTTGCTCTGTAGACCAGGCTGGCTTCCAACTCAAAGATCCATCTGCTTCTGCCTCTCAAGTGCTGGGATTAAAGGTGTGTACCACCACTACCCAGCTCTAACTACATTCTTTTTTAAAAAAAAAAACGTGTTTTATTGATTATTTGGGAATTTTACATCATGCACCCCAGTCACACTCACTTCCCAGTTCTCTTAGGTCCTCCCTTTACCCTTGTGACCTCCTACACAAAAAGAAGAAGAAAAAGTAGTAGTAGAAGAACAACAAAAAACTTCCATAAGTCTAATTTGAGTTGCCCATATGTTCACTGGTGCATGGTTAAACCCCAGTAGCCAGCCCTGTAGAGAAAACAGAAACCTTCCCCACTGTCACCCCACCAGAAGCCTTCAATTGTGGAGAGCTACACTTTAGTATCCTTATCACGATTATTAAAAGTTCTCTTAACCAGGTAGTGGTGGCACACACCTTTAATCCCAGCACTCAAGAGGCAGAGACAGGCAGATCTCAGTAAGTTTGAGGCCAGCCTAGTCTACAAAGCGAGTTCCAGGACAGTCAGGACTGTTACACAGAGAAACCTTGTCTTGAAACAAACAAACAAACAAAAACAAAAAAGAGTTATCTTCAATGGTTTCCTGTCTAGGCTGTTACTTTTTAGGGTTGGGGTGGAATGGTGGTTGTTGCAGAAACCTTCTATGTTATGGAATGTTACTTTAACTAGGCAAAGATATGCTACATTTGTTCATGCTGCATTTGCTTAGCTATGTAAAGATGTGTTACATTTGTTTATGTTACATTTGTTTAATTATGTGAAGATGTGTTGTGGTTTCTCCTTGCCTGCCTAAGTCATCTGATAGGTCTAATACAAAAATGAACCCCCAATAGCTAGGTAGTAGTGGGATAGCTGGGGCTGGTAGGCGGATAGAATATGTAGAAGGAGGAATCTATACTCAAGGGGAAGGAGAAGAGAACAAGGAAAAGAGAGAAAGAGATGCTGGCCCATCAGCATTTATTGAAAACATAATTGACAGAATATAGACAATTGTCCCTCTCCACTTCCCCCTCTTTAAAAAAAAATAACAAGAATGTTACAAACTACAGGCTTTAGAAAAAAAAAAAAACAACAAGAATATCCATAGTCCATTTCTTGGGGAATGTGGGCATAGTTTTCCATGCTACTTCTTGCTGATTGGTGGTGTTGATAATCTTATGGGGACCTAAAGAAAATTTAGATTTTTTTTTTTTGAGACAGGGTTTCTCTGTAGCTTTGGAGCCTGTCCTGGAACTAGCTTAGCTCTTGTAGACCAGGTTGGTCTCAAACTTACAAAGATCCACCTGCCTCTGCCTCCCAAGTACTGGGATTAAAGGTGTGCACCACCACCACCCAGTGAAAATTTAGAATTATGATCTAGTCCTGACTGGAGTATCCTGTAAGTCTTGATCATCTCAGGCAGCAGTCTTGAATCTGTTCTGGGTGTAGAACTCAGACATCTGGGCCATCTGTTTCTACTGGAGATTTCTCAGGTGGTCTTCCTTGATCAAACCTGATTTTTCTTAAATCAGAATGAATCCACAGCCTCTCATTTCCTGTGGAAACAAAAGCAAAACCTCTTCTCCAAAGTAACATACCTTTTGACTTCAATTTTGATGTCAAGGTATTTTCAAAATACCTATCTTGGATTAATTTAGCAGGATTTATAAACAAATATCTTTTAGCAGCTGTTGCTCCTTCTTCAGCATTCAAACAACTCAAAGAGAGCATAATAACACACAGTATCAAGATTTTCTGTGTATTTTTCATCTTTATGTGGCTTTATTTTAACCTCTATTTCTTTTATTTTTACTTTTACTTTTTAAACAGGTTCTCTGTATATCTTTGGCTGTTCTGGAACTCCATCTGTAGACCAGGCTATCTTTGAACTCACAGAGATCCACCTGCCTCTGCCTCCCAAGCATTGGGATTAAAGCGTGTGCCACCACACCTTGAACTCACAGAGGTCTGCCTGCCTCTGTCTACAAGTGTTGGGATTAAAGGTGTACCACCACACCCAACTACTCTCTTTATTTCTTTTTTATTTCAAGGACTTTTACCTTTAGCCTGCATGTATTTTTAACACACTGTAAAACATTTAGAGGTTTTCTTCATCTTTGATTCTCTCTTTACTGTATATCTTTCTTTTTTCTGACCACATGAGTCTTTAATTTGCTAAGCAATATGAACAGGATTTGCTAAGCAATATGAACAGGATTTTAAAGCTGTGGCTTTGACAGCTGGATCCAGCCCATTCCTTAGCTTTCTGAAATTCCAGGCTAAGGCAGAGGTACCTGCCAGAACCATGTTTATTGCCACAACATTTCAAGGTCCTTGCCAGCAAGCAAGCTGCAACAGTGTGTCCACAAACAACATTCAAATGCTCTCTTTGTAGCTGGACTTCCTGCTTCAAAGAGTCAGAGTTTGCACTGGCAGGATGGCCCAGAAAGCTGGCATTTTAAAACAGCAGCTTTTTTCCTGCTATTGCTGGGAACCAAAAAGCATGTGGTTGGCTTTTATCAACACCATTTAAGTGTTTCGTGGCAGAACCTCTTAAAGAGCTGCAGGGTTTTGCAGCTAAAGCTGAGTCAGGAAGCCTCTCTTAAATGAGAGCTCTTGCCTCTAGCAAGCAGAGCAGATCTGAGAGATTGCTGCTACCAAGAAGACATGCTTTACTCTATTATTTTCTGTCTAGAATTACTTCCCAAGCTCTCTCAGATTTTTTGTGGATATAGTTGTCCATGTGGACGCCATTTGTTGACTGAGTTTTCTGTTCTGCCCAGTTCCCACAGCCATTAGGTCCCCCGCAAAAAAAATCACACAGAGGTCTATATTAATGACAAACTGATTGGCCCATCAGCTCAGGCTTCTTATTAACTTATATAACTTATATTAACTCATTATTCTTTTTCTCTCTCTCTCTCTTTTTTTTTTTTTTTTTTTTGGTTTCTCAAAACAGGGTTTCTCTGTAGCTTTGGAGCCTGTCCTGAAAGTAGTTCTTGTAGACCAGGTTGGCCTCAAACTCACAGAGATCCTCCTGCCTCTGCCTTCTGAGTTCTGGGATTAAAGGCGTGCGCCACTACTGCCTGGCCTAACCTATTATTCTTATCTATGTTAGCCACCTGACTCAGTACCTTTTTTGGTAGAGCAGGTCACATCTTTTTTTCTTCTGTGTCTGGGCAGGACTGCAGAGGAATGGGTTTCCTCCTTCCCAGAATTCTCCTGCCTCTACTTCCTGTCTGGTTGTCCCACCTATATTTCCTGCCTGGCTACTGGCCAATCAGCATTTATTTAAAACATAATTGACAGAATATAGACAATTGTCCCGCACCAGAGATAAATCCCAGTGCCACTGCCAGTGGCCCCTCAGTCTACCCCAGACATACAACTGTCAACCACATTCAGAGGGACTAGTTTGATCCTATGCTTGTTTCTTTTCATTCCATCTGGAGTTGGTGAGTTCCCGTCAGCTCAGGTAAACTGTTTCAGTGGGTGAACCCATCATGGTCTTGACCTCTTTGCTCATATTCTCATTCCTTCTATTCTTCAACTGGACCTTGGGAGCTCAGTCCAGTGCTCCAATGTGGGTCTCTGCCTCTGTTTCCATCTGTTGTTGAACGAAGGTTCTATGGTAATATTTAAGATAATCATCAGTCTGACTACAGGACAGGGCCAGTTCAGGCACCCTCTCCTCTATTGCTTAGGGTCTTAGTGAGGGTCATCCTTGTAGATTCCTGGGAATTTTTCTAGAGCCAGGTTTGTATTTTGAAAATACCTTGACTTCAAAATTGAAGTCAAAAGGTATGTTACTTTGGAGAAGAGGTTTTGCTTTTGTTTCCACAGGAAATGAGAGGCTGTGGATTTATTCCAGGTTAAGGAAAATCAGGTTTGATCAAGGAAGACCCCCTGAGAAATAGATGGCCCAGAAGTCTGAGTTCTACATTCAGAACTGATTCAAGACTGCTGCATGTTATGATCAAGCCTCACCGGATGCTCCAGTCAGGACTTGATTATAATTCAAAATTTTCATTAGATCCCCATAAGATTATCAGCACCCCCCCAATCAGCAGGAAGCAGCCTAAAAAGCTATGCCCACTTTCCCAAAAACTGGATTATGAATATTTGCCTTTGTTTAGAATGTTGATTACAAGTTGTTATGGATAATGATCAGGAGTAAAGCTAAACAAAGAAAATTCGATTCAGTCTTGTTTAAAAAAAGGTGGGAGGAGTGCTGTGGTACAATGGTTTGTACCCTGTCAATTGTATTTTAATAAAACACTGATTGGCCACTAGCCAGGCAGGAAGTATAGGCTGGACAACCAGGCAGGAAGTAGAGGCAGGGTGATGAGAACACGAGAATTCTGGGAGAGGAAACCTCAGTCTGCAGTCATGACCCAGCTGTAGAGCAAGCAAGATGTGACTGCCTTGCCAAAAAAGGTACCAAGCCACGTGGCTAACATAGACAAGAATAATGGGCTAATATAAGTTGTAAGTGTTAATAAGAAGCCTGAGCTAATGGGCCAATCAGTTTATATTAAAAAAACAACAACAAAAAAACGAGCCTAAGCTAAGGCCGAGCATTCATGACTAATAACAAGTTTCTGTGTCATGATTTGGGAGATGTTGGTGGCCCAAAATGAAAGCCTATGTCCTACTTTCTCAACTGTGAGTCTGCAGTCTTTGATGCTACTGTAAAAGTAGCATCACTGCCAGGCAGTGGTGGCACACACTTTTAATCCCAGCACTAGGGAGGCAAAGGTAGGTGGATCTCTGAGTTTGATGCCAGCCTGGTCAGTTCCAGGACAGCCAAGACTGCATAGAGAAATCCCGTGTTGAAAAACAAAAGTCAGAAGAGAGAAACAGGCAGGTTCTTTTATCTGTCCAGCCTGCACTACACTGACATTACCACCTGGAGACCAGAGATGGAGAGAGGAGGCCCAGCAAACAGCTCCCAACTGTGTAGGCACTTGATCCTACATTTGCTGTGGCTGTCCGGGGATTGCAGCACTGAGAGCCAAGGTAGAGGTAGAGAGGTAGCAGATGAGTTGAGCCTGTGGACAGGATAAGTAGAGGCAACAATAAGCCAGGCATGAAGCGCTAAGCTACAAGACCTAGGCTTTGACTGTTGGCTTTGTCCCTGTGTGACTGACTGTGGGGACAGATACTTTGAGCACTGCCCACTGGGACAGAGAAGGTGAGGACATGCACCTCCTAGAGTGGAGGCTTTGAGTTTTGACACTGGCGAGTCCTTACCAGACCCTGGCCATGGCCAGAGGGATGGGGCAGGGCTTGCTAGGCTGCAAGGAGTAATAACAGTCTACCCTGGTTCCTGGAATCAGGGGTGTGGACATGGCAAGGGAAGGGAGACACGGGATGACTCCTAGTGCATGTTTCATGGGTTAAAGTCGCAGTTAGGTGACAGATGACCATGGCTGATGATCTCTGACCCTTGGCCTCTGCCTCTGAGTGCCAGGGATTGTGGGCAAGCATGTCTGGTTTCTGTTCTGAACTTCCATAGCAATGGACTCAGGATATGTGGACAAAGCCAACAGTCAAAGCTGGCACATTCGTCTGCTTACATAATCCTCTGTAACTCCTTACAGACTGGGGATCTGATGCCCTCTTCTGGTCTCTACAGGTACTAGGAACATACGTGGTGTACAGATGAACATGCAGACAAAACACATACACATAAATAAATGAAATGAAAAAAAAACCCCATTTATGTTATGGCCCAGTATTTTTCTATTGTTAACATAGACTACGTGTTTCCATGTTCGTGGACATCATGGGTTTCTCTTCTGACCGTTGAGCAACACTGCTTTGGGCAATCTTGTGCAAGTTAGTGTGTCTAGGTTTTCAGTCCTCTCAGGCATATACCTGGAGGTGTTGTTTGGTCATATGGTGACTGACTCCACGTTTAGTCATGAGAGGAACTTCCACTGTTTGGGGCCATTTTGTATTCCCACCAGCAGTGGCTTAGTGTTCCCCTTTTGCACTTTTATTGGGTTGTTTTTGTTTGTTGGTTGGTGCTACAGAATCAGGGCCTTGAGCCAGCAAAGCACACCCTCTCCTGCTGAGTGTCCCCAGCTCTGAGCTTGGCTTCCCACCCGACTTTTAGAGTCTCGCTGTCTGAAGGCCTCTAATTACTACTGCACATTACTTCAAAGTTAATGAAGTTCTGTTCGGTATGACCATTTTATAAGTCAGAAAACTAGATAGTACATTTAAGAAAGGCACTTCTGATATTGGGTAATTAAATTAATTTTTAAATAATGGTTAATGTAAATCACAAAATTTAGTCTATTTTTTTTCTTTTGGTCTGGTGGGTGTTCTTGTTTTTTTTTGTTTTTTTGTTTTTTCGAGACAGAGTTTCTCTGTGGCTTTGGAGCCTGTCCTGGAACTAGCTTTTGTAGACCAGGCTGGTCTCGAACCCACAGAGATCCGCCTGCCTCTGCCTCCCGAGTGCTGGGATTAAAGGCGTGCGCCACCACCGCCCGACTTGGGTGTTCTTGTTTTTGAAGCTGGGTCCTGGCAGTCTGGAATGGCTGCGGCCTTGAGCGCTGGCATTAGAGGCTCGTGCCCTCACACCCCTCTCCTTTGTTCATTTTGTTGGTAGGGCAGGAACTGGTAAAAACCACTGTTTGGAAAGTGGAAACTGGGAGATGAGGAGTTTGAAGTCATCCTTAACCACACTGTGAATTCAAGGCCAGTCTGGGTTATATAACACCTCATCTCAAAAATTCATAAATAAATATTAGAAAATAAAGGGTTTTTTTTTTTTCCTGCAAGGGGGATTTCAGCTGATAAGGAAAAACTAGAGAGTAAATGCCACCCAACTGCTGCTGTTTGCTGGGATGGTTTTTTTTTTTATATTTATTTATTTATTATGTATACAATATTCTGTCTGAATGTATGTCTGCAGGCCAGAAGAGGGCACCAGACCTCATTACAGATGGTTGTGAGCCACCATGTGGTTGCTGGGAATTGAACTCATGACCTTTGGAAGAGCAGGCAATGCTCTTAACCACTGAGCCATCTCTCCAGCCCTGGGATGGTTTTTTAATTACTTTATTTATTCTGTATTTATTCCGGCTTGCATTTATTGAACGCTTATTGAATGATGCCAGGACTGAGCTGGCCATGTTTCCAGTCATTTTCTAGAGACTCCTTACAGCATGTCCATGAAGGGAAGAGCCCTTACGATTTCCACTTTGCAGACAGGAAAGTAAGGCTTACTAAGTTTATGAGGTGTGTGACGTCCCTAGTGTTATGGTAAAAATAAAATGGTGCTGCAGTTCCCCGAGTGGAGGCAGTGGGCCACGAGGAGCAGCAAGTCCCAGGCAGGAAGCTGCATGGTGGGTGAGAGTCAAAGACGGATAGGCATGCCATGCAGAGTGAGGTTGGATATTTATTTAGAGGGCTATGGAAGGGAAGGGGAAAGGAAGGAAGGAAGGAAGGAAGGAAGGAAGGAAGGAAGGAAGGAAGGAAGGAAGGAAGGAAGAAGGGGGATGAGGAGAAAGAGGCAGAGAGAGAGAAAGAGAGGAGGAAGGGAGAGGAAGGAGGGAGAGGAGAGGAGCTACGGCAGCAGCTACCTCTTTGGGAGAGAGACAGAAAGGAAAGAACTCAGGCTGGAAGCAGAAGGAAGATCTGTTTGCCTCAGTGACCTCTTGTTTCTTACTCTCAAGGGTTAGGGTTACAGGTGTGAGGACCATGTCTGGCGTTCCTTTGTTGTTGTCGGTTTGTTTGTTTTTCAAAACAGGGTTTCTCTGTAGCCTTGGCTGTCCTGAAACTCACTCTGTAAACTATGCTGGCCTCCAACTCGCAGAGATCTGCCTGCCTCTGCTTCCTGAGTACTGGGATTAAAGGTGTGAGACCCCATCGCCCGGCTTGTTGTTGTTTTCTAAGATAGGGTCTCACTGTGTAGCCAGAATATTTGGCCCTTTATGAGGTCTGGGAAATCTACAAGCAAGTTCTGCTTGAGCAGTAAGTCCATCTATGTTTAAGTTTAAGTGCGATGCTTCACTGCAGCTAAAACCTTAACAGTCCAGGTCGTCCAGCTACATAGTGAGACCCTGTTTCAAACAAAATAAAATGGTAACAACATAACATTCCGTAATTATTATGGGAGGATCTTTATTTTTTTTTTAAGATTTATTTATTTATTTATTATGTACACAGTGTTCAGCCTCCATGTATGCCTGAAAACCAGAAGAGGGCGCCAGGTCTCATTACAGATGGCTGTGAGCCACCACGTGGGTTGCTGGGAATTGAACTCAGGACCTTCAGAAGAGCAGTCAGTGCTCTTAACCACTGAGCCATCTCTCCAGCCCCTGGGAGGATCTTTATAACTATATAACATTCTATAATTATTATGGGAGGATCTTTATAACAACATAACATTCTATGTTATGTGGGGGATGCTTATAACTTCTTTTTGAGAAAGGTCTTAGCAGCCCCATCTCTGGCGTGGCCTCGGCTGGCGATGGTAGAATATGGGTCAAGATTGCTGAGAAGGCTGCAGCCTCCATTGCAAGTTTGAGTCTCCTCGGCAGGCACTTGGAGCTCCTCTGCTTATGGGGTACTGCCCCCATGTTTGTCTACACACTCCCCTCCGGGGGAGAAACCCCAGAGAAGCTGTACTTCCGGTGCAGGGGCTGACTACAGCATCAGATACCAGGGGACAGTTCCTCGGTACCATCTGGTCCCTGTGACAGAGAAAACACTGTCCCTAGCCGAGAATGGACCAGACTGGAGGTCAGTGTGTGCTCTTATCAGAGCTCAGATCAGTTCTGGAGGAGGGCGTGGGGAAGAGATTTATTTAAAAAACAAAAAACTGGTGGAGTAGGGTGTGGTAATGCATACTTCTAACCCCAGCAGGGCCAAGTGGAGGCAGGATCTTGAATCAAAAAGAGTTCAAGGGCTGGACAGTGGTGGACACAGGCCTTTAATCCCAGCACTTGGGAGGCAGATCTCTGTTAGTTCAAGACTAGCGTGGTCTACAAGAGCTAGTTTCTTGAAAAAACAAAAGCAACAACAAAGAGCTCAAAGCCAGCCTCAGCTACAGGAGAACCTGTTGCAAAAATAAACAAATAACAACAAAACAAAACTAAACAACAACAACAAACAAAACACTGAAGACAGCACACCCACCTCCAGCCAGGACAGCTGGGATCTTACATCTGTTGTCCACACTATCTATCCCCTTTGCCATCTTTAGTTCACATCTGGGGTCTCAGTTTTCTTGTCTAGAAAGCAAGAGAAGTGGAGCCCATGACTACAAAGGAGCTTAGTTAGCCAGATCTGGGGTGAGCAACCTGAAGTCCCCCCCCTGGGGAGGGGGCGGCGGTAGGGCTGCAAGTTTGAGCCTGCCTGGGCTACGTGGTCCTGTTCTGTCCCTAAAAAGCAGGTTATTCAGGTCAAGGGTAAGAGAGGGCTTGCTTGCTGGCTGTCTGCCAGGGCCTTTCCCTTTAGGGGACAAGGAGGGTAACTGCAGCGACACTGATACTGGGGACCTGAAGAGGCAAGTGTTCCTAACTCAAGTCTGCCACTGGACAATCCCTTCCAGCCTGTGCAGCCCATTAGTGTCTACTGTGATGGGGTAGACAAAGCTGGTCCTGGGTCTGCTGAGACCTCTCTCAGTGAGAGTCCTGGGCCAGACCTCAGCCCACAGTTGACAGAGGTGAAATAACTCTTTGAGCCTATTTGGCATGCAACAATGCTTCTTAGCTCTTAGGGCTGAGAATTTCCGAGGCGTTTGGTTGTGTTCTTGAGAGAATGTGCCAAGAGAGGCGTCTGTTTCAGATGCAAAGTCTTCCGTTGCTTTGCTGCAGCCGTAGTGGCTTGTCTGAATGCCCTGTACTTCAGCCTCGGCTGCCACTCAGCTGCTTCCTGGAAGCCAGGTGTCCCCATTCCCAAGTTGAGATTTGCCTGCTGTTTCTGCCACGACATCAACAGGGGCTCTTCCTGGGGTTGGCAGTCACACAGAGGAGCTGGTAACTCAGTCTGATCTGGTGTAGGAGGTAGGGAGATTGTGGGAGTTGTCAGCAAGGCTAACATCCACAGATATGTTTTCTTCCCTGCTTATCAGTGTTTGTCCTATCAACCTGGAATGTTGGCTCACAAACTGAACCTCCACTAAGTGTGGAGTTCAGGCAGGTCTACAGGAGATCTGCTCAGAGTCCTGAGGAATCTCTTTCCTCACCTAGGACAAAGTGTGTTAGGCCCTGTTCAGCGAAAGGATGCAGGGTGGTAAACAAAGTCACATGGGGCTTGGGAGGAGCGCAGGGACCTGGGACCTAGTTTACCCTGCGGATGACAGGTGTTTTCTGGAGAAGACAGCCAAAGCCAAACCACTCCCCTGCCATCAGGAACTCATGAGGGTCTTGTGCTCAGAGCAGCTGCAAGCCTGCAAGCACAGGAAAACAAACCGTTCACTCCAGCAGGCAAGGGGTCATAGAAAATTCAGGGTCTGAGGGTCCACAGTCCCCAACACAGGCTTGACTCTTTCTTCCTTTCTTTCTTTCTTTCTTTCTTTCTTTCTTTCTTTCTTTCTTTCTTTCTCTTCCCTTCCTTCCTTCCTTTTTTACTGGCTATGTAGAACAGGTTGGCCTTAAACTTGGGGAAATCCTCGCCCTCCCTCCTGAATATTGGAAATACATGTGCTCACAGCCATGCTTGGCTTTTTTTTTTTCTAAATAGGGTCTTTTCTTTAAAAAATATTTATTTATTTATTATGTATACAGTATTCTGTCTGTGTGTATGCCTGCAGGCCAGAGGAGGGCGCCAGACCCCATTCCCCATTACAGATGGTTGTGAGCCCCATGTGATTGCTGGGAATTGAACTCAGGACCTTTGGAAGAGCAGGCAATGCTTTTAACCTCTGAGCCATTTCTCCAGCCCCCTTAAATAGGGTCTTGTTCAGCTTGGCCTTGGCCTTGCCATGTTTCCCCCTCAGCCTCTTAAGCGCTAGGATTACAAGCATCCACCAGTACGTCTGTCGGAGGTGAGTGTTAAGGCTCAGTAAGGTGTAAGGCAAAAAGAGGGAGGGCCTGGCCAAAGGAAAAGCTTGAACAAGATGTGCAGAGGAGAAGCCATGAACAACACTGTAGTAACTTAAGTACATGCATGGCTTTGGTGCAGGAAAGAATGGGAAAGTGACGGTGGTCTCACCTGGATGACCTCAACCTCACTATGTAGACCATGTTGCCCTCGAACTCACAGAGATCTGCTTGCCTCTGCCTCCCAAGTGCTGGGATTAAAGGCAGGAGCTATCCTACCTGGCTTTGAAACATATTGCAAGATCTTCCTTTAGAAGTCAGTAAGGCTCAAGGAGATTAATGATAATTTGCCCAGATTCTGCACCCAGCAAGCAGCGGACTACTAGACCTGCTTGACTGTAGAACACAGTGCTCCCCACTCCCTACCCCTTCCTAGGATCAAGACAGGGGGAAGCCACTTGGGCACAGATGCCAGGCCATTCCTGAGATGCTTCTTCTTGCCTTCAACATTCCTTTATTATACTTTCCTATCTGGACTGGCAGAGTCTGCAGCCTTCCTGCCTCAGACCAGCAACTTGTCTCTCCGCAATTATTTTCAGGTCTCCATGTCCCACAAAAAGGAAGGGGCCACCACAAGATAGCCTGCTGGAAATTAATTTTATTTTTGAGATAGGGAGCGTGTCAACTACGCTTGCCTCGAACTCTGGATCTTCCTGCTTCATCCTCCAGAGTGCTGGGACTACAGGCCAGTATGCCACCATGGCAGGAATGCCACCACACCCACCTGCAACCCATATCTACCGGTGGGGAGAGAAGGATTGCTTGGGTTTTGTTTGTTTGTTTTTCGTTGTTTTTAAGACAGGGTCTCCATGTGTAGACCGGACTGGCCTCGAACTCACAGATATCCACCTGCCTCTGCTTCCCAAGTACTTGCACCACCACAGGGAGAGGGGGACATGACTGAAACAAGGGCCATCCAATCCAGTCCCATTGTCCTGGGCATGGATTTGGTTCTGCCATTGCTTAAGTGTGTTTCACACCGACAGTGTGGATACATAGGTCTGTGGCCTACATATTGAATGTTGTCCTGCCTTATGTCTTATTTAGGGGTTCAGTCAGGACACACCCGTTCCAATTGCCCCATGAATTCTAGTCAGTCTGAAGCCCAAAGTGGAAGAGCACATGATAACACACAGGTGCAAGTCCAGGGACCTCTTGTCTAAATTTTATTTTCACTGTTTTTTCTTCCCTCCGCATTTGCATGTGAAGCTGTCCCAGTGGCTTCAAGCTCTGTGGGGAACCTTGCCGGTCCTGGTAAATACAACGCGCCAGTTCCCTTCTGTCCAGTCAAGTCAAGAGGGAAGCCAAGGCCCGACTCATTGAGTACTTGGGATTCAGGTACTTAGAGATGGTGTCTCCAGGAATCTTCATCATGGGCTTTTAAAAAAATCTCTATCTTCATGGGCGTAAGTAAAACAAAACAAAGCAAAAACAACAACACACACAACAACAACATCAATTCTATCAGGTGAGAAAACTGAGATGCCCGGATTCGGAATTGTAATCTTGAGGATGGTGGTCCAGGTCTCTGTTTCAGACTCCAAAGCTCACACTGCTTGGCTGCTTCTGCAGCAGCCTTCAACAGATAGGTTTCGGATGTCTAAATCTTCCATCAGACCAATTAAATCACAGCCTCTGGGGTCGACGCAAACATCGGTGTCTTTCCGGACTCCCCATAGAGATTGTGAAAGCACGGGGAGGTGGGTGCTGCCCTGCGCTCTACTTTAACCGCCAGAGGCACTTAACCTCCAGATCTCTGTTAAGGAAAGCAAAACCTAAACCCCGAGAGCTATTTCCCCTGCGCGCTCAGCGTCACGAGCTGGGGAGGGGCCCTGGTGGGGGTCCCTCGCCGCCTCGGCTCAGGTGTGGCGTGGCTGCAGGAAGTTACCCCCTTTGGTAGCCCGGAGCGCTGGGCGGTTGCGCCATCCAGCCCGGCTTTCGTAACAGCGAGCCGGGGCTGCCAAAAGGAGCTTCTGCACCGGTTCCTCAAATGTTTCGCGGTTGCCAGGACGGCCCGCTGCTCCGCGTCACGTGCGAGTGGGAAGTCGCGGCGACACAGAGCTGAGCCGCGCCGGGTCGAGCGCTCGCTCGCAGTAGGAGCTGAGTGCGGAGTCCAAGGTGGACGGCTACAGCTCTCGGGGCCCCAGCCGTCCCCACCCCCGGCCCCCCTCCCTCGGCCTCCTCCTCCAGTCCGGGCTGCCGAGCCGCCCGGCGCAGAAGGAAGCATGCTGGCCGTCGGCTGCGTGCTGCTGGCCGCTCTGCTGGCCGCACCCGCGGTCGCGCTGGTCCTGGGGAGCTGCCGCCCGCTGGGTAAGACAACCTGGATCGGGCAGAGGGGGTGTGACATGGGCTCGTTCCGTGGGCAGCGAGAGCCCACGCAGACACAGGGTGCCCGCCCGGGGCTGGCCCACCTGTGCGGACGCGGTGGTGGTTCGCGCGCCCCCTGCTGCGTCTAGCACCTTTGGCTGCCCGCTCCTGTCTGGGTAGTTGCCTAAAGTCTGACTGTACAGGACTGTGTTTTCCCGAAACCTGACTCTGGTGTCTGGTTCCCAGTGTCCCCATGTGTCTTACTCAGTTGCATCCCGGGTCACTCCGAAGGGAGATACCCAAAAGGGCGCGCCCTAGCGGAGTAGTAGTCCCTCTGGAGAGTTCTTTGTGCCACTAGCTCCGTCCTCTTTAGCTGTGGCACCTCGCTTGACTCTCAGTGCCACTGCTTGTCGTGTCGTGTGTATTGACAGTGACCTGATTGTGAAGGGTCTGACATCATGGGTCTGAGTCACGGGTGCTCCCGCCTCACTCCTTAGCCAGTACTAGCTCTGGCATGCAGAATGCCAACACCCACCCCCACCCCAATCCTGTGAGTCTGACAGCAAGGGATGTGGGACCTTTTGGAGCTGTGCACCCGCCCCCGCCCCATCCCTTCTGGATAAGCGGGTAGACCAGGCACAGGGTAGGGCTCCGCTTCGTGGCACTCTGGCTCTAGGGTCTGGGCCTTTCTGTGGGCTCTGGCTTCAGGCCTAGTGGCCTGCCTGGTGTCTTCTGGAGGAACTGGTCGACTTTACTCGTTATTTTAGGGACTGAGGACTTCTGCGAGGTGAGGACATGGAGTCAAGGGTCCCTGGGGAGATTTCCACTACTGTGCTGTTTGTGGAGGACATACTGTTAGTTCGTTCTCTCTCTCTCTCTCTCTCTCTCTCTCTCTCTCTCTCTCTCTCTCTCTCTCTCTGTCTCTCTCTGAAAGGCAGAACTTCACACATGCTCGGCTTGGCACCACTGCTTATATTTTTTTTTCTTTCTTTTTAGGCCAGACTGGCCTCAAACTTGTGTCTCTCCTGCACTCAGATTTAAAGGCATATTACACCCCCACGCGGCTCTACACATATTTTTAATCCTCTAATGGATTGACATAAAGCTTTGAGAGGAGCCTGAGGTGCAGAAGGTGCGTCGGGAAGCTGTCAGGCCAGTTGTTGGATCCCCAGCCCTTCACGATTCAGCATTCCCTAGGTCCCTAATACTTCTCCCTGTTGAGCTAGATCAGCAGACAGAGCCGAGGGCATTTGGGGAAAGCCGAGCATCACTCTCATCTGGCGGGATTCTGGGACAGAAGGCACCGATGGAAGAGAAGGTCCCCACTTGGCTTCTTGTCGTGCCAGGCAGGACTGAGGCCTTCTCTTGTGTCCTGGTCTTGGGAGAGCAGGATTGGGCCCCTCTGCCTGCCTCAGTTTCTATTTCCTCGCCCACCCCAGCACCATACCATTTCCCTTTGTTCCTGAGGAGTCACAAGGCACTTAGGGGCCCAAGTTGTTTTCCTGTGGTTCGGAAAGGACCCCCAAGGGTGGGGTATCTTCTGCCCTGAACAGCCTTTAGGAGGCAGAACTGGGAGCCTGGGGAGGAAGTGAAAGCTCCCATCTCAGGAGGAAAATGCAGAGAAGTACCAGCCCGTCTCCCACACCCACACTTGCACAGTACAGACCAGAGTGACAATCAAGAAACAAGCATCAAACAGGAAGTGTGGAGCAGATGACTGAGATGTTTGGCTTTGGAGAAGTGAGGCCAGCTGGGGCTGGCTCACAGGGGAAACCCATTGGTGGGATTCAGTCTCCCTGCTAGGGCCTGCCAGAACGCCTCAAGTGTCCTGCTACCTAGGTAAGGTCCTGGAGCACCTGGGATTGGGATTGAGACTTCCGCTAGGTCAACATTTTAGGGGCTGCTGGCTAAGGACAGTCTGGGTATGGGTGGCTTCAGTTCCCTTTCCTTCTGCAGGGCAGGAAAACACACAGCCGCATAGAGGCCTAAGTATCTAACCCACCTCTCGACTTCTGAATTCCCTTTGGAATTCCTCTTTCTGTCCATAAAACCCACCTGCACTCCTATCAATGTTTTTTTCTGAAGAATACTATTTTGTCTAGCCTTGGATTTTGACTAGGAAGGATGAACTTTTGTAAAAATGACAATTAAAATTTTGTTGTTGTTATTGTTGTTGTTTTGGTGTTGTGAGGTAAGGTTTCTCTGTATAACCCTGGCTGTCCTGGAACTCACTGTGTAGACCAGGCTAGCCCTGAATTCAGATACTCACCTGCATCTGCCTCTGCTTCCTGAGTGCTGGGATCAAAGTTGTGCACCACTATATGCAACCCAAAATGACGATTCTTGATCCTTGACCATTCATTGAGCTTGTATCAGAGTATCAGAGAGTAAGCTCTAGATTTTTAAAAATCAAACTGTTGCTCGTGATTCACTGCCAGGGTTGAGAACATTTGCCTACATGGTTGAAGAGCTGAGTAAAGGCTCTCCCTCCCTCAGAAGCCTCTCCCCACTTTGGCTATCCCCCCTGTTTATTCACTGATACACACACTTTGGATTCCCTTTAAAGCCCTTGGGGACTGTATGAGATCCGTCATTCAGACTCCACCCTAAAAGGATGCTGAACATGGCCAAGAGCAAATCCTGGAGAGAGATGGTTCAGTCTCTGACTTGAGCACTGGGTACCAACTCTCCAGGGACACTGTCTCAGGAGGCAGCTAGACAGAGGGACCATCTCTGACTGGGACCCGAGGGCAACAAGAGCCTGCCTGTTCTCTGCCTCATCTGACCCCCATCAGACTGTAAACAAGTGTGGCCCTTGCTATGTTACATAAGCAAAGTAACCCCAGAGTTCTGGCTGCAAACACATGTTCCCTCCCTCTGCAGGCCTTTCATCTGTCCCTGCAGGCCTGAGCTCCACAAACCCAGTCACCAGATTGAATCAAGGGCTAAAACTGTCTCAGATGGGCCATTGGTAGCTATTACAGTCTAAGTTGATAGAAAAGTCAAATGGGCAGGTGGAATGGCTCAGTAGGAGAGAAAAGCACTTGCTAGCAAGCCTGATGATCCAGGGACCCAGAAGGTAGCATTACTCCCAAGGGCTGTTTCACTGGCTTCCACATGGGTACTATGGCGTGCTAATGCACATAAACAAACAAATGTAATTTTTTAAAAAGCTAATGTATAGTGGCATATTCCCCTAGGCCTGGTACTCAGGAGCCAGAGGCACGTGGATCTCTGTGAGTTTGAGGTCAGCCTGATCTACAAAAATTCAAGAAAGAGAAAAAGTGATCTCTAGATGTGCTTGATGGTGCAATTCTAGCATATAGGAAGTTGATGCAAGAGGATTGCAAGTTCTAGTCCAGCCTAAGCTACAGAGACAGAAACGGGGGGTGGGGTAGGGGGAGGATCCCTAAAATAAAAAACAAAACAGAATAAGCCTGGACTTCTTCACCACCACTCATTTTCAGTGCTGTGGCCAGCGGTGGCCAGCATGGCTTTGCGGGGCTAGCGGAGGCCAGCAGTGGCCAGCATGGCTTTGGGGGGCCAGCGGTGACCAGCATGGCTTTGCGGGGCCAGCGGTGGCCAGCATGGCTTTGTGGGGCCAGCGGTGGCCAGCATGGCTTTGTGGGGCTAGCGGAGGCTAGCGGTGGCCAGCATGGCTTTGGGGGGCTAGTGGTGGCCAGCATGGCTTTGCGGGACTAGCGGTGGCCAGCATGGCTTTGCGGGGCTGCTCATGAGCATACCCATAATCAACGAAAGTGGACCGGACAGTGCGGGCTAGAGAGCTGTGCAGGGTCTTCCATAGCTCTCTGCTACTCTTGTCCTTCAGCCTTGACCCTGTCGCTCCTCCACTTGAACTCTGTTTTTGTGATGGCCGAGGCTTTGGAGCCAGGCAGATGTCATCCCACGATAACTATATGTGGCTGTAAGGTTTGTTTATTTTGTGTGTATGAGTGTTTTGACTGCATGTATATCTGTGTATACACGAGTGCTCTGATAGGCCTGAAGCGGGTGCTGGATTCCCTGTAGCTAGACTGATAGACAGTTTGTGGGCCCTCTGGAAAGGTATCTAGTACTCTAAGCCACTGGACCGCCTCTTCGGCCTGAGACTTTGTGTTTTCATCTAGGAAAAATAAAGATCACTTGTTACTCTTGCAGAGGACCAAGGTTTGGTTCCCACCACCCACATGGTGGTTCATATTTATCTGTAACTCCAGAATCCAGGAGATCCAGTGCCCTCTTCTGATCTTCTCAGGCACCAGGCGTGTATACGGTGTGAATACATACACACAGGCAAAGCATTCATACAGGTAAAATAAAATAAATCTTAAAAACAGTGAAAAATGGATTGTAAACCCGGGTATGTTGTGAATGCTTTCAACCCTAGCATGTAGGAGGCAGAGGCAAGGCCAGCTTGGTCTACACAGTGAAATCCTGTCTCAAAATGGCTTACAGACTTGGCCTGCAGGTTCTGCATCCTGACAACCCATGTTGAAGGTACCAGAGAGAGAGAAAAAAACCTGTATATTCAGGATGTACACAGACTTTTTCTCTCATTATTCTTTAAAGCGCACATGATGCCCACTGTTGCCCTGGCATTTACACTGTATTAGGCAGTGTAAGCACTCGAGAAATGACGGGAAAAAAGAATGTGTGCTGGGCTACCCATAGTGACCGCGTCATTTTGTAGGTGGTCAAGAGCATCCTTGTGTTTTGGTATCTGGGAGGATGATGCTAAAACCAGTGGCAGTCCTGAGGACCACTGCTGCCTCGCAGGTGGCTATGAGGATTAAATGGGCTAAGTCAGGTGCTACACAGTGTCCAGAACAGTCTCTGGTACAGAGTGAGTGCCCAAATGTGTGTGACTAAGAATCCATTTAGTCTTGAATGTAGTTTGAATTCCTACTGAGTTGCAGTAACTATTATAAGAAGTAAGATAGAGCAGTGAACAAGACAGACAGACACTCCTGGCTCACTGGAGCAGCCTCCTGGCAGAGTGACACGGGATAAAAGTGGCAGTGACAAATGTGGAGGGCAGAAGTGCAGGGGAGCTGTGGGACTGTGCATGGCAGGTAGGTATAGGATGGATGCAGAACTGGTACTTTAACGGGAGTCCACTGGCAACATATCTCAGTGGATGCCAGAAGGAAGTAGGGAGATATTTAGAGACTGTGTGCATCCCCCAGACACCAAGATCCAGAATCTGGAGTCAAGTCTTGATTTCTATTTTATTCATTTATATGTTTTGCCTGCATGCATGTCTGTGCTACATTGGCACGCATGGTGCTCAAAGAGGCCAGAAGGGGCCATCGGAGCCTGAGAGGCCAGAAGGGGCCATCAGAGCCTGAGAGGCCAGAAGGGGCCATCGGAGCCTGAGAGGCCAGAAGGGGCCATCAGAGCCTGTCGAGGACCGGCCTCGACAAAAATACTTCTTACCAGGGTCGGGACGTGGGAATTGAAGAAATATAAGTAAAGAATATAAAGAGGTATAAAAATTAACAGGACAGAAACCATAGAAAGTATCGGGAGGGCATTCCAGTGACTGAAATCCTGAAATTCACCCCGGTTTATTTTTCCACAGCTATTATATTCAACATAAATCGGGGTGGGAGTGGGTGGGGGTAACAAAAGACTTTATTAACATACTACAAAGGATAACTCAGGCAGTCAATGGCTCTATCACTCTGAGACATCAAGTCATTAGCATTCTATTGTCCAGGTAACAAAGCTGTTCTAGGTCACAGATTCTGATGACCTGCCTTCCCTAGGTGACCTCGTAGTAAAGAAGGAGGAGAAGTGTGTTTGCACAATCCGACCTCCCATCAGGAGGGCATGGACTTGCTAGAAAGAGCTATCTTAATTTCAAAAGAACCGAGCAATTCCCTCCTGAGTCGAGATCTGCAACTGTGCTTGTCTATGGCCAGACCATCAGACAAGGTGGAAATGGGCCTGCATTTTTCGGCCTCCACAGGAGCCTCTGGAACTGCAGTTACAGATGACTATGAGCCATGGGTGCTAGGAATCAAATCCTGCTCTTCTGAAAAAACCAGGCTGACCTCAAACTCACAGAGATCCTCCTGCCTCTGCCTCCTGAGTGCTAGGACTAAGTGGGAGGAACGCTGATCAGGGAGCTATCTCTCTAGTTCTGGCTTAGGTGCTTTAGCTGAATTCTCTCCACTCTGCCTGTCCCTTGCCAGCTCTGCCTGGCGGCTTCTAGCCAGTGTGCTCCAGAGGCCCTGAATGTAAGCTGTCTCCCCAGTGCCTGTTCCTTCCCTACCTCCTTCCAGAGAACCATTATTTGGTCTTCCGATAGTGGCTACAGTAACTGTGGCACGGAGTGGCAATTTCATTCAAGAAACTGCCGAACCCTTGCACACAGTGGGACTTTAGGGGAGTGGAGCAGCAGCCAGCTCTTGCCTGGGCAGGGTAGCTACAGCAGCAGGCGCTGTAGGATGAGTGAGCACTGAGACGCCTATAGCAAGCCAGGAAAGGACGCGGAACCAGGGCTGGTGCTGTACCTTTGCGATCTCAGTACTTGGGAGGTAGAGGCAGAAGTGCAAGGCCTGCATAGGCTACATGAGACCCCCGTGGTGAGGTGGGGGAGAGATTGGGGGTGAGAGAACGACTGTGGATCCTGAGAAACCTGAACTTGAGAGCCGGCTACAGGCAGGTTCCTCCTCCCCCCACCTCCTTTTTCTTCGTGAAACAGGGTCTCTGTGTATCCCCCTCCCTACCCACAGACTGGTCCCGAACTCACACAGATCTGCCTCTGCCTCCTGAGTGTTGAGATTACATGTGGGCAGACTCTAAACTTTTAGACTTGCCCAGCTCCACCTGGATGACAGTGGAAAGAAGATGGTCCAGGGGCCTGAGCTGGGAGGCACTGGGGTCTCCTGTTCAGAGGAGACAAGATCAGGGAAGACCGAGAGCAGGAGGACAGTGTGCCCAGGAGTGGAGTGCTTCTCATTCAACACGCCTGGAAAACCAGGCAGGATGACCGGGCTTGACCAGTAGATTTAAGAGCAGGTAGGACATCGGTGGTGACTTCAGCCTGTAGGGCTTTGGAGGCATGGTGGGAACCAAAGACAGGCAAAGAGACAATAGCTGAGATCTCAGAGAGTACTTGTTGGCTAAAGTAGACAGAGGAGTTTTAAACAGACTGTTGAAATGTGTGTGCTTGTACAAGTTGATGGGAAAGATCTAGAGACCATGTAGCCGAAAGTAGTAAAGACAGGTGGACAGTGTCCTTGAGTAGGCAGGAAGGAGAGAGCCACCCAGAGAGACTAAGAAACTGACCCATAGTTATACAGCAAGGATGTGACAGACCAAAGTATGTGTGCTGCAGGCAGGTTCACAAGCACATATGTGCGCATGCGTGTGAGAGCATACACAACACACATGTGGAAGAAGTCGTAGACATTAGATGTCTTCCTCGAATGTTCTCCAGCTTAGTTCTTTTGAGACAGGGTCTCTCAGAATTTAGCGCTTCCCAGCTGAGTAGGCTGGCTGGCAGCAAGCATAGGGAGTCTGCTTGCCTTCGCCCCAGCCCCTCCCTGTACCTTCTCTTGGATTACAGACACATACCCTGTGCCCAGCTTTTTACGTGAGTGCTGGGGACCTGAAGTCCCGCTTGTGAACCAGCTTTACTGACTGAGCCATTCCCCAGTGCCCCTTTTATTGTATGTATTTGTCAACAATCTCAGGACACAGGGACAAGGTCACCTCTCTTCCCAGTGTCCTCATTCTATACTGACTAGTGTGACCAATGTCCCCTTCCTGCCCCTAGAAGTTTCCACTGCCTTCTCCTAAGAGCTGAAGAATACTCCAGGCCGTGGTGCTGTATTAGCCAACCCAGTGTAGTCTCTCTCTCTCTCTCTCCTCCCCCTCCCACCCCCCACCCCCTCCCCACCCCCTCAGTATCCGGTCACACCACTTTATCTCTCTCTTCCATCTCCTGAGTTTTAGGCTCGGCCATCCAGGAGCCTCTGGGGACATCACTTCATACCTTCCAAGACACAACAGTACTTTCTGATACAGACAAGACTGCGGGCTCAGCGGCTGCTGATCTTAGATTCTATTCTGGTAGGAGGCGGAAGGCCATGGTGTGAAGGCTTTGTCATCCAGTGGGAAAGAGGCAGAAGTGCAGGAGATGGTCATCGCAGCTCACATTGGTGGGATTAGGTGTGTTGTGAAGACAGAGGGCTTCACCTCAGACATCGGTTGCTGTCCTCACAGCAGCCATTCAAAGTGACAGCAGTCGTGGTTTCCACTCTGAGCAAGAAGAGCCGTGTGTCCTTGCTGTGGAAACCAGGACAGCCTTGAACTTGCGATGATCCTCCTGTGCTTCCTAAATCTGGGGTTACAGATGTGCACCACCTAAACAGCCCGTCCCCTCTGCAGATGGAAGCTGGGGCCTTGCTCACTTAGGGCAAACACTCTGCCAACTGAGCTATGTCCCCACACTCATTTCCTTTGGTGGACACCATACCACACCCCACCTCGCTGCTGCGGACAGTGTTGTGGGGAATAACTTTGGTACCCTTCATTCTTCAGAAGCACATCCACAGGATAAAGTCCTCCAGGGTCAAATGCCATGAGTTTTGTAATTTGAGGGAGGGGAAGTTGTGCCAATTTATATTCCAGCAAAACACTTTCCAGCATGCCATTAAAGTGACCCCAGCCAGGTGTGGTAGCGCACGCCTTTAATCCCAGCACTCAGGAGGCAGAGGCAGGCGGATCTCTGTGATTCTGAGACCAGCCTGGTCTACAGAGTGAATTCCAAGCCAGCAGGCTACATGGAGACCCTGTCTCAACAAAACAAACAATAAAATCAAATAAACAAATGAAAAATGACCTCTGCAAAGAACAGTGTGTCTGTGTATGGTTAATTTGCAGACAGCTTCTCCGAGTAAGGCTGGATGGGTATTTCTCTCTGAAACAGGCATTTAGTAATTTGCATAATCTGCCTATTTATACTGTTCAGTTTTTACTGAGCTGTTGATCTTTCTCATATTGTTTACTGATGCTCTTACTATAAAAAAGAAATTAGTCTCATACTATTGGTAAATAGTCTTCTAGTTTGTCTTCTATTGTTTTGATAGCGAAATTGTTTTTTTTTCCATACATGTTTGTTTTGCTTTGTTTTATTTTGTTTTTGAGACAAGGTCTTCCTGTGTAGCCCAGGCTGGCTTCAAATTCCCAAGCCTCCTATCTCAACCTCCTGAGTACTGAGATTACAGGAATATTTTCAGCAAGAGATTTTTTTTTTAAAGCTGCAGCTGAATTTATATGGTCTCTGAGTTTTGTGTCATATTTAGTGAGGTCTTTGTGTCAATATCATCTTGAAAGGTTATTCTTTTTCTTTTACTTTTATGAGTTTAAAAATTAAAAAAGTTGAGCTGGGCGGTAGTGGCACATGCTTTTAATCCCAGCACACGGGAGGCAGAGGCAGGCAGATCTCTGCAGATCTCTGTGAGTTCGAGCCCAGCCTGGTCTACAAGAGCTAGTTCCAGGACAGGCTCCAAAGCTACAGAGAAACCCTGTCTCAAAAAAAAAAAAAAAAAAGAAAGAAAGAAAGAAAGAAAATGCATTGAAAATAATAATGTTTGATTAATTTTGAATTAATCAAAGAATGACGTGTGAGGTTTGCCGTTTTTCCAGTTGTCACTGATAAGCCTTTATTGTTTATTGACTATGCCACTTTTCCTCCACTGGTTTGAGTTAGTTAATTGCCGCACTGGGGATTAAGCTTTGCAAACACTAGGCAAGTGCTCTCTCTAAGAGATACAGTTCTTCTCTTTTGATCCTCCCTCCCTGCCTCCCTCTCTTCCTTTCTCTCCTTTAAGACAAGCTGGCATGTAGCACGGGCTGGCCTGGAACTTGAGGTATCCCCTTAACCACTTTTAAGTGAGCCTTTCAGTAGCACACAGTAACACCCCACCCCGTGCTGGCGTTGAACCCGGAGATTTGGGCATTTTGAGCATGCTGGACAAGTGATCTGCTGTTGAGCAACAGCCTCAGCATTGAGTTCCGTGTTTATAGTGTAGGTCCCCAGTCACGTGACACTATTTTAATTGTTATGCCGCTATAGACTGGGCAGGACGACTCTCAATCTCACTTTTTTCTTTTTCAAATTTCCTGGCCATCTGAACTTGTTTACTTTTCCATGTGAACTTTGTCATCAACTTGTCCACTTAACTACCTTTTAGAAAAGTCCTGTGTGTCCTCTCCACCCCCACAGGGTTTCTGTAGCCCTAGCTGGTCACACACCGTAGAGTCAAGTGCAGGAGCTCATGATTATAATCTCAGCACTCAGGAGATGGGGACAGAGGGTCAGGAGTTTAAAGTCATCTTTAGCTGCATAGCAAGGCCAACCATGAACTCCACGGTGTCTAAACAGACAAAGAACTTACTTTGTAGACTGATCAGGCTATCCTTGTACTTTTGCTGGCTTTAGGGAAAGTGTGCCACCACAGTCCGCCTTTTTATTAGTATAAACCTTGGAGCTCAAGGAGCATTACTGTTCTGTAACGCAATGTTCTCGCTTTCGGAGCCCTGCTGGGGTTGGGGCCGCAGAGCCCGCAGAGCCAGTCACCTCGATTCCACCAACAGCAGGTGTCCCACTGTCCCGAAGGCTTCCTTTCTGGTGATGGGGAGTGGGTGTGTGCACATAAACAAACTCACGCGTAGGGTGAGGGACATAGGGTGTGGTGGGGACTTGGGAATCTGTATGCAGCTGTGTGGTGGCGGTGAGTTAGGATTCTGGAAGAGCAGAAATCCAGCTGTTCTTGGATCCTCACAGATGTACTCACAGAACCACGCGGAACCAAAGGCAGCTGCGAAGCACCTGAGGGTCGGGGGAGGAGCCCTTTTGTGCGGTTTTTTTTTAAGGACAGGATCTCACACTGTAATCCATGCTGCTTTGGCCTCCTAAGTGCTGCTGTTATAAATGTGATCCTTTGTTGTTGTTTAAGTGTGTGTGTGTTGTGTGGTATATGTTACTGTAGGCATGTGCACATATGTATGCAGAAATGTGTACAGTTGTGCATGTAAAAGATGGACTGGTATGTCTTTCCTCGATGATTTTACACATTTATTATTATTACTATTATCATTATTATTGTTATTATTATTATTATTATTTCAGTTTTTTGAGATAGGATTTCTCTGCATAGCCCTGGCTGTCCTGGAAACAGCTTTGTAGACCAGGCTAACCTGGAACTCAGAGATCTGCCTGCCTCTTCCTCCCGAGTGCTGCACTACCACGCCTGGCTGATTTTGTACCTTTTTTGAGGTGGTGGCTCACTGAACCAAAACTCAGTTCTGCTGGGCTGAACTGGGCCCGTGAGCTTCAGGTATCCCCCACCCAGTGCTGGGGTTGCAGGCACATGTCACCTTGCTGGCTTTTTTTTTTTAATTTATGGGTATTTTTTAAATATTTATTTATTATGTATATGATACTCTGTCTGTGTGTATGTCTGCACCAGATCTCATTACAGATGGTTGTGGGCCACCATGTGGTTGCCGGGAATTGAACTCAGGACCTTTGGAAGAGCAGGCAATGCTCTTAACCACTGAGCCATCTCCCCAGCCCCATCCTTGCTGGCTTTTTATGTCACTTCTGGGGATCTAAACTCATGTCCTTATGCAGACACTTTATGGATTGAGCCATCTTCCTGACCCCAAGGCTTTTTCTTGTGCTCCCCAATATTGTTCTTTATTGAAGACCTACAACCTGGTGACCTTTTGTTTCCTTCTTTTCATTTTATGAAATGACAGCAAGAAAGGGAAATACCCGGTGTATATCTATCTTGCAATGGGGTCGGATTGGAGGGGACTCTGAAGATGGACACTGAGCTGTGGCTCCCTCTGTCCTTGTAGCATCTTGGGGAAACAGCAGACCAAGGGAGCTGGGCGGGAGGCTCCACCTTCAGATCAGTGGAGGTTATGGAGCGTCATAGCCACCGTGCTAGGAAACACTGCTAACTCCCGTGTTTGGAGACTGTGGATGGAGCACAGCCGGGCTTGCAGAGGCTCCGTAGAAGGGAGGGCCACTGAGGGAAGGGGCTGTTGTTGGACTTTCTCTTGGGACCTCCAAATCTCAAATAATGACAGAGACTTCTTATTAATTGTAAAAGCTCGGCCTTAGCTTAGGCTCATCCCCAAACTAAGTTCATTTATAACTTAAATTAACCTGTCTCTCTTAATCTACGTTCTGCCACGTGGCTCATTACCTCTTCGCCATCATGTACTTCTGACTTTCCATGTGTCTCACTGGTGAATCCACCTCTTTTCATCCCCGTGTTCCTGTCTCTGACCAGACGTCCTGCCTATTCTCTAATGCCTAGCTATTGGCTGCTCAGCACTTTATTAAACCAAGTTCCTTAGGCAGGCAAGGTAAAAGAGCAACACATCTTCACACAGTATGGTAAAATATCACACAACATGGTGAGGACATTTTATCTGTGACTTTGCTTATGTTCCTTCCTGAATAGGTTCCATCTGGCAGCCCATTAGAAGGCCTCTATCCTCGACGAGGACCCAACTGTCCCCAGCACAGTGTGTGGTGGTTAGTGTCTACCTTAGTCACCACCACCTTCTTTTTTAAAAATTTTATTTTTAGTTTATGTATATGAGTGCTTTGCCTGCAGGCCAAAAGAGGGCATCAAGTCCTATTAAGGATGGTTGTGAGCCACCATGTGGTTACTGGGAATTGAACTCAGGACCTCTGGAAGAGCAGCCAGTGCTCTTAACCTCTGAACCATCTCTCCAGCCCTCCATCACCACCTTCTAAGGCTGCTTGACTATCATCCTTCCTAGCCTTGGGCCCAGTGTTTTTCAGGACCACTCACTGGACAGAAATCCACAGCCACTGTGTAACTCCGTCCTGGGTGTCACAAGGGTTTGTTTTTTGACAGTCCCATACTGTGTATTTTCTGAGCTGGACTGAGTGTTATTGTCAGCTTACAGGACTGCTCTGTGGGGTCTGAGGGGCCCTGGAGGTGAGGGGAGCCTGCGGCCCTGAGGGAGCTTTCTGGAGCTGGTGGGAGATGAAGCCCTCCAGTAGAAACTGCAGCCTGAGCCGAGACTTCCCCTTCAAGGGCACTCCTATCTCTAGAGCTGGCTTCCTCTTTCCAAAAGGGGTGGGTGTGGGGGCTGGGGAGGGTGGGGTTGGTAGATTTACCTTGGGATGGCCTCAGGGAGGTACATAAGGTTCCTTCTTACCACTTTCTTCCCACCCTCCAGAAATCTGAAAACCCCGACTATGGGCCAGGGTCCTGGTCAGGCCCTAAGACCAGACTATAGAATGGGAAGAGCCCTTTAATGTTGGACTGCTGGGAAGGCTGACAGCTGTGTGGCTGACAGGGACTGAGGCCCGGGAACCTGTGAAAGCCGAGAGCTGTGGGGTGGACTTGGACCGAGAGCTGCGAGCCCAGGACTTAGACTTCTGGGTCTCACTCTCTGTGGAGCGAGCGGCAGGCCTTCTTAGGCTCTGAGCGGTGCTTGTCCCCGCATCTGCTTCCTGGTGCAGCTCCTCCCCACAGCGGCTCTCTAGACAAAGTCCCCAGAGGCCCTGTGAGGGGGAAGTAGTGCCAGGGCCTCCTCTCACCTCTTCATCCCTTAATACGCCTCAGGTGGGGATGTGGCAGCACCGCTGTCAGATATCTTTCCTCTGATTAGTTCATAGTCTTGGAGAGATAGCCTGCCCAGACCTTCCTGGCCTGGGGCCTTGTGATTTTCTCTGATGAAGCCTGGGAGGACCCAGTGTTTTTCTGTTTTGGAGCTGGTCACACCATGGGTCTCTTGAGTCAGAACCCACCCAGAGTTACTTTTCGGTGGGACCAGAGGAGTTTCTCTCACAGGCCTCCCTCCCATGGGGTATAGTCTACTGGGTAGATGGGAGGAAGGCCTAGCCAGCCAAGGTAAATACTGACTCTGCCAAATACAAGGCAAATACAAGCAGGTACAAGGAGTACAGCCCATTAGTGGGCAGCAGGGCTGGTGTCCTGCCAGGAGCCATTCATTTGAGAAGCATCTGGGAGCTGACTCAGATCAGGGGTATGAACTATGACACAGAGCCTGGAAGTATTGCCTGGCTGTGATCTGTGGGCCATAAAAGCCTCTCTTGGCATGTGTGTCTTGGAGAAATCAAGAGGCACAGGTGTGGGGTGACTAGGTGGAGCAGGAGATCCAGAGGTAGAAGAGGGGGGCATCGTACAGTTGCTGTTAGTGCAGGGCAGGGAGAGAGAGCCTGAGCCCCACTCCCGGGGTCCACTTTGTGTGGTTCACAAAAGCCCCCCTCCCCCATTAGAACTCAGGCCTGCACAGACGCTGAAGCTGGGAAGGTGTGAGAAGAGCTGACAGGGGAGGGGAGATTAGGGGTGTGTGTGTGTGTGTGTGTCGGGGTCAGAGAGAAGCCCCTGGGTTTTGGTGGGAGGATGACTGTCCCCCCATGCCTAGTGTGCATGCCCCACTCACTAGCTGTGGGATGATTTGGGGCCAATTCCTTAACAATCCTATTTCATTTTTTGAGACAGGTCCTCACTATGTTTCCCAGGCTGGACTTAAACTCGTAATTCTCCTCCCTGAGTCTCCTGAGTGTTGGGTGTGTACACGGTAATATTCCTTGCTTGGTTCCTTACCTTCTCTGATCCTTGCTGCCCAACAGTGTGACCAGGGATGGGGATGGTATGCATGGCACCCGCTTGCCCTACAGGCCTTCTGAGAGCTCAGAGAAACACCCAGTATGCAGCGAGCATTCCATAAAGATGGCTTAAACGTCATCACGCCAGAAGATGGATGATGGGTTCTAGCCCTAGTGTGGAAAATGCAAGGACAGATGGGAACACTGCTGGGGGACGGGGGGGGGGGGGACGGGGGGAATGCCTAACCCCTTGAGACCTAAGTTTGCATTTGCTCCTGCCCACGGCCTGCTGGCACCCCTGTCACCTACCAACTCCTCCACACCTACCTCCCTTTTATTTTTTTTTTTTCTGTTGCTCTGATCCTTTTCCTTTTTTTGTTTTGATTTGAAAAAAAAAAAAAGTTTTCATACAATATATCTGATCATGCTTTTCCTCTTTCCCGGCTACTTTCAGATCCTCCTACCCACCTAACTCCCCTTTTTCTCCTCCCTCCTTAAAAAGCAAATCACCTGCCAGGTGGTGGTGGCCTTTAATCCCAGCACTGGGGAGGAAGAGGCAGAAGGATCTCTCCGAGTTCTAGGCCAGCCTGGTCTACAGAGTGAGTTCCAGGACAGCCAGGGCTACACAGAGAACCCTGTCACAAACAAACAAACACACACAAACAAAAACCAAGAAAGCCCAAACAAACAAACAAACAAAAATAACCAACAAGACAAAACAAAAACAATGCACATTCAAAATCTCAAAAACACAAAATCAGAAACCAAATATGCAAGCATGAAACCAATAAGACAAACAAAACAAAGCCAAAAACCTCAAGCAGAGCTAACTAGGTAAGACAAAGAGTTCATCTTGTGTTATCTATTGCTGAGCGTGGACCTGTCCTGAGGTGTGGTTAATATCCCAACGAGACTCCACTGGAGAAGACTAGTTTTTCCTTTGCAAGAGGATACCGATTGCAGCTAGCTGTTGGTTAGAGGTGGGAGCCCGGTCCACTTTCTCCTCCCAGCACTGGGACCTATCAGGCTTGGCCCTATGCTGGCCCTGTGCCTGCTGCCACAGTCTCCGTGAGTTCAGCAGTGTCCAGACTGCTGTTTCCTTGGAGTTATCTGTCCCCTCTGGCTCTTCCCCTCTCTTCACTTCCTTTCTGCACAGCTCCCTGAGCCCTGAGGGGAGGGCTTTCATGAAGGTGTCCCATTTACGACCAAGGGCTCCAAAGTCTCTCACTCTTTCACACTGTCCAGTGTGCGCCCACGCCCTGCAGATCAAATGCTTTAGTGCCTCAAGAGTACTTTCAGTGTTGGGCCCTACACCCAAGAGGCTGGAGGCCACCCTGGGCTGAGGTGGGACTGTGGGATGGGATTAGCAGACATATGGTAAGCCCTTGTCCTCCATGACAGGCCAGCAGTCGATTTACTGCTTACATAAACAGGGTCAGGAAGCTGAACTTGTTTTTACTGGCAAGAGCAGCTGTAGCTTCGGGAGAAATTGAGAAATATGTCGTCGTGTGCATACTTCTCTCTGGCTATTGACATTTGCAAGTTTACATGAGTGAGGAGCGGGGCAAGAGCATCAGCAGAGCTCGGCTTTCTGGAACCACTTTCCAGAGCTGGGGTGTCTGGGTGGTGGTGGGGCTAGTGCCCCAGAGGGTAGGCTGATGGAGGCCACACAGGTCTGGTTCCAGAGGAAATTTCCCTGCTCTAGAGCTGTCCAGGGAGGGAAAAGTATCATTCTGAGGCCCCTGGCGTGATGACCTGACCATCAACCATCCCCTGACCCAGTGGTCACCTGATAACCATCCACAGATGAAGCGTATGTTTCAAGTTGGGCATTGCCCATGGGAAACAGAGCTGCTTCCTGCCCTCTGGAAAGGGATAGGGCACCAGACTTCAGGAGAGGAACTCTCGGAGGCCTCCTGACCACAGTCTGAACTCATTTTGCTCAAAGAAGGCAAGTGGGTCCTGCTAGGAGTACCCACACTCCCTGTAACTCATGGGTACTACATGCTTATAACTTCAACCCCTTGAAGTCTGAGGCAGGAGGATGACTATCACTTTGGGGACAGCAGCTTAGTCTTTATGAGTTCAATCAGAGACACATAACAAGAACCTGTTTCAAAAATGGACAAGGCCAGGCAAGGCACTATGGAAGCCTAACCCCAACCAGCCAGCCAGCAGCTAAGCTTATGGCTAGGTCAGACACCAAGTGCCCCTGATGGACAAGGCCACACTCTGGAAGATTGGCAGGGACATTCTGCCTTCTTTCCTGATTTTACTCCCAACTTCTGTCTTTCTGTCCTTCCTGCAATGTCTTGTCAAGTGTCAAGAGCCTGGGATGAAGGGTCCCTTTCTGTGTGACACACCTTGGCAAGCCCAGAACGACCACTCCTCGGCTGCTCCTCCTTCCTCCTGCCTGTGGTGCTTGTGGTGCTCTAGGAGTTGGGTGTGAGGAGCTGGTTCCTTCTCAAGGTTATTGAAGAAACAGGAAAAGAAAAATGTGGCGGCTGGCGTGCGAGGCAGGATGGCACTGAGCTCGAACATTTTGTATCTTAGCCGGGGCATCCTTGCCAGCAGGGCCAGTGCTGAGCCTCTTGGAGGCTACTCACGCACCCCACGCCCCGTTCCCTGTGGGGCTCCCTTGCTTCCTTGCTGTGTAAGGAAGCTTCAGACCCCAGCCGCCCCCAGGACTCACACTGCTTAGATGTACTGTCCCTTTCTGTGGGCTGATTCTCTGGCGTCTGCTTATCAAATTCTCGGCGATTTCTCAAGTTTCTCTTTGCCCCTTAGAACAAACGGTCTCAGCATCAGGAACGTTTTATTTCAGGGTAGCCGGATTATAGGTCGTTTTAAGGAAACTGGAGGTTAAACAAGATAGTGGTATGGAAGAGGTGGGGATGGCGTGGCTCAGAGCAGGTGTTCGGTAGCTGCCGGTTCTCTCTCCTCAGGGAACCTGTGGCCCTACGTGTTGTGCTGCACAGAAGTTTTGAATTCTTCAGGAGGAGACAGGCACAAGCTTGCTGCGTGACTATCCCAGGCTGAGCAATTGCTTAAGGGCAGATGTTGAGTGCTCTTTGCAGAATTTCAGTCTGTGTAGCAGTGACCACACCCTGCACTGCCTTCTGGGTTTGGGAGGGAGCCTATGATCACTGGGGTAATCTCACAGGAAGGGTGTTCCCCGGGTACCTACCCACCTGATTGCCTGCTGTGCCTCCTCCAGTGAGGCCTACTCAGGCAGAGGCCTGGTCACCTTCCTAGGATGAGATGCTCAAATAGGGAAAATGGGGGCTTTTTCCCCTGGGGAGTCAAACCTGCTGGGAAGGGTGGGCTTGGGGTGCAGTCTGAAAAGAGCTACTACACACAAAGGTGGGGTGGACACTCCAGTCTGAAAGTGTTTGAGTCCACTCTGTCACCGGCGCTCCACACATGCTGTGCTGCACCCCTCTACACCTAATAACCCAGATTAGTTTAATGTGCCTTTGGTTCTTTTCTTTCCTTTTTTTCCTTTTCTTTCTTTCTTTCTTTCTTTCTTTCTTTCTTTCTTTCTTTCTTTCTCTTTCTTTCTTTTCTTCTTCTTCTTTTATTTTATTATTATTATTTTTTTTTTTTTTGGTTTTTCGAGACAGGGTTTCTCTGTGGTTTTGGAGCCTGTCCTGGAACTAGCTCTTGTAGACCAGGATGGTCTCGAACTCACAGAGATCCGCCTGCCTCTGCCTCCCGAGTGCTGGGATTAAAGGTGTGCACCAACACCACCCAGTGATGTGTCATTGTTTAAAGAAAAAAAATATAAAAGGGTAAGACAAGACACTGGTAGAACTTTAAAACCTGGAAAAGTCAGGTTATGCCCATTGTCCCAGCTCCTGTTGAAGCAGACGGATCTCTTTAGCCAGTTTTAGAGGTTTAGTGATGAGCGTAAGCAACGCTGCCTGGAAGATAAAGGGAAGGGAAGACCTCACTGGTGGTCCATCCTCTGGCTGGGCAGACAGAGGTCCAGGGAGGATGCTGCAACACTGGCAATGACCTGGGCACTGGCTGAGCTGGGTCAGGAGGCAGAGCCGTGGTGGTGTGGGGAGGTCAGGCTACCCCTTAGACTGGCACTAGGCTCTTTTGTCCCGGCCTCCTCAGTAAGAGCGTCTTTTGATCGTCAGGTATGACATGCTTCTGAGGTCACAGTTCACACAGCCTTTTTCATGGTCCCAGAAGAAATATGTTTTGAAGCAGGGTTGGCTGGCACCACTTACAGATGGGTGTTTTATAATGAATTGTTCCTGATTAAAAAAAAAAAAAAAAAAAAAAAAGGAAAACGCAGTGGCTGGGCTTAAAGACGCAGGAGACCATTAGTCAGGTTTCTTGGCAGAGGAAGTGGCCATTATGTTGCTCCTTACATCTGCCCTGCTTTTGTGGAGGGGAAAATAAAGGTTCTGGGGAAGGGGTTGGTGTTTCTCCAAGTTGCCTAAATATATTAGCCATTGTCTGCAAGTGCGGTAAGCGAGCTGCTCGCCCAGCAGGCAAAGGTTTCTGTTGGAAGGAAAAGGGACAGGGAAGAGGCCAGAACAACGTTTTTCCTGGAACTGACAAGGACAGAAACAGGAGAGCTCCCTTCCCCCACACCCATTCTGCTGCTGCTGCTCCTGACTGGTCCCCAGGATCTGCCCGTTGCACCTCAAGAAGGTGGGCCACTTTGTCGTCCACCGCTGGTCCTCCTGGGAGTGCGGTGGGGAGACCCTGCCTGTGAGAGTCCTATCGCAGACAGGCATATAACAGGCACCCATTGTGTTCGCTGGAGCTTACAGTCTTGTAGCCATGGCCTACATGTGCCATGTATATGTAGTTATGAACCTGTGTATGCGGTTATGAGCACTTGATAATGGGGACATGTCCTGAAATGTCTAACAGTTTTGTTGATGAGCAGATAGAGTTGCACAATCCTAGAAATTATGTGCCAATCTCTTGACGTAGTCTCTTGATAGTATCAAGAGATGCGGTAAGCAGATGTGTCTTCTGCAAGCATAACATAACATTGTTTTATAGTAGAATTTTATCTTCTTTAAAATAGTATGTGTGCCGGGCGGTGGTGGTGCACGCCTTTAATCCCAGCACTCGGGAGGCAGAGGCAGGCGGATCTCTGTGAGTTCGAGGCCAGCCTGGTCCACAAGAGCTAATTCCAGGACAGGCTCCAAAACCACAGAGAAACCCTGTCTCGAAAAGCCAAAAAAATAAAAATAAAAAAAATAAAATAGTATGTGTGCACACGCATGTGGAGGCCAGAGGGTGGCAAAGAATGTTTTATTTAGTTACTTTTCACCTTATTAATTTATGTTTCATTAAAAAAACTCATCTAGGGCTGGAGAGATGGCTCAGTGGTTAAGAGCATTGCTTGTTCTTCCAAAGGTCCTGAGTTCAATTCCCAGCAACCACATGGTGGCTCACAACCATCTGTAATGAGGTCTGGTGCCCTCTTCTGGCCTGCAGACATACACAGAGACAGAATATTGTATACATAATAAATAAATATTAAAAAAAAAAAGAAAATTAAAAAAAAAACTCATCTAATGCTGGGCAGTGATGGTGTACACCTTTAATCCCAGAGCTTGGGAGGCAGAGGCTGGCAGATCTCTGAGTTCAAGGCCAACCTCATCTACAGACTAAGTTCCAGGACAGCCAAGGCTACACAGAGAAACCGTGTCTCAGAATATAAAACAACAACAAAATCACGTCTGTTTTTATTTAGTGTGGGGTGCACATATCCCGTGGTGTGAACATGGAGACGAGAGAACAGCCTTCAGGAGTTGGCTCTCCTTCCACCACATGGATTCCAGGGGTCAAACCAGGCTCTCAGGCTTGTCAGTAAGGGCCTTCCCCAGCTGAGGCAGGTCGTTTGGCTCTCGCTGTCTTGTTTTTTGAGACAGCTTGTCTCACTGACTGTGGAGCTTGCCAATTCAGCAGGGTTGACTAACTAGGGGTTCTCATACTTCTGCCTCCTTAGCACTGGGTTACAGACTCTTGCTGCCATGCCCAGCTGTCACATGGGTGCTGGGTATCAAACTCAAGGCCTCCTGCTTGTTGGTAAACATACAGATGGAGCCATTTCTCCAGCTCTATTTTTTTTAATTGTGTGTTTTATGCACACAGATACATACACATGTAGACACTAGAGGACAAACCTTGAGAAGTCAGTCCCGTCCTGCCAACTTGGATCCAGGGATGAAGCTCAGGTTGTTAGGACTTTGTGCAAGCGTTTCTACCCACTGAGCCCTTTGCTGGCCTGCAGTTTCTGTCTTACAGAGTCAGTCTCTGATAACCCAGGATGGCCTTTGACTGGATCCATAGGTGAGCAGGGTCTAGAACTCCTGGTCCCCCTGCCTCCACCTCAGAAGTGCTTGGATTACAGATGCTTTGGGGCTTGAATGAGAATGACCCCATCGGCTGGTGTGTTTGCACACTCCGTCCTCAGTAATGGCACTGCTGGGGAAGGGTTAGGTCACGCACATATTCCTAAGGTGTGGCCTTGGAGGAGGTGTGGCTTTGTTGGAGAAGTTGTGTCAGCAGGGGTAGGTTTTGAGGTTTCAAAAGTCCACACCAGGTGCGCCCCCTCCCCCCCGCCTCCCCTCCAGGTCAGTATAGGAAGCTCCCAGTGCTGCTCCAGGACCTGCTGGTATGATGGTAATGGATTAACTCTGAAACTGTAAGCAAGCCCCCAGTTAGATGCTCTCTTTTATAAGAGTCTCTATAGCAACAGAGCACTGTGCCTGGCTAAAACTTGGAAAGGAGATGGGGGTAAAAACACCATAGCCTTCACTCAGCCAGACCCGATCCCCAGCCACCTTTATCTGACTCAGCAGCTGGGGCACACCAACAGCGCTGCGAACATGTATCGTGTGTGGTGTGACCTCATGATGGCTACATCCCTGGCCATGAAACACTCTAATTATCTTACAGAGTCTTACTCTGTGTGGCCTGTGGTTGACCAAGACATCTTGTGACTAGTTCGGGACAGTGGCATGTGCAAATGCCAAAGAAAGCATGAGCTGTCTATGGCCGTCCATGGCTGGCCATGGCTGTCCACGGCTGTCCACGGCTGTCCACGGCTGTCCATGGCTGTCCACGGCTGTCCATGGCTGTCCATGGCTGTCCACGGCTGGCCATGGCTGGCCATGGCTGGCCATGGCTGTTGGACTTTCGTGAACACGACTTTGCGTCTGTTCTGCCCTGGCACTGCCAGGCTGCCCTGTGAATTCTATTTTCTCTTCTGCTAGCAGAGGGCTGTTGCCGGCTCTGCAGCAGAGCCCTCGGCCAGCAGGGAGCTCTCTCTTGTCGGCGTTTCTATCTGAGCTCCTGCATGTGGAAAATAAATGCATGAACTTGATGCTTGTGCTAAGTTTTATCCTTATAGTTGCTTTATCCAATGGAAAATGGAAGGCTGAGAATATTGATATGGTAATTTGGTGGGTCATTGGGCCAGCTAAACGTCACCTCGTTCAGGCCAGGCGTGGAAGTACTTGCCTATCATCCTAACCCTCAGAAGGTGGAGCCGTGTATCAAGGTCATCCCCAGCTGCTTGGAGGACAGCCTGGGCTGCAGGAGACCCCGTCTCAAACCCAAGGAAAAACAAAGCCCAGCGATTTTGTTTGGGAAGCTCAGAGGGTTACTTGTAAGAGCGGTAACAGCCATACTCTGTCTATGACAAATTGTTTGCGTAGTCACTGTTCTATTGCTGCGAGAAGACTCTCTGACTAAGGTGACTTAGAAGAGGAAAACATTTAATTGGGGCTTGCTTACAGTTTCAGAGGGTGAGCCCATGACCGTCATCGTGGGAAGCGCGATGACAAGTAGCTGAGAGCTCACAGCCTGATTGGCAGGCAGTAGGGAGGAGCCTGGCCGGTGTTGGCTTTTGAAACCTCACAGTCCACCCTCAGTAACAACTCCTCCAACAAGGCCACACCTTCTGATCCTTTCCATTCAAACACCACAGCGTGCCAGGCGGTGGTGTGGTGGCACAGGCCTTTAATCCTAGAAGTCGGGAGGCAGAGACAGGTCTCTGTGGGTTCGAGACCAGCCTGGTCTACAGAACGAGCTCCAGGACAAGCATCAAAGCCACAGAGAAACCCTGTCTTGAAAAATCAAAACAAAGCAAAAAACAAAACAAAGAAACACCACAGCACTGGAAACAACTTGAAAGCCCTGAGAGTGGACTTCCACGCTGAGATGAGAGTAGGTAAACCACACCCAGATGCCATGGAAACGTGACTGAAAAAAGCACAACATAGAACACATAGAAACCATTTAGGAAGCTCAGAGACCAAGTCAGGTCACAAAAGAAGAGGCCTGTGGGGAGGGGGTGGGGGCTTGTCTCTTAAAGGGGCAGGACAGACCATCACACTAGCTTCGAGGGACGTTCTGGGTGTTTTATGCTTTATAACGTTCATGAATACTGCTCATATTAATTTGCATGTGTACCCTGTGTAAATATGAAATGCTAAGGGTATGTCATTGAAGAGTACGCATGAATGTTTGCTAGAACCAAGGGCTTTGGAGACTCTGGGAAGTTTTCCCTCACACTGTCAGAGGGCTTAGGTTCCTGCGGCTCTGGGTGTCACCACTCAGGTAACGCTGTGGGCACTGTGTGAACCCTGCAGCAGAAGCTGCACTTCCCACAGGTGGAGGCCCTCTGGTGCCCAGGCATGCCCGCCTCCCAACCTGGTGTTGGAACCTTGAATGCTGGTTGGCACAGGGAAGGCTTCCTTACTCACTGTGGGCCAGAGAGGTCTAGGGAACCTCCTCAAACTCACCTGGCTCCAAGGTGACAAGCTGCTATTTTTAAAAATTTAATTTAATTTTATCTTAGTGAGACAAGGTCTGAGACTTTGAAACCCTGACTGTTCTGGAGCTCACAGAGACCCACTTTGCCTCTATTAAAGGTTAACCTGGGTGGTGTGGGCTATGCCTTTGATTCCAGCACTCTGAAGGGAGAAGGCAGGCAGATCTCTGAGTTCCAGGACAGCCAGGGACACAAAGAGAAACACTGTCTTAAAAAAAAAAATTGAAGAAGAAGGTAGAGGAATAGGAGAAAGAGAAGGAGGAAGGAGGAGGAGGAAGAGAAAGGAGGAGGAAAGAGGAGGAAGAGAAAGGAGGAGGAAGGAGGAGTAGGAAGAGAAAGGAGGAGGAAGGAGGAGTAGGAAGAGAAAGGAGGAGGAGGAAGGAGGAGTAGGAAGAGAAAGGAGGAGGAAGGAGGAAGAAGGAGGAGGATAAGAAGGAAGAAGATTAACGGTGTCCTCCTATTTCTTTAAAATAATATTTTATTTTTCTTCATGCATACATGTCTATAAGTATGCCATATGTGTGTGTGGGGGGGGTTCATTTGAAACCGGCTCAAGCTATAGGCAGTTGTGAGCTGCTCTATGTGGGTGCTAGGAGAACTTGGGTCCTCAGAAAAGCAGCCAGTACTCTTAACCGCTGAGTCGTCTCTCCAGCCAAAGTCTAAAACTCAAGAGGTAAAGAGAGAAAAGCAAAGTGACCACCAACCAACTTCCAGGTGGTAAAGTTGGAAGGAGGCATGAACAACATCCGTGTAGCCAGGCAGAAACCCTGATTCTCTGATGCAGGGTACTTGAACATGGCCACTGGCTGCTGGGGACAGTCAGGTGGCCCTGGCCTGACAGTTGTAGTCTTCTTGTGTGAGAAAGAACAGGCCAAGCACCAGAGAAAACCTCTTTCCAAGGAAGAAATCTTTGGAGGTCAAAGAGAGACTCTTGTGTTTATCCTCAGTGTCTGGAACACAGAGAGGGACATGATGTCAGGCACTCTGGCAGTGGGTGGCTTTTTTGAATCCTCGGCTGTTGGGAGCTGTAGATCCCTGGCCCCTTGACTTTCTCTGAGCAGGAAACCCTTATGGCAGGCTGGTGGGCCTGCAGCTGAAAGATCCCTGTATCTGCTGCCCCTGAGCTTTCTTGTGTCAAGGATGACCTGTGTCCCTGTCTGTGTGTGTCTGTGTGCGTGTGCGTGTGTGTGTGGTTTTAAGTCTCAAGCTTACTTCCTGGCAGTCCTGTAGTGGCACGGGAGCTACAGGACCGTCTTTGTTTGGCGTTTTACACTTGGCCAGATGTGTTGCTGCTGCTTGGTGACATGACGTTAGACATTTGGTTTGAAGAGTCACACATGCCTGACCTGAAAAGGCCATGTTTCCTAGACTCCGTCTCCCCAGCCAGTGCGGAAAATTTAACCAGGCACTTGGTCTCATTTTTATGTTATATTCTCTGAGTTCTTAATCTGAACTAAGGACTAAGTGGGCTGAGACTCCCCGGGCTAGCCTTTGGTGCTCTCCCTGCCTCAGGCTCCCAACCGTGGGGTTACAGACATGAGTCACGGTGCCTGCCTGACTCAGTGTTTCTTGAATCTTTAATCTCCTTTTTCCTCGTGTGTAGCCCCCCCCCCTTTTTTTTAAGGGAATGAAAGATGTGTTGTTAGTTTTTACTTCCCAACTTGGTTCCTAGAATAAAAACAACTGTGCCCAGATGTTTATAAGATAAGTGGGTGTTTAGATTCCTGGTTGGAGCAGAAAGAGTCCAAAGCCTTAACCCTTTCTCCTTGCCAATACTAATTCTGTGTTGGTTTCCACCTATAAACTGGGCCCATGTGCACCCTGTGACACCGAGACTTCTTTTGTGTTTGTGCATGCTGGGTTCCTGCTTTGTATTCTTCCCTAGGCGAATTCATTTGTGCATTTTGTCAGTTTGCAAGAGGGTGACCACCGTGTGCCAGGCACTATTTTAGACACTCATATAAAATAGGGTGCTTGTTTTTGTGGTACCTGGAGTCTTTTTTTCTTTTTTTAAGTTAGGGAGTAGTTTTTTTCTTTATTGTATGTGTTTTGTTTTATTTTGTTTTGAGACAGGATTTCTCTGTGTAGTCCTGGCTGCCCTGGAACTTACTCTGTAGACCAGGCTGGCCGCTGGCCTTGAATTCAGAGATGTACCTGCCTCTACCTCTTGAGTGCAGGGATTAAAGGCATATACCACCACCGCTCAACTTATTTTTAATGTTTATTTAATAATAAAACATGAATACTAATATTATTGTGTGTATGGGGTGCATGTGTGCCAGCCATAGCGCACATGGGCCCAGAGGACGACTTTGAGACTTTGTTATCTTCGTCCACCTCGGGTCCTTGGGCTTACATGACAAGCGTCTGTACCTGCTGAGCCATCTTGCTGGCTCTGTGGTAAAGTCTTGAGGTAAAGACAGATTTGCGTTTGGTTGTGTGACCTGTGTGATGGGTGACAGAGTGGGGAAGCCGATACAAATACGGGCTTAGGTCCAGCTAGGACTAGGGAAGAGCGCTGAGGGAAGGGTGTGAAGCTGAGACCTGACATACACAGGATATTCTGCTGTGGAGATGGCGTGGGACAAGGAAGGGGAGTATTAGGACCCAGGCAGAGCACAGCAGAGAGAGCGACACTCTGGACCTTCCCAGTTAGTGGTGAGAGGAGGCCCAGAGGCCAGGAATAGGTGGAAGGCGCCCTAGGCCCTTCGGAGCATCTGGATCTTCCTTCTGTGGCCAGGGTCATGCTCTTGTTTGTTGGTTTCCTCTTTCAAGAGTAGCTCTGACTGACTCAGAACTTGCTATGTAGACCAATTTGAGACCTCAACCTCGATCTCAGAGAGATCCACCTGCCTCCGTCCTCCAAGTGCTGGGATTAAAGGTGTGCGCCACAGCTGTCTCCATGAAGGGTTTCTAATCAAGGGAGCAGGGCTGCTTGCTGGGTCATGGCTTGAGAAGGTACACTCTAGCAGACAGCTGGGTGGTCTGAGAAGCTAGGCAGATGTGATATAGGCTGGATCAAGGGAGGCCTTTGACATCTCCAAATCACTAACAATGTCCCATTTTCAGGCTGCTGAGGCTCATTCTGTGTATTTTCTTCTCCAGAGGTGGCAAACGATTCGGTGATTAGCCTGCCCGGGGCCACTGTCACCCTGACCTGCCCTGGGAAGGAAGCAGAAGGCAACGCCACCATTCAGTGGGTATACTCTGGCTCGCAGCACAGACGGTGGACTACCACGGGGAACTCACTGCTTCTGAGGGCAGTGCAGCTCAACGATACAGGCAACTATTCATGCTTCCTGGATGATCACCTGGTTGGGACTGTGCCCTTGCTGGTAGATGGTGAGTTTTGCCCTCAGTGACCTTGGAGTTGGAATGCTCCTACATTCCAGAGAGGCTCCCCGATATATCCTTTAATTTAGTTGCTCTGGGAAAGAGGCCACTGCTCTGCCTGTGATTTGAGGACATGGCTGGTGGTGGACGTGGCTGGTGGTGGAGGGACTCCCTGGCCTCCAGTGAAGACTATAGGGCCCATGCTCTCTGTGCAGGCCCCTACCCTCAGCCACGTCCTCCCTTGCATTTCATATAATCCTTCCAGTGTCTCTGTTCATGTTACATCAAAGTCAGATAACTTCAGGTGAGGAAACTGAAGGGACTGACTGAGTCTGTGTGAGGCCAAAGGTAAAGGTTTTGTGTCATCTTCTCGACCCTCTGGAGCAGTGCCCCCAGCCTTCCTAGTGCCGAGACCCTTTAACACAGAACAGTGCCCCCAACCTTCCTAATGCTGAGACCCTTTAACACAGAGCAGTGCCCCCAACCTTCCTAATGCTGAGACCCTTTAACACAGAGCAGTGCTCCCAACCTTCCTAGTGCCAAGACCCTTTAACACAGAGCAGTGCTCCCAACCTTCCTTTAACACAGAGCAGTGCTCCCAACCTTCCTTTAACACAGAGCAGTGCTCCCAACCTTCCTTTAACACAGAGCAGTGCTCCCAACCTTCCTTTAACACAGAGCAGTGCTCCCAACCTTCCTTTAACACAGAGCAATGCTCCCAACCTTCCTTTAACACAGAGCAGTGCTCCTAACCTTCCTAGTGCTGAGACCCTTTAACACAGAGCAGTGCTCCCAACCTTCCTAGTGCCGAGACCCTTTAACACAGAGCAGTGCTCCCAACCTTCCTTTAACACAGAGCAGTGCTCCCAACCTTCCTTTAACACAGAGCAGTGCTCCTAACCTTCCTAGTGCCGAGACCCTTTAACACAGCTCCTCATGCTGTGCGAACCCCCAACCATAATATTGTTCCATTGCTACTTCATAACTGTAGCTTTGTTACTGTTATGAATCGTAATGTAAGTATTTTTGGAGATGGAGGATTGGCAGAGGGGTCGTGACCCACAGTTTGAGAACCACTGCTTTAGCAGAAGCCCCAAAGGGGACGGTGCCTTTCTTCCCTCGCTGGGCATCTGCTGGCCAGTGTGTCCCTATCTGTGGCTCCATGGTGAACAGGGTGTCCTCAGGCGGGAGAGATGTGCGTATCAGATGTGCCCAGGAAGCCTCGCACCCCCTTCATCCTGCTGAACTCTCTTTCAGTTCCTCCAGAGGAGCCTAAACTCTCCTGCGCCCGGAAGAACCCCCTTGTAAGTGCTACTTGTGAGTGGTTCCCAAGCAGCACCCCCTCTCCTACAACCAAGGCTGTGCTGTTTGTGAAAAAAATGTAAGTGATGGTGGGGCTGAGTGTTCACAGGGCCCAGAGCTGGGGGCACAGGTCGGGGGGCCACAAGGAACCCACAGATTGACTGGACAGGGACCATTTTTTTTCTTTTTAGGTTTATTATACTTTGTGCATATGAATGTTTTGCCTCTATGCATGTATGTGTACGACACGCATGCCTATCAGATCCCGTGTGTTGGGTCCGGGCGGGGGGCGGGGGTCGTGCAAAGATGAGAACACCACCAAGTCTAATAAGCCAGAAGCAAACTTTATTTCAGAAACCAGATCCTAGGAAAACCAGAAGCAAACTTAAAAATGAAAAATAAAAATAAAAAATCACCACGGGGCACAGAAGCTTATCAGCTAGCTGAGACCACAGCCAGAGATGGTGTTTGTTAGGCTGTGGCAAAAGGCTGGTTTCTGAACCCACTTTTTATAGTAGGGGCACCAAGCATTAGCTCTGAACAAAGGAAGTTTTATGATCTTTCCCTGCGTGGATCAGTCAACAGAGACCGTAGGGAGGGGAGTGAGTTGTAACATCAGTGGGTAACTAGGCAGCTATCATGAAATATGTTTTAGAGTAGATTACAGCGAAAGTCACTAATTGCAAAAAAACAGATGTCTTTAGCAATTAGTCATAAAGGGACTGCCAGTAATACTAGAAGGTTGATAAATCAGAATGATTGGTTCTTAGGCTGGGAACTTAGAGGATAGCATGAAGTTCTTCACACTATCTCAAGGTAAAACTCAGACACAGACTGCCATACTTTACAACCTCCGTTATCAGAGCTCATTAGTCAAATCCGTGTTTCTACCTTGTCCACTGTCTCTCTTGGTACCTCCAGGCAGTGTGTACTGAAGCCCCATGTCTCTCCTTTGGTGGTGCCAGTTTCCCATAGCAGAGACAGTGCCTAATCCAGAGGTCAGTATCTCTGTCTCCTAAAGGTTAACTCAGCTCACATCTGTCGTTTATCAAGGATGGCCAGGACACCACTCTCAGTTTGCAGGGAGAAGCTCCTTGTAAATAGAATGACCTAGGCTGATGGAGGCTTCCCAAGCATCTGAGAAAATAGCTCACTGTGAATGATTGATCCTTGATCTGCTGAGAAAGCTGCCGACAGTCTGTTCTCATTCTCCTAGACTTAGAACTTTCTATATCTCTATTTCTACATTCTTGTTTTTGGAATCTACATTTTTATTTTCTTATTCTTGGACTCTTCACCATGGAACTGGGGTTATGGTTGGATGTGAGCCACCATGTGGGTGCTAGGAGTTAAATCCAGATTCTTCTGCAAGAGCGACAAGTGCCTTTAACCACTGAACCATCTCTCCAGCCCCAGGACCAATGTTTTAGCAGTAGAAAGTTATTCCAAACCTGTCACATGACCTGTGTAAGGCCTTGTCTTTGATCCTCACTCCAGAATTAAAAAAATAAATAAATAAAAGAATTCCTCTGGAATGATGGCACTGAGCCCTCTGCCGGACATGTCTTCATTCAGTTTAGCTGACCCACCGGTTATGGGAAACGGGTGCTGGGATTCAGTGGTGTGGATTCATTTGCTTAAAGTTGTCTAGCTATAGTGGTTCTAGGTGGTCAGGAAGAGAACCCAATCTCAGGATGGGCTGCCCAATTTCCATCAAGATCCAAAGGTTTGGGGCATTTCCCTAAAGAAAGTGCAAATGGCTCCAGGGTGTGAGGGTGGTAGGGTGTGGGATGGAAGGCTGTTATCGAAGCCTTGACCCTGTGAATCTTATAAAGGCAGAAAACAGGGAGTGGTCATGGGGTCATGGGTGGGGGGTGGGCGCTACCCATCCAGGCGTGAAGTTGGGACCTGGACTGGCTTCAGCCAGGGAGGCAGAAGTGTAATCTTCCTTACCTGAGCTGAGTCTGTTAAATCCAGATATTTGTAATAAAATTTGAGTGCTCTCTCTGCCGGGCGGTGGTGGCGCACGCCTTTAATCCCAGCACTCGGGAGGCAGAGGCAGGCGGATCTCTGTGAGTTCGAGACAAGCCTGGTCTACAGAGCTAGTTCCAGGACAGGCTCCAAAGCCACAGAGAAACCCTGTCTCGAAAAATCAAAAAAAAAAAAAAATTGAGTGCTCAGAGTATGGTCCTCTATTTATTGGTCCTTCTGTGAGCTCAGTTGCCATCGGTCAACTATGGCCCCAGAATATTAAGTGGAAATTCCAGAAGTAAACAAATACATGTTTTAAATTGTGTCATTCTGAGTAACCTTATGTAATCCCTTCCTGTCCCGCCCAGGCTACCTGTGCTATTGCACAGAGCTGTTAGTCACCTGGTTGTCAGTGTTTGTGATCACCAAGCCTGGCCCCAACAAGAGCAGCAAGAGCAGGTAGTGATCAGGAGCAGACAGTGATTGGGAGCAGGCAGTGATTGGGAACAGGCAGTGATGGGAACAGGCAGTGATGGGAGCAGGCAGTGATGGGAGCAGGCAGTGATCAGGAGCAGGCAGTGATCGGGAACAGGCAGGGATCAGGAGCAGGCAGGGATCAGGAGCAGGCAGTTTCCTTTATAGTGTGAAGTACCAGACCCGGGAAGAAATTCACACTGAGAGAGAGAGAGAGAGAGAGAGAGAGAGAGAGAGAGAGAGAGAGAGAGAGAAGAAGGAGGGGGGGGGGGACAGAGAATCCCTCCCCTCCCCCCTCCTGCACAGGTAGTGATGGGAGGCAGGCACCAGAGCAGAATCACTGGGAATGTGGCTGTACTGCAGGACATCAGAAGCAGCGGTGTGCCAGGGCAGGGTCTTTTACTCTGTGGTCTCAGGTCTCTGACTGAAGGGCCTGGAAAACCCCAGCACACGTGAAGAACTGCCATACTACAGAACCAGTGTGGTGACCAGCAAGGGCAGTCTCAAGGTCCACCTGAGTCAGAGTTGGGTACCTGTTTTCAGGTGGCAGGGAAAGAGGAAGTGGGGGGAGGGGTGTCTCAGGTGGAAGGTCAGGCAGGGTGGTCTCTGACCTTTATTGACCTTCTTCAGTCTTCAGGATTCTTTCTTATTCTGTCTTCTCCATTCTGTTTTGTGAGCGTTGGTAACCTGAGAACACTTCCAAAGGCTGCTGCATGACCTGAGGGCAGATCTTTTGAGCCCTGGGACAGGGAAGGACTTTTTTTTTTTAATTAGATTCTGTTTCCTTTATAGTGTGAAGGACCAGACCCGGGAAGAAATTCACAGTGACTAGACAGAGAGACAGAGAGAGAGAGAGAGAGAGAGAGAGAGAGAGAGAGAGAGAGAGAGAGAGAGAGAGAAGAGAGAGAAGAGAACGGGGGGGGGGGGGGGCAGAGCAAGCTCTAGAGAGTCCCTCCCCCCCCTCCTGCACTGGCTGGGCTCTGCCTTAGACCTTATCAGATGAGGTGGCTATTGCTGCTATTAGCATTCTCACTTTCTAGGGAGAAAAACAAACACTTGGGTAGAAAAACTAATGGGTGCAGACCTCAGCTGAGTAGAAGCCTGGAAGCTAACCATCAGTTCCCAAGCTTTCAATCCCTGGGCCAGACTTACTTCTCTTGAGAAAGAACAGAACTTGCTAGAATGTTTGCGCCCCTTCTGTTGTACCACACAGCAACACCGCTAACCCGAACAGTGGCTTCCAGTTGCCCTGCCAGTATTCTCAGAAGTTCAGAAGCTTCTCCTGCCAGGTGGAAATCCTAGAGGGCGACAGAAATTACCACGTAGTGTCGCTGTGCGTTTCAAACAGTGTCGGAAGCAAGTCCAGCAGCAACGTGGCTTTTCACAGTTTAAAAATCGGTAAGCAAGTCCCATCCCCGCAGCTGCTTCTGTCTACCTCTGGGAGAGGCAGGGGAGGTGTGCAGAGGGGCTCGGGAACTGGGTTTTTAACTGCTGACAAATGGATGGGGTCTTCTCAAGATGAACATAGGAGTGATCCATTGATGAGTTCTTGCCTTACTGAGTGCAAGCCTCTAGGGTCCATTTAAATAGATACAATTTAAACATTTCTGGGGAGTGGTATATGCCGTCTGCCTCGGGGGCGTGTCTGCAGAGCCTTTGAGGGTTTCTTCTGTACCATGCTTGCTGCTGCTTAGAAGCCCTGTTCCCACTCCACAGTGCGGCCTGACCCCCCTGTGAATGTTGTGGTGTCCGCCATACCTGGAAGGCCTCGCTGGCTCAATGTCAGCTGGCAAGACCCTGAGTCCTGGGATTCACGCTACTACATGTTGAAGTTTGAGCTTCGATACCGACCTGTGTGGTCGAAGACATTCACGGAGTGGCTGGTAAATCATTCTCTTCTTATGGAGATGAGTTTTACCCTGTAGTAGCCTTGAACTCATGACAGTGCTCCCCCACCTTAACCTCCTAAGTGCTGCAATTACTAAAATGCCCAGAGCAAAACTGTTTCTAAACAGAAAAATGCCCCCCTAGATCCTTGGGGAAGTAGGACGCTAGAAAAGAAATGGGTTCTGGGTCTAACTTTGTACCTTTCTATTCTTCATAGTCTTGGCTCTGTCCTTAAAATATGAGGCTAATAATGCCAGACCAGACCCTGACCTGTTTGCTCGTGAGGACTGTACAGGCTCTATGTAAAGCAAGACTGCAGCTTGTAGGGTTCTGGAACCCACAGTGACTTCAGCCTGTGGGCTGAGAACAGTTCCATGTCACTGGGCCTCCGGGGTGGTGTGAGCCTGTCTGCCAAGTGGAGCGGTCAAGGGTGCTCTCTCCCTGTAGCGCTGCCCCACCAGGCTGCTGGGACTCACCGTGTGTCTGTCCTCTGCTCCAGGTGGCCCAGCACCAGTGCATCATCCTTGATGCCTTGCGAGGAGTGAAGCACGTGGTGCAGCTCCGTGGGAAGGAGGACCTTGAGACCGGGCAGTGGAGCGAGTGGTCCGCGGAGGTCACCGGCACACCTTGGATAGGTACCTGGGGCTGTGTGGAGGGAGCTTGGCCGAGTTTAATATGTCAAGCCGTGCTGAATCAGCCTCCCCACCCCTTCATTTCATTTCGTTGAGAGAGTGCTTCATTTAGTCCTGGCAGTCCTAGAACTTACAATATGGTCAAGAAAACCCTGAATTTCTGATTCTCCAGCCTCCATCTCCCAAGCACTGGGTGCCGCAGCCCCAAGTCTGCCAGCTTGTCTGCACCTCCAGCTGACGCAGCTGCTCTCAAGCCTGGAGGGTCAGGGTCTAGCTGCACTCCTGTGTTGGGGGCGCTCATCCAAGTCTGGGCCCTTTTTTCCTTGTGCTCCCTCCTTCCTAGTAGGTGCGTCTCAGTTGACGGCAGCAGGGAGGGGGTGAGGGCAGAAGGATGGGAGGCTCTCCAAAGAATTATAGGCGTGATGCTATTTATCTTTAGTAAATGACAAGGTGATAATGCTTTGGGGGAATTATTAAAAGCTCCCAAAACGTGAATGTGAGTCCCCAGTCCCTGCTATGACAAAAGTCTGAACAAATCAGCTTAAGGGAAAAAGAATTCTTTTGATTCAGGGTTTCAGAGGACAGGGCCCTGTTGGCTGGTTCCATTGCTTTGGGTCTGAGGTGGGACAGAACACAGTGGCAGAGAAGGTGGGACAGACCCGAGCTGCGGACCCCTAGGCACAGAAGCAGGAAGCAGGAGTAACCGAGTAGGATAGGATGTCCCCTTCAAGGGGGTACCCAGAATTGCTTTCTCCAATTAGTTCCCACCTCCCAGTAATAGCACATTATGACTCCAAATCAGGCGTGTTGGTGCATGCACACCTTCAATCCCAATACTTGGAGGTAAAGGCAGGCAGATCTCAGAGTTTGAGGCCAGCCTGGTCTACAGAGGGAGTTCCAGGACAGCCAGAGCTGCATAGTGAGGCCCTGTCTGGAAAAACAACAGTAACAATTTGAAGAGGTTAAGTCAGAGGCAGAGCCTCAGCCGTGCGTTCTGCACTGTATTTAAGACATGCCCACGGCAGGTGAGTGTCAGCTGCGCTTCCTAGCCAGACCTAACTCTAGGAAGATGCGAGGGAGAGAGTCACTATCAGCAGCTTGTTGCTTCAGGACTCAATAGGTAACCCAATAGGTAACCCAAACTGGGCTCAAATTCAGACTCGGCCTCCCTATTTGAGAGGTTACAGGCAAGTGCCACCACTCCCATCTCCTGAGATTTTTAACAATTAGTATGTGCCCGTGGGAAAGAGTTCAAAAGACTCATGATTCTGCCTGTCAGCTGGTACCCGCTTTCCTGAACCTACTTCTATGATGACACTCCAGAACGAGAGAGAGAGAGAGAGAGAGAGAGAGAGAGAGAGAGAGAGAGAGAGAGAGAGAGATTACCCTTCTTCTTTGATGACACTTCCCAGAGATGCATGGCTCACTGTCCCTTGCAGCAGGGCATCTCGTTGTCCTCAGCATTTGCTCTAGAATGGATCTGGGCTCATTTTGGGGGGTGGGTTACATCTCCCCAATCCTGTAGCATACTTGAACCAAACTAGTCATGCTTACATTTTAGCCAGAAAACCTTTATCTTCAATGTCACTGATTAGCAATTTCCCAGCCAAGGCTCCCACCCTCCTACCATGGTCAACAACACTCCCTACCCCCACCCCACCTTTCTTGTTTGTTTGTTTTGGGTTTTGTTTTGTTTTTCTAGACAGGGTTTCTCTCTGTAGCTTTGGAGCCTGTCCTGAACTCACTCTGTGTGGACCAGGCTGGCCTTGAACTCACAGAGATCCAGAGCGCTGGGATTAAGGGTGTGCGCCTTCACCACTGGGCCCTGACTTGTGGGCACAATGTCATCCTAGTCACTTTGTGAGGGGTGTAGCTTATGGCGCTGTGCAAAGTCATTCCCGTACAGACCAACAGTCGTTTTGCCTTCTGTCTCAACAACTTCGTTTGAGACAGTTTCCTGACCCAGGTTAATCTTGAACTCACTTTGTAGCTCAGGGTGATGTTGAACTTCCTGTTTCTATGTCCGAAGTGCTGGGATCACAGGTGTATCTCACCACACCTGGTTCATATGGTGCTGAACATAGGGCCTCGTGTATGTTAGACAAGGACACTACAGATTATGCTACACTCCCTGCCCCAGTCATGAGCTTTATATAGTCATGAGCAGCTTTAAGAATTCTTGTTTGAGGGCTGGAAAGATGGCTTAGGCGTTAAAGGCTAAGCTCTAAACCAAAAATACAAGAATTCCTGTTTGGGCCGTGTGTGTTGATGCACGCCTTTAATCCCAGCATTTGGGAGGTGGAGGGAGGTGAATCTCTGAGTTCCAAGCCAGCCTGGTCTACAGAATGAGTTCCAGGACAGCCAGGGCTACACAGAGAAACCTGTCTGGGAGAAAAAAAAAAAGACTTCCTGTTTGAGGACTAGAGAGGTTATTCAGTGGATTTCAGTTTACTTCCAACACCCACATCTGGTGACTAACAACCAACCTGTAACACCTGCACAGCAGGGACACACACACATACACACACACACATACACGCATACACACATGCACACACACATACGCATACACACATGCACACACACATACACACACGCACACACATGCATGCACATACACACATATACACATGCATGCAAACACAGGCACACACGATTTTTTTTCCTTTTTTTTTTTTAAATATTTATTTATTATGTATACAATATTCTTTCTGTGTGTATGCCTGAAGGCCAGAAGAGGGCACCAGACCTCATTACAGATGGTTGTGAGCCACCATGTGGTTGCTGGGAATTGAACTCAGGACCTTTGGAAGAGCGGGCAATGCTCTTAACCGCTGAGCCATCTCTCCAGCCCAGCACACACGATTTTTAAGAACCTTGACCCCTGTTGTTTTCTTTGCTGTGCTAGGAGGCCCAGGGCTTTGATTTACCACTGATTTACATCCCTGGGCTCAGTCCACAAACAGCTTCTTCAAAAAAAAAATTTTTTTTTGGCTAGGTGTGGTGGAGGCAGGGGCATTCTGTGAGTTTGAGGCCAGCCTGATCTACATAGTGAGATCCTGTTTCAAAACAGCTACAACAAAAGTCCACAGCTTTTACTTGATGGTGGCACAAGGTGCACAGCATAAAATTTACTTTGAAAACTCTTGCAGGAGATTTTTGAGGTAGGGCCTCGTGTGTTTCAGGCTATCCTGAACTCTAGCTCCGAGTACTGGGATTACAGGCACACGCCCCCACCCCTTGTTGTTATAACTCTGTGTGTGTGTGTGTGTGTGTGTGTGTGTTTGGAGGCCACAGTTCAACCTGCTGTGTTCTTCCTCATGTACTGTGCCCCGCCATTTTTTGCTATAAGTTTTCTCGTTGGCCCCCGTGCTTGCTGAGTGGGTTATGCTGGCAGAGCAGAGAGCCCCTGCGGATGTTCCTGCCCCCATCCCCTTACCCCCAAGGCACGCCCCCCACACCCCCACACCTTTTTTTTTTGTTTTTTTTTTTGAGACAGGGTTTCTCTGTAGCTTTGGAGCCTGTCCTGAAACTGGCTCTTGTTGACCAGGCTGGCTGTGAACTCACAAAGATCTGATTGCCTCTGCCTCCTGGGTGCTGGGATTAAAGATATGCGCCACCACTGCCTGGCTCATTTTGGTTTTCTCTAACAGGGGTTCTGGGGGATTGAACTCAGGTCCTCGGGCTTGAAAGGCCAGCCCTGATCTTACCTGTTGTTCAGCGGCGTTAAATACATTCATAAGGCTGCCCATGCTTCTCCACCACCCACTCCAGACCCCACTTCCCACTCCCCTCCCTCTTCCCTAGCTGCTAGCAATGTGCATTCTACTTTCTGTTTCCAAATTTGACTATTTTAAACACTTAAATAAGTGGGATTGTAGGAAACCTTTTGTGTCTGACTTTTCTCACTCAGCGCTGTGCCTTCAAAGTCTGCTCAAGCCGTGGGTCAGCCTTTCCTTCCTGGTAGAGACTGGGGAGCGAGCGTCTTGTTTCTCTGAATTTGACAGTGGACGCATGGTGTGTGATTTATCTGCCGTGAACAGTCTGCTGACTGCTGGAGTTTAGTTCTTCTGTGTATGTGCCCAGATGTGGGATTCCTCGCTGTGTCCACAGCGACTCTGTTTGCAGCATTTAAGGAATGCCACACTGCTTTCCATAGTCGCTGCTCCACTTTAGGTTACTTGAGAGTTCACAACGGTTCCCTCACTCTTTTTGAGACAGGGTGTGACTCTTTCTGACTTAGAATGCATGATGTAGATCAGGCTGGCCTCAAACTCATAGAGCTCCACCTACCTCTGCCTCCCATGTGCTGGGATTAAAAATCTTCCATTTTCTCTTCAGTTTATTGACACTAGTGTTCTGCCTATGTAAATCTCTCTCTCTCTCTCTCTCTCTCTCTCTCTCTCTCTCTCTCTCTCTCGTGTGTGTGTGTGTGTGTGTGTGTGTGTGTGTGTGTGTGTGTGCGCGCGCCTCTGTCTTCTTGTCTCAGCCTCTCTAGTAGCCAGGGTTTAGTGCTACAGGTACCTAGTATACTTAGTGCCCATTTTTCTCTAGTCCTTGCCATTTCTGATTTATTTTGTTGAGGCGGAGACTACAAGCACGTACTACCACACCCCACTATTATCGCTTTTAGAGAAATGTCTGTTCAGGCAGAAAGGCCTTTGTTACGTGAGCCCAGCACTGGCCTGGTTGACCTCACTCTGCCCTTGGGAGTAACCGCAGGAAGCCGCCCTGTACCCTCTGCTCTCTGAACTCTCCTGGGGTTCCTAGAAAACCTGTATCTGCTTGGGCTGCTCCCACTCAGGGCTGATGGCTGCCTGGGAGGGTTTGTGGGTTCCTCACCTGTTTAGTCTTGAATCCCTGGTGGAAGGTGGTGCCCAGTGATATGTCGGGGGTGGAGACCACCTGACCAGCTCTGGATCTTGGACTTTCCAGCTTTGGGCTCCAGCACAGGTGACCCCCTGAGCTTGTTCAGAGCTCACGCCTCCTCACTCGAGCCAGAGACTGAGCTCCCGTCCTGGGCGGGAGTGGGGAGCCACTCTGGCCTGGCAGTATGTTTAAGAGAGAAGCCTCTACTATCCTGCTCTGGGGGTACAGCGGAGGGGCTGGGGTGCTTCTCAGGCCAGAGGGGTTAGGTTGGAAATCGCCGATTGGTTCTGTAAAATGAGACGGAGGCTGGAGCGGGAAATGAGGCCCGCCCACGATGCAATGGCTCCTTGGCAGTTGAGCGGCACTGAAGCCTCAGGAGCTCCCTGTCACAGTCCCCAAGAGGGAAACCACACAGGCCAGAGGGTTGTACTTCAGGACACATGGTGGGGGGCAGTTCTTAGGCTATAAGCCCACTGCCTCAGTTTCCCTGCATTAGGAAACAAAAATTGACCCAAAATGGGGAAGGGGAGTCTAAATCATACCGCCCCCATTTGTAAAGGTTCTGAAAGTCCACTTTGGATATCGAGATGTAACTCAGATTGGCCCAGCACTGCTTTGGGGGGTGGGCACTGGCTGGGGACGCTCCTGTAATCCTACTGGGGAGGTTGGCGGCCTGAGAAGCGAGGGAGATGTCTTGAAGCCCTGGGTGAAAGCCAGCGCGCACAGCCGGCTCTACTGCCAATTTCCACGTCACTGGAGCCTCGAGGCGCTGGGAGGCAGGTTCTGGGTTTGGGTTTCTTAGGCAGGTGTCAGTACTCCTAAGTGACAAATAAGCTAACTGGGGCTGAGCTAGGTACTTCCCCAAAGTCATACTAGCAAGGGACAGAGCCAGTGAAAAGTGGCAGTGAGGGCCGGCTGGGTGCTGGCTTTCACCCAGGGCTCCAAGACATCTTTTTCACTTCTGTTGTTTGTTTTTTGAGACAGGGTTTCTCTGCAGCTTTGGAGCCTGTCCTGGAACTAGCTCTTGTAGACCAGGCTGGCCTCAAACTCACAGAGATCCGCCTGCCTCTGCCACCACTGTGCGGGGATTAAAGGTGTTCGCCACCACTGCCCGGCATCTTCCTCTCTTTTCATGCCGCCAACCTCCTCAGTGCTAGGATTACAGGAGCGTCCCCAGCCAGGGCCACCCCAAGCAGTGCTGAGGGCCAATCTGAGTTACATCTCGAGATCCAAAGTGGGCATTTAAAACCTTTAAAAAATGTTCGTTATTGGAGCCAAATAGCCTTGGTTTAAATGCCTCTTTGGGAGCTGAGGGGATGCTTGCTGGGAGAGACAAGGGGACTGTTGGGGCTGCTGGCTGTCAGTCTAGCTCCGGTTTCAGTGAGGGACGCTGTCTCCAGGGAAGCAGACAGTGGCAGAGCAGGGAAGGGAGAGAGTAGGAGGTGAGAAAACAGGATGCTTGATGTCTTCTGGCCTTCACACACTTGCATGGGCACACACACACGGGCACACACACACGGGCACACATAACAAAAATTACAGCTTTGCCACTTTCTACTAACTTTGAGAAAGTTATTTTCCTTTTTCTTGCCTCAGTTTCCCCATCCTAAATTTTTTTAAAAAATGTTTTTCCCTCCAGTATAGATGTGTATGTGAGAGTAGGCATGTTTGCCATGGCACACATGTAGAGGTCAGAGGACAACTTCAGGAATTTATCCCCCCTCCGCCCTCCCCAGCTCTGTAGATGGAACTCAGGTCTTCTGGCTTGTATTACTAGTGCTTTTACTGAGCGGTCTTCCTGGCACACTCCATACTATTTTTTAAGTTTTATTTTATGTGTATGAGTGTTTTGCCTGCATGTATGTATGTGCACCATATGGGTGCCTGGTGCCCAGGGAGGTCAGAAAAACACACTGGATTCCCTGGAACTAGATTTACATCTGATTTGAGGCTGCTCTGTGGCTACTGGGAACTGAACCCAGGTTCTCTGCAAGGACAGCAAGGGCTCTTAACTGCTGAGCCATCTCTCTAGCCCACCCCATCTTTAAATACCCCGGCCAGAAAACCACAAAGAAACCCTGTCTCGGAAAACCAAAAAAAAAATAATAATAATAATAAATAAATAAATAAATAAATACCCCGGCCAGGTGTGATGGCCACATCTATAATTAAGCACCTGAGAGGCTGAAACAGGAGGATTGCTCTAAGTTCCAGGCCAGCCTCGGCTTCAGAATGAGACCCTGTCTCAAAGATACAAACAATGACAAAACACAGGCATGGTGTCCTTCTCTGCAATCCCAGAGGCGGAACAGGAGGAGCAATCCAAGCTTGCAGTCGGCCTGAGTTATATCGTGGGTTCCAGGACAGTTGAACCAAAATGTGAGATTTTGTTTCAAAACCAAACAATAACAACAACAAACACCAGAAGAAATGGTGTGGTGGTTCATACCTACAATCCCAGCTAAAACATTAATTCAGGGTTAGAGGTCAGCCTGTCGTTTAATATAAATTCCAAGCCATCATGGGCAACAGAGAGACCCCGTCTCACAAAGCCAGTCCATCCATGCACACATGTACAGTCTCTGGTGGGATTCGATGAGAGTACAGGTGTGTCCCACCACCACCCAGCTGGGAGGTGCACACAGGTAGGAGATGCTGAGTCCTTGCCACAGTTTGAGGTTTGTTTTTGAGTTAGCTTGCTGTGTGAACTTAGACACATTGCTTTCCCTCTCTGGGCCCATTTCCTTTTTATACAATGAAGCCGGTGAGTGGGTTCTTTTTCAACACCTCCAGTGTTGCTGTGTGGTTTTCTCTCCTTGGAGACGGCATAGCCATTGAAATTTCTCTCCTGAGCAGAAACAGGCTCGCCCTGTCCTCCACCCCTTAGTGATTTGTTGGTCTATTCCTGGGTTTGGGGTGCTTGATGTCTTATACTTGGTGATATTTTTAACTTCTTGGTGGAAAAAAATGAGACAACAAGAAAATCTGAGTCATTTCACCGTTTGCCTGCCGAGGGTCAGAGCCAGGTCCCTTGGGTCCCAGCGCAGCTTCGATTCTGGGCTTGCTCCTGGGTCAGCCATTTCTGTATAAAGCAGTTCCCAGGAGAGCACGACCTCTGCCACCCTGCCCCCACCCCTCTTTATCAGGGTGCCCTCCACCCGTCCCAGGCATGATCCTTAAGGAATTATCATTAATAGTGCTTATATCTTGTGATATCATCCTTCTGGCCTGCCCTCCCTGCTTGTATATTGTAATATGTGATATATGTTAATATAAATACAAGTTTTAGAAACTTTGGATCAAAGCATGTCTTCCTTCTACACAATACATCGTATCTTCAACATTTCTCTAAAATATACATTCTGAAGTTTTAAATATTTATTCCACCTCTTCTCATTTTAACTTTTTCGTTTCTGTTTTATGTCTGGGGCTGTTCTGCCTGCACCTGTGGCTATCCACCACACGTCTGCGGTGCCCACAGAAGCCAGAGCTGCAGGCGGGTTGGAGCTGACGTGGGTGCTGGGATCAAACCCGGGTCCCCTGGAGGAGCAGCTGTTGCTCTCAGCCTCTGTGCTGCCTCTCCAGCCAGCTTGAAGTTTTAGTTTTTTTGTTTTAAGTCCTGGTTGGCCTGGGATGCTCTGTGTAGATCAGTCTGGCTTTGATTTTCCAAGGTCTGGGCTTAAAGGCATGTACCCTGAACTTTTGTTTTTAGTAGATACAGAGTACTCAGGCACATTGTGGACACGTGTAATGCTTTGATACACAGTTACATTTTGTATCATAAAATCGATTTTTCTCCAAGCTACTCTCTTAAATGACTATCAGGATAGACAAAGCTGGTCCTCTAGTGTTGGATAATTCCTTATTCTCAGCATCCTGCTTTTTAAAGATAACATTGTTTCCCAGAGGTGGTGGCCCACGCCTTTGATCCCAGTACTAGAGAGGCAGAGGCAAGTGGATCTCTGTGAATTCAAGGCTAGCTTGGTCTACAGGGCAAGTTCCAGGACAGCTGAGGCTCTTCAGAGAACCTTGCCTTGAAAAACTCAAAACCAACCAAAAAAAAAAAAAAATTCTATTGACTTTTTTTCTTTTTTTTTTTTCTTTTTTTTTTTTTTTTTTTTTTTTTTTTTGAGACAGGGTCTCCTAGTACCAGCCTTGAACTTGAGATGCTCTTCCTCCTCAGGTTCGAGTGTTAGGGTTCAGATGGGCTCTTTGTACTGCTCTGAGCTGACTGGATTCCCCGGTCCACGAGTCACCCCTAACACACCCCTTCTTTCTACCTGCAGAGCCCCCGAGCACTCCCACAGGGATCCTGGAGGACCCCACACAGGTGAGCTTGCCCCCACCCCCGCCCCCCAGGGCCAGGACTGCACTGCTCCAGGCCGGAATCTGGTTTCCTGCCGGCTGCATCTTCTAGAGTGTGACTGTGGGCCAGTTCCCTGTCCCTCGAAGCTGTAAGGCGCCATCTGCCTGGCTCTGGTGGCTACTGTTTCACCCTGAGCTGTTTGGACACCACTGATGGCTTGGTCTGAGACCAGATTCAGTTTATCCATGGCTTCCCCTGTGGCAGCCTGGTATCATGAAGTATTGGAAAGAGGATTACGTCTGAAGCTGCTTAACAAATCCCTTTACTAATCCAATTTCCCTCCCAACTCTGTCTCCTCGCGTGGTCCTTAATTCCCTCAGTACTGAGCTGGGGCCTTTGTTCCTCTGCACAGAGAAGGAGGCAGAGGTCTGGGCCTCACATGCTGGCTTCAGTCTTCAGGGGGCTGTCCTTGAGGGGCTTTACGGGCAAAAGCAGCTAAGTTCTTGCCTCTCGGGCCAGAGAGTTCCAGGCGGGTCCTAGGGAACTGAAGGTAGCCGAGGACTGGCCACCTTCTCCACTGTGTGGGTAAAGTCAAAATTGGATCCAGAAGCAGAACTTAAGCCTATCCGAACTCAGGGATTGGCCCATCATGTAGCGAGCTAGTGAGCAGTGGAGTTGGGATGCTGGGACAAGCTTTTTCCAGGAGGCTACCACTGCACCTGGCAACTGACGCATGGACAACTGCTTTGTTTACCGACCATGTCCTCTGTGCCTTTGGCAGAGCGATGGGCACCTGGGAAGGGGAAGGGAGCACACGAACAATGCCAGCGACAGGTAGATGGTTGACAAAGATCGGCTCGGAGAGGCTCAAGAGACAGGTGGTGGCTTTGCAGAAGTGTGTATGGATGTTGAACAGCTGGTGATGGTCATTTCATGTCTCCTAGGTCTCTGATGAAGACTATGACGATGAGGAGTATTTGTACAAACAGCCTGTAAAAGCGACAAGCTTCCCGGGTAAGCACTAGTGTCTCGGTATTCCTCCAGCCTGCAGAAGAGCGCGCTCGGACACTGAGCAAAGGCAGCAACAGCCTTCCATTGTTTTACTCGGTGCAGCATTTAGGGCTGAACCCAGGGCCTTGAGATGCTACATATGCAGAGCAGCATAGCCAGTGAGCTACAGCACAGCTCATCTTCCATTACTTGTGTGCTCGTTTGGTCTTGTCTGCTAAGAAGCAGTGAGGCCTGTGAAAAGAGTGGCTGGGTCAGGAAGCCAACTACAGTCTGGCTGAGCATGGACGTCATTGCTAGAGACTGCAATGGAGGATCCGCGGAGGAAGCCTGCTTAGGGAGCTGCTGGCCCAGCCAAGAATGTGGGCAGCAAAGGGGCTCAGCAAAGGAAGACAACATGCTGGCCAGGAAGGGAGGTCAGGGAGCCCTGCAGGAGAAGGGACATGGCATGTCTGGAGCTTGAATGCCATGTTGGGGATAGGGAAGCGATGACACCCCAGTGGAGAAGTGGCTCCAAGGTACTTGTTGGATGTCCTCACACCTCGCTCACCCAGCCCTAGTGGATCTACCACCACGGGGTCCTCAGAGCCACATCTCTCGAGTGCCCTCTGCCTGATAAAGGACACAGGAAAGTTACTCTGAGAAAATGGCCAGAGAGTTGGCTGCCGGCTGAGAATCAGCTCCGTCTCAGCCTGTGAGTGGTTATTACGCTAGGCACTTGCGCACAGCTCCAGGAGCCTGGCCTTGGCCTGCAAGCTGGCAGTTTTGCTGCCTTCCAGAGCAGCATCTGCTTCTGTACTCACTGACTGACTTTATTTTCTCTCCTCCCTTCTCTCCTTACCTCCCTCCTTCTCTTTTCTCTACCCCACTCCCCACAGTCTCAGGGCAAGATTCTTCCTCAATATCGCTGCCCACATTCCTGGTGGCTGGAGGAAGCCTGGTGTTTGGGTTGCTCCTTTGTGTCTTCATCATCCTGAGGTGAGATGGGTCCTGGGGCTGTGGCCTGCACTCCATGTCTTAGCTCTCACCTGCCCTGTGTTGTCAGAACCTCACTCGTGTCTTTATTCAGCAAATGAGCGCACCCCCCACATACATCATGCATGCACACACACACAAACCACACATGTGAACATACACACATGCACGAACACACACCACACACACACACACACACACACACACACATACAGCTACTCTGAGCCCTGGGTCGGGTGCTGCAGGAGGCAGGGGATAGGCTAGGTACTGTCTAGTGAGGAAGCCAGTCCCTGACAGGGAAGGGCTGACGTAGCCATGGTAGGGAGGAAGAGGACGACTTTTGGCAGAAAGTTCTCTACACGCTAGCTCCCGAGGTCCTCACAGTGGCCCTGAGCCGGCTTGACTGACAGCTAACACAACGAAGTCAGGCTAGTCTTGTTCTTATCCATCCCTCCTCTCCTGTTTTTAGTGTTGGTTCAAATCCAAGGCTATGCAGGGCTCTGGCACTGAGCTGTATGCCTGGTCTCTAACAGTGATTTCCAGGGAAGTAGGGATCAGACCGGTCCAGTGACTGCGCAGAAGACAAGGGTCTGACCCGGCTGGGGTCAAACAGGAGTGTGTCAACACTTGGGGACTGCATACTTTCTCCAACAAGGCCTCACCTCAATCCTTTCAAAGAGTGCTACTCTCTGGTGACCGAGCATTCAAATATATGAGTCTGTGGGGGAGCTGTTCTTATTCAAACCACCAGCCGTTTTTAGGGTATTTCCTCAGAGAGTGAATTCCTGCGTCAGAGGGGCTGAGTGCTTGGCAGTGCAAGGGGCAGCAGCGGTGTGTCCTCCTCTCACAGGGAGAGTTCCCTCCGCGCCCGGCTGGGCTCTCTCCCTGCCTCCATGCAACAGTCTGCAGATTGTTTATGCCGTTTGGCTAACAGGCCAAGTGCCAACGGTGGATTCAGAGCCAGCTGTCAATCATCGATCATATCAAGAACAAGAACAGTCTGCTGGTACAGAAAGCCCAGGAAAATGCCCAGATCTTGTTTTTGGTTTTGGCTTCCGCTCCTCCCTCACCACCCTTCCTTGGGTAATTGGCATGTAATGAAATTGAGGGGGACTCAGCCATGGAGAAGGGGGTCAAAGGGAGAAGAGGAGGCCCTGGTCTAGCACACCTAGCAAAGGCCCCTTGGGAAGGACCCCCCCCCGCCCCCACCTTCGCAGATCAGATCGGTATCTGCAGCTCAGCTTTCTTCAGGCCGTCAGCTGACTTTCCTTGGTTGCTGAGTCTGGCCTCGGGCCCAGCCAGCACGCTGAGGAGCTGTGATCTGAGCGATGCCTATCTCCTTCCTGCCCACCGTAGGCTTTCCTGTCAGATGAATCAACACGTGCCCAGTGGGGCCTTTCTCAGAGCGGGCGGCTCTCCCTCCTGGGGGTGGGGTGGGTGGAGGTGGATGGAGACCTGACTGCACGGGACGGCGGAGGGTACAGGGACCACAAAGCCTGTTTCTACCATCCATGGCGGGCTGTGACTGAGCTGCCTGTCTTAGTTGGACCGAGTTCCATTTTCCCTCCCCATGGAAAGAATATTCTCCTTTTTGTGTGTGGATGGATGGGGAACTGCAGATGTGTGCCTCACATCTGGCACAGGGCTGATCACCGGCCGTCATTTGGAGTGCGTAGAGGAGCACACACATCTTTCTCTTTGTAAATGGGGCCGATGAGATGCGGTCTTGTTAGGACACCTCTGGTGATGATAGGAGATCTGAGTCGTCAGCATTTTTGTAAGCTGAACCTGGGCACATCTAGCAACCAGGGCAGACAGCTGCTGCTGGTGTTTTTCACTGTGACATTGACCTGAGAGGAAGCTCATGGCTGTGTGTTTGTTTTTGTGTGTTTGCATAAAGGCTCAAGAAGACGTGGAAGTCACCGGCTGTGCGGGAAAGCAAGACGAGTTCTCCCCCGCCATATTCCCTGGGACAGCTGAAGCCAGCCTTCATACTGGTTCCTCTCCTCACCTCAGCAGGGTCCCACAACAGCTCCAGGCCTGACAACACCTTAAACCACAGCTGTCCGAGTGTCAGAGACCCACAGAACCCTTACGACACCAGCAATAGGGACAGCTTATTCCACAGCTAGTTGTCTGGATGGGACCTGGAGCTGGTGTCAGATCAGCATCGCCACTCCAGCTCACCTGGGCCAGCAGTGGCCGGTGGGTTGCAGCTTCCCTTTCACACGAGAGCCTTGCAGAAGGTGCGGAGGGGTCAGGACTGTGTGCTGCACATGCTCTGAAGGCAGGGGTTGTGAGGGACGCAGGCCACCATGAGGACATAGCCTCCACACCTTCAGGATAGCCTCAGGTAGGGGTGCCAAAGGTTGCCCTAATTGCCTAGCTCTGACTCACTCCCCCAACCCACCTTTTAGCTGAACTCTTGCAATCCAAGCACCTTTGGCCTTCTCTTTTCCTAGGCCGCTAAGGCTGGGGAGGAACTCATGCCCGCTCCCCTCGATACCTGGAAAGCCGCTGGAAAAGCAGCTGGCGTCCCGCTTGTGACAAATCTCTCAGGGCCTGATGGTTTAAGCAGAATGATATTAATCTCTTGTAAGACGTTTCAGATGTGAATGATAATTCTGGGCACTGCTGACTGCCTTATTTCTTTTCTTATTTGAACTCAGGACTTCAGGAGAAGAGAAGCAGGAAGGAAGGGGAAGGACGGGTCTCCACTGTGCCCGTTGTAGTCCAGGGACACAGCCTCTGAAAACATGTTTTCTGTCCCCCGCTACTCCCCTAGGGGAGGGTGCTGTTAGTGAGTTCCTCTGCTAGGGCAGAGAATATAGCTACTTTACTCATACTGGTTTCAACTGGACCTGAGCTACTGGGACAGACAACATTCATGAAAAAAGAAAAACTTAAGTAGCAAGAATGCGTTTCCATTTTGCTTTTACAAAACTGTTGCCTGAACCGCATGGTGGTGCACACCTTTAATTCCAGCATTTGGGAGGCAGAGGCAGAGGCAGGTGGATGTTTCTGAGTTCAAGGCCAGCCTCTAACAGAGTGAGTACCAGGACAGCCAGAACAACACAGAGAAACCTTGTCTTGGAAAACCAAACAAATTAACAAACAAGGAAGGAAAACCGTTGCCTGTTTCTCTTGATTCTGGAAGAGGCCACTCAGTGTGTGCTGGTGTATGAACCACCCAGGAGGTGGGAGATGATAGTGGGGTGGGGGATGGCGGGGTGATACAGTAACTTTGTTTAGCACAAAAGCCAAGTCAAGTGAAAATCAAGAAAAATGTTTCCTGTAACAGAGAAGACTTCGGTTTCATTCTGTGTCTTGTTTCTGTCTTAAAAAGTGTAGGAATAGTCCGTGCTTGGCTTCAGGGAATGAATGCGGTCCAGGCTTAGGAAAGAAGGGTGTCCACTTCCTGTTACCTCTCTCTGCCACCGTGACCTTCCTCCTCTCACATCCAGTCACCAGTCCCTGCAGCACTGGTTCTCTCGTCACTTTCCCTTCACTGATGTTAGTGGTCACCCAGGAGACCGCAGAGTGGCGCTGGGATTAAAGTGAGCATTGCAATCGTTTACCAGATCCCAACACTTTGCTAGTAGCTTACCTTTTCAGAAAATGCCACCCCAGGGGACAGGAGGTGGAGCCCGGAGGCCACGCTTGTGCTATCTGCTCCACAGATCCAGGTGCCACTGCCCTGGGCTTTGTATGTTTCAGGGCCTGCTGCTGTCATAGAAAAGGGTTTGTAAGTTGACAAAAAGCAGGCAGGTATTCATGTTTTTTCCCCCTTTGTTAAGTTTCTGGGACTCAAGAGTCGCAAAAATGCTGTGAAACGGAGTGAGGGAGTGTTAGAAAAGGCGATCTGCAGGGATCTGCAGGGATCTGCAGCGATCTGCAGCGATCTGCAGGGATCTGCAGGGATCTGCAGGGAGCAGGCGGCTGAGCCCACGCCAGGCTTAGTTCTTCACCTGGCTTTGCCTGCACGCCGGTACCAAAGCCAGGCAGAGCAAGCTGGTGGAAGATTGAAATCCAGATAACTCATTATCTCTGAAAGCTAAGTAGCTTTAATCCCCAAATTGTTATTGCTTTCACTATTATTATAAAGGCTAGCCCTCCCCCCTTTTTCCTTTTGACTTTTAATAAGCTAATGTCAATGAAGTCTGTTTCATCTGAGCCCCAGCTTCGCTCAAAGACACAGGTCTAGGCCCTCAGCTGCTTCTGGCCTCCAATCTGTGTCACTGGAGTTTCTGCAGCCCACAGGCCGCCTGTCAACAGTCACTTGACACCCGCAGTCAGGGATTCTGCAGGCAGATGTGGCAGCTTTAGACAGGGTTTAAACACAACCTTCGCGGCACGGTGGGAAGAGTAGAACACGAACCGGCTCAAGTTTTAAACTGAGCTTTGATTCTTAAGGCATTAGTGAAACAGCTAAAATATTTCAAGGGAGTAGCAGGGGCGTTTGGAGACCCAATGCTTTCTTTCTGTGAGCGTGGTCTCTGCAGTTTCTCACCTGGCTGTACGCTCACACTGAGTCTTTGCCGTGTCCCTGATGTCTTGGGAGAAGGAAACTGGTGTGAAGTTCACGGCTGGAGTTGGGCTGGAGCCAGTGGGGCACAGAGCCCAGCAGGTAGGCCAGCTGTGGCTGTGCTCTGCAGGTTTAAGGATCCCTGGCTCGCCTCATTTTTCTCCTAGCAGCTCGTTTTGCCTGACCTAGTTGGAGAGGATTTCCACACTCAGCTGCAGGTGAAGGTGCTGAGAAACCTATCTTCAGGGTTACAGGGTTACAGGGTCACCTTTCCCATGCTGCAGCCTATGGTGAGGCTGTGGCTGGAAGTGGCAGGCCAGCTGGTTCAGGTCCTGGTACTGGTGCTGGGGAGGATCTGCCAAAGGTCTTTCCAGCCTCTAGTCCTCGCGAGGTTGGGTACCAGTTCCAGGAGTTTCTATGGCAACCTTGATGCTTATTAAGGAAAATTGTCATTTTTGTGAATGTGGGCTCAGATGGAGATCTAGTTTGCAGGGGAAGGACTGGGACTGTGGAGCAAGCTGGAATGACAGAGATTTTTTTGGCTAGAGATCATATCCGTTAAGCAAAATACCTCAATGCTACATGTTTTGTTTCGAGACAATGTTTTTAAGGTTTTTTACCCATGTTACCAGCAAGTTGATACCTAAGCTCTTTCTGCAAAGTAGTGTAATATGTTTTTTCAGTGTTTTTTTTTTTTTTGGATGGGGGGAACCACTGTTTTTTAAAAGTGAAAATTGTAACTGAAATAAATACTTTTTCAAACTGCACTTGATGTATCTTGCTTTGGGAATCTTTTCATTGAAAGGAAAACCTTGTGTGATTAATGGGAGTACAGAGTGCAGAAGGTTAAATGATTAAGTGTAATTAAGTAGGAGTATCCGAGGGGCATGGTGGCTCACTCCTAAAATCCTGACACTAAAAAGGAAGAGGTGTGACGATTTCTCCGAATTTGAGGCTAGTGAGACCCTTTTTCACTTACACACACACACACACACACACACACACACACACACACACACACACAGCAAACAAAAAAACCAGGACCAGAAACTAGCAATTTCTCAAAAGGCTTTAGTTAATAAGTTTCTCCCATACCACGCCCTGAAATTTCTGGAAGGAGGCTCGTGTATCTGTGGCGTTCATAACACTCGTTGTTACCGGGTCGCAGGCCTGTTGAAAAAAGGAAGACCCGTGACTTAGGCGTCCACTGGATCCTGGAGGTGACAATGGCATCCTGAGAGCCACCCTGAACTCGTGGTTATCAGATGACTGAGTCTGTTCCACACTGAGAAGGGTCTTGGACCAGGAAAACCTGGGCCCCAGTCATCCCGATGTTCTAAACAGAAGAAAAGACATCATGTGGACGCTTTGTATGTGGAGGGAGAGGACACTCCAGGGAGAGGCCTCCACTCAGGCAATGCCAAATTGGGAGTCATTGCTGTGTCCCCCTCTGCAGCCCTTCTTCCCCTGAGGCCGGGAAAGCAGCACAGGAGCCTTGGTGGCTAGGTTACATGGGTGGGGGGGGAGAGACCAGGTACCCCCAACCCCAGCCCTGCGCTCTCCAGATGACGCAGGGAGCAGATGGTGACTCTCCCCAAGGAGCAGTTGCTGGAAGTCTCTGCTAAGAAACATTTCTTTTCCTTGAAGGCACAAGGAAGTAACATTTTCTATAGATCTACAGGAATTGCAGGCCCCACTGCAGTGGTCACGCTTTTGGGGGGGGGCAGTGTGCTGTGTGAGGGCTTAGGTGGGATGGGGTGGAGCAGGGCGAAAATACAGAGCTGAAGAAAATGGTATCGGGAATGTGGCCCGGTTGGCAGAATTTAGTCCCAGCATGCCCAGGACCCCGGCGCTGCATACATTGGTAGAGGTGGCACAAAACTGCACAGACACCTTAATGGGGGGGGTCAGTAAGGCCATGAAATGCTCACACCCCCAGTCTAGGAAATACTCTATCAAGATCAGTTTGAATATTCCCCTTGAGGGCGAATGTGTGTCTCAGAAAGCCGAGTGAACGCTTCAGATGGCTCTCCGGGGCAATGACGGGCTGCGGAGTGCGAGCGCTGGCTGTCAAGATGAGCCTTTCCAGGTGTGGCTGGTTGGGGGATGCAGGCTCACCCCCTTTAAGCACCCCTCCCTGAGACTCTTTAGGAAAACCCAATAAATTAACTGGTCCCCAGACTCCTGCATACCTTGGTTTGGGTTTGTGGTGGAGACCTTGAGAGGAGGGGCAGACACTGCTTTACTCTCTGCCAAGGAGGGCTGGAGGTGGCAGAAAGCCTTCTCAGCACACGCCTGGCTTCCATTCCCAGCCTCGTAAAATATCCAGAAAGTTAGCTGATAATCATGGCTGCCCTGTATCAGCCTCAGCCTGGGGCTGCTTCCAGATCAACACTTCACACACTTCAAGGTGGGGCAGTTGAGGCTCATTTCAGGTTAAGAGTGGTCCAGGAGACCCAGGCTAGTGAGGAGGTCTAATAAGACCCCAAAGTCAGGTCTTCTCCACCCCAAGGCAGGTGCTACTTCCTCCCACGGGCTCAGGTCCCGTAGGGTTGGCGTCTTTGATTGATAGGTCTTTTCTTCCTCACCACGGGCTCAGGTCCCGTAGGGTTGGCGTCTTTGATTGACAGGTCTTTTCTGAAGGCCAGGTACTCTCCCATTTCGCTGCGGTCGAGGCCTGGATCACACACTCCAGCCAGTGTCCCTGGTTTCTTGGTTTGTCAAGATGAGGCCAACAGCTGAACCTACTGGAAGTCTAGTCCCGCGGGAAAGGCATGGCCTAGGGTTGACCTTGAAGAGTCAGAACCAGAGAGAGAAGGGGCGGAAATCACTTCCTTAAACTTATTAAGGGTTGCCAGGGGCTTCCCTTTCAACTGGACTTGTCCTGGTGAGATTTGCTCCTTGCTAGCTGCCTATCTTGCATATACTTTATGGACTTTAAAAACCCTCCGATTCTGCTCTGGATCGCAGGGCCCCATCACAAGGCGGCACTGAAAGGCCAGCAACCTAAGAGGCCAACTTGAACATCTGAGTTGAACTTTATACAAGCAGAAGACAGTTTGGGCTTGTTTGTTTATTTTGTTTTGTTTTTGAGTTTTTCGAGCTAGGGTTTCTCTGTGTAACAGTTCTAGCTGTCCTGGAACTAGCTCTTGTAGACCAGGCTGGCCTCGATCCCCCTGCCTTCCAAGTGCTGGGATTAAAGGCATGCACCACCACCACCCGGCAAGACACAAGTTTTGATTTGGAAAATTTCTATCAAATTCTCTAAGTCTGTTCCCAGCTCTCCCGGCCTCTTTGGGGACATGCACATATGTGATAGACCACACACACACATAAAATAAAATGCATTAAACTCTGGGACTGGCAAGGTGGCTCCATGGCTAAGAAGCACCAGGCACTCTCGCAGAAGGTTAAAGTCATTCACGGAAAACCCAGAAATCTCGGAAATGTTCACACAGAGCACTCAGGATCAAATCACAGCCGTTTCTGAGAACTGTCTCTCAGTTTCTTGAAACGCCTTACTGAGGAGGGGAAGAGCCTTCACCACTGGCTTCCGGTGGGTGGGACTCAAGCGGGGACTTACAAACTTGGGATCTTTCAGATCTCACAAGATGAAAGCAACGGAGCGCCCCTTAGGAGGCTTTTGTTTTAGTTCCTCCGAGACAGAGTCTTTCTATGCAGCCCAGGCTGGTCTCCAGTTCACATTCTTCCCTCGCAGCCTGCCCTGTTTGGGAGTTACACCCAGTTTAAAGACAACAACTCACTAGGCCGCTTCTAGTCTCAGGAGTTCCCCACTCCCCTTTAAATAAACGATCTCTGTTTCTATTTCTAACCAACTGTCCCTGGTGCAATCCTTTGGCCTAGGCTGCAAGAGCCTGAACTCCCGTGTCCTCTTAACTCTGATATGCCGTCTGGAACTAAACATGGTTTTCTTATTTTCTTATCTCGTTTTTGGATTCAGGCTAAGGCTAAATATAATTTTCCCTGATATGCTGGGTTTCTCAATGTTCTCTGACCTCTAAGCCTAATTTAAGACCAGGACTTCCTCCTCCTGGCAGCAGCTGGGACTTCAGCTTCCCTCCTTTTTCTTTCTTTTTATTTTTATTGAGACAGAGTCTCTCTACAGAGCCCTGGCTGTCCTGGAACTCGTTATGTAGACCAGGCTGGTCTTGAACTCACAGAGATTCACCTGCCTCTGCCTTCCCAGTGCTGGGATTAAAGGCCTGGCCTCTCTCTTCTTTCTTTCTTTCTTTCTTTCTTTCTTTCTTTCTTTCTTTCTTTCTTTCTTTCTTTCTTTCTTTCCATCTCTCTCCCCTTCCTTCCTTCCTTCCTTTCTTTTAAAAGATCTATTGGGCCGGGCAGTGGTGGTATGCACCTTTAATCCCAGCACTTGGGAAGCAGAGGTAGGCGGATCTCTATGAGTTCAAGGCCAGCCTGGTCTACAAAGTTAGTTCCAGGAAAGCCAGGGCTACACCTAGAAACCCTGTCTTCAAAAACTGAAAACCGAGCAAACAAAAAAAGATTTCTTTATTTCTGAATGCTATGTATAATGATACTTTCTTAGCACACCAGAAGAGGGCACCAGATCCCATTACAGGGATTGTGAGCCACTATGTGGGTGCTGGGAATCAAACCCAGGTCTTCTGAAAGAGCAGCTAGTGCCCTTAACCACGGCGCCAACTCTATAGCCTATAATATGAGTATGAGGTTTCTGTAGCTTTTGAAACAACAAAAACCGAAGCAAGTTCCCTAAACTAAATGTGTCACCCCCCCAACCTTTTTTTTTTTTTTTTTTTTTTTTGAGATAGAGTCTCAGGTGTCTCAGGCTGGCCTCCAATTTGCTAGGAAGTTCTAGACGGCCCTGAACCCTGATCTTCCTCTTCTTGGGGACACCTGCCTTGGTCCTGAACTACATCCAGCGAAGTCTCTAAGAACTCTGGGATGTCACAGAGGACGTGTGCTTTCTTTCTCCCTTTGTGTCTCATAGCGACATCTTCCATGAGCATTTTGTTTTTACAATCAAAGGAAACTTTTCATTTAGTAGCTAAAATATCATCTCTTTGTTTCTGTTTCTGTCTTTTGCTGTTCTCTTACTGGTTTCTTTTTCCTGGAACTAGCTCTTGTAGACCAGGCTGGCCTCGAACTCACTGAGATCTGCCTGCCTCTGCCTCCCGAGTGCTGGGATCAAAGGCGTGCGCCACCACCACCCAACCTTGTATTTTGGTTTCTTGAGGAGAATCTCCCTCTATTATGTAGCCCATGCTGTCCTGGAACTCTCTTTGTAGACCAGGCTGGCCTCGAACTCACAGAGATCTGCCTGCGTCTACCTCCTGAGTGTAGGCGTGCACCCCATGGTTTTATAGGTTGCATGGTCGCTGAACAGTTGTCTATTAAGTCCAGTACAATAGTGCACACTGTGGTTCCGGCTGAAGCAAAGAGATTACTCGAATCCAGGAGTTGCAGGCTAATCTGGGTACCATAGCCAGACTCAGTATTTAACCTAGAGTGCCCACCTGGCAGCACGCGTCCTAAAATAGGAACAGTACAGAGAAAACTAGCGTGGCCCCTGCCCGAGGATCACATGCAAATGTACAGCCACCTGTGTTTTTAAAAACTAACCGACCCAAGAAACTCAGCAAGGGAACCAAGTGGTTCGAGCCAGATCTCCTAAAGTAGTCCCGGAGGCCGTGGCAGGTGCGAGGTGGCTCTCTGCCCTCTCATAAAGCCTGATGTTCTGTTTCTTAAAGGATGAGGGTTGTGGAAACAATGTTGCAATTGGAAACCCAATTTAAAATCATCCAAAACAACACACCTTCGTTAACTCCCTCTATTCTATTTACTTATGGTTTTTTTTTTTTTTTTTGCAATAGGATCTCACCATGTAGCACAGGCTGGCCTGGATCTTGTTCTGCAGACCAGGCTGTGGGCTAGCCCCTTGGTGGATGCTTTTTCTTGTTACTAGCCCTGGTTCATTCTTTGATAAATCAGCTGGATTTTCTTTGCAAGTGAAGTAACACATCTTTCACTATAACGATTTCAAATGAGCAATCCCGTTGATTTGAGCCCGTGCATCAGAAGGCGAGCTGAGTCACTGAAGAGTCACACAGGAGGCATTTGGAGTCAAGGGTGACTGCGTTATGACTCACAGTGCGGGGAAAGAGACTGGTGTCACTTGTGGAGTCTGGAAATGACCCTCCGACCTCCCAGCAGGGCTGCCGCTTTGGGGTGACTCTGCACTGACTTCAGAGCTTCTCACAGCTGTCCGGGTCCCTGGGGGCTGGGAAGGGGAGGGGCTCCATGGAGGCGCCTGTCAGCCCCAGCTCAGCTTTGTCCTGTAGACAGAGCCTTCCGCCAGGCCTAATTCCCTGCCTCAAGTCTGCAGGATGTAGTCCAGAGCTATGACTGAACACAGAGGGTGAGCACCTAGGTTTGACTCTAAGGGAGAAGTGCCTGATACATTTCCATTGTTAGAGAATACAGCGGTATAATTGAAAACTACGCGGTTATTCTTATTTTATGTGTGTGCGTGTTTGCTTGGCATATGAACACAGTGCCTGCAGAGGTGCAGGGTCTGCTGGAGCTGGAGTTCCACATGTGGGTGCTGGGAAGGGAGCCAAGTCCTCTGTGAGAGCAACAATGCCTGAGTGTTTCTGCAGCCCGCTTTACCGATTCTGTCCTCCATGTGAAGGGTTCTGTAGGCTGGGAAGCAGAGGTGGCAATTAAAAGTCACACCTGGCTGGGCATGAGGGCACACACTGCACTCCCAGGACTGGGTAGGCAGAGGCAGGGGAACCTCAGGCTGAAGCAGTTTGTGCTACGTAGACAAAAGCCCTGTCTAGGCAATGGCAAACAAACCCCTAGACCTGGGCTTGCCTGTGACCCAGGAATCTCATGGATCATTCTGAGCATCAGGTCCTCATTTGAAAAGTGAGGCTCCCACCTGGCTTCCTGACTTGTGTGTGTGTGGGGGAGGGGTTAAAATAAGACCACGTGGATGGAAACCATTTGCTATGTATCGAGCCTGTCACGTGCTTACTCTTGTCTTACTACGTCACAGGGCCAGAATCCAACATCCAGCACCCAAGTCTGGATTATGAAAAATTCTACTCTGATTCTCTAGATGGAGCAGGGGAAACACTGCCCCGTGTAAACATCCTTAAAAGTACAGAGAAGCAGTGGGGACTCATACCACCTGGTGCAGATCAGGCAAACGCTCAGCGTAGGGTGAAACCTGGACGCTAGATTGCTCACGGCTAAGAGCAACTGCTGTTCTTTTTTTTTTTTTTTTTTTTTTTTTTTTTTGGTTTTTCGAGACAGGGTTTCCCTGTGGCTTTGGAGCCTGTCCTGGAACTAGCTCTGTAGACCAGGCTGGTCTCGAACTCACAGAGATCCACCTGCCTCTGCCTCCCGAGTGCTGGGATTAAAGGCGTGCGCCACCACCACAACTGCTGTTCTTGATGAGGGCCAGCCTCCAACTCTCAGCATCACAACCAACTGCCCGTACTTCTGGCTCTGGGTGTCCAGCGCCCTCTTCTGTCACCTGCAGATACTGCACGCCTCCACACAGATAAAGGAATGGGGGCTGAGGAGAAGGTTCTGCAGGTACGAGTCTACACATGCTCATCAAGTAACAATTGCCTGTAACTCTTGCTCCAAAGGATCTGGTGCCTCTGGTCTCTGCTGGCAGGTGCTCATGCCAGCCCCTCTTCAGATAACTAAAAATGAAATAACTATTTAAAAAACAAAAACTAAACCAGGTGGGTGTGGCACACACCTTTAATCCCAGCACTTGAGAGGAAGAGGCAGGCGGATCTGTGAATTCGAGGCCAGCCTGGTCTACAGAGTGAGTTCCAGGACAGCCAGGGCTACACAGAGAAACCGTCTCGAAAAAAAACAAAACAAAATAACAGCAAAAATCATATGAAAAATATTGGGCTAGCGGTGTACCTGCTGAGGCCCTCAAATGGCTGTGTCGTGTCTCCACATGTGCAGGGGTGGTTTCCAGCCAGGACTGTGTGTCTACATGACCTGCGGACTTTATTCCTTTTTTCAAAAGTTAGTGAGGTAACTTTATTTAGAGTGAAATAGTCAAGATACTATTTAACAGTGGTTCTCAACTTTCCTAATGCCATGGCCCTTTCTCAACTTTAGTAAAGTGATCTCCAACCATAGAATTATTTCATTGCTACTTCATAACTATAATTTTACTACTGTTATAAATCATAATGTGTTTACTACCAGCACTTGGGAGGCAGAGGCAGGAGGGTCTCTGTGAGTTCAAGGTCAGCCTGGTCTACAAAAGCTAGTTCCAGGACAGGCTCCAAAGCTCCTGAGAGACCCTGTCTTGAAAAACAGAAACAAAAGCCATAGGGAAACCCCTGTGGAAGGATCGTTCGAGAGCCGTAGGTTGAGAACCATTGCTCTGGATTTTAGAGGGACGACAGTGAGCCACACGAGTTACAGTTCCCAGACACCCTGCCCCTTGTTGAGATGAGGTAGCCCAGGCTGGTCTTGAACTCCAGTAACAGAGGACAACCTTGGACTCCTGGTCCTTCTGCCTCCACCTCCCAAGGGCTGAGGCTCTAGCCCTGTGCCCCATGCCTCATATGTAAATTTAAACTTTACATTTTTTTTTAGCTTCACAACTGAGTTTTAAGTGTGAAATCCCACAAATGGGAGGCCATGGTTGTATCAGTAAAACACACACACACACACAGACACACGTAGACACACACACACACACAGACACACACACACTCCTTCTGAAGCTCAGAGGAGGAGAACAGAGAGACATGCTGCGGAAGACATTTAAGCCACGGAGAAAACCTGTGCTATTACTGTATTCCCAGGGAAAGCAGAGGGGTTGGAGAAATGGCTCAGTGGTGAAGAGCCCTGACTGCTCTTCTTGAGTTCAATTCCCAGCAACCACATGGTGGCTCACAACCATCTGTAATAAGGTTTGGTGCCCTCTTCTGGCCTGTAGGCATACATGTACACAGAATATTGTATATATAATAAATAAATAAATATTTTTTTAAAAAATCTTAATTCCCAGGGAAAGCAGAGAAGCAGGCTCTAAGGGTGGTGTGAGGGACGCTCGGGCTGTGGCTGCCCCGTGTTGGCACACTCCCACATCAGCGCTTTCACAGAAAGCCCCAGGTGGGTGACTGCGCAGGAAGTACCTGCCACGAAGGGAGGTGACTGACGGGGGCAGCTCAGCCCTGGTCATGCAGCCCATCGTCACAACGCAACACAACCAACCAACCAAACCTCAGCTAACTGAACGGCGCGAAATGACTGTTTTTCCTGGCAAAGCATTTATTGAAGGTCCCATCAGAGTAAAGCATCCTTTGGGAGGCACGCAGCTACGCTGGCCCATGCGAGAGCGCCAACAATTTATAAGATTCCGATACAATATGAAATGTCACGCCACCTGCATTACAATCTCTTAAATATTTTAAAAAGTTAAAACAATGTATTAATGGACATTTAAAATGTCAATCCTCCTGACAACATAGGGGACAGCTAAGAACTTGACATCAGGAAGCCGGTCTCAAGGATCTGTTGACAGCGTGGTCTTCAAAAATAGAAGATTGTGGACCACATGACCCAGCCCTGGTCCAGGGACCTCATGGGTGACTGTCATACTAGGAGCTAAATCACCCTTTCCTATGGGAAGGTATAGTTCAAGATGGCAATTGTCATGTCGTCACTTATTCTGATTTATGAACTATATCAGAAATCCTTAGGTCTCATCTGCAGTTCTCCCTTAGTCCAGTAGATGGCAGTAGCACACCACCTTTCATCGCAAACGGCCCTCCAAGGAAAGGCTCACAGCTGTTCCAGTTTCTCGAGTGGAACATAGGAAGCAGCAATGAGAATAAAGAGCAATTCTGAGGGGTGTAAGGTTAAACTGGTGCTGGCTATAGAAGACAGAAAGATGAACGGAAGTGGGGTTCTAGGGTGAGGTCAGTGAGGCCCTAAGAATCGTGGAAGCACGTGCAGGAAGAAGGAAAGCTAGAACGCACTGGTTTCTTCTTGACAGTGGCAAGGGAAGATAAGGCATTAGCTTGCAACTCAAAGGGCATTTTAGCAGAAGGGGCAGACTTGTTTAGCAAGCGACTAAAGAGAGTCTCACAGTTGTTCCTCTGAATCAAACATTAAGATCTGTCCAACCACAAAGGCTAGTCATTGAGTGAGAACACTACAAGAACTACGAGTTCTCTGCCCAGCTCCCCTCCTGGAGGCAGAGGCCACTCACCAAACTCCAGGACAGTGGGAGCGACTTTAAACAGCTAAGAGTAAGGCTGTGTTGGTTGCTTGGTTGGATGGTTTCTCTATGTAGTGCTGACTGTCCTCGAACTCACTTTGTAAGCCCAGGCTGACCTCGAGCTCAGAGCTTTGCTGTAAGGCTGTCTTACAGGGGCCTGCTAGGGCACTAATGACTTGAAAAGTCGCCTGTCCGCTTAGCATCACTGTCTTTGTGGCACACACTGAAATCCCTCCATTGTTTTATTCCTATTTTTCAAGCTTTAAAAAGAGTTTATGTGCGTGAGTGTTTGCTTGTATATATGTCTGTTTACCAGGTACAAGCATGGTGCCCTCAGAGGCCAGAGAGGCTCAGATTCCCTGGAACCGGGCAGCTTGTGTGGCTGGGAACTGAACAAGGGCCCTCGGCAAAGAGCAGCAAATGCTTTCAACCTCTGAGCCACTTCTCCAGCCCTAAAGTACAACCCAGGAAGAAGCTCAAACCCAGAGCTTCTGCCTCTTCAGCATCCTCCAGGCCTGTGTGATTCCTACTTAAATGTGCAAACACATCCTAATAGAAACCACTGAGGCATCACAGGAGTAGAAATGCCATTCGCCTGTTTTCTTTCTGGAAACCCTCTCACTCCGCTGCCCAGGCTAGTCTTGATCTCTTGCCTCCATCCCCCAGGAAGCTAGCTGGAACACATGGGGCCCTCTGTTCTCAGGGCCCCTCTCTAAGTCAATGCCCTGGGACAGAGCAGTTTTACAAATACATTTTTCCAAAGGAGAAAAAGTGGACCGCTCTACAAGGCATCCTGAGGGTTTACCAAAAGACGATCTTTATAGAAAAAAATTTCTGGGAGGCACAATCAACGCAAAGAAATGAAGGTAACAGGGAAATACTTTCTCGGGAGAAAAAGGAAGAAAGCCCAAGGGTTTGGAGCTCAGAGGACTAGCTCCAGAGCAACTGGCCCAGGCTCACAGTGAGCGCTTAGGACACCCTGCTGGGCCTAATTGTTTTTAGAACGTAGGGTACTTTTATGCCACAGACAGCTGTGAGCTCAGTAACATCTGTCACCTTGTGTCCCGACCTAGGCAGAAAATAGCAGCTTTAACCTACTCCCTCACTGGCCTTCCACTAATCTGCAGTATTATTGCTTTTTACAGCCCCCTCCCCTGCTACTGTGAAGACTGGACTGTATATAAACTCTCTCCTCCACTTCCAATCACGCAAAGAACACCTGGGCGTGCAGCAGAGCCCAGGAGACACTGACCGCCAGGCCCGCATACATCAGATCGCTGGGTGTGGACCTGAATTCTTCCACACACAGAAATATTTTGTAATTCTCTCATCGTTTATTAAAGACAACAGCTCGGTTTCCTTTGAAAAGTAGGGAAGGCTAAGCAAAAAATAAGTCTTTGTGGCTAGACTGATGAGCTAAAAATAGGCTTAACATAGTGAACAGTGCACATATACAAGACAATAAATGATAACAAACATTTGCTGGATGGAACTGGAACTCTGGCTCCTGAAACTTGAAAATGAAAACCCTGCGCTGCATGCAATCGTTGGTACTGTGAGAACAACCTTTGGGAAGAGCACCCGGCTCCACTGAGAAAAACCCTTCACCTTTTTTTTTTTTTTTTTTTTTTTTTTTTTTGGTTTTTTCGAGACAGGGTTTCTCTGTGGCTTTGGAGCCTGTCCTGGAACTAGTTCTTGTAGACCAGGCTGGTCTCGAACTCACAGAGATCCGCCTGCCTCTGCCTCCCAAGTGCTGGGATTAAAGGCGTGCGCCACCTTAAAACAGAAAAATCATACCCCCCTCTGGCTCACACCCTCACAGAAAAATCACACCCCCCTCTGGCTCACACCCTCACTGAAAAATCACACCCCCCTCTGGCTCACACCCTCACAGAAAAATCACACCCCCCCCTCTGGCTCACACCCTCACTGAAACGCCCTGTTTGTCACAGTGGCCCAGTGACGGATGCTAAGTTCAGAGCTGTATTTTCCTAAGCAGTCTGACCAGGTTAGTATTTCTTGTGCACCTGAAAGAAGCCACAAACATTCACTGTCCCCTGAGGATGGTCAGTGCAATTGCCATGGCAACAGTCTTGAGGCCCAGTTTACACACCTAAGCATGAACCATTTGTCCAGTTTGGTCCTGGTCCACCCCATTCCCCACAGACCCCCTCCTGGGAGACCGCTCTGGTCACAAGGTGAAAGTACAGTGATGTAGTATCTTGGAGGGCAGTGGAGACAATGTCAGTCCTTTCTAAAGGTTTCCCCAGGCACAAATTGGCTTGTTCTGTACATGGGGGAACTCTTTCCAGACTCAGTTTCTACGACTGAATGCCAATTTTGTTGTAAAAAATTTACTAAAACTCCGAGTAAATCTAATTTTAGAAAGAAAACTTAAAGATAATTCCATCTTCGTGCAACTGAAACGCACGAAAAGAAAACAAAAGGTGTTTGAATTATGTAATCACCCAGGAACGAAACAGCTGCTGAGCTCTGTGTGGTTCTTAGAATCAGAAGCCAGCTCCTCGGAGCACGTTTTATAATAGAGTTCCACGAAGCACGGCACTGCTCGGTCACAGGCAGCATTTTAACCTGGGAGCTTCCATCCAGCTTTTGCTTGCATTACTGCTTGACTGGAAACGGATGTCCAGAGAGAAGGAGAAAGCAAACACTTAGGAAGGTTGACCGCCAATAATCCTATGCCCAGTCCTTAAATTGGGCATGTGTGTGAAGGCCACAGCTGCGCCAGGACACGGAGAAAGACAGCTTTCCTGTCCACTGTTCCCACTTCCCACTCTCCGTCTAGTCCCCAGGAGGGGCTCACACTGCAGGATCTTCCACGTGGCCACGGAATTTTCTGTGGTTCAGAGGCTAGGCACTCTGAAGAACAGCACTGAGGGACGAGTTAGTGCTCCCGAATTCTAGATCTACCCCAAACGGACCTCCTACTCCAAGGGAGAAGGCAACAGGCAAGGGATACTTTCTTACAGTATAGCTACTTGGCAGGAAGAGAAAGAACAGATCAGACCACGGGTCCTGGATTTAAGACCAAAGACTGTTTGACTTCAAGGTGCCAACTCCCGGTCTGCAGCAGCAGAGTCCTGTCCACGTGATGCTGGGTGCCAACACCCTTGAAGGTGCATGGGCTCTTGCTGGCTAAAGTTTAGTGAAGCTTGTGCACGGGGTGGAGCAGGGTCATGTGTTCTGCCCCCTTGAAAGGCAGCTGTGCACTGGAATAATAGTGGACCACTTCAGGGACGCTGTCGAACACAGCGCTGGTCTGATTCAGCGTGTACTTGTTGTCTTTCGTCTGAGCCACTATGATGTGGACACACCCTTGACTGGTCCTAGAGAAGAAAAACAAGGAGACATGAATGAGTGAGCAGATAGTCTGTCCCCTCTGGAAACAGTCCCAGCCAGACTCACAATGGGCGCATGGGTCCTCTTCTTGTCCTGCAATTGTTCTACACACAGAGAGAAGCATTCAACAAGCTGATGGCATGTTTGGAAGTTTCTAAGCCTAAAGCCATGGCACCCCAACTTGTTTATCACTATTACACACCAGCGGTCAGGACTGGAGGGAAAAGCTAAATAAATCCTTCTACTGCCCAAACTGTAAGACTCGTGAAGCCCAAGCCACTGTACAGTTTATACTCAACTCCCTCCACTGCTAAAAAGACATGTGAGGTTACTTCTCCTTTATTTTCCCCCAAAGGAACACATTAATAATAACAACAACAATAACTGTCCACTGGCCCTGCCCCATGAGGAAAGACCAGTTCTAGCTGCACATCATGGCAGCTGGCCCTGAAGGCTCAGAGATTTAATCCCGAACACTGCTTTCGGGAGCACACTGACTGTTCCTGGTATTGTCTGCCTGGCTTACCCTGTTTTCTGAGCCAGATTGCTCTTGTGCCCCTCCCCCTCCCTTCCCTTCCAGTCTGATTGTTTCAGCTGCAGGGGCTCAGCTTCCTCAGGAAGGAAGTGCTGTTAGGGCTTCTGACAATGATCCTCCGATATAATGCCACTGAATTCACAGAGCAACGAGAATTTCCATGAGACACGTTCTGCCAAGCCCACCAGGCAAAAGTGAGTTTTCTGCGTACAATTGGAGAGAGTGAGACAGGCAACTCAGCATTTCCTCCTTCACCAGAAGAGAAGAGCATCAAATGCAGCTGGCATCTTGACAACCAAGGATTCAATATTCATTGAGGTCCCTTGTACTAGGGAATAAGGAAAAATGGCCGAATCTGGGTGTGTTGGCACACGCCTGTGGTTCTCCCACTGGGGAGGGAGGAGGGGTCACTACGTTAGAGAGAAACCTGGGCTACACGGGAGTACCAGGCATGGTGGCACATAGGGTTTAATCCCAGCACTCAGGAGGCAGAGGCAGGCGGATCTCTGAGTTTGAGGCCGGTCTAGTCTGCAAACTGAACTCCAGAGTTCCAGGACAGCCAGGGCTACATAGAGAAACCCTGAAAAAAAAAAAGGGAAAGGGAAAGGAAAAAATAAAGAAAGAATTGGTGTGTGTGTGTGTGCGTGTGTGTGTGTGTGTGTGCCAGAGATATGGCTCAGTGCTTAACAGCTTTTGCAGAGGACCTGAGTTCAGTTCCAAGCACCCATATGGAAGCTCACAACTCTCTGTAACTCCAGTTCCAGGGGATGTGATGCCTTCTTCTGGACTCCACGGGTACCAAGCATGTATGTGCTATACATACATACATGAAGGCAAATGCTCATTAACATAACATTTCTTAAATCTTAAAAAAAAAACTATAGAAGAGGTTGAACTGCTCTTTTTAATTTTATTGACTGATTTTTTTTTTTTGCACTACTATTGGACAAACTCAGGGCTTGTGTGTGCTAGGCAAGTACCCTCCCGTTGTGCTAGAGCCCCAACCCTTGATGCGACTCTTTCTCTCTCTCTCTCTCTCTCTCTCTCTCTCTCTCTCTCTCTCTCTCTCTCTCCTTTATATGCTATGGGTGTTTTGCCTATGTATGTGTCTGTGCACCATGTGCATACCTGGTCCCTACAGAGTTCAGAGACAGCACTGGATTCCTGGGAACTGGAGGTACCAACAGTTGCTGGCTGCCATGTGGGTGCTGAGAATTGAACCCTAGTCCTCTGGAAGAGCAGACAGTGCTCCTAGCCACTGAGCCATCTCTCCAGTCCTGGCACCATTTCTTGTTTTGTTTTGATTTTTGAGACCGGGTTTCTCAGTGTATCCCTGACAGACCAGGCATTCTTTCTGCAGACCAGACTGGCCTCGAACTCACAGAGATCCACCTGCCTCTGCCTCCTGAGTGCTAAGATTAAAGGCGTGCGCCACCACCGCCCAGTTTCACTTTTTCTTTCTTTCTTTAAATATTTATTTATTTATTATGTATACAATATTCTGTCTGTGTGTATGCCTGCAGGCCAGAAGAGGGCACCAGACCCCATTACAGATGGTTGTGAGCCACCATGTGGTTGCTGGGAATTGAACTCAGTACCTTTGGAAGAGCAGGCAATGCTTTTAACCTCTGAGCCATCTCTCCAGCCCCCACTTTTTCTTTTAAATCAGGAATTACTTCTCTTCTAAGAGGCCTTAGATATGATAACGGAAGATTGAAACTGGCTAACGTTCAACGATAAGGAAAACAGGACCACGACTGTAATACACACGGGGTTTTTTATCGGGTGCCAATTCTGCGTTCTGAGCAGTGTTTCGCCATCTGCTGTCCAAGTAAATGCCTCACACCCCGTGACCTAGACTGCCCGTCTACCCTCAGGGAGGAGAGGCTCTTTACAGCACACCCCTGCCCTCAAACAGGGATGCCTGGGGCGGAGGACTTACTTCAGTGCGATGGAGTACCTGCTGGTGCCCGACTCACTGTTTCGGACCAGGTAACCAGCTTCTCTGCAGGGCTGTAGTCGGCTTTCAGCCTCAGCTCGGGTAATGGTGCCGTGATACCAACTGAACAGGGGTACAAAAGAAAACAGTGTCACAGTGCAAACCCAGTGGGCCTGCACCCCTGTGAGCATCACTTACAGACCACTCCACTAAAGCACAGTTCAACAGCCTCTGCTGCATATTCAGGACAGACACCACAGAGATTCCAGTGGTCCCAGTCACAGAGCCTGTCAACCCTACACAGCCAAGTCCAGGAGGGTGGTGCTATTCGAAACAGTTCCCTCTAGGCCTGGAGGGCAGGCTCAGTGGTTCAGAGCACTGGCCGCGCTGCAGAGGACCTGGGCTCAGTTACCAGCATTCACGTGGTGGATCACAACTGCCCACAACTCCAGTTCCAGTTTCAATGTCCTCTTCGAGCCTCTTCAGGTATCAAAACACTCACAAAACAATCATTCAAAATAAATAATTAAAACAAAATAAAGCAAACTTCCCCTCTGTGTGGAGGGAGGCGTGTGCAGAATTCTTAGGATACAGAGCCCTTCCATCCTGAGCAAATGCACTGTGCTTAGAACCCCTACTGGACAAGAATTCATAAATGAAAGGGGTCGCCCCAAATGGAGACCCTATGCAAGGCTATGATGAAGTCACTGAGGGAGACTCACGGTTGCTTTTCCAGGGCCAGGCCCGGGTCCACCTTCTCCCTGTCGCTGTGGTCTGACAGAGTCGGCTTCAAGGTCTTCTGCCAGTGGTGGGGTCTGCTTGTGTCCTCTCTCCCAGGAGATCGATCAGATCCCTCAAACTGGACTGGAAGGAAGACGCCACTTAACACCAGAGACCACGGAGGCCAGCCATGCAACCCTCAAAGGGAAACACCTCATGCCTGCTTTAGCCCCTCCCAAAAGTCAACTCCAGTGAGCAGCAGCGTCTCTAGACAGCTGTTGAGGACTTGTGAGCACACTGCCAGTGTTTCCGAGAACCACTGTGCTTGAGGGCGCTCCACTGTTTGGGAACACAAGAGGAGACTTGTGTTTCAGCATGGCTTTCATTCTAAAAGTGCTTACAAAAAGTTGTGTTTGTTTGTTTGTTTTTTAAAGACTAAATAGAAATTTTGAGCGTGACTGTAGAACACTCCCACCTGAACAGGACATCTGTTTCTCGCCCTAGCCTCGAGGTTCAGGGATCTACACAGACGAGGGGCAGAAAGACTGTTACGGTCACGTGTGGTAGATGGTTTTTTTTTTTTTTAAATATTTATTTATTTATTATGTATACAATATTCTGTCCGTGTGTATGTCTGCAGGCCAGAAGAGGGCACCAGACCTCATTACAGATGGTTGTGAGCCATCATGTGGTCGTTGGGAATTGAACTCAGGACCTTTGGAAGAGCAGGCAATGCTCTTAACCTCTGAGCCATCTCTCCAGCCCGTGGTAGATGGTTTTAATGAAACAAACAGCGCTTTGCAGACCCAACAGGCCGGAAACACATGAACTCACAGAGGCTGGGACAGCTCACACAGACCCACACAAGCCCAAGCCAGGGAGGGGGGGACGTGGGCATGGAGTCCCACCCCGGCCAGGCAGCTATTCACGAGGCTTAGCTGCTAGGACAGGGAAGGAGCTGTCTTCCACCACACTCGCCACAGACACCACGTCAGCCCAGGAACAGCTGGCCAACACAAATAGGACTCCATGTTTTTAGTGGCTTTTCCCCCCTTTCTTTTCTTTTCAGAGAGAAGTTGTGTGGGTGCAAAGGGGGTAAGAGCTGAGAAGAGTTGGAGGACAGCAGAGCACATGATAAAAATACACTGTATGAAATTCTCAGAGAATATTTCTTTTCAAAAGACTTAAACATACATTTAGTGAAATTATTTAGTGAGTCTATCTCTTTCTATAAAATCAGTGGCAACTTTCACTATGAAATTATAAGCAAAAGGATAAGGCACTCAGACAGAGAAATCATGAAAAGATACCAAGAGCTTCTGAGACGCCTAGGGTGGGCAGAGGAGAGACCAAACAGAGCCGCTTCAGACTGGCTTTGCTTTTCTCTCTTCTTAGCTCTCACAGGGTGGCCTAGAACTTGCCATCTCCGGCTGCTGTGTAGGAAGTGCTGGGATTATCTGCACGCGCCACCACCAACCAATACACTATTTCCACTTTTAACTGGATTTACTGCTAACGGGAAAAATACCTTGAAAATTCTAAATCAAGGGCAAGACAAAGTCTGTGAAAGTCAAATGGAAACATTACGTCTTGAGATCAGCAGCTACAGACGGCTGTGAGCCTCCACGTGGGCACTGGAAACTGAACCCAGGTCCTCTGCAAGAGCAGGCAGTGCTCTAACCACTGAGCATCTCTCTAGCACAATCCCACCTATTCTTCTTACTGTTTTAAGCCTGCTTATCAACTTTCCCTTAAATTACTTAGAAACCCTCACACAAGCAAGGTTAGGTATCCCAGTGACTCAAGGGGCTGAGCCAGCAGTTTGAGGCTAGCCTGGGCTAACTAAATAGGAAACATTTTCTTGGCCCACAGTTGAAGGTGTGACTCTACCTTAAATCTAGGTTTTACTTTGGAATACCTTTCTAAAGGAACCAGTTTTAGCGGGGAATCGGGGCGTATGACTCTAACACTCTCACTAAGGAAACTGAGGCAGGAAGAAAACCAAATGACAACAAAAAGTCTAGTTTTCACTCGTGTTTGCAGCCCCAGCGGCCAGTCCACTAATCTCTCTCACCCAGGCCTGCCATCTCACAGGCCTGAAGAGTAAGTGAGGTCAAGATCTAGAAAAGCCGTCTCCAGTTTGTTAGCTTTGGTGATGGTGGCCAAGAGGCTTTCCCAGCAGCCCTTGAAGGCGTCTCCGCAGCTACGCCACAGCAAGAGAGGGGTAACGAGCAGTTTTAAGGGTACAATGGCAGCCTGGTTGTTGTTTTGATCACACAGAGTATTGGACAGCCCAGACTAGCCTTGAACTCCTGGTTTTCCTGCCTCCCGAGTCCTGGGAATGCAGGCAGAACGTGTGCCTCATCCGTAGCTAGACTTCACCTCAAATGCCGTTAAAAAGGGGACTTGTGGGATGGCAAGATGGCTCAGGGGGTAAAGGTGGCTGCCACCAAGCCTGGCAACCTGGGTTCAAGTCCTGGGGCCTACATGGTAGAGGGAGAGAACCAACTCCACAAGCTGTCTTCTGGGCTACCATGTTAACCTCATTCTCACCAACAATCAGATGGAATCAAAATCACAGACGCAGTGAGGAAACAAAGCAAAGGACTTGATGCAGCATCGAGAGTCATCTACAACAGATCACTAGGGCCGAGGCTCCTCTGCAGATGGGCATGGGTGGCCAGCTCGCCCTTCCTCCACTCTTCCTTTAGGCTCCAGTGACCAGTACTCTGCTCTGGAATTCCAAGGACCTTTTCAGAGTGTCCTCAGAGTGAACTCATGCTAGGTGATACTAACAAGCATTCAACAGACACGTGTACTGACGGCTGCGCACATGTACCGAGGGCTGCGCACATGTACCGAGGGCTGCACACATGTACTGAGGGCTGTGTACATGTACTGACGGCTGCGCACATATACCGAGAGCTGCACACGTGTACCGAGGGCTGTCCACGTGTACCGAGGGCTGTGTTCATGTACTGAGGGCTGTGTACATGTACCGAGGGCTGTGTACATGTGCTGAGGGCTGTGTACATGTACCAAGGGCTGTGCACATGTACCAAGGGCTGTGCACATGTACTGAGGGCTGCACCCATGTACCGAGGGCTGTGCACATGTACCGAGGGCTGCACCCATGTACTGAGGGCTGCACCCATGTACTGAGGGCTGCACCCATGTACTGAAGGGCGATACACATGTGCTAAAAGCCACATGTGTGCCCAGTGAACCTGGACTATTGCCGTGTCAGCTCTGAAAGGCAGTAAGTGCTAGGAGGCGAAGGCCTTGAGTGGCAGGCACTGCACCCTCACCTGACAGGGCCCGTGCGATCTGCTCTCTCTTCCACTCCCAGGGCTGCTCGTACTCGGCGGCAGGTCGATCATCCTCCTCTGGCAGCCTGCTGTCTGCTGGCCGTGCCTTCACTTCTGCCACCCGTTGGCCACCCTCTGAAGGCTCATAGGGGGTGTCATAGAGCTGCGGCGGCTTCCCCAGCAGGTCCTTAGAGCTGCGTCTCTTGGCTGTGGCCTCCACCTTCATGCTCTCCCCTGGCTCACATGGGCCATCAAGCAGCTGGAGGGCCTTCACCAGGGGGTCTTTGGAACCACGACGTCTGATTTCTGAAAATCAGGCAGACATGGACAGGTGTCACGAGGCCTGTGGGTAACCCACAGGTAACCTTGGCTAGGCAGTAGAATGCTCTAGATCTGTTCTGGTGTGGGATGACTACTCTCTGGCCATGTTGCTGAAGCAAGAGGAGGCACAGAGCTTCCCTGGCCACTGCACAAGATGCTTGCTGTGCCTACATGAACTCAGCTACCACACTGTCCTAGACAGGCTGCACAGCTGCTGAGAGGCAGGCTTAAGAACACCTCTGGTGGTGGTGCACACCTTTAATCCCAGCACTCAGGAGGCAGAGGAAGGAAGAAGGAAGGAAGGAAGGAAGGAAGGAAGGAAGGAAGGAAGGAAGGAAGGAAGGAAGGAAGGAAGGAGAGAGGGGGAGAGGGGGAGGGAGAAGAAGAGGAGGAGGAGGAGGAGGAGGAGGAGGAGGAGGAGGAGGAGAAGCAGCCTCTTAGCACAGACAAATGGACCAAAGCCAAGAAGAGGGTTGGTACCTTCAGGCAGGAGCCTCCAGGTCCCCTGCAAGGGTAGTGAAGAAGAGTCCTCTGGGTAGGAGTTTCACTTCCTTGACCTAGTGTTCACTTTAAGTAAAGTTTACCTTCAGATCTTGTAACCCTTCTTGTTCGGAAGCCCAGACCAAAGAGAGCATTTGAAGGAAAACCAGCTGTTATGTCCTGAAACATTGCTCACAATACTCCAGGGAAGCTATCTGCCTTATTTAGGCTTGTGTTTGCTTAAAGACAGGGTTTCTCTGTGTAGCCCTGGCTGGCCTGGAACTCACTGCCTCTGCCTCCTGAGTGCTAGGATTTAAGGAGTGTGGCAACATGCCCGGCTTCCATCCAAATTCTTAAGATACAGACACTTTTGGAGTAATAAGAGCCAGACACATTCACAAAGTAGACTGAAGGATAAATCTAAGTAAGAGGTGTTACGGCAGAAAACCAAATCATCTAGCACAGCCCGGCAGCAAACGCCACTCTCAGTTGCGATGCTCAGTCTGTGAGACAGACACGGCGGCGTCCCCACGGTAAAGAGATCAGAAGCACAAGGAACCTGAGGAAGTGACCCAGACCAGTACGTGGCAGGGCCTGGAGTGGAAAGCTGGAAGTGGGGCGCTAGAAGCCTTACTCTGACACACATCTGGATGGGCTCCAAGTGGAATAAAAATGGAAGATGAGCTGACTCTGACGGAGGAAGCTGCAGGAATGAAGACAGGGAGGTGGGAAACAGAAGGGTGAGCTGCCATCCCAGGAAGCAGAGAGGAAAGTTTCAAAGGCAAAAGTCCAGAAAAAAGGAAGGGTTTGAGAGCTCTTAGCTGGAGAAGGGTAAGACCCAGAGGAGCAAGCTGTGGGGGTTTCCTTAGTTTTGTTGTCATCTTTTAAAAAAAGATTTACTTATTTATGTATACAAGTGCCTTGTCTGCGTGCATGCCTGCACACCAGAAGGGGGCGCTGAGTCGTGAGTCGCCATGTGGGTGTTGGAATTGAACTCAGGACGTCTGGAGAACAGTCATGCACTTTTATCTGCTGAGTCGTCTCTGCAGCGCTGTCATTTTTTTAAATAAAAAATTTCAAGATTTATTTATCTTTAATTGCGTGTGTGTTTCTGCAGAAACCAGAGAATAGTGCCAGATCCCCTGGAGCTCCAACTACAGGCAGTTCTGAGCCAACAGACTTGGGTTCTGGGAACCAGACTCTGGTCCCTGCCAAAGCACTGAGTGAGTCTCCTGTCCCATCTTTGTTGCTTTTTAAGACAGGGTGTCATGGAGGCCTGGCTAGCCTGGAGTTGCTATGATGGCCTTGAACTCCAGGGCTCCTGCCTCAGCCCCCAAATGCGAGATGTTTGGAACTCATCTGAAAGTGGGGTTTCTTCCAATAGCAAGAACACCAAGTTTGTATTGTGCTGTGTACAGTGAAAAACCATTTAAAAATCTTTTCTTGTCTACTTTTTTCTTCTTTTCTCTTTTGGTTTTTCGAGACAAGATCTCTCTGTGTAGCCCTGGCTGTGCTAGAACTCACTCTGTAGCCCAGGCTGACCTCTAACTCAGAGAGATCCTCCTGTCTCTGCCTCCCAAGTGTTGGGATTAGAGGCGTGCACCATCATGCCTGGCCGTTTAAAAATCTTAAAAGCTGCCAGGCGATGGTGGTGCACGCCTTTAATCCCAGCACTCGGGAGGCAGAGGCAGGCAGATCTCTGTGAGTTTGAGACGAGCCTGGTCTACAAGAGCTAGTTCCAGGACAGGCTCCAAAGCTACAGAGAAACCCTGTCTCGAAAAACAAACAAACAAACAAAAAAATCTTAAAAGCCGGCAGTAATAATTCTATCTGTGAGTCACTTTGTGGTAACTCTAACAGCCTTGTATAGGATGAAGGAAGTGAGATCTGGCCTGAAGTGACACACATGAGTGCACAGATAACCCCGATATAAAGTGGCCAATCAACAGTTAAACAACTCGCCACCGTAGGACAGAGTTAGCAGTGTCTGGCGACAGACCAACCTGGGCGCCGGGTCCTTACCAGATGGAATCTCTGAAGATTTGTACATATTACATTTATGCCTATCAGCATCTGTGGTCTTTTAGCCCACTGACCTCTAACCAGGCATCTCTTCCGTGGAAAAGCCTTTTGTGCCCAGCTGGCCCTCTGCTGGCCCTCAGAGCTCACCAGCTGTCATGGTGTCCTGGTCCATTCTTACTACTGTGTACTTAGTTTTTAGACATACATGTTTCCACTTTGGTAGAGATGGTTGGGGCAGGGGCCAGCACGCCTTGCTTATGCTGGCAGAACACATCACTGGGTGGTGATGATGGGGTGGTGTTCAGGCAGAGGACGCGTGACCTGCAACTGTGCGTCAAGGAGACTGTTGCCGTGGACAGCTGTCGGTACTGCGAGGATAAAGGCAATGCTAGAGGAGAGAACGCTGACTGAGGGGACGGAGAGCACAAGGCAGAATCCTGCTCAGGGGTTCCAGGTGAGGTGGCTGACAGAAGCAGGAGGGGAGAGACAGTGAGGCAAGCAGGAAAAGGGTCGGAAGCCTGCGATGTTGTGGGAATGGACCTGAAAGGGTTCCCTACAAGTGGAAACAGACGGAATTCTGTTCCCTGGAGAGTCACCGGCTCAGTGAGAGCTCTGTAACAAAGAAAGGACCGCAGGTGGAGAAAGTTACTAAAAGGACGCCACAAAATTAAAGAGAGCAAACTTCAGCCGGGTGTGGAGACACACGCCTTCAATCTCGGTACTCAGGAGACAGAGGCAGGCCGACCTCTGTGTCTGGGCACATTCTGAGTTCTAAACCAGTGATGTGTGTGTGTGTGTGCGCGCGCGTGCATGGTGTGTGTGTGGTATGTGGTGATTGTGTGTATGTGGTGTGTGTGTGTGTGTGTGTGTGTGTGTGTGTGAGTGGTGTGTATGTATGTATGTGGGTGGTGAGGTATATGAGGTGTGTATGTGTGTGAGGTATGTGGTGTGGGATTGTGTGTGTGTGTGTGCATGGTGTGTGTGTGGTATGTGGTGTGTGATTGTGTGTATGTAGTGTGTGTGTGTGTGTATGTATGTATGTGGGTGGTGAGGTATATGAGGTGTGTATGTGTGTGAGGTATGTGGCGTGGGATTGTGTGTGTGTGTGTCTCTGTGTGTGGTGTGATGACTTATTTCAGGGTGAGGTTTCGGATCTGTGGAATTTAGGACCCTGTGCAGCAACCACCTCTGTGCCTCCAGTCCCATGCAAGTCTATGCCCACTGGAATTACCTGGGCAAACTGTAATTTATTTATCTGGTCCTCACCTTCACAGGACCTGACTTCACTGGTGGATGTAGCTTGCAAGCCAGATGGTGCAAAACTACTAGGATATTCTGATGAACAGCTAAACTTGATATCTTGTACCCACCTCTTCCGACTCTCTGGGGCTAACCTCTCCTGGCACCATCCCCAAACAGAAGGACACATCACAACACAAGGCTGTTAATATAGCTGGCAGGACTGGCCCAGCTGTCTGAGGCTAGAGCTGTGTCTTTGTCTTAGACTCCCGACTTTCAACCCCACGACTTTTTCTTCATTGCCTATTTTAGATGTAGTTATGAAAAACAAGAAACAAAAACATATTCTGTTCTTGGTTCAGCTGAGATAAGGCTGGCATTTAAAAAAAAAAAAATGAAAGTTCTTTTCGCAAGGAGGCAGAACACACAAAGGAACCCAGGGGATGGATTTAGAATTTTTAGGTTTCTAATCGGAACTCATTCCTGCTCAGTTTAGATGGTGTTTCCCAAGATCCCAGCTTCAGGACTGGAGAGACATATCAGTTGTTAGGAGCACTTGCTACTCTCACAGAAGACCCAGGTTCAGCTCCCAGCACCCATATGGTGGCTCACAATCATTTGTAACTCTGGGTCCTAACACCTTCTTCTGGCCTCTTCAGGTACACACATGGTTCACATACATACATACATGCACTCATACACATAGAATAGAATAAGAGAAAAAAAATCCTTGCTTCAACTCTGCTCCAAGTGAGCTATATGAACCTAAGGAGGAAGACTGAGTCCATCTTAGGTAGAGGTCCTGAGTCCATCCTTAGGTAGAGGTCCTGAGTCCATCTTAGGTAGAGGTCCTGAGTCCATCTTAGGTAGAGGTCCTGAGTCCATCCTTAGGTAGAGGTCCTGAGTCCATCTTAGGTAGAGGTCCTGAGTCCATCTTAGGTAGAGGTCCTGAGTCCATCCTTAGGTAGAGGTCCTGAGTCCATCTTAGGTAGAGGTCCTGAGTCCATCTTAGGTAGAGGTCCTGAGTCCATCTTAGGTAGAGGTCCTGAGTCCATCCTTAGGTAGAGGTCCTGAGTCCATCTTAGGTAGAGGTCCTGAGTCCATCCTTAGGTAGAGGTCCTGAGTCCATCTTAGGTAAAGGTCCTGAGTCCATCTTAGGTAGAGGTCCTGAGTCCATCCTTAGGGTGGAAGTTCTTCTCACAGGGGAATTTCAATAGACTGGCATTCAAATGAGATACAGTGATTGATATACATACATGTGTAGTATGTCTTTGCAGTTATTGATATACATACGTGTGTAGTATGTCTTTGCAGTGACATTCTCCTGTCCCCTTCGTTTGAAATGGACAATGAGCCAGCTGGAAAGCACACAACTGAAAATGCTTCTTCCTTGCATGGCCCAGCAATGGAGAGTTGGTAAAACATCTTTTGAAACAATGTTTAATGAGGTGGAAAAGAGCCTAGACACCTCCCCCTTCCAGGGCATTAACCTTCCAGCCCATTCCAACACCTGGCTGTCCCTAACCTGAGGCGCCATAGAAACAGAAACAATCACAGGGCTGCAAGCCGACCCTTCCTGCAGGAGAATAGCCCCTGACGTGCAGAGCTGGTTCCAAGAGGAAATGAGCCTGAGAAGGAGGAAATGGCAGAGGAAGCTACACCCTGGCTGCCGATAGAGGCCATTTACTGTGGCAGACAACGGGGTGCTGTGGTTGGCAGCAGATAAACACTCACTTGCAGCCTCTCGGAGATGCAGGGCTGCCCCACACCAGTGAAAACCGCAGCTGATATGTACAGAGCCCAACAGGGACTGGAAAATCTCCCTTTCCAGCCCTCAGTTCTCATCATACATAATGAAGTCATTCATGTTCAGCACACAGCAGAAGGCCAGTGTCTTTAATTAACTATTAACAATTTTGATTTTGCAGGGTTTCACTCTGTGGTTCAGGTTCTCACTCTGACTTCTAACTTGCAGTGATCCTCCTGCCTCAGTCTCCTAGAGACTGGGATTACTGGAGTGCGCTACCACACCTGGCAACAAATTTAACTGCTATTATCACCCTATATTACCTAGGAGTCTCTTTAAAAACAGGGCTCTCTTCATCCCAGCACTCGAGAGGCAGGCGGATCTCTGTGAGTTCGAGGCCAGCCTGGTCTACAAGAGCTAGTTCCAGGACAGAAGCTACAGAGAAACCCTATCTCAAAAAACAAAACCACAAAGATTATATCCATTTACTTTTGTTTTGTGTATGAATGTTTTGCCTGCACGTGTGTCTGCATCATGATTGTGCAGTGCCTGTGGAGGCCAGAGGAGGGCGTCAGATCCTCTGGAATGAGTTACAGACAGCTGTGAGGGCCATGTGGATGCTGGGAACGAAACCTAGACCCTCTAGGAGAGCAGTGAGAAATCACTTAGCCGTCTTTCCAGGCACAAATATAAATTTTAATTGTAATTCTAAATAACACATCTTTCCCCTTAATCCCTTTCACGTTTCCAAAGCCACTAAACACGAAGCCTCATGAAGCTCAGGAACAGGGCTTCTACCAGTGTTCAAGGTTCTAATCTAGAGTTAGTATTTCTATTAGATAACTTGGGATACTTCCACAAAGGCAGATACAATTCGGATGCCCTGAAATGTACCTAGGAGAGACAGATTAAAGACTCAGCAGGGTGCAGTTCAATGGCAGAACTCTTCTGGGCAGGCATTGAGGCCACCAGACCAAGCTCCAGCACTAAGAAAAACACAAGAATTCATGTGGAGTTTTTTCTAACATGCTGAAGTTGTTCTTCAGACCTGACCATTTAAACAAACCGATAAAACCACTTGGAGGCAAAACAAAAATTTAAAAACAATCTTTTGACAAGAGTTCAACAGTCAAAGCTGCCAGCTGCCAGCTGCCCTGGTAATGCCTGTTCAACTGAGTGATGTGGACAACTTATTTCACTTCCTGGACCTAGGTTTCCTTGACTGGTGTTGGAGCATTTGGTAAGGTTATTTGGCAAGTCTGGAACCTCAAAGCCCTTGATGAGCAGCAGTGTAATACCTCCTGTGGGAAGAATCTTCGCGCTAATTGACAGCTGTCTGAGAAGTCTCCTAAAGACCTGCCTAGTGTGTAACTTTCAATTTGTGGCTAAAGGCCACACTGCTGAATTACACAGAATGCGTGTATCAGCTGCTCTGAGAAAATGCTCCTGTAATTTAGGGGAAGAGTGACAGGCTTCTGCTAATCTCCTGCACCCAGGCCTGCATTTTTTATGCACATAAATGAGTGCTCTGTCTCCAGTGCCACATGGCCCAGACATACTTCAAACGATACCTACACAGACACTGCAGACTTGACCTGATGTGGAATGTTGTGAATGACACTGGTTAATAATAATAATAAACTTACTTGAGCCTGTGATAGGGTAGAATAGAGCTAAGTGTGTGTGGGGGGAGGACTAAACTGAATGCTGGGAGAAAGAAGGCGGAGTCAAGAGAAACCATGTAGCTCCACCGCAAACAGACGCTGGAACTTTACCTGGTAAGCCACAGCCTCGTGGTGATACACAGATTAATGGAGATGGGTTGATTTAAGATATGAGTTAGCCAGAAATTTGCTTAAGCTATTGGCCAAACAGTATTGCAAATAATATGGCTTCTTTGTGATTATTTTGGTTCTGGGCAGCCGGAAACGAACAAGTGACCTTCTACAACACTGACCCAAAACGAGGCTGTCCCTCTGCTCGGATTCACATGATATACCAATGTAAAAAACGAGTCTGGGATAGTAGCACATACCCCAAGACTTGAGTATGTCTGGGCCATGTGGCAATGGGGACACAGCACTCACTCTGGAGTGGCAGACCTCAACTAGAATTCTTCATCTATTCTGAAAAAAATCTTGTGAAGTCAAAGAAGACACTGTGATCTCAGCACTTGGGAGGCTGAGGAAGGCAGAGAACAGTAAATCCAAGGTCAGCATCACTACATAGCAAGACCCTTCCTCAAAACAAATCAATGAACAAAAGCCAATGGGAACCAAAATAGCAGGCACAGTGGCTGACGTCTGTATCCCAGGATTTGATGCAAAAGGCCAGCCTGGGTTTCTTAGGAAACAGACCTTGCTGAGTGTGGTGGTAAATGCCTTAACGCCAGCCGAAGCAGGCAGGATCTCTGAGATCCAGGCCAGCCTGGTCTATAGAGCAAGTGCCCAGACAGACAGGACCACACAGAGAAACCCTGTCATGAAAATCAAACAGAAAAGTTTAAGAACTATAGTGAGCAGACCTTGTCTCTTAAATAAAAAAGTACATGTGTGTCTGGATGGTTTGGCAGGTAAAGGTGCATACTCTCAATTGACCTGGGGTAGAAGGAGAGGGCTAACTCTTACCAGCTGCCCTCTGATTTCCACACAAGAACCCACACACCAGATAAAGTCTTGCAAGCGGGACAAGCCTGGGGTCCTCTATGCTTGTTTTCACTTGGTAAAACAGGGGATGGTTAGTCCCTTTAGAGAGCTTTTGAGGCGACAAATCTAAGAAAATGAAACTGGGGATGCAGTTCATTTGCGAATTGCTGATTTACTATGCTCAAAGTTCTGGCTGGGTTCAATCCCCAGCATGGGGTGGGTGGGTAGCGGGTGGCTAGAGGGAAGCATTTGTGGGCAGCTGCACTCCTGGGCTTTCCTGACTGGTGCACTTCTCGCCCCCTGCAAAGAAGCTACTTCCCTATCCTTTTCTTTCTCTGGGGAGGAGGTAGTGTTTTCAAGACAGGGTTTCTCCGCATAGCCCTGGCTGTCCTGGAACTTGATCTGCAGATCAGGCTGATCTCAAATTCAAAAGTCCTTGTGCTTCTGCCCCCGGAAAGCTGGGACTAAAGGTGTGAGCCACACCCCCCCTCAAATAAAGAAGCTATGCTTTTGCAGCCAGTGGAGGTTACTACAGAGTCACAACTGGTCAAACACAAAAAACAAGTGACTGTGGATACCCATCCCCCTCCCAAAGGGGCATCTATAACATAACCATTACAGCCAATGTTGAGGGGAGACCGTGGGAGAAGGGGAGGAGGGAGGGTAAGAGACGGAGGACCAGGAGGAATGCTGTAGCCATGTCTTCTGGACCTGGAAAGCCCAGGATGCCCGCGCCCCGGTGCTCAGCCCTGCACCCACGTGCATGTGGCAAACACTAGTGGGAAACAGTAGGCTTTATGTATATTATATTTGTATAGTTATACATATGTGTCATTTATTATATATGCTATAGAAGATGCCGTGCGTTTGAGAGAGGGTGGGGTGGGGACACAGGAGGAGTTGGAGGGGAGGAGTGGGTGTGACCATAATGCATTATACTTACGTATAAAATTCTAAAAATAAAAAGGAAATCAAACATTTTCCTTGGTTATATGTAAAAGTCAATCCTTTCCCTTGTTCCGTTTAGGCCACTAAAACTTTGTAAAAGTGACTTCGTTCTCACTTCCTTTCATTCACAGACTTCATCAGGGGCCACAGTCCAGTGACCTGCAGGGTCACAGCCTGGCCAGGGCACACCCGCCCCAGCGTGGTACCTTATCTCTGTGAGCAGGGAAGCAGGAAACAGAGCCGAGCTTTCCTGTCTCTCGTTCTTGCCCGTCTTGGCTTTCCAGGGTGTGACAGTCACCTCTCTGCCAGCCTCTGCAGGGACAGCCTGCCCAGCCCGGGCTGGAAAGCTCGTCCGTGTGTTTCAACACAGTAAAGTCCTCCACACGTGAACAGGACACGCGAGTCAGCACTCAGGAGCCACAGACTTCATTACGGGTGCTTACTTTAAAACTCCCAAATAAATCTGAACAACTTGTTTGATATTTTGCTTACGTACTCCTCACCAACTTATGAGAACTGAGTGAAAGAGAAAGGTTTGACACCAAGACCCACACGAGGGTTTGTTCAGCCCACAGACTGGGACTTGGACTTGGAAAACAAGATTAGTTTCGTTTTCTGTGATTTGCCTGGAGTGGCTGACAGCGATTGTTAACGTCCCCTAGTAATTAATTGCTTTGTTTCAGTGTTGAAGAACTTGAGATAAATCTTCTACCACAGTAGAAAAAAAATTATATTACATCTCCAACATTTACAGATTGAATCCCCGAAGTATATATTTGTATGGAGTAATCATCTCCATTACGACGCCAATGCTTCTGAATGTGGCCAAGATATGTATATCCGTGTAGGCAGAGGCCGCTTGTTCGTTCCCGGCTGCCCAGACCCGACATAACCACACAGAAACTATACTAATTAGAGCAGTGCTTGGCCTACTAGCTCAGGCTCTGTCAACCTGTCGGCAATGTTAAAAACGAAGGGCATGAGGCTAGTGAGACAGCTCTGTGTGTAAAGGCACCAGCATGGTGGGGCAGCCCGAGGTTGAGAGGCGAGAACCGCCCCCCACAAGCTGACTTCTGACTCCCACCCTCACTCAGTGGCACGAGAGCATCTGAGTAAAATGTAATGAAATTTTTAGAAGGTCAAGGCTACAGACTGAGCAGACTCTCAAATGCCATCTTGTACAAAGCCAGAAAATTTAAAAACAAAACTCTTCAAGTTCTTACAACTCTGAAGGACACCAAAAGACAATTAGAAATTTTTCCTTTAAGATTTGGATCTAATTTCTGTTTCTTCCATTCAGCAGAATCTGATTAAATTGTTCTCTTCCCTGTATATCATCTGTCTATCTACTATCTGTCTGTCTATCTACTATCTATCTATCTATCTATCTATCATCTATCAATATTTCTCTATTTTTTTGGAGGCAGGGTCTCTCCACATAGCCCTGACTGTCCTGGTATTCACTACACAGGCCAAGGTGGCCTTGAACTCACAGAGATCCTCCTGTCTCTGCCTCTCAAGTGCTGGGATTAAAGGCATGTGCCACCACACCCACCCCTGGTTACCCTTCTCCAACACTCTGAATGAGAATGATATTTCTGTCCTCATCAGGCAGACCCCAGTCACACACCTGTTATCATCTGCTGTGCGTCGTAGGGTTCCATGTAGCCATCGTTTTCACCCACTCTCTCCGCGTCCCTTTGACCTTTTGTCCGTTTGGCATCATATGGGTCAGCGTAGTCTTCTAAAATGATGACCTGTCCAATGAGAAAGGAAGGACAGTTGCTAAGGATTTCCCAGATAGGAAAATGGCAACAGCATCAAAATGGCTGCTGAATGCTCCCACAGGTCCAACGAGTCAAAACCTCTCATCAGTTCTGACAGCTTTTGTAGTTGATCACGTATCTCTGCAAGACAAACTTTCTTCTGTGCCTTGCTTGTGTGTTAGAGAGTGGCAGGACAGACAGTGGGTAGGGGAGGGTATCTGAGGCCTCAGTGCACGGAGAAGAATTGTTCTACCACAGACTGGGAGCTCCGAGTCTCCAGCCAGCTAAGCAATACAGACCCAGTGAGCCGGTCACTGCACAGCACCAAGGTGATTGATTCAAAAGGAGTCCAACACCTGCTTCCTGGCCTCAAGGATTTTTACAGGCTCCAAAGAGACGGGCATCACAGGTTAGCACCGAACAGTACCCCAAAAGTTTCGGGTTCCTGAATCCACAGGTAGAGTGATTTAGCAGCTACGACAGACAGAACTTTGATGGTATTTGTGTGCAAGAGCATCTGTCGTTCCAAACCACAGGGTGCATGAAGGTGTTGCGTGTGCACGGCAGTTCTGTTCTGGAGTGGCTGCTAACACTACAGGTGTGAGACCCCGACTCAGGGAGGAGGCCTGGTCCCTGCTCCACAGTCTCTAGGAAGCTCACAAGGAAGTAATTCAGACATTTAAGGGAGAAGTGAAAAGAAGGGGACAGACTGAAGGAATCTGTCACCTCGGAGAAGACAGCCTAAGAAATGCCAGTCACCCACAAGTGACACCCACAAGAGGGGACTGTGACTGCCACTAACTCCATCCCATCCTCCTTGAAACCTGCTCCACATGCTGTAACTCGGATACATCAAGGAAGGTAGGGGTGACAATCAGTCCTTGCCCCAACAGTGAGGTATGCCACCCAGTTATATATGAGATGCTTCCAGCTCCATCTTCCTGTGGCTCTGCTCAGTGCCTGGAACAGGACAGGCACACGATCTCTGTAAACTTTTGAATGCAGCAATGGACAGAGGCACCCTATACATGCCACCTCACACAAGTTCGCGGCAGTCTAGGTCAGCTTTTTGTAAGTCAAGAGGAAATTTAAGCCCCTCACCAGGAAGCAGTTGCTTGGGCTGAAGCCTAAAACCTGGGTGGGAGCTCTTCTCTCTCCCCATTCCTCACAGGGCAGAAAGCCCAGCTCTGCCCTGCATGGATGGAGAGTTGGCTCACAGCCCCCCCCCCCTTTACCTTTCCCACACTGGACAGCACCCAGAAGCCCTCTGGTGACTAAGATTCCGGAAACACCTTCTTCTCTCCTGATGTGCAATTTCCTTAAGGGCATTTCCTCGTTAAGGACGTTGACCCCCCCACCCTCCCCCCAGTGCATGGCCCTTACTCTATAGCACAGCAATAATCACAGAATGAATGGAAGGCCTGTCTTCTTGGCGATGCTGGCGCTCTGAGAGGCTTGGGAGATGGGAACTCACACTTTACAGTTCCTCTGTGTGCTCAGGAGTCTACAGAAGTCTAGCCTTGGTACCCCTTAATGACAAACTCAAAAACAAGGACCAAAGTACACCACACCTATAAAAGGGCTGATTTCTATCCCTTCCCTTCAACTGCCCTTCTAAACCCACGAACAAAAACCAAACACAACAAGCAATGAAGTCAAGGTCTTGAAGCCTGGGCAAAAATCTTTCCAAAAACAAGTAAGTCTAATGATTTTTAAACGGTCACTTGGGAGTCAGAATGGACTCAGGGAGGACCTTGGAAAACATCTTGAACTTATCTTATGCATAAGGAATATTGGGGTTCAACAGGCTCCCTTGTGCGCCCAGCACTGAGAGGTAGGTAGAGACGCTGGCTTCCTACCGTGTCTTGCTGTTTCATTATCTTGGCCTTGTCCAGCTCGGGGCCCAGGGAGGACGGTGAAGAGGACGCAGAGGAAGAGGAGCTGCTAGAGCTGCTGGTGCTGCCGCCACCCGGATAGCCGCTCTTACCATTCTTCTCCTGTGTGTCCACCTTGATGAGCCTGCTGATGTAGGTGCTGCAGCCCGCGCTCTTGGCCACCGCGCCCCGGTGGGGCTCCTCCTCAGTGGTGGCAGCGGTGGCGGTGGCGGTGACCCGGGAGTTCTTGCGACCCTTGCCGGCCGCGGCTTGGATCAGACCCTGCAGGCTGTCCCGGGACAGCCGGCTGTCCTTGAGGGGTCCGCCGCCCGCCCTGCTGCCCCCCAGCTCAGCAGCCGAGTTCTTCCGGCCCTTGCCCTGGGCGGGCGCCACGCCGCCGGTCTCCGAGTTCTTGCGCGGCTTGCCGCCCGTGCCCCCGGGCCTGGCTCGCTCCGACGCGGTCTTCAGGGTCAGCGGGAACTCCTTGAACCACTTGGCCGCCATCAGGGGACCCGGGAGCGTCGAGGCCGCGGAGCGGACGAGCGAGGAGGCCCAGCCGAGACACCGAGTGGCGCCAGGGGCCGGGGGCCGCCGCATTCCCCGGGGCTGGGCGCTGGAGGCCGCCGCGAGCCCCTGGCCGTAGACTCGCGCCCGGCAGGGTGGGAGCTTGGGCGCTGGACGCGCGGGCGGACGGGCGGCGGGCGCGGGGGCGGACTGCCCTGTCCTCTGCGCTCCCGCTCGCTGCCGCCGGGCGCCGGGGCTTCCCCTGCTTTTCCTCCTGAGGTGGGCGAGGCCGAGCCCACGGAAGCCCCCGGCAGCCCTGCCCACACTCCCAGCGACGACGGCGGCCGCGGCGCCCGGGCGCACGCCTCACGGTGGACGCCCAGGTCGGACGGGCGGACGGCTGCGCCCCTCCCTCGGCAGCGCCGGGGCCCCCTTTCTACAGACGGGACGGGTGCGGGGAGAGTGGCTTGGAGTCGCCTCCCGGACTACTGTGGCGAGCGCCCGCGCCGCTTCCCTCGCTCGCCCGTCCCGCACGCGTCCGGGCGCGGCCGTCCCTGGGCGCACGGAAGCGGCGCGAGGGGCGAAGGCTCGAAGCTCGGCTGGGCGGCCGCGCACGGCTGGGCTGCGAGGCGGCGATCGGGGTGACGGCTCCCAGGGAGCCCCTGTGGGAGGAAGAGCGTGGTGACCCTGACCGGATCCCGACAGAGACTGCGCTCTGCTCTGCGCGCCCTCTCGCTGGTTGGGGCTCTCAGTCTCGCTCTCTCCTCAAAGCGATTTCAAAGCTTTGGGGGTAGAAAATTAAGTATGAACGTGACACGAAATCTTTTTGTTTAAAAAATGAAATGCGGCAGTTGCTTACAAGCCTTCATTGGTAGGCCTGAGTACTTTTGAGTCAGAAAATGGACCCCCCTCCCCCATAAAGGTCAAAATACCAAGCTCTCTTGACCCGACACAGAGGCAACTTTCTTGTGGTGCTGCTCTTGTCCTTCCTCTTCTTCCCCTCCCCACTCCCCACCTTCTCCCTCTCCTACCTAACCCAAATTTGCTTCCAGTTCTGTGCACTGGAGGATGACCGTGAACTTCACGCTCCTCCTGCCGCCACTTCGCACCTGGGATGGCAAAGGGTGTGCCACCGCTGCGGATTTCCCTTGGTGCTGAGAATGGAGCCTAGGGTTTCATGCACATTAGACAAGCACTCTACCAACGGAGCGACGTCTCCAGCTCTGTGCAGCTTATGACAGACGTCAATTCCTGATCTCAGAGGTGTAACTTTCTCTTTTCCTCCGGTTCGCCTTTATCTTAGCTGCAAGAGTTTACCATTTGCCTGCTCAAACTCTTAATATAATTGTCTTCGAAAGTAAAAATAAAATAAAACCACATACAACACAAATAAAGTTACAAAGTAAAAATAAAACAACACCACATACAACAACAACAACAAAACCCCTAAATGTACTACAAAGACAGGCAGCAGGTTCGAATGTCCAAGCCACAAGCTGTGGGAGCTGGATAGCACCTGCCTCCATCAGCTTGTGGGTGGTGATTGGTCAGGTGGAAGAAAAGCAGGCTCAACCTGACCGTTCAGATGCTAAAAATTCATCTTAACTTAAATTGAGGTGTAATTTAGATGCCACAAAATTCAGCTACTTCTGAGGTTTTTAATCGGCAGAAGGCTCACTCCTGATTTGATTTGAAGACATAGCCACCTAATAGGTGTGGAGCTAGCTCGGCTGATGATGTGCTTGGCATATTGGCGTGGGAACCTGAGCAGGAAAAGAAAGCCCTTGGGAAGCACACGCGTGTAATCCCAGTGCTGCAGAGGCAGAGGGAGAAAAACAGACCCCAGGGCCCCATTGCCAGCTAGGCCACCCTAATGGGCAAGCCCCAATCCAATTGAGACCTCCCAAGAAACAAAGTAGACATTGTTGAGGAAGGACATTCAAGGTTGACTTCTGGCCTGTATACACGTACAAACATGTTCCCCACCACACTTGAATATCTACACAAACACACACATGCACACATGCCAAAAAAAAACACCATTCCAGAAAGAAATTTAGGATTTACATAGCAGCTTTGAATACTGAAGAAATTTATTTTTTCAGGCTTGAAGGGGATTACATGCCTGTAATCCCAGCCCTTGGGAGACTGAGGTAGGGGATCATGCCAGTTCCTGGCCACTGTATTAACATATTAGCTAATTTCTCTTAAAAAGAAACTTAGTATTTATTAGCAACTCCTCCTCAGCCCCCCTCCATAAGCAATGTCGTATCAGCTGGTTCTCCAGTCTAGAGGAACAGAAAAAAAACACACACACCACACACACACACTTGTTGGTTTACAGAATAGAGTCTCACACCAGAGGAGCCAAGACCCTGGCAGATGCTCAGTCCATCATGCTGAATGTCTCACCAGTCCCAGGCACAGAAGGCCTGGAAGAGTCCTGGAGACTTAGGGTCTTGAGTCTGTGTTAGAAGTGTTGTGATCCAGCTGCCCTCACTTCCCCTGACTGACAGCGGAACTTCCTTGTGATCTGTAATTGACAAGGATGTTTGTGTTCTTTCTGGCCAGTGGGGCTCCACAGAAGGAGTAGAGGTATAAAAGGTTGCTGGGCAAAATAAAGGTTGCTGTTCTTCCACCTGAAAAGAAGCATCCGTGTCTCAATCCCGGCACCCCCCCTCATCCCCATCCCGCCCCCAGTCTCGACTATGCAGGCTGCGCTGGCTGCAGCAGGAAGCTGGAGAAGATGGTTCTAATACCAGCAAGGGATGTAGTAAGAAAGGCTAGATGAACTTGCCTGTAGGGTGAAGGCAAGCAGGCAAAAGGCAGGCTTTCTTCTTTTATGTCCTCTGTAGCTGGGCTGCCGCCAGAATGTGCCCACAGTTAGCGCTATCAAGAAAGTCCCTCATAAGTGTCCAGCAGTTCGTCTTCTGCTTGGTTCCAGATCCAATCACGTTGACAACCAAGTTTGGCCATCATAGCTGCCACCCTGTTTTGTTTTTATGTGTTTGTTCTGGAAGTTTTATGTCATTGGAATCACATGCATGGCCTCTTCTATCTGTCTGTCTTCTTAGCATTCTCTCTGAAATCCATGCACGCTGCACGCATGCATACCCTTCATCCACTTTACATTGTCCAGTGATATTCTATTGTACGGTGCCCATGTGCGGCTGATGACATTTGGATCACTCCCACTTTTGGGTACTTATAAAAATGCTGTGAATATTGGGAAAAAGTTCTTATGTGGATATATGTTGGACTTTCTCAAGACTGAGATGACCACCAAGTCACGTGGTAACTCAGTTTTAACTTTCTAAGGAACTGACAACCCCTTTTTCCACACTGTCCGTACCATTGTACAGCAACAGCATGCCAGACCCTCCACACCCAGACACTGCTGGAGTTGGGTGTCTTGACTCACAGCGCCTATGCATGCTTTTGTGTTGCAATTTTCTAGCAGCTAAAGATGTGGACCGTTAGCTAGGTGTGAGAACGTGCCGGAAATCCCAGAACTTGGGAAGTGGAAGCAACAGGGCAAGGGGTTTAAGGCCAGCCACCTGAGAGACTGTCTTAGTTACTGTTCTATTGCTGTGAACGGACACTATGATCAGGACGATTGTAAAATAAAGCATTTAAGTGGGAGCTTACTAACAGTTTTGGGGAGTTAGCCCACTATTGTCGTGGTGAGGAGCACGGCAGCAGACAGGTAGGCACGTTGCTGGAGCACTGAGACTTGGTCTGGCATAGACTTTTGAAGCCCCCAAAGCCAACCCCAGTGACACACCTCCCCCAGCAAGTACCCACCCGCTGCAACAAGGCCACACTTTCAATCCTTCCCAAACAGTTCTACTAACAGGTGACTAAGCATTCAAATATATGAGCCTATGAGGGCCGGTCTCATTCAGAGCTTTTTTTGTTTGTTTTTTTGTTTAAGACATGGAACATCCCTTTGCTATTTGCTATTTGTATCATTTTGGAGAAATATTTCAGATTGTTTACTCCTTTTTGGTTCATCTTGTTACTGACTTGTAAAGTTCTTCCCATATTCTTACTTTTAAAAAGCAAGCAAGGACCAGAAAGATGGCTCAGCAACCACCATGTCTGAGAACCTCAGTTCTGTCTCTGGGACCCACAGTAGAAGGAAACAACTGATTCTTTCGAGTGTGCACATACACACACACCACTCTAAATAAATAAGTGTAATTAAAATTTTAGTAAACAAAAATTAAGAAATGAAACATTTAGAAACTTCCTCAGACCCCGCACTGGAAGTGGAAGAGCTCAGCACTCAGGTATTGGGTTAGATTACAGACTGTCAGCAACAGCAGCAAGTCTCTAGTCTCCCAAGTCTCTAAGACTCCAGCGCACTGGTTCTCAAACCTGTGGGTCGAGACCTTGTTGACAAGCCTCTGTCTCCAAAATTACCTATATTACAATTCATAGCAGAAGTAAAATTACAGTTATGAAGCAGCAACGAAAATAATGTTATGGTTGGGGTCACACAGCATGAGGAACTGTATTAAGGGGTCACAGCATTAGGAAAGTTGGGAACCAGTATGCTAGGGGATCATGGAGAAATGACCAGGTTCCGGTCTCTGAGCTTTGAGGCCTCCTTTTCCGATTTCTGTTGGGGACTAAATGAGGTTGTGTAAGAGCCCTCTCATCGTGACCCCAGGCAGGCCAGTGAGGCACCTTGGGAAGTTTCGGCTGAGCCTATACCTGGGAGGTCTTTGTGCCTACCCCTGTCTGAAAGACTGTACACATTTCCATGGGCCAACAGGAAGTTTGAGCAGTCTATGCCCAGTTTCCCCATCAACTTTTTCATCCACTCGGAAGGGTTTTCTTGGCTGCTTTTGGCTTTATTTATATTTCTTTGCCCACAAAGCTCTTGTTTCTCCCCACAGTTGGGAACATTTTAGAGAAAAATGTTTCTCTTTAATATTTAGCACTTTAGCTGGGCCTGGTGGTGCATGCAAGTAATCCCAGAACATGAAAGGTAGAGGATTGGAATATTAAGAATTTAAGGCCATCTTTGACTACCTAGTGCATTTAAGGCCATCCCACTCTACAGGAGACCTTGTCTCAAAAAACCAAAACAAATCAACAGCAGTAATATTAATAAGGATGCTAATAGTAATACAAATATCAATACTAGTCTTAAGCCAGCTGTTAACTTGAGCACTGTGGTGGCAGAGGTAGGTAGTTCTCTATGAGTTTGGGGCCAGCCTGGTCTACACATGAGCTCCAGGTCAGCCAAAGGTACACTCACTTTGTCTTTAAAATTAGTAAATAAGCAAATAAAACAAAAGTAAGTAGGTTGCTAATATTGTTTTAATTTGTAATTCTCCTAAAGTGGAGGAAAAATAGCACTGTGGCATCGGGTTGACAGCTTTCTCCTCTCTAGGAGCAAAGTGAGGGCTGTGGTGGCTCAGGGCTGAGTTGTTCAGTTGGTGACATGAGCTTTGATTGCCCACCCACGTGATTTAGCTGGGGTGCAGCTCAGTGGCTAGGCACGGGCTCCACACCGCCATCACGGAAACCAAGCAAAGATAAAGCCTCACAGACTGGAAGGAGCCACCAACAGAAGGTTTAGACTTAGTCACCGTAAGTGTCCGGTCTCACTCCACTCTCCTCTCTAGGACCGGCTTTTATTTACTTTTTATCTTGATTTTTAACTGCATTTATGGGGCTAGAGAGATGATTCGGTGGTTAAGAGCTCGCGCTGCTCTTGCAGAAGGTCTGAGTTTGGGTCTCAGCACCTCCATAACAGCTTACAGCTGTCCAGAACTCCAGCCCTGGGAACCCAGCACCCTCTTCGGACCTCCAAAGGCCAGGCCGAACACAGTGTGAACACATATGTACAGGCAAAACAATCATAGGAATACAAATAAGCAAATCATTTTAAAAAAGTGTGTATAGGGCTGGAGAGATGGCTCAGTGGTTAAGAGCATTGCCTGCTCTTCCTGATGTTCATTGAGGCAGGCTGGTGAAACGGCGGCCGGTTCTCACCAGCGGGGTGCACGCGCCTGGCGGCCGGTGGCGGAGAAACAGAGGCATGAACACCACAGAGAATAAGTATAAGACATTTTATTGAGGGGGAGAGAAAGAGAGGGGGAGAGGGAGAGAGAAAGAGAAAGAGATAGAGATAGAGAGACAGAGAGGAAAGCCCGCGTGCACACGGGAAGATGGCGGAGGAGAGAGAGAGATCTCAGGCGGAGTTCGGAGGTTAAAAGGCGTGGGCGTGGCGAGGGCGGGACCAAAGAATAACATATGCACCTCTTGTTTTTAATAAAAAAAACAAATTAGATGCTCCAGTTTGAAGGAATTGGGACGACGAATTCTCAAGGCTGCTTCCTGCTGATTTGTGGGCGTTGTCTTGGGGGAGCGCGAGAGAAGGCTGGGAGCATCCTGACGTCGCTGGTCCCTTTGCTTTTTGACAGGTGTTTTGTGGCATGGCCTAAGGTATTGGCAGGACAAAGAAGAAAGTTAAATTAATGTTAAAGAAAAATTTTAGGACCAGGGAATTGAGGTGTATCTGACCTGTTTTAATTCGGCTCCCTGGAACTCAAGAGACCTCCTTGGGTTTGTGAAAACAGAAGTTTTAGACATATGACTGTAGCATAAGAGATAAATTTGATTTGAAATTTGTTTGGTGAGGTCACCTTGCAAAAACCTCAACCTGACAAAACCTCTCAGCTGTCAAACTGTCAGAGATCTTTGAGAAATATAAGATTTTACGTGAGTTACTGATTAAAAAAATGACAGAGAACTTACTTGGTTGGCACTCAGAGCTACTCTTTTTGGGGTCCTCCATGGTCGCTGGAGGTTGTACTTGAGCTTTGCTGTTTAGCGCAGGGCCTGCCAGGCTCCAGAAGATCCTGTGGGCTAAGAAATCTGTAGGAAGACAGGCCTACCTTGACCTGAGCAGCTAGGCTGTCGATTCCAGCGATTCTGTCCACGTCTAGAGATCTCTAGTTTAGATGAAAGGCAGGTTTGCCCAATGGTTAGCGCTCTGCAGTCAAAGCGAAATGCAGAAGGACGTTGTTCTGCGTGTGTCTGTCTCCTTTGGAGGGAGCTGTCTTCTTTGGAGGGAGCTGAGAGCTGCTGCTAGGAGCCAACCTGTCTCTTTTTGTTGTTGTGAAAAGTTTTTAATAATTAAATACTTAAATATCACATTCCCCAGATCTCTGAGCAGTTGAGGGCTGTTTTAGATATAGCTGCAGTATACTAGCTCTTAACAGGTAAGGTCCACATTTGCAAACGGGCAGAAAGAAGAAACTTCTGGCAATGGAAGGTTAACGCCAGAACTGACAATGATAGAAAACAGCTTAAGAGAGTTAAAGGTACATACCAGCTTAAAATATGAGACTCATGATTTTGTAGTCTGAAATGAGATGTAATAAACAATTATTATGCATTGAGAGAGTGAACAAGAATTGAGCAACGTGGACGCCTCTGACGGGCCCTATCAGAGACATTTGCCATTGCCCAAAACATATTTAACAGTTAGCATGAGGATTTTAGTGAAAACCGAGTGAAGAGGCAGGGTAGTGAAACCGGGAGAGTGTGGTCATGTGACCTGGCTCTCAGCCAAGATGGCAAAAAGGTCACCTGACCCATCTGGCCTTCAGCCAAGATGGCGACCGCCACGTGTAGTCTGCTTAGTTGGAAAGCCCGCCGTGCCATAATGAAAGCCGCAGAGGGGAGGGGCAAAAGGCTGGAACCGAAAGACTGGCCATTTACAGAGACTGATAAGTGGGGCATTGAAAACATGAGACCGGAGTTATAGGTCCGGATGGCTTGGCTTCCGTGGTTAAGACCGCGAAAACACACGCGAGACCGGTGGGCTAAAAGCCGGTTTTTTCGGTAGGCGTAAAGCCGGGTAGGTAGAAAAAAGAAAAGGAATGAAAAAAGAAAGCGAACTGGGAGACCCCGGGCCTCCAGGCGCGAGTGAGCTGGGGATTGACTAACGCCATCCCGGGCACTGTCTCAGCGCAGGAGACAATCCGAGTTGAACGCCAGCGAAGGGAATAAATGAAGGTCCCCCCATCCCTAAAAACCGCGAAGAGTTGCCGGGAGCTCATCCGCCAATCCCTTGGGTCAGAAGGATGGTTAAGCTGGCAGGAAGGGAACACTCACAGTTAGCTGATTAGCTGTTTGTAGGGGCTGCGGCAGATGAACACGTGGGTTGTAGGCCGGCGAAGTGGAAAAGAACCTGGTTCAGGAGTCACACGGCACCATTGATGTTCATTGAGGCAGGCTGGTGAAACGGCGGCCGGTTCTCACCAGCGGGGTGCACGCGCCTGGCGGCCGGTGGCGGAGAAACAGAGGCATGAACACCACAGAGAATAAGTATAAGACATTTTATTGAGGGGGAGAGAAAGAGAGGGGGAGAGGGAGAGAGAAAGAGAAAGAGATAGAGATAGAGAGACAGAGAGGAAAGCCCGCGTGCACACGGGAAGATGGCGGAGGAGAGAGAGAGATCTCAGGCGGAGTTCGGAGGTTAAAAGGCGTGGGCGTGGCGAGGGCGGGACCAAAGAATAACACTTCCAAAGGTCCTGAGTTCAATTCCCAGCAACCACATGGTGGCTTACAACCATCTGTAATGAGGTCTGGTGCCCTCTTCTGGCCTTCAGGCATACACGCAGGAAGAATATTGTATACATAATAAATAAATAAATATTTTTTAAAAAAAAGTGTGTATATGAATGTGTACACATGCCCTGGTGTGTGAGGGTCAGAGGAAAACAGGAAATATTCTCTTTCCACCATGAGAGTCCTGAGGATTGAACCCAGGTTGTCAGGCTTGGTGGCTCATGTCGTTATCCACTGAGCCACCCCACAAGCCCTATAACAAAGCTTCTAAACAGGGTTATGATGAACCAGAAAGGTGATTGTAAGGGCCCTGGTCTCCTTATTCCTGGGCTGCATTGGCAGGGACAGATTACAATCAGTTAACTAAGCTTCCTGTGTGTCTCCGTGCTATTCCCGCCTGGTGACTAGCTGCAGGCATCTTACCTATTGTTAATATGGTAATTTCCCACCTTCCTGGGCGGAGAGATCTTTGTGCTGCAGTTAGGTAGAAATAGGCTCCCCCAACTCTGAATAAACGGCATTCGGCTGATCTCCTTTCGAATGACCCATGGTCTCTGTCTCTTTTGTTCAACCTCCAGGCCTTGTCCGGACTCGCATTCGGTACAGCTGAGCGCGAACTGTACTGAGGGTGTAACACCAAAATCGGGTGTTACAGGTGATGATGAGCCAGAAAGGCTGATGACCTAAGTTTGATCCCTGGAACGCTCATGGAGAAGCCAGATGTGGTGGCCTGGCGTGCACGGTGCAGCAGCAGAAACTGGGACAGTCATGGAGAAGCCAGATGTGGTGGCCTGGCGTGCACAGTGCAGCAGCAGGAAGGAAAGAACTTGATGTAAGAAGGCGGGCAACAAGAACTCTGCTCCAGAAGTTGTCTCTGACGTCACAGATGCTCCGTGGCATAATTCACATGGAGCTTAAAGAAAAAATTGGCAACAATCGGAAATTTCCAAATAGCAAGTCATAAATTAATTGAAAATTAAACACCGCGGCTGTGTTGCTTTGCACACATAAATAAACCTTGCTTCTTCTCCTTCTCCTCCTCCTCTTCCTTCCCTTTCTTCTTGGTTTTGTCAAGACAAGGTTTCTCTGTGTAGCCCTGGCTGTCCTGGAACTCTCCCTATAAACCAGGTAACCTCAAACTCAGAGATCCCCCTGCCTCTGTCTCCCGAGTGCTGGGATTCGTGGCTGTGCCACCACCGCTCAGCTGAACCTTGGTTCTGAGCACACAACATACACACTTTGCACCACAAATGCCATCTTACTAGGCAGTGCAGTGCCAGGGAGCCTGGCCTGAAACACTGCAGCTTGGACTTGCGTTATCATATCTCCCAAACTGTGTATTTTTACTGCACATCCATTGCTTTCTACTCAGAGGGAAACACAGCAGCCTGATTATAGAAAACAAAATGCAACATCTTCCCACTGCCATTCCTCCGCAGGTGAGCATCAAACCAGAGCATCTTTGGACCATTATCATACTAGAATGTTTATTTTTCAAAGTGCTTTGACGGGGAATGTAGCTCAGTTGTAGAGCTCTTGGCCAGTATGTAGGGGGTCCTAGGTTGAAGCTCCTGTAGCCAAGAGACAAGATGGTTTGAGGGTTGGTGATCTGAATTTCATCTTTAAGGATGACAGGTTTCCAGCACTCTCTGAAATGTCCCAAAGCTACTCCCATGTGGGTATGCATTTCTGTGAAGTGTCATTTTCAGCACTGGTGATCATGTGTATAAAGAGGACAGAGGACTGAGTTTCTTCCACAGGGTGAGATCTGGGCCTCGAACTCAGGTTGTGAAACTCGGCAGTTAGTGCTCTTACTGAGCTGTCTCACTGGCCTGACTTTCATCCTCAATAAATGACAAAATTGTGCTGGTTCAATGGCCCAGTGGGTGAAGGTGCTGCCATGGAAATCCAACAACCTGAGTTTGGGGGAAGGGGAGAACTGACTCCCTATCCCTGTCCTGACTTCCACTTGCTGGATGTAGCAAGAATGAATGCATCTCCACTCATATGTACCACAACACAATAATAAAAACAATGTTTTAGAAAATTTAAATAGTAACACTATATACGTACCAAAGAATTGTTTTCAAATAAATTTCTTCATGATTTACTATCAGTAAGCCCTTGATTTTGTTGTTCTGTTTTGTTTCATTTTCTTGAAACAGGGTTTGTCTGTGTGGCCCTAGATGTCCTAGAACTCACTCTGTAGACCAGGCTGGCCTCAAACTCACAGAGATCCATCTGCCTCTGCTTCCTGAATGCTGGAATTGAAGGCATCTGCCGTTACTGCCTGACTAAATCTTTTATTTATATATCCATTTTACATACTTTTTATGTCAATTTGACACAAGTTAAGGATGACAAAATTTAGGGGGGTGGTGGTGACACACGCTTCAATCTCATCACTCGGGAGGCAGAGGCAGGCAGATCTCTGTGAGTTTGAGGCCAGCCAGGTCTACAAAAAGAGTTCCAGGACAGCCAGAGTTGTTACACAGAGAAATCCTGTCTTCCTCACCAAATTGGTCTGTGTGCAAGCCTCTGTGGGACAGTTTCTTGATTGATGATTGATGTGGGAGGGTCCAGCCTGTTGTGGGTGGTGCCATCCCTGGCTGGTGGTCCTGGGTGCTATAAGAAAGCACGTTGAGCCGGGTGGTGGTGGCGCACGCCTTTAATCCCAGCACTCGGGAGGCAGAGGCAGGCGGATCTCTGTGAGTTCGAGACCAGCCTGGTCTCTAGTTCCAGGACAGGCTCCAAAACCACAGAGAAACCCTGTCTCAAAAAACCAAAAAAAAAAAAAAAAAAAAAAAAAGAAAGAAAGCACGTTGAGTCAGCCCTGATGAGCAAACGCCCCCCCCCCCCCCCATGGCCTCTGCATTAGCTCCTGCCTCCAGGATCCTGCTCTGTCTCCCCTCAGTGATGGACTGGTACCTGGCCGTCTGTGTGAGTGAACGAAACCCTTTCCTCCCAGGTCATTTATCGCCGTGGTGTTTCATCACAACAGTAGAAACATAACAAAAACACCTTTTGAACTAGAACCATGCAAAACTTTCTTAGGCAAAAGGATTTTCCAATAGAAAGTTTCAGAAGCCCTCTCTTTGGTCTGAATGTATTAGTTCCTGTCTTAGAGAAAACGCATGCTCAGGGGCTCTGCTTGGACCTGCAGGTCTAGCTTCCCAGGCCTTGCTCTCACAGGCCGGTCTTTCTGGAGGGGTATATGGAGCTTAAAGGTTGTTTGTGGTTTGGAGGACTGGAGAGAGAGCTCAGCAGTTAAGAGCACTGGCTGCTCTTGCAGAGGACCCAGGTTCAATTCCCAGCATCCACACGGCAGCTCACAGTTGCCTGTAACTCCAGTTCCATGAAATTTAATGATCTCTTCTGACCTCTGCAGGCCTTGCATGCATGCGGTACAAACACCTGCAAGACAAAACGTCCGTATTCATACAGGGTGCCTTTAATCCCAGCACTAGCGAAGCAGAGGCAGGCGGATCTCTGAGTTTGAGGCCAGGCTGTGTTCCAGGACAGCCAGGCTACCCAGAGTAACCCTGTCTCAAAACGAAAAACTAAAAAACAAAACAAAATCAAACACCGCCCCAAAGCCCCCAAAACAACAAACAACAACTAAATCTTTTTCCTTAAAAGTTGTTACAAACAGATTCAATGCAATGCCCAGCAAAAACCTCAAAAGAACAATATTCAACTTCATTTGGAAAAGCAAAAAAACCCAGGATAGCCAAAACAATCCTGTACAATAAAAGAACTTCTGGAGGCATCACAATCCTGACTTCAAACTCTACTACAGAGCTACAGTACTGAAAAAAGCCTGGTATTGGCATAAGAACAGACAGGAGGACCAATGGAACCAAATAGAAGACCCAGATATCAGTCCACACATCTTTGAACACCTGATTTTTGACAAAGAAGCAAAAAAATATATCAAATGGAAAAAAGAAAGCATATTTAATAAGTGGTGCTGGCATAACTGGATATCAACATATAGAAGAATGAAAATAGACCTATATCTATCACCATGCACAAAACTCAAGTTCAAATTGATCAAAGACCTCAACATAAAGCCAGCTACACTGAACCTTATAGAAGAGAAAGTGGGAAGTACACTTGAACGCATTGGCACAGGAGACCACTTCCTAAATATAACCCCAGCAGCACAGACACTGAGAGAAACAATTAATAAATGGGACCTCCTAAAACTGAAAAGTTTCTGTAAAGCAAAGGACACGGTCAACAAGACAAAATGACAGCCTACAGAATGGGAAAAGATCTTCACTAACCCCACATCAGACAGAGGTCTGACCTCCAAAATATACAGAAAAATCAAGAAATTTGACACCAAAAGATCATATAGTCCAATTTTAAAAATGGAGTACAGAACTAAACAGAGAACTCTCAACAAAGGAATCTAAAATGGCTGAAAGACCATTGAAGGAAATGTTCAACATTCTTAGTCATCAAAGAAATGCAAATCAAAACAACTCTGAGATTCCATCTTACACCTGTAAGAATGGCCAAGATCAAAAACACTGATGACAACTTATGTAGGAGAGGTTGTGGGGAAAAGGGAACACTTCTGCATTGTTGGTGGCAATGCAAGCTGGTACAACCCCTTTGGATGTCAGTGTGGTGATTTCTCAAAAAATTAGGAAACAACCTTCCTCAAGACCCAGTAATACCACTTTTGGGTATATATCCAAAGGATGCTCAATCGTGCCACAAGGACATGTGTTCAAGCAGGGCGATGGTGGCGCACGCCTTTAATCCTAACACTCGGGAGGCAGAGGCAGGCGGATCTCTGTGAGTTCGAGACCAGCCTGGTCTACAGAGCTAGTTCCAGGACAGGCTCCAAAGCCACAGAGAAACCCTGTCTCGAAAAAAAAAAAAAAAAAAAACAAAAAAAAAAAAAAACAAGGACATGTGTTCAACTGCTGCAGTCAGCACAGCCTGAATAGCCAAGACTGGCGGAGGGGGGGAGGTGCCAGGATTGAAACATGGAGACTTCTTTTCAGGCGGAAAAACAGCAACCTTTATTTTTCCCAGCAACCTTTTATATCTCTACTCCTTCTGTAGAGACCCACCCACCAAAAAGAACACAAATATTCTTGTCAATTTCAGACCACAAGGAAGTTCCCTCTCAGTCAGGGGGAGTGAGGGCAGCTGGATCACAACACTCAACTATGTTCATGGCAGCTTTGTTTGTCATAGCCAGAAGCTGGAAACAACCTAAATGCCCCTCGATCGAAGAATGGATAAAAATAAAAAAATATGGTACATTTACACAATGGAGTACTACACAGCAGAAAAAAATAACGACAGCTTGAATTTTGCAGGAAAACAGATGGAGCTAGAAAACATTATTTTGAGTGAGGTAACCCAGATACAGAAAGACAATTGTTGGGTCCCTAGAGGACAGGCCTTTGCACCCCCTGCCAGTCTTGGCTATCCAGACTGCGCAGGCCGCAGCAAGTGAAGGTTCCACTGAGATCTGGAAAGTGGGGATACGTGAATGGGGTCACTCCAGCCGCCGGCTAAATCGAGGAGAGTATTGGGGAAGGTAAAGTGTTCTAATTTTTCATCCCCAGAGATAACTCTGAGGGACATCCTCCAAAAGATAAGCAAGTATAAAGAGGCAGGAGGGTGAATTGAAAGGATGAGAACCTGTAGATTCATTGCAAATTTATGTGGTTTGAATAACCAAGAACCCCTGAAATGTTGATGTAAAATACCCCCCAAGATTTCAGTGCCCCCGCTCAGCAGGAAGTAGCCAGACAAATTGACAATGCCCTAATTCCCTAAAAGATTGTTAAAGTGGGTGCCTGGCCTGGGGGACACCACGACGGTGTCAGAAGTATCAGCAACCATAGAAGATCTGCAGAAGTTCACAGACTGTGCAGACGGCTGAGACTGTCAACCAGCAGGCTGAAAGAGTCAGCAATGCTTTGGACATTCAAAATGATCTTAATGGACATATTCAGTTGGGCATATTGACCTTGAACCAACAAGTGGCTCTGGTTCAGGAGCAAGTGGACTATCTTTGGACTTTTCAATGGTTAGTTATGTGTGTTACTCATGGCACTATAATGAATGCTTATGAAAGGGGTTTGGAATGATGCTTTTGTTAATTTTACCACCCAGTTAGTGCATGCTAGATGGTTGCAATGCTGGTCCGGCTCGTTGGCGCTGTCAGTCCTGGGGATACTTGGTTCAGGGCTATGTGTCTGGGTAGCCATGGACGGGCAATACTTTGGGGGCAGGATGCCACCTAAGACAGGGAATATTAGAGGGCTATTTCCCATGACAGGCAAGGTATTCTACCCAAAGTGATAAAATTAAACCAGGGGAGTTGTTGTGTCTAGCTGCCCTCACTCCCCCTGATGGACAGCGGAACTTCTTTGGGGTCTGTAATTGACAAGGATGTTCGTGATCTTTCTGGCCAGGGGGTCTCCACTGAAGGAGTAGAGGTATAAAAGGTTGCTGGGAAAAATAAAGGTTGCTGCTCCACCTGAGAAGAAGCCTCCGAGTTTCAATCCCAGCACCCCCCATCAGTCTCTATGTCCAGGCTGCGCTGGCTGCGGCAGTAGAGTCTGTGTAGAGACCCTTGTCCTTCCTTTTGATTGAGCATCTGGGTTCGGGGGACAGAGCTGATGCTGTGTTTGACAGCTGTGTTTGACAGTCGGAACAGCTTAGCTTTGACTGTCTTCTGATAAACAGGGAGAACAAGGTGTCTGAGAAGCAGGCGCTCCCTGGTGAGTGTGCTCAGGAGTGGGTAGGAGCAGGGGCCCTGACTGCAGTCTCAGTAACGAAGGTCGCCATACCTAGTTTCTGTTGAAGAATGGGTCTTGTCATCTGTATGGTGTCTGTCCATCCTGCCGTCAGTGGCTGTGCCTCCTCTGCGTCCTTCCTCATGGCTGTCCTGTCACCTCCACTGTGCCTTGGCCACTCTTGCTTCATTGCAGTTTCATTTTATCTCCATAGTGCTCTTTCTGACATGGGGTGTCTCCACTCTGGTTAAGCCCTTTTCAGGGATGGATTGTGGCCACAGAGGCACAGCTTTCCTTGGCGACTTGCCAGCTTCTCCGGCATCCCACCGCACCTGGTGGCAAGTGCGCAGTCCAGCCGCTTCCCTGGGGAGCCTTGGTGACTCTTCTCCTTAATGTGGATGCCTTCTGGCTTGTCTCAGGTACTTGCCCTTGTCCCCGACCCCCATTGCAGCAGCTCTTTGAATCAGAGTTCCATTTGTTCTGAACCTTCCTGAAAGCTTGGATCTCTTCTTCAGTCTCTGTCACCCATCCCCCCACGCTCCCAGAGAGCTCCTGTCTCCAGGGCAGGGATGTGTGTGGCCAGCACTCAGCTCCCCGCATGCCTGTTTGCTGAGGGCCATGCTATGAAGGTTGACCAGGAGAAGGCAGGAAGTGTTGTATGTTCAAGACTGTCTTCCCTTTCATCTTTATCTTTTCTTTTTCTTCTGGAATAGCCTCGCTCTTTAACACCCCAACTCACCCCTTTAAGGGGGTGTTAGTCCTATGTAGCCTAATTACTCCCCACTGTGCCCTACCTCTTAAAGGTTCTCCCACCTCTCAGGCCTTGCACATTTTGGAGATAAACCGTATCAAACTGTAGCAAGCCCACATTGCATGCCAGACATTGTTAAAAACTTCCTGGCCTGCACGCCCTCTTGCCAGCCTGTTAGACCCAGCCTTGAGGGGCACTTGCTCCCCATTCTTCCCCAGGTCGCCCTGGCTTGGCTATCAAGCTCCACTGATGTAACTTTATTGTTACTGCTGTAACTCAGGTGAGACGGGGGTGTCCCAGACTTGGGGATGAGGCAGTCAAAAGTCCCAAGAGCTCAGATCTCTCAGTCAAAGACAAAGGCCAAGCGGCTGTCCCGAAGTCCTCTATTCTTCACCTTGTACCAAACTGCATAACTGATTATACACAGAGAGGCCTCACCAGGACAGCAGAGGCATCTCCTGTGTTTTATTTGACAAAAGGAAGAAAACAGAGTTTGGGGGATGGAGAGTTGGCTCAGTGGTAAGAGCATTGGCTGCTCTTCCTCAAGACTCAGGTTCAATCCTCTGAAACTCCCGTGCTGGCTCACTGCCATCTGCAGCTCTAGTTCCAGGGACTCCAACGCCCTCTTCTGGCCTCTGCTTTCAGGAGGCATGCACATGGTGCACAGACACACATGCAGACAAAGCATACACATAAAATAATACTTTTTAAAGAGAAGAAAATGACATTGTGTTGGGGGCTGTCCCAGACCCTGAATTTCCTGTAAACAACTTGTTATGCTTGCAGCTGCTCTGAGCAAAACAACTTGTTTTCCTGTGTTTGCAGCTGCTCTGAGCACGAGACCCTCAGGAGTTCCTGATGGCAGGGGAGTGGTGTCTGGTGGGTTTGGCTGGGGCATAGCTATCAGTTAAGGATCCCTATATAAGCTGCCCTGGAACACGATAAAGGGGCATTCTTGTATCAAGGATGACCTGTGTCCCTGTGTCTCTGTCTGTCTGTCTGTGTATGTTTTTAAATCTCCAGCCTGGTTCCCTGCTCACATACCATCCCATAGTACAGGCGCTACAACATTGGAGCACCAAGAACTAAATAATTCACTTTGTATCATTAAATCATAATCAAAGAGGCAAACTGGTGGCCCTAGCGCCTGACAGAAGCGGCTTGTCCTGCCCATCTTGGGAAGGCTGGCACAACTCAGTCCTTGCCAGTGAAACGGGCAGAGGAGGCCGTGGGCTCTCTTTCTACAGTCGCTCGGGGTGTCCGGAGTGGAGCCGTTTCCCATGCCGCCCATCCCGCTAGGAGACTTACTCCGATTAGAAGACAGAGAATGTTGAGGATTTTTTTTAAAGGACTTTCTTTTTTTTTTTCTTAAGATTTATTTATTTATTATGTATACAGTGTTGTGTCTGTCTGTATGCTTGCTGGCCAGAAGAGGGCACCTGATCTCATTACAGATGGTTGTGAGCCACCATGTGGTTGCTGGGAATTAAACTCAGGACCTTGAGCCATCTCTCCAGCCCCTGTTTAGGATTTTTTTAAAAGCATGTTTATATGTGTGTATTTGTGTGTATGATTGTTGTGATCCAGCTGCCCTCACTCCCCCTGACCAGCAGGGGAACTTCCTTGTGGTCTGTAATTGACAAGGATGTTTGTGTTCTTTCTGGCCGGTGGGTCTTCACAGAAGGAATAGAGGTATAAAAGGTTGCTGGCAAAATAAAGGTTGCTGTTCTTCCACTTGAAAAGAGGCCTCCGTGTCTCAATCCGGGCACCCCCCCCCCCGCCAGTCTCGGCTATCCAGGCTGTGCTGGCTGCAGCAAGTGGAGGTTCCACCGAGATCTGGAAAGTGGGGATACGTGAACGGGGTCGCTCAGTCTGAGGAGCGTATTGGGGAAGGTAAAGTGTTCTAATTATTAATCCCCAGAGATAATTCTGAGGGACATCCTCCAAAAGATAAGCAAGTATAAAGAGACAGGAGGGTGAATTGAAAGGCCTCAAAAAGTAACTAAAACTCTTAAAGCAACAAGGCATGGAAGTAACAAGGAAGACAGCCAAAGATTTGTGCAGGAGGGGGTTTAAATGTTCCAGATTGGGAACAAGTCAAGTCAGATTAAAAGGAGTATGTGTTTTTTTTTTTTTTCATCCCCAGAGACGCTCTGAGAGGCACCCTCTGGAAGATTGGCCAGTAGGGAGGAAATAAAGAAGAGACAGGAAGGTGAATTGAGGGCCTCAAAAGATAGAATGTGTAGATATATATGTTATTATGTTGAATGTATTGTCTTTTGTGTTCTAGACTGGAGAAAGACATTTGATCTGGGAATTGCTAAGAAAGGTATTTTGACTTTAAAATATGGGCCTAAGGATTTGATACTTTGGAAAAGAGGTTCTGTTTTTGTCTCCACAGAGGATGAGAACCTGTGGATTCATTGCAAATTTACGCAGTTTGAATTACTGAGACCCCCTGAAATGTTGATGTAAAATACCCCCCAAGAATGCAGCGCCCCCGCTCAGCAGGAAGTAGCCAGACATATTGACAATGCCCTAATTCCCTAAAAAATTGTTAAAGTGGGGCCCTTTCAATGGTTTTGGAGCAGGAGCAGCGAGCCTGCTTCCCTGAGTTCTGCTCCACTCCATGCAGCAGTTTGGACCCAGAGAGAGTGTGTCTGGGGCCAAAAGGCAGCTGGAGCAGAGCTTTGCTAGGCATGTTGCCCTGACCCAGTGGGTGCCCAGCCTGGGGGACACCACGGGTGGTGTCAGGAGTATCAGCAAACCATAGAAGATCAGTAGAAGTTCACAGACTGTGCAGACGGCTGAGGCTGTCAACCAGCAGGCTGAAAGAGTCAGCAATGCTTTGGACATTCAAAATGATCTTAATGGACATATTCATTTGGACATATTCTCCTTGAACCAACAAGTGGCTCTGGTTCAGGAGCAAGTGGACTATCTTTGGACTTTTCAATGGTTTATCATGTTATGTGTGTTACTCATGGCACTGTATTGCATGCTTCTGCTACTGTTATGGAACTCAACTGTCATATGAGAGGGGTTTGTAATACTGCTTTTGTTAATTTTACCACCCAGTTAGTGCATGCTAGATGGTTACAGAGCTGGTCTGGCTCCTTGGCACTGTCAGTCCTGGGGATACTTGGTTTAGGGCTGTGTGTCTGGGTAGCCAGGGATGGGAAATACTTTGGGGGCAGGATGCCACTTAAGACAGAAAAAAATTAAAGGGCTATTCCCCATAAAAATAAAACCAGGGGGGGGGGATTGTTGTGATCCAGCTGCCCTCACTCCCCCAGACCAGCAGAGGAACTTCCTTGTGGTCTGTAATTGACAAGGATGTTTGTGTTCTTTCTGGCCAGTGGGTCTCCACAGAAGGAGTAGAGGTATAAAAGGTTGCTGGGTAAAATAAAGGTTGCTGTTCTTCCACCTGAAAAGAAGCCTCCTTGTCTCAGTCCCGGCTGCGCTGGCTGCAGCACAGGACTTCTGAAACAGAATTACATAATCATCTATGACTTGCAACAATATGTAGCTATATACCCCAACTCCCTTTCTCTCTTTAGAATGCATTTCATCTGCTAACATTTTTAATTTGTTTGTTTTGAGACAGTGTTTATACAGAGCCCTGGCTGTCCCTGAACACACTATGTAGACCAGGCTGGCCTTGAACTCAGAGATCCATCTGCCTCTGCCTCCTAAGTGCTGGGATTAAAGGTGTGCACCATCACCGTCTGGCTCTATCTACTTTTAAAAGAAAGCTATATGTATATTTCGCATGCCGTAAAATTCACCTTTAGAAATGTACAGTTTTGGAGGCTGGGGAGATGGCTCAATGGCTAAGTGCATGTACTGCTTTTGCAGAGGACTCTAGGTCAGTTCTCGGGGCCCAGGTCGAGCAGCTTGTATACATAGGTCTGTAACTCCACGTGTAGGGGAGCTGCTGCCTTCTGCTGGTATCTGAGGGTACTGCACCATCATTCACTATGACAGTTCCTCTCCATTGCTGGATAAAACACCATGGCCATGGTAGCTTATAGAAGGAAGGGTTTATCTGGACTTACTGTCTCAGAGCCGCAGATGCCCATCATCACCATGGTGGGGAGCATGGCACGGCAGTGGGCAGGCATGGTGATGGAGCAGCAGCTGGAGGCAGAGAGAGTGCAAGGCGTCGGGAGGCAGACCAAGTATTTAAATGCCTGAGACTTATGGGGGACATCTCATTTAAACCACCACGTGCACATACGCACACACAGATATACATGCATACAAATAATTAGAAATACAATAGTTTAAATGTGCAGTTCAGTGGTTTTTAAAAAGTGCATTCACAAGAAGTAATATATTCATAAACTTCACTAAAACATTTCATTGATTCAAAAATAAGCCCTGGATTGTCAACACCCCCTCTTCTCCTCTTGTCCTCCCGGCCCCCAGCAAAGCCACACAGGAGCCAGATTTCATGTGTATTCAAGAGTTTGAATTATTCTGTACTCCACAGAAATAGGCTCAGACAATTCGCACAACTGTCCTCTTTGGCTTTTTGTGGTGGCTCAAGGGTCATCCGCGAAGGGCAGCCCACCCTGCATTCCCATCTGTGGTTCAAGGGTCATCCGTGGAGAAGGGCAGCCCGCCTGCATTCCTGTCTGTGGTTCAAGGGTCATCCGTGGAGGGCAGCCCACCTGCATTCCCGTCTGTGGTTCAAGGGTCATCTGTGGAGAAGGGCAGCCCACCTGCATTCCCATCTGTGGTTCAAGGGTCAAACGCAGAGAAGAGCAGCCCCCCTGCATTCCTGTCTGTGGTTCAAGGGTCATCCGCAGAGAAGGGTAGCCCGCCCTGCATTTCCGTCTGCGGCTGAACAGTATTTTGTTGTATAGACAGGCTGCATTTTGTCTACTTGTCAGGTGAATATGTAGGTCATTTCTACATTTGGTTAATAAGAATCATGTGCATGTGAGCATTAGTGTATAACTTTAAACATTTTAAAAGATTTTATGGGGAAGCCGGGCGGTGGTGGCTCATGCCTTTAATCCCAGCACTCGGGAGGCAGAGGCAGGCGGATCTCTGTGAGTTCGAGACCAGCCTGGTCTACAAGAGCTAGTTCCAGGACAGGCTCCAAAACCACAGAGAAACCCTGTCTCGAAAAACCAAAAAAAAAAAAAAAAAAAAAGATTTTATGGGGGTTGGAGAGATGGCTCAGAGGTTAAGTCTTACCCTGTAACTTTTTGTTGTGTAAATACATGTTCTCTTGGTTTATAACTAAGGTACTTTCTGGGTCACATGGCGATCCTGTGCTTAACTTGGTGCAAACTCTCACTTTCCCTAAATAGCTGCACCATTTACAAGCAGAGCAGCAACCAATGAGATCCTGCTACACAAACTCGCTCTTGTCTGTATTACTAATATTAATAATACTACTGTTATAAAACATGCTTCCTTCTTGCCTTGGGTAAAAAACTACTTCTCAGGGAAGCTGGGGAGGAGTCCTTCCAGGTACAAGAGCATTAGTACCCTTCGTTGTGTGTTCGCGGGAAAGGTGATTGGTTGTATTTCGGTTCCTTACCCCTTCTCTGTGTTTATCTCCCTCTCTAATTAGAACCTTCCTGGTTTCCCCATTCCCCATCAGATTGTCTCTCTCCTTTCCAAGATGCCTAAATAAGAAGTTGGGAGATTGCTGGGGGCTGCAGAACCCAGGATCCTTGACTTTCTTTCCTGCCTCAGACCTTTTACCTCCTGGAGTGAACCAAGCAAAACACCTGTGCCTGCAGCTGCTCTGAGCATGAGACCTTGATGGCAAGGGGGTGGGTTCTGATGAGGCCTATAGCTGAAAGATCCCAAGAGCTGGGGTGTGGCTATGAGTTAAGGATCCCTATATAAGCTTCCCCTGAAGACAATAAACTTGGCACTCTTGTATCAAGGATGACCCTTGTCCCCGTGTCTCTGTCTGTCTGTGTGTGTTTTTAAGTCTCCAGCTTAGTTCCCGGCTCATGTACTGTCCCACAGTGCAGGTGCTACGGGAGATTCAATGAATACAACCTTTAGCTTAGTATAATTGTCAGGAGCCATTTTCCAGGGATGATGGCGGGGACCATTGTCCTGGGGATGTTTGCGGAAAGCCCCATACCCCAACTGTACTGAGAACTGTTTGTTGGCAGAACCCACCCCACACCCAACTATCTTGAGAGCTATCTGTTAGCGGAACCCGCCCCACATTCCAACTATCTGGAGAATTGTTTGTGGTTGGAATCACAAAAGGAACGATTCTGCTTGCATAGAGAACACTAGGTGTGTCGACTCATTACACTGGTTACCAAGTGTCTACTCGTGACCATTGCTGCCCCAGAAAGATCCCTTCCTGCCCTTGCCATGCCCCTACCCCCATCCCAAGCCAAATTCCTCATTCAAGGGCTATGTAAGCCACAACCATTTCGCCAACAAAGTGAGACCTTGACAAATCGAGAACAGAACCTTGTCTGGCTCTTGCTTGGTCTTCGTTTCTCCCTCCTGCCCATGTCTTTTTCGGATAGCGCCTCTTGGGGACCCTGGAATAACTGACCCGCTGGGCGGGTTACATATAATAGCCTTAATAAGTACTCAGATCTGGAATATACAATATTAATTAGATATTAGCAGTGTATTGTCTCGGGTGTTGAGCTTTCCCTTCCCGGATAACAATGCACACTGTCTTGGCCTTCTGCTCAGCCTGTCTTGTTGGGCACTGTTGTTTGCGTTCCTAATGACTGACGCTTTGTGAGGGTTATGGTAAAAGTAAAATGGTGCCATTCTCCGGATGGCTGCAGTGGGCAGCGGGCCATGAGGAGCTGCGGTGGTAAAACCCTGTGGTTCCCCGAGTGACCTGTGGACCATGAGGGCCAGGGGGGTTCCAGGCAGGGAGCCACACAGAGTACACAGAGGCACACCATGCAGGGATAGACATGCCATGCAGAAACAGTGGGATTTATTTAGTGGGTTATGGAAGGGAAAGGGGGAAGGGGCGAAGGGGGAAGAGAGAGAGAGAAACAGGGTGGGGTAGGAGAGGAGAGGAGCCATGGCAGCAGCTACCTCTTTGGGAGAGATATGGAAAGGAGGGAGCTCAGGTTGAAGGGGAAGGAAGAGCTGCTTGACTCAGCAGACATGGGGGAGTGGGCAGGGCTTGTCTCTTAAAGGGACAGGACAGACAATTACAGTGAGGACAAGCCAGCCCCCTGTTAACTAATTGTGGTTTATGTTCCTTCCACTCTTCTCTTTAAGTCAGGAACACAGTTCATCTCTAATGCAGAAAAAGTAACTTTCCAAGTTGAAAATTTTACTCCAAGGATGCGGTTTAATTCTAAATTAACAAACTTAACCTACTTTTGAAATGCTAGTCCAAGTCCCCTTGATTGATCTTACTTGACAAACCCCTCTCAGTTCCCATCACTAAATTCCATCTTGAATTACGATGAAAAGAATGAATAGTCCAGATTATAAGATGACTTCACTTTTAAAAATTGGTGTGTATATAGTGAGCATTCATGTGCATGTGTGTTCACACATGTATGGCTGGACGTGTGTACAAGTGCATGTCTGGATGTGCATGCCTGAGGTTTATAGCAGTGGTCTTTTGTTGTTGTGTTTCGAGACAGGGGTTCTCTGTAATTGTGGAGCCTGTCCTGGAACTAGCTCTTATAGACCAGCTGACCTCGACCTCACAGAGATCTGCCTGCCTCTGCCTCCCGAGTGCTGGGATTAAAGGCATGCACCACCACCGGCCACCAGCAGGGGTCTTTCCTGATTGCTGTCCACCTTATCTTTGAGGCAGCGTCTCAGTTGGACACGGAGCTCTTTGAATGCTCATCTAGCTGCCCATCTTGCTCCCAGGATCCGCCCCTACCTTCCAAGGGAGCAGGGGGGTTACAGGTGGGCCACCCACCAAGCCCTCTAACCACCATCTCCCCAGCCCATCTCCCTGGCCAAGACGACTACACTCAAACTGCCAAAGAGTCAGGACAATCCTGAGCAAAGCAAAAATTTCCACCACTTACAGAAGGTTATATTTGGCACTCAAGGGAAGAGCCAAATAGAGACAACCACAGGGGCTCATGCAGAACATTTTAACTATTCCCATTGAGAGAAATGATTTAACTGATTTCTCGGAAGCTCTAAAATACCCTAAATATATCTTTTAGAAAATTAACATTTAAAATTTTATTTTAAATCTCTCTCTCTCCTTCTTGCTTTCCCTCTCCTGCCCCCTCTCTTTCTCTCTCTCTCTCTCTCTCTCTCTCTCTCTCTCTCTCTCTCTCTCTCTCTCTCGCTTTTGGAGGTCAGTTTTCTCCTTCTACCACGTTGGTCCTGGGGATTGAACTCCAAACTCAGGTTGTCAGGCTTGGTGGCAGGCACCTTCACCCACTGAGCCATCTCACAGGCCCCTTTGGGAATTTAGAGAACCTGGATATCATCTTCCTCGTGGGGCACCTTGAAAGTATTTTGATTTCAATTAGTTACACCAGTGCATATCCAGTCCTCATTCATTAAATGAGTCTGTTTAGCAACTGTGGTAAATTCATTGCTTAGATTAGCAGACTTTATAGAGAAGAGAAACCACAGCAAGGTGATCGTGTATGCATGTGTGTGTGGTGTGTGTGTGTGGTGTGTGCACTATGGCATAGGTGTGGAGATAAAAGGGACAACCAGTGGGAGTCTGTTCTCCTTCTACTGTGTGAGCCCCAGGGGTCAAACTTAGGTGGTCAAGCCTAGCAGCCAGTGCCCTTCTGCACGGGCTGTTTTGTCAGGAGTCGTCAGGCTTGGCGGCCAGTACCCTTCTGCACGGGGCTGTCTTGTCAAGCCCGCTTGTTCCTCTGCTTGAGTTGCCACCTTCTGCAAAGATGAGCTCAGGAATGAAAGGTTTTGCTTACTGGTGATCCCCCTTTCTTTTTTTGGGGGGGGGCGGTTAATAACACATTTCATTTGGCTTGACTTGCTGTTCTAGACCTGGGCTGCAGTTTGGACTACTTGTGTTTCCGAGCGCTCTGCTAGCAACTCTTTTTTTTTTTTTTTTGTTTTTTTTGTTTTTCGAGACAGGGTTTCTCTGTGGCTTTGGAGCCTGTCCTGGAACTAGCTCTGTAGACCAGGCTGGTCTCGAACTCGCAGAGATCCGCCTGCCTCTGCCTCCCGAGTGCTGGGATTAAAGGCGTGCGCCACCATCACCCGGCTTGCTAGCAACTCTTTAGGCTCCACAGGGAACATTTGTTAACAGAGTCGGCACGCATTTGCTGCAGGAAACGAAGCAGAGGGGCATAGCAGGGGAGGTGACGCCAAGGCTGTTCTGAGAGTAGGGAGAGCTGGTGCAGGGCAGGGGAGACCTCTTAGGAACAGAAGGAGGGCATGGGAAGCATGTGTGGTTTTGTCTGGGGAAGGCAGGAGCCTGGTGGTGAGTGACAGGCCATAGGAAGGCTGGGAAGAGAAAGGGAGTGATAACTGGGCAGAGGACAGGAAGGACACCATGTGGGGCTGGGCAGAAGACAGAACAAAGCTGAGGGTCTCAGGAGGGTGGGTCTGCAGAGTCCAACCCCAGGAGTGAGCTGGTAGACGGTAGGGGTCAAAGGGCAGGGCTCCAAGTTGGCATTGGGGATGGGATAGGTCAGCCTGTGCCCTAGAAAGTGGGGTTCTGAGAGGATGGACTGGCAGCTTCCATTCTCTGTCTTCCAGTCTGACTCATTTAAAAAAATCATTTCACAAAACTGGGGTGTGCAGCCCCAGTTAGGACTTTTATCTTCCACAGCATGTTTGCCCACCATATACATTCTTGGGCTTACAAATATTAGGCCAGTTTTGGTCTGCAAAAATATTAATTTCACTTCGTTTGAATGAGTACTTCCCCAGGCTTTGTTGCCTCCAGCAGTTTTTGTGAACTTACTTATATGCGTGTCGGGGCACATGTGTGTGCTTAGGGCTTGTACATGGCGTGGTACCTCAGAGCCACACAGCGTACACAGCTGAGGCAGGAGAGGGCATGGCTTGCACTCAGCTCAAGTGTTAATCTGTCTAGCTATGGATTATGGCGGCCCTGATGAGTGTGAGATATGGTGTATGCAGTTGGCTGCTGTGGCCGCCTACCTGACTGGCACACTGTCAGTGCTGATGCTCCTCCAGTTATGAGTCAGCTGCAGACCCCTTGCCAAGGCTAGCTGGTGATAGTGGCTGGAAAAGCCGCGTTGCTAATTGAACCATGGTGTTGCCGCGATAGAGCACTATCAGCTCTGCCATTGGTGGGTGTGCTGTGCTCAGATAAGTCTGCATATATGTATACATATACATATGCATATAATATACTTATAATAATACATATGCAGTTTAAAAGAAATATTACTATTTGGTCTGATAATATTATTCCCCCAAAAGAGCTCACCAATTCATTACCCAATACCAATGGTCGACCCTGAAAACACATACACACACATGCACACACATATATATGTATATATGTGTGTGTATGTATAATACATAAACAGACTGAGCAAGTTGTGTTTATATATTTAGAAACACACACACATAAACATGTTTTAATATTTTTTATTTGGGTTTTTTGATACAGGGTTTCTTTGTGTATTCCTGGTTGTCCTAGAACTCTGTCTGTAGACCAGGCTGACTTGGAACAGATCCACCTGCCTCTGCCTCCCAAGTATGGGATTAAAGACATGGAGCACCACTACCCAGATTATGTTTTAATTCTTAAAAAATTAATAAGTAAATCTGAGAAATGAAGAACCATTACTACCGAATAAGTTTTGGCAATCTTTCTGTAAAGGTGAAGATTTTAATTTTACGCTTTCAGCACCTTCTGCTTCTGTGAGTTTATAGAATAATACAGGCTGGAGTGAAGGATCGTGGACAACAAATAATGGAAGTGTCTGGCTATGTTCCCATAAACTTTATTTGCAAAACGAAGGGTAATGGGACTGATTTGCTCAAGACTATGCTTTCCTGAGACCCAATAGAGAAGATACAGAAATATTGAATCCTCTTCTATTTTATTTTAATACTGGTGAAATATTAGACAAACTAAGGGTTTTTTAAAGCTATGTGTTTCTAACTATGTATAGACCAAACTGTTTTACCACGTATCTACATGTATGTGGGGGTAGTATATGTACATGTGTGCAGGTGCCCTGAAGTCCAAAAGAGGTCATCAGATCCCCGGGAGCAGGAGTAAGAGACCGTTGTGAACCTGGACCCTCTGCAAAAGCAGCAAGCACTCTTACCTTCTGAGCCATCTCTCCAGTTTTTTTCAAGTCCTTTGTTTGTTATTTGAGACAGCATCTCACTGTGTAGACCAGGCTGGCCTCTGGGATGACAGGCATGTACATTATGCTGGGCACATTATGGTTTGATGATAAAATGGAAAGACTGGACTTAGAAGCCCTCAAGTACAAATCCTAACACAGCCTAACTTGGCTGTGTAATCTGAGGGAGGTCACTTTATGTCTTATCCTTATTTATATGCGTCATTGTGATGAGAATCATAATATTGTGCCCATCACAGGTGGCTACGATGACTGCCTCCTCCTCCTCCTCCTTTTGGTTCTTTGAGACAGGGTTTCTCTGTAGCTTTGGAGCCAGTCCTGGAACTAGCTCTTGTAGACAAGACTGGCCTCAAATGCACAGAGATCTGCCTGCCTCTGCTTGCCAAGTGCTGGGATTAAAGGTGTGTGTCACCACGGCCCGGTGCAAGCTCTTCTTAAACAGATAGTGCGGAGTGTCCTTGCAGATTTCTTGTTGCTCAGCATCTCATAGATTTGAGTGTAATAAACATCAAGTATTTAGAAGCAAAGCAAACTTAAAAATCTGAATTTAAATGCATGGGAAATATGAGTTACCCATCACGCATATTTAGTTTTCCTCACCAACATGGTGACTTCAGGTTGGTACAATGTGCTTTTATGGTACAATGGCAGCATGAATAACTGTTTTCCAGAACAGGACTTTCCAGGGACGAGTAAGTCGTCATCATGGCTGGTTGGGAAATGATTGGCAGCATAACATGAATGTGGCTGAAGGAAGCAGGAAGCATGGCGGGTGTGTAGGTATGAAATGAGTAAGCCAGGCTTGCCCAAGGCAAACCATCACAGCGGCACCAGCACCTGTGACCTTCAGATGCTGCTGCAGCAGGGCAGGGACCACAGCCAATTGGCAGAAAAGGGAAGGGCGGGATGGCTTTTCCATTAGCACAATAGTATTGCTCACAGGGCACCAGGGTGGCAGGGATGGTATCAGAGCAGAGGAGTGGTTCAAAGTAGGCTGGAACCGGGGGCGGGGGCTTCCTAGTGAAGGGCAATGTGAGGGTAAGAGGAGGAGTGGGGATGGCTGGGTCAAGGGGCCGGATCTCAGGACAGTAGAGGCCAGTCTGTGGTCAAGAGCAGTGGGAGTGTCTGCAGAGGTGTGCAGACTCCTCCTGGTGCCCGTTCGCCTCTTTGCCTTCAAATCTAGACACTCACAGTGGAATTTGTCTCTCTGTGATGTCTGCCCATTGCCCTCACATCCATCCCCACTCAACTGCTCAGGCTCACTGAGTTCAGTCTTCATCCCTCTGCCTGATTCTGTGTTCTCAGCCATGGCCACGAAGCCTGGCTCATGGTGCAGATTCTCACCGGGTGTGTTTGGCTGGCTGGGGTCCGAGGCCTCAGGAGCTCACTGTCAGTGACGCCACTTCCTCCCTTTCTCCTGCTGCTGTAGGAGGGGATTCTTTCCCTTCTAAAGGGACTCTAAAAGAGCTGAGGTGCAGAGACTACTTCCTTTGTCTGCCTGGGGAGCTGCTCCTCCCCTGTCCACTCTGCTGATATGTGGATGTTGCAGATGAGAGACACTTTGGCAAAGTGACTACTGGAAACTCCCCTCTGGCTCAGCAACCGGTTCTGTCTGCTCCACCCAGCCTGGTGTTGGCATCTGTGGCCAGGGTCACTTTTGCTTCTGTACACATGCTGTTTCCTGCTCTCAGACGTAGCTGCCTCCTAGAATGGCTACTGTATGCTCCATGCCCCTTTTCTGAGACAGGGTCTCAGTCTGGAGTCCCTACTGACCTTGAACTCAGGGTCCTCCTGCTCCAGTATCCCTAGTGCCGGGATTGCAGGCACATGCAGTTATACCCAACCTTGTTTTTATTTTCAAAGTATTTTAAAGTTCTTAGAGTTTTGTGGGTGGGCGTATTAAAGAAACAAAAAATCACAGATATGCTATTTATGGTGAAAAAAATTTTCCTTCTAGTTTAGGGGACATGACCCACTCCTGAGTCTGACTTGATGGGGTGCTCTCTTCTGAGGACTTGAGCTGACCCTGTAGCCCAGGCCTTGAGCTGACCCTGTAGCCCAGGCCTTGAGCTGACCCTGTAGCCCAGGCTTGAGCTGACCCTGTAGCCCAGGCCTTGAGCTGACCCTGTAACCCAGGCTTTGAGCTGACCCTGTAGCCCAGGCTTGAGCTGACCCTGTAGCCCAGGCTTTGAGCTGACCCTGTAGCCCAGGCCTAGAACTGCCATCCAGGCCTCTCAGTAGTGAAAACCACAGGCCTGTGCCACCAGGACCAACTCAAGTCTATGGCTTTGTTGGCTCACAGGTGCTTCCCTTGTCTTCCTTTACAGTTCCGATCCGGGCTGCCTGCGGAGGAGGTACTTTGGTCCAGTTAAAGGGCAAGTTCTTCCAAAAACACAACTTATGAATGCAAACAGAAGACTCTGGAACGTTCCCAGGTGGCTCAGCCTCCCCAGCAGCTTCTGGTAAGTCTTGTGGCCTCTGTTCTGGTTGCTTTGTTTTCACTCTCTAGGGTGAAAGGCTTTGCTTTAAGATTGCTCACCCAGTGAGTCTGGACTAGATGAACTTGGAACCTTCGGTGCCTCTGACCGCCTTTGACAGTCAGGAGCCTGTCCAGCGTTCCTTCGGCGCCTCTGACCACCTTTGACAGTCAGGAGCCTGTCCAGCGTTCTTTCGGTGCCTCTGACCACCTTTGACAGTCAGCAGCCTGTCCAGCGTTCCTTCGGTGCCTCTGACCGCCTTTGATGGTCAGCAGCCTGTCCAGGCACAGGAAATGCTGCGTTTTAAAATAAAGGTGTGTCTGTCTTCTTGGCAGGAACAGAAGAGTCATGTGACAGTTCAGTCAGGGTTTTCCCACTGGAATATTGAAATTCTTGTTTTTATTTGCTTACTATGACAAATATCAATTGCTTATTATTTGCACAGCCTGGCTCTGGCTGCTGGTACGGGGTGAATAAAATCTGGTTCCTCTGGGCAGGAAGACAAACACTGCCAAACTGAAGCATGGGAAGAGGTTGATCAGTGGCAGTGCCTCTGTGGGCAGAGAAGGAACTCCCAGGAGCTTCCTTCTGTTTGGGGAGGTCATGTTCAGTGTGGAAGGGTGAATCAAGAGCAAGGGATCCCGTTTCAGAGCCCGAATGTCAGGGTTGGCTGCACCCACAGAAGTCCACATACAATGGCTTAAACCTGTCGCTCCCTCCCTGCCTTCCAGAGGAAGTAGTCAAGAGGTATCCAGGCTGTTCTGGAATTCTGACCTGTTATCTGGGTCCCAAGCAGGAAGCAGGGACAAAGCAAGTCCTCCTCAAAACCCCAAGCCCACTTTGCTGGTCCTTCACTGAGCAGTAGTGTGGCTCCTCATCTCTTTGGGCAAAGATGCTGGAGATGCAGCTTTTAGAGACACGCACATTGTTGTTACCCTTCTGGGTCCATCACCAAAGGAGGCAAGAATCAGCTCTGCAGGCAACACACAGGCTCGGCACGCTGGAGAAATGGAAGTGTGTGGTGTGGTGATGGGCCAGGTCTGAGTTCCCAGGGTGGCTCTGGCCCCTCTCCTCCTCTCTTCAGTTCTGCCTCTGCAGATTCTCTTCTTGACTGTGGTCCTATGCTGCTCCTCCATTGGTACCCTGTTCTCTCAGCCCCTCCCTCACTACCGATTGCCTCATCTGATTCACCCAGTGCTCACACTGAGTCCCATCTGCTTCTTAGCCCACTGCCTTCCACAGTCTTTCAACTCACCACAGCTCTCATTTTTTAGCTGTGTTTCAGACCTTATCATCACCAAGTATTTCCAAAACCTCCATTCCAAGCATCCCACTGTGCACATCCATCCCTGATTCTTTCTTTCTACAATTCTGTGTGTCAGTTCGAGCTTGCAGCTCGGTCTCTCTGGGTTCTCAGGTGAACCCTCAAGGTGCTCCCGCTTCTTCCTTAGTGATGGGTGCTGACTCCCACCTTCATCCCTCACAACATCCGTTCTCTTCAAGGCCTCCAAGAAAGTGCCCCGTACTTGGGACTGCGTGGAATCTGACCCAAGTAGCAATTAACTCCAACTTTTTGGAACGTCTCTGGGGCCCTTCCCGCTACTGACCCTGTTTTGCCATCCTGTAAGTGTCTAGGTTGTCTGTGCCAGCCTGTGCTGAGTGGGAATGTCCCCAGTCTAAAGGTCAGCATGAAGGTGGAACTCCAGAACCTTCTTCCCTGTAGAAATTGCCCTCTGCTATCTGCGCAACAACCTTCAGCAACAACCTTCAGCGTTGTGCGCTGGAGGAGCTGCGTTCTGTCACATGGGTCCAGAGGCTGCGAGTGTGCCCTGGGTCTCTCTCCCCTTGAGCTCTCTTGGCCAGATGTGAGTTCTTTTTTGTTTGTTTGTTTGGTTTTTTGTTTGTTTGTTTGTTTGTTTTTCGAGACAGGGTTTCTCTGTGGTTTTGGAGCCTGTCCTGGAACTAGCTCTTGTAGACCAGGCTAGCCTAGAACTCACAGAGATCCGCCTGCCTCTGCCTCCCGAGTGCTGGGATTAAAGGCGTGCGCCACCACCGCCCGGCCAGATGTGAGTTCCTAATGAAGTTAGCCATCAGAACAGGTGTGCAGAGTCCCACCTGCTGGGGAATCTAACATTCCTAGATCAACAACCCATGGGCCAAAAAGGAAATGGTAACAAAACCATGAAAACACTTAAAACTGAGCACTGAAGATGCTCCCACCAATGCAAAGGTTTGGAGATACAATGAGAGCAGTGTGAGGGGAAGGGCCAGTCTCAACAAAGGAAGCTTGAAAATTAGTTAGCGGATTGAAAAAGTAGATTAAGGAAGAAAAATACATTCAAATAGAGAGATGATGCTACTGCAAAAAATTTTGCCTGGGAAATTTAAAAATTTGTGTTATAAGCTGTGCCTGGGTGCAGAACTATAATCCTAGCTACAAGAGGGTCCTAAGTTCAAGGGTCTCAACTGCAGGAGAGTTCAAAGCCAGCCTGGACCTCAGTAAGACTGAGGGCTCTTAGTGAATGAGGCTGCCTTAGCATGTTCGGGGAAGACCCTGTGGAAATAACCCCCCCCCCCCCCCCCCCGCCACACACACACCCACAGTCGAAGAGATTGTTAGAGCCAAAGTTTTATTTAAGAAAAGAACATGTTTATTTGGTGTCTATCTTCCCATCTCTATGCCTAGTTGTGTGCACCATATGCATGCAGATGCCTGCCAAGGTAGGAGGGCATCAGATCCCTGGAGCTGGAGTGACAGGTGGTGGTGAGCCACCTGACGCGGGTGCTGGGAACCGAACCCAGGTCCTCTGGAAGAGCAGCAAGAGTTCGTCACACTGAGTCATCTCTCCAAATTTTCTTCTTTAAGAAATTAATAAAACAAGCAGACAAATAGCCAAACAAACTCTAGCCAGCATTGGTGGCTTATGTCTTTATCTCAACGCTCACAGAGGCTCTCTGTGAGTTCAAGGCCAGCCTGGTTTACAGAGTGAGTTCCAGGACATCCAGGGCTATACAGAGAAACCTTGTCTCAAAAAAACCAAAGCTAGGGCTGGGCAGATGACTCAGAGGTTAAGAGCACTTCCTGCTCTTCCAGAGGTCCTGAGTTCAATTCCCAGCAACCACATGGTGGCTCACAACCATCTGTAATGAGATCTGGTGCCCTCTTCTGGATAGCAGGCATACATGTAGACAGAATATTGTTTACATAATAAATAAATAAAATCTTTAAAAAAAAGTTAAAACAACAACAAAAAAAAACCCTCTGTAGCTGAGAGTCTGGCATGTAAATGGTGTGTGCTCTCAGCCTTAAGAAGGCCGAGGTCAGAGGGTCACAGTTTTGCAGGCAGCTTGGTCCACAAAGCAAGACCTTACCTCAAAACAAAACAGCAAACTGATCAGTCAAGGGGAAAGTGGGCTATAAACAGATTCTTATTATCAGTGAAAAAGAGACCGTGCCTGTAGATCCAGCAGAGGCTAAGGTGAAACACATGAAGCTGATGACTTTGGAAACCTAGATGGCACAGACCATTTTCTAGAATTCTCTCCCTAGATTCCTAAAGCTGGAAGCCGGGACGCGAGGGTGTGAGGTGAGTGCTCTGTCACTGAGCGGCGTTCCCAGCTGCCAGGGCATTCTTGTTTAAGACAGGAACAATGCCCACTATCACCATTTCTGTTTAATGTACACTTGAGGTTTTGGTTATCCAGTAAGACAAGAAAAAATAAAGACATATGTTATTAGGAGGGAATTGTTGGTGGGCAATATTTCTTCTTTTTACATTATTTATTTTGTGTGTATGGGGTGTGTCTTAGTTAGGGTATCTATTGCTGTGATGAAACACCATAACCACAAAGCAAGTTGTGGAGGAAAGTGTTTGTTTGGCTTCCACTTCCATGTCACTGTCCACATCAAAGGAAGTCGGCAGGAACCTGGTGGCAGGAGCTGGTGCAGAGGTGCTGCTTCCTGGCTTGCTCACTGTGGAAGCAGAAATGACACTCGTGACAAGGAGCTGGCTCGCTGGGTAAAGCGTTCGCTATGCAAGCATAAAGACTGGAGTTCAGATCCTCAGCAGGTGTGGAAAAGCCTGACGTGTGTGATATCCACCCATAATCCCAGGATTTAGGAGACAGACAGGAGACCCCGAGCGCAAGCTAGACAGACAGCAGGAATTGCCAGGCTGGGTTCAGAGAGCCCTTGCATCAACAAATACAAGTGGAGAGTGAGCAAGAAAGACGCCCAACTTTGGACTTCCATACATGCACAAATATGCACACATACCTTCACACGCATGTATCCACACACAGGTGAACATGTACCATGGCCTGTCTTCTGATTTCGGCTTTTATCTGTGTGTATGTCGTAGTTTCTATTGCTGTGATGAAGATCATGGCCAAAAGCATCTTGGAGAGGAAAGGGTTTATTTTATTTCATATCCCGTGCTTTGTTTTCCGATTTCATCTCTTATCTGTGTGTCTTAGTTTGTTTTCCATTGCTGTGATGGAGATCATGGTGAAAACATCTCGGAGAGGAAAGGGTTATTTTATCTTATAACTCCCAGGCCACTGAAGGAAGTCAGGGAAAGAACCTGGAGGCAGGAGCTGAAGTACAGACCACAGAGGAGTGCTTACTGGCTGTGTTCTATCTCAGTTACTTTTTTATTGCCCTGAAGACACTATGACCAAGGCAGCTTATAGAAGAAAATATTTATTTGGCGTTTACAGTTGCAGAGGGTGAGCCATGACCATCAAGGCAAGGAGCCTGGCAGCAAGCAGGAAGACTGGAGTAGTAACTGAGAGTCCTACATCCTGATTTATAAGCAGGAAGCAGAGAGAGAGAGAGAGAGAGAGAGAGAGAGAGAGAGAGAGAGACTGAACTGGATGCCACACCTCCTTTAACAAGGCCACACCTTCTAATCCTTCCCAAAGAGTTCCACCAGCTAGGGCCTAAGGGGGGCACACCCATTCAAGCCACCACACTCTCTGCTTTGTTCAACACGCTTTTATACAGCTCAGGACCACTGCCCAGGACTGGCACTGCCCACTGAGAGCTCGGTCATCCAATATCAATCAATCTTTTTTTTTTTTTTTTTCTTTTGGTTTTTCGAGACAGGGTTTCTCTGTAGCTTTGGTGCCTATCCTGGAACTAGCTCTTGTAGACCAGGCTGGCCTTGAACTCACAGAGATCTGCCTGCCTCTGCCTCCCGAGTGCTGGGATTAAAGGCGTGCGCCACCACCGCCCGGCATCCCATATCAATCTTTAGTGGGAAAATTCCCCACTGGCATACCTATTGGCCAGTCTAATGGGAGCATTTTTCACCTGAGGGTCCCTTTTCTCAAATGACTCTATCTTGTATCAAGTTGATTAAACTAACCAGAGCAATGTATATGTAGTTCAATCTAGATTCTGTTAGGTTTCTTGGGGAGAAAATGTGGTATTGGCCTTTTCTGCTCTCCATCCTGTATATGACAGGGTCTTACTATGCAACTCTGGCTGTCCTGGAACTTACTCTGTAAACCAGGCTGTCCTGGAACTCACAGAGATCCACCTATCTCTACCTCCTGAGTGCTGGGGTTAAAGGCCATGTACCCTATATATAATTTTTTAATGTTTCCTTATTTTATTTTATGTGTGTGAGTGTTTTCCCTGCATGTATGTGTGTGCACCACAAGCATCCCTGATGCCTGTGGAGCTCAGAAGAGAACATTGGATCCCCTGGAACTGGAGTTATAGACACTTGTGAGTAGCAATGTGGGAATTGAACCCAGCCCTCTGCAAGAGCGGCCAGTGCTCTGAACCACTGAGCCAGCTCTCCAGCTCTTTTTGAAGTTTTTTGGTCAGTCTGTTCTCTCCCCCTCTGCCTCCCCTCCCCCTTTGTCCTTCCCTCCTGTCTTCTTCCTCCTCCTCCTCCTTCCCCATCCCCCTTTCCCCTCCTCTCCTCCTGTCTTCCTCCTCCTCCTCCTCCCACACCCCCTTCCCCCCTTCTCCCCTCTCCCTCCCCTCCTGTCTTCCCCCTCTCCCCTTCCCCTCCCTGTCCCCCTCCCCCTTCTTCCCCCTCCCTCTCCCTGCCCCCTCCTCCCCTTCCCCTTCCCTCCTGTCTTTCTCCTCCCCCTCCCCCTCCCCTCTGTCTTCCCCTCCTCCCCTCCCCCTCCCCTCCCCCTCCCCTCCCCCACCTGTTTTCCTCTTCTTTCCCCTCCCCATCCCCTTTCTCCCTCCTTCCCCTCCTTCTCCCTGCCCCCTCCTCCCCTCCCCCTTCCCTCTCCTTCTGTCTTCCCCTCCTCCCCTCCCCCTCACTTTCCCCTCCCCTCCTGTCTTCCCCCTCCCCCTCTCTCTCCACTCCCTCCCCATCCCCTCCCCTCTCCTCCTCCCCTCTCCCTCCTCCTCCCCTCCCTGCTCCCCTCATGTAGCTCCTATCATTTTACCTTCTAGTCACCAGCTCTTGTTTTGCCTCATCCTGGGATTAAGTTTATCTGCTGAGATTTTGGTTATTGTATTTTTCTCTATTTTGAAATGTCTGTTTAAAAGTATTTTAAATCTTTGTAAGCTTTCCCTGCAGCTTTCTGTGCCTCTAATGGAAGTTCCTATTTCTCATTCACTTTAAGGTGTCTGCAGTTCGCACTTGCTCAGGGCTGCAGCAAACCGTGTGCCAGGTAGTGTGACGTCATGCTGTTTCTATTCGGTTTGAGAGTTTCTGGGTTCTGGGTCTGATGAGTTTCATTGGAAACCTGGATATTTTCTTCTTTCTTTTAACTATATGACTGGATTTGAAATCTTTATTTATTTCATGTCCATGGGTGATTTGTCTGCATGTCTGTCTCTGCATCATTCGCATGCCTAGTGCCTGCAGAGGCCAGAAGAGGGCATCAGATTCCTTAGAACTGGAGTTGAGAACATCTGGGAGCTGCCATATATGAACCTAGGTCCTCTGCGAGAACAACCAGAGCGCTTATCGCCTGAGTCATCTCCCAGCCCTGTGACTGGCTTTGTGCTTCCTGCCTTTTGTGACACTGCTGCGGCAGAGGAAGAATGTGAAAGTACAAGTCCAGGTTCTTTTTTATAGAAAGGCAGACCGCCACACACAGCGCCTCATTTGGATGTGTCTGGAGTCTTGGAAGCTTGAACAGCTTACGTTCTCGTACAAATGGACCTTGAGAGCTTGTTTGGAGGTTCCAGCAGGGGAGCATAGCTACTTGTATACCCTTGACCAAAGACCAATCCTCCTCTTTTCGGGGAAGGTCGTCCTCTTCGACTGAGCGCGCAGCTTCAGGAGGAACTCACATGGAGTGGTGAGGGAGGAAGGGGACACCTGCCTAGCCAGCCAGATCAGCGGAATCAACCCTGGCGATCACTGGGGTGACAGATGTTGCAGCCAGATTGCCCTCACATCCCAAGTCCAGGTTCTTAAGGTAACAGTACCTCATTTTACTGTTGGTGCTGGCTCATACTTCCCACTGATATAGCCCTGTGTGTGGCCATTGCCCTGGGAAAGAGCTGACTCCTCCCTTGACTTCTTCTGACTTACCCCAGTGGATAGAGAAAGGGAGAGTCATAATCCTGCTGCGTAAGCATAGATGTCTAAACTTCTCAAGTGATCTCCACTGGTGTCCAGGCTGGGCATGAGAGGGAGCCATTCCTTTACTTCCTGGACAGTGAAACAGGCTGCCTGCTCTCTCTTCTGTAATACCACGGGGGGGGGGGGGGGGTACTGAGGTAGCTTACCAGGAAGTCGGGATTATCTATTCCTCTTTGGTTGGTGTGTGTGGGTGTGTGTGGGTGTAGAGGAGTTACTTCAGTCACAATAGAGAAGTTGTCCTTTGAAGGCCGCCACAGACCGGCTCAGGGGAGCCACTCAGACCGTGGGAGAAGCAGGGTAACAGGAAGGCACAAGTTCGGCTAATGACAGACAGACACAACACACAAGAGAGTGGTTGGAGGGTTGGAGAGGTGGCTCAGTGGTTAAGAGCACTGACTGCTCTACCAACTGAGCTAGCCAGGCCATGCCACGTGGTATGGGACAATGGTCTGTATTCTGTCAATTATATTTTAAATAAACACTGATTGGCCAGTAGCCAGGCAGGAAGTATAGGTGGGATAACTAGACAGGAAGTAGAAGTGGGTCAATGAGAACAGGAGAATTCAGGGAAGAAGGAGTCCTAGTCTGCAGTCCTGACCCATCCAAAGAAGAAGCAAGATGTGACTGCCTCGCCAGATAAGGTACCGAGCCATGTGGTTAACACAGACAAGAATAATGGGCTAATATAGGTTATGAGTTAATAAGAAGCCTGAGCTAGTGGGCCAATCCGTTTATAACTAATGTAGACTCTGTATGATTTCTTTGGGACTTAACAATTGCAGGAACCAGGCAGGACAAAAACCTTAGACAACAAATGGCACCCAATGGACAACTGCATCCACATAAAGCCCGAGAAAGCTTGGGAACTGATTCTAGACATAAAATAATAGAGTCAAGCATGGTTTACTGATAGCAGCACTTTCTCAGGTGGGCTCTGCTTGCTAGAAGCAAATGCATCACATTTAAGAGAGGCTTTCTAACTCAACTTTAGCACAAACTCTGACTCTTTTAGGCAGGCGGCCCTGCATTTGAGTGTGGTTTGTGAGCACAGTGCTGCAGCTTGCTTGTTAGTAGGGACCTTGAAATGCCATAAAGTTGTGGCAGTAAACATGGTTACAGTCGATCCTCCGCCATGAGGCTTGAATCTCAGAAAGCTAAGGAATGGGCTGAATCTAGCCAGCAAAGCCATGGCTTTAATCCTACTCATATTGCTTAGCAAATTAAAGACTCATGTGGTCAGAAAAAGAGAGAGATATACAGTAAAGATAGATTCAAAGATGAAAAAAACCTCTAAATGGTTTACTGTGTTTAAAAATATATGTAGGCTTGGGAGAAGAAAGAAAAAAAGAGAGTAGTTGGGTGTGGTGGCACACACCTTTAATCCCAACACTTGGGAGTTGGAGGCAGGCAGACCTCTCTGAATTCAAGGTGTGGTGGCACACACCTTTAATCCCAGCACTTGGAAGGTAGAAGCAGGTGAATCTCTGTGAGTTCAAGGACAGTCTGGTCTACAGAGGGAGTTCCAGGATAGCCAAAGATACACAGAGAACCTGTCTCAAAAAGCCAAAAATTAAAAGTAAAAATAAAAGAAATAGAGGTTAAAAATAAAGCCACATAAAGATGAAAAATATACAGAGTCTGAATACTGTATATTATTATGTTGTCTTTGAATTACTTGACAGCTGAGGAAGGAGCAACAGCTGCTAAAAGACATTTAAATATAAATGCTGCTGGATTAATAAAACATAAATATTTTGAAAGTACCTTGACTTCAAAATTGAAGTCAAAAGGTATGTTACTTTGGAAAAGAGGATTTGCTTTTGTTTCCACAGGAAATCAAAGGCTGTGGATTCATTCTGAATTACAAAAAATCAGGTTTGATCAAGGAAGACTACCTGAGAAATCTCTGGTAGGAACAGATGGCCCAGATGTCTGAGTTCTACATCCAGAACAGATTCAAGACTGCTGCCTGAGATGATCAAGCCTCAGCATACTCCAGTCAGGACTTGATCATAATTCTAAATTTTCTTTAAGTCCCCATAAGATTATCAGTGCCCCAAGCCAGGAGGAAGTAGCCTGGAAAACTACGCCCACATTCCCCAAAAATGGACTATGGATAATGGTCAGGAGAAAAGCTAAACAAAGGAAATTAGATTCAGAGTTCTTGGTTTTTTTTTTTTTTTTTTTGAGGGGGAAGTGGTGTCAATTATATTTCAAATAAATGATTGGTCAGTATCTAGGCAGGAAGTATAGGTGGGACAACTAGACAAGAAGTAGAGGTGGGCCAATGAGAACAGGAGAATTCAGGGAAGAAGGAAGTCCTAGTCTGCAGTCCTGACCCATCCAAAGAAGAAGCAAGATGTGACTGCCTTGCCAAATAAGGTACCGAGCCACGTGGTTAACACAGACAAGAATAATGGGCTAATATAAGTTATAAGAGTTAATAAGAAGCCTGAGTTAATGGGCCAATCAGTTTATAACTAATGTAGACCTCTGTGTGATTTCTTTGAGACTTAATGATTGCAGGAACCAGGCAGGACAGAAAACCTGACAATATCTGCCTCAAGCCGGATGTGGGAATTTGAATGTAACTGACCCCATAATCTCATAGAGAGTGATACTATTAGGAGGTGTGGCTTTGTTGGAGTGGGTGTGGCTTTGTTGGAGGAAGTATGTCACTGTGTGACCGGGCTTTGAGGTTTCCTATGCTCAGGATACTGCCCCATATTATAGTCAACTTCCTGTTGCCGGCAAGATGTAGTGCTCTCAGCTCCAGCGCCATGCCTGCCTGCATGCTACCGTGTTCTCCGTCATGATGATAATAAACCTCTGAAACTGTAAGATGACACCCCAATTAAATGTTTTCCTTATAAGAGTTGCCGAGAACATGGTGTCTCTTCACAGCAACAGAAAACCCTAAGACACCTGACCCCCTGAGTTTGATCCCTGGGACCCCCATGGTGGAAAGAGAGAACTGATTCCCTGAGACTCCCCTCTGACTTCCATATATTCACTTTGGCATATGCCTACCACAACTCCATCGGATATAGATAAATGTAATGTTTAAGAAAGAGTTCAGATGCAGCCTTGTTGTGTGTCTTGTCTCGTCCATTACTTTAGTGCATATTTACTGAGGACATAGTGTGCACCAGGATTTTCTAGAACACATTCGAGAGGAATCCTATAACAGTGGTTCTCAACCTTCTTAATGCTGCAACCCTTTAATACAGTTCCTCATGTTTTGGTGGCCCCCCCAATCATAAAATTATTTTTTTTTTTGCTATTTTATAACTGTAGTTTTACTACTGTTATAAGTCACAATGTAAATATCTGATATGCAGGTATCTGGTACTTGACTTCAACCCACAGGTTGAAAACCACTGTTCTAGAGAGTGACTAAGGCAGAGGTCCAGCTTTGGGGGTCTGAGCACATTGTTGGTCCCCAAAACTGTGGAACTGGGTACAGGCTGGGCAAGCAGGTGATGAGGAAAAGTGCCAAGAGTATCTGAAGGCAGAGTGGAGCAGGTGTGGTGGTGCATGCCTTCAGTACAGCACTCAGGAGGCAGAAGTGGGTGGATCTCTATGAGTCTGAGGTTTGAGAACAGCCTGGTTCACATAGCGAGTTCCAAACCAGCCAGAGCAGAGACTGGTCTCAGATCCATCAATCAATCATCAAAGCATCAATCAATAAATAAGGGGGGCATGGATGGGAACTGGGTGGTAAATTTAGGTCAGAGACTTGACTGTGGGACTGTGAGGGTCACTGCTGCTTCTGTGCAGACCTGGGGGATGGAAGACACCGGAGAACACTTATTCTGGAGCAGAGAAGGGCTGTGGTAGAGGCTGATGTGGGATCAAATCAGGTCTTGTGTGTACATACTCACATGTGTGCATATCTTTGGGTTTAACCAGGCCTGTAGTTTCCCTGGTGAGGAAGTGGGAAGCCCAGCTCAAGCTGGGTGTGTGTACAGGGCCTCAGGCAGTGGTTAGCATACAGGACTTTCTGTTCATACCCTAAGGTATTCCTCCCTAAGGTGTGTCAGCAGGAAGCCGCCAGGTCCAAGAGTGCTGGTGAACCTCTGCTTTGTCTGTGGAGGGCTTGTGGGGACACACCTGTAGCGGCCTCTCTGGCCCTCCTTTTCTCCTTCTGAGCTGCCTTCTGGCCCCAGACACACTCTCTCTGGGTCCAAACTGCTGGATGGAGTGGAGCAGAACTCAGGGAAACAGGCTTGCTGCTCCTGCTCCAAAACCATTGAAAGGGCCCCACTTTAAGAATCTTTTAGGGAATTAGGGCATTGTCAACCTGTCTGGCTACTTCCTGCTGAGCGGGGGCGCTGCATTCTTGGGGATATTTTACATCAACATTTCAGGGAGTCTCAGTAATTCAAACCACATAAATTTGCAATGAATCCACAGGTTCTCCTCCTCTGTGAAGACAAAAACAGAACCTCTTTTCCAAAGTATCAAATCCTTAGGCCCATATTTTAAAGTCAAAATACCTTTCTTAGCAATTCCCAGATCAAACGTCTTTCTCCAGTCCAAACACAAAAGACAACACAATCAACACAATAATATATATCTACACATTGTATCTTTTGAAGCCCTCAATTCACCTTCCTGCCTCCTCTTTATTTCTTCCCTACTGGCCAGTCTGCCAGAGGGTGCCCCTCAGAGCATCTCTGGGGATGAATAAACACATACTCCTTTTAATCTGACTTGACTTGTTCCCAGTCTGGAACATTTAAACCCCCTCCTGCACAAAATCTTTGGCTGTCTTCCTTGTTACTTCCATGCCTTGTTCCTTTAAGAGTTTCAGATGCTTTTTGAGGCCTTTCAAGTCACCCTCCTGCCTCTTTATACTTGCTTATCTTTTGGAGGATGTCCCTCAGAGTTATCTCTAGGGATAAAAAATAAAAACACTTTACCTTCCTCAATACACTCCTCGATTTAGCTGGTGGCTGGAGCGACCCCGTTCACGTATCCCCACTTTCCAGATCTCGGTGGAATCTCCACTTGCTGCAGCCAGCGCAGCCTGGATAGCCGAGACTGGTGGGGGGTGCCGGGATTGAGACACGGAGGCTTCTTTTCAGGTGGAAGAACAGCAACCTTTATTTTACCCAGCAACCTTTTATACCTCTACTCCTTCTGTGGAGACCCACTGGCCAGAAAGAACACAAACATCCTTGTCAATTACAGACCACAAGGACGTTCCCCTGCTGGTCAGGGGGAGTGAGGGCAGCTGGATCACAACACTTCTTTGCATTGCAAGAGGAAGGAGAGTTTGCTGCTGCCTCTAAGCCACAGGAGATGATCCAATGTGATGCCTCCTCTCTTTCTCCGCAGGCTTTGGAGATTAGCCAGAACAGAGGTGAGAGCCTGAGCGCGCCCACACAGCTCCTGTATTCTCGTCCCACTTGGGTATGGCTTCCTCAGAAGCCCCTTCAGCTTTGCTTCCTATTGAGAGTCTAGAAATGTCCCTTCCCCTTTTCCTTCTGTTGGGGTGTTTTTCTAACTCACTTGAGGATGTGGGGGCTGGGAAGTGGAAGGCTATATCTTCTCAGTTCACCCTAGGCAACCTTGGAGCAGGCTGAGGCCACCTGGGGAGTCCTGCACCCCTATCGTGCAGTTCTGACCTCTTTCTAAAGTGCACAAGGCTCTCAGGCCTAAGGGGTCCACTCTGGTCTTGTCCTCCAGATGAGAAAACAGGGAAGCCCTTGAGGTTCCTATGGAATGAGAGAACACAGGAACATAGATAGAAGGCTTGACAAGTCAAATGGTGATAGCAGGCTGCGTTCTACCCGGAGTGTGGGACAGGATGAAGTCTAACAACTCCTGCAACTGACCTGTGGGGTCACCAACCATGGGTCCAGGAGAGCCTGTGACAGACCCTTCTCTGGACTGCACAGCACATCTGTTTGGTTTTTTTTTTAATTTATTTTTATTTTTGCCATGGACACTATTCCTAACCTCAGGGAAGCTAGAATAGGGTCTAGCAGGCATCTTCGAAGAAGCAGGTTTTTTTTCTTAATTACCATGTGTGACCTAAGCAGGCCCTGGGAACTAGAGTGGCAGAAGGCTGGAGAGAACAGGAGCCCAGGAGTTGGGGGTGGGAGTCCTGTGTTGTTGGGCAATTCACAACTGAGTCATTCAGAAGGTCTCTGTCCCTGAAGCAGGCATAGCATTGTAAAATGAGAAAGGACTGTATTAGAAAAAAATCTTAATAAAAGAATTCACTTAGTGAGAACTCTTCCTTCAAGGGGCACCAGGATGTTCCTGTTTGCTGTGTTCTTCCCCTCCAGGGTCTCTCCCTGGCCCAGGCCTGCTTTTGTCTGCTATGCATTGTATTTCTTGGGCCTTGGTCCTGGTCAGCTTGGTGCAGCTGACCCCACAGTCACTTACCTCCTTTGCCCCTTCTCTCCTGACTTCTAGTTCCTTCCTGAAGCTGCTTCTAAGGGACCTGAATCGGCTAGCTTGAATCCAAGGTCTCTGTGGGGTCCAAAGAAGCAAGGATAGAAAGGAATGACTCTTCTATTAGCCTCTCCTGCACCCACATTGCCCTCATGTTGTGGGGCGCACCTGTTCCAAGTGTCATTGTAGACGCTCTGCCAGACAGAAGCCCCATGCTATAGGGCTGAGCCACCCAGGAAGGATTTCAGACCCTCCAAATAGAACTAGAACCTGCATATCTGCCAGAGCGTTTGTGGGCAGGGTAAATGCCAGTAGGCCAGACTTGTCTCTGCAGATGTCCTGTTATAGTAACAGTGCTAACCCATCCCAAGAGAACCTAAAGCTCCCCTGGACAAGACGAGATTCAAAGCAGGGATTGCATGGTGGTTCTGGGTCCACCACTGATGGGCCCATTGCCATGTTCGCCCCAGGAAGAAGGCACTAGAGCCAAGAGGACCACCAACCCACGTGTACCTCGGTGATGTGCATGGCTGAGAGTTGGTATGGGGAAAAGCAGTGTCTTGTTCCTTAGAGTTCCATCCCTTACAGAGAGCTGTTGTGCATAGGACCAAGTGGTATAACCTGCCTCTCTCCTTCCTTCCTATTGGCCGAGTGCTGGGTTAGATAAAGCAGGCTGCTGGGCTGTGGTTGTGTTTACTAGGCAGTCGACCACTGCTCCTGTGTTGTCCCTGAACAGCCTAGACAATGATGACTGGACCTTCCCACCTCTGTCTCAGCCATCCGTGTTGTCTTCCATCCTCTGGAACCTCTGGGGCACCGTCCTGGTAGGTTCCCCTCAGCTCTGCCCTCTTTGCCTTAGTAGCAGCCGTGCCGGTGGTAGAGTGCCCGCCTGAGTTGGGGCTTGTCACACTTGTTTCTGGAGCCTTCTAGAAACACAGAGGACCCCTCTTTTCTCTACCCCTTCTCAAGGTTGAGGGGGAGGAGGAAATATTGGTTTGGAGAACTGGGAAAAGTCGAGGGAGACACAGTCCTCCTAGAACGGAAAAGTGCCTTTTGAAGTGAGGAGTTCAGGCTACCTGAGAGATCAGTGGTTTTGTGGGAGCTCCCCCCAGTGGTCAGGAGCTCCACCCAGAGGGCATCGTGGGTCATTGCATGAAAAAGAGGTCTGCTGCCAGGCCTCTTGACCTTCTGGTTCTGGATATTGGAAGGTGGCCCAGAAGGGAGCCTCCTGATCCAAAGAGCAGTTGCCAGGAGAGCCAGAGAGCCTGGCCCAGTTGCATACTGGCTTCTTCAGTAGACCGAGAAAGCCACTCCAGGGGATGACTTTCTTCCTTCTGTGGGTGGAAAAGGCAGGGTCAGAAAAGTGAAAGGGCCTTCCTGGTATTGCATAGCATGACAATGGCATCCTGGAGGAGGTTCCTTTGCCCTAGTCAGACCTGGTATCACTCATACTAACAGCCCCAGAGTTTGAAGGTGGGAGGAAAGGCAGGGCTGAGTTCTGGAGAAACCTCTTGGAGAAAGGTGGTTTTTTTTTTTTTTTTTGGACAGTCTTTCAACAAGTAAATGCTCACTTACCATGGCAAAAACTTCATTTTATCACCACAGAATTTCCCACTAGAGAACAGAACCTAGGACCCTGTAATTGTTTGAAAAGCAATCACAGGGCTGCCTCTTTTCATACAAGTTCCTACCTTGCCCCAACCCCCTGCTTCCCACTGCCTCAGCTTTCATCATCTTCCTCCCGGAGCTGGGAGTTAGCAGACACTAGCAGAGACTTGTTGGAGAAGCTGGTCTGCCGCCAGAGCCTGCTCCCTGTGGCCTCCGCCTTCTGCTTCCCTCCTCTGCCACCACCTGCCCTAAGTTTTGTGGTGTATTGTTTTGCAGACATTTTGAATTCACACCAGGTGTCCATTAAATCCCCAAGGAAAAATCACTGACTGTCCCTCTGCTAGAGTTCTGTGGATCTCCCTGAAATCTTAGATGAAGCAAGCTGAACATGGGCCAGGAGTTGGGGACTAGATGGGGTACCCTGCCATCTCTCCGACTTTGCTTCCAGCTGTACATCCTTGGGCTTGAAGCGTTTAATGGGACATGCTGGGAACATCCAGCTGATTTGTCTGTCTGCACTGCCCGAGTGCCATCCGTTCTTGGGGCCTCAGCACTGAATTGCTTTCCATTTTGCCTTCGACTTATCTTTCCAAAGGGTGAAGTTTTGTTTGCCAGGTGTCTTTAGCTTACTAAACTGGCATAAACGTTTGAACTCAAACCAGTAAGCTTCCATTAGGTTAGAAGCCTGAGGCAGCCAAGCATATTTTCCCCTCTTCTTTGTATCCCAGGGCAGACTCATGGAGGACGGAAGAGCCCCTGCCTGTTTCTTGGTGTTACTTGTAGAAACAGGTAGAACAGTGAGCCATCACCCTACAAATAAAGGTCGCCATGTCTCCCATGTTTAGGGTGACTGACTTTCTCCTGGTCATTGCCTGCTGCCCTATTCTGCCCTCTCAGCGCTGCATGGAGACTGGGAAGTGGCTGTGAGCCTCCCACTCACTCAGTTCCCGGGCTGTGGGCTCCAAGCCAGGAAACCCTACGTGGGTCAGAGATCCACATTCTTCGCCTTTTCTACTGCAAAGAAATCTGCCCTCTGTGATATGGCCTCATTTTTAAATTCAGTGGAACTTTATGAGAAGCCTAAACTTAAACTTTATCATAAAAGGTTTGAGATGGCCGGGCGATGGTGGCGCACGCCTTTAATCCCAGCACTCGGGAGGCAGAGGCAGGTGGATCTCTGTGAGTTCGAGACCAGCCTGGTCTACAGAGCTAGTTCCAGGACAGGCTCCAAAGCCACAGAGAAACCCTGTCTCGAAAAACCAAAAAAAAAGAAAAAAAAAAAAAGGTTTGAGAAGAAAAATGGAGGGGTGTCAGGAGTTGATGTCACAGTTCACAGACCTGACATTTACCTTAATGTCAAGTGGATATGAACCCTTTTTTTTTTCAAGACAGGGTTTCTCTGTAGCTTTGGTGCCGGTCCCGGAACTAGCTCTTGTAGACCGGGCTGGCCTCGAACTCCCAGAGATCCGCCTGCCTCTGCCTCCCGAGTGCTGGGATTAAAGGCGTGCGCCACCACCGCCCGGCATGAACCCATTTTAATAAGTTTATTAGAGCCAAACTATTTAAATAACTTTATTTGATTCATCCTTTGGTAGATGAGAAAAATACATTACAAAATACATTATACAGAGGACAGCTCACAGTACACATTACTAAAAACACAATCTACAAGCCAGTCAGGGCTGGCATTAAGTTCAGAAGGAAGCCACACAGGCTACGAGTTGGATTTCAGGTCCATGGAGTGACTTTTCCCCTTGTATCCCCTCTGTCTCAGACTCACTGTGTATTAGCACCCCTAATCTGGTGGGTGTAGGCAGAGTTAGAGCAGCATCAAGTAGGACTGGTGAACTCTCCATCCACCTAAAGCAGCAAGACATTCAAATTTCTAGAAGAAAAGGGGGGGGGGGCAAGGGAGGGTAACCAAATTAAAATGCCCATCTCAAAAGCATAAAAACCATCCCAGAGCTGGGTTTTCTAAACCCTGGGACCTTGCTTAGCTAGCTGTCCCTTGCCTCTGTCACGTCAGCAGGCGGGTGGTCCCACAGCAAGCTCATTCACAGGGAGATGCAGGCTTCGGTGCCACGTAGGGAGCAGTCTCACAACAGCAGGTCCATCCAACACAGTGCACAGTGCCCATTTCTGGCTCTGCAGACTTCTCCCTTCCGTGCTTCCTGGGGCTGAGCCGAGGACCCACCACACAACACAACCACATGGAGCTAGCTGTTTCCAGGTGACCCACAGCTTGGGAATGGCTAGAACCATCAATCCGAAGTTCATGTCTTTTCTTAGCTCACCTAATGAAGCAGATGAGAGGTGAGCAGAGACCACACGGGAAGGCAGGGAACAAAGGAATTACAGCCACTCAGCAGGTTGCTGGGATTAGAGAAAACCTCATACATCCAGGAGCCTGGGCCCCACCCCTCTCATCTTAAAAGGAGTTTATGAAGCAGCTATTCGAGTCTCATCTTTTTCTTGGAAATTTCAAAATGGAGATTAGTACAAAGTAGCAGTAACAATCAGGTTGTTTCTGGGCCTCTGCACTGTAGTTCAGCAGGCCAGACTCTTCCAAGGAATGAATAGAGGTGCCGGTTGCTCTGGAGGCCTTCAGGAGCCACCTAGGGTCAGATCAGGCAAGTGCTTCCTTCAGCTTGGTATTTCTCTTGTGCTAGCAGGAAAATGGAGCCTCTCTGCAGCTTCTCCTTGCTACCAAAGCATGGTGGGCCTGGCACCCCTTCCCCCTCCCCAGCAGTCGGGATGTGGGAATAAGAATAAGGATGAGTCAAGACCAGCATCTTCAAATTAACAAACTGTAATTGTTTTCCCAAAGATACATTTTTTTTTTCATACACATCCATCATACACTGTAACCAAAAAAAGCAGTGTACATGAAATAAGAGAAAATAAATTAAAAACCCATAGCATAGGTAAGGAGGCTCTAGTCTGGAGCACAGCTGAGTTTCCAGCAATATAAGGAGGCTTGAGAGTTTCTTTATAAGAATGCCTGCTAGCAAGGGTTCCAGCAAGGTGGTTGGTTTGTAGTCAGTCTTGAGTACTTGAAACAGTTCAGTGTGTTGTTTGTTGTTTTTCCTTAGCGTTTAGAATAGCCATCATTGTCCTGCAATAGGCAGAGCTATCACGTCCAGGAAAAATGAGGGAGGGAACCAGAGGCAGCGTGAAATCCAAATACAGCATTCAAAGGTAATTGGTCCAGTGGTGCCTGGGGGAGGAGGAAGGGGATGATACTCCAGGGTTAGCCATCTTCTTTTGGGGGTGTGTACCAGCCTGCACAAAAAAACACAAACCAGCACAGTGAAAGGGCAGGCCCAGGTCAACTTTGCCCAACCCAATCCCTGAGGACATCTCTATGATTTCAGGAAAGCAGATCCTAGGAAGGATGTCCGGTCCCCACAGTGGGGACACAGGTGTAGGGAAGCCGAGGATACTTACCCGGAGGTTGTTTATTGTAAGGGAGAGAGAATGGTGAGCCCACCCAGAAGTAACCGGAATTAGATGACAGGACCCAGTCTACCTTAGACACTCCCGCCCCCGCCCGGTACTTCTCGGGGAAAAGAGTGAGGTTAGCCACCTTCAGACTTCTAGAGAACTGGGCAGATGCTGGATCAATGGACAGTAAAGCTCAGAAACCAAAGGTTCTTGTACTTGACTGGCGTGGGGCCAGGGCCTGCACTGCACGGGGCTGGCTCTTCTGGGCCAGGTTCCAACCTCACCGTTTTTTTCGTGGATCTGCACCAAAGACTTGTAGGATTGCTGTGCTCTTGTTAGGCTGTACTGAGACTGGGGAGAGAGTCGCCAGTCAGATCATGGCCAGCTGCAGCCTACTGTCCCTCTTCTGCAGGCTGTCACCCAGGGAACCAAGAGTCCCAGCTTCCAGCACCAAGCCTCTCTGCCTGGGAAGGCCCTGAGGACACACCACATACAACTTCCCTTTCCAGACCCCAGCCCACACCAACATCTGTGGATGCCCTTGAGGCCAAGGCCCTCCCTCCATTTCAGAGGCTTTATCCTCTGTCTCTCAAAGGCAACTTTAGCTTGCTAGTGGCCCAAGCTGTACTTGGCTCTCCATGGTCCCAGGGCCCTTACTTTGTTGGCTCCAAACTGCACCCGTGCCTTTCCCTTCACCAGCGTGGCACTGATCTGCATGATCACGGACTCTATGGAGTAGGCACTGCTCCAGCCCTGGGGCACAGCAGGGACAAAGCAGGAAGTCAGGAAACAGCTTCCTTAGAAACCTTCAGCACCTTTCCCCACAAGAGGATGCCTTTACAGAAGGGCCCTTTACTCCCAGCACAGTCACCACCTGTCCACCTAAGTTCCTGGGTACAGGCTCTGCCTAGTGTAATGAAAGGGCCATATTATGGCTATGACTTGTCCCCCCACCCCAATGGTAAGAGCTCAGCCAGCCCCACCCAGGCCAATGGCCAAGAGTGAAACAGGCTCACTCACCTGCTTGGTGAGAAGTTCCATGCAGATGGCACCTCCACCCAGAACATACCTGTAAGAAGAAGGGTTAGTCAGCTGTGCCTGGCCACAAGTCCAGTCCCTTCTTCACCTGCTGCATCACAAATGGCCTATTCCCTTTGCCCAGTCACTCACCCTCCAGAGAGGACTGGAGACACAACCCTGACGAACGGTGGGTCAAAGGGGAAGTTATCCTGAGAAAGAGGCAGACAGCAGTCAGGGAAGAGAGGCCTGCACTCTCATAAGACTCAAAGCAGGCAGGGAAGGCTCAGTCAGGAAGAGAGCACTGGGACCAAGCCATCTTACTTTAAAGGAGAAGTTAAGTAAGATGAAGTCTGCTCCCTCCTTCTCCTTCAGGATCTGAAGATCATTGTGCAAAGCGCTGTCCTGGTCAACTCTACAAAGCAACGAATCTGGGCTCAGACTGCTGGGTCCTGACTGAGCAGCCTCCTATGGGCCCCATTGCCCACACCTGCTCCTGGGACCCTGCAACCAACACATTGGATGGGACACAAGTGCCCCTGAGGTTCCAGTCACTCCACTTTCTCATCCCAGAGCTGCCACTCACTTGAGGAGTTTGACATTCCAGTCATACAGACTGTCATTCACGAGTTCGACTGCATAGTTTCCTGGAAGGAAAGGAAGTATCAGTAAGATGGGTCTGGACCAAAAGGTAGAGCCTTCCCTTCCCAAGAAAAAGACTCAACCGGGACAATGGTGGCGCACGCCTTTACTCCCAGCACTTGGGAGGCAGAGGCAGGCAGATTTATGGAGTTTCAAGGCTAGCCTGATCTACAGAGCTAGTTCCAGGATAGCTAAGGCTACACAGAGAAACCCTGTCTCAAAAAATGAAAAAGGGGAGGAAAAAAAAAAGGCTCAAAGGGTCCAGGTTTGTCTCTGGATATGTGACAACCCATGCCTCAAGGAGCTCCAATCCCAGTCTGAAACTTTTATAAGCATTTGTGTGATCTAGAAATTCTCAGGGCTTCTTGTCAGCTTCATACTGCATCCTTTAAAAAACAATTACATGAATTTGCTTATTTCTGTGTGTGTGTGCAAGTGCCATCCATGCAAGTAGCAGTTCTCTCCGTCATGTGGGTATCAGAGACTGAACTCAGGTCCTAAAACTCGGTGCAAGTGGTTTTATCCACCAAGCCATCTTCCGGCTCATACCATGTCCTTTTTGAGGAACTCCTATGCCGCCCCTGGGCAAACTCACCACTTTTGAAACTCTGTGATCGGTATATATCCCTGAGCTCCTTCATCAGCCGGTCAGTGGCCTGCACCGAGCCAGACACTGCACCCTGGGAAGGAGAGCACACACGATTACTCCTTGATCTGGTGGGTAAACCTTAAGATAGTCTGGCATAGGGGGAGGATCCGAGAGATCCAACAAAGGAGGCAGCACTCCATACTGGTGCCGTGGCTGCTCCCCAGTCAGCACCCACCACCCTTCGCCTCACCTCTCTACAAGGCACGTACATTTAAGTAATCTTGCCTCTGGTTCTTTTTAATTTTCTCTAGGATGGCCAGGTTTTCTTTTCCAATGCCATCATCTTCAGATTTCTTGCCCTCTGCTGGCTCTTCCTCTTTCATTTCATAGTGATCTAGGTCTTCTGTATCCTGAGGTAGGCATGGGAGCAGAGGAACACCACAAAGGTAGTGGATAGACTTATCCTTTCTTTAGTCCCATTGTCCCAGAGCCCCAAGTCCCTGTGGCATTCTTGGTAATACATTTCCAGTTCTGGAAACAGCTTAGCCTCATTCCCTCCACAATCTACAGGCCAATGCAAGTTGGGTCTAGCTTTTTCAAATGGAGTCTCATATAGCCCAGACTGTCCTCAAACTCATCATATAGTGAGGCTAACCCCTGATCCTCCTGCTTCCACCTGTCACGTGTTAGGAATACAGGTGTGCACCTTTTATTATGAGATATATATATATATATATATACATATACATATATATATATAGCTTTCACTGTCCTAGACAGGCTAGATTGAAAGTTGGAGGGATTGTCCTGCTTCAGCCTCCTGAGTACTGGATTAAAAGTGTGTATCAATACATCTGGCTTCCCAAGGAAATTTTCTTCTCTTTCTCAATTCTCAAACCATAGCAGCAGAGCTACAAAGAGGACTGAGAAAGGGACTGTCTTCTGTTCCCTAGGAAGATCCTGCTTCAACTGTTCCTAAAATTTCCTTGGCAGCAGACACTTCTCAATTTCTAGGTGAAGGACCTTTGGCCTCCAGTGATTAAAAAGCTTGTTTATTAGGCTAGACTCTCAAACCGAGGAGTCCTTAGGACCTTAGGCCTAACAGAGTAGACTAAGAGCCAGCAAGTGGCTCAAAGGGTACAGGTGCTTGCCGCTAAGTCTGATAATTGTGTCTAATCCTTGGAACCTACACAGTAGCTAGAACTGACTCCTCCAAGTTGTCCTGACTTCCAACACACACACAACACATCTTAAAAATGTGAAGAGAAAACTAAATAATAAATTTCTTCTTCTCCTCCTACAATAGCAGGATCTGAATTGGGTCCCCAGAAGTACTCATTGCCAAGATGGAAATGAGGTGGCCCAAAGTAGGAGATGGCCAAAACCAACAACATAATTAGGTCCTTATTCACCTGGCTCTGAGTGAACAAGTGGCTCACCAAGCAGAGGCCACACAGAGGCAGCTTCAGCTCCATAGTCAGGTGCTGGGGGCGTGGTACAGAGGGTTGAACTGCCAGGAAGGACTGTTTCATGGCTCATCAGCCCACTGTGGGTCTGAAGATCAGTACAAAGTTACCAGATCTGGGTCCAAGGCTAGGAAACATGATCAGAGATACAGTACTACAAAAGGATATCCTGTAAAGTCCTGTACTAAGGGCAACACACACTAGCTTACTTTATTCCTTTATAACATTGAATTATCCTATCATTACCTTTATTTTATAGGAAAGTTGAGGTCTAGTGAATTAATTCTGATGACCATTCAAAGCAGATTTCACAGAAGTAAGGTTAAGTCCTATCTGGCTATGAAGCTCAACTTAACTATTGTTTATATTCTATCGAAGCACCTACAGTTAGACATGGTGGCACATGCCTGTAGTTCTAGCACTTGGGAGGTAGAGGCAAGAGGATCAATTCAAGCCATCCTTGACTACACAAGTGAGTTTGAGGCCAGCCTAGCTTATACAAGACCCTATCTGAAAACATAAACAAGAGTTACAAAGATGGCTCAGCGGTTAAGAGCACTGGCTGCTCTTCTAGGAAACTGGTTCCCACCACCCACATGGTGGCTTATAACCATTTATAATTCCAGTCCCAGGGGATCTGATGCCCTTTTCTGGACTCCACAGGCACTGCAGGTATGTAGTGCACAGACATTCATGCAGGGAAAATAGCCATGCATTTAAAAGTGAGAAAAATAAAGCATCTGTATTTTTAAAGATTCTCTCAAGTATATTATACATTATTATTTATTTACCACCTGAAACAACCCTGTAATATGTATCATAATCTTATTTTGGAGATGAAAAGGCTGTAGCTTAATAAGTGAAACTCTTCAAATAAGACAATCAGGGTGCAATTAGGGTCTGTCAAGACTCTTGAAGCCATCTAAGATGAGTTTGCCCAGTATTTGTTTGTTTTCAAAGAATGGACAATAGATGGCCATCTCCTTTACTCCAGGCCAGTCTTTATCCCACTGACACACTCCTTTCCCCAGTTGGGAGCTGGAGTTGTTTATATTGAATGACCCATACTAGAGATAAACACTTCCTGTCAATGCCATTTCAAGTGGTAAGCCTACCTCAGGCATCTCCTCATCTTCGTCTTCTGAAGATACTTCTTCCTGCGTGCACTACAGTGGAGAATAGGGCAAAGACCAAGATCAGAACCCAGTGGGTTGCTAGAATGCAGCCTGACCTACCCCTGACTCTGAAGGTCTGGAAGCTGGGCACTGTGCCCATAAAGATGCCAGTTTCTCTATCAGCCACAACTGAGTGGAAGCATGAGCCCAAGGGATGGATGACTTTGCTACCAGCCAATTATTCTCTTGCTACGACATGCCAGGAAAGAAAAGAAAAACAAAAAGAACTCATGGCTGCTCTTGTCATCTGTTCTGCAGATCCTAGCTCATCTTCTCTGAGAACCCCTCTAAGTGACAGTGCATTTCTGGTTCTAAACAAGGGGCCTGAGTTGCCAATAGTTATCAATTCCTATTGCTAAGATAATAGTAAACATGTCCTCCTCATCTCAACCTGAGGGATGCTGCCCCTGAGAATGAGTTCTGATAGGACAGAGCAGTGGGTAGTGCCTTATTTAGCTAGAGTCTCATCTGAAGAAGAAAGAAGCTGGGAATCACTGGAAGCAGTGGGAGTTGCAGGAGCAACCACAGTTCCATTTCAGTTATCAAGAATTTGTCGGGCGCTCTTTGGGATGACTGAACAACAGGACCCAAAGCCCAGTCCTCAGTTGCATACCTGATCCGCTGGCAAGGGCTGATCCAGCATTTCCACATCGGGATGCTGAGGGAGGTTGTAGAGTTTACACAGGTCAGAGATGATCCTCTTCAGATGCTGCAAGAGCTGGGGTGGGGACCACAGACACATCAAATACACCTCCCCTACTGCAATCTGGATTGCTGCATGGATGAGTTTTTAGCTCAGATCCCAAAATGGTGGCTGTTTTCTAATTGGATAGCCCTCACAGTTACAGGAATGACTTTCCCTAGTGGACCTACTCTGGGGCTGCTACAGGAACCTGCCTCCTCTGACCTCAGAAAGCAACTCTCCCAAGAAGTCTTCCCCAAGACGGTCCACCTGGGGACCCCCACTCTCAGATCCAGCTGCCTCATAGGGCACTTTTATGGTTGAAACCTCACCAGGAACACATGCACTCTACCCCTGCCCCTCACCAAAGTATTCCCTTTCTTTATGTCCACCAGCCTCTCCAAGACAGCAGCCAAGTTAGGGTCATCAGACTCCACCGACCAGATGGGGGGCACAGCAGGGTATGATTCCTGAGGGAGAAAGCAGGGAGAGTGGTCACAAGGGAAAACTGGGAAAACCAGTTTTTGCTTAGCCTTCCTTCTTCCCTGAAGACTCTGGTTCCTTTCCTTCCCACCACCATGCCCTCCACTAAAACTGCCAGTTCAGCTTCCCTAGACAAAGAGCCTGGGAGGGCCTGAACTAAGAAGCAACCTGCAAAGTTACTTTCTTCTAGAGGAGAAACCAGGGAGTGCTAACCATAGCGAAGGAGGCTCTGGCCTTCTGTCCTGACTGTTACACTCAAGTTCTCATACCCAGGCTAGAGTCTCAGTGTTTCCACACTCCAGCATCAGGGAAAGGAAGATCACCTCCTAACAGCCACAGTGATGAGAAAAATGCAGGCTGTAGCCACCAGGGGAGGAAGAACTAAAATAAAACAGTCTTCAAAGCTAACAGTTATAGGGCATGTGTAGGAACCGCCCTCCACCCAAGACAGAACCCTCTGAGACCCTTCTCCTTACCACTCCCTGCCCTCTCTTCAGTCCAGGCATGGGCTGGGAGAAACCTCCACCACTGCTACTGACATTCCCAGCATTCCTGAGCCACCAAGCCAAAGGAGCCTAAACAGACTCCCCCACTCTACCCAAGGCCAGGGGACCTGTGTAGGCCAAGCTTCCTTTAGAAGGGCCATGGGCACTGCAGCTGAGAACCCCCAAAGACAAAGATAGTAGCTGGCCTCTGGCAACTGAAAGGAAGCCACTGGAGGAAGCAAACCTACCCGTAAAGTGAATCCACTTAGCAAAATCCAATCTTTGATGTCTCAACACATGCCAGGGAAGCCTTACCCACTTCTACTGGGGGTCTTAGCGGTGCCATAGCTCTAACCAGTGCTGCAGGAGAAACAGGACCGAAGATGCTAAAATCTTTACTTGACTGAGCCGCTCCTAGTGGTCATAGCTTGGTGAGGTAAGCCTCAGCTTGGCTAGATTCCCCACCAAAACTCAAGTGTCTCATGACTACTCTGCTCCCACATCTCACCACCATGGCCTGGTTTGGTGGCAGAAAGGGATAGAAAACACCATGGAAGACAAATTGAAGCGTTCAAGTACCAGAGAATTCACAAGTCTGCCTCTCCCAGGCCACTCCCATTTCCAGTATGGCTAAAGGTACTGCCCACTGGCTCTCTAGCTAGCTCCAGCAGGGGCAAGACCATTAACAGTGGGTGTTATCAACCAATGTGAGCACTGTATCACGCAGTACCAGATGTTACAAAATTACACTCAACAGTTTCCTCAAGGGATAAAATAAGGCTGGCCACATGTAAGGTGTTTCCTAATCTGGTATAGTTAGGACGATATGAAGCCCACTGCGGAGCAATGGCGCTATTACTGCTCAACACACACACTAGCACCACCAGAAAAGGCAACAACCACCTCGGACAAGTAGACATAACGCCAGAAACGGGGAGGGGAGTGACAAAATTGCTACCAGCTGAGGCAAAGAGGAGTTAAAGGTTAGCTAGTTACACCAGAGTGAGATGAAATCCAAAGTGGAGCCAATTCAGGGAGCAGAGAGGGGTTGAACGAGGGATGCCCGGGCAGGGAACCCACAGGTGCTAACATCTAATTGGCAAGAACTGTTGAGAAGGGGTCACCACCGAACAGGGCCGAGCTCCAGGCCAGGTCCTTCCAGCAGAGGCCTGGACTCTTTATTGGAGTTGGGGGTGGGGAGAAGAAATGGGCCTTCCTAAGTGACACGGTAAAGTTGTGGAGGAGTCACGGAAAGGCACCAAAGCCATAAAACCTGAGGGGTAGGTGGGTTCCTAGGAGGGGGTGGTCGAGGGCCACAAGTCCGGGTGTCCCTCGCTCTCAGGGGTCAACAGTAGAGACTGTGATTGCACCACAGAACCTCAAGCAAAAGAAACGAGTGCAGCCTGGGGAGAAGGAGCCGAGCCCCAAGAGGGGGCTCCGACCTCGGGGTCCTCCGAGGGCAGGAGGCTGTAGGGTGTGATTTCGAGCACCAGACAAGGGACCCCAGCGCGGTGCAAACGAGAAGGTCCTCACCGTGATGTTGCAGTGGATGCGGACGGGTTCCCCCGGTACCGATCCCCGAGAGGGGAGATGGGGTCCGGGCGCAGCCCCGGCCCCGGCCCCTCCGGCTCCGGCCAGCAGGAACTCGCAGCTCAGCTCGTCCAGGCAGGCGCTGGCAATGCGGAAGCGCTCGTGGCCGCGGTGGAAGATGGACTCGAGCAGCTTCAGCTCTCGCCTCAGGCAGGGCCCCGGCCCTGGGCCCCCTCCCGGGCCGCCCCCGGCCCCCGGCGCCGCCCCCTGGACCCCCAGCTGCTGCCCCGGCCCCGGCTGCTGCTGCCCCTGCGGCTGCGGCTGCTGCATCCTCCGCTCCGCTCCGCTCCGGGGCCGGCGGGCCGGGAGCCTCCGGCCTCCGCTCCGGGCTCCGCCGCCGCCGCGGTCCGCACTTCCTGATCCCCCCTTTGCCAAGATGGCGCCGCCGCCACCTCCGGGACAGGCCCCCTCCGCTCGCCGGCCCACCCCCCCACGGCCGCCGGAAGCCGCGCGCCCCTCCCCCTCCGCGGCGGCCCCGCCTCCGGCCTCACGTGACCTCCGAGCTCCGGCCCCCGGCACGTGATCCCCGCGTCTTTCCCGCCCCCCGGTCCGCGCCTGTCACCCTCCACATGTGACCCGCGGCCCACAGCTCGCCGGTCGAAGCGCCTCCGTGCGTGTATGTGCGTCGTGCGTGACCACGCACGACGACCCTTTGCCGGCGCTCCCCCGTCACGTGGCCGGCGTGTCTCGTCACGTGGCCGGCGTTCCCAAGGGCTTGCCCCGTCGGAGTCTGCTTCCTGCCCGCACCCCGCGGCCCCGCCCGCGTGCCGGTGTCGCGGGCGCTCGGTGGACGGCGGACGGCGGCGTCCGCCCCGCATCCTCAAGCGAGCCGTCGGGCCGCGTCGCCCGCCTCTGCGCTTGCGGCAGACCCGGCGTGCGGTCGGGGAGGCGCGCTCCACTGCGGTCCGCTAAGCTGGTTTGGCTCTCCCTGCGGTTCCTCTACGGTCGTGTGACCGTGTCTGGGTTATCTACGCTCCTGCCGGGCCTCGGTTTCTCCATCCGTACAATGGCTCTGTAGAAAACGACGATCTCTCTGGCCTGTCCCAAGGACTCGGTGCGAGGATACCAGAGTGTCGAGTATGGCCCCTGGGGGGAAGGATGGTGCGGCTTCCTTCACAGAGTCACAGGTTTGATCCAGCAGTCGGATAGAAGTCTCTCCAGCCGACCGGCATCCTCCTGCCCTGTCGCGCTGATCCGGAGCAGTTGGGAATTCATGGCAGCACCGCTACATTCCCACTAGGTGGCGCTGTCACAAAGGACATCGCCGTCTGAGGTTCCCGAACCCCAGAGCTGCAAAAGGCAGGTGTCAGCCTCTTCTAGCCTGATGCATTTGAGCCAGTTCAGCCTGTGACCTTTTGGTTCTTCTGCCGCCGCCACCTTTACCTCTGTTGAAGTTGACTGTACCTTGCTTGGTTCTGGGATGTTCATTCCCTCAGTGATGTTAGCAGAAGGCGTCCCTTGTCCGAGTTCAATTTCGGATTTTTAAAGAAATTCCATGTTGTTATTTTATTTTTGAAGGGGGAGGGCTGGTTTTCTTGTGATGTGAGCATCATGATCATTTAGCTACATACCGTCTTCGTGCACGTGCTCACAAGCGGGAAGCATAAAATGATGGGGTAGGCCAAACCTAGCAGTGGTTCCAACTGTCCAGGAGGGTCGAAAGCCCAAGGCCTACATGGGTAACTTAATGAGCTTCTGTCTGGGCCACGTAAGTAATGAATAAGAAAAGGCTGGGGATATGGTAGGCTGCTTGCCTAGTATGTGGAAGCCCTGGATTTGACACCCTTATTACGACACAGAAACGAGTAATGGTAACAGTCTAGTCTACCAAGGACTCCTTGAGCCAGGGATATTTCGCAAATATTTCTAATCCTTCCAACAACATTGCAAGGTAAGTGTTTTAATTCTTATTTTACAGATGGAGGTCAGGATCTCTAGCTACCAAGCTGGACTTGTAGGTTTGTGTCCATGTCCTCCACCCTATTCTGTCTGCTTACCTGTTTTATTTTTGTTATTTGTCAGGGTTTTGCTGTGTAGCCCATGCTAGCTGGAATCTTCATCCTCAACTTCCCAGTGATGAGCTAGGTGATAGTCAGGCATATACCACCTTGCTCAGCCCCCATTCTGCCTTCCTACATGCTTTAGAACTTTTTACAGGTCACATGACTACAGCCCTGATCCAGGAAACTGGAACTTGAGACAGGGAAGTGGAACTTCTCTCAGCCTTCAAGTACTGGGATTACACATGCACACACCAGGCCTGACTGGAGCCTTCTCTAAAAACTTTGTGTGTGCATATTTTGCATGCACATATGTACCACATATGTGCCTGGTGCCCACACAGCCAGAAGAGGGCATTGGATTCCCTGGAACTGAAGTTACAGGTGATTGTGAGCTGCTGTGTGGGTGCTTGGAACCGAAACCCGGTTCTCTGCAAGAACAAGGAAGTGTTCTTATTTACTGAGCCATTGTCCTACCCCGTATGAAAGTTTTAAATGTAAACATTTATTTATTGTCCTGAAGATTGAACCCAGAGTCGCACCTATGTTAGACTTTGCCATTGAACTACATCCCGTAAGGGCTTAATTTGGAAGAAAACACGCTGAGACAACCCCACAATATTACAAACTGGTAAGCCACACCCCACCTCCCGAGGAACCCACAAGTCATGGTCTCTGGAGCATGGCGTCTTCTATTGCTGCTTTGTTCAGTATCGCAGGTCTCTCATAAGCCTCATATGACATCATACCTAAAATAATTGGGCATAGTGTGGCCTCCAGCAGAACTGGCAATGAGTGCATAGGTTTGTCAATGAATTCTGGAGCAGGAAAACAGTGGGTAAAAGGTCCCTGCCTTCATGGAACTCGAGGAAAAGAGAAACGATAAAGCCATAATCTACAATTATGGGAAGTGGACAAATGCTTCCTGAGCACCAACTGTGAGGCAGACCCAGTCCTTACATTCTCTGGTGTATGTTTGGCCTGGCAGATCAGATGCCACACAAGCCTAGTGCAGTTTAATCCTGCTTACCCACAAAGGTAGAAGAGTAAAGACTGCACAAAACTGTCCCGTGATCTTCACCCACTATGCCGTGGCCTCTGCTTCACCCCCATAAATAAATAAAAACTTAGAGAACCAGACATTTACTGCATGGAGAGACATTAAAGCGCTGAATTGCAGTTGTAGTGAGTGCCTCGTAGGAGAAGACTGGAGGTCTGGGAAGGTGTTCTCAAGAGTGCCTCGAGTGGACGGAGCAAGAGCCGACAAGTCCCAAGCAGGAGAGATGGCATTATGGGAATTGTAATTAGATAAATTTATTAAGACTGCTAGCAGGGTGACAGCCTTAAAAGCCAAATTGAAGCCATGCTACGCAGAATGGGCTAAGGGAAGGATTTTTAAAGGTGACGACCACAACAACCTTGTTTCTGTGGAATGCGCAGCTGTGTAAACCACTTCACTTCCCTCAGCTGTGTGAGGAGCTCTCTTCTCCCCATTCACAGCCATAACCGAGGTACCTCGCTCCCCTATAAGTGATAAGCGGGTTTACAGAGCAAGCTGTTAATCAGTTCATGGCAGTTACATCCTTCTGGGGAGGGTGCAGGTTTCTAGGAGCTCATCTTTCAGAAATTTAGGGCAGAGGCTAATGGTTATGAAGGAGATACCTGGTACAGAATGGAATTTCCTTAGCCATCACATCTTGAAGGATGTGGCAAGTTGAAGAAACAGAAGAATGATAGGTCTTGAATAGAGGAGAATGATGGAGGTCAGGCAGACAAAAGCTGAATCTTGCAGCTGTTTAAGGATTTGAGCTTCTTTTGTAAGCTCTGGGAGGCTCAAAAGGTCAACAGAGCGTTAAGAAGCTATGGAAGCAAATGTCAGTACCGGCACTAACAGCTGAGCTTTGCAGGAAACTAAGATTTAGTTCTGAAGGGGAAGGAGTTTGGGAAGGAAGACCTAAAAGTTCCTAGACAAAGGAGATCAAGCACTCGGGATGCTGAGACAGGAGATCATGAATTTGATGCCATCCAGGGCTACACAGACACTGTCTTTAAAAAAAAGGTATTGGAGGGATATCTCAGTAGTAGAGGACTTGCTAAGCTTATCCAACCCCTAGGGCATACCACTGATTAATAATAGAATCAAAGAATACTTACCCTTATGGAGAGAGGCTTGTGAAACAGTGAATGAAGAAGGGTAACTACAAACATATAACAAGCACAATTTGCTCTTTGCAAAATAACCAAAATGTATGCCTTATGTTTATATCTTTATACCCAAAATATGACATGAATGTCCACAGCAGTGTTATTTTATTTTATTTTATTTTTTTTTTAGCAGTGTTATTTTAATGGTCCTAAATAGGAAACAAATGTCCATCAGCTGGGTGGTGGTGGCGCACAACTTTAGTCCCAGAACTTGGGAGATCTCTGTGAGTTTGAGGCCAGCCTGGTCTACAAGAGCTAGTTCCAGGACAGGCTCCAAAGCTACAGAGAAACCCTGTCTCGAAAAACACAAAAAAAAAAAAAAAAAAAAGTCCATCAGGGGTGGAATGGTTAAATATAGTGTAGTCACACAATGGGATACTCTGCAGTTATGAAGGGTGAAGTACATCAACAATGTCCATAGTTCTCCCTAACATAAGATCAATAAAACAGATGCAGATTATTATTCCATTTATATGAAGTCTAACAGGCAAAGTTGACTTCTGCTATTAGAAGTCATAATGGTGGCTCTCTCTTTTTTTTCCTTTTAGTCATCTAAGAAAATTGCGGGTGGGTGTGGTGGTACATGCCTGGAATCCCAACACTTGATAGGTAGAGTCAGCAGGATTAGGAATCCAAGGCCAGCCTCAGCTCTGTTGTGAGTTTGAGATCAGCCTGGGCTTCATGAAACTCTCAATAATAAATTATGATAAAATACATATATCATAAAATTTTCCATTTGTATTCATACTATTGTGTAATCATTCCCAATAACTGGTTCCAGAATTTTGTTTTTTAATATTTAGTTTCATTTTATGTGTATGAGTGCTTGCCTGCATGTAGACCCACAGGTATGTGTGTGTATACCAATGGGTGTGATGTCTTTGGAGGCCAGCATTCCCTGAAACCGGTATTACAAGTGGTTGTGAGCTGTCATGTGTGCTAGAACTCAGACTGGAGACCTGGAAGAGCAATCAGTGCTCTTAACTACTTTTACACTGCTCCAGTCCCACTTCCAGAACTTGAAGTAGTGTTGACTGGGGTCTCTGTCCTCAGAGGGGAGAGAGAATGACTGGGAGAAGCACCTGGCTATTGGTAATTATTCCTTTAAACAAAATTTCTCTCAAGATGATGTATCCAGATACACTGACTATACTTCTCTGTGTAAATGTTATACCTAAATAATTGTAGATACATAGTTTTGCTGAGTAGATGTCTCTCCCCTTAGTGGTAGGACTCTGAGTCTTTGCTTTGCTAATTGTATTGTTTTAGTTCTTTATGAACACAAGTATTACTCTGGCAACAAACTTTTAAAATGTAAATCACTTTAAATAAAGGAAATACAATGTTTTCAAAAGAAAATATTCCTTGTAATCCGAGGCACTAGAACTCTGCTTACTCGTGTTTGTGTCATGGTTGACATTTCTGTGTTTGCCCCAGCCCTATATGGTTCTGTATCTCTCCTGCCACCTCTCTTCCCAGGGGCATATAGAAGGATGTGGGTACTGATGAGGAGGGAGGGTGGCCCACTCTCCTCTGTCACTGGTGATTATCTCCCTAGATTCATCCTTGCCAAACTAGAAGTAAACTTGAAGCCAAAACTAAAGTTTTGAGAAGATAATATAAAGACCAAGGTATACAGGCTACTTGGACTGGCAAGATCTAGAAGTCTGTCATCTAGAAGAAAATGAATGGTGCCCCTAGTCTGTGATAAAAAGAGTGAGTGGGGAGCTGGAGAGATGGCTCAGTGGTTAAGAGCACTGCCTGCTCTTCCAAAGGTCCTGAGTTCAATTCCCAGAAACCACATGGTGGCTCACAACCATCTGTAGTGAGATCTGGTGCCCTCTTCTGGCCTGCAGGCATACAAACAGAATATTGTATACATAATAAATAAATAAATATAAAAAAAAAAGAGTGAGTGGCCTTTAGTATGTCATCAGGAAAAGAGTAAGCACTCCAGGAAGTTTAGCAACAGGAGGCATTGCCAGCCTTCTTCATGCGCTTCACCGACTGGAGATGCTGTCTCAAGAGTGTGGAATAACTAAGCTAGCCTTGCCCTGTGATTCGTCTCACTTTCACTTACGTCCTACCCAGTCCCTGTTAGGCTCCCACACCCCTCTCTGTCCTTTCCAGAGCAGTCATCACAATGGCTGCTAATCTGCTGCCACTGTGATCTCTTTAGTAACTGGAACTAAGTCTTTTTGATCACTGCCTCCACAGCTCCAAATAATTCTGGACTCACAGGATATACTCAATCCATGTTGATCTAAATTGTTGGAGACATATCCTACCCTTGAGTCTTTCCCCACGTGCTGTGGCTCCACACTCTGCTCCTCTCCCCATGCAGACCTGCATATGTTCTGCACCTGTGGCGTAGATCTAAACCCACCTCCACACGCACTGTGGATGTTCTCCCTCCCCGTCACCTTGCTGCTTCTACTGCACTCCTGACTTTGCCCTTCACAGTCTTCCCCATACCCTTTTCTTCCATGCTGGGGATTGAATTCAAGGCTATGCACACGCTATGAGCACTCCTTCACCAAGCTGCATCGCTAACTCCTGGACTCCCCAAATCCGAGCACTTGTTAAGTTGCTTCTGCCTGAATTTATAGCAGGAATTTCCCATACACAATAAAACATGTCTGTCATGCATTATCATTTTCCGGCTAAGCCCTCATCTTAAGCCAGGCCCTATGTTAGTTCCTACTCTAGTTGGAAAGGCAGTGCTGCTGTAGGATTCCATTATGGGAAAGCCTAACAAGGTACCTAACTCAATCCTAGTCACAGTTTCCCCAAGGAACGGACATCCCTGCGAACACTCTTAAGTAGAAGGAGTTGGGGCAGTGGGTGAGAAAAGAGCTGAAGAGAACTCTATGTTTAAAAGGCCAAGGGCTGGGAGGGGTAAAATACCCAAGGATCTTGAAGACATTGCCCATAGCTGAGTGTGGAATGGAGGACGGTGTGCCCAGGTGAGGCTGGGGAGCAGGCCTTGATGGAATGAGAGAAGCCTTGCTGCCTGCTAAGTTTGCTTCAGACAGGAGTCTTTTTGGTTGAAAGTGACCACTGATCTGCTAAGAAAAAAGGGGTCCTGTATGGGCTCAGTAGCTAAAAGTTCAGGGCTTTCAAGATCAAAGATGTCATTGAGTTTTGACATCGCTCTCATCTTTGCTCTCCTTTGTGCTTGCTCCATTCTTTTCTCTGTGAAATGGTCCCCTGATCTCCCCAAACACAGAAGACGACTGCAGTGGAAGGGACCATTGATATTGGCCGCTTATCCATACGTCAGAACCTTCAAGGCTACCTTCTTTTCAGGAGGTCTAGACCTTTCTAGCTTAGATTCCCCCCGAAGGTTGGCAAGATCTTGGCCTTATAGGAACTTACGGAAGCAGAGAAAGGGACAGGTGAAGGGACTCTATTCCAAAACTCCAAAGCAATTTGCTTTTTTAAACTAGCCAGCCTCCTGTTCCCTGCTTCTTTGTCCCAGGTCCTAACATGCATATTCTCCGTCTCATCCTTTGCTTTCCTGAAGAGCAGAACATAAAGAGGGTAAGAACATAAAAAAGGACAGTAACCTTAGAAACAGCCCCAACCCACCCCGCGTCCTACGAGAGCCTGACCTACTTGTCTCCCACCCACTCTCGCTCCCTCCCAGCCCTACTCAAACCTTGCCAAGTCCTGCCCCAAGTTCGGGGCATTTGAACTTGTCCACTGAGCAGAGAGAGGGTCGCATTCTCCTTACACGCACCCCTCCTAGGCAGGCCCAGCCAAAGAGCATCCCACTCAGGGACCACCTTTTTTCCCCTGGGATCCCGCGCTTCCGCCTCCGGGGCGGAGACTCCTCCCCTCGCAGTCCCAGTTGTGTTCCCTGGAAGAGTCGCCGGAACCGGCACCTGCGAGAAGCCGGGTCCTCCTTGCGTTCCAGGAACCGTTCAGTCCTGGAGGCCGAGAGCCCCACCCGGAATTCGGCGGCTGCACGGCTTCAGCACCGCGGACAGCGCTCCGTCTGCAGCCCCTAGTGTCTGCGGCTAAGCCGCGCTATGCTGGCGGCATGGCCCGGCGCTCCAGCTATATGGCGCTGCTGCTCAGCTTCGGCCTTCTCTGGCTGTGTGCAGGTAAGAACTGGCGGCCAGGCTCCCCTGCCTCGGCTAGTGGCTCAGGACGCCGAGTTCTGCCACCTCTGCCAGGACAAAGGCAAAACGAGGAATTCCAGTCTAGAGATGGAGGAGCCTGCTGGGGGATGGGGAGTGACTCCAGGGTCGGCAGGGAGCATCTGGAAGACTGATCTGGGAGGAAGACTCGGGCGCAGGCTAGAGGCCAGAGAGAGGTGGAAACCTGGCCATTGCAGGGAAGCACAGGGAGGGAGAGAGAGAGGAAGGGAGGGAGAGAGGGAGGAAGGAAGGAAGGAAGGAAGGAAGGAAGGGGATTCTGAGATGACAAGAGACTTGATACCCTTTGACTTTTTTATGCCCCGGGTTAATGCCTTCCTCCTGGCTCCCCATCATTTCCCATTCCCCTCATTGGGGTCCTGATTTGGGTCACCCTACAGGGCACGAAGGGGAGAACTGTGATTTTCCACCTGGGACAGGAGACTTGGAAGAGTAGAAAATGCCAGAGTAAGGACAAGAGAGGCACTCTGTGGGTGATCAGAAGGTCACAGAAAGGGAGGCATGAGGAGAGGGGCCAGTACAAGGCAATGCACAATAGGACAAACTCTCCACACCTGCATGACAACTCAGGGTGGGTACCTGTGCCCACAGTTCAGGCAGCCCTACTATTCTGCCCCAACCCATGGAGGCAGAGATCTCAAACCTCAGAGGCTTGTCCCTCTGAAACCTTTTGGGGAAAACAAGTCCCCATTAATCCTTGCAGTCTAGAGGTGAATGGTCTCGGAGAAGGACTTATCTATGAAAGTCAACCTGGGGCTTCTATGGTCCTGTGGCTTATTTGAACATTTTGCAGTATCCTTAAGCACAGGGCTGTGAAGAGGCTATAACTTCTAGGCTGAGGAAGTTGATCAGTCACCCCACTCCCTGGGTAAGAGGACCTTTGTGAACCCTTCTGCTTATTCGCTTCCTGCCCTGCCTTACCCAGAGGTTTTGGCTACCGACACAGAGGAGCGGCTAGTGGAGCACCTCCTGGATCCCTCCCGCTACAACAAGCTGATCCGTCCGGCCACAAATGGCTCGGAGCTGGTCACTGTTCAGCTCATGGTGTCCTTAGCCCAGCTTATCAGTGTGGTGAGTGTGGCTCTCCAACTCTCTGTCCAGCTACAGGTCAGCTCAGCCAGAAAGGGTTTGCTTCTGCATTTGCTCCTGGCGCTTCTAAGGTGGTGGTGGCGGTGGCGGGACCCTAAGAGGGTGGTGGAAGGGCTGAGGTCTGGGGACCTTTTCAGCAGCTACCTTGTTTCCCTCCAGCATGAACGGGAGCAGATCATGACCACCAATGTCTGGCTGACCCAGGTCAGTGGTCTTTCCTACCCACATCCTCTCCCCCTTTCTCTCTTTCCATCTCAGGCAGCGAGGAGTCCTGAATAGTTAGTTGGGTTTGAATCCTTTGTCTAGGCTACTCACCAGCACTGTAATTGATTCAGAATCTGCTCTCACTGTGTAGCTCTGACTGACCTAGAACTCAGTATATGGATCAGGGTGGTCTTGAACTCACAGAGACGTCTGCCTGTCTCTGCCTTGCTGGTGCTGGGATTACAGGTGTTCACAATCATCCCTGTTCAACTCTAATTTTAAACACATGAAACACGCCCAAGACTCATTTTCACATCTGTGAAATGTAAAGTCTAGTACCCTGGCTCAGCTGGCAAACCACATGGAGAAGCATCATCACATGACCTATGTCTGGGTAGAGAAGTTGCTGTGGAGAGAAGACTGACTTGAAGTTTTCCACAAGCCATATGAGTTCTCTTTTGTACCTTTCTTTGGCTCTGGGTCCCCTTTCAGGCTAGAGGCTGGTAGTACCTTGCTCTCTCTCTTTTCCAGGAGTGGGAAGATTATCGCCTCACCTGGAAACCTGAGGACTTCGACAATATGAAGAAAGTCCGGCTCCCTTCCAAACACATCTGGCTCCCAGATGTGGTCCTATACAACAAGTAGGTGACCCTGGAGTGATAGGAAGGTTAGGAAAGACCAGAGGTGTGCTTGGGAGGGACTGAGCTTATGGGGGAGGGGCTCCAAAGGAAGGCACTGTTGTGAGAAGCAGGGGCTTTCCCCGGCAGGTTGTAGACAGGCATTATCCACACAAACAGACCCAACTAGTGGAATGCGGTGTGAGCAGCCATGGCGACTTGATCAGCCTCTCCCAGCTACTTAGGTTGCCGGTATTTGGAGCAGGGGTAGGGAAAGTGAAGACTGATAGTTCTCAGTGCCTAACTTGATTCAAGAGTGGGCACTTCTGGAAGCCTGTGTGGTGGTGACAAAGAACGTAGGGTCCTCGTTTCACCTAGATTCTGTTCTGTTCCCTTCAATGAGTCTTCTTACCTTGACGGCACACAACTCCCTTAATGACGGGACTGCGCCCATACCTCTTCATTGCTGGGGTTTCTTGCTCAGACCTCTCTGGCTTCCCCACCTCTTTACCCTCATATTTAGCTTACAAATTTGGGACAAGTAGCAGATGCATCCCACCCCCATCATCCTCTTCTACTGCTGAGGCTATGCATGCCTCCTGAACAGAACACCTGTTCTTACCACCAGCCTGTGCAGCTCCCATCTCAAGCCCCATTCCAGCATCCTATCTGTATTAGAGGGTCACCGCTAGCCTAGGTCCTCCTTGCTGGGTTGATGAGTGGGATGGAGACCCTCAAGCCAGGGCTGACTGCCCCGTTCCTTGGCAGTGCTGACGGCATGTACGAGGTGTCCTTCTACTCCAATGCGGTGGTCTCCTATGATGGCAGCATCTTTTGGCTACCACCTGCCATCTACAAAAGTGCGTGCAAGATTGAGGTGAAGCACTTCCCATTTGACCAGCAGAATTGCACGATGAAGTTCCGCTCATGGACCTACGACCGCACAGAGATCGACCTGGTCCTCAAAAGTGACGTGGCCAGCCTGGATGACTTCACACCCAGTGGGGAGTGGGACATCATTGCGCTGCCAGGCCGGCGCAACGAAAACCCAGACGACTCCACCTATGTGGACATCACCTATGACTTCATCATTCGTCGCAAGCCGCTCTTCTACACAATCAACCTCATCATCCCCTGCGTGCTCATCACCTCGCTGGCCATCCTGGTCTTCTACTTGCCCTCAGACTGTGGTGAGAAGATGACGCTTTGCATCTCTGTGCTGCTGGCGCTCACGGTATTCCTGCTGCTCATCTCCAAGATTGTGCCTCCCACCTCCCTCGATGTTCCGCTGGTGGGAAAGTACCTCATGTTCACCATGGTGCTTGTCACCTTCTCCATCGTCACTAGCGTGTGTGTGCTCAATGTACACCACCGCTCGCCCACCACGCACACCATGGCTCCCTGGGTCAAGGTGATCTTCCTGGAGAAGTTGCCCACCCTGCTCTTCCTGCAGCAGCCACGCCACCGCTGTGCCCGTCAGCGCCTGCGCCTGAGGAGGCGCCAGCGGGAACGCGAAGGTGCAGGCGCGGTCTTCTTCCGTGAGGGCCCTGCCGCTGATCCATGCACCTGCTTTGTCAACCCCACGTCAGTGAAGGGCTTGGCTGGGGCTTTTGGGGCTGAGCCCACGCCTGCAGCTGGCCCGGGGCACTCGGCGGGGCCTTGCAGCTGCGGCCTCCGAGAGGCAGTGGACGGTGTACGCTTCATTGCAGACCACATGCGAAGTGAGGATGACGACCAGAGCGTGAGTATGAAGTGTAAGATAGGTGTGCTAGGAGCAAGGGCCCCTATGTGCGGGAAGTAGGTGTTGCTTAGAGTCCCAAAGCCAAGGTACAGGGGAGAGGCAACATGAGCGAGGCGGACTCTGCAGGATAGGCTAGCGCACTTGCCTGCACTGGAGTCTGCACCACACAGATGATGACCTTGTGGTTCCCCGAGGAATAGTACTCAGGGTGAGATGCATCGGCTGGGACGTCATCAGTGTGGTGAGGGAGGTAGCCAGGAATCTTAGGGCAGGGGGAAGTTCTTTTGGGCTTGAGGGTGTCACTGAGTTTTACCCCTGTAGGACACATGAGCACATCAAGTTGTTAGTGTGTTACTCTTAGTGCAAATGGAGATGCGTCCTTGTGGGCCACAGAGTAGGCAGATGAAGACAGTGATAATGACAGACAGGGAAAGGGAAGTTTAGAGGGTCCATGGGGTTGATTCCGGTGGACAGAGCAGAATTTAAAATCAATATCCCATTTCTACTGTCCTGGGCCTTGAAAAGAGGCTAATGAAGTACTTGTAGAGATGGGGTGGATAGAGGCACGGGCTCCCTAGACCCATTTTGCACATCCAGTTTCTGGCTCCCCGTTCCCCCAATCTTCCTAGAAGGGGATTCCTTGAGACTAATCCAGGAGTTGGGGGAAGGTGCAATGGGTTGACTTCCTACCCCTCATTTTGGGTACCATCTGGCCTTCTCTGAGATCAGTGTTTAGGTACCTGACTAGTTTTAAACCAAGGCTCAGTTGTTGCTATAGTGACCATCAAGGTTTCCTCTAGGATTCTGCCATTCCTGGGGAAGGAGAAAGGACAGGCACTGTGGTTTTTGTTGGGAGTCGAGTTCAGACATCTTTTCCTCTGCACGGCAGGAAAGCGTGAGACAGGGAGCATTTCATGGCTCAGAGGAAGGCAGAGGGGCTGAGACCACGATAAGGCCGCTGAGGCCAACAGGGAGACACTAGGGTGCAGGCTCAGCTGCTACTGGATCTCCGGCTCCACCCCTGCTGCAGTCCATCATGTAGCCTCCATTCCAAGCCAGGTGCTGAGCGGACAGTGACCTACTTGGATGCCTCAGAGGGATCTAAAACTCAACACATCCAAAACCGAGTGCTTGGTCTATATCCCAGCAGCCCCTAGTTTCTCTCTCTCTTTCTATCTCTCTCTCTCTCTCTGTCTCTCTCTCGTTTGTTTGTTTTTCGAGACAGGGTTTCTCTGTAGCTTTTAGAGCCTGTCCTGGAACTAGCTCTGTAAACCAGGCTGGCCTCGAACTCACAGAGATCCTCCTGCCTCTGGGATTAAAGGCGTGCGCCACCACTGCCCACCTCCAGAATGATTCCCCACTTTAGTGCTCTGCCACCCTAACGCGAACACCCTGGTCAACTTCAGCTCTGTGTGGACCGGAATTGCCTCCCTGATTAAGCTTCCGGTGCTGCAGTTAAATAACCCCTGTCCTAGGCTCTTGACACTACCCCTTTGCCTGGTCCTCTGGCTGACCTATCACTCAGTTGTCTCAAGCAAGCCAAGCTCTTTCCTGCCCTCGAGCCTTTGCTTCTGTGTTCCTCCACCCTGAACAACCTTTGTATTAGTTACTGTTTCTCGCGGCTGTGATGGAATTTCCGACAAAAGCAGCTTCAGGAAAGCAAGGATTGTTTGGGCTTATAGTTTGAGGTTATAGCCCGAGGTCCTACTGAGTCAAGAAGCAGGGGGAGGTGAACACTGATTCGCAACTAACCTTTTCCTTTTTTCTTTTTTCTGTCTGGGACCCTAACCCATGGAATAGTGCTGTCTGCCTCAATTAACCCAATCTAGAAAACTTTCCATAGGTTTGTTTCCATGGTGATTCAAAATCTCATCAAACTGACAATATTAAACCACCTTTTTTCTAAAGACAAAAACCTATTAGTGTCATTAATTTTTGCTTTGTTACTTAAGAGTAAACCTGTATATGACCTATTACCCCAAACACTCCAGTGTGTCTCTCCTTAAGAACAGGGATACTCTCTTGCATGACTCAGCTTCAGGGCTGGGGATGTGGCTCAGTGGTAGAGGTCACAGTTCGCATGTGAGTTCCAACTGTAGCCAACAACCGACCAAAATAACAGTAAAGTGCCAGGCTGAAAGATCAACTTCTGGAAAGAGCATCAATACTTTCACTACTGTGAAGTCCACATTCAGGCTTTTCCAGTTGTCCTAGCAGTGCCCTTATTAGGACCATCACCCCCAGACCTAGGACCCCAAGTTGCATTTAGTTGCCAAGCCCCATTAGTGTCCTCCCCCAGATTTGCCTTTCAGTGGGACCAACAAGGTGAGCAGGGCTCTGCTGGCTTTGCCTGTCCACGTCCCCAGTGTGACCTTGGAACAAGGCTTCCTTTGTGCCTGCCTGTGGGCTCCTGGAAGAGGTGTTTCCAGGTCACACCCTGCTCCCTTCTTTCTTCTGTTTCTCCATCCTAGTCTTCCATTTCCTCTCAGTGAATAATCTTTGGTTTATTGTCTCCATCTCCCTGAGAGACTGAAAACCACAGGGTTGTGTCCCAGTGCCTCTCAGGATGCTATTGTGCTGGCTACATGGAGGTGCACAGCTGTCTTCCCCCTATCCTGTGAGCTGCTGGGCCCCAGAGGAGCATATCTGGAGGAGAGACTGGCTTTTCTGTGACCCTGTAGTTGGTTCCCAATCCCCATGGGCTATTATTAGCTTTTTGACTGATTTTTTTTTTCCTACCTGGGCTCCATTCTCACCTTCTGGACATCAGTACAGGATGGGGTGCCCCAACTATTATGAAAATAGAGCTTCAGGGCCTGTAGTTCCCAGTTACTGACTTCTGTCCTAGATGCTATCAGGGTCCCTTTAATGTAGGAGTTTGCAGTTTGGTGGAGGGCTAGCCATACAGATGCAATATGGCATAGTCTAAATATTACGTCGGCAATATATAACCCAGTGCCAAGGGAACAAAAGGATCAGGGAAGCCTTCATAAAGATTATATTTGATTAGGGCTTTGAAATATGTGCAGGTGTTTGGCAGGGTTTTGTTGTTGTTGTTCTTGGTTTGTTTAAGGAAGTGAGAGAACCAGGAAGACATGTTGGAGTTCTCACTAACCCTGAGTTTTGGAGTGTGGGAGGCAAAGGAAGATAGGCTCCTATGCATGATGGGTGGGTTTGGATGGGCCCTGGGGGCTGTGGAGGCACTAGGAGCTTTAGAGCAGGCAAGATCGGGGCTTGCTGAGGAAGAGGGGTGGGGTGTGTACATGTGTGGAAGGGATTTTTCTACCCCATCCCACACATCATGAGACTAGTATCTGAGCCACTTATATCTCCTCCATCCAGGTGAGGGAGGACTGGAAATATGTTGCCATGGTGATCGACCGCCTGTTCCTCTGGATCTTTGTCTTTGTCTGTGTCTTTGGCACCATCGGCATGTTCCTGCAGCCTCTCTTCCAGAACTATACTGCCACTACCTTCCTCCACCCTGACCACTCAGCTCCCAGCTCCAAGTGAGGCCTCACTCGTCTGCAGCTCTTCCCCATGCCCCCTGGGCTTCAATAGTACTGGGTGGAAGATGGCTCCATCCCCACTCCTCTGAAGACCTGTTTCACACACCCACTCATGTAGCCCTGCAGCCTGGAGGCTGTGCCAGCTGCTCTCCTTCTCCTCCTGAGCTAATCCAGGCAGTAGTGATAATGGTGGGAGCCAAGGCTGGTAAGTAGAAGTCAGAGGAGGAGGGGCCAAGAAAGGGACAGAGTTATCTATGGCCTCCAAGTCATGGGAGAAGAGGAGGTGAGAAGAGGGGCTCAGATCCTCCAGCCAGGCTGACAGTGGAGACCGCTGAGATAGATGTGGGGGAGTGTGGCCAATAGTTGGCACCTGGCCACTTATGTGGACAGCAGCTGGTCTGGAAGGATCGCAGTTTCAGGGGGTCCTTCTGAGAGCTTCCCGGGGAGCTTCAGCTTAGGCTCTCCAGAGCCCAGCTCCAAGGCCACGGACTGCTGGACAGACACAAGAACACTGTGAACAGCCCCTTGGAGCACTTCCCAGCTATCAGGGGCGCTCGTGGGCATCTCTGCTTGGTGGCAGGAGGGACCTCCTCTTACTAGAACAAGAAATTGCCTAAAGAAGGCCTCCCTCTCCAAACTGCCAGTCCCAGAGAAAGCACCCTGGCATCAGAAGCAGCATCTGGAAAGATGGCACACCTCTGGAGGGCAGAACCACTGCAGGCTCCAGGCTCAGAG